>OY728130.1:1146975941-1151775941 GCA_963277665.1 Viscum album
TGTAGAAATAATATATCATTGAAAGGTTATGGGAGCCTTTTATAATCCAATGCCGAAACATTTTCCCAATTGGAAACTTGATACCATCATGTTATCAAGTCACTAATCCTACCAAATTGGATTTTCACTGAAAAATACTATACTAATCCTTAACACCAATCTTTTTTTTTCATAACATAAATGACAACCCAATTAAATCTCATAGCTCTCAATCACACCCTTGTGGACAGCTCACCCACCCCCTAGACACCCCTACCCCCTGGACAGCCCTACCACCCTCGTGGACAGTCCGCCCACCCCCTGGACACCTTGTACCCCTTGGACAACCCCTCCACCCCCGTGGAATGCTTGCCCACCCCTGGACACCCCTACCCCTTGGACAGCCCCCCAACCCCGTGGACAGCCCGCCCACCCCCTGGACACTCCCTCCCACCCACCCCCCCGGACCCCCCCACCCCCCCCGGGACCCCCCCCACCCCTAGACGCCTTGTACCCCTAGAAAGACCACCCCACCCCACCCCTGTGGATAGCCCTCCCACCCCCCTAAAAACCCCCTCCCCCCTAGACAACCCTGCCACCCTCGTGGATAGCCCGCCCACCCCCTGGACACCCCGTACCCCCTGGACAACCCCGCCACCCCTGTGGACAGCCTGCCCTCGATTACACAGAAGAAAATAACTCTGCATTTCCCCCGATTTCCAGAAGCCCCCGCGCAGGTGAACCCTTACCTGAGGTCTTCAATCTGATCGGCTGCAACTCCCCCATCCAGGTTAGACTCCTTCAACCTCTTCCCAAATAGAGACATAGAATCCCTCATTGAGGTAATTGACATGGTTAGGGTAGTGGGGTAGGCGGTTTTCCCTTTTTTAGTGGGGTGATATGGTACTTTTTGTGGACTTTAGTTTGGGTGTTATGAAATGTACTAACTTTTCCAAATATTTCCATTTTTTAGAATCAATAACTTATTTAAAAAACTCTCTTTACACATTCTACATATTTCATGAAAAGCCTTCACTTTTTAATATCTTGAACAATTTTTTATCAGGTCTATGGTGTCTTCTTGGTATTCATAAATGAAACAATTACAAAACAAATCTCACCTCAAATATAGGCACACATAACTGAATTAATTAGTATATATTTACATTGTTTTAATAGTTCACTACATAAACTAGAAACTCCTTCCTTTATCATTAACTTAAATGTATTTTCTATTAAAGTTCTATCCTATTAAATAGTTTGTGACAAAATGACTTATATAAATTCTTTTTACAGAATGCACAGAAGTTGGATGTATGAAACCGATCGGATCTCAAGCAATTTTCAAAAACATTTAGAGAGATTTATATATTTTTCATTTCACAATGCTTCAGATAGTGGTCGCATACACTGCCCATGTTCCAATTACGTTGGTATACCTTGGTTGAGCCGTGAAGAAGTCATCTACCACATAACCAAAAATGGTTTTCAAGAAAACTACGTTGTGTGGTATCACAATGGGGAGAAAATGAAATAACAAGTTGGTGATGATCAAAATGAAAGGACTAGAATAGAGAATTTGTTAGATGATCGGTTTCTGTTTATTCATATTCATGAAAAAGAAAGGATTTGGACTCAAGAAGACTTCGATATGAGGACAGTTGATGCATCTTGTGAAAATGACGATATTGATAGGGTGAAAAAATTGAATGATGCTGCCATGACTCCAATATATCGACAATGCAATAAAATGAAAAAGATGGAATTTTTAATCTGATTGTTTCATGGGAAAACTATGTATGGGATTTCTAATACAGAAATCAATTACATTCATACCCTCTTGAAGGATTTACTTCCAGATGATGCAGATATTCCCTAAAACAACTATATGGAATAGAAGTTATTTGAGTAACTTGGATTTTCAAGAAACAAAATTCATGCTTTCCCAAAATATTGAAGTTTATTCTCGGAGGAAATAGCTGAATGAAATGATTGTATAAAATGTGGCACATTCCGCTGAAAGTCAAAATCTGATGGAACACCATCCCGCATTCCACAAAATGTAATGTGGAACTTTCCATTGATCCCCAGACTCCAGAAACTTTTTATGTCTGATAACATATCAATAAAAATGAGACGACATGATTCAAAGAGAAAGAAGACTAATGATGAGTTGGTTCATCCTGCAGATGGATTTTCATGGCAGAGATTTGATGCTAGACATCCTGATTTTGCATCTAACGTGCGTAATGTTAGGATGAGTCTTTGTTGTGATGGTTTTAATCCGTTTGTGTAGATGCTTACTTCGCACAACACATGTCCAGTTTTTATACACATTTATAATCTTCCCCCATGGTTGTGTATGAAAAAACCATTCATTTTCATGAGTATACTCATATCTGGTCCTTCTGACCCCGACAATGATATTGATGTATACATGAAACTGTTAATAAAAGTGTTGAAACTTCTTTGGGATGTGGGTGTGCGTACATACAATGAATGTTCGAAAGACATATTTCAGATGCGTGCTGCACTTATGTGGATGATCAATTATTTTACGGCTTATGCAATGATGTGTGGATGAATCACGAAGGGAAAACTGTCATGTCCAGTTTGTATAAAGAATACCCGATCCAGAAGACTGAAACATCGCTGTAGTTTCAGTTTTATGGGACATCGACGATTCTTGCCAAATGATCATATATATAGAATGAATAGTCGAATATTTGACCATAGCATAGAGACCGATGATCCACCTCAGCATATTTCTGGAACTGATGTGCTTAATGAATTGAAATATTTTAGTTTTTCGTTTGGGAAGGGTCAAATGAAATCTGGAAAGAGAATGAATGTTTCCACTGAAATCTGTTACAATTGCAGAAAGAGGTGTATCTTTTTTGATTTGCCTTATTGGTCAACCAATTTGCAACGTCATTGCTTAGATGTAATGAATATTGAAAATAATATATGCAAAATGTTGCTTTCGGTTCTTCTAAATGTCAAGGGGAAGACAAAAGATGATTTACGATCTCGGAATGACTTGGTGGATTGGGGCATCAGACCAGAATTGCATCCTGTGCGTATTAGTGAAAATAAATGGCAACTTCCATGTGCTTCTTATGTGATGACACCTACGAAAAAAAACAATTTCTGGAAGTATTAGAGACTATTAGAGTTCCTGATGGCTATTCAAGCAACATATCTAAATGGGTCAATAGAAGAGAGTTGAAGCTAAAATAATTGATGACTCCAGATTATCACGTTCTACTGCATGAGTTGCTTCGAATAGAAATCCATCATCTTTTTTCCAATAATGTAAGGGTGTATGTTATTAGGTTGTTCCATTTCTTTATATATCTTTTTGCTAAGAAGTATTCCAAGTCTTTCTTGCAAAACATGTTAACAGATGCCCCCTTAATTTTGTGCGAGTTGGAGAAAATATTTCCTCCATCATTTTTCACATACATGCTGCATCTGACTGTCCATATTCCCACAGAAATACTTCTCGGAGGAACTGTTTCTTTTAATTGGATGTATCCAACAGAAATAAATATGTTCACATTAAAGTCTTATGTCCAAAACAAAAATCAACCCGAATGTTCTATCGTGAACGGTTACATGGATCAAGAATGTATGGATTTCTTCTTGATGTATTTGTCTGATCTTACTATAAGATTGAACAGACCAATAAGAAATAAAGAAGAATAGTATGAGAAAATTGAACCCTGTTTTCCATCACTTCCTCAAACTGGAGGAATTCCTGCATCAATACATTGAATACATTAAGCCATGAAGAGCGGGAGAAGGAACATCGCACAGTTTTGTTCAACTTTGATTTGTTCGATGACTATATCAGGTAACTAAATTGATTATGTATATCTTACATATATATCTATTAAACTATTAATATTTTTTATCTACAGGGAACATAAAACAATGATAAATAGGAAGCATCGTTCTTTATCTTTGAGAAGGAGAGAGACTTTGCCTAGAAAAGAGTTCTCTACTTGGTTAAAATTTAAGGTATAAAAAATTAATGTTTAATATAATTATATCAATATTTAATTAATTTTAATAGTCATTTATATTGTAGGTATTTAGTTTGTCTGTTGACTCTGTCTCTGAGGAAATAAGAGCATTTGCTTTTGTTCCTAATACCGTGGTTCGTGGCTATAAATCAGTTGTTATCAATGGGTACACATTTATTGTCATTGAATGGGAAAATAACATGAGAACATAACATGATGTTGTTATTGTTACTGCCACAATAGATTGTTATACCAGTGCATTAGATAGTAGACCGTGATTTGAAAATGTGGGTTATTATGGAGTTGTTGAGAAAATCATAATATTGGATTATTACTCTCATGGACGAGTCACAATGATGAAATTCCATTGGTTTGATTCAATGACGAGACATGGAACATTTATTAATGATTGTGGATTTAGATTAATTAATATGACTCTCACTCTTGCTACCGAAAACCATATGTGTTGGCATCAATGGCTAAACAAGTTTTTTATGAAAAAGACCAACTTCGACCTGAATTTTGTGTCATATTTTAATTAATTCCAAGACATATTTTTGATGATGGTGATGATGGAATGGACACTGTCCCTAGTGCCATTGGAACCAATCCATTTATTTCTTTTGAGGAATCAAATAGCTCAATTGTCAGAGTTGATTGTGAACCTGATGTTGTGGTAGGAAATATATAGAATCATTCATCCATGATCTCAATTCCTTTGGTTTACCTCGAGTTGGGTTGTTAAGGTTGGAAATATTCAAATTGATTTAGTGTTGATCACAAATATGTTTTAGCTGACTTGATCGTTATGTGAATTTTCAATGTTTATTGGTTGAAGTTTTATTTGAATTGCATTTTCTAATTTGGAATTGAACTGTATTCACACATAGTCAAAAAATATTTATAACTTGGTGAACATTACAACTTACATGATTTATTAAATCCATTCAAGCTCTTCTAAAAAAATTGATAGCTGACTTGACCGTTATGTGAATTTTCAATGTTTATTGGTTGCAGTTTTATTTGAATTGCATTTTCTAATTTGGAATTTAACTGTATTCAAACATAGTTGAACAATATTTATAACTTGGTGAACATTACAACTTGTATGATTTATTAAATTCATTCAAGCTCTTCTAAAACAATTGATAGCTGACTTGACCATTATGTGAATTTTCAATGTTTATTGGTTGCACTTTTCTTTGAATTGCATTTTCTAATTTGGAATTGAACTGTATTCAAACATAGTCAAACGGTATTTCTAACTTGGTGAACATTACAACTTGTATGATTTATTAAATCCATTCAAGCACTTCTAAAACAATTTATAGGTGACATGACCATTATGTGAATTTTCAATGTTTATTGGTTGCAGTTTTATTTGAATTGCATTTCTTAATTTTGAATTGATCTTTATTCAAACATAGTCAAACAATATTTCTAACTTGGTGAAAATTACAACTTGGATGATTTATTAAATCCATTCAATCTTATCTGAAACAATTTATAGCTAAATTACCAATGAATCCCCCTATTACCTCATATATTTAGTTTTTTGGGTTACACATTAGTTTTCTTTTTCTAATTAATTACATATTTGTTTTCAAAAGTAGGATATGAAGCCAATTGAAGATATATGAAGGAAAAAAATGATAGAGAACAATCATCTAATGACAGAGTTGAGAATTCCATCATTAGTTCCTGTAGTGAGTACTTTATTTCAAATTGATATATTTAAAGAATAGATAATGTCATGTGTTTAATTTTTTTGTAAACATTTTTGTATGATCCACCTATACGTTGACAGTTATTCGACGAGGAGCCTAGTACTGGTCCTAGTACTTTGGCCAGTGGTACGAGGAGGGTTTGTACCAGAGGTCGACGAGCAGCTGCGTGTACCCGACTAGACCCTGCCCCTCCCACTAACATGTAATCCTCCCTACATTCTGATCCTGGTGTGTCATTAGGGAAACACGGGATATTTAGGCTTCCCATGTTTTCGCTACCTTCTGCATCTTTTGGCCCATCATTTTCACATCCCATGATGATTCCCACTCCCCAGTCAGCATCCGGTCATACAGCTGTCCCATCTTCTTTTCCTTCTACTTATGTCTCTCTGAGCTTCTATATTCCATCATCTTTGAATCCTGTTCCACCACAGGGTGTTCCATCAGTTTCTGTGGATCCAGCGGTGCTCAGCGATCAGACCGACACATGTATATTTATAGAACCCTAACAAATTTTTATAGCAATATTTATTTTCATTATAACATGTTATGATAAAATATTTTTTTTTCTTTTATGATAGATACATCAACTGACAGGATGCATGGGAGGGGGCGTACACGCATGCGTTCGGTGTGGAACCGCCGCACATAGGTTATGGTGGATTATAATGAAGACAACCAAATGCTTGAGAAAACAGGGCAGCAATGTCAGAGTTTTTTGGCGATGCTTGCCAAATACTCTGACATCATTCCCGTTAGCCCGCTATCGTGGAGACATTTTCCACATGAGGTCAAGGATAGAGTTTGGGCAGAGATATGGGTAAAAAAAATCTACACTATTTACTGCCATGAATTATTTTTGTATTTATATGAATTAATATTTTTATTTCATCTTTGATTTAATTTTCCCGATGGTGAGGGTGCATGACCAGAACGTCTAAAGGATTTAGGCAATATTTGGAGAGACTATAAGCATGATTTGTATATTGGCTGGGTTTCTAGAGTTGGAACTGAGTTAGAGGCGGTACCAGTGGTGGATGATTGTCCAATAGAGGAGTATCATTAGATGATTACTCATTGGACGAGTACTCGGTTTAAGGTATTAATAACATTTGAGGTATTTAAATAATAACTTTCATGTTTTTCATTAATACTATATGTTGCATTTTCGAATTTTATTTAGGAATCATCTGGAAAAAATAAAAATAACATTGATGCAAAAATATACATCCACACACTGGGGCGCACTACGATGCCTGATCATGAGAGGAAGCAGGTATAAAAATTGTTTATAAGTTTTCTTTACGACTTACACATTCCCTTATTTCCTCAATTATTTAATAGTTTACTAATTTTTTCATATAACAATAGTTTTTAATGTCATTTTAGAGAAAAATACAAAATTTTGAAGGACGTGTGCCTCGAGCAAAACTGTTTTGATCGAGTAGACGGAAAAAGGATGGAAGTGCCGTTAACGAAGCGACTCAGCAAAAGATTTTAAGTTTTAATCTGTTGAATTTATATTTGAATATCTATTTTTTATCTTAATGATATATTTATATTAGTAACATGAAGCTTTAGAGGCCCTCGATGCCCAAGAACCGGACAATTTTGGGCCAACAGATCACTTACATCAGGTGTTAGGAGAGACTCATTCTGGAAGAGTACGCTGCCGACCTAGGATAGACCCAACGATGTATTATCCCTCCTCAGGTATGAGCTGTAGTGCCACCGAGCTTTAGAAAGTTAGGAAACAAGCAGAACAGGCTGAGAAAAGGGCCACAGATATGACAGAACATTCTTCTAGGGCAAACAGTGTGTTTATGAAATTTATTGAAGTTCTATGTCCTACACTTCCAGAAGAGGCCAGCCCAGCTTTTGATGAGTATATGTCGTCGATAAATTCTATATACGGTGCACCAAGTGGCCATTCTAGTGGTGGTTAGGACGATGTTCAGCTTGACGATGATGATGGTGAGGAGTCTGATGCGGAAGAGGAGCGAGAGGAGGAGGGTGAGGCGGCTGGCGATGGCGAGGAGGAGGGGGAGGACGAGGAGGAGGGTGAGGGCGAGGATGATGATGGGGACGAGGATGAGGGTGATGATTATGGTGATGATGGAGACCGTGATGTGGGACAAGTTGATCCATTACATTTTTGACTGATATTACTGAGATTTGATATTTTATCTATTCTAGTTGTCAGTTTTATCTAGACTCGTAGTATAGTATTGGAGTTGAGTTATTTTTATATATTATATGTTTTTATGGATGTTGTTGTCTTTTAGTGGTTGTGTGTTTGGGAACCCCCCATCCTTCCTGGACCGTGGAAAAACTTTCACCCTCCTCCCTGGACCCCGGACAGCTCCACCGGACAGCCCCCAAACATCCTCCCGGACAACCCCCCCACCCTCTTCCATGGACCCCAGACAACCCCCTGAACACCCCCCGGAGAGACCCCAAACACCCCCCGAAAAGCCCCCCAGATAGCCCCCCACCCTCCTCCCTGGACCCCGGACAGCCCCCCAGAAAGCCCCCCAGCCTCTTCCGTGAACCCCGGACAACCCCCTGAACACCCCTAGGAAGCCCCCGGACAGCCCCCCGAATAACCCCCTGGACCCCAGACAGCCCCCCGGACAGCCCCCCAGACCGCCCCCCCAGACAGCCCCCCACCCTCCTCCTTGGACCCCGAACAACCCCACAATCACCCCCCAGACAGCCCCCAACACAACCCCTAACTCTCATCCCTGGACCCCGGATAGCCCCCGAACTGCCCCCCAGATAGCCCCCCGGACAGCCCACCCACCCTCTTCCATGGACCCCGGACAACCCCCCGCACAACCCCCCCACCCTCCTCCTTGGTCCCCAGACAGCCCCCCGGACACCCACCGGACAGCCCCCGGACAGCCCCGCATGATAGCCCCCACCCTCCTTGATTTAATTTAATACTAGAAAATCTATAATATAATTTTTTTTTATTTTCATCATGATAATCACTCTAAATCACATTTACACATCTAATCAATATCCTAGATTCTTAGTATGTTATAAAAGAGATGTATTCATTGGGCATGACATTGTTAGCACCGAAATGATTCATAGCATTATAAACTAAAATCTACTCCATACTAAGAATGATATAAAAATATTTTATATAAATATCCACAATATTTTAAGTAAATACCATTCCACTAATAGACACATGAGGATTCTCATAAAATGGACAACATTTTAAGTACATACGGAAAACCGACGAAACGCATTTAGTTTCCATTGAAACTTTAGGAGAACGATCCATGGGTCATATGTGACATGTACGAGTCAACCTCGCCTCAATCCGAGGCACAGTGTGGCCTCCACCACTCAAAGTGTCTACCTTTTGATAGAAAAGGACGTCATTTTAATTGAAAAACATCAAATTCCATACGAAAAACCGACCAAACACATTCAAGTTGTGTCGATACATTAGCACAACGATCCATGAGTCATATGTGATGTATACAAGTCTACCCCACCTCAATAGGAGGCACGGTATGACCGCCACCACTCAATGTGTCTGTCTTTTATTTCAAAAGGACATCATTTTAATTGAAAAACATCAACTGACATACAGAAAAATGACCAAACGCATTCAAATTGTGTCTATACTTTAGAAAAATGATCTATGGGTCATATTTGACTTATATGAGTCAACCCCGCTTTAATCTAAGGCACGGTGTGGTCGGAATCACTCTAAGTGGCTCTCTTTTGCTTAAAATGGACAGCATTTTAAGTACATACGGAAAACCTACCAAACATAACCGGTTTCTGTTGAAACTTTAGGAGAACGAATCATGTGTCATATGTGACATGTACGAATCAACCCCGCCTCAATCTGAGACACGGTGTGGCCGGCACCACTCAATGTGTCTGTCTTCTATTTCAAAAGGACGTTATTTTAATTGAAAAACATCAACTTGCATACAGAAAACTGACCAAATGCATTTGTATTGTGTTGATACTTTAGCACAACATGTTGAGTCAATAAGGTTTTCCTTATGACTTTTCCATTCCTTCTTGTTTTGAAAATCACAAACACCTTATCTTTAAGGAAAATTGCTTTTATAAGGAAAAATGTTTTCCTAAGGAAAAACGCTTTTATAAGAAAAATTTATCCTTATCATATTTTCATTAATATTTTTTTTCTTAAGTATGAAATTCGGATTCACTTTCTCGGAATCATTAAAACTGATAAAAAGCATTCTGTTTTAGGGTTCGGATTCTGGACAAGAACTATAAGGAAGTTTCACTCCGAATTCCGGTTATGAATTCTGACTAAGTTCTATTCCAGATTCAGGATACGAATTCTGAAGAAGAATTCCCATTACGAATTCTAATGAAGAATTCTCATTACGAATTCTCATTACGAATTCTGAAGAAGAATTCTCATTACGAATTCTAATGAAGAAATCCCATTTCGAATTCTCATTACGAATTCTGAAGAAGAATTCTCATTACGAATTCCAATGAAGAATTCTCATTACGAATTCTAATGAAGAAATCTCATTCCGAATTCTCATTACGAATTCTGATGACGATTTCTCATTACGATTTCTGATGAAGAATTCCTATTCCGAATTCTCATTCCGAATTCACTCATTAAACAGAATCTGGATATCATTGTTTTATACACTCTGAATTTGTTCACTCCGAACTTTCACTCCGAAATTTCTATTCCGAACCTTTATGTTAGGTTTTAAAACGATGTCGTACTTTCTGTTACACTTACTTTGTTATAAAACGATGTCGTCCATTTTGTTATAAACTAACCGTTGTCTAAGTGACACGTGTACAGGTCCCTCCGAACTTTAAGGGAAATATGACCGTTGGAGAAGGAGCCGACCTCACCTATAAATAGGAGCTCATTTGAAAAAGCTCACAACGGATGGATGAACATTTGAACTTTGTGCATACATGCTGTTGAAGTGATTTCTAGAGAGAGAGTCTCTTATTAACTCTCAAAGCTTCGTGCGACTCCGAATGTTGGTGATTACATTCGAGGGCTTCCGGGGATAGGAAGACAGAGGTGCCGACTACCTTAAAGATCGAGGGCTTTCTTGCTGAGAAAGACAGAGGTGCCGACTACCTTAAAGATCGAGGGCTTTCTTGCTGAGAAAGACAGAGGTGCCGACTACCTTAAAGATCGAGGGCTTTCTTGCCGAGAAAGACAGAGGTTGCCAACTACCTTGAAGTTGAGGGCTTGCGGGGATAGCAAGACAGAGACACCGATCTTCGTATCGAGGGCTTACCCTGGTGTGGGTAAGACAGACTTGTTTGAAAGTATAAATCAAGGGACCTTTATCCAAGGTTGTTGGATACCCTTCTCTTTGGGTTAAAAGACTATCATCTTGTTACTAGTAGTTCTTCTACTTGTACTTGTTTTATTCCGCTGCATTTTGTATCTTAAGGAAAGTATAATTTTCTTATACTTCCCTACTTACTTTGATTAGTTTAGATTCTATACGCTTTAAGGTAGAATCTCATATTGTAACTTCTGTTAAGTTTCAAATTCCGGAACCATATTTCCGGAACCTACTTTTGGAATCTCTTTCCAAGTTTAGTTCGGTGTTAGAGGTGTTGTGAATCAACTTAGTTTAACTTTGTTAAACTTAGTTCTTTCCTTTTCTTAAGGAAACTCTAGTTATTCATAACTAACTTTAAAGGTTCCAAAGGAATTTTTAAAGTATACAATTCACCCCCCCTCTTGTATATTGAGCATCTCATATTATATTTCGATCCTACAATTGGTATCAGAGGTTGGAAACCTCTTACTCTATACCATTCTTACATTTGGTATCAGAGCCAAGGTTACTGAAATACTTGTACTCACGTTCAAGTTTTTCTTGCTCACTTTTCAATTCCGAACTTTTTCATTCCGGATTATCCATTCCGAACTTTTCCTATTCCGAACTTTTTAATTCCGAATTTTTGTTATTAACAAGTTTGTCTCCAAGTTATTTTCAAGTATGGCAGGAATGAATGTTGGTTCGATAGACAATTTGAATCCTACAAGGCCACCAATATTTGATGGTAATGATTATGAATACTGGAGAGATCGTATGAAGACATTTGTTATCAATACTGGAGTAGACAACTTTGTCATGCTTACTGGTGATTACAAAATTCCTGACAAGGAAGTCAGAACCTTTACTAACCAGGAGAAGCAAGAATATCAACTCAACTACAAGGTACGCAACACTTTATTATGTTCAATGACTAGAAATATATATAGCCAAATTTCTTCTTGTGAAGCAGCTAATTGTATATGGAAGAAGTTAGAGGTTACTCATTTTGGGACTTCTAAAGTGATTGAGACAAGGAGAGCTATGCTTAGAGCTGAATATCATGGCTTTAATTTTCCTTATGGAGAACCTATCTGTAAAGTACAACAAAGATTTATGACAATCGTCAATAGTCTACAGTCTATGGGAGAGAAAGGTTTAGATGATGAAGCTCTTGTGGACAAGATAATTGACATTATGCCCAATGAGTGGGAATCCAAGAGAACAGCTATAGATGAGAACAGGAAGGTTACTCAAATAACTCTTGATGAATTATTTGGAACTCTTCTACAACATGAGACCAGAATGAAGAGAGATGCTGACAACATCAAGAAGAAGAATGGAAATGGTACTGTTGCTTTTACTACAACTTCGAATCAGATGAAAGCTAAGACTCCTGAGAGAGTAACCAGATCCAAATCAAAGAAAGTCATTTTCCAATCCGAATCTAGTGAAAGTGAAGTTTCAGAAAATGAATTAGCCAATCTTGCTCGAAGGATGAACAAGATAGCTGGACAAAGAAACTTTCAATCCAAGTATAAGAAGAAGGATAGGAAAGATAAGAAAGATGGAGAAGTTACTTGTTATGAATGTAAGAGAGCAGGACATATTAGACCAGATTGCCCTATGCTCAGAAAGAAAGAAAGAAAGGAAAGGCATTCAGACAGGAACAGGAAGAAATATTACAAAGCTAAAGCTAAGAAAGTTTTGAAAGCTAATGACACCTGGAGTGCCAGTGGTGGTGACTCTTCAGATGAATCTTCTGAATATGAATCTTCAGGACAGAAGAATCTTGGTCTTATAGCCAGATTACCTATTGATAATCATTGTCTTATGGCTAAGGTACGAAATGCTGAATCATTGACCAATGTTTCTTTAAATCCTAATGATAGTAAGTATTATAACTCTTCTGATGAAGAATCATCTTCTGATGAGGAAAATACTTTACCTACTTTTGAAGAAGTCTCTAGATTTGCTGAACTTCTTGAGATTGAGAATTCCAAACTCAACAAGAAACTTGATAAGGCAAATTCTAGGAATTCTATTCTTACTAAAGAGATATCAGATCTTTCTAAAGATCTTGATAAGAAAAATGCTGATTTTGAAAGTATTTCAAAAAATCTTGAGGAAGTAAGTTCTGAGAAGAATAAACTTTCTAAAGAGTTAGAAAAAGTAATTTCTAATAAAAATGTTTTCGAGCCTAACTCTAGTTCCAAAACTAATGATTTTGAAGATAAAAACTTGGTTGTAAAACTCAAGTCCGAAATTTTTTCCTTAAAGAAGTGCTTATCAAACTTTACCCATGGTAAGGAAAATTTTGATAAGATGTATTCTCAAATACGACCTTTAAGAAATAAATCCGGATTTGGTTATACCCATGCAAAACCTGTTTTCAGCAACAATTATTTTGTTCCTCAAAGTGCCCCATTTTGTACTAAGTGTCAATGTGGTGGTCACTGGGCAAGAAATTGTTCCTTAAACAAAACCCAATCCTTAGGTTTTCATAAAGCTTATTTTTCCAAGAAAATGTGGGTACCTAAGATTTTATTGTCTAGAAATCTCGGATCCAAGCAAGTTTGGATTCCGAAAGTCTAACTTTGTTCTTAATTTCAGGAAAATAAAGAAAGTTCCAGCAACAATGTTTGGTACATGGATAGTGGATGTTCCCGGCACATGACTGGTAACAAAAGCTTCTTTGAAAATATTATCAAAACGAAAGGAGGAAAGGTAACTTTCGGAGACAATGCTAAGGGAGAGATTGTTGGTATTGGTAATATTGTTCTTTTAGGTAAAACTTTGATTTCAAATGTTCTTTTTGTTAAAGGTCTTAAGCACAACCTCATTAGCATAAGTCAGTTATGTGATGAAGGTTACCTTGTGAATTTTAGGAATGATAAATGCTTAGTTCACAATTCCAAGGAAGAATTTATTCTCTCAGCCAACAGGCAAGAGAATGTTTACACCTTAAACTTAGAAGACCTAAGAAGCCAAGATTTACCTTGCCTAAGTGCAATGGAAGATCATTCTTGGTTATGGCATAGAAGACTAGGGCACTGTAATCTTAGAAACCTATGTAAACTCTCTAAGAAGAAACTAGTTAAGGATCTACCGGAGCTTAGATTTGATTCTTCTAAAGTTTGTGATCCTTGTCAATATGGCAAGCAACATAAATCTAGTTTTAAGTCAATTGGTGAAGTCTCAACAACCGATGCATTACAGTTGGTGCACATGGATCTTTTTGGTCCTACACAAACTGGAAGCATTGGAGGCAAATACTATGTGTTTGTTCTAGTTGATGATTACACTAGATTTACTTGGGTCTATTTTCTAGCAAGGAAATCTGAAGCTTTTTCTTATTTCAAAAGTTTTAGAGCTCAAGTTAAAAATGAGAAAAACCTTCCATTGAAAACTATTCATAGTGATCATGGAGGAGAATTTCAAAATTCTGATTTTGAAACTTTTTGTAGTAAGAAAGGTATTACTCACAACTTTTCAGCACCTAGAACTCCTCAACAGAATGGTGTAGTTGAAAGAAGAAATCGAATTCTTCAAGAAATAACTAGAACCATGTTGAGTGAATATTCTATTGCTAGACATTTCTGGGCTGAAGCTGTAAGTACTGCTTGTTATACTATAAATCGAGTTTTGATTAGACCTTTTCTTAATAAAACTCCTTATGAGTTATGGAATGGTAGAAAACCAAGGCTTTCCTACTTCAAGGTTTTTGGTTGCAAAGTATTCATTTTGAATACTAAAGATAACTTACATAAATTCGCACCAAAATCAGACGAAGGAATTTTCTTAGGATATTCCACAACCTCTAAGGCTTATAGAGTTTTTAATAAAAATACTTGTACTGTTGAGGAAACAGTACATGTGAAATTTGATGAGTCAGATCCTTTTGTTTTTAAAACTTCCCAACTTACATCTTCGGATGTGTTTTCAAAAACTGATTGTCAACCTTTGTTAGAAGAACCTTCTGATAAGGAAATTGTTCTAGAAGATACTTCTGAAACATTTACTCCAGAAGACTTTCTACCTTATGTTGATGAACAGGTTTTACAAAACCCAAATCAGATGTTTCTTAAGAATCATCCCAGTGATAGTATCATTGGTGATGTAAATCAACCTGTAAGGACTAGAAGTTCCTTAAGAAATGAAGTAGAACATCTAGCATTTCTTTCCCAACTAGAACCTAAAAGCACTGATGAAGCTTTAGGTGATGATGATTGGATCAAAGCAATGCAAGATGAGCTAAATGAATTCGAAAGGAATAAAGTCTGGACCTTGGTTGAAAGACCTAAGGAAACTTCTGTTATTGGAGTAAAATGGGTCTTCAGAAACAAATGTGATGAAAATGGAGTCATTATTAGAAATAAAGCTAGACTTGTTGCTAAAGGCTATAATCAGCAAGAAGGAATAGACTATGAAGAAACCTATGCTCCAGTAGCTAGACTTGAATCTATCCGTATTCTACTTGCCTTTGCAGCATTCTTTAATTTCAAACTATTTCAAATGGATGTGAAATGTGCTTTTCTTAACGGTTATGTTCAAGAGGAAGTTTTTGTTGAACAACCTCCTGGCTTTGAAGATACAAAACATCCTGATCATGTTTTTAGACTTACCAAAGCTTTGTATGGCCTTAAACAAGCCCCAAGAGCATGGTATGATAGACTCACTGGATTTTTGCTTCAAAATAACTATGTTAAGGGAAATGCAGATCCAACCCTTTTTATAAAGAAAGATAAGAAAAATGTTTTGATTGTTCAAATTTATGTTGATGACATTATATTTGGTTCAACTCAGCAATCTTTGACTGATTCTTTTGCTAGTCTAATGAAATCTGAGTTTGAAATGAGTATGATGGGTGAGTTAACATTTTTTCTTGGTTTTCAAATTTCTCAAAAACCAGAAGGAACCTACATATCTCAACATAAGTATATTAAAGATCTTCTTAAAAAGTATGGTTATGACAACACGAAGAGTATAAGTACTCCTATTGGTACCTCAAACTCTTTAGATCTTGATGAAGCTGGAAAACCAGTAGATCAAACATCTTTTAGAGGTATGATTGGAAGTCTACTTTACTTAACTGCTAGTCGACCAGACTTAATGTTTTCAGTATGCTTATGTGCAAGATATCAATCCAATCCTAAGGAATCTCACTTAAAGGCAGTTAAAAGAATTTTTCGCTACCTTAAGGGAACCATGGATCTAGGATTATTTTATACTTCTGGAAATGATTTTGTTCTAAAAAGCTTTTCTGATGCTGACTTTGGTGGTTGTAGAATGGATAGAAAAAGTACATCCGGAACTTGTCATTTCTTAGGAGATTCATTAGTTTCTTGGTCATGCAAGAAGCAACATTCTGTTGCAATCTCCACTGCTGAAGCTGAATATGTAGCAGCTGGAAGTTGTTGTGCACAAGTGTTGTGGATGCAACACACACTCACAGACTATGGCTTGAGTTTTACTAAAACTCAAATTTTGTGTGATAACACAAGTGCCATTGCTCTAAGTAAAAACCCTGCACATCACTCCCGTGAAAAACACATAGATATTAGGCATCACTTTCTTAGGGATCACACACTTAAAGGAGATATTATTCTTCAGTTTATCGGAACGCAAGATCAACTTGCTGATATTTTCACAAAATCTTTACCTTCTGATAGATTTGAATATATTAAACAGAAGTTAGGAATGATAACCGTAAGGTAATCTTCCTTAATTAACTTTCTGTTGGAAAAATCTCCTCACAGTAATAAACTCCTTTTCATAGGGAGAGTACATTTGTTTGTTTATTTAACAAAGTTTTTCAAAATTTGTTTTCAAATTTTTCGGAACGAAATTTTCCGGAATGGAACTTCCGGAACTACAATTTTCCAGAATGGATATTTCCATACAAAATACTTCTGGAATAAAAGTATTCGTATTGAAAATTTCCGGAATGGAAAATTTTAGTACTGGTATTTTCATAATGGAAAAACTTTCGTATTGAATCTTCCATATCAAGTTTTTCGTATCAAGTTTTTCGTATTAAGTTTTTCGTATTGAGTTTTTTTTTTCGTAGTCGTCTTTACATTACCCATTACGAATAACTTTCCTAAGCTAATCCGAAAGGTATGACTTCCTTACTGAAGTTTTCGTAATCATATTTTACTTGCTGGCATTTTCTTATAGCTTGTTTTCGGTTTTTTGAATTTCTTGAATTCTGTTTTAATAAAACCTCAAAAAAATCGGATTCAACCTCTCAACCGTCAGATCTGATCTCAGATCATTCTAAACCGTTAGATCAACCGAGGAAGTTGAACCTTCATCCCAAAGCCTATATAAAGGGGACCCTATTTTCTCGTCCCACATCGATCTCAAGCTCTTGCGTGCTGAAGCTCTGTCTCTCTGATTTAAGGCTGTTCCGAACTACAGTTTTCCAGTTCCGAACTTCAGTCTTCTCAGTTCCGAACTTCTCAGAGACTCCTAATCCGAATGTCTGCAGAGTTAGCTTTTCAAGAGATGTCTTCAACAAAGCCCATTTCACAGTGGTTAGTCTACAGAGAGCGGTTAGTGCATCCGAATTTCTTCAGCAACTATGATTCTATTATATCAAAGAATATCAAGCTCAATGGCTGGGAAGATGTTGCGATATCAAAAACCGGCAACCAAGATGAAGTTTACCCAGACTTGCTTGTTGAGTTTTATGAGTCGGTTGCTTTCTTTGTGGAAGACAATAGAGAAAAATTTTCCTTCAAATCGTATGGCAAGACTTATAAGCTATCTTACACCAAGGCTGCAAGCTTGGTAGGGTTGAATTATGAAGGGGAAGCTGAGTTTATCTCGCATGTTCTGCCAGACTCCTTGGGTAGTTTCAACAAGGAGAAAGCCTTAGAAATTCTCGGACTGGATGATGATAAGGCTTCGAAAATTGCAACCCTATCTACAAACTTCCGGATTCTGGAGTTATGGGTGCAAGGGCTTATTGTACCGAGAAAAGGAGACAAGGACAGCTTGAAGAAGAGTGAGATATACATCTTAGATTTCTTGATAAATCAAAGGAAGTTCAACCTGATGAAGCATATCCTTCTTAATCTTGAGAATTTAAAGAAAGGGAATCTGAGAGCTCAGATAGTAATGTACCCGGCAATATTGTCGAAGCTGATAGTTCGGTGCCTTGAGTCCTTCAAGGTTGCTTGCAGTTCTAAACCGAAAGTTTGCAAGATCATGTTGCTCAGTGATGCAACTCTTAAAAGGATGAATATAGCTTTTGACAAGAAGTCTGGCATGTTTTTTGATCTTCCTCCTCAAGAAGAAGTGACTCCGAAAGTGGCTGATCCGGAATCGCCTAAGCCAGTAAGGAAGAGGAAGCTGAAAGAAGTGGTAGGTGAAGCTCAGGAACCTAAGTCTAAGGAAGTCCATTCCGCACCTCCTAAGCCTAAGAAGAAGAAGACATATACTGATGAGGTTGCAGCGAAGTGGAGAGCTGACAAGGAAACGAGGAAGGAAGGAGATCCGCAGTTCGGATTGGATCCCGCAGAGGCTAAGGCTCTGAAAGAAAAGGCTGCTGATGAGCTCGAGAAGCAAGCTAAGGAAAAGAAGCTGAAGAAGAAGTTGTCAGAAGCTGAGGCTGTGCAAGCCTTGTTGAAGTTTAATGAAATGGTTTCAGCAACCATTCCCGTTCCGAGAACTTTTTCTTTGGACTCTCTACCTGAGACTCCAGGAAGAAATCTCGATGATCCGAAAGAGGCTGCTGCTAAGAATGCTGAGGAAGTAGAGCTAGTGGAAGAAGTGGAAGAAGCTGCTGAAGGAAGTGGTGAGACAGGAGATGTGCTCAAACAAGTAGATGAATACAAGGGAACTCCTTCGGAACACCTGTCGCTCCGAACATCTGAAGCCGAATCTTCAAAACTAGTTACTCCAGTAATAGAAGGAAAGGAAGGAGAGGAATAAGTTTCTTATCATGGAGAAGAAGAACATCTTTCACTTGATGCTGCTCAGAAAGAAAATATAGAAGTTGTTGATGAGGAAGATTTGGTTGTTCAAGTTTCTGACAGTGAGAAGAAATCTCCGGAACAGGTTTCTATTCCGAAAAAAGATAAGGGGAAACAAGTTATTGCTGATACCCCGAGTTCAGAAAAGAGTATGAGGAAGGAAGCTGGTAGTTCTTCAAAGAGGAAGTTGGAGCTTATTGAAGAAGAAAATTCTCCTAGCAAGATGTGAGATTCGGAATCATCTTCGTTGGGGCACGATTTTGTTGTTCAATCCTTGAAGAAGTTGGTGGGAACCATTCCGACTTTCTCCAGTATTGATTCTCGGTGCCAGATGCTCCAACATACGCTGAATCAGAAAACCGATTCCGTATCCATGGTAATGGATAAGTGTGTTGAGATAGAAGCCCAGTTCAAAAATTTCTTCATTGGTTACGAAGCCCATAAAAGATCTTGCAAAAGGATGACTAGCTGGTCGAAGAAGAATGTGGAAGAGATGAGGTTGCTGGATGAGTTTCAGGAGAATGTTAAGGATGCTTTTCAAACCGAGGACAAGAAGTTTCATGAGATGACTGCATCATTCGATGAGAAATTGGCAGAGGAAAAGAACATTCGGAGTCAGGAAGTAAGAGATCTGAATGGAAAGCTCAACTCTGTTAATCAAAGTTGGAAATTTGAAAGGGATCATCGGATCAATTTTCTAGAAAGGATAAAGTCACAGGAAGAGAAAATGGAAGCTCAGGAAGAAAAGTTGAAGGCTCAGGAAGAAATCATTCAAGCTCAGTCAGCAAGGATAGTTGCCTTAGAAAAGCAAGCAGAGGAAGATCATAAGGACCTCAAAAAGATCAAGACTATTCTCAAGGGGCTTATGTCAAAGGAGAAAGATCCGAAATAATCAATCCGATCTTTTTGTTGTAATCTGTTTTTGTTGCTGACATTTCAAATTTAATGAGAATCGTGCTTGTTGTTCTGTTTTGTTGTTGTTACTAATCTTTCAGGTACTTTGTTATTTTTTTCCATTCCCTCGAAATTCTTTTTGAAAATCACAAAGGGGGAGAAGGAAAAGATCCTTAAGAAAAAGAGGAAATCTAATAAGTGCTTATCAAAGGGGGAGAAAGAAAAATACCCAATGAGATAGAACTCTAATAAGAGTTTGTTTAAGGGGGAGTTTTTATCTTAAAGAAATATCACTCCGGAAATATGAATACGATCCTTAGAGATTCAAAGCCTAAGGGGGAGTTAGTCGTATTCATCTATATTCTTAAACCAAGGGAGATAAGCTTTAATTTGTTTCTTTCTTCATAGAATAGTTTTTTTTCGTAAGGATGTTTGTGCTTTCCAAAAAGGGGGAGATTGTTGAGTCAATAAGGTTTTCCTTATGACTTTTCCATTCCTTCTTGTTTTGAAAATCACAAACACCTTATCTTTAAGGAAAATTGCTTTTATAAGGAAAAATGTTTTCTTAAGGAAAAACGCTTTTATAAGAAAAATTTATCCTTATCATATTTTCATTAATATTTTTTTTCTTAAGTATGAAATTCGGATTCACTTTCTCGGAATCATTAAAACTGATAAAAAGCATTCTGTTTTAGGGTTCGGATTCTGGACAAGAACTATAAGGAAGTTTCACTCCGAATTCCGGTTATGAATTCTGACTAAGTTCTATTCCAGATTCAGGATACGAATTCTGAAGAAGAATTCCCATTACGAATTCTAATGAAGAATTCTCATTACGAATTCTCATTACGAATTCTGAAGAAGAATTCTCATTACGAATTCTAATGAAGAAATCCCATTTCGAATTCTCATTACGAATTCTGAAGAAGAATTCTCATTACGAATTCCAATGAAGAATTCTCATTACGAATTCTAATGAAGAAATATCATTCCGAATTCTCATTACGAATTCTGATGACGATTTCTCATTACGATTTCTGATGAAGAATTCCTATTCCGAATTCCTATTCCGAATTCTCATTCCGAATTCACTCATTAAACAGAATCTGGATATCATTGTTTTATACACTCTGAATTTGTTCACTCCGAACTTTCACTCCGAAATTTCTATTCCGAACCTTTATGTTAGGTTTTAAAACGATGTCGTACTTTCTGTTACACTTACTTTGTTATAAAACGATGTCGTCCATTTTGTTATAAACTAACCGTTGTCTAAGTGACACGTGTACAGGTCCCTCCGAACTTTAAGGGAAATATGACCGTTGGAGAAGGAGCCGACCTCACCTATAAATAGGAGCTCATTTGAAAAAGCTCACAACGGATGGATGAACATTTGAACTTTGTGCATACATGCTGTTGAAGTGATTTCTAGAGAGAGAGTCTCTTATTAACTCTCAAAGCTTCGTGCGACTCCGAATGTTGGTGATTACATTCGAGGGCTTCCGGGGATAGGAAGACAGAGGTGCCGACTACCTTAAAGATCGAGGGCTTTCTTGCTGAGAAAGACAGAGGTGCCGACTACCTTAAAGATCGAGGGCTTTCTTGCTGAGAAAGACAGAGGTGCCGACTACCTTAAAGATCGAGGGCTTTCTTGCCGAGAAAGACAGAGGTTGCCAACTACCTTGAAGTTGAGGGCTTGCGGGGATAGCAAGACAGAGACACCGATCTTCGTATCGAGGGCTTACCCTGGTGTGGGTAAGACAGACTTGCTTGAAAGTATAAATCAAGGGACCTTTATCCAAGGTTGTTGGATACCCTTCTCTTTGGGTTAAAAGACTATCATCTTGTTACTAGTAGTTCTTCTACTTGTACTTGTTTTATTCCGCTGCATTTTGTATCTTAAGGAAAGTATAATTTTCTTATACTTCCCTACTTACTTTGATTAGTTTAGATTCTATACGCTTTAAGGTAGAATCTCATATTGTAACTTCTGTTAAGTTTCAAATTCCGGAACCATATTTCCGGAACCTACTTTTGGAATCTCTTTCCAAGTTTAGTTCGGTGTTAGAGGTGTTGTGAATCAACTTAGTTTAACTTTGTTAAACTTAGTTCTTTCCTTTTCTTAAGGAAACTCTAGTTATTCATAACTAACTTTAAAGGTTCCAAAGGAATTTTTAAAGTATACAATTCACCCCCCCTCTTGTATATTGAGCATCTCATATTATATTTCGATCCTACAATTGGTATCAGAGGTTGGAAACCTCTTACTCTATACCATTCTTACACAACAATCCATGAGACATATGTGATTTGTACGAGTCAACCCAGCCTCAATACGAGGCGCGCTGTGGCCGCCACCACCCAAAGTGTCTGCCTTTTGTTTCAAAAGGACGTCATTTTAATTGAAAAACATCAACCGGCATACAGAAAACCGAAAAACGTATTCGGATTGTGTCGATACTTTAGCACAACGATCCATGGGTCATATGTGACGTGTACGAGTCCACCCCACCTCAATCCGAGGCGCGGTGTGGCCGTCACCACTCAAAGTGTCTATCCTTTGTTTCAAAAAGACGTCATTTTAAGTGAAAAATATCAACTGGCATATGGAAAAGCAACCAAACGCATTCTGATTGTGTCGATACTTTAGCACAACGATCCATTGGTCATATGTGATGTTTACGAGTCAACCCCACCTTAATCTGAGGCACGGTGTGGCCAGAATCACTCTAAGTGGATCTCTTTTGTTTAAAATGGACAACATTTTAAGTACATACAGAAAGCCGACCAAATGCATTCGGTTTCCATTGAATCATTAGGAGAACTATCCATGGGTCATATGTGACGTGTATGAGTCAACCCTGCCTCAATCTGAGGTGCGGTGTGGCTGGCACCACTAAAAGTGTCTGCCTTTTGTTTCAAAAGGACGCCATTTTAATTAAAAAACATCAATTGGAATACGAAAAACAGACCAAACACATTCAGATTGTGTCGATACATTAGCACAACGATCCGTGGGTCATATGTGACGTGTATGAGTCAACCCCTCCTCAATCCAAGGCGCGGTGTGGCCGCCACCACTAAAAGTGTCTGCCTTATGTTTCAAAAAGACATCATTATAATTGAAAAACATCAACTGGCATATGGAAAACTATCCAAATGCATTCGTATTGTGTCGATACTTTAGAACAACGGTCCATGGGTCATATGTGACATGTACGAGTCAACCTCGCCTCAATCCGAGGCGTGGTGTGGCCGCCACCACTCAAAGTGTCTGTCTTTTGTTTCAAAAGGACGTCATTTGATGTGAAAAACATCAACTGGCATACGGAAAACTGACCAAACGCATTTGTATTGTGTCGATGCTTTAGCACAACGATCCATGGGTCATATGTGACTTGTACGAGTCAACCCCACCTTAATCGTAGGAATGGTGTGGCCGGAATCACTCTAAGTGGATCTGTTTTGCATAAAATGGACAACATTTTAAGTATATACAGAAAACCAACCAAACACATTCGATTTACATTGAAACATTAGGAGAACGATTCATTGGTCATATGTGACGTGTACGAATCAACCCCACCTCAATCTGAGATGTGGTGTGGCCGGCACAACTCAAAGTGTCTGTCTTCTGTTTTAAAAGGACGTCAATTTAATTGAAAAACAATAACTGGCATACGGAAAACTGACCAAACGCATTCGGATTGTGTCGATACATTAGAAAAACAATCCACGGGTCATATGTGACGTGTACGAGTCAACCCCACCTCAATTAGAGGCACGGTGTGGCCACCACCACTCAAAGTGTCTGCCTTTTGTTTCAAAAGGACGTCATGTTAATTGAAAACATCAACTGGCATACGGAAAACCTACAAAAACATTCAGATTGTGTTGATACATTAGAACAATGATCCATGGGTCATATGTGACATGTACGAGTCAACCCTGCCTCAATCTGAGGCACGGTGTGGCCTGCACCACTCAATGTGGATGTCTTCTGTTTCAAAAGGACGTCATTTTTTGTGGAAAATATCAACTAGAAAACAGAAAAGCGACCAAATGCATTCGGATTGTGTCGATACATTAGAACCACGATCCATGGGTCATATGTGACGTCTACGAGTTAACGCCTCCTTAATCTGAGTCACGGTGTGGCCGAAATCACACTATGTGGCTCTCTTTTGTTTAAAATTGACAACATTTTAAGTACATATAGAAAACCAACCAATCACATTTGGTTTCCATTGAAACTTTAGGATAACGATCTATGGGTCATATGTGACGTGTATGAGTCAAACCCACCTCAATACTAGGTGCGGTGTGGCGGGCACCACTCAATTTGTCTGCCTTTTGTTTCAAAAGGACGTCATTTTAATTGAAAAACATTAACTGGCATACGAAAAACTGACCAAATGCATTCAGATTGTGTCTATACTTTAGCACAACCATCCATGGGTCATATGTGATGTGTACGAGTCACCCCTGCCTAAATCTAAGGCGCGGTGTGGCCGCCGCCACTCAAAGTATCTGCCTTTTATTTCAAAAGAACGTCATTTTAATTGAAAAACATCAACTGGCATACGGAAAACCGACCAAACGCATTCAGATTGTGTCGATAATTTAGAAAAACGATCCATGGGTAATATGTGACGTCTAAAAGTCAACCCCGCCTCAATCCGAGGTGCGGTGTGGCCGCCACCACTCAAAGTGTCTGCCTTTTGTTTCAAAAGGACGTCATTTGAAGTGAAAAACATCAACTGGCATATAGAAAACTGACCAAACACATTTGGATTGTATCGATAATTTAGCACAACGATCCATAGGTCATATGTGACGTGTAAGAGTCAACCCTGCCTTAATCAGAGGCACGGTGTGGCCAGAATCACTCTAAGTGGCTCTCTTTTGCTTAAAATGGACAACATTTTGAGTACATATGGAAAACCGACCAAACACATTTAGTTTCCGTTGAAACATTAGGAGAACGATTCATTGGTCATATGTGACGTGTACGAATCGACTCCGACTCAATTTGATATGCAGTGTGGCGGACACCACTCAAAGTGTCTTTCTTCTGTTTCAAAATGATGTCATTTTAATTGAAAAACATCAACTGGCATACGGAAAACCAACAAAACGCATTCGGATTGTGTCGATACATTATCAAAACGATCCATGGGTCATATGTGACATGTACGAGTCAACCCCAACTCAATCCGAGGTGCGGTGTGGCTGCCACCACTAAAAGTGTCTGCCTTTTGTTTCAAAAGGACGTCATTTTAATTGAAAAACATCAACTGGCAAACGGAAAACTGAAAAATGCTTTCAGATTGTGTCGATACTTTAGCACAATTATCCATTGGTCATATGAGATGTGTACGAGTCAACCCCGCCTCAATCCGGGCACGGTGTGGCCGACACCACTCAAAGTGTCTGTCTGTTGTTTCAAAGTGACGTCCTTTTAAGTGAAAATATCAACTGTCATACTGAAAAGTGACCAAACTCATTCAGATTGTGTCGATACTTTAGCACAACAATAAATGGGTCATATGTGACGTGTACGAGTCAACCTTGCCTTAATCTGATTCACAGTGTGGCCGGAATAACTCTAAGTGGCTCTCTTTTGTTTAAAATGGACAACATTTTTAGTACATACGGAAAACCGACCAAACGAATTTGGTTTCCATTGAAAATTTAGGAGAACGATCCATGTTTCATATGTGACGTGTAAGAGTCAACCCTTCCTCAATTCGAGGTGCGGTGTGGCTGGAACTACTAAAAGTGTCTACCTTTTGTTTCAAAAGGAAATCATTTTAATTAAAAAACATCAACCGGCATTCAGAAAACAGACCAAACGCAATCATATTGTGTTGATACTTTAGAAAAACGATCCATGGGTCATCGGTGATGTGTATGAGTCAACCCCGCCTCAATCCGAGGTGCGGTGTGGCCGCTACCACTCAAAGTGTCTGCCTTTTGTTTCAAAAGGATGTCATTTTAATTGAAAAACATCATCTGGAATACGGAAAACTAACCAAACACATTCATATTGTGTCGATACATTAGCACAACGATCCATGGGTCATATGTGACATGTACGAGTCAACCCTACCTCAATCCGAGGCATGGTGTGGCAGCCACCACTCAAAGTGTCTGTCTTTTGTTTCAAAATGACGTCATTCGAAGTGGAAAACATCAACTGGCATATAGAAAACCGACCAAACGCATTCGGATTGTGTCGATACCTTAGAACAATGATCCATGGGTCATATGTGACGTATACGAGTCAACCTCTCCTTATCCGGAGACACGGTGTGACCGGAATCACTCTAAGAGGCTCAGTTTTGTTTAAAATGGACAAGATTTTAAGTACATACAGAAAACTGACCAAACACATTCAGTTTCCATTGAAACTTTAGGAGAATGATCCATGTGTAATATGTGACGCGTATGAATCAACCCTGCCTCAATCTGAGATGCGGTGTGGCTGGCACCACTCAAAGGGTCTGCCTTTTGTTTCAAAAAGACGTCATTTTAATTAAAAAACATCAATCGGCATACTGAAAACTGACCAAATTCATTCAGATTGTGTCGATACTTTAGAAAAACGATCCATGGGTAATATGTGACTTGTAAGAGTCTACCCCGCCTAAATCCGAGGCGCGGTGTGGCCGGTAGCACTCCAGGATTATGTATTTTGTTTAAAATGGACATCATTTCAGGTAAAAATATATGGTATAAAAAAACCAATGAAAGTATGAATTGACTTCATGATTCCAAGTATAATTGTCATCTAAAATTTAAATTGAATTCTAAATGAATTATGTATGTTTATAATTACATTATGAATTCTAATTTAATTATGGATGTGTATAGTTCCAGCATTATATGTTAAATGTGTATGAATTTGTTCTCTATATGTAAGTGTTAGTTGGTTATTCTAGGTACAGTAATTTTATATGTATGTGTTAGTTTATTGAAGGAACAATAATTAGATTGAAAATGAAAGGGAACCCAAAAAATGAGACCTGGTGGGAAAATTGTAGAGCTGTTGGGCAAATTGTAGAGTTGCTTTAAAATTTTCCCCAGCATAGGCTATGCCAACGGGTTGAAACCGTTGGGATTGCATGTCTGGGTTTTGTTTTACCAACGGTTCATATAACCTTTTGTAAAACAATTTTCCCAATGGTTTAGAAACTGTTTGGAATGAGGAGACCTTGATTTTTTCCCAACGGTTTTCCCAAACTGTTGGAAAAAACGTGGTAAATTTCTCAACTCTATCCCAACAGTTTTATAGAACCTTTGGGATAAGGTATTTTCTCTCCACCCTGTCCCAATGGTTCACTGTAAACCATTTGGAAAAGCTTTCCCAATGGCTTAATTCCCTACTGTTTGTAGATCTATTGGTATAACATATAACAACGATTCTGCAACCTCTCCCAACAATTATAAACCGTTGGGAAGTCCTGTATTTCCTGTAGTGTCAGAAGATCCAGGTTAAATTTGTTCAGACAGGAATAGCTTCCAGAATGACAGAAACTAAAAATATTTTGTACCCTGACATGTACATAATGTATGTTTTATTAAGTGATATCAAGATAAATTCCCAAGGTACATGGTCAAGTACCTCCATTACTATTACCAAAGTGACGTCCAGATGAACATTTATCCTTTCAGTCAATTTATTTCTAAACTGTTGCTTAAGAAAGAAATGGTGATATTATTGGATTCCTGAGTACACTGTCATCATAGTAATATATTTAATGCTGGAATATTAAGGAAAATTGGATACTTCTGGAGCACCATTAAAGGAAAACTCTTGCCAGTAGGAGGTAAGGAAGATTCAGAGTGTGCTCAGGCTCAACCTGCTAAGTCCAAGGAGGGACATGCTGAATCAAGAGTCAACAATGTAGAAAGAAGGATCCAATTTGAAGTGGAATATGCTGAAGAAGAAATAAGTCAGGAGGGACTTATATCTCGAAGAACTAGAGCTGTTAATGACGAAATTACTTCCCCTTCATTTGCACCAACAACATGATCTTTAATTGCTTACTCTTTTGTTAGATAAGTCATTATTGATAAGACTATGGAAGTTGTTAGTTAAAGGATAGCACCAGTAGAGGGACCAGTAGCTCAAGAAGAATCTCAAAGGGAAAATCAGGAACAGACTGTAGATGATGTTGAAGTTACACTTTAACAGGATCAATATAAGGAGGCAGTGCCTGGTGAGGAAGTGGCCAGACCTCAGGAAACTCCTGAAAATGTTGTTTTAGAAAGTCCTGTGGAAGGCCAAGATGCTTTCCAAGTTGCTGATGTTTGTGGTGAGCATGATCTTGAAGCTCACACAGATTTAATTCAAGAAGATTTTTCTATGGAGGAGTCTGCGGACTCTAAGGAATAATCTGTGGACCAACCTACTCAGGACAAAGAAAAAGAGAAATCTGATGCTGAATAATTACCTTTGGTACTGCTACATCATCCAGAGCCTGAGAATTAGAATCAAGCATAGGGTGCCTCTGATTCACGGAAGAAAGAAGTTGATGAACTGTACAAAAAGGTGTCTCAGTTAGAATCTGAGTATGCCACTCTCAGAAATTCCTTAACCTTTGAAAAATTGATATTTCAAAAGCTAAAAGAGAGTACAGTCTCGAGGCAAGAAGTTGAAATGTTTAAATAGGATATCCTGAATGCAGTGGTAAATTTGAAATCTGAAATGGTTATGAAGACAGATTTACCAGATCTAATGTTGTTTATGGAGAACCAATTTTCATCAGTTACAAATAGTGCTGTTAGTGGATCAGGTACTTCACCTGATTTAATCCAAAGATTTCAATCCATCACAGCCGCGATGAGAAACATGAATGACCGGTTGCAAGATCTTCAATATAAAAGTGCTCTATTATCAGTGTTGCTGGACATTCATAAATTTTTAGTGGATCAACTAACATCTAGTGAGCCATCAGTAAGAAATCTGTTAAATCAGATGTCAGAGAAGCTGTCATTTTTTATCGAAAAAGAAGAAAGGATGCATGAGTTCTTCAGAGTAAATTTAATCGAGGATATTCATACGACTCAAGAGAACAGAGATCTCATTACCAAACATGGAGATGGGATGATGAAGAGACTCAGGGAACAGTTCACAGAAATCAAGTCTGCAATCCAGAGGAGATAGAACCTATTGCATATCTTGCCCAAACCTTGATTCATGTGTTTATCATACTTGTATCTATTTTTCATTTTTAATGTAAATCTATTTATTTCTTTCTATTTGATTTTTTTGTCTTTATTTTATATATCCCATTACTCCGGATTTAATTATTGATAAACAGTTAACAATATCATTTACCTACAGTTCAGTGCAACATTAAATGTGTTCAAATCCATAATTTATCATTATTTTTGATATCACAAAAGGAGGATAGATTTGGATAAACACAACATTTTATTTTAAAAACCCTTTTATTTTAAAAACCATTAGTTAAAAAAACCCTTATTTAATCAGAGGGAGAATTTTGGATAAAACTAGAAACTTTTATTTCTAAAGAAAAATTATTTTATTTTATGGGGGAGAAATTTTTATTTTTTTATTTTTTTATTTTATTTTATTATCTTTTGGGTTTTGTGATCATCAAAAAGAGGGAAATTATTGAGAAAAGTATTGTTTTCAACAATATATAATGTTATTTAAAGGGGGAGATTATTGAAAATAATATTCTATCTCTTTATAATAATTTTGATGCTCAAAAATACCCTTAATTATTTTGTAATGATTTTATTTAGTATTATGCAGGACTTTATTAATTTATTTTACTCTTTAAATAATGAGAATTTATTACTTGTTCGGAATCTACTTTAAGCGCATCCTGGAATCACTGTTCATACCTTACTTATTCAGAATCTGCTTTAAGCACGTCCTAAAATCACTGTTCATACCCTACGTGGATAAACATAGCGTAAGGATGTAAAGCGTTTATGCTTTTTGGGATAAGAGAAAAGCATGGTTAAACAACAATACATTTTCAGCAACGTATGGAAGAAGAACCTTACATTAGGAAAGAACCTTATATTTCGGTTATCAGCAAAGTATAGAAGGAGAACCATACATAGGTACTAAACATTACATTTACTTCTCAAAATTATGGTTCATCAACCTTACTTTTGTGAACAACCATACGTTCATGGAGAAGTATGGATTAAGTAAAAGTATGGATCTTTTACTATACGTTTCAGTTTTGAAGGAAAAATATGTATGATCATCCATACATTTATGATCAACCTTAGGTTATTAAACTTACGTTTGAAGACTATGTTATCAACCCTACGTTTTGAGGCCACTTCATCAACCTTATGTTTGGCGTCAGAAAGTTTTCAAAGACAAAATATTTATGCAACGGTCAGTAATCTGATTATTGGGCAGATTTCAAGCCGGGTTTAAAGTCGTTTTTAGAGTATGAATTTGACCAATTCAAATCTGTTTTATTATTGGATTAAACATCGAATTAAAATGAATATTTTTATGCCGAGTCTTCAGGGATGTTACGACAACTTTGTAAGTTCAAATTTTTGAATATCGCAAATCAGAAGGAGACTTTTATAGATCTAAATGTGCAGGAGATATGCTCAGGTTTAATATATATATGTTCTCTCTGAAAAAACACCATATATATACAGGAGAGTGGTGTTCAATCTTTTAAGTGTGGAAAACAGAGACTGCCTAAAATCTCGTTGATCTGTTGATTTAAAGAGGAGCGTCAATGCAATGTTCAATTAAGAAGAAGAAGGAACTCGATAGAAGATTCACTTGTTCTGAATCGAATATCTACTGTGGATATACTACTACTGAAGTTGTGATCAATATCTCTATATCTACTACAACCAGATTGACTTAGAATTTCTTTGTTTTGAAAATCAATATTTCTAGAGACAACGATCCGTCTGCTGTCAATTGCATTCTATTGCAATTGTGAAGATCAACTGGAAAACTTCTTTCTGAAATTCTTTTTATTCTTGAGTAATCGGCTTCTCATTCTAAGCTGTGTAGGTTCATGCTTGAACCATAGGGCTTTGTTTTTCCTTAGATTGTAAAGGTGTCAACTGCCTGTATTCTGTTTTGGACCGGTCTTTTGAAACGAGGACTAGATAGTGAAAATCATCATGCTCGTGGAGTTGAGCATTGGTGGAGTGGACTAGGGACCTTCTGTTCCCCGAACCACTATACATATTTGTGTCCCTGCTTTTATTTATTTTCAATTCATGATCAAATTTGATAAAGCATAGAGGACAGAACTCGGTCAATTGAAGAGATAATGAAAATATGAAAGACACAATTCACCCCCTCTTGTGTATAATCTGTATATTCAATATCCAACAGTAACAACCAACGATTAGAGATAAGATGCTACATCTCCATCCACAAAGCATTAACACAACAAGGAAAACTAATTTAATGACTCATTCAGTAACTAAAAACTAGATACCAGTTGACAATATCTGATTCAACATGAGTATTCACAAACTGTATGTCATAGTCCTATAGGATCTCATGGCATCGCTTCTATTTCAAGCCCAGGTCCTTTTAAGATAATATATACATGATAATATTTTGATAGAAGTATATGATGAATCGCCTTCCCATCAGGTAGTATCGTTACATTATTAATACTATGATGACCATTTCTAACTAAATATTATGGGCTACATAGTTTTTCTCATCAAACTCTCCCTCAAAATTCACATGATTCACTAAAACTCAAGTATCTAAGATGACCAATCATAGGAAAAGGGACCTTCCTAAAATATAATTGACAATTACAGAGTTTCTGTTAATATTGGTTCTCTGAAGGTGTGTCCATGAAAATTCCTAAGAGTCTTGTGTGATCCTCCTAAGACAATGAGTACACTAATATGTCAAAAAAAGATAACTTTGGGCTGCTCAGGGTGAAACACTTGGTCATACTATGACCTTCTTATGCATGTCCCCCATCTGCACCCCAGCTCATGAAGCTCTTCAGGAGGGGTCTGTTATACTAACATAGATATCGGTGGCACACCAGGGTGTAGACCAACACATAATTATAAATCTCGATGGCATGGTAAACCTGGAGCATCTTCAAGGAATATGTTATTATACTCTGCCACAATAGAGAAACATGAGGACTCATAACATCCTCTGCACCGTGGGTCAGATTAGCCAACTAAATAGAAACCATGTTCATCCTCCTCTATCGAAGTCCATCATGGGATACAGTGATACCCCATTTCCAATAGAGAGAAATCTATTTCTATCAGCATGGACGAACAACACCTTTTTCCTAAAATAATTAACCTGAGAAGGAACTATGGATTAGTCCATACCAAGAATGACCTCATAAGGCCTTGACACCACTACTAAGAGATCCCAACCAAAACTATCGCCTCCAGGAGTCAGGTGACACCATCAGCACTAGTGAATGGACATTGGGTCTCCTTATGTAGGATTCCCTAAACATGAGCATCATGTCAACGCTTTTAATAGGAACCTTTAGGTAACAATCAAGAAAACAGGAAGGAATGAAATCACTAGTGAAAGTGTCAATCAATACTAAATATATGGTAGAAAGATAAATATCATACCTTGAATCATTCCTGGAGTCTTGGTGTCATAATCCTCTAAAGGTTCAAACTGCCTCCTCCCCAATCCTCCAACTCCCAAATCCAGGTATGGACCACCTAGAGAAGGTGGTGGAAACACGTCAAAAAGTCATCCACCTCCAACTACTTCCCTGTCTCTCCTACAACTTCTGACACCCAATAGATCTATATGTTCTTGCCTTTTCCTCTTACATACTGGTTCGCGAACCAACTCTATGAATGAAATATGAATGGTGGGGCAATATCAAATGAGATTCCCCCTTTTATGAAATTCATACCAAATCTTGTCCTTCTGTGAACTGTAATGTCCCAGGAAGTTCAGATGAAACCTATGGTTTTGCAGCTTTCATTGTGCACTTTCTATTCATAGGTACTGGTGACCTTGCATCTGATGAATTTGCGGCCTCAGAATCCTATGACATATGTCTGAACCCTACACCTCATCATCATTCACCAAAAGATCCATCCACGACTCAGTCTGGAAAGCTGCATCCACCTGACCAAATTGGAGGTGGGATTGCTAATTGAACATCCAAAGAATCTGTCACCTTCTGGCCATCATGAAGAAAAACTACTCTGTTAATGGCTCCCATCAGCGAGGCCTCGTTGAGCATCGGTCCAAAATCTATATCCTAATTCAGAAACCATTCGGGCTAGCATCATGTGCATATCCAGAGGAAAACAAGATATATCACACTTAAAAGAGTATACCTGGTGAGATGAATCAAGATGGACATGGAAGACACAACCCATTCCTATATGATTCTTGTACCATTATTTGTTTTCCTAAAAATAGAGTTTTTATGTACCGAGTCAGAAATCCGGTTCCCAGTGTCTTGGTGTATTGATACGTTGGTCGCCGCCCCCCCACAGGAGTCCCTGTCCTGAAATCCAAACTTGAACCACTTAACACTGTTTCCCCAAAATAAAATCATAGAATCTTTGTCCAAATGTGGAACTGATCCCCCCCCATTGATACCACTCTGTCATGGACCATCCCCCAAGCCTCATGTCATGACTACCTTAATCCCACCTTCAATAGGTTTGGGGATAGCAAGTAGTGCCATGTAGTCATATCAGACAAATGGGAGGCATTTTCTAAGAACCTACACCCCCCCACACACACACGACTCCAATCCACAGAGCCTATAAAGTTTATACACTATGTAATGAAAAATCATGAAAATCCCTACATCCCAAAAATATAGTAAAATAATAATTAATGCAGTAATGTACACCCAGTCTAAAATACAATCCCACTAAAAGAAATACAACTGCAAAGTCTGCCCTGTAAAAAAGGGTACTAAAGCTGCTCTAGAAAGCTGCCGAATGCAACTTAGATCTTCTGATCTCACAAGGCACTGTCTAGTCCTGGCCATGGTCTTGCTCTGCCTTGGACTTTTCTAAATAATTGGTCATCTACAGAAGACATGAAACGTGTGGTCAATGAATTAACAAGGGTGAGTAAAACAATACTATGTAGTGAACCCCGAAATAAAAAATTAAAATAACACAAATGAAATACCACTTAGAATATACATTCAGTTCAACATAGGTATATGTAAAAAACACATATAATAAGAAAATATAGGTATACTCCTAAATGATTCCAAGATGCAATGTCTCATCTACTTCCAGCCATATGGTTATGCCCGTAGCACCTTCAATTCGGGGAGATACAACTATTTGTGATAACTGAAAGAAATCACGTAGAACATGTTTACCAAAATTACCTATAAGAAAATATGGTCTTGATACATCAGAATGTTTCTCTAAGATTCTCACTCTCCCAATGTTGAGGAGTATTGACATTAGAGAGAAACCATTGTCACATGATTCTGTTCGAGGCATACTCATTCGGGGAGAACTCACTCCATGAGCTATGAAGTTATCAGAGTCCTTTGAAAATAGGTCATGCTAATTTGGGCCCCTACCAAAGAGAAAATATTGAGAGCTACATAAACTATATTTATTAGGCTAAACCATGAAATAAAGATTCAGATAATGATACACAGATAAGGGGTCCTACACCCAGGGATCACTAGGGGACATACTAGCCCAATTTGAATTATCATTCTAGATAGGGGATGGGTTTCTGTGTAAATATTGGTCACAACAATGCCAAATATACTCTCTAAGGTAGCACGATGAGAAACATAGACCAATCAGGCCTCTTAGTGCGATCTGTTCTCCAGCCTGTGGATTCACTAAGAGAACCAGGTTGAACCAACACACATCAGAATATAATCCATTATCTATGATTGGGGTAGGACCCTACATCAGTTAATTATATAGAATTCCATGGGCATGGTCTCAATCTAAAATGACACCCTTTATCATGGGATCGAGATCCTACATCGATTCCTCAGTGGAAATATAAATATAATACCACCAACCCCTTCTATTCAAACTAAACCCCCACTAAGACATCTCAAAAAGACCAAATCGTAGAGAGGGTCCCAACACCATAAACAGATCATAAATCAGATGGAAATTTTAGAAGATACAAGAATTTTAGTAAAAAGAGGATGGGTGATGTTTGGGCCTAGTCCGACCTGACCCACTAGGCCTAGCTTGGACTAGATGGGCCCAACCTGTATACCACGCCTGGCCTGCCTACCATGTCAGGGCCACTAGATCAGGCCAGTGTGGTCCACCTGGGACGTAGTGGGTGCCGTGTGATGCAGACCAGTAGGTAAATCCATCATGGATCACCACCGTCCACCTAATGACGGTCCTTGCTCGCCACTCGCGGAAGATGCTGTGGGTTTCCTACACCACTGTTGTGCATCAGCCAGATCTTCCACAGGCTAATAGACTCACTCTGGTGGCCTGTTTTACGATCCATGAGTACCAATAAAATACCTGTGTCATAACCTCGACTACCATAGGCATGAATCCATATTATGAACCACTTCAACTAGAAAAGTGTGAATGGTGATATCTTCCATGTCTCTATGACCTGTCATTTTCCATCACAGTAGTAACTTCACTAGTTCGTTATGAGTTATTTTATTTGAGATCTTTGTGCCAGGAAATGTAAGTGCAACGATCATACACTCATTACATAATGAAGAACACAATGAATGTGATAGAGGGAATAAACAAGAAATAGGAAACCAAGGAATGAACCTCAACCATTGTTATTATGAATTGATCTGCTCCCATTAGAATGTTCACGAAAACAAACATAACTAGAAAAAATTTCCCAAAATTAAAACCTTCAAGTCGAAACCACCCACAGGAACGATCAGACAATAGTTTAAACTATTTTTGGATTGATACATGTTCAATGTTTACATTCAAGAATGGGGAAAGACAAAATTTAAATAACAACCCTAACTAGAGATTAGATTGGTTGGTGTCTAGGTTCATTTGTTATTGGAGATCCTTTGAGAGATGCCATGATCCATCGTCTCATCAATCCCTGATATTCATCATCGTTCATCATTCTCCAATGTAAAGGTTTCTCTTTATTTACTCAAGTGAACTTTAGGGTTATGAATATAAAAATGGATTTCAGGAAAAGTCTTATTTAAAAGGAAACCAACAATCCATCACCATATTACATCAATTTAAAATATTTTTAGTAAATATTTTAATAACATAGACGTCCAAAAATTAACTTTCACCCTTGAACTATGATGGTTGAGGTTAGGCCCTTCCTAAGGTAATGATGATGTTATGGATGCCACATGGCCCTCAACTTTTTGATCTGGGCACCCATTTAAGTGTTATTCCTCTTTTTCATGAAAACCATTCATGTGCGCTTTTTAAAAACATATCAATTTTTGACTGATTGTTTTGGGAAAACCAGGCCTCAGAATCACACACCGTCTTAGGTAATAGTCTTGTAATTTTACCATGTATTTTCTAAAAATAGAACCAAGAAAAGATGAGTCTTTACAGTAGATGTTTATCTCTGATTTTAAAAGTGCAGATAAATGGTCATATTGTAATGTGTTGTAACAGCACACTGCATCACCACTATAATGCAACGTGTTAATACACAAGAGTACAAAAAACACCATATATCAATAAAAAATGTTCAAATATAGGATTTAACTGAAATGAAATTTACAACACAAACTCATAAAAAAACTATATTATAGACATTTAAAAATTTATTTGGAAAATTACATAAATACAAATTTGTACAAACATTCAAAAATATCAATGTTAATTTTTCATTTAATCCCGACATTACTCATGCTATTTCCCAACAAACCACCCCTTCTTGAACAAAACAACTCACCTTTATAAAAAAATATTATTATAGTAATAATACAAAGAAATAAATTAATAGAAAGTGTCAATTTTACTAAAATTGAGGTCAATTTTAAATAAAAAGACTCACTTAGATTCATACTAGGCACACCGTCATCATATTGAGGCTCAGATGATTCAGAAACATCTCAAAGTACTTGTTAATCATTTTTATAATTCATCAAAACAATATTAATGGTGTTTTTGGTTTTGAGTAAATCACCTTTTATTTTTTATACTGAAATATCATTTTAAATAGGAAGCATTATCTTTTGACTCATTTTTATCACATCATGTATCATTTTGATGTGAAATAGATTCATGCATGTAATAAATGATTTATTAATAATTTTCATAAATTATTAAGAAAATATGATCTTGTTTGATATGTTTTCAATGAGTTGCACTTTTGGAACTAAAAAGTAAAATTTAAATTAATAACGATCTCTTTCAGTCATACTAGGAACATCATGTATCATATTGAGGTTAAGCAGATTCCTACACATTTCAGAAGACTTTTGGATCATTTTTAAAAATTATAAAAATAATTCAAATGTGTCTACTCAATTTTGAGTAGTATTGTTGTCCATTTTATTAAAATTGATGAAAATTTAAAATAAAAGACACACAACGAGTCAACCGGTCACACCGTGCATCATATTGAGGTGCATATAATTCTTAAATGTCATATATGACTTATGAACCCCTCTCCTAAATTATTAAAACACTATGAGTGTGATTTCATGGTTTCGAATACGTCTGTTTCCTTTTTTTTATTACTAAAATGTCATTTTAAAATTGAAACACTCTAATTCATACCCGTCAGATTGTGTATCATATTGAGGTGAAACTGATTCTAACACATCAAAAAATGATTTTGGATCATGTTTCTAAATTTTTAAAACCATTTTAAGGCATTTAATCAGTTTTTAGTAGGTCAGTTGGCATTTATAATAAAATTAATGTAAAATTTAAATAAAAACATGCACATGGAGACATAGTGGTCACATAGGGAATCATAATTAGTTGAGGATAATTCTTGAACATCTCAATTTACTTATAGATCCTTATAAAAAATTATCCAAAAAATTTGATTGTTTTATTTGGGTTTTGAATAGATTATTTTGTTTTTTTACTAAATTTGATGTCAATTTTAAATAAATATGCACTTAGAGTCATACTACTCACACAATGCCTCAGATTAAGGTGAACCCGATTCTTCTAAGTTATAAATAACTTATGGATTGTTTTACTAAATTATCAAACCAATAAGAATTTGTTTTATAATTTTTGATTATGTCATTTTTCTTTTTAACTAATTTTTTTTAAACATGAACCTTGTACCTTGACTCATATGGATTACATCATGAATTAGTTTTATATGAGGCTAATTCCTACACATCACAAATGATTTATGAATTGATTCTATAAATTATCTATAAAATCCAAGAGTGTTTTGTTAGTTTTCAGGGAGTGACACTTTTAAAAGTCAAATGTCGATTTAAAACTTATAGAAGACACATTGAGTCATATTGAACACATCATGTGTCAAATTGAGTGAAAATGGTTCTTACATGTCAATAATAACTTATGGATCATTTTATAAAAGTATAAAAAAATTTGAATTTTTTTCTCTGTTTTGAGTATTTTAAAAGTATTTTTTACTAAAATTAATTTAAATTTTATATAGATAAAAGTATTTAAAGTCACACCAGTCATATCATTTTTCGGATTCAGGTGTGGTAGATTTATACACACCCCAAAGTCTCAAGACAATCATAACTATCAATGTTATCATGATTTATATTGACTATATTTGTTGAACTACCAACACTCCATGAGCAGCTTCGAATAAACCACCTCAACTTTAAAAAAAGAATACACCTATAGAAAGAATAAATTTTTATGTGTAATAGTAAAAAGAAATAAATTAAACATAAATATAAAACAATACATTAATTATATGGAAAATTATTTTACTATGTAAATATTAACACTACCTCTGTGATTGAACAAGGGATGAAACATTAATGAATGTTATAAATTCCAACACTGTAGGGGTGGATGGTTTTGAAGGAGAATATTTCTATGAATGATTTGGTGTAGAAAGGAATGAAAGATGGACAGATCATCCCAGCACAAAAATATATAATCCACTTGTATAATAAAAAAATTATTATATGAGTAATACTAAAAAAATTAAACATATATACGGAACAATACATTAATTCTATGGAAAATGATTTAAATGTGAAAACATCAAGGTTACCTATATAATTGAGCATAGGCAGCATCATTACCCTTTCTGAAAATGAATTGGAGAGAACATGAAAGAAAGTGATTAATGAAACACTACATGGGTGAAAATGTTTTGAGGTAGAGTAATTATATGCATGTTTTGGTAAAGAAATGAATCAAAGATTGATATACCACCCCAACTCGCACAAAAGAATCCACCTATATTAGAAAACAATTATTATGTGAGTAATACTAAAATGAAATAAAATAATCCTAAACATGAATAAATACATTAATTCTATATAAAATGATTCTACTTTGAAAAAAAAATCAAAATTACCTCTATAATTCAGCAGAGGAAACATCATTTCTCTTCCTGTAAATGATGTGGATAGAACATGAAGGAAAGTGATAAATACAACATTTCAAGTTTGAAATGGTTTTGAGTGAGAAGATGTTTGGCGAATTTTTTGTGTAGAAATGCATGAAAGATGAACACACAACCTTATATCAAACAAAAGAATCCATATGTATAATAAAAAAATTATTACTAGAGTAATAATAAAAATAAATAAATTAAACATTAATATTAAACAATACATTAATTAAATGGAAAATTATTTTATAGTGTGAATAGAATGATTACATATATGATTGTGTATAGACATTTGAATTGATCTTCTTGAAATGTAATGACATATGGAATGAAATATTCTAATATAAATGAACTCTATAAGGAATAATGAAAAATAAATCAATGCACCATAATATAAATTTTTTATAAAATAGAGAGATTATATCATAAGATTACATTTACATCTTTTCAAAGGGATTCCATCATAATTTTTGGTCTTACAAATGGTTTGGTAACATAATAATGTGTAGAACAAATTATTTACTTGAGTGGTCAAAAATTTAATTGATATTATATTAATTTAGGATAGAACATATACTATTATAAGAAAAAAACATAAAATATTAAAAACACATTTACATTCTCATTGAACTCTCTTTATTTTTTAAAGGTTTCATGGATTTGGTTATTTTATCTAGAATCCAAATAACCTTTTTGGGGTCCCCTATAACTTACTAGAAATTATCTACATTGGGACCGACATGAAATTATTTTGATTTTACAATGACAGGGTCATAATAGATTTAATTTTCAACTGGGTCGAAATTTGTTTTAGTTGCCAGTAAGAAAATCAACCAATTCTTTTTTATTAGATGAGATACATAAAATACTTTCACTAAAAGTGATGAAATTATAAAGGCCTTGTATTTTCCCCCTTTCACACTAAAAAACACCTTCACAAAACCCCTTTCATGAAATTCCACTCCTTGATATTGTTAACCCATTTTAATTTAAAAAACGGAACATGAAATGTTCTATAATCCACTTTTTATATCTCTTCAATAATTCCAATATAAAACATATTTTCCTAATTTGGATTTATATCATTGGAACCAGATATGTGCATCACATCATCCATAAGTGTAACACCAGTGATTTTCATTATACATAAGTCATTGTGTTCTTTTTTATAAAACATATAACCATTGATTAGAAACCCAGTGTAAGATATAACATTTTTATTCAGTCATCTGGATATCCATTGAAGTTGTTTGATGATTGAAATTAGATTTTTAGATAACTCATTATAAATTTGATCTCTAAACCATCTTACTAACTTTTTACTATGTGTATTTGATTTCCATCCTTTATCCCTTGATGGATTAAAATCTATAATTTTATTTATGTGAATAAATGTATCGATAAACATCTTCACAATTATGTAATATGTAAAGGTTGTCTTTCTCCCACTCAGTAAAAATAATTTTAATAAAATATCATCAAAAAATTCATTCTCCCAGAAGGAATTCGTTATGAGAAGACATTAGGAGACAAATTATTTCAACACATGAAAGGTAATTTGTAAATAATTCAATAGCTACTTCAACAATATATAATTCCACAATACATCATTCTAGATGAATTTGATTCTTGACAAACCCATTAAAAATATTCATATACCATTCAATGGGTCACATCCATCAATAATGGACAGGACCACACAGTTGAACCTCTATAACCATGTGAACCATTAGTAGGACTATTATATCAATGAATGATTATGGGAATAACATCACTAATTCACATAATATGACTGTAATCTTCTTATTAATGATTGAAAACTTCACATGGTATACAACTTTACTAAAAATGGTTTCAAAAAATAAAGAGTCTGGTTAATGTACGTCATACATTTTGAGGCAGAATTTAACTGAAAACAAAATTCATTAAATATTGAATCAAAACATAAATGTTGCGAGATTTTAGTGATTTTAACATGAAATTAGTCATTGACATGAAATTATTGATATATTATGAATAAACCTATAGAAAGTTTACACTATTAAAGAAAATAAAAAAATTCAATTTTTCTTTTTTGGATAGAGTGTAATCAGATCAAGGAAGAAAACTACCCCTTTTAACCTTCACCAGTTCCAAATATTCCCTTCTCCCCATTTCAATAATGTCAAACCCAGCCTTGATTCCATCTTTTGTTTTTCCAAGAATATTTAGTAACATTCTAATAACATAATCAATTATATTTTTTCTACATGAATTACATCAATAAAATGTAAAATATAAAAACAATTCCAATATGGTAATTCAAAAAAGATTGATCTCTACTACCAACCTGATTTTCTTTGGTTTTTTGAAAATGGTTTACTAAAAATAGTGTTAATATTTTTTAATCTATTGTATAGTTGATATCCTATTATTAGATATAGTGTTGTACCTTGTTAAATATTCCAATTTAATGTTTTCATCAATGATTTTTATTTATTTCATTTAGGTAAAAATTCTTAATGTCTTAAAAAGACATTGTTTTTATAATTTTCAAACTAAACCGAGTATGTCTCTATTTCACAAATGGGACACCCCAAAATTCCTTTAATGTTATTGCCTGATAAATTTTCATAAGAGGGGAAGACATTTATTATTACAGAAAAAATGGACCTCAATGTGAATTATTCACTTCTATTAGAATCATATACTATAACACCTGTGTTCCACATCAATTTCAGATGTTCGATCTGTGGATCCAAATAGACATCAATATAATTACCGAGTTTCATTGGTCCAGACACAAGATGAGAAAACATAATTTATTTGTGCTTCATGCATAACCAAAATGGAATGTTATAATTACCAATATAAAGGGTCATGTACTATGAGTACCATTATGTACACCAAGAGGATTTATTCCATGTATTGATACAATAAGACACATGTTTCTCAAATCATTTCTAAATTTAGGGAACTCTTAATCAATTTTATTCCACTGAAGTGAATCTTCTAGATAACAGAGGTTCTAATATTTAATTATTGAATCTACAGTCCATGTTAATTGTGTCACTGTTTCTTAACATCCATATAGTATTCCAAACCATGGAATGATTAGAATGTACCCTACATATTTTGAAGGACACAATTTATTTTTCTTGTATCGATCTGCACCACACATAGAGAATTTTTTGACTGATCCATGGTCCTCGTGAAACAATTCAAAATCATTTGGACGTTCATGCATTCTTTTAGAGATCAAGAAAATTGAACACAACACTATTTTAATGTAATATTTTCAGTGTGGTAGTTAATTTTATTCTTGTATCATATCATTTAAGGGACCAAGTAGTTCTCTAAATTTTGTGTCACTATATCCATTGCGAACATTAAAATTAAAAAACTTTATTACAAGTGGAAATGTTTTGTATTTAGTACAATCGGTAAACAATGGTTTTTGGGAGAATTATTTACGTCCTCAATTTTTTTTACAATCATGAAGGCCATCTTCAACTGTCGTTGTCATTTCTCCCATGAATTCTCCATCATCATTTACAATGATATTCATATAAAATGATTCATAAACTACAGTATCATCCAATTTAGTTCCCAAATTCATTTTCCCCAAGTTCAGTCTAATATTTATAGCTTTGATCAACTCTGTAACAAAAATAAAAGTTCTTAAAACACATTTAAATAATTTTTTCTGAATAAAAATAACATAAACATGGACATAGGAAGGGTCATCTACATTATATACTACAAACATGATGAACTCTTTACCTCCATATTCATACACACTTTAAAAAATATCTCTATTCATCCACTTTTGGTTCATATCCATCCTATTGGGTTAATAAAAATTAATTTTGTAAAATATATAAATAAATACACAGTATATATTCATTATCATAGGTGAAAGTTATAGAAAAAACTAATACTGTGAAATCAACATTTGATTGTTTCAAATAATTTCGATATTTTAAAAAATGGGTTATTGGATTTAAGACAATAATTAATCTACTATGGAAGGTGTTATCCGATGAAATTATTTAAAGGAGAAAGTTATAGGCAACTCATCCTCGTCACATAATCTTTTGGTTATTTATCATTGAATTTTTTTTCTTGACACATCCTTCATCTCTTTTGGACAAGAACCAATATTCCTTGAAATACTCTAAGTAGTAGTCATCCATAGTATGACTATAGCCTAGAGTACTACAAGAAACATTAATGATATGGGGGATATGTTTGATGTAACAAATTTCAACAATAGTTTTTTAGGAGATGAAGGTGATGGGGATGTAAGGTATCTATAAAAGAGATAGGGGAATATTCTCAAGGAACAAATTTGAATAATTTATAATATATAGAATTTGATAACTTCCATTCTATTTTTGGAAAAGGAGATGTAGCTACCTAATGAATTATTACATTTAAAATTATTAGTATATATATTTTTTGAAAATATATCAAGAATCTTGGGATGTCATGTCAGCACACCGACCCATCCCAAGTATTCTTGGGTAGTTTTCACATCATTTCTACCCATCTGAGGGATTCTATGGAGATAATCTAATACACATTGACCAATCCTTGAGATTATTGGGAGGTCCATAAATTACTTGGCATAAATCAATAAAACACATCAACATGATATATCACAAATAAAAGATAAAAACACACCAACACTTGAAATGTCTATCCCATACACATTTAAACACACACTGATATATATAACATGGAATTTATAAAACATGTAATTAAAAAATAAATGCACATTTAATCATTATTTTTAATGGAAATAAATATAATCTCCTAATAATTTAGAAATCTAGAACCATAATATAAGAATAAATAATTACAAAATCACCCATACATTACAAGTTTTGAAAACAAACAAATATATATATATATATATATATATATATATATATATTTACTGAGAAAGCGATATATATATATATATATATATAGCCCCCAGGTCCAGCTTGGTTGGTAGTGGCTCTGTGGGGACCCAGGTTCAAGTCTCACCGAGTTATTCCCAGTTGGTGTAGAGTAGGATTTCATTTAATTTATTCTCCTCCCGATGTATTGTAATTATATATATATATATATATATAAGAAACTAAAATTGATAAAAATATATGTACCACTCATAATAGAATATCACAATATAGTAGAATATATAAAACCCCATACTAATTTTGCAAATAGAGAGCTATGAAAAATAAATAAATATGGTACCACCTATATTAATGATTCTATTAAAATAAAAAACATAATTATCCTAAAATAAAAATTTATATAAAAACCATTACACAAGAATATAAAAACATAATTTAAATAAATAAATTCTGTTACATGAATTGCATAAAATCATCTTTTGTTGTTATTTTTCATTATCAAGAGATCGAGAATTTGTTTGTTAAAACAATTTTTTTCATTTTTTATGTTTTTCATATGCAAAACCACCATTGTTTATAAAGTTGATTTAATATTTATTTAATTGGTTTATCGGTGGACCATATGTGATTCTCTATGATTTTAAAATATCGAAAAATTAAGCATACAGAGTATGCTAGGGTACAAATTTTGATGACGATGAAAATTGATTCCAAAAATTAATTTTAAAAGAATAAAATAGGATATCAAAATCATTAGTCAATAAAAAAATAGATTATAAAAAATCATTTGGTTCATAATCTAAAATAAAAATAGTATACAATGAGTGATCCTCAATTATCTCATAACATCAATGAACAAGAAATAAAAAATGTAACAAAATATAAAAAAAGAAAAAATCGAGGCCCACCTCACTAGATTGAAAAATATGCTTCATAAACCCTAACTGAATCCAAACACTAGATTTCAAATGATGTTCAAGAAACTGGTGGTAGTCCAGTGGAGTGATTCCAGGCTCGATTCATCGAGGAGGAGTGACGACAGTGGGTTGCTTCTGCATAGATCTTTTGATATTGCAAAGGGTTCACAAATAGTTATTGATTTTAAATAGATCAAGAAAATTTTATCATATCTTACAAATAATCACTCATAAATTGATATTTTATCAGTTCTTAAGTAATAAGAAATTATAAAGTGAATATTTATCTTCAATTTTTTGGTGCTGACAAATGTAGGTATTTATCAGTGAAAAAAAATGTAGATAAAGCTTTATCTTTATCAGTGTGAAGAAAGATTTGATTAATACCAACCTTTATCAGCACATATTACTTAAGCACTAGTAAAGGATTTAGAATTGTAATTATAAATAAAAAATTTAAAATATATATACTTAATAAATTTTTATAAATTTAAATATATTAAATATATTCCTTTATAAATATATGTATTATAAATTTTTAGTTATTTATTTAAAATTATATAAATACTATTAAAAAATAATATTTATATATATTTTTAAGTGAATGAATGCATATATGTTAAAAATGAGTGAAATTGTAAAAATTAACAATAAGTTGACTTTAGAAATGTTTTAAGAATGGATAAGTGTTGCGTGTGTGAATTGTATATAAAAATACAACAATTTCCTATAAGTGAAACCTATATAACACACATTTGATCTATGTTAAATTAAAAAATAAAACTATATTCAATTATATGTCCAGTACACTATGAAATTAGTCCGTATTTTTAATTCATATTACTTTTTAATTATAAACCATTATTCACTAAATATATGAATATTTAATGTAATGAACACACATATTTTTCCGTATATTAATTTTATTTATATACATAAATATATATCTATATATTTAATATATAAATTTTATTATCATTAATTATCATAAGTATCTAGTTAAAAAATGGTTAATATTTTATAATGTATAATCAATTTATTCATTTTTATCAATAATTATTTAATTATTAAAATCTGTAAAAAAATTAATGAAATTACTTTTTATTTATTTCATTATTTCATTTTGTTTATTCTAACCATTATCTGCTATAAAAATAAAGTCCTGATAAAGGGTACCCTTCAACATCACTAAAAAAAGAATTGATAATGGGTACCGTGTTTCAGTGATAAAAATCAAGTGATGACAAATGGTCAAATTTATTTTCCCTTTCTCGAGCACTAATACAGATAACATTTTTCAGCACTTTTTTATAGTGAGAATAAATACCAGCACTATGAAACACCAACTTTGTAGTATTGGTTATTATAATAAAAATATATTAAAAAAAATACTATGATGGAATAAATTTATCAAACATTTGATTTATATGAACAATAAAAAAACATGCAAAAAACTAACAATTGGAAGAGAACATGTGGATTTATATATTTTTTTCAATGAATAATTAAAATTTAACACCAAATATTCCTAAAAATAAGTTGAAACCCTAAAATTATTATTTAATCACCACTTAGTTTAACATAAAAATGAATAAAAATATTTCAGAGGTTCAACCATGGAAAAAGAGATATACATCATTGATTTATATAGGCAGTGGCATATTTGAATAAATATAATAAATACCGTTACATTAAAACATCAATAAAGAATGTAAAATAAACAATATATGTAATTTATTGAAATAAAAATGAAATGAAAATGAAAATGAAATAAATAAAAATATATAAGGTTTGGTTTGGTCCACCAATATAAAAATGCGTATTTTCATACATAACTATTAAATCATTTTAGATGAATATTCAATAAATTTCACAAATACATGAATGATGAATTTAATGATTTATTTTCATTGGATAATTGATGCATAATATTCATATCCAGTGAAATATATTCCCACATAGTAATCTTCATAAAAATACCCTAATTAAACCATTCTATATTACTTGGGTAAAATAAACATAGTAATTTTTAGTTCGTATGCTCTATAAAGGTAATTAATGGATATACATATGATAATTTCTGTATAAAATGATCTTAAGGGTATGGGATCATGAGATTATTATTTTAAACCCATACCATACTTATCATATATAATAATATTGAGTCATGGAATAAATATTGATAGTTCATGATACATTAATCATAAAGTAATAAAAGAACAGTAGCCATGAGAGGATAAAAATGGCACGATACATACGTTTGTGTCATACAAGGAATCATTGAAAATCATTTCCTTAATAGACAAGGCTCACTTCTTAGACTATCATTGTGGATTAGGTTGACCCCCCATTCCACCACATCCGTAGTCATTGTTGCCTCCCAATACTATCAAATGTCATTGGGCTCACTCCCCATTACATGGACAAGGTTCACTCCCAAGACTATCATTATGGTATGGGTACATTCCCCATGTAGTAGTCAATGATCTCTCCCAAAAGAATTATAGCGGTCAGAGTCCCTATGAACTGGGTTCACTCCCAATTTATATTCTTATTATATCATGATATTTGAATCTTATCCAATGAATATAAGGGATATATATTTCTTGGACCACCCATCACGAAATGAAAACCATATCAATTTATTCCACAAGAGCTTCAAAAATATTTCATATCACAACCCATGAAAAGGGATTTCACAAAAAGTTCTTTATTTCATCATACAATAACCCATAGAAAAAATATAATCTTCATAAATATTTCTTCATTACATTATTAACTTAGGAGAAAGAAACATGTTTTATTGAATCATCCTTAAAATATTATCCACATATACTATCCAAATAATGATTTTTGATGGTATCTTTGGATAAATTCTATACTAAATCATAAGATACATCCAAATATTTTATCATAGATGTAAAATGACTCTTAAATATCATTGGAAAATTTGTCAAGGAAAATACAATGTTCACATTGAAATAAAATATTTAAAAGATAATATTTTACCAAATTTTAAGGTAACCATTTTCTTTGAAAATAATCATAGAATCTTTTAAATGAAGATTCAAATATTGAGTGGTAATGATAGATAAAAATTACACTAATATTCTAAACATTAAATTAATGAGTAATTTCATATTTTTGTTGAACAAGTAAGAAGTAACATGTTTGGAAAATGAAAATATAATTCCTATTAATACATTTTTTAAAATTTCAATCATTGGAAAATATAAATTCTGTAATCATAGGGGAATTATATAATCTAAAGATAGGTTAAGAGCCACCTAGTTGGGGGGGGGAATTGGTGGTTCCCTCGTTTTTTAAATTATTCTCCTTTTAAATAAAACCATTTTAACCAAATAATGTTTTCTACATAATCAACTTTATCCCTTAATATCACCTTCTATTCAGTTGTAATAATAGAGAGTACAACCCACAATATTTACAAGGCTTGGTTGAAAGGCCAACTAATTTTCATTTTGGTTGTACCCCCTAAATATGGATTATTCATTATATGCACAACTAAAAAAAATCTACAATATAGAATCCAATTCACCCTATCTACTATAACATAAAATCCATTATGCACCATCTTGCTCCAGATTCCCCTAGATAATTCTTCAATTATTAAATGATCCAAAGATGGAAATATTTTTTTTCTTCTGATAGTCCTAATCAACATGAATGATGGATTACCCATTACTTGTGTAATATTATTCATGGTCTTAAATAGCTATTTTAATAATGTATGTTCTCTAGGAAACACATCATTAATATTGAATTATCTTATTCTATATATATCTTAATTCAAAAGAACACCTAGAGTCAAATCACGTTATTTATTTGATACTTTGGTGTATTGGGTTCTCAAAAAATATATTGAAATTATTCTCAAATATAAGTCATTACCTTTGTACACACACACACATACACTTATTAAAAATAATAAAATTATTGTACATGTTAAAAAATATCTTTTATTCCACTTACAAGAATTCTCAATAATATCTATTATGAATACCCCATTTATTTTACCTCATTTACATATGAATACTCAATGGATTTGGGAATTATATTTTCTCATATTGAATATATATAACTAATTATTCTATGGGAATTTAGTATCTTCATGTATGTTTTTATAAATACCTTATGGTTTTTGGTTTTATTTTTTTCAACATGCAACATCAGCCTCCATGGATCAAACAACATGGATAAATTATATTTATAAAATTATTGAAATATTTAGTGTATCTCATATCCGCTTTTATATTCCTGAATCCTCACACAGTCTCCTTCACGTATTCATTTTAATATGGATTAATATTTACATTGCCTCTACAACACTACTTTCCATTTTTTTATCCTCATGAATGAAAGTTTAATTTCATTAAAGTAAAGTTATATTGATGTACTTCTTTCTTTTTCAAGCATTTAATTTATACAATAGACTGAGTTCAATACTGATGATAAAATTCTTGATTTATTATTTTCATGCATAAAAGATGCATAAATATCATGTGAAACATGTATTTCAAATATGACTTGATCTAAAGAGGTTGATGTGGTATTATTTAATGTGGATGAGGATTTGGTTTGTTCTAGTGGGAATAGATTGAAAAAATACAATTCACTTAACTAGTGAAGGATGAACAAGGATTTTAGCGAGAAAAACAAGAATCATTTTTTGAATGTGTGGTCTACATAAAATATATCAAACAATTTAAATTATTTATATATCATTTAATGGAGTAATACCATTATAATGATTCAATTATCCCACATGTTAAATTACATTGGTCGAGTACTTCAATTTATTAATCCACATTTCATCATCTCCATATATGTGAGTATTTTGAGTTCCTTTTTTGGAACCACACTGTACACATGTGCTCATGGGCCATGCTTGACCATGGAAACCCACCCACCCACACCATGTTCTCCCACCCTAGATCTCATATTAGATTTATTCATCCACCCACCCTAATACCACCATGTGGGCTCAATGATTTGGATATTTTAAATGGTTGAGGTTCTCCCCCACAATGATTGATAGTTTTGGTTCCTATCTCAATGTTTGCACACTTTTTTTTATAATATCCCATTAAAACATTTTTCCAAAATTCACAAACAACAATAATAACACATTTTCTAGAATTATTCTTCCCAATATTGATTGTTATAAATAATATATGGTAATATGAACTTATATTTTAGAATTCAACACACAAAAATTCCAGATGAAAATAATTATTTTCATGGACTTTACCTTTTTTAATATTGTAGAAAACAATGATTTAATCATCAATACTTATATCATATTCCTCTAAAGATCAGCCCAAAAACCATCCCATATACACACATAATTTTTTAATAATTAATTATGATTCCATTAAATGATTATATAAAAAACATACAACCATCATCCCATAACATATTTACCCATTTTCAACATATACAATACATGGGATAAAAAATACACAATTTTTATTTTATTTCTAATAGCAAATCACATCACAATATTTAATATGTTGCTCTAAAAATTGATTCCCATAATTGGTAATAACATTCAACATATAAGGTTTGTTTTTATAATATCATATTTCTTCTCAATAATATTTTCTTATTTTTATGGGAATGAATTACATCACAAGATACATATCAAATATCATTTACTTAAAAAACTCTATGCTATGTGTTATAACCATGTGTTGAAAATAAGAGTGATAGTACAAAGGGATTATATTTTTTCTAGGAAATATTCACATATGAAATCATTCTTATAAATAAATAATTTTCATGATAAGATTGGTTAAAAAAAGAAATTCATTATCCTACACACACTTCAATAGACACATTAGAAAGTTATAGTGTAAGAAACTAATACACCCCATTTGACTCATATTTTCCTCAACCAAGCACTTCCACTAACAAAATACAAATATTAATTATGTATAATATTTTGATTGACATAACTATAATAAAATTTAAGCTCCCCTCAAGTGACTCACTTCTTTTTATCATTTCAGGGTATTTTTATGACTCTATGAATGAAAATATATTCATGTTTTGAGATGTGATAGCCCAATTATTTCACCTAAATTTTTTTATGTTAGATAAAAACTCATAATATAATATAGAATGTAGAGGAATTTTTTTTTATTTTAGAAGAAACATCTAGGGCGAGAGTGTCCTCCCATCTTTCCTCTATTATTATCTTCATTCTCAATATGGAATGTGAATTCATAATTCTTGTATTTATTTATATATTGTTCACATATTTTGTTTTTATAAATTGAATATTTTTGTGGAATACCATTTAGACATCATTCAAAACTAGAACAACCTCTGATTTGTGTTTTAGATTTATCGTATTTTCTTAAAAAAGTGTTTTTGCGAGTGAATTGATTTTGGTTCTTGATACACCCTCTATCGAGGCTCATTTTAATCTTCAAAAAAATAAACATATCTTCCATATAAATATGACTTTTAGAAAAAATATTATATCTCCTTTTATTTTTCATGGGTGAAGTTTCTTCATATAGGTTATTTATGCTTCAAAAAATTCACCAAATTGAAATACCTTGGCCTAAAAATGAGGCCAAAACGCAGGAATAATTTACCATAAGAGTCATGCATCATTTAGTCTCCTAATTGAGATGATGGAACTAGTTGATTTATTCTATCATATAGGGGTTTATTGGATTTGAACCATCTACTCATGATATTCCAAAGTCTCCCATAACAATGAAAAAGGTGTTTAATATTTTGTGGAATCAAAATTCCCTAATTTTTGTTTAGAAATAATTTTCTTCTTCATTTCATATATGTAACCCCTTTTTTGTTCCACATATTGTGTTGGATTTTGAAGGGACCTCCAATTTCACCGCAAGGAACCTTATTTTTATATCTTTCCCATTTAAATAATTAGAAATTACATTTAAATTTGATATATTATACAAACTCGAGAGTCTTATTTTTTCATGTTGGGGTTTGATAGATATAATTATTTCTTCTAACTCCTTCCCAATGATAGTTATATTTAAAATAAATTGGGGAATCAGTTTAATAATATAAAATTCAAACATTATCATGGATCCCATTATCATTGTATAAATATTCAAGTACACTTTTTTATTATCCATTGTTTTTATTTTCCAAGGAAAAATAATTCCTTATTGAATAGAAGTATTCATGAATTATTCTATATTGATATTCCTTTCTAATGAAATATAATTCATTAGAATAAAAACATTCCTTTTCTTCTTCTTTATAACTAGAAACATATCTTCTTTCTATAAAAAAAGAGTATGAAATTTCAAATTATTTCTCCACATGAGAGTTAGAAATATATATAACATTATATTAAAATTTTACCTCAACCAGTGATCACAAATTTTGGGATTTTATATTTTTGTAGTTTTTCCTAAGAAAAGAATGGAGATTGATTTTATCTGTAAATTGTTCTGGTGACAAGTATAAATAAACATTCTTATTTTTCCTCATAAGATTATTCTTAAAAATGGGGTTTCATTTAAGATTCTCTTTAATAATTTTGAAGATTCTTGAAATATGGGTAAGGATATTAATGATATCCTTATTAGATCCAATATTCAAAAATATGTAGATCCTTTATGCTAAACTACTTTGATGTCAATTGTAGAATCAATGGACTTGTTAGGTTCCACACTGAGGTGGGTGAATATGTGGTACCATCACTATAAGAAATTTTCTCCTTTCACATTCATCCACATGAACTAGTTAACTATATCTATCTAATAAATCTTGTCCTATAATCTCACCCTAAATGATGTTGTAATAATAGAGAGAGAATCAAACATTATTTAAAAGGTTTGGCAGAAAGTAAAAGTCCATACCATGTTGGTTATACCCCCTAACAAGGAATCTTCACTCTCTAAAAAAGTGAATAATACTTCTAAAATATAGAGTAAATAATTCCATTTCTAAAATAACATAGAAAAAAATATTACCTATCTTTCTCAAGATTCCACAAGAGGCTTCCCCACTTCGTTAATAATATTGGTCTAGAATGATCTTCTTCATAAGATTTTCTTCCTCCATAAGAAATATACATTACCCTTAAATTTTTACAATTATTAAAGGACTTCAATAGCTACACAATACAGGTGTACTGTCCATGGAAATAATCAGATATGTTGAATGATCTTATACTATATGTCCTTGAATACTCAAGATCTCTTAGGTTTATCTTACCTTATTTCTTCTATACATTTGTCTATTATGTTCTAAAAATTAGATTTAAATTTTTCTCCTGAATTCATGATCACCTTCATGCACATGTTTTTCAAATTAAAACAATTATTCAATATGAGATAATTTCAAATTTATTTTATTAATAAAAAACACTCAATGAAATGTTTTATTAATTACACATTTATTTTTCCATGTTTAAATATGAATTAAAGAATGTGATGGGTATTATATTTCTTAATAATTAATATAAATTGTTAATTATTTGATAGGTATTATGTATCTTCCTTAATATCCTATGAAATATTGAAAAGATTTCTAGTTTTATTTATTTTTTCAGATGAAATTATCATCAATATAACAAAAAGTAAGTACACCTATTATTTATGAAAAACATTAATGATTTGGGATATCTTGCATCCTCATTTAAAAATAGGAATACTCATGTGGTGTTTTTCATGCATTCTTTATTTTTTTCAGTAACTTGTATAGCGATTTCTTGTAAATTCCATCCATTTTTCATTCGATCCTCATACAGGAAAGTGTAACTGCTTTCATGTATAGTTATATTAAATGTACCTCATGTATTCGTCAAGAATTTTATTCTTCCAAATGATAGACTTTATTATAGGTGATATCACACTAGGTGTATTTTATAATTCATGGAATATGGATTAATATAGTATGAAACATGTATTCCATGCTCAGTATGAACTTAGGACGTCAACATGGCTTTATTTAATGCGGATGATTCTTTAGATTGATCCAAATGATGAAAACTAAAATACTCCCATGAAATAATGTAATAATGAACAACCAAGGGTTTTAGTGAGGAATACAATGATTGACATGATATTATAAAATCTGTATGAAATAGATCAAATAATACGCATTATTTTTGTATCATTTAATAATGGGTTAAAAATTCTTCAATTCCAATGTCCCACAAAATATGTTGCATTAGTTGAGCACTTTCATTTATTATTCAGTTTTCCATCATAAAGAAATATTAAATTATCCCAAGTTATACTATCATAAACACACCATAAACATCATCAAATAGGGTAGACCTCCCCATACAGGCCCATCTACCCACTCCATGCACCCTCACTCAAGCACTCGTACTAGTTCTATACTCCCACTCACTCTCCAACAACCAAATGAGATATGTGATGCTTATATAATACATGGTTGATATCCTCATACAATAATGATCAATATAGACAATTCCTAGATTAATGGGAGTATAACATTTAGTAACATTACAATAATATAATTTGGAAAAATTATCAAAAAAAATTAAATAGCACATAGTCTCAAATTCTACTTCAAAATATTCTTCATGCTAAATAATATATTTTTGCATGTACTTTTATTTTAGTATGAAATAAACCTAAATTTATCATGTAAATAATAATTTTCATGTAAGTGTCCTTTTCAAAAGATATATACATTATTCTCTCACCAATAAAAACTATTTGTCCTTTCCATTGATGATCTACACAAAAATTTTCAAACTTATAAGGAATATTGTTCCAGAATGAAACTTAATTACATTAAATGTATCCATAATGATTATAAAATAACTATCACGTCACATATTTACCCATTAAGAAAATTATAACAATTAATCTCATGAATAAAACTAAAAAAATTTAGTCAAACATTTTTATGAAGCATCCTTGTGGAAAAAAGAATTTTTTCTCGAAGAGTTAAATAATGTTAGTTTTCATTAAAAATGTTTTTTTCAGTATAAAAAATTATTAAAGATAGGAAAATTAATGAAAAAATGTAATATAAATATATAAAAAATTAGAGAAAAAAATCATGATTTTCTTGAGAAGTAGATCATAAATTTTTATTACCAGAAACATAATAAAAAACAATCTGAATAAGTAATGAGATTATAATATATGTCCCTTATATCTTTGTTAATGTCTATATAAAAACCTCATGAAAGAGAGAAGAATATATGGATATTTTTATTCCATAAGTTTTATAATAATCATGATAATATATATTCATGGTATGTATATACACCATGTATAAGAAAACAATGGTGAATATGATATGTTTCTTATAAAAATAAAAGTGATAACAAAATCTATTACCTCAAGTTCAGATTTCTTCAAATGTACTATAAACTACATCATAATAAAATATAATTTATTATATATATAATCAAGTTTCATTTACATACTTATAAAATCATATATTTTCCTATTATAACATTTCAACACCATTTATTAATAAATCTTTATTAAAATATTTATTTTTAAGAGCTAACAATTTAATATTTCATGAGAATTTTGGTTAATTAGTTACGCGACTTGTAATCTAAACATGGTTTCACAATATATATAATATTACTATTGATATAAATATAAAATTTATAAAATAAATACCTTTTTATAACCATCTATTATTTTTAGAGAAAGAAAAATGAATTACATAATTCATGGAGATGGTAAGATGTATGTACACATCATCTTTTCTTTCCATTTTCAGAAATATAATGAAATAAGATAAATAATAATTATCCTTTTAATAATCCATATTATATCATATATATTATAAAAAACATTAATTATTTCTATTAATATAAAATGGAAATAGAAAATCTATCACATCGCTTCATTGAAGTGGTAGTCAACATGTACGCATGGGAGATATTGTTGTTTTTCATCAAATTGGAAGGTATGAAGAAAGATATAATATTATAAATATATAAAACTAATTATTTAATAAAATTATTATATTAATATAAATTATATTATAATAAAAATCCATGAAATATAGTGATAAAAAATTATTTTTATCTCTATGGTGATGCGGTAGTCCACACGTGTGTAGAAGTGATAATTTCACTACCAATTTAATGAAAAATTGGGTGTATAATTTTATTTATATAATAATAATGATATATTAGTATATTTAGGATACGTTAATTTTTTTGATGAAAACCACATATTCATATAAGGTATAATAAGAGTGAAATATAAAGAGGTCGGACATGATGTTGTTCTCTCCTTCGGGTGGCTATCTTTATATCTTTTTTATGAAACCCTTGAAATGGTATTTAAAAACAAAAAAATGATAAATAACTAATATATATGTTTATTAGAATATTGGATAGTGTTTTCTCATGATAAAAGGCTCAAAGTGGTGTAAATAAGAGAAATTAATGGTGTCCTCTTCATTGATGGGGAGATGACACAGTTGGAATTTCAAAAATAATTAAAATATAATAAAGTCATTCTCAATAAAATTAATTCCAAATGGACAGATCTTGAATGGTGAGATAGAATTAAATTTAAATATGGATATGAAATAGGATTAAAACCATTTGAATTGAAAATAATACCATTATATCTTGGTTAAACACCCTATAAGCCCGCTATAAACTTAATAATATTGATATATTTTTTATTGTTTGTTTTATTAATTATGAAAAAATGAAACTGGTATCAATTAAAAATATGGAAATAATGATTCCAAATACAGATAAAACATAATATAATTCAATTATCTAAATTGGAAGAATTTATATTGATTTTAAAACTAGAAAACACGACCGAAATTTGTTTTCAAAAAAATTATTTTCTTAAGTATAATAGGTTATTATAATAAAATAAAATAATTCAGTATTTACAATAACCTTAATTAGGGTATTACTAATTTAAAATTATTATTTTATATTAAAAAAATTAAATTAAAATATATCATTTTAAATTACTTAAATAAATAATAGTTTAAATAGAAATCATTATTTTTTTTAAATTCATCAAAAACATCAATCTTTTCATAAAATTATAAAAAATTAACTATATTATAATTTTATCGAGTTATTTAAAAAAATTAGGAAATTTTTTTATATTGAATGTTATATATTTGTGAAAAAATAATTATTTTTTTCACTTAAAAAGAAATAAGAACCATTTCAAAGAGAAATGTATTTGTCATGCATATAAAGTCTTTACTAAAAATTTATTTCTTATTTATTAAAATATTTTCATTATCTGGAATCATTTTACATTATATTTAAAAAAAATTATTCCTATTAACTATTACAATTTAACATCTAGGTTATAATGGTAAACTATATTATGGTACAGTAAGACTCGTGGTTGTGTTAATCAAATGTTATGGAAGAAATTAAATATATTTGAAGAGAAGAGTATCATAAAATATAAGGGTGTTACATTCTGAGGGTATTAAAATGAATTTCACCAACAAAATTTTGTGACTCCAATAAAAAGAAATGATGTTATATTCATTTCCTCACAACCTTGAGTTCCCATGTAGATTCTTCAAATTTATAATTCCTCTAAATAAATTTAAACAGATGAGTAGTCTTGTTCTATAAGAAAATATCTCAATGAAAAATTTATACCAAATTTTCTTAATAATAAAGATCATTCTTCAGTGTTATAACCTATCAGTTGACTACATGTGAAGGATTATGTATGTAATTACTTAGTATTGATACATGAAAACATCATAATATATAGAGAGGCTCAATGAATTTTATATGTTATAAGTCACTATTTATACTTGATCAAGAATATCGAAGGGTTGAAATAAACTAAGGAATATATTTAACATCATTATGAATCTAAAATATTTATTACTTGGAAAAGATTACACTTATAACTTCTCACTGTCGTGGATTTCCATATTTCATGGATAACATTCAACTTATCTATTTTATCAAATCATAGCTACCTTGATGTATTGTTGAGTGAATCTGACTTTATTTTCCATTTCCATTACTATGTTAGGTCCCAATATATTTATTTTTCCAACATAGTCCTATTATATTGGAGTTCTACATTTTTTAAAGATTAACTCATAAGGACTAATCATAATATTCTAGTGAATGTTATTATTGTAATAAAACTAGAATATATGAATCTGTTGATCCCAAACATCTTTGAAATCTATAGATAAATATATCATAATATCCTCCAAGGTTTTAATGGTTATATTAGGCCGAACATATATTTAAATTATTTATGATGTAATGAAGGAAAACTATGAATCTATTGATTATTGAAGACATCTCTCAAACATTGAGGTAAACCCAAGATCGCAATAAGGTACAATAAAATGTGGTATTCTATATAACATTAACACTTCCTTAATATATTTTCTAGTAGTTTAGTCAAGAAATAAATATTATTTGATAGTAAAAAGTGTGTTCAATTTTTATGGTGATCAATAGTAACCAAAATACCATTATGGAATTCAGATGTTTTTTGGATTTCAGAGAAATATACATGGTGTTTTCTTCCAATTTATATTATAACATGGTTATCTTTTTAGCATCCCATTAGACTTCTATATCATAGTCTTAACATGGTGACATTCCTAGAACAATGATACGTACTCTGATATATCATTTTTCATGTTATCCTACCAGAAGTTCTCTTTTAGATCTATATAAATCAATCTACATATAAGATGAATAGAGAATAATGAAAAATAATCTTCATTAATAATATTCTACTTCATATATGTTATGGAAGATACAGATACAAGGTTCATAGGCCTTATTATTCTCTAAAAATAATGGTTCAAATCATGAAAATTTCAAACCTTATTTTCCAAATCTACATCTTCCTTATATGTATTTTAAATATTATCTTGGATATATATTTGAATGGTAATTATGGAGAGATAAGATTTATCCACTTCCATACAGTTTTATTGATCTATCCTTTGAAAATATAGAAATATAGGATCCTTTATGATCATCATCATAGATAAACTAGCATGATTTATTCGACTTAGAGAATCTTACATCTTGTTTGATTCCTCAGGGGGATAGTTTATTAAGAATTCACGATAATTAATTAAGTCCAACCACCTTCTCTAATGAATATCTAGTTATTTTTTAGTAAATATATACTATAATATTTTATAATTAGTACATAAATATCATAACATTCCCTATAAAAAATCCCTCTTTATATTTATTGAAAATTACTATAGCTTACTCCAAACCATGATTTTTATAAATTTTTCTCATTAACCTTTAATTGTCAGGAATCCTTATCTATAACCATATCATTATATATAGTGAAAAATCATCGTACCTTATTCAATGCATATTTATAGATCAGAAACCCTTCTCTACTATAGGGTTTTATATATACAGGTGTACCGAATAACCTTCTCTTTAGTACCTAAACGTTTTCCTCACATTCATATATCCAACCGAACTTGGATACCTTCCTATAAAAAATTGTGAATGGATTAGATAATTGTTTGAAATTCTCTATGAATGATCATTAATATCCATCCTAACTGAGAAAATTATGGATCTTAGTCACCAAGGATGGTCTTGGAAAATTCACAATAACTTAGATCACTTATCAATCCACTAATATATCCTATCTTGATATTATATAGCTCAAAAAATAATTTTTTTTGATTCCAAAATTCACTATTGGTAAATTTTCTATACACTTTATCCTTCTTTATGGCGTTTGGAATGATCCCCAAGAGATACTCATGCTCTTAGTTTCTATTAAAATATATATCAATATCCTATATAAATAATTCCATAATGTGAACAATGTTATCACTAAAGATACTATTAATTAAATCCCTGATGATATTGTAGGAATGAGTTTGACCAAATTTAATAACTATAAATTTATAGTGATCATACCTTATATGGAAGGCTATTTTCTGAATGTCTTTATATTTGACCCTCAACTGAAAATATCCAAATCGCATAACAATGTTGGAAAAATATTGATCTCTTTATAATTGATCAAAATTTAATACGGCGTAGAGAATATTTGTTCATGATTTTTTATTATTACGTTCCCAATAATTTATGAAAATGTTCAATGTTCCATATTTATTTTTAACAAAATGAAAATGAGACCTTTATGGGGACACACATGGATGAATCAATCCATTATCAATAATCTCCTTGAATTGTTTCATGAATTATTTCAACTATATTATTCAATATATATATAAATTCATTAAAATTGGTGTTTCACCAGGCATGAGTTATATTGAAACCTCAACGCCAATATTTAGTGGAATGCCTAATAACTCTTCTTATTATACATCAATAGAGTAAAATAACACATTCATATCTTTAATTTTGAATTTCTCCACAACAATTTGAGACAAATTCCCCATTGAAAAGGAATCAAGACCCATACTATCAATGAAATATAAATTGGAATCTCATATTTATCATTTCACGGATTCGTTATCATAGTTAGTTATAATATAATATGTGGCTTCAATTAATCAAAAATTTATGTGGGATTCATATAAAGAAATAAATCCTATCCCAAAATAACATGAAATTCAACTAGTGGCCGTGTAATGCAAATTTGAGGTTTCACATTTCCATAAAAATAATTCAAAGAAAATTCGTATAATTGATATGTGATCATCATAACATTAGGGATTTTTAATGAGAATTCTACAACTAATTATTGAGGTGGTATTATGATACCCTTAGTAAATTCATCAGACATAATAGAGTTCGTAGATACCGAATCAAATAAGACATTAGTATTCATAGAGTGAAGGGTATGTGAACCTTTGAATAAATAGTTATCATACCCCGCATCAGAAATAATGATCACATGAGTATTATCTGTGTATATGGAATTAATAGGTTGCTAAAATATATAATCATCATTAGCCTTCATATTTTTGTTGTGGTTTACATAGTTCCTATACTCCATTCATTTAAAATACTAGAGGGTGTTTGGTGTATTTTTTATTATTTTTTCTCTATTATTAACTAAACAATTATTCCCATCCAATAAAAATTTTATTTTCTTATAACCTTTATTTAGAAACTTAAAAAATTTACACGTTTTGATAAGATAATTTCCTCAATGAATATTTCCACAATTCAGGGATAAATGAAATATTATCTTCTTCTCTCCATGGTTTTTAAAATTTTATCTGAATTATATCTTTTGTTTCTTTTGAATATCATCACAGAGTTGGGTAAGCCTATTATCTATCTCCACTATGGATTAACATAAAAAATTTATCCATTAAAATGGATTTCTATAATGTCTAATTCCATTCAAACACTTAGTTTTAAACTATTTAATAATTGATCAATATTATATTCTGTTATGATGAAAATAGAATAATAACAACTTTCATGTCTTGTAAACTTTTTCTCATTTTTACTAATGGATTCATCATTCCTATTCTTTATCTTATGGAATTCCATCTCAATTTTCATATAATGAATAAGAGGAAGTACATATTGAGAAATAATCTTGTAAACTCATCCCACTACATAGATATACTTTCTTCATGTCTCCTATTTTTCTTGATAACATTCCACCATTGATATGGTTTTCCGTTAAATAATAAATAACCAAAAAAGTAATTTATTGTTTTGAAAACCATAAAATGGAAAGTATACATACATTGGTACTAATACATTTCTTAATAACTTGTGGATTAGTGCACCCTCCGAAAAGGTGTAATTTCTCCCATTAACGACATAATGAAATTTTGTTCCCTCTACTATTAAATCTGAATCTTAAAAAGTGTTCATCATGACTTAATTGACATGTTGGAAATAAATCAATTCATAGATTCATAACTAAATAATAAACTTCATAATCCATCAAAATAATGATAGTATATGGTATCAATGGATAATATCTCGAGTAAATAAAAAATAACATCAAAGTATGTTATCATATATGGAAAATTCCTTTTGATTATCTAGGGATCATTTCTCAAGGAAGAGATAGGTTTCAATTTTAAATCACATAATTAAAATATGAAAATTTACCATAAGTCAAGGAAAAAATATTGTATCGAAAGAAACATGGAAGCTAGTAATGTAACATAAAATCATTGAACAATCATGACATCAAGAAATGTTATGTATTCTAAATTTGTTAAAATAATTATTCCATTCAATTTTTAGTAAAAATTATAAGGTATCCCATTAGAAAAACGATAATAAGATTCCATTTCAACCATTTTTTTATGTTAGTCATAAGATGAAGTTACTTCAACCAGTAATAAAAGAACATTAAAAACATTCTTGAAAACATTTTAAGAAAACATGCATATGGATAAAAAATGTCGTTTGATATAAGAGTGAAATAATGTCAGTTTTCCTTAAAAAAAATTCAGCATTGTGAGTTCATAAGGATTGAAAAATTAATTAAATACTTTTAATAATTAGAAATTTATAGTGGATAAGAAAATCCATGTGTTTCTTGAGACTTATATCATCTTTTTTTATAGGAAATTTTTTTTTCTTAAAGATGTGGATGAAGCCAATTTTTTATTATAAAATTAATAAACTATTTCTATCTAGGTAGAGGGATAACCATTTTATAGCATATAATCCTAAGCCCAAGTGGACCATAAAGATGGACTGAAGACCTAGGGGATTAACTACACTAAATTTAGAAACAAAAGCATATTCTTGGCCAAAAGTACCCACCGGTGAATAGTACTAATATAGTTACAGGGATACTACAGTACCATCTATAGTACCTACACCACTATAGTAAAGTATACAATACCCTCCGGCACTACAATTCCTCCACTTATATAGTTCTATTATTGCTATAGTAATACTACAATGCCTTGATATTGTCCTTATACTATAACTCAGGAGGTTACCCCTTCCACAATTTGAGTCTAGTTCATTTGGATGAAGGATTAAGTTGTTACCACATTGGAACCACCCCAAATCCATCATCCAATTCTTAATCACAATCAATACCCATAAATAATGTTATTGAAAATTAAATCCCATACACATTTGGTAATCTATAAATTAATACCACATAAAACATATTATAATATATGAAATTCCCATAATTTTCATCAAAAGCAATTTAAAACATATAACTGGTCATTATATACACTATATATAATAAATAAGTGGTGAATATGGAATTTTTCTCACCTAAATATAAGTGAGATGAAAATCTGTTACCTCAAGTATGAATTTAATTGAGGGAACTCTATCCTTCTATAAAATATATTTCAATTCTTTATAATTATTGACCATGATCATTTAATAACATATAATATTATATATGATCCTATTATGACAACATAATGCCCTTTTATTAATAATTCCTTACTAAAATCAAGGTTTTTGGGCATTGAATATTTTGTTCTTTAAGGGAATTTAGGTGTTATTGGTACAGTTCTTGTACTTTATCATAATTAAATTATCACCATAATATTAATGATATTAATGTAAAATTTATTTTCTTCTCTAAAGTTAGAGATAGAATAATTATATTTTTTGTGTGTGAAGATGACGAACCATATGTATGCAATAATATACTTTTCACTTCTTGACAGATATAAAGAAAGAAATGTAAATAATATTTCAAATTTAATTAATCATTATCGTTATCAAATATCCCATATGTATTCATTAAATCTATCCTTTTACCATCCATGTAAAATATAAATGAAAAATGAATCACATCACTTCATGGAGGTGGTAGTCGATTCTTACACACAAGAAACGTTATTATTTTCCAACGGATATGTAGTTGAGATGAAATATGTGATGTTATAATTATAAAATAATAATTAGATATAAATAATATATATATATATATTAATAAAATATAAATATAAATACATGAAATATGGTGATGAAAAATTAATTTTATTTTTACAGTGAGGCTGTAGTATAAACTAACGCGTGGTTGATAATTTCATTTCCATTTTGATAGATAGGTGGGTTAATAATTGTAGTTATATAACAATAATATTTTATTTATTGATGAGAAATAATTTATTATTTTATGATTAATACCATATACTGAAAGGAGTTATAGGAATAATGAAATCAATAGAGTCATGTAAGAAGATAACCTCTCCTTTGAGCGGCCTCATTTTGATTCCTTCATAAGGACACATTATATGGCCTTTTAAAATGAAAAGAATATATAATTCATGGATATATATTTTTAGAATAAAAATTTTCATGTTATTTTGTAATTATAAAGGAGAAAGTGGATTAAGGAAGATAAAGGATGGGTGTCCTTTTGTAAGTGGGGGAGAGGACACACTTGGAATTTTATAAAATATTAAATTATAATAAATTCATTCTCAATAAAAATACATCAAAAAGGTTATATACTTGGTTTTGGGATAGTTTTAGGTTTAATTATGTCATCAAAATATAATTTAGACATTTTGAACTGGTAATTTTACACTTATCTTTTTGTTAAACCCTCGGTAAAACAAATTTAACCTTTACCACAATTAGTTTTTTTTATTATTTTTACTATTTATTATGAAAAAATGGAAAGTGGATCTGTTAGTAAATTTTCAAACACTGATTCAAAATATTTATTCCAATTTAACAAGTTCAAATAACAAAATTGAATTATTTTAATTGAAAATTAATCTTGTAAAACACGATAAAAGCAGTTTTGTAAAAAAAAGGTTTCATAATTATAACATGTTTATTAAAAAAAATACAATATTGAATTAATTCCAATTTCCTCAGTTAGACTATTTATAATATAAATGATATAATTTTTTTTTAATTTTTTGTGGAAAAGTTAAATTTGAAAATTATTTAAATGATGAACAATTTCTTATAAAAACAGTAATTTTCACAATTCATTATAAAATAATTCATTTTATAAAATAATTATAAAGTCATTATATGATAATTTTGATATCCAAATTTCAAAAATTATGTTCAATTTTTCAACTATATTTCATAAACTTTTTAAAAAATAATTATAATATTTTTTTAAAAAAATCATTACAAACCATTTTGAGAAAAAAATTAATTTTGATGCATGTAATACATTACTAAAACTTTTGTACTTATTTAAAAATATATTTTATTTATCTAAAATATTTATAACCATTTCTAAAATATTATAATTCCTATTCATTCTTAAAATTTAATATATTTTTTTAATGATATACTATATTACGGTTCATTTAGACTCATGTTTGTGAGTATCACATACCGTGAAAAAAAGATAAATTTATTGAAAGGGAATAATATCATAAATTCTTAGGGTGATACACCCTAGTGGATGCTTGGTTTTTTATTTCCATTAGTTATGAATTTTCAATACATTGTTGCTAATCATAGGGTGGATGGTTTTTTTTGTGAAAGAAACTACCAAATTGTCACGATGTGCACAGATATCCTCATGATAGACACCTGATGAATTTTCTGTAGGAGGAGAGCACATCATCCTTATTAGGGGATGTTCCATGGTACCAACTGATTTACGGGAGGAGGTGCAGAGAGAGTTTCATACTTCCAATTTGGCGGTACATCCTGGAGTAGCGAAGATGTACCAGGATCTCAGATTACAACACTGGTGGCCGAGTATGATGAAGGCTCTGGCAGAGTTCGTTTCACGATGCCTCACCAGCCAGAAGGTGAAGGCGGAGAACCAGGTACCATCAGGCTTGGTACAAACCTTAGAGGTCCCGGAGTGGAAGTGGGATAGGATATCTATGGATTTTGTGACAGGGCTTCCATGTACTTCCAGAGGACACGACTCCATCTGGGTGATCATGGGCCGACTAAAAAAATTGATAGAGTAGAAGTGTCTACATTGTAATTTTTGAGATGTAATGTAATAGTTATGGCCTTATTATCCAAAATAGTAATCCTAAAAAAGACCCTTAATGTGAATTATTTACACAACTCAAGATTAATTAACATTTAAGGATGGGTCCTTATAAAAATTCTAGAAATATGTTTTGATGAAGATAAATGATGTAGTGAGAATGTAATATTATATTAGAAATAAGATATCATTTTTATTTTTGGAAAACATTGATCTAATGAACATTACGGTAAAAGAGGAATGTGTATGTAAATTAAATAATTTTTGAAAATAAAATATTTCAAATATATTCAATCATGGATAATTAAACCAATAATAGTATTCATGGAAGATCAATGTGAATAAATTTATCTACCAAAACTTAATTTTGAATTTTCCTCAACATGTATATATATTGGAGAAAAAATAAACCTTATAAAAGATAAGGTGAAAAATTTTATTGATTCTTTATGAAATAAAAAAATATAAAAAAGAATAAATGTAGGTTATTAGAATAATATGATGCTTCTTTCATTATGGTCAGCATAAAGTAATCATTATTATTTCCAACAAGATCTGAGAAATAATAAACTAGAATATCAATATTTTGATGTAAATAATCTAGAAAATCATGGATTCAACAGTCAATTCTATTAAATCTTATACAAAATTATCTAATGATAATTAATAAAATGACTTTCATAAATTTTGATTTAGATATTTTAAAGAAGATATATAAAAAATTAAATTTGAGGATAATCATAATAAAGAAAATTTATATAATATCATTGATATATAATATATTATCATTCAATGAATGATAAACTTATTTGGGATGGTATTTTATAATTTAAATGTGTTAGTAATGTATCATATTAACATGTTTATATAATTATAGATATTGTTTTTTTGAAAGTGTACATAAAAAATCATTGATGAAGTGATATGTATTTTAGAGTTATATGTGACTAAATGTCCATCATGATTAATAGATTAGATGAGTGTAATGTTCAGGAAAAAATATCATTTGAGAATAATATTTAATACTATTTATATTGTTGTATAAAATTAATACAATTTTTTGTAAAATGAATGTTTAATGAAAAACTATAAAATATAACAGGTATAAAAAATAGCTTCCTTAACAGTAAATACAATAAATTATGATTTATTAAATTTTATATAATACTATAAAAATAATTTAGAAATAATTGGGAATATATATTCATATATTGATGAAGAATAATTGTGAATTCATCAACTATATATAGTTTGTAATTAGAGTTTCTTCTCTAGAAAAAAAGAATAGGATTAGAAAATAAGTCAAGTCATAGTTTAATGAATAAACGCATACAAAGGAAACTAATAAATCTGAAATTTATATTGTATTTTCATTCAATATATCTTCAGTAATGAAATTTATAGATTATATCTCCATCTTCTAATTTAAAACTACCATCAACCAATTACATCTTATTTATTTATTATTATCAAAAATTGGGAGAACATTTTGGTAGGGGACAAATTGAAATAATAGATTTTTTATATATCTTATGATGTGGAGAAATTTTTTATGAGCTTGAAGTTTTCTTTTTTAAATTTCCTCCATACAAAAATTATTTCTTTTTTTCTCTATGTTTCATTTTATTTTAAAACTGGTTGATTATTTTTGAGTAATTTTCATTAAATGAAATGATTAGTATCATTGTTTTTATTATTTATAATACATGATAATTTACATTACATTAGTAGGATTTTTACAATGTTTCAAGGAATATTTACATCTTAATTTTTTCCCATTGGATACTTTTCCATTAATAAATAGTTAATTATTTATGACTAAAATTTATGATTTTGAATTATGTTTTTTCAATTTTTTAATAAATGAAATTGGTTGTGGTGAATCTGATGATATTAGTGTGATAGTTGATATCACAAAAATAATAGTGTTTTAATTTTAATTGGCACTCATGAATAGAGAATCATGAATAAATATTATTATTAAAATTAATTGAATATAAGAATATCAATATGATTAAGAGATTCCAGATATTTTTATTAATCTAATTTTTTTAATTTGTAAATAATTAATTTTATTATTTTGAGGATTCATCTTAAATGAATATTACATTACATTAAGAACTGTTAAACAATATATTTAATGAGATAAATGAAACATCATGGATATTGACATGAAATTCTAATCATCTAAATGAATAATTTCTTATTTTGAGGAATTATTCTCCTGATCGATTAATTAAACCTTTCCTTGAGTGAAAAATTATTTTTTAAATATTTGAAATAGAATAGAATTTATTCATAAAATGGTTATTTTAGATATATAATTGATCCTCCTACAACATTCTATTAATATAGATGTGTTTTTTTGGGATAGAAAATGAATATGCATTATATAATATTGTTTTATTTAGATGTATTGTGATTTATAATATAGGAACACAATTTTATATTAATCATCTGGTTATAAAAAATTTAATTTTATTGATAATTTTATTTTAAATAAATAAAAAACATAATTATCTTATGAATTAGGTATTATTCCCTTATAATATTTTTTTTTTGTTATTTTTTTAATTCTAAAGATCATTTATATATGAATTACTCAAAATAGTTTTATTGATGAATTTTTTTTATTAATATTCAAAAAAACATAGTCCTTTCTATTAATAATTTATATATGAGCAATATACATTCTTATATTGTGAAATTCAATATTGAACTACCATATTAAAGTTTATTTATTGTAAATATAGTTATTTAATGAACCCTTCATTGATGAAGATAAAATTAGTAGTTCAAACAAAAATTATAACTCAATCATTTTTTACCTATAGCATGGATGCTAAAAATATTATTCCTCAATTCACTATAGAAACCCACCATCAATGATTATTTAAAATTTCACTCCTTTATAATTATAATTTTTTAATGTTGTTGAACACTCATTTTCATACACTCTTATATAGGACATTTATTATGTCTTGTAATTATTTTTTCATTATCATTCTATAATTGATCGTCACTAGATCACATTTTTAAATCAATTCAACTAATTATTTTTTTCTCAAAAATGGCCTCTATAAACCTATAGATTCAATAAAGTATCCTCTTAAAACAATTGACTTGAAATCTATTATACCCATTTCTTATATACTTTATCACATCATAGACTACAAAAAACATTAATAAGATACCACAAAATAAATATAAGTATATATAGGGAACAAATTAAGTGTCGTACATCATTTCACAACCCCAGTAGTTCTGAATATATGTTTAGTAACTTTTATATTGATGAAATAAAGACTAAGGAAATTTAAAAAACATGTATAAGATTGTTTGTTATATAAGTTGTGATCATCGAAAATGAAAGAGGAAAATAAGAAAATAAGAACATTATATATAAAGTGGATAATAACAATTAGTCCAGTATCAATTAATATAGAACTCATTTATCTATAGATTTTTAATTCTAAAACACTTCAATATTTAAAGAGATGGAGTGAAAAAATAAAAAGATATTGAATGATGAAAAAACTAAAATATATGAATAAATAAAAAGTGAAAAAAATTAATGTTATTTAGGTTTACTATAGATTGGTTCATGAAATTGATATATGTATAAATTCTTAGTTATGCTTATGTTTTTTTGTATAATATTAGTAGTACATCAGAAAGTATCATCATGCAAGCTACCATCGATATAATTTCAACAAAATGTATATCTAGGATCATCTATGTGTTTACATGGTTAGTCTATAGGCTCTTACCACTAATTATAATGTAAAATATATTTGAACTCATTTATTAATGACTCTATCATTCTTTCGAATTTCAATAGAGTTGAAAATTGGATAATAAGGGAACCGAAAAGAATCTCATTAATAAAAGAAAAATGGTGTCATTATGAGATTCACAACTCATGGAAGCAATATAACAACTTTAACAGGTGAAAATCCAAGTTAATCAAAAATATAAAATAATTTCTTCTAATGGAAATAATAAATGTACTTGACACATATACAATAAAATGTGAAAAGATTCAAGGATTGCGTCACTAAATATACAAAAAATAATTAATCATTTACCATTAAAATAAAATTATCTATAGGGAAGATCATGTTATAGATGTATTATAAGGTTGATGATCCATGCTTTAAATTAAAAATAAATATGAAATTCCAAATAAGTATGAATAAAAAAAATTAATCTTATAAATTTATATATTTATGAAATTAAAATGGTAAAAATATATTAATTTGATAAAATAAATAATTTCATAATGACATAAATGATAAAATTTAAGTTAATATTATTTGTTTATAAATCATTAAGTAATAAAAAATATAAAAAACCACCTTCATTTACAATGTATTAACAGAGGGACATTTTCTTGAACCTAATAGTATTATATTGGATCCATATAGTGGATATATAACTAATTGGAAAAATTTAAATGCTGTTTCCATAATAAAATTATCAAATTTTTGGTTATTCATTTTTATGTCAATCAAACACATTAGTTAACATTAGATTAATTATCTAATAAAATGAATTTTTATATTAATATTCTTGGGAATATCATGGTAAACTATTTTTTTAGAAATATAAAGGAGATAATTTGAATAATTATAATCATGAAAAAAAATTACATAGAGAGTGCTCAAAATTAATAACAATTTACCATATAGATTGGATAATAATAGTTGACAATGTAATATTTTAATCCTTGGTAGTTGATAGATCCAAAAATAATTTTACATAATATTTACTGGATAATTATTCCCTAAATAGTATTGAAACATTACAAGAAATTCAATTACTTTTGTTAATATTTCAAGACTACATATTATCAACAAAAACATTCAAATGTTCTCAAGATTACACATTTACAAAATAAAAGTTACATATATAAGACGTTAAATAGAAAAAACAAAATTAACCGTTAAGAACACGTAAAATTTTATCACATGTATTATGAAAATGCTTCTTAGGGAAAAATAAATTAATCATCTCCTTGAGTACGAATCATATCTTACATTATGCTTCCATCAACATTAATGAAAATCATTATATTTATAATTTATGTTAATATTATTGGTAAGACTCTACAAATATAAATATTTGAAATTATGATCATATAAATATCATATTCAAGTTAATGTTTCCATCTGATATAATCTATGTAATTAATGAAAATATAGATATGGAATTTTGAAATAATTTTTTCTATTAAAACAATTGTAAATGTACATGGGATAAAACAAGGGGAAGAGGGTGAGGGAATTCATGGTGGTCTAAATTAGTGGAGTCCAAGAGAATTTTCACATACCAACATCACAAAATCTTTGGGAATAGACCCAATACTTGAGAAGAAATATATTTTACCACTTATCATTTATAGGAATCCATGAAGTTCGCAACAAAATTTACTTCACTCCATGTACAGTAAATGTCAATGTTGTTGTGTATTACCTCCATCCATGTCTGAATGGTATACACAATGGACCATGGGGTAGAACCATAGTCATTAATGGAATTATAGAGATCTATCAAATCAGTTTCAAATTCCACATGATGAATATTATGCTGAGAGAAAAGTGATAGGGCTATTAGAATTACAAGGGACTCTTCCTGAAGAGTATTGCCACTACCAAAGCAAGCACAGTATGCTTGAACCACAGTTCCATTGAATCCCAGGCCACTCCCACAAATTTATTTTATCCATATTTCATGAACCTTTTTTATTCATTTTGAATCCATTTTAATTTGGATTCCACCACACCCATCTATATTAATATTGAATCCCTCCTGATTTGGATTCCACCATATCAATATCTCCAGTTTATTATTGCTATTTTTGGGGCCCGATATGCAAGTAATAAAAGGCTTGATCGTATATTTAGTCACACATATATTTTTAGATATGGAAAATTTAATGTCTCAGATATTCTATGTATCATTTTTTATTGTTATATGGATTTATTTTCATACTAGGCATTAAGATGGTGTGTGATTCTGAGGATTGGTGTTCCTAGAATAATTGTTGGAAAAATATTAAACTTTTTATATCATAGATGACGATATTTATTGAAAAAGTAGAATAACTCATAAATAGGATCCCATATTATAAATATGAGGCCACTATCGGACTCTAAATTACTGGTTGACCCTAGGTGTGACTGAACATAGGATGGCGGTAGTTGACTGCGAAAACTTATTCACGGGACATAGCAAGAATAATATAATTTAATAAAAAAATTATTTTATTAAAAGAATAGAATCTTTATTTTTAATATTATATTTATATAAATTAATGGATATCACATTAAACATTTAGTTCCTTTGAGAAGTGGAGAAATGACACTCTTCAACAAATACCAATAGACCATGGACCAAAAACCAACACGCAACTGATTCGAGGGATCATCACTGCCGATGATTACACAACGATCATCCTTCAGTAGTGATTGATCTAAATTGTGGATGGGTGGTTGTTAATTTGTGATATTCACCTATCATGATTTACAATGATGAATTTGAAATGATCAATTAAAATAATGATCGGTGGTTCTATCATCTTGACGGATTGGACTGTTTTTGTGGGTTATTGGGATTTATCTAACCCAAATTCCCCACCCATGATTTTTGGAAAATAATTCTAGACCAAAAAAGATTAATCTTAGTTATTGTTAATTTTTTGCCCTTTTCTCATTATATTCTTCTCCTTTGTACCACCATGGTCATAGCTTGACTATCACAGAGGCTCTAAACGCGTTCAAACCCCCTGAATTGAAGGAAAATCGAGATAAGAGGCCAGATTCAAGTAGATCAAGACCCAAAGAACCAAGATCTATGACCATTATGAGATTCATGAATTAGAGGAAGAATTAAGGATCCTGGATGTAGAGGTGATAGAGACCGATGTCGGTGGTGGTGCGAGGTGGAACCGTTTTAGCGACAACATGAGTTATCGGGGCGGCTACGTGGAGCGGTGAAAATTCTCATGGAAAACAGCTTGGAGTGGATGGATTTTCCTAAGAAGCCCATGTGTTAGTGGGTTGGAATGTGTAGATGGACCAAGCTAGGCCGTGCCCAATGGGATTGGTCATGTCCCACCCACTGGCCTGGCGGACCCTTGTCAGAACCTGGCCAGACCCAGTTTGGACCTCGGGTCTACCTGGGGGAGTCCCAGAGTCAACCATTGTGTGGTCACACTAATTGACCATGGTGCTTTCACCCTTGGGGTAGATCCACTGATGAGGTCGACGTCTATGGTGTGTGGAACGACCATGATATCGGGAAATAGACCAATGACCCCCTTTATTGAAACATAAAAAACAATAACATTCAAACAGTGTATCTGTTTTACAATATTACTTTTCCTTTAAAACCCTGATGTTAAATTGGAAATATTTAAATAATGTGATGATATATTAATTTTGAATAGTATATCATGAGAGAGTTTCCCTTTTTTTACTTTCTTCAATGGTTTAATATGGTATTAAATCCACATCAATGGATTATAATCCTCTGTATAGGATGAGTCCCACATAGAGTCATGAATCGCTCCATGGGACTGATGTGAGATACTGTATCACCCCAAGTGTGTTTTTGTGAATCAACATAACCTCTAAGATTAGGAAATTGGTCATCTATCAAGTGTAAAAAATTAGTAGTGTTAGTTGTATTCCCCATGGTGTTGGGAAAGATCCCCTACATTATGAATTGGTCCAAATTGGGTTTATGGTATTCCCAAAACTGTTAGAAAGGATCCTCTCTCTATGTATAATAATCTTCCTTGACCAATATTTCCTCATTTGGGAAGGGCCCAAATGATCTAGGCCATGTTGTGAGTGTATTTGATGATATCATAGGATGATGATTGAGTTCCCCCAGAATGACTGTTCCTCGAGCATAATCCTATGGCTAGAAATTTGTTGTGGATTATCTCTTGACTATGATTCATGGACTGAGTATATATGGATTTTGTTGTTACATATAATATACATGTATACCTTTTTAGAGATGACTATACATTCCTCGGTGCTATTTTCTTTGTGGTTTCGAGGTGTCCTATTGGGTAATTCTATACTCACCACTATATGGTCTTCTCCCACATGTGCCATGAGTTATGCAGATGATCGACCCTATCAAAGTATCCTAGGTGTTCCAGAACTAGGTGGTTCTTAGCAAGGCCATATATTTGAGGTGTTCATGTTGTACAAATAGTAGTCACATACCCTCTTTTATTACAAGTTGGACATGTAGTTACAGGCCCTTCTTGGTGGGATTGTGTTCTCCCTATTTACTTCTCGTAAATTTATTTTTGTACTCTTGTTGTTTGATGTAGTGGTATGCATGAAATTTTTTACTTAAATTTTTTTTACCTTTCATCATTTAAATCATTGATATATGGGGACACATAAATGTAATTTATTAGGATTCCTCCCTTTTTTGGTGTATTCTTAATGAGTTCTAGTAACAATCCCCTCACCTTTTGGAGGTGTGCATATGGTAGTCATGACATGGTCCCCTATGGGATGATTCATGATAATGTGGTATGAGAGGGTTCAATTATACATTTGGATTAGGAGTCTTTGATGTTGGTTGGGGGAAATAGTGTTATGTGTTTTAAGTTTGACTTTCAGGATAGTGAATCTAATTTTGGTGTTTCGGCCAATGTATCGGTTTACCCAGACTCTGACTACTTTCTTTTTGACTCGGTACATGAAAAAACTCCTTGTGGGGAGAACAGTGGTACATGAATCACATAGTAATGGATGTGTTTTCCATGTACTTCTCGAGTTATTACTCTAGATATACTCTATTGACAGTGGTATATCATGTTTTATACCATGATTCATCCAGGAAGAATTTTATTCTAGATTTCACTATGTGATCATGAAGAAGATCCTCAGAGTGAAGAGGCATCATTACTTGGTCGTATACACAATATAGCACACCCATGTGGTTTTCTATTAATAAAACGATGCATTGATCTGTATCTACTACCAGCACTACTTTCTATGGAAGTTAACAGACATAGTGTGTTGCATTAGTATTAGAGGCAGTGACCTTCTCAGTTTTTGGGTGAGCCCGAACACCAATTGGTTGAGGATGGGCTAGAGGCAGTCACCCATGACTTTTTCCATATGAGGATGCATTCCGACCAGATGTTAGTCCTAACAGTGAGTCTTCATCATGGTCCCATGAGAAGATAGGGGAGCTTGGAGATTTAGAAACATGAGAAGACAACTCTATACTATATAGGCAGCAAAATACTCTTCAGGGATGAGTTATATCTTGCCACATTGTGATAGGTACATATTCAGGAGCTTCTAAATATATACCATGTCAGTATGACCATAGAATAGTGTTCATCAAGGTCTAAAAATATTTTGTACAACTCCATGGACATGGTGCGGGATGAATTCATCAGGGCCAAGAAACTTTAGGATGGATTAAACCCAGATATTATGGAATCAATGGTATCCCTTGGAATTCCTACTTATAATTTGGTACATGATTAATCATTTCTAGTGGAGAGTTGTCTAGATAATCATAAACCTATAGTGGGAGCTAAAAGTGAGCACTGTATTGTTGAGACCTTAATAATAGACATTTGGAAACATCAAAGGGATCAAAGCTTTCCATGTGAATCAGGTGATTATCGTTGGACTCAGGGTCAGTGTTTCCGGGCTCCTAGGGTGGCTCAAATCATCCCATGGATAGATGGTGTTACACATGCGTCAGTCCAAATCATTTGACAGGAGATTGCCCAACCCATCATATAGCTAACCAAGGTATTATCGAGGAGCCTATAAGTCATAGGTAGAGATAGGAGCATGGTGGTCCGCAAGGTAGTGTATGTGGAAGAGGAAATGGTAGGAAAATAGGATGTGGTTGATAGTCTGACCTATTACCACCACCACCCCCATGTGGTCCATGCTAGGCTCATGGGGCAGGTGGCCATGAAAGAGGCTAGCTACGAGTGATGAAGGATTATGACCCCAACAGTCCAAGGATGATTCATTGTGTGGTATCTATCTTTTATACCTTAGCTACTGATTTCATAGGGACATGTGATATTTATTCCATTCATTCCATAATCCTTGTTTGGGACTCGAAGTTTCCGGTAGAACCATTGACTCTACCTGTACACATAAGGACTAGAAAAAGTGGAGATTAGATGATCACACACGGGTGTTGATAGTGTGTCCTAACCCTTATAGGTGAGAGTTAGTTGATATCTCTTGGTAGCAATGTCGATACGTTACGATTCCATTTTGTTATGGACTACTATCCACAGGTCATGCTCAGATTGACTGTTGTAGGTGCAAAGTGCAGTTTGTCTGTAGTGATGGAACAAAGTTTTATATTTTAATTTAAATAGAAGCACATATAGTCATGTATGGACTCATAAATATGATTTTTTATCTGATTACACATCAGTTGGATAGAATTAAACTCGATGTACTGTATTATATGAGTATGTAGATCCATATTCTGGTGGTGGGGTGTTTGGAAGTCCTTATAGATTTTCCCGGATTACCTTCCCATAAAGAGATGGAATATTAATTGATCTAAACCCTAGTATGAAATTGATATCTATTTCTACATTTCATATATATATCACAGATCTTAGTGAGATCTGGATGCACATGGAGGACATATAGAGAAGGAGATTCATGAGACTCAGTGTTTCACCCTTGGTATCCTCTGTATTGTTATTCAAGAATGTAGATGGGGCTTGACGATATGTTTATTTTGATGGTGATTGAAACAGGTGACCTTGAAGAACATGTATCATATAATACAGATATATTATCACTTCAATCATTTTAAGGGGTTTGTTTGTTATTGAAGATGATCCTCGGATCACAATATCACCATTTGAGAGTGTGGGATGAGGATATACTGAAGATGTATTTCAGGTGTTGTTATGATTTGTATGAGTGATAGTTTAGGCCATTTATTGTGATGAACCCCCCAATAGTCTTCTTGGGACTCATGAAATAGATATTTCAACATTACATAGACCTGTTCACAGTAGCCTTTAGTGATGACATCATAGTATACTCAGTGTCCAAGGAGGACCACACGATACTCTTAAGGATGGTCTTGGACACACTTCATGAGAACCAACTCAACAAGAAACTCTCAATGTGTGAATAATTCAATATATAGGTCTATTTCCTAGTACACATCATATCAGATGCTCGATTTGTAGTGTATCCATCAAATGTTGAGGCAATTCATTCTTGGGAACCACCGAAGAGTGTTACTGAGGTACAGAGCTTCTCATCATTTGAAGGGAAATATCAGAGGGTTATGTACAACTTCTACAAAGTAGTTTTACCCTTCATAGCTTCTACATGAATGGGGTAACCTTTAATGTGGATAGATATGTTCTAGAAGTTCATTTAAAAGATAAGTTAGAGTTTTAAGAGAGCTCCCATCCTGATGTTACTGGAGGAAGGCATTGAGTACGTAGTGTTTTGTGATGCAGTAAGGACCAATCTTTATTGTCAATTGTTGTAGAGGAAAGGGGTGATTACCTATGGTTTCTTCTAGCTAATAATTCATGAGACGAACTAGGTTACTTATGATATTTAACTAGCAAGGGTAGTCTTCACATTGATGATGTAGTGAATCTACTTGATGGGTGAGCAGTTTATCATATACTCTGATCACAAGAGTCTCACGTATATCTTCTATCAGAAGGATATGAACATGATAAAGAGGTCATGGATATAGTTACTCAAGGACAATGATTATAATAGCGTATATACTCATGGTAAATGGAACATGGTTGAATACTCTCTTAGTATGAGATCTATCTTGCAGTTGTTGAATGAGGATTCTGATTAGTTTTCATCGTTGATGATATTCTTTGTGGTCCGAGATGGGGAAACTTACCTCCAGTAGATGGTTATCACTCTGGAACTCTTACATAGATTTAGGTATGCATATATTTCTAATTCCAACTACAATACAAGAAAATCTATAATTATTATAGGAAATTCTCCTGATAGATATTCAAAAATTGTGGATCAATTAGTTATTTTCTTATACTGCACAGTTGTATCAGTGGCATTGTGGGGGGAACTTTTTTTGTAGTTATATAAATTTCATTTTGTGGAACATCTTGGAGTGGAGAATATTTATTAATTCCTCCGTTATAATATTTTTTGTGTCCATGGAAGTGTTAAGGAATTTTGCATATTGTCTCTTGATGCCTCACACATTAACAAGTGAAGGCTAGGCATGATGGTCCATTTGGTTTTTCTCAACCCCTAGAGCTGAAAAAATGGGAGTGGGATTGGATATCGTTAGACATAATAAAGGTTTTACCATGTATTAATGAGGAACATGATTCCATCTGGGATATCATTGATAGACTTACCAATTCATCCAACTTCCTAGATATCCAAGAGAATAGTTCAGTAGAGAGCTTGGTATGCCTCTATGTGTACGAGATAGTTCAACTGTCTATAGTTTCATATAATGTTGTATTCCTTGATTCCAATTGTGGAAGGTATTGACAGAGTTTTTTGGGACTCATAAATACTTGAGAACAACATTTCACCCTCAGATGGACAGATGGAATGAGTAGATCACTTAGGTTATGTAGGACACACTATGGGGATGTATGATGGACTTTCTCCATATTTGGGAGGACCACCTTCCACTGTTGTAGTTTAATTACAACAAATATATCACGTCACCATTGATTTGCTACTATTAGAGGCCTTGTACAAGTTACCCTGCAGGTCACCACATTGTTGTACTGACCCTCGATAGTCAGTTCTATTATGTGAAAAGTTGGTGCTGGTAACTACTGAGAAGGTGCATGTCAACCGAGAGAGGGTGAAGATAGTATAGAATAGTCTTGTGTCTTATAATGACAAGTGTTGTTTTCCATTGGAGTTTGTAGCAGGAGACCGCATGTTCTTATAGGTCTCACCTCGACACAGATATAGAAAATTTGGATGGGGCTGTAACACCCCGATATTTTATGAAAAAATATTATTTTTAATGTCTTCTGTTGTACGCTACACCAAAAGAAGCTTGCACAACACACATCCTTGACTTGCCTTGCATTACACGCAATCGCAACCTTCCTCGATAGCGTGTGTAGTACGGAACAATGATATGCTATTAAAATATTATTAAAACTAGCCGTTATGAATAGTAATAACCACTTTTTAAATTTTAGAAATTTTAGCTCTCAAAATGGACTTCATTTTTGGATTCGGAGTATCGAATTTAGCCTAAGGTGAAATTTTGGTACTTTTCGGATAACTTTCATATTCTGATGAATAGTGAAAGTTACTAAATTATAATTAAAAACAAATTTTTTAATCGAAATAATTAATAGTGATAAATCATTAATTTGAGTGGTTTTAAATTATATTTAGAATATATTTTTACAATTTAATACAATGTTGGCCATTGGTTGTAATTTCACATTTAAACCAGACATAATCAAATGTTAATCTTTTGATAGATATTGTTTCTTAAAAACACGCTATTTGTTTTAACAGCGGGATTTAATTATAAAATTAATAAATGCAACTTATATGTTGGGAATTCTGTAAAATAGAAATCATTTTTGAATTCGGAATATCAATTATAGCTTAGGGTGAAATTTTGGCATTTTTCTGAAAAACTTCAATTTTGGATGAATAGTGAAACCACTAAGTGGTAGGTTAAAAACTGAATTTTGCATAAAACTTAATTTTACCGCTTCTGTGAATGTAATTTCGAAAATCCGAGAGACATGGTTAATATCAAGGACTAAAATGTGGTTCAATGAGATGAAAATAAATTTTTGGTGAATAGTAACTTTTTACTTTTTTTTACCACGGTTAATAGTAAATAGGGTAACTAAGGGTAAATATGATATTAATATTACCCTAACACATGTCCTAATTCTATTGGACAAGTGTAATTCGACCAAAAACAAACTTAGGAATAAAATATGACCATTTAGGCCCACTTGGATTAGATTAGGACATTTATTATTAATTTATTTAAAGAAGGGTTAAAATAGTTAAAATCAATGTTTAATAAGTAAATAATTTTTAATATGGGGTTATACATAAGATAAATTCGATTGTAAATATTCATTAGAAAGATAAAAAGATTTAATACATGATGGTATTTTATTTGTAATTTTTAGACATCAAATAATTTAATTTATTTATGACACAATGATGATGCAGTAATTATCTTATTAATGAAATATTGACATAATTGATGTTTTAAACACCAAAATAAATATAATTTGAGACTTTTTATGAATTACACTAATTTTCTAGGTTACTATGATATATTATTGTTGATCTAATAAACTTGGTTCGAACATATAATTCTGTTATGACTTTCAAAAAAATCATATATCAAATAGTGTCAAAATTGACACAAAATAGTTTTTAAATCAAATATTATATTATTAATTGTTATTTTATTCCTAAAAATCTATGGTTTGGCCAAATGACTTATATAAGGATATATATATTAATAATAAACAATTTGGGGTTCGTTTGGCATGTTATAGTAAGTGTATTAACCATATAGTGAAAGAAAACAAAAAGACACGGTAAAAGTTAAATTATTTAACTTAGAGTTAAATCTAATTGATAAGGTTACAATAATACCCTAAACTTGTATATATATTATTGGTTGATTGGATTTCGACCCATCCCCACTTTAGCTTCGAAATAAGACCCTTTGTAACCATTATAAACCGATTTTGACTTTAATATAAAATAATATTTTGAGATATTCCTAAGGTGCCCCTCTCCTCCCCTATAAAAGGACACCTCCTCCCCCTCCTCCTCACACCAATTTGAGCACTCAAGCTCGGCCAACCCCTGCCAATTTCTCCTCTCCACTTCCCTAGCAACATCCTAGAGGTTCTGGTCTTCCTCAAAGACCAATTTTAGTGCCCTAAGAGGAGGTCTCAAAGAGGCACTTCAAAGAAGAGGTAATTACCGTTACCAATTCTTTCATCTTTATTTCTTCTTCCACTTCTTCTTCTTAGGTTGTTTCATTATGAAGTAATAACATCAGTATCACTCATATACTGATATGTTATTATAAGTATGAAACAACCCTATTTCACCATCTATCCATCCTACGGAAAAAGAAATCACCGCGCGTGCGTACGTACGGAATACCGTCTCCACGCCGTGGTGTAATCTATTTTCCACCACCACCTTACATGGATGGGTATAATGGTGTAAAGAATAACTATACATAGTTATTACAACATCATATTGATTCTGATATATTGTATAATCCACTCCAATTCAATTCAATATTTATAGAAATGATATCATTGCTCGTGCGTACGTACGGAATACCGTCTCCACGACGCGATGAGATTCATTCTCCATGTTAACCATTTAAGAATGATTATAATGTATATATAAGAAATAATAATGAAATATATGACATTATAAAGCTACTGGATTTATGTATATATATACATATGTATGTCATCTACTTACTTCCATTTCAAGACAATAAGGAAAGGAAAACAGCGTTCATGCGTACGTACGGACTACCGTCTCCATGAACGGTGTTTTTCATATTATTTATCTACCAATTATATATATATATACTGAATATATATGATGTATAGATCATATTTTATATTCTGGAAGTAAGTAAATCATGATATAAGTAATAATGATGTCAAGAACAACAAGTCAAAACACCTACGATAAATGAAACGATTTTACCCAAAACGCTTCTTTAACATGGAATTTACAAAAGAACGGGTAATATAATGTCATAAGTGAACCATATACGATATCATAACAATGAATATGATTCTGTAATAAGTCAATAACATTATTTAAACCATTATACAGGAGCTTCGGACACGAACAAAGCAAATCGGACCTAAGGTAAGGGAAATATCACAATCTCATTTTTATCCGAGATTGTTTATTCGTAAGTATTTACTGGGGTGTATTTTATCATCCACATCCATGTTTTATCAATATGTAATATTATTTACATCCACCTAAAATTGTTTAAATCCATTTTTACCCTTCGGTGAGTTTTTAGTAATACGTATGAAAGGAATCTTTTGTCGTTTTTCGTACGAGGTACTTTTTGACTTTTCCGACAAAAGTACGAAGAATGTTTTTTTTAACTTATACGGCACGAACGGATTTCTACTGTTTTATAAAGCCTTATTTTCATGAAGCTTCCTCTAAAAGATTTCATGACTATTTTCAATAAAATCTCTTTCTTTTAAAATTGCATGATGTTTTGTGAAAAGAAATTGATTTTGAAGAAGAAAGGATATTTTCCTCAAGAATTCAATTCAAGTGTTTTATAAAAATTATTTTCCATCTAAGATAATAAAGGGTTCTATTTCTATCCATATTTTTACATTGATTTGACTATGTTGTGATGGAATTATGTTTATGAATTACTTTATCTTATATGAATTGATTTATGATGTCATGATGTTTCAAGAATCCCATTTTTGTTACATGTGTTATGCGATGATGTATGTTTTATGATTATGTGGCACACATAAGAAAGGATTCATTATAAGATGGGTGGGACCTATATCTCCCTCCAATGCATTGGGTAAAGATTTTATATCTCATGAGATAGACATGGATGGAATGGTAGGTTATACCGGTTCAGTGAAACAGGACTGAAACGAGGGTTGCTCGATTCAGAAAGGGACTTTGTCCACTAAGATAGTCTTGGCAATGAGTCATGACTAACAAGAAATGATTCTATATGATTATGTGTGTATGCCACAAAGTTCCATGTTTTAAGTTATGATTATTGTGATTACATTTCACTACCATGATTTACCCCATGTTATGAAATTATGATCTCTTTTGCAGGTTAAGATTTCCAAAAGTTATATGCTTATGTATATGATGTGATTGATATTTCTTTTGTTTACCCTTACTGAGCATTTGAGCTCACCCTTTTATGTTTTCTTTTCCTCAGGATATAAAGAAAGGTTTTAGGTAAAAAAAAAGAAGATCTTTATGGGAGATATTGAAGATATTTCACCACGATTAGAAGATTACGTTCCGAGTTTCCAAAGACACTAAACTATTACGATCCTTGTGTGTGTGTTTTTGTTATGTACTAAGTATTCCGCAAAAGTAATGTAATGTCCATGTACGATAAGCTTCGAGTCTCTACAGTTGGTATCAGAGGAAAGGTTTAGTCAACCTTTGGAAACTAGGATGCGAAAACATTAGTGAGATACCTAGAGATATTTCTAAGGTATGTCTAGGGATGCCCCTAAGGATAAGTATACGTATAGGATATAGTTCTAGAACTATGGTAACGATATTAGATTAAACCAAAGATGATAGATATTTAAGTTACTCCCCCTTTATTACTATTTTTGCATCTAACACTATTCTGTTTGGGTTTTAGAAAATGGCTGGAAACAAGATGATTCACAATAATGGAGGATATGATGGACAATGGAATGATATTCTTCATGAGCAACCAAATGAAATGGGATTTGGATGTCCAAACATCATTATTATGCCGAATCAACAATCTCACAACCTGATCAATAAAGTAAAATTTGGTAAGTTTCCTGACTCGACTAATAAGAGAAAGATGGAGTTTCATGATGATCATAGAGGAAATAAAGTTCAATTTCCCCTATGTAAATCATGTGGGAAGCGGCATCAAGGAGAATGTTTCAAGGGAACTGGAAGATGCTTTGGGTGTGGAAAAGAAGGACACAAAGCAAGTAAGTGCAAAGGAAAAGGGTCGGTTAACACCATGGATGAGGATAATGGTATTGCTACGACATCAAAAATGGTTAAGTGTTTTAAATGTGGAATGTATGGGCATTATGCAAACAAATGCCCTAAGGGAAAGACTCATGAAGAGAATCAGTATGGTCATATGGGTAGTATTTATGTGGATGATGATGAAGAGACTACAAATGATATGTGAGATGAAAGAATTTTTGAAGCTCTGTCAATGGTTTGAGAATGTAGTGGCATGATTACATTTTTATCATGTGTAATTTTGGAATAAAGAGACATCTATGGATTGTTACACTGTTGTCTTTCCTTGTGTTTTGAAAGTATATGATTAATGTTACCAGTATCCATGAATGTTATTCAGATATTTTTGGAATGTAGATGATATGCTCATAATGAAGGGATAAGGATAAAATTAAATGTTTGATAGTATTCATGAGCTCATGATTGATATAAGGACTAAGTGATATCATGGTTTGAGTATATAGAATTTTGAGGATTTTGGTATGTGGAAAGTGTTAACTTTTAACTGCACTCATGTTTTCACTAAGGTATTCAAGAGAATACACGATTAAGAACTTTGAATGTTTGGAATGTGACCAACAAGACATATCTTATGATATGTGGGGATCAACGACAGTATTAAATCTCTGGTAATCGATGTCACTATATTATGAGAGTGGACTGCAGTATTATGTATAAGCCTAAAGATTAGACTGGATTATGTTGGACATAAGTTAGTATTGTTTAAGGATAGAAGATTTTCGATATTATTGATGGGATGTTATAGTAACGTAGTTTTAGAAAAAGGGACAACCTGCAGGACGGGCGACAGCCCATCGCTTCGGACAAGGCTGTAGGAATCGAACCCACAACCGAAGTGCGACTGGCCTTTATCGCCTACCACTGGCCTACAGGAAGTCCCTGTTTAGTAGAAATTAGTTTTATTATATTAAGCAGTATGATATATGATGTATAAGCCCATTTTAGGAACCATATATGATTAATCCCACTATAGATCGACTTATGTATATAAATTTTGCTAACCTTTTGAGACAGATGGAATGACCCGTCATTCTATCACATGATCTGCTAACACTTCACGAATATCAAATTCAACTTCATTTATTTAAGAGATGAAGTGGAAATTGTTAAAGGCACGAACAACAGTGAGATTGTACCAAAATAAAGTAAGTATTTATTTTAATTCAAATTCTTTAACTTTAGGGAAATGATCTTGAAAACCAAAAATGTTGTCCTAGTTCTCTTATACCTGATGAATCAGATGGTACCTTAGATCGTCACAAATTTATGGATTTGTGATTACTGGCTTTTCCATAGCCATGTTCTCTACCACTCTCCATCAGAACATGATGGTTAGATTTCTCTTTCATATCCATATTTTCACCTATGTGGAAACCCAGTGATTAGTTTATTTGGGTAATCGTTACATTTCATACTTTAGTTTTTAAAGCCATGTTTTGGTATTCCTTTTTACGATGTGGGTTTCTATTAAAGAAACTTTCGAATTGTAAACCATTTATAACCCCGACGAATTTCGAGGGCGAAATTCATTTTAAGGGGGGTAGAATGTAACACCCCGATATTTTATGAAAAAATATTATTTTTAATGTCTTGTGTTGTACGCTACACCAAAAGAAGCTTGCACAACACACATCCTTGACTTGCCTTGCATTACACGCAATCACAACCTTCCTCGATAGCGTGTGTAGTACGAAACAATGATATGCTATTAAAATATTATTAAAACTAGCCGTTATGAATAGTAATAACCACTTTTTAAATTTTAGAAATTTTAGCTCTCAAAATGGACTTCATTTTTGGATTCGGAGTATCTAATTTAGCCTAAGGTGAAATTTTGGTACTTTTCGGATAACTTTCATATTCTGATGAATAGTGAAAGTTACTAAATTATAATTAAAAACAACTTTTTTAATCGAAATAATTAATGGTGATAAATCATTAATTTGAGTGGTTTTAAAGTATATTTAGAATATATTTTTACAATTTAATACAATGTTGGTCATTGGTTGTAATTTCACATTTAAACCAGACATAATCAAATGTCAATCTTTTGATAGATATTGTTTCTTAAAAACACGCTATTTGTTTTAACAGCGGGATTTAATTATAAAATTAATTAATGCAACTTATTTGTAGGGAATTTTGTAAAATAGAAATCATTTTTGAATTCGGAATATCAATTATAGCTTAGGGTGAAATTTTGGCATTTTTCTGAAAAACTTCAATTTTTGATGAATAGTGAAACCACTAAGTGGTAGGTTAAAAACTGAATTTTGCATAAAACTTAATTTTACCGCTTCTGTGAATGGAATTTCGATAATCCGAGAGACACGGTTAATATCAAGGACTAAAATGTGGTTCAATGAGATGAAAATAAATTTTTGGTGAATAGTAACTTTTTACTTTTTTTTACCACGGTTAATAGTAAATAGGGTAACTAAGGGTAAATATGATATTAATATTACCCTAACACATGTCCTAATTCTATTGGACAAGTGTAATTCGACCAAAAACAAACTTAGGAATAAAATATGACCATTTAGGCCCACTTGGATTAGATTAGGACATCTATTATTAATTTATTTAAAGAAGGGTTAAAATAGTTAAAATCAAAGTTTAATAAGTAAATCATTTTTAATATGGGGTTATACATAAGATAAATTCGATTGTAAATATTCCTTAGAAATCTAAAAAGATTTAATACATGATGGTATTTTATTTGTAATTTTTAGACATCAAATAATTTAATTTATTTATGACACAATGATGATGCAGTAATTATCTAATTAATGAAATATTGACATAATTGATGTTATAAACACCAAAATAAATATAATTTGAGACTTTTTATGAATTACACTAATTTTCTAGATTACTATGATATATTATTGTTGATCTAATAAACTTGGTTCGAACATATAATTCTGTTATGACTTTCAAAAAAATCATATATCAAATAGTGTCAAAATTGACACAAAATAGTTTTTAAATCAAATATTATATTATTAATTGTTATTTTATTCCTAAAAATCTAAGTTTCGGCCAAATGACTTATATAAGGATATATATATTAATAATAAACAATTTGGGGTTCGTTTGGCATGTTATAGTAAGTGTATTAACCATATAGTGAAAGAAAACAAAAGGACACGGTAAAAGTTAAATTATTTAACTTAGAGTTAAATCTAATTGATAAGGTTACAATAATACCCTAAACTTGTATAAATATTATTGGTTGATAGGATTTCGACCCATCCCCACTTTAGCTTAGAAATAAGACCCTTATTAGCCATTATAAACCGATTTTGACTTTAATATAAAATAATATTTTGAGATATTCCTAAGGTGCCCCTCTCCTCCCCTATAAAAGGACACCTCCTCCCCCTCCTCCTCACACCAATTTGAGCACTCAAGCTCGGCCAACCCCTGCCAATTTCTCCTCTCCACTTCCCTAGAAACATCCTAGAGGTTCTGGTCTTCCTCAAAGACCAATTTTAGTGCCCTAATAGGAGGTCTCAAAGAGGCACTTCAAAGAAGAGGTAATTACCGTTACCAATTCTTTCATCTTTATTTCTTCTTCCAATTCTTCTTCTTAGGTTGTTTCATTATGAAGTAATAACATCAGTATCACTCATATACAGATATGTTATTATAAGTATGAAACAACCCTATTTCACCATCTATCCATCCTACGGAAAAAGAAATCACCGCGCGTGCGTACGTACGGAATACCGTCTCCACGCCGTGGTGTAATCTATTTTCCACCACCACCTTACATGGATGGGTATAATGGTGTAAAGAATAACTATACATAGTTATTACAACATCATATTGATTCTGATATATTGTATAATCCACTCCAATTCAATTCAATATTTATAGAAATGATATCATCGCTCGTGCGTATGTACGGAATACCGTCTCCACGACGCGATGAGATTCATTCTCCATGTTAACCATTTAAGAATGATTATAATGTATATATAAGAAATAATAATGAAATATATGACATTATAAAGCTACTGGATTTATGTATATATATACATATGTATGTCATCTACTTACTTCCATTTCATGACAATAAGGAAAGGAAAACAGCGTTCATGCGTACGTACGGACTACCGTCTCCATGAACGGTGTTTTTCATTTTATTTATCTACCTATTATATATATATATATACTGAATATATATGATATATAAATCATATTTTATATTCTGGAAGTAAGTAAATCATGATATAAGTAATAATGATGTCAAGAACAACAAGTCAAAACACCTACGATAAATGAAACGATTTTACCCAAAACGCTTCTTTAACATGGAATTTACAAAAGAACGGGTAATATAATGTCATAAGTGAACCATATACGATATCATAACAATGAATATGATTCTGTAATAAGTCAATAACATTATTTAAACCATTATACAGGAGCTTCGGACACGAACAAAGAAAATCGGACCTAAGGTAAGGGAAATATCACAATCTCATTTTTATCCGAGATTGTTTATTTGTAAGTATTTACTGGGGTGTATTTTATCATCCACATCCATGTTTTATCAATATGTAATATTATTTCCATCCACCTAAAATTTTTTAAATCCATTTTTACCCTTCGGTGAGTTTTTAGTAATACGTATGAAAGGAATCTTTTGTCGTTTTTCGTACGAGGTACTTTTTGACTTTTCCGACAAAAGTACGAAGAATGTTTTTTTTAACTTATACGGCACGAACGAATTTCTACTGTTTTATAAAGCCTTATTTTCATGAAGCTTCCTCTAAAAGATTTCATGACTATTTTCAATAAAATCTATTTCTTTTAAAATTGCATGATGTTTTGTGAAAAGAAATTGATTTTGAAGAAGAAAGGATATTTTCCTCAAGAATTCAATTCAAGTGTTTTATCAAAATTATTTTCCATCTAAGATAATAAAGGGTTCTGTTTCTATCCATATTTTTACATTGATTTGACTATGTTGTGATGGAATTATGTTTATGAATTACTTTATCTTATATGAATTGATTTATGATGTCATGATGTTTCAAGAATCCCATTTTTGTTACATGTGTTATGCGATGATGTATGTTTTATGATTATGTGGCACACATAAGAAAGGATTCATTATAAGATGGGTGGGACCTATATCTCCCTCCAATGCATTGGGTAAAGATTTTATATCTCATGAGATAGACATGGCTGGAATGGTAGGTTATACCGGTTCAGTGAAACAGGACTGAAACGAGGGTTGCTCGATTCAGAAAGGGACTTTGTCCACTAAGATAGTCTTGGCAATGAGTCATGACTAACAAGAAATGATTCTCTATGATTATGTGTGTATGCCACAAAGTTCCATGTTTTAAGTTATGATTATTGTGATTACATTTCACTGCCATGATTTACCCCATGTTATGAAATTATGATCTCTTTTGCAGGTTAAGATTTCCAAAAGTTATATGCTTATGTATATGATGTGATTGATATTTATTTTGTTTACCCTTACTGAGCATTTGAGCTCACCCTTTTATGTTTTCTTTTCCCCAGGATATAAAGAAAGGTTTTAGGTAAAAAAAAAAGAAGATCTTTATGGGAGATATTGAAGATATTTCACCACGATTAGAAGATTACGTTCCGAGTTTCCAAAGACACTAAACTATTACGATCCTTGTGTGTGTGTTTTTGTTATGTACTAAGTATTCCGCAAAAGTAATGTAATGTCCATGTACGATAAGCTTCGGGTCTCTACAGGGGCAACCATATATCTCTACGGTTCATCGAATCTATCATGATATATTGTATAGTTGCGGAGGTGTCATACCGCTTATATCTACAACTTAAATTAGATCAGTTAAATGTGGTCTTCCTAATGTAATATTTTGGGATATTCCTCTGTGACCCATCTCACATCATTGACTAGAGAGATATGAAAATAAAAGATATGGTGACCTTGTTTTGAGTACCCAGTTTTGATCGAGGATCTGCTAGAGATGATCTTTCTTGGATAATCGATTCCTCTAGTTCACATTCAGTGGTGGCCCAAGAATCTTTAGGATCGAACATTGGAGTGGGAGGATCAGATTCTTTCTTTGTACCCTCATCTATTGGAGTATACATTGTTCTGGAATTCAGGGTTGTAAATCCCCAAGGTTGGTAGAATGTAATATCATGGATTTTCTATGTATTGTTTTCAGATATTATATTAATGTTTTTCAAGAAAAGGTGTTAAGACGACGTGCGATTCCAAATCCATATGTTTCTAGAACAATTGTTTGAAAATATTAATCTTTTAAAATCCCATGTCAGTAGTTTTTCTGAAAAAGTGGAATAACTCGTAGAAAAGTGCTTGAATTAGAAATAAGAGGGTACTGTCGAACATAGCGTAGCTTTTTTTACCCTAGAAATGATTAATAATTGGTCGATGTGCATTGAATATGAAAAAGTTTTAGCATGACATAATGTGAATAAAATAATTTAATAAAATTTTATTTTTTTTCAATATAACAACACATTTTTTAATTATGATATTTTATTGAATTTAGGTTTTTCACAATAACACTGGAATTCTTGTGGGACATTGTGGTAGAGCTCTATCGATGAAATGGTGATGGATCAAGGATCGATGACCAACATAGAGCTGATTCGAAGGAACCTAGGAGATGATGCCATGATACCCTATCATCAGTGACTGATTTCAATCAAGTTAGGGTGTTTGTTTCTTTGTAATTTTTTTTCTTGATTTACAATGATGAACATAAACTAATTAATGAATAGAACGATCTATAGTTAAATCATATTGTGGGATTGGGCTATTTTTCTATGTTATCAATACTTATCTAACCCAAAATCCCCACCAATGATCCTTTTCCAAGAAAGCATGGTCAATGATGTTGAACCGTAATTCATGATCATTGTTTCATTATGTTATTGATGTTATTCACCATTAGACACCCATGGTCATGGATCATCTTTTTTAAAGGATCGATACATGATCAAACACCTGGATTAGAGGAAAATAGATATCATAGGTTGTATTAGTTTATATTGGAACTAGGAGAATACAGATCTATAATAGTTTCTAGATTCATCCACCGATGCTAAAATAAGGGTTCACATAAGTAGAGGCAGTTGAGACCAACACTGGAATGTACACTGATGGCGGAGGCGGCAGTCGCCACATGCGAATGCATAGAGTGGACTAGCCAGATAGTGCTAGTCCTAATGGGTGGGGTCAGGACTAGTGAGCTAAGTAGGGCCCATCTAGTTGGGTCAGACCTAGTGGCCATGGTCAGACCTAGGTCGTATCCCAGCTGAACTCGGGTCAGAACTTTGTTCTACATGGGGATGTCATACGGTGGACTGTGGATGCTCAAGAATGGTGGTCGATAGCCAAGGAAGCTAGAGCTTCCACGATGTGATCAACAATGGCACGATCACATAGATTTACCACCTGGTGGTCAAACATGGAGCAGATCAACCATGGATGTTGACTACCACAGTCTGTAGGCAGAATGTGTGGTGGGTCAATGATCTAGTTTCCCAACATTTTGAAACATCAATCTATTATAACATTAAAATTATTCATCCATTTGAGAGTTTTCTACATATTTGGTACCCCAATATTGAGGCAGTCCATTTAACTTAATGTGTTTTGTTTTTATCATGTACTATAATAGGTTGAGAGAATTTCCAGTCATCATTTCCTGGAGTGTTTAGTAAAATATAACATCCACATCACTTGATTGTAATCACCTCTAGAGGCGAATCCAAGATAGAGTATGGAACTCCATCACTAGGACTGGAGTGAAATCATAAATCACCCATAGTGGATTTTTCATCTATTGATATACCCACTAATAGAAGTTGTTGGTCCTCCATCGAGTGGGATGCATCAGTAGGGTTAGTGGTATTCCCCAGGGTATTGGGAAGGATCTCAAACATTGTGAATTGATCCATATATAGTTAGTGATATTCCCCATGGTATTGGGTAGGATCACCTCCATTTATATAATAATCATTCTTGACAAAACAATTCTCATATATGTAGGGAAATAATGAAATTGACCTCTTATTGAGTGCCTCCGATGATGTCATGCCTCGAGGACTGAGTTTTCCTAGAACAAACCTAGATCGAGAAGAATCCAGTGGATGGAAAATGGTATTGACTTACGTCTAGAATTTACATATTGAACTCAATATATCTTTATTTTGTTATTATAATTACTATATAAATATACATGTGTGGAGGTGACTGTAACGTCCATTGTGGTATATAATTTGTGGTTTTAGGTTTTCCTTTTGGGTATTGATTTACTCAACCTTACACAAGATTTTACAAAATTTTTTGTGTCTTTTACTAATGATCAACCATTTGATAGAGTCCTAGGTGGACTTAGACCATGAAGTACATGGAAAGCCCAAATAAAAGAGGTGTTTTTGTTGTTTAGACAGTAGTCTAGATACCACATTTTTTACAGGATGAACCAGATTTTATAGAATATTATTGGGGATCCTGTTTTGTCCATGTCTACATCATATAAATTCACTATTTTACTCCTATTGTGGGATATTGTGGTTTGGATACAATGTTTAATTTAAGATTTTACATTTCAACATTTGTGGATTTGATATGTGTGTGTGTAAATTTTCTTTAGGATAATGCCTCTCATTTGTGGGATATTCCTACTCAGTGCTAGTCACAAGCCCCTGGCCTATTGGAGGTGGTTTTGGGGTAGTCATGGTACAAGTGCCTCTAGAACAGGTCATGTTAGGCTAAGTTAAAAAGGGTGCTTCATATTTTGGTCACTATTCCAAATCATATGCTTGTTGATCCTTGATGTAGAACATCATTGAATTCACTCTATATACACCAATATACAACTGCAAAGATTAGCGTATGAGCAATTTTCTGCAAACTACTATTCACTACCCCCTTGATCCACTGATCAAATATATTGGTGCTTGTAACTCCCTATGGAGAACATCCAATGAAGCGATACTATTTATGAAAAACTCTATTTCCATGTCTATATCATATAATAGATGTGTTGTGGTTTTTTTTAATAATCTCCCTACAATAGTGGCACATAGAATCTAGATACACCGCCCATGTACATTATACTCGCATTTGTTGGAAGCCCATTATTCTACAGTCTCCACACCTAGAAATTAATATTCAATGATATTTCTTTGGTACATATAATTTAACTCCACACATACTTATTTTCTTCCTTCAAGAAATTTTCATGACAGGACATGGCCAAAAAAGGGCCTGAGGATGATCTCTTGAATACACATATATCATGATTTTAATTCATGATAATAGTATCAAATATGATCTGATGTATCCTATTTAGGATGCCATGAATGATGTTTTGATGCTCAACTACATGTTTGAAGGTCATGTTTAGTACTGGGATCACAGGGAACCCAATAATTTTACCAACCCAACTAAAATACCTGGAGTTGATATCTCCCCTACCAATGATCCATTAAGATTGTGGTTGGAGTTCAATGATATAATTTTGATCCATATTCGAAGTAGCCAACATCCTTCCACTTCAGATCCCATTTTAACTTCCATATCTATCAATCATGATCTTATTCAATAGGGTATTACTTTCCAAAATATACCAAGAAAGAACATCACTGATGACCATTTTTTTTCTTTTAGCACTCTTGACATTTATCCAACCCTCAGCAATGAGTCTATCCAGCCTATCCTTGGCTGCCCAATGACGTTTTCCCTCCATATGATGATCCCATGAAAATGTATCCATCACCTTATCCATATGAAAAGTAACTCCTTTTGGTATTGTGAGTGAGTAAAGGATGTTTATTGGAATATAATAGAGTACACTATTGATTAGTGTGATTATTCCTTCGAACAACAGAAATTGGTTTTTCAAATTTTGAAACATACCATTATTTCATACCTTGCCTTATCAAAAGCATAGATATGTAGAATTATATAAGTAACCGGTGAACCCATTTATTCCATGCGGAAGGATCCTTTACTGACACCAAATTTTCATTCTTGTACTCATAACCATAATTCTGAGAACTTTTTTAATATGAAGATATTACTATCATCTTGTTACCCTCTTGTCCACTCCATTTACAGTATTCCCCCATGGTGTCATTAATTCCTTTAATGCATCTATTAATACCATTCACAATCACAATATTATCATCTATAAACATAAGGTGAGATATAACGTAAGATTTAAACCTTCAGCGAAAATGAAGAATGCAGACATCCATAATGGTCTTGTTGATATATATACACTCATAGAATCCTATGCAATGATAAAGCGGGCTGTGGATAACGAGTAACCATGTTTATGTCCTAGTATGGTCATGAAAAAACCAAATTGATTCCCTATAAGGATTTCAACATTGAAGTGGAATTGAAGAATATGAAAAAATATTCAATCACACAATCTTATAATCCCATCTAGGATACAAATAATAGAATGAAATTCCATTCCAACAAGTCATATTCCTTATTCATGTATAATTTAGTATAACAATTTGAACCTATGTACTTTTTTTCAATGTCTCTAATCACCTCTAGAACAATGATAATGACCATAGGATTGAGCACCCATTGATGATTCCATGTTTCTTTTATGAGATCCAATTGAGTAGATAAGAATACAATCTTATATTGAGAATACAGAAAATAAATTTCTTCGGAAAAGTGAACATATTTGTCAGTCTATAATGTTGGTGATATTTTGGTTTCTTAATATTTTGAAGCATCACCATTTTAGTGGAACCATAAACACTTATCCCTTATAAATAATTTTTTCACCACAGGAACCAATTCTAACTTAACTAAGTCCCCAGAGACCCGATAGTATGATCCCGAGATTCTACCAGGACCAGTGGCATTTTCTGGATTAATTGACCACAAGTATTCTCTAATTTCATACTACCTAAGTATATATTCTAATTAACCATTAAACATCACATTAAAATTGTTAGGAATTGACTCAATGATCTTTAAATTATCCATTATGTACCTATTCTAAAAATTTGGATTAGGTTCATCCATTATCTTCATAAAGAAATCATTATCCAGTTTTTCAACTATGTCTACATCATAAGAGAATGACCCATATTCCATTATTATATTTGGCCCATTGATTATGATTTTTTTCATGTTATATTCATGAAGGAATCTCGAGTTATGATCACCTTCACAGATCCATTAAATCCCAAATTGTTCCTGATCCTAACGTCAATGGATCAAATATAAGATTGCAAAGATATTATTCAATTCGGTGAGGTCATCTAAGATAGTCCCATTCCATTAGTTCTCAATAATATATTCATGAGACTCAATTTCCTCATGTATTTTCAACATGTCCTATCATTGTGGTGGGTTATTACCCAGGTTTGTAGATCACCCATATGACTCCTGATTTGGCTGTGAATCAACATCAATTCATGAAACATCATTTGTTTCTTCCATGATTCTCAAACTATGTGGTAGAAGCTCATATCCTCTATCCACAAATGATAAAAATGTAATATCTCTCCATAGACACTCTTATGAGCCGTAATAAATCACAATGATGAGTAATACAAGAGAATTAGAGGATGATGAAATACATTTATATCGGTGTAGGATGAATTTGTAGCATTAAGAGTTAAACAGTGGTCCAGTCAAGAATATGTTCATTTCATGTCTCGCTGGTTTTTTCACCATGTGAAAGGATCCCCTTCATAACTGAAATCCATAAGACCAGTGTTGTCCATGAATGTAGTAGAATCATGGATTTTTATCTGGAGTAAGGGTCCCCCAACCCTTTCTTCTCCATCAAATCAGCTATAATATTTAAATCACAAACACCATACAAGTGTAAGTCCCTAGGATGAAGGATCTAAGATCATGCGAAAGGGATTTATTAATATTGATGTCTCATTTAGCATAGAAAAACAAAAAGAGGATGAAATGAGTTCTATAAATGATCTTTATGGTAATAAAGTTATCCATTTATTCATTTAGTTATACTATGATTGTTTCTTCTAGAACAACCATATATGAAGTTTCTTTGGGCTCGTATTTATACAATGTTTTCATCCAATCCAACATAAAATGTAAACAATTTTATCTGTGGTTTTCCTTGGTTCCAAGAGTTCCTCTATAGTAACATAATTAATCATGAGTTTGTTTGATATGAAAACATATTTTACACTAGATTTCGGACCATGAGAATTCCTGATGTGGAAAGAAATTATTAAAATTAGATTCATCTATCTTTGGCCCTATACATATAACCACATTGACCTGAACATGAGATTATTGTGCCTTTGATTTTTTATTGAGATCGGGTAAAAAATTCCTTCTAGAGTGTAGAGGATTCCCCTACCGGTGTAGTTATAACCACATGAATTTCAGTGATTGGTGTTGACTTGCTAGCCTGAGGAGGATAATAGTTAGCAAATGAGGGGTAATCTATGGAATGTTTTCTTGAGATGCATGATCCAAAAAATTGAGGAAGTTATTTCCTTCAATTTGAATATTCCTTGATCATTAAAGAATAGGATAACACTAAAAAAAGTTGAATTGGTTCTTCTTCTTTATGTGATTCCCAAACTAGAAAATAGGGTCTAGGATATGTACTATACAAGACTGAAGATACTTGAAATTATTCTTCATAAGATGCACTATCTAGTATACCACCCATATATTACCTTTCATAAAGTAATGACATGTACCTTAGATGAGGGAAACACTCAAATCAGTAACACATAATGCCTTTGAAAATTGGTCCATCCAACAATAGTTGTCTATCCTCTATATCCAATTACCTAGATGTTGATTGAGGGGGGAAGGGGAAGAGTCAAAAAATCACACTGAGAGATGCCCCCTGGATCACCTCGGGCCAAATGGGATATGTCCTCCTTTAGTGTGGATTGAGACAAGTCTCTTTATATGAGCATCCTCTATGTCCTCTCAAAATGATTCCTGAGGTGCTCGCGACAGATCAGCAAGGAGTGACTATACAACATACAATGTGTGTAAAAACAGTAATGAGAATGATCAAATAGGTCATGGGACCAGTCCATCAATCCTTTTAGTCAACAATGAATGCGAAATAAGTGCGGAAACGTAGAGTCCATTGTAACACAAATCCATCATTCCACTACATCATCGAGATAGAGAGTATGATCATCCACAAAAAGGAAGGTTCTTTAAAATTCACTGATTCCACGTAGGATGGAAATGTTATATAAGGGTAAAGGTATCACTAGGAGAGAGATCGAAACAACTACCCTTGATGATACGCGAACAAAATGAGTCTCCAGGGAACATCTGAAAAAATAGAACCTCCACTGCCCACATGACCTTTATCCACAACACAAGGCCTAGAACGAATCATCCTCGAAATCTAGAATAATAATAAGGCTTTTTGATTCACCATACACACCGTGGTTAGAAATTCAAGATTCCATGAGTTCACATGTTTGCAGAAAAAGGGAATATGGGGTTTTCCCAATCTGAATATAGATACCAAACTACATCTGAGTTGATTTGAATCATCTCAAAAGGTAGAGGATGGGGCATAAAGGACATGATAATCTCAATCATATGAGGTTATCGATTCCAAGTAGATGGCTGGAAAAGACGAGAAACTAGAAGCCCTAGGAGGACATCTTAGGACATATTTGAAGAATGACTATGAAGAGAACATGACCATTAACCCAACTACGTCTATGAAGATGGGGTAAAGGGTAGAGATTCAGTGACATCCACTCTAACCATCACTTGAGGATTATGAATTCCTGGAACAATTGTCAAAATAGTTTAAAAATTAAGTGGTTCATGGAGAGTTTTATTTCTATTTTGTATCAATCCTTCCACCAAAAACCAATATATACTAAAAAATTAACGACTCTTCTGATTTCAATTCATTACTATTTATATTAAAATATTTTGAAAAAAATTTCAATTATATTTCATTTAAAACCCTATATTCAATTAAAATTTAATATTGGTGATAAATTTCATATCTCAATATGTAATATATATATCAGCAATAGAAATAAATATGTAAGCGTTGTTGATTTATAAACAATAGAAATTAAGAAATTCATAACAATTTCTACTGTGTTATCTATTTTACAATTCACATCAATCAATCAATTTAACGGGGCATCAGTCAATTGGGAATCAAGTTCATGTAAGCATTAGATTTTAATAAAGTTGAAAAGGTTGAATTTATTTCCTTAGTATGAAGGTTTATTTACCCCAAACTAATAATCCAATATTTTTTAATAACATTATTATTTTAAGTACTTTCTAAAAAAAGTTGAGCTATAATAAGATCAAGGTAAAAATAAACATATAGTATTAATATAAATAAATAATTATTAATTATATGATAGAATATTTTCGAGTAATCAACTCCTTTTCATTGAGCAAATCCATTTTCTATAAATCTATCCTTTATTTAGATCCAATATTTCATGTGTCATTCTATTTCCATTTTAATGAACATATATAGAGGATAAATATTTATATAAGAAACTTATTTAATATATAAAATAATATATTTTCTTATTGAAATTCATTAGAACAGATGTGTTAACTATCAAATGTTTTGAATCACTCTATTTAATTGATTTATTGTTTGTTTGGGTATCCTCAATACTATGATCCATGTAAAAATTGAAATAAAAAATCTATATGAAATTTGAATATATATATATATATATATTATGAATATATTTAATTAATCCATTTTGAGTCAGTATGACCTTACATCTTTAATAAGTTAACTGTCTAAACTAATTTCAGAATCAAATATTATATGCTACGTATTACATGGATAAGATAGATCTATCTAAAACTGATACTCATATTCAACAGGTGGATTGAAATATAAATATATATAATTGGTATTATCACCAATATATCTAGAATGATGATTCAATTAAAGATAAAATATTTAATGAAACACAACATCCTAGGTAATAAGATATTTTTGTAAGTAAATGTGTGTCAAATCAAGGGTTTTAACTATTAAACCCCTTTATGATGTGAACATGTGATAGACATTAATAATTTTTATAACCATTTGAAAATTTCTATATTATATCTCATAAAATAATATCACAATTTCGTAACCCAGCTGATAATTTTTCTATAGAATATATTAAAAAATTATTTAAAAATATTACTCTCCATATCAGCAGTAATCATAATAAAATATGGCAACCCTCTATGAAGTAAATTTTATATATTTAAGTAGATATTTGTTATAATAATATATTGTGAGAACACAAATTATTAGTATGGGAATGAGAATTAATTATTATATTAAACATTTAATAAAGAATGAAAAGTGGGAAATATATGATTAAATGTACCAAGGAATCTCAAGAGATTCCAGTAGATGTTAATATATTTTAAATACCATCATTAGATCCTAAAGACAACAGTGGATATGAATTTAGTGACATGAAATGTTATTTTGGATCCATGCAGTATCACATATGTATTTCCTTTTATATTGTGAAATAATCATATGTATATTATGTCATCCTAGTCGAGAGAAATTAATATGTAACAATTTCTATGGTTAATGTTGGGAACATAAAAGCAATCCACATGCATCATGTTGTGAAAATAAAAACTATTTCACAAATAATGTTGTGAATAAAATAGTTCCATTCATAAATATCAGTATTTAATGAAAGATATAGTGTTACCTAATGCATTGAAGGAATTCAATAGACCATACAATCATACAAGGCAATCGAGAACTTATGTATTGCATAAGAACAAGAGGCCAATCATTATTTATTTATTGAAAATAGTTCCCATTGAAATGACATTTGATTTATGTAAACTTCCATAAAATATCATCTTTATGCATTAATAGAAGAATGTGAAAAGTTTCATTACATTTCACCATCAGTTATGCATAAAAATACTTGATGGATTTTGACATAGATGAAAAAATATTTATATAAATATATATATAATTTTTTTAAAAACAAGGCGATATGTCACATTCATTTGGTATGGTTATAATTATAAATTCAAGTAATGATTAGAGTATTATTTTATATGAAAAAAATATAAAAGATGATTGGTAATAATTAATGATCAAGATGGTGAGAAAATATGCTTAATTAGTAAATAGTTCGAAAGCATTTGTTTCATAATTTTATAATTAATGTAAAATGTGAATCAAATAGGAGAAATAAAAAATAAAAAAATTAATCCTTTATAGCTAATGTAAAATTATTTTGGGAATAAACACAATAAATAATTTAATTATATATAACTAAAATCATGAATAAATAAAAAAACACGGATATGTTGAAAATAGAGTTGGGTAAAATACATCAAAACAATTCATTAAATTATTTAAAATAATCATTGCAATAGTTAGACTAAATATAATCTGGAACGTACAAACATGAGAATGAATAAATATGAAATTATTCTATATAGATTCATGATATAATATTATAAAGATGTTGTATATAGAAAATAAAAATGAAAAAAGTGAATATTATAAAAAATGAATCAATGATGGAAAATTGTGATGAAAACCCTTTATGAATATAAAAATATATTTAGAAGCTAGAATAAATTTGAAAGGATATGATATAAACAAAATTTATATCTATCGAGGTGACATCAGATTTTATATTATAATAAATATAATTGTGGAAGAATCAAAACATTGTAAAAATAAGGTGAATAATATATGGCTCAATGAAATATAGTTGAGGTAAAAATAACACTTCCCTTGGACATATTATTTGTAAAACACATAATAAAATAAAATTAAAATAAATATAGTTTTATTATTCACCTTAATAATATTGATATTCATTATAATTTCACATTCTACAGTCTATTCGTTATTACTTATAAATAATTTATTAAAATTTTATTTTTAAAAGTTTTACCTAATTTGTTAAATTTTATGTTTCATTACATGATTTTTTTAGATGTTCAAATATATGAATCCTATTCATGAAATAATATACTTAAAAGTTTAATTATAAATTAATTCATGCTTTTTTTAGAAATTTGTTGATTCAATATCAATTTTATGGTACCAATTATTGTTGGATTTCATGGAATTCTTTAGGATCCCCCTTTTCAGTTCCAAATGAATTAAAAATGTAAATTTATATAATTTTAATTATACTTTTGAATATTAACACTTAGTAATTTTTAGGAATTCATAAATTAATATGATCATATTTATTAGATATTTTCGAGGATTAAATGTCATTCATGATATAAACATTAGGCGTAGGACATAAAATAGACCTTAACAATAACAAGATACAATTTATGTATTAGTAAGTACCTTTTATACTATATTGATACTATAATATTAATGATTCTTTTTAAAATAATGGTTTTGAAAATGATAAATGAAACTCATAACGATTTATTTTGATGATTTCATTGAATTCTGAAGATGAAAATAACGCTTATAACAATTACATGAGTATCCAGTTTTAGGACCTCTTGAATATATGTTGTTTATGAATTCATCTAGGTTCCAATAGCTAAATATATTGGGATATGATAATTAGGGAAGGGAATATTGTTGATTAATTAGTGATATAATAGTTTTTATATGAATTTTAGGGGTGGTGATGATTTCATTTTATAAGAGGGATGATTTGAATTTATTAAATAAGTTTCAACTTAAAATTAAATCTCATCCATTCATAATGATCCTGGATGAAAATATTATAAAAAGTTAAAATAAGGAATGGTATGGTTAAAACATCATATTTATATCAATTTGTGTAAATTATTTCAGTCTATTTCAAACTATTTTTCAATAACATAAAATAGTCACCATATTTTAGATTTCATCTGAATGAATAACTTCTACCATCACAATTTTATTATTTATAAAAAAAAATTCTCATATTAACTAATATTAACATGATTCATGAAAATATGAAAACCGTTTTAAAATATAAAATGTCAAATTCTATTAAAAATTAATTTTAATGGAAATACACTAAACCAAAAAACAATAGGTTTTAAAAATTATTAATTTTTCATATTAATTATTTTAAACTAACTTCTTCTATAATATTTACTCCATAGTTAACTAAATATAAATAATTATGAAATAGTTTTTGCATTTATGGTTCTAGGAAAAACTAATGAGATTATTTTGAGAATTTTATTAATCGAAAAAGATAATTATTTTATTCTTATTAAAAAAGTAACACATCCAATCGAAAATTAAATTATTTTCATCAAAATTAAAAATATAAATTTAATATTTAATATTTTCAACATGAAAGAATGTTTTTTAAGAAAATGATTTAATTAGTTTTTATGTAATGATTTTATTAATTTTATAGAATGATTATATTATATATTTTTTCTGTTAAAATTAATATCATATTACTATAAAATACCAATAATTCATTATATGAGAAATATAACATGATTAATCCAGAAATGATAATCATTTTTTAAAATTATACTTATAAATGTGATATAAAATAACATTATTATATGAATTTAAAAAATTTAAAAAAAGTGTGGAAACATTACTTTTAGCATAAAATGAACAGAAAATTCAACATAATTACTATAATAAATTATTTTATAAAAAAGAAAATGTTTATGAAATAATTACAGATACATAAACAACACATCCATAACTCCACAAATGATCTATTTCATTTATATATAGTTGTACTTGTTGTGAGTGGTTAATTATCCATCTTGGGTCTCATAGTGATTTTAATGAGATGGAAATTCACGTGCTGGTAGTTTTTTCAATTCATATTATTTTGAGAATATTCTTCTAGAAATTGTAGGGAATACCCTTAAGATTCTACATTCATTGAAATCAATAAATTATAATCCTATTAATGAATACATATTATTCATGATTACATTTCTATAGTTGTAATAATGATTTATACTTTATTTACAATAACAAATTAAAAATAGATATTATAATAAAAATATTTAGAAAATATATAATATATTAATAAATAATTACTATTTTTACATGTAGAAAAAGTTATCCAACAATTCTTATTTAATAGATGAATATTAAATATTCGTTTATCACATTACTTCTTGTGTAAAAATTATTTCACCATCAAAATTGAATTTATAGAATACAAATATGTGGAGGTAATTATGTGTTACAAAATTATCAGGTTTCTATATATCATTTTATATTTATGATTTAAAAAAAATAATACAGTTTGTGGAATTTCCCCTTGGAATATTATCTCTGCAATTGACAGTGTAATAAATGCATTTCTTATAAGATAGATCATTTTCTTATTGAACAGATCACAATATTTGTACGTATGATGGATCTAGTATGATATTTCTCAAAAATAAAATACGGACGATTACTAGTACTTATGAAGGATGTGAAGGGAGTGAAAAATATTTACATATTATCTAGATCAGCAAATTTTTTAATGTGACATATAAAACGATTGATCAATGGTTCCATTAATTCAAATTTTATAACCTCATTCTATGGGGATATTTGATGGAACAAACAAAAATTATCTTTGAAAATTACATAACGTAGATGACTACTATGATAGGTCTTCATGATGATTTCCATTAATATTATATGTCTAAAAATGGTTTGAACAATTTTTGTCATATCATAGACAAGATCAGATTAGATTATCTTACTTTAAATGACTCTATACCTTTATGATGAAGTTTAAAAAATGTTTCCCAAATATAGAATCATTTAAATTTTTTATGATAGAGAGTAAAATGTATTTAAAGGTAAAAATTTACATATTAATATATTTATCCTATTATTATTTAACATCTAATGAGAATGATATATTTAAATTATCAAATTTATGAATTATTTTATAAGAGTTACCATGTTTGTGATTATGAGTAGACATTCTAAATTATAGTTCTATATAAAGTTTTATGTAGAAACATATTATATTATTTTCAGTAATAGATCAATTTTATATATAATTTAATGTTACAATACATGAGATATTATCACAACCTGTATATATAAATTATTAATTCTATCATGTTATAAATCCACCAATATGAAAATGAATTGTTCTAGTTGTTTATTTTGATCCATCACTACCCAGATGAGATAATTTAAATGAGGTATATTTGGTTAAGAAGTTATAAAATCCACAGTAATGTTTTCCTTATTTCATATAGTATATGAAATGGGAGAATTATTCCATTATGTTTCTAGATTATATCCATTACTTTTTGACATACCAAATTGTGTTTTATAAATACTATAGTATCACACTTCATGTTTTCTCAATATAAGTTCCAATTATCATCCATATAAAAACTAATTATTCATATATGCATGGAAAAAGATGAGTTATACGAATCATTTAAAAGATCATTTTCAATTTATTTATTTATGGGGCACAAATATTGGTTCCATGTCATATGATTCAATATTTACCAAGGATGAAATCGATATTTTTTGATACATTATTATATATTGAAATAGTATAATTTAAGGAATCCATTTTTATTACATAAATGGGTATTTAATCAATCATTAATGAAATGTCTCATTTCATCCCATCCCATATAATTAATATTTTTATAAGGCCATGACCTTAAACCTTACTTAATATTGAATTAAATGAATAATTCAAATTAAGGATCTTTTCAGGTTTAGAGTTTTAGAGAATTAGGACATAACTATTACATCTCAAAAGATTACATAGTAGACACTTCTACTAAGTTTCCATAAAATAAAAAAACATAAAAAAAACATGTCTAGTTCCATGTTTTAGATAGAATGTCTTTCCTTGATCCCATCCTTGACACTATTTATCTTTAAGTCATGTGGAAAACATTTCAAAAACTTGGGATGAGCATAAAAATACCAGTAAAGGATACACAAAGAAGGAAAACTATTAGTTTTTCAAAACAACAAGTAAACCATGAATACTTTACCAAAGTAATACTTTTCACCTTTATGAAGTATTAAAAGCTCTTTGTTTAATAAAAGACCATTACTTACCCTTTTGTAACCAAAAGATTACCATAAAACCCATATAAAGAGCACATAACATATAAAGGTAACTTGGGACATAAACATACTTAAACGGAATAACCATATGGTCGACTTCCACACATACTTAATGGAATAGCCATACGACTGACTTCCATACCCAGTGCATTGGAGGTTATAACGTAACCACCCTTCCTGGTATTCATGGAACCACCCATCATATGGTTTATCATGTAACCACCCGTAAAATGTTCAAGTACCATCATTAAACAAAAAATATTGAAAATATAAACATTTCAACAACAACATTTCATTTGCAATCACAATAAGTAATTCCAATATATTGAATTAATCAATCCATTTTAAAAAATCATTTAAAAGAGATTTTTGAATCAAAGTGTCCCATACCAATTTGATGCTTTTAATGGAATTATAATTTTAAAACATTAATGTCCATATAAATAAATAATGAAAACCATTTTTAAAACATGGACATTAAAGATAAAGATTTATAATAATGAATCTTTATAACATTTAAAACCATATTTTTGTTAAAGAGTTTTTAACAAAATGAGAGACTCATGAATACAAATAATTGGAGAATAAAATTTAATCCAAACTTTATAATATCATGAGAATAAAGGGATTCATGATATAATATGTCAAAGGACAGTATATACACCATATAAGAGTGAATTGGTGCATAACAACAATGAAGTCTCAATGGAAATGTAAATTGAGATGAAATCCATTATAAAGATGGTATCCTTAAATTAAGGATAAATATATCAAATAATTATGTATGAGAAATATAAATACACCCAATATAAGTGTATATTAATTGTGAAACAATCAGAGTTCATTCACACATATTCATAGGATGACATGTTCAAGAATTACAAGTTGAACCCAAAGAAATCGAAATTGGGTTAAGACGTTCCCTTGTAAAAATTCGACAGCCTAACGACGTCACTTTAAAATTCTGAAAATGAGTTGATGAGACAAAAATGGTATCCCATCACTTGGAAATAAATTTTACATCAATAAGGATATAGAAGAACATATCCCAACATAATAATATGTAAAGACATAACAAAAATAAGCCTTTTTAAAAAGAGAAGGGTGAAAGTTCCCCTTACCATGTTGGGTAACATTAGAAACGTACGCCCCATGGAAGAAGGGTCATACAATGAATATTTAAATACCCATAAATGAAATTATACTACAAAAATTGTATAATAATGGTCAGTACATACACTACTCAAAGGAAATAGTGGAAAACGTAGCATAAATGTCACGAGAATAAATGTGAGATGAAAAATCCCCTACGAAAACTTGGTCACCTAACGACGCCAATTAAAACTTCAAAAATGGATTTCTGAGATCAAATAGGGTATATCATCATATTAACATAATATTTAAATTAAGATTAATATAAAAGAACATCCCAATCATAAGAAATATGAGCTTAAATGAAATGACATAAAAGAGTGTACTTAAAAAGAAAGAGAGGGGTAGGATCCCTTACCTCGGGTCCGACTTGACTCGATCATTCTTTAACGTCCTAAATAATAAACTTGAGTTAATTTATACTTTCTGAAGAACCTTTTTCAAGTTCATTATTAATTTTATATCACTTATTTCCATGTTATAAACATTATGTAATCATTTATGTTAATAATGTTTGTTTTGTCGATATTTGGTTCTTAAGTCGAAAGTGGACTTCTTACAATTACATGTTGTTCGTGTGGTCAAAGGATCATTATATCCAGAATTATATTCATGATTTGGATATTATATATTTCATATATATCCATCATATACATGTATTTATAATATTACATAATCATTCAGAGGTAAGAAATGAAATGCACCGTTCATGGAGACGGTATGCCGTACGTACTCATGAACACTAATTTCATTTCTTTATCATATTAATGGAATTAAAAATAATTGAGAGATATATATATCATAATTCCAGTATAATATATACGTTATATAGGTCACATATGTTCATTAATTTCATTCTTTATACATTCCATGCATTTCTTGAATGAGTCACATCACTTGAGGGGGTGGTAGTCCACACTTCCTCGTATGAAATTATCACATTTGCACAACATGAAAAGCATAAAGGAATGATTTAAATATAAAATTCAGAAGTATATAGAAAACAAAAATACCATATAAATCATATATAAAATATTGTTACATCATAATGGCCACCATGAAAGGTGTTAAGATGATATTGAACAATCATCGTTTCGTGAGGCAGAAATTCCCCATCCACAGAAATAGTATGTTCTTTAACCATTAGACGAAGGTGTCTGTAAGTATAGGTCGAATAATTCAAATAACAACATCCTAGTATATTTAAGATACTTGTTTTGTTACAAAATAAAGGAATAAAAAGTGTTTAGTGGTTTGGAGAAGCAAAATAAAACAAAAGAACACAATGGATGACATTACCTTTAAATCGGGTAACTCTTTTTTATTTGAGCTCAAAGGATTACTTGGAAAGGATTCTTCCCAAAGGTGCGGCTTCAATGATAAAGATAGGGATGTGGAGAGATGAAATGGGCAGGGGTTGTCCGAGAAAAATGCATGAGAGGTGTGGGTAAGGTGGTAGAGGTGGGGGCCTTTTATAAGAGGAGAGGAGGGGCACTCTTGGAAAGTTATAAAATATTACTTTATTATATAATGCTTTTCGGATTTTATAGGTCCCAAAAGGATATATTTCAAGGATACGGTGATAAGAATTCTAAATCCACTCATCTAATAGGTATGTGACAAGTTTAGGTCTTAGATTTTACATTATCTTTTCATTTTATTTAAATCGTTAAATAATGAGGTAATCGCTGCATCATCATGGTGTCATAAATAATTTAATTTATGTAGTGTCTAAAAATTATAAAAAAATATCATGATGTAGGAAATATTTTTAGATTTCTAATGAATATTTATTGTAAAAAATATGACTTTTATAACCCCATGTAAAAATTGTTTTAGTAAAACAACACATGTTTGTGACATTTTAACTTTAAATTTAAATAAAAAGGTATTAATGTCATTTTCCTACCAAAGTGGATCCATGGGGTGCCCAAGTTGACCCATGAAGGGTTCAGATTTTTGATCTTTCCTCTAGGTTAGTTTAAAATTGTGAAATCCTATTGGGAAAAAATATTTAGTTTTTATTTAGTTCCCTAAAAACTCTAACAATAATGAATTTTATGTCACCAATAGTAGTTAGTGAAATATTGTTTGTTTTTTAGTTCCAGGATTTTCCATGTTTTTATATTGATACATTAAAATCCAATTCTCGTTTGTTCTATCTATTGGTATTTATTTCCCTTGCTTCCCTATTTGTGTGTAACTTGATGTATTTCTTATTGTCCATAGATGTTGTGTAGAATCATGCCTTCAAGATGATGTGTGAATCAGAACCATGAGGAATCCACTTCCAAACATCCTCAATAGAATATATCATTAGATTATTGTCTCGTTGAGGTGTTTATATACACTATCCAAGCTCTAGGAAATTCACAATTTTAAGTTTCAATTCAGGCTGCAGTTGTGGAACCTTAGAGGGAAGTACAAATGATTTTCCCTCAATAATCACATTGCCAAAAGACACAAAATATTAATTTCTCAAACGATCCTCAAGAGGTAGAGGAATTGGTGTATTGGGGACAATTAATATTTTAGAATATGTTACCAGATTTATAAACACTATATTATTATGTTAAATTGATAATTATTTATTATATTTTATTTTTAATTGTTGTATTACATTTTCTTTATCATAAATTATTTTAAAGTTTTAATTTTTTATTCTTGTTTTTTTGAAAAGATTAATGTATCATGGATATTATATTATTAATTCTTATAAAGTTTTTATATGAGACACTAAGAAATATTAATGATAGATTCTTATAAATGTTAAATATACAATTAATGAAAATATGATATAATCATTTTAATTTTTTGCTCTCAAGATTAATATGGAATAATTTGAAGAATTTTTATGCCAACCAGTTTTCAAATGAAAAATCTTGATCTTTTGAAGTTATTAGTGGGGATTTAGAGAATACATTTGTATTTCATCAAAAAAGGTATATCATTATATTGTAATTATATTTTATAATGATATTAATTAGGTTTTTTAAATTATAAATAAATTATGAATAAATTGTGGTTATTTTGATATTTATTTGATCTCTTTGTAGATAATGTCATTGCTTCATGCCTGAAAATATTCATAAACAGCACCCAGTTTTGGATAAAAAATTTGTTAATTGAGGAAATTAATTTTGGGATGAAATTATATTTTTAATGTCTATATATTTTCTTATGTCCTTATATTATATGGTATATTAAAACAGAAAATTTTATAAATATATCCTCAAATAAAAATGATAATTATTTTTGATTAATTAATGTCAATTTCTCTGTTGGAAAAAATATATAATGTTATCTCCATTGTGGATCTTTTTTATAATTTAATGGTTTCACTTTATATCAATGTAATCATTATCTAGGAGCCCATTTATGCTATATTTCGTGTTTCCGTCATACTTTCCTTATATTTTCTTAAAATATTATTTATTTAGCCTTTTGAAAATTTGCTTTCTCATCAATGGTATTCTTAGATGTCAATCAAATGATTAATAAGAAAAATTTAAATTTCAAAGAACATAATTTATTATTGTACAGAAGAGTATACCATCATTGGATTTAATGAAATCTATTTTCTTTTGAATTAGCATAACTTCTTTAATAGCATGTGTGGCAAAAAAACACTATTTATAAACATACTTTGATAAAAAATTAGAATATTATTATTTAACATGATAGTGATATCTTAGACCTTAAAAATACATCAAGGATAAAAAATGTTATGATTTTATGAGGATTTTACCTGATTTTTTGAAATGTTAGAAAAATATATTTTTTTGAAAAGGAAAACACATAATAATGGTGATAACTCTTCATGTTGGGAAAGGTTGTCTAAATTGAATAGACAAACGTTGTTAAAAAAGGATTCATTGTCTTCCAATGGACAATGGTATGTCCCTGGTTAGTATGTAATTATATTTTAATATAATTCTCGTGATGGAATAATAATAATTTTATTTTGGGAACTAATGTTTTATCAAAATTAAATCCTTTATATTGGAAAATAATTTGGGGATTCAGTGATAAATGTTATATTGGAAATTAATCACTATTTTTGGATCCCTATATGCCTAAGGATATTAGATTAATATGGGGTTTTATTTGAGGATTAATTGTATAATTTTATTTATGAATAATCTATGTTTCTTATTATGGACAGAGATAGATTTAAATTATTTATGGAAATGATTTACCGATAATAGAGAGTATGTTATTTTGGAAATTAAATTTTATTATGGGACATTTAGAGTTGCTGATGTTATTTGGATTTATATTTTAGAACATATATTGGAATATTATTTGATTAAATCCATCTAATTTTTTATTAATCCTAGTTTTAAGATTTTTTTGAAAAATTTTTAGGAAAAATATTCTCTGAATAGTTATGTTGGATATTGTGTATTACTTTTTTTTTGGGATTAAAAGTAGTCATTCATCTTTTAAGGATTTTTATATTTTGGGAATTAGATTATATTATCTTAAATCTTTGGTTTTTTAATTTTTAAAATAGGATTAATAGATATATATTCTTTTGTGGATTATGTTATTCTCTCAAATCTTATTCAAAAGGGATAAATTCTTCTCAAATTCACATATTTTGGAGAAAAATATTTTTTGTGGTAGAATATGATTGATTCATGAACCTATACTTTTCAAGTATATATATTTAAAATTGTTCATAGTATATGTATTAAATGAATTCCTGAATTTAATAAATGTATCTCAAAACCAAAATTTCATCCATTTAATTATCCTACAATGTAATTAAATACAATATAACTAATCAAATTTTTATTATTATTTGATTATCTAACTTTCTCCCCGTCATGTTTTATATCACTCTCTATTAGAAGATGATGATGAGTTTTTCTTCCATATGAATATTTTCCTACCTAGAATACTCATATGTGTTATCTTAGGTGACCTTTTTTACTCTGCTTTCTATCATTTAATTGAGAGTTTTTAGTGACTATTTTCATGACGTGCGATTTCAGTGATGTGAATTTGAAAATAAAAACCCTAGTTCCTAAGCAAAAATTTAAACTTTTGGTGTTGAAATTTACAAAAGGGGGGGGGGGACAGATGTAACATCCTGGGTAATTATAGAATAATACCTTTTATTATTTATTAATATTTATGAATTATATAGTAACATTACCTTAAATGGATTCTATGTCTGATAATATACTCGACATGCAACAATGGGATTCTCTGAAATCTTATGTTGCACACAAGAATATGTGACACTAAAAAATATATATGAATAATATTATTAATTTAGATATTAGTTATTGTATAGACATTGTATTAAAGCCAATAAAAGTTATTAATTAAATTTTGTAAATATTTTTCACACATGTATATATAAATCATTGGAATCCAATTAATAATAAATGATTATAATAAACATTTTATGACAAAAATAATTTTATTGCTGGAAAAAATATTTAACTGTTTCGAAGTGTGATTTATAAAACAAAAAAAATCATCGAATAATAATTAAATATATATTTTATATATTCAATTTAATGATAAAAATTCATCTTATAAATTTTTCTAGTCATGATATAAGAAAAAAATCATTTTTCTTATAAAATAAGTATTTTTCCAAAAAAATACAGTTTTACCGCATATTGATGGAGAACACTTTTTAAATCTAGTTTTAAAATAATTATATATTATATTTGAAAAATAAAAATCTTATTTGGAAGAGGGAAATTAAAATATAGTTTGGATAATTTTTTTTATTTTTCTCAGAACATTCTTATTTTAATGAATAGTGAAAAAAATACATTATAATTCAAATCTACCTATCATATAATTTATTTAAATTGTTATATTATCCTTTAAAATTTTTAAGGTATAATTAGATGATATTTTTATCATTTAATCCAATTTATTTCATATGATTATTTTTCAAATTAAAATTAAATAAAAAACATCTGATTCATGGAACATTTTATTTAAAAAATCCATTATCTAGATCAGTAAATGAGATTAGTAACATAATTTAAATACGAATGTTAATTGAGTTTTAAAAAACGAACATACATGGTTGCATTCAGAATGAAAAATTTTGACCAATAGGATCAATAATATTTTTTTGTGAATAGTAACTGTAGTATTTTATTTACCATGGTTAATGGTATATATTCTAATTAAAGGTCTAATTAATAGTATAATATTATAAAATTACCCTAACAGTTTTCATAAATTTATTCGATGATTTATTATCAACCACGACCAACCTTGGGCAGAAATTGTGACCTTTGTAGGCCACTTGGGTGTGATAACAACATTTATAACATATAATTTAATGTAATGGTAAAGATGTTATAAATATATCAGTACTTACTAAAAATATTAAATAAGGGATTATTTTGGTTATATATTTGACAATGAATAGTCCTTATAAAACTAATATCATTAAATATAACACTATATTTTATTTATAATTGTTTTAGAATTAAATAATTTAATTCAATTACGACACAAAGATGATGCATTATTATATAATTAAATAATGAATCAAATAAATATTAATAATAATAATAAAATAAATACAATTTATAATAATTTTTTCCATATACAAATTTTATTGAAGAATATTCCATTTTATTATTGATTCAATGTATTTTTTTGATATAATCAAGTTGTTATGATATTTAAAAAATGGCATGTAATGAATTGTGACAAAATTGACTTTATTCATATTTAAAAATATAAAATGTCAAATTAAATGATGTATTTTTTTCATAAAATATAAAATCCCGGAATTTTTTTTATAACTCTACAAATGTCCTTAATTAATCATCCATTGTTCTTTGGAATGTTTTGTTAATTATTTTAACCCTTTATGTGTAAATAAGTTGATAAAATTGTAAGAGTTAAAAGGGGATAAAACAAAAAAGACAATGATTAAAAATACTAAAAGTTGTATAATTTAAATTTGATGGTTATTTTTTGACCCATACTAATGCTATATTCTATTTAATTCAATTTTAACCCCTTTGAATCGAAACTGAAGTTATATAAATATAATACATTTAATTCCAAGGGCCCCACCCCTCTCTTATAAAAAATATCTCATTCCAATCTTTTACTAAAATTTCCTAAACCATTTGGTTTAGCCAAGATCTACCCAAAAATATTCCTAGAATATATACCCACATTTTTGAGGAATAATATTAGGTATAAAACCCACATTTTAGGTCTCAAGGTGTTTTTTAAAGGTGATAAACTGAATAATAGGAATCATTTTCCTTAAGTATTTCTTTTTTAATTCTTATTCCACTTCATTAATATTTTGTTCTTTCTAGATGAAATAATAACTACCTTATAATCAACTTACATAGGTGTCATCATGATAATATCATCACCCCAATCCATATCACTTCCATTAAATGTGAATGGAATTAATCATTCATGTGTACGTGTGAACAATCACCTCCACAAATCGATCTAATTCGTTATTCATAAATGTCTCTCGTGAGTAGTTATTATAAGGAATTAATTTTAATATATTATATTCATGCCATATTAATAATTCTATGATAATAATATATCACTTACATTATAAATTTCTATGCCCATAAAAATTCGAATGACATTCGTGAATACAAGTGAACAATCAACTCCATAAAGTGATGTGACTCATTTTTATTAATTATATCACATATATAATATATATTTATATTAAATTATAATTTGTTTGATATAAATGTATAATATTTATATAAAATGATATTAGATTCATGAATACTATTTTCCTGATGAATGACCTATGACCGCAGGGACTATTGACATTTTACCAAGATCATTTTTGAATAATGTATGAAATATCAACAAAATGTCCACTATGTTATTAAATAGTTATATAATTGTTATAACATTGTAATAAATGATATAAAAGTAATAATTAACATGAATATGGTCGTAAATCTAGTAAAAATGGACATCAGTTTATTATTCATGAAGATAAATAATGTTTGAGATGATTTAGACTCAAGGTATGGGACTTCGTCTCAATCTCCTTTAATTGAGGCATATTTTTATGTTATACACCATCTTTTATTGTAAGGTGTATAGTCAAACCATTTGAAATTTAATTCATTCTTGATGTTTCGAAAGGAATATATTTATATGATGCATTTTACTTGCTTTACAAAATTATAAATGGAATGTTTTTTAACATATCCGGTGACAACAACTTCTCTACTGCCATAACCATTATTTTATATTTGGCTTCATATATAAGCTTTAATGTATTCAAAAGTAAAATAAATACCTTATTAAATATTTGGGAGTTATGGTATTGAAGGTTATTTTCAAATTGGATCAACTATTTCAATATCTTGAAATTATTTCATGTTACTGAAAATATAATTTTGTTAGTGAAATGTTAATAATTGAAATATTTTATATTTTATTATTATAAAATGGTACATTGACATTTAAAGGTTGGTTACATGACATAGTAAATATGTATGGTTATGTGATAAACTAAAGACATATGGTTCTATGATACTCTACGGAAGGGTGGTTAGGTTATAACCTCTAATTCATTGGTTATGGAAGTCACTCGTATGTTTATTACATTTGTAAGAGTTATATTTGTGGGATTTAACTATATGGTTATAATATTAAAGTATGATTAGGTCCAGAGTTAACATTATATGATTTATGTTGATTTATATAGGTTAAGCTAATATTTTTATTACAGAAATTTTAATCAAGGATATTATATTCATTGAAGTGTGTCTAATACTTCATGGAACTGATGAACAGTGTATTCCATACATACATGGACTCCATTGTCGTGGTCTCTGTGGAAGATATCTTAGGGTACTCTCACACTCGACACGACCATGCCACACATCTTGAGATTGTTTTTATTACACTGAGAGAGCATCAGATGTATGCTAACCTCTCGAAGTGCCACTTTTGGATGGATCAGATTCACTTCTTGGGTCACATCATCTCAGAGGCTGGACTATCTATGGACCCAGAGAAAGTGAGAGGTGTAGTTTCCTGGGAGTAGCAGAAGAACGTTTTTGAGGTGCAGAGTTTTCTAGGGCTGGCTGGGTACTACAGATGCTTCATTCAGGACATCTCATGCCTAGCATCACCGTTGACAGGTCTGACAAGAAGGGGGTGAGGTTTTTTTGGTCAGATTCTTGTGAGTCAGACTTTCAAGAGCTGAGAGGGGGGTAGATGTCAGCATCGATACTAGTCTTGCTGGAGCCAGGAAAGGGCTATACTGTTTACTGTGATGCTTTGGGTATTGGGCTAGGAGCTGTGCTTATGTTGGGAGATGGGGTCATTGCATATGGGTCTCAGTAGTTGAGGCCACACGAGAGGAATTACCCTACACATGATCTGGAGTTGGCAGTAGTTGTTCATGCCTTATGCTGTTGGAGACACTATCTTCTGGGAGAGCACTTTGTGGTTTTCACTGACCACAAGAGTCTCAATTATATCTTCACCCAGCGTGATCGGAATCTGAGACAACACAGGTGGTTCGAGAATCTTCAGTCCTTTGACTTCGAGCTCTCTTATACACCGCAAAAGGGCAATGCAGTGGCATATGCATTGTGTAGATGATCTCAGATTTTGGAAATTCAAGAGGCCAAGAGTGAGTGGAAGCTTATGGTTATGTTCTCTGAGATGCATCTGGAGGTGCACGATAGGCAGGGACAGACCTTTCTTTCATCTGTGGCTGTTACCTCGACACTTCTTGATCAGGTACGAAGGAGGCAGCTATCAGATTTGGAGGCATTAGTCCTGCTGGAGAGTGTGTTAGGAGGGGACCCTCTTCCTGGATGGATAGTAGGAAAGGATGAGATCTTGCATTTCTAGGGAAGCGCATGGGTGCTAGTAGACATTCGTGAGGAGCGGATGCATGATTTTCATTCATCATTTTGGGCAGTTCAGCCTGGCATCACCAAGATGTATCAGGATCTTCATCGTCAGTACTGGTGGCCAGGTATTAAGATAGATGTTTCTGGTTTTGTCATGAGATGTTCTACTTGTCAGCAGGTGAAAGCAGAGAATCAGCAACCAGCAGGGCTTTTACAGCAGTTACCCATTCCGGAGTGGAAGTGTAATGATGTTGTGATGGACTTCGTGACCATGTTGTCGATGTCACCTTGGGGAAGTGATGCTGTTGGGGTTGTCGTCGACAGACTTACGAAGGTTGCACACTTATTACCATTCAAGGACACCTTCAGTGTTGATGATCTGGGACGACTGTACATCAGATATATTTTACGTCTACATGGAGTTCCACACTCCATTGTTTCAGACAAGGATGCACGCTTTACCTCTCGGTTCTGGGAGGGACTTCAGAAGGCCTTGGGTACACATGTACTTTTGATTACAACATACCATCCCCAGACTGATGGCCAGTCCGAGCGCACGATCCATGTGCTTGAGGATATTTTCTGAGCTTGCATTCTAGACTTCAGCGGTTCTTGGGAGAAGCATATAAATCTTGTGGAGTTTTCCTACAAGAACAGTTTTCAGACGACCATTCAGATGGAACCATACGAGGCCTTGTACAGTAGGCCATGCTGATCACCCTAATTCTGGCTGGAGGCAAGAGAGGCAGCTTTACGTGGACCTCGTCTTGTTTAGGAGACCTGAGAGCAGATAGAGTTGATTCGGAAGAGGATGTCTACAACACAGTCTCGACAGAAGTTATATTCTGATCAGAAGAGACGACCTCTAGAGTTCGAGGTCGGAGATCAGGTTTTCCTATGTGTCGCAACAAGGTTGGGACATAAGAGGATTCAGAGACAGGGTAAGCTTTCACCGCGGTATGTTGGGCCGTTTGAGGTATTGGAGAGAGTTGGGCTGGTTTTCTATCAGTTACAACTACCTCAGAGGTACCGGGTGATGCACGATGTCTTCCACATCTCTCATCTTTGACGTTACTTTTCAGACCCGTCTCATGTCTTTCAGCCTAAGGAGGTTGAGATCAAAGGGGATGTGTCGTTTGAAGAGCATTTTATCCGGATTGTCGATCATGGTACAATGGTTCTCCGAGGCTGATCTATTCCTCTCGTACGAGTGCTATGGGAGCACAGGTGAGTACATGACAAGACTTGGGAGAGGGAGGCCGAGGTTCTATCGCAGTGGCCGGAGCTGTTCGAGGATCCTTCTTCTATGCCCATCTAGGGAAATTTGGGGATGAATTTCTTTAAGGGGAAATTTTTAAGAACCAAGGTCTTCGTTTCAGGTATTTCTTTCCTTTTCTGGAGATTTTGAGAATTTGTTTGGAGTTTTTTTGGTAATTTTTGAAGTACACGATGTGTACTTTCAGAGTACACACCCTGTACTCTTTTCCCGCTCGAAACCGTGTTTTGGCTGTGTCTAGACCACACACACGTTGTGTAGGGGTGATATGGAGTCCGATTTTTAGCGGAGTACAGAAAAACCCACTACACGCCGTGTAATTTAAAAATACACGCCGTGTATTTTCTTCTTTTTTTCATTAAACGGACCTGGGTCGCACCTCATTGTCATAAACGTATTATTCTAGGTCTGGTTCGACCGGGAGATGTCGTATGGCCACAAAACTTCTACGGATTCCCGAGACTCCATCTGTTCTCCGATTCGAGCTCTGTCGATTGTGTTGGAAGCACAACGTTGAGTTATTCCTTCTTCTTGAGCATTGTTTTTCATTTCTTCCTCCTTCTAATGTTATCTAAGGATGAACGTTTTGTGTGTTTTCTTAGATCTACAACGTTTAAGGGAGAATCAGCCATCATGGTTCATGTATATCGATCTCCGAGGATCGAGGTAGGTGGTTTGTGCCTTACTGTTCAAATTCTCTGAGTTTATGTGCAAATTTCCACTGATACCTGTGAACAGGGTATTGCGTGTTACCCCTTTTTGCCTTCGTTGTTTTCCTGCCTTTCTTGTATGCTTGTGTAGAGGTAATTTGACCATGTTATAGGATTTTGTTCTACTTGGATGTATTTTTCCCTTTATTTTTTCTGTTTACAACCTTTGGGTCTCGCTTTCCATTGGCTGCTACACCTATTTTCATTCATTGCGGTTATAGGTTGGAGTGAAACTCATGACATGCTTGTTGCCTTGTAGACAGTTTAGCTAAGTAGCTCTATATGTGTTCTTTGGTTATCCATTAGCTCTATAGGTTTACTTTGTCCTTATAGCATTATTATGCACTGATTGGCATGGGGCCGAGAGAACCCGGTGCTATAGACTATAAGGGATAAACCGAGTGAGCTTCCCAAAGAGTCTTAGATATTACATACTACAGAAGGGATGGACCGAGTGAGCTCCAAGAGAGTCTTGGATTTATAGACTACAGGAGGGTAGACCGAGTTAGCTTCCTCAGAGATTCATACCATGTTTGAATCTCTTTAAGAACATTCCCACGATAGAGGAGGAATTCACCGAGTGAGCTTTCTCAGAGAGTTTTTGGTATACCTGGGGCTATAAGAGGAATTGACCAAGATAGCTTCCTCGTAGAGTCTCTAGACCTTGGGGATAAGAGGGTTAGACCGCATGATGTTCCCCAAGAGAGTCCCTGACTACTCTAGACTATAAGGGGAATTGACCGAGTGAGCTTCCCCAGAGAGAGTCTCATAAATCCGTATGACCAAGGTAGAGGGTCGTGGTACTTCTCGGATACGACCAGAGGGGATGGCTGTGAGTAATTCCCAGAGGGTTTACGGTTAATTAGCTATTTGATTCACTAATGTTGATTGGTTGTGGATTGATTGCTTCTATGTATCATCATATTTTACCACTTACTGTTTACTTCATACTGCTTGCTGTTGCTATTTACTACTTATTGTGATTTTACCTTCCATATACTCACCGACTGTTAGGTACAGATCTTCAGGTGGATGCTTAGTGATATTTTATCTCACACCCAGATTGGGCCATTCTTTTGGGCCTAAGAAGACTATGTTGTTGCAGGTATAGACAAGGGAAAGTTCCCTTCGAATTATGGAACGTGATTGCTTGGAGCATGAGAGCATGAGACCAAGCTTGGGCTTGTGATGATGAAAAGCTATTTAATTTTATTTTTTACTTGTTTTGGTACTGTAGTGTTTTCCAGCATTGTGACTTGTTTGGCTTCTTTCCTAGTTATGTATCATGCATCATTTCATATATAGATAAGTGCTACAGTTGTTGATTTAGTCTTCCACTGTTATATTGTTGGTTATTACTGCTTCTGCTATTGCATGTTTATTTTTCATTCATTGTGTACTCTGACAATGAGGGCATAGTTTCCCCACTATAACACCCAATGCCCTCACTACTAGTCGGCAGCCTCTGGAATTTGGGGAAATGCTCTTGAGGCCATGTGACCAACTGGGTACGAGGCGCCTCTAGGTGGATTATGGAACCGGGACGTCACATCAATCCTTTATCCCGTTAAAACTCCATTGTGATTCAATCCACATGATCACCTTTATCATCTTATTGAATGTTTTATATGTTGGAAATGTAAAAGGGGTAACTATGTAAAGGATAGAGGAATGTAGTGACCCATTAAGATGTAGAGAAATTTATTCTGCAAATGGGTAAAGTTGTGTAGAAAAAGAAACATATCCTTTATATTTATCCTGATGTCATTAAAATATATTCTTCATTTATAAAAGGTGATAATATCATTCCATTTTTATGAATTTATGATTAATGAACATAGAAAAATAAAACCCCCTCTTTATGTATGACTATAGAAAATGTTATTCCTTCAACTCATTAAGAATCATTATACACTACAAACATAATGTAATCCACATATGAGTAATTTCCAATGTTATATAGTACTAAAACAAGATCATTTCAATCCAAAAAATATATATCTCCTCAAAACATATTTATATATCCCCATCAGAGATTCTTCCCTGGTAATTCCTCAAATATTTTCACTAAAAAGTGTTCAAGTTCTAATGCCACTAATCAACATTTTAAAATAGATCGACCCTTAATGGATCAACCTAATTATGTTGTTGAATTTATACTTTATGAACCACAAGAATACAACCACTATAATATATAACTAAATGGTAATTAATGATTTACAAATCATTTTGTATAGATTTTTTTGTAATTAATTTAATTCATTTTAACATTCCATCAATGAAAACCTCCTAATTCAACCAAGAACACATGTCATCATGATGAATGAACCTATAATATGCCTCTACCATAAATTTTTATCCACTTAAAAAAGTAATTTAGTAATATTAGATACAATTGATCATATCATCAGAAGACCAAAAATATAATATTGGACCTCTAATTCCCTATCATATCTCATGTCGGAAGATCAACTAATGAAATTTCATTTCTAACCAATGAAATTATCACTGTTCCAAAAATTAAACTCTATAATATATCTTAAACACATCCACATACAAAACTATATCATGAAATCATACTTATGAAAACACCATAATGGGAAATGATAGATAATTAACCCTGAGTTCTGCCTCCAGAACATCCTGATTATAAAACAAGCACTGAGGGTAAAAAAACCATATATATATATATATGAGAGGTAATTGCCAATATATGAATATAGGAAAGAAAGTGTTCATATCATGGAAGACAAAAATCCATTTAATGTAAAAAATAATCCAAAACTAATTCATTATATTTTTTAAAAAAATTGATTAATTTAACTATATCCAATACAATGTACTAAGATATAAACATAAGGTTGTGGGACAGACAATGTCCAATAGCCCAAGATAATAATGTTTAGAATGTTCCATGAATTCATAATATAATAATTAAGAAAATAAATTTAATATAAATAACATGATTGTACATGTTTACAAAGTAGGGAGACAATATTCTCTTAGGAACATGTGAAAGAGAATATGAATACAATATTGACCAAACAACACACCTAGTTTCCAATAGAAGGACGACTAACCGATACCATCCCCAATATATAATTCACACCAAATAATGAATCAGAATATAATAATATATTAAGATACACTTTGATGATAGGTTACCCAATGGAAATTTCCAAATGGAATAACACTAACACAACACGCCATCAAACTTCCAGGATCAATAATCAAATCCAAATAAAAAATTCACCACCATGACCCAGAGCATGGTCACACCAAAACATATCATATAACATCATACTAATAGACACCTCATCCATAACATAAAATCAAATCCCACATAAATACTCATGGGCCATCACATAACATCTCACGTGAAGACAATTGGTCTGTTGCATAACCACAGTAGTAGTGTATCGTGAACATGTAGAAAATCAACATCATTTACTAACACTAAATTGAATGAACCAGGCCATAATTCATTTATTAATATAAAATATTAATTTCTCACATATGGAAATTATAAAATGTTCATGTTATCAACACATAGAAGGGATAGTGGGAATGGATATTCATTCATCAATCCATCTTAATACGCACAATTTTAAGAAAAACACCACATAAATTATGGTTGACTACACTAGGTTCTCTACAAGAGTGAGGGTAGTAATTAAGTAATAATAAATATAAAATGTTTATATATATATATATATCACAGTACAAATCTCTACCCATATCTTTCACGAGATGAAAAACATCCCCACTTTTAAAATCATGAAAAGAACAATAATAAAGGAAACATTCTCTACCAACACTATATTCATAACACCACACAAACACACAAAATCCACCTCCACATTTTACCTTAAAATTATGATTTTCAATTTTTAGGATTTTATGTTAACACCCAAATTAGAATACATATTGTTAGCTAATTATTTATCTTATTTATTTCCCATTAATTTTATTATTAGACATCAACCACTACTAACTAAAATCATATTATCATTTTATCATTCATTTAAAATTTTTACCAATTAACCAAAAAGGAATACTCTATTACCATTTATTAACAACTATTTGATATTGACACTAATAGGGTATCTATTATAGTTAATAATATAAGGCCCCAGCCTTAAACATTACTTAATATTGAATTAAATGAATAATTCACATTGAGGATCTTTTCAGGTTTAGAGTTTTAGAGAATTAGAACATAACTATTACATCTTAAAAGATTACAAAGTAGACACATCTACTAAGTCTCCATAAAATAAAAACTCTTAAAAAGAAAGATGTCTAGATTCCATGTTTTAGATAGCATGAAATTACCTTGATCCCATCCTTGACCTTATTCCACTTTAAGTCCTGTGAAAAACATTTCGAAAAAACGTGGGGTGAGCATAAAAAGCTCAGTAAGGGATACAAAAAGAATGAAAACTGTTAGTTTTTCAAACATCATGTAAACCATGTATACTATATCAAAGTAATACCTTCACCTTCATGAAGTAGTAAAAAAAAATCTTCACTAAATAAAGTATCATTACTTACCTTTTTGTAACCAAAGGATTACCATAAAACCCATATAAGGAACACATAGAATATATAAAGGTAACATGGGACATAAACATACTTAAGTGGAATAACCATACGGATGACTTCCACACATATCACTTAATGGAATATCCATACGGCCAATTTCCATACATAATTAATGGAATAGGCATACGGCCGACTTCCATACCCAATGCATTGGAGGTTATAATGTAACCACCCGTCCTGGTATTCACGGCACCACCCGTCATATGGTTTATAACGTAACCACCCGTTAAATGTCCAAGTACCATTATAAAATCATAAAACATAAAACCAATATAAAGGAATGATAACATTTCCACATTTCAATCACAATATATCATAAATATATTGACATAATAGAATCCTTTTTCAAAACCATTTTCAATACCAAAATACATAAAAGAGTATATGGTATTTATTTTATTCTAAAAACAATACGGCTTGTTGAGAAAGCCAAAGATCAAATAATACTCGCGGCGGCGGAAAAGGTCGTTGTCACCGCGTACGTTAAAAAAAACATTCCTTTTTGTCGTTTAGTAAAACGCTTCGTAGAAAAAGATTCCTTTTGTATAAAAGTAAAAGTCAAAGGAGTTTATATACCGTATAAAAGAAAGTTGTGTATAAAACGAAATATGCCTCAATGAAAGGAGATTGAGACGAAGTCCCTTACCTTGGGTCCGACTTGACTCGATCGTTCTTTAACGTCCTGAATAATAAATTTGAGTTAATTTATACTTGATTACGAACCTTTTTAAAGTTAATTATTCTTTTTATATCACTTATTTCCATGTTATAAACATTATGTAACCATTTAAGTTAATAATGTTTATTTTGTCAATATTTGGTTCTTAAGTCGAAAGTTGACTTCTTACAATTACATGTTGTTCATGTGGTCAAAAGTTCTTTATATCCAGAATGAAATTCCTAATTTGGATATAATATGTACCATATATATCCAGAATATACATGTATTTATAATATTACATAATCATTTAGAGGTAATAAATGAAATGCACCGTTCATGGAGACGGTAAGCCGTACGTACGCATGAACGCTACTTTCATTTCTTTGTCATATTAGTGGAATTAAAACTAAATGAGAGGTATGTATATTTTAATTCCAGAATTATATTCATCATTTAGATATATCATTAATAATATATATACATTATATACATGTAATTTTAATAGTACATTACATTTGGAGATAAGAAATGAAATGCACCGTTCATGGATACGGTAAGCCGTACGTACGCATGAACGCTACATTCATTTCTATCTCATACTTTAATGGAAAGAAATAATAATGATATATAGGTATATTATAATTCCAGTATAACATCATATATAATAACTTTAAATCCATCCTTTACACGTCCCACATATGGCATTAACGAATCACATCACTTTTAGGGGGCGGTAGTCCGCACTTCCTTAAATGAAGATATCATGTTTACCCATAATGGAAACCCTAAAGGTATGCCAAAAATGAAAAATACATAATCTTAAAGAAAACATAATCATATTATATATCATATATAAAAATAGTGACATCATAATGGCCACCCTTGAAGGTGTTAAATGATTATTGAACAATCATCGTTTCGGGAGGCAGAATTTCGCAATCCACAAAAACCGTATGTTCTTTAACCATTTGATGTAGTTTGTGTGAGAGTGTAGCTCAAATAAATATTATAACAACATCCTAGTATATTGAATATAATGTTGTTGTTACAAAAGAAGTAAATAAAAAGAGTTTTGAGGGTTGGAGAAGCAAAATAAAACAAATGAACAAGAGAGAATGAATTATCTTTAAAAGTGTAACTCCCTTTTGATTTGAGCCTAAAGGCTTCCTTTAAAAGGGTTCTGCCCAAAGGGAATCCTCTAGGATTAGGAGAGGGATGTGGAGAGAGTAATTGGGCAGGGGTTGGCCGAGCCAAAGGCTTGAGAAGTGTGTGAAATGGGGTAGAGGTGTGGGCCTTTTATAAGAGGAGAGGAGGGGCACTTTTGGAAAGTAAAGAAATATTACTTTATTTGAAAATGTTTTTCGGTATTAAAAGGTCCCACATTGATATACTTCGTGGATAAGGTGATAAGGGTTCGAAATCCACTCATCCAATTGGTTTTGGACATGTTTAGGGTTTAGATTTTTCATTATCTTTCCATTTTATTTAAATCATCAAATAATGATGTCATCGCTGCATCATTATTATGTCATATATAATTTAATTTATTTAATGTATAAAAATTATAAAAAAACCACTATAATGTAGGAAATATTTTTAGCTTTCCAATTAATATTTATAATCAAAATTTGGACTTGTATAACCCCACTCAAAAATGATTTTAGTAAAACCATTTATGTTAGTGTCATTTTCACTTTAACATTAAATAAAAATATATTAATGTCATTTTCCAACTAAAGTGGCTCCATGGGGTCCCCAAGTTATCCCATGACTTGTCTTGGTCGGCCATGACTCACCCAATAGGTGTAGACAAGTGTCATGGTGTTTTCACATTCTTATAATACCATTTTTACCTTAAACTACACTAATTACCTCTAATCGCGATTAATGAAAAAACGTTACTATTCACCAAAAAATTATTTTAATCTCATTGAACCACATTTTACTTCTTAATGACAACCATGTACGTCGGATTTTCAAAATTCAATACACATTAGTGGTAAACTTTCATTTAACTGAAAAATCAGTTTGCTTGATTACCACTTAGTGGATTCATTATTCATCAAAAATTGATGTTTTTCAGAAAATTACCAAAAATTCACCCTAAGCTATATTTGATATTCCGAATTCAAAAATGAATTCCATTTTACAAAATTCAAAACATAGAAGTAAAATTAATTAATTTAATAATTAATTCTCGTTGTCATGACAAATAGCGTGTTTTTATGAAACAATAAGTATCAAAAGATTGACACCAGTTTAAGTCTAATTTCAAAGTCAAATTGATTCCAATGACCACCATTGGATTAACTGGTAAAAATATTTTCTAATTTCACTTTAAAACCAATTAAAATAATAATCTAAGCATATAAATAAATTAGATTAAAAAGAGTTTTTGAATTAAAATACAACATTTTACACTATTCATTAAAAAATGAACTTTATCAGAAAGGTACCAAAAATTTACACGAAGTAAATTTTGATGTCCCGATTCTAAAGAAGAGTTATATTTGGTCCAAAATAAAGTATAAGAGTGATCAAAACTATATTTAATGACGGTTCACCATTAAAAGGTGATAAGTGAACCTTTAGTGAAAATTAGAGTATATATGCCCTAAAATTGAACTCTTTCCGTATTTTAAGCCTTTATCTTTTATTGGGTAAATGTATAAACATTTAAAAACATATCTAATCATATTTTAGTTATTTATATCCATTCTCGCCAGTACAATGACTACTTGTTAACTAACATTTAAAATAATATTATTTTATTACTAGTGTGCTACGTAAGTTTCAAAGAAACTCATCGTTGTGTATCGGGTACGCTATCGAACATAGCAACCCCTTTAAAATAAAATTAATATTTAATTCGTAAATATTAATAATTATGAAAATTATTTATTATTTATTTACCTGGGATGTTACATCCTTCCCCCCTTTTGGGAATTGCGTCCTCGCAATTTTATTCACTTATCAAAATAAGTGGGGGTATTTATCCCTCATAGAATTTTCAGATTCCCATGTTGCCTCTTCAATCACATGGTTTTTTCACAAAACCTTACCTGATGAATCACCTTATTCCGTAACACTTGCTCCCTGTGGTCAAGAATCTGGACCGGTTGTTCCTCATAAGATTGGTTCTCTTCCAGCTAAACTACCTCTGGACTCAAAACATGAGATGGTTCTGGCATATACTTTCTCAACATTGAAACATGAAAAACATTGTGTACCTGAGATAAACTTGGACGTAAAGCCACCCGGTATGCAACTGATCCAACTCTTTCCAGAATTTCGTATGGTCCAAATAACCTTGGACTCAACTTTCCTTTCTTACCAAATCTCATCACACTTTTCCAAGGAGAAACCTCGAGAAAAACATGATCACCTACCTCGAAAGATAGATCCTTCCTCCGGTTATCCGCTTAACTCTTCTGCCTGCTCTGAGCTGTTCTCATGTGCTTCGGAATCAGATGAACTTTTTCTGCCAACTCTTCTACCAATTCTCGTCCCATCAACTTCCTTTCACCAACTTCATCCCATAAAGCTGGAGTTCGACACCGCTTCCCACATAATGCCTAAAATGGTGCCATCTGTATACTAGAATGAAAACTGTTATTATATGAAAATTCAACCATAGAAAGATGTTGGTCCCATATTCCCTGATAATCCATCAAACAAGCTCGTAGCATATCCTCCAATGTCTGAATTGTTCGTTCTGAATGCCCATCTGATTGAGGATGAAAAGCTGTACTAAAATTTTAATTCAGTACCCAACGACTTCTGAAGGCCTTTAAAAAAGTTAGAAGTAAACCTGGGTTCACGATCCAATACAATGGAGAGAGGAACTCCATGTAACCTGACTATCTCTTTAAGATACAAACGGGAAAGTTGATCTAGAGAGAAAGTATCTCGTATAGAAAGGAAATGAGCAGATTTGGTCAAGCGATCAACAATAACCCAGATTGCATTATTACCTCGATATGTCCTCGGTAATCCCACAACAAAGTCCATGGATATGTTTTCCCATTTCCACTCTGGCACTGGTAAAGGCTGAAGCATCCCTTTCGGTAATTGTCACTCTGCTTTAACCTGCTGACAAGTCAAACACTTCACAGTAAAATCAGCAATGTCTCTTTTCATTCCATCCCACCAGTAATACTCCCGCAGACCTCTGTACATCTTAGTACTTCCAGGATGAAAAAACAACTCATTCTTCAACTGTAAATCACAAGGCACACATAACCTCTTCACAAACCTCAAAACACAAACACAAACTTATCCAAGAACTCATGGAAAATTTTATTCATAAGGTCCATGAATACAGCAGGTGCATTGGTTGACCCAAAAGGCATAACTACAAATTCATAATGGCCATATCTAGTATGGAACGTAGTCTTCGGAACGTCTGCTTCTTTTACTTTCAACTGATGGTACCCCGACCTCAAGTCAATATTTGAAAAATACTGAGCTCCCTGGAGCTGATACCACTTCATTCGATGGCCCAACATCTGCTGAAGTTGTTGCAAATGATTTTACCACCCCTTTCTGCTTGTAGTCTAACTGCTTCCCATCACTCAAGCTCCTTGTCGGACACTCGTCTGCATAATGACCCATTTCATTACACTTAAAACATCTTACCATTGGATTTTCATTTCCTGCTTGATCATCTTCCTTACAGTTACGAGCAATATGGCCAGACTTACCACACCGAAAGCACTTACCAGACTTGGATAAACATTCTCCAGGATGCATTTTACCACACTTCTCACAGGATGGATATTTGGTTTTCTTACCTCCTTGCTTCTTTTATGAATTCTTCCCCTTTTCATGCCAACTAGATCTCTTATTCTGTTGTTTGTCATAGAACACCTGATCATCGGCAAACTCCATTTCCACCTTCTCCGCACATCGAACAAGTTTTTCATAACTTTTGAACTCACGAGAAGCTAAAGCCCTTCGATACTTTGGCTTTAACCCTGAGTAAAAACGGTTTATTTTACTATCAAGATCTCGTATGAAGTTTGGATAATAACTTGCCAATCGAGTGAACTTTTCTTCATAAGTAGCCACTGAATCATCCTCCTTCCTCAATTCTAGGAATTGTTTTTCCATCCTAAGATGAACCACCTTAGGAAAGTATTTCTCAAGAAACATACCTTTGAATTCGTCCCAGTGAAGATCCTCAATCTCATCACTATCCCTTATATTTTTCACCATCGACCACCACTGATCAGCTTCACCTTCAAAACGGTAAACAACAAGACTAACCTTTTAATGTTCTGAACACCCCATGACATCAAAAATCTTCTACAGTGCTTTAATCCACCCTTCAGCTTGCACAGGGTCAGATGATCCCTTGAATGATGGGGGATGTTGCCTCATGAAATGTTCCACCACTGACATGTTCCTCTGCGGTTGATCTGGCTGATCTCGTGCATGGATACCACCACCATTTATAGCCTGAGTCAACTGTGCCATCACTGCAACAAACTGTTCAGTTCCGATTCTGACCATCTCAGGTTGCTGATTTGGAAGGTTATCTTCCTCCTGATGTCGTCCCAACATAGCTGCTTTGTTTCCTCTGCAGAAAACCATTCTGAACACAGAAATATCTTAGGCAAAGCAACATGGTAATCCATAAATGCTATATCATTTCAATCATATTATAATTTAACACTTTTCTAACTCCTAAAGTTGTCTAAACCGACCTCTGATACCAACTATAAGGCCCCAGCCTTAAACCTTACTTAATATTGAATTAAATGAATAATTCACATTGAGGATCTTTTCAGGTTTAGAGTTTTAGAGAATTAGAACATAACTATTACATCTTAAAAGATTACAAAGTAGACACTTCTACTAAGTCTCCATAAAATAAAAACTCTTAAAAAGAAAGATGTCTAGATTCCATGTTTTAGATAGCATGAAATTCCCTTGATCCCATCCTTGACCTTATTCCACTTTAAGTCCTGTGAAAAACATTTCGAAAAAACTTGGGGTGAGCATAAAAAGCTCAGTAAGGGATACAAAAAGAATGAAAATTGTTAGTTTTTCAAAAATCATGTAAACCATGTATACTATATCAAAGTAATATCTTCACCTTCATGAAGTAGTAAAAAAAAATCTTCACTAAATAAAGTATCATTATTTAACTTTTTGTAACCAAAGGATTACCATAAAACCCATATAAAGAACACATAGAATATATAAAGGTAACTTGGGACATAAACATACTTAAGTGGAAAAACCATACGGTTGACTTCCACACATATCACTTAATGGAATAGCCATACGGCCAATTTCCATACATACTTAATGGAATAGCCATACGGCCGACTTCCAAACCCAATGCATTGGAGGTATAACGTAACCACCCATCCTGGTATTCACGACACCACCCGTCATATGGTTTATAACGTAACCACCCGTTAAAATGTCCAAGTACCAGTATAAAACCATAAAACATAAAACCAATATAAAGGAATGATAACATTTCCACATTTCAATCACAATATATCATAAATATATTGACATAATAGAATCCTTTTTCAAAACCATTTTCAATACCAAAATACATAAAAGAGTATATGGTATTTATTTTATTCTAAAAACATTACGGCTTGTTGAGAAAGCCAAAGATCAAATAATACTCGCGGCGGCGGAAAAGGTCGTTGTCACCGCGTACGTTAAAAAAAACATTCCTTTTTGTCGTTTAGTAAAACGCTTCGTAGAAAAAGATTCCTTTTGTATAAAAGTAAAAGTCAAAGGAGTTTATACACCGTATAAAAGAAAGTTGTGTATAAAACGAAATATGCCTCAATGAAAGGAGATTGAGACGAAGTCCCTTACCTTGGGTCCGACTTGACTCGATCGTTCTTTAACGTCCTGATTAATAAATTTGAGTTAATTTATACTTGATTACGAACATTTTTAAAGTTCATTATTCTTTTTATATCACTTATTTCCATGTTATAAACATTATGTAACCATTTATGTTAATAATGTTTGTTTTGTCAATATTTGGTTCTTAAGTCAAAAGTTGACTTCTTACAATTACATGTTGTTCATGTGGTCAAAAGTTCTTTATATCCAGAATGAAATTCCCAATTTGGATATAATATGTATCATATATATCCAGCATATACATGTATTTATAATATTACATAATCATTTAGTGGAAAGAAATGAAATGCACCGTTCATGGAGATGGTAAGCCGTACGTACGCATGAACGCTACTTTCATTTCTTTGTCATATTAGTGGAATTAAAACTAAATGAGAGGTATGTATATTTTAATTCCAGAATTATATTCATCATTTAGATATATCATTAATAATATATATACATTATATACATGTAATTTTAATAGTACATTAGATTTGGGGATAAGAAATGAAATGCACCGTTCATGGAGACGGTAAGCCGTACGTACGCATGAACGCTACTTTCATTTCTATCTCATACTTTAATGGAAAGAAATAATAATGATATAGAGGTATATTATAATTCCAGTATAACATAATATATAATAACTTTAAATCCATCCTTTACACGTCCCACATATGGCATTAACGAATCACATCACTTTTAGGGGGCGGTAGTCCGCACTTCCTTAAATGAAGATATCGTGTTTACCCATAATGGAAACCATAAAGGTATGCCAAAAATGAAAAATACAGAAGATTAAAGAAAAAATAAACATATTATATATCATATATAAAAATAGTGACATCATAATGGCCACCCTTGAAGGTGTTAAATGAGTATTGAACAATCATCGTTTCGGGAGGCAAAATTTCGCCATCCACAGAAACCGTATGTTCTTTAACCACTTGATGTAGTTTGTGTGAGCGTGTAGCTCAAATAAATATTATAACAACATCCTAGTATATTTAATATACTGGTTTTTTTACAAAAGAAGTAAATAAAAAGAGTTTAGAGGGTTGGAGAAGCAAAATAAAACAAATGAACAAGAGAGAATGAATTACCTTTAAAAGTGTAACTCTCTTTTGATTTGAGCCTAAAGGCTTCCTTTGAAAGGAATATGCCCAAAGTAAATCCTCTAGGATGAGTAGAGGGATGTGGAGAGAGTAATTGGGCAGGGGTTGGCCGAGCCAAAGGCTTGAGAAGTGTGTGAAATGGGGTAGAGGTGGGGGCCTTTTATAAGAGGAGAGGAGGGGCACTTTTGGAAATTAAAGAAATATTACTTTATTTGAAAATGTGTTTCGGTTTTAAAAGGTCCCACATTGATATAATTCGTGGATAAGGTGATAAGGGTCCGAAAGCCACTCATCCAATTGGTTTTGGACATGTGTAGGTTTTAGATTTTTCATTATCTTTCCATTTTATTTAAATCATCAAATAATGATGTCATCACTGCATCATTATTATGTCATATAAAATTTAATATATTTAATGTCTAAAAATTATAAAAAAACACTATAATGTAGGAAATATTTTTATATTTCCAATTACTATTTATAATCAAAATTTTGACTTGTATAACCCCACTCAAAAATTATTTTAGTAAAACAATTTATGTTAGTGTCATTTTCACTTTAACATTAAATAAAAATATATTAATGTCATTTTCCAACTAAAGTGGCTCCATGGGGTCCCCAAGTTGTCCCATGGCTTGTCTTAGTCGGCCATGACTCACCCAATAGGTGTAGGACAAGTGTCATGGTGTTTTCACATTCTTATAATACCATTTTTACCTTAAACTACACTAATTACCTCTAATCACGATTAATGAAAAAAAGTTACTATTCACCAAAAAATTATTTTAATCTCATTGAACCAAATTTTACTTCTTAATGACAACCATGTATGTCGGATTTTCAAAATTCAATACACATTAGTGGTAAACATTCATTTAACTGAAAAATCAGTTTGCTCGATTACCACTTAGTGGTTTCACTATTCATCAAAAATTGAAGTTTTTCAGAAAATTACCAAAAATTCACCCTAAGCTATATTTGATATTCTGAATTCAAAAATGAATTCCATTTTACAAAATTCAAAACATAGAAGTCAAATTAATTAATTTAATAATTAATTCCCTGCTGTCATGACAAATAGCGTGTTTTTATGAAACAATAAGTATCAAAAGATTGACACCAGTTTAAGTCCAATTTCAAAGTGAAATTGATTCCAATGAACACCATTGGATTAAATGGTAAAAATATTTTCTAATTTCACATTAAAACCAATTAAAATAATAATATAATCATATAAATAAATTAGATTAAAAAGAGTTTTTGAATTAAAATAAAACATTTTACACTATTCATTAAAAAATGAACTTTATCAGAAAGGTACCAAAAATTTACACAATGTAAATTTTGATGTCCCGATTCTAAAGAAGAGTTATATTTGGTCGAAAATAAAGTATAAGAGTGATCAAAACTATATTTAATGACGGTTCACCATTAAAAGGTGATAAGTGAACCTTTAGTGAAAATTAGAGTATATATGCCCTAAAATTGAACTCTTTCCGTATTTTAAGCCTTTATCTTTTATTGGGTAAATGTATAAACATTTAAAAACATATCTAATCATATTTTAGTTATTTCTATCCATTCCCGCCAGTACAAAGGCTACTTGTTAACTAACATTTAAAATAATATTATTTTATTACTAGTGTGCTACGTAAGTTTCAAAGAAACTCATCGTTGCGTATCGGGTACGCTATCGAACATAGCAACCCCTTTAAAATATAATTAATATTTAATTTGTAAATATTAATAATTATGAAAATTATTTATTCTTTATTTACCTAGGATGATACAAATAACATTATAAAAACTGTCCACCTCATGAACACAAACCCCACATCACCACTATTTCATAGCCATATCCACTTCATCCCCCAACATCCAAATAAAACAATCCATCATAACCACCCCAGAATATGACCACAAATACCATCAAATAATACCTATACCCAACAACAATACATTAGAAGGATTTAAAAACAAAAAAAACAGAAATTTTCATATTTATCAAGTTGACTTTTGTAAAAGTCCCCTTAATTATTGAGGGGATTTATAAAAAATCATAATATCCACGGGAATATATTTTTTAAAATGATAACATGTGGTTAAAAGTTTCATTTAGTGTCATATCATGCAATCCGAAATATCGGGTTTATGTAACAAAAATACACAGTCAAAAAAAATCCTCCAATGCCCAATATTTTTAGCAAGGAGTCAACCCTGTATTAACACAATATTATTAATATAATAAATATATAAATCATAAAAATTCATTATTCTACCCCTTAAATTTTGAATTTTATATTTAATTTTCATTGATGAATCCTAAAAAAGTCTTTCCTTAGGTCACAAAGAGTAAAAACCATTCCCATGACACTAAAGAATGATAAACTAAAGAAATATTACAAAGAAAAATGGGATTCTCTTGAATTTTTAATTAAATAGGGGTCAAAATCATAGGATAGATCCATTACATAAATAAAATGATTCAAAAATGGATACTTGGTTGTATGAAAAAAATAAAAAAGTCTCCATAACATCCCATACAAGAGAAACTAATACTAAATGAATAAGGGAATTTTTTTAAATTTACAAATCTGAAACCCTATATATTTTAAGATCACAAATAATATTTTAGTTGATCATTAAAGAGGTCACATTAAGTTCAATTTAAAAACAATTAACACATTTATAAATTTCAGATATATAAAATATAAATATCATCCATATAAATGGTTCATTATTGCATTAATTGTTTCCTTGAAACTATTTTACCTAAAAAATTACATAAAATTGGAAAAATTAGAATAATATTACTTATAACTTCTAGTACCAACTACTACCTCAATAAGATACCAATAGAAGCTACTACCAACATCAACCACCATTTACTAATACCAAGATATTTCTTCTATCACCAGCTACTACCAATGGACTGAGATTTATATCATCTACCACTATCCCAAGTATACTGTAAGAAACTGCCACCAAAATCGAGTTATAGAATCTAATGAAATAATTTACAACCAGAATATATCTATATATTATTAATATATAACATAAAAATTCTCCATTATCACATAAATTCGTTGGGATGCACAAGGAAAATGTATTTTATGTACTACAGAAAACAAATGTTATCATTTAAAAATAATATAAAATGTTCAATATTTTAGTGATTTCATAAAAAATTAATACACTAAATGGTAAAATTCAATTTGAGTGACACAAATAAAAAATGATTTAATAACCATGAAGAAGATTACTCTTTCATTAAGTGTGTCAATATCTTCTTCATAGTCTGCATGTGAGTGATCAGTTTATGTTATAATATATCGACTATAATGGCATGAATTTTGAAGTGATTTATTAGGAATTAAGATATCATATATTAATTATTTTGATAATTATTTTTCATATATAATTTAATGGTTGGGGATAGATTCATTTATAATGAGAGGAGTGTAATTTTCTGAAATATAATTTATAAAAATATAAAAAAGTATTCATTATCAGGTTTTGTTTCTTAAAAATGGGTAAAAAATTAATGGGATAAGGGGAAGGAAATTAAATTCTCTATCCATCCATTTTGAGAAAATATTATGTTATATTTTAAATACTTAACCCTTGTTTAATAAAATTTCCCTTATATTACCATTTAAATAGGTGGAAATAATTAAAAATTAAAAATTATTATTATTGGAATAAATATGAATCAAATTTTTTTATCTAATTATAAATAGAATCATCTAAATTGTAATTGAATTTTACAATATTCAGTTTCTAGATGTTGTAAAAATTAATATTACTAAATATATCATTGATGAATAATTTTTTTTATATAAATTCAATTTTAATAATAAATATTCATTACCCAAAAATAATATATAGTATTAATTCTAATCAATATTATTTATTTATTGAAAAAAAAATTATTTTTAAAATCTAATGAATGTGGAAATATAATTGATCAGAATGAATTCATAATTATTGGAAGAAAACAATTATTTATTTTTAATTTGATAAAAATATTAGACACATTCCAAATGTGAAGAACAAATTGACAAAATCATCATGTTAATTTTAAATTTATTATTTTCATCCTTTAGTACAAATAAAATAGGGAGTATGTTTCTTAAATTTGCGAGTTGTATTATATTATAATTACATTATAAATGATACACTACATCTAGAAACTAAATACTAACAATAAATTTAAAATACAATGTTTTTTTAAATACCAAAAATTAATTAAATGGTACTTTATTACTTATTAATCCATAATTGAATTTAATTTTATCATATTAATATTATTAATGTTATGAAAAACAATTTTAAAATAATAACACATAATACCAAAAAATAATTTTAGAATTGTAATTTTTAAGCTCAAACGAACCCTAATCCTCAATAATGAAACTAATAATTTAATTTAAAAAACATATTTGTATATATAATCCAAAAAACCACATATAAAACATACAAATTCCTCTTCATATTTTCAAATATTAAAATAATATAAATTTGAATATTGGGTGTATGTTTAGATTATATGGAACATTTTGTGATTTACAAGATCATGAACATGTCACGAATGAGATTTAATAAGAGGATCACTTTACAATGATAAAATTCATATTTTTTTTGGGAAACACATTGTGACATGTCCTACTATACATGATCAAAATAATAACTCTCATAACATGGAATAATAATAAATGGTTTACTTTCTATTTATATAATAATGATATTACTATTACTTGTACCAGCAAAGTTAATGGTAACAATATAGCGGTAAAATTTTAATACCTATAAAATTTAATAATATAATTTTTAGTTATATAATTTGTGTGAATAAAAATATTAATAAATATAAATTTTTCTAATATATAGGAAAAATTCAGGTTGTTTTAATTACGACACCATGTTCAAAAAAATCCCAACAAGTAGTTTGATATTATCAGTTCTAATGTCTATATTGTATTTTTACTAACAAGTATCAGTACTGAAATGGAATATGGAATATTGATCAATATATAATGTGGGATACAATCTATTATATTAATAATTATATACTAATTAATTAAACAAACCAATATGGTATAAGACATAGCTCAAATGGATTACGGAATGATTGAGATTTGATTTACTCTTCAAACCCACAACACAATTACTGGGTTTATATGACCTATCATCAATTTTCTATATAGAGTGTGTCATGTAGAACAATATCTAGTGATACCCTCATATACATAGAACACAATAATCATAATTTATTATAGTATATTTATTTTTCAATTAATAATGATTTATGTTTGCGTCAGGATTGATTTTTTAAAACAGGAAATTAAATCAAAGATATGTATAAATCATATAAATTATTGATAATTATATAAATCATAACATTATAGAAAACATAATTTATTGAGGAGATAATATAAAAATACCCACAATTTGTATATATCATTAATTGACCAAAACAATTATATTATGAATAATTCACATCATTACTGGCCTTAGTGTTAGGACTTTTAAACATGAGTCCTTTAGACATACCTAGAAAATAATCCTTGTATAATAGAAATTTTCATGTTGTAAATTGATGTAGAATCAAATATTTACAATATTATTCAATACCATTTTTAGTTATGATACATAAGTTATTATTCCACTTCATAGTGTTTCTCTTATTATATATATAGGTAGTACATAAAGAACTTGACTGATTCATTACATTCAATTAGAATATCATTTTTGTTAACAATTTACTAATGACTGTTATAGAGCTATTTCAAAATATTTGGTAATAAAATTTATATTTTAAGTTAGAAAACATATAAGAGAAAAATTAAAATGAAAATAATTTTGATTATAGAATAAGGATCTAAATCACATAATGAATGGTGAAAATATATTTTCCTTGAATCTATGATACTATTTAGAATACCCATTATAGTTGACCCTGAATTGTTAACGTGGAAAATGTTACCCTAGCACCCCTTATCCAGTAGGGAAATCAATTTATATTAGGGAACACATATTAATAATATAGAAGGATAAAGATACTATAAATTATTTATATAATTTTTAGATATGGTCCACACTTTATATCTATCATATCTTGCATTTAATATTAAATTATGATCAAGAAATTCCTTATAACCCTCAGTAGATTAAAATTTATATCATATGTGCATAACAAGTCAAATTTTACCATAGAGGGAACACGAGAAATATATTTGTTTATTCTTACAGTCAAAATGTCTTGATTGATTTCTATTCCCTATATTGTTAATATTATAGTCATTCTTCTTAAAATTGTATATTGGCATACCCCTAATATTATATTCCCCTCTCATAAATCTCAATATAGGATTAATTCATGAATATTACCAAATCATGGTTTATTTGACATCATCTATTATTGAATAATGTAACCAATACATCATAACAATAAAAATATTATCATGTGATCTATCTTAGAAAATAAATATCATTATTTCATTGAATAAATCATAAATTTTAATATTAATACTTTTAAAGTAAATAAATAATTAACTACTGGAATTAATATGTTTTGAAATTTGGATTTTAGGTTGTATCATGATTTTAAGATATTTATGTCTTTTGTGTAAATTATTTCATTAATGGTATTTTATTTTCCTATAATTAACTAGATAATATGTTTCTATATATTATAAGGAACAACAAGAGTTATTTAATCATCCCAAAAAACTAAAATATAACCATGGTAACTCATTATAAATACATGAATGGTATTTAAATTTTTAGTCGTGGTCTGTCAATTTTTAGGAAAACTAACAATCGGGTTACTAGTTCTATATTGTACATTTAATATGTCCAAATATACATGATATGAATTTATCTTGATTCAAAAAAATATTTATGAATGATTCTCCATTAAAAATATTTTGTTCATACTTGGGGAATGGGATTTTAATATTTTGGAGGATTTGATAATAAATTATAATGAAAACATTAACAATTTTTTCTGAAGAAATGGCCCTAGGATAATTGAATAATTAGTTTGATCATCTGATTTTAGTGAAACTACAATTTTTATTAGATAAAAATAAAAATATATATCTCAATAATTTATTAGATGAATGGTATCAAGTATTTTTGATAAATATATGCATAAAATTACCCAAATATAAAATAAACTAAGAATGGGGAAATAACACATATATTTCTCTTTGTTTGATAATGGACGAGATCATTATTAAAAACATTGATTAGGTTTAAGGATGGGTTTCAATAAATAATTGATTTAAAAAAAATATATGTTAATGGTTCTCATTGCAATGTATAGTTCAAAGATCTCATCCACGCACTTTTAATAGAACCATATGCAGAAAAAAAATATTACTGAGAGAGACATACTCCTCCAGGATTGGTGAACTCTATATTTGAAGAATATTCACCCTCACTCAATCTATATCTCTCTTTTTCTCCCTTTTCATTGGAGTTTAGATGTTTTTAAATGAGGATTGGGTAATGTTTCATTAAATGTTATGGTGAGTGAAATTATGGTGGCCCACAACATTAGGGATAATAAAATAACCATGATAGGTTGATAAACATTGATAACATAGTATTAACAACCACACATTGTCTTTCCTACATAAGGTAAACTATGAGATAATTAAATAAAAGCAGATGCATATTCACTTATTGAGACAAAAAAATAATCATAGTCACATGAATCTAGGGACATTATATTATGACATATTTATTGAATAGATGGGGGTAATGATTAGATTAAAATGATTTTGGGATGTGGGGTAAAAACCCAATCTAGATCTGACTCCCAAAATTAATACCAGTGAAATATAATTCCAAAAATATATAATAATGATATATGAATGTGATTGGAAAAATTACACATAGCCAAAATTTTAAAATTACCCACTAATGAAAAAGATAGATAATCAAATAGTATTATTTTCATAATCAAATATGCCAATGGTTATGAATGGAATCAAGGTGATGACAATTGATTATGGCGGGATTTATTCTGGTCCACAAGAATTCATGATGGAAGTTTATATCCATGGAAAAACCCAATGGATCCCACATCAGAAATGATCTACATACCATCATTTTAATGTTATGAAATCATTAGGTGTTTCATTCCTACGACACTAATGAATTCACTTTTGTCAAGATTATGTGAGGTTGGGATCACCAATGCCTATTATGGGGGTTTATTATCTTTTATTGGAATTTACCATTGATTTAATCCATATTTTCTGAATCCTTACCAAGACCTAATGGATAGTTGGTAAACCTATGAAAATGACTTTATAAAAAATATTTGTAGATGATAATAATTATGTGCATCACATATTTTTTTATTCTATTATCTACATAATATTATCAAGATTATAGCCACATCTGGGAACATTATATATTATTACCATTTAGTTAGGTATTTGATATTTCATATTTGGATTGAGACACTATGAGATGTCATATATATCCCTTATTAATAGGTACTCACACCCATATAGTTCATGTATAATCATACATAAAATATTAACAACATTTTACCATGTTCCATAAGAAGAAATTATAACATTACTTACAGATTATAAGGAATAAATCCTTAAAAATAAATCCAATGAATCAAGTGAGTATTGAAATTAGATTCCCTGTAATTCATGTAATATCTATGTTGTGAATGGTGATAAAAAATATTTTAAAATAGGGATTATGTAATTAAGATTCCATTGGGTACCTGAGTGGAAATAGATCCCTTTCCTAGATAAGATGATGTAATATGAAAACAACAAAAATAAATCCAATAATTAGTCATCTACATAATGTTGATTCCAAAATCATAATTGGTCTCTAGAATCATGTGATTCACATTAGTTTTGAGAAATAAGATATAAGTGAATATTGGACACATTATGTGATATAAGTCTATTAAAACATACCAGGGAATGCACATTTAGATTTTCATTATAATTTAATGAGGCCTACTCACAAAAGTATCACTACTATATGAAAGAGGCATAAAAAGTGGTATTATTAATTAGTTTTTGATTGGGTATATAACCATTTAATGAATTATTAATGACTGGGAATAAACCCATAAATGACTACTTTACTAAAAATTTCTTAATATTCCAATGATGTGATCATATAATGCCTCCATATAGACATGAGTCATGCCCAATTTTTGAAAAACGTTATTACTTGAGATTAGATTCCCTACATATGGGCGCGAGAAATACACACAGATGATTACTTAATATATGAGTTTTATGGATATTTATGTCATATATTAGGAAGTTTTAATACATATCTTGTTTAGATATGATCCTAATTCATCATAGATCATAAGTTCCTAACCATCTGATGAGTGGGGAAATGATGATAGCCTCATGGGAGAATTGGGTAACCTGAGTTATTGTATTTTTAATATGGAGGGGTAAACACCAAGGTGTATTCCAATTTAATAATCAATTTTTTTCATGAAATGAATTGTTGATATACTAATGAGATAATTGGCTCCCATGAGTTTTGAATATTTTAGATATAGAGATATTTACACCTAGATGGATTCCATAGATAATGATTTATTTTTATCCTATGACAGATGAATATAAACTATGTTCATTAAAGGTTTGTTGAATATATTTATATTATATTATTGACTCTTTTTAGTATATATAATAAGATAAATACCTTCTTCCTTTAAAAAGTACCAAATATGAATACCAAAATTTCTGAATTCATCAACATAACAAGCAGGACATGTCGAGGTGGCTTCATGAGATCGAGACTGGCCCATCCAAAAGTGTCTACTTGACAACCTAACTTCTCATTTTGTCATTTTATTTATCAAGGATACCACATACATGTGTATTTGTTTGAATGATAAATTTGCACCATTTAGGAATATTTCATCATGTGACCTGAAGAGGGTCACACACTCGTAAGTGAGTTCAGGAATTATGGTCCATGTGTATGGAACCACCCCTTGGTATGGATTCTGTTTCAAAAATCCATGCATGCATATCCCTAATAAATTATAGACAACTCCTTGAGGAAAAGTGTTTTCTAGGAAATGAAAACACATGTTTACCACAAGGATGCATGGTGTTTGGATGAAGGTATCAACCCATTTACTTGCATAGGGTACATAAAACAGGTCTATGAAAACACAAGGGTGTCATGTGATCATGGGAAATGATCTATGGTTACATGATCACATAATTATAAGTCTATAAGGTAACTAATGGGTTTATATACATGGTGTATATTTGTTTCATGAATATAGTGGTTACATGTCAGTGGGTATTCTATCCATGCTGATGAAACAATAGGTGGAAGCTCACATGACAGAGGGGTTGAAAGAGTGTTCTTAGGAGTGTGTTGCGAGTCATCAAATCCAAATTAATGTGACACATGATTATCATTTAAATCTATAATGGATATAATATGATGTGTATCATGATGATATCTCATGATTTCATGAATAATTTAACTTAAGTCTAAATATTTCTCTCCTTCCTATGCATTCATTCTCACCATTAATCCACATTTGTATCCTTTTAGATTCTATCAGTTTTATGGAATATTTGTGGTTGTGTACGGGAAATTGGGTATGGAAATTATTCCAAAAAATATCATGGTTAATGAATCGCATTTACCAACATTATGTGTTGGGGGAATATCTTGAATTTATGAAATCTCTTGGAAAATGTTACACTCGCATGACATAAGGAAGATATGAAACCACTAGATTTATACAATAATTTCATGGCCATATTTTTATAGAATTTGTAACCTTTAGGAGATGAATTGTATAATTGGTGGAAAATCCAGTGAAAGGATGTTACATTTTTTTCTCAGGGTGTCTTCATGGATTTCGACACCTCTTTGCATGATCACATAATGCATTGGTAGACTGTCACTGAGAAATGTTGAATCTTTTATGTGGTCAATTCCTAAAGAAATTATTTTTCCCCATGTATTTACATAAATATTATATTCTTGATGAGGATTCATATAATCACACAACCAAAATATATTTTCATGATGGCTTCAAGAATTTCATGCGATCAGCTTCATGTGATGGCTAATCTAGTGATGGATTTTATTTTTTGGAATACCATATGAATATAAGATCTAGTTTAAATAATGAGATATGGATGAATAAATATATTTTATTGATCATTTTAGATGATTGTAATGGTTTTAATTAAACATTGGGGTCAATATTACATTGATGGTGGATCATGGAATTGATATACTATTATTGAGGAATGTGATAGTACAGAGGGGGTTGAAGATGATCACATGCTTGATCAAACAACTATGATTCACATAATCAGATTTTTATGGTTATGTAAATCCTTTTTTAATAATGTGAATAGTATCATGTGATATGTGGATTATCGTGAGTTAATTTGATGAATATGTATCACTTAATAACATCTCATATACCCTTTGGTAACCATAACATTGTAATGGCTTCTACTCTCAACAGCTATGGGCACTAACACATGCTAAAATGTTCTTATGCTACTCTTTCGACGACATTGAGAATATTATCCACTTATCTATAAAATCCTCACACACCAAATCTAATTATTATTGAGATACCTGGTAATGTTGGATCATTATTCATGGATGAGGCACCCTCACATGTGCCTTGATTAAGAGGTCTGGTAAGACAAACTGGTTGGCCATAATATTTTGGTATGGAAAACATAAAACAAAATTTTATGAGAAATTATAAAAATAATGGACCAAATATATGGAATCATAAAATTAAGTCCATTGTATTATTCTCATTTATTATACATCCAAGTCATTCATAAAGAATATATATCATTATTATTCTTATGGACTTCACACTTCTTGAATATCTGATAGAATATTTCGGAGGACAAAATAATGTCTTAAAAAAATCCATATAATTGGATTTATTAAACATGGATTTAATTTACATAATATTTAAATTTATATTAGTTTTCAAAACCCTTGAACAACTAATGTTACATGGTAGAAAAACCAATGAATTTTTTTCACAAAAGGACTATGCTGACTATGGGATCTTGAGTACCACCATGTGTAGAATCTGAAATGATGCAATTTGTTTTTTAATTATTTATATCATTATAATTGATATGATTAATCATATTTTTAAAGTATTTAGTTTCTTAAAAAAATTATCTTGAATGAGGTAAATGATTCCATAAATTGGAAAACTATTCAAATTCTATGATGAAAATGGAATTTTTGCCCATATCTTGGATAAGGGACACAAACATAATTGTATATTTAAATAGAAATAAGAATAAATTAGTACATAGTTTTGGGAAGACCTTTCTTTGTCGGTCAATTTCATGCATAGATGGGCCAAATTATCAAAATTGGGGAATTGATGAAAAAATATATAACTAAATATATTAGATAGATATTTACTATACATTGGAGTGGCTAGGTAACCACTGATAAAATCATAGGAAGGTACCCATTATTTAGTGGGGGTATAACATATATCCAGCACTATTTACACATTTAGGATACAAATAATTTTCCTCTACAATAACTTTATATTCATGTATGAAAAGTTTTTTCACTTAGTTTCACCTAATTAGAATAATAGGTATCCTAAATCAATTCCAAGGAGAATGATATATGCTCAAATTTATAATAAGGATAGTGAATCTAGCTAGCATAGATTCACTTTTTCTAGGATTAGATTCTGGCCCCAATAATAATAATATTTATTTGTTTCTATCCATAACTTTTTTATAGGTTGTTAGAGGGAGGCATTGAATATGAGGACATTTATTTTTCAAAGGCTATCCTTTATATGTTTTCAAATGAAGATGTTTTATTCCTATTTCATATAAATATTCTCAATTGTTAAATTATAACATCTGGTCCATGCCTATTATGATAAGACCCTAATTTTTCTAGGTTTCCCATTATGGGTTTTCCCCTAAGTGACTATTGTATCTCATTCAATTAGATCTTAAGGCCTTAATATCTAAATCAATAATTTGATATTAATTTATTTTCAATAACCTAGATAAAATTTTTCTTTCTATAATTTAAATATAGATTATATCTTATTTTCCTATAGTTTAGGCTGATAATGATCAAACAGGTTTTTCAATATTTAATGGTTTGAGATCATGAAACCTATGTTATTACAGTTTAGGTTTTATAGATAAAATCATCTATTATTTAATTTTAATGTAACTAAGCTCATACATTCTAATGATTTTTTATATGTACATATATAATGGTCAGTCGTTTTAGGTAGTTTATGGTCTAACAACATGACATATATTTTTGTAGTGTAAGGTGATATATCAGGAAACTAAATATTTGTAGTTTATTTTTTTATATCAAGAACATTTTTTCTCTATAGTTTATGGTGTTATAGATGTAAACATATTTTTCTATAGTATATGGTCTTATAATATAGAACCTATATTGTTTTAGTTTATTTAATACAAAATATCCACAACGGTTCGATTCACCCTAATGGTTCTGTCACCACCTCCAAAATACATTATCATGGAAATAGAATGAAGAAATTGGTTCTCTAGTTTTCCTAAGACCATGTGGTCCAGTGAGGATATCTTGATTATTACTACAGTCATAAAATAGTATCTATGATATTTCATGATATTAATTTTTGGTGAATTTTCTTTAAAAAAAATCAAGAGATGAATATTTTAACATTAAGAGATGTGAATTTTTATAACCCTACCCATTATGGGTTTTCATGATGACAGGTTTTCAATCACATTCACTAGCAGTTTTGGGACATCTGAATTGGAATAATATAAGATAATGCTAATGTCTATACGGAATTGATTAGAGTGAATTTGATTTAATTTCATGGAAGACAAATATTTTTCTATATAAACACACATTATAGATATTGGAAAAAATTTATAAAATTTATATATATATGACCAGGATGTTTGAAACATGAAATATTCTTAGATTATATGTATTCACCACCTTAGGTGGTTTCAATAAAATAATATTTCAAATTATATAATTCATAATTATTTTTCTATGAATCTCATTAAGGATATATTAGATCCATAGAAATCCTTTTTATGTTAGTCAATCTTACTAGGTATTTCTCACACGTAGGTGTGGGTGAACTTAGTAAAACTTATTATAAGGGCCCATGTGTGATGTATAAGGGACATCACTATGTATATAGTGAAAAAAGGGCTGAATATATACATAATTATTATATGTATACCCACATAGATCAAACTAACATGCGTTGAGGGGGGTTAACAATATTTTAGAGGAATATGTTGTAAGGATCTAGTTATAATGTAGGAAAGAATATTTAATCCCAACAATATTATATAAATACTAGGGAATTGAATCATCACTATATAGATTGAACAGTATGGTTGGAGGACATATTTTTTGGGATTTAATGCTTTTCCTAGGACCTAAGGGAAAGTCCACCAATACATATTCTATGACAGAAGGAATCAAGACACACATAGTTCTGGAAATTCCAAGGTCTCCTAGAATAGATCGTACTCATATGTAGGTAAAGCAACATTTTCTTCCATCTAAAAATTCCTAGATAAAATTACCCATGTTAAAATATCAAAACAAATATCTAAATAATAAGAAGTATTGGGACACATTATCATTTTCATTATGGGATCAATGATTATTTCCATAATAGAAAAGATAAATATAATTATACATCCCACCATGGAAGGAATTAATTATTTACATGGTTCAATTTAAAATTTACCTACACACTTATGTTTCATGTATTGGGAAAAAGGAATTATTGTTTTAGGGGGTATGTATATCATGTGAGTTATCAATACCATAGGGGGTCACTCTAATATATTTAGTTTATTTTATGAGTGGGTCATATATTGTAATGTTTAATTTCATACTACAATAGTGTTCTTCCTTTTACATGAATAAAACAAATCTCAAAAAATAATTATAGTTTCACTAACCTCTAATGAGGCATTCTTGATTTTAGAAACAAGATAAGAGTAGGTAAAATATACATAGATATATTGTTTGATAAATAATATATGGTTGAATACACATCAGAATAAAAGTGTATATTTCTATAGGATCTGACAATCATAGAGGGACATGATTAAAATTAATGGCTATTACTAAAATAGATAGAGTAAGAAATCAGTACACATCACTAGGAAATGGGAACCCAATCACACATAGTACTTATATAGAATCCCTACATTTATTTATTTCAAATGTAGATCGGGGGAATCATTCAATTTTTCCTAGGTCAATTATAACATTATATATGGAAAACAATCCTCTACATGGATCAATATTATACATAGAATAATGCACTATCTATAGTTTATTTCATTTTCGGGATTAATTATTTAACACTACAAAAAAATTGTACATGGGAATTTATGAATATTCATTCATAGATCATAATCACATGTAGGAATTCCACCCCATAAAATATCCCTCTCAAAGAATATTTTATGTAATTCTTGATTGACAATGGAAAATGTCGTTTAACATCCTTTGACATGAACTCGATGCTGTGTAATCTAACATCATACATCCAGGTCATTTTAGTGAAGATTAATGCCCTGAAATGTGAACATCATGGTATGATATTTTAATTTCATAAAACTTGATCCATATTGGATTTCTAGGAGTAATGTATTACTTAGTGAATTCTAGGTCTTATATATGAGATGAATGACCAAAAAATCAGGGGTTTATGATTATGTTTTTAAAATATCACAATAAAAATGAGTACAATTCACTGATTTAATACATTAAGGATATGTGAGTCCTATTTGATAAATTGGTTGTGGGATTTTGGGATCATAATGTAGTAATATAAAATTAAATGGTAATTGGAGACTAGAAGGTAAAATTCATCAATTTTTAATAATGGATAAAAACATCACATGTAGTTATGAAAATAAACTTTTTATTAAGAGGTACCTCTTTTACATTATCAAAACAACCCATATGAACCTGGATCAAGGGATACAAGTTGTTCAAAATTGAATCCTATATGGGTCTCCTCAGATTATAATTTCATTATTATCAATTTTTTACGATGAAGATTCAAGAACATATGAACACAAGATCCATGGGATTTGATAATAAGTGCTAAGGAAAATGAAATTTACTTATTTCAACAAATACATCAAATAATTATAGTAGATGAAAGGGGAATGAAATACTAAACCATGGTTCAAGAAACCTAAAGGATATGAAAGAATATATAGAACAAATATTCATGAAAGATGAATAAAACATGTAACTATTGAGTACACAGTCATCATGGGGGTCATTTTAATATCATACGAAATTAACTATGTTCCATAACATTTATTGAAATGAAAAAACCTGATAGTAATGGTGTCTTTTATAGTTCTCTTACCTCACATGAGTTATTCTCACCATAAAAAACAAGAGTTCTCTAAGAATTCAATAGGGATTTAGGAGATTGTGTAAAAGGGAACATGTGGTGATTTAATGATATTTTGTGCATTAGAATATATTATAGAATATAGATCTAGTGGATTGATATTATGGGATTTCGGAAAATATACAGTAGCTATGGAAATAGAGGATCCTTGCATCACTACAAAACCCACAATGGTGGATGTCAATACACATATTGTTCTTCATATATTGGTCCCTTTCATAGATATTGCTCATATTTAGGTCAGTGGGTATTTCTATATTGTGAATTTTGATTGGGCCATCGATTTAGGGATCTAGTCATCTCTATATATCACATGAAGATGGGAATTGTGCAATACAATGTTCTTTTATAAGATCCTTTATGAGGACCTGACTCCCTCATAAGGATTGGGACATCTCATTTTAAAAATAATATATCTCATTTATTGTGGATTTATGATAATATAAAATCTTTGATTGAGAATTATTAAATTAGATCATGGATGAGGAATCGGTGCTTGGATAATGTTGGGGCTACTTGGCCTAGTATATAGATATTATATAAGGGTAGTCTTGATAAAATAATACCGTATGTTGGAGAATTTATTTATACAACTAGATCATCTGTAAGAGGGAGATAATTTCCAATAGGTAATTCACATGTTTCATAGTTTTAGAACTTGTATCAATGAACTATTTTGAATTTTTTATTCATGCGGAGAGAACATAATATGTTGGACAATTTGACAACATGCGTTTATGAAATTTTCATACTATTTAATGTCATGTAGTAATGATGTGTAAATTATATCAAGTTTAATGTCACTCCACTATGACTTATCACTTGTATATTTCTATAAGTTTTTTTTACATTTTTGTGAAATATAACACCATAACAGTATTATGTGGTCCATATAGTTGAACTCTATATATTGAATATGATGTTGTAATTTTTATTCCCATGTAGCATGAAAAATGGTTTTAGTTAGATTAATTTCATATAACATGGTCCTCATATTCATTGCAGTTGAGTGTAACGGTACTTGGACTGAGGTATGAAGTCTCAAAATAGAAAGAAATTATTATCCATCATGGTAATGGGAAATATTTGGAATTAAATAATGTATTTAAATGAATACTTCACGGATTTTGTTCTAATTATTGGGGGAATTAATGTCACACCACTAGATAAATATCCACTAAATTTAATGTTAACTTTCCTCTAGGAATTAAAAATCCACTAGGAAAATCTCTCTTGCATTGTGTTATTCACCAATGAGTCCATATAGGGTCCGTTAAGATTACTAGGTACTAAAACATCCCACATGACTGATATCTTATTAATTTTTTCTACTCACCATTGAATCCTTATAGGTCCCATCAAACTAATCATTCCAAATTACTAAAATTAAAAAATTTATAATTAAGGTAAAAATGTATTGTGGATTATTACATTTATTACATTCTCATAAATTATGAATTTTGAGTCTTTATATTAGAAGGATAATGATGTGAAATGAATTAATTGATTTAAAATTTCTCATTAGTGCATTTAGAATCTAAATATGGTTTAAATATTTATTCATATATTGATATATATTTGTGATCATTTCCTTAAATTTTTTTATTTATCTCTCATCCCATTTAGTTTCTTATGGGTAATGATACAATTATATCTATAACAACATTTTTAAACTAAAAAATTATATATTGAATGCATTTACCAAAAAAACCTAATAGATTTTTTAATTATAAATATTGATGATAATAAGATATAATAACTAAATAAATTTATATAGTTCCTCACTTAGATCAATTAGTCTATATAAAATTAAACATAGAGAATGGGAAATATTTAAAACACTAAAACATAAATACACTAGTTATAATTAATAATCAGTATATATTCAATATTTCATGAAAAAACCAACAATACAGTAGTCTTGGATGACTACATACAAACATATAATTTATTTTCAAACATATGAATTATCAAAAACAATTAGAACCTTATAAAACCTTCAATTGTATATTTGAAAATTATACACATTTCCCACAATATTTACTATGGAAAAAGGAAAAAATAATGGTTTGCCCAAATTTTTTGTAAGGAGTAATATAATAGGGAAGCTCTAATAAATTAAACCTACCATATTCATATGGTAGTAATAAGTAAACATTACGAATCAAGAACACTAAAAAATATATGGAATGTTATATGTATGAAAAAAATTCAAACAAATATCAAAATAATATTAATTCTCATATTTATGTAATGGATAATTTCAAACATGAAAACATGTTCTCAAGGCTTGATCTAAGACATTATACTAATATGGGGAAATATTTACACCAAATCTGATGCTTTTTTATCAGGAGATCTGTCGATACATAGAGGGGATATATCAATATTATACATACCAAATGCCTTCTTATATAAAATCTATTAACAATATTAGTGCACAAGACCGTTCACACCACTCCTTAAGGAACCTATAGAAGAATGAAAAATTGATATTTTTATAATGAGATAATAAAAATAAAATACATACATTTAATAGAATTATGTATATTTCTAGGATAATATCCATTAATCAACATAGAAATTGTAGTGTTGTTAGAACCCAAAATCATGCATCATTAAATTCTTACTGAATGGCCTTAGATGATTTATAGAAATAAAAAATTCTGATACATTTTATAGAAGACTAGAAGGGTTCATCTTTGAATAAAATCTTTGGTTTAATGGATGGGATATTTATGATAACTTTTATATAGATTTATATTCTTATTATTTGAGAGTTTCGTTAACACCCTTTTCCAAAAAATAATGGGCAGTACACTAACTAGCATTCCCTGGGGTCAAACATTGTCCCATGTGGGACCATGGTAGACTACACACATTGGTAGTCATTCATGTTTGTATGTGGACTCTTGGAGGAATAGCTCCATCTAGAATGAAATGGTCCCATGTTTAGGACATGTATAAGGTGATCAAGAAGGAACATATAGTCCGAGCTAGACTCTCGGGGGGCCAAAGCCTGTGTGGTAGTGTGTGTAGGTGTTAAATGTGCTGAATCCTCTTCCCAACTAGACAGAATAGAGTTAACGGATTTTATTATATTCTATAGGTGTGTACTATGTAAATTTTTTTGGGGGAATAATTTTCACATGTACTATTCACGTGATCAAAACACTTCCATACAATCAATCCATCTATTGATATCATCCATCTATTGTAGTCATGCACACCACAAGATCAAATTTGAGTCGATCCTGCACTACTTTTGTTGAAATAAACATATAATAATGAGAGACATATATCTTCAATCTCCCACTAAACTATCTCTATTTTTTACCAATATATCGATAGGGAAACATGATGTTGGTTACATGATCACTAACTGATCACTATAACCACCACTTCCATTAATTCAATCAACAAATGAATCCATATTTTTTGTAAGATTCCATGAGATACAACCAATAATTCCAATGGAATTCCACAAGAGTTCCCTCAAACACATGAAGCCATCAAATTATCATCTTGTGATCTTGAGATGAAATATATGATAGTCACTAGTGTCATTTCCACAAATTTACAATCGCAAGCTCTATTGTATTCAGAATGATTTTTTTCAGAATTATTTCGTATTTATCAGGTTCTATCATGTGACATAATTGAAGTAAACCTAATCACTATGAGAAACTAATCATGCCATCTCGGGGGACAGTCACAAAATGGGATAAAAATCTCATGAATACCCACATTTTCCATTGATATCAATCAAGAAAAATATCTAATGCCTTAGTTGGAACACATGGATTCCTCCTCATTCTATACAGGATCATCCTAGACCGAAAAAACCTATAAATACACTTCTCCACTCCGAATAATGAATGGTGTGGGGAAAAGGAGAGTGGTGGAAATGGTGGATAAGATGACCACCTTCCAACGATGATTTCCTTATGTGATCACAAAAACCAACTATATTCTCTTTTTAAGAATAGGTTATTTCATGGAAAACATAGCATCATGTGACACTTGGTTCATTAATGGTTTTCACGCAATCATGCAATATCCCATTTGGTTTTTGAATTGACTTGGAGAAACCATCATCCAGACTTGTGGTCATGGTGTTCACTGCTTTAATAAGTTTACGAGATTTCCTACATGACCTTCATTTTGATCACACAGTTGTATGAGGTATGGGACATCAAGAAATTAATTAGGTCATTTCATTGTACATATCACTAACCCATAAGGGTTTCCAAATGAGTGTTCTAGTGGAAATGTGTCTTGTGATTCAACACCCTCAGTCTTACAATGATTGGGAATATCAATGGAAGAAATCACTTTAGTGTGCAATTCCCAACGAGATACTAGTAATGCGATGGGGAAGCACTATTAGTCTCACAATGCCAGATGCTTGATCTCGCAGTGTCACATGCTCGACCATGTAGTGTAGGATTTAGGACATTCCCTATAAATTCCATGAACTCTTCCTCCCTATGAAATGAATATCACTATGTACATTGTGGTATGATATGTAGCCCCAAAATATAAACATATTCACGATCATAAGAAATTATAATCATCATGATAACCTCTTGAGTGTGTGAATTATGTGGTTTTATAGAGACACCCATCAACAAGAATATAATAATAGAGGAAAAACGTATATGTCTATACAATAGAAAATTAACTATGCTTGTCGTGCTATTAAGAATCCACTACAAAATTTCATAGACTCACTCACTTGTACCCTTTCTGTTGATGTGAATATAATAAACAATGGGTAATCACATGAACCCCATATTAGTGTGTGTAAGAGCCTATGGACAAGACCTCATTTTTCAATGCAATACATATGGTTTAGACACTCCAAATTCACACTAATTCATGAATCAATTCTGATAGAAAATTAGGAATAATACATATTAACATGTATTCTAATCCTTTATGTGTCCCTATTTTTTCAGTTTAATTATCCCAGAAATGGCCGAAAGACCCTGTCTCAGGAATAGGTTAATGGTCAGAGGACTACTAGAATCTTTAGTGGTCTTGTGATGTCCTTGGATAACCTTGAACATATAATATTTATAAAAAGAAAGACCATTTACAATTCACATTGACCTGAAAATATTTTATTAACATGTCACCTATAGTCATGTGGTAGTCTAAATAAAATCCATGTTTATCAAGTGGCATCTCCTTAAAATATATCCATTTTCACGAAAAAATGATAATGATAGGTAATGTCAATCATGAAAAGAACCCTATAATATTTTTACCTATTAGTGGGATGATATCCTAGAAAAAAATTACCTTGAGAAGGATTTACTGACATGTTTTCATGATTATGCACTTTTATATAGATATGTTCTCATTGACATGCGACACTTTGAAGTATATTGAGGAAAATGATATGAAAATGTATGGTCATTTAATCATTGATTGATTACAATTCCCTAGACATCTCCACTCTAATTTTGGGAAGGCAACCAAGACATGCCAATTAATTAGCTATAGAACCATGGAAGTGTCTTTATTATGAAGATGATTCCCCAAAATTTTTTGAAGACAATCGTGAACCATCCAGCTAACAGTCAAGAAATGTCAGAAAAATATCCAATGAAATGTCAAACTCAACTGGGAGACCCACTTGGACTCATACCATGTAGACCCCAACCACAAAATTTTGACCATGAAAACCTTTTATAAGGTAAATTTCTTTTATGAGCTAGGTTTTAGAACTCATGCAATCCAGTCAGTGACAAGACCTCAGACATTCCTTCCTTGGTTATCATTATCTGTCTTTATCTATTAGAAGAAAGAGATTGAATGAATCAAAGGTAATACATAGTGTCTTATACTATGCCAAAGGAAAACCTTATATTATTTTCCCCATACAATGGAAGAAAATACCATGTTTCACATATTTTGGTAGCCTCAGTTTGTAAGTCCATACAAAGGGGCATCTTGAGTGTATAATTCATAAGCAATGGGAAGCCCCAATTTGTAAGCAATGACCAAAGAGATACCTCATTGTATAAGCCCCAATAAGTAGAATAATATAATATTTCCCACATATATGGGTAGCCCCAATTTTTAATCCCCAACAAAAGGGTATCCCTAGTGCCTAAACTCCTATCAAAGGGATTCCACAATGTTTTATACCCCCAAAAGATCATCCCTATAGTGTAAGACTAAACTAGTGGAATAAAACAATATGTACCCCATAAATGGGATGCCTTCATTTTTATGTCGTTACCAAAGAAAACCCCTAGTTAATAAACTCGATCAAAAGGTATCCCATGTGTGTATGCCCTAACCAAATGGAAACCAATGGGTGTAATCCCCATCCAGTGGTTTAATATATTAGGTCTCTCAAATATGAGAAGTCATAAATGTGTAATCCCTGACCAAGGGGTAGACCCAGTGCGCGAGCCCCTATTAAAGGGTATCCAATGTGTGTAAGCCCCGATCATTGACATACCATGATATGCCTCCCGATATAATAGTAAAACTCAGCTTGTAAGCCCCAATCAACATGGCATCCATCCTATTATAAGGCCACAGATCTAATAAAACATCGGAGATACAAATAATGTCACTAAATGTGACCACCCACATTATCCCATAAATGAGTGAAGGGTTCAAAAAAATATGATAAATCTAATTCATTCAATAACCAGGATATATAAGATGCCTTTCTATAGCCTGATCTCAAATCATCGCACACTTCTTTGTATGTCCCATCATATCTTCGATATTTATAGCATCATGTTTTTATCATTACCATTGGATGACCAATCTTTATCGTCTATTATATGATGAGAAGTGAGCTCATACATGGGCATCTTTTTAAGTATCATCCTAAAAAATTACCCCATGTACCTCAATCCTATCAAAGGTTTAGGGATCAAATGAAATATGATGAATCTATTTCATATTATAAAATAAGTTACATAGGATTTTTTCCAATGAATCGTACACCATACCATATTCTCCAAGTTATGGTAACCATACCAATCATATTGAATAATTAATGTGTAAGACCCATTCAAAAAATCCTCTTGTATAATATGTCTAATAATCATCTATATATTTTATCTCACACTATTCGTGAATATCATGGGTTTATTGATTGGCAGTGATTTTACCAATAAAATGGGGAGAATCCCTAGTGGAGTGATCTAATTTGGGATGCAATTCTGATTACATCTCATTCGTGATCAAAGTGAAATACTCATGAAGATGTAATCACGGGAAGTCTTATGGTCACAAGTCTAACCTAGGAGATCTCTCATGACATAGAGTCATATTAAATGAACTAAATAAACTCAAATTCTTGTCTCAAAATAGTATACGTAGGACACATCCTAAAGGTATGGGGAAAAAATATCCAGTACCGTATAATAATAAACTTCATAGATTGTTCCATTTAAACAACATTAAAAGTTGTCACATTAATTACATTGGTTTTGATTCCTATTTTAACTAGATACGTGAGATAGAAATTAGTGGTCCAATCCCATCTCCAATACACTAATCGCTTTACATGACATCAATAATCTTCATAGTTACCGAATATTTCAATAAAGCAAATCATTATAAATAAATAATAGAGTGATAGAGAACTTGTGATATGAACACATTCATTCCTCACAATAAAATCTCATAAACAATACACGAACACATGAGTAATTGGTACCATGTCATATTGTGGTATGGATTTCACAAACATATCTTAAACATATAACATAGTCCTGGAGTAGACAATAATTCCGCACAACAGGATGAGATGAGACTCCCCTCCCATCCCCTAAACTAATGTGAGTTCCTAATAATCGTTGGCCACAAAACCCCAAAGGTCCACCTACCATTATAATGTTGGTCCATACCTAGGTAAGAATGTGGGAATCCTTTGGGTTTTCTATAGAATAATAAAAACATCTTAAGCATGATGCATATTATTGAGGAAGTCATTAAACCCCCTAAATCAAATAGTCACGCTAAATAACATCAATGACTCATTCCATACAAAAATTCGGAATCCAATGTGAACATCTATCTCTATTTCATCACATTTACATGACAAAAGGATATATTTTCTACTTCCTATCATGTCCGAATATTTTACACCCATTTAAAAAAAAGTGAACCCATGAACTTTTATTTAACTATGTGGTCCTTGCATAAAAATATGGGACCACTTTTATATCCTTTAAACTTTGAATGTTGTTGATCAAACATATAATATTATATATTATGCTTCAACCATAACATGTCTTGATTTTTCCTTCAGGAAAAATTGATTCCATATAATTGAAATTATATATTTAAAAGTTCCAATAGAGTCTGAGATCACTAGACATGCTTCTTTGGCCTCAAGGCCCCGATGTATGATGTCACCAACACAACAATTTCTATACCGAATGGTGAAGATGTTGTCCTGTGAGTAACAAATATAATGCTTTATACCAAAACAAGATTCAGATAAAAAATATTTTATATGATGAATTCACATTGAAGATCATTCCCATGATATGTCGCAGGAGTGGTAGTGTACCTTGATTCTACATTCAACCAATTTGGGTGCTTATATTTACATCTAAATAGTGCATAACATTCCACCCTATGGGAGGAGGATGAGTACAATAATCACGTACTAAAAATTAGTCCTAAGACTCTTAGGACGGCTCCAATAAATTATGGTCACTATCACCCACTTGTGACCATGATTCTATAAGGAGATGTATAAGTGGTAGTGACTACTGCAACTATCCATGTTGGGGAACCTCGTATGAGAGCCCACAAGGGTATCCCAAAAATGAAGCTCTAGTGAAATATTATATCCATACATGTGAAAATCTATATGTAGCATATCAGTGTATCTAGAGAGTTCCTCAAAATTAATCCCATACCATCTCAAGCCATGATCTCATGAATTCATCACATATAGCCTTTGTGACTGTGGAATACTAGTGACCACCCCACTACTTAGAGATGGAGTCATTTTTATCGTAATATCCCTTGGTGCATCTTCAATATCAGCACCAACCCCTAAATTGGTATCACATGAACCGACACGTAAAATAGTATCATTTGCACTGATCCTTGAATATTTTTCAAGGTCATCGAATCCTAAGATGGTATCATGGGAACGCTACCGTGAAATAGTATCATGGCCATCGAACCTAAATTGATATCATGGGAAAAAATCCATCAAATGGTATCATGGGAATGGACCCCTATAATGGTACAATGGGAACAAACAATCCAAACTGAATGTTGGGCATCGACCCACCAAAATGGATACTCCATAGTGGAGGAAAAATATCCAACTTATGTCTCAGTCAATATGATATCAATTAGATTTGATGTCTCCACATCAGATCTAGGATAGCATGTGTATCATTATTAGAATTGTATCATCTTATATTCATTTGAGTCCTAATAAGTGGGCCTACCTACAATCGATGATACACAAAAGGAAAGGAACATTTATATATTTTCGGAATCCAAATAAGGTGTTAAGAACCATGGACATGTTAATTAGTGGCGTCAGAACCTAGGGACCTAGTTGGAACTCCCATCATCATATAGTTTCCCAATAATCGATAGAGGTGAGGGTGCTTTCATGGATCCTACCAGCTCACCCATATAATATGAAAAGTCATTTTCTAAGGAATAATGGATCACCCAACACCAAGAAGGGAATAGGTATATTCAGTAAATAATTGTTGGAATACTCTTGATATCGTAACCTCAGGATTATGTACATGTTCCTAAATATGGAATCCCACATTATGTGAAGTTCCCCAGCCCATAGGGACTGTATTTTTCATATTTTTCATCCCTAAATTGGGTGAAATCCAATCATTAATCAACCTCACCCCATTATTTAGAGGTGGTGTAAGTTTTGTATTTAAAATACCCCCATCCCACAAGACTAGGGGAATTTCAATATTTTCCACCTCTTGATAGAGGATATTATGTAACCATATAACCATGTAAGTCACCACAAAACCTCAAAGATAGTCCGTAACTTCTAATTATAGGGAAGCATATGAATCATTCAAACCTCCAATAATCTATCACCTTCCCCTAAAATAAAAAAGACTGAGAATATGTACCCAGGTATAAGAACCAGTCATGATCCCATGCCAATAGAGGCACAAAAAACTTGTGGGAAAAGTATCATGGTCTCTCAACTCATGAATATAAACATCAATAACTATATTCCATCTAATTAGAATATATTCATAGGTATTTTAACTATTCCTGTGGAAATGGTTTCATAGATACCATAAAAATGAAAAATATAGGTGTGGAAAAGATGGTAGGGATTGAGAATCATTTCCCATACCATACATTTCTCAAGAAAAATATATATGGTTGATTTTTATTTAAATACTGGATCTATGTAGATATTCCCATAGGAATATTGGAAGGAAAAAAATTCAATACCCACTTCAGTCATCTGAGTGCTCCAAACATGACATAAATTTGGTGCAACATAGCATGATCCACCTACCATAGATCAATAAACAACCATAATTAAAATAGAGATTGAACAGATCCTATTCTTTCGAAAAAATATTCCCCCTTTAATTATTATTGTTCAATTTAAAATGGTTTTATGGGACATCAAATAATATAGAAGCAGAATGAGGTAGCATAGGTATGCCATAACAATCATTTCACATACCATCAATGTCTTGAGAACACATTAGAGTGTTCATTTGTCGTAAAATATTGGTTGGAGGGATATGTAAGAGAAGTACTGATAAATTTTTAGGATATTCAAATTCATTGAATATTCATAATAGTTACTCAAGATATATTAGAAGATATTCTCTCTTTGTAGGTTTCTGGAATTTGTCCTTACCTCAAGACATTAATCTATAGGACCATTGTCCTTACCACAAGATGGAAAACTTCATGACCATTGTCTTTACCAAAATATGATAAAAATGAGGTCAATTTTCCTTAATATAAGATATTATACTACACATCCATATTTTTTACAGTAATAGATTATACTACATGGCCATTATCCTTTCCAAATGATGTTAAACATTATCACCATCGTCCAAACCAAATGCTGTTAAACATCATGGTCATAATCCTTATTGGGATATGTTAAATTGAATGGAAATATTTCTTACCATAATATATTAACTACACCACCATCATCTTTACAGAAATAAGGAAAAAACATTATCATCTTCATTATAATAATACGTTAAACTGCATGGATGGAATCCCAAACGAAAGATATCAACCTCCATATATAATATCGTTTCAATTTTACATTAATGATGATTATTTTCATAAAAAAATGTGGAGATATATTCTCATCATATTGAGATATGTAGGAATTCTTGGATCCGATATAATATCCAAGAATACAATATTCACAACCTTACCCAAAGATTTTAAACACCATGGATGATTTCCTTTCAACACAACATTAAATGGAACAAGTTTTATTGAACAACATAAGTCTTGATTGTCATCACAATGACATACGTATGAATTCATGGATCATATATCCATCCCATGTCATATATATTCATGTCCATAGCACGTAATGATAAACTATGTAGAATATGTACTGATCAAAGGATGATAAACTAGGAGGCATCATAATATATGGGAGAAATTTTCAGAATCATGTTGAAATTGAGGTTTCTATAAACACCGCCATTATATTAAAATTATTATACCATATATACCATAAAATCTCACATAACCCTCAAATTCTTGTTTCTGTAGTTCCTCAATATGTCACCTCCCCAACAACCTAAATCTAGGAAAAACGGAAGAATTTTCAAAGGAAAAATCTACAGACCAGAGATAGTAGGATCATTACATTGATAACATAATGAATGTATATGGGAATATTCCTACAGTAGGAATGAGGATGCCCAAATCCCTACCCCCCACTCATGAGGTACATCATGTTATTCTGATGCAATAAGATGGATATGAGTGGGAATATATCCCCCCTGTATTAAAAGGCATCAAACAAAATAGTCCGGAAGGTGAGAGAGTACAAGAATATATTCTAATACATACCATGATGATGTTCCAGTGCATTATGACAACCATAGAAGAGTTACACTAGTGTATTATGATTTTTATTCAAGGATATGTTTTTATTTATTTACTTATATCTTGGGAATCTCATCACTAAGGTCATTATGAACTAGTGGGTTCTCAAATAAATGCATGTATTCTTTCTCTCATCAAACATGATTATGAGAATATTTTTTAAATGATGAAATCTCAGAAAACCACATATTCTCATTCCAAATGGGGATCATAGAGTGAGAGTGTAATATTCCTAAGTAAATAATCATGTCCCATTAATAAAATTACAAAGATATATTCCAATGTTCCGTGATTGGGAACAACTACCTATTTTTGCAAGCACAAACCAGGTGTGAGGGACCCATGCATCAGGAAAATCACATAATCATTTAGAAAAATATTATTGTAATATTACAAAGTCCCATGATCAATCTAATATCCCTATTTTAGTCATAGATCACCATGTAATAGTGACACATGCATCGGGAATACTCTTATTCCTATCAATTAATCTACTCAAAATATCCAATTAGTTTACAGGAATAGGATCATATCCCTACTCCCATTCCAGACATCTGATGACATAAGATGATGTTGAATTCATATTCATACTGAGCTGATATCCCATTTCCAACTAAGACTCATCAAGTGAGAGAAAATAATTCCTTGGGATAGGCTCATACTGCAGTTAAAAAAGACTAGAAAAATATTCTAGAGGCCCAGGACAGGGCTTGTAACCTAGTTCTGACCAAGCCCAACCAAGTATCTCATTTATCTATAATAAATTACCATAAGAATACACCAAAAAAATATCAGATGCGGAATCATATTCCCATATCACCAGTTGAAATCAATGGATTCGGGAAACTATCATATAACCTGATTATATCGTTGCTCAACTCCAAAAGTCATATCGACATATTCTGTCCATAACATATTATGTTATCTTTACTTATAATATAATCAACGAATACTCCCTTTATGTCATTCAAAACACATTCTCAAATCCACAAAAGTCTAACAACTCTTCAAACGAAGTAGAATATGATCATTATAGAGATTTTCATCCATAAGGTAGTGTAGTGATGGATCGTAGTGACTTAACCTATGAAATCTTCTAAGGTTAACTACTAAACAAATATATCTACCACAGATAGGGAAATAATCTTCTTTCACAAACACCTCAATATAAAGGGGTTTTCAAAACTCAGACTCCATCATAAAGAGATGTTCCATAAACATCCCCATTAATTGTATATATTTCCTCAATAAACCATAAACCGGTGACGTAGAGAGGAATTATATATTATTTAAATAGATAAGTAAATATTGTTATGATAAAAACATGATGAAAAGAAGATATGGAGACTGTTATCCAGAAGAATCCTCTAAGACATTCATGAACACATTTCCACTTACAATTATGAGATCCCTAACAGGTCGAAAAGAGAGTATCAAATTTTGTCCTAACCACATGATGTTCATAATTATAGAGGTCTTATTAACCACATAATGATTAAATGTAAAAATTTAATTCTTGATTCATGATATTAAATATAAAAATGTTATCTTTAAAATGTGACATTAATCTGTACAATCATATCCTTACCACATGACATTAAACATCATGGCTGATGTCCTTAAAAGTTTATATCAAAATTACATGGGACTATAGAAATATGTATCGGTTGATTTCATCCCACACATGATATAAAATATGCATGAATCACTAATAATAACCATATATAAACCATTACATTTCTTTCATTTCAGGTGACCCTATTCCTTACCACATGATGTAAAAATATATAGATCCTCATTTTCATTTCCTCATTCAGGTAATATGATCCACATCATTACCGTATGATGTAAAACTTTATGACTGATGTGCTTTCAACATGAAATTAAACTGCACAATATTTTTAAACTACTTATGGATTTATTCTCATTTTTAATTAGATATGTTGGTAAACCTCAATTATAAATTTAGGTGATGCCACCCCATGATAAAAAAATACCCCTTTCCTATCCTTAATTGCCTCTGTATAGTGATATTTCCCTTTTCCATTACTTGTTTATCACTTCAAGCATAGCTCATGTGAGATTAGTAATTTTGGTAAGGGATTCCCCAAAAAATATAAGTCATAGAATCTCATGATAGAGTCATCAATTTCATAAATTAAATACAATAAAATACATACTATGAAACCTCACCACATGATGTTAAAGTGTAGGGTTACTGTCCCTTTCATGACAACAATTGTTTATTCATGTGGACCACACCATAGATGACCATATATTTTGCTTTTGATGTCCTATCATGCCTTTATTCAATTATTATGTGTGTATTGATTGTCATTATCATGAAATTCATTCTAAGAGTGGACTTCCACCAATGGGCCATGCCACAAATTTTTTTTCCTTCAAGTCAGTTCATGTCCATCTTTACCTCCTAATGTTAAAGTACATGGTATTTATGTTTCTAAATATTAATTGATTCCTATTACAAAATGATACAAAGTGAAACCTAGATTTCCTTCCTCTTGTCCATCCCCAGATCACCTTTTCACATTAGGAATACCACATTTTAGTTTCATGTCATCAAATTTCCCGATTCATCATGAACTACTTGTGGCATGATTCCTATCATCACATGATAAATAGTGATGTCTAGATCTCCCAACCCAGGCCAAAATAATACAATAAATTGAATAAATTAACACCCCTAGAAGTGGTTTATTCCAACATTTATTATTTCCGATTCATAAAATATATTTGGTTTTATTATTATACTTACATGATTTGTAGTGACATATGAATCTCCAACTCTATGAGAAGTTACAAAAAATGTATAAAAACTACCCTCTTTCTGTATGGGAAATACATTCACATGGAGATTTCTTATGAACTATGAGTGGATTTATTACAATCCCTATTTGACAAATAGTGACAAAAATTATTCTATTCATAGCCCTAGCTGCAACATCACCATTTCACACTGGGGAGCCCACATCCTAACCACATTACGTTAAACCCGAAGGCAGACATACTAGACACATGACATTATAAATGAACAGTAAAAAATGTCTTTAACCCATGAAGTTAAACTATAAAGTAGATGTCCTGGTTTCATGTCATTAAATCTCGTAACAAAAACTTATGTATTTCATGATGTTATGTTAAATGAAAAGGTCCATTACAACATAACATTAAATAGTGCATGAGAAATTTTATCACTACTAAATAATATTGAACTTTATAGAACAATCACTTATTATCATTCATTATAAAAGGACCACTATAGTCGTACCCCAATCAAAAATAGTATACAGTTCATTCACTATTATTTAGATCACCTCAATCCATGTACCAGACTTCATGTCTTGAGGGCCTCTGGTTCTCGAAATCATTTCGTAGACCTTGTAAATAAAAAGTTATCTCTCATTCCGCCCACAGAATTGATTCATCGGGGCTCATACCCCCCAATAATAAATATATTTTCTATTTAAAAAACTATTTTTAATCCTTGTGTTCCTAATGTTATCATAGATGAACTCAAAACTGGGGGGATTTTTTTGTCATCCGAGCTTTGATTTTACCATATCATTACTCATGACCTGATAACCTTGATAAATGATTTAACACATCGTTGACACCCGATCATGAGGACATTGTAGTACTCTTAGTCTAATTATCCAAATTGATCTATTGTGGTTAAAATCCCACATATTAGTTCCCTGAGTGTCATAATGTTAAACTTCTAACACATTGGCCAATATTGTATGACCATGAAATCAAGAATGTTATGGTCTAAATCACAAAAACATATATTTCTAGTGAAAGGGAAATAAATCTTTTGGTTATGAAAACCCACAATTAGAGACCTATTAAAAATAAAAATATCCACTTCCTAAACTCTTAATATCCATATTTTATTAAAAAATTATGGGATATAAAAATAAATATTTAACCCCATTGGTAATTATGTGTAGCCCTAGTAAAAGACAAGATATGGTCACTGGACACCAACCAGTGACATTTTGGCACTATATAAAGGGATTTTTTATTCATTTTATCCTAATGTCACTATGGTAGAACCCAAAACCTGTGGGTTATTTGGGTCATTATTAGAACAATTCTTCTATACCTTATTCATGAAATGAGAACATTGTAAAAGGATTTTCAATCCTGATACCAAACTATCCATTCAGATTTGAAATTCTTGATGTTACATCGCCATGTTATGTACTATTTCTCTAAGCAGAAATGAATGACTTTGTTCTTGATAATTTGGTGGCACACACATCATGATTCAATACCACAAGGTGTAGGGATCAAGATTCACGATAAAGAGATTTAAATCCCTAGTGTTCTATAGCACCTTTATGATTTATTTTATCCCATACCAAAATTCATCATTTGGGATTTTGTGTCTTCATAATGCATGCATAGACCGTAGAAGGTATTGTATGTCATTTTGTCTTGGAAATGATATAGAAACTTAAGTTCCTTGACAATACCACAAAGGGAATATCCAACATTCTTGAATGAAGCATCAATCCCTATGAGACCTGGAAACACCATGGAGGAACCTAGAACCTCAAGGTGTTATGTGTATTCCCCAACATGTCTTCCCCATCCCTTAATCAGTAAATCAATATTTTGGGGCATGATTTATGTCACCCATTATGTATCTATCATAGTGCGCCTAGATTCTCCATTATTTCATCCTCAATCATATTACCCCCATAAATCATCCACAACCCATGAAACATAGCAGAGAAACCTTTTTTCCCATGTTGGTTACTTATAAGAGATTTATCCTACAAAATAGAGATATCTCCCCCTTGAAAAAAGGAAAACCAATCTTTGTGATCCTTAGAAAAACCATGGGAGCACACAAGGGTATTTTGAATCATCTCCGACCTGTCTTACCATCATTTAATATTCAACAAATGACCTATATAGGATACTTTATAGTATATATCATCGAAGTTCCAAGATATAATACCTTTAACTATAAAACACCTAAGGTCCATTCTAGAAGACCATAAACTATAACATCTTGAAGGTCCAAACTAGAAGACTGTAAACAATGTCCCATAAATGGTACAAGAAAGAAGAACATATACTAAACCACATCAATGGTTTAATATATATGAACTTAAACTATAATACATTATGGGTCTTAGAGAAAAGATTCAAAACTATAATAAATATATGATCTAGCATTGTTAACTTTAAAAACCCAAAAAATTAAATTATACATTCCAGGATAAAAGCTCAATAACGAATTCATGGGAAAAATATTAGTCTCTTTTCGTTGTATATGCACTATGTGTGGCCCAAAAAATATTGATAATCTATAATATAGAAGACACTCTAGACTTGTCAGGTCAAAAACCTGTAACAAAGTGACAAGTGTAAAATCCAATTCCTTTCTTGCTAAGTCATCCTTAATACGAATCTTAGGAATTATGATGGAATTAAAAAAGAGATAGAAATCATGTGGGTATCAAAATATGTCCTTATAAAAAATCATTATATGATCACTATGTCCCTTAACGTAGTCAGAATTTAGTGGCTTCTAACTTTTGGAAGTATGCCATGCCTAAATTAACATTGTAAAATTATAAGTTCTCAAGAAAGTTGTTCATTCACATCAATGAAGAATTTCATTTCAATTGTAATTCATGAAAATTTATCAAGGGAAGTCTATTTAATGTTATGAACTGAAATCCAAGTGATTAGATATGTTTATTTTTACAAAAAATGATGCGTATCATGTATGATACATGAAATAACTCCACTGAGACATGGGTCTCTACCCAAGATTTCGTCACAAAATACTGACATTACCCTTCGACTATATGAGTCTTATCTATGTAAGGGAATTCATAATAGAATTGTATATCTATGATCTTGTGTTACCTATGAATGTATTTATCTGCATAATTGTACCTCTGAGAAAAATTTATGTCTTGATTCCTATCATCATGGTACATGTAGAGACATTCATGTACATTACATCGGATCAAGCGACAAGATCTCTTTCATCAAATCAATGTTCCATTATAGAATTCATATACATTCTAATCTCAGGGTGCATATTACCCCATGTAAAATATACTAAAAATATTGGACACAATAGATATTTTGTGGCCAGAAGATTCATCTTTATAATGCTAGATAGATTCCCCAGTCATTAATCTTGACATATCCTCTCATACGGCCTAGTATAATGGCCAATAATATATCCAGATATGAAAAAAGTGATCTACTTTTTCCTTTGAATCAAATTTTCTTCATTCCAAATGAATATAAAGAAAATTAGGGGGGATTTTTTTTTGAACATATATTTGGACATCATGTTTATTTCCAAGAAGGTTTTCATAATATTGAAAGCAATTTCAAATAAAAAGATGCTTCATAGAATACAATAAGTGCTAATCATTTGAGAAAATTATTTCTTTAAATTTTTGGACCATAGTTCAACATATTCTATATTGTGTTTTATTCTATGTTGTATATATCTAAATTACTACCATTTTATAACAAAATATATATAGACCACTAAATATATATGATAAGTCTCAACCATAAAAAGTTGTGGGACAATTGTTGAACATGAAAAATGGGATCTAGCTGGGCTAGTAAGTTAATGGAATAAGAAATATCACCAGCTGGAACCGAGATGACCCATGTGTATGACCCACAATGCTTGATCAAGAACGTGTAGATAATATGATCTGGATGAATGGTGGGCTATTGTCGGATGGCAGTGTGTGTAGGAAGTATTTCTTCCAAAATCATTTTTTTAAACAAAAAATTGGTTGTAGCATTGCCTATATACTGGAGGGATATACCATAGATATTTGGATATCGGAAAACATATTCATTATAAATGTTAGTGTAAGAAAATAATAGCCATAAGGTCATGTTTTCTACCTATATCATCTGTCTAATTGTTCCCTTTGAATTGTGATATTGAATTCGGTTGATTTCGTGCTGTGTAAGTTCAAATAAATCTCATATAGAATGATAACTCCATCTTCAACATCATACATAATTTTTTCCCTCTTGTACCATTACTTCGACATGGTAACATTAATTCAATCACATGTTTACTCAGTTATCACCATGATTTCCATGTCCATTACATCGATTGATATCTTCATTCTTAATGAATGAAAGAAATTGATATATTGAATCAAACATTGAATTGGAATGCCACAAGAGATACTCGTATTATACGAATCCATCGTATGGTAATGCTTTGATCTTTTGACTGAATCAGGGACATTCACAGGATTCAACACAAAAAATTTATAACTATGAGACCTTCTATCTTCATCATGATTTTTCATCCAAATTATTTTTTATTTATCAGGGTGTATCATGAGGATTCTCTAAAGAAAATCGATGCACTATCAAACACCAATCACATGATTGTGAGAGGATAGTTTTATTATGGGATGCAGATCAGGAGAATGAACATCGTAGCTGTGTGAGTTCAATCTAAAAAAATGTCCACCACCTTATTTGGAACACATGAAATCCCCCATTAAATATTTTATCAACCTTAGCCAAACTCATCCTATAAAAACCATTCTCCCCTATGAAAAAAGGCATGCCAGGGAAAAAGAAATAGAAGTTAAAAATGAAGATATATCGATCATCGACCACTAGAAAACCCTCAAGGTATCACATTAACACACTACATGCTCTTTTAATGAACATGCAACCACATTATGTACTAAGAATCATTGGATTCTTGGTTTAGTAAATCTCCTCTTACAATCGATTAATACCCCATTTAGTTTTTCAATTCACCATATTGATCATTCATCTAGACTTTTTTTCCTAGTGTTCTCCCCTAATTTCATTTTCTTGACCTCCTATGTGATCATCATTTAAATTATGGGATCATATGTGTGACATAACCTCATGAAACAATGTACAACATGTCCTTGGACATATAGTAGACCCATTCAAGAATCTATAATAGAATACCGATGGAAATGAATATTTCAATTGCAAGACTTCTTACTCATGATGCTCAATATGATATCTAGAAGATATAGATTTAGGGTGAAATTCCTCAACGGTTCTTCATTATGTGCTGATGAAATAATCTTAGTCTCACAATTCCACTCCTTTATCTTATGGTGTCCCTTACTCATCCCTAAATTACATGCTTTAGGAAATTCACAACATATTCCATGTAGTACCCATCACCAGGAAACGTCTATCACCATATACATTACAGTTTGATATGTATAACCATCACCCAATAATATCACCCATCACAGGTCCTTATAATGGTAATAATATCCACATTAGTGCGTTTATAATTTTTTACCAAGAAGACACCCATTGAAACGCAAGTAGGAAAAATAAAATACCCACGATAGTGTGAACAATGGAAATTTACCCAATCATATTCTATCATTAGGAATCCTCTGAACATGTTGAAAAAATACCATGCAAGTCCCTTTTGACATGATGCAAATTTATTGAATAATGGGTTATCACACAAATTCAATATTAGTTTATGTACGAGCCTATAAAGAGGGATTCCTTTTTCAAAGACACACCTATGTTATATTATCTCAACATTAACACTAGGGAATATATATTTTCCTATAACTCGTTATCCATAATACATTTTGATAGTTATCCTAAACCCTTAGGTGTTTCCATTTTTTCACGTGAATGATTTAAAGCATGTATGTAAGACTGCTTCACATGAATAGATTAGAGGACACATAACCAGAAAACTCTTCATTGTTCGCATGATGTCCTTGGATGGACATAGACATATCACATTTATCATAAGAGAAAGTTTATACATATATGGATGACTTCATGGAAGTTGATCAACATGTCACCTTTGTGATGTCTTAGTCGGAAGGAAATCTTTGTTGTTCAGGAGATATCCCATAGATATGGTTGTATTGTAATGTGGCAAGCTATAGAAAAGTATTTTCAATCCTCCTAAGAACTTTATAACTTTACAGAGCTATTATTTGAAGATATACAACATAATTCACATTGATCTATAGAAAGAGTTATTGTCATGTCAATATGAGGATGAAATGTTCCATAAACATGTCCACATTGACAAGTGAAAGTCAGAAGGATTGTCAGAATTAACATGTTATAATGAATGGTCATGTAAGCTTTGATTGTGCACAAGTCCCTTGAAATTTCCACTCATAATATGTTAATACACCTAGGAAATTTCAATTAATTAGTCATAAAACTATTTATGTCCCTCCCTTATGTGTATATTTCAGCAACATTTTAGGAAGACAATCGAGACCCATCTATCATACAGTCAAGAAATTACAAGAAAATATCCCAGGACTTGTCCACCTCAATTGGTAGACCCACATGAACTCATACCATGTGGACCACATCGATGAACCATCATTAGTGTACCCATTTCATAATTGAAGTGACTTGTAAGATTTTAGGTTATTCAGTCATGTGACCCTATTAGTGACATGCTCTCTAATACACCTTTCATGGGAATCTTCATCATTATTTATATTTTAGAATATTGAGACCAACAAAATGAAAGATCCTCCCCATTGTGTGATCCATGACCATTGTTGAAGCTATGTGTATAATCCCCAAATACTCAAGTAATATAATATGTCCCATATATATGAGGAGCATCATAGAGTAGGTGTCAGCCAAATGGGTTCTCTAACACATAATCCAAGAACAAAGGGAAACCCTAGTGTGTAATAATCGGAACTAGGGTATCCTTAGAGTGTAATAACAAACTAGAGGTGTAATATAATATGCCCCACATATAACGGTAGCCTCAGTGTGTAATCCCTTACCAAATGGAATCACTAGTGCATAAACCCTGATCAAAGGGGTGCCCTAGTGTGTAATTCCTGACCAAAGGGAGGCCTCATTATGTAAGACACAATAAGTGGAAATATATAATATGTTCCACAAATATCTAATGCCTCAGTGTGTAAGCGATGACCAAAGGGAAACCCTTGTTCATAAACCTCGATCAATGTGTTTCCCCACAGTGTAAGACCCACCAAAATGGAAACCACAATTTGTAAGACTGAAAAGTAGTGTATTATAATATTTCTCATGTTTATGGGTAGAAATATATGTTTAATCATTGGCCAAAGGGAATCCACAATGAATATGATTCTATAAAAGGGAAGCCCTTTTGTGTAATCCCTAATCATTTACAAAACATGATATTTACTCCAATATCAAGGGAAACCATAGTGTGTAGGACCTAATAAATAGTTAATCCATCCTGGGTTAATCTATTAGCATTCCTAAAACATCATGGATAATAGTAATATATCCATGTGTGATCGCCCATCCAAGACCATAAGTGGGATAAAGGATCACATAACTATGAGAACAATAATTCCTGCAACAACTATGATTCATAGGATAACCTTATAATGCCCATGATACAATGGGGCACCACATCAGTGTAATTCCATAAATGTCTCATACATTTCGACCATTAGGATACACTCATTCCCTTGGGATGTCCACTCTTCCTCACCCCATAGTTAATGAGTAGTGGGCTCATACATGGGTATCATGTAAATTATTAGTCTCGATTGAGAACCAAAGTAACTCATTATCATTAGGGGGTTAGGGATGGACAAAACAATAATGAATCTAATTCCTATTAATAATTGTATTCATAGGAAGTAACCCTACTTACAAAAATCCACAACACATCATACATGAGATGGGATATCAAACCAATCAAAGGGAAACATTAATGTGTAAGTCTCATTCAAGCATCATCTCATCCACTATGTTCGTTCCTCCTCCATATTAGGTTTCTCACACTGTGTGCGATAGATGTGGAATTAGAGATTGGGGATGATTTTAACAACAACATGGTGTGAAACCCCAATGTCATGCCCTTCCATGGAAACTATGTCTGATTAAAACTCATTGTCATACAATGGGACAAAAACTCAATTAAGCAATAAGGTGTAGTTATATATGAATATTTTTTACACATGGGCTCTTTTTTCATATCGAACATGAAACAAACACACTTTATAATAACTACATATGCTCCGATTCTTGTCTCAAATAGGATATGTAGGACACCTCACTATGGTCCGAGTAAAATAATTTCATCCTTAATTTGTGATGTTAAACTGCATTGATCAGTCTAGTCACCTAACTTTAGCCAATTCTACATAATCTATGTGGGTTTTAAGTCCTATTTTAATATGATATGTTAGACACCATGTAATGTTGTAATCATATTTCTAAATCACTAACCACCTTAATGGATCAAAATAAACCCTATAGATATTGAATATGTCTATAACTGAAAGAATCAAAAATAAATAAGAGAGTAAAAGAGAACCATTTATATGCACAAAATCATTCCCACTAATACATGTCCATAATCAAGACATTGACCAATGGTAAATATCCACATATCATAGTCTTGTAAGGATTTATTAAACATATCATAAATCTATGAGATTATACCTATATATGAAATAATTCCCCCTATAATGGAGGGATGAGCCCGAATTTCCAACCTCTCAACCAATGTGTTTTACAAAGAATCATTGGCTAGAAAATCCCAAAGAAAAACCTATCTCTTGAAATCATGATCGTACCAAGTAATATATGTGGGATCCCTTGAGAGTTTTTGAAGAAGCCTAATAAGATGGCTACCTAGATGTGAGCCACTATGTAAGGCATTAAACCCCACCCAATAAATTTTCATGTTGAATCCCATTATAGTCTCATTTTGTTGAAATGAGGGTTTCATCAAATTAATTGGAATCACCATTGTAAATGATATATAATTGAGGCGTATATTTTATTTAATGACTCAAAATTTAATCAATGAAAATTACATTATTAAAAAATTTCTATATAGTATAAAACACATAAAATCATACATTGAATTAATAAAAACATTACAAATATGGAATGAATTAGATGATATTTATTTATACAAAATAAAGAATCTTAAACCAACAGAATAGTAAAATAACCTATGGGATAGTAATGTGGCCATTATGAATAGTAAACTTGACAATAGAATAGTAACCTCAATGATGGAAGTCTAAATAATATTTATGTATCTTTTAAATGAAAATATCATATAAAAATATCATAGTATAGGTAAATAAATGTTTTGAAAATGTTACATTAAGTGTTGTAATTCTTATAAAACATAATTTTTCATTTACAATTTTATAATTAATATAATAATTTATTTTAAAAAAATATTTTAATAAATTAGAATTATAAATTGATGTTTTCTAGTTTGAGGAATATAACAAAAACATATGAGACATTATTTAATATTTCAAAGTGTAACAAAACCAATTATAGATTTTAAATTAGTATTTTTCAAGTAAATGACATTTTTAAATAAAAATTAAATTTATGATAATTAGAAAATTATTTTCTTAAAATTGAGTACATTAATTAATTATAAACATCACCAAATGGTAAAGGTTATTTTTTTCTTTTTTCTAAAAGACATGAATTTTTGGGGAATAGTAAAATATTACAATTTACAATATAAGTTAAATACATGAATTTGTGAGTTGTAGATAATGTATGGATGATATATAACTATAATATTTAACACTAATTCCTAATTAAAATATATTTAGTGATGATTCTCAAAATATTTGTATACATCATCCAATACTATAAAATGTTGAATAAATTAATTAGAAAACACCTCTCTCAACCCCTATAAATACCATCCATTACTACATATTCTCCTCACACCATCCATTCTTTGAGCCTTATCCAAATTCAAAAGAATGTCTTACCCAATACCTTTCCCATGTCCATGATCCCATGGTCTCATAATGAGACCAAAACTTATTCCCTAAGGAGGATATCAATAAAGAGAAATTCAAGAAGTCAATTCCACTTTCTTTATCTTTTAACTTCTTTTCAATTTCAATTTTTATTATGTTCTTCTTAGCTTTACATATTCATGATTCATTATAGGTACAATATATTTCATGTTTTTTAATATTATTTTTAATGGAATAATTTAAAATAATTTTTTATAAAATATCGTTTTATTCTAAAAATGAATATATCTTCTTTGGTCTGTCGATTGACCACCAGAGATAATGATGCATTAAATTATATACTACCTCCTTCAAGGATGGTCATAAAACCATTAGTATCGTTAAAAAATATTTTTTATTCGTATTATAAGTTAAATATGAATTAGAACCTATATATAAATATGCTTCTAAACAAAATGATATTATCTTATAATAGTTGTAAATCATCAAAAACAAATTAAATAATTTTTATTATAGTTAAATATAATATACCACCCTCATACCATATAAAAAAATCATAGATCTTTATGATCATAAATAACATATTATTTAAATTATATAGAATTATTATTATTAATCATGTACTTCCAGTCTGATAAATAATAGAACTCATCATGAAAACCAAGGGAACATACACTTCTGAACTATGAATGTTAAATATCATAACCCAAAAAAGAAAATTAATTAACATAATAAAATTATACTGAATAATATAAATCTATATAACGGTTCTAGATTAATTAATTAAAATAAATAAATTAGTTATCCAAGATATTATGTTATAGTGAAAACCACGTTCAGACATATGTAAGCGATTTTTTTCGAACCTCCATTTTTCCTTCGAGTTAAGATTTCTCTCTCCTTAACCCAATGTAACTCTCTTTTATTTTTTAAAATAATATTCAAAATTAAGTTTATATGTTTCAAAATCATGTATATGGATCAGGTAATCCCTATTTTCCAAGGATATACATGTTCTAAAAAATTTCCCTCCTCAATTCTTCCAAAAAAAACAAACCCGATTAATGGGAACTCTTTGATTTATTACCCATTTTGATGTGCACTTAATAATATTTTTCTAATCCACAATTCATTATATAATTTGAAAAAATTATACATGTAAATCTATCATTATTCTTTTTTGGTTTTATACAAACAATTATTCCTTTTTCAATTTTAATGAATCTTGTAATATTTCCTTTAATCTACACTAAAATGTTTTTTATAATGTTTATTAAACACAATTATTACATGTTTTTTATAAGATTATAAAATTAAATATCATGATATATAAATTTTTTCCCTTATTAATGTCTATGAATGATTTAAATCCATTCTTTCGTTGAAACCATTATGATAATGCCTTTTGATATGCCATTTGACATGATTACAATACACAATTCATTCAATAGATAATCATTGTGTTTATGTTTGATTCCATATGTATTATAATTTATGTGTAATTCATATCCAAGAACATGTTATGATGGGTTCAAAAAGATATCACTCCAATTGTTACTTCATCAAAATGGAATTGTTCAATGAATGTGGAGAATTACCTTGAAGCTGCTCTATTAATATTTAGTAAATATTTTTTACATAGGATTCAAAACAATGTTATAGTATCACATAATTACCCATCTATGAGATTTATGCACTTATATTTTCTAAATATTAGTCTATATTTCCCTTAATCTTATGTATGATGAGGATGCATTAATGAAATAGACATCAATGCTGCAGTCTTGGATGTTTTGAAAGACTAAAATCCACTATTATTTTTTGGTAGTTAGGATAATTTGGATACTCGCAAAGTTAAGGACCCAAAGATGATCCATATTGATATCCTGAATGTTTTTAGAGATGCAAAATTGAATGAAGTGTCCCATTTAATGTCCTTCCAATTTCTAAATATCATTTTTCGCCCTAAAATTCCAATTATCATTGGTCAGTATGCCAAAATATAATGTCTAATCACCGTGGGAACTAATGGTTCCCATGAATGTAATAATTACATTTAAATAACATCATTTTTAAATGTATTAGTCCCTTTTTAAAGAACCTTACTCATATTACACATCCTTTTGGACTATTACCTTTATTCTGATACCTTAATATTTTTTGTATTTTCCTAAAATATAAATTTATTTCTATGAATTAACGTTTAGATTTCTAAAAATGAAATGTAAATTTTGAAATAATTATTTTTCCCCAAAAATAAATTTGTTATTAAGGGAAGCATTTCACAAATTTTTAATTATTCCTAACATTAAAATTATTCCATTATGGTAATTGTATTTATAAAATTTATAATTTAAACATTCTTAAAAAATATTCATTTTCAAAACAAAATAGAATTCATTTCAAACTATTTTTGAATGTTTCAAATAAAAAAAATAATGTTAAATTTTTTAATTTTATAATAAAAATTTTATAAAAAATTTATTTCATATCAGAACTAATTATAACTATTTTTTTAAATTGAGTTTTATGTATTAAATGAATCAATATTTTTGAAAATAAATATAAAAATTTATTTAATTAATAAATAATTGTATATATATTGAATTGACATTCTTATAAACTACTCAATAATTCTTAAAAATATATATGATTATGATTTTAAATATGGTGGTCCAATTATCATTGGTCACATACTGAATTCCATAATATTTAAATTCTCTTGCATGTGATTTAAATGGTGATGAAATTTTAAATCTTTAAATATGGAATGGTATTTGGAGGAAATTAGTGATTCCACATCAGTTCCATGCCCAGATAAATGAGACTTAGAAATCAGATCACTACTACTTGATTCCATTTTTATATATTTTTCAATGAGATTACATCTATTTAAAACCATACCATGATGGTTATATTATCATGTTCATGTATTACACATATAAAAGGTTCATTTTTTAGTATTGTTTGGGAATAAATATATATAAAGTTATTTATTTAGGAAATGTTTTAAAATATTATTATTTTTCCAATTTAGTATACATTGTGTAAATAAAATTTAAATATATATGTATTAGAGTTAAATTTTTAATGACTATATAGGATATCCACCAAGAACTCTAATTTGGTAAAATGTACTCGGAATATTATTCAAAATATTATTGGGTAATTATAATATTTAGTAGTTAGTGGTCACTAACTATTCCAATATACATTCACAGTTAAATCATATTCCCATAAGAATTTTAGTAGCCCTGAATATGAATTCATTCATCATACGGACCAAAAAATAATTTGTTTCACTATATCTATAAAGTCATTAATCTATTGAATGCATATGATAGTGTGGCCCCTCATGATTCCCTTATATCCAATTATCTCATTAAAAATAGTATATTCTTACTATATTCTACTATCAATGATTATGGAATTATCTTTAATCAATGATTACTTTTTTAATAGTAATAAATCCCATAAACATGGAAACATACATAAAATTATTATATATAATATAAATAATTATAGTCCAAGGAACTGTAATTATTATTATTAAAATGTTATAGAATCCACAATATATTTAATTCCAAATAAGACTATATAAATTAGATAGAAAATTCTTTTTCTGGTTGACTAGCCTTAAACATAAGACTATTGGAAATTTATTTTTTGGAAATACCAAGAACATTATCCCAGTATTATAGAAATTTACATAGTCTAAATTTCAATATTATCACATGTTTACATAAATCTATAATTTAAAAGTTACTTAGGAAATATAATTTATAATTTAATAAATATTTTTTTCAATATTAGTGACATTGGTATTAAAAAACTATATATAATTATTAATTTTATTCAAATTATATGCCATATTTATAAAGTGTATGTTTTTGAAAATATGAAACCAATGATGACTCTAAGACAACTGAATTTATGTGTAATGGTAAACCCTATCAAAACTGAAAATATGAAAGAATTGTAGTTTCATAGAATATCAAATACCTACATCACTATGTAAAAGATTTATGTATACTGGTAATAGAGAACTAACATGACACTACATATTCCTCTGAACCAATACCACTTATTGTTTCATAGGAAAAACTCTATTTCAAATATGCCATAATAAAAACTACGTGAATATCTATTTAGAAACATATTGTACAAATCGACTTAAGGCAAGGAGCAAGTAATTTAACACACTACATCTAGAAAAAGTCAATAAATTATAACTATCATAGACTTCATTATAAAATAATGAAAAATAACTAGATTCAAAATGAATATTCTTTCATTTTAAAATAGATCACAGAGGTCGGACTATTCATGATTTAATACTGTAGTAACCCATAAAAGATCAATTTTTTACCACCAATATAATATTTATTTAATGTATTATGGTATTTAAGATGTTCATGCTATAATATTTCTTCTTAATAATATACTAAAACCTCTACAATAAGTTTATTATTTATGAATTAGATTTAAACGTAAGTTTTTCATGTAATTATTTTTAATGAAATCTTTGATTAACATCATCTATTGTAATGTATTATCAATAATACATCATATCACCTACATATTTATCTTATAATAAATCATAGGAAGTAAATATTATATAATCATGATATTGAAAATTTATTATTACATAATTATTTTGGAAATAAATAATGATTTTATTATATGAATCTATCTGTTGTCATATTGGATTCATTATATGCATAATGATGCCATTTTATTTTTGTTTATTCTAAATGTGACAAATAGAAGAAGTAATATGTGTATATTTTTAATTCATGGAATAAAAAACAATAGTGGATGTTTGATATTAAACATAATAAAATATTTTATCTCAAAAAAATTGAAAAACTAAATATTCATTTATTAATATTATAATGCATGCATCTATATAGTTTTATACAGTATATTAGTTGGTGGGATAACTATATTTCTATTTATCTTGTCAACAATGAACATTCAGAAAAATCATGAAATATAAGATGTTTTTTTATTTATTTCAGTAAAGAATAGAAACAATTAATTTACTATTCAATTTATTTTCATTATAATGAATGGTTTTTAAAATACTTGTAGAGCCTCTGATAGAAGTTTTTGAGAAAGTCGTTATCAAAATATAATCATTTAATAGACTAATTATTATTGAATATTTTTTGGTTATATTTATTTCAATGAAATTGGCATTTTGATAAGAATAAAAAAGTTCATGTAACATGGTAGTTCTTTATTATAATAAAATAAAAGAAATAACATAATGTAGTAATAACAAACACCTCATGAAACAACTAATATACCGATTTTTTCGGACATCGATTATAAAAATAAAATTGTTAAAATTATTTATTATATATAAAATAATCGAAAACGAAAAGAATAATAATGAACCAATTAAGATATTTTTTAAGATAGAATTTTATAAAGCATAAAAATAATAAAATTTCAAAATTTATATATATTGGAATTTTAGGATCTCCCAAGACTAGTTCAACACTTCATTCATGGAAGTGATTCCCATTCATGTTTTTAGGTGTTTTGAAACATTTAAAAATATATGATTATTTTAATCTATGAAATGTTCCATCCAATATTATCAACCAGACTATAGAATTTGGAATAGCTATATATAGAAAAAAATGATAATGGTATAATCCTATAGTGGTAGTGATATTTAGATCTAATGAATATTTTCTCCTTCACTATATCATTACCATTCCATATATTTTCCCTATAGTATCAAATAAGTGGAATGTGGAAATGTTAATCATCCTAAAAAATAATTCTGTGAGTTGAAATTATGGAGGTTCCAAACTTGAAACCATGTCATAATATCCCAGACCGTATATTTCTATAAATATCCCAATCATGAAAACATCTTATTGAATGGAAAAAACAAAGGTTCGTGTGACTTCGATAAATGAAAATGGTTTGTAAATAATTATTTTTGAAACAAAAAAATACACCTCAATGAATCCAATCACATTAAATATATACATATCGTTTAAATAAATTATTCCATGTGTGTATTAAAAAGTGGTTGGGTAGTGTTATTAAATCCCACTGTAGATCCCATTCAAAAAATGCATGATAAGAAACTAGATTTCATCAACATAAATTTATCATGGATTAAATAAAATTCGAAGAAAAATTCATGGATAAAAAGTAGTATTTGTTTTAGACTAAAAACATTAAATATATAAATATTTTTAATTTATAAATATATTTTACTATATAAATATAAAATTTTCTCCATGGTTTAAAATGGAATTCAAAAATTATTTACAAATAAATTACTCCCACTGTTTTATTCATCAATAAAAAATGCTTCATTGATTAATTTCATATTATTTGAATTACACAAAAAAATAATAATAACTAATGCATTTCGAGTAAATCAATTCCCATTAACAAATTTTTATAAAAATAAAAATATTTTAGATATATAATTTCTACTAGAATATATTATTTATACAAAATTTTAATTCAAATCCAACACCCTTATTGATTTATTACTCAAGAAAAAATTATCCATTCATGAAAACCCTATTAGAAAAAATCCCTTTTCTCTACATATTCACATTCTCATATCCTTACCTTTTCAATAATCTAATATTTATATTACTATAATGGGAAAATATATACACTCATAATATATACATTTAAATTTTTTTTTACCAAAAATAAAATAATATTATAAATATTTGAATTAGAAATATTATATATACTAATTTTAAATATATATTTTTCATAAATGATGAAAAAAATTCTTTATATAAAAACATTATGTTTAATTGAGTTAATGATTTTATTTCATATATCAAAAGAGGACTCAAAAAATTTGATATAAAAAAATGAATAATTATCTCTATTATTAGAAGGATTCATACTTAAATCCTATTTTCCCAATGAATTTTTTGTGAGAAACGATGAAAACAATTATCATTATTATTATATCATGAATTCTATTGAATAGAACTAGATATTGAAAAAATTTATAAAAACAATATTTCATCAGAACTGAAATAATTTAATTAAAGATGAATATAGAGAGACAGTGAATAAAAAGTCACACAACCAATGAGGTTAGATATATATATTATCAATATGATATACATGAAATGTTTTATTAATTAGATATCTAAATTATAATTAATTAATAATGAATATCAATAAGAAAATAAAATTGAGGATATTGGAAAATTTTATAGGGGATTCCATATAATTATGACACAAATAATAGATAAAATTAAAAAGATGGAAATAATAGAAATGAATGAATAGAAAAATATTAATATATACAGTCATAGACAACAAATAATCTTAAATTTCCAGTAAAATATTTATTTCAAATCCAATAAATATTGTTTCAAATATTATAATTTTATATAATAGTATAAACAATAAATAAAAATAAAAAAACATGTATATATAAATAAAACTAATTTTTTATTATAATTATTTAGTATCTTATCTAATAAATATTAAATATAATTTTTTATCAAAATTATTTATTTCATTAGGACATGTAACTTCATTAATAAAATGAATTGTATATAATTATAATTTTATAAAAATTTCTTAGGTTATTGTAAAATGTTTCGTAATAGTAAATATTATATAAGTATGAATAATATAGTTGTGTTGATAAAATTTATATCATTAAAAATTAATTTAACAATATTTAGGAATTAATTTAATAGGGCATATCCTAACTGGTTTAATGTTATGAAATTGTTTCAAGACCATTATAAAAATAAATTACATTAATAGAAAATTTTACACTGATCATTGAACTTTAATAGAATTTAATCTTCATTAGATATTATAATAAATTATCATGTAATTAAAATATTTGTTTGGAGGTATCTCCATGAATTAACATATGATAATAGAAAATTAATATTTATAAAAAATTACCAATGTATCATATTAATATTTTTTTATATTATTGAATGAATTGTGGATGATTAAAACTATAATACTATCAATATATGTTTTTTAAAATTTACCTAAAACCATAACCCACAAAATAATGGTATGAAAATAAAAAATATGAAGGGACTAATTATAAGTTAAATAAAAATATTACTGCCAAGAATTCTACATAGTTTTATAGTGATAGGATCAAAATTATTATCATATGTAAATAAAGGAAAAACCATTTTTCTCAATAATCACGAAATAAAATAAAAATAAACATGGTCATTGATATCAGAACAAGAATTATTCATTTATTTTAAACTCTAGTCATGATATATATATATATATATATATTATTGTGTTTGTGTTCTTGATATAGTCTAAACATATAATAAGTCATTTCATCACAATGTTTGATTTCTCAAATTAATTTCACTCACACTCATCATTATGGGGTTTTTATATTTTCAATTTTTTATAAATTTTAACCTAATACACAATAATATATTGTAATATCACAAATTATTTAATATTTTAGAATAATAAATAACATTGGAATAATCATATAGTAATTCAATTTCCCAATAAAATAAATAAAATATTATGCATCTCCCATTTTGTTCAATAAAAACATAATATACCACCTTAGATAGTTATTATTGTTTTAAATGAATGAGTTTAATGGCATACCATGACAATATTTCATGTATGAAATTTATTTCAATGGACAAAATAAAAAAATCCGAGTTCCTTGTTCTAAATATTATATCGTCCATATTCTATCATTCAAAAATAATAAAAACTAATTTAAAATATCATCATTGAATCAAATAAACATATGATGATATAATAATAACATATTAGACTCAAGTGTCCACACCCAATGTCCCTAAAAATATTTTTATATAAAATAGATATAAAATATTATAATTTCATATATATTAATGAAACAATTAATGCAAATAATAATGAAATATTCAACTAAAGTAACAATACTAATGTTATATAATATCTAAATGATCAATATTGTAACACCCCAAAATTCATAATACGTTATTTCTTCAAAATAATGTAATAACTTGCAATAGAGGCAACACTGAGTTCAAGCGCACCCCGACTTTCCAAAATTGTGGTCCAAAATCATTTATGAATAATATTAACTTAAATTTTAATTATATATAATCCATAAAACTTTAGAATCCATATTATTAATTTCGTAGACATAATGTATGAACTAATTCGTTTTTTCAGATAAAAGAAGTAATTTTCAAAAAATTCACTATTACAACCTTTTAATGATGAACTCTTTTTAAATCCAATATTTGAAACTTTTATATATTCAATTATACAAAATAAACTTCTCTTTTATAATTGGTACATAATAATTTAGTTTCAATAAATTTTTGGTGTTTATCTGATAATTTTCATATTTTGGTGAATAGTGAAGAATACTATATTTTAACTAAAAAGAACATTTCTAATGAAAATAATTTATAGTGTTAAATTATAACTTTTAATGGTTTGAAAGTTGTAATAGTTTATATTTTTACCATTTAATAGAATTCTCGTCATTTTATGTAATTTTACTTTGAAATTGGACACAAACAAGTGTCAATCATTTGATATTTATTGTATCTTAAAAAACCCATTTGTGTTTTAACAACATGAATTAATTTTAAATTAATTAATGGAACTTATATGTTTTTTATTTTGTATAATAGACTTCATTTTTTAATTAAGAATATCAAAATTATCTTATGGTGAATTTTTGTTATATATATGAAAACATTCTATTTTTGATGAATAGTGAAAAACACTGAGTTATTGTTTAAAACCGAATATTTATGTAAATAATTATTTATTTTATTTATGTTTATTTGATGTGGAAGTAGATATATAATACCTATATATTTTCACTATAATTAATTGGAGATGTTTTGTAATAATATTAGATATATAAAATTTTATTGAACTTTTCACAGTCTTTTACCCACCTCCTAGAATAATTTAAAAATTCACCTAAAATTTAATTTTAAAACTACTATGAGTGGAAAGTCAATATTCCGAGAGACACAGTTTATATCAGTATAAAAAATGTGGTTCAAAAAGAAAAAAATAATTTTTGGTGAATTGTATCTTCTTAATTTTATTTACCACTGTTAAATGTAAATAGTGTAATTAAGGGAAAAATGATATTATTCATACCCTAACACATATCCTAATTATATTGGATAAATGTTATTCGAAAAAAAACAACCTTAGGAATAAAATATTATCATTTAGGTCCACTTGGATTTGATTAGGGCATTTATTATTATTTAGTTCAAAGAAAAGTTAAAGGAGTTAAAATCAATGATTAATAACTAATACATTTTTAATATTGAGTTATGCAAAAGATAAATTCAAAGATAAGTATTCATTAGAAAGATAAAAATATTTCATTCATAATGGTATTTTATTTATAAATTTTTTAAATTATATAATTAAATTTATTTATGACACAATGATGATGCATTAGTTACTATATTAATGAAATATTAAAATAATTGACATAATAAATATCAAAGTAAATGTAATTTGAGACTTTTTATAAATTCCACTAATTTTATATGTTAATATTACTTGTTATGGTTTGTTAGATCAATTCTTTTGTAAGCAATCATTCTGTTATCATTTTAACAAAAAAACAAATACCAAATAGTGTCAAAATTGACATAAAATAGTTTTTAAAATAAATATTATATTATTAATTGATATAATAGTTCTAAGAAACCAAGGATCGGACAAAAGACTTATATAATAATATATACGACATTAAAGAACTAATTGGGGTTCTATTGTCATTTTATATTATGATTATTAGCCATATAATATAAAAATTCAATGAGTCATAGTAACTGTCAATCTACTTAACTAAGAGTTAAATCTAAAAGTTTAGGTTAAAATGGTGACCTAAACCTATCTAAAACCTATTGGTTGAGTGTTTTTTGACTCATCCCCACCTTAGACTTAAAATAGTTTATTTTCAATCCATTAGAAACCGAAAATGAATTTATTATAAAATAATATTTTATGTTTTTTCTATAGTGCCCCTCACCCATCTTATCAATGGGCACTTACCCTTATCTCAAATTCACACCTCCATAGCCATTTGTGTAGGAAAAACCCAGACCTAATATCTTCCAAACTATCCTACCTTCATCATAGAGTCCTTCATTTGGTCAGAAAGCCGACCTATGGACCCCTTTTGATCAAATCAAAAGGAAGAACCCGAAGAAGAGGTAATGATTTCACCACCCTCTTTCATGTTCTCTTATTCTTCCATTTACTCTTTCTTTTTTGTTTCCATTATAAAATAATAACTCAAATATAGTCTATATACTATGATTTTATTTTAAAAATGGTACGATTATATTCATTATTCTATCCATCTTAGGAATGCTAATGTCGCCATGTGTGAGTGAATACGGCTTACCGTATCCACGTCGTGCTGTAATTTGTTATTCAACACTATGTTATTGGGATGGATATAATGACGAGTAATATGTATATAAATAATGAAAATAACATGCTATTGTCTCTGTAAAATAAATATACCATCTAATTCCACTACTTTAAGGAAATGATATTGTCCATCGTGTGTACATACAGGTTACCGTCTCCACGACGTGATGAGATTAATTTCTACGTTCACCATTCATTGACGATTATAAAAATATATATTACGAATAATTATGTAATATATTACATAATAATTATACTGGATATATATATATATATATATTTATTTATGAAATTATATATATCTTATTCACATAATTCTGTTCAATATGATATGAAAATAGAAACATCGTTTATGAGAACATTCAGCCTATTGTCTCCATAAATGGTGTTTTCCATTTCATATATGTCTCTTTTATATTTATTTATATTCTAAATTTATATGATATATTAATAATGGTTTTTATTCTGGAATTATTTAAATCATGTCCTTAATGATACAGTCCTGAATAACATGTTAAAATACGTACGATAAAAAAAGCGATTATTACCCGAAATGTTAATTTAACATGAAAATAATTTCTAAATGGGTATTATAAAGTCATAAATGAATCATGTATGATATAATAAATATTAATATGATCCTGGTATATAATCTAATAACATACAATGGCAATTATACATGAGTTTAAACTTACCCTTGACTAAAAGAAAGTGCAAGTTAAGGGATTTCTTATCTCCCTTTCAATTCCATGATATTTCCATTTTTCACCACATATTTATTTCATTTTGTGTATTTTGTACTGCCATTATATATAAATTATCATGATTATATATATATATTAATGATATTTTATGATTAATTTGGTTGTTATTGAATATTTTTCACAGGACACGATTGATTACACCGAGGTAAGGGTTATTTCTTCAATCACATTATTATCTGAGTTTGTTTATGTGTACGTATTTACTGAGACATATTTATCATCGATAAAAATATTTCAAAAAAATATTTTCAAAATGAATCCTTTAAGGTATTATGTGAGGATATATTTAACTAGATCATCATTTTATTTGTTTTAAATATCTATCCTTCTAATTTTTTTTAATTACTGTCCATGCTTTCAAAATGATTTTATGGATTTATTTATATGGACATGAATGTTTTGAAATGATAATTATTTTAAAAAGTTTCTAAATGGTATGGGACACTTTGATTCAAAAATATCATTTAAATTAATTCCTTTATAAATGTGTGACTTTTAAATGATTTCACAAAAGGGATATTTTTCTCAAAACGTTTTACTTATCATTTTTAACTATGTCATTATCATTTACTAGAAATTATTTTAAATTGAGGTTTATTTATTATAATACAATCTTCCATATTTTATTGAATGAGTTAAGATATATTTAAATGTGGATGTTCTATTTTTATACCTTTCATGGTTTATGGTTAATGTATTTACATTTCGTATGCTTGTTTTAATATGAATGTTTATATTTTGTCTCAACTTTTCATATAAAGAATGAAGTGGAATTAGTAATGATGGGTGGAGCCCGCTATAGCTCCTCGATGCATTGATAGGTCTCATGAGAAAAACTAGTATCTTAGAACAAGGCCTTGACAAACATTTTATTGGTAGACTTGGCATAAGGCCTTGATGAAGTGGTAATGATGTCCGGAGTTAGGAATTCCCTCATTATGAAATTAGTTATGACGTGTGATTGTTCGAATAGTAGAATATCCATGTGCATGTTTATATGTGTATTTTTAATTTATTTTCTCTATATTATGTTCAGGATTATGTTTAAAAAGGCTTTTTTTATTACACATAACTTTTTAAATGTTTATAGCATCCACTAAATTATTTACCCTTACTGAGCATCTGAGCTCACCCCTTTCATATGTTTTACTTTCCCAGGATCCCAAGAAGTGTTTTATGTTTGAGATGAAGGGTTCAGCTTAGGGAGAAATGACATTCTCAAAGGATTATTATTTTTTCTACTGTATGTTAGAAAGTGTAATGTAACATTGATGTATGTAATCTATTTTCCAATACTGCTAAACTGATCGGTATTTCAGGAGTGTATTATCTATAATAATGCCAATTTATTAAATTAATCCACCAAATCTGGGTAACTGCGGTCAGGGAATTATAGTTGGTATCAGAGGATGTTAAGTAAAAACCTTGAAAACTTGATATAGATAAACTCTGATTAGATAACATAGCCCTATGATTGACTTTGAGGATTAATATAGAAGAACATCCTAGAATTTTGGCATTGTATATATTTTGCGAGTTTTCAATGAAATAAATCCATGTCTGGATAAGGGCAGGTAGAGCAGGATCTGGCACAGATGTACCTAGGGGTAAAAACCAAAAACACCACTTTGACCAAGACTTGAATGGGAACTGGTGCACGACAACGGGCCTTACTGCACTCTTCGTTACGACACTCTTGAGGGATATTCTTAGGATAATTTACATTTTCTTTACAAATAATTATAAAGGATTTACAAGTATATATCTTCTCAAAGAAAATATTTTTATGATTCTGGATTATATCCAAAAACTATTAAATTCACGTTAGGTATTTTAGAAGTTTTTAATTATTCATTACAATTCATAAAGTGGCCTAGTGTATACCATTGTATAGAAATGGCGCCCAATGGAAGAAATTTCAACTCGAGCAATACATATGATCCATACAGTAGGAAGGATCATATCATTCACAGTATTAAGACAACATTTAGAAAGGAAATAGTCTCTCATGTATTCTCAACATATGAAGAAATAGTTTAATGTGTTAATAAGATAAGTAATGAATTCTCTGAATACTATGGCTTTGAAGGGAAGAAAGATAAGAAAAGGATGGAAGAGAGAAATAATGACAAATGGAAAAGGGAAAAGAAGGATTTTACCATATGTGGTAACTATGGAAAGAATCAACATGGAATATTTTTTGAAGGGAATGAGAGTTTGTAATATGTGTTGAGAAAATAGGACACCATATACATGATTTCAAGGGTAAGAAAAAAGTTTCAAATTTAAAATGCTTCATCTGCAAGGCATTCTGACACTACGAAAATAAATTTTCCAGTCATTAGAGTATACCTCAAATGATATAATTGGATAATAATCAAGTTATGATACTACATCAGATGAATAAGAATGACTTGTTTTCTTATGTTGTTATTATAGAATTATTTCATTTGAGTGTTGTATCAGCAATATACTAGTTATATGAATTGTGGAGATAAATAAGGATTGTTCTGCAGTACTATTTTATTATGGATTTGTTATTATATTGTTCTTTGAAAAGTTAATTAATAGTAAGCTACAATTGTTTTGGAAAATACATGTTTGATGGAAAGGTAATCCTTAATATGGTTCTGATAATAAGGTAGTGATTTTGGAATATGAGATGGTTGATTCAGATGAATTATATTGGATATTTTTTACTACCTTGAAACTGATTAATGATTTGTATATCTCATCATTATTGGAGTTTGCAACATTTTTGGATAGTAGGAGTATATCCAATATTCTATAAATAATAATGGAGCGTGAATGTAATCAATATGGTTTTATGGTAATTCAGGATGTTGCAGCGATTTAAAGGAATAAATGATGAATGTGTTCAGATGTTATTACGTGGAAAAAAGGATCTTCATTGTGTTTTAATTCCTTATAAATTTTGGGCTATGAGTTTGGAAAGATGTATTTTGGATAATTCTAGTTTTAGATTATTTATGGATTGCTATAAAAGGACAACCTAGAGGTTGGGTGGCAAACCGTCACGTCCGACAAGGCCACGAGACTTGAACATGCAACTGAAGGGTAACAAGGGTTTATCACCTACCATTGGTCCATGAGATGTCATGGATTGTATAATGTAGTTTTTTAAAAGTTTTTTCAGAATAATAATTAATTCATTTTTTGAACCCTATACGAATAGGATAAATAGAATATTTTTTAAGTTCTATTATTATTTGGGGTGAAAGATGAGTTTGTGGTGGAAATTAGTTAAAGGATGGAACTCTACTTGTCAAGTATATTTTTTTCTTCTCTTATTCAATGAAGAAAACAATTCATAAACTTTAGGTAAGGGATCTTAAATCGACAAATGTGTTATCCTAATACCTAATGTTTTGTTGAACCGATGATATTTTAAATCATCATAGAATGATGGATTTGAGGCTCTCAATTCTATAATTTTTTGTGATTGATGAACTCAATAACTCTCTATAAATATTTAAAATTTTCCTCCTATTATGTGTCTCTAATAGCCATGAATTTTCTTCTAATTGAGATCATAATTTGGTGGTTCCCCTTTCTTTTCCATTTTCCTCTAATTAAGGCTAAATTTTATTAACCCAATTTTAGATGTGGGTTCTCCCACAAAGGTATTTTCTATTTTCAACCTTTTATTTTCGAAGATCTATTTCAAATTGTGAGGACACAATTTATAGAAGGAGGGATTAATTTAACACCCAAAGATTTCATAGTACATTATTACTTCAAAGTAATTCAATAACATGCACTACACGCAACACCGAGTAATTGCACACCACGACATGCCAAACTAGCTGTTCAAAAGCAGTTATGAATAGTATTAACTGAATTTTGATCTATAAAAAATTATTATCATTTTAGAATCCATATTATGAGTTTCTTACACATAATGTAAGAACTAATTCATTTTTTTCAAATAAAATAAGTACTTTTCAAAAAATGCACTTTTACCGCCATTTAGTGATGAACCCTTTTTAAATCCAATATTTGAAACTTTTATATATTCAAGTTGACAAAATAAACTTCATCTTTAGAATCGAGAGATATTAATTTACTTTCAATAAATTTTTCTGGTTTTTCTAATAATTTTCAAATTTTGGTGCAAATTGAAAAATACTATATTTTATCTGAAAACAACTTTTTAAACCAAAATAATTTTAGTGATAAATTATACATTTTAATGGGTTGGAAGTATAAATAGATTATATTTTTAAAAATTAATCCAATTATGGTCATTGTAAGTAATTTCACTTTGAAATTGGACATAAACAAGTGTCAATCTTTTGATAGTTATTGTTTCTTAAAAATGCACCTTTTGGTTTTGACAACTAGAATTAATTTTAAATGAATAAATGCGACTTATATGTATTTAATTTCATAAAATATACTTAATTTTTGAATTTATAATATCAAAATTATTTTAGGGTGGATTTTTTATATTTTTCTGGGAACTTTCAATTTTTTAAGAATAGTGAAAAACACTGAGTTATTATTTAAAACTGGCATTTTATTAAAATAATTATTTGTTTTATTTAAATTTATTTTATGTAAAAATATATATGTAATACCTATATATGATCAATGTAATTCATTGGAGTCATTTTTTAATAATATTAGATATTTAAAATTTTATTGAACTGTTCAGAGTCTTTTACCCACCTCTTAGAAGAATTTGCAAATTCGCATAAAACATAATTTTACAGCTTCTGTGAGTAGAATTTAAAAAATATGAGAGACACAGTTGATTTCAGTAAGAAATATTTTGTTGAATAAAATAAAAATAATTTTTGGTGAATGGTAACTTTTTACTTTTATTTATCACGGTTGAATGTAAATAGGGTAATTAAGGGGGAAAATGATATTATTCTTACCCTAACACATGTCCTAATTCAACTGGATAAGTGCAATTCGACCAAAAACAACCTTAGGTATAAAATATAATCATTTATGTCCATTTGGATTAGATTAGGGCATTTTTTATTATTTAATTCAAAGAAGAGTTAAAATTCTTTAAATCAAAGATTAATAACTAATTTTTTTAATATATGGTTATACATAAGATAAATTCGACGATAAAATATTTTTTAGAAAGATAAAATTATTTCCTACATAATTTTTTTATTTATAATTTTTAGACATTATATAATTAAATTTATTTATGACACAATGATGATGCATTAATTACTGTATTAATGAATTATCAAAATAAATGACATTAAAAATATCCAAATAAATGTGATTTGAGGCTATTTATAAATTCCACTAATTTTTTAGGTTAATATGACATGTTATGGTTAGCTAGATCAACTTTGTTCATGGTATTCATGCTGTTATGATTTTAACAAAAAACAAATATTATATTATTAACTGATATAATGGTCCTAAAAATCTATGGTTCGACCAAAGGACTTATATAATAATATATATGAAATTAATGAACCAATTGTGGTATGATTGGAATTTTATAGTAATTTAATTAACCATATAATATAAAAATTCAAAAAGACAAAGTTAATGTCAAACTATTTAAATAAGAATTAAATCTAAAACATAAGGTAAATATGTTGACCTAATACTGTCTAAACCTATTGGTTAAATGTGTGTCCACCCATAACCACCGTAGACTTTAAATAATTCATTTTGGAGCCATTATCAAACGAAAATGAATTTATTATAAAATAATATATAATGTTTTTCCAAAGCTTCCCCTCCCCACACTTATAAATGGGCACATCCCCTTCTCTCAAATTCACACCTCTGAAGCCATTTTCCTTGTCCAAACCCAACCCAAATATCCTCCCAACTATCCTACCCTCATCTTAGAGTCCTTCCTTTGTTCATAAATCCATCTTATGGTGCGCTTCTAATCAAATAAAAAGGAAGAATCTGAAGAATAGGTAATGGTTTGACCACCCTGTTTCATGTTCTCTTATTCTTCCACTTACTCTTTCTTTGTTGTTTCCATTATAAAATAATAACTCTAGTTTCTTCAATATATTGTGATGTTATTATAAACATGGAACAAATATATTAATTGTTATATTCATCTTATGAATGATAATGTCACCATGCATGCGTACTAATGGCTTACCATCTCCACGCTGTGGTGTAATTTGATATTCAAAACTATGTTATTTGTATGGATATAATGTTGAGTAATATGTATATAAATAATTAAAATATCATGATAATGTCTCTGTAAAATTAATATTCCATCCAATTCCACACCATTATGTAAATGATATTGTCACTCATGCGTACGTACAGATTGTCGTCTCCACGATGCGATGAGATTTATAGCCACATTCACCATTCATCGACGATTATAAAAATATATATTACTAATTATTTTTTAATATATGACATAAAAATGATAGTAGATATATATATATATATATATATATTTACTTATATATATCTTATTCACTTACTTCTGATCAATATGATATTAAAACGGAAACAACGTTTATGCATACGTACGGCCTACCGTCTCCATAAAAGGTGTTTTCCATTTCATATATCTATCTATTATAAATATTTATATTTTAAATATATATTATATATTAATCAGAGTTTATATTCTGGATTTATTTAAATCATGACCTAAATGATACTATCATGAATAATAAGTTAAAATACATATGATAAAGAAAGCAATTATTACCTGAAATGTTAATTTAACATGAAAATCATTATTAAATGGGTAGTATAAAGTCATAAATGAATCATGTATGATATAATAAATATGATTATGGTCCTGGAATAATCAAAAAACATACAATGTTCATTATACAGGATTTTAAACTTACCCTCGACCAACAGAAAGTGCAAGGCAAGGGGTTTCTTATCTCACTTTTAATTCCGTGAGATTTCCATTGTTCACCACTTATTTATTTCATGTGGTGTATTATGTACTTCCATTTGATAAATATTATCATGATTCTCTTTATATTAATGATATTTTGTGATTCATTTGGTGGTTATTGACTATTGTTTATACGACTCGATTGATTACAACGAGGTAATGGTTATTTCCTCAATCTCATTATTATCTGAGGTTGTTTATGTGTAAGTATTTACTGGGACATATTTATCATCTGTACACATATTTCAAAAAAACGTTTTCAAAATGAATCCTTTAAGGTTTTATGTTAGGTTCTATTTAACTAGATCATCATTTTATTTGTTTTAAATATTTATCATTCTAAATCCTTTTAATTAATGTCCATGTTTTCAAAATGATTTTAAGGATTTATTTATATGGACATGAATGTTTTGAAATGATAATTATTTTAACATGTTTCAATGTCATATGGGAAACTTTTATATAATGATATATTTTAAATTACTTTTTTATAAATGTGTTACTTTTAAATGATTTTACAAAACGGATATTTCTCTCAAAATGTTTTACTCATCATTTTCAACTACGTCAGCATCTTATTCAGGAAATTATTTTTGATTGAGGTCAATTTATTATTATACAATATTCCATATTGTATTGAATGATTTGTGATATTTTTGACTGTGGATGTTGTATTTTTATACCATTCATGGTTTATGGTTAATTTTTTGAAATTTTTTTATGATGTTTTAATACGAATGTTTATGTTATGTTTCAACTTTTCATATGAGTAATGCAGTGGTCTTAGTAAGTGATGGGTGGAGCCTGCTATATCTCCTCGATGCATCAGTAGGTCTCATGAGACAAACTTGTGTCTTGGAAAAGGCCTTGACCAAAATTTTGTCGGTATTTTTGGCACAAGGCCTTGACTATGTGGTAATGATGTCTGGAATTAGTAATTCCCTCATTTTGAAATTAGTTATTACAGGCGATTATTAGACTAGTAGAATATCCATGTGCTTGTTTATATGGTGATGTTTGATTTATTTCTGAAATATTATGTTAAATATAAGTTTTAAAAAGGTTGTTTTTTTTATTACACATCATTCCTTAAAAGTTTATAGATTCTGCTAAATTATTTACCCTTACTGAGCTTCTGATCTCAACACTTTTTTATGTTTCATTTTCCCAAGATCCCAAAAAGTGTTTTATGTTTGAGATATAGGGTTAAGCTAAGGGAGAAATGGCATTATAAAAGGATTATTTTTTGTGTGTTTTATGTTAGAAAGTGTAATGTAAAGTCTATGTATTTAATCTATTTTCCAAGATTGTCAAACTGGTTGGTCATTCGGGACTTCATTCCTTATAATCATGCCAATGTATTAAAATAATGGACCGACTCTGGGTAACTGGGTTTGGAGCGTTAAAAATATTAATATGAAATTGTTTTAGAATCAATAAATATAAATATAAATTAATAAATATCATAGTGGAAAATAAATTAATATTTAAAAATGATGAATAATTCAAAATAAATTTAATAACCACACACATATATATCCTGATAATGGTTTGGACCCCTAAACACTTACATAAATGACCATGGATTCCATTTCATACTCCAATGATACATGCTATATTGGGTACAAACTACTCTTTGTGGGAAAATTATCGTCATCAATTAAAAAAATAGATATGAATTAATCATTAAAAAATTATTATTATAATTTTGAAAAATACATATCCATAAAAATATTCTGTGGAATTAATCACAAGTGGAAGTGAATTGGTATAACATAAAAAAAGAAATCAAATTCCCATGTAAAAAAGGGAACCAAAATTTAAAAAAAAACTATTGTTCCATACCCCCATATAATATTAAAGGTATTATTTCAATGAGAAATATTTTACCCCTTTTTACCTATGAAAAAATACAATATTATAGAATATCACATTATAATTTGTCTCATCTTATAATCTTAAAATTGATAAATTGCATGAAAATTCTTATTTCTTATTAATAAATTTTTATTCATTGATATCACCTAAGGCTCATCAATATAAACAGTTAACATATAATATAAAGAATTATATTATTTAATTAATTTAAATTAACTAGTATAAACCAAAAGGTTAAAAGTACTATATAATATATTTCTATATTTTTTGATAAAAAATCATTAATACAAACCAACAAATTTACCCTATAAATATAATAAAATTTTAAAATTACCCAATTAGATTATTCAATTTTAAAATTATATTATCAAATTATTATGTAATCAAGGTGAATTCCCACATTTATATTTAATCAATATGTTAAATAAGTTTTCATATATGATATACTGAACTAGGTTGATGAAATTTTATATCATATAAAAATAAAATATTAGAATTCAAGATAATCATTAATAAATTACTAAAATTCAATATGAACCATAATTATGAAAATTAAAAAAATATATAACACCAAAAGACAATAAAATAATTCATTAACAATAAATCAGTATCATCATGGTTTCCATGAACAACAAACTCTTATGTATAACAATTTAATGAGGGATGAAATTTATTAGTTTTTTATAATTTAAAAATTAATAAATAAATTTGATTAATGGATATTAGTGATCTATATTATATAATAAAAAGTAATTATATTTTATATTTTTATTTATGGTAAATAGATAAGTATTTGTTTGAAAATATGGTCTTTTTTAAGAACATGGTCGGTTAGAAAATTATTCCTTATATTAAAGTGCTAAGTCCTTGAATAACTAATAATTTTTTTTGAAATATTAATTACACTATAATTATCACATAAAATAGGTATTCAAATAAAAATTAGTCTAATGTCTAGTAGGGTATTTTTCATCCAAAAACAATTGTACAGTAGAATCCTGTAGAAACATATTTTTCCTAGGTGGTTGATAAGGCCATTAAGTGTTATTTTTATCAAGAGAAGGGTACAAATTATTTTTCTAACAAGTGACAGGTTTCTAAGTTTCATTTTATATCTAATCTACAACCCCCAAATTCATAATTTGAATATGAAATTAAATTAAAAGTCATTTTTTTGTGGTGATGAATTTATTAAAAAATAGTTCATTTAAAATTTCAAAAAATTCTTTAAACAGTAGTAATAAGGTGTTATTTTGGATTTGATTGAAATATATCACATCAAAATCAAAAAACAAACATAGTTTCTGGCCTTCTAAGAGTAAGATATAACAAACATCCAATCTTACTTGTATATAGGATATTCTCTACTGGTTTTTCAGTTTAATCGAATTAAAATTTTATATTGGTACATATGGGAGTTGTATATGTCTTGATGTTTTAATATCAAAACTTTTATGATAAATCAATTATATATTTACTCTGATTAAAAAAGTTCCAATTGTTGTTTATAAATTTGAATTTGTGAATAGAATTTTAGTTAACCCATCATACTTATTTCAAATTCATTTTGAATTAACTTTGAAAAAATATTAAAAATTTTATTATTTTTTGAACAAAAAATAATGTCCTCATAATGAATTTTATCTAATAAAATATCATTAAAAAAATATTTCGTAAAAGGTGTTGGATCTTCCAATCCAATAGTAAATCAATTTTTTAATAAAAAAGAATGTAATCATTCATACTGGGTTATAGGTCCTTTTTTAAGGCCATGTATATCTTTAGTTAGTTTAGAAACTGAGTTTGGTTTTTGAGGTTTTCAAAAATAATGGTTGTTTAAAATAAAAATCCACCATTAAATAACCATTTAAAAAGGAATACATTATATCCACATGATATAATTTAAAATTAATATGAGATACATAAGGTAGAAGGATTCTTATGGATTATAGTCTAGATAGAGGGTCAAAGTTATCATCATAATTTATACCCACTTCTTGGTTATATCATTTATCTAATAATATAGATTTATTTGTTATTTTGATCACATGATAATCATATTTTTTTCTAAAGACCTGATTAGTTCCAATAATTGGTTAATTTGGTGTTATTTCTACTAGTTCCCAATCATAAATCAATTTGAATTGGATTTGTTCTTCAATAATTGATCGAATACAAATATCATCTTATAAGGATTCTTAAATATTCTTAGATTTTAACTGAGATAGAAATTCAAGAAATTCTGCAAGGTTTCCTATATTGATTCTATTTCCAATTCATGTATGATGGTCTCCAATAAAAATATCAAGAGGATGGTTATTTATGTTTCCAGACTTTCCAAGAATGAAGAATTCATGATATTTAGTATAATATTTTTCAAACTGGTGTGAATTTTTTTATTCTTTGTAAAAAAACTATTTTAGGGGTTTCAAGTTTAATTTTGTAAAAATAGCCAGTGACTTCATCTACATGATTTTTCAAATTCATTAAAGGGTCAGTTTCAGCAAACATCACATGGACTGATTCTTTAAAAATACATGAATTTTTATTAAACACTCTATAAGAATTAAATGTATTATAATATCCCAAAAATATTCCTCCAAAATCTTCGGTATCAAACATAACATGGTTTTAATTGGTATTCTAGATATAAACATTGCATCCAAAAACCATAACGTACTTTACTTTTGGTTTTCAGTTATTCTAATGTTCATAGGGTGAAATTTCAAAAAATGTCATTCTTAAAACATTATTCATGATAGTGAAATCCATGATTAAAGATTCTTCCAAAATATATGTAGGAATACTATATTCAAGCAACATAGTCTATTCCATTTCATGAATAGTTATATTTATCCTTTCAATAATTCCACATGGTTGAGGTGTCCTTGGTGTATAGAATGATGTGTTCAATTCCAAAACATGATAAAAAAATTTAAATTCATGATTCTCAAATTATCCACCCTGATCACTTCTATATGAAATTATTTAAAAACCTTTTTCATTTTCATCAATATTTTAAAAATGTTCAAAAACGATGAATATTTAACATTAGAGTATTAGAAAATCTTCCAATTTATATCTAGAATAATCATATAATAATACACTAAAATATAACTTTCAGGCCAAAATTTCTACTCTTGATGGTCAAAATAAATCTATATGGATATGTTTTGAAGGTTTTGATGTACTGGTTTTGTTAATATATTTGAAAAAATATTTATGTTGTTTTCCAATTTAGCATGCATCGCAAAATTTTTTGTTGTAAAACTGAAGACTAAGAAAATCCATAACTAGATTTTTCTTAGAGAATTTATGTAAATAATATATATTATAGTGTCCATGTATTATATTCCAAATCCATGATTCATTTTTCATAGTAATTGAAAAATTATATTTTTGTTTACAAAATGAATTCAAATCCAAGGTATAGACATTTGTAGTTATATGTGCTCTAAATTTAAATAACTTATCATTAATGGTACAGAATGAGTTATTAGAAATATAAACATAAAACCTATCAGCATAAATTTTAGAGACATAAATATTGTGATTTAGGACTTCACAAATCATACATTGTAGAATGAGATTGTCTATGGATCTACAATAGTTCTAACCCCAAGAATTTTCTCATTGGCATTGTCACCATATGTGAATATTCCTCCATCCACTTGAGTTAATTCATAAATGTTTTTGTGTCTCCACTCATATACCTAAAACAGTCACTATCTATATACCATTTGTACTTTTATTTTATATTTCATGTTTCTTTCTAATGTAAACAAAAAATTATTTGTTTTTGTACCCATATATTCTTGGATATAGTAGTTTTATAATGTAATGATCTAGGAATCCATATCTACTTTATTTTTCCATATTACATATAAAAGTATTAAGATAACATTTTAGAAACAGAATATCTTTTAATACCACTAACATAATGTTTTCTCAAATGACAATTATTAATGAAATGTCCCTATTTCTAAAATAATAAAATGTAGCATTTTTATAATTGGTCACAAAATAATTTTTAGTTAATTTTATATTTCTCACCATGACATCCAATTCAAAATCATTCCCCTTTAATGAATTTTTTTCCAAGAATCCCATTTAAGATATTTTCACCTTTTTTTCAAAAAAAAGAGCATCACTTTTATAGTATTCCACTTCATCCTGAAATTGGTTAATCATTTTTTCATGATCAACACAGTTTTAGGTTGATGGGTAAATTATTTAATTAATAATGTTGTTTTTTTGTTGGATATCTCTTTAAACTAAATCCATATTAAGAATTTTTTTCAATGTTTTCTTATTTAACACAGAATCATATTTTTATTATAACATAGAACAATAGGCTTCCAAATAACCATTTGTGAAACTACCAGAATCAAAATCATAACATTAATAAGTTTTTACCATTTCACCTCCATCCATGAAGCACATATTGAATATCAGATTTCATTGATCCTATTATGAGTCAGATTCTTAAGGGTTTCTAGAGTATTTAGATACTCTCCATGTGGCTTTCATGGATCTTTTTATTTAGTTATCATTATCATCATTTTATGATATCTATTTTCAATCCTTTTTCATTATTATTTTAATTGAGTACAATCAGTTCATATATGACCCAATTTCATTTTTTCATAGAATCAAACTCCTTATTGTCCATTTTCGTGATTCTTGACGGATTTTTTCAAATCCTATTTTCTTCTTATAATATTTTCTTCACATTATGGCTACCTGAGCAAGTACAATTTAAGAATGTGAGGAATCTGAATTTTTATCTTCATATACTATTTATTTTGTTCTGTTGTTATGATTCTGAGATGTCACCATCTGAGAATTACTTTACTTCTTTACTATAAATTCATGATCTAGATTTCAGCATGAATTTATGCTTCATACATCGTTAGTGTCCCAATTAGATTTTTATTTTTCAGATCCTTAATAGTAGATGATTGGTGAATAGGAGTAGAAATGTCATTCCATTTAAAGGATATTACTATATGAAATTTAAAATATTTATTACATTGATTGATGTGTTCACTTAAGGATATAATATTATTGAAATTTTTCATAAGCCTTACATTCATCTGTGTGATACTTTCACCATCAATATTTGTAAATTTGTCAAATTTTACCTTAGCCTTTTCATATCTCACATGTCTTACATTTCTTATTCCTTGATAGGAAACTGAATTAGTTTTCCAAATCTCATATATAGTTTCATATTGTGATAAAAAATTTAATTAATATTTTCCAAGAAAAATAAAATAAAATTATTCATTACATTCGAATTGATATCTCGTGCAGCTTCTATTTTAGTAGTCTTGGTTTCTAGTTTCTTAGGAATCAGAAAATAAATAAATATTTTTTAGTACATATAGAATCCCCTATTTTTTAGATAGGTTATCATTGGAGATCTCGATCATCCATAATTTTTACCATCTAAATATGGAGCTCTTACAATAGACATTCCTTCTCCCTGATCATCCATTTCCATCTTTATATAGACATTATACTTTTATATTTCAATAGATTTATACAGAAATATCTCATCTTATACCAAGGGATAAGTCGGAATATACAAAGTAACAAAATGTGGGGGTTAAATTTTATCTCTTCAAAAATATTCCAAAATTTTAGATTTTGACACACTCCTTGATTTATACACATAAGCAGTGTTCTATTTTGTATGGAAATGAATTTATAGTGGATATGAAGAAATAAATAACACAACATTTTATAGTGGTTCATGGCACAATTATCCCCTAGTCTACTCTACCAATCACACACTATGTGAGATTTGAAAGATTCATTAGCATGGTCCTCTTTTCAAAATCCCGTAAATCAAAACCTGAGTGTAGGAAGTTGAAACTATTACATTAGAACTAATAACAAATACATCTAGTTCTATAATAGAGAATAAAATTTCAAGATCGTACATTATGAAGCTGCTACTCCACCAATACTGAGTAGTAGAAGTTGTAACACTAATAACTCCAAAGATAAATTTCAAGGTTTGAAGTTGATATTCCAAGTTGAAGCAACAATCATTTTTCAATTGATAGATATTCTTATCTAGAAAAGAATATCTTCATGAATGAAACAGTCTTAAGCGAACCTTGTTACAAAATGATATTCCATAAGTTGGAAACTAAATATAATTCGTAATCTTACAGAAATATAAGATTTAAAATTTATATATCCAATGTGTAGCTTCGTTTAGAATTGATCATTTATTGTAGCTTCATTATAAAATATAATTTCAATATTATAGTCTCCTATTTGAATCAATTTTCACACATATAATATTTAAGAACCACACAGAAGGAATATATAGAATAGATAGATTTCATTAGTATTTCAGATTCAAAAGAATTTCTTCATTGATCACTAAAATTCAATTTCTAATTGATGAGGGGAGTCATATAGTCCCTTTGGAACATGAGTGATTTTCTCAGATGAATAATGTTCTTTGAAACTATCATAACGATCCTTCAATCAGTCTATAATTCTGACCCGATCATTGCTATAGTGTCATATTGAAAATAAGCCCTAATAATTCCTCCATTGTAAACACAACTTAAGGTTGAACTGTGTAGCGTAGAGTTTATTTTCATAGCATAGGATTCCTTTGTGTATTTTTGGGTTGCTTTAAACATATGGGTCTATAACCATACTATAATATTTATGTAAAGTAGGAAAAAAATAGTGTAGGGATGATAATATAAAAATTCACCTTTTATAATAATATCCCAAATGCTTTTATGATTATCCTTGCATTCAAATTCCCGAATGTAGTGTTGATAAATACTAATACCAACTTCCAATGTTGGGTAGTTGATCCAATAAAATATCAATACTCCAGACATAAGTATACTCCTCTAAATGGAAATCATTTAGTGTAACGTAGGGTTGATACCATATGAATAAATTTATCTTTTCTAATATAACGTAGGGTTGATAACCCAAATGATCATTTTATAAACATTGGTTTTGAATGAGTGTTTCCATATTAATTTCCATAATGTTAAATTCCATAATTCTAGATATTAATTCCTAAAAACTCACAAAAGAAAACATCATTTGAAAACAACCAAGGGTATTTGTGGGCATCAAAATCATCATACTTTTTTGAGTATTGTAGAGACAATGCATGGTATACTAAAACATAGCCTCAAATTTAAAACAATTGGTTTATTATTCACCTGATTTTCCATAATTATGAATATCAATTTTGTAGAATATTAATTTCTCAAAACATATATATTTTTATTTTTTAATTTTATTTAATAGATATTTACATTAATTTAATAATTAATAAATCATCATTGTGAATGAATAGAAGGTTTTTCCCTGAAATTGAATATATTATTTTTATAGATAACATAAATATCAAAGATTTATACATAAAATTTTAGTCAAATATATATTCTAAAAAAATATATATATATAATAGTTTTAGTAATTAAAAACCATAGTGTCATCTTTTTGAATTTTTGATAAATAAAATATTAAAAGGGCTATAATGCCAAACAAGATTATTAAAAAATGTCATAAATTCTACTCAAATATAATTTTTCCAAAACATTCTCATAAATTAATACCGAGACAAACATTAGGGTCATTTAATGGTCCATATAATTTTAATTAAATTCAATTTGTTGATCTCGTTTATCTTGAACATGATCTATGTTAGTGATTCATAAGAATTAATGGTAGATATGTCATAAATAAAAATAATATATAATTAAGAACCATGAAATTAATTTAATTTTTTGTCAATATAATACATTATATTCATTCATTATGTATATTTAGTCATATCTATGTTAAGACAACTTATTCATTTCAGGTAAATTTCACTCTTATTACCCTTCAAAATCATTGCAAAAATATGTAGATAATATTATGTCTAGATTACATAACAATTATTAACTAATAATATAAATAATTAGTAATTCAAAATATTTAAAAAAAATTCATGTAAATACTTTTTAGTAGAAAATTATTGTCTGTAAGACACCTTTTTAACATTTCAAACATCTCATAGGGACTACGTCGACACTAAAAAAATATTATAATCTTATTTTAAAATTACTATTATACAATATTCATATTCTAATATAATAAATCATCAATTAAATATGATTGATAAAATATAAATCATAACAATGTATTAAAGTTATCAATAAAAATACTGTATATTATAAAAAATTAATTCTTTCATATTCCCCAAAAAAAATTACATTCTAAGAAAAATATATAATATTATTTCTATGATGAATTTGACATTCTAAAGTAAAAAAATAATTTTTTTGTCAAATTAATATTATATAATATTAAATTTAATGTTTAATATGTTTCCATATTTTATTAATAAAATTATATTTTATAAAAATTACATAACATATATATTAAGAATTAGAATATTCAATTAAAAAAATATATTTAAAAAAATTATTCAATCAATACCTGAGTTTTTTTTTGATTGGTCCCATGCTATAAAACCATGGTGACCTGTATCTATAGGAATGAATGTATATGGAAGTCGCAAGTGTCATGCCCCTATCTTCTTTAGAAGTTCCATACCATTAATTATCATATCTAGGGCCTCATGGGTGCCATTCCTCGATCCCCTAGTGGGCTGTTACTATTAGTATTAATACGTATGGTTTATAATTTTCATAACTAGATCCCATAATCAGTGAAATATCATTATGCAATAGGTTTTATACCATCATAATAGGTCTGTAAAATACCAAGATTTCCATCATCAATAATGTAATATAATAAGGTTACATTGGATTTGTTAGTGTACATAGACAATTCAAATTATAAATTTAAGAACACATAATATATGATAATATCCATCTCACTATAAAATTTCAAATAAATCAAATAATTTAGACACTTTAATTTCATTTACTATTAGGTCAATGGAGGCATGTCTGTCTCCAATTGCCTCATTTAACAAAAAAAATCATCTAACTAATAAAAGAATAATTCTAACCACCAATGGAATGAATTTATCATGGGGAAGATCAAAGAAGTCGCCTAAAAGATACCTCATGTTGGGGTTTACAACCTCCAAAAATATAAATATAATAAAGGTTAATCCCATTAAAGTTTTAACAATTTAATTAAGAAATTTACTTAATTTTAAAAAAAAGTACAAAGGTATATTATGTGACACAATGTCGATAATGTTGTAGATAAGAAAACTGTTGGGAAAATTTCAATAATATGAACATTAATGATTCTGTGGAACACCCTTCCTGTATCAACTTTTATTTCAACCAAAATTTAGAGATTCATAACAATAGATGAATGCCCTAAAAAGAGAATATTATCTTAAAACAATATCTCAATGGGAAGAGAAATAAATAAAATAGACAATGGAATATTGTTCGTTATAATGGGTATTGAATGTGACAAGTGGGATTTAAATCAGTAGTCAGATAGAAAAATGGATTCAAAGCATATGTTAGGTATAGACGAGGAACTCTCCACAGTTAGGAGAGAATTTCTTCTCTCCCCCGGAAAAAAAGAAATAAAGTAGATTAGAATCTCTAAAACAATTGATGGAAAATTGTATGTTCTCCTAATATTTAATGGTCTCCTGGTTGGGCATCATGATTTTACTAAACATGCGCTATCCTTTCAAACCCCATTGTCCCGGTGATAAAACCCTCAGGGTTTGTAGCACACGGTTAGAAAAACCTTGTATATCTTGTTCCCTCTCAATAACTTATACCAGCATGGTTGAATCCCTTAAATAAATGTTTAGGAAAACTATGTGGAACAGTTACTACTATATATGGTTTGAGATGAATGGTTTAGGAAAACCATGTTATAACCATGTTCCACTACTTTGAACTCTGAAAACTAGTGATCAAGGCTCAAAAAATCCCTAGATTATTCCAATCCCATCATTAAACAATATGGAACATTTTTAAGGATATAAGTATGTATTTAATAAATTAAAAAAATGACACATACCTCAAATGGAAAAATAGGATCGTATAGTCACCACCTCTTAAATAAAAATGTCCATGAGTTTCCTTTCTAATAGTGTTTAACCATCATCTAGGAATAAATTTTTATATTGACCAATTATGTCTTCCAATTGTTCATAGCCATCATCCTATATGTGTACACACATCAATAGCACCCAAACAAGAATAAACTACCTCCCTCATATATACTTCCTTTTATTGTCCAAAATATTAATAATGTTCTACTCATAATACTCTTGAACGTCTAATTCCCCAACATAATGGTTGTAACATAAGAGATTATTTCAAATGATATCAATTACACTAGAATACATTGATTACACCAGTCATGTGTCAATACCTCTATGGTAAATATAATCAAAAATATATTAGCCTAAATATATTAAAACTCTCAATGATGAATAACATAATGAGGACATATATTTCATTTTCATTTATTCTATTTAGGCCCTAGTATAGGTGAAAAAATTATGAATACATAACTCCCCAGCATGAACAATATTAGGTAATAATGATAATTGTCTTATGACTTCTTACGAGAAAAATTTATTGAAATTGTCTTCTAAATAATCTATACTTATTTATAAATATTATCAATGAGATGGGTTTCAAGTAGAGCTGCTGCACCTACCTTTCAAAATTACATGGGATACCTATATGTAATATCATATAAATTCTGACCCTAATCCATTTTTAAAGCTTCTAGAAAGAATTAATTATTGGTGACCTCGAAATGGGGTATATTTTTCTTCTAATAAACTACTAAATCTAGTTTTAATTCTCAATGTGTATCATGTAAAACATATATCATCTAGATAGAGTACCCCTCAGTCTGAGTGTGGATGATTGAGCTCCAGATATCCTATATACCCAATGATTTATGTAACACCTTATAAAACCTCAACATGAAAAAAACATACCTACCATAAATGATAGTATGAGGGACCCCATGTATTAATATAATCTCTTAGAAATTTAGTCTTAGATGCTCATCCATTTAGATGTTTTACCTAATTAATATGATGTGAGTGACCTTCATGACTTAGTTTAGGATCACCAATTATACATCACTACATCGAGTGGATATAGGTATGCTAGTAGAAAACCGTAGTTAAATCCTACCATTTGAATCCCAGAATAGGAATCCTTAATAAAATCTATGCTTCATTCTAGTGTTCTACCATCACATGTAAATTCATGGAACACTGCATAGAAGATCAGGTTATCTCCTTATTAATACAAAGCTATCTGTGTTGGTGTTGTAGGTAATGATATATCTTTTTATCCCAAGGGCGTGCCTCCCATGTAGAAGAATTACACACTCACATCAATTCATTCCTGATGTTTATAGTTACTCAAGAATGTCCATGGAAGTGTATGATTGTGTCCCCATGAATGTTCCATCACATTAACGGATCTCCTCTTATTACACTCTCACTCAAGACTGGTCCCTCATTATCCAATACTCAAAAAATCATAATTCTATATAGGGATGATGGGAAAATATGTTATAATGAAATTATAAACACTTATATATTGTGAATAACATCCAATAGCTTCATAGAAAATATATCCATATACATCCACACACTACTTTCTCCAGAACTACATTTTTATCAGTCCATTGAATCATTGAATCTTCAATAACACTACACATCCCAAGAATGTGATAAATCTAAATTTCAAACATCTATAGATAATCAATCCAAAATCACTCCATGAGGATCAAGTCACTATATGTGAAAATAAACCTAAAAATTTTGGGGTCCATAGGCACCAAAAACTTCATTCTCATAGGGAAATTTATACAATAACTCATGGTGTTAACTATGATTTATGTGCCTCTCACTAAGAAAACATCATAATAGAATTATACCTCCCTCTATTTAGAGGTAGAATTATTTATTGTTTTATTGAGTAGGATAATTAAATGTGAATATATGTGCATCCCTCTAGTGACTAGAGGGACACCCTTAGGTTATAGAAATACACCTAGTCATGCTAAGGAACTAAAGAATCTAACCAAAAAATAATGTTGTAACATTAAAAATAGTGGAATAATAGGAACCATATAAAATGATTGCCCCTATACAAAGGGTTAATCCATACTCTATCATATAATATAATATTGGATACACATAATATCATAAATGGTTTTCACCGTATAAAATAAATAGATTCAAAGCATGAGGCATTCCGTAGTTGAAATAATGATATATTAACCTTGGTACCATGTGTCAAATAAATTGAAAAAAGGTATATGATACAAAAATTTACCTCTATATGTAGATTGTTGAAGAGAATGATACCCTATAACATGATTCTCCACAAAATCTTTTCACACTCTATGGTACTAATAAACACAATGAATTCAATGAGCAATCCCACTCGGTTTAAACTACTTAACTACTATCTCGATCCACATGACATGACCATAACACTAGGTTGATCACCATAAAGAACACTATGTCCATGCATGAAGTGGAGTTGATGATCCTAATCACAAACCCAATGAACATTATAATCCCCAATTAGTATAATCTTGAGGGATGATACCATAACACATATTTAAATTGACCATCTTTCAATAGTTTCATCACTCAAGTGGGGACATCTCAGTATAAGGTTTCACATGACCCTACTCACCCAAATTGTTGAATGTCCAAAAAACATCCATTATGTGAACTATACTTGGTAATTACCTCATGAGAGGTCTCAATAAAGGACTTCTATCCTATTAATACTTTACAAATAGGTTTGTGAAATATTTTCACTCAAAATTGAATTTCTATAATCCTTCAAGTTATGTTTGGTTATAATATCTTGAATTAATATATCACACATGATAGCCATTTGGAAAATGTTCATATATGAATGAAATGGATTCCTTATTTATCCTAAAAAACTTCTCGTTTTACTAGATCAAAAATGGTATAGAGATAGGTAAATCTATAAAACTCCATAAAATTAACCGTGTAATCAATAAAAGACATAAAAAATTGTTATCGGCTTATGAGAACCCTAAAACAATCAACCCTCGTGTTTTCATTGAAAACAATTGAATATATATTATATATCTATCCAAATCACTTAACATTTTGAATATACTTAGTTAAAAATATCACAACTACATTTGGTGGATCTAGGAAGAATATACGTATAGAGATTCAATCTCCTCCTAGGAGGTTTCTATATTTAATTTAAGATATATTTTCAATTCAAATTATATAACTATACATCATATGGTCTGAGATATCCTAAAATGGATGGTGGATTCTACTTATTATACTATCACAACATCCGCACTATACAAGAGGAAAACCTCTTTTCTCTATGTATAGTTTCAATATGTAGTCGAAATTCCCATTGAAAAAGGGTTACATCACACTTATTTGGGATAAAAAGATGTTCCAATGGTAGAACAATTGAATGTAACACTAGTGGATAGTATCCCACCAACTCTAGATCTTGATCATCACTACCTTATTGGCGTATGACTCATGCATGTCTTGGTGGAATAACTTTACTGATTCTAATCACACACATAATATTGTTTTTTTAATGGAAACATCACATATAAAAGAATAAGATATATTCAATACATCCTATATAAAATTCATATCCCTATTCCTACTCATAAATCCAGGACTTTTGTGTTATGAATGATCAAATAAAATAGGAGTCCCTTTCTACTTATAAATACTATGGTTGAGTCTATATCAAGTTCTCTATTTCATTTAAAGGGTCTCAATATATAGACAATCAATTTCATGTTATATGGGAAAACCATTTAATTTTATATTTTGAAAACCATCTAATAGAGACAATATTATACATTAATATTTAATAGTTCTTTAATTTACTTAATTAACAAAATAACTGAAGTAATATTCTAAAATTATACATGAAAATTATTTCTAAATTGTAATTGGTTGTTAAGTAAACTATATAAAGACCAATAAATATGATTCAAAAAAATAACATTTATTATATTTTGATTTTAAAAATTCAATCGTTATTACCAATATTTAGAGGTACATTAACTCTTTTAATTAAATGTGATATTCATGTATTCAAATTTAACAAACATTTTATTCTTTGAATCCTCATTTACATAACTAAAACATGTGATAATTAGTTATATTTTTATGACATCATCAACCAAAATTGAAAAAACATTTAGGTTGATTTACCGACATGAATAACCAATTATTAATTCACCTTTTTATTTTAGTATTGTTAATTCTATAACAGGTTCGTTATTCATGAAGTATAAAACCAGATACAAGAATTTAGGAAATGAAACCAACAAGTAATGGATTAATTCATGATATATTAATCTTATAAGGTTCTTAAAATGATTTTTGATGAATGTTTCCTTTTCTTAGTAAGATAAGTATAAAATTAAATGAAACATGAAAATAATTGTATCATCACTTATCATGTGTATCACTCAATTTTAGAATCATTACAACTATAATAAAAATAATCCATTGCATCATTTCCCATCACAGTTAATTTGGATATTCCTCATATTTCAATAATATAATCAAAGGCACAATCTCATAAACAAATTCTTACATGTCCTATTATCTTTTATACCATCCAAAAATCTACATAAAATAAACAAATTATATGATTCCAATTTGTAACATATCATTCCAGGTTCCCTCATAAGTTATCAAACGATGTTTTCCATAAATACTCAATCATGATGCATTTTATGGAAAAGTATTTCAACTATTACCAAGGGGCCATTGTTGTAAATGGGTGTTTATTAACCACATAATAAAAGTACCATAATGGTGTATTAAATGGATAAAGTGAGGATGTAGAATACCTATCAATGCCTATAAACGCAAAATTAAAACAACCTAATGATATTGAAATTCATAAATAGAAATATCCAGTACCATTTACAAACATGATGAAATGTCTCATATCTAAAAAATGCAATAGGAAACTATATCATTTTGTACACATACATGCATGCATATAAAAGTACCCAAAAAAACGAAAAATAATATCTACAGATAGCATCATGTGTCATAACATAGTTCTATGCTCCCCCTTTCCCATGCTACAACCAATCAAGATTCAACAACTACTTTCTTTCCTAGTCCATAACTGCATTTTTATAGTCTCTATTAGTATCCATTAGTGGATCCACCATGGTTCCAAATATACATTTTGGGATTCCACTAACAATGTCTATATCAAATTAGGTTAGTTTTCATTGACTATATTCTCAAGTAGGCATAACATATTAGAAGTATTGTAAAGTAAATATTTTCTGTCTATGGTATAAACTGTTGGAGAATAGTGATATAAAAAATCAGAATATATATATATATATATATATATATATATTGAGTGTGAATAGGCGGTAGTAACTAGCATGATATATACGACATGTGGAAATACTATCAAACATCACACATAATATAACAATGGAAATCTCATCGAGACAATGGATATAGTAAAATGTAAATATCTTGTTATCATTAGAAATATGTGGGATATGTCCTAATGTGCATAACTAGGTCTGCCTCTATCCAAAGATATGAATGTAGATATATGTCATAGGTTTCAATCCATGATCATTATCATCAGTTCCATTTCATAAATGACAGTAATTGGAGGTCGTAGGTGTCACGACATGACGCAACAGGTTTTGAGTCGTGACTCCCCAAGCCCACCTCTAATAGGTCAGGGGCTGAAGACCATCGCCAAGTAGGCTATCAATCTAATGGAAGGAAATATCCTAAGGTTATGTACACATAAAACCCCACATACACTACCATGAAATAGTACAGAGATATATAAAATTGAGAAGATAATGCATGCATACATCTATCATATATAAGAGAGAAACAAAAGTGCAAAAGGGAAAAAATAGGGACCACCAAAATAAAACTACAAATGTGTCCAAATTGCTCAGTAGGAGGGGATCACTATCAAAATAACCCACCTGTATGATCCTTGACAAAACTCCTGTAAACACCCTGGTCAGTCTCGCTCACCTCTGCCTACTACGGGTCCTCCTAGGACTCCATTGAAAGGTTTGTTGTCTTCCCTATACACAAACATGTGCAGGAAAATCCCTTACAGGGGTCAGTATAAAAATACTTAGTGGGAACCGCAATACCCCAAAAATAAAGGAGAGAAACTGAAAGGAAACTATCTGATCGTCACACCCAGTGGGAAACCAAACAAGAGAGAATCTCCATCAAGAGACCATCCTCTGCTAAATATGACTAGTCAACTCAACTCAGGTGTATTCCCATAGATACACCATGAACATCGTCTTAGGTAAATACCCACAAATATACCATGAAAAACCAGATATACTCATTTCATAACCCATGACTCATAAGGTTACGAACTCCTCACTTGCAATAGATACATAACTAGGATAACACACTCCATGAGATCTGTTATCCATGATGACACTCGTCTGATAGATAATGCTTGTCAGATTTCGTAACTGAGAACCCCACGCAAAAATAGTGGAATTACCAAACTCCTAAAATATAGTATCACTCCAAGGGTCCACTAGGGGCTATAACAACCCACTCTAGTAACTCGAAGAACTCACATATAGGGGATCACTCCTAGGAACTGCTGGGTGATTTCACAACCCGATCTGGAGCTCCACAGATCACCTCACTCAGTTAGAGGATTGTCACCCATGTAAATAAGGTCACAACGATACAAGAACCCAATCTGGTATAAATAATGATATAGGGGATTGAACCAATGATTCACCAGTCCTAAAGAATCCCCGAAAATAGTAGGGGATGGTAGAACCCACGATTACTCAACCCTACTATAAACCACAGGCTGAGTAGGGGATCATATACCCGATGATTCCAAAACCCTACTATTCAGAGCCCAGTACATAGGGGAACATATTATCGATGATACCTCAAACCCAACATTGGTTAAACCGATAGATAGGGGATCATCACCTGTGGATAAATGGTTATAGAAATACCAAGAACTCGATCTAGGGAAGCGAAGACAGAGGATCCTTCTCTGAACCCACAAGAGTGATGCCATAACTCTATCAAAAAATTACTCCCATCGAGAGTATCACAAAATTTTACTGGGGTTGTAATGTCCCATGAACACTCATAGGAACAAACCAAGGGAGTTCAATCATCCGCTACTGGTCCAAACGTCGCTAACCCAAACAACCCACAACATCACCACACTGCGTACCTTTGCGGTTCAAACTGAAGCAACCGTCGCGTTACATGCATAGAAACACAAGGGATAGGATATTTACTCACCCAAAAGATCAACCAGTGAAAAATTACTATTCATAATAAGTCTAAGCAGGGCCCAAACCACGATTACAAAACCCATCAAGCGGATCCCACTATTGTGATCCTTTAGAAAAAATGCATGAGATCATCTACTCGTTTTTCTAATAATGGATAGTAGATAGAAAAGTCACATTTCTATATAAACAACCAAAACTAGCCTTGTGGGTCACACACCACGATCTTCATCCTAGCACCTAGAAACTATTCTGAAATGTCTGACATACTATCATGATCACAACACCACTGATGGCACATCAATTGTAAGCTCAATGCAGATGTTACGGAAGGTCGATGTTGAATAATAATAAAATATTATTAATATTTCAATTTTTTGTTTCCACAAGCTATGAACCTGACTCATAAAACACCTGAAGCAATCTCAAAAGTTCTCCCTCTATGCATGTATCACATTTCCACAAATGGCTCACAAATCGGAGTTATGGTTTGCGAGTTACAGGGGTTTAAATAACCAATAGAAAATCATGGTCCGACCACCACCTGTCTTGCCAGAAACCGCCACACTCCCACCAGAAACCGCTATGCCAGAGCTAGAATCTTCTAAGCTACCATTGTGCCGCTGCCTCACTCACTAGAATCTACCGAGGTAGCTACCGAAAATATGGTTTTCTGTCAGAAGACTTCTGATAACCATTGGGAGCACCCTAGTGCTTCAAATTCAGATCCAAAATATGTTTTTGAAATCTCATGACCGTAACTACAAATACCTTATGTCGATTTAAAGAAAACAAAAATGCATAAATGGTATCCAGGATATTATAACAAAACCACCTATCTTTTGGCAGATTGTCGATGCATTGCTTGCTCCACTACTACTGCTGCACGATCCGGGAGAGCCTGCCATCAAGATATGAGTCTGACGACACGTCGTTCACTCTATTACGGGAGTTCGTCAAGGAGGAATAGAGTATGATCTCCTAGCAGTTACATCCTCATTGAGTGAACATCAATCAGGTGGAGAGGGGATTTAATTAATATTTTTTAATTAAATAGGCTCTATCCAACTGTTCGGATCCAGACTCACCTCTGACCACGCTCTGGACACGGAAAAATCTTAGGGCACCCCGACATTCTTAACGCAATGGTGCAATAATAATTTCATTTATTGACACTGTTGAGGAGTTATTCAAGCTGATTCCTACAAATACATTATTCATTTATTTACATAAAAACACCACTGGTCACCTTTTTATATAGAAGGAATGCACCCGCAAAGGTTACACCCCACCTATGGTAAAATACATGCTCTGGATGTAATCAGGCCATTATATTCTTGATCTGAGACAACATTTAGGAGATAACTCGTTCCTACCTAATGCATAGAATAAAAAATAATATTTCAATAAAAATAATTCTGTACAAACCGGGCCTTGGAATCCCACATCATCTTCAGGCCTAGCTCTAGACATATTCTTTGGAATATTTCAATGTATGATAGGTCCAAAACAAAAGTCACTACATCTCCCCCCATGCTTCTCTTTGAATAATAGAGTATCGTGTGTTGTACGCAACTTCGAGTTCTAACACACCACTACCAATCAAACTAGCCATCATGAATAATAATTCCCACTTTTTGATATTTCATAAATTTTATCTTTCAATATGGACTTCATTTTTGGATTCGGAATATTGAAATTATCCTAGGGTGAATTTTTGGTATTTTTCTGAAAACTTTCAATTTTTGATGAATAGTGAAAAACACTCTGTTATAGCTTAAAACCGATTTTTTATTTAAATAATTATTTATTTTATTTATATTTAATTTAAGTCTAATTAGATACATAATACCTATATATTTTCAATGTAATTAATTAGATTCAATTTATAATAATTTTATATATATAAAAATATTGTAGAACTTTTCACCGTCTTTTACCCACCTTCCAGGAGAATTTTCAAATTCACATGAAACATGATTTTACAGATTATTAGAGTGTGATTTAAAAATCCAAGATACATGTTAGATATCAGTATGTAAAATGTTGTTCAATAAGGTGAAAATAATTTTTGGTGAATTGTATCTTTTTACTTTTATTTACCACGGTTAATTGTAAATAGGGTAATTAAGGGTACAAATGATTTTATTATTACACTAACACATGTCCTAATTCTATTGGATATGTATAGTTCGACCAAAATAAACCTTAGGAATAAAATATGAACCTCTTTTTTCCACTTGGATTAGATTAGGACATTTATTATTATTTAATTCAAAGAACAGTTAAAAGATTTAATATCAATGTTTAATAACTAAAAAATTATAAATTTAGGGTTACAAATAAGATAAATTTGACTATAAATATTAACCAGAAAGCTAAAAAGATTTATTTCAAAATTTAATTTTAGTTTTATTTTTAGACATTAAAATTTTAATTTATTTATGACAACATGATGGTGCAGTAATTTCCTAATTAATGAAATATTAAAATAATTGATATTATATATATCCAAATAAATGTAATTTCAGACATTTTATAAATTACACTAATTTTATAGGTTAATATGACATATTATGGATGGTTAGATGAATTATTTTCGAAGCAATAACAAATTTATGAATTTATCAAAAACAAAATACCAAATAGTGTCGAAATTGACATAAAAGATTGTATAAAACTAATATTTTATTATTAATTGATATTCAATTACTAAAAATCTATGTTTTGTCAAAAGGTCTTATATATTCATAGGTGTATCATTAATGAACCATTTGGGGTATTCTTGAATGTATATAGTTAGTTTATTAAGCATATAATATAAAAATACAAAGAGACATCGTAAATGTCAAACTATTTAACTAAGAGTTAAATCTAAAAGTTAATGTTAATATAGTGACCCAAACCTGTCTAAAACCAATTGGGTGAGAGGATTTCGACCCATACCTACCATATACATTAAATAATCCATTTTTGAGCCATTATATTTTGACAATTATTTTATTATAAAATAATATTTATAGCTTTTCCTAAGGTGCCCCTCACCCTTCTTATAAAAGGGCACTCCCCCTTATCTCTAATTCACACCTTCAAAGCCATTTGGCTCGGCCAAAATCTTCCCAAATACCCTTTAAATATTCCTCCCTTCATCCTAGAGGCATAAATTTATGCATAATTCCAACCTAATTAGCCATTTTGATCAAATACAATGGAAGAACCCGAAGAAGAGGTAAATATTTAATCACCTCTTTCAAATTCAATTCTTCTCCCACTTCCTTTTTCTGTGTTGTTTCTATTAGGAAATAATAACTACAATATATTCTATATACTGTAATTTTATTTTAAATATGGTACAACCAAATTCATTATTCTATCCATCCTTTAAATTACATGTCACTATACGTGCGTACGTACGACTTACCGCCTCCACATCGTGGTGTAATTGTTATTCAATACTTTATTTTTTGGATGGGTATAATAAGGATTTTTAATTGATGTAAATAATAAATATAACATGATAATTATTTTGTATATATTATATGGCATCCAATTATATATTATTTTAATATCAAAAGAATTATATTGTCGCTCGTGCGTACATAAAGATTACCGTCTCCACAAACGCGATAAGATTCATTCCCCATCAAATCCATTTAAGACTAATTTTCATTATATGATTAAAAATAATGTTTAATGACGTAATATTATTCTGGATATGAATAATATACATCCCATACATAACAAATAAGACTCACATATCACAGAATATAAAGGAAAACGAATCTGTTAACACCTGAAACAATGATAATACAAAGATATTATTAACAAAGCAATGATAAAAGATCATATATGATATCATATTATTGTATATGATTTTTTCATAATATAATAAAAATTATTTCACCATTATACAGGATTCTTACATACCCTCGACCAAGGAAATGTACAAGGTAAGGGTTAATTTCACAATCTCTTCATTATCTGAGGTTGTTTATATGTAATTATCTACTTGGACCTATTTATCATCCACATCCATGTTTCTTAAAAATTTATTTCAAAACATTATTACTATTTTATATACTGTTGTTTAAATTCATTTATACCCTTGTTTGACGTTTTATAATATTTTTATAAAGGAATATTTCCGTTGTTTTCCAAACAAGGTCCTTTTTACCCTTTTCGACAAAATTAAGGTAATAATGTCTTTTTTATCTACTACAGATGGTGAGGCAATTTTCTGCTGTTATAAAATCATCAAATAATAACTTACAAGATAATAAAAATATTTTCAAATTAAATGTTCTATTTTATAATTATGTGACTTATAAATGATTTCAAGAATGAGATATTTCTCTCTAATAGTTTTGATTTTGTCTATGTCGACATACTTTGATGGATTTTATGCTTATTTGAAGTTGATTTATTATGATACAAAAATTCCATATTGTATTGAAGGTTTTGTGATATTTTTGACTATGGATGTGTCATTTCATACCATTCATGGTTTATGGATAAATTATTGACATTTGGTATGCTAGTTTTAATATTAATGTTAATGTTATGTTTAAAACTTTTAATATGAGGAATACATTGTACTTATTAAGTGATGGGTGAAGCCCGATATAGATCGTCTATGAATCCGTAGGTCTCATGAGACAAACTAGTGTCTCTGCACAAGGCCTTGACAAAATCTTATTTTTAGTTTTGGCAGAAGGCCTTGACTATGTGGTTATGATAGTATGGCATTATGCATTACATCATTATGAAAGTGGATATTGATATTTCATGTGATTATTTAACTAGTATAATATCCATGTGAGTAAGTAAATGGAATTATTTGATTTTACCTTTTCTATATTATGATGAAGTTAATGATTAAAAGGCTTTTGTATTATTCTTATACATTCCCTTACATGGTTATGCTTATTTAATATTTTTTCCGCTATTTTGATATCCTTATTGAGCATTTGAGCTCACCCATTTCTATGTTTTATTTTTTCCTAGATGGAAAGAAGTATTTTATGACTGACTAGTAGGTATAGTCTGATGGGATATGAGTGTAGACTATAAATTCTATGTTGTTGTAGTTCTTCACTTTTTTATGTAATGTAAGTCTTATGAATGTATCTATTGTTTCAAGGATACTAAACTAATCGGTCTTTCGAGAGTTGATCTTTTGTGATCATGAAAATGTTATGTAATAATGCACCGACTCTAGGTAACTGGGGTTAGGGAGTTACAATTGGTATCAGAAGAAGTTTAGTACAAACTTTGGAAGCTAGATTTAGATAAACTCTTATTATATCACATAGACCTGAGATAGACTTTGAGGATTTGTATAGAAGAACTTTATAGAATTTTGGAAATGTAGAGATTTTTTATGTTTTCCAAGAAATAAATCCTAATCTTGATACAAGAAGCTAGAGGCGTCTCAGGGATAGATGTATCTAGTGTTGAAACTCAAAAACATTGCTTTCATCTAGACTCGAACGAGAACTGGGCACGACAACGGGCCATGCTGCAATCTTGGTTATGGAACTCCCATAGGATATGATTACGATAATTCTAATTTTATTTACAAACCATTATGAAGGGTTTATGAGTATATACATCCTCAATGAATTTTTTTTATGATTATGGATTATATCCATAAACTGTTCAATTTATGTTAAGAGTTTTACAAATTTGTAATTATGTATTTCGATTCATAAATGGATATAGATTGTGCCCTTTTTTAGAAATGGTTCTTAGTTGAATGAATGGAAACTATATCAATGCATGAACTCCATGTAGGGATTTCCCTCCTAATGAAGATAGTTATAGTGGAGCTGGTGATGCAACTGGGGCTGATCCGATTATCATTATATTGAGACTACTCACACAAGTTATGAATAATATCCTTACCCGTATAGAGCACCTGGATCTACAACGTGGAGGATCAATGATAGACCGATTCATGAGAAAACAACCACCAACATTCAATGGAAGTACAAATCAATTAGTTGTTGAGCAATGGATAAATTCCATAGGGAAAATATTTCATCCCTTGGGGAGTAGGGAAAGGTAAAAATTTATCATGGAAGTTTACCACCTCACAGGAGATGTCGATCAATGGTGGTCATTGATTCAAAAAAAGATGATGATGAAGTATAAAATATGTAATGGAGGGAGTTTAAAGAGATTTTCTTAGAAAAATACATTCCTCGTGACCATCAAGCAGATATGGAAAGGCAATTTATGAGTCTGAGGCAAAAGGAAGATGAGAATTTCACAAAGTATAAAGTTAACATTACATGGTTAGCGAGGCATGCAGAAGATCATATACGTAACCCAAGAAGTAATACTGATCATTTCTTTGATGGGTTAAATCCTTTTCGATTTTATAAATTAGTCTCATAATCCTTCTCATCATACGAAGATATTATCTCATGTGCTATCAAGATAAAAAAATAAATCTCTATGTCATATTATATTAAATCAAAGGTATAGAAGAAGAGATCCGGTGATCACTCATGAAATGGAAATAAGGTGATGAAGGGAAAAGTTGAATATCTAACCTATAGTAAATGTGGGAAGAAACACCCTAGTACTTGCTTGATGGGAATGGGAGTCTGTTACAAGTGTGGGGAAAAAGGCCACCAAGCTCGTGATTGTAAGGGGAAGAAAGAATCTATCAATGTTCAATGCTTCGATTACTGGGAGATGGGAAATTATTCAAATGAAATTCATAAGCTTCAGGGGAACATACCTTAGAAAATGCCAAGGGATCAAGAACAAGATTATTCTATCTCTACAGCTGAAGTAGAAGCTCTGAATGATGTGGTGGTAGGAAATTCAATGGTTTCCTCAAGTTTAAGAAATGATTTATTTGATTCTAGATCATCAAATTGTTTCATATCATCCCAGTTTGCTAAGAATATTATATATTTGAAATTTGATTTAACAAGGGAGTTGTCAGTTAAAATTCATAAAGGAAGTATCATCGCTACAGTGTTTTGTGAACCTATTCTCATTAGAGAATATAAATGTTCTTTATTTGATGATCTCTTCATTATAACGATGATTGAATTTTATATAATCCTTGGTATGGATTGGATTTTAGACCATGATGTGAAGATTTATTGTAAGAAGAATGAGGTTACAATTTTTGATGATGATGATAAAGAACACCTTATCTTTAGAGCAGAAGTGTCACCACCTAATTCTTATCTAGATCCAACCCATGTAGCTCAACTAAATTGAAATATATTTAAGGAAGAGAATGAAATAACTATGGCTGTGGAAAGAAATGTTCAAATAGAGTATGTACCTATTTTGAAAGAATATGTTGATGTGTTTCTAGAAGATTTAACTGGACATCCTCCAAAATGAGAAATCTAGTTTTCATTGATTTAATTCCTTGATCGAGGCCCAAATTGAAGACCCCTAATAGAAAGGCAACTGTGGAATTAGTGGAACTAAAGAAAAAAACTAGATGAATTGTGTAATAAGGGATTTATTTTCCCTAGTGTTTCTCTATGGGGAGACCCTGTCCTTTTTATAATAAGAAATATGGATCTATGAGGTTATGTATCTACTACAGGGAGATCAATGCTATAAAAATAATGATCAATTATCCCCTACCTCATATTGATGATTAATTTGACCAAATGCATGGATTTCAATACTTTTAAAATAATTTCCTTTGATCTAGATAAAATATGTTGTGTGTAAAGAAGGAAGAGATTCTAAATATAGCATTTCGAACTAGGTACGAGCATTATTAGTTTACAATAATGCCTTTTGGATTGACTAATTCACCCTCTGTCTTCATGGATATAATGAATAGAGTTTTCAAGGAATATATTGATGACTTTGTAGTGGTATTTATTGATGATATCTTGGTATACTCCAAATGCTACAAAGAACATGTAACTCACTTGCGCATTATCCTAGAGACTCTTAGAAGACATGAATTATATGGGAATTTTAGTAAGTGTGAATTATGGCTTTAGGAGATTTCTTTTCTTGGAAATATTGTCTCTAAGGATGGAATTTCCATTGATCCTTCAAAGATCAAGGAAATCCATGAATGGCCAGTGCCAACAAGTATAAATGAGGTATGCAGTTTTATTGGTTTAGTAGGATATTATCGACATTTCATCTACAACTTTGCCTGGTTGGATAACCCATAAACAAAGCTCGTAGGTAAAGGGGTTAAAATTTTTTGTACAAAAGAGTTTGAAGAATTTTTCGAAGAACGGAAGAGAAGATTAGTCAATGCTCCTATATTGACCCCACCATCGGGGAATAATGGGTTTGTTATTTATAGTGATGCATTTGAGAATGGACTTGGTTGTGTCCTTATGAAAAATGATAGAGTTATTGTCGTTGCATCACGACAGCTGAAAATTCATGAGAAGAACAATCCTAGTCATGATATTGAGTTATAAGTTGTAATATTTACTTTAAATATTTGGAGACACTATCTCTATTGTAAAAACTGTGATATTTATACTAATGACAGGAGTTTGAAGTATGTTTTCTCATAGAAAGAACTCAACATGAGGAAAAGGAGATGGCTTGAACAACTCAAAGATTATGATTTCACAATACACTACCACTCAGGGAAGGAAAATAAGGTGGAAGATGCTTTGATTAGAAATGATCATGGAGTTTTGAACAATATGAGAGTTTTAAAGGATCCTATAAACATGGATCTAGTAAATATGGATATGGGAATCACCATGGAAGGGGAAACATCAATAATTTTTCAAATTCTTTCCAAACCAACTTTACTAGAGAGGATAAAGAGTTCTCAGATCGATGATGAAGAGTTTCAAAAGAAGTTTAATGCTATGAATGATGGGAGATTGAGTGAATTTGTGTATGAATATGGAATATTGAAATTTGGGAAGAGACACTGTGTTCCCGGTATACCTATCTAAATAGGAAATTGTTGGACAGTTCTTGTAGTTTCAATTTCTCTATACACCTTGGGAGCACCAAAATGTATAGAGATTTGAAGGAACATTTTTGGTGGGACAACATGAAGAGGGATATTGCTGATTTTGTGTCCGGATGTATAGTTTTTCAACAAGTTAAAGATGGAAGGAAACCACCTGGAAGTGTCATGTAACCAGTTACCATACCTGACTGGAAATGGGATAATATTACGATGGACTTTTTCATGGAAATACCAAAGACTCCTAGAAGGAACAATGCAATATGGGTCATTATTGATCATCTTACCAAGGCAACACATTTTCTTTCTATAAGAGATGATTTACCACATGAACGTTTAGGAAGAATATATATTAATGATGTTTTATGTCTTCATGGAGTACTCCTATCGATTGTTTCGGATCATGATCCACATTTTACATCAAGATTCAGGAAAATTATTCAGAAATCCATAGATACTGAACATAGTTTGAGAACCTATAACCAACCCAAACTGATGGACAATCAGAACATACTATTAAAACCTTAGATGACATGTTGAGATCATGATCACTTGACTTTCAAGTTATGTGGGATCAATATTTACCATTGGTAAAATTTTCCATAATAATAGTTTTCATTCAAGTATTTATATGGAACCATATGAAGCATTATACGGATAGAGATGTCGCACACCAACCTGTTGGGATGATGTTGGTGAAAGAAAACTCATAGGCCCAGAACTTGTGGAGGAAACAGTGGAAAAGGTGAAGGTAATCCAAACCCACATCAAAGATGCTCAAAGTAGGTAGAAAAGCTTTGCTGACAACAGAGTGAAGGACTTGTAATTTCAGGTAGGAGATCATATTTTCTTGAAGGTATCTCTATGGAAGGGTGTTATACATTTCTGTAAGAAGAGAAAATTTATTCCTAGGTATATCGGCCCTTTCAAAATTCTATAATGAATTGGGGATGTAGCTTACCGATTGGAAATACCGCTAAGTCTCTCCAAAGATCACGATCTGTTCCACCTATCACTATTCAAAAAATAAATGCCTAACCCAACGTAAGTTCTCACCTATGAGGAAGTAGAACTGGAACCCGATCCTTCTTATTACAAAGAGCGCGTCTGGATTCTTGATACCAGAGAACAGGTGTTGAGAAATCGGATGACTCATCTGGTAAAAGTTCTATGGGGAAACCATAAGATGGAAGAGGCAACGTGGGAACCCGAGGAACATATGATGAAGAACCACCCATGTCTTTTTCTATATTAATTTTATTGAAATTTCGAGGACAAAATTATTTTGAGGAGGGGAGAATGTAACACCCCAAGCATTCCTGGTAGGCTTCTTTTTGAATAATATAGTAGCATGTGCTATATGCAACTTCAAGTTCTTACACACAACAACCAATTAAACTAGCCGTTATGAATAGTAATACACAATTTTTGAATTGTTATAAACATCTTAATTCAAAATGGACTACGTTTTTGGATTCAGAATATTGAAATTATCCTAGGGTGAATTTTTGGTATTTTTTTAGAAAACATACAATTTGTTATGAATAGTGAAAACACTAGATTATAGTTTAAAACCAAATTTTTACTTAAATAAATATTTATTTTACTAAAATTTATTTCAGGTCAAAATAGATACATAATATCTATATAAGTTCAGTGTAATTCATTGGAGTTAATTAATAATAATTTTATATATATAAAAATTTTCTAGAACATTTCACTGTGTTTTACCCACCTCTTATGAAAATTTGCAAATTCACATAAAAGTTAATTTTTCCATTTCTGTGATTGGAATTTAAAAAATCCGAGAGACACTAATGATATCATTAAGTAAAATGTGATTCAATAAGATGAAAATAGTTTTTTGGTGAATAATAAAGTTTTACATTTATTTACCACAGTTAAAAGTAAATAGGGTAATTATGAGTAAAAATGATATTATTATCAACCTAACACAGGAACTAATACTGCTGGATAATTATAGTTCGAACAAAAACAACCATAGGAATAAAATATGATCCTATTCGGTCAACATGGATTAGAATAGGACATTTATTTTTATTTAATTGAAATAAGAGTTAAAAGAGTTAAAATAAAAGTTTAATAACTAAAACATTATTAATATAGGGTTAAACCGAAGATAAATTGGACTATAAATATTCATTAGAAATATAAAAACATTTCCTACGTAATGGTATTTTATTTATAATTTTAGACATTAAATAATTTAATTTATTTAAGGCATAATGATGATGTAGTAATTACCTAATTAATGACATATTATAATAATTGATATTATAAATATCCAAATAAATGAAATTTGAGACTTTTTATAAATTCCACTAATTCTATATGATAATATGAAATACTAGGGTTGGTTATATGAATTTTTTTTGAAGCAATAATGTTGTTATGAATTTAGGAAAAACAATGTACCAAATAGTTTCAAAATTGACATTAAGGAGTTTTTAAAACATATATTATATTATTAGTTGATATTATTTTCCTAAAAATCTATGGTTCAACAAAAAGGCTTATATAATGATAGTTGTATAATTAATGAACCATTTAGGGTTCTCTTGAAAGTATATAGTATGTTTATTAACCGTATAATATAAAAATACAAAGAGGCATGGTAAATGTCAAACTATTTAACTAAGTGTTATATCTAAAAGATAAAGCTAATATAGTGACCCAACCTGTCTAACACCTATTGGTTGAGTGGTTTTCGACCCACCCCCAACATATCCTATAAATAATCCATTTAGGATCCTTTAAAACTGAAAATGATTTTATTATAAAATAATATTTCTAGCTTTTCCTAAGGTGCCCCCAACCCTCTTATAAAATGGCACTCCCCCTTCTCTCTAATTCACACATTCAATGCCATTTGGATCGAACAAACTCTGCCCAAATACCCGCTCAACTATCCTCCCTTAATCCAAGAGGCCTCCCTTTTTTCAGAAATGCACCCTAAGGTGCCCTTTTTATCGTATCAAAAGGAAGAACTTGAAGAAGAGGTAAATATTTAATCACCTCTTTCAAGTTCCTTTATTCTTCCACTTCCTTTTTCTTCGTTGTTTCCATTCTAAAATAATAACACTAGAATCTTCTATATATTGCGATGTTATTTTAAATATGGTACAACCAAATTCATTATTCTATCCATCCTTTTAATGACATGTTACCATACGTGTGTACATACAGCTTACCGTCTCCACGTCGTGGTATAATTGTTATTCGATACATTTTTATTTTAATGGGTATAATAATGATTTCTAATTGATGTAAATAATAAATATAACTTGATAATGATTCTGTATATATGATATAACATCTAATTATATATTATTTTAATATAAAAAATGATATTGTCCCTCGGGTGTAAGTACGTATTACCGTCTCCACGAACGCGATGAGATTCATTCCCCATCATATCCATTTAAGAAAAAAATTTATTAGATGATTAAAAATAATTCTGAAATACTAGATATAATTCTGGATACGAATATGATAATCCATGTCCCTAAGAAATTTGACTCACATATCAAATAATATAAAGTAAAACGAATCCGTTAACACATGAAACAATTATAGTACTGAGATATTATTAACAAAGAAATGTCAAAAGATCATATATGATATCATATTAATGTATATGATTCCTTTATAATTTAAAAACAATTATTTCACAATTATAAAGGAGGTTAACCTACCCTTGACCAAGGAGAAGTACAAGGTAATGGTTAATTTCACAATCTCTTCATTATACGAGGTTGTTTATATATAATTATGTACTGGGACCTATTTATCATCCACATCTATGTTTCATAAAAATGTATTTCGAAACATTATTAATATTTTATAGATTATGGGTTAATGTCATTTATACCCTTGTTTTACTTTTTATAATATTTTTATAAAGGAATATTTCCCTCATTATCAAAACAAGGTCCTTTTTAACCATTTCGACAAAATTAAGGTAAGAATGTCATTTTTAACTTATATGGTGTGTGTGACTATTTTCCGCCATTATAAAATCATCGAGGCTTCCCTTACACGATTATAAAAATATTTTCAAATTAAATGTTTTATTTTATAATTATGTGAATTTTAAATGAATTAAAAAAAGAGATATTTCTCTCAAATAGTTTTGATTTCATCTATATCAACATCCCTTGATGGATTTTAAGCTTATTTGATGTTGATTTATTATGATACAAAACATTCATATTGTATTGAAGGTTTTGTGATATGTTTTACTGTGGATGTGTTATTTCATACCATTCATGGTTTATGGATAAAGTATTGACATTTCATATGCCAGTTTTAATACGAATGTTTATGTTTTGTTAAAACCTTCTCATTTGTGGAATGCATTTGACTTAGTAAGCGACGGGTGGAGCCCTCTATAGTTCCTCGATGCATTAGTAGGTCTTTTTAGACAAACTATTGTCTGGGCATAAGTCCTTGAAAAAATATTATTTGTAGTCTTGGCATATGGCCTTGACTATGTGGTTACGATAGTCCGACATTATGCATTCCATCATTATGAAAGTGGCCATTGATATTGCATGTGATTATTTGACTAGTACAATATCCATGTGAGTATGTAAATGAAATTATATGATTTTAACTTTTTCATATTATACTGAATATAATGTTTAAAATACTTTTGTTTTCACCATATACATTGACTTAAATGTTTATGCTTATTTATGAATGTTTCCACTATATTGTTATCCTTACTGAGCATCTGAGCTCACCCCTTTCTACGTTTTATTTTTCTAAGGATGCGAAAAAATTATTTTAAGACTGACCTACATGGATAGTCTCAGGGGATATGAGTGTGGACTATGGAGACTATGTTTTGTTATTTTTTCACTTTTTCATGTAATGTAAGACTTATGAATTTATCTATTGTTTCCAAGATTACTAAACTAATCGGTCTTTCAAGATGTGATATTTTGTGATCAAGCCAATGTTATGTAACAATGAACCGAATTTGGGTATTTGGGGTCAGGGAAATACAGGAAAGCCATAAGCACATGGGAGAGCAACTTAGCCCTGAACAGGGTCTCCGACATCATTATGTTTTTTGACACACGACCTGGCCCAAACACATATCATATGGTGGTCCTAGAGGTGAACCTTGTACATGGTTCGGTCGTTGAATGGTGGAGTCTAGTGAAAAAGTCCCACGATGAGGAGATGCCCACATGGACATAGTTTGAGGGGTTATCCAGGGAAGAGTTATATCCAGTGATGTTGAGGTCATTGCGGATCCAGGAGCTTCTGAAGCTTTGGCTGGAGGGGATGACTGTGTCAGAGTATTCAGCAAGGTTTATAGACCTATTTCACTACTCCATAGAACAAACTCCGAGCAAGCAATGGAATGTAAAGAGTAACACCTAATAGTGTCTATCCAAACTACTTTCAAATAATGAATGGAAATAGAGAATACCTTTATCCATTTACGGAGCCTCTAGGTCAACAACATTTAATTCCTGAAGATGTACTCTCCCACTCCCTCTAGCTTCTTGTACTTAGCGTTGACCACATGTGGGTGGGGGTGGTGGCATCTGATACCACCTACCGTATCTCACTGCTGAACTAGCTTTGTCTCCTCTTCTACCACCCTAAAGACCTCCATACTCAAGATTATGTCACTACCAAGGCCGAATGTCAACTGGATCCCTCTCTACAACATGGTAGGACAGACATTCCCTAGCATGTTTTCCCTATCCATCGCAATCATTACACCGCCTCTCCTACAGCTGACCAAAACTAGCCTGAGAGCCCTAAAATCTATGATCCTGAGATTCTCTATCCTGAGGTCTCCTCCTGAAACATCGCATATGTAAAGACCCCTCATCCTATCATTAGCTGCCAAATATAGAACTGGTTGATGAGGTCTCAGCCCCCATGTTCCCAGCACTAACGGGCATAATCTCCTTGGCCAGAAAACACTCCACCACCAAGGCCTGCTCCAGCACTCCAGCATAGGTGGGTAAACACATGGAAACCACGACTGCCCTGATGTATCAGTCTAGGACCTTCTCTATGGTATGATCACTAAAGAACAAGTCTCAAAACATATCTAGGAAGTAGTGCAACAGGTCTATAAACCTTGCTGAATACTTCGACACAGTCATCCCCTCATACCTAAGCTAAAGAAGATCCTGGATCCGCAATGACCTCAACATCACTGGATATAACTCTTCCCTGGATAACCCCTGAAACTCGGTCCATGTGAGAATCTCCTCATCGTGGGACTTTGTCACTAGACTCCACCATTCCATGACCAAACCGTGTAGAAGGTTCACCGCTTGGACCACCATCTGATCTGAAGGTGTCCTATACACTCACACCCACTATGGTATCTCGTAGATCTCACAGATAGGATATCACTCCCCGGAACCGTTGGGGGGTACCACAACATGATTTGGTTATTCATAGATCACCTCACTCAAATAGAGGATCATCTCCCCTCTAAAGGTTGTCATGATGATACCAGAACACAATCTCATATAACTCGCGATGTAGGGGATCGAACCGACGATCCACCAACCTACCAAAAACTTGTGCTGTGTAAGGGATCCTAGAACCCATGATGTACCAACCCTACTATAAACCACATGCGGAGAAGGGGATCATATACCCAATGATGCCACAACTATAATATGCACATTCCACTATGTAGGGGATCATATTATCGACGATACCTAACACCCTACAGGGGTTAACCCACTAGATAGGGGATCACTGCCCATGGATAAGTGGTCACAGAGATACCAAGAACCAGATATATGGAAGAGAAGCTACAGGATCTTGCTCTGAAACCTCCAGAGGGATGCCACAATTCTATTAGAAAATTTATCATATTGAGGGGATTATAAACCTATATTGGGGTTGTAATTCCACACAAACACTCATAGTTACAAACTAATGGATTTCACTCAACTACTGCTGGTGAAAATGTCTCAAACACAAACGAACAGAAACATCACAATAATATGTGCCTCTGAGGTCCAAAATGACGATACCATCACATTCAAGGAGAAAAAACATGTACGATTGGATATTTAATCACCTGAAATGGTCAACCAATGAATAAGGTACTATTCACCGTAAGAAGTCCGAGCGGGGGACACAACACGATTTTGAAACTCATCAAGATGATCAAACCATTGTGATCCCCTAAAAAATGCACGAGATCGTCTTCTCATTCGTTCAAAACGGACACCAGACGGAAAAGTCATGTCTCTTCGTAAACACCCAAAACTAGACCAATGGATCCCAAATGCCGATCTCGTTCCTAGCACCTGGAAACTATTTTGTTAGTTCCACCTTACTATCAAGATCACAACTCCACTTAAGGTGCCACAATTGGACACTCCGTGTAGAAGTTGTGGCAGGTCGAGTATGAATAATAGGAAAATATTATTAATGTTTCAAATATTCATGGACCTGTTCCCCAATCCTGATTCATAAAATTCTGGAAACAAGTTCAAATAGTTTATAATGACATAAGGAACGTGTTTCCTCAAACAGATCTCAAATCTATGTTATAGTTTTTGAGTTACAGGGGTTTAAAAAACACTAGAAAATCATGACCGGACCACCGAATGTGTCATAGGAAACCATCATGCCCCCACCAGAAACCGCCGCACCAGAGACTGAATCCACCGTGTCGCATTCTCCCTCGATGGAATCCACCATGTCCACCCCCAAAAATATGGTTTTCCATTAGAAAACATTTGAGAACCACCGTGAGTACCCCATTGATCCAAATTCAGATCTGACACATGTTTTGGAAAGATCAGGACCCAAAATACACAAACTTTATGATTATTTGAAGAAAAAAAATGCATAAATGGATTATGAGATTTTAAAACTCAAAAGGCCTACCTTTTAGTGGATCGATGATGCTTTGCATTCTCTGATGCTACTGCTGCATGATCCTAGAGTGCCCACCATCGTGATCTGAGTTTAACAACACCTCGTTCACTTGATTCTGGTAGTTCATCGAGGAGGAAGTGAGGATGAGCTCCTAGTAGTGGATTTCTCTTGGTGTGCACATCAAAGGTAAGGGGAGGGATTTAATTAATTTTTTTAATTAAATCTTCTCAATCCAACTGTATGGATCCTGACTCACCTCCGTCCCCGCACCCGGCAAGGAAAAATTTATGGGCGCCCTTGGGTAATCACATCGTTTTGAACCCAACAATACACTCAGAATTGAGATATGAGAATTTGTTAAGGAGTTTTGAGCTGACACCCATAAATAAACTGTTCATTTATTTAAAAAAATGTCATTGGTCACTTTTTTTACAGTAGGCCCATGCCTACAATGGTTACACCCTACCTATGGTAAATGGAATGATTTGGATGCATTTGTGCCCTCATATTCTTGATCTGATCTACCTTTTAGGGGATAACTCATTATCACCTCATGAATATTAAAATATACATTATAATTTAATAAAATTTATTCAGGACACCCCGGGCCTCGAAATCACGGGTAGTCTTAGATCCTAGCTCTGGAATTATTAGTTGGAATATTCCAAAGTCTGATATGGCCAAAACTCGAGTCACTGCAGTATGTTCCAAACCATGATCCCCAATTTAGTGACACACAATATTATTCATACATAGGATTTGAAAATAGAATACCTTGATAACATAGTCTGTTCCATACCTATTTTGAATAAGATCCATCCCTTTATAAGAAGTCGGTACCATACTGAGACTCCCAACTTCCTGAATGTAATAAAATAAAATTACAAGATCAGTGTTACTATCCAAACACAATTCGAATTATCAAAATAAATACTCTCAATATAAGAAAATTCCCATATCCTTGCATGTTTTCATTTGAATAAAATCATTTAATCACTATAATAACATTTAATATCTTGGAAAATGAGGCATGCCCAAATTTAATTATCTCATTTAAGTATCAAAGGCTGACCCTAAATGATAGAGATCTCACACACCCAAAGGGGATGATTTCATGTGGGTTAGATTAAAGAACTCACATTAAGGGTGGATTGTCATGTTTTTTAAAACCACTAACTACGTCATAAATTTTAATGGGCACACCCTCATAGTTAAAACAATATAGTTAATACATTTATCTAATTATTATAAAACTCTCTGAAGGCCTAGCATGTGGCACAATAGAGATTATAAAATAGTTAAAAAACAAAAGGAAAAGGTATAGACCACTAATAATTAGGCTATAGTAGAAAAAAATATAATATACTCACTTGGATGAATATAAATATGGATAAAATAGAAGAATATACAAAAACACTGATAATAAGGAATATTACCTTGAACCAATATCACACTATCGATCGAATGATAAAAATATAAAAGGACATAAATAAATAGAGAGAATACCGATGAATATCCAACTAGGTATTCTAATGTAAACTCATAGGAAAGATGGGTGAATAAATTAAAATATTACATTTTGTGTGGAAGAGGATCAATGACCAGTGAGGAGAGGAACATTTTTTAACATAAGAATTAAGGGAAGAAATAGTTTTAGAATATTTAAAATAAACGATTGAAAAAAAATTAATTTATCTAAAAATTAAGGGTCAATTGGTTAGGCTCCATTATTTACCAAATTGTTTGCCAACCGGGTTTACCCCACTATCCAAGTGCCACACCCCACATGGGTTGTATTTTTTGATTAGTCAAATCATAGCTCGATTGTCCAATCTATTTTTCTCATCCCCACATAGACAAAGACACCATTCACAATTTCAACTAATCATATGGCACAAATATAGTTCGTCACAATTAGTGGTGAAATATTAGCAGTAACCATATGCTAACCCTGAACATTTACCATTTCCTATGAAACCTAGTTCATGAGAATATAATCAAGATGTGAACACATTTGGTCCATTCCTTAAACTATATGAAACATTTATAAGGATAAAATAAAATGATTAATATAATAATTAATTGATATAAACAACATATAAAAAATTGGGGTCATCAAATAATATACATAAAATACATAAAATAGGATGTATACACAACATATAGAATATGTTGTTCCATAATAAATAATGTCTCGATAATGAATTTTTTCAATTAGAAACACCTTACCTTATTTGTCACCCTATGTGATAATGAATGATTATCCTACAAAAATACAATATTATTCCCTTATTTTGGGTAAATATTCAAATATATATATATATATATATATAATATTTTATATTTATGTTTACTCATTTAATAGAAATTTGATAGTTTATCTTTTATTAAATTCATCACCACTAGTTTTTAGAAATGATATTTAATTTTTCATTAGCTTTGAATAGAAATGTTTATTATCACTAAAATATTCAATGTTCATTTTTTGGAGATAATTTAGATAAGTAGAATATATTTTTCGTATTGTAAAATAATATTCTACGTTCAGCCATGAAGAGTTATAGTCATTACATATATTTATTGGATTCATAATTATCTTGCTTCAATTGTTTTTATGAAAACGGTGTGGCATGTTAATATTATATTAAAAAATAGTATAAATTTTTTATTAAGTTATGTAAATAATTATTTGATCTATATTTTCTGAAAATATAAGTTTTTTAGTTTCCATTTCCATAAAATATATAAATATAAACCAATTTTCATACACGCTATTAAATTGTCCTAAAGAAGAACATGCATATTCGTTGAGTGTGTTTGACTAAGAAAGTTGTTCTATGGAAATAATATCAATATAATATAATATAAAAAATATTATTTATATTTTATTCAGGAGTTAGAAAATTTTAGAATTTTTTTTGAGGCATAAAAATATACTATAGTGAAAAATAAAAATTTCCACACTCGTGAAGGATGATATCCATAGGTATACAATAGTGACATATTCATTTTCATTAGAACTAGAAAAAGTAGAAAATGGTTTCAATTATTAGAATATAAATAATCAAATAGTTTTCATATTTGTAAATTAAATAAACATTTATTACCAACATTTTATTTATATTATGTTATTACACATCACATCACAGATGGAGGAGGTATTCTTCATATAAGAAGAGAAGCATTTTCATTTTACTCATTAAATTAGAATGTGTTATTAATGAATTTAGAAGCATCATAAAAAATTATATATTAAAAATTTTATTTTTTTTATAATTTTAATGTATAAAATCGATCTTAACATTTTTTTATGATGAAATAATAATATTTAATAAGAAATAGAGTAAATATTATTTTTTTTCTTACTCTTAAAAAATCTGAAATGAGTAATCCGTTGATTTATAGACCATTTGAGATAATAGACTCTCTATGTTGTGTATTTGAATTTTTTTAGGGATATGGGTAATATTTTTTCAAAACTAATTTAATTTTTGAATTATGAGATAATGAGTTGTGAATAATCCTTTTGTAATTTTGTGGTGTAGTATTTTTACAGTATATAAAGCATTATATAACTATTCGAGTGTCAAATAGATCGTGTATTGGAAAGTAATGGGGATAAGAAAGGGTTATCTTATACAATAACTCAATAATATATCGCATCAAATTTTTAATTATTTTAAATATATATTATTTACATATACCATTTTTATACCATTGAAATTACTTTTACCCGATTTGATTAAATATTAATGCCTAAACAAAAAATTGCCCTTCTTATTTATTTTTGATATGAGGTTTCTTATATGAAATATATTTTATCTGATATATATTTTATTTGAATGATAAAATAATTTTCTATCTTGTGAATATAAAAATTATCTATACGTTGATTAATAACTAAATTTATATGAATGAAATATCTGATCATCCTTAAATTATCAATGTTGTTAATTGTGTTGAAATTCATTTTTAAATAATTTACCAAGTGATATTTATGTCTCTATAAGTAAATATATTTTTCATAGAGAAATAATATTTAAATGATAAACACAATAAATAATTCTTATTATAAAAACACTACATAATTTCAAATTTATTAAATAATGGATTACTAAATTCAATAATCTATAATTAAATTCTTCATCACTCCCCATAATTACTTTTCTTATCATGAAATATATTTTATATGTTTTATGATATATTATCTACTTGAAATTTTCATAAATTACTCACTTTCTGTTAAATATTTTTTTCTCTAATCACCTAAAAAATATTTTTTTTAAAAAATAAAATAAAGTCAAAAGAAGTTAATATATTAAATATTATAAAAAAAATAATGTAATTTTTATAATTTATAATTTATAAAAAAAATTCAATGAAACATTTCATAAATTGAAAAATTATTATCAAATCCATTTATCATAATAATTTTTTTTATATACTTATAGTACATTTTTTATTTCTTATAATTTCTTTTTGTTAAAAAAATTATTCGTAAAAATATATTAATTATATAGTTATTTTATTTAAATAACTTATCTAAGGATTAAATTTATTGAAAAAATAATTAAGAATAAAAATACATCATTACCAATAAAAATGCATTAAAAAATAAACATACTTTCTCATTACTGGTAAAAATAGGAAAAATGAAAAATACATGTGATAAATAACTCATATAATTAGTAAATTCAAAATTATTTTATTTTATTTTTAGTTTTATACCCTCTCATGATATCCATAATATATACTTTCATAGGGTAGAGCTTCTGGCCATCATGGGTAGCATTTCTTCTATAGGGGATATTGGGAAAATTTATATGCTCGTAAATTTCTATGACAACTGATTTCACACATTCCATAATCAATGGTTTGTATCTTGGGTTATTATAGGGTAAAACTGGTTAAAGACAAATGCTTAAGATGAATAATAAAATGAGGTGACATATAGTGATTTATATTATTAATTTTTTTTTCCATCATAGATTTCATAGTGTAGTTAATTATTTTATATTTTCATATTTATCATATATTTTATAAAAATATAAATTATTGATCTTATTTTAATGATTTTTTTTTCAGTTCCATTAAACTTCCATGTATATCAAACAATATATAAAAGTTGATTTATATTGATAAATGATAAATATAAAACTCACATGGTGTTGGTTTCCATACATTCAAATAACATTATCAATCGTCATAATGTGGAATAAATTTACCGCATGTACATCCATGTATACATTTTATTAATCAAAATAATTATTATAAACTATCAAACCTATTTTTTTACAAATGAATATTATAATAGGAATATAAATAATAACACATAATAACATATAGAAGGTGATATTCAATGTTCTATTTTAAATTCATTTCATGAAATTTTTTCACGTTAGTGAAAAGAAATATATAGAGGATAGCATGGAGCTTCATTCAAGAATAATGATCAAAATGTAAAAAATATAATTATAAATATGTCAATTGTTAATGAGTTTTATTATAAAATATTTAAAAGTGTGGTCAAGAATTTATATGATTGTAATTATATAGAATATACTTTATGTTGAGATCATTCGAGAGCTTGAAAACATTACATCCAATCAGTTGTGGAACATGATTACTAAGGATGTTAACGAGAAAATTTAAATGGTGTTTGGGAGTGAATTTGTTATATTTGGTGATGAAAAATGGATTTGGGGCTATGAATAATTATGTTCATGTAGTTCCCTTTTATAACAGTTGAATGGGAACCCTCTAAGAAATTGCTTTTAAATTTCCCAAATGATTCAAAAATGATCAAGTAATTCAAATGAGAGAAGTTTGGAAATGACCCTAGTATTGATCATATGAAGGGCATGGTTAATATATTTATATAAATTAAAAATTTGGAACGTTTTATAGTCATTCTATCTCTTATCCACTTTTCTAACCAACCATGAATCAATCGATACCTTAATCGTAGTAAATAAATTTATCATTTTCACTATTAATTTTGTTTCAAAATTATGTTTCCAATATTTGATAATATAATTATTTTTATTCCAAATAAACAATTCACTTTGATAAATAAAATTCACATATGTTGAAAATTATATTTTAAAATTAATCTTGTGGACATTACGAGAAAGTGATTTTTAAAGTGAAAAACGTTCAAAAGTTCACAATGATGTTTTCTCAAGATTCAATATGAAAATGATAGCAATGACCTATAATTGAATAGTAAAAATATTATTTATCAAATATTACATTAATAACAAATAAAAATATAATTTAACATTATATATAATTTAAATGAAAATGATTTATTCATTTAAAATTTAGAATTTTCCACTATTAATATGAATGTAATGTTTTTCAGAAAAATATCATAAAATCGTTCTAATATTATTATTTTATACTGATTTAAAAATTGACTGTTTTTAAAAAAAATAATTTTTAAAAAATTATTAAATATAATTTTACATTATGTGCACAAATAGTTATTAATCCAACGTTTAGAGGAATAAAGTAATATAGAAAATATTTATTTCATGTGGAATTATTATTTTTTGGATTTCAAATAAATAGATAAAAATAATTTTCATAATTCATTTATCAGTAGTCATGCTCAAAAAACTAATATATATTTTAGAGCTGTATAAAATATAATGGTTATTCGTGACTTAGGTTTTCATGTTCGACAAGATATGGCATAGACTATATTTAACAAAATATATTTTAGGGTTTTTTAGATCAGTGTTCCAAGTAAAATAAAATATCAAAAAACATGTTCAAATATTAAAATCATAGGGTGAAAATCCTCCACAACTAAAATTAAATTTTCACCTAAATTTTGACATGATATTTGTAATCAAGGATTAATAGTTTAAAATTATTTTTAAGAAACCTAAATAGTAAATAGTGTTTGTAATACAACATCATAATAAGAGAGATGTTAAAATTAAAATTTCTTATCGAATGGGAAAAATCAATATGTTTGTATAAAAGATCATTTGTAGAAATTGAATTTTCTGAAATTGAAAGAAAAAAGAATAAATAATTATATTGGGTGATAGGGGCAATTGATCATGAGAATCTGAATGATCAATGAAATACTAAGGATCTCAAACAAAACAAATAATTCATTATTTTAAAGTCCACATGACTCCCAAAATATGTGCGTAATAAGATAAAATTATTATTTCAATATCATTTTTTATAAATTTTGAGGAATTTGTTTTATCATATATGATTATTCGGAAATATAATTACAAATTATCTCTCTATTTATTATATAAAATTTTATCCTTATGATGAGATTTGATCCATTTCTTATTATTATTTTCTTCCATGAAATGAATATAAAAAAATGAATTAGTGAAATACACTTTTAACAAATCATAATATCTACAATATAATATCATGTCATTACACTGATATTTAGATACTTTTATATCAAAGTTTATAGTATAGAATATCCAATATGAAAATATATTTAAATATTGATGTAATAAATTAATATCTCAAGAATTATCCAAAATTCTACTTAATTCATTTCAGAAATGGTTAAATTTATTACCCTTCATGTTTTTTCGAGGAAAAGTGTTTGACTGGGAAACCCTGTCAATGTGGGTATAGTTTGGTTGGACCATTGATTGAGTGGAATTTATTTTCTCCACAATCATTATCATTAGGTTACCTTTTTCACCCATTAATTGAAACTCTCAATTGTTCCCACATACATAACAGGGAACAAAACATCATTCCAATGGAAGTTGATGGCCTAGGTTTTTAGGCTATATGGACCATAGGGAATGACATTCGTTTAGAGGAGGGGAGGTCAGGCTCATCTCAACATTTTGGGTGGAATTATTTCATTCTTCAAGAATCTATTATATTTATGATATGTTCATGAATCTATTCCAAATCCTATTATGGGATGAGTTACCCTAAAACCTGATTATGGGTTAAGTATTTTATTATGTAGAATATTTGGATGTTATTACTAAATCCATATATATGTATATGAGGTTCTCTATCTGTTTCCTAGTTATAAGAATCTTTATGTTAGATGAATCCATATAACCAAGGTCTTAGGAATTTGCTTTCATGCTATGTGGTAGTTAGTATTCCAAGGAGGTAATTGAGACCTTATGAGGTATTCAAATTAACTAGGTTATTTTAGTAATCAAAATATACAGTATTCATTAAACACATTGGGGTTAATGTCATACAGAAATGTCATATATGAGTGTCAGGATCCATTAGGTTTTCAAGATTGAATACCAGGGAGATATCCAATATATCATGATTATGGAGATAATTATGTTTATCATTGTTCATTTTTCCCATAAAATGATGGATTAGGAATATTGATTAGCCAATTGTAATGATTGTGTGCTGATGGTTGAGATTTCAGAGACATGGTGGACTAAACACCGAAGTAGATGCCAATTTTTACATTGTTTGTGTAAGAACCCGAATCTTTGTTCAGGTATGTTTTTCCTTTTTATGGAGTTTTTAAGAAAAATTGAGTTTCTGGATATTTTTGAAGTAGACGCCTTATACTTTCTGAGTACACGACGTGTACTTTTTTCCTGCTCGAAGTTGTGTGATGGCCGTGTCCGGGCCACACACACAGTGTGTAGTGGTGACGTGGAGGCCGATTTTGGCGGAGTATAGAAAAACCTAGTACACGTCGTGTACCCTAAAAGTACAAGCCATTTACTTTTCTTTTTTTCACTAAACGGACCGGGGTCACGCCTGACGCATAGGAATGTCTTCTTCTAGGTCACGTTTGTCTGAGAGCGTCGAGGATCCGTGGATCTTCGACGAGACCCAGCCTCTCCGTCCGTTATCTGATTCGAGCATGGTTGATTGCATTGGAATCATAGCGGTGAGTTCTTCCTTCTATTTGAGCCTTGTTTTCCTTTTCCTCCTCCTTATCAAGTTATCGTGGTTTACGAGTTTCAGATGTTTTCTCAGGTCTATGACGTTCTAAGGAGAATATGTCGTCGTTTTTCATGTATATCAATTTCCTAGGATCAAGGAAGGTGTTTTGTGCCTTTTTGTAGAAAGTCGTTAAATATTATGTGAAATTTCCACCAATTCCCTTGAACGGGGAGTTGTGTGTTCCCTATTATTCCCATGATTGATTTCCTTCTTGCTTGATTTCTATATTAGAGGTTTACCATTGTGAATAGAGAAGTTTTTACTGTACTCTGGTTGTTTGTTGTACTTTCTTTGCTTGTTAAGAGTTATTCCAGTTTCCGTGCCTAGTTGTAGGATAGTGGAACTGTTGTGTTGTTTTGCAGATGAGCCTTAGAATGATATCCAAGTAGTTTTGGAGGTTTACATGGATGATACACGCGCGCTATGAATTTTTATTTTTTACATCAGGCTACGAGAACCTAGTGTAGTGGACCATAGTGAGAAAGGACGGAAGGGCTTCTCCAGAGTGTCATTAAATTACTATGACAGACTACAGGGGGAATTGACGTTGAGTGATTTCTCAGAGAGTTTGTAGTTCTTCGACGTGGGCATAGGGGGAATTGACGTTGAGTGCTTCCCCAGAGATCCTTTAGTAGGATACACGGCTATAGGGGGAATTGATGGTGAGTGCTTCCCCAGAGAGTCTATTCCTTAGCTGAACCAGAGGGGTGAGACTGTGTGTTCCTCCTAGGGGGTTTCTAGTACTTATTGGTTGAACCATAAGGTTTAGTCTGTGAGAAATACCTAGGGGTTACCTTGTTTTACTTGTTTATTGTTTTGTACTTGTGTAGTTTATATACTAAATTGTAAATTGTAGTTGCTGTGTATTTTCCTATTTATTATTCATGTACTTTACTGCCATGTATTCATTGACTGTTAGGAACAGATATTTGGGTGGTTTCCTACTAGAACTTTGTCTCACACCATGTTTGGGTCATGATTCTGGGCCCAAGCAGAATATGTTGATGTAGGTATAGATACGGTCTAGTTCCCTTCTACATCAGGTTCTTAATTGCACTGGATATGGAGAGCATGGGACCGAGCCTAGGCTTGCGATGCTAAGGAGTTTCTCATCTATTTTTCTTTTGCTGTTGCTTTAGTACTTGTGTTCAGTTTTATTTCAGCACATTTTTGTGTTTGCTGCTTTCCTTAGATACTTATACCGGCTGCATCATTATCATCATTGCTATATATTTATTCTTCTGCTGTTGGTTACAGTTATGTATGTTGTTACTGCTTCTGCTATTGACTATTGTTTTTCTTACCTTGTATACCTTACCAAATGAGGGAATAGTTTCCCCAATAACATTCCAAGGCCCTCGCTGCTAGTTGGTAGCCTATGGTGTTTGTGGAAATGCTCTTGAGGTCATTTGGAAAACCAGGTACAAGGCGCCCGTGGAGGGGCTCCATATTCGGGTCGTTACAAAGTGGTATCAGAGGCGTTCTCTTCTCTTGATTTACTTTTCAGAGAATTTATCTAGGGATAGGACGGATTCAGTACTTGGTAATAAGTTGTGCTCGGGAGTAGCTAACCCGTGTACAGGGAAAAGCCATACTACCTCGTTAATTGTAGTTTGCTGGTTTTGAGATTTTATGGTTGATATTATTTCACCTAGAGTGATTCACATGCTTTGTGTTGTTATTTACTTGACGATTGCAGTACTATTTCTATCGCAACCCGATGAGATGAGGGTATTCCATCTCCTCCATCATATAGGCACTTGTAGAAATCACATTCCATTCATTCTTGCCATGCCATCTAGGATGCATTAGAGATTGCATGCTGTTATGATAGACTTTGTGTAGATTATGCATACTATTGTGATAAATGCTTGATAAAATCTATGCTACCTTGTCAGAGGATTTTTTGTTTCCTACTTTGTTTAAATGAACGCCAAATTTCAATTATCAAGTTGTTATGGGCCCTCAAGAATCGGAAATTGGCACCTCCTTGCCTTGTTTTCTGTGTTTTCTGAGCTTCTGTGCAAGTTCTGAGCTACTGCCCAAAAAACCCAGAATACACGACATGTACTTTTTGACTACACGCCATGTAGTTTTTAGACCGTGTCACTGACCATGTGAGTAGGGACACGCTATCTTAGAAATAACATCAGGAACACGCCGTGTATGGTAGTTACATGCCGTGTAGTTCAGAGCCATGTACCTGACCGTGTCACTAAAAACACTGGTCGGGGAAGCATGAGTAGAACATGCCGTGTTACAAAGGAACACGCCGTGTTGTCCTGTCCAAGTACCCAGCTGTGCCACGAACAACACGGGTCAACACTACCTTTTCTTAGACACACCGTGTGTTTCCGAAACACGTCGTGTAGTCTTGTTCAGGTACCCGGCTGTGTCACGAACATCATGGGGTGGTGTCACCTTCACATATACACATCGTGTTTATTCGGAACACGCCATGTAAGGTCTATCCATGTAGACGTCCGTGTATTTAACAACACAGGCCGCTGAAGCCTTGTCTAGTACATGCCGTGTTTGTTCAGAAAACACCATATAGTCTCAGGTTAATTTAGACTATGTGGGTTAGCCGTTTAATGAGACTCAGGTAGGGGAATAGTTTTCATATACACGCCGTGTGTTCGGTCAACATGTCGTGTAGTTTGTGGTGTTACACGACCTGTAGGGCAGGGGTAAACACCCATGGTAGTGGCTTATGAAGACACACCGTGTAGTTTTTAGACACATTGTGTAGTCTTGTTTTGTAAACTTGTGTATTTTTCTTCCCCTGTTCCCGTTTGTACTCTTTTGTTCTTTGTCTTTTTTTCTGATCTATGTTGTGATTTTGATCTTTCAGAGCTATGCCTCTGAGACGTCCTCCGGTTGTACGTCTGTCATCAGGTAGTGATCAGATACCAGATATGGCTGATCAGGGACTTCTTGCCGATCCTCCAGTCGGGCCAGCCTTGGCACCGACTGTCATACCTGTTGAAGGTGTTGATGCATAGTTCAGGGAAGGATTTATGATGATGATGCATACCTTTCAGGGAGAACTATCTGCTTCCATGATTATGTCAGACTTGATGCAGGTTTTCGAGCAGCAACATCCTCCTACATTCTCTAGGGAAGGAGGACCACAGGCTGCAGAGTCATGGCTAGAAGCCATGCTGACTATCTTTGAGCATCTGGAGATGCCTCCCGAGAGGTGGGTCAAGATCACTACCTATATGCTACTAGACTCTTCCAGGATGTGGTGGGAAGTGATCTCACAGGTGGGTCACCAGCAGGTTATGGCTTGGGAGGAGTTTCAGTGCATATTTTATGACTACTTGTACCCGGAGACCATGAGGGCCAGCCAAGCCCGGGAGTTCATGAGCTTAGAGAAGGGTATTCTTTCGATCATGGAGTTTTCTTCTCATTTCACAGAGCTGTAGCATTTCACACCCCTCCGGGATGGAATATGGGTGTTTTTAGCACCGATGTTTGAGGATGGACTCGGGCGGGAAATCCGCTCGTAGGTGGACATCTTCCAATTGACTTCCATCACATCCATCGTGAACCAGGCACTGATTGTGAAGTGCAATCTGAGAGACTTCAGAGCTGTGAGCCAGGGCGTTTCTACTTCTGAAGGTAGTGTTACTCAAGTTGACTGTAGGAAGCGCCGTAGGGAGCCTACGTGTAGTGATCCGAGGTGGTGAGATACATCTTCAGGTAGCCAGGTAGTATGCTAACAATGTTGAAGGGCATGGCACATGAGGTCGTTGTGCGAGAGGGACACAATGGAGTGTCAATCTTGTAGCAAGATGGGTCACCTTCAGCGTTTATGCCAGGTTTTCTCTCAAGTAGCTGGTGACATGGGTTCTTCTAGGACTCCCCGTTCAGGAGAAGCACCACCAGTTTCACACAAGTCAGGGAACTGGAGTTCTTCTGGCCGTTCGGGCTGAGGCGTAGGTCAAGGGTGTGGCAGTTAGTCACCAGTTCTTCACCGCCAACAGGGGGTTTAGCTCAGAGTGCTCACGTAGGGTCACAGTGTCATGGGGCATGCCAGACTTTTGATGTGGAGCAGACCTATCAGGAGCAGGATCCCAAACCTTCTACAGTTCGAGGTACGATTTTACTATCCTCAGTTTTATCTTCATCCCTTTTCGATACTGGTGCCACACATGGCTTTATCTCTGTTGCGGTTTTGGAAATCCTTGGGCTATGTGTCTTTTCATATGCCGACTCATTGACATGAGACACAGCTTTGGGGATCAGGACATCTAGTGTACGCCAGTGTAGAGAGTGCCCTCTCGAGATTTCAGGTTATCATTTCTCATGGGACCTATATGTCATAGGGATTTCATTCTATGATGTCATCCTCGGGATGGACTGGTTGGTTCCCTTCCAGGAAATCGTCGACTGTTATCACCGTAGAGTGAGTTTCGTTTCACGCGAGGGTGAGTATTTTCTTCATAGAGGTGAATGCGATGATCAGGCGAGTCGAGCAGGACTCGAGCATCATGGGATAGGAAGGGTGACAGTCCAGATTGCTAGTCTTTATCTAGATTATCAGGGAACTTCGTAGTTGGACATTCCTCTGGTAGTGGATCGTTTCAGGGATTTTTTTCCAGACGACATTTCAGGTTTTCCTCCGGAGCGTGAGGTAGAATTTTCGATTGATCTCGTGCTTGGAGAGGCACCGGTGTTCATTCCTCCTTATAGGATGGCAACACCCCAGTTGTAAGAGGTCAAGAAGTAGTTGTAGGAGTTACGGGAAAAGGGTTTCATCCAACCCAGTACTTCTCCTTGGGGTTCGCCTGTCTTGTTTGCGAAGAAGGAAGATGGTACCCTTCGGCTTTGTGTGGATTATCAGAATCTGAACTAGTTGACGGTCAAGAACCGATATCCCTTGTCGAGGATCGATGACCTCTTTGATCTGCTTCGAGGATCCCAGGTGTTCACGAAGATCGACTTGAGGTCCGGTTATCATCTGTTGCACGTTAGACAATCAGATATACCTCTGAAAGACTTCAGGAGTGGGTATGGTGTATACGAGTATACAGTCATGCCGTTTGGTCTCATGAACGCACCTGCAGTTTTCATGGCATTGATGAATTTAGTGTTCCATCCTTACATGGACTCCGTCGTGGTCTTCGTGGATGATATATTGGTGTACTCTCACATTCGACACAACCATGAAACACATCTTGAGATCGTTCTGAGTACACAAAGAGAGCATCATCTTTATGCTAAACTTTGGAAGTGCCACTTTTGGATGGAACAGATTCACTTCTTGGGTCACGTCATCTCAGAGGCAGGAGTATCTGTGGACCGAGAGAAAGTGAGAGCTATAGTTTCCTGGGAGCAGCCGAAGAGTATTTTTGAGGTACAGAGTTTCCTAGGGCTGGTTGGATACAACATGCGCTTCATTCCAGACTTTTCACACCTAGAAACACCTTTGACGGGTCTGACCAAGAAGGGGGAGGAGTTATTATGGTCAGATTCTTGTGAGTCGGCCTTTCAGGAGCTGAAGGGGTGGTTGACGTCGGCATTGATGCTAGTCCTCCTAGATCTAGGAAATAGCTACACCATTTATTGTGATGCTTCAGGTATCGGGATAGGAGATGTGCTTATGCGAGGAGATGGAGTCGTCTTGTATGAGCCTCAGTAGTTGAGGCCACATGAGATGAACAACCCGACAAACGATCTGGATTTGGCGGCTATTGTTCATTCCTTATATTGTTGGAAACACTATCTTCCGAGATAGAACTTTGTGGTCTTCACCGAACACAGGAGTCTCAAGTATATCTTCACTCAACGTGATCTGAATCTTAGGAAGCGAAGATGGGTCATGTATCTTTAGTATTTTGATTTCGAGCTTGCCTATATTCTAGGAAATGGAAACGCAGTGGCAGATGCGTTGAGAAGGAGACCTCAAATTCAGGTGGTTTAGGAGGCCAGCAGTGAGTTGTAGCATATGGATCTGTTCTCTAAGATGCATTCAGTGGTGCATGATAGATAGGTACAGACATTTCTATCTTCTATAGCGGTTACCTCTACACTACTTGATCGGGTACAGATAAGGCATCTATCAGACTCAGAAGTCTTAGTCATATGGGAGAGTGTGTTAGGAGAGGACCCTCTTCTGGGATGGATAGTGGGCGAGGATGAGATCTTTCATTTCCAAGGACACGTATGGGTGCCAGCAGACATATGCGTGGAGCTGATGCTGGATTTTCATTCCTTAGTTTGGGCAGTTCATCTTAGCGTCAACAAGATGTATTGGGATCTTCATCGCCAGTACTGGTGGCCAGGTATGAATAGGGATATTGCGGGTTTTGTCATGATATGCTCTACTTGTCAACAGGTGAAGGCGGAACATCAGCGACTAGTAGGCCTATTAAAGTTGTTACCCATTCCAGAGTGGAAGTGGAATGATGTTGTGATGAACTTCATGACAGGGTTTTCGAGGTCTCCTCGAGGGAACGATGTTGTTTGGGTTGTCGTCGATAGACTAACGAAGGTTTCTCACTTCTTTTCGATCAAGGATACCATCATTGTTGATGATCTGGGATGACATTACATCCGAGAGATTTTGTGTCTACATGGAGTTCCACACTCCATTGTTTCAGACAGAGATGCACGGTTTACCTCTCGGTTCTGGTAGTGATTACTGAAGTCTTTGGGTACATAGGTACTTTTGAGTACATAATATCATCCCCAGACTGATGGTCAGTCTGAACGTACGGTCCAGGTGCTAGAGGATATGCTCAGAGCTTGCATTTTGGGATTTGGTGGTTCTTTGGAGAATCATATTCCTCTGGTGGAGTTTTCCTACAACAACAGTTTTCAGGAGACCATTCAGATGGCACCTTATGAGTATTTGTATAGTAGGCCATTCCGATCACCGTAATGCTGGCTGGAGGCACGAAGGGTAGATTTGCTGGGACCTCGTCTTGTTTAGGAGACTTCAGAGAAGATAGAACTAATTCAGAAGAGGATGGCTCCAACACAGTCTCAGCAGAAGTCTTATGCTGATCAGTGGAGATGACCTCTGGAGTTTGAGGTCAGGGATCTGGTTTTCCTGCATGTCGCACCGAGGTTTGGACACTAAATCTTTCAGTGATAGGGTAAGATTTCAGCATGGTACATAAGGTTATTTGAGGTTTTGGAGAGAGTTGGCAAGGTTGCCTATCTGTTACAGTTATCCCAGAGGTACCGAGCCATGCATGACGTCTTCCACGTCTCTCAGCTCCGATGTTACTTTTTAAACCCATCTCATGTCTTTTATCCTGAGGAGGTTGAGCTCGAAGCGGATGCATCGTTTGAGGAGAATACCATCTGTATTGTCGATCGTAGTACGAAGGTTCTCCGTGGGCCATCTGTCCCTCTTGTACGGGTTCTATGGCAGCATGACTGAGTACATGATGAGACCTGGGAGAGGGAGGCCGATGTACGATCGTAGTGGCCGGAGCTGTTTGGGGTTTCTCCTTCTCCGCCTCTTTAGGGAAATTTGAGGACGAATTTCTTTCAAGGGGGATGTTTGTATGAACCAGGATCATTGTTCAGGTATGTTTTTCCTTTTATAGATTTTTTATGAAAAATGGAGTTTCTGGAAAAATTTGAAGTACAGGCTATGTAATTTCTGAGTATACGTCGTGTACTCTTTTCCTGCTCGAAGTCGTGTGTTGGTCGTGTCTGGACCACACACAAGGTGTGTCACGGTGACGTGAAAGCTGATTTTGGCGGATTATGGAAAAACCTAGTACACGCCATGTACCCTAAAAGTACACATTGTGTACTTTTATCTTTTTCACTAAACAGACTGGGGTTGCACCTGACGCACAAAAACGTCTTCTTCTAGGCCCTGTTCGTCTGAGAGCACTGAGGATCTGCGAATATTCAACGACCCCTAGCCTCTCTGTCTGTTCTCCAATTCGATCATAGTCGATTGCATTGGAATCACCGTGGTGAGTTATTCCTTATTCTTGAGCCTTTTTTTCCTTTTCCTCCTCCTTATCAAGTTATCGTGGCTTATGTGTTTCAGAGTTTTTCTCAGATCTACGATGTTCTAAGGAGAATCTGTTGTTGCTGTTAACGTATTTCGATCTCTTAGGATCAGGGTTGGTGGTTTGTGCCTTTCTGTAGAATCTCATTGAATATTATCTAAAATTTCCGGCAATTCCCTTGAACGAGGAAATGTGTGTTCCCTATTTTTCCCTTTATTGATTGCCTGCTTTCTTGATTACTATAGTAGAGGTTTAACTTTGTGAATAGATTAGTTTTTAATGTACTCTGGTTGTTTTCTATACTTTCTTTTCTTGTTAGGCGTTATTCCAGTTTCCATGCCTAGTTGTAAGATAGCGGAAGTGTTCTTCTGTTTTTATGCTGAGCCATAGAATGATAGCCGGGTAGTTTTTGAGGTTTACTTGGACGATACACATGTTCTATGCATGTTTATTTTTTTACACAGGGCTGCGAGAACCTAGGGTAGTGGACCATAGATATAATGGATGGAAGGGATTCTCTAGAGACTCTCTAAATTACGATGCAAGGCCATAGGGGGAATTGACGTTGAGTGCTTCCCCATAGAGTCTGTAGATCCTCGACTCGGGCCATAGGGGGAATTGACGTTGAGTGCTTCCCAAGAGAGCCTTTAGTACGATACGAGACTATAGGGGGAATTGATGGTGAGTTCTTGCCTAGAGAGTCTATTCTTTAGCTGAACCAGAGGGGTGAGACTGCGTGTGCCTCCCAGGGGGTTACAAGTACTTATAGGTTGAACCATAAGGGTTAGGCTGTGAGAACTACCCAAGGGTTACCTTATTTTACATGTTTATTGTTTTGTACTTGTGTAGATTATATACTAGACTATAAATTGTAGCTACTGTGTATTTTCTTGTTTACTGTTCTTGTACTTTACTACCATGTAATCATTGACTGTTAGCCACATATCTATGGGTGGTTTCATAATGTGACTTTGTCTAATACCCTATTTGGTCCATGCTTTTGGGCCCAAGCGGACTATGTTGTTGCAGGTATAGATAAGGGAAATATCCCTTCTACTTTAGGTTCTTGATTGCACTGGAGCTAGAGAGCATGGTACCGAGCCAAGGCTTGTGATGCTAAGGAGTTGCTAATCTTTTTTTCTTTTTCTGTTGCTTTATTACTTGTGTTCAGTTATATTTCATCACGTTGTTTTGTTTTCTACTTTCCTTAGATAATTGTACCTTCTGACTCATTATAATCATTGCTATATATTTATTCTTATGCTGTTGGTTGTAGTTATGTTTGTTGTTACTGATTCCTCTATTGACTATTGTTTTTCTTAACTTGTATACCTTACCAAATGAGGTAATAGTTTCCCCAATAACTTACCAAGGCCCTTGCTTCTAGTCGTTAGCATTTAGAGTTTGGGGAAATGCGCTTAAGGTGATGTGGAGAACCAGGTATAGGGCACCAGTGGAGGGGCTCCGGATTCGGGTCATTACAGTTAGTAGGAAGGCATCCTAAAAATATAGATTATTGTGGGAATTAGTGTTCTAATAGTTCATTCACTCCCATGGGACTATCCCCAAGGTAGATTCCCACATGTAGAGGAAAATATAATTCCACAAAAGGGTCATATATTCTATGATTGCCTTGGATGGTGTAGATTCATGATGCTAATGATATGAAAATTTCAACTCTCGAATCCAACATGTTCTATTCCTGGTTTGGGAATCAATGTATAACAATTAATCAGTCTCACTATATATAAACGTGAGTCGTATGTGTTTGGACATACGTTGGTATGTTTAATATGGATATTGGGCCTCAACAATTCATTCTATATGCCATAGTAGTGGTTGGAATTTGACTAATTGTATTTCCCATGATTTCTTAGTCTTTTATTTCAGGATGAAGAATGACGATCACATGGGAATGAATAGTTCCATATGGTTGAAAACTCATAGACATGGTGGGAAATACACTAGGGAGGATGCATGTTTGATTTTGGTATTAGTAATTAGGATTTCTTGTTTTGTATCATTGTTATTGTAGGAATCAGTGTCCTTAGAGTTCAATTAATTGGGGCTTGCACACTGACATTTCCATGGTTATTTGAGAAGATTATGGTGAAGATGAAATGATTATTTTAGTTACATTATACCACCTGATCATTTATTATATTGGGAAACGATTTATTGGAAATGATCAATTTTATTTCTTGGGGACTTCGGTTTTGGTTCAGGTACAACCCTAGAAGGATTAATATAGGGTTTAAAACTAGGGGATGTTTCCTTTGTATTCATATTATATAAATAATTAGATTCATTGTAGTTTCCATGATTCAGGAATACACATTTTCTATTCCCTTATAATAAGGCCATACACTCCAAGGGTAAAAAAGGTCATAAAATTCTTATATTCTCAATTTACCTCACCAACTTCTCTCCAAGACATAAGTTTATGATCTCCTCAATATGCATTGATTTCTTCCTCTATATGTTAGAGAGTGTCTTCTAGAAATGCATATAGAGAATTACATGGTCAATTTGAATTTTCTGGAGGACTAAAATTAATCTGGATGGCATGTATGAAGGTTTTCTCATGATCAAGGATGACTTGTTTGGAGGACACAAAAAGAACTAGATGGTTGGTCATAGAATCAATCACATGATCATAGAAGACATGCCCATAGGTTTTTTCCTGACCAGGTTTACAAACCCTTGTGTGACCTCAAGAGATGAATGAAACACATGGATGTCATCCCTAAAGTTATTGACACATGTATCAATGGCTATCACCTATCATTGATGACATTTCTTGATGGCGTTGCGAGACCTGAATGGTGTTACTAGATGGCATCATGAGAGGCAACTGACATGCATAGGTGATACTGTGAGACTTCGCTATCACGAATTGATCCTACCATATGAGTATGATGCAATAACATAATGTCATCATGAGGCTTGACTGGATATCCCAGAGTATTTAACAATACAAGGATGGCATACTTGAATATCACCCTGTGACATTATTTGACAAGTCCAGAGGTCTCATCATTACCCAAATAGAATACAGAAGGAGGGAAGCATGATTAGGGAGACATGACCTGGTGTTGTCACATGTCTAGGGTTGTTCATGTGAAGCTCACAAGGGTTGTATTATATGTTCTACATGTAATCCCCATATCGTTATTCTTTTCTGTAGCCTTACTAATTTGGATTACTTATATTTGTGTAGTATTATATTGTATTAAGTCACATGTGATATAGAAATTTTTAGTGATACTATTCTTATGTCCTTCCAATATTCCTTTTTGTGATTTATAGTAATCATCCCTAATTATTATGCATGCATCCCAATTTCTCCAGTTCATCACTAATACTTACATGATATAAAACATGTTGGTTGCGTGATACACCACTCTGAGAAATCTTCTCTAGTACTTTGATGGAAAATGGTAATCCTATCATACAAGGAGTCATCATGATCCCTGTTTTGTTAGTGTTAGAGTCAATATTTTCATGATGTGGTGGGGGGATTATAGGGTTATCCACAATGTCTATTTGACGATTTGTGTGGGGTATATAACAAGAATCGACTATGGTGTCGCCAAATGACTTTGGTGTCATGTGTCTTTATGAGTGTATATAGTGGATCACTTTGATTCCATCACCTAATTCTCAATGACCATGATACCATTCGTTCAATTCATCCTATACTAGTTTACTACAAAATAATGTGTATTTTTTGAACCATTCAGGCATTTTTAAGGACATCCATACTATAATATTGACTTTTCCATTTGCGGTTGTGAGATTAGGGAACGTATTGAAAGGATTTCATGTGATCTCAAGTGACTTGTCTTGGACATTTTCTATGACTTGGATGGATGGTCAAGAGACCATTACACGAGTTTAAAAACATTTCATGGATTCTTGTGAGACCAGGAGATGTATGGACTTAGCGCATCATAAGTGTTTTACAATAACAAGAGTCTCTCGACACATCATTTTTTATTTCCATTAATTATTTTACAAATGGCGGGAGTCATGATATATTTTATGTGTAATTCCAATAGAAAATACACTACCTCTTGGAGTTTTTTCATGTTACCAATAATGGTTCTATAGGGATTGTTTCATAGTTCCTTGAAACCTATTTTCTAGTTTTTAGAATCACAGTATCCAAGAGGTTTTCATTGAATTTATTCATGGAAATAGAAACACCCAACAATTCTTTATCAAAAAGGGGCCATATTTCCAATGGTAGGCATTCTTTAAGTTTGAACTTTACGATAATTAAGAACATGCCTTGGTCGAGAGGATGGGAGGTCAGACTCATCACACCCTTTTAGGGGGAATTATTGTCTACTCCGAGACTCTCTGTATAAATTTAAGATATTTTCATGAATCCTTTTTAATTCAACAATTATAAGATAAGTTTGCCTTATAATTTTCAATCATATATTAACATTTATTAAATTTAGAATAATTTATATGATTTTTATTTTCTTCATTAATGGAGCTATCTATATGTATTCGAGGATCTCCATAAATGTTATCTTCTCATATACTACATAGATATTATTTTACACATCATTATGATGATACTCATTTGTAAGAAACTCAGTAGGGATCTCAAGAATTTATTTTCATCCATGGATATGAAGTTTTTCATTAATATTTGGAACTTACCCATAAAATTGGCTTCATACGTATCCTTGTAAAAGGAATCAGAACCCTCGTAGTTCAGTATCGCATAATGGGAAACCTCATACCTTTTATTTTCATGTGATATAGACCTAACCCAACATTTTAATGTCATGTGGTAATGAAATCTAACTGAAAGGTTAATAGTAGACATTCAGAGTGGGAATTTTTCCGAAGAATCCCAAGGAACATGGAATGGATATGGGTTTCCTTATAAGATTAGACCCTTTTGGGAATATGGACCAAGGAGAACAGGGTTGAATTGAAGTGTTGAGTTTGAACATCAAGGATAATTCCTTTGAATCACATGTCTATGGAAATGAAAAACCATGTAATTCAAAGAGTCTCATAAGAGAGTATAGTATTTATAGAAAAATTATTTTTGGCTTACATCCTAAAAAGGAAGCCTTGGTGATTTGGGGGTTTAATTTTGTGATTACTCATAAGGAAGATGTCCATATTAAGGGAATTAATGTTGGATTTCTAAAGAGCATATCCAATGAGATCGGGACCGTAGAAGGCTTCCTACATATCCTAGATTTAACAGGATTCAATGTTCTTGTAGTCTATGTGGTGTAAAGGATGTAATCATGAAAAATATCTAAGACCACATGAGTCATACGCCGCGTGAGAAACAAGAGTATGTCAATGATTCAACAAAGGCGCTCCCACTTTTCCTCCTCCATTGGTGCAAGAGGGAGTGCCTATGGCTGCGACAGTATACGAGGGCAAGGTGACCCGGGAAGAGGGAAAGGCGAAAAGCCTTCCCTCTATTCACTTTACATTGGAGAAGGGTCCAATGTAAGGAATGAGTGAAGGTGAAGGAAGTAGATTGGAGAAATATTGAAACCTCATACTTGAAAGTATAGGTTCTTACACTGGGATTGGTACCCTAAAATTAGTATTGGTAGGAGAGAGAGAATTTTATTTTTCATTAATGGTATAGAAATTGTAAACCATACATTCCCTACTAGAGAGAAGTGGTTCCGAGTTATAGAGATGAGAAGGGGAGGTCCGAACAAAAACCCCAATATGCCAAACTAAAAACTTTCCAATGCTGTTAGTAGGAGAATGTTCAATGTGACTATGGATATAAAATCCCACAGACTCTCCATTAATCCTAACTCTATTGTGAAACAGATGTGGGAAACCTATGATTGTGGAAATACAAACCCAAATAAGAGACACACATATTTGACCTTGACAAAGGATTGATAAGTTATGATGATTTTTTGGAGGTCTCAAATTAATCCCTTTCAGAAAAGGGATTCAATGAAGAATAATACTTTCCATGGATGTATTTGAGGAGGTCTTGATGGCTTATAGACTAGAGAGATTAGGTGAATCAAGGAGGGTTTCCCAAGTAGGAATTGTTGTTCAATTATGTTCATGAAAGTAGGCTTGGGTGACCTAATGTTAAATTAACTGTTGAGCAACCTGGATGATAATGTTGGGTGATAATTTACTAAAGCGTTCAAAAGTATTCACAAGTATTCCCAGAAGTGGGGTGCTCATGTTCATGTGAAAGGAATTGGTGGCACACAAGCTTTTCTAATTTAAGTAGGTTGGGAGATTTAGGTGTGCAAGTGTTATGGATGTCAAACAGTAAAAGGACATAAGTCCTATGATCCACCTTTAAATAATCCAATCTAGGTATTAAATAACTATCATGAATGTTTTGGAAGACTTGGGAAAAGAACTAGGGAGACTAGAGCAACAATCAGGCTTTAGGGAAATTCATCCGCATAAATGAAGTCCCAATTGTCTATTTTTTGGAAAAATTATAATCATGGGAGAAATTAATTTGGGAATGCATGTAGTCTATGGTCCATATAGGGGTGTGCATGTATGATGTGCACTGATGTACCATTGGTCCAACTAGGGTGATTCAAAGCTCGTTGCTTTTGAAATCTTGATTTATATCATGTTTTTTCTTCTCTTTTTACTAATGAATTACCCATTGTCATTTTTTAGAATCTGTGTCAGAACAGAGTGTCAACAAAAGCTCCCCCACAGAATTGTATCCAAAATCAAAAGAGGATAGGGAAATTTACGAATAAGAAAAAATAAGATATTGGGGCCTGAAATTTTTAAGCACACAAGACGACTAGTCATGCATGATGGTAGCGCGTAGGATCTTGGCACGATGGGTGACCTGAATCACTTATATATAACATCTTCACTTCAGAAAAAATTCTTCTGACTTCTAAAATTTCAGCTCTCGGCATGCAAGCTCTTTCTCGCTTAAACTCTTCGGTTTAGTCATGATTCTGCTATATGTTTTCTATTTGAATGCTATAAATAGGGCCTCACACTGGAGCCCTGGCTTACACATGCGTGATTTAATGCCTTTGTCAATTTTTTTACAATTCATTTGTCAAAATTTAAAAAATGAAAATACATTTAAGATGATTTTTTATATTTCTGCATATTTTATGGCTCCCAAAATAATCTGAACTTCTAATTAGCTAGATAGTAAGAGGATTTATTAAATGATGAAAATTTTTAGTCATGAGTATTATGACATATGGGATACCACAATTCCATATTTTGAAACATATATCAAGAAATATCACTTCAACTTTCCTTGATGAAATTATTTTCCTCTGTATTTCTATGGTATTATGCAGGAAGTCAATATTCCAGACCCAAAGAACTTTGTACCACTCTCTTGGTTTCCTTATTTTACCAGGTTCTCATCTTCCAATGAATCTGTTGGGGGACGTATGTTAATGATATTACAATAGAAAAATTCCATATCATGCATCACAAATTGTTGGGTAGCAGGACCGACCCAGCCCACTGGGGGCTCATCCCACAAGCTGGGGACTGGTCGCATCGTGCTTCCGGTGGTGCCAACCTGCTAGGATGTGGAATGTATACCACGTCCAGCTCCCCCATGTCCAGTGTTAGTAGGGCCCTTAAACTTGTTGTGACAAATGGACCATGGCTTCACCAGCCGTCTGGACATCCCAGATGCATGTCGTTGCTCTAAGAGGCACCCTGCTTGGCGCCGTGTCCTCCAGCGCGCCTTCACAGATTCCTAGTTAATGTGGTCCGCCGGTATAGGCCGCCTCCTCCACGTAGTAGGTGAGGTTAGGAGCCACTACTTCCCCTAGAGCTGGAAAACTAGGATTGATTTTAGTGGGCCACTTGACGTGATCTCATGGACAATTCTTCGACCCATCTATGTCTATGTCATCCGAGGAGCTCCCTCTTCACCGCGAGGATCCCAAACATGCATTTACATCATTTCAAGGGTACGACCACTAAGAACACAGATACATAGGCACTATTGACTTGTTTTTATGTTCTTGGGGACTATGCGTTACTGGTGTAATGTTGGGGGAGGTTCACCGTAGTTTTTGTTCAATAATTCCATGCCATGATTTGTAACCCTAACAAAAATAACCCCATGAATAATACACCCTCTCGCATAACGCATGAATCAGAGATCAACCAATTCTTGGGTTGATCTATGTTCTTAATTTTTTTTAAAATGTGGGTAAAAACATAATATCAAAAACCCCTACCTCTTATGATGTCAGATGTTGCGTTGTTCATCCTTGAGGGATTAAGACATCGATGTCGCTTTCCAGCTTCAATATTTGAAAGGTGTTGAAGATGATTAAGTTACTCTAGCATTTATTGTTCATCAATGGAGTGGAAGTCCATTACAGGTTCTCCATAGAATCATCAAAAATTTTAATCCTTATTTCCCTATTGCATCGAACTATAAATAGGATCACATCGCAGTGTTTCCATTATAATGCAATGTCGCATTGTTACAATGTTTTATTTATGAAACAATTTTTTTCTTTTGTGTCATTAAAGATTCAATACACTATGAGTTAATGATCCATTAATGAGCCTAATTAATGCTCAATGTCACTTCTCTATTTTGGGCTTGCAGATTTGTCGTCCTCTACTCAACTATGAGAATGAAAAACAAAATAATTATTTTAATTTATTTTATTATTTTTCTCAAAATTTTTGAAAAATAAATTTTCTGCTTGACTCTTGTCAGCCAAAAGTAAGTAAATTATTGTAGAATCCTGACATCTCGAATTCAATGGGGCCACATATTTTTAATTTGAGCACTGTTTTAAATGATATAAAATCCGGTCTGAGTGACAATTTATGAGTTATAAGTATTTTAAAATAAAATAATTGTTAATTAATTATTTTATTAGTAGTCAAAAACTATTTTTTGTTGGCCCACTCCAGCCAATATAAGGGTTTGCCTAAGGAAAACATACCATCACATGTTCAGTCGTGTTATCATATTTTTAATATGAGTATGTATTTGAGAGTTATAAGAACTTGTAAAATAAAATTATTTCATTCAATTATTTTATTTATTGTTGTTACATATTTGAGTTTTCTCACTAGTGGCCTGTGCAGACTATATATATGCCCCACCTACGATAATCCTGCCATCTTGAATGAACATTTCCCTCAGATTTTGAATCTGGGCACCCATATAAGAGTTGTTACAAATTTTCCTGAAAAACTCCCATGTGTTATGTTTAAAGAATAAATTTTTTTATGGAAAATTACAGGCACTCTGGGCCTCAGAATCATGTGTAATCGAATTTTACAGTTTTGACATAATTCCATATAATTTTTTATTGGCATGGAAATTTCAATACATTAGATTCTTAGTTTTTTAATTTCTCACTTCTATTTTTGTGGGTTCCAATAATTTCAAAACATTAATATAAAAAACATCTAAAACAAAGTCACTAAAATAAAAAAAATTGATCATATCATTAATCTTCCAAAAAATGACAGATATCTTATTCATCACATACTAAAAATGTGAATAAATTAATCATGTATTCTATTGAAACATGGTAAAAACATGAATTATCAGAAAATATTACAAAAAACACGAACTCTTCCAAAATTGATAAATAAGAAATAGGCTACTAGATATATTACTTAAGTACAAAAAATTATATTTACTCTATAAATGATTAAATAATTTTTTTTTCAACAAATCATTAATTAGTCCCAATGTAGTCAATACAATGAAATTTACATTATTTATATCAATCATTACATTATAACAACATTCTAATCTAAATATCCAGAACAAATAAAGGTTTACATTTCCCTTAATCATCAATTTTATAATAAGTTTAACATACCACTGAATCATTTTATATTTTTCATATGTATCGTTTAACATATAAATTGATGTAATTATTGGAAAAAAAATTATACTATCATTATATATTACATAATTCCTATAACTGTGATATAACTGATAAATGAACAAATTTAAAAATTCATTACTCAAAAAATAAGAACATTAATAACATCAATTCATATATTTAAATTGGATTATTCCGACAATGATATATTAGCTAATTTCACGGTAGTGTACTTTGAATCTTGGGGAATGTATTTTAATATTTCCCCATCATGTTATAGTTGATAAATTTAATGTTATAAAAACATTTAATGCTCGTATAATCCCAATCGTTATGTCCTTTCATTCCACGCATTTATCAAAATACATTTCCTTATAATTCTCAACCCTGTCTTTCCATCCACTTGTATCAGTTGTTAGAGAACCCTTCCTTCCCCACATCCCATATCCAATTTTTTCGTTCTCTTCCTATTCATATTAATATTCAAATAACATTAATAACATATAGTGAATTAATTATCTTTCATGATATCATATGAAATTATTTCATCGTATGATGATATATTTCAGGAGAATAATTCCATTTTAATTTTTATCTTAGTAAATCAAAGAAGTTATCATTCATACTCATTGGATTATGTGAACTGATACTATTCATATCAATCACTCTACTATATATTTCTATATGTTGTAATATGAATATTTTATCATATAATTACAAAATATAAGGTATAATCTTGAAACTAGGGAAATAAATAACATAAAATGAAAATTTTATATATAACTAATTTCATTATCATAAACGAGGTTTATCTGGATATATCATTATTTTAGAATTCTTCACAATGGAATATAATTAATATTTGAATTATCCAAACCATATCCCTCATGATTGTCAAAATAGGTACAATGTAAGGGAAATTTTGATCCAAAAATTTTTGATTATGGAATGCAAAATACCCCCTTTTTAGTGTTATTAAACATAGGTACCTCTGTTCTAGAACGATGTCCACTTGTATCATCAAGTCATGGATGTATTGGTAAGAAAAAAAATCAACTCTTTACCAAATAATAGGTATTTTCATTGATAGTTTTTTTCAATACATATAATAACCATATTTTCCTTAATAAAATATATTTTAACATTGTTACTATTGTTTCTACTAAACAACCTATGATACCAACTATAGAGATATTATTATAATAGATCGAATTTAGTTCCTCCATTATTACAATTGTATAAGACACAAGGAATATCATCCTAAAGGGATGAAAATTTTAGTAGTCTTGGTAAAATATTTAAATAATTTAAATTTACATTACATCTTAAAACAGAAAATAACTAAGGATTTTTTTTGAGATTTTCTTTGTTTTTTTATCATAATCCTTCATATAAAGTAATTAATTCCTCATTGTATACTATATAAAATTAAATATAGGTTTTATGTGAGATCATGTGCTTAGTATAGTTAAGAATATAAAATATGATACGAATAAATAGAAAATAATTAATATGATAATGTAAATAACTGAAACACATGGAATTTTAGCCATGAATGTGAGCATAATATGAAATGATAGAAATACGGTTAAATAAAAGACAATAAATATACACAAGATCTTGAATCATAAACAAAGTTATTAATACATATAAAATAATAAAATGTAAAATAAATAATTGAATTCATAATGATGGAATACAAATTGATTGACATTTAAAACTTATCATTAAGGCTTACTCCAAAGCATCCAATACTGTCGAGGTTTATGCCAAAAAATCAAATAAATGGGTAAGGAATCTAATAAAACCATATCTAGAATATCTTATGGGACCTATTAATTCATCTAGAAGAAATAGTAGTCCGCACTTAAAACATAATTTGTATAACGGATTCCTTGTAAAAAAGGGGTGAAACATAGTAAACATAATCTTTCTTAGTGAAAAACATCAATATGAAATGAGAATACATTACCCAATAAATAAACATAATCCTAAAGCATCCATGGTAATATGGGGAATGATAATAAAATTATACATCTTTATTAAAATTGATTATAAACCATCCATTGAAAAATTAATGATTTTATAAATACAACACATCCTAAATGGGTCATATTTTCAATAAAAGGTTGAATCTTTTGGTCAATAGAAATAACATAAAAATATATTTAAAAACATTCCTAATGAAAATAATAGTTTCACCTTTAAAATATTATGAAAACTAGTTATTAAAAAATTGTTTTAAAATATTTTCTATATGAAACTAAAATTTGAAAAAAATATATATTTATTTAAACCTTTTTTGGTCATGATGGTTGTAAATTTAATTTGTGTCGGTGATTTTTAAACCATTATTCCTTTTAAATATTAACTAATTGTAAAATAAGAAATTCATTTTTAAATGACTTTTATGTTACATTGTCAATGTTTTTTAAAAAATAAAAACATTTTATATTTTTTTAATAAATAATTATCAAAAAAAAGTTTATTTTTGTAAAAATTAATAGAAAACAAGTTTTTTGAAGAAAAGTATTATTCCAGATCGAAGAGAAAAAATTAAGTTACATTTTATTTAATATACTATATAAATAATTTTATATTAAAAGCATATAAAATATATATATTACTTGAAAAAGTTCATTAATAATAAAATGATAATAATATATAATTATTTATTGATAAAGATATAATATAAATCATATTGTGAGACTTAAACAAAAACAATCATGAATAATGATGATATTGAGAAAAAAATAATTAGAAAATTATTTTATAAAAAAATATACCCCATGAAATAAATAAAAATAAATTAAAACATTAAATTTAATTATGATAAATAAACACATGATACAAATAAATGAACATATTTATATAAACCACAAAAAATTAATATTTTTGGAATATCGCGTGTGTCTCAAATATAAAAAAGCATGACATGAAACCCATACCTCATGTAATATTTCCTTTATTTATGTATACACGTCCTATATAATATTTTAAAGAATGTTAATAATTTGTCTATAAAGAATATTAATATTTATAATTTCATCTTTGTTCCTCATCAGACATTATAACATGGATTAATAAAATTTAATTATTCATTTTATTTTGGGTGAAAATGCTATTGTTATATAATGCACATTTTCCCATGAATATCTACTTATATGGAAGAAGATATATATTTACATCATATGAGTATTGATAATTATTTTATAATTAAATAATTTACTCGGTATATACATATTTCGAACCATTTATGAATGTTTGTCTTGGAAAATGAATTGCATCAGATCATGTAGATGGTTGGGCATATGAAAGCATGAGTGATGATATCATTAAAGTAATGAGTGAGAGTATAAGTTTGTGGGTGATAAATTGATTTTATTGATTAAATAATAAATCATATATATCACATAGATTCATTAATTTGACCATAATCGCATTCCGTGTAATGTGTTAGGGACTGTGTAATCACTTCGCTCCATGAGGTAGTAATCTTCCATTCACACGACCAATGTCATCATATACCATGTGTAATGTTAATTGAATTGAATTTATTATATAATAATCATATTTGAATAATTATATTATGAATATCATATATATTTTTATATTAATCATCAAAATGAATCACAAGAGTTGGTAATGTAAAAAATGAAAGCAATCGTTTCACTGGGTGGTAGCCTGTGATACACATGAATAATGACTTAATAACCCATTTTATGGAGGAAGTGAAGGGATGATTTTATACCACATATATAATTAAATATCAAAATATGTGATAAAATATTGTTTTTATATTTTACTTGTTATGAAATAATTCAATTGTCAAAAATAAAAATTAAAATGAAATATATTTGTTATGATAATTAACTTCTATAAGAGAGACCTACGTTGGATTTCAACTTATAAACCCTAGGGATTCTTTCTATGAAGACTATTAAGTCTATATTATGACTAATTAAGATCTAGAGAAAACATATTAGGGTTCGTCAATCCAAATGGCTAGGTAGGTGTAACTAATTGATGAGAGGGAGTTCAATTTTATTTTTGGGGAAAGGTAATCGTCAAGGAAATTACAATGAAATTTTATAGAAGAATCTGACAAGATAAATTTATTCACATGAAAAAATGTTCAAAATGACCATGGGTTTGAATAAGGGAAGTATAATGCTAAAATATTACCATCTAATAGTAGTTAAAATTTGTTATTGTAATTTTATCTTTAGATTCTGAGTTTGACCACATAGTAAATTTGTTTTTTCCAAAATTTTGGTAAATATTAGAAAATTTTTTAACTATTAATTTCAGAGAAAAATTATGTTGATATTATTATATGATATAAATTATAAGGATATTAAATATGTAACCCATATTTCAAAATTCCATTAATTGGATTTCTAAAATATAACTAAGTTATATTTCCACATATGTGATGAGAAAGAAGAATTTTAAAGAGAAAATGTTGAAATGCTTATAATGTTTTTTATATCATAATACAATATGAAAATTATAACAAGAAATGAAATTGTATTATTTGATACATTAGTTACCAAATTTTTATTTTAAAAACAAATAAAAATATATTTTAACATTATAAAAAGTTTAACAAAAAATGATTTATTGATTTAAATGTATTATTTAAAAATATTCACCAAAAATGAAATATTTTATAAAATGTACAAAAAACAACCTAGTATAATTATGACATTCATATTTTCCAAAATTATTATTTCTTTCAACTAACCTTTCTAAACATATTAAATATTTAATTTAAAATTATATCCATAATGCTCGAATTATATGCCTTTTAAAATGATATAATTTTCAAAAAAGTAATTATTATTCTATGAAATGATATATTTGTTAAAATAAATATATAAGTAATATTATCGTAATATAGTGAGTATTTTTCACCAAAAAAAGTAAATTATTAATTCATAATGGTATACTATATTAATGTTCATTTCGATGTGGGGTTGTGTCATCTAAAACCCACTAAAGAGATTAAATATAATGCAATATATTTCATGGGTTTCATAAGAATGTTGTTCTATGTCTCATAAAGTATAAAAAAACTTTAATAATTTTAAAATAAAATGATTTAATAATAATTTCTCCATGGTAATGGAATACTTTACCTCTAAAAAACTATTCATAAAATTATTCTCAACCATCTCAACACTAAAAAATCATAGAAGCTAAGTAATTAAATGGGATTTCAACCCATTCCCTCTCATCGGGGAAAGATTTTTTTTCATTCATCATAATTAATTTTCGATAAAAAATATTCTTGATATGTTTTTGGTGGGGGGTATTATCATCACTATTTGTGATATGTTTTGTAGACATCTTTAGTTGTTTTAGAAATATATATTTTATAATTATAAATAACCTGTTGTAATGTATAAAGGGTTTTAAGGATTGGATTTATAATTGATATATTCACACATTTATTCTATAAAGATATAGTGAATTTAAATTAATATATAATTTAATTTGGATTAATTTTTATTCAATATGTATTATTGATCCATAAATTTCATTCCCATTGGATTTATTTTTAACATGAAGAGAATAATTATTATTCTTACAAACCAATCCCTTAATGGTGATTATTTTTCCTTTTTAGATAATGATGTAAATTTTGTTGATATTAATTTATGTGTTGTGATTCATTGGGATAATCATCATCGAGAAATGACATGTTATACAGATAAAGAAGAACTATCTATATCATATTGGATGGGGATCATATATAAGATATAATTAATCCAACCATGGTGTGTTGAATATAAAGGACACTTTGAAGACCTCTTCGAGGATGATATGAAAAAATTAATAGTGGATATAATTTTAGTCATGATTTCAAAAATTGATTAGCTGAAATTTCCCTAGTTATATGTCAATGGAAGAAAAATGAGAATCATTTATCATTTAAAAATTTACATATGTTCACTCATATAATCCATAAGATTAATATTTTACGTTTACCAAGAGTTGGAGTCCAAAATTTCAAAACTACATTCCCCTTACATAGGAAATATATTTTGGACATTATAAGATGCTCTTATTACCAGTATATAAAAACATTAACATTTAAAGATAATAAATATTACATAAAAAAATTTATTTATGAAAATGGAAATATTATTTTATCTAATTTGATAAAAGAATTTGTCTTATGAGATAGAGTTATAAGGAAATCTAATTATAATTAAGTGATGTTAATGGTTTGTAATATATTTTGGAAACACAGTGTGCATGGGATGTTTTAAAAGGTTATGTTAAGATATCTATAAATCGATACTATAAAAAATAAAAAATAAAAAAGATATATTTACACTTAAATGTTATATGATTCAAATAAAATCATTGTTATGCGATATTAATTATGGATAGATAATCATAATAAAATTTGTGATTATTATTCTTTATTAAGTTAATGGAATATATATAGGATCAATCGTTTCGAGTCCATAGATAAATTCCACAACACATAATGTGACTCCACACCATAATTCTTTCATGGAAATATCTATAATTTTTTTGAATGGATCTTTTAGAATTTCATGTTAATAATATTCCCTTAATATTTAAGAGCTCCAATTGAGGTAAGTAATATGACTTTATAAAAAATAAAGATGTTGAGATTGAATATTGATTTCACAATAAGAAATTTTGTAATGATGTCCATGATTTGTGGGACATTGAATATGATAATGATCTAATGATACTATTAATAGTTGACATATAGATGAGTATGTTGAAGAATATCAATAAATTCTTAAATCCAATAATAATATTTGGGAGATAATAAATACAATTTTTTATAAAGGAAAATCATCCACGAAAACCCTAAAAATATTGATTTCAAGGAAATAGAAGTGGAATAATGTCATTATATAGTGTCTTTATGGTTGATTATATTCAAAATAGTTATCATTCTTCATAAAATAGTTTTTTAAATTTTCTTTAAATGAATATGAAACTAGTTGGTACATGAATAGTATTCATTATCAACTTTAGACACATTCTAAAGTTCATTTTGATAATATAATGTCATGTATATGTGCGTGATAATAACTAGAAAAAACTATATAAATAGTCATCCTCAATGAGAAAATCCTCATTATCAACTATGAATTATCTTTTAGTATTACATAAATTAGAAAATGAAGAAAATAGTTGAAAAAACATGAGGGTTGGTGTGATTCAAAATTCCATAGAATCACTAAATCATCCCCAACACAACAAAATCTATTTCAACCATCATATGATCTAACAGAATTAAATATCAACATACATCAGAGTAGATTATAGGAGGCCATATCCGAGATGATAACAAAAATACACTTTTTTTATAAAGACTATAGATATAAGAAAATACTAATGAATCCCAGAGAGATGTATTGACCTAATATGTCATGAAGAAATTGAAATTGATGATTGAGGTTGAGATCTAGTATTATTTTTTTATTTAATTATATTATATTGATTTAATTAAAAACATTAAACAATTGAATATTAATTCAACACAATAACACTACATATCAGGTTGATACATATATGAATGTATATTAAGTAGTGTAATTTTTATGAAATCTTCACATTCACTCCATGAGTCCTATTTTTTTGAGTAGAAGGTGGTCTATAAATAATACGTTTTTATAATTTTTGAGGATATTATTTTAGTTAAATTATTTACCTCATTCAATTTTTTTTAGTCATTTGAGGTTGATTTTAATTATTTTCATTAACAGATATTTATTTCCCATTTAATAACTATTAATTGGATTTTTTCCTCATATTTTTTACTTGTTTCACAATCAAATTTAATTTTTCCACATATATTATGATGATTCACTGAAATGTGAGTAGATTTTTCCCCAAAATTAATGGTTGATTTAGATAATGATTAGTGACCATGTAGTAAAAGGATGTGTGTTTAATGACTTCATTAATATAATTATTGAAAAAAAATTAAATATGAATGCAAATAGAAATATAAATTTATTATATATAATAAAAAAAGAAACAATTGTATTATAGATCTCTATTTATATTGACTTAATTTAGATATTTCAAATAAATAACATTTCACTATATCCCTAATGATTGTATAAAATATTTATAGGTTTATAAACTTCTCTTATTAAAATATTTTCATTGACATCGATGCAATAAAAAACATGACCATAAGTTGTTGGTACATTTAAAATGCTATTCAACCCCATCACATCTTCTATTTAATGACCGAGATATGAAGAATCCCATATGAGAATCCTTTCAAATTAATATTGATATTATGTTTTTTAAAAATTTATTTTATATAAGTGAATTTATGCTAATTTCTTATTGATATATTAATGTTTTAAGAGATGAAATTAATTGAATATTCATAATATTCATGAGAATAATGCGTATTTCTAAATTGTAAAAACCGTGGACCCCAAATTCCTTTGAATCTATAGTTGGCTATATATCACCGAAAATTCATAATTACAAACACATTGATAGATCTACCATGTTAAAAAACTACATGTGATCCAATTATTTTAATGGGTTTTATATTTTATAGTAATCAAATGGATATATATTTTCATCATGAATTGCATGTAACTGTGGATTTAATACATCATAATGTTTTTTAATTTTTATGTTTTTTATGTATTGTTGATAAATGTAATACATTGAGATTTTTTCTTAAATTTGGGGGAGAGTTTTTTATCCTTAATATCAAAAAATATATATTCAATGGTGGTATGGAGTAGTAATCATGTATTTTTCTTCTAATGGGATTGAAATTATTTGTAAGAATTAAGCAATTCATGTCCCAAATTTTCACCTTGAAACACACTTGGATGAAAAAAATATTAAAGATTTTATCTAGAATTCATATATATATATATAGGTCAATGTAATGACATGAAAGATGGAGTCATTTCATGATTGTAATTCAGTAATAATAAAATTAAAAAAACATTGTAGTTGTTTAATCCATGGTTAAAGTATTTTCTGGTTTGAGATACTGAATCTAGATTATATTGGAAAATATCTATGAGTTAAACTATGGTCATTTCACATTTCACAACAAGATTCATTTTCAATAGGAAAATGATGATTTGATCTGGAATAATTTCTAGGGATATCACATGATAATATTATGATATGTGATTATTTTAAATAATAATATAATTATATTCCATAATAATGGTAAATTTAATGTTATTACTTTTCATGCAGCGATGATTAAGTCGGAGACATTTATTTAGCATTTCATGATTTTTACTGTGATTCAGGTCATTGAATCATGATTTGTATATGATTTATAAATAAATATCACTAAATTTTCATTGTGGTATCCTTTTATGCTCTTATATTTTTTTATTTTTCTAATTTTCATTATCCTTTTTCATGTTATATTGTTATGTATTCCTTTCTAGACATTTTTCAACAATATAATCACAAATTCAAGTATTTAATATACACATCATTATAATTTTCCGTAACATTTTTCCCTCCTTCCTCACCTAACATAATTTGATGATTCAAACATGAGTGATGATTCTATTATCAAGAATGATATGTTGATTTGATTATGGGGCGAGGCATATAGATTTTATGTATGTTTTTAATATATTTACTAATCTCATTAATTAAAAAGTATTCTTGTAATTAGGTATTACTAGAATGATAAATTTATTATATTACTTAACTATTTCTTTACCAAGACAGATGTATAGATATAAACTCAATGTAAATTAAGTAAATGAAAATATTATAATTATGTCATTTTATTTCCATGTTTTATAAATAAATACTAATACAAATATTGTAGTATGCTTCTCAAATGAAAATATTATTATTTCACATGTATGAAACTATGAATATATACATATAGAGATTGAAATATTACAGTAACATTTATTCAAATTGATGAAACGAATTCCATAATTTTTGTATGATCATCTATTAAGATCATCAATTGAAATTATTCACATTCACTAACTTTACTAAATTATATTTCACCTTTTTTGATATCATTTCATGTATTTTAAAACATTATTTTTAAAAAATAACTTGGTTGAAAAAAGATATAAAAATATATAGGGTGTACTAGAAGATTAGTATTGTTTAATAAATTGAAATCCATTTTTTTATACAATAGTTTTAGGTAAATAATAAAAAATCATAATTATAAACTCTAGCATGCCATCATGGGTAATGAAAATGGAAGGTTTATTATGAACCACAATGGTAATCCTTACTATTTTGTACAATTTTTTATTATATCAAATTATAATTTTTTATATGTATGGGGATATTTATCTTGTTACTTAATACTATATCATATAGATATTCAGTATATAAATATATAGTTTACTCTCGATAATTTAATTTTTTTTTTAAAATATAATACCCAATACATTGAAAGTAAATGTATCACTGTAGATCCATAAAATAGTGATGTTAGATGGTTTCACCATATATAAACAATTTTTATGAAAATATGGTATATATATTTATATATAACTCCATGATTCCATAAAATATAATTCCCTAAATGACCATGTTTAATGATATATTATGTTATCAAAATTCAAGATAAATTAAATTATAGTACCACTTATTTACCACTTCACTGATAATTTTATTCCCAGTTTCTATTAGAGATATAATTAGGGTGTAAAAGTATAAAAAAATAATATGATTGATTTTTATTATAAATTTATGATGGTGTTTAGAGATTTCCTCATGTGACTTTTCATTGAGATAATATATGAAAATACATCAATGGAATTCATGTTCACTTTTTAATAATACACATACATTAAATGGATTTATATGAATGAAACATTTTTTGGCATCAATATATTTAATTATATTGTAATAAAAACCATAAATTGAGATAATATGTATTACTAGATTGTCTCATTATTTAATAATATTTTCATTATTACTTATCTCTTTATATAATTTATCCTCTATACTTTTTAACTAATAAATTTAGTTAAAAAAATATTTTCACAGAAAATATCTATTATTAGGAAAATTTATTCTTATTAATGGTAATTATTTGTTTTATTTTAATATTATATTTTACAAGGAAAAATATATTATATGATAACTATTTAATATATATATTTCATTTACTATTAATAATTATCATTTGTTAAAATGAATCTAGTTTTATTATATTTTCATTTTATATTTTTATGTGTTGAATTATTTTTTTCTAATGTATGAAATATTATATATGAAGTTTAATTTTCTTATAAAATATTTGGATATTCACCCATATGTGGAAGAATACATATCTTGACATTTTTTAGAAAAGATATGTATTTATTTTTTCAATATAAAAAACATATATTCATCTATATACATAATAATATAGATCTATAAAATTATTTCAATATATTAAAAATGATAGTTAAAATATTTTTTTTGTATATATTATTTTTTTGAAAATGTTAATTATCTTATATATAATTGGGAGATTTCCAAATATTTTATATATAATTATTTTCTCTAGGGGATTTGTTAACTATATTTAAAAGTAGTCATAAAAGTTATATACATAATGTAGTTTAGTGCATTTATTTTTAATGTATTGGTAGTGCTATGGATTTTCATTAAGTGGAAATAGTATTCCCTTCATTAGAGAAAAATATTATTATCTATTTAGTGTATAATTAAGGGTTCTATTATTTTATTACTATATGTATTAGAAAATGGTTATTATATATGTAGTGTTGAAGATTTATATTATGTATAAACTGATCAAGAGATTATTACGAATATTTTTAAAAAAATGATAATATTAGTAAAGACATAAAAAATAAAATAATAATATTTTCTCATTTTATCTAACTAGAGTAAATAAGAATTTTTTTAAATCAATTCAATAGTTATGAGGTCCATCAAGATCTATTAGTCAATACTTATTAATTTTTTCTTCTATGATATTTAATTACAATATATATGGAATGGATTTATGAAATATTATTAATAGGTAATAAATTTTAAAAACTCTATTATAACATTATTATCATTATTATTATTGTTTGTGAATATTATTATTTAACATTTATAGCTTCTCTAGATATATATATATATAAAATGAGATAGATCTAAAAGAGAATTCTGTTATGTTTGAAAAAATGAAATTATACTCACATGAGATATGAGAACATCAGAGAGGAATTTTAATTTTTATCACCTATGCCTCTATTGTATAATACATGGAAATTCATCAATATGTGGGATCATTTGGAAATTGTATTTAATCCACAACCATAGTTTCATGAAATATTTTGAAATCAGATTTTCCATATTTCATTATTTATTTCTATATATAACACTATGATATAATTTTATATTGATTTATAATCTCCTATCAGAATAGATATTTATTTATACCTTGATAAAAGTAAATTGTTTCAATTTGGTTTTTTATTAACCGTCAAAATTATTCTTCTATGTTGTGGAATTATATTCAGATCAATTATATTGTTTTAAATTGCCCATGAATCACCATAAAATGATAGGTTGTTATTATTCGGTTACAATACTCTAAAAATCTATAGGTGTTTGATGAGTATACATACTATCCATTTATATTAAAACTACAATAATGATTTATTTAATTATTTATTCTACTTGTTAATTTAGAATTTTAATTGTCTCCATTTATATGGCATATAAATTCTAATAAATATATTTTTAGGAGGGAATCAATTGGCATCATAGTGTTGGATATTTTGAGTATATTTTATGTTTTGAAAACTATTATCAAGGGAATTATGACCATATGGAAATATAATTTTATATAGTAAGTCAATTTTTAAATGATGGTTAGATCAATGAAAAATTGACCATTTATTGATTGGAATGATTATAGTATCTAGGACGTTCGAATGGATGCCAAACATATGAAATTAATTCATTGATAAGGGATGTCATTGGTAGAATCATGTAAATTACTTAAATCATAAACAAATTTACTCATTTTTAATGATAATTCATTGTATGTCAAAACATATATGACAATCATTATTTTGTATATATATATATATTGAAATTATTATTCGTGTATGTATAGATAAAAATAATCATGATTATTATGCGGAAAAAATGAAGTTAATCAGTGAGAATTGTAATTTTGATTATCTGTATTTCCCAAATATGGATATTTATTGAGACAACTATATATCAAAAGCGGTCCAAGAAAAGGCCATTATGATTTTTGAAAAATTCATTTCATTCAGGAGTGGCTCATAGAGAGAAGTCAAATAGGGTGATTAATCATCATATGATACAAATAAGCCTTTTATTTCAAAATCTGAATGTGTAATGTTTTCTATTTTATAGATCAAACATGTTTAAACAAGGGTTATTATTATTACAAAATTATTATATTCACGAGTCTAATCCTAGGAATGTAGATAATCTCTATATGGTGGATGATATGATGTGGTAGATAATAAAAATTTTTGTATTTGAATTCTAGAGGATTATTCCAATTTATAATGTATTTTTTCACATGATTTTTTATTCCAAAAACGGATTGATACAAAATAAGGGGTTATGGTTTTTCCAAAATTAAAATCGGTATTATTATAAGCTCAAAAATGTATAAAATGTTTATTACACACCTCTAATTGGAAAATTACACATAGATATATTTGAGATTGAATGGTTTTTTTGGGTTTTGTAGATTCCAACATTTTTAAATGACCTAGAATATAATAATGTTCCTCTTCAAAAATTGTCTGAAACCAAGATTGGGGGAAATTTTGGGTACTACATATGGGTATTGATAAAATTGGATATTTTGAACTCCCAACTAGATGGTTCTTCCCAACTTGTGATCTATGAAATAATTGAACTGTAGTTTTGTTATGAGTTAATCCTACTATCTTTAAACTATTGTAATCAATAAGGAATGATATTTTTAAATATATACATTTGGATAACATGAATGTAATAAATGATAGAATAATTCAATTGGAGGGATCAATATATTGGATTAAATGGGTGAAATGATGAAAATTTTAAATCATCTGATCTAGAAGAAATGAATCTACATATTTGAGAGAGAACTAATGGTTATGATATTTATAAGAAGGAAAATTACATTCATATTTCCTCTACCAAGTTTAATTGAGTGGAAGTGGAGGATCAACGAGAATTATTATAGTATAGAATCATGAAAAATCATAGATACATATGATGGTTGTGAAGTGATAAAAAATAGTGATATAGTAATATATTCCTAGTGGTTCCAAAAGGAAAAAATATAATAAGGGTAATGAGTGGCTAAAACATGTTTAGTAACAGGAAATAAATGAAACATTAAGTGGAGATACCACAATCTATGAATAGTTGGAGTCCCTATGAAGTAATATATCTAATGTATTTGGGTGTATCAAAAGTAAAAAAATTATATTCATTCTATATGATAATGAATATATTGAGATGAATAAATTAATGGATTCTATCCCTACATAAATGGAACCCTATAAATCATTAGTCAAATGTTGTGACCCACTAAACATGTACATAGAACGAAAAGGAACTTCCATAAAGTGGATTAGGTAGTAGATGTATCCCCTCTAAAAAAATAATATCAAAATGAAGTTTACAACCATTTTTAACATGTAATAGAAATATATATTCAATTGGAATGATGTAAAAATACATGCATAAAAGGAAATAGATATCAAATTATTAAATTGTTATGTTTATACATATACATCCACTTCTAGTAATCTTAAGATAATTTTATTAAATCATCTACATACGTAGATATTAATTTATAAAAAAAATTCATTTTTTGGGACCATTAAATGGTCCCAATTTTCAATCACATAGATCTTAAACTATAGTTATTATTAAAAACAAAACAAAGATCAAATATATATAGGTTAATCAATTTATGAATTAAACAATGTATTATGATTCATTAAAACTAGAATATTATCACCACTGGGATTTATATGGATGACAAAAATATGATATGATCCTTTATTTATTCCATTATAAATTATCAATGATGATGCTATTTTTGTGATGATATTGAGAATTTAAATTTGAATATTAAAGGCTAGTGTGTTCTAACTAGGGAATTAATTGCTTTATTGGGTTTATATGAAAGGAGGGATAGAAAATATTTTCCTATTTCAAGATGGGAATTTATTATCGCACTGATAAAAATATCTAGGTGGAGGTAACTCTCCATAAATACATATTCACATGAAGGGTTTATGAGTATATACTTCCTAAAATATTTTTTTACGATTATGAATTATATCCATAAAATGTTCAATTTAGGTTAGAAGTTTTACAAGTTTGGAATTATGTATTTCGATTCATAAATGGATCTAGTTTATGCCATTGTTTAGAAATGTTTCCTAGTTGAATGAATAGAAACTATATCAATTCCCACAGTCCATGTAGGGATTTCCCTCTATCTCAATATAATTATAGAAGAGATGGTGATGAAACTGGGGATGATCCGCATATCATTATACTGGGACAGCTCACATAGTATATGAATAATATCCTTACCCATAAGGAGCACACAGATCCATAAGATAGAGAATCAATGATAGAATGCTCCATGAGGAAACAAACAACAACACTCTATTGAAATATAAATCAATTAGTTGCTGAGCAATGGATAAATTCCTCAGAGAAAATATTCCATGCCTTGGGGTGTAGTGAAAGGGAAAAATTTATCATGGCAGTTAACCGCCTCATAGGAGATGCTGATCAATGGTGGTCATTGATTCAAAAAAAGGATGATGATAAAGTATCAAATATGTAATGGAGCGAGTTTAAATATATTTTCTATGAAATATACTTTCCTCGTGACTATCGAGCATATATGGAAAGGTAATTTTTGAGTCTGAGGCAAAAGGAAGATGAGAATTTCACAAAGTATGAAGTTAACATTACATGGTTAGCGAGGCATGCAGAAGATTTTATACGTAACCCAAGAAGTAATACCAATCATTTCTTTGATGGGTTAAAAACTTTTCCCTTTCATGAATTATTCTCCCAATCCTTCTCGTCGTATGAAGATATTGTGTCATGTGATATCAAGATAAAAAAATAATTCTCTATGTCTTATTGCGTTAAATCATAGGTATAGAAGAAGAGATTCGGGGATCACTCAGGAAATAGAAATAAGGTGAAGAAGGGAAAAGTTGAATATTCAACCTGCAGTAAATGTGTGAAAAAACACCCTGGTATTTGGTTGATGGGAATGGGAGTCTGTTACAAGTGTAGTGAAAAAGGCCACCAAGCTCATGATTGTAATGGGACGAAAGAATCTATAGATATTAAATGCTACAATTACTGGGAGATGGGAAATTATTCAAATGAATTTCCTAAGATTCAAGGAAACTTACCTCAGAAAAGGCCATGGGATCAAGAACAAGCTTATTCTATCTGTACAGCTGAGGTAGAAGCTATAAAAGATGTGGTGGTAGGTAATTTAATGGTTTCCTCATGTTTAGAAAATGATTTATTCAATTCTAGATCATCACATTGTTTCATATCTTCCCAGTTTGCTATGTATATTAGATATTTAAAATTTGATTTTACAAGGGAGTTGTCAGTTGAAATTCATAAGGGAAGTATCATCGCTACAAAGTTTTGTTAATCTGTTCCCATTAGAGCATATAAATGTTCTTTATCTACTAATCTCTTCATCATAACTATGATTGAATTTTATATAATCCTTGGTATGGAATGCCTTTCAGACCATAATGTGAAGATTTATTATAAGAAGAAGGAGGTTATAATTTTTGATGATGATGATATTGAACACCTTATCTTTAGAGCAGAAGTGTCACTACCTAATTCCTATCTAGATCCACCCATATTAGCTCAACTAAATTGAATTATTTGGAAAGAAGAGAATGAAATAACTATGGTCGAGGAAAGGAATGTTCAAATAGAGGATGTACCTATTGTGAAAGAATATGTTGATGTGTTTCCAGATGATTTACCTGGACATCCTACAGAATGAGAAATCAATTTTTCTGTTGATTTAATTCCTAGATAAAGGCCCATATTTAAGACCCCTAATAGATAGGAAACTGTGAAATAGTGAAACTAAAGAAACAAACTAGAGGAATTGAGTAATAAGGGATTTATTTTCCCTAGTGCTTCTCTATGGGGAGACCCTATCCTTTTTGATAATAGGAAAGATGGATCTATGAGGTTAGGTATATACTACAGGGTGATCAATGATATAACAATAATGAACAAGTATCCCCTACATCACATTGATGATTTATTTGACCAACTGCATGGAGCTCAATACTTTACAATGAATTCCCTTTGATCTGGATAACATTAGTTGTTTGTGAAGAAGTAAGAGATTCTGGAGATAGCAATTTGAACCAGTTATGTGGGTTACGAGTTTACAATAACGCATTTTGTATTGACTAATGCACCCTCTGTCTTCATGGATCTAAGGAATAGAGTTTTCGAGGAATATCTTGATGACTGTGTAGTGGTATTTATTGATGATAACTTTGTATACTCTAAATTATAAAAAGATCATGAAACTCACTTGTGCATTATCCTAAAGACTCATAGAAGACATGAATTATATGAGAATTTTAGCAAGTTCCAATTCTGGCTTCAGGAGATTTCTTTTCATGGAAATATTGTCTCTATGGATGGAATATCCATTGATCCTTCAATGAACCAAGCAATCCAAGAATGGCCAGTGCCGACAAGTATAACTGAGGTATGCAGTTTTATTGGTTTAGTAGGTTATTATCGATGTTTTGTCCAGAACTTTTCATGGTTGGATAACCCATTAAAAAATCTCACACGTAAAGGGGCTAAATTTGTTTGGACAAAAGAATGTGAATATTGTTTTGAAGAACAGAAGAGAATATTATTCAATGATCTTATATTGAATCTACCATTGGGGAATGATGGGATTGTTATTTATAGTGATTCACTGAAGAAAAGACTTGGTTGTGTCCTTATGCAGAATGATAGAGTTATTTCCTTTTCATCAAAACAACTGAAAATTCATGAGCAGAACAATCCTAGTCATGATATTGAGTTAGCATATGTAATCATTACATTAAGGATTTGGAGACACTATCTCTATTGTGAAAAATGTGATATTTATACTGATCACAGGAGTTTGAAGTACATTTTCTCATAGAACGAACTCAACATGAGGAAAAGGAGATGTCTTGAACTACTCAAAGATTATGATTTCACAATACACTACCACTCGGGGAAGGAAAATAAGGTGGAATATGCTTTGATTAGAATAGATCATGGAGTTTTGAACAATACAGGAGTTGTAAAGGATCCTATAAACATGGGTCTAGTAAAGATGGATATGGGAATCAGCATGCAAGGGGAAACATCAATAATTTTTCAAATGGTTTCCAAACCAAATTTACTATAGAGGATAAAGAGTTCTCAGATAGATGATGAAGAGTTTCAAAATAATATTAAAGCTGTGAATGATGGGAGATTGAGTGACTTTGTGTACGAAGATGGAATATTGAAATTTGGGAAGAGAAGTTGTGTTCCTGATATACCTGATCTAAAAAGAGAATTGTTGGACAATTCTCATAGTTCCAATTTCTCTATACACCATGGGAGCACAATAATGTATAGAGATTTGAAGGAACATTTTTGGTGGGACAACTTGAAGAGGGATATTGCTGATTTTGTGTCAAGATGTATGGTTTTTCAACAAGTTAAAGCTGGAAGGCAACAACCTGGAGGAGTCATGCAACCTCCTCCAATAGCTGAGTGGAAATGGGATAATATTACGATGGACATTGTCATGGGACTACCAAAGACTCCTAGAAGGAATGATGAAATATGGGTCATTATTGATCGTCTTACCAAGGCAACACATTTTCCTTATATAAGAGAAGATATACCACTTGAACGATTAGAAAGACTATATATTAATGGTGTTCTATGACATCATGGATTACTCCTATAGATTGTTTCATATCGTGATCTACATTTTACATCAAGATTCAGGAAAATTCTTCAGAAATCCCTAGATACTGAACTTTGTTTAAGAACCTCTTACCACCCCAAACTGATGGACAATCAGAACAGACTATTAAAACCTTAGAAGACATGTTGAGATCATTCACAATTGAATTTCAAGTTATGTGGAAATAATATTTACCATTGATAGAATTTTCCATAACAATAGTTTTCATTCATGTATTTAGATGGCACCATATGTAGCGTTATACCGATAGAGATGTCGCAAACCAACCTGTTGGGATGATGTTGGTGAAAGAAAACTCATAGGCCTAGAACTTGTGGAGGAAACGGTGGAAAAGGTGAAGGTAATCAAAACCCACATCAAAGCCGCTCAATGTAGGTAGAATAGATTTTCTGACATCCGAATGAAGGATTTTGAATTTCAGGTAGTTGATAATGTTTTATTGAAGGTATCTCTAAGGAAGGGTGTTATACATTTCTGTAAGAAGAGAAAATTGGTTCCTAGGTACATCGGCCCTTTCAAAATTCTATAATGAATTGGGGATGTAGCTTACCAATTGGAAATGCCGCTAAGTCTCTCCAAAGATCAAAATGTGTTCCACCTATCACTTTTGAGAAAATACATGCCTAACCAAACGTAAGTACTCACCTATGAGGAAGTAGAACTGGAACCTGATCTTTATTATTGTGAATATCCCGTCAGGATTCTTGATACCAGAGAACAAGTGTTGAGAAACTGGATGACTCGTCTGGTAAAAGTTCTATGGGGAAACCATAAGATGGAAGAGGAAACATGGGAACCTGAGGAACTTATGATGACGATCCACCCATGTCATTTTTTTGTAGTAATTATCTAGAAATTTTGAGGACGAAATTATTTGAAGGAGGGGAGAATGTAACACCCCATGATTCCATGGTAGGCTTCTCTTTGAATAATACAATAGCGTGTGTTGTATGCAACATCGAGTTCTTACACACAACAACCAATCAAACTAGCCGTAATGAATAGTAATACACACTTTTTGAAATTTTATAAACTTTATCATTCAAAATGGACTACGTTTTTGGATTTGGAATATTGAATTAGCATAGGGAGAATTTTAGGTATTTTTTTGAAAACATAAATTTTTTTATGAATAGTGAAAAACACTGGATTATAGTTTAAAACCGAATTTTTATTTAAATAATTATTTATTTTATTTAAATTTATTTTTGGTCAAAATACATACATAATATCTATATATGTTCAGTGTAATTCATTGGAGTCAATTAATAATAATTTTATATATATAAAAAGTTTATAGAACTTTTCACCGTCTTTTACCCACCTCCTATGAAAATTTGTAAATTCACATAAAAGTTAATTTTACCATTTCTATGATTGAAATTTCAAAAATCCGAGAGACAGTATTGATAATAGTAAGTAAAATGTGGTTCAATAAGATGAAAATAATTTTTGGTGAACAGTAACTTTTTACATTTATTTCCCACGGTTAAAAGTAGATAGAGTAATTAAGAGTAAAAATGATATTATTATTAACCTAACACATAAACTAATACTGTTGGATAATTATAGTTTGATCTAATACAACATTAGAAATAAAATATGAACATATTTGGTCCACTTGGATTAGAATAAGACATTTATTATTATTTAATTCAAAGAAGAGTTAAAAGAGTTAAAATCAAAGTTTAATAACTAAAACATTATTAATATAGGGTTAAACATAAGATAAATTAGAGTATAAATATTTATTATAATGATAAAAATATTTCCCACGTAATGGTATTTTATTTCTAATTATAGACATTATATAATTTATTTTATTTATGACAAAATGATGATGTAGTAATTACCTAATTAATAAAATATTAAAATAATTGATTTTATAAAAATCCCAATAAATGAAATTTGAGAAATTTTATAAATTTCACAAATTTTATTGGATAATATTAAATTTTAGGGTTTGTTATATGAATTTTTTCTGAAGCAATATTGCTGTTATGAATTTAGCAAAAACAAAATACCAAATAATGTCAAAATTGACAAAAAAGAGTTTTTAAAAGAAATATTATATTATTAATTGATACTATATTCCTAAAAATCTATGCTTCAGACCAAAGACTTATATAATGACAGGAGTATCATTAATGAACCATTTGGGGTTCTCTTGAAAGTATATAGTAAATTTATTAAGCATATAATCTAAAAATACAAAGAGACATGGTAATTGTCAAACTATTTAACTAAGAGTTAAATCTAAATGATAAAGTTAATATAGTGACCCAAACCTGTCTAAAACCTATTAGTTGAGTGTCTTTCAACCCACCCCCAACTTTTTCTTTATATAATCCATTTTGGATCCATTAAAACCGAAAATGATTTTATTATAAAATAATATTTCTAGCTTTTCCTAAGGTTCCCCTCACCCCCTTATAAAATGGAAGTCCACCTTCTCTCTAATTCACACCTTAAATGCCATTTGGATTGAACAAAATCTACCCAAATACCCTCTAAATTGTACCACCATAATCCTAGAGGCCACCCATTTGCCATAAATCCACCCTACGGTGCCCTTTTGATCATATAAAAAGGAAGAACTTGAAGAAGAGGTAAATATTTCATCACCTCTTTCAAGTTCCTTTCATCATACACTTCCTTTTTCTTGGTTGTTTCCATTCTAAAATAATAACTTTACTATCTTCTATATACTGTGACGTTATTATAAATATGGTACAACTAAATTCATTATTCTATCCATCCTTTGAATGACATGTCACCGTACGTGTGTACATACGGCTTACCGTCTCCACGTTGTGGTATAATTGTTATTCAATACATTTATATTTGGATGGGTATAATAATGATTTTTAATTGAAGTAAATAATAAATATAACATTATAATTATTCTTTATATATTATATACCATCCAATTATATATTCTTTTAATATAAAAAATTGATAGTGTCACTCGTGCATAAGTACGGATTACCGTCTCCACGAATGTGATGAGATTCATTCCCCATCGTATCCATTTAAGAAAAAATTTTATTAGATGATTAAAAATAATTTTGTAATACTTGATATCATTCTGGATATGAATAAGATACACCCTTTCCCTAAGAAATTTGACTAACATATCAATGAATATAAAGTAAAATGAATCTGTTAACAACCGAAACAACGATAGTACTAAGATATTATTAACAAAGCAATGTCAAAAGATCATATATGATATCATATTAATGTATATGATTCTTGTATAATTTAATAAAAAATATTTAACCATTATAAAGGAGGTTAACCTACCCTCGACCATAGAATAATACAAGGTAATTGTTAATTTCACAATCTCTTCATTATCTGAGGTTGTTTATATATAATTATCTACTAAAACCTCTTTATCATCCACATCTATGTTTCCTAAATATGTATTTAAAAACATTATTAATATTTTATAGACTATGGATTAAAGTCATTTATACCCTTGTTTGACTTTTTGTAATATTTTTACAATGGAATCATTCCCTCGTTATCCAAACAAGTTCCTTTTTATACATTTTGACAAAATTAAGGTAAGAATGTCTTTTTTAACTTATATGGTGTGTGCGACTATTTTACACCATTATAAAATAATCAAAGATTCCCTTACAAGATAATAATAATATGTTCAAATTAAGTGTTTTATTTTATAATTATGTGAATTTTAAATGATTTCAAAAAAGTGATATTTCTCTCAAATAGTTTTTATTTCATCTATATCAACATCCTTGGTTAGATTTTAAGCTTATTTGATGTTGATTTATTATGATACAAAACATTCATATTGTACTGAACGTTTTGTGATATGTTTTACTGTGGATTTGTTATTTCATACCATTCATGGTTTATGGATAATGTATTGACATTTCATATTCCAGTTTTAATACGAATGTTTATGTTATGTTTAAACCTTTTCATTTGAGGAATGCATTTGACTTAGTAAGTGACGAGTGGAGCCCAATATAGTTCCTTGATGAATTAGTAGGTATCTTTAGACAAACTAGTGTCTCAGAATAAGGCCTTGAGAAAATATTATTTGTAGTCTTGGCATAAGGCCTTGACTACGTGGGTACGATAGTCCAGAATTATGCATTCCATCATTATGAAAGTGGCCCTTTATATTGCATATGATTATTCGACTATTAGAATATGCATGTGAGTAAGTAAATGACATAATTTGATTTTATCTTTTCCATATTATTCTGAATATAATGTTTAAAAGACTTTTTTCATTCATATTAATTTTCTTAAATGTTTATGTTTATTTATGAATGTTTCCACTATATTGTTAACCATACGGAGCATCTGAGCTCCCCCTTTCTACGTTTTATTTTTCAAAGGATGCGAAAAAGTAATTTATGACTGAAATACATGGATAGTCTCAGGGGATATGAGTGTGGACTATGGAGACTATGTTTTTGTAGTTTTTCACTTTTTCATATAATGTATGACTTAGGAATGTATCTAGTGATTCCGAGGTTACTAAACTAAACGGTCTATCGAGACCTGATCTTTTTTTATCATGCCAATGTTATGTAATAATGCACTGAATTTGGGTAATTGGGGTCAATGCATTATAGGAAATCCATAAGCACAAGGGAGAGCAACATAACTCTGAACTGGGTCTCCCACACCATCAAGTTTGCCGACACACGGCCTTTCCCGAACACATATGTCAGAGGGACTCATCCACCACACATCTATAGTATCTACATTGCACATAACTAACTCACCCACATGGTTTTAATTGTGTCTCAAAAACACATATCGGTGGTGGAAAGATCCATCTTCCTCTTAAATTCATAGAACATAAAAAACACCCACACAGGGTCTTACAAACTTCATGAACAAACCCCGAGAATGCAATTGAATTTAAAGAGTACCACCTAATAGTGTCTATAAAAATTAATGTCAAATGAATAATGGACATAGAGAATACCTATATCCATCCATAGAGCCTCAAGGTCAACAACATTTAAGGCCTGAAGCTGTATTCGTACACTCCCTCTAGCTTCCTGAGCTTAGCGTGGACCACATGGGGGTGAGGGTGGTGGCATATGATACCACCTACCATATCCCACTACTGCACTATCTTTGTCTCCACTTCTACCACTCTGCGGACCTCCATACTCAAGATTTTTTCACTACCAAGGCAGACTATCAACTGGCTCCCTCTCTACAACATGGAAGGTTAGACACTACCAAGTAAGATTTCCCTAGCCATCGCAATCATAAAACTGACTCTCCAACAGATGACCAAAACTTTCTTGAGATCCCTGAGATCCATGAGCCTGAGATCCTTTATCTTGTGTTATCCTCCTGAAACATCACATATGTTCAGACCCCTCTGCCTATCTTCATCTTCCAAATACAGAACCGGCTGATGAGGTCTCAGCCCCCATGTTCCCATCACTAACAGGAATAATCTCCTTGTCCAGATAACTCTCCACCACCAAGGAATGCTCCATCACTCCAGCATAAGTGGGTAAGCACATGGAAACCATGCCTTCCCTGATGTATCTATGTAGGACCTTCTCTAAGGTCTTATCACTAAAGAACATGTCTCAAAACATATCTATGGAGTAGTGTAATAGGTCTATAAACCTTTCTAAATACTCCGACACAGTCATCCCCTCCTACCAAAGCTGCAGATCCTCCTGGATCCGCAATGACTTCAACATCACTGGATATAACTCTTCCCTAAATAACCCCTCAAACTTGGTCCACATTAGAATCTCCTCATCGTGGGACTTTGTCACTAGACTCCACCATTACACGACCGAACCATGTAGAAGGATCACCGCTAGGACAACCATCTAATTTGGAGGTGTCCTCACCACCCAGAAAACTCGGGTACTGCTTCGAGTCAATCATCAGATTATTGAGGGTCTGGATCACCTGGGTACCTAAGAGGTCACTGCCTCCAGAACTCATGTAGCACACTTAGCCTATGCACATTGTCTTCCTCCACTACCAGCACAACCAGCTACACAACTGGTGGTGGATCAACTGACAGACCACCTAGATGTCATACCTCAAAACATGTACCCTACTCCAAAGCCTCAAATTGGGGAGGATCACCACCACAATCCCACAGCAGAAACCTCTCGTGCTGGCAACGTGGAGGCATTCTAAAATACAGCCAAGATGCACCAAGGAAAAAGAGTATGTATGGGGAGATGACTCAAAAATTACAAGGAAAACCCAAAACTCAGTCTTATATGATGCATGTACCATTATTACTATGTGACCAATGTCTTAGTGTACTGAGTCTAAAGGAATGTTATTAGAGTCCTAGTGAATGGATACGTCGGCTGTCACACCAACACTAGAGTCCCTGGCCTAAAATTCAAACTTGAAACATCCCTACACTACCTCTATGCTACCAAAACCATGATCACTGCTAGAAAAACTACACTCAGAGATCCCAAAGGTGGAACCTCCTATGATGCCACATTTTCCAGACACGACCAACCCAGGTTCGACCCAAAACTACCCAAACCCACCATCAATAGGCCAAGATCTGGCGACCAGTGCTGAGTAGACTATCATACTAATGGGAGGCCTTAGCCTAAGGTACCTATACACACACATACCCACAAACACCGCCATGAAACATGCATATATATATATATATATATAACTGAAAAGAAAATTCATGCATAAATCTATCCCAAATCAGAGTTCAACAGATGTACACAATGGGAAAAATAGGGCCCAAAAAAATAAAACAATAAAAGCATCCAACTTGCTCAGAATGAGTGGATCTCTGTCAGAAACACAAACATGTGTGGAAAAATCATGTTCACGGGTGAGTATAAAAATACTCAGTAGGAACCCCTAAACCCCCAAAATAAAAGGGTACAACTAAAAGGAAACAATCAGATCACCCCAGCTAGAGGGAACCCAAATGAGAGAGAAACTCCATCTCAAGACCATCCTCGGATAAATAAAACTGCTGAGCTAAGTTCAGGTGTATTCCAATACAAACACTATGAACATCCACTCAATTTTATGCCTATGCATATACCATGAACAACTGCATATACTCATTTCACAAACCAAGCCTCATTAGGTTCCGACCTCAACACCTGCGACAGGTATATAACTAGGAGAACACAATCCAAGAGCTCAGTCATCCTAGATGACACTCATCCAAGAGATACACACTCGTTTGATATCGTCATTGAGAACACCACGTTGAAATATAAGAATTACCAAAATCCTCAGATAGGGGAACACTTCTAGAGTCCACTAGGGGATACAAGAACCCACTGTGGTATCTCATAGATCTCACAGATAGGGCATCACTCCCCAGAACCGTTGGGGGGGTACCACAACATGATTTGGTGCTCTGTAGATCACCTCACTCAAATAGAGGATCATCGCCATTGTAAAGGTTGTCATGATGATACCAGAACATGATCTCGCATAACTCATGATGTCGGGGATCGAACCGACGATCCACCAACCTACCAAAAACCTGTACTGCATAAGGGATCATAGAACCCATGATGCAGCAACCCTACTATAAACCACAAGCTGAGAAGGGGATCATATACCCAACGATGCCACAACTATAATATGCACATCCCACTATGTAGGGGATCATATTATCGATGATACCTCACACCCTACATGCATTAACCCGCTAGATAATGGATCACTGCCCATGGATAAGTGGTCACATAGATACTAATAACCAGATCTGTGGAAGAGAAGCTAGAGGATATGGCTCTGAAACCTCCGGAGGGATTCCACAATGCTATTAGAATATTAATCATATTGAGGGGATTATAAACCTATATTGGGGTTGTAATGCCACATGAACCCTCATAGTAACAAACCAATGGTGTTTACTCAACTGCTACTGGTCCAAATGTTGAAAACAGAAATAACTGGAAACATTGCAACACTATGTGCCTCTAAGGTCCAAACTAATGCTACCATCGCGTTCAAGGACAAAAAACACACAGGATTGGATATTTACTCACCTAAAATGGTCACCCAGTGAATAAGGTACTATTCACCTTAAGAAGTCCGAGCGGGGGACACAACATAATTTCGAAACTCATCAAGATGATTGCACCATTGTGATCCCCTAAAAAATGCACGAGGTAGTCTTCTCATTCGTTTAAAATGGATACCATACAGAAAAGTCATGTTTCTTATTAAACAACCAAAACTAGTCCTATGGATCCCAAATACTAATCTTGCTCTTAGAACCTGGAAAATATTTTTTTAATTCCCCCTTACTATCAAGATCACAATGCCACTTAAGGTTCCATAATTGGATGCTCCGAGCAGAAGATGCGGCAGGTCGAGTATGAATAATAGGAAAATATTATTATTGTTTCAACGTTTCATAGACCTGGGCCCCAATCCTGATTCATGAAATTTTGGAAACAAGCTCCAAAGGATCATCTTGTCATAATGAACGTGTTGCCTCAAACAGCTCTCAAATCTGAGTTATAGTTTGTGAGTTATAGGGGTTTAAAGAACCCTATAAAATCCGGACCGGACCACCAGCTGTCTCACTGGAAACCACCACACCCTCGCCAGAAACCGCCACACCAGAGCCTGAATCCACTGTGCCGCATCCTCCCTTGACGAAATCCACCATTTATACCCCAAAAAATATGGTTTTCCATTAGAAAAAATTCGAGAACCACCGTGAGTACCCCATTTCTCTAAATTCCGATCTGACACATGTTTCAGAAATATCAGGACCCAAAATACACTAACCATATGATTATTTGAAGATAAAAAATGCATAAACGGGTTATGAGATTTTAAAACTCAAAAATTCTACCTTTTGGTAGATCGCTTATGCTTTTCATGATCCGCTACTACTACTGCATGATCCTAGAGTGGCTGTCGTCATGATCCGAGTTTGACAACACCTCGTTCGCTCGATTCCAGTCGTTCATCGAGGAGGAAGGGAGGAGGATCTCCTAGTGGTGGATTCTTCTTGGTGTGGACATAAAAGGTAAGGGGAGGTATTTAATTAATTTTTTTAATTAAATCGTCTCAATCCAACTCTACGGATCCTTACTAACCTCCGTCCCCGCACCCGGCAAGGAGAATTTTTTGGGTTCCCAGGGGTAATCATGTCGTTTCAAATGCAAAAATACACTCTGAATTGATATCTGAGAATTTGTTAAGGAGTTTTGGCCTGATTCCCATAAATAAACTATTCATTTAATTGCAAAAATGTCACTGGTCACTTTTTTACAGCAGGCCCATGCCTACAATGGTTACACCCTACCTATGGTAAATGGCACGCTTTGGATGCATTTGTGACCTCATATTCGTGATATGATCTACCGTTAAGGGGATAACTCATTCTAACCTACTGAATAGTAAAAAAAATACCTAATAATTTTATAAAAATTTTTGAAGACACCCCGAGCTTCGGAATCGCGTGTAGTCTTCACGCCTAGCTCTGGAATTATTAGTTGGAATATTCCAAAGTCTGATATGGCCAAAACTCGATTTGTTGTAGTATGTTCCAAACCATGATCCCCAATTTGGTAACACATAATTTTATTCATAAATAGGGTTTGTAAATATAATACCTTGATCACATAGGCTGTTCTATACCTATTTGGAATAATATCCATGCCTTTGTAAGAAGTTGGTACCATACTAAGACTCCCAACTTCATGATGGTAATAAAAAAAATTCCAAGGTCAGTGTTACTGTCCAAACACAATTTGAATTATCAAAATAACTACTCTCAATATTGGAAAATAGCCATATCCTTTCATGTTTTCATTTGAATAAAATCATTTAATCACTATAGTAACATTTAATATTTTGGAAAATGAGGCATTCCCACATCAAATTATCTTATTTAATTATGAAATGTTGACACTAAATGATAGAGATCTCACACACCCAAAGGGGATGATTTATTGTGAGTTAGATTAAAGAACTCACATTAAGGGTGGATTGTCATGTGTTTTAAAACCTCTAACCATGTCATAAATATTAATGGGAACACCATTATAGTTAAAAAAATATAGTTAATACATTTATCAAATTATAATGAGACTCTCTGAAGGCCTAGCATGTGGCACAATAGAGATAATAAAATAGTTACAAAAACAAATGGAAAAGGTATAGACCACCAACCATTAGCCTATAGTAGAAAAAATATAGTATCCTCACTTGGATTAATATAAATATGGATAAAATAGAAGAACATACAAATACACAGATAATGAGGAATATTACCTTGAACCAATATCACACTATCGATCGAATGACAATCATATAGATGGACATAAATTAATGGAGAGAATACCAATGAATATCCAACTAGATATTATAAACTAATTTCATAGGAATTATGGGTGAATAAATTAAAATCCTACATTTTGTGAGGAAGATGATCAATGACCAGTGAGGAGAGGACCATTTTTGAACACAAGAATCAAGGGAAGAAATAGTTTTAGAATATTTAAAATAAATGATTGAAAAAAATTATCTAAAATTTAAGGGTCAATTGGTTAGGCTCCATTATTTACCAACTTGTGTGCCAAAAAGGTTTACCCCACTATCCAAGTGGCACACCCCATATGGGTTGTATTTTATGTTTAGTCAAATCAAACATCGATTTTTAAATCTATTTGTCTCATCCCCACATAGACAAATCCCCCATTCACAATTTGGACTAATCATATGGCACATATATAGTTCATCACAATTAGTGGTTTAATATTAGTAGTAACCATATTCTAACCCTGAACCTTTACCATTTCATATGAAACCTAGTTTACGAGTATATAATCAAGATGAAAACACATCCGGACCATTCCTTAAAATATATGACACATTTATAAGGATACATTCAAAGGATTAATATAATAATTAATTAATATACACAATATATAAAAAATTGGGGTCATCAAATAATATATATAAAATATTTAAAATTGGATGTATACACAACATATATAAGATGTTGTTCAACAATAAATAATGTCTCGGTAATAAATTTTTCCGATTAGAAACACCTTAATTTATTTATCACCCTCTGTGATAATGAATGATTATCCTACAAAAATACAATATTATTCCCATATTTTGGATACATATTCAAATATATATATAATATTTTATATTTATGTTTACTCATTTAATACAAATTTTATAGTTTATCTTTTATTAAATTCATCACCACATTTATTTAGAAATGATATTTAATTTTTCATTAGCTTTGAATAGATATTTTTACTATCTTTAAAAGATTCAATGTTCATTTTTTGGAGATAATTTAGCTAAGTAGAATATATTTTTCATATTGTAAAATAATATTCTACGTTCATCCATGAAGAGTTATAGTCATTGTATATATTGATTAGATTCATAGTAATCTAGTTTCAATTGTTTTTATGAAAACTGTGTGGCATGTTAATATTATATTAAAAAACAGTATAAATTTTTATTAAGTTATGTAAAAAATTATTTGATCTATATTTTCAAAAAATAATAGTTTTTTAGATTCCATTTCTATAAAATATATAAATATAAAACAATTTTCATATACGCTATTAAACATTCCAAAAAAAAGTACATCCATATTCGATGAGTGTGTTTGACTAAGAAAGTTGTTCTATGGAAATAATATCAATATAATATAATATAAAAAATATTATTTATAGTTTATTCAGGAGTTCAAAAATTTTTGAAAATATTTTGAGGCATACAAATATACTATAGTAAAAAATGAAAATTTCCAAACTTGTGAAGGATTATATCCATAGGTATACAATAGTGACATATTCATTTTCATTAGAACCAGAAAAAGTAGGAATTGGTTTCAATTATTACAATATAAATAATCATATAGTTATCATATGTGTAAGTTAAATATACATTTTTTTCCAAAATTTTATTTATATTATGTTATTGCACATCACATCACAGATGGAGGAGGTAGTCTTCATATAAGAAGAGAAACAGTTTCATTTTACACATTAAATTGGATTGTGTTATTAATGATTTTCCAAGCATCATAAAAAATTATATATTAAAAATAATATATTAATTATAATTTTAATGTATAAAATCAATCCTAACAATTTTTATGATGAAATAATAATATTTAAAAAAAAATAGAGTAAATATTATTTTTTATCTTACTCTTGAAAAAATAATTCTGAAATGAGTAATACTTTGATTTATAGACCATTACAGATAATAAACTCTCTATGTTGTGTATTTGAATTTTTTTGAAAGATATGGATACTATTTGTTCAAAACGAATTTAATTTTTCAATTATGAGATAATGAGTTGTGAACAATCCTTTTTTAATTTTATGGTGTAGTATTTTTATAGTATATAAACCATTATATAACTATTCGAGTGTCAAATAGATCGTGTAATGGAAAATAATGTGGATAAGAAAGGGTTATGTTCTAAAATAACTCAATAATATATCGCATCCCATTTTTAACTATTTTAAATATATATTATTTACTTATACAATTTTCATACCATTAAAATTACTTTTACCCGATTTCATTAAATATTAATGCCTAAACCAAAAATTGTCCTTCTTATTTATTTTTGATATGCTGTTTCATATATGAAATATATTTTATCCGATATATTTTTTATTGGAATGATAGAATAATTATCTATCTTCTGAATATAAAAAATATCTACATGTTTTTTTAATAAATAAATTTATATGAATGAAATTTCTGATCATCTTTAAATAATCAATGTTGTTAATTGTGCTGAAATTTATTTTTAAATAATTTACCAAGTGATATTTATGTCTCTATAAGTAAATATTTTTTTCATAGAGAAATCATATTTAAATGATAAAAAAAAAATAATTCTTATTATAAAAACACTACATAATTTAAAAATTATTAAATAATGGATTACTAAATTCAATAATCTATAATTAAATCCATTATCTTTCCCCATAATTACTTTTCTTATCAGGAAATATATTTTATATGTTTTATGATATATTATCTTCTTTAAATTTTAATAAATTATTCACTTTCTGTTAAATATTTATTTCTCTAATCACCTAAAAAATATTTATTTTTAAAAAATAAAAGAAAGTCAAAAGAAGTTAATATATTAATTATTATAAAAATAATAATTTAATTTTTATAATTTTAATTTTATAAAAAAATTCAATGAAACATTTCATAAATTGAAAAACATATTTTCAAATCCTTTTATCGTAGTAAATGTTTTTATATATTTGTAGTACATTTTTTATTTCTTATAATTTCTTTTTATTATAAAAACATTATTCATAAAAATATATTAATTATATTGTTATTTTATTTAAATAATTTATCTATGCATTAAATTTGAGGAAAAAATAATTAAGAATAAAATGAAATCATTACCACTATAAATGCATTAACAAATACACATACATTCACATTACTGGAAAAAATATGAAAAATGAAAAATACATGTGATAAATAACTCATATAATTACTAAATTCAAAATTATTTCATTTTATTTGTAGTTATATACCCTCTCATGATATCTAGAAAATATCTTTTCATAGGGTAGAGCTTCTGGCCATCATGGGTAGCATTTCTCCTATGGGGGATATTTGGAAAATTTCCATGCTCGTAAATTTCTATCACAACTGATTTCACACATTCCATAATCAATTGTTTGTATCTTGGGTTATTATATGGTAAACCCAGTTGGAGAAAAATCCTTTTTATAAATAATAAAATGAGGTGACATAGAGTGATTTATATTAATAATTTTTTCCATCATAGATTTCATATTGTAGTTAATTCTTTTAAATTTTCATGTTTATCAGATATTTTATAAAAATATAAATTATTGATCTTATTTTAATGGTTTTTTTTTCAGTTCCATTACACTTCCATGTATATCAAACAATCTAAAAAATTATATTTATATAGATAAATGATAAATATAAAACTCACATTGTATTGGTTCCCATACATTCATATAACATTATCAATGATCACAACGAGGAATAAATTTTACAGCATATACATCCATGTATACATTTTATTAATCCAAATAAATATTATAAAACATCAAACCTAAATTTTTATTCCAAATGAATATTATAATAGGAATATAAATAATAGCACATACTATCATATAGAATGTCATATTCAATAAACTATTGTAAATTCATTTCATGAAATTATATCAAGTTAATGAAAATAAATATATAGAGGTTTGCATAGAGCTTCATTCAAGAATAATGATCAATATGTAAAAAACTAGAATTATAAATATTTCAATAGTTAATGAGTTTTAGTATAAAATTTATAAACGTGAGGTCAGGAATTTATATTATTGTAATTATATAGAATATGCTTTATGTTGAGATCATTCGGGAGCCTGAAAACATTACATCCAATCATTTGTGGCACATGATTACTATGGATATTAATAAGATAATTTAAAAGGTGTTTGGGAGTGAATTTGTTATGTTTGGTGATGAGAAATGGATTTGGGGCTATGAATAATTATGTCCATGTAGTTCCCTTTTATAACTGTTAAATGGGAACCCTCTAAGAAATTACTTGTAAATTTCCCAAATGATTCTAAAATGTTCATGTAATTAAAATGAGAGATTTTTTCAAATGTCCCTAGTATTGATCATAAAAAGGGTATGGTAAATATATTTATATAAATTATAAATTTGAAACGTTTTATAGTCATTCTATCTCTTATCCACCTTTCTAACCAACCATGAAGCAATTGATATCTTAATCGTAGTAATTAAATTTATCTTTTTCACTATTCATTTTGTTTCAAAATTAATTTTTCAATATTTGATAATATAATTATTTTTTCTCCAAATATACAATTCACTTTGATAAATAAAATTCATATTTGTTGAAAATTGTATTTTAAAATTAATCTCATGGACATTACGAGAAAGTGATTTTTAAAGAGAAAATTTTTCAAAAGTTCACAATTCTTTTTTTTCATGATTTAATATAAAAATGATACCAATGACCTATAATTGAATTGTAGAAATATTATTGCTCTAATATTACTTTAAAAACAATTAAATATATTATTTAAAATTATATATAATTTAAATGAAAATGATTTATTCAATTAAAATTTAGAAATTTCCACTATTAATATGAATGTAATTTTTTTAGAAAAAATATCATAAAATCATTCTAAGATAATTATTTTATGAAGATTTAAAAATTGACTATTTTTAAAAAAAATACTATTTCTAAAATTATTAAATTGAATTTTATATTATGTGCACAAATATTTATTAATCCAACATTTAGAGGATTAAAGTACTACAGAAAACATTTCTTTTACGTTGAATTATTATTTTTTGATTTCAAATAAATACATAAGAATAATATTTATAATTCATTTATCAGTTTTCATACTCAAAAATTTAATATATATTTTATAGTTGTATAATATATAATGGTTATTCATGACATAGGTTTTCATTTTCCACAAGATATGGCATAGACTAAATTTAACAAAATATATTTCTGGGTTTTTTAAGATCAATGTTCCATGCAAAATATGATATCAAAAAACATGTTCATAATTTAAAATCTTAGGGTGAAAATCCTCCACAACTAAAATTAAAATTTCCCTTAAATTTTAATACGATCATTGTAATCAAGGATTGATAGTTTAAAATTATTTTTAAGAAACCTAAATAGTTAATAGTGTTTGTAATACATCATCATAATAAGAGAGAAGTTAAATTAAAAATTTCTTATCGAATGGGAAATATCAATATGTTCGTATAAAAGACCAATTGTGGTAATTGATTTTTTTTAAATTGAAAGAAAAAAGATTAAATAATTATATAGGTTGATAGAGGAAATTGATCATGAGAATGTGAATGATCAATGAAATACTAAGGATCTCAAATAAAAAAAATAATTTATTATTTCAAAGTCCACATAACTCATAAAGTATGTGCATAATAAGATAAAATTATAATTTCAATATCACTTTTTATGAATTTTGAGGAATATTTTTTAACATATATGATTATTGGGAAATATAATTACAAATTATGTGTCTATTTATTATGTATAATTTTATCCTTTTGATGATATTTGATCCATTTCTTATTATAATTTTATTCCATCAAATGAATATAAGAAAATGAATTAGTATTATTCATGAATTAGTGAAATACACTTTTAACAAATCATAATATCTACAATACAATTTCATGTCATTACACTGATATTTAGTTACTTTTATATCAAAGTTGATAGTATAGAATATCCAATATAAAAAAATATTTAAATATTGATGTAATAAATTAATATCTCAAGCATTATCCAAAATTCTACTTAATTCATTTCAGAAATTGTTAAATTTATTACCCTTCATGTTTTATTGGGGAAAAGAGTTTAACTAGGAAACCCAATCAATGTGGGTCTAGTTTTGTTGGACCATTGATTGAGTGGAATTTATTTTCTTCGCAATCATTATCATTAGGTTACCTTTTTCACCCATTAATGGAAACTCTCAATAGTTCCCACATACGTAACTGGGAACAAAACATCATTCCAATGGAAGTTGATGGCCTAGGTTTTTAGGATCGATGTCCTTTAGGGACTGACATTTGTTGAGAGGATGGGAGGTTAGGCTCATCACAACCTTTTGGGTGGAATTATTTCATTCTTCAAGACTCTCTTATATATTTACGATATGTTCATGAATCTATTCCAAATCATATTATGGGAAGAGTTACCCTAAACCCTGATTGTGGGTTATGTATTTTATTATGCAGAATATGAGGATATTATAAGTAAATCCATATATATGTATATGAGGTTCTTCATCTATTCCATATTTATAGGAAACGTTATGTTGGATGGATCTATATATCCAAGATCTTAAGAATATGCTTTCATGCTAGGTGGTAGTCAGTATTCCAAGGAGGTAGTTGAGACCTTATGAGGTATCAAAATTATCTAGATTATATTAGTGATCAAAATATACAGTATTCATTAGACCCATTGGGTTTAATGGCATACAGAAATGTCATATATGAGTGTCAGGATCTATCAAGTGTTCAACATTGAATACCTGGGAGATGTCCAATGTATCATGATTATCGAGATAATTATGGTTATCATAGTTCAATTGTCCCATAAAATGACTGATTAGGACGATTTATTATCCAATTATAATGATTGGGTGCTGATGGTTGAGATTTTAGAGACCTGGTGGACTAAACACCGAATTAGATGCCAATTTTTACATTGTTAGTGTAAGAACCCAGATCATCATTCAGGTATGTTTTTCCTTTTTAGGGAGTTTTTAAGAAAAAATGAGTTTTTGGAAATTTTTGAAGTACACGCCTTGTAATTTATGAGTACACACTGTTTACTCTTTTCCCGCTCAAAGCCGTGTGCTAGCCGTGTCCGGGCCACACACAGGGTGTGTATCGGTGACGTGGAGGCCGATTTTGGTGGAGTACGGAAAACCTAGTACACACAATGTACCCTAATAGCACACACAGTGTACTTTTATTTTTTTCACAAAATGGACCAGGGTCGCAGTTGACGCACATAAACGTCTTCTTCTAGGCCATGTTCATCTGAGAGCGCTGAGGATCTACGAATCTTCGACGAGCCCCAACCTATCCATTTATTGTCTGATTCGAGAACAGGTGATTGAGTTGGAATTGCAACGGTGAGTTCTTCCTTCTACTCGAGCATTGTTTTACTTTTCCTCCTCCTCATCAAGTTATCTAGGTTTATGTGTTTCAAACGTTTTCTAAAATCTACAACGTTCTATGGATAATATGTCATCTCTGTTCACGTATATCGATCTTTTAGGATCAAGGTAGGTGGTTTGTCCGTTTTTGTAGAATGTCATGAAATATTATCTGAAATTTCATCCAATTCCCTTGAACGGGGAATTGTGTGTTCCCTATTTTTCCTTTGATTGATTTCCTACTTTCATTATTGTTATATTAGATGTTTACCTTTGTGAATAGAGTAGTTTTTACTGTACTCTGGTTGTCTGTTGTACTTGCTTTTCTTGTTAGGAGTTATTCCAGTTTGCATGCCTAGTAGTAGGATAGTGGAACTGTTGTGCTGTTTTGCTGCTGAGCCATAGAATGATAGACAAGAAGATTTTGTGGTTTACTTGGATGATACACGTGTACTATGCATGTTTATTTTTTATACAGGGCTACGAGAACCTAGTGTAGTGGACCATAGGGAGAATGGACCGAGGGGCTTCTCCAGAGTGTCTTTAAATTACGATGTGAGACCACATGGGTAATTGACGTTGAGTGAATCCCCAGAGAGTCTATAGTTCCTCAACGTGGTCCACATGTGGAATTTATGTTGATTGCTTCCTCAGAGATACTTTAGTACGATATGATACTATAGGAGGAATTGATAGTGAGTGCTTCCCCCGAGAGTCTATTCATTATCTGAACCAGAGGGGTGAGATAGTGTGACCCTCCCAGTGGATTTCTAGTACCTATAGGTTGAACCATAAGGGTTATTCTGCGAGAACTGCCCAGGGGGTTACCTTGTTTTACTTGTTGATTTTTTTTGTACTTGTGTTGTTTATATGCTAGACTATAAATTGTAGCTGCTGTGTATTTTCCTGTTTACTGTTCCTGTACTTTACTACCATGTATTCATTGACTGTTAGGAAAAAATATTTGGGTGGTTGCCTACTGGGACTTTGTATCACACCCTGTTTGGGTCATGCTTTTGGGCCCAAGTAGACTATGTTGTTGTAGTTATAGATAATGGAAAGCGCCCTTCTACTTCAGGTTCCTGACTGCACTGGAGATGGATAGCATGGTACCGAGTCGAGGCATGCGATGTTGAGGAGTTTCTAATATTTCATTCTTTTGATGTTTCTTTAGTACTTGTGATCATTTTTATTTCATCACATTGTTGTGTTTGCTGCTTTCCTTAGATACTTGTACCTGCTGCATCATTATCATCATTTCTATATATTTATTCATCCACTATTGATTACAATTATGAATGATGTTACTGCTTTCGCTATTGACTATGGTTTTTCTTACCTTGTATACCTTACCAAATGAGGGAATAGTTTCCCCAATAATTTACCAAGGCCCTCGCTGCTAGTCGGAAGCCTCTGGTGTTTGGGGAAATGCACTTGAGCTCATGTGGCGAACCGGGTTCGGGGTGCCAGGGGAGGGGCTCCAGATTTGGGTCATTACAAAGAGGTATTAGATGAGTTCTCTTCTCTTGATTTACTTTTTGGAGAATTTATCTAGGGATAGGACGGATTCAGTACTTGGTATTAATCTGTGCTTGAAAGTATCATACCCATGTACAGGGAAAAGCCATACTACCTGTTAATTGCAGTTTGCTGGTTTTGATATTTTATAGTTGATATGATTCACCTAGAGTGATTCACATTCTTTGTGTTGTTATTTATTTGATGATTGTGGTTCTCTTTCTATCTCAACCCGATGAGATGAGAATATTCCATCTCATGAATCATATTGGCACTTGTAAAAATCACATGCCATGCATTCTTGCCATGCCATCAAGGATGCGTTAGAGATTGCATGTTGTTGTGATAGACTTTGTGTAGATTATGCATAATGTTGTGATAGATGATTGATAGAATATATGCTTCCTTGTTAGAGGATTTTTTGTTTCCTAATTTGTTTAAATGAATGCCAAATTCTGATTCTTGAGGTGTTATGGGCCTCACGAATCGGAAATTGGCACCTCCTTGCCTTGTTTTCTGTGTTTTCTGGGCTTTCGTGTAGTTTCTATGCTACTGCCCAGAAAATCCCAGAATACACGACATGTACTTTTTTACTACATGCCGTGTAGTTTTTAGACCGTTTCACAGACCATGTGAGCAGGGACACACTGTTGTAGAAATAACTTTAGGAACACGCCGTGTACAGTAGGTACACACCATGTAGTTTGGAGCCATGTACTCGGTCGTGCCACTAACAAAACGGGTCAGGGAAGATTGAGTAGAACATGCCGTGTTATAAAGGAACATGTCATGTAGTCCTATCCAGGTACCCGACCATGTCACAAACAATACGGGTCAGCATTACCTTTTCTTAGACACACCGTGTGTTTTTGGAATACGCCGTGTAGTCTTGTTCCGGTACCCAGCCATGTCACGAACAACACGGGATGGTGTCATATTCACTTATACACGTCGTGTCTGTATGGAACATTCTAGGTAAGGTCCAGCCATGTAGAAAGTCGTATATTTAACAACACTGGCTGTCGAAGCCTTGTCTAGTACACACCGTGTTTGTTCAGAACACGCTGTCTAGTCTCGGGTTAAGTCGGACCGTGTGGGTTAGCTATGTAAAGAGTCTCGGGTAGGGGAATAGTTTTTAAGTACACATCGTGTGTTGGGTCAACATGCCGTGTAGTTTGAGGTGTTACAGGACCTGTAGCGTAGGGGTACACGCCCATGTCAGTGGCTTAAGAAGACATGCCGTGTAGTTTTTATACACACCGTGTGGTCGTGTTTTTTAAACTTGTGTATTTTCCTTCCCATGTTCCCATTTCTACTCTTGTTTTTTCTGTCTTTTTTTTTCTGATCTAAGATGTGCTTTTGATCATTCATATCTATGCATCCAAGGCGTCCTCCGGTTGTACGTCTATCGTTAGGTAGTGATCAAATGCCAGATATGGCTGATCAGGGACTTCCTGCCGATCCTCCAGTCGGGCCAGCCCTGGCACCGACTGTCATACCAGTTGCAGGCGCTGATGCGTAGTTCAAGGAAGGATATATGAAGATGATGTCAACCTTTCAGGGAGCACCGCCTCCTTCCACGACTATGGCAGACTTGACACTGGTTTTCCAGCAGCAACATACTCCTACATTCTCTGGGGATGTAGGACCACATGCTGCAGAGTCGTGGATGGAATCCATGCTGACTATCTTTGAGCATATGGAGATGCCTCCAGAGAGGCGGGTCAAGCTCACTACCTATATGCTATGAGACTCCACCAAGAGGTGGTGGGAGATGATGTCACAGGCGGGTCACCAGTAGGTTATGGCTTGGAAGGAGTTTCAACACATATTTTATGACTACTTCTACCTGGAGACCCTGAGGTACGACCGATCCTGGGAGTTCATGAGCTTAGAGCAGGGTACTATTTCCGTCATGGATTCTTCCTCTCATTTCACCAAGCTGTAGTATTTCAAACCCCCCCACCCCACAGGAAAGAAGTGGGGTATTTTTAGCACGGAAGTTTGAGGATGGAATCAGGCGGGAGATCCACTCGCAGGTGAACATCTTCTAGTTGACTTCCATCACATCCATCGCGAACTAGGCACTGATTGCGGAGCGCAATCTGAGAGACTCTAGAGCTACGAGCTAGGGAGGTTATGCTTCCAAAGCTGATGTTCCTCGAGTTGACACTAGGAAGCACCAAAAGGAGCCTACGTGTAGTGATCTGAGGAGGTGAGATACATCTTCAGGTAGCCAGGTAGTATGGTACCAGTGTGGAAGGGTAGGGCACATGAGGCCATAGTGCCAGATGGACCTAGTGGAGTGCCGATATTGTGACAAGATGGGACACCTTCAACGTTTCTTCTAGGTTTTCTCTCCATTAGATGGTGACATGGGTTCTTCCTTGACTCCTCATTCAGGAGAAGCACCAATAGTTTCACACCAGTCTGGGAACTTGAGTTTTTCCGGCCATTCTGGCCGAGGGGGAGGTCGAAGTCGTGGCAGTCAGTCACCTGTTCTTCACCGCCAACAGGGGGTTCATCTCAGATTGGTCACGCTGGGTCATTGGGCCGCAGGGCAGGCCAGGAATTTGCGGTGGAGTAGACCTATCCGAAGCAGGATCCCGGACCTTCTACAGTTCGAGGTACGAGTTTAGTAGCCTCTGTTTTATCTTCAGCCCTTTTCGATATTGGTGCCACGCATAGCTTTATCTCTGTTGTGGTTGTGGAAATACTTGGGCTTTGTGTGTTGTCTTCGCTGACTCATTGACACTAGACACACCTTTAGGGATGAGGAAATTTAGTGTACGCCAGTGTAGAGAGTGCCCTCTCGAGGTTTTAGGGTATCGTTTCTCATGGGACATCTATGTCCTAGGGATGACAGGATATGATGTCATCCCCATGATGGACTGGTTGGTTCCCTTCCTGGTAGTCGTCGACTGTTATCATCATAGAGTGAGTTTCGTTTCACCTGAGGGTGAGTCTTTTCTTCATTGAGGCGAATGGGACGTTCAGGCGAGTCGAGCAGGACTCGAGCATCATGGCCTAGAAAAGGTCACAACCTAGATTTATAGTCTTTATCTCAATGATCAGGGAACGTCGCAGTTGTACTTTCCTCTGGTGGAGGATCGTTTCAAGGATGTCTTTCTAGGGGACTTTTCAGGTTTTCCTCTGAAGCGTGAGGTACACTATTAGATTGAGCTCGTTCTAGGTGTGGAACCGGTGTTCATTCCTCCTAATAGGATGGATACACCTGAGTAGCAGGAGCTCAAAAAGCCATTGGAGGAGTTATGGGAAAAGGGTTTCATCCAACCCAATACTTCTCCTTGGGGTTCTCCTGTCCTATTTGTGAATAAGGTAGATGGTACCCTCTGGCTTTGTGTGGATTATCAGAAGCTGAACCAGTTGACGGTCAAGAACCGATATCCCTTGCCGAGTATTGATGACTTCTTTGATCATCTTCGAGGATCCCGGGTGTTCTTGAAGATCAACTTGAGGTCCGATTATCATAATTTGCACGTTAGACCATCAGATATACCACTCAAAACCTTCAGGAGTAGGTATGGTCTATACGAGTATACAATCATGTCGTTCGGTCTCATGAACGCGCTTGTATTTTTCATGTAACTGGTGAACCATGTGTTCCATCCTTACATGGACTCCTTATTCATGGACTTTGTGGATGATATCTTGGTGTACTGTCACACATTACACGAACATGCCACACATATTGAGTTCATTCTGAGTACACTAAGAGACCATCGACTTTATGCTAAAAATTCAAAATGAAACTTTTGGATGGAACCGATTCATTTCTTGGGTCACATCATCTCAGAGGAAGGAGTACATAGGGACCCAGAGAAAGTGAAAACTGTAGTTTCTTGGGAGCATCCGAAGAATGTTTTTTAGGTACGGAGTTTCCTAAGGCTGGCAGGATACTATAGATACTTCATTCATGACTTTTCACGCCTAGAATCACCTTTGATAGGTCTGACCAAGAAGGGGGGGGGGAGTTCTTATGATCATATTCTTATGAGTCATCATTTCATGAGCTGAAGGCAAGGTTGACATCGGTACAAATACTAGTATTTCCAGATCCAGGAAAGAGCTACACCATTTATTGTGATGCTTCAGGTATCGGGCTAGGAGCTGTGCTTATGCAAGGAGATGGAGTCGTCATGTACGGGTCTCAGCAGTTGAGGCCACATGAGATGAACTACCCGATGCATGATCTGGAGTTGGAGGCTGTTGTTCATGCCTTATGTTGTCGGAGACACTATCATCTGGGAGAGCACTTTGTGCTCTTCATCGACCACAAGAGTCTCAAGTATATCTTCACTCAGCGTGATCTGAATCTGCAGCAGCACAGGTGGGTCGAGTATCTTCAGACATTTGATTGTGATCTTTCCTATATGAAAGGAAAGGGAAATGTAGTGGAAAATGCATTGAGAAAGAGAACTTTGATTCAGGCGGTTCAGGAGGCCAGCAGTGAGTGGTAGCTTATGGCTCTGTTCTCTGAGATGCATTTGGAGGTGCACAACAGACAGGGACATACTTTCCTATCTTCTGTAGCGGTTACCTCTACACAACCTGATCGGGTACGGATGAAGCACCTATCAGACACAGAAGTATTAGTCTTATGGGAGAGAGTGTTAGGAGAGGACCCTCTTCCTAGATGAACACTGGGTGGTGATGAGATCTTGTGTTTTCAAGGACGTGTATGGGTGTCAGAAGACATACACGGGGAGATGATGCGGGATTTTCATTCCTCAGTTTGGGCAGTTTATCCTGGTGTCACCAAGATGTATCGGGATCTTCATCGCCAGTACTGGTGGCCAGGTATGAAGAGGGATGTTTCTGGTTTTTTCCTGAGATTCTCTACTTGTCACCAGGTGAATGCGTAGCATCAGCGGCCAACAAGCCTTTTAAAATAGTTACTCATTCCAGAGTGGAAGTGAAACGATGTTGTGATGGACTTTGTGATAGGGTTGTCGAGGTCGCCTTGAGGGAACAATTCTATTTGGGTTGTCATTGACAGACTCATGAAGGATGGTCACTTCTTTCCAATCATGTAGACCTTCATTTTTGATGATCTGTGACAACATTACATTCTAGAGATTGTGCGTATACATGTAGTTCCACACTCCATTGTTTCAGACAGAGATTCGCACTTTACCTCTCGGTTATGGAAGGGATTTCAGAAGTCTTTGGGTACACAGGTACATTTGAGTGAAGCATACCATCCCCACACTAATGGTCACTCCGAACGTACAGTCCAGGTGCTAGAGGATATGCTCAGAGATTGCATTTTGGACTTTGTCAGTTCATGGGAGAAGCATATTCCTCTGGTGGATTTTGCCTAAAACAACAGTTTTCAAGATACAATTAAGATGGAACCTTATGATGAATTTTACGGTAGGCCATGCCGATCACCCTTATGCTGGCTGGAGGCAGGAGAGGCATCTCTGTTTGGACCTTGTCCTATTCAGGAGACTTCAGAGTAAATAGAACTGATTCGGAAGAGGATGGCTACAACACAGTCTCGGCAAAAGTCTTATGCGGATCAATGGAGAAGACCTCTGGAGTTCGAGGTTAGGGATTAGGTTTTACTACTTATTGCACAGAGGTTGGGACACAAAATTATTCGGAGACAGGTTAAACTTTCACCGTGGTACATCTGGTTGTTTGAGGTTTTGGACAGAGTTGGGAAGGTCGCCTATCGGTTGCAGTTACCCTAGAGGTTCCGGGCAAAGCATGACGTCTAGCACGACTCTAAGCTCCGACATTACTTTTTGGACCCAACTCATGTCTTTCAGCCTGAGGATGTTGAGCTCGAAGCGGATGCATGATTTGAGGAGCATCCCATCCGGATTGTCGATCGTAGTATGATGGTTCTCCGTGGGCGGTCTGTCCCTCTTGCACGGGTGCTATGGCAGCATGGGCGAGTACATGACGAGACCTGGGAGAGGGAGGTCGATGTATGATCACAGTCGCCGGAGCTGTTCAGGGTTTCTCCTTCTCCACGTCATTAGGGAAATTCGGGGACAGATATCTTTATGGGGGGAAGTTTGTAAGAACCTGGATCTTTGTTCAGGTATGCTTTTCCTTTTTCTGGAGTTTTTAAGAAAAATAGAGTTTCAGGAAATTTTGAAGTACACGCCTTGTACTTTCTGAGTACACGTCGTGTACTCTTTTCCTGCTCGAAGCCATGTGTTGGCCAAGTCTAGGCCACACACAAGGTGTGTAGCGGTGATGTGGAGGCCGAATTTGGTAGAGTATGGAAAAACCTAGTATACGCCATGTACCCTAATAGTACACACCGTGTACTTTTCTCTTTTTCACTAAATAGACCGGGGTCACGCCTGACACACAAAAACATCTTATTCTAGGTCCCGTTCATCCGAGAGAACTGAGGATCGGTGAATCATCGATGAGCCCCAGCCTCTCTGTCTATTCTCCAATTTAAGAACAGTCGATTGCGTTGGAATCACAGCGGTGAGTTCTTCCTTTTTCTTGAGCCTTGTTTTCCTTTTCCTCCTCCTTATCAAGTTATCACGGCTTATGTGTTCTAGAAATTTTTTCAGATCTACGACATTATAAGGAGAATTTTTCATCCCTGTTCACGTATATCGATCTCTTAGGATCATGGTAGGTGGTTTGTCCCATTCTGTAGAAAGTTTTTGAATATTATGTGAAATTCCCACCAATTCCCTTGAACGGTGAATTGTGTGTTCCCTATTTTTCCCTTGATTTATTTCCTTCTTTCTTGATTACTATAGTAGAGGTTTACATTTATTAATAGAGTATTTTTTTACTGTACTTTGTTTGTTTGTTGTACTTGGTTTGCTTATTAGGCGTTATGCCAGTTTCCATGCCTAGTTGTTGGATAGTGGAACTGTTGTGTTGTTTTTCTGCTGAGCCATAAAATGATTTCCATGTAGTTTTTGAGGTTTAACTTGATGATACACGCATTCTATTCATGTTTATTTTTTTACATAGGGATGCGAGAACCTAGTGTAGTGGACCATAGAGAGAATGGATGGAAGGGATTCTCTAGGGAGTCTCTAAATTACGATGTGAGACCACTGGGGGAATTGACGTTGAGTGCTTCCCCAAGGATTCTGTAGATCCTCGATGCAGCCCACATGGGGAATTGACATTGATTGCTTCTCTAGAGAGCCTTTAGTATGATACGAGACTATAGGGGGAATTGACTGTGAGTTCTTCCTCAGATAGTATATTATTTAGCTAAACTAGAGGGGCGAGACTGTGTGTGCCTCCCAAGGGGTTTCTAGTACTTATAGGTTGAACCAAAAGGGTTAGGCTGTGAGAACTACCCAGGGGTTACCTTGTTTTACTTGTTGATTGTTTTGTACTTGTGTAGTTTATATGCTAGACTGTAAATTGTAGCTACTGTGTATTTTCCTGTTTACTGTTCTTGTACCTTACTACCATGTATTCATTGACTGTTAGCCACATATCTTTGGGTGGTTTCCTACTGGGAATTTTTCTCCCACCCTGTTTAGGCCATTCTTTTTGGCCCAAGAAGGCTTTGTTGTTGCAGGTATAGATAAGGGCAAGCTCCCTTCTACTTCAAGTTCTTGATTGCACTGGAGCTAGAGAGCATGGGACCAAGCCGAGGCTTGTGATGCTGATGATTTTCTCACCTGTTTTTCTTTTATTATTGCTTTAGTACTTGTGTTCAGTAGTATTTCAGCACATTGTTCTATTTTCTACTTTCCTTAGATACTTGTACCTACTGCCTCATTATCATCATTTCTATATATTTATTCTTCTGATGTTTCTTACAGTTATGTATGTTGTTACTGCTTCCGCTATTGACTATTGTTTTTCATACCTTGTATACCTTACCAAATGAGGGAATAGTTTCCCCAATAACTTACCAAGGCCCTCACTGCTAGTCAGCAGCCTATGGAATTTTGGGAAATGTGCTTGAAGTCATGTGGTGAATCGGGTACGGGGCGCCAGTGGAGGGGCTCCGGATTCAGGTCTTTACAGTTAGTAGGAAGGCATCATAAAAATCTAGATTATTGTGGGAATTAGTGTTCTAATAATTCATTCACTCCCATAGGACTATCCCCAAGGTAGATTACCACATGTAGAGGAAAATATAATTCCACAAAAGGGTCATATATTCTATGATTCCCTTGGATGGTAAAGATTCATGATGCTAATGATATTATAATTTCAACTCTCATATCCAACATGTTCTATTCCTAGTTTGGGAATCCAAGTATAACAATTAATTAGTTTCACTATATATAAAAGTGAGGCTTGTGTGTTTGGAAATACGTCGGTATGTTTAATATAAATATTGGACATCAAAAATTCATTATATATTCCATAGTCGTGGTTGGAATTTGTATAATTGTATTTCCCTTGATATCTTAGTCTTTTATGGCATGAAGAAGAATGATGATCTCATGGGAATGAATAGTTCCATATGGTTGAAAATTCATAGACATGGTGGGAAATACACCAGGGAGGATTCCTGTTTGATTTTGGTATTAGTAATTAGGATTTAGTATTTTGTATCCTTGTTGTTGTAGGAATCAGAGTCCTTAGAGTTAAATTAATCGGGGCTTGCACACTGACATTTCGATGGTTATTTGAGAAGATTCTGGTGAAGATGAAATGATTATTTCAATTACATAATACCACATGATCATTTATAATTTTGGGAAACAATTTATTGGAAATGATCAATTTTATTTCTTAGGGACTTGGGTTTTGGTTCAGGTACAACCCTAGAAGTATTAATATAGGGTTTGGAAGTAGGGGATGTTTCCTTTGTATCCTTATTATAGAAATAATTAGATTCATTGTAGTTTTCATGATCCAGGAATACACATTTTCTATTCCCTTATAATAAGGTCATACACTCCGAGGATAAAAAAGGTCATAAATGCTTATATTCTCAATTTACCCACCTACTTGTCTACAAGACATGCTTTTATTGTCTCCTCAACATGCATTGATTTCTTTCTCTATGTGTTAGAGAGTGTCTTCTTGAAATGCATATAAAGAATTACATGGTCCATTTGAATTTTCTAGAGGACTAAAAATAATCTGGATGGCATGTCTGAAGGTTTTATCATCATCAAGGATGACTTCTTTGGAGGAAACCAAAATAACTAGATGGGTGGTCTTGGAATCAATCACATGATCATAGAATACTTGCCCAGAGGTTATTGCCTGACTAGGTCGACACACCCTTTTTTCACCTCAAGAGATGGAAGAAACACATGGATGTCATCCCAAAATTTATTGATACAAGTATCAATGGCTATCACCTATCATGGATGACATTTCTTGATGGTGTTGCGAGACCTGAATGGTGTGCCTAGATGGCATCATGAGAGGCAACTAACATGAATAGTTGATACTGTGAGACTTCACTGTCAGAATTGATCCTACCATATGAGTATGATGAAATAAAATAATGGCATCATGAGGCTTGACTGGATATCCCAGAGTATTTCACAATACAAGGATGGAATGCTCGAAGATCACCCTGTGACATTATTTGACAAGTCCAGAGGTCCACGCATTACCGAAATAGTATACAGAAGGAGGGACACATGATTGGGGATACATGACCTGGTGTTGTCGCATATCTAGGGTTGTTCATGTGAAGCTCACAAGGGTTTTAGTATATGTTCCACATGTAATCCCCATACTGTTATTCTTTTCTCTAGCCTTAATAATTCAGATTACTTATATTTGTGTAGTATTATATTGAATTAAGTCACATATGATATAGAAATTTTTAGTGATTCTATTCTTGTGTCCCTCCAATATTCCTTTTTGTGATTTGTAGTAATCACCCATAATTATTATGAATGCATCCCAATTTATTTGGTTCATCATTAATACTTATATGATAGAAAACATGTCGGTTGCATGATCCATCACTCCAAGAAATCTTCTCTAGTACTTTGATGGAAAATGGTAAACCACTCATACAGGGAGTCATTATGATCCTTGTTTTGTTACTGTTAGAGTCAATAATTTCATGATGTGGTGGGGGGTTATATGGTTATCCACAATGTCTATTTTACGATTTGTGTAGTGCATATAACAAGAATCAACAATGGTGTTGCCAAAAGACTTTGGTGTCATGTGTCTTTACGAGTGTCTATAGTGGATCACTTTGATTCCATAAACTAATTCTTAGAGACCATGATCCCATTTGTTCAATTCATCCTATATTAGTTTACTGAAAAATAATGTGTATTTATTAAACCATTCAGGCATTTCGAAGGACATCCATACTGTAATATTAACTTTTCCCTTTGCGGTTGTGAGATTAGGGAACCTATTGAATGCATTTTTCATGATCTCAAGTGACTTGTCTTGGACATTCTCTGTGACATGGATGGATGGTCAAGAGACCATCACATGAGTTCGAATACATTTCATGGATTCTTGTGAGACCAGGAGATGTATGGACTTAGTAAGTTATAAGTGTTTTACAATAACCAGAGTCTCTCGAAACATCATTTTTTATTTCCATTTAATATTTTACAAAGGGTGGGAGTCATGATAGATTTTATGGGTAATGCCAATAGAAAATACACTACCTCTTGGAGTCTTTTAATGCTACCAATAATGGTTCTATAGGGATTGTTTCGTAGTTCCTTGAAACCTATTTTCTAGTTTTTAGAATCACTACATCCAAGCAGTTTTCATTGGATTTATTCATGGAAACAGAAACACCCAACAATTTTTTATCCAAAAGGGACCATCATTCCAAATTTAGGCATTATTTATGTTTGAAATTTACAATAATTAAGAACATGCATTGGTCGAGAGGATGGGATGTTAGACTCATCACAACCTTTTAGGGGGAATTATTGTATACTTCGAGACTCTCTATATAAATTTAAGATATTTTCATGAATCCTTTTTTATTCAACAATTATAACATAAGTTTCTCTTTGAATTTTCAATCATATATTAACTTTTATTAAATTTAGAATCATTTATATGATTTTGATTTTCTTCATTAATGGAGCTATCTGTATGTATTGGAGGATATCCATAAATGGTATGTTCTCATATACTACATAGATATTATTTTACACATCGTTATGATGATAATCGTTTGTAAGACACTCATTAGGGCACTCATGAATTTATTTTTATTCACGTATATGATGTTTTTCATTAATAATTGGAACTTACCCATAAAATTGGCTTCATACGTATCCTTGTAAAAGGAATCAGAACCCTCATAGTTCTGTACTGCTTAATGGGAAACCTCATACCATTTATTTTCATGTGATATGTACCTAACCCAACATTTTAAGGTCATATGGTAATGAAATCTAACTGAAAGGTGCATTGTATACATTTGGAGTGGGAATTTTTCTGAATAATCCCAAGGAACTTGGAATGGATATGGGTTTCCTTGTATGATTAGATCCTTTTGGGAATATAGACCAAGGAGAACAGGGTTGAATTGAATGTTGAATTTGATCTTCAGGGATACTTCCTTCGTATCACATGTGGATGGAAATCAAATCCCACGTAATTCGAAGAGTCTCATAGGAGAGTATAGTATTTAGAGAAAAATTATTTTTGGCTTAATTCCGTAAAAGGATGCCTTGGTGATTTGGGGGTTTAATTTTATGCTTACTCCTAAGTAAGATGTCCATATTAAGGGAATTAGTGTTTTATTCCTGAAGAGGATATCCAATGAGCTCAGGACATTAGAAGGCTTCCTACATATCCTAGATTTAACAAGATTCAATGTTCTTGTAGTTCATGTTGTGTAAAGGATGTAATCATGAAAAATCTATAAGACCACATGAGTCGTACTCCACGTGAGAAACATGAGTATGTTAATGATTCACTAAGGCGCTCCCAATTTTCCTCCGCGATAGGTGCAAGGGGCATGCCTATGGTGGTAACAATATACGAGGGAGAGTCGACCCGGGAAGAGGTAAATGTGAAAAGCCTTCCCTCTATTCACTTTACATGGGAGAAGGGTCCAATGTAAGGAAGGAGTGAAGGTGAAGGAAGTAGATTAGAGAAATATTGAAACCTCATACTTGAAAGTATAGGTTCATACACCAGGATGGGTACCCTGAAATTGGTATTGGTAGGAGAGAGAGAATTTTATTTTTCATTAATGGTATTGAAAATGTGAACCATACCTTCCCTACTAGAGAGAAGTTGGTTCGGGTTATAGAGACAAGAAGGGGAGGTCTGAACCAAATCACCAATCTACCAAACTAAATACGTCCCAATGATGTTTGTAGGAGAATGGTCAATGTGACTATGGATATAAAAACCCACAGATACTCCATTAATCCTATCTCTATTTTCAAAAAAATGTGGGAAACCTATGATTGTGGAAATACAAACCCAAATAAGAGACACACATATTTGACCTTCACAAGGGTTTGAAAAGTTATGATGATTTTTTGGAGGTCTCAAAATAATATCTTTCAGAAATGGGATTCAATGAAGAATAATCCTTTCCATGAATGGATTTGAGGAGGTCTTGATGGATTATCGACTAGAGAGAGTAGGTGAATCAAGGAGGGGCTCCCAAGTAGGAATTGTTGTGCAATTATGGGCACCAAAGTAGTCATGGGTGACCTATAGTTCAATTAACCGTTGAATAACCTGATTGATAATTCTGGGTGATTATTTACTAAAGCATTCAAAAGTATTCCCATGTATTCCCAAAAGTTGGGTGCTCAAGTTCATGTTAAAGGAATAGGTGGCAGGTAAGTGTTTCTGATTAAAGTATGTTGAGATATTTAGGTTTGCAAGTGTTATGGATTTCAAACACTAAAAGGACATAATCCCTATGATCCACCTTTAAATCATCCAATCTAGGTGTTAAATAAATATCATGAATGTTTCAGAAGACTTGGTATTAACACTATGGAGACTAGAGAAGCAATTAGGCTTCAGGGAAATACATCCGCATAAATAAAGGCCATAATTTTCTATTTTTTGAAAAAATTATAACCATAAGAGAAATTAATTTGGGAGTGTATGTAGTCTGTGTGCCATAGGGGGCAAGAAAGTATGTTATGCACTGATGTACCCTTGGTCCAACTAGGGTGATTCAAAGCTCGTTCCCTTTCAAATCATTATTTCTATCATGTTATTTCTTCTCTTTTTACTAATGAATTACCCATTGTCATTTTTTAGAATCTGTGTCAGAACAATGTGTCAACAAAAGACCCCCACAGAATTGGATCCAAAATCAAAAGAGGATAGGGAAATTTATGAATAAGAAAAAATAAGATATTGGGGAAAGAAAGTTTTAAGCGTACAAGACAAATGGTCATGCATGATGGTAGCGCGTAGGATCTTGACATTTAGGGTGACTTGAATCTCTTATATATAGAATCTTAACTTCTGAAAAAATTCTTCTGACTTCTAAAATTTCAGCTCTCGGCATGCAAGATATTTATAGCTCAGATGCATCTGTTTAGTCATGATTCTGCTATATGTTTTCTATTTGAATGCTATAAATAGGGCCTCACACTGGCAGACTGGCTTACACATGCGTGCCATAATGCCTTTGTCAATTTTTTTACAATTCATTTGTCAAAATTATAAAAATGAACAGACATTAAAGATGATTTTTTATATTTAGGCAGATTATATGGCTCCCAAAATAATTGGAACTTCTAATTTACTACATAGTAAGTGGATTTGTTAAATTATGAACATTTTTATTCATGAGTACTATGACATCTGGGATACCACACTACCATATTTGGAAACATATCTCAATAAATTTCACTTCAAATTTCCTTGATGAACTGATTTTCCTCTGTATAGCTATGGTATTATGCAGGAAGTCAATATTCCAGACCCAAAGAACTTTGTCCCACTCTCTTGGTTTCTAGATTTTACAAGGTTCTCATCAGAAAATGAATCTATTGGGGGACGTATGCTAATGCTATGACAATAGAAAAATTCCATATCATGCATCACAACTTTTTGGGTAGCAGGACCGACCCAGCCCACTGGGGGCTCATCCTGCAAGCTTGGGACTGGTCGCACCATGCTGCTGGTGGTGCCAACCTCCTAGGATGTGGAATGTCTACCGCATCCAGCTCCCCCATGTCCAGTGTTAGTAGGGACCTTCATCTTGTGGGGATTAATGGATCATGGCTTCGCCAGCCATATGGACATCCCAGATGCATGTCATCGCTCCAAGAGGCGCCCAGCTTGGTGCCGCGTCCTCTAGTGCGCCTTCACGGATTCCTAGTTAGTGCGGTCCACCAGTATAGGACGCCTCCACCACGTTGTAGGTGAGGCCAGATTCCACTACTATCCCTGGTGCCGACAAACTAGGAGTGCTTTTAGAGGCCCACCAGATGTGCTCTCATGGCCGATTCTTCGACCCGTCTATGTCTGTGTCATCCGAGGAGCTCCCTCTTCACCGCGAGGATCCCAAACGTGAATTTCCATCATTTAGAGGGTACAACCACTAAGAAAACACATACAGAGGCACTCATGCCTTGTTTTTATGTGGTCGGGGACTCTGTGTTACATGTTTAATGTTGGGGGAGGTTCGGGGTAGTTTTTGTTCAATCATTCCATGCCATGATTTGTACCCCTAACAAAAATAACCCCATGAATAATAGACCCTCTCGCATAACGCTTGAATCACATATCAACCAATTTGTGGGTTGATCTTTGTTCTTAATTTTTAAAAAAAGGTGGAGAAGAATATAATATCAAAAACCCCTACCTCTTATGATGTCTGATGTTGCGTCGTTCATACTTGAGGGATTAAGACATCAACGTCACTTTCCAACTGCAATACTAAAAAGGGGTTGAAGATGATGAAGTTCCTCCAGCATTTATTGTTCATTTCTAGGGTGGATGTGTATTATAGGTTCTCTATAGAATCCTCAAAATATTTAATCCTTATTTCCCTATTTCATCGAACTATAAATAGGATCACATCACATCGTCCTCCACTCAACTATGAGAATGAAAATCAAAATAATTCTTTTAAATTATTTTATTATTTTTCGTGAAATGTCTGAAAAAAAAATTGGCGCTCGACTCTTTTCAGCCAAAGGTAAATAAATTATTGGAGAGTCATGATGTCATGAACTAAATGGTGCCCTCATATTTTTAATCTGAGCACTGTTTCAAAAGATATAAAATCTTGATCTCACGTTTTCTGAACATACCTAAAAATGTTCAAATAAATTATCTTTGACCCTCGACCCATGCCAATCTTGGTCAGGCTCCGCCTACGGGGATCATTCTCCCGTGAGTTCAATAGTACTCTCTGACTTTCAATCTGAGTAACCATTTATGAGTTATAAGTATTTTAAAATAAAAGAATTGTTAATTAATTATTTTATTAATAGTCAAAAACTATTTTCTGTTGTAGGCCAACTCCACCCAATATATGGGTCTGCCTAAGGAAAACATACCATCGCAAGTTCAGTAGTGGTATCATATTTTTAATCTGAGTAAGCATGTGAGAGTTATAAGAACATGGAAAATAAAATTATTTCATTCAATTATTTTATTTATGGTTATTCAATATTTGGGTTTTCTTAGTAGAGGAATATGCAGACTATACATATGTCCCGCATATGGTAATCTAGTCATCATGAATGAACATTTCCCTCAGATATTGAATCTAGGCACCCATATAAGAGTTAAAATTTTTCATTAAGAACTCCCATGTGTTATATTTAAAGAATAAAATTTTTTATGGAATATTACAGGCACTCTGTGTTTCAGAATCACGTGTCATCGAATTTTACAATTTTGACATAATTCGATATAATTTTGTTTTGGCATGGAAATTTCGAGACATTAGATTCTTAGTTTTTTAATTACTCAACGCTATTTTGTGGGTATCAATAATTTCAAAACATTATTATACAAAACATCTAAAAAAATGTCACTAAAATAAAAAAATTGATCATATCATTAATCTTCCAAAAAATGACAGATATCTTATTCATCACTAACTAAACATGTGAATAAATTAGTCATGTATTCTATTGAAACATGGTAAAAACATGAATTATCAGAAAATATTACAAAAAACATGAACTCTTACAAAATCCATAAATAAGAAATAGACTAGTAGATATATTCCTTAAATACAAAAAATGATATTTACTCCATAAATGATTGAATAAACAAAATTTTCAACAAATCATTAATTAGTCCCAATGTAGTCAGTACTATGAAATTTACATTATTTATATCAATCATTACATTATCACAACATTGTAATCTAAATATCCAGAATATATTAAGGTTTACATTTCCCTTAATCATCAATTTTATAATAAGTTTAACATACTACTGAATAATTTTATATTTTTCATAGGTATCGTTTAACATATAAATTGATGTAATTATTGAAAGAAATAATTTTGTACTATCATTATATATTAAATTATTCTTATAACTTGGATATAATTTAAAAATAATCAAATGTAAAAATTCATTAATTGATACATAAGAACATTAATAACTTCACTTCATATATTTAAATTGAATTATTTCGACAATTATAGATTAACTAATTTCTTGGTAGCGTACTTTGATTCTTGAGAATGTTATTTTACTATTTCCCCACCACATTATCATTGAAAAATTTAATGTTGTAAAAACATTTAATGAGTTTATAATAACAATCTTTTTGTCTTTTCTTGCAACTCTTTTATCAAAATCCATTTCCTTATAATTATCAACCATGTCTTTCCTTCCACTTGTATTAGTGGTTAGAGAACCCTTCCTTCCCCACATCCCATATCTAATTTTTCTGTTCTCATCCTATTCTTATCCAGATTCAAATAACATTAATAACATATAGTGAATTAATTATCTATCAAGATAGAATATGAAATTATTTCATCGTATGATGATATATTTCGGGAGAATAATTCCATTTTTATTGTTATCTTAGTAAAATAAAAGAAGTTATCATTCATACTCATTGGATTATGTGAATTGATACTATTCACATTAATTCCTCTACTATACATTTCTATATGTTGTAATATAAATATGTTATCATATAATTACAAAATATAAGGTATAATCTTGAATCTAGAGAAATACATGACATAAAATGAAAATTTTATGTATAACTGATTTCATTATCATAAACGAGGTTTATCTGGATATATCATTATTTTAGAATTCTTTAAAATGGACTTTAATTAATATTTGAATTATCAAAACCTATCCCTCATGTTTTACAAAAAAGGTACACTGTAAGGGCAATTTTGATCCAAAAATTGTTGATTATGGAAAGAAAAATACCCCCTTTTAGTGTTATTAAACGTAGGTACCTATATTCTAGAACGATGTCCACTTGTATTATCAAGACATGTATGTATTGGTAAGAAATAAAATCAATTATTTACCAAATAATAGGTATTTTCTTTGATAGTTATTTTCAATGCATATAATAACCATATTTTCCCTAATAAATTATATTTTAACATTGTTACTATTTTTTTCTACTAAAAAACATATGATACCAACTATAGAGATATTATCATAACAGATCAAAGTTAGTTTCTCAATTATTACAATTTTATAATCTACAAGGAATATCATCCTAAAGGGATGAAAAGTATAGTAGTCATGGTCAAATATTTAAATAATTTAAATTTACATTACATCTTAAAGTAGAAAATAACTAATGAATTTTCATTGAGAGTTTCATTGTTTTCCTTATCATAATCCATCATATAATGTAATTATTTCTTCATTGTATACTCTATAAAATTAAATATATGTCTTATGTGAGATCATGTGATTATTAAAGGTAATAATATAAAATATGATATGAATAAATAGGCAATAATCAATATGCTAAGGTAAATAACTAAAAGTCACGAAATTTTAGCAAATAATGTGAGCATAATATGAAATGATAGAAATACAGTTAAATAAAACATAATAAATATACATAAGATCATGAAACATGAACAAGGTTATTAATACATATATAATAATAACATGGAATATAAATAATTGAATTCATAATGATGGAATACAAGTTGATTGAAAAATAAAACTTATCATTAAGGCTTACTCCAAGGCATCCAATGCTGTCGAGGTTTATGCCAAAAAAATCAAATAAATGAGTAAGGACTCTAAAAAAACATATCTAGAATATCTTAGGGTACTTAGTAATTCATCTAGTAGATATTTTAGTCCCCAATTCACACATTATTTGTATAATTCATTCCTAGTAAAACAAATGGGTGAAACAGAATAAACATAATATTTCATAGTGAAAAACATCAATATGAAATGAGAATACATTACCCAATAAATACACATAATCCTAAAGCATCCAGGTTAATATGGAGAATGATAATAAAATAATACATATTTATTAAAATTTATTATAAACCATTCATTTAAAAACTAAGGATTTTATAAATACAACACATCCTAAATGGGTAGTAATTTCAATAAAAGGTTGACTCTTTTGGTCAGTAGAAATAACATAAAAATATATTTAAAAACATTCCTAATAAAAATAATAGTTTACCTTCAAAATATTGTTAAAAATAATTATTCAACAATTCTTTTAAAAAAATTTCTATATGAAATTAAAATTTGAAAAAAAAATATATGTATTAAAACATTTTTCTAGTCATAATGGTTGTAAATTTAATTCATGTCAGAGATTTTAAAACCATGATTCCTTTTACATTTTACCTAATTGGAAAATATGAAATTAATTTTTAAGTGACTTGTATATTACATTGTCAAAGTTTGGTAAAAAATAAAAACCTTTAATATTTTTTAATAAATAATTTTCTAATGAAAAAAAATTATTTTTGAAAACATTAATAGAAAACATGTTTTTTATGAAAATTATTATTCTAGATCGAAGAGGAAAAATTAAGTTACATTTTCTTTAATATAATATATAAATAATTTCATATAAAAAGAATATAAAATGTATATTATACTTGAAATAGTTCATTTATAATAAAATGAGAATAATATATAATGATTTAGTGATAAAGATATAATAGAATTCCTATTGTGAGACTTAAACAAAAACAATCATGAAAAATGATGAGATTGAGAAAAAACAAATAAAATCTTATTTTATTAAAAAATAAACCCCATTAAATAAATAAAAATAAATTAAAACATTAAATTTAATAATTATAAATAAACTCATGATACAAAAAAAGAATATATTTATATAAACCACAAAAAATTAATATGTTTGGAATATGGTGTGTGTCTCACATATAAAAAAGCCTGACATGAAACCCATACCACATGTTATATTTCCTTTATTCGTGTCTATACATCCTATATAATTGTTTAAATAATCTTAATAATTTATCTATAAAGAATATTAATATTTATAATTTCATCTTTGTTCCTCATCAAATATTATAACACGGATTAATAAAATTTAATTATTCATTTTATTTTGGGTGAAAATGATCTTGTTATCTAATACAAATTTTCCCATGAATATCTACTAAAATGTAAGATGATATATATTTATATCTTATGAATATTGATAATAATTTTATAATATAATAATTTACTCAGCAGATACATTTTTAGAACCATTTATGAATGATTTCTAGGAAAATGAATCACATCAGATCATGTAGATGGTTGGGCATATGAAAGCATGAGTGATGATATCATTATGTTAATGAGTTATAGTATAATGATTTGGGAGATAAATTAATTTTATTGATTAAATAACATATCATATATATCACATATATTCATTAATTTTACCCTTATCGCAATCTGTGTAATGCATTAGGGATTGTGGAATCACTTCGCTTCATGAGGTAGTAATCTACCATACACATAACCGATGTCATCATATACCATGTGTAATGTTAATTGAATTGAAATTATTATATAATAATTATAGTTGAATATTTATATTATGAATATCATATATATTTTTATATTAATCATCAAACTGAAGCATGAGAGTTGGTAATGTAAAAAATGAAAGAAATCGTTTCGCAGGGCGGTAGCATGCGATAAACATGAATAATGACTTAATGACCCATTTTATGGAGGAAGTGATGGGATGATTTTATACCACATATATAATTAAATATCAAAATATCTGATAAAATATTGTTTTTATATTTTACTTGTTATGAAATAATTCAATTGTCAAAAATAAAAATGAAAATAAAAGATCTTTGTTATGATAATTAACTTCTATAAGAGAGACCTAATTTTGATTTCATCATATAAACCGTAGGGATTGTTTCTATAAAGACCATTAGTTCTATATTATGACTAATTAAGATCTAGAGAAATCATATCAGGGTTGGTCGATCCAAATGGCAAGGTAGGTGTAATTAATTAATGAGAGTGAGTTCAATTTTATTATTGGGGAAATGTAATCATCAAGGAAATTACAATGAAATTTTATATAATAATCTAACATGATAAAGTTATTCACATGAAAAAATCTTCAAAATTACCATGGGTTTGAATAAGGGAAGTATAAAGCTAAAATATTACCACCCAATAGTCACTTAAAAATTGTTATTGTAATTTTATCTTTAGATTCTGAGTTAGACTACATAGTAAATTTGTTTTTTCCCAAAATTTGGTAAATATTGTTTAAATTATTAACTATTAATTTAAGAGAAAAATTATGTTGATATTATTATATGATATAAATTATAAGGATATAAAATATGTAACCCATATTTCAAAATTCCATTAATTATATTTCTAAAATTTAACTAAGTTATCGTCCCACATATGTGATGAGAAAGAATAATTTTAAAGAGAAAATGTTCAAATGCTTATAATGTATATTATATCATAATTCAATCTAAAAATTATAAAAAGAAATCAAATTGTATTATTTGATATATTAGTTACCAAATTTTTATTTTAAAAACAAATGAAAATATATTTTATCATTATAAAAAAATTTAAAAAATGATTTATTTAATTTAAATGTATTATTTAAAAATATTCACCAAAAATGTAATATTTTATAAAATTTACCAAAAAAACAACCTAGTATAATTTTGACATTCATATTTCCCAAAATAATGATTTCTTTTAACTAAACATTAAACAAATATTTAATATTTAATATCAAATTATGTCCATAATGCGTGAATTATATGTCTTTTAAAATGATATACTTTTCCAAATAGTATTTATTATTCTATGAAATGATATATAATTTATTTAAAATAAATATATAAGTAATATTATCGTAATATAGAGAGTATTTTACAAAAAAAAAGTAAATGATTAATTTATAATGGTATACTATATTATTTTTCATTTCGACATGGGGTTGCGTCTTCCAAAACCCACTAAAGAAATTAAATTTAATGAAATATATTTAATGGGCTGCATAAGAATATTGTTCTGTGTCTCATAAAATATAAAAATACTTTTATAATTTTAAAATAACATTATTTAATAATGATTTCTTCCTGATAATAGAATACTTTACCTCTAAAAAACAATTTATAACATTCTTGTGAACCATATCAACACTAAAAAATCATAGAATCTAAGTAATAAAATTGGATTTCAACCCATTCCCTCTCATCAGGGAAATATTTTTTATCATTCATCATAATTAATTTTTGGTAAAAATTATTTTTGAGATTTTTTTTGTGGGGGTAATATCATCACAATTTGTGATATGTTTTGTATACGTGTTTAATTGTTTTAGAAATGTATAATTTATTATTATAAAGAACCAATTGTAATGTATGAAGTATTTTAAGGATTGAATTTATTATTGATACATTCACACATGTATTATATAAAGATATAGTGCATTTATATTAATATATTATTTCATTTGGATTAATTTTTATTCAATATGTATTGTTGATACATAAATTTCATTCACATTGGATTTATTTTTAACATGAAGAGAAGAATTATTATTCTTACAAATCAATCCCTTAAGGGTGATTATTTAACCTTTTTAGATAATGTTGTCATTTTTTATGATATTTATTTATGTGTTGTGATTCATTGGGATAATCATCATTGAGATATGACATGTAATACATCCAAAGAAGAAATATCTATATCATATTGGATGGGGAACATATATAAGATATAATGAATCCTTCCATGGTGTGTTGAATATAAAGGACACCTTGAAGACATCTTCGAGGATGATTTGATGAAATTAATAGTGGGTATAATTTTATTCATAATTTTAAAATTTGATAAGCTGAAATTTCCCATGTCATATGTCAATGGAAGAGAAATGAGAATCTCTTATCATTTAAAAATTTACAAATGTTCACTCATATAAGCCATAAGATAAATATTTTACGTTTACCAAGAGTTGGAGTTCAAAATATCAAAATAAATTCCCCTTACATAGGATATATATTTTGGACATTTTAAGAAGTTCTTATTACCAGTATATAAATACATTAACATTTAAAGATAATGAAGATTACATAATGAAATTTATTTATGAATATGGAAATATTATTTTTTCTAATGTAATAAAAGAATTTATCTATTGATATAGAGATATAAGGACATATAATGATAAATAAGTGATGCTAATTGTTTGTAATATATTTTGGAATCACAGTGTTCATGTGATGTTTTAAAAGGTTGTGTTAAGATATCTATAAATCGATTTTACTATAAATAAAAAATAAATAAGATATATTTACACTTAAATGTTATATGATAAAAATAAAATCAATATTATGTGATATTCATTATGGATAAATAATCATAATAAAATTTGTGATTATTATTCTTTATTATATTAATGGAATATATATAGGATCAATGTTTTGGAGTCCAGAGATAAATTCCACAACACATAATGTGACTCCACGCCATAATTCATGCGTGGAAATATGTATAAATTTTTTGAATGGATCTTTTAGAATTTCATGTTAATAATATTCCCTAAATATTTTAGAGCTCCCATTTAGGTAAGTGATAAGACTTTATAAAAAATAATGATGTTGAGATTGAATATGGATTTCACATTAAGAAATTGTGTAATTAAGTCCATGATTTCTGGGATGTTTAATATAATAATGATCTATTGATACTATTAATAGTTGACATATAGATGAGTATGTTGAATAATATCATTAAATACTTAAATACAATAATAATATTTGGGAGATAATAGATACAATTTTTTATAAAGGAAAATCATCCAAGAAAACCCTCAAAATATTGATATCAAGGAAATAGAAGTGGAATAATGTCATTATATAGTGTCCTTATGGTTGATTATATTCAAAATAGTTATCATTCTTCATAAAATAGTTCATTAAATTTTGTTTAAATTAATATGAAAATAGTTGGTACATGAATAGTATTCATTATCAATTTTAGACACATTTTAATGTTCATTTTCTTAATATAAGGCCGTGTATATTTGTGTGATAATAACTAGAAAAACTATATAAATAGTCATCCTCAATTAGAATATCCTCATTATCAACTATGAATTATCTTTTACTATTACAATACAGAGAAAATGAAGAAAATGGTTGAAAAAACATGAGGGTTGGTGTGATTCAAAATTCCATAGAATCACTAAATCATCCCCAACACAACAAACTCTATTTCAACCATCATATGATCTAATAGAATTCAATATCAACATACATCAGAGTAGATTATAGGAGGATATATCCTAGATGATAGTAGCAATAAACTTATTTGATAAAAACTATAAATATAGAAAAATAATTATGAATCCCAGAGAGATGTATTGACCTAATAAGTCATGAAGAAATTGAAATTGATGATTAAGGATGAGATCTAGTATTATTAGTATTTTTTATTATATTATATTAATTTTATTAAAAACATTAAACAATTCAATATTAATTCAACACCATAACATTATATATCAGGTTGTTACATATATGAATGTATATTAAGTTGCGTAATTTTCTATGAAATCTTCACATTCACTCCATGAGTCCTATTATTGTTTTTTGAGTAGAAGGTGGTCAAAAAAAATGTTTTTATAATTTTTGAGGATATTATTTTAGGAAAATCATTTTCCTCTTTCATGTTTCTTTAGTCAATTGAGGTTAATTTAAATTATTTTCATTAACAGATATTTATTTCCCATTAAATAACTATTAATTAGATTTTGTCCTCATATTTTTGACTTCTTTCACTATCAAATTTAATTTTTCCACATATATTATGATGATTCACTGATATGTGAGTATATTTTCCACACAATTAATGGTTTATTTAGATAATTATTAGTGACCATGTAGTAAAAGGAGGTGTGTTTAATGTCTATATTAAAATAATTATTGAATTTTTTTTAATACAAATGCAAATGGAAATATAAATTTAATCTATAATATAAAAAAAGAAACAATTGTATTATAGATCCCTATTTATATTGAGTTAATTGAGATATTTCAAATAAATCACATTTCAATATGTCCCTAATGATTGTATAAAATATTCATAGGGTTATTAACTTATCTTATTAAAATATTTTCATTGACATCGGTGCAATAAAAAAACACGACCATAAGTTGTTGGTACATTTAAAATGATATTGAACCCCAACACATCTTATATTTAATGACTAAGATATTAAGAATCCTATATGAGAATCCTTTAAAATTCATATTGTTATTATGTTTTTTAAAAATTTATTTTATGTAAGTGAGTTTATTGTCATGTTTTACTAATATAATAATGTTTTATGAGACGAAATTAATTGAATATGCATAATATTCATGAGAATAACGCTTATTTCCAAATCGTAAAAACCTTGTACCCCAAATTCCTATGAATCTATAGTTGCATATATATTACAGAAAATTCGTAATTACGACACATTGATAGATCTATCATGATAAAACACTATAAGTCCTAGAATGTTTTTAATGGGATTTATATTTTATAATAATCAAATGGATATGTATTTTCATCATGAATTGCATGTAACTGTGGATTTAATACATCCTAATGTTTTTTAATTTTTATGTATTTTATGTTTTGTTGATAAATGGAATATGTTTAGAATTGTTTTTTGAATTTGGAGAGAATTTTATATCCTTAATATCAAAAAAATATATATTCAAAGGGGGTATGGAGTAGTAATCATGTATTTTCCTCTAATGGGATTGAAATTATTTTTTTGAATTAAGTATTTCATGTCCAAAACTTTCACCTTGAAAAATACTAGGATGAAAAAAAATATTAATGATATTATCCAGAATTCATATATATATATATATAGGTCAATGTATTGACATGAAATATGGAGTCATTTCATGATTGTAATTCAGTAATAAAAAATATAAAAAAATATTGCAGTTGTTTAATCCATATTAAACGTATTTTATATTTTGAGATATTGAATATAGATAATATTGGAAAATACTAATGAGTTAAACTATGGTCATTTCAAATTTCACAACAAGATTCATTTTCAATAGGAAAATGTTGATGTGATCTGGAATAATTTCTAGGGATATCACCCGATAATATTATGATATATTATTATTTTAAATAATAATATAATTATATTCCATAGTAATGGTGAAATTAATGTTATTACTTTTCATGTAGTGATGATTAAGTTGGAGACATTTTTTTTAACATTTCTTAATTTTGAATGTGATTCAGGTCATTAAATCATGATCTTTATATGATTTATAGATACCGAGCACTAAATGTTCTTTGTGATATTCTTTTATGCTCTTAGATTTTTTGTATTATTATAATTTTTATTATCTTTTTCATGTTACATTGTTATATAATCCATTCTAGAAATTTTTCTACAATATAATCACAAATTATCGTATGTAATATACACTTCATTAAAATTTTTGGTAACATTGTTCCCTCCTTTTTTACCTCACATAATTAGATTATTCAAACATGAGTGATGATTCTATTATCAAGAATGAAATGTTGATTTAATTATGGGGTGAGGCATATAGATTTTAAGTATGTTTGTTTAATATATTTACTAATCTCATTCATTAAAAAGTATTCTTGTAATTAAGTAATAATAGAATGGTAAGTTTATTATATTACTTAACTTTTTCTTGACCAAGACACATGTGTAGATATAAACCCAGTGTAAATTAAATTAATGAATATATTATAATTATTTCATTTTATTTCCATGTTTTATAAATAAAAACTAATACAAGTATTGTAGTATGCTTCTTTAATTAAAATATTATTATTTAACATGTATGAATATATGAATATATACATATACAGATTGAAATATTATTGTAACATTAATTCACATTGAGGAAATGAATTCCATAATTTTTGTGTGATATTATATTAAGACCATCAATTGAAATTATTCACATTTACAAACTTTACTAAATTACATTTCACCTTTTTTGATTTCATTTCATGTATTTTAAAACATTCTTTTACAAAAATAACTGGGTTGAAAATAGATATAAAAATATATCGGGTTTCCTAGATGATTAGTACTGTTTATCAAATTGAAAGCAATTATTTAATACAATAGTGATAGGTAAATAATAAAAAAATCATAATTCTAAACTCTAGAAAGCCATCAGAGGTAATGAAAATGGAAGGTTTATTATGAACCACAATGGTGATCCTCAATATTTTGTACAATTTTTTATTATATCAAATTATAATGGTTTATATGTATGTGGATATTTATCTTGTTACTTAATACTATATCATATAGATATTTAGTATATAAATATACAGTTTACTCTCGATAATTTAATTTTTTTTAAAATTAAAATACTCAATACATTGAAAGAAAAAGTATAACTCTAGATCCATACAAAAAAATGATGTTAGATGGTTTTACCATATATAATCAATTTATATTACAATATGATATATATATATATATAACTCCCAGATTCCATAAAATATATTTCCCCAAATGACCATGTTTAATGATATATTATATTATCAAAATTAAAGATAAATTAAATTATAGTACCACTTATTTACAACTTCACTGATAATTTTATTCAAAGTTTCTATTAGATATATAATTAGGGTGCAAAAGTATAAAAAATAATATGATTGATTTTTATCATAAATTTATGATGGTGTTTAGATATTTCCTCATGTGACTTTTCATTGGGATAATATAGGAAAATACATCAATAGAATTCATGTTCATTTTTTAAAAATACACTTATATTAAATGGATTTAGATGAGTGAAACATTTTTTAGCATCAATATCTTTAATCATATTTTTATAAAAACCATAAATTGAGAGAATATGTATTAACACATTGTCTCATTATTTAATAATATTTTCATTATTACTTATCTCTTTATATAATTTATCCTCTATACTTTTAAACTAATAAATCTAGTTAAACAAATATTTTCAGGGAAAATATCTATTATTAGAAACATTTATTCTTATTATTGGAAATTATTAGTTTCATTTTAATATTATATGTTACTATGAAAAATATATTATATGAGAAATATTTAATATATATTTCCTTTACTATTAATAATTACCATTTTTTAAAATGAATATGGTTTTATTATATTTTCATTCTATATTTTTATGTGTTGAGTATTTTTTTATAATTTATGAAATATTATATATTGAGTTTAATTTTTTTATAAACTATTAGGTTATTCACCCATATGTGGAAGATTACATATCTTGAACATTTTTTAGAAAAGATATGTATTTATGTTTTCAATATAAAAAACATATATTCATATATTAATCTATGTACATAATATTATAGATCTATAAACTTATTTCAATATATTCCAAAATAAATTTAAAATATTATGTTTTTATAGATGATTATTTTGAAAATATTAATTATCTTATATATAAATGGGATATTTCCAAATATTTTATATATCATTATTTTATCTAGGGTATTTATCAATTATATTCAGAAGTAGTCATAAAAATTATATACATAATGTAGTTTTGTGCATTTATTTTTATTGTATTTGTAGTGCTATGGATTTTAATTAAGGGGAAATAGTTTTCCATTCATTAGAGAAACCCATATTATCTATTTGGTGTATAATTAAGGGTTCCATTATTTTAGTAATATATGTATCAGAAAATGGAAATTATATATGTAGTGTTGAATATTTATATTATGTATAAACTGATCACGAGATTATTACGAATCTTGTTAAAAATTTGATAATTTTAGAAAAGACATAAGAAATAAAATAATATTATGTTATCATTTTATCTAACTAGAGTAAATACTAATTTTTATAAATCAATTAAATAGTCATGAGGTCCTTCAAGATCTGTTAGTCAATACTTATTAATTTTTTCTTCCATGATATTTAATTAAAATATATATGGAATGGATTTATGAAATATTTTTAATAGGTAATAAATTTTAAGAAATCTATTAAAACATTATTATCATTATTATTATTGTTTGTGAATATTATTAGTTAATATTTATAACTTCTTTAGATATATATAAAAAATGAGATAACTCTATAAGATAATTCTTTTATGTTTAAAAAAATGAAATTATACTCACATGAGATATGAGAACATCATAGAGGATTTTTAATTTTTATCACCTACGTCTCTATTGTATAATACATTGAAATTCATCAGTATGTGGGATCATCTGGAAATCATATTTAATCCACAGCCATAGTTTCATGAAATATTTTGAAATCATATTTTCCCTATTTCATTATTTTTATCTATATATAACACTATGATATAGTTGTATATGGATTTATGATCTCTCATCAGAATAGAATGTTATTTATAGCTTGATAAAAGGAAAGTGTTTCAATTTGGTTTTTTATTAACCCTTAAAATTATTCTTTTATATTATGGCATTATATTCAGATGAATTACAATGTTTTAAATTGACCATGAATCACCATAAAATGATAGGTTCTTATAATTTTTTTACAATACACTAAAGGTCTATAGGAGTTTGATGATTATACATATTATCCAATTATATTAAAACGACAAAAAATATTTATTTAATTATTTATGCTACATGTTGATTTAGAATTTTAATTATCTCTATTTATATGGCATATAAATTCTAATAAATATATTTTTAGGAGGGAATCAATTGGCATCACAGTGTTGGATATTTTGAGTATATTATAAGTTTCGAAAACTATTATCAAGGTAATCACGACCATATGGAAATACAATTTTATATGGTAAGTCAATTTTTAAATAATGGTTAGATTCATGAAAAATTGACACTTTATTGATTGGAATGATTATTGTATCAATAAAGTTCAAATGGATACCAAACATATGAAATTAATTCATTGAAAAGGGATGTCATTGGTATAAACATGTAAATTACTTCAATCATAAATGGATTTACTCATTTTTAATGATAACTCATTGTATGTCAAAACATATGTGACTTTGATTATTAAATAAATAAATATATATATAATGAAATTATTATTCATGTATGTATAGGTAAAAATAATCATGATTATTATGCAGAAAAGATGATGATAATCAGTGAGAATTATAATTTTGAGTATCTATATTTCCAAAATTCTATCACCATATATAGATTATTTCATCAAATATGGATATTTATTGAGACAACTAGATATTAGATGAGGTCCAAGAAAAAGCCATTATGATTTTTGGAAAATTCACTTCATTCAGGAATGGCATATAGAGATAAGTCAAATAAGGTTATTAATCATCATATGATACTAATAAGCCTTTTATTTCAAAATCTAAATGTGTAATTGTTTCTACTTTCTTGATCAATGATGTTTAAACAAGGGTTATTATTATTATAAAATTATTATATTCATGAGTCTGATCCTATGAATGTAGATAATCCTTATATAGTGGATGATATGATGTGGTAGATAATAAAAATTTTGGTTTTTGAAAACTAGATGATTATTCCAATTTATAATGTATGTTTTCACATGATTTTTTATACCAAAAAATGATCGATCCAAAATAAGGGGCTATGGTATTTACAAAATTAAAATCGATATTATTATAAGCTCAAAAATGAATATAATGTTTATTACACACCTCTAACTGGAAAACTACTCATAGATATATTTGAGACTGAATGGATTTTGTTGGGTTTTCTAGATTCCATCATTTTTAAATGACCTAGAATATAAAAATGTTCCTCTTCACAAATTGGTTGAATCCATGATTGGGGGGATTTTTGGGAACTACATATGGGTATGGATAAAATTGGATATTATGAACTCCAAACTAGATGGTTCTTCACAAGATGGTTCTTCCCATCTTGTGATCTATCAAATAATTGAACAATAGTTTTAATATGAGTTAATACTATTATCTTTAAACTATTGTAATCAGTAAAGAATAATATTTTCCAATATAGACATTTGGATAACCTGAATGTAATAAAAGATAGAATAATGCAATTGGAGGGATGAATATATTGGACTAAATGCGTGAAATGATAAAAATTACAAATCACCTGATCTGGATGAAATGAATCTATATATTTGAGAGATAACTAATGGTTAATACAATTCTATGAAGGAAAATTACATTCATATTTCCTCTACCAAGTTGAATTGAGTGTAAGTGGAGGATCAGTGAGAATTAGTATCGTATAGAATCATGAAAAACCATAGATACATATAATGGTTGTGGAGAGATCAAAAATGGAGCTACTATAATATATTCCTAATGGTTCAAAAAGGGAAAAATGTTATAAGGGTAAATAGTGGCTAAATCATTTTTAGTAACAGGAAATTAATGAAACATTAAGTGGAGATACCACTCTATATGAATAGTTGTAGTCCTTATGAAGTATGATATATAATGTATTTGGATGTATCAAAAGTAAAAAAAAATCTTCATTCTAGATGATAATGAATATATTGAGATGAATAAATTAATGGATTCTATCCCTACATAAATGGAACCCTATAAATCATTAGTTAAGAGTTATGACCCAATAAACATGTACGTAGAAAGAAAAGGAACTTCCATAAAGTGGATTAGGTAGTATATGTATCCCCTCTAAAAAATAATATCAAAATGACGTTTAAAACCATTGTTAACATGTAATAGAAATATATATTCAACTGGAATGATGTAAAAATACATTCATAAAAGGAAATAAATATGAAATTCTTGAATTGTTATGTTTATACATATACATCCACTTCTGGTAATCTTATGATAATTTTATTAAATCATCTACACAAGTAGATATTACTTTATAAACCAAATTGATTTTTTGGGACCATTAAATGGTCCCATTTTTATATCACATTGATCTTACACTATAGTTTTTATTAAAAACAAAAAAAATCAAATATATATAGGTTAATCAATTTAAGAATTAAACAAAGTATTATGATACATTGAAACCAGAATATTATCACCACCGTGATTTATATGCATAATAAAATCATATGGTCCATTATTTATTCTATTATAAATTATCAATGATGATGTTATTTTTTTGATGATATTTAGAATTTAAATTTTAATATTAATGTCTAGTGGGTTCTAACTAGGGAATTAATTTCTTTATTGGGATTATATGTAAGGAGGGATAGAAAGTATTTTCCTATTTCAAGATGGGAATTTATGAACACACTGATCAAAATATCTTGGTGGAGGTTACTCTCCATAAATACATATTCACATGCATTAAAAAACATTCAATAGTATTGAGGACATAATTAATAAAAATGCTTTGATATATTAAGTTACAAAAATAAATTTCAGATACACATATATATAAATGACAAAATAAATAATTTTATCCATCACCCTATACCCAAAACCATTATTATGATTAATTAATTTCATCGATTACCAATCAGATTCAATGAATCATGGGACATCCATCCAAAATATAATATATTTTTTTCTCAAAGCTTGAGAGATTACTATGTTCACAGATTATAGACATGATTTTGTTCAAAATATAATGATTCTAAGAAGTGAATTATGACATAGAGAAACAAAACCCTTATTTCCTTCAATGGGGAAAATTCTTTCATGGAAAATTAACTTTCAGAGCTAAAATATAGGAATGATGATGAATATGATCATTCTCAATTTTTAAGAGAGGTTGCGAATACATCCATGTTAAATAATAAGATTTTATTTAATGAGGTAGTTATTAAATATAACTTAAGATAAAATTGTTCAATATAAGGGGATATAAATAAAACTGTCTACAATAATAATTGTTGAGAATGTATGAATTCAATACTGATCACTTATATAAATGATGAAAGCCTTGCGATCAATGTGAAGAGTGAGATTAGTGGGAATATTTTCAATATAATTATGTGATATTTAAATGTATCTCTCCCATTACCCCTTCTCACTTTATTGATATTATAAAACATATTTTGATCAAATAAAAAATTTGTTCCTTACTAGACCATCAGATTTAGTGGAGGTAAAATTTTATCCACCTCCAATAATGATAGATGTCATCCAAGATTACAAGCCTTCACAAAAATATTTTCCCACTAGTAATAATAAATATTTAAATCTAATTAAATAAAATTTATACTATTATTATTTTGCATTTGGATCCTTCCCAATGGATTAGACTCTCAGTTTATTATTCGTATTCAAAATTGTGATACTTTTTAAACTCTAAACACATTAAGTCATATTGCAGTTAGTAGTATGGTATATAAGTTCATATTAAATTATTCCCATGAGGATGTTAACCATTATTTTTATCATGATATCCCTTCGAATGTATGGTCTCATTCAAATAAACAGAATAAAAAATATCCAATTAGTTAATTATGAATGAATTTATCTATTGAGGAAGTGTTGGAGGAATATAATTATTGGCCAAGATATTGATATTAGGATGTCAACTAACACCTTATATAGGGATTTTTTAACTTATGATTTGGAATATGTTTCGATTCCATGTAATAATTTTTGAATTTATGATATCATTATTTACATTGGTCAGAATCTATGATCTTGTTAATAGTATGTTAGATAGAATTTTCTTCTCCTTCTGTGTAATTATACAAGGGTAGTACCCTCTATGGTGCTTCTCTTTAATGGTGAAGAATAAATTAACAATTGTATTCACGATTTAGGGGAGATGGATATTAGAAATCCAATTCATGCTAGAATATCAATAAACCAATATTATCACAAATTCTGTGGGGATGATATTATAGGATTGTTGTAGGAGGAATATAGAATATAACCACTCTCAAGGGTATTCTCTAGCACTATGACCATATTTTCAGAAGGTATATCCATGAGTATAAATCATAGGTGGTCTTTAGTCACAAATTTTCTATTAAAGGACTATGAAAATTAATAGTGTATTGAATATTATAATGGGTATCATTCAATTCAATATATTAGGAATACCTCTCTTATTGGATAGTGAAAAAGTTATATACATTAGATTCATTAGTTAGGGAATACTGGAAGAAGTAATTCCATGGATAGAGAAATACCTAACACTTATAGGAATAATTTTACCAGTTAATATATTTTCCATCAATAAGTAAGAAAACATTTTTATTTACAAATGTGCATGTATTATGAATTTAAATATAATTCACAATCATAATAATTTTTTGTGGATTGGTTAAATTTTATAAAATATCGAATTCATTGTTATGTGACATACAGTTGTAAAATATTTATTAATTAATGAATACTACATAAGAATTATTCATTATATAATGATTTTTATCATGACCAGTGCGTATATAAACTCTAAACTATTGACTGTAGCATCAATAAGAGTTTTGATAATTTATTCTACAATTTAACTGGATATATGAAACATTACATTTTCTCTCTTATATGTGGACATGTATTAAAAAAAACACAATTATGATAAAGGATTGACAAACAATGAGGTCAATTAATTCAATTTTATAACTATTAAATGGAAATTTTATGTAATCTCCTTTGATAAATTACTTTCAAGTTCAAATTCTGGACTCGAATATGATGATTGTTGAAAAAATATAACTTCTATTTTAACACAAGGATACTTCGATTATGTTAGTTTCTTTAATAACTCTTTAATTACAAAAAAATAACAAATGGTTTCTGAACCCATTAGGCATTGAGATGTAGTATGAAATATATTTTATGAATTCAATATAGGAAATTATTCAAAATCTACTTCTCAATTTTTTCAATTCACAAATAATAAGATTGAACCATCACAACATACTCTAATATTGGGATCAGTCAACTGTACACTTCAAATAGATGAAATCATAATAAATATTTATTTTATATATTACATGAGTTTTAATGTATGTATTGAAAATAATTGATTCTATATCTCAGTGAAATTTAAATTTATCATATTAAATTTATAATTTTTAAGGGAACATTGTTCAGTCTATAAAATAACATATATTTACTCCACTTTCATATGGTAGATATTTAGTAACTATAATATTTTTTGTAAATAGTGGGAATATTTCTTGATTTATAATTTTCTTCTGGATTTTGATGAAAAAATCTCATAATTGATTTACTAACACAATAACACAAATAAATATGATGATCATGATTTTGATCTTAAAATGACCATGAGGAATATTCTATCATCAATCATAAAAAAATCATTAATGAAAAGTATTTTATATATAAATTATATATAGGATCTAATAATTTGCTATATGTTGGGTATCTATGATATATTTATGATTTATAATATATTAACTCTTTCCACTTCATATCCCCATGTTACATGTAAGATAAAAATAAAAATAAATTTTGTTTCCCTGGAAACAAATAATCAGAAGGCTATATATGGATCATTAGGGGAAATAGAGGTGGTGTCATTTAAAAAATTTCTAATTATCATGTGACTATAAATTTATACATTGTAGATATTGAATGGGTTATTCCAAAATAAATCATATTTATTGATTTCATAATTTTATATTGATATTTTTTAGGTAGATTAAACATTCCATGTTCAAATCGTTAAATATAGTAACATCTCCCTAACATAGTAGTTCACAGTGTCTTGGGATGACCCCTTATAATACCAAAAAATATCATTAAGATGAAAATATTTAGGGATGAGAATATTATTATAGACAAATATGAAAACATGGATGTAGGTTTGTGGGCATGTAAATGAATTTTTCAAAATTCTAGAGTCGATTGGGGAGCATATGCTCCTGGATATTTACAAAAAATCTTTTTCTATTTTTTATTAAATCTATTCCATGAAGCATTACCTCCAGGGATATATTATTATTATCACCATCTTTAATAATCATTACTTGAGTATAAATTTACTAGGCAATAATTAAGTTAATGGAAAACATAAAATAACCAGTTTAGGAATATTGTGGGATGGGTACTGTGATTAAAAATAAGTAAAATTACTCTTTTGATTATATGTTATAAAGAATAAAAAAATATTATGAATGAGATGATTTCTCCTAGAGATATAAATGAGAAAAAATTGATACTTGAATGTGCTATTATATCACAACACTTGAACTGGATATATATAAATCATTAAAATAATGTAACCATGAATATTAATGAATATGGATATAATAAATGATTTTTTCACTAATTTTATATGGAATAAATTTGTAGAAATAATCAGATGATAAAACATCCAAACAGTTATAAAATTAAAATATGAAAATTCTATTTCATAAACCTCTTATGATGTTGATATACATGGTATTGAAGATGATGAATTATCTCAACATATAAAATTACATTCCAATGATATAAAAATAGAAACATATTATAAATAACTATTTTAAAAAGAACAAAGAATATATGATCATAAAATAAATATGAAATTTAACTCAAAATATAATATATACAATCTCACATTCTATAATTATAAATGAAAAGTATGATCATAAAATATTTAGTAATATTATATAATGAATTAAAAGGGAAAAATATTAAGTACAAATTGTAACGTGAATTTTCTATGGGATTAATATTTATTGATAATATTTATTAATGTGATGAAACTATAACTAGTAATTAATTAAAATGATTATTCAGTACATTCACTATTGTTAATCGTACTGATTTTTCATTTTTGAAAATTTTTAATATAATGTTGAATATTATTTTTACAAACCATTTATTATGAGATGAACGGAACTATTGAAATGAAATAACGAAATTTTATTTAAATATTTTCAATATAAATGTTTAAAAAATGGATAAATAAAAAAACCAGAGAAAAAAAGGTTCCTTCTAAAAAAATAGAAAATATTAATATCATTCAAATTGCATAAAATAAAATATTAAATATTTATTATGTTTTCAATGTTTTAATGAAAATTTATTAATGTAATTGAATAGTTTAAGGATAATATTATTCATCTTCTGATGAAGTAATACAATACTATAAAAAATTAAATCAATTTACAAAAATAAATATAAACAATTATAATGTTGTGAAAGATTTGATTTTCAATATGTGTACATGAAGATCCTAAAAAATAATATTTAAAATATAAAAAATATTTTAAGCGGGGAGAAGGTAACTTTTCCCCATGAACGATGACATAGTTTTCCATAATCACAACGATGCACAATTTCAAAATTTTAAATGTATTTATCCCATAAATATCAAAATAATTAATATATAAAATCCTTATTGGTAAAAATGATATCTCTACTAATCATATTAAACAGAAAAATAACTGTTTATTAACAGTTTCTATATATTGATTTCTTTTTTAGGATCTATCTATTTTATATTTTATTAAATGATATATTGTACATAGATTATGGATACTTTAGGAAAATAAATTAGATCCCATAAATCCCATTTTATTATAAGGATGGGATGCTAGCACTAGAATTAAGGTATAAAAGATTAATAGAAATATAAAAGGATTTCTTGAGATTAAACATTTTAATTATACTATTATTAATATGTTTTTTTATGTTACACGAATTTAATATAATAATAATAATATTATTTATTTTATTATTAAGGAATTGGTTTTAATTATTTATTTTAAAACGAAATATAATATTTCAAAATAATATATAATATTTTGTTAACAAATAATTATTTATTCAATTAACAGTTCTAAACTAATATTTAAATAGGTAATTTACTTTACATTTATTAAAACATATTATTCCCTTTGTCAAATAATACATGTACATGTAAATTTATAGTTTCCATATAAGAAATAAAATAATTTGGGAGTTCTGTAGTTTCCAAAACTCATAATTGATGAATGGAAAGAAATTGAGGGAATCTTTTTTAATAATGATGAATATCAAAAATATTTTAACAATTTACGTTGTTAACTAATATTTCATAGATAATACTAAGATAGATAATAATGAAGGAAATCAGTTTAGTTTTGTTAATATATTGGGCTACATAATATTTACAGTTGTTTATTTTATTACCCATATGATTTTAATAGTATATATGTGTTCTAAATATTTCAATTTAGTTTAAAATGAAAATTACTATATGATATTATTTATTCTATGGGATGGAGGAGGATAATTTCATTTTTTGGAATTTATTAATATTGATGATAATTATGATTGTTCTAAAAAAATTTATCACCCAGGACACCATTTGAAATATAATTGTTTGATGGAATTATTTTTATCCGCATATAATAATTTTAACATTGTTGATTGATTATTTATTAAATAGATAATTGTGGATTTAAAATATTGAAAAACAATAATTTTCAAATAGATTTCTCTTTATGAAAATTTTAATGAAGAATAATTATGAAAATGAAATTAAATAGAAATTTGGATATTTTTTTACTTTTTATATGTAATGAAATTATTTTTATAACTAAAGATAATTTGGATAAATTTAATGCCAAATCAAATGATGGAATATATTTGGTATATTCTAGTATATTCATGTATTACATAATGTAATAAAATGACTATGGTTATAGAAGAATATTTTCATATAAAATATTATACATTCGTTTTAATGAAAAATTGTAATAAAGAATTTCTTTTGAATCATTAAACATATAATTTAATTTTTCATAAGCTCGAATTCATTTAATTAATTCACCAATCATGTTTGATCATTAATATATAAAAAATAATTTAAATTACTCATTTAGGTCACCCTTTAAAAAGTGTATTTTTATATATTTAGTCAATAGTGATATCTAAAAAATTAATGAATTATTGGGTATATTCTTATTTTATTTCACATTATCTTTATAATAATGTCTCTGGAGACATGTTAATAAATTATTCTTCCTCGAGTATTGTAGTCATTTTTTGGGAATATTTTATTCAAATTAATTAAACCCCATGAAGATCATAAAGTGAATATTGACAAATGAATTATTGGAAATAATCATGATATATTTAGATATATTATAATAAAAAATTCCAAATTGGTTTTGCAAGGAAATGGTTTAAAATCCAATTCCAATAGAGAGACTTTAAATAGGTTTATAAACTAGTTCTTCTTCTAAAATTATAAGTTTATAAACCACAATAAGGAATGAATCTATATAAAAAGTATATGAAACTATAATTTCCTAATATAAATATATTAGATAATATTTATGTTTGAAATACAACATGGTTTAATCCACTAATTAATCTATAAAATTCAGTTAACAAATTAAAATCTCATTATGTAATGAATTAGTATCATAAAAAGTAATATGAATGATTATAACATTTTAATCTTATGAATTATTTATTGAAACATAATGTTAATCACGTTTTTTTATAATGAATTAATATCAAAAAACATATATTTCTGAAAGTTTTATTATATGAGTTCATCTAGTAAATATTATTTTAAGGAATTTTCATATTTGATTAACAATATTTATAACATGAACCTTATAAGAGATTTTAGTATATATTTGTATTTTAGATTTCAAAAAAAAATGATAGAATTGTTTTTAATTAATTTTTTTGATGTTTTAATAATGTGATTTAGACCTTATTCTAATGGATAAATCTAAATAAATTATTCATATACATATATAAGAGATAGAACAATATATATGAATAGTGTGAAAACATAGAATATATAAATTAGTAACATTTAATTTAAAATATTGTCATATAAAACAGCGAATTAATCATCAAATCAAAATGACAACAACAATACTAAAAAAGTTATAAGTGTACCCATTTTTATTTCTTGTTTGAGAAATAATAATTGTTCCACAATAATTTTAATCATTATTTTGAATTAAATAAATATATATACCTTACACTGATCATTTAATTTATATTTATTAATTATTTTCCCACACAAAAGAATTTTATATATTATTATAAGACATAAAATGGTTTCTCTGATAATTTTATTGTAACTACCAATTTATTGTTTTTCATGGTTGTGAGAAAACCCTTCGAAAAAAAGGATATCAAAAAAGGTTTGTGTATCATATTAAATTTTTTTATTAGTGGTTATGATACCTATAAAGGATTATAGAGGTGTGAATCATGGGTATTTGATCCTTTTTTAAAAACCTATATTAAAATATTATGCATTTTTATATTTATTATATAATATTATTTTCTATTTTTAAATCAGTAAACTCAACAACCTCTACAATCTCCACAATATATTAAATTAATATTAATAACGTGCTATAGTAATAATTGTGTATAATAGAGATTAAAATATAATTTTAATATTATGTTCTTAGGCTTTTAGGAATTATTTATTTGGATACATTTGGGGTAAGTGTATTTAGGACACACAAATGTGAGATCTATTAACATCAATATCATATTACATTTTATTATATACCAAATATATTTAAAAAAACTTATAATATAAGGAATATTGATGTTTTCATGGAGAATTTTAAAAATACTATATTAAGAAATTTGATATAAATATCTTTTACTAGTTCACGTTTAAAAAAATATAATTTCTTTTAGTTCATTATTTTTTATTTTGAACATCATGATTTAATACTCACTATATTTTGTGATAATTTGGGGAATTTGAAGCTACTAAACCATTCCCATATTTCACACATCATTATATATTATCAAATTCATGATTATTTGACCATATAATATTGTGGATAACATTTCATTCTCGTATATATATCCACCTCAACCATTTTCCATACATAATTACTAACTATATTTTTTTTAATATAACACCCCATTATATAATGAACAAATTATTATACTATTTATGAAAATACTTTTACATTCATAAATATCTATAATCCATTACGTTTATAGTTTTTGGAAAATAGGAAAACTATAACATGACCTAATGTAAATTTCAATAATATGTATTTTATTTCATTGAGAATAGGTTCCTATTATTACATCCATGTTTCATTCATCATTGTTTTCTTAATTTAGGATAAGTCATCATTGAAATATTTTAATTCATAAACATACATAAGCTATGTGAAAAAAAAACAATAAAATGAGTGTTTAGAAAAAACATCGTAATGGATATAATATGAGTTGAAACAAATTCTTCCATTTGAAAATTCATGATACCATATAAGGTGGCTTGAATATTTTACATATTAAAAATAAATCTCAATGGAAATATTATAAACTCATGATATAATCCTTAAATAAAAAATAATTCATAAATAATTATGTTGTGAATCATAATTTAAAAATTATAATAAAGAATGTTAATTTTAAAAAACATAAGAAATTGTGAAAAACCCAATAAAATTTAAAAAATTATATATTTTCCATTAATCATCATTCAGTTCTCATATATTATGAAATCAAATTATTAAAAATAAATCCTAGATAATGAAATTATGAACACATTATGTGTATTCTAAAATTATCTTCTTAATAACCCATAGAAAAAATAATACAAATAAACGACCATAATTTTTAATTCTATATTATCCATTTGGTGTTATATAGTTCATGTTCACACAATCCTATTTCAAATGAAAAAAGAGTTCTATATTGGAATAATTCTTTTCTAGAGAATATTAGGATCACTAATTTTATTATAGAATTTTCCAAAAAACATATCTTGAATGAAACACATAAAATGTATCATTTCAATAATAAAAAATAATAACATATTAATATAACACATAGGATGAAGCATAGTTAGCTTCATATTAAAATATAAAAAAAATAATAATTTAATTTTGAAAAAATTAAAGTGACAAATTTCATGTTGATCCTGAAGAATGATATTCCAATTTTTAAATTACATACATTTTGAGAATGATTATTATAAAATGATGATATAGGATGTGAAAATTTTCATTCATAGACAATATATTAAAAAAATATTCATCATAAACTGTATAATTAATGATAAAAATGGGCCTTAAAAAATTAAAAAATTTCTTTATAATCAATTATATTTATAGTTATATTTAGTTGAAAAACCACAAAAATAATTAATGAATAAATAATATCAGTCAATTTTCATATTTGATAATATAAATATTTAATAAATTGTTTTTAAAACATTTAAAATGATTCTATTTTCCAAAATATCATACCCCATATAATTTCACAACATGTATTCCATTTGTTATACTTATTAATAAATATTAATCTAAAAGCCTAATAAATTATGATTTATATAGTATTAAATAAATTCAATATCTTTGATATATTTCAATGAATTTAAAACTTGGAATAAATATAACATGATAGTCTGTTAAAATTAAATTTAAACATTGACATAATAACATAGTAATTAAAATAAATGTTATGAATATGAATAAAAAACTATTCAATATATATTTTTCACACAATAATTGGTTGTATATTTACATGAAAATTCGAAAAGTATCATTTTAATTTAAAAGAAATGTGTAACATCCCAAGCTTCCATGGTACGCTTCTCATTGAATAATACAATAGTGTTTGTTGTACAAAACTTTGAGTTCTAACACACCACAACCAATCAAACTAGCTGTTATGTATAGTAAAACCCACTTATTGAAATTTTGTAAATTTATCATTCAAAATGGACTTCTTTTTTTGATTTGGAATATTGAAATTAGCCTAGGGTGAATATTTGGTATTTTTCTGAAAACATTCAAATTTTAATGAATAGTGAAAAACACTAGGTTATAGTTTAAAACAAAATGTTTATTTAAAAATTTATTTATTTTATTTAAATTTATTTTAGGTAAAAATACATACATGATACCTATATAAGTTCAATGAAATTCATTGGATTCAAGTTATAATAATTTCATATATCTAAATATTCTATAGAACTTTTCACCGTCTTTTACCCATCTCCTAGGAGAATTTGAAAATTCACATAAAACTTAATTTTACATATTTTTTGAGTGGAATTTCAAAAATCCGAGAGGCACAGTTTATATCAGTAAGTAAAATGAGGTTCAATAAGATGTAAATAATTTTTGGTGAATATTATCTTTTTTTTATTTACCACGGTTAAAAATAAATAGGGTATTTAAGGGAAAAAATGATATTATTATTGCCCTAACACAGTTCCTAATTTTATTGGATAAGTATAGTTCGACCAAAAACAACCTTAGGAATAAAATATGAACCATTTTGGTCCACTAGGATTAGATTAGGACATTTATTATTAATTAATTTAAAAAAGAGTTAAAAGAGTTAAAATCAATGTTTAATAACGAAAACATTATTCATATAGTGTTACACATAAGATAAATTAGACTATAAATATTCAATATAAAGATAAAATTATTTCCTAAATATTGGTATTTTATTAATATTTTTAGATATGAAATAATTTAATTTATTTATGACACAATGATGATGCAACAATTACCTAATTAATGAAGTATTAAAATAATTGAAATTATAAATATCAAAATAAATGTAATTTGATAATTTTATTGAATTAAACTAATTTTATAGGTCAATATATCATATTAGGGTTGGTTATAAGAATTATTTTAGAAGAAATAATGCTGTTATGAATTTAGAAAATACCAAATACAAAATAGTTTCAAAATCGACATAAAAGTGTTTTTAAAACAAATATTATATTATTAATTGATATTATATTCCTAAAAACCTATAGTTCTGAAAAAAGTCTTATATAATGATATATGTTGATTTAATGAACCATTTTTGGTTCTCTTGGAAGTATATAGTATGTTTTTTAACCATATAATATAAAAATAAAAAGATACATGGTAAATGTCAAACTATTTAACTAATAGTTAAATAAAAAAGATAAAGTTAATATAGTTTCCCAAACCTATTTAAAACCTATTGGTTGAGTGGTTTTTAACCCATCCCCACATTAGACAATAAATAATAAATTTTGGAGCCATTATAAACCGAAAACGTGTTTATCATAAAATAATATTTCTAGTTTTTCCTAAGGTTCCCCTCACCCATCTTATAAAAGGGCACTCTCCCTTCTCTCTAATTCACACCATCAAAGCCATTTGAATCCGCCAAACTCTATCCAAATACCCTCTCAACTGACCAACCTTCATCCCAGAGGCATTCCTTTAGTCCAAAATCCAACATAAGGAGCTCTTTTGATCAAATCAAAAGGAAGAACCCGAAGGAAAGGTAAATATTTCATCACCTCTTTCAACATCCTTTCTTCATACACTTAATTTTTTTGTTGTTTCCATTATAAAATAATAACTTAAGTATCTTATATATACTATGATGTTATTATAAATATGGTACCACCAAATTTATTATTCTATCCATCCTTTAAATGACATGTCACCATACGTGCGTATGTACAGCTTACCATCTCCAAGTCGTGGTGTGATTGTTATTCAATACATTATTATTTGGATAGGTATAATAATGAAGTGTAATTGATGTAAATAATAAATAAAACATGATAATGATTCTTTATATATGATATACCATCCAATTGTATGTTATTTTAATATCAAAAGAATGATAGTGTCGCTCATTTGTACATAGAGATTACAGTCTCCACAAACGCGATGAGATTCATTCCCCATCGTATCCATTTAAGAATAATTTTCATTAGATGATTAAAAATAATGTTTAAAGACTTTATATTATTTTGGGTATCAATAAGATACATCCCATACATAAAAAATATGACATACATATCAATGAATATAAAGGAAAACGAATCCGTTAACACCCGAAACAACGATAATACTAACATATTATTAACAAAGAATTGTTGAAAGATCATATATGATATAATTTCACTGTATATTATACTTCTATAATTCAATAACAGTTATTTCACCATTATACAGTAGTTTAACCTAACTTTGACAAAGGAAAAGTTAAAGGTAAGGGTTAATTTCGCAATCTCTTCATTATCCGAGGTTGTTTATATGTAATTATCTACATGGAACTATTTATCATCCACATCCATGTTTCTGAAAAATATATTTCAAAACACTCTTACTATTTTATAGAATATGGGTTAATGCCATTTATACCCTAGTTTGAATTTTTATATGATTTTTATAAATATGTCTCTCCATAGTTTTCCAAACTAGGTCCTTTTTAACCTTTCAATAAAACTAAGGTAAGAATGTCTTTTTTAACTTATACTGTGGGTGTGACTATTTTCTACCATTATAAAATCTTCGAATCTTCCCTTACAAGCTTATAAGAATATTTACAAAGTAAATGTTTTATTTTATACTTATTTTCCTTTTAGATGAATTTAAAAAATAGATATTTCTCTCAAATAGTTTTGATTTCTTCTATATCAACATCCTTTGATGGATTTTAAGACTATTTGAAGTTTATTTATTATGATACAAAACTTCAATATTGTATTGAAGGATTTTTGATATGTTTGAATGTGGATGTGTTATTTCCAACCATTCATGTTTTATGGATAAAGTATTGACATTTTTATACCAATTTTAATATGAATTTTTATGTAATGTTTAAACCTTTTCATATGAGGATTACATTGGACTTAGTAAGTGATGGGTGGAGCCCGATATAGCTCTTTGATGCATCAGTACGACTCATGAGACAAACTAGTGTCTTAGAACAAGGCCTTGAAAAAATATTATTTGTAGTCTTGGCACAAGGCCTTGACATTGTGGTTATGATAGTCTGTCATTATTCATTTTATCATTTTGAAAGTGGCTATTGATAATGCATGTGAATATTCGACTAGTAGAAATCCATGTGAGTAAGTAAATAACATTATTTGATTTTATCTTTTCAATATTATGCCGAAGTTAATGTTTAAAAGGATTTTGTTTTAGTCTTATGCATTTCATTAAATGTTTATGCTTGTTAATGAATGTTTCTGCTATATTGTTATCCTTATTAAGCTTCCGAGCTCACACCTTTCTATATATTATTTTTCTCAGTATGTGAAGAAGAATTTTATGACTGATCTGTAGGGATAGTCTAATGGGATATGAGTGTGGACTATGGAGAATATGTTGTTGTAGTTTTTCACTTTATCATGTAATGTAAGAATTACGAATGTATCTAGTGTTTCCAAGGCTACTAAATAAATCGGTCTTTTGAGACTTGATGGTTTGTGATCATGCCAATGTTATGTAATAATACACCAACTTGGGGTAATTGGGGTCAGGGAATTATAGTTGGTATCAGAGTAAGTTTAGTACAATCCTTACAATATAGAATTAGTTATACTCTTATTAGAGTACATATCCATAAGATCTACTTTAAGGATAAATATAAAATAACTTCTTGGAATTTTGGTATTTTAGGGATTTTTTTAAGTTTTCTACGAAATACATCCCTATTTGGATACGAGCAGGTAGAGGTGGCTCTGGCACAGATCTACCTAGGGGTCAAACCTGAAAACACCCCTTATAGCTGGACTCGAATAGGAACTGGTGCATGATAACGGGCATTGTTGCACTCTTGGTTGTGACACTCTCAAGGGATATGCTTAGGATAATTATAATTTTCATTATAAACCAATGAGATGGGTTTATTAGTATATATTTCTTTTATGAAACCATTTTTTTTATGATTATAGATTATAACCATAAACTGTTCAATTTAAGTTAAGTGTTTTACAAGTTTGGAATTATGTATTTCAATTCATAAATAGATCTAGTTAATGCCATTGTTTAGAAATGGAACCTAGTAGAAGCAATAGAAACCTTATCAATGCATGCAATCTATGTAGGCATTACCCTCCTACTCATGATAATTATAGTGGAGCTAGTGATACATATGGTGCTAATCATCTCATCACTATAGTGGGAAAACTCACACCGGTTACGAATAATAACCTTACCTGAATGGAGAAACCTTATCCACAGTGTGGAGGATCAATGATAGACCACTTCATGAGGAAAAACCCACAAAAAGTAAGTGGGAGTAAAAATCCATTAGTAGATGAGCAATGGATAAATTCTTTAGATAAAATATTACATGCCTTGGGGAGTAGGGAAAGGGAAAACGTTATCATGGCAGCTTACCGCCTCACTGAAGATGCTGATCAATGGTGGTAATTGATTCAAAACTAAAAGGAAGATGATAACGTACTAAATATGGAATGTAGGGAGTTTAAAGAGAATTTCATAGAAAACTACATTCCTCGTGACCGTCGAGTAGATATGGAAAGGAAATTTTTGAGTCTAAGTCAAAAGGAGAATAATAATGTCACAAATTATAAATCTAACTTTACAAGGTTAGCGAGGCATGTAAAAGATTATATACGTAACCCAAGAAGTAATATTGATCTTCTACATGATGGGTTAAAACCATTTCTCCATATAGCATTACCCTCACAATCCTTTTCATCATATGAATATATTGTCTCATGTTCTATAAAGACAGAAAAATAATTATCCATGTTTTATGTCTTTAAAGAAAAGGAAGAGAAGAAGTGATCCGCTGATCACTCTGGAAATGAAAATAAGGCGAAGAAGGGAAAATTTGAATATCCATCTTATAGTAAATGTGGGATGAAACACCATGGTACTTTCCTGAAGGGAATGAGAGTTTGTTACAAGTGTGGTGAAAAAGGCCACCAAGATCGTGATTTCAAGGGGAAAAAAGAAGCTATCAATGTGCGATTCAATAATTGTAGGGAGATGGGACATTATGAAAATTAATTTCCTAAGCGTCAGGGGAACTTACCTTAGAAAAGGCCAAGGGATCAAGGCAAAGCTTATGATATCACTACCGTTGAGGTAGAAGCTCTGAAAGACGTGGTGGCATGAAATTTAATGGTTTCCTCAAGTTTAGAAAATGATTTATTTGATTCTGGATCATCGCACTGTTACATATCATCCCAGTTTCCTAGAAAATTAGATATTTCCAATTTGATTTAATATGGGGGTTTTTAGTTAAAAATCCTAAGGGAAGTATCATCACAACATGGTTTTGTGAATCCCTTACCATTAGAGTATATAAATGTTCTTTATCTATTGACATCATCATCATACCAATGATTGAATTGGATATAATCATCAGAATGGATTGGCTTTCAGAACATGATGTGATGATTTATTGTAAGAAAAAGGAGGGTAAAATTTTTTATGATGATGATAAAAAACACCTTATCTTTAGAGCATAAATGTCACCACCTAATTATTATCTAGATCCACCCCCAGTAGCTCAAAAAAATTCAATTATTGCGAGGAATAGAATGAAATAACTGTGGGTGAGGAATGGAATGTTCAAATAGAGGATGTACCTATTGTGAAAGAATATGTTGATGTGTTTCCAAATGATTTACCTGGATGCCCTATATAATGAGAAATTGTGTTTTCTATTGATTTAATTCCTAGATCAAGGACCATATCTAAGACCCCTTATAGAATGGAAACTATGGAATTAGTGGAACTATAAAATCAACTAGTGGGATTATGTAATAAGGGATTTATTCTCCCTAGTGTTTCTCCATGGGGAGCCCCTGCCATTTTTGCTATGAAGAAATATTGATCTATGAGGTTATGTGTTGACTACTGGATGATCAATGTTATAACAATAAAGAACAAGTATCCCCTACCTCGCATTGATGATTTTTTTAACCAACATCATGGAGGTCAATACATTTCAAACATTGACCTTTGATATGGATACCATCAGTTGTGTGTGAAAAAGGAAGACATTCCGAAGATAGCATTTCAAACCAGGTACGGGCATTATGAGTTTACAGTAATGCCTTTTGGATTGATTAATGAACCCCATGTCTTCATGGATCTAATGAATACGGATTTCAAGGAATATATTGACGACATTGTAGGGGTATTTATTTATGATATCATGGTATACCTCAAAAGATACGAAGATTAAGAAAATCACTTGTGCATTATCCTGAAGACTTTTAGAATAAATGAATTATATGTGATGTTTAGCAAGTGTGAATTATGGATTTAGAAGATTTTTTTCTTGGCCATATTGTCTCTATGGATGGAATTTCCATTGATCCTTCAAAGACTAAGGCAAACCAAGAATGGCCAGCACCGACAAGTATAACTGAGGTACGCAGTTTTATTGGTTTTGCAAGTTATTATCGATGATTCGTCCAGAATGTTTCCCGACTGGCTAAACTATTAACAAAGATCACACATAATGGGGTAAAATTTGTTTGAAAAAAGAGTGTGAAGAATGTTTTGAAGAACTGAATAGAAGATTAATCAATTCTCTATCTTCACTCTACCATCGGGTAATGATGGGTTTGTTATTTATTGTGATGCATCGAAGAATGGACTTGGTTGTGTCCTTATATAGAATGATAGAGTTATTGCCTAGGCATCACAACATCTGAAAAATAATGTGGAAAACTATCCTACTCATAATCTTCCATTAGTATCTATAATCATTTCTTTGAAGATTTGGAGAAAGTATCTCTATGTTGAAAAATGTGATATTTATACTGATCACAAGAGTTTGAAGTATAATTTATTATAGAAAGAACTCCACATGAGGAAAAAGAGATAACTTTAACTACTAAAAGATTATTATTTCATGATACACAACCACCTGAGGAAGGAAAATAAGTTGGCAGATGCTTTGAGTATAAAGGATCGTGCAGTTTTGAACAATATGAGAGTTTTAAAGGATCCTATATACATGTATCTAGTAAATGTTGATATGGGAATCACCATGGAAGGGGAAGCACCAATACTTTTTCAAATGCTTTGCAAACCATCTTTACTAGAAAGGAAAAAGAGTTCTCAAACTGATGATGAAGAGTTTTAAAAGAAGATTAACGTTGTGAATGATGGGAGATTGAGTGAATTTGTGTATGAAGGTAGAATTTTGAAATTTGGGAAGAGACTTGGTGTTCCCAATATACCGGATCTAAAAATGGAATTGTGGGATGATGTTCAGAGTTCGAATTTATTTATACACCATGGGATCACAAAAATGATTATATATTTGAAGAAACATTTTTTGTGGGACAACATGAAGAGGGATGTTGTTGATTTTGTGTCATGATGTATGGTTTGTCAACAAATGAAAGATGGAAGGAAACATCCTAGAGGAGTCGTGAAACCTCTCCCCATACCTGAGTGGAAATGGGATAATATCACGAAAGAGTTTGTAATTGGACTACCAAAGTCTCCTAGAAGGAACGATGCAATATGGGTCAATGTTGATCGTCTTACCAAGTTAGCACATTTTCTTGATATAAGAGAAGATTTACAACTTGAACATTTAGAAAGAATATATATTAATGAAGTTGTAAGACTTCATGATGTACCCCTATCGATTGTTTCTGATCATGATCCACATTTAAATCATGATTCTGGAAAATTATTCTGAAAGCCCTTGATACTAAACTTCTTCTGAGAACTACCTACCACCCCCAAACTGATGGAAAAGCAGAAATAACTATTCAAACCTTAGAAGACATGTTGAGATGCTGCTCACTTGAATTTCAATGTATGTGGCATCAATATTTACCTTTTGTAGAATATTCCTATAATAATAGCTTCCATTCAAGTATTTATATGGCACTATATAATGCATTATACAGAATGAGATGTCGCACACCAACCTGTTGGGATGATGTTCATTATAGAAAACTCATAGGCCAAGAACTTGTGGAGAAAATGATAGAAAAGGTGAAGGAAATCCAAACCCACATCAAAGAATCTCAAAGTACGTAGAAGAGCTATGTTGAAAACAGAAGGAATGATTTGGAATTTCATGTAGGATATCATGTATTATTGAAGGTATCTCAATGGAAGGGTGTTATAAGTTTTGGAAAGAAAGGAAAATTGAGTCCTAGGTACATTGGACCTTTCTAAATTCATGAATTAATTGGGGCTATAGCTTTTTGGTTGGCAACGCCACCAAGTCTCTCTAAAGTTCACGATGTGTTCCATGTATCACTATTGAGAGAATACATGCCTGACCCAACACATGTACTAACCTATGAGGAAATAGAACTTGAACCCGGTCTGTCTTATTGTGAAGAGCCCGGCAGGATTCTTGATACTAGAGAACATGTGTTGAGAAACTGGATGACTCGTCTAGTAAAAGATAAATGGAGAAACCATAAGATGGAAGAGGCAACGTGGTAACCTGAGGAACATGTGATGAAGAACCACCTGATTCTTTTAATGCAGTAATATTCTAGGAATTTCAAGGACAAAATTATTTGAAGGACGTGAGAATGTAACACACCAAACTTCCACGGTACACTTCTCATTGAATAATACAATAGCGTGTGTTGTACACAACTTCGAGTTCTAACACACCACAACCAATCAAACTAGCTGTTATGAATATTAATAATTACTTTTTGAAATTTTACAAAATTTATATTTCAAAATGGACTTCATTTTTGGATTCGGATTATCTAAATTAGCCTAGGGTGAATTTTTGTTATTTTTCTGAAAACATTCAATTTCTGATGAATAGTGAAAACACTAGGTTATAGTTAAAAACCGATTATTTATTTAAATAATTATTTATTTTATTTAAATTTATTATAGTTCTAAAGAGATAAATAATACATATATATGCTCAACGTAATTTATTGGAGTCAATTTATTAAAATTTTATATACATAAATTTTTATAGAACTTTTCACCGTCTTTTACCCAACTCCAAGGAGAATTTTCAAATTCACATAAAACATAATTTTACTGTTTTTGAGAGTGGAATTTAAAAAATACAAGAGAAACAGTTTACATCAGTAAGTGAAATATGGTTTAATAAGATAAAAATAATTTTTGGTGAATAGTAACTTTTTTACATTTATTTACCACAGTTTTAGTAAATCTGGTAATTAAGAGTAAAAATGATATTATTATTACTCAATCACATTTTTTTATTCTATTAGATATGTATAGTTCAACCAAAAGAAATTAGGAATAAAATATGAACCTCTTTTGTCCACATAGATTATATTAGGCCATTTATTATTATTAAATTCAAAGAAGAGTTAAAAGAGTTAAAATCAATGTTTAATAACTATAAAATTATTAATATAGGGATAAACATAAGAAAAATTCGAAAATAGATATTCATTATAAATATAAAAATAATTCCTACATAATGGTATTTTATTTATATTTTTATACATTAAGTAATTTAATTTATTTAAAACACAATGATGATGCAGTAATTACCTAATTAATGAAATATTAAAATAATTGATATTATAAATATACAAATAAATGTAATTTGAGACTTTTTATTACTTACTATAATTTTATAGGTTAATATTAAATATTATGGTTGGTTAGATGAATTTTGTTCGAAGCAATAATGCTGTTATGAATTTATCAAATTAAAAATATCTAATAGTGTCAAAATTGACATAAAAGATTTTTTAAAACAAATTTTATATTTATAATTGATATTATTTTCATAAAAATATAAGGATCATCCAAAAGACTTATATAATGATAGGAGTGTTAATAATGAACTATTTTTTGTTCTCTTGGAAGTACATAGTATGTTTATTAACCATATAATATTAAAATACAGAGAGACGTGGAAAATGCCAAACTATTTATCTAAGAGTTAAATATAAAATATAAAGTTAATATAGTGACCCAAACCTGTATAAAACATATTGGTTGAGTTATTTTTGACCCATACCCACCATATCATTTATATAATTCATTTTGGAGCCATTAGAAACCGAAAATGAGTTTATCATAATATAATATTTCTAGCTTTTCCTAAGGTGCCCCTCACCCCTCTTATAAAAGGGCACTCCCACTTCTTGCTAATTCACAACATCAAAGCCATTTAGCTCAGCCAACCCATGAAACAATACCCTCTAAAATATCCTCCCTTAATTTAGAGGCCTTAATTTAGTTAGAAATTCATCCTATGGAACCCTTTTTATCAAATAAAAAGGAAGAACCTGAAGAAGAGGTAAATATTTCATCACCTCTTTCGAGTTCCTTTCTTCTTCCACTTAATTTTCTTGTTGTTTACATTATAAAATAATTACTCCATTATATTCTATATACAATTATGTTATTAAAAATAATGTACAAAAATATTCATTATTATATCCATCCTTTGAATGACATGTCACCATACGTGAGTACGTACGGCTTACCGTCTCCACGTCGTGGTGTAATTGTTATTCAATGCATTATTATTTGGATGGGTATAATAATGATGTGTAATTGATGTAAATAATAAATATAACATGATAATGATTCTTTATATATGATATAACATCCAATTATATATTATTTTCATATCAGAAAAATGATATTGTCACTCGTGCGTACGTACAGATTACCGTCTCCACGAACGCGAAGAGATTCATTCCTCATTCTTATCCATTTAAGACTAATTTTCATTAGTTGATTAAAAATAATGTTTAAAGACTAGATTTAATTATAGAAATGAATAGGATACATCCATTCCATAACAAATATGACTCACATATCAATGAATATAAAGGAAAACAAAATAGTTAACAACCAAGACAATGATAATACTAAGATATTATTAACAAAGAAATGTTAAAAGATCATATATGATATCATATTAATGTATATGATTCTTGTATAATTTAATAACAATTATTTCACCATTATACAAGAGATCATCCTAACTTAGACCAAGGAAATGTACAAGGTAAGGGTTAATTTCACAATATCTTCATTATCCGAGGTTTTTTATATGTAATTATCTACTGGGACCTCTTTATCATCCACATCCATGTTTCTTAATGATATTTTTCAAATCATTCTTACTATTTTATAGACTATTGGTTAAAGGTATTTATACCCTTTTTTGACTTTTTATAAGACTTTTATAAATGAATCTTTCTATTGTTTTCCAAACAAGGTCCTTTTTAACCTTTTCGTCATAATTAAGGTAAGAATGACTTTTTTAAATTATATGGTGGGTGTGGTTATTTAACGCTGTTATAAAATCGTCGAAGCATCCCTTACAAGATTATAAGAATATTTTCAAAGTAAATGTTTTAATTTATAATTATTTGACTTTTAAATTATTTTAAAAAAGATATATTTCCCTCAAATAGTTTTAATTTCATCTATATCAACATCCGTTGATAGATTTTAAGATTATTTGAAGTTGATTTATTATGATAAAAAACTTCAATATTGTATTCAAGGTTTTGTGATATGTTTGACTATGAATGTGTTATTTCATACAATTCTTGGTTTATGGATAAGTATTGACATTTCATATGCCTTTTTTAATATGAATGTTTATGTTTTGTTTAAACCTTTTAATATGAGGAATGCATTGGACATAGTAAGTGACGGATGGAGCCTGCTATAGCTTTTTGATGGATTGGTATGTCTCATAAGAAAAACTAGTGTCTTGGAACAAGGCCTTGACAAAATCTTATTTGTATTCTTGGCATAAGTCCTTGACTGTGTGGTTATGATAGCCTTTCATTATACATTCCATCATTATGAAAGTGGAAATTGATATTTCATGTGATTATTCGACTCTAGAATATACATGTGAGTAAGTAAATGGAATTATTTGATATTATCTTTGACATATTATGCTGAAGTTAAAGTTTAAAAGGCTTTTGTTTTAGTCTTATACATTTCCTTAAATATTTATGCTTATTTATGAATGTTTATGCTATATTGTTATCCTTAATGAGAATCTGAGCTCACCCTTTTCTATGTTTTATTTTTTTCTAGGATGTGAAGAAGTATTTTATGATTGACCTATAGGGATAGTCTGAGTGGATATGAGTGTTGGCTATGGATTATATGTTGTAGTAGTTTTTCACTTTAACATGTAATGTAAGACTTTTGAATGTATCTAGTGTTTCCAAGGATACTAAACTAATCGGTATTTAGAGACTTGATCTTTTGTGATCATGCCAATGTTATGTAATAATGCACCAACTCTGGGTAACGGGGGTTGGGGCATTACAAAATGGTTCCTAAAAATCTATAATTTTTCTAAGGAAATGATTTTTTCACTTCTTATATTATTATGATAGAAATAAATATTGATAAATTTTCAAACTGAATTATTAAAAATTATCATAATTGTAAACAACAGAAAATAAAATTTTTATAATGGATTTTCCTTTTGATTATTCATAACAGTATCATTTTTGAATTAATATCGGAAAATAATAATTTATACATAAATAAACCATTTAATTGTAATTAATAAAAAAATAAAAAAAAATATAAATTATTATAAATGTTAAAATAGACCATTTATATGAAAATTTAATTATTTTATCAAAATTGGATAAATTTAATATTCAATATCATCATAAAAACATTACATACTTATGAGAAGTTTCAAATTGGATACCCACTTGTACATATCTTCTCTAGATAAAATTTTAAATTTGACATTAATGATTTTATGAATTGTATTCTCATAAATAGTTTGCATTTTATAAATTTTAATAATGAATATAACCTAATTTGATAAATATACCTTGTATAATTTATTAATAGTAAAATAAGTAAATAATAATTATTAGGGTAAGGGTGAAAACTTATTTACATAGGGGTTAATATAAGATGATAAGTGTTAAAATTACTGACCGAATTGTCTATAAAATATTGGATGGACATATTTCAACCATATAAAATTCAATTTTATAAAATGGACTACTTTATATATATTTTTAATTAATCCAAAATGGGTGTTATTTATTCATTCTAAAATGGCCTATGTGTCCTCTCACCCACATATAAAAGGCCAGTTGATCTCCTCCACAATTCACACATCCAAATAAATTTGGATTATCCAATACATGCTAATATAAGTTACTAAATTACATTACAACAAAATAGAATATTTGTTTCATAAATAAATCCTATTAAATATTTTTATGTGAACTTAAGGCTGTCTTTCGAAGAAAATGTAATGTTCTGAAATGATCATTTTTATTTAATTTTTTCTAACACCTCCTGCAAATTATATTCAATAATTATTGAATAATGACACCATTATCTACAATATATTAATATATTAATTATTTTAATTTAATGAACAATATCCAATTACACTTCTATAAAATGGGTAATAAAATAGTCTACCATGTCTGTGGAAGGCTACAACCTCATCATTTTATTTAATCATTTTTCATTCATTGAATTTGAAGGTAAGATATAATGAAGAATTTAAATCAGGTATATGAAATTTATGATTTTATAAAACATTTTTAATTATAATAACACACACAAAATCATTAATTAAATTCCATTTAATTTATGATAATGTTTTTCTAGTGTACGAAAGACTAACACAACACAAAGAGATGTGCTTAATTTTTCACTTAGGCATTAAATTGAACATAATAAAGATAATATTTGGGAATATATGTGATAAATAAAAAAATATAATCAATCAATTATATTAATATATCACTCACCTCCATACCCTTTCCCCATTATATAAAAGATATTTTTACTCAGGCATATATACAACCTATCATCTCAAAGAAGCGATATAACACATTCTCGATCATAAAATTTAAATAACGATACTAAAATTTATTTAATGAAAATAACATATTTAAATCCTTAATTTCATTTTGAAGATGATATATTATATAGTACCAGCATGAAATAGAACATTCATGATAAAACGAATATGAGAAAATAATCCAATTAACACTAAAAATAAAAAATAATAATAAAAGAATATTAAATAATAAGTGATAAGATGGTATAAGAGGATAATATAAGATATTATATTACTATGGGACAATTATAACTTAATTACATCAATAAAACCATTATATAGGTGGTTGAACCATGGTCAACAAAAATTATGTTAAAGGCAAGGGACTTTATCTCAATTTCACTTTATTGAGTTATTTTCAATTATTTTTCACCTAATTTAATTGTTATTGTGTGCATATTATTAAATTAACTGTAATATTATGTTTAAATTATACTTCATTGTCTTTTATGAATGAATTTGAATTATTTCAAACAAGGGGATTTGGAATGAATGATACCATGTGATAAGGATTTTCAAAAATAAACTTATTATATATGTGTTACATTACTTATTCATTTGAATATGATTTTATATGTTTTTTTTGTATAATGATATTTTGATTATTTTCTAATTTATTTCCAATTTTTAAATGTTTATTAAAATTTTATATTCATAATATATTGATTTATTAATTGTCACATTAACATTATGATCATTATAATGTGTTTTTTCTCCATTTCATTGAAAAATATTTGTAATTATTTGTTTATTTACATTCATGTGATTTATAACCTAAAAAATAATATATATAACAATAATAAATATTTACTCCTGATTGTTAATGAGTAAATTCATGTTAATCTATATAATAATTATTATTGATTTTTGTATTTACTTAACTATATTTTATTCTTACATACAATGTGTAAAATGGACATTATTTGATTGAACTAGGAATTAATTGATAAGTTATTATTCTTTACTGAATGTATATATATTTTTTAAGTAATATTATTAAATAATTAAATATATACTTCATATATTATAAATTTTTTAGAAACGTATTGAAATTTAGAGTAAGTAATTATATATCCCCTTGATGCTTCAACATGTCTCATGGAAACAATCAGTTGAATATATTAAATTGGTTTCTACTTGATAATATTATATAGTATTTTGAAACGATGTATTGATATATTATCATGATTCATAAGTTAAAAACATATAAAAGTTAAAAAATTTCTTAATTGAGAAATCATTTATTAAATTTTCTAATGATATTTTAATAGTGATAATATCTATGTATTCATATCGTTCCCATTTTATTGATTAAATTATATTTGAGATCCTCTATTTACCATGAAATATTTATTATTTCTTAGAAAAAAATTATTTAAATTTCATTGATTAAATAAATTGTTTTTTCCATTATTTAAATATACAAACGGATAATTCCTTCAAAATTCATGATTTCATTCAGAATATGTGACCGTTACTTCTATTTGAGTTCACCATTAATGTTTTTCTTTCCACAGTATATGGAGAAGAAATCATTAAAGGAGTTTTCAAGGATGTAACTATTTTTATTTTTTATGTATTATATATTATGTATTAATTTTTGTTCCAAATTATAATTGGGTATATCTTATATATATTGTTATATAATATTTATAAATTGATCGATTACTTCGTGTTTCAACTCCTTATTTCAATGCCAATATAATCTAATAAGCATCAGAATTTGTTTTCTAGAATATGGGTTATTATAGTTGGTATCATTGGATGTTTAATAGAAATTTTTTTAACTAGATAATGGATGTCATATATTATGTAATATAAGCATATGACATACTTTTATGATAAGTATATAAGAACATCCTAATGATTTTTTAAGGAAAATATTTGGTGGTTCTTAAATTAAATAATTTCTTGTATGGATTCTATAGGTGGACGTGGATCTGGGACGTATTTACCATGGGATAATAACTCAAAAATATAGTTAACATCACTTGACTTAATCATTAACTAGTTCAAAATAAATAACCTTTTCATACACCTAGATTTATATTTCCATGGGATATTCTTAGGATAATTCACATTTAATTTACAAACCATTATAATGGATATAAAAATAATGTTATAACCAAATTAATTCCATTTATTATTTCGTAATAAAAAATACATAAAATTTTAATTTATGGTAAATAAAATCATATTTGGGATTATAAATAATGAATTTAAATTCACAATTTTATGAGTAAATATAATATATGAAATTGTTGTGTAATGGAACCTAGAAGGAGAAGGGTGTCAAAAACCATTCCCAACTATGATATATTCCTACCAAAGAAGAAAATAAAATTGGTAATAGAACTGAGAAATTAATGACTATATTAGGGTAGATTTACCACTTTATGATAAATTACCTTTCCTACGAAGATAATCATATTACATAGTCAGATTAACGAATGTTGGATCCATTATTATGACATAATCCTCTATTATATAGTGGTACTAACAATCATATGTTAAATGAATAATGGATTAATTCTATGTGGAAGAAATTAATATCATTGGTTCTTGAGGAAAATAAAATAGATACAATTTTATTTCATTTAATTATATGAAATGTTTGGTCATTGATGATGATTGATACAGATTATTAGGGAGGAAGGGGAAACAATACTCCAGGAATTGATATCATTTGTGGAGAAATTATTTAATATATTATTTTTCTCAAGAAAAAAAACTAAAATGAATATAAATTTACTCAACGTAAAGAAAAACAATGGAAAAAGTGTTATTGGGTGTGAGGTTGTATTTATATGGTTTTCTTTGTATGATAAAAATTACATAGAAAACACAGATCTCATCCTTGAAAATTTCTATGAAGGGATTAAGTATCATCTCATATGCGTGATAGTCCCTAAAATATTTTTTTCATATTATAAAATTTTTATAAGAACCATATAAATAGTGCTATAATTATTTAGAACATAAAAATTGAAGGTAAATAAAATTTAGAAGTTCTCATTCGAACACCGTGATTAATGGAATTCATTAGAGATAAGTAAGAGAATAAATTAATTTCCACCTTGTAATAACCAAAGAGAGAATCATCCTAGTAAATATTGGAATGGTATATGAGTTTTTCATAAGTTCTGAGATATGGGTTATTTCAATCATCAAGCCCAGGAGAATAAAAAATCACTAATGAAAAATTATTAAGTTGTAATGAAATGGAGAATTATTCACACCAATGTATAATGCATTATAAGAATCTATCGAAAATATGGCCATGTTTTGGAAAAAATTATTATGTGATCAATACAGATGACGTTCATATTTCTAATGGTGTGGTCGAAGATTAATTAATTATTCCATAGATTTATTTAATTCTTTTTTTTGGTAATGCATAGTCATAATATATTATATCTATATAGTTTTTTAAGAAACCCAAACATTTAACTCCATATTTATGAATGGATTTTTCATTCAATACTCATATGTAATGTATCAAAACAACAAGGATTTTTACATAGTCCCAAATATAACACACAACATTATTTTTTCAGGATAATATTTTTAGAATAAATTACGGATATTGAATAATATTTTATATGTATTGGGTTTAAAATATAATGAAATAATTTTTTTCTGGGGATTTAAATTATAATTCCTTATTGTGATATGGAATTCATTACCTGTTTAGTGCATAATTACTCATCAAAGTCATGTTGGATCCACACATTATAGATACTCTGCTGTAAAATCTTTGGAAAGAAGATATAATAAAATTCATGGATAGAGAATGAAATCATCAAATTATATATGCAACTAATGTATGGATAAACATTGATTCCATTCATATGTAATTTCATATAAATATACTAGTGAGTGTGGTTGACTTTTACATCTATTTATCCCCAAATTATATTCCAATATCAAAGAACCATTTTATAATATACACTATGGATTTAGTGGATTTAAGGATCCAAATAGGGGAGTTTTTAGATAAGGGGTTTATGGATCCATGTTTTTCAATAATCTAAAAATTAAGATGAATTATAGATCCAAATTGTGGTACATTAGTAATTGGATAATCAATTTAATTATTATAATGAAAAATAATCATATTCCCAGAGTTGATGATTTATGTGATCAAAAAAATAAAACTCGTTATTTTTCCAACATTTAGAATTGATATAGGCATCCAAAATTATGAATAAAAAAAGTATACATTCTGAAGACATCATTTTGAACATGGTATGTAAATTAAAATTTTTTATTAATGCCATTTGGATAGAATAATACCCTATATTATTTTATAGATATAATGAATAGAGTATTCATGGACTATCTTGATGCTTTTTTGTAGTATTCAAGGATGATATCAATGTGTATTATAAATGATATGAAGATCAATATAATAACATGAATATCAGTCATAATAATCATATATGAAATGAGTTGTATGGGATATTTAATAAGTGATATTTGTTTCTTTAAGCTGTTTTTTCTTGGCCATATTGTCTCCAATAATGGAATCACAGTTGATTATATAAATAAAAAGGCAGTCAAGAAATAGCCTACAAAAATTATCAAAACTATGAAATGTTGTTTCATATGGTTTCATGGTTTCTATTAGTGATTAATTAATAATTTTCCCCCATTAACCAACCTTTTATTCTTGAATGCATGTTAAAAGAAAATGATGGTTTGAAAAAAGGAATCTGATTATTTTTGTGAGGATTTGGAAAGGATATTGTCCACTGCTCTAATCTTCACATTACCATTTATAAAATTATGTGTTTTATATATATTAATCCCTTGAAGAAATTACATGGTTTTTTCTATTTTAAAAAACTATATTGTTATTGAACATACTTCAAGGTCATTAATGACTCACGAATAGAGAAATATGACCCATGATATCAAGTAGGAAGCTATAATACATTCTCTAAATATGTGAAGATATTAAAACAATGGTTAATAAAGTGATATAAAAATAGATCACAAAATCTATAAGTAGATATGTTTACATAATTATATCATCATGAGTCAAAGGAAATGTCTTGAATAACTCATGGATTATTATTTCTCATAAGACTTCCACCATAGAAAAGAAAATATGGAAAGAGATTCAGTGAGTAGGACATATCTTGGTGTGCTGACCCAAATGGGAACAAAGAGGGATCCTATGTGCATATATCTAGTAATTATGGGTATTGGAATTATCAATGAAGGATAGACATTACACATTATTCAGATTATTGTAAATAAATGTTTATTGGAAATGATAAAAATGAATCAATGTGATGATATGAATTTTCAGAAAATATAAAATATTTGAATGATTGTATGTCGGGATAATATATTTTTGAGTGGTGAAATCCTTAAATTTGTAAATATAATATGTTTTCAATAGATCATGGGATAAAAATAGAATTTTTGGATAATTTTTATTACTCTAAATTCTCTATAAAACATTGTAGAACCAACATGTATAAGTACATGATAGAATATTTTCAGTGTGATAACATGATGCTAAGGCTTTTAGGCTATGTAATCATAATATTTATTTATTAACAAATCAATTTTTAGTAACATCGTCCAAATGGATTCGTGAAACCTATTCATATTCTTATTTTGAAATGGGATTAAATTACTAAGGATTTTTTCTAGGACTATGATATAATCCTTTAATGAGTGATTCAATATGTGTTATTATTGATTTTCATTCCAAATATAAAAATTTCCATGACATTAGATAATATATAAATTATTATATCCTCTCAAGTGTTGATTATAATAATGTTTCAAAAACATCATGGTATACCCATTTCAATGAATTGTTATATTGATCCCTTTTTCAAAAGAAAACTCAAACTGGGTCTGCAGAAATCTTTTTATATAGAGATTCATTTGAAAATCACCTACCATCCTCAAACCAATGGATAGTCTGAAAGGACTATTCCACTTGTGGAAGAAATGATGATGGATTCATCACATGATTTTATTGGTATGTGAGTTTATTATTTACTATTTTTTTAATGTTCCCACAAAATAGTATTGAATGGGGGTTCCCCAAACCCAACTTATGCTTATAATTTGATTACCATCACATGTTTACAACATGATACATACATGTTTTTATCGTACCAAAATACTATGGAAAAGTCTTTGTCAAAAATATTTATGATAATATTTATAGATTATGTGTCACATTAAAAGGATAGAGATGTCCCATGATATTATAAGAATATAGAGATACGTTGACAAAAATATCACAGTAATGTTCTATGGTACTAATATATTATGTTGATAGGGCACCAATGATGTCTGACCCTAATGTTATGGGGGGTCACACACATTGATAATTATTATAATGGAGTTATCATGTGTTGAATATGAGTATATTAGATTATGTGGAAAATCCCATCAATAAACACAGAAAATATTTCATGTGTCGTTGGTTGTTCATATCTACAGACATGTTTATTGGTCACTATAATGATATCAATAACAATGTGGGTTGTTTTATCATGTACATCGACGGAAGAAAAAAACCATGAAATTGTAGTCGTCAGTAGGTATCTTATCCTGGGAGTTCCATCAGGGGTAAGACATTTGTTGAATGATCAAGATAAAACATTTCTCTTCCGAGTTGAGGAAGATATATATCAAGAATAGTGGACCATGATGGTACCACCATTATAAATTCACCTTAATTGTAGATGAACGTAATACAATCTCGTAAGATCAATAAACAATAATGAACTAATGGATGATGACACAATATGTGCATTCTTAATTATGAGTTATCACAAGACAAAGAAAATATACAACACTGTTTATGTTTATAAGATGGTTATCGTTGATATAAGAATTCCATATCTCATTAGGTGTGTTGATGGGTTGTCAGTCCCTATTATTAATTTATGAATAATGTTAACTAGAATCGTGATAAGGACCAAGAGTGTCACAAAAATACCATATTCAACAATCTAACATATTATGTTGAATAGATATATAGTTCGTGGTAATACCCTACAGGGGTTTTTAGATTTTTACAAGAATTATCGGCCACCAATGAATAAATGAATACATTATTATTTGAGTATAGAATAACTACGTTAGGGTTTTTTTATTTCATGTATTTTAAACTATTCAAGTAAATTAATGGAATAATATTATAATAAATAATATGATTTCAATGACTGTAGTTTACTTATTATTAGTGTCAATTGTGATGCCTCGACCCCAGAATCCCAGAGCCAGTGCAATATTTTAATACATTGGCATGAATACAGAGAATCATGTACAAATAGACTGGTCAGTTTAGCAGTATTGAAAATAGATTACATACATGAACGTTAAATTACACATTAGAAAATAAAACAAAATATAAATTATCCTTTGAGAACTCAATTAATTCCATATCTTAACCCTATTTATAAATCATAATACATTTCTTGGAATCATGGGAGAATAAATCATAAGGAATGGGTGAGCACAGATGTTCATTAAGAATAATAAATACATCAGAAGATAACATAAACATTAGGCATGATGAATAATTGAAAATGCATGCCTTTACAAAAAATAAATATGAACACATTATGGCAGGAATATGAGATAAGAAAATAATGCCATAATAAAACATAATCATGGGTATTCATCTATTAAAATAACCATATCAATAGATAATCTCATAATGATGTAATTCATAATGCCTGACATCATAACCACCTAGTCGAGGCCTCGTTCAAAGACTGCAAATAAGATTTTGTCAAGGCCTTGTTCCAAGACACTAGTTTGTCTAATGAGACCTACCGATGCATCGAGGAGTTATAGTGGGATCTACCTATCACTTAATAAGTCCAATTCATTCTCATATGAAAGGGTGAAACATAATCCAAACATTCTTATTGAAACTTGCATACTAAATGTCAATATTTTAACCACAACCCATGAATGGAATAAAAATATCACATCCATAGTCAGATATAACTCATTCAATACAATATAGATGATTGAATTTTGATAAATCAACCTCAATAATAAATTAAATACACTAAATAATATTGACATAGATTAAAATATTCATTATAACTATTTTATAGATGTAACCCCCTATTTATTGAAAGCATTTAAAAGTATCAATATTTATCAAGAAGCCAGTTAAAATAGATTTTTTAATCAAAGTGTCCCATAACACATTGAAACATTTAAAAGGAATTTTAATTATTTAAACATTAATGTGAATATAAATAAATCCTTAAAACCATTTTAAAACATGGACATTAATGAGAAATATTTAGAAGAATAAATCATTAAAACATTTAAAATGATATGGTAGTTACAGTTCTTAACAAAATGATTGATGCTTGGATACAAATATTTGAAGTTATAAAAACATTAAAATATCACGAGATTAAATGGATTTATGATATACTATGTCAAATTACAGAATATACACAATATAAAATTGAATCGACGCATAATCAACGAAGATGTCTCATTTGAATGTAAATTGAGATAAAATCCCTTATAATGACTGTATCCTTAGGTAAAGGATAAATCAATGACATAATTATGTATGAAATATATAAATACCCTGCATATAATTGTATATTTAGTGTAAATAATTCATAGGATATTCACACAAATTCTTGTGAAAACCACACCAATTACTTGGATGTTTAACTCAATGAATAAAAATTGAGTTAAGATTACTCATATCAAGTTCATATCAATGACTTGAGAAATTATCAATGTAGTGATTTTTTGTATCAATAGTATATCCACATAAAGGTGAGTGAAAATTACTACATAAATAATAAATAGTTATTCCACACATTATCTTGGAGTAAAATAATCAATGATGTATGCGTAAATCCCAATGAGTGGAATTGAAATGTGGAATTCTCTTTCGGATTTAATAACTCACGAAACATACACCTCATGAAAGAAGGATCATAAAATGAAGATGTAAATATCCATAAATTAAATTAAATTACATCAATAATACATTTTTTGGTAATAAATAATACACCACATGCAATAAATAAGTGGTGAACAATGTAAATTTCACAAAATTAAGAGTGACCTAAGAAACCCCTTACCTCATGTCTGACTTGACTTGTTCGTTCTATAATCTCCTGAATAATAAACTAGAGTTAATTTTTACTTGATTAAGAACCATTTTTATATTTATTTTTCCTTTTATATCTTTTATTACCATGTTATAAAAATTATTTAATCATTTAAGTTAATAATGGTTGTTTGGTCGATATTTGGTACAGGAGTCAAAAATGAACCTGTTATAATTTCAAATTGTCCTTGTGGTCAAAAGTCTATTATCGACAATATCATATTAATGATTTAAATATCATATATATACTATATATCAAGTATATATATACATATAAATATATATATATATATATATATATATATATATTAGTTCTTGATATTTGAATATAAGAAATTAAATTCACCGTTCATCGAGACGGTAAGCCGTACGTACGCATGAACACTACTTTCATATCAATTTCATATATAATGAATAGAAAACATAATGATAAATAGTTATATTACAATTAAAGTATAAAATAATATGATATATGTTTTTTTTAATTTAATTAACTCCATACTTTACACGTTCCATGTATGTCATGAACGAATCATATCACTTTGAGGGGGCTGTAGTCTGCACTTTCTCAAATGAAATTATCGTGTTCACACATATTAGAAAGGACAAAGGTATGTTTTTAAATGAAAATTACATAAGCATAGAAAATAAATAAACAAAATATATATCATATATAAATATATTTCCATCAAAATGACCATCAAATGAGGTGGTAGGAATAAATTGAACAATCATCATTTCTTGAGGCAGTAGTCCGTTGTCCATAGAAACAGTATGTTAAATTACACTTTGATAGAGGTTTGGGTATGTTTACCTAGAATAATTATCATAAAAACAACATAGTATATTTATTATTTTTTTATTTTTATAAAATAATCTAATAAAAAGTGTTTAGGGGGTTGGAGAAGTGTAATAAAAGAAGAGAACTTTAGGGAAGACGTTACATTAAAATTGGGTAAATCCCTTTGGATTGAACCGAAAGGATTTCTTGAAGTGCCTTATGCCTAAGTTATGTCGTCTAGGTGGAAGGTAGGTATCTTGATAGCTTATATGGGTTGATTTTTGATGAAACAAGGGGCTTTAGAGGTGTTAGAAACAGGTTAGAGGTGAGGGATTTTTATAAGGGGGGTGGGGGCTCTTTAGGAAAGTGTGAATGTATTATTTTATTATATAATGATGTTCTGTTTATAAATGTACAAAATTTATTAAAGTAAAATATAAGATGGGTAAAGGTAGAAATAAAATAATCCAATAATATTTGGACATGTTTTCGATTTTATTTTAATCTATATAATCTTATTTGTTTAAATCATTTATTAAGGAGGTAAACACTGCATAATTATTGTGTCATAAATAATTTAATTTAATTGATGTATGAAAATTATAAAAAAATACCATAATGTAGGAAATATATTTTTATTTATAATTAATATTTTTAATAAAATTTATCAATTATATAACCCCACAATAAAATTGTTTTTGGAAAACAATACATGTTTATTATAGTTTTATTTTTACGTTAAATAAAACTTATTAATATCATTATCTTACCCAAGTGGCTTTCAATGGCCAAAAGTCTCACCCAAGGATTTTCTTAGTCGGCCATTGCTCATCCAAAAAGGTTAGGAAAATTGTTAAGGTAATTTTATATTAATTTAAAATTAGTTTTACCTTGAATTACCTTATTTACCTTTAACCGTGGAAAATAAAAGTCAAAAGCTACTATTTACCAAAAATTATTTTCATCGTATTGAATCAAATTTTACTTTCTAATAACAACCATGATTTTAGGATTTTAAAAATTCAATTCACAAAATCGGTAAAATTTTATTTAAATGAAAAAGTCATATTTTTAACTACTACTTAGTGGTTTCACTATTTTTAAAAAACTGATGTTTTTCAGAAAAATACCAAAAATTTAGCCTAAGATATATTTGATATTACAAATTAAAAATTGATGTCTATTTTATAAAATTATAAACATTGAAATTGGATTAATTAATTTAAAATTAATTCCTATTGTCAAAACAAAAAGCGTGTTTTTATGAAATAATAACTATCAAAAGACTATCACTTGTTTATGCACATATTCAATGTGAAATTTCATACAATTAAAATCATTAAATTAAATCGTAAAAATATAATCTAATTAAAATTTATGTCCATTTATGAATATAACATAACAATATTAATAAGTTGGATTAAAAGGATGTTTTGAAATAAAATATATTATTTGGCACTATTCATTAAGAAATGAACATTATTAGAAAAATACAAAAATTACCTCCAAAGTAAATTTTTTTTATCATGATTATGAAGAATAATTTTATTTTGTAAAATTTAATATGTAAAAGTTTCAATTATTGGAATTAAAAAGGGTTCTCCAACAAAATGTGGTAAAATTGCATTGTTTTTGAAAAAATTCATTTTTTTCTGAAAAATGGAATTTTTTCTTATAATATGTCTAAGAAACACATAATATATACATTACAATTATATGGAGTATATAAAATTCAAAATCCAATTAATACTATTCATAATTGTATTTTGAATGGTTAGTTTATTAATTTTTGGTGCGCTTGAACTCAGTGTTGCGTATAGTCCATGTTATTTAATAAAATTGAAAAGATAATGAACCATGAAATCATGGGGTGTTACATTATACCCTATTTAAATAAATTTTGTCCTATCAATTTGAAATTGTTCTCCGAAAATATAATGTTAAAAATTGAAAAATACCTATGTGGAAAACCAACATCAAAAATTGGGTTTATAAAATTTATTCTTAATAAGGGGGAAAGGGAACTGAAAAAGTCACCACCAAATTATAATCTCGATTAGTATAACATATGAAGAAATTAGAGACACATAATTGGAGGAAAAATAAATATTTATAGGGAGTAATTGAGGTCATAAATCACAAAAAAAAGTGTAAAATTGAGGGCCTCAAGGCCATCAATATATGATTATTTAAAATATAATTGTTTCAGAAAAACATAAAGCATTATGATAATTTTTTTTTTGCTTTTATGATTGCTTCCCGAAAGTTAAAAAAATAATTTATTAATAGAATAAGAAGAAAAATTCATATACTTGACAAGTATAGTGTCATCCTTTATCTAATTCTTACCACAAAATCTTATTTCAATCCAAAAAATAGTATTTAAGATGAATCTGTCACACCAAAAGCACTGGAATCAACTTATAGAGAATCACAAAATCCTCAACGGATTAACTATATATATTCCCCTTTAAATTAGAGATTATCCAAAACCAATATGGTTTGTAAATGATCAGATGATCCCTAAAAATGATAATCCTCTAGAAAAAGGAATACTAATCTTAATTTCTAAAATTAAAAAAACATTACCCAAATTTCATTAAATACAATTCAATAAACAATTTTCTATAAAGTTTTTCAATATATTCCAAACTATTACTGACAACCAAAATCATAAGAATTTGCTTATGTAGTATTCCATGTTCAATTTAATCTTCAAATAACATCGACTACTATTAAATTCACATACTTAAAAGTTGTTGACCAAATCACATATTCTCTATGATAGGTTAATAATTTCAATAAATAAACCAAATCGCTATAAATCCACAATAAAACCCCAAATAAAAACCCACTATCACTATAGAAATGAAATACCATAGTATTCTATTTTTCATAGTCATATTGTGTTACCAAAAGATCGAACATCTTCCAAAATAACATTTATCAATTAATCACAAAATCATTTTCTTATACTAAGGAAAAATCATAAGTTCCCAATATCAATATATTCTTATTCCATAAAATCATTTATCTAAAAATAATTAGTCATACTAACCAGGGACTTCATGTAGTTTAGTGGTAGGTGATAAATCGCAGTCGCACTTTGGTTGTGGGTTCGATTCCCGCAGCTTTGTCCAACATGAAGGGTTGTCTCACAGTCTACGTGTTTTCCTTTTTCAAAAACTATATATTTTTATAATATTCAAAAAATGAGATAAATTCCTCAAAAATATCCCTAACATATTTTTACCATAAATGTTATCTCATACCTCTCATTTTCATCCTAAAAATTAATAACATATAATTGCCTCAAATTCAATGATCATATAAACCCAAATGGGTATTTAGAACTATATACAAAAAATAAAAAATAATTCATCCTCGAATAGTATTTTCACATAACAAACTACATGGTTACACATACAAGAGAATATTCTTCCAATGTAATCCCATACTTATAAACATTTCTCCATCCATTTATTTCCAACTAGGACCTTCCTTGACATAGAGGTTATCGTATAAAATATGGCATTGACTCAGATAATTCCAAGGACCCATACATTTATGGTAAATGGCTATAAATGGATTCTTAGGATCATTTTTATTTTATTCTATAGTACTCTTCGTTTTTCTTTGTCAATTCATTACTTTATGTCCTTCTTTCCCACATGTAAAGCATTTATTTGTTCCATTGAGACACTTTCCTAAGTGTCTCCTTCCACATTTCCTGCATTATGGAAATTGAGATTTTTTTTCTCCATGTTATCCACTACTAGAGATATTATCATTCCCCACCATTATATATATTTTTGAGTCAAAGGGTTGGTTAATATATTTGTTATTGATCATATTATTGGAAAACTGATTCGGCATGAACACGATATCTTTTACTCTTATAAACATTCCATTTTGTTTCTCATTTCCACCACCATGCCCACCTTGTACATCGTGATCAATGTAAATATGACTTCCTTGGAATCCAGCCATTAAATAACACAAGAAAGCATTGTTTGAGTCATAAAATAATTTAGATAATATCATAACACTTTATTTTCAATCTAAAATAACAAAGGAATAACCGATGCTATTTATTTTTATCTTATATTAAAATCTTTAAACATTGGTTGTAATGAAAATGTGAATTGTCCTAAGAATATCCCCTAAGAGTGTTGTTACTTTTTGTGCTGCAAGGCCCATTGTCGTTCACCAGTTCTCGTTCAAGTCTAGCTCAAAGCAATGTATACAGGTTTTACACCTAGGTATATCTATTCTAGAGCCGCCTCTACCTGCTCGTATCCAGACATGGATGTATTGATGGGAAAACTCCCAAAATCTCTACAGTACCAAAATTCTATGAAGTTCTTCTATACTAATTCTCAATGACTAGTATAGGGTAATGTTCTCTAGTAAACGTTTTTATAAATCTATCATCCAAGGTTTGTACTAAACTTCTCTGATACTAACTGTAAATCCCCAACCCCAGAAGCCCAGAGCCGGTGCATGATCTTAATACATTGGAATGATTACAAGGAATGAAGTCCCAAAAGGATGATCAGATGATCAGTATTGGAAAATATATTACATACATGAACATTACATTACTCATTAGAAAATAAAAAACAACATAAATTATCCTTTGATAACTCCATTAATACCCTAGCTTAACACTGCATATCAATCATAATACAATTTTTGGAATCATGGGAGAATAACACATAAGAAAGGGTTGAGATCATATGCTCAGTAAGAGTATGTAACACAACAGAATGTAACATAAACATTAGGCATGGTGAATAATTGAAAACACATTCCTTTACAAATAATAAATATGATCACTTTATGGATGGAATACTAGATGAGTAAATAATTCCATAATAATACATAGGAATGGTTATTATACTAGTGGAATAACCATATGAATCACTAATCTCAAAATTATTGAATGGATAAGGTCGGACATCATAACCACACTGTCAAGGCCTCATGCTAAGACTAAAAATTATATTTTTTTCAAGGCCTTCTTTGGAGACACAAGATTGTCTCGTGAGTGATACCGATGCGTCGATGAGATATATTAGGATCCAACTGTAACTTAATTGGTCCAATTCACTCCTCATATGAAATGTTGAAAGATAATCTAAACATTCTTAATGAAACTAGCATAAGCAATTTCAATATTTTAACCACAACCCCTGAATGGAATATAAATAGCACATCCATAGTCAAACAAAACTCATTCAATATAATATGGATGATTGTATTTTGATAAAACAAAATCAATAAAAAATAAAATTTAGTGATTAATATTGACCTAGATGAAAATAGTCATTAAAACTATTTGAGAGAAATATCCCCCTTTTTCTTGAAAACATTTAAAAATATAATTATTTCTCAAGAAGCCATTCAAAATAGAAAATTGAATAAAAGTGTCCCATAACAGTTTGAAACATTTAAAAGGGATTTTCAATTTTAAAACATTAAGATACATATAAATAAATCCTTAAAACAATTTTTAAAACATGAACATTAAAGATAATTATTTAGATGAATAAATAATTATAACATTTAAAATGATATTTTAGTTAGAGTTCCTAGCCAAATGAGAGAGGAATGAATACAAATAATTGAGGTATTAAAAACCTTATAATATCATGAGAATAAATGGATTCATGATATACTATGTCAATGTACAGTATATACACCATATAAAAGTTAATTGGAGCATAATCATCAAATATGTCTCAAAGGAATGAAAATTTAGATGAAATCCATTATAAAGACTGTATCCTTAGGTAATGGATAAATCAATGACATAAATATATGTCAAAAATATAAACACAATAAATATGATTGGATATTAAGTGTAAATAAATCTGAGGATTTTCACACATATTCTTGTTAAAACAAAATCAATGACTTGAATTTTTATCTCATGGAATGAAAATTGAGTTAAGATTACTCTTATGAAGTTAATATTAATGACTTGAGAATTTATCAATGTAGTGATTATGTGTATCAAAAGTATATAAACACAAAGGGGAGTGGAAACTACTACATAAATAATAAATAGTTATTCCATAAATAATCTTGGATTAAAATAATCAATGAAGTATGTGTACAACCTGATGAGTGGAAATCAAAATTTGAAATTCCCTTACCGATTTGGTAACTCCCAAAACATACTCCCCATGAAAGAAGGATCGTACAATGAAGATGTAAATACCCATAAATTAAAGTATATTACACCAATAATACAATTATGTTCAGTACATAATACACCACATGCAATAAATAAGTGGCGAACAATGGAAATCTCACGAAATTAAGTGTGAGATAAGTAACCCCTTACCTCATGTCTGACTTGACTCATTCATTCTTTAATCTCATGAATAATAAACGATAGTTAAATTATACTTGCTTATGAACATTTTTTATGTTTATTATTCCTTTAATATAACGTATTATCATGTTATAAACATTATTTAATCATTTAAGTTAATAATCATTGTTTTGTCGATATTTGGTACTTTAGTTAAAAATTAAATTGTTATAATTAAAAATTGTCCATGTGGTAAAAATTATATTATCTCTAGTATCATATTCATGATTTAAATATCATATATATCATATACATCCATTATATATATATATATTATTTAATTATATTTGATGATAAAAAATGAAATGCACCGTTCATGGAGACGGTAAGCCGTACGTACGCATGAACGATACTTTCATTTATATTTCATATTTGATGAAATGAAAAATTAATGATACATAGGTATATTATAATTCCATTACAATATCATATGATATATTTTTTTCATAATTTAATTAACTCCATCCTTTACATGATCCATGTATATCATGAATGAATCATATCACGTTGAAGGGGCAGTAGTCTGCACTTCCTCAATTGAAATTATCATGTTCCCACATATCGGAAAGCATAATGGTATGTTTGTAAATGACAATTACAGAAGCATAGCAAAAAAAATTAATATACATCATATATAAATACAGTTCCATCATAATGGCTGCCATAAGAGGCGGTATGAGATAGTTGAACAATCATTTTTTCGTGAGGCAATAGTTCATCGTCTGCAGAAACAGTATGTTCTTTTACCATTAGATGGAGGTGTGTGTATGTTTAGCTCATATAATTATCATAAAAACAACCTAGTATATTTATTATACATTTCTATCTATAATATAAAGTAATAAAATAATTTAGGGGGTTGGATAATTAAAATAAAATAAGAGAACCTTAGGGATGACGTTACCTAAAAATTGGGTAACTCCCCTTTGATTGAAACAAAACGTTTACATGAAGTGCCATCTACCTAAGGTAAAGATTCTATGTGGAAGGGACATATCCTGATTGCTTAAATGGGTAGAGTTTGGATGAGAAATGATTCTTGAGTGGTGTGATTAATAGGGTAGAGGTGAGGGTTTTTTATAAGGGCGAGGAGGGCTCTTTAGAAATGTGTGAAAATATTATTTTATCATATAATGGTTTTCATTTTATAAATGTCAAAAATTTATTATAGTAGAATATAAGATGACTGATGGTCTAAATAAAATCATTCAATAATATTTGTACAGGTTTTGGATATTATTTTAATCTTAAAATCTTATTTATTTAAATCATTTTTTAATGAGGTTGATAATGCATCATTATTGTGTCATGAATAATTTAATTTCATTGACGTGTAAAAATTAAAAACAATATACCATGACATAGTAAATCATTATATATTTCTAATGAATATTTATAGTAAAATTTATCAATTACATAACCCCACATTAAAATAATTTTTTCAAAACAATACAAGTTTCTGATATTTTTATTTGTACTTTAAATAAAACTTATTAATATCATTATCTTACCCAAGTGGCTTTCAAAGGCCAAAAGTCACAACCAAGAATTATCATGGCTGTACATTAATCATACCAAATTTTCCAAACAAGTGTTAAGGTAATTTTATATTAGTTTTATATTATTTTTACATTGAATTAACCTATCTACCAATAACCGCGGAAAATAAAAGTCAAAAGTAACTATTCACCAAAAATTATTTTCATCTTATTGTACAAAATTTTACATAATAATAACTAAAATGCATTTCGGATTTTATAAATTCAATTCACAGGAGTGGTTAAATTTAATTTAAATGAGAAATTCATATTTTTTTCTACTACTACTTAGTGGTTTCACTATTCATCAAAAATTGAGGTTTTACAGAAAAATACAAAAAATTATGACTTAGCTATTTTGATATTCCGAATTAAAAAATGATGTCTATTTTACCAAATTCAAAACATTCAATTTAGATAAATTAATTTAAAATTAATTCCCATTGTCAAAACAGAAAACATGTTTTAATGAAATAATAAATATCATAAGGTTGACACTTGTTTATGCCCAATTTCAATGTGAAATTTCATCCAATGACCAACATTAAATTAAATGGTAAAAATGGAATCTAATTACACTTTAAAACCATTTATAAAGATAATCAATCCATTTAAATAAATAAGATAAGAAGGAATTTTTGAATTAAAATACAGTATTTTTCACTATTCATTAAAAAATGAACAATATTTGAAAAATAAAAAAATATCATCCAAAGTAAATTTTGATATCACGATTCTAAAGAAGAATTTTATTTTGAAAATTTTAATATGTAAAGGTGTCAAATATTTTATTTAAAAAGGGATCACCATTAAAAGGTGGTAAAATTGAATTTTTCTAAAAAATAAATTTCATATCTGAAAAATTGAATTTGTTCTTATAATATGTATAAGAAACACATAACACATAGGTTATAATTATATGGATTATATAATATTAAAAATCCAATTAATACTATTCATAATCATTTTTTGAATGGCTATTTTGGTAAGTCATGGTGCCCTCGAACTTAGTGTCATGTATATTAAAAGTTATTGAATTACATTGAAGAGATAACGTACCATGAAATCTTGGGGTGTTACATCAATTATAATACGAGTTAATGAATTAGGTTTATAAAATTATATATTTAATATATATTAAAATTTTGATATTAAATATAAATCATATGTATGAGAAATGATTTCATTAGAACAATGTATTTAGTACACATTTAGTGGATGTTAAATATATGGGGGCCTAGGAACCATAAACTGGTACATTGGAAACCCAAAATATAATCATTATAGAAGCTCTATTACATTTCCATTTCATCAGCTGATATTAATAACTTATATTCAATATAAAATAATAGAGAGAGTGAATGGTGATATTTTAGTTGTTTATCCAATAATTCCTTCATAGATCGAAAGCATGAGATCGAGGTGATCGTCTAGAAATTGAAGGAATCATCATATTTCCATTCTAGTAATGTGAATTTGAATAGAAGCCTACACATATTTTCTTATTTTGTGTTTAGATGATATAGTGGTATTATTACTCATATAATTAATGAAATGGTCACTGGTGATGTTTGAAAAATGACAAATCATTCATTCCAATAATATACCCTATCTGTTTTAATTTATATTTTTGATAATTAAAATTAAATCCTTGGACAATATACTGGCTAGAATAACACAAGATTACTAAATTCCATAATTTAGTTAACAATGTGTTTTAACTCCTTATCCAACCTAGTTTCATTACATTACTTATCCATATAAAAAGTTTTTAATGGATCAGTTTTTAATTTCTTGTATTATAAAATGTAAATATAACAAATTTATTCATCCTAAAATATTATTCATTTAGAGTTATGTTGGTTATTACAAAGAATTTTTTGTCCACTAGAAATTGTATTAGCTAAAATATGGTGATGAGACAACATGCAGATGAATGGAATTTGTAATGAAATGGATGTCTATAGACCATTAATATGTAATAATCTGGTGTCCAAAGTGTTATTGGAGCTCACGGTGACTCATTGGAATAGTTTTCCAACTTCCAGTTTTCAAATGGTGAGTTGGAATGGCGAGTCAGGATAGTAAGTCAGAATGGGGAACCAGAATAGTGATTCAAAATGGTGAGTCTGGATTGGTGAGTTCAGACTGATGATTCTGAATGGTTTCTCACGATAGTGACTCGGGATTGGGACTCATGATGGTGACTCACACTAGTATCTCGCTGAGTAGTTAGTCACACCGATAGCTTGCTGAACTATAAATCGCACTACTGACATTCTATAAGGACCCAACCATATTACATTACATAATCCTGAATTCTTCAAGAACTCACATCTATTCACGTTGATGATCCTTTAAATTTTAATGATTTAGATAATTTTTACACTATAAATTCATAACATTACACAATAATACATAGTGGATACCGTAAAATAATATTCATTTCTTCCAAATTAAGAAACAATTCAAATAAAACGTTATTTCATTGACAAATATTAATAACAATTATCATGGATTCTTTATTTGTCTTACATATCCTTATAACCAGTGAAAAATAATTTAAAAATATGGGATGATCAAAAAAGCTCAGTAAGAGATATAAAAAGAAGGAAACTGCACATTAAACCATGAATACATGTAACGTATGAAATCTTTTTAAAAAATACATAATTCTCAACCATATAAATATTCTCTATGAAACATGATAGTTTAATGAGTTTTCTAGAAAAAATATATATAACATAAAAAGAACCATAAATGAATCATGGGGCATTACTTATAAAATATTGTATCCCTCTGGACTACCTTATAATTTGTAACCCTCATAACTACCTTACAATTTCTGTAACCATCGCAGTTACACTTAGAGTAACCATACATGAAACCTAAAACTATGAAATACCCAATACATTGGAGTTATATATTGGTTCCCCCACATTAATAACAAAATCCCAATAACCAGAACATAGTCATGAAACATGAAATATTTCATAAAAACAATACTGTTAAATTTTGTAAAATAGAATTTTAAAATAGGCTTTTAAAAGAAATTCCCTTTAAAAATATCTTATAATAAAATTAATAATTTTTATAGTATATGGAAAATTTATATACAATATAATTAATCATAATTCAAAAAAATAAAAAAAATAACACAGGAAGTTTTAATACCACTTAAATAATGATTTATAATATTAACCCAATGAATGGAAATCGGGTTATGAGTTCTTTTACATCGGTTTTGTCTTACATAAAACATGTTTAAACATAATTTATAATGATTAAAATAGTGTTATCAGTATCTTAATGAAACATATTAATATTAATCAAACATTTCATGATACTTTTATAACATCATCCCACCAATTCATTAATAATATTTTTTAAATTCCATTGTTCTCTTTTGCATTCTTCACAAGGTTCCCAGGATCAGTTCATGATGGATATTCTTGTCGATTGGATGTGAAACTCAAGAATTGAAATGAAATGGTATTTTTATTTTTCCCAAAAACATAAATTATTTGATTATATCATTTTGAGGATTATTCATATCTAACACAATATTGATAAATTTTCAACTCATTTTGGAGATTCTTCGATCATAATGAATTTATTTTGTTTAGAAATTAATAATATGTATACAAAATTATTCACATACCTTAAATAAGATATGAAATAGAAATTATAATCTGTTCTACCATAAAAATGGTTCCATGACCAGTCTTGAATTCTATAATGGAAATTGAAATCACATCTTCTACAATGTCGGTAAATTGACAGATCACATTCAATTTTTTTCTTTCTTGAATAAGAGGGAGAGGAGAGGAGGTATAATGGTGAATCATCCATAAAAATGATGAAATATAGAATATGTAGGATACTGTATCATTAATTCCTCTTGTATAAGGGTATGTGAATAAAGAATAAGAATAGAAAATAAAGTTGAAGGAAAAGAAAGAAAACAAAAGGGGATATTTACCTCTTGATCTATACTCCTTTAGATCCTCCTTATGGTCTTTGGTTTTGACCTTTTTGTGAGACAAAAATAACTAGGACATTGGTATGGGTAATTGGAGGATTATTAGCTAGAACATAGGAATGGATCAAGGCTTTAGAGGTGTGGGAGGAAGAGGGAAATGAGGGTTCTCTGTATAGTGGACGAGAGGTGAGATTTTACATTATTTTAATAATTAGATTAATATTTTTGCTCAAAACTCTGAATTGTCTTGATTCATGTGACCCAATAAGAAATAAGTGCATGTGAGTTCGAACCAAGTGGTATTGCATTAGAAATAATGTCACAAATTGTGTATTTTAGTATTAATTTGAATATACTGTATTTTACTATATTTCAGTATTCATCCAAAATTCATGAATTCTATAAAAATCCAAAAAATTAACCCTCACCATTTTTTGTGTTGCAGAATTAAAAATGATCTCCATTATTTGAAAATAATATTATAAATATTACAAATTTATGTTTTAAATAATATCATAATTTATTCAAATATAAAAATTTTAAATCGATAACTCATTTTTTAACAACATGAAACATTAACAAACATATCATTTTCTTATTTTTTGAGGAAAATAAAATAATAATATAATTTACGATTCATTAGGTTCAAGTTAATATTTATATTACTTTTCATAAGGTTATCTTATTATTCATCAAATATAAATTTTCTTTCATTAGACTCCAAATAAATAACCAATCACAATTGTAGATGGCCATTTTTAAAATTAAAAACACTGAAACGACAAAAGTATATTAAAATTCCTATTATAATGTTATATTTAAATCAAAGATTCATTCATTTAAATATATTTTTAAAACATTGGGGTATTACGTTATCCCCACCATTAGTAAAGTGTGTCTTAAAAAATTTACTTAGTTATTAAACAAGTTAGGGTACCTTTCCCTCATAGCATTTTCAGACTCCCATGTTGGTTTTTAAACCATGTGGATTTCACACAAAACATTTACCAGGTGGATTTATTTATTCCAGAATACATTTTCCCTTTGATCTGAAATATGAAATTGTTTCTATTCATAAGAAAGGTTCACTTCCATCGGAACTACTTCTGGGCTCACGACATGAGATGAATCTGGAATAAACATTATCAACCTCGAAACATGAACGGGATTTGTATACCTGAGGTAATCATTGAGGAAAATATACTCTGTAGGTGACTTGTCCAACATTGTCCATTATTTCCTAAGATCCAATGTACCATGAACTTAGCTATTCATTCTTACCAAAACTCATAACACTTTTCCATGGTGAGATTTTGAGGAAAACATGATCACCTACCTCAAAAAATGTCTTTCCTCTTGTTTTCTGCATAACTTTTATACCGAATCTGAGTTTTCCACATTTTTTGCTGGAACATCTACATTTTCTCATCCACTTCCTCTACTAATTTTAGTACCATTAACATAAATTCTTAGAAATCATCCCCAACAATTGGAGGTTGACACCGTATCCTATAAAATTCCTTGAAGGGTGTCTTCTCTATTTTGGAATAAAAAATGTTATTATAAAAACTCAACTAATGAATGATGATGATTCCAAAAATCTCTAGAATTCCATTGAAAAATATTACAGTACATCCACCAATGTCTGAATTGTTCATTCTGATGGCCCATCTGATTGAGGGAGAAAAGATGTAATGAAATTCAATTCGGTGCCCAAAGAAATCTGAAGGCCCTTCCAAAAGTAACAATTGATCCTGGAAACCCAATCATATTCAATATAACTATGAACATTATGTATCCTAAATGAATCTTTGAGTTATAGTCGAGAGTGATGATCCAATGACATTATATCACCAATAGAAAAAAAATATGCTGATTTTTTCAACTAATAAACAACGACCCCAATCGCGTTATTACCTCGAATAGTCATAGGTAGTCACACCACAATGTCCCTAGATACATTCTCCCATTTAAACTATGGAACTGGAAAATGCTGAATCAACCCTTTCGATAACTGTCACTCTAATTTAACCTATTAACATACAAAACATTTCATGGTAAAATATGCAATATCTCTGTTCATTGCATCCCATAAATAATAATACTGATGGTCTCTATACATCATAGTACTGTCAGGATGAAATTAAAATGGAGAACCATGAGCTTAAAACAACCAATAATTCTGGAAATTGGTATTAGAAGGCCCACACAACCTTTTACCAAATCATAAAACACAATCTTAATCATGGTTATATTCCGGAAACATACCCATTTTAATCCATTATACAATTTCTATAGCTCATGGTATTCCTTCTGTGCTTTCATAATTATGTCTGATAACAATTACTATATCCAAAACTAAAACAAAAAGGAGGTATTTCTTAAACCCACAATTACTAATACAAAATTCATCAAATCATAAATCAAGGGATCATGTTCCAAATGTAACATTGTTAATGATGCAAGATTTTTTTGAATCATGGAATCTTCCACATTGTTTTAATTTCCTGGATAGTAATTCATCATGAAATCCTAATCCTTTATTAGTTTAAGATATCTTCTCTGGCTCATGTTTAATTTCTTTAGAGTGAATATATACATCAATATTTTATGGTTAGTATATATTTTACATTTTTCAACATATAAATGATGCCTCAAAATTTTCAATGAAAAAACCACAACAACAAATTCCAAATCATATGTGGGATAATTTATCTCATAAGGTTTTAGTTGTATTGAATCATAAGTAACTACCTTATCATTCTAAATCAAAACACAACCAAGTCACTTCAATGACGCATCACTATATATTACAAACTAACCATTTCGGTATGGAAAGGCCAAAACTAGATCATTCACCAATCTATTTTTCAGCTCCATAAAACAAACATCACATTCTTCTGTCCAAATAAATTTTACCCCTTTTCATGTTTAATTAGTTAGTAGTCTAGATGAAAGTGAAATGTTTTTAACCAACCATATGTAATAACCTGCTAAATCAATAAAACTACAAATCTCTATAACATTTGTAAGTCTTGGAAATTAATCAGCCACTTTTTATAGAAGGATCAACTATTATTCCTTTCTTAATTTCAATGTGAATAAGAATATATATATATTGCAACAAAAAATCACACTAGATGAATTTTCCATATAATTTCGTTTCCATTAATTTTTTTAAGAAGAACCTTTGATGTTTTCATTATCTTCTTTACTCATATAAAATAACAAAATTTCATCCATAAACACAACCAAAAATATATATTAGCACTCGTGAAATATTTTATTCATAATATTCATGAATACAATAGGTTCATTAGTTAACACAAAAAAAACAAAAAATTCAGAATTTCCATATGTAGTACGAAAATTTTTTTTGGGATGTCATCCTCCTTCACCTTTAGCTAATGGTATTTGGATCTCATGTCAATCATGGAAAAGTACTGAGCTCCATTGAGCTGATCAAACAGGCCATAAATGTGAGGAAAAGGATAATTGTTTGTAATATTGATTTTATTTAAGTCACTATAATCAATTAAAAGTCTCATTGATCCATATATCTTTTTAATGACAAATATTGCAACACCCCTTTTTGAAGTGCTAGTATGAATGAATCCTTTATTAAAAAAAACCCAAAAACTGATTTTTCAATTCATGATGTAATTTTTCGGCCATTTGATATGGTGGTTTTGAAATTTTCAAAGAATCGAGAACTAAGTCAACTTTGAATTCAACTTTTCGATTGTGTATGACAATAGGTTACTCATCAGAAAAAAATATGGTATTCACTTACCACTAGCACATCATTAATATGAATAGTTCTCTTCTTTTCAACAACATGATAAAGATAACATTCACTTACTTTATTCAACAGTTTCTCAAATTCCTAATATGTTATCAATTTCATGGGTTTGTTCTTATATACAAACTGAAACGCTTTCTGAAAAAAACCTTCCTTAGCTCTACGGTCAATTTATGCATGATAAACAGAAATCCAATTCATTCCTAGAATGACATCAAACTCTAGTAAGGGAAAACATGAAGGTTTTCAGGTAAAGTCTATCCATACACTATAATATGAAGATTATTATAATTCTCCTATGCTATAATATTTCCCCTTTTTGTTTTAATAATAAGTTACAATATCTTTTGTTTAGTTTTTATTTACAATTTACCAAATTATTTCTTATAAATGATGGAATGTGCAGACCACGTATCAAACAAAAATTTCATAAAATCCGAGTAAACAATGAGGTTACCTGATTCATCATCATTGGATTTCTTGAAATATGCTAATGTAGTCGCAAATGATCTCACTACACCTTTTTTCTTATATTTTTTCTTCTTTGAATCATTCATATCCCCCTTTGGGAATGAATTTCCATAATGACCCATCTATCTTCATTTAAAACACATAATAGTTTTATTTTTAGGATTAGTTTGAGGATCATATTAATTAAAATGTCAGGTCATATGTCTGAACATTCCACATCAAAAACACTTCCCAGTTTTCATAAGGAATTCCCTAGGGTGATTTATGCCACACTTTTCACAAACTGGAAACCAGAATTTCTTACCATCATATTTCCTTGATTTATACATACCCATATAAATCCATCAAGACCACTTATCATATTTATTTTCATAGTGAATTTGATCACAAAAAATGCCATTTCCTCCCTCCCTACACATCAGAAAAGTTTCACATAAAAATCGAATTCACAGGAGGCTTACACCCTTTAATACCTTGTCTTTAAACATGAGTAAAAGAAGTTGATTTTTCTATCAAGAAGTAGAATAATATTTGAAGCATTCATCCCTAGTGGAGTGAAGTCTGATTTATACATGACCATTGACCACCAGTAATCAACTTCACCTTCAATACAATAAACAGAAAGTCATACCTTCTGATTATCTGAATAACCCATAACATCGAATATCATTTCATGCTCCATAATCCACCCTTTATCCACTATTGGGTTAGAATATCCATTGAAAGAAGGAGGGTGTTGTCTCATAAAATTTTCCACTGTCATCATGTTTCGTTACTAAACCTCTTATTTTTTTCTTTAATAGATGACAACACCATTTATTGTACGTGTCAGCTGATACATTACTACCACAAACTCCTCAGTAAAAATCCCTACCATTCTAGGATGCAGATTTGAAAGGATATCATTCTTTTGGTGACTCTCCCCTTTAGATTCCTGGTTTCTTCTTTGGAAAACTATTTTGAAAAAAACATATATTAGAAAAATAAATATAATAATCTTAATATTATATATAACTTCAAATTAACCATAATGTAAAAAAGTTAATGTTATTCTATTAACATCATCCTAAGCCATAATGTTATCCAAATCATCCTTTGATGCCAACTATAAGGACCTGAAATTATTACATTACATAATCTTATATTCAGTATAGAAAACACTTCCTTTAAAATTGAGGATATTTTCATGTATATATATTTAGGTAATTAGGACATAATAAATTGATAACATTAAAAATTAATATAGATTTTATGCTATAAAAAATTGTAATTTCTTCCAAAATAAAACATTTTTCAAATAAAACAGAAGTTCTTTGACAAATCTACAAAACACTAAACATAGCTTATTTATTTTCCTTTCACATCCTTATAACCTATGAAAAATCATTTAAAATATTATAAGAACCCAAAATGTCAATAAGTGATATAAAAATATGGAAATTACACATTAGTCTAAAAATACTTGTAATGTATGAAATCATTTTCAAGAAGACATAATTGTCACCCATATAATCATACTTTGTGAAAGTTGAGATTTCATTATGATTTAAAAAAACATAAATAACATAAATAGAACCATAAATGTATCTTGTTGAATTACTTACACAATCTAGTAACCCAATAGGATACCTTATTATTTGTTACCCTCGCGGAAACATTACAATTTGTGTCACCGTCACAATTACACTTGGAGTAACCATACGATCAACCTCTAATGTACAAAAAACCGATTAATTTGAGGGAGATATTGGTCCCACCCTACATCATAAACAATTCCAATGAACTATAACATAATCCAAAAACATGAAATATTGCATAAAAACATTTCTTGTGATATTTGTGATTTAGAATATTAAATGAGTATTTTAAAAGAAACCACCTTACAAAAATCATTTAATTGACGTGATACAAATTAAAGTAGAAGGAACATTTATATAAATTGTATATACATGTAGTTGAACATAATATAAACAAAACTCATCACATAAACAATTTTAATACTGCATAAATAATGAACCAGAATGTTAACCAAAAGAATGGAAATTGGGTTATGAATTCCTTTATGTCAAGTTTTTATTATAAAAAACATGTTAAAAAATAATTTATAATTGTTAAAGGGTGTTATTAATATCATATAGAAAAATAATATTATTTATAACTCTATTAATGATAAATTTTTAACATCATTCCACAAATTCATTAATAATATTTTGTTAATTCCATTGTTTTTGGGTTCATTCTTCACAATGTTTCGATGAGAGGTTCATGATGAATATTCATGTCAACTGGAAGTGAAACTATGGAATTGGAATAAAACAGTTTATAAATATCTTTCATAACCAATAATTTTACAATTTATTATTTTGAGAATAATTTGTATGTTAAAAAATTATTTATATTTTTTGGTCAGTTTGGTGGTTCTTCGTTAATAATAAAGTAATTTGTTTAATAAATTAATACACTATATATAAAAGATTCAAAAACAATATATACAATATAGTACATATATTGTATCATTTTTGAGCCATAAAAATGGTATCATGTCCTTTCTTGATGGAAGTAAGTGAAATTGAAATCACATTATCCAAGATGTCGGTAAATTGACACATCAAAGATGGTGTTTTAATATCATGAATAAGTTGGAGAGGAGAAGAGGTATATTGTTGAATCATAAATAAACATGATGAAATCTAGAATATTTAGGATACTGGTTCATTTATTCCCCTTGTATATGTAGAGGTGAGGTAATAAAAAGAGTATAAAACGAAATGAAAAGAAAAGAAAGAAAACAAAAAATGACATTTACTTTTTGACCTCTTATCTGTGAGAACCTCTTTAAATAATATAGTTTGTTCCTTTTAAAGAGTCTAGAATCTCTAGGACAATGGAAATAGATTTTGGAGATGTATTGGGAAGAACATAGGAAATTCTCATGGATAGAGAGGTGTCAGAGGAAGAGGGGAAAGAAGGTGGTATTTATTGTGGTGTAGAGGAAGGATTTTACATTATTTTATGATAATGTTTATATATATCATCAAGACTATGAATAATCATGATTCATGTAACCCCAAATAGTAATAAGTGCATTTGAGGTTGAACTAAGTGGGATTAAATTAGAGATGATGTCATAAATACAGTATTCAACTAATAATTTTAATTTATGGTATTTTATTATATTCATTATTCATAGAAAAATCAATAATTTCAAAAACAAGAAAAAAATTCAACATATTCATTTTTCAACATGTAGAATTCTAAAATTTATTCCATTTTTTAAAATACTTTTTTATATATTATAAATTAATTTTTTTAATAATATTAGAATTTATTCAAAAATAAAAAATTAAAATCTATAACTCATTTAAAAAAAAGCGAATTTAAAATTAATTAGGTTCATATTAATATTTTTATTACTATTCATATATGTATGTTACTATTCACCAAGAATCACGTTGGATTCATTAGACTCCAAAGAACTTATTGATCACAATTGTAGATGATCGTTTTTTAAAATTGAAAATATAGAAAAAAATATGTTTAATGGATACTTTTAAATAACTATTTAAAACAATGTTTCATGAATTTAACTCTATTTTTAAAACCTTGGTGTGTTACACTTGCATGGTGACACACACCAGTGAGTCACAGCTATGACTCATCTAACGATGAGTGATTTCCAAAATATTTCTTTTCTTTTTATTACATTTCTTCCATAGTTAACATTTTATTTTATGTAAAATGAGATTTCTACAATAATTTAGTTGTTTTGAATCCGTTTCAAGGTCAATGATTCATATAATTAAATTCATAAGAGTCCTAGGTATTTTAATGATTCAAATCATGTAATCTTGATTGGATCAGACTTCAATGGAAAATTTAATATGTGTTTAAACCAAGGACCAATTTTAGATCTTCCAAGGGTTGAATCACCTTTCTCCATATTATTTCAATCATTTTCTATCATATTATGAGGCACCTAGAACCATTATTCATATAGGAGTTATGGATTTTTATGACACCAATTGTTGTGTGTTTTCCTTGGAGTTTCCTATTATATGCACACCCTAGGTTTTCCATTATAAGGAAGTGTTAATCGCTTCTTATTCTATATAGGTTTTAATTCATCTATCTCAATTGTGTATCATGTGGGGTGGGTGTAATATTGTCTCCTTGTGAGAATAGATGAATCACAATTCAATAAATATAATAGAATTAGTTTCAAATCAATAAACTGGGGCAGGGGAAATTGGCATATGATTGTACTATATTATATAAATTTTGATTAATGTTGTGAATTACTTGGGGAATATTTATTATAAAAATTATGTCTATTTAGGGTCATTGGATTTGGAATGAATATTTATAATTGTATTTTTTTGTACTTACCCTTAATAAAATAAATGTAATCTATTAACCATAGATATTAGTCTAAAATAAATTGAATCGCCCTAATTATATTGTAATGTGACAACCCCTGAATTAAAAATTGGAAATTAAATAATGAATTCCTTGTTAAATCTTAACATGCCTTGACATTATTAGTGTGGTGGTGTGTTGTCTTTTGGAATTTTCATACTTTTTTGGTTGTAGTGTTCTTGGCATGGATGGGTGATGTGGGGTTGTTCATTTGATGTAATAGAATCTCATGTTGATAGATTGATTTATTTCTGAAAGGATGGGGGTGTTGTATAGTAGGGATGTGATTAGGTTGTTTAATTTTGTGTTTTTGGGTCTATTTGTGGGTTGTGGGTTTTCACTATCGAGATGATGGATTGGATGGTTTGACATTAAAGAGTGATGTGTTTGTTAAATGGAGAGGTATGTGAAGTGGGTTAATTTACCATGAATTTTCTTCCTCTACGAGACATTGTTGTATGGATTCTTGTGTACCATGCCTAGTAGTTGCCATGGTTGTAATGGAAATAATGAACGATTTTTTAATAAACAATGAGTATTGAATACACGAATTGTATTTGGGTATGAATTTAGTTTTTGGATATTTATGTTGTTGTGTATTTAGATGTAGCAGCAAAGGTTATGTTGTGAGTTTGTTGTTTTTTGAAAACTGGTAGGATTGCATTGAGTGTCTGGTATCATATATGTATTACGTTTATTTTCCGTGTCATTTCAATATGCACCGCACCATAGTTGAGAAATATCTGTGGAACACCCCCATAATAACATAGTAGGGTTTCCTTCCAAAACATGCTGGTGGGTGGATGGATGGATTTCCACTGACTCTTCCTCTATCTTTTTTAGGTGGTGGTAGCCCAAGAATGTTTAGGAAGGTTATGGTTTGTGGTGCCCAGGTGTGTGCGGGTGAGTTGTGCTTTCCCGAATGTCTTCATGATGACATGTGTCGTATTTTCCCATGTTTCATTAGGATGATATGCATTCTATTTTTTCTAGTCTTTTTATGATGTAATGTGAATGTATCCAATGTGTGTGTGGGCGGGTTGTGATGTGGTGTGTTCGGAAGAGGGTGGGACTGATATGATGTTTTCTATTTTGATGTGATAGTGGATAATCAGTGAGATTTTTTTTTGCGGTACCCTATTATCGATGTGAATTATATAACTTTACATTAATTTAATTATTTGTTTAGTATGACATGGTTATGTTGGAATAGTTGTTATACCTTTCAAGGTACCAGTGGGTTCATTTATTTTCTCATGGTAGAATTAGTATTATTCTATCTCATGTTTATGAGATACAATGGTTTTTTCTACTGATTTACTTGTATTCTAAACCTACATATAAGAAAATACATTTAGGTTTTGAGGGGGATTATGTGGACTATGATGGACCTCACAAGCTCAGAATTTGGGATAGTTGGTTAGTTACTAGCCTTGATTTTGGTATAAACTTTACAGTTTTATTCTATTTATAGATGTTGTATTTTAAAATTGAATGTTGGGTGGATTTTAGATTATATATATGTGTCTGTATATTGGAGTTATATGGGGATGAAACATTTGTCTCTCAATCTTATTTCTTTGAAAAGAGAAATTTATTCCATTTTTTGTGAGATTCATTTACCCTTAGTGCAAGTCTCCACTCCGGGTCTTACTAGTGGTGAGAGATTGGGGTTCATCATTTCCATTTATTCATTTCTAGTACAGAAGGTGTATCTTTGAATGTAGGGGGTCATGATAGAATGGTATCATAGGATATATTTGAGGGATTGGGTGGAGTCTGGAGTAAGGCACAATGAGTATATCATTAGTTGTTATTGAAATGGTATTAGGTGAACTCAGTGTATAACATAAGACAAGTAAGACCTGTGAGAACATGGGATTTTATCCCCCCCCCCCCACCCCATTATACGATTCAAGGACTCAGTGTCTACCAAATTATTATGTTAGGCTACACCATTTTTTGGTAGATACCCTGGGATAGGTACAGGAATCATAATGAATTGGGTTCTTGTTTTTATTTGGTTGTTTTGGGGAATTATAAAATGATTAAAAAATGAGTTAAATGAGTTATAATTAATCATAAATTAAATTCAAAATAACCTGGGCTTTGGAATTCATTTTCTACCTTTAGATATGGAACTAGATCATTGTGTGCATGTGGGTCAGGTGGTTGAGTCTTAGCAGGCTAATCCAGTTGACTGGAAGAGGGTCAATCTAGTAGAAGAGGTAGACTAGTGTAAGAAAACGTTAAATACTTTCTAGGGGACGAACTTGAGAAAGTATGAGGGAAGTGCCCCATATATAGAGATGGAATGTTTCCTTCAGGAGCTCGAGATCACCTTTTGTTTGTTCCAAGACCTGATAGAGTACTGAGTTCCTTTGGTGGTGAGTCAAATATATAGAGTCATGCATAAGTGGAGGAGACAATATCTGGAGGAGAGGAAGGGGGTAGAAGTTTTGTGGGTCAAAATTCTAATGTAATTCCAGGTGAAGTTCCTTTTGTCTACTGTGATGGATGAGAAGTGGAATGATCTACTCTCATATCAGCATGGGAGAGTGTCAGTGTGGGAACATGGGAACACGTTAAAAGGACTTCTCTGCTTCTCATGTATCTATTTCTAGATGGGGACTCTCTAACGAGGTGAATTGAATATTTTATCCACTCTTCTATCTAGTATGATGTTCGAAATTTATTTTAAAAACATATCTAAAGGTTTAGAAGAAGGAATAAGTAATCCTAAAAATGCACCCACGAGGAGGTCAACCATGATAGGGTATTGAGAAGAGTTCTTAAAAAGAATTTCCTACTAGGAGTATGCCTCATGCTCTAAGGCCTTCGAGGTTTTGACTAGAGGGGAGTCAAACTCAGCAGTTTACTTTTTGTCCTTTTGGTCCTTATGCCCTTTTAATTAACATGGGACCATGATATCTCATCCGTGAAGTTCATTTCCTTCTTTAGAATCAGTTATTAGTGGCTGTTTAGACTCATTATAGTGTAGGTGCATGGGTTCAGCTCCTTCCTCGGCAATAGTTGACTTCTAGGATATTCAATAACCAGGGAAAATAAGATCATGACCCACTAAGGGGAGATAAGTCCTGTAGAGGCCAACCTTAGGGTGTTTCTCAAGGACCTCAACCTAGGCATGGCCATATAGGAGACATAATAAGAGGGGTAGATGTCCTTGGTGAAATATTAGAAATTAGACCTATACTAACGGTTTGGAAAAAACTATTTTTAGTTATCAATAATTTGGACATATACCAACGGTGTGTCCAAAACCATTTGTACATGTCACTTATATGTACCATTATTAATGGTTTGTCCAAAACTGTTGGTATAGGTCATTAATTTGGACCTATACCAATGGTTTGACCACAACTATCAGTATATGTCACTTATATAGACATATACCGAAGGTTTTGTCCAAGACCATTGGTATAAGTCCATTATAGTGACTCAATACAAATATTTTTTAATAAACTATTAGAGATGGTCCACCCTATGCCAACAGTTTCACCCAAACCATTGGTATAACTCCAAAAATCAATGAAGTCATACCAACGGTTCTCAAAACCAAGGATATATGTCTATAACACTGGTTTGTATAACTGTTATCGTAGATACATACATTTATTATGGAGTCTTTTTTCAAATTAAAGTTTTCATGACCCATCCCATGGGGCCCATATTGTGACTACCCCAAGCCCTCCATCCCTAGGCCAGGGGATGGCGACTAGCACCAAATGTGTAATTACCTAAAACTAGGAAGGCATTGCCTTTTGTAAATCATAAACACACACAACCAGAGTACAATAGGAAGCAAACACTTAGTAAAATCTGTATAACCAGTGTACTGAAAGTAATGGTGGCCAGAATACAATCCCAAATATAATTTACAAATACAACTGAAAGATAGTACAATAGAAAAAGGGACCAACAGCCGAAAGGTAGAAGTAGCTCCAGGATCATTGGCAAGTGTTCCTACCTAAAGGGTAGGTACATATGTTTTCATCATCATTCTGCATATATCGGTCCACTCTGTGTACCGTCACGCTGAGCGGTCCACCTCCAGGGGCCGTCTAGTCTTAGCTTGCTCTCGGCCTCTGTCAGGGATGTCCATCTTCTGCATCCAACACAACGAGGTGTGGGAATAGCCCATGTAGGGGTGAGTATAACGATACTCAGTAGGGACCCTGAGACCCTCAAGGTATCAAAAAATCCAACAAGGATAAACCACAAAGTATAAAATCAATGGAATACCATTACTTCGGTATATGCCCATACATATACCTAAGTTATCATGTAACTCATATCAATCATGAGGAAAACACAAAGGTCATTGACTCAACTCAAACCAGAATATTCATTATCGAAACCAAGACTATTGGAGAACACCTCCTCTGTCATTTACATTGGGCCCATCGTGACACCAAATCACTTCTCACTAACCTTGGACTGCTGAGGTACTCCTCCTGTTGAGTATCGTGGGTCTGCTGCCAACTACCAGGCACTTCGTCCGTTGTGGGTCTGCTTCAAAATACAAGGTGCTCCCCCTAATAGCCTATAGGGAAACTACTCATGTCGATTACTGCGGGTCCACTGACAACTACCAGGAACTCCGTCCTCCATGGGTCTGCTGCCAAATATTGGTCACTCCTCATAGGGTTAGTCGAATCACTCTGAGTCAAATCGGTCAAGTAGTCGTCAGGTCTGTCAGCTACTAGGTCTCCACACTCTGGCTAATCTTCTTCGGGAGGATCCTCTCCATGGGCTACTAGTCAATAATAAAAGTTTCACGAAGTATCATGTGGGAGTATCTCAAAAGACCACCATGTCATAGGGGTCTCAACGCAATAGACGACACGTCAATCAGACACCTGGTCTATGAGTTATTAGCATTTCCATCCCAGGGGCCCGGTTGGTTTTTATGTTCAAACCAACCTGAACATACTCCAACTATGTCCAAAACTCAAGTGTGATATTCCAAAGGAATCGTCTCGCTCTATGCTTTCTGTCGCCATAAACGATTTGTTGACCAGATAGTCGTGGCCCATGATACGGGCAAAAAGGTGTAATCGGGCCAGAACAGATGCAGGTCCGGTCCGACCCAGTCAGACAGACCCAGTACGCGGGTTTGACCCGGTCCAAGTGGGGCCCTAACCATGGGGGCAGCCCAGGAGGAAGGTGGACCAGTGGGCCCGGCGTCCCAGTTGGCCTGGTGACCCGACAGCCCGGTAGGGATCCACCTTAGCCGCGACCAGGGGGAACCGTGCGCCCCCATGGCACCCGAATGGTTGAGCTGTTCGGGTTGAACCGAAATGGTGCCGGCTGGCACCAACGCCAGACCCGATATGGTCCCCCACCACCCTTCTTGCCCAAGCGGCCAACCGATCTACACCATGGCGTGGCACGATGGTGTCGTGCCCCCACTCCGCCGCAGCCCGGCCTGGTTGCGGCCTCCTGTTGGTCTCCGCGCAGTGTGATGGCCCCGCGCTCCTCGTCCAACCACTGCGGCCCTCCTAGACCAGACCATTCTTTTCGGCACGGTTCCATGGTACTGCACCCCTTGGGCAGTGTTGCGGACCACCTGGTCGCAGCTCAACTCTTTTGGCGTCATAGCAGTTCCCCACCCTTGTGGTGACCCGGTGGACTTGAACCGCTGGATTCTTTGCGGCTAGCTTGTTTTTGGTTTCCACATGTACCACCTCCATTGTCAACGAAGAATAACAAACATAAGGGGAGGTTCGAGCCATGTTCGTACAGTCCAAACCCTCCCCTCACAGTGATATCATTCGGTTCTCATACCAAAAAATATAACGATGAAGAACGAGTAAAAAAATCGTACATCCTACCTCATATTTGTCGACGATCGTTGTCGAAGTCTTGGAATAAGGCGACGTTGATTCATAGACGTCGGGAAGTGTCTGAGGTAGGAGATCGTGGAAGAAGCATCATTGGCGTTCTTCACGGTCAGATCTTTCTCCATAGGTTCGGTCAAATAGGGAAGAAGATGTTCGCCGACCTACTTCGCGTTTTTCATTAGAAGAACGGTTCTCTGTTGAGAGATTTTTCCAACAATCTTAGAGGAAGAGAAATTTGAACCCCATATAAAATAATATTGTGCCTATTATTTTAAGTATTGGCATGTAATTCCAAAGGGTTAATTAATAACCCGGCTCCCCCCAATTAGATTTCAAAACAAAATAATGGGTTAAGCCAACCCATTATTTAATTGTTGGAAAAAAAAATAAAAAATATTTTAATTAAATGAAACCATTCACTTAATTAATGTGTGGAGAGTTGGCCATTAAATGGTGGGGATGTTCAAGGGTTTCACACTTAACTGGGGGGTTTATAGGAGGTTTAAAGATCGTGTGGGCCTCACCACCAAAATTTCTCATGGGAGGTCATGGTGTGGTGGCCGCCACCACTAACCACCCTTTGGAGGTTTTAACCACCAAAGAATAAAAATAATATTTAACACTTATTTTTATTCAATTAAACTAAAACTTCAAAATCTAACTACTATTATCATTAGAACGCAACTACAGTGAAGGTCTCACTATGCAATCATCGACGCTTTGAGTTCAATGGTTCCCTCAGATTTCAATTCTGAGCGCCGGTTTAAAAGATATAAAATTTCGAACATACATTTACTGAACTTACCCGAACAAAACATAAGAAATTGATTCCGGGAACACCAAGACTCTAAATCAATCACCATCAGAAACTGAGGACTTGTAAAATTTCCATGTTTTTAATAAAAAAAATTCCATGGAAATTCTGAGTCTTTACATTCTCCCCACCTCAGGTCTTTACATCCCTGTAAGCTACAAGTCACACTATGGGAACAAATGAGGGTAATGAGCACGTATTTGAGCTTCCCGCTCCCATGTGCTCTCATGGAGGTTCCCATGCTGCCAACTAATACGCAACAGAGGTATAGACCATCCATGAAGGACCCGCTCCTGTCGATCCTAAATCTTCACCGGAACCCCGGGAAAGTCACATCGGCAGGGATGTCCTGCTCCCCGTGGTCGATGATGTGGGATGGGTCGTGCACGTATCTCCTCAACTGAGATACTTGGAAGACGTCATGCATCCGGTGCAATTTAGGAGGAAGATCCAAGCGGTGAGCCACCTCTCCTTCTCTAATGAGGACCTGGAATGGTCTGATAAATCATATAGATGACTTGTTACCCCGGCCAAATCTCTATAGACCTCATCGAGGTGAGACCCGTAGGAAAACGTGGTTTCCATCCTGAAACTCCTGAGGCCTCTGCCTCCAGTCAACATATGAATTCCTCCTACTCTGTGCAGTCTTCATCTACTCATGGATTATCTGAACCTTCTTTGTGGAAGCCCATACAATCTCTGGTCCTACTAGTTCTGACTCCCTGGGGTTTTCCCAGCATAGTGGTGATCTATAAGGCTGACCATACAAGGCCTCAAAAGGTGTCATACCAATGGTGGAGTGGAAGCTGTTGTTGTAAGGAAATGACACCAATGACAAGTGATCCTCCAAGCTATAACCAATGTCGAGGAGACATGTGTGGAGAATGTCCTCGAGGGTCAGAATGGTCCTCTCATTCTAACCATCAGTCTGAGGATGGAAGGCGGTGCTCAACTGAAGATGTGTCCCAAAAGCCTCCTACAACCCCTTCAATAGCCGAGAAGTAAATTGTGTTTCGTAGTCAGAGATTATAGAAGAAGGTACTCCATGAAAAAACACTATCTCTTTCACATAAGGGCATCCCAAGATCTCTACTGAGACTTACTCTCTGAATGGTAGGATGTGTGCCGACTTGGTTAGTCAGTCAACGATCACCCATATTGAATCGTGACTTCTGGATATACGTGGAAGACCTGTAATGAAGTCCATGGATATCCCATACCACTTCCACTCAGTGACCTCTAAGAGATATACCATGCCTGCTAGTACCTAGTGCCCCGCCTTCACTTGCTGACAAGTGAGGCATCATGAGACAAACTCTGCTACCCCCTTCTTCATACCTGGGCACCAGTGAAATTGTCAAAGGTCATGGTAGATCTTCACCACACCTGGATATAACACTAGAGGGGACATGTGGAACTCCCTCAACACCTTCTCTTGAAGTGAAACTAGTACCATGGTATGCCCTCTAAAGAAGATGACGTGCTCCCACCTTCAGAAAATCCATCAGGTGCATGCCATGTAAATATCTGTGCACATCGCGTCTCGCAGTCATTGTCTCCACGCTGCACCTCCATGACTCGCTAAATAAGTGGAGGAGTGACTATAGGAGACAAAATATAGGTTGCTCCATCACTATCCCCAAAGTATATCTGTAAGATAGTTAGCTACTCTGTCGCCTCTCCGAGTAGCTGAATACCAGTCCTCCTACAAAGCGCATCCACAACAACATTCCCCTTCCAAGGAGTATAGAAAATCTATAAGTCAAATTACTAGAGGAATTCTAGCCGACACCATTGTCTCATGTTTAGGTCCTTCTGAGATAAGATATTAATGCGACTCTTGTGACCAGAGTACACAATAAAACATTCTCCCATCAGATAGTGCTACCACATATTCACAGCAAAGACCACTGCTGCTAACTCCAGGTCATGGGTAGCATAGTTCTGCTCGTTCAATATTAGCTACAGAGAACCATATGCGATCACTACTCACTCCTACTTCAAGAAACACCAATGTCCATTCCATGATGCATCGTAGTAGACTATGTAACCTGCGCCTTCCTCTGGAAGCCTCACGATGGGGGCACTAGTCAGACTCTAGCTCATCAACTGAAATCTCTACTGGAATCTCTTCTACCACATGAAGGGTTTCCCCTTTTTCATCAAGGCTAGAAGCAGTGCGGAAATTCTAGAGAAATCTGGAAAGAATATCTAGTCATAGCCAGTCAAAAACAGGAAACTTCGTACCTCCATCACACTCCTAGGTGGCTCCCATGCAAGTACTGCCTTGATCATCACAGGATCCACTTCAACTACATACTCTAAGATGGTGTGACCCAAAATTTAACCTATTGAATACATAACTAGAACTTATAGAGCTTACCATAAAGCCGTTTCTCTCAGAGTGTGTCCAAAACTACCCGAAAATGGTAGGCATGCTTCTCCTAAGTAGTCAAGTAGATTAGAATTTCGTCGATGAAGACTACAACGAAGCGGTCAAGGTATGGCTGGAATATTTTTTTCATGAGACACATGAATGCTTCTGGAGTGTTGGTTACCCTGAGGGAATAACAAAGAACTCATAGTGGCCATACCGACACCTGAAGGCCATCTTCTACACATCCTTGTCTCGAACTCTAAACTAGTGATAACCTGATATGAGTTCTATCTTCTAGAACCATCATGCTCCCTTGATCTGATCAAAGAGGTCATAAATCCTCGGAAGTGGGTACTTTTTTTAACGGTAACCTAATTTATAAAATGGTAGTTGACACAGAGTCGCAATCACTCATCCTCCTTCTTGGTGAACAGAATCAGGGCTACCCAGGGAGACACACTAGGTCAGATGAATTCCATCCTCTGTAAGTCCTCTTGTTGCACCCTCAGCTCGTGAAGCTCAGTGGGAGCCATCAGATATGCTGGAGTATATATTAGTGTCGTCCTGGGGTATAGGTCAAGGTATAAGTCCACGCCTCTGCGAGGAGGTAGTCCAATAACATCGTCAGGGAAAACATCTATGTAATGGTCCACCAATTCAGGATAAGTGTGACTCTTCACATCAACAACTCCAAGGGTAAGTCAAGCCAACTGATCAGTAATCGGTTGCACCCTCCTCCATGTAAGTCTGTCATGTGCTGCAAAGGTCCCCTTCTCATCGGTGAAGGGGAACCAGGTCCCATCCATGTGGACACACCACAGTTTTCACCTAATACAGTTGATCTGAGCATGGAATGTAGATAACCAGTCCATACCTAAAATGATAACGTAAGGCCTTGATGCCACTACTAGGAGATCCCAGTCGAAGGTCTCGCATCCTAGAGTATGCTCACACTACCGGAACTAGTGCATAATCATCGAATTAGCTCCCGTAGGAGTCTCTAGCTGAAAAGATCAAACCAACGGCTCCTTCGAAATCTATAAGATTTGAACAAGGGATGTGTAAAAGAATGAGTGACTGGAACATGTGTCTATAAGAACTGCATCTAAGTTGGAATAGATATATATTATACCTAGAATCATCTCTGGAGCACCTGTGATCATAGGCCTCAACTGCCCGAAGCTGTGCTTTTCCCTATCCACCCACTCCCTATGGTCGGGGTGGACCTCCTGGTGGTGTTTCCGGTAGCACCTCATATCATCATCCACCACCAGCTGTATGTCCATCTCCTCTACCATGTCCAACTGCGCCCTACGGATAGCCTCAATCAAATATTTTCCTCCATCTAGGAGGTCCCTCAACTATCCGCTGATCATTAGAGTGGCGGTTCAGGCAGTCATGAGCCATGTGACCAAGCCCGCTGTAGGAGTATCATTGTCTGCTCCTAGCATGACCAGCTCTACTCAACTCTAGGTTCCCTGCACAATCGATCCTAAGTCTTACGATCGACCACCTATGGGTCTAGTCTTCTTGGACCTCTGCGTCATCTGTCTACTACCAGCTATAGAAGACTCTGCTGCAAGTCGACTAGGGGTGGGTCTCAAAACTGGAAACTACTCAGCATGGAAACTCTCCACTATGAGGGCTCGCTCCAACACCCCCATCTTTTTCGAGATTCTATGGGAGATAACGGATGCCCTGATCTCTCACATGATTCCTTTCTCAAAGGTCTGGGCCCTGAAAAATGGGTCTCGTACCATATTAGAGGAGTAGCATGAGAGGTCGGTGAACCTCTATGAATACTGAGCTACACTCATGATGCACTGCTGCAGATGATGTAACTCCTGTATTCGCACTACTCGAAGGGTAACTTGTATGAGCACCACTCAGAATAGGCCCTCGACGTTTTCCCAACGAAGTGTCGCCTCATCATGCATTTGGAGCATCAGGCTCCACCACATGATTGATATAGCCTGAAGGAGGCTGGCAGTAAGGATCACCATGAATTCGGCAGGTTTCCGTACCATTCTAAAGATTCTCACCACATCCTCCAGTCAATCATCAGCCGCATGTGGGTCTGTCTCTCCCCGATAACTAGGTGGCCTCTGGCACTGGAACTTGTGTAGAACGCTCAAGTGGCATGCATGCTCTGCTATTGGGGATGGTGGCATCGGTGACCCAATGAAAAGTAGTACCGCTGGTGCCTCAACTATATGAGGGCCCAGTACTGAGGTCTCGTTGCTCAGTGGGCTATCAGTACGCAAATATCTAAGGGCTCTAACTGGTCATCTGTAGAGAGGCATCCTGAAGGAAGCATATGCAACATAGTCAAAATACTATACCCGGTGAGCTGACCTGTTTTGGGATGACATAAAGAAAACTTTTGAAAACACACATGCATTCGGTGTTATCAAGTAATAAGTCAGAAATCAGTAGTCATGTTTATGATGTACTGATACGTTAGTCACTGCAGCAACACTGGACTCCCTAAACTAAAAACCACACGAAGTACCCTTAACACCACTTCTTCACAGAAAAGAAATATCAGAGTCCTAAGTTATGTGGAAGAACAGTCTCCATTGATACCAATTTGTCACGACCCGTCACCCAGGGCCCGTATCGTGACTACCCCAAGACCGCCTTCCATAGGCCAGGGTCTGGCGACTGGCACCAAAGGAGTAATTCCATAAAACTGGGAAGGCATTGCATTTAGTAAATCGTAAACACCCACAACCAGGGTACAAGTCGAAGAAAACATTAAGTGAAAATTGTACAACAAGTTTGATGAAAGTAATGGGGGGCCAGAATACAAGCCCAACTGTAGTGTAAAAATACAACTGAAAGTAAGTACAACTGAAAAAGAGTCAAACAGTTTAAAGGTAGAAGCACCTCCAGGATCTTCATCTGGGGTTCCTACCAAAAGGGTAGGTACAGATGTCCTACTCAACATTCCACGTCTATCGGTCTGCTCTTTGTACAATCAAGAAAAGTGGTCCACCTTAGTGTAACATGCTGTCCTTGATCGCTCTTGGCCTTCATCAGCGCAATCCATCGTTTGCATCCAACACAATGATGATTGTGAATAACTTGTGTATGGGTGAGTAAAACGATACTCAGTAGGGACCTCGATACCCTCAAGGTCTCAATAAATACAACAAGGATAAGCCACAAAGAATGAAATCAATAGGTAACCATTACTTAGGTATATTCCCATACATATACCTAAGTTCTCAAATAACCCATCTCAATCATGAGGAAAACACAATGGTCATTGACTCAGCTCAAATAGGGGTTTTCATTATCAAAACCATGCCTACAGGAGAACTCTTCCTCTGTCAAGTGTAGTGGGCCTGTCACGACATCAAAGAAGTTATCAATAACTTTGGATTGCTGAGATACTCCTCATGTTGAGTACCGTGGGTCTGCTCCCAACTACCAGGTACTCCTTCTGCTGTGGGTCTCCTGCCAAATACTGGTTTCTCCACCTAATAGCCAACAGAGGTACTCTTCCTTTCGAGTAATATGGGTCTCATACAAACTAATAGGTGCTCTGTTCTCCATGGGTCTTCCGCCAAATACTGAGCTCTCCCCACTGGGTTAGTCGAATCACTCAGAGTCGAATCGGTCAAGCAGTCATCAGGTCTGTTAGCTACTAGGTCTCCGCACTCTACCTACTCGTCTCCATGAGGAACCACTCCATGAGCTACTAGTAGATACTCCATGTTTCATTAATTCTCATGTGTAAGTATCTCAATGGAATGCCACGTCATAGGGATCTTAACGCAAAAGACGGCGTGTCAATCAGACTCTCAGTCTATGAGTTATTGTCATTTCCGTCCTAGTGGCCCGATTGGTTTTTTAGGTTCAAACCAACCCATTCGTACTCCAACTATGTCCAAAACTAAAGTAGGATGTGGAAAAGCAATTTCCTCGATCTAAGCTTTCTGTCATCGCAGACGGTTCATTGATTAGACACCCATGGCCCATGATACATACGAAAAGGTGTAATCGGGCCATAGCGTGTCCAGGTCCGGTCTGACCTAGTAGGACCAACCCGACCCGACCTACACAGCACAGGGGTCTGACCCAGTCCCAGGGGGTGGCCTGAACCATGGGGTGGCCTGAACCGAAGGGGAAGCCCGACCTGAGGAAAGCCCAACCTGAGGCGGCCCGGTTTGAGGCGGCCCGGCCCGTGGCGGCCCGTCTTGAAGGCAGCACAGCAGCCCGGTGGCCCGGCGACCCGGCGGCCCAGCGGGGGTCCACCTTATCCACGGCCAGGGGGAACCGCGTGCCCCCTAGCACCCGAACGGCTTAACCGTTTGGGTAGAACCAAACCGGTGTTGGGTGGCACCGGTCCTGCTCACACAGGACCTAATGGTTTCTTGCACCTCCCAGCTAGCCCGAGCGGACAACCGCTCCTTAGCCTGGCGTGGAATGGTGGGGTCGTGCCCCCCCTCTACCATGGCCCGGCCTGTCCGTGGTCTCCTTCTGGTCTCTGCGTGGTGTGACAGTGCCACGCTCCTCGTCTGACCGTCATTTCCCTCCTGGCCGCGACCCTCCTGGCCCCGGCCCTCCGTCCATGGCCATTCTTTCCGGTGTGGTGAGACGGCATTGCGCCCCTCCGGAACCACCACGGCTTGCCTGGCTATAGATCGGCCCTTTGCGCGGCACGGCTGTGCCGCACCCTTGTGGCAACATGGATGCCTTGCAACATCAGCTTCTTCACTGCCTTCTCATTGTCATCGCCACATGTACCTCCTCCATCATAAACGAAGAAGAACAAACAATGTGGGAGGTTCGGGCCGTGTTTGTGCGGTCCGAACCCACCTCATCATGGTGATATCCTTCCGTTCTCATACCAGAAAATTGAACGAATAAGAATGAGTACCAAAGAAAAAAACCCCTACCTCGTGTTTGTTGATGAACATTGTCAATGTTGCGGAATAATACAGTGTTTATTCGTTGACATTAGGAAGCGTCCATGGAAGGAGACCGAGGAAGAAGTGTTGTTTGCATTCTTCACGGCTGCCTCCTTCTTCTTCAGTTCGGTCGAAGATGGAAAAAGATGTTTGTCGAAGTTCTTGGTGTTCTTCATTGGAAGAACGGTTACCCATTGAGAGCTTTTTCCAACAATCTCACATGAAGAGAAATGACAACCCCAAATAAAATAATAGTCTAACTATTATTTTACGTTTTGGAACGTAAATAAAAAGGGTGAATTAATAACCCGTCTCCACCCAATTAAATTTCCAACAAACATAATGGGTTAAGCAAGTCCATTATTTAATAGTTGGAAAAAGAATTCAAAATAATTTTAATTAAATGAAACAATTCACTTAATTAATGGTTGGAAGTTTCACAATTAAATTGTGGGGATGTTCAATGGTTTCACACTTAAATAAAGGTTTTGGAGGAGGTTAAAAGCTAGTGTGGGCCCCACCCAATAATCCTCCCAATGGAAGTTATGTGAGGGTTGGCCCCACCACCATGACCTCTCATGGGAGGTTATGGTGTGGTGGCCCCCATCACTAACCTCCCCTTGGAGGTTTTAACCACCACAGAATAAAAATAATTTTTAAGAAATATTTTTATTCAATTTAACTAAAACCTCAAAATCTAACTTCTATTCTCGCCAGAACGCAACTGCGGTGAAGGTCTCACTAAGAAATCACCAACGTTTTTATTTTCAACGATGCCCTCATATTTCAATTCATATCACCCGTTCAAAAGTATTAAAATTATGGATGTACATTTACTGAACGCACCTGAAAAAATCTTTAGAAATTGATTCCGGGAAAACCAGGCCTCAGAATCATGCTCCGTCAGAAACTGTGGACTCGTAAAATTCTAATGTATGTATGAAAAAAAATTCCACATATAGTCCGAGTGTCTAGAAAATTTAAAAAAGAAAATTCTACAATACATTTGAATAGATGTATATATTTATGAAATTATGGTCAAAATAGTTATATAAGGTTTGTGGTAATGTCATTATATATTAAAATGTAGGTGCTCCGATCAAAACCATTCCTAGGATTTTTTTGAATTACTTATACAAATGATTTTGTGAAACCGTTGGTATATGTTTTTCATATGAACTATACCAATGGTTTTCCAAAAATAATTTTTATAGACCTATCCACATGCCATACTATCCAAAGATACTCCAAACCGATTATATAGTCTATAAGAATTATTTCGATACCTATACCAATGGTTCCAAAATTTTGGTATATGGTATTTTCCTACCAGTGGTGTGTTTTGTTTCATGTATCCAAGGCAGTAGTTCCATCCTGACTAGAGATTTATAGAGGTACAATCTTATTATTAATTACAGCTTCTTGTTCTTTGTTTTATTAAATAGCTTCACATTAATTTATTTCCCTCACACTAAAACATGGCCACGGACTATATGCTGAGAATATTCTCTTCCCTCTAGTGTTGAGTACGCCAATCGGAGGTTAGAACAACATGTTTGATGTGTTTCAGGGATGTAGACTAATTATTGGACCACATCAGTCCCATAGAGGTCTCATCATGGTACATATGAAACTATATGATATCATTCTTGGAATCATCTGGTAAAATTTACTATGAACTATTGTTGACTTCATTTGTAAAAGACTCGGGTTTTCATATGTGGTTGGAAATAATTTGGATTTTGTGGGTGATTAGTGTTTTTAGGTGGGTAGTCCACATGTGGAGCATCTTAATTCCTTGTTGGTTGATCTATTAGTGGAATTATTGTATGATGATATATGGGAGGTTTCGAGATTTTCTGAGTTCTTGGAAGTTTTTCTTGAGGAGACTGTGACTCTACCCCCCTCGACGAGAAATTGAGTTCATAATACACATGAATCTAGGTTCTTCTTCGATATCTATGGCTTCAGTTTGGATGGAACCTTATGTGTTGTGGGAGTTGAGGACTCATATTGATGACCTAATGAAGAAGAGAATTATCCAGTCTATTTTATCACTGTGGGGGTTCTATAGTGTTGTTCACAAAGAAAGAGGATGTTAGTATGAGTTGGAGCATAGACTGTTGAAGGTCGATTAAGTTGAAGATCATGAATTGTTAACCTATTCCATGGATTGATGATCTTTTCGACCAGATGGGGTGGGAAATTGGGTTTTCTAATAACAATACATGTTTTGCATATAACAAATTGAGGGTAAAGGGGGGGATATCCTAAAGGGTGATTTTAGGTTCTATTATGGGCACTTCAAGTTCATAGTCATGTCATTCAGTGTTATCAATGCACTGAACATGTTAATGGGCATTTGGAATAGAATATTTCATGATTTCTAGATTGGTTCATTGTTGTATTCATCGATGATATCCTTATCTACTCAAAGTCACATGATGAGAATGTCGAGCATCATAGAACTATATTGCAGGTTCCTCGATGCGTCTAGATCTACGATAAGTTTTCCAATTGTATGTTGTGGATATGAGAGGTGAATTTACTTGGACACATGGTGTACCATCATTGTGTTTCATTATACCCATATAATGTAGAATAATTTTTTTCCAGGGATGTACCCAATAATGTGGTAATGGTTCATAGGTTTCATTTTATTTTAAACTAATATCATAGGTTTTTACCAAATTTTTATCATGTTGTAGCTCCATTGATAGTTCTAACCAGAAAATGCCATGATTTTGTTTTGGATTGGGCAGTTCTAGGAAGAATTTAATTATTTGAATGGAAATCTAGTTAATGATACATTTATCCAGTGTCATGAGGAATGTGTGATGTTTGAGGTGTTCTGGAATGCATCCTATCTGGATTGAAGATATGAATTAATGATGTAATGGGAAGTGATCTCTCATGCATATATGTAGTTACATCACCTAAAATTAATATATACCACCTATGACCTAGAGCTTTATGAAAATGTGTCTTTGATGATGTCATGGAAGCATTACCTTGTTTCAGAGAATATTGGGGTCTTCAGAGATAAAATTATTTTATGTTATATCTTTTCCCTGTGATTTACTAACTTGTGACAATTAACGTGGATGTATTTTCTTTATTATTATAATTTTTAGATCTCTTAAATATTATAGAATGGAAATTTAGTGGCAAATTCATTGATCCGGATGTAGTAGAAAGAGGTTTCTCATGAATATATAGATTCTTGGAAAGCGATGAATGATTTTGAGGGCATGCACCGAAATGTAGGAATGGATGGTCGTAGAGGATATTTGTTCCAAATTATAGTACAATCTTAATTGAATCAGTAGGTGGAGGTGTCTTAGTGGGGAGTCTTTGACGCAGTGGTGTTGTGTGATAGTTTTATCTATGGTGATGCTCTCGAGGGATGATTGTAGGATAGTCAAAATTTTATGATGTTCCATGGATGGTTTTTGTTCTAATGGTGATGTGTGAGGGAGTCCTTAGTGAGTAACATAGATAACCTTTATTGGTACAATAAATAATTTCCATGATATAAAGTGTATTTAGGAAAATGTTTTGGTGGCATGGGATGAAATAAGTAGTGGCAGAATTTGTGTTGCAGTGTTTAGTGTGCCAGCTAGTGAATATTGAGAAATGTGTTCTAGATGGTTGGATGTATCCCTAATATGTCCTCGAGTGAATGTGGGACGAAATATTAATGTATTTCCTCCTAGGGTTACAGAGTTCTCAATGAGGACATGATTTTATGTATGTAGTAGTGTATTAGCATATGAAATCAGCACACATCATAGCGCTCAATGTGTTGGGAACAATGGATGGAATAGAAAGGATGTATGTGGATGATATTTTGTGAATGAATGGATTTATGAGATTCATTATCTCATATTGGGATACAATTTTTTACTCACGAGTCTATAATGGATTGAAACATGCTTTCGAACATAGTTACACATCTACCCTACCATCCACCCTCAAATAGATGGAAAACTTAACAGACTATCTTAATGTTTAAGGACATGTTAAGATCATGCATCTTGGAATTTTGAGGTTATTGGCTACAATAACTTCCCTTGGTATAGTTTTCTTACAATAACATATATATACCTTCCATTAAAATGGCTTAATTAAAATATTTCTATGGAAGGCCATGCCGTTCACCTATATACTGGAGAAAGTATGGGGAGATATCTATTCTTGGTGCTGATCTGGTGATGATCACAATAGATAATGTTCATCTTGTTCATGAGAGGATGAAAGTGGAATAGTACAAGACAAAGTCTTGTGAGGATCATAGGAGGAGACCCATAGAGTTAGAGGATAGGGACCAAGTGTTCATGAATATTTCCCCTAGACATGAGTAGTTGAGGATTATTAGAAGGAGTAAGTAGTCTCTATGGTTCATCTAACCCTTGGAGGGGTTGGGGTCAGTTTGGGAGTTGAAATACAAGTTATAGATGCCACAACAGTTGGATAGGATCCACGACGTCTTTCACATATCTAAAATTTTTCAGTTTCATCAAAATGAATCATATTCCATTGACTAGGGATAATTGGATATCGAATACGACACGACATGTTTATAGTAGACAATATAGATCTAGTATCATCGTGGGAAGGTGTTGTATGGGTGGACCACTCCTTTGGATTTGATGTTGTGAATGCCTGGTATAATTTAAAAGGTACATATGAGTAAGAATCCTCGATGCGTACCCAGTTCCCATAGATGATTTTAGTTCTTCCTTATTATATTTTTCATTGTAATGTGTTGTTCGAACATTGTTTCTTATGAGATGATTTTTCCCTTGTTCCATAATGTGTGTAAAATTCCTGATGCCTAAGGAAGAGAGGACTTAGTTCCTAATCAATGCACATTAATTGCATTATGAAGAAACCAATGTGGGGGTCATTACTGTCTAGAGTGTATAGTATCAAGACATTTAGGATATAGTTCACTAGTTCTTTTATTAAGTAAATGTGGTCGTTGTGAATTTGGGGTGTTTCTTCTGATGTGTTTGGTTGTTAGTGGTGTTTCACGCGTGGAGAGATCCTTGAATGATATCTCATGGGGTGGTTGATCAGACCCCAATTCCATCATGACTTGTTGTTGTATTCTCAAGGAAGAGAATTGTTTGTTATGTATCTCATATAATGTCACATACCTATCATGTCCCTTAAATTGTTATTTCCAATGTTTGGTGTTTTTTGCCAGGTCAGAGTAACTCTTTTCAATAGATTTCCAATTTCCAATTTTTTAATAATGAGTCTAAATAGTGAGTTGATGGTGTGTTAGAACAGTGAGTCTGGATGGTGAGAGGTAATAGTGAGTTGAAATAGTGAGTCGGAATAGCGATTTTAACAGTTATTTATAGTGGTGAGTTGGAATGGGGAGTCAGAATGGTGAGTCTGAATTGTGAGTCAATACTGGAACTCAGGACGGCTGAGCTGGAAAGGTGATGTGCTACAGTGACTCACCGTATTGGCTCGCACTAGTTTCTTGCCAAATAATTAAACCTCTTTATATCTCACCAAATGACGACTCACAACAATGACTCGAATGGAGACTCTCTTAGGGGATTTACAGTGGGGACTCATCTAAAAGTGAGTCATTTCCAATAATTTTCTCTTTTTTTTTGTATTTTTCGAGTTTCACCCATTCATTGATTACATTAATGTAATATGAGTTTAATAAAAATTTAAATTAGGTTTTCAACTATTTCAAGCGATATGTATCATATTTTTATATTACTATGAGTCTGAAGTCGTTTAGTTTTTCAAAGTGCATAATCATGTGAAGAACTGTCTTTAATGAACAAATTATGATGTATCTAAATGATGACCCTATTTTTTATCTTCAAAGTGTTGAAACACCTTTATCCATGTAGTTTACTTCTAGTAATATAATTGTATGAAGCACCCATAAACATTCATTCCATAGTATTTGTGCTATTGTGCTGCACAAATTTGTTAAGGTTTCCTTCATGTTTTGTGCTGCATATGCATCCCAACATTGGCGCAATAAGGAAGTGATAATCACTTCTTCTTCTTCTTATTTGGTTTTCTACTATCTCTTTCAATTTCATATCATGAGGGGTGGGTATATGAATTATTCTTTATTAATATTTATGAATCAAAATTAAACAATAATTACAGAATCAGCTTCAAATAAATAAACAATAGATGGTGAAGGTGACATATGATCATACTATTTTATTGTTATTTTGATCAATGTTTTCAATTGCATATGCTACATCCCTTTTAAAAATCATAGCCATTGGTGGTCCTTGGTTATAAATATAATTTTTATTAATGAATGTATGTATGATTCTCATTGAAGAAATAAATGGAATATATTTTCCTTATATATTTGGCATAAAAAGATGGAAGCCCCATGAATATATCATTCTCTGATGACCCATAAATTAATAAGTGGAAATTGAGTGATGAATTCACTGTTAAATCTGAAAATGTCTTTCCTTGGTTCATGCGATGATGTGATATGTGTGGGATTGGTATACCTCTTATTGTTGTATGGTTCTGGTCAGGGATGTGTGATGTGGTATGGTCCAGGTGGTGTAATGGAATCTTCTAATAATAGATAGATTGATTGTGGAATGGAAGAAAAAGTTTTGAATAACTGAGTTGGGATTAGGTTAGGTGGTTATGTGTTGTTGGGTGTGGTTTTGGGTTCGGGGTTTTTTCAATTGATTGGATGGATTGGACGGGATGACACTGAAGAATGGTGATATCAGTGTTTTGTGTGTGTGTTAAATGGAGAGGAATGTAAAGTGGGTTAATTTTCTATGGTTCTTCGTTCTCTATTTTATTTATCCATGTGGATTGTTGTGTGCTATGATTAGTAGGTTTCCAGGTAGTGATGGAATGAATAAATTATTTTTTAATTAATAATGAGAATTGGTTGTGGGTATAAATTTAGTTTATAGCTTTTTGTGTGGTTGTTCATTTAGAGGTTGAAGGAAGGTGGTATTTTGAGTTGACTATTGGTTGAAAACCCATAGTTTGGGCTTGAGTTTATGGTATCATATAAGTATTATATATATTTTCTTTGTGGAATAAATATGCACCCCACCCTAGTTTTGTACTAGGTACCAAACACCCCCATCGTCATGGGGAAGGGTGTCCTTTCCAAACCTCCCAGTGGGATTATAAATGACTGGCCACTAGCTCTTTCCTTCCCCATATTACAGGAAGTTGTATTCGAGGACTCTTTAGACAAGTTGTGGTTTTGGGGGCCCATGTTTATGTGGGAGAGTTTTTCATTTACTAGTTTTCTTCTGGATGAGATGTGTTGTGGTTTCCCATGTAACTTTTGGATGATATTTCTTGTGTATTTACAGGTGTTTTGCGATGTGATGTGTTATGTGACCCATCTGTGTGAGGGTGGGTTGTGATATGGTGTGTTTGGAAGATGTGAGAGTTCTAGGATGTTTTTCATTTGGGTTTTACAATGGATAGTTAGTGGAAAAGTGGTCTTGTTTTCCCAATTATAGATGTAAATTATATCTAATTACATGACAAGTGTTATTTGGTGAGCATCCCTTAGTAAGGATGGGATAGTTAGTATACCATGATTTCATTTTTTCACTTATGTTGTTTTCTAAAGATATAAATTGAATTCTTATATCACTTGTTCATGAGATAATTGGTTTTTACTACTGACTTAACTTGTATGATCACAATAAATATTTAAAATGGTGGTCATGTTTCCAGGAGGATTACGTGGACGATGATGGACCTTACTAGCTTGAACGTTAGGATCATTTTCATGTCACTAGTTAGACTTTATTTTGGTATTAACTTTGGATTGTCATTGTATCTATACCGGTTTTATTATGAATATTTATGTGGGATGGATTTTTCTCTTGTTAATATATATTTAGTATTTTTTTGTGTTATAACATCTCATCTCCTAACCTTGTTTCTTTATAAAAGAAAATGCCTCCCATTTTTTGTGGGATTTGTTTACCATTACTGATGGTTTCCACTATGGGGCCTACTGGTGGTGGGACTCATGGTTCATTATCTCAAATTCACTATTTCTAGTCTATGAGGGTAATCGTTTGAGGTTAGGGGTTGTGACACACTTCTTCCACATGATTTTTAAATTTATTATAAAATTTTATCATTAAAATTAATATTTTTTGACTTTTGAGGTGGTAAATTTTAGTGAGAGAATAATTATATGGTATATAAATTAATGGAATTATTTGGTAAACTATTGTGATTTTTTGTCAAAATTATTTTATGTATTTCTTCCTAAATAGGTGAAAATGTCCAATGAATGAAAAATATAACACTTTCATCTAATTTTTTACAAAATTTTATTAAAAAACTATTACAAAAAATAGATAAATGGTGGCTTCCATTGGAATACTCCAATGGATGTCTTCAAAATGGATTCCCCACAATTCCCCCATTCCCTCACAAGATCTCCAACCCACTAACTAGCCACCATTTCAACTACGACCTTATTAAACATCAACTTCGATATCAATTTTCTCTCCCCATCATCAACACCACTACAACATAATCACACATGAACACCACCACCCACATGAAGATGACCTACTATCATCAGCTAGAATTGGCCAATCCTATCTATCCATTATGTCATCTACCTATCCTAGGATGATCTTCACCTTATACTAAAATCTATTTGAGATTGGAACCACCCATGCCATAATGGATCATCATGGTTAGGCCTACCCTGACAGAAAAACCTGGGAATTCTATACAACAAACCCAACATCAATTTATTAAATTTACATGGGTGTTGTGTAACCTTCCGCATAATAGTTTAGGGTGGTCCTTATTAGCCCCTTTAAAATAATCATTTATTTTATTGAGATTTCCTCATGTATAAAATTGATATCAATTTTATTTTATCATATTTTTATTTTACACATTGACTTATCTTGAGCACTAACAAAAATTATGTTTGTAAGGGATAATTTAATAAATTTTTTATTATAACATCATAGGATTTTTTTAATATGTACTTATTTTTATGACTTACTATACATCATCCTTTTAATTGATTATATATATAGTCATGGTTGTCTATTATTACTTGTATGTATATCTAAAAACCTAAAAATATATCCAATATATTTTATTGATGTATAATTGATGATAAAGATATATGTTATGGAAACATCAAATAATATGTTGCACAATATATGATAATTGAAAACAATATATCAAGGGAGATATTTGATATAAAACTAGACAAAACTCATCTATGTTACACCTCAGGTCATGCATGATTTTGGAATTTTTGAATTGACCAACCAATACAATATTCTCTATAATATTCATGTGGATTATTTCATTTATTAATTTCTTTGTATTTTATGCATGTCAAACACTACTATGACAAAGCATAAAATAAAAAACAAGATTGAAGTGTGATTTTGTGATGAATGTTTTCAATTAAAGTATATTATATTTTTAGGGTGGCAATATAGTCTGAACTAATTAAATATTAATTTATAAAATTCACATAGAAATATTAAGACACCCTCAATGTGATGTTGGGACTTATTTCCATCCATTACTCAAAAAAATGTAAAAACATTGTACGAGGTGCTCATCATCCAATCTTGACGGTGCCTTGTACTACTGGGGAGTACATTTGATTGTAATGGAATTAATTATCTAATGTAGGGATGAATAAAGTATCTAATTATTTTTTTCAATTTAAAGGAAAATGAATGGTGGAATCAAGGATAAATTTCTAATTAGTTGGGACATTAATCAACAGTTCATGGAATCACCTGTCAATGTGAATGTACTGTGTATCACCTATGTTCAAACTCTATGAGTAGTCACATAGAAAATGATTATAGATAATTAAAGGGATCTCCAGGATTCATTTACATAGTATAATCATGAGATAATGTATTCAAAATATAGTATTGACATATACCAAGGATTGAAAAAATAGTGGGATACATTTGATGATATTAAAATTATTTAATCAAAAATTTCTAAAAGGTATTAAGGTTAAATTACTCAATGGTAATGATTATTGGTTGTGTATAAATGTGGAAATCAAAAATACCACCAGAACATTGTTAATTTTATCCATTTCATATAGTAATAAAATATTTAATTTCCATTACATCAAGGAGTCATACATGTGATTGTACATTTTAATGCATCAATAATAGAATATATTTGTGTTGGAGTCAAAAATTACAATTGAGCATCCTTAAAAAAGAATAAATGTGGATAATGACATGTATAGGATGAATATTTCCTATGAAATAGATGTGAAATGTATCATATTGTCATCTATTACTAGTCAGTTTCAAAAATTCACGAGGGAAAAGAAAATTGCAGGATACTGACTTATCTCTATGAATTAAATATTGTATGAGAATGGAAACAAATGTATGATATGTCAAGTTCAAATTTTATGTTTATAGTAGAATAAGTGAATCAAGAAGGCCCTAATGTATACAAGATAATCAGGTAAATTGAATGTCATAGAGCACATGGAATAATGCTAAACTATGACATAGAGATAGATCCCAATTTTTTGTAAACTATCAACATTGATGGCTCTAATTATTAATAACAACATTAGAAAAAAGAAAATGTCACAACAAAATATTTTTTCTATATAACTAAACAATGATAAGGATATTACGAATACAAATTCACCAGTCCTTATGATGAACAAGTAAAGTAATCAAAATGGTAAGGAGATGATATCATTATACAAGATGAACACAATAATGCATTTTTCCTCCAAAATATAAAATATATAGATGGAGGGAAATGAGAAGTAGGTTTTCATATTTCTATTTGGAATGAAGGGATAATGAAAATATTACTAAATAGGTAGAATGAAGAATAAGTATTTTCATCTACTTCATGTATTATTTTCAAAATAATGAAATATTTTTTTCCTTTATATTGGATATTCAATATTTTATGTTTCACATAAATTTATATTTAAATATATGACCCATGTAAATTCATGTAGATTTAAATGGGAGAAGTAGGTCTACAAAGTGAAAATTGTGTGAGTTTACCCCCCATTTGCAGTGGGATATTATCATCTCACATTGAATTATGTTTTGTTTATTATATAATATATTATATACTATGTACATTCAAAAGCCATAAAAATAATATGAATATATATAATGGAAGCCTGGAAACTTATTTCATGTTTGTGAAGAAATGATATTACTTTTATATGGTTAACATATTTTTGGGAATGGTGATTCTTAGAAATTTCTTATATAAAATGTAATTAAAAAACCTAGTAATGAAAATCAAGGGAAAATCCAACTACATGAATTTTACAACTCCTACATAAGGAACTTTGTGATTGGTTAGGTATATAAGAAGTGACTGTAGATATTCCTCCGATCAAAGAATTTTAACTAAAATGAGTTGAATCGTCTGAATATATGTAATTCAAAATTACAATGGAAACTTTCCAAAGAACCCATTTCTAGGAATGGAGTAACAGACCGTTAATTATTGAAATTTTTTCTTGATAATTTATGTTTTCCATTTCTAGTAGAGGTGGGGGTTGTTTTTCGTAATTCGTTAAATTTAAAAATTAATATTTGGTATGTTTATATATATATATATATATTATGTGGTAAAAGTCATATTCCATTTAAATATTTAATGAATTAAATAATTTATTAGAAAAATAGATTCTTTGGAATACTAATTCACGTTTTCATACTATGGTGGATGATTTCTTAACAAGGAATTTATTTATATATTAATGGAGTGTTGGATAGTATCAAAACAAACTACCCCTTATGAATCATTTTATAATATTGTTAGTGAAATTAGGAATTAGAAATTTATTGACATTTTCAGATCAATTATGATTATGGAAACTCTTTCATTATCCTTATGGGGATACTCCTTGCGAACATCATCATATAATCCTATTAGTGAACAATCTAAATTCATATGTGAGATTCCATATGAGTTATGGTGTGAAAAATTAAAATATGTAATAAATATATTTGTGGTAAAGTAAAAACTATTTCAATAATATAGACCCAGAAAATTTCCCATCTATAAGAATGGGGCATATTATTATATGGAATCCAAAAAACTAATAGATATTAAAAAATATAACCCTTCATATGAAAATTTTATTGAAGAAAAAAAACACATTTCTATAAAGGGATCAAATTTATAACAAAAATTGTATGAGAATTTTATAGTTATATGAATTTAAAGATCTATATACACAATAGGTGGTATGGGTAAAATATTCATATTATATAATGGGAGTTTGAAGATGATATCATGAAATTTTATAATGTAAGACAAATCATTGATTAGAGATCATGAGATGTATCGTTTTTTGATTAATTTTGGTGACACATTACTCATTGCAAATGATTTACCTTTTAATTATAAGGAAAAATAAGAATGTTTTGTTGTTTCAAAATGAAAATATTCCATGAATTATGAAATGGAGACTGTGTAAAAAAATCATGTTTGGATGTTAATAGACACTCAAGTTAATATTAATTACATGGGGTTAAAACTAGTACATAATAAATAACTAGAAATTTTTTGTAATATCAATACCTGTATATATAGATTAATCCTAAAGGGATTCATAAAACATTGTAGAATACACTATAAAAAACCTTCTCACCAGTAGTGATGCTCAATTCCATCACAATAAAAAAAATTAATACTAGACTTCTAAGATTATTATATTTATAAAATGGATGTAAAAAATTATTTTCTAAAAGGGATATTCGATGATGATTTTTATATGATTCAACCTAATGAGTATGTTAATATATATAATTCCAACAATGTGTGAAAGATTCATTGATCGATTTAACATTTGAAGGATGAATCATGATAATGGAGTGTTTTTCTTTATGTGTCTATATAACACCCCAATAATTTGTCTTATAATTTGAAATACATTAGGTTTTGAAAAAATAGTAATTTCAAATTATGTCTTTTATAATAATACATATAAATAATTATAATTTATAGCTTTGAAATTAATTAATTTATATTCTATAAAAACAAATACTGTGTTATAAAATTATTTTGTGTAGAGGAATATTTTAATATTTTAATATGAATTTTATTTTTTAATAAAATAATTTCATTTAGAAGATTTTTAAATTAAATATTTTATGAATAATATATATTCACTATAATAACTCTTTTTTTAAATACGAAATTATATTATGAATATATTCACTATTAACATCACACCATACAACTTTGTGGTATATTTCATCATATATAATTTCAATCCATTAGATATCTTATGTTCACGTACACTAAGTCCATAAAAAACCACAAATTATTATAATTATAACCTAGCCATTAAATATAAAGTTTCTACTTTTTTTTAATTTTATAAAAAATATACACCATTTTGATCAGTTTTTTTAGAGTCTAATAGGACCAACTAATATTTTTTGGTTTTTATTAACTTGGAACTTATAAATAGTAATATTATACTATTTAATAGTAATATGATCCTTATGAATATTAACTTCACCAATAAAAGTATAAATAAAATTTATTCACCTTATTAATGATAGTGAACGTTTTAAAAATAAAAAAAAATTATTGATATTTTTATGAGTAATAAATATTTAGTTAAAATTTAACTTGAAAAATTTATTTAAAAGAAATCCATTTTCATAAAATGTATTTGTAAATAAATATTTTTATTTACTAAGATTTTTAGACAATTTCATGATACATCTATTAATTTTTGAACATATTATAAAATCAGTTTAAAATTTAAAATCTAAACTTTTTATTTAATTAATGATTTAATTTCAACATAAAAAATTTATTATTTATATAACTAATTTGATAAAATGAATTAATATTTATAATTCTACATGTCAAATTATGGATACGATTACATTATTGGATTTTTCAAAAATAATTTAAATTTAAGTGAATATTAAAATATGATAATAAACGATAAATTTAAAATACAAGATTTAGTGAGTCATTGGTGAGGTTTGGATAATGTAAGCACACATTTTTCTAACTCAAATGCACATATTACTATTTTTTTCTCAATAATATACATTTTTGGTTTTCAAGAGAAAAATAATAAAATAATGAATAAGATACTCAAAAATCACCCCTATCCTCCACTATAAAACCCACCCTCACTCCCTATTCTAGTCACTTATCTAATCCTTGATGTTTCTCAATGTTAAACAAAAATACTCCTTCCTTTCCACTCCCCATGTATACGAGCTCTTGGTCTTTCAAAAATACCGTAAAACAATTCCCATTAGGATATTTTTAAGGAGGTGTATTGAATAGGTAAAATCCACATCCTTTTATATTTTATTTCATTTCAACTTCCTTTCTTTTATTATCCTCCCTACACCTCCTATTTCCCAATGATATTTATAATACTGTTATCTTATATATTCTGTAATTATATGATTTTGTTGGAAGAGCCATAATCAATATTCTTACTCCCTCTCTATTCTTTTAAATACGATATCATAGTTCGGGTGGGTTCTATTTACAACATTTGTGGACGACGAACGTTCATTATTCAATTCCTTTTTAAGGCTATTCTTGAAAGCATTTTTATGGTTGATCCAGATTATATAATATTTATTATATTATATTTATTGATTTTGGATCCATCATTTATATATCATATTAAATAATTGAACAAAATAAGTTCATTATGATCCAAAAACCATTGTAAAAATAAAAATGATTATCACTAAAGGTCATGTATATTTATTAATATACATAAAATTTAGAAAAATGATATATATAACCATTTATAAATATTTATTTTCATTAATAATATATATGTTCAATTCTACAAAATTATATCCATTCAACATGAACTCTTTTACTTATAATCAAGTAGATCAGTCATGAAATCAAGGAAAATAAACACTCTCGAATGATGGAATTGAGTATTATATGATATCGAAAAAGACATAAATGAAAATAATAAAATAAATATTGAATTAAATATAAGTATATAATGTTATTATTTTGTTAATTAATGGATCTATTTTTATTATCCATGACGTTAAGGTCCAGTTCAGAACATAGTTTGACATAAGGTAAATGTTTCCTCATCTCACATCCATTTTTGTAAGATATTATAGATTCACTACTATTAGTTTGGTATGGTATATGTATAATTGTAATTGATGTATAATATCACAAATTTATTTATTTTAAATTTATAAAATTTATCAATTTTGATTATTATCTTCTGGGCATATGATTCGATTGACTATGACGTGTTAAGGGAATCCACCCCACCATTCATTTTACTTTTAGTATAATCCTTCACATTCTTCACCCAAATCTAATGATTATATATTTTTTATAAATATTCTATATTATGTTTCTATGTTCAAAAACAATATATTTATATCATTTTGTCTCTTTTTATGTTGAATATATATCTTAAAATAGTCCCCTCCATAATTCTTCTCAAAAAATAAGCCTCATTTCGGGTAACTTCTTTAATTAATATCCATTTTCTAGGGAAATATTTAATCATTTTTAACTGTCATTTAATTATAAAAAAACATTTTATAATGAAAATAATATCTTGGTTCATTTTTGGTTTTATGAAAACAATCATTCCTTTATTCTTTAAAATTTATTTCATATTTTCCTTATACTGCCATGTAATGTTTTATTTAAAAAGTTTCTTTAAAAAATATTTTTATATGATTTAAATTTATTGGAAGGTTATTTATACCAAAATAATAATTTATATGTACTTATAATTTCTTTTTAGCAATACACATGATTAAAAACTGATTTCATGGAAAATATGAATGATTTTCTGAAAGAACTATTCCTTCAAAAGAAAAAAGGATTTTTATGATCTCATTTTTACTTATGTGAGATATATTTATTTTTTACCACTTATTCCTAATATGTTGTGTATGTTATTCATGTTGGTATATCATATCACTAGTCTCCAAATTATCATGAAATTCTATGGGATAATAATTTGAATGATTCAAGGCGGTATTGGACACTTTGGTATGATTAAGGATTGTTTCTTCAAGAATGTTTCAATGGTCTCACTTAAATTTATCTTCATCTATATAATAATCATTTTTTGAATCATGTACTTAATTTAAATTTATCTTGTATGATATCTTCTACAATATGTTGTCTTTGGGTTTCTAATTATTTTGACAAGGGATGTCTTATCTTGATACCATTCACCACATTACGTTGAATGGTTTGTGTTTTTGTTTAATGGTTGGGGTCGAGTTATTTAAATTTCATACGTTGGATTCAATGTAAATTTTAATGCATATTATGTTCACCCCATTTATATGATAAATTCATTAGGCTTATTATGTTTTCGGTGGGGCCTACTATATCCCCTCGATGTATTGATAAGTATCATGAGACACAGTAGTTGGGGTTATTAACCATTATAAATGGTATTGGATTGATTCCATGACAGTATAGTTATGATGTATCACACTATCCATTCCTTAATTATTAAACTAGTAATTGATAGTATATATGGTTATTCAACTAGTAGAATTCACACAATAATGTGTTATTATGACATCATTTATTCGACTCTAATTCCTACAATGTTATGTTTATGATTATTATTAATTGAATGTCAACATCTAATTTTTCATCTTCACATATTATTTATCTTTCACCAATAATATATAACCCTACTAATAATCATTTCTCACCACTTTCTTATGATTATTTTTCTTAGAATAGGAGTAGAAAACAGTGTATAACCTTTCAAGGGTGTAATTTGTTTCAATTTATATTGTATAATTTTTTCCCAATGTATTATGGGTATCACTTATATAATCTTGTTTTCCATGTCTATTGAATTTATTGGTACTTCTTGTTTTTATTCCATGTAATCGTGGTAATTTAATAATAAAATGCACCGTCTCTAGTCTTCTAGTTTTAGGGAATTACATTTGGTATCCTAGGATGATTAGTAGTATCCATGGAAACTAGATTTAGAAAACATATATTAATGAACAAAACCCTATGATATACTTTGAGGATAAGAACAATGTCCACTTGTTCTAGAACATATGATACTAGGGGAAAAAAATCTGACAATGTGTTCTAAGGTTGAATCTGGATAACCTCGTATATTACAATGGGCCTAACTACCTATCTTGTTTGAAACTCCCAATGGTTATTCATAGGATAAGTCGCATTTTTCATACATTAAATTTTAAAGGATTTATGTTTCCAATGCAAACAATGTATATGGCTCTAGGATTTATGATGCATAAATTTATGTTAGGTCTTATAACAAGTTTATTGTTAAAGAATGTTCATAATTTTATGACCTAATCTAGTATATGTAATTTTTTAGAAATCTATCATAGAAAAGTTAATGGGATCTTCACCAGAAACTTGATAAAAATAGTAACAAGGACCATATATTTTATGGTCTTAATCCAAAATTTCAAATAGAAATAGTCTCTATGTTATATTAATCATATGAGAAAATAGTATCTTGTGTTAACAAGCTAATTAAGCAACTCTCTGAGTAATATGGATTTGAAGGGAAGCAATATAGGAAAATGATGGAAGATAAAAGGATGGATAAAGGGAATAAGTGAGTGAAGGGTATTCCCACATATGATAACTGTGGAAAGAATCACACTTGAAATTCACAATGGGAATGGGAGTTAGTAATAAATTTTGAGACCAATGACACCACATTCTTGATTTCAAGGTAATGAAAATTGATTCTAATGTATGATGACTCATTTGGGTAGAGATTGGAAACTATGTGAATCAATGTCTCATGCAAGAAATAAATATAACTCAAATTATTCTATTGTATAATTATAATTTTATTATAATGCCTCATATGAAGAGTAATAATTAATATGTCAATATTGGAATAATTTAATTTGAATATTTTAGAAGCAATGTAAATGTTATAAGAATTATGTAATATATGATGATTGTACTAAAGTATGTTTTCATTAAGGATTTGAGACCATATGTTGAATGGTCCTAAAATAAGATATTCATTAAGAAGTTAATACTTTTGGTAAATAAATGATTGAGGGAAAACCCCTTAATATAATTATGATGTTGAGATAATGATGATGAAAATATTTCTTTGGATAATTACTAAATTCTTTGGAATATATGATTGAAATGTCAGTAACTGGTTTATGCTATCATCAGTGGAGATTATAGAACTTTTGTATTTAAGGAATATATCCATCAACATTTATCTTATTTAAGGATTACAAAATAATTCACATCCCAATACTATTTAATATTAATTAGAGTTATTACCATATGATTATATTCATATCTTTGGAATGTGAAAATTTAAATCTTCTTCATGTTGACTAAGAGATAATGATATGTTCATCTTGGAAATTCAGTGATACTCATTAGAATTTGTTGAATCTTTATAATTATTAATTTTTAATCATTTATGAATGGAGAAATTGGATTATTGTATGTGGTTTTTGTGGTTAGTTTATTACATCCCCACATGACACAAACTGTACTAAGTGATGAATTATAGGAAGTTCTTGGCATGATAAAAGGATAAGATTGGGTGTGTGAAATAGAAATGTATATTTATACACATACAGAGTTGAATAATTACTCAAATCAAGAAAAAGAGTCTTAAATAAAATGTTTTCATATTATCATAATATTTTATAATATCAATGATTTTTTTGTAATAGTAGTTTATTGTTTTAAGTAATCCAATTTCATCTAAACATGTTCTCTACCACATTCCATCTGAATTTAATAGTATTATTTTTCTTCCATGTCTATCTTTTTAAATCCAAAAATTGTCTCCACATTCAAAAGAATAGTTTTTGTGGTGGCCACCTCATTTACCATAACCTCTTTTTAAGAGAATATTTTATTAACCTTATTTCTGAGGAGGGTTTTCTATAGGGAAATTTTATTTATAAACATTTAACATTCAAAGTGAAATTTCTAATTATGAGGACACAATTCTGTTGAGAGATGGATAATGTAACACCCTATTAGTTTTTTTTGTAATTCTAAATAAAATATGTTATAAAAAATAAAAATTTAATATAAACTGTATAATTTAATAATAATACATATAAATCCTTATAATTTATAACTTTCAAATTAATTAATTAATTTTCAAAATAAAATAACATATTATAGAATTTTTTTTTATATATGAATATTTTAATATGAATATATGTATTTTAATTTATTTTTTTTAAAATATTATTTTTCTCAAAATGTTGTTTACTTAAATATTTTACGAATAATATATTGATTTATTATTATAATTATTTTTATAAATACAAAATATTGTTACAAATATATTCACTATTAATAAAAAACCCCAATATTTTATTTTATATTTCATAATAAATAATTTCAATTCATTACATAGATTATATGAACTCAATATTGATTCTCTACTAAAGAAGACTTTTTTATAGTTTTAACCTATCCATTCAATTTGATAATTCCTTTTCTATGATTTTAATTTTTAATAACAACCATACCCCATTGGGATTCATATGTTTTTTGAGACTAATAGGATCAACTAAATTTTCAATGAATAGTAACATGACCCTTATGAATAGTAATTTTACCCTTTGGAATTGTAATATTACCCTTATGAATACAAGCATCACCCATGAATGTACAAATAAAATTTAAGAACCTTAAAACTCATAGTGAATCCTTTAAAAATTAATAATTATCTATTGGTATTTTGTGAGTAACAAATATTTAATTACAGTTTTAAATTAATAATTTGATTTAATTTTTATAAAAATATATTCTAAATAATTTTTTTTGTCCTATCATTTTAGCATAATTTAATGACACGTCAGTTAATTTTTTTAATCTATTACAAAATCATTTTTAAATTTAGATGTAGTATTTTTCATATACATAAAAATTTTATTTAAAAATTAAACTTCAGTAATTTATTAAACTATTTTGAAATAATAGAGTTCATTTTTGAATTATATACATCAATAATTTTTATTCATAATTTTAGGTTTTTTTTAAAATATTGATTTTGTTTTCAGAATTGTAAAATCCTATAACTAATTATAAATGCTAAATACATGATTTATTGAGTCTTATGTGATGTATGAATGATGTAAGAAAACATGGTTAGAACTCAAATGATATTATATTTTTTTTGTCTCAATAATCAACATCATTGGTTTTTGGAAGAAAAATAATAAAATAATTAATAAGATATTCAAAAATCATCCATTTCCTCCACTTTGAAAACCACCCTCACTCCCTCTTCTCCCCACTCGTCTAATACATGAGGATTCCCATTGTTCTTCCCAAATAATCTTACCTAGTCTATCCCCATGAATAAGTGATATTGTTATTCCGAAAAGACAAAAACCCCTTTACCTTTAGGAGATTCTCAAACATGTGTATTCAAGAGGTAAAATCCACTTCCTTTTTCTTTTCTTTTAATTTGATGATCCATTATTTCGTTATCCCATCATCGCCACCTCTATATAAATGAACTTGAAAAATCTAGTATCATATATAAAATTGAATTATATCATGTTTATGGATGAACCATCATCAATATCTTTACTCTGTTTTTTATTTTAAATTCGATATCATTATTCGAGAGATGTTAATTTACATTCATCATCGATGAAGAACATTATTTCTTCAATTCCTTATTCAAGTATGGTAATGAAACCATTTTATTGTTGAACCATATTCTAAAATATGTAATATAACTTATGTAATGATTTTTAACCATAATGTATATATGATAAAAAATAATAGAACAAAACTAGATCATTGTGATCGAAAACCCATCATAAAAATCTAAATGGTTATCACTAAATGTATTATCTATAGATTTATACTCATACAATGCATCCAAATTATATATATAACCATTTCAAATCTTGGATATTAATTTAAATTTTTTCTGTTCAAATCCGTAGAATTGTATCCATTCTACTTGAACTTCATTACTTATATTCAAGTAGACTGATCAAGAAATCAAGGAAAATGACCCAACATGAATGACGAAATTAAATATTATAACTTATCAATTAAAAAAAGATATTAGTAAAAATCAAAATAATAAAATATAATTTTATAAGGTTCCAAATTATTTAATTTAAGGATTTAATTTTATTATCCATGATGTTATGGTAATGTGATGAACATGTTCAGGAATAATGGAATGTTTTCCTCATCTCACTTCCATTTTTGAGAGATAGTCCTTATTCACAAATATTAGTTATGTATGGTGTATTAATAAATAACATTGATGTATAGTATCATAAATATATTAATTTTCATGGTATTATTTATATAATTTTATGAATTGTAAATTTATAACATATGATTCTATTGATTACAATGTTCTAATGGAATCCACCTAATCATCATTTTTACCTTTGTGTTATTCACTCAATGTATTTACCCGAATGTAATTATAATTTATTTTTTTTGTACACATTATATATTATATTTTAATTTCCTATATTCATATATTCAGGTCATTTAATATTTTTTTGTGGATTTTATGTTTTAAAATAGGTTCATGTTAGTTATACTAAACAAATAAGGCTGATTTAGTGGAACTTATAAATTCATACAAATTATAAATTATCTATAAATTATTTTTTAATCCATATTTATTTTTATGAAATCACATATTTTATCATGAAAAAATATTTTTGTTAATTTTTTGTTTTATGATAACAAACATTCCTTTCCACTTTAGAATCTCTTTAATATTTTCATTATGTTTCACAAAAATTATTTGTTTCAAAAGCTCATTTGAAAACACTTTTTTCTATATGTTAATTTAGTGGAACATTATTTAGTCCTCAAATATAATTTTTACATATTTATTATTTTTTTCTAGGATTTACATGTTCATAAACATATTTCATGACAAATAAATAATTTTTTTTCTAAAGTAAAATGGTTTTTCTCATATCACTATTACTTCTGTGAGATACATGGCCAGTACACCACTTATTCCATTTGTTTTGTGTTTGTGTGGCCCTTTGGTATATCATATCAAAATTCTCCTTGTTCTTTTTATATTCTAATGTATTATTTTTTGAATTTTTCTAGGTGGGATGGGAGACTTTGGTATTGTGGCCAAACTATTGGTATATGTCACTTATATGGACCTATGAAAGATGTATTTTCCAAAACTATTGGTATATGTCTATTATATTGACCATATACCATTGTATTTGGATAAAACATTGGAATATGTCTACCATATGGAAACGGCTTCACCAAAATAATTGGTATATATCAAAAAATTAAACAAATTATACCAACGGTTCTCAAAACCAGTATAGGTAAACATATTTTTTAGGGAATATTTTGTCAAATAAAATTAAATAAATAAAAATTTAAAATACTTATGAATATATATATATATATATATGATATTCTTCTCACAAAAAGAATCTAAGGTTATTTTTGATTTCATTGTATTTTAAACTAGAGTTGCTCGGATCAAAACGAATCTAGGGTATTTCGAATTAAATATACCAATGGATTTATGAAACCATTGGTATTGGTTTTTCATACTACCTATAAAATTTTTTTATAGAATAGTTTTTTATAAACCTATAACAATGAAAAACTAGCCAAAAATCAGTTCTACCATTAGTATAGGCTATACCCATGGTTTTGATACATATTCCAACGGCTCTAAACTCTTGGTATAGGTATTTGTTTTTACTAGTGTGTTTAGTTGCTTGTAGTAGAGGAATAGTTCAACCTGACCAGAGATAATTACTGAAATGATCTTCTTATTTTTTACTATTTCGTGTTCATTTAATGACTAAAAATCATCACACTGCTTTTTTTCATCAGCTCAAGTCCATTCTCTAATATTTTATGTGTAAAAACCTCTCCTTCCCCTAGTGTTGAGTATACCAATCAAGGGATAGAACATATTTTTTGATGTATGTCGGGGGTGTAGACTCATAATGACACTGCATCAGTCTTGAGAAGATCTCATATTGGTGCATAAGAAACCCTACAATATCATTCCCAACAACAACTGATATAATTCCATATGAACTATTATCTACTGCTTTTGGAAAAGATTCTGGTTTCCATACAAAGATTGTTATCTTTTGGATTTTGTTGGTGATTGGAGTTGTTAGATTGTTAGTTTTCATATGGATCCTCTTAATTACTTATTTCCCAAGTAGTTAGTGGAATAGATAGATGAATATATGGTAGAGGATCCCTGATTTCTTGAGGCATTCCTGGATGTTTTTCCTTAGGAAGATGTGATTCAAACCCGTGGATGTGACGTTGAGTTCAGTATAGTCTTACAGCACTGTGATTCTTTGATTTAGTTGGATATTTTTTATGGAACCTTATGAGTATTTGAGAGTTTAGGATTCATATTGACGACCTAATTAAGAAGAAAACCATATAGTCTTGTGTGTCACTATGGGGGTTCTCTAGTGTTGTTAAAAAAGGAAGATGTTTGTTTGATGTTATGGATAGACTCGCAGAGGTTGAATCATTTGATGATCAAGTATTGATACCCTATTCCATAGATAAATGAACTTTTTTATATATGAGGGGGTAATTTTGGTTTTCTACGATCAATATACGGACTAGATATTACCAGTTAAAGGTAAAAGGGTGGTGGTGATATCCTGAAGGTTGCTTTCTAATGCAGGTATGGGAACATCGAGTACATAGTAATGTCGTTTAGTGTTATGAATGCACCAAACATGTCCATTAGGCTTATGAACTACCACATTCAAGGCGGTATTGGACACTTTGGTATGATTAAGGATTGTTTCTTCAAGAATGTTTCAATGGTCTCACTTAAATTTATCTTCATCTATATAATAATCATTTTTTGAATCATGTACTTAATTTAAATTTATCTTGTATGATATCTTCTACAATATGTTGTCTTTGGGTTTCTAATTATTTTGACAAGGGATGTCTTATCTTGATACCATTCACCACATTACGTTGAATGGTTTGTGTTTTTGTTTAATGGTTGGGGTCGAGTTATTTAAATTTCATACGTTGGATTCAATGTAAATTTTAATGCATATTATGTTCACCCCATTTATATGATAAATTCATTAGGCTTATTATGTTTTCGGTGGGGCCTACTATATCCCCTCGATGTATTTATATGTATCATGAGACACAGTAGTTGGGGTTATTAACCATTATAAATGGTATTAGATTGATTCCATGACAGTATAGTTATGATGTCTCACACTATCCATTCCTTAATTATTAAACTAGTAATTGATAGTATATATGGTTATTCAACTAGTAGAATTCACACAATAATGTGTTATTATGCCATCATTTATTCGACTCTAATTCCTACAATGTTATGTTTATGATTATTATTAATTGAATGTCAACATCTAATTTTTCATCTTCACATATTATTTATCTTTCACCAATATTATATAACCCTACTAATAATCATTTCTCACCACTTTCTTATGATTATTTTTCTTAGAATAGGAGTAGAAAATAGTGTATAACCTTTCAAGGGTGTAATTTTTTTCAATTTATATTGTATAATTTTTTCCCAATGTATTATGGGTATCACTTATATAATCTTGTTTTCCATGTCTATTGAATTTATTGGTACTTCTTGTTTTTATTCCATGTAATCGTGGTAATTTAATAATATAATGCACCGTCTCTAGTCTTCTAGTTTTAGGGAATTACATTTGGTATCCTAGGATGATTAGTAGTATCCATGGAAACTAGATTTAGAAAACATATATTAATGAACAAAACCCTATGATATACTTTGAGGATAAGAACAATGTCCACTTGTTCTAGCACATATGATACTAGGGGAAAAAATATGACAATGTGTTCTAAGGTTGAATCTGGATAACCTCGTATATTACAATGGGCCTAACTACCTATCTTGTTTGAAACTCCCAATGGTTATTCATAGGATAAGTCGCATTTTTTATACATTAAATTTTAAAGGATTTATGTTTCCAATGCAAACAATGTATATGGCTCTAGGATTTATGATGCATAAATTTATGTTATGTCTTATAACAAGTTTATTGTTAAAGAATGTTCATAATTTTATGACCTAATCTAGTATATGTAATTTTTTAGAAATCTATCATAGAAAAGTTAATGGGATATTCACCAGAAACTTGATAAAAATAGTAACAAGGACCATATATTTTATGGTCTTAATCCAAAATTTCAAATAGAAATAGTCTCTATGTTATATTAATCATATGAGAAAATAGTATCTTGTGTTAACAAGCTAATGAAGTAAATCTCTGAGTAATATGGATTTGAAGGGAAGCAATATAGGAAAATGATGGAAGATAAAAGGATGGATAAAGGGAATAAGTGAGTGAAGGTTATTCCCACATATGATAACTGTGGAAAGAATCACCCTTGAAATTCACAATGGGAATGGGAGTTAGTAATAAATTTTGAGACCAACGACACCACATTCTTGATTTCAAGGTAATGAAAATTTATTCTAATCTATGATGACTCATTTGGGTAGAGATTGGAAACTATGTGAATCAATGTCTCATGCACGAAATAAATATAACTCAAATTATTCTATTGGATAATTATAATTTTATTATAATGCCTCATATGAAGAGTAATAATTAATATGTCAATATTGGAATAATTTAATTTGAATATTTTAGAAGCAATGTAAATGTTATAAGAATTATGTAATATATGATGATTGTACTAAAGTATGTTTTAATTAAGGATTTGAGACCATATGTTGAATGGTCCTAAAATAAGATATTCATTAAGAAGTTAATACTTTTGGTAAATAAATGATTGAGGGAAAACCCCTTAATATAATTATGATGTTGAGATAATGATGATGAAAATATTTCTTTGGATAAGTACTAAATTCTTTGGAATATATGATTGAAATGTCAGTAACTGGTTTATGCTATCATCAGTGGAGATTATAGAACTTTTGTATTTAAGGAATATATCCATCAACATTTATCTTATTTAAGGATTACAAAATAATTCACATCCCAATACTATTTAATATTAATTAGAGTTATTACCATATGATTATATTCATATGTTTGGAATGTGAAAATTTAAATCTTCTTCATGTTGACTAAGAGATAATGATATGTTCATCTTGGAAATTCAGTGATACTCATTATAATTTGTTGAATCTTTATAATTATTAATTTTTAATCATTTATGAATGGAGAAATTGGATTATTGTATGTGGTTTTTGTGGTTAGTGTATTACATCCCCACATGAAACAAACTGTACTAAGTGATGAATTATAGGAAGTTCTTGGCATGATAAAAGGATAAGATTGGGTGTGTGAAATAGAAATGTATATTTATACACATACAGAGTTGAATAATTACTCAAGTCAAGAAAAAGAGTCATAAATAAAATGTTTTCCTATTATCATAATATTTTATAATATCAATGATTTTTTTGTAATAGTAGTTTATTGTTTTAAGTAATCCAATTTCATCTAAACATGTTCTCTACCACATTCCATCTGAAATTCATCGTATTATTTTTCTTCCATGTCTATCTTTTTAAATCCAAAAATTGTCTCCACATTCAAAAGAATAGTTTTTGTGGTGACCACCTCATTTACCATAATCTCTTTTTAAGAGGATATTTTATTAACCTTATTTCTGAGGAGGGTTTTCTATAGGGAAATTTTATTTATAAACATTTAACATTCAAAGTGAAATTTCTAATTATGAGGACACAATTCTGTTGAGAGATGGATAATTTAACACCCTATTAGTTTTTTTTGTAATTCTAAATAAAATATGTTATAAAAAATAAAAATTTAATATAAACTGTATAATTTAATAATAATACATATAAATCCTTATAATTTATAACTTTCAAATTAATTAATTAATTTTCAAAATAAAATAACATATTATAGAATTATTTTTTATATATGAATATTTTAATATGAATATATGTGTTTTAATTTAATTTTTTTAAAATATTATTTTTCTCAAAATGTTGTTTACTTAAATATTTTACGAATAATATATTGATTTATTATTATAATTATTTTTATAAATACAAAATATTGTTACAAATATATTCACTATTAATAAAAAACCCCAATATTTTATTTTATATTTCATAATAAATAATTTCAATTCATTACATAGATTATATGAACTCAATATTGATTCTATACTAAAGAAGACTTTTTTATAGTTTTAACCTATCCATTCAATTTGATAATTCCTTTTCTATGATTTTAATTTTTAATAACAACCATACCCCATTGGGATTCATATGTTTTTTGAGACTAATAGGATCAACTAAATTTTCAATGAATAGTAACATGACCCTTATGAATAGTAATATTACCCTTTTGAATTGTAATATTACCCTTATGAATACAAGCATCACCCATGAATGTACAAATAAAATTTAAGAACCTTAAAACTCATAGTGAATCCTTTAAAAATTAATAATTATCTATTGGTATTTTGTGAGTAACAAATATTTAATTACAGTTTTAAATTAATAATTTGATTTAATTTTTATAAAAATATATTCTAAATAAATTTTTTTTGTCCTATCATTTTAGCATAATTTAATGACACGTCAGTTAATTTTTTTAACCTATTACAAAATCATTTTTAAATTTAGATGTAGTATTTTTCATATACATAAAAATTTTATTTAAAAATTAAACTTCAGTAATTTATTAAACTATTTTGAAATAATATAGTTCATTTTTGAATTATATACATCAATAATTTTTATTCATAATTTTAGGTTTTTTCTAAAATATTGATTTTGTTTTCAGAATTGTAAAATCCTATAACTAATTATAAATGCTAAATACATGATTTATTGAGTCTTATGTGATGTATGAATGATGTAAGAAAACATGGTTAGAACTCAAATGATATTATATTTTTTTTTGTCTCAATAATCAACATCATTGGTTTTTAGAAGAAAAATAATAAAATAATTAATAAGATATTCAAAAATCATCCATTTCCTCCACTTTGAAAACCACCCTCACTCCCTCTTCTCCCCACTCGTCTAATACATGAGGATTCCCATTGTTCTTCCCAAATAATCTTACCTAGTCTATCCCCATGAATAAGTGATATTGTTATTCCGAAAAGACAAAAACCCCTTTACCTTTAGGAGATTCTCAAACATGTGTATTCAAGAGGTAAAATCCACTTCCTTTTTCTTTTCTTTTAATTTGATGATCCATTATTTAGTTATCCCATCATCGCCACCTCTATAAAAATGAACATGAAAAATCTAGTATCATATATAAAATTAAATTATATCATGTTTATGGATGAACCATCATCAATATCTTTACTCTGTTTTTTATTTTAAATTCGATATCATTATCCGAGAGATGTTAATTTACATTCATCATGGATGAAGAACATTATTTCTTCAATTCCTTATTCAAGTATGGTAATGAAACCATTTTATTGTTGAACCATATTCTAAAATATGTAATATAACTTATGTAATGATTTTTAACCATAATGTATATATGATAAAAAATAATAGAACAAAACTAGATCATTGTGATCGAAAACCCATCATAAAAATCTAAATGGTTATCACTAAATGTATTATCTATAGATTTATACTCATACAATGCAACCAAATTATATATATAACCATTTGAAATCTTGGATATTAATTTAAAATTTTTCTGTTCAAATCCGTAGAATTGTATCCATTCTACTTGAACTTCATTACTTATATTCAAGTAGACTGATCAAGAAATCAAGGAAAATGACCCAACATGAATGACGAAATTAAATATTATAACTTATCAATTAAAAAAATATATTAGTAAAAATCAAAATAATAAAATATAATTTTATAAGGTTCCAAATTATTTAATTTAAGGATTTAATTTTATTATCCATGACGTTATGGTAATGTGATGAACATGTTCAGAAATAATGGAATGTTTTCCTCATCTCACTTCCATTTATGAGAGATAGTCCGTATTCACAAATATTAGTTATGTATGGTGTATGAATAAATAACATTGATGTATAGTATCATAAATATATTAATTTTCATGGTATTATTTATATAATTTTATGAATTGTAAATTTATAACATATGATTCTATTGATTACAATGTTCTAATGGAATCCACCTAATCATCATTTTTACCTTTGTGTTATTTACTCAATGTATTTACCCGAATGTAATTATAATTTATTTTTTTGTACACATTATATATTATATTTTAATTTCCTATATTCATATATTCAGGTCATTTAATATTTTTTTGTGGATTTTATGTTTTAAAATAGGTTCATGTTAGTTCTACTAAACAAATAAGGCTGATTTAGTGGAACTTATCAAATTCATACAAATTATAAATGATCTATAAATTATTTTTTAATCCATATTTATTTTTATGAAAGCACATATTTTATCATGAAAAAATATTTTTGTTAATTTTTTGTTTTATGATAACAAACATTCCTTTCCACTTTAGAATCTCTTTAATATTTTCATTATGTTTCACAAAAATTATTTGTTTCAAAAGCTCATTTTAAAACACTTTTTACTATATGTTAATTAAGTGGAACATTATTTAGTCCTCAAATATAATTTTTACATATTTATTATTTTTTTCTAGGATTTACATGTTCATAAACATATTTCATGACAAATAAATAATTTTTTTTCTAAAGTAAAATGGTTTTTCTCATATCAGTATTACTTCAATGAGATACATGGCCAGTACACCACTTATTCCATTTTTTTGTGTTTGTGTGGCCCTTTGGTATATCATATCAAAATTCTCCTTGTTCTTTTTATATTCTAATGTATTATTTTTTGAATTTTTCTAGGTGGGATGGGAGACTTTGGTATTGTGGCCAAACTATTGGTATATGTCACTTATATGGACCTATGAAAGATGTATTTTCCAAAACTATTGGTATATGTCTATTATATTGACCATATACCATCTTATTTGGATAAAACATTGGAATATGTCTACCATATGGAAACGGCTTCACCAGAATAATTGGTATATATCAAAAAATTAAACAAATTATACCAACGGTTCTCAAAACCAGTATAGGTAAACATATTTTTTAGGGAATATTTTGTCAAATAAAATTAAATAAATAAAAATTTAAAATACTTATGAATATATATATATATATATATATATATATTATATTCTTCTCACAAAAAGAATCTAAGGTTATTTTTGATTTCATTGTATTTTAAACTAGAGTTGCTCGGATCAAAACGAATCTAGGGTATTTCGAATTAAATATACCAATGGATTTATGAAACCATTGGTATTGGTTTTTCATACTACCTATAAATTGTTTTTATAGAATAGTTTTTTATAAACCTATAAAAATGAAAAACTAGCCAAAAATCAGTTCTACCATTAGTATAGGCTATACCCATGGTTTTGATACATATTCCAACGGCTCTAAACTCTTGGTATAGGTATTTGTTTTTACTAGTGTGTTTAGTTGCTTGTAGTAGAGGAATAGTTCAACCTGACCAGAGATAATTACTGAAATGATCTTATTATTTTTTACTATTTTGTGTTCATTTAATGACTAAAAATCATCACACTGCTTTTTTTCATCAGCTCAAGTCCATTCTCTAATATTTTATGTGTAAAAACCTCTCCTTTCCCTAGTGTTGAGTATACCAATCAAGGGATAGAACATATTTTTTGATGTATGTCGGGGGTGTAGACTCATAATGACACTGCATCAGTCTTGAGAATATCTCATATTGGTGCATAAGAAACCATACAATATCATTCCCAACATCAACTGGTATAATTCCATATGAACTATTATCTACTGCTTTTGGAAAAGATTCTGGTTTCCATACAAAGATTGTTATCTTTTGGATTTTGTTGGTGATTGGAGTTGTTAGATTGTTAGTTTTCATATGGATCCTCTTAATTACTTATTTCCCAAGTAGTTAGTGGAATAGATAGATGAATATATGGTAGAGGATCCCTGATTTCTTGAGGCATTCCTGGATGTTTTTCCTTAGGAAGATGTGATTCTAACCCGTGGATGTGACGTTGAGTTCAGTATAGTCTTACAGCACTGTGATTCTTTGATTTAGTTGGATATTTTTTTATGGAACCTTATGAGTATTTGAGAGTTTAGGATTCATATTGACGACCCAATTAAGAAGAAAACCATATAGTCTTGTGTGTCACTATGGGGGTTCTCTAGTGTTGTTAAAAAAGGAAGATGTTTGTTTGATGTTATGGATAGACTCGCAGAGGTTGAATCATTTGATGATCAAGTATTGATACCCTATTCCATAGATAAATGAACTTTTTTATATATGAGGGGGTAATTTTGGTTTTCTACGATCAATATACGGACTAGATATTACCAGTTAAAGGTAAAAGGGTGGTGGTGATATCCTGAAGGTTGCTTTCTAATGCAGGTATGGGAACATCGAGTACATAGTAATGTCGTTTAGTGTTATGAATTCACCAAACATGTCCATTACGCTTATGAACTACCACATTCATGAGTTATTTGATATGTTTATTTTTGTATTTAGTGATGATAACCATATCTAATCAAAGTCACTGGAGGTGAAAGTCGAGTGTCTCCAAACTGTCTTCTAGGATCTTCGAGGCCTCCAGCTCTACGATAAGTTTTCCAACATTAATATGTGGTGATGATATATTCTTTTACATGTACATAGAGAGTCCAATCAGGGTGTTGAATTAGACCTGTCGAATGTTGAAACTATTGTTTCCATGGAAGTACAAAATACTGTGGAGATGGTTCATAGTATTCTTTGTCTTCTGAGATACTACAAGAGGTATGTACCTAATTTTCTCTAGCAGTAGCTCCATTGAAATATCTAACTAGGGAAGACAAAGCTTATGTGTTGAGTTAGAAGTATTGGGAAGAAATATTCTATCTGAAGTAGAATCTAATGATTGATACAGTGATCTGGTTTCTTGAGGAAGGAGTGATTTTTGTGTTGTTCTATGATAATCACCGTATAGGTTTCTGATTTGTCTTGATGAAACAATGGGTAGTGATAACATATGGGTCTAGGAAGTTACATACCCACAAATGTAACTATTCCACATATTATTTATAGATATCAACAGTCATGTTTTCACTGATGTTGTGGAATAATTACCTCATTTGGGATCACTTTTGGGTCTTCACATATCAAAATATTTTATGTTGTATCATTTCCTTGAAATTTCAGAACATGCTACAATGGAGGTGGATGGATTTTCATCAGGATTATGTTTTTTAGATCACTTTAACTTCAATAAATGGGGATTTATTGAAAAAAATTTAGAGAATGAAGTCATATAAAGTGGTTTCCCTGGAATCTATGGATTCTTGGGAAGTGATGGAGGATTTGGAAGACTTGTACATAGATGCAGGAATGGATGGTGGTAGTGGAAATTTGCTCCAGATGACAGTACAATGTTCTATGATGTAGCAGGTGGAGGTGTCTTAGTTGGGAGACTTGGATTATTAGGTGTTTTGTGATTGTGTTATCCATGGTCATTCTTTTGTGGGATTATAAAAGGATATTCAAACTTATATGCAATTCCATGGACGGTTGTTTGTTCTGATTTTTATGCATGAGGGAGTCCTTTGTGAGTTACATAACTCCCCATTAGTTGTACACCCAAGAATATCTACGATGTACCATGTATTGAGGATACTATTTTTGTGGTTTAGGATTAAATGAGCAGTGAAAGAGTTTTTGTGGATGTTTTTAGTGTTCTATCCAGTGGATGATGAGAATAGTGTTCCCATTGATTTTATACATCCTTTTGATGTCCTCGAGTGGAAGTGGATGAAATATCAATTTATTTTGTCCCAGGTTTATGGAGATATCAGGTAGTACATGATGTTGTCTATGTATTAGTACATCAACAAAATAAATAGGCTCACTTATTAGCACTCATGGAGGCGGGTGTACTGGATACCTTGGAAAGTAGGAATGTGGATTGGGAAGGATGATTGCATGATGTTCTGAGATTCATTTTCTCGGATTGGGACACATGTTATACATCAAGATGTTGGGGGGATTTTAACATGATTTTGGAACTTAGTTACGCCTTATTAATACCTACCAACCTCAAATATATGGGTTAACTACAAGTACTATCCAGACGATGGAGGAAATATAGATATCATGTGTCTTGGACTTTAGAGGATATTGTGTAAGACCCATTCCCTTGGTAGATATAACATACATTAACAGTTATCACCCTTACATTTTAATGTCTCTATTTAAATATTTATATAGAAGACCATGTTGTACATCTTTGTATTAGATAGAGGTTGGGGAGATAGTTTTTCTTCTTCTTGAGGTCATGCATATCAGAACAGAGAACGTTCAAAATTTTCATGAGAGGAAGAAAGATTCACAATACAAGAAAAAAATTATGACGATCTTAGGAGGAGTCCCATGAAGTATGAGTTTGCAGACCAAGTGGTCATAAAGGTTTCTTCTCGACATGGGCACTGGAGAATTGTCAGGGAGAGTAAGATTTCATTGAGGTAATTCTTACCATTCGAGGTGTTGGGGTGAGTTTATGAGGTGACATACATGCTTGAGCTACCACCATAGTGGTAGAGGACCTATGACATCATTCACATATCTAAAATCTTTTAGTATCATCAAAATTAATCGCATGTAATTTATTAAGGATAATTGGAAACCGAAGATGATGCATCATGTGTAGAAAATATAGTAGAGATCCATGACTATCGACAGAAGGGGTTGTGTGGGCAGACCATTCCTTTGGTTCACATGTTGTGGAGGCATGGTCTCCTTGAGGATAGTAATTGGCAGTGAGAAGCATATATTCATTCCTAGTTACCATAGATGTTTTTAGTTATTACTTATTATATTTTTCATTGTAATGGGATGTTTGTAATTATTTTTCTATGATATGAGTTTTTCCCATGTTCTGTAATGTATGATATATTCATGATGCATGAGGAGGAGAGGAACTGATTCCTAATCAAGACACATTAATTTTAAAATGATTAAACGTGTACCAGTGAGTCATTTCCAAACTGCGCGAATAGTATAAATACATGGAGGATTGAATAACCTAGTATGTTTGTTTACAAAATATGTTTTTATGAATGTGGGGTGTTACTTTTAAGTGTTTGGTTGTTAGTGGTGTTTCAAATGTGGTGATATATTTGACAAGCTTCTCATGGTGTGGTTGTTCAGAGCCCTCTTTCTTCTGATCATGGATATGGATTAAAAAGGATCATAAAAGTCTAAGAGGTATATGATAAATTTTCCTAGACCTCTTCAGTCCATTACTTCATGAAAATCCAGTGATTGATGTGTTCTAGGAGGTCATAGTAACTCATTTCAATAGGTTTATAATTTTTTATTTTACAATGATGAGTCAGAATAGTGAGTCAATGGTGAGGCATAACGGTTAGTATAGATGGTGAGTGTGAATGATTAGTTGGAATAGTTAGTAGGAAAAATGATTTTAACAGTTATTTGGGACAATTTATCAAAAAGGTGAGTCAGAATGGTGAGTCAAGACCAGGGACTCATGACTGATGAGTTGGAAAGGTGACTCGTAGTAGTTACTCACCATAGTTGATCACACCTGTAGCATTATGAATGGTAAATTCTATCTCCATCTCACCAAATGGTGGAACATACCAGTGAATCACATAGAAAATCGTATAGGTGACTCACAGTGGTGACTCCTCTAATAGTGTGTCATTTCCAACATTTATTTCTTTTTCTTGTTTTTTTATTATCACCCTTTTATCATTTTATTTTATGTAAAATTAGTTTAATACCATATTAAATTAGTTTTTTATCTATTTAATGGGATATTAGTTATATCATTAAATTTCTACAATTCCAAAGGAATTTAATTTTTCAAAGTTCATTTTATTGTCTGGAATTTATTTTTTGAAAAAATTAAGATGTGTCTAAAAAAAGAACCTATTTTAGATCATCCAAGTTATAAAACACCTTTCAAAGTGATATTTACTTCTTGTAATATCTTTACACAAATAACCCACAACCTCTCTTCCCATAGGATTCATTCCATTGTTCATCACCACATGTTTCATGTATTCCTTCTAGTTTCTAGCCACATAATAATCTCTACATTAGTGAAACAAGGAAGTTCTAATTGCTTCTTCTTCAAAGTAGGATTTCCTTCATATCTCTCAATTGCGTATCATGTAGGTTGGGTTTACAAATGTCTCCTAGTGAATATAGTTGTATCAAAATTCATTAAATATAAATGAATTTTTATATAATAAATATATATTGGATAGGGAAGGTGTCATATGATTGTAATATTTTATTGACATTTTTATCAATGATTTGAATTGCATTGGATACATGCCTACTAAACATCATAGCAATTGGGGGACATTGGTTGTGCACAAAATGTTTATTAATTTATTTATTTATGATTCTTATTGTTAAAATACATGAAATACATCAACCATATATATTCACCTAAATATATAGAATCCCCATGATTATATTGTTCTATAATAACCCCTAAATTAACAACTTGAAATTAAGTGAGGAATTCCCTGTTAAATCTGAACATGTCCCGACTTGGTTAGTTAGATAGTTTATTATCTATGGGATTGTTATGAATTTTTATTAGGGTTTTGGGCATGGTTGTCTGATGTGTGATGGTTCAAGTGGTGTAATGGAATCTCATGTTAAGAGATTGATTAGTTGTATAATAGATGAGAAGTGTTGAACAATTAGGTTAAGATCTAGTAGGGTGGTTTAGTGTTGTTTGGGTGTAGTAGTGGGGTGGGGTTATTTTTCTATTGATAGGATGGATTGGATGATATGAAATTGAATAATTATGATGTCAGTGGTTAGTGTGTGTGTTAAATGGAGAGGAATTATGATGTGGGTAAATTAAACATGGTTATTCTCCCTCTATTTGAATTTTCTATGTGGTTTGTTTTGTGTTGTGATTAGTTTTTTTTAGGTAGTTAGGTAATTAATAATTGTATTGATTTATAAATAATGGGAATTGGATGGGGGTATGAAATTAGAATATGGATTTTTTGGAGGTTTTTAATTTAGAGGTAGTTGTATATGTGGTATTGTAAGTTGATTGTTTGTTAAAAACCCATAGGTTGGTATTTAATTTTTTGTACCATATATGCATTAATTTTATTTTCCTTATGATATCAATATGATCTCCAAGTTACATAAGCACTATGTATCGAAAACCCACATCTTTACAGGGGAGGATTTCATCTCTAAACATCACAGTGGAATAATAGATGACAGTCCAATTGTTGTTTCCTAATCTATATTCCAAGAAGCTGAATCCAAAGATTCATTAGACATGATGTGGCTTGTGGGGCCCTAGTGTGTAAAGGAGAGTTGTTTTTCCCAGGATTCTTCGAGATGAGATGTGTTGTGTTTTCCTTGGTGTCTTTCAAATGATATTTTTTGTTTTTTACTAGGTCTTTTTGGGATGTAATGTGGTATGTAACCCATGTGGATGCGTGTGTGTTGTTATATGGTTTGTTTGAAAGAGATGTGAGTTCTAGGATATTTCATGTTAGGTAGGGAGAGTTTCTATTTATTGGGAAACTCGTGTGGGTTACCCTATATTCATTTTTCATTACATTACTTTACATTATTTTTGTTATTTGGTGAGAGTGCCTCGATGAGGTTGGGATGGGAATTATCCATTGATAGGTGTTGTTGCCTTTCGTTTTATTCCTTAAAAGAGAATATTATTCTTATCTAACATGTTCTTGAGAGACATTTGTTTTTAATACTAACTGTACTTGTATTCTCACACTATCTATATAAATCATTGGTCATGTTTCTATGAGCATTACTTTTATTGTGATAGACCATACTAGCTTAGATGTTAGGATAGTTGTTGTCTCACTGCGTAGCCTTGCTTTTGGGATTTACTTTGTTGTTTCATTGTATTTTAACCAGTATTCATTTAAAAATGAATCTGGGATAAATTTTACATAATTTTACATATTTCATAGAGTTTTTATTGAAGAAACATCTTATCTCTCATTATTTTATTTTTAAAAGGAATATTCCTCTCATTTTTTGTGATATTTGTTTAAAATTGCTAGTGGTTGCCACTACAGGGACTACTTTTGGTGGGACTCATGGTTCATTATCTCACTCTATTCATTTCAGGTCCATGAGGGGAATCTATAAGGATATGGGGTTGTGACATAATTCTTCCACATGTTATTTTGAATTATTATAAATAGTTTTATTTAAATTTAATTTTTGAAGACATTAGAGGTTGTGATTGTTAATTATAGGATAATTCTATTCCATAGAAATTAATGGATGTATTGAAAAAACCTTTATCTATTTTTCCAAAAAAAAAAATATTTTCATGCGGTAATCCTAAACAACAGAAGATATCAAAATAAAGAAAAATATAACTCTTTTTCATATTTAAAAAAATTATTAATAAATGGTTTAAAAAATTTGAGAAATAGTGTCTCCCCATGGAAGACAGCCATGGATGTCTCTAAGATGGGTTCAGCAGAATTATTGCATGCTCTCACTGGTGCTATAAACCAGTAACGAGCCAATGTTTCCCTTACGACCTTAGGAAATATCAATGTACATCTCATATTTCTCCCTACATCATCAACACCACCATAATAAAATGTTACCTAAACATCACCACCCACTAGAAGATAACATACTATTATCTCCTAAAACTAGCCAATCCAATCTAACAACCATGTCATCTCCCTATCCTAGGATGATCTTCACCTTTCACTTCTATCTAGTTGAGCTGGATGCCACCCATTTTATAATGGATCATCACAGTCATGCTTATCCCAACAGACCAACCTGGGGATCCTATACAACAAACACAATATAAAATTAGTAAAATTATATGGGTTTTGGGTAACATTCCCCATAACAGATCAAGGTGGTTCCTCTTAGCTAATAATTTCCATTCACTGGGACATAGAAGAGATAAACTGACATGCGTGGGTTCAGCCCAACATGGAATGGTCCTGGGCTGGGTTTCAAGGAATGTGATACTCTTAATAACACCAATGGATTACAAAACTATAATAATAAATATTAATTATAATTTAATGTTATTATAGTAAAATTATATTACTTAATTAATTTAATTGATAAAAAATATTTAAATAAATGTCCATACACAATGGGGATACATTAATTTTATTTAAATAAGTCATTTATTGTATTGAGATTACCTCATGATTAAAACTGATTTCAATTTAATGTTATAATGCTTTTATTTTACTCATTCTCCAATCATGAGCACTAGAAAAATTTGTGTATGTATGGGATAAATTATTAGAATTTTAATTTCAACATTGTGGGATTTTTTTCATATGTACCTATTTTTATGACTTACAATAAATCATCCTTTTAATTGAATAAATATGGTCTTAAATTAAAATTATTACATGTATGTATCTCAAATGACTAATAAATGATATCCAACATTTTTGTATTGATGTATAATTATTGATGAATATGTAATTTATGGACCATTCGAAAAAGAGGTGGCACAATAGATAATAATTGAAAACAATTTATCAAAGTAGATATTTGATATGAGACTAGACAGAACTCATCTATAATACACCCTATGACATGGTTGATATGTCAATTGTATAATTGATCATCCAATTCTAGATTATCCAAAATAGTCATCTGGTATATTTCATTTATGAATTTATTAGTATTTGATTCATGTTCATGTTTACTATGAAAACACATAAAATAAAAAACAATATTCAAGTATGATTTTGTAAAGAATGTTTTCAGTTAATTCATATTCTATTGTTATAGTGATAATATGGTTTGGACAAATATATTGTTAATGTATTACATTCATAATGAAATATTTAAACACCCTCAATATAATGTTAAGTAATATTTCCACCCATTAATCAATGTGTTTTTAGTAAAATTGTGTGGGGTTCTTGTCATCTAATGTTAATGGTGCCTCTTGCTACTGGGGAGTACTTATCAAAGTAATATGTTGAATTAACTGATGTTGGTTGGAAAGAAGTATCTATTTTTTAAATTTAAAGGAAAATCATTGGGGGAATCAAGGTTACATTTATCAAAATTTGGGAAATTACTCAATAGTTCATGGAACAGCATGTCAATGTGAATTGGATGTCTATCACCTATGGTAAGACTCCAAGAGTAGTTTCCTAGAAAATGATTATAAAGAATGATGTGGGTTTTAAGGATTCATGGTTTCACGACCCGCCCTCGAGGCCCGTGTAGTGACTACCCCAAGCCCGCCTTCCATAGGCCAGGGGTCGGCGACTAGCACCAAAGGCATAATTCCCGATAAATGGGAAGGCATTTCCTTTATAAAAGTAAACAAAACACCACAGAGTACAAGTGGAAGTAATACACTAAATACAAAAGGAAGTGTTGAAAAGTAAATGGGCCAGAATACAAAACCAATCGAAAGTACAACTACAACAGAAAAAAAGTACAACAGAAAAAGACAAACAACTGGAAGAATGGAAATAGCTCCCGGGTCATCCTCCTCAGATCCTACATGAAGGGTAGATACAGATAGTGAAACTCCTAGATCGTCCACCATGGATCCAACCTGAAGGGTAGGTATAGATAGCCTCCACAACGCTCTCGCCCGTTAACCTCCTTTGAGTGTCGTCTCACTATGAAGTTGACCTCCGAATACAAACTCATCATGAGGTCCACCTCCGGGTACCGTCCAGTCCTCGAACAGTCAACCTCTGTCAGCGCTGCCCGACGTCTGTAACCAAAAAAACAATGTGCGGGCATTCCCCGTGCAGGGGTGAGTATACGATACATAGTAGGGACCCTGAGAGCCTCAAGTTCTCACTAAATCCAACAAGGATAACCACAAAGAAGGATCTCAACAGATAACCCTTACTTAGGTATAAGCTCATACTTAGACCTATGTTATCAAGTAACCCACTCAACCATGTGGAAACAAAAAGGTTATTAAATCAAAGGATAACCACTACCTAGGTATATGTCCATTCATATACCTAAGTGATCAAGTGAACCATCTCAATCATGAGGAAAACACAAAGGTCATTGACTCAGCTCAAACCAGGATTTTCATTCTAAAAACCATAATTGCTGATGATCCCATCTTTTGAGTGTACAATGATCCTGTCACAACTTCGAGGTACTTCTCACTAACCTAAGACTGTTGAGGTACATCTCTTGTCAAGTACCGCGGGTCTGCCACCTCACACAGTAGTGCTCCTTCGCCATGGGTCTGCCACCTCACACAGTAGAGGTCCCCCTCATAGCCTACAGAGGTACTCCTCCTGTCAAGTACCGTGGGTCTACCACCTCACATAGTAGTGCTCCGCACTGGGAAATTCTAGTCACTCATAATCGAATCGGACAAGAAGTTGTCAGGTCTCAGCCAGTTACATGGTCTCCGTACTCCATACGCTCATCTCTAGGAGGGTCCACTTTACGAGCTATAGGTATATACTCCAAGTATCACAAATTCACACAAAGAAGTATCTCAAAGGGCCGCCTCGTCATAGGGGTATCAACGCAACAGACGGCGCGTCAATCGGATGCTCGGTCTGTGAGTTATTAGAGTTTTCGTCCTAGGGGCCTGGATGGTTTTGTGAGCGAACCAACCTGGACATATCTCAACTATACCCTGAACTCTCATAGGGTATACTCATAGGGACTGTTTCTCCACGTGATCAACAACGCCGCTGACGGTTCGTCAAACGGACATCCGGTTTGAATTATATCAGCTTTTCTGTTCCAGGGGCCCGGTTGGATTTCGGGTACAATCCAACCCATCCATACTCCAACTGCATCCAAACCTTGGGTGATGTATTCCAAAAGTTCCGTCTCCTCAAGAGGAATCCAACAAAGTCAATGGAAAGTCAATCGGACGTTCGGAGCTCAACATATAAGCATTTCCGCTCCGAGGGCCCGGTTGGTTTTGTGTACGAACCATCCCGGTCGAACCCAATGTACTCCAAAACATTGAGTGTAATATACCGAAACCATCGCCTTGATCCAAAGATCGCATCGCAGCTGACGGTGCGTAGATCGGAGGTCTGCAACCCAAGTTATGGGAAAAGGACCGTGAAAGGTCCGAAAGTGGGGGTTTTGGGCTCGGACCGACCAGGCCCGAGACCCCCTGGATCAGCCCGAACTGGGTCGACCTGACCGGATCCGGGTCAGCCCGCATGGGAACGGCCCGGTCCGGCGGGGCGCGGCCCGACTCAGCGGCCCGGCGCACTGGCGGTCCAGCACGCTGGCAGGTGGCTCGGTCGTACGGCCGAGCCGTTCGAGAGTGCGGGGGGGGCGCGCTGCCCCCCGCCGTTTGTAACCGCCACACCCCATAATGGGGGCCGCTCTTTGCTGGCCAGCCAGGGTTCAAAACCCCCCGGCTATCCCCCTGACCGGCCAGCCCACTCCTGCCGGCCGGCTTCTACCGCCATGGGACCGGCGAGGGCCCGTCCCCCTGCTCCGACGCCGGCAGCCCAGAACCGACTGCTGATCCCCCTACTTCATAGTGGCCTAAGCCGTGGCTTATTCTGTCTGGCATGGTGCGGCGGTGCCACGCCCCTCTGCCTCGGCCCCGCTCTGTCCGAGGTGTCTTTGGGATTTTCTTCCAGTGCGGTGCGACGACACACCACATCCTTGCCACTCGTTCCCGCACGGGGCGACAACACCATGTCACTTTCCTTTGAACCGCAACAACACAAAAAATAATAAGGGAGGAGGGTCGGCCTTGTTTGTTTGATCTGACCCCCTCCCGTTGAATGATAGAAAGTGGTCCAATTGAACGTGGATAGATGACAGAAGTAATTCACGAAAAGAAACGCATAAAACCCCTACCTTGACAAATGTTTTCGAACGACGGTGTCGCGGAAAACGGCGTCGCGGGGTGAGGTTCCGTATATGCCGATGGAGTACGTCCGAGGAGGAAGCAGTGTCTCCCTTCCTCTCACACGGAGTGAAAATTGAAAGGCGAAATGTCGTTGGTGAGTTCCCACGTCGTTGCCTCCTCCTTTGTCGAGGGAGAAGATGACTAAAGAATCTGGGTCACCGAATCGACGTTCCTTGACAAAGAAGAAGAAGAAGAAGAAGAAAAAGAAGAAGAAGAAGAAGTTATTTAGAAACTCTCAAGATCTCTTCCCTTACCCTCAACACCACAACTGCCAACCCTTCACAAAAAAATGGTTCCGCATTATTTAATCAACCCAAGAAAAGCTTTTCCAAAATAAATTCAAAAGTTGAATTCACTTAATTTAATGTGTTTGTTGGCTAGAGTTAATGAGGGAGAGAGTGAGAAAATGGAAGGTTACTCATTAAAGATAAGTTTACAAAAAATTAAAGAGGGAGTTATGGAGTTTAAGAGGAATGTGAAGGGGTGGGGTTCGTGTGGGCCCCACCTCACCTTTAATCCTCTCATGGGTGGTTACCTTCATGTGGGTCCAACCCCAAACTCCCTTACTAGGTTATAACCACTTAAGAGAGGGTCAAAGTGTTGTAACACAACACTTAATCCACATAACAAGAAAAGAAAATATAATTGTAACAATTATATTTTATCCCTCACATTTTTTTAAAACAACTCCTCCCGAGAAAACGCAACTCCATTAAGGGTCTTCTAAAGCAATTACCGGCGATGCGGTTCCATCGGTGCCCTCAGATTTCGATTCCATGCACTGACTCAAAAGATAGAAAAACCCGCTCGTTTGTTCACTGAACGTACCCGAGCTAAACTTCAGAAATTGATTCTGGGCACACCGATCCTCAGAATCAGGCACAGTCAAAAACTTCATTCTTGTAAAATCTCAAAGAAAATTAGATAAAATTTTCCTTGAATTTTACGGGTCTTTAAATTACTCCCATCTTAGGGATTTACGTCCTCGTAAATCATAAACAAAGATTAGGGATACAAAAGCGGTATTGAGCACGCATCTGAGCCTTCCGCTCCCTTGTGCTTACCTGGAGATTCATGTAATTCCAAAGAGAGTGAACCCATGGAATCGACCGTTCTCGTAGGATCTGCTCCTATTGCTCCTTTTTCCCCACATGATCCTCTTAAAAAGTCACCCCATCGCCCATGTCCAGCTCCCCATGGTCGATGATATGTGAAGGGTCGAGCACGTATCTCCTCAGTTGAGATACATGGAAGTCGTCGTGCACCTGGTGCAACTGAGGTGGATGGGTCAGGCGGTAAACCACCTCGCCTACCCTACTGAGGACCTAGGAAGGTCCGTTGGACTGCAGAGATAACTTGTCACCTCAGCCACGTCTCCGTAATTCCACGTCGAGGTGAGACCCGTAAGAAAATGTGGTCTCCATCCTTGAACTCTACTGGTCTCTGCCTCCTGCCAGCTTAAGTCATTTGTCGGCACTGAGCTATCCCCATCTGCTCTTGTATGACCTTGACCTTCTCTGGTCCCACAAAATCTGCTATGATTCTTCTTTACCGATAAAAGAAATCCAGTCTCATCCCCTGGATGGACCACGTTCTTTTCCTAAAATAGTCAATCCGGACATGAATGATGTATTCATTCCATGGACTATGTCGTAAGGCCTCAACGTTACTACCAAGATATCCAACTATCACTCTAACCTCTAAGGGTTGAGTCACACTGTCGGCATCAGCGTGAGGTCACTGGGTCTCTTCTAGTAGGAATCTCGAAAGTGAGGGTCAAGTCAACAATTTAAACTAGAACCACTTAGTACTCAAAAAGGAAGGAAGCAAATGTCAAAAAGGTAAGTGTATTTATATTATTGAAGATCATGGTACAAAGACACAAATGTAACAACAACAACATGGAACTAGATATAGAATGAATAAAAGGAAACCACCAGTTCCACTCATGTCCACTCACTTATGGAGCTCCGTAGTTGTATGCTTCTGCTTCCTAAAGCTGAGATCACCCATGGCCACATTATCCCTGCGGTTGGGGTGGACCTTCTGGTGGTGGTGGTGGAAACACCTTGTAGCGTCGTCCACATCCATCTGCACGACAATCTCCCCTCCCATGGCCTTCTTCTCCTAGCGGTCCGCCTCGATCGAACCTCTGCCTCTGCCTGAGAGGTTCTTCATTTAACTGCAGGTCATCTGCATGGCGGGTCGGACAATCACATTCCACGTGACCAATCCCGCCACAGGAGTAAAACTACATGGTAGGTCTGTCTCTTTCATTCCGCTTGGTTCCTCACACTACCGACCCCGAGCCATGCGGTCGACCACCTACAGGTCTAGTCCTATTAGACCACTGCGTCATCTATCTACTGCCTGCTATAGAAGACTCTGTCGCATGTCGGCTATCGGTGGGTCCGGCTGCTGGATACTACTCAGCAAGGAAACTCTCCACAAAGAGGGCTCGCTCCAACACCCATGTCTATGTCGGAATGCTGTGAGAAACAACAGAAGCTCTATTCTCTTTCTTGAGCCCCTGATCGAAGGTTTAGGCCCTGAAGAACGGGTCCCGTACCATATCTGTGGAGTAGCGTGAGAGGTCTATTAACCTCGATGAATACCGCGCCACTGTCATGCTGCCCTGCCACCGCTGAAGTAGCTCTTGTATACGCACCACTCGAAGTGTGGCTGGTACAAACTCTTCCCAGAATAGGATCTCGAAGTCTTCCCATAGAAGTGTCACCTCGTCATGCATCTGGAGAATAATACTCCACCATCTGCCTACTGCTTCCTGAAGAAGGCTGGCAGAAAGGATCACCATGATGTCTGCTGGAGTCCCCACTAGTCTGAAGACACTCACCACAGCCTCCAGCCAATCCTCAGCCGCCTACGGGTCTATATCTCCCCTGAACCTGGGTGCCCTATGGCGCTGGAACTCCTGCAATGTGCTTAAGCGACGTGCACCCTCTACTGCTGGGGCTGGTGGAATCGGTGGCCCAACGGGTAGTAGTACCGCTAGTGCCTCTGCTGGTGCCTCAACTGGGATAGGGCCCTGTACTGAGGCCACACCGCTCAGCGGGCTATCAGTACATACAACTCTCAGGGCTGTAGCTGGTCATCCGTGGGGAGGCATCCTAAAAGAAAAAAATGTGACACGGTCAAACGATTTATACCTAGTGAGTTGACCTGGTTTGAGCTATTCTAAGAGAAAACCTTTGAAAACACACACACAATCAGTGTTTTCAGGAACAAAGTCGGAAATCAGTGGTCAGGGTCCAGGTGTATGGATACGTCGGTCGCCCTCACCAACACTGGACTCCCTGAACTGAAAACCACACTCGGTACCCTAAACACTATTGCTTCACAGAAATAAAATATCAGAGTTATAAGTTCTGCGGTAGAACTGACTCCTCTGATTCCAATTTGTCATGACCCGCCCTCGAGGCCCGTGCCCTGACTACCCCAAGCCTGCCTTCCATTGGCCAGGGGCAGGCGACTAGCACCAAAGGCGTAATTCCTGATAACTGGGAAGGCATTGCCTTTATAAAAGTAAAAAAAACACCAGAGAGTAGAAGAGGAAGTAATACACTAAATACAAAAGGAAGTGCTGAAAAATAAATATTCCAGAAAACAAACCCAATCGATATTATAACTACAACTGAACAAAAGTACAATAAAAAAAGAAAAATAGCTGGAAGAATGGAAACAGCTCCCAGGTCGTCCTCCTCAGATCCTACCTGATGGGTAGGTACAGATAGCGTAGCTCCTGGATCATCCACCATGGATCCTACCTGAAGGGTAGGTATAGATATCCTTCAAAACTCTCTCGCCCATCAACCTCCTCCGAGTGTCATCTCATCGTGAAGTCCACCTCCGAATACAGACTCGTCGTGAGGTGCACCTCCAGGTACCGTCCAGTCCTCAAACACTCGGCCTCTGTCAGCACTGCCCGATGTCTACAACCAACACAACGAAGTGTGGGCATACCTCGTGCAAGGGTGAGTATACGATACTCAGTAGGTACCCCGAGACCCTCAATGTCTCACCAAATCCAACAAGGATAACCACAAATAAAGATCTCAACAGATAACCCTTACATAGGAATAAGCTCATACTTATACCTATGTTATCAAGTAACCCATCTCAACCATGAGGAAACACAAAGGTTATGAAATCAACGGATAACCTCTACCTAGGTATATGCCCATACAAATACCTAAGTGAACAAGTGTCCCATATCAATCATGTGGAAAACACAAAGGTCATTGACTCACCTCAAACCACGATTTTCAATATCAAAACTGTAACTGCTGATGAGCCCTCCTTTGGAGTGTAAAGTGATCCTGTCACAACACCGAGGTACGTCTCACTAACCTAAGACTGCTGAGGTACTCCTCCTGTCGAGTAATGCGGTTATTCCACCTCACACAGTAGTGATCCTCCGCCATGGGTCTGCCACCTCACAGAGTAGTGCTCCCCCCTCATAGCCTATAGAGGTACTCCTCCTGTCGAGTACCGTGGGTCTGCCACCTCACATAGTAGTGCTCCTCCGCCATGGGTCTTCCACCTCACAAATTAGTGCTCCCCACTGAGCTATGCTAGTCACTCCGAATCGAATTAGAGAAGCAGTCATCAGGTCTCATCCAACTACACGGTCTCCGTACTCCATACACTCATCTCCGGGAGGGTCCTCTCCATGTGCTATAGGTTGATACTCCAAGTATCACAAAGTCCCACAAAGAAGTATCTCAAATGACCACCTCGTCATAGGGGTCTCAACGCAATAGACGGCGCGCCAATCAGACGCTCGGTCTGTGAGTTATTAGCCTTTTCGTCCGAGGTGCCCTGTTGGTTTTGTGAGCAAACCAACCAGGCCATATCTCAATTGTACCCCGAACTCTCATATGGTATACTCACAGGGACCGTTTCTCAACGTGGTCACTAACGCCGCTGACGGTTCGTCAAATGGACATTCGGTCTGAAAGATATTAGTTTTTTCGTTCCAGGGGCCCGGTTGGATTTTTGGTACAATCTAACCCGGCCACACTCCAACTGCGTCCAAACCTCAGGCAAAGTATTCCAAAAGTTCTTTCTCCTCAAGAGGAATCCAACAAAGTCAACGGCACATCAATCGGATGTACAGAACTGAAGATATAAGTGTTTCCGCTTGGAGGGCCTGGTTGGTTTCGTGTATGAACCAACCCGGCCTAACCCAAAGTACTCCAAAAATTTGAGTGTAATATACAGAAACAACCGTCTCGATCCAAAGATCGCATCACAGCAGATGGTGCGTAGATCGGAGGTCCACATCCCATTTTATGGGCAAAAGACCGTGAAAGGTCCGAAAGTGGGGTTTTCAGGCTCGGCCGACCCGGCCCGAGACCCCCTGGGTCGGCCCGAACCGGGTCGACCCGACCCATGTACAAGTCAACCTTCTTGGGCGCGGCCCGGCCCGGCCCGGCCTGGGCATGGCCCGGCTCGGCGGCCCGCGGTGCCGGCGGTTCGGCACGCTGTCCAGGTGGATGGGCCGAACGACCGAGCCGTTCGGGAGTGCGGGGGGGGGGGTGGGTGGTGCGCTGGCCCCCGCCATTTGTAACCGCGGCCCCCCCATAATGGGGGCCTCTCTTTGCTGGCCAGCTGGGGGTCGTAACCCCCGGTTCTCCCCCTGATTGGCCCGCACGATCCGGCCTACCGGCCTCTGCCACCACGGGACCGGCTAGGGCCGGTCCCCCTCCTCCGACGTTGGCGGCTCGGAACCGGCCGCCGGTCCCCCTGCTTCGCCGCGGCCTATTCCGCGAATTATTCTTTCCGGCACCACACGATGGCGTCGCGCCCCACTGCCGCGACCCCGCTCTGGCTGCAGTGTCTTTGGGTTTTTCTTTCCGGCGCGACGCGATGACGCTACGGCTTGGTTTGATTTTCAAATGGGCAGTGTGACGGCGCCACACATCCTTGCCGCTCGTTCCCGCGTGGTGTGATGGAACCGCGTCACTTTCCTTTGAACCGCAACAACACAAAAAATAATAAGGGAGGAGGGTCGGTCGTGTTTGTGCGGTCTGGCCCCCGCCCGTTAAACGATTACAAGCAGTCCAATTGAATTTGGATAGATGACAGAAGTAACACACGAAAAGAAACGCATAAAATCCTACCTTGACAAATGTTGTCAAAAGATGGTGTCGTGGAAAATGGTGTCGAGGGGTGAGGTTCCTTATATGCCGACGGAGAATGTTCGAGGAGGAAGCAGCATCTCCCTTCCTTTCACGAGGAGAGAAAATTGAAAGGCAGAATGTCGTTGGCGAGTTCCTACGTCGGTGCCTCCTCCTTTGTCTAGGAAGAAGAAGACGGAAGAATCTGGGTCGCCGAATCGACGTTCCTTGATGAAGAAGAAGAAGAAGGAGAAGAAGAAGAAGAAGTTCATTAAAAAATCCCAAGCTCTCTTCCCTTACCCTCAACACCACAAATGTCAACCCTACACAAAAAAAATGGTTCCACATTATTTAATCAACCAGAGCCAAGAATTTCCAAAATAAATTCAAAATTTTAATTCACATAATTTAATGTGTGTGTTGGCTAGAGTTAATGAGGGATAGTGTGAGGAAATGGAAGGTTAACCATTAAAGATAAGTTTACAAAAAATTAAAGAGGGAGTTAGGGAGTTTAAGAGGAATGTGAAGGGGTGGGGTTCGTGTGGGACCCACCTCACCTTTAATCCCCTCATGGGTGGTTAACTTCAAGTGGGTCCCACCCCAAACTCCCTTACATAGGTTATAAACATGTAATAGAGGGTCAAAGTGTTGTAACAGAACACATAATCCACTTAACAAGAAAAGAAAATATAATTGTAACAATTATATTTTATCCCTCACATTTTTTTAAAACAACTCCTCATGAGAAAATAAAACTCCAGTAAGGGTCTTCATAAGAAATTACCGGCGTTTCGGTTCCATCGGTGCCCTTGTATTTTGATTCCGTGCACCGGCTCAAAAGATATAAAAATACGCTCGTTCGTTCACTGAACGTACCCGAACTAAACTTCGGATATTGATTCCGGGCACACCGGTCCATAGAATCAGGCGCCGTCAGAAACTGCGTTCTTGTAAAATTCCAACGAAAATTTAGAAAAAATTTCCCTTGAATTTTACGGGTCTTTAAATTACTCCCAACCCAGGGCTTTACGCCCTTGTAATGCTTAAACACACACTAAGGATACAAAAGCGGTATTCAGCACGCATCTGATCCTTCCGCCCCCATGTGCTTACCTGGAGATTCCAATACTTCCAAAGAGAGTGCACTCGAGGAATCTACTGTCCTCGTAGGATCTGCTCTTGTCGATCCTTGGTCTCCAACGGAACCTCCGAGAAAGTCACCCCATAGCCCAAGTCCAGCTCCCCATAGTCGATGATATGCGAAGGGTCGAGCACATATCTCCTCAGTTGAGATACGTGGAAGTCTTCATGCACCTGGTGCAACTGAGGTGGATGGGTCAAGCAGTAAACCACCTCTCCTACCATGATGAGGACCAAGAAATATTCGTTGAACCTCGGAGATAACATGTCACCTCGACCACGTCTCTATAATTCCACGTCAAGGTGAGACCCATAAGAAAATGTGGTCGCCATCCTCGAACTCTAGTGGTCTCTGCCTCCTGTCAACATAAGGCTTCTGTCAGTTCTGATCTATCCTCATCCTCTCTTGGAAGACTTAGACCTTCTCTGGTTCCACAAGAGCTGCTATGATACTTCTTTGCCGATAAGAGAAATCTGGTCTTATCCCCTGGATGAACCACGTTCTTTGCCTAATACAGTCAATCCAGACATGAATGATGTATTCATGCCATGGACGACGTCGTAAGGCCTCAGCGTTACTACCAAGAGATCTAACCGTCACTCTCACCTCTAAGGGTCGAGTCACACTGTCGGCATCAATTTGAGGTCACTAGGTATCTTCCAGTATGAATCTCGAAAGTGAGGGTCAAGTCAACACATTAAACAGGAACCTCTTAGTACTAAAAAAGGAAGGAAGAAAATGTCACAAAGGTAAGTGTCTTTATATTATTACATCTCATGGTACAAAGACACAAATGTAACAACAACAACATGGAACTAGATATACAAATAATAAATGGAAAACATTAGTTCCGCTCTTGTCCACTCGCTTCCGGAGCTCCGTAGTTGTATGCTTCTGCTGCCTGAAGCTGAGATCTCCCATGTCCACTTGTTCCCTGTGGTCAGGGTGGACCTCCTGGTGGTAGTGGTGGCAACACATCGTAGAGTCGTCCACCTCCAACTACACGACCAACTCCCCTCCCTCGACCTTCTGCTCCTAGCGGTCCGCCTCGATCGAACCTATGCCTCAGGCTGGGAGGTTCTTCATTTAACTGCAGTTCATCTGCATGGCGGATCAGAGAGTCACATGCCATGTGACCAATCCCGCCACATAAGTAACACTGCATGGCAGGTCTGGCTCTGTCAATCCCCTTTGTGCCTCACACTACCGACCCTGAGTCATGCAGTCGACCACCGGTAGGTATGGTCCTCTTGGACCTCTACGTCATCTATCTACTGCCTCCTACAGAAGACTCTACCGCATGCCAGCTAGCGGTGGGTCCTACTGCTGGAGACTGCTCAGCAAGGAAACTCTCCACTAAGAGGGATATCTCTAACACCCCTGTCTGCGTCAGAATGCTGTGAAAAACAACAGAAGATCTAATCTCTCGCCTAAGCCCCTGCTCGAAGGTTCAGGCCCTAAAGAACGGGTATCGTACCATATCTGTGGAGTATCGCGAGAGGTATGTGATCCTCGCTGAATACTGCGCCCCTATCATGCTGCCCTACCGCATCTTAAGTAGCTCTTGTATACACACCGCTCGAAGGGTGGCTGGTACAAACTCTACCCGAAACAGGCTCTCGAAGTCTGGCCATAGAAGTGTCGCCTAGTTATGCATCTGGAAAATCAGGCTCCACCATCTGCATGTTGCTGTCTGAAGAAGGCTGGTATCAAGGATCACCATGAAGTCTGATGGCGTCCCCACTAGCCTAAAGACTCTCACCACAGCCTCCAGCAAATCCTCAGTCGTCTGCGGGTCCGTCTCTCCCCTAAACTTGGGTGGCCTCTGGCGCCGAAACTCATGCAGTGCGCTCAAGCGACGTGCACCCTCTGCTGCTGGGGCTGGTGGCATCAGTGTCCCAATAAGTAGTAGTACCGCTGGTGCCTCCGCTGGTGCCTCAACTAGGATATGTCCATGTACTAAGGCCACGTCACTCGGAGGGTTGTCAGTACGTACAACTCTCAGGGCTCTAGCTGGTTGTCCGCGGGGAGGCATCCTGAAAGAAAAAAACGTGACATGGTCAAACGATTTATACCTGGTGAGCTGACCTGGTTTGAGCTGTTTTAAGGGAAAACCTTTGAAAACACACACGCAATCAGTGTTTTCTTGCACAAAGTCGGAAATCAGTTGTCAGGGTCCTGGTGTATGGATACGTCGGCCGCCCGCACCAACACTGGACTCCATGAACTGAAACCCACAATCGATACCCTAAACACTATTGCTTCACAGAAAGAAAATATCAGAGTTATAAGTTCTACGGTAGAACCGACTCCTCTGATACCAATTGTTCACGACCCTCCCTCGAGACCCGTTCCATGACTACCCCAAGCCCACCTTCAAAAGGCCAGGGGCTAGAAACTAGCATCAAAGGCGTAATTCCTGACAACTGGGAAGGCATTTCGTTTATAAAAGTAAACAAAACACCACATAGTACAAGCGGAAGTAATACACTAAATACAAAAGGAAGTGTTGAAAAGTAAATGGTCCAGAATATGAACCCAATCGAAAGATGAAATACAGCTAAAAGAAATTACAATAGAAAAAGTCAAATAGCTGGAAGAATGGAAATAGCTCCTGGGTTGTCCTCCTCAGATCCTACCTGAAGGGTAGGTACAGATAGCGCAGCTCCTGGATTGTCCACCACGGATCCTACCTGAAGGGTAGGTATAGATAGCCTCCACAACGCTCTAGCCCGTAAACCTCCTCCGAGTGTCGTCTCATCGTGAAGTCCACCAACCATCAGTTGGTTCATCATTCGCATGATTGTTTCCCTTACTATATCTATCAGAGGGTCGTCAGCACACAGTCCATTGCGGTCTCCATTTTCAAGATTCCTCATATTGCCAACCATTTTCTAAAAGAATAAAATATTATTGAGAAATTTTTTTCATTTATAAATATTTTAACTATAAAGGGTTCTACATCTTAAAACTTCATGCTTAAACAATTATATTTCTTTATAATTGCTTCATAATTATTTATAAAAAATTGCAATTAACCAAACATATCCCCCGGGAGTTTCGTAACCAAGAGTACAACAAGGGTCATTGTCAAACACCAGTTACCATTCGAGTATAGCTCAAAGTGGTGTTTTCGGGTTTTACCCCTAGGTACATATGTGCCATAGCCACCTCAACGTGCTCCTATCCAGTCATGGATGTATTTTTTTTGATAAATCACATTCTGAATAATCACAAAATTACTAGGAATTTTTCCCTATATTTAAACTTTTATATAGGGTTCTTCCTAAAGTTTTCATAGCCTGAAATCTATAAATAATTAAACCATTCGTTGATACGAACTATAGTTTCCTGCCTTTTTATAACATAACTTTTCATTACATTTTACAAAACCAAGTATCATTAAGGTTTAGTGTCTTGGAAACAAGGAATTTAATACAAGACGACATAAATCTTTATTCTTAAAGACTTTAAAGGCTTCTTCATTTTTTATCCTATGTTCATTATAACATCTTATAACCTAGGAGCATACATCAAAGTAAAGGGTGAGCATACGGTCTAGTAAGGGAAACAAGAGAAACATTTTACATGTGAACTTGAGATACATAAATAAAGTCATGATAAAAAACATTAATGCATGAGAAAGAGATCATGGGGAATATCATAATAAAAATAACGTGTTTCATAACATGAAGAAGTGGCTACAAAATTTAACATATACAATCATTTCCGTATCACCAAGGTCCATCCCCAAGGAGTCATACAAAAAATTACCATGGTTATTCACCAAAGTACCGTTAAAATGGTCATCTCTAGAGAATAAGTCTTTACCCAATGCATTGGAGAGCTATTAGGGTGGACCCTTAATTTTCTATTAGTATCATGTGATCCACAGATATCATCATCAGTAAATTCAAATACAACCAATATATCATAAAAGAAATGGGTTTCATTTAATAGTAATATCATTTTAAAAACTTCTTTAAAAACGTGATCTTTATGTCACTTTAAACCCATGGAAAAGGAAAGTGGGTTTCATGTATGTAAATATCAGAATTTAAAATATAAAATTTTGATATATATGTGAATACCCCTGTAGAATAAAGAGTTTTTATTAATATATTAATAAAATAAAATAATCTGAGAAAAAGAGTGAGTCATTTTGAGACGAAAATTCGGCAATATAACAGCTATGTTGCAGGGTTTCAGAAAACATTAAAAAGAGAAGGGAAAAGGGTAACCCACTCATAAATGATCCATAAAATAGTATGGGGATAGAATATAATGGATATAACAACATGGTAATGAAATTTTAAGGACATACCATATGAAATAAAAATGTTAAAGGAAGACCAAAATATGATTCCTCTTAGGAAGAATTCGGCATCCTAACAGCATCACTTAAAACATCAAAAAAATGAATTGATGAGATTAAATAGGGTATATAATCATGTTAAAATGAATGGAAATTATGATGAATATAGATATCATACCCCAACATGGAAAAAATGAACTTGAAAGACTTGACATGAAAGTAGAAATTTGAAAATGGGAAGAGTGAAAGAATCCTTTACCTTGAAGAGTAACTTCAAAATTATGAAATTTGGGACCTTGGGAGGCTTGAGAGAACCTTGGGAGGAGTTTGTGGAAGGTATGGAGAACATAAATTCGTTAAGGATAATATTGGAATGGAATGGATGAGATAATTACTTGGTATTTATAGTGGAAGTGAGGGGACAAGGCATTAATGGCCAAGGGACACCTCATTGGTGGTATTGGCAAAACCATGGGCTTGCCCATGGTATTGGACAATTGGGACACCTAATAACTTATGTTAATATTCATAAGTCGACCAGACTTATTAAATAATTATTAAATCCTTAAAGATGTCATTAAACACCCGAAACTCTAAACTGAAAATTTACTATTCACCGAAAATTCATCTTTTCCAGAAAAATCCCAAAAATTCACCTTAACATAATATCAATGATCTGAATTCAAAAATGAACAAAATTTTATAAATATAATTTTCTAAATATGTTTAATTTCATTTTTAAATAAAAAACACTATTCACCTAAAAAAACTAATACATAACTAATTATTTCGGAAACAATTATTTACCTATTTTATTGAATCGCATTACTTTATCAAGGTTCCTAAATTATATTACTACTTTCTTTAAGTGAGATTACTAATATATTTGGTCAGATTACTATTCCTAAGTGTATAATCACTATTCATAATTTACTATTCACCAAAAATTATGTTGATCTTATTAGACTCTAAATTTCTTACTGAACACATTTCCATAAGACCATTTTTTGAAAATACTTACACATCATTAAATATTTAATGTTTACATAAATATTTTAAAATATCCTTTTTTTCGAAATTCATTTATAAGATACATCATATTTCTATCCAGACATCTAAATATCCACAAACTTCACCATAAGAAGAAATCACAATTTTATTTATCTAAAGTGATTACACAAAGTTGCTACGGTCTCGTTACATAGCCCCTTATAAAAGAAACATATGACCTTTGTGTAAGGTGTGCTAAGGTGAGAGAATCTGAGGGTGTCTTAGATAACATTTCCTTAGAAGTAATGTCCACTAACTTGAACTTCTCTTGTAGGCGATTCTGTTCAAGCTTGACACGCTGGAGTTCGGCTTGGGCTTTGTCCAAAGCGAATCCCAAAGATGCCACCTCCTTCCCAAGCTCTGATAATTGGGCTTCATATGGTTCGAGTCTACTGAATGAAGCTAGTTCGGCATGGGAATTGTCCAAAGCGAATCCCAAATATGCCACCTCCTTCCCATGCTCTGATAATTGGGCTTCATATGGATCAAGTCTACTGAATGAATCCATCGACTCTTCTTTATGCATTTACCATTAACAACTCTATTAAATCTATAAGAGTAAATTAATAAAATATTCAAAATATTTGGGTTGCTAAATTCCTCAAATATAATTTATACGTATTTACATAAAATTTTAGTTATATAAATGTTTACAAACTAATTTCATGAAAAAATACAACTAATTTTTCTTAAAAACTCTACTTTCCAATGAAAATGGATATTTCTAGTCTAACTTTTACATTTGGGAGATATATTCAATGCTTAACACTTATTACCTATACGTTGTTTTTGGGGTTCCCATTGGTATATCAGATAAATAGTCTCTGTATTCTCATGATATTCTATGGGGTTATGATATGAGTGTTTTATGGTGGTGTGAGACACATTGAAATGATTAAGGATTATTTATTTAATGATATTTAAATGGTCTCATCGGATATTATCTCCACCTATGTAATCATCCTTTGTTGAGTATAGTAATTATTTTATGTTTAAATATTATCATATCTTATATAATATATTTTTGAAGGGTTTTTGATTATTTTTACTATAGATGTGTTTTATTGATACCATTCACCATTTACTCCGAATGGACACTATTTGTGTTTAATGATTAGGGAATGTTATTTACATTAAAAATGTTTGTTTCAATATGAATGTATCTCTTGAATATATTCCCCCATTAATAAGATTAATTCATTGGGATGAGTATGTTTCAGGTGGGGCCTACTATAGCCCCAATATGCATCCGTATGTATCACGAGAAACATTTTTTTTGGGTTTTTACCCAATTATTTGTGGTCTTGGCTCTAGGTGTCATGACCCCCTCCCCACAAAGTGTACCCCTCCTGGGACAGCAATGTGGAAGGGGAGATAACGACCTCCAAGTCCCGCCTCCAGTAGGCCCTCGGTTGGAAACTATTACCGAGGGTATAATAAACACACATTTGGGAGGCATTACCCTCTACGAAAACACATGAGGAAGAGAGAGATAAGATAGACACCAACCAAATCCAACTAAAGTATAAAATAATCCCAAGTACATATATTAACTGCCATGAAAAAGCACTACAACTGAAAGGGGAAAACTACAAGTACAGAAAAGAAAGAAAAAACAGCAGCGACCACAAGCCCGAACAGCTCCTACAACCCTAAGCTAGTAAAACCAACTTGATCTCCAACCTTCTCCAAGTGACCAGAAAAACAGTTTATATATACGTAGGGTGAGTATAATAGTATACTCAGTCGGATCATCCCTGAAGCCTCTTATGACAATGTAAGGAAAGCATGCTAAAGCACAATGAACAATACTGAAACTAACTCATCACCTAACAGGTATACTATGTTCCCAACCTCACCATGGATACTCTCTCTATGTAATGAATACACGAATATAGCATATAGAAAAGAATATCAAGGGTACCTCTCTACAACTTCCCCTCTAGTTTTCCACTTTTCCCCAATGACATACGTCCTGTGCATCTCTCTCTAAAGGCTTAGCCGTATAAACTTGGGTTATGCTCCACATTCTGCACCTCGTGCAACACAAAGGCTTGCCCGCAGACACCTGGTCCAAGCACCACACCATCCTCTCAACCAAATGTAACCACGTAGGTTCCAAGAGCCACCACAGCCCAGATAACGTGTATCATACGTCGGTTATTGTACCTCAAGCCATTACATCTCGTACACCGCATAAGGATCTTCATGCCATCACAGCCTATACACGCTACACCTATAGAAGTCCATAAGATACTATATCCAGAATATATGTGTGGAAATAACCACAAGCTATTACATCCCTCTACACACATATATGGGGGAAACTAACTGTTGTGCCAACAACACTAGTATCTTCCAAGAGAAGAGAGCAGGGTCAAAGGGGGTATTCACCCATTCCTCCTCCCACTAGAATGTTGGGGAAAACACCCCCAAGGCTCAGAATCCCCTAGGTGTCAGTTTCCCTTGACGGCAGGGTGGATTAGCGTGTAGAAGAACAAAAAGTATAGAATATATATATATATCTCACAACCACACTATGGCTATAACCTAGTCTTATCCTCAACTGCAGCTAACGTCTCTCGGACTCTAGGCTGCAATTTCTAAGACTAGGTATCCTATAAGTCCAAACCAATTAAAGAACTTCATTAGGTTACTTCATTCCCTTTTTTCATCAATTCCATTGTAATTTAATTAAGTATTCCATCATTAATTAACCATGAACAACCCATATTAAATTTTTGGGAATCACATTCAAAATTTACTTTTCCTTTAAAGTTACAACGTCACCATTAAATTCTAGCATCTCCATCCCCGTAGATTATTACTATTAAATCAAACTTTCATTCCAGAATTACCTTTACACATTCCTAGGCATTCTAGGAAAGAATCCTAAGATACTAAACACAAGGGGGCTCAAAACGGTGAGTAGATATACTACCCGTCGAGACTTTTCCGCCTATAGAAAGTGCATAGGCCCATTCTCCATCGAGAGGCTAAACATGGAAAGCACGTGGAATACCCAGCGCGTCTTCGCCCCTTTCGGAAGAAGGGTAAGCAAGACCAGCTGCCTTGAGAAGTGGGGTAAAGTAAAGCAGATAAACAACCAAGAATCAAAAAATATCCAACAATCACTACCATCCCATTCCATCATCCCCAGTGTCCTCCCTGACACACACATTCATAAACTGATGTGTCTCGCCACTCTAGGCATCATCCGCTGCCGCAACCACAAGGCCTCCCTACCTCCACATATCACAACACCCATCCAGGGTCACATCACAACAGAAGATATCATAGCACCCCTTCCAGGGTCACAGCACCGCACAAGCAGCAGGAAAACAATCATTACAACAATTGGGCTCTTGGCCCTTTAACAAGGCATCCAACATTCAATCAACAAACACCAACAATCTCATCAAATGAGATTTTAGTCCTAAATCTCAACAAGAGGGTAACTCCAAACCCTTCATGGATCTCAATTAAGTTATTTAATCCATATTGAATTAAAAAATTCAATTCGTTGGTTCCAACATCATGAACCAATTCTGTAAGCTATCACCGAAGATTAAACATGATTACTATGCCAAATTTGATCAACATCAAATTAGAACAACTATAACAATGGAAACAACCAGATCCATTTACATGACTCTATATCTTTCTCCAATTAATTATCAATTAATTCCGGCTTTACATTCTTTATCAATTTCCATCACGAACAACATGCTAAAAATCAAGGCATATATATCACACTATCTAGAAAATATAGAGGCAAACCGTTATCACGGTACAACGAAACAACATGTGATCAAGCCAATTATTTTAATCTGGTTCTTGTATTTAATTAGGTCAATTCCATTATGATACAAAGGCCTAAATCATGATAACTCTATGATTGCACATAACAATTAGAGAAGCCACAAATCCCCTACCTCAAGGGTTTTTGAGGAAAGCCACAACGGTTGATGACCGCCCAAGAAACCGAGTCGATTCTCCATGAATCCTCCTTAGATATACTCTCATATCACAATCAAGAAAAATGATATCACAAACAACATACACACACCTAGATCTACCCATAACGGGCATAGATCTAAGAAGACGAGAGAAGAGGAGGTGTAGATCTAAGAAGATCTATGAAACCAAACAAGAATGAAGAAGAACGACCACATACTTCAAGAAACTGGCTTCAACTCATGAAGATAATCCTCTGGATCGCCTCCAAAATGATTGGGAGAGTTTCTTCCACCTCCAAGGAAGGGTAATCCCATGTTATGGCTGATTAGGGGCTTAAATGAGGTGATTAAAGGCAAAACGAGTTAGATCCACAATTTTATGATCTAACATTAAGTACTTGCACGGTTAGTCTGCATGGTTTATCAAACCATGTGAAAACTGTGCGTTAGCTTCTACTTTGACAACCACTCCTTGCATGGTTAGTCTGCATGGTTAGACAAATTATGCGCTATCTTTGCGTCAGCCACTACCCTCAAGACCATCCTTTTACATTTTTCCGCACGGTTTAGGAAAACTATGTTCCTCCCGTGCGAAGTCCATAACCCTTTAGATTTCCATAAAAGTCCACCCAAGTTCACCCCAAGCCACCTTGACCTTCCATATCACTTCCAACATCACATTTTCATTAAGGAATGAATCGGAGAGGTCCGCGCCATTACATCAGATTCCACTCAAAACATTCTCGCCCTCGAGAATTAAAATCCCACATAAAGAGAAGACGAAACAGGGTCTGAACAACCACCCACCGAGACACCTCTCAAAAGATATCAATCCACCATAAAACAAGGAAGTCATCTCATAAACATGAAGGTCTCAAAACCACAAAAGCAACAACGATACATGAAAAGAGTTAAACAGAAAACAACTCTGGGTACTGAGCATGTATTTGTGACTCATGTTCCCATATAGTCTCCTCCATTCCACCGTGTTTCCACAAGACACGAACTAAGGGGATGGATCACCCACAAGACACATTCTCCTTGCAGTCGTGGATCTCTATAGGTTGTTCCTCAAAGGTGGAATCATCATCAACATCGATCTCTCCCCAATCAATTATGTGAGACTCGTCATGGAGATAACGATGGAGCTGTGAAACATGGATAATATCATGTATCTGACTCATCTGTTGGGGGAAGTGACAATTGGTACGCCACAGCTCCAACATGAGCTAACACATCGAAAGGCCCAAATAAACGGGGAGAAAGATTACTCCCACGGGCAAACCTTCGCTGCCCACGATGGGGAGTGACCTATAGAAACACATGATCCCCAACATTAAACTCTAAGGGTCTCCTTATTTGATCTTTATATGATTTCTAAAGATCTTGAACTGCCTTCATACTCTCACGAATCACCTGATGCATTTCTATTGTATTCTGCACTTGTTCTAGTCCGAGAATTGCTGACTCTCCGACCCCAGTCTAGCACAACGGATAACAACAAGATCGTCCATACAAGGCTTCAAACGAATACACTCTAATGGTGGAGTGAAATCTATTATTTTAAGAAAATTACACCAAGGGTAAGTGTCATACCCATGAGCCTCAAAAATCATGAACCCAAGAGCGTAACATGTCTTCAAGAGTCTATATGGTTCGCTCCGTCTGACCATCCGTTTGAGGATGAAAAGAAGTGTTATGATATAGCTGAGAACCGAAAGAATGTTGGAGAACATTCCACACCTTGGAGGTAAAACGAGGATCTCGATCAGAAATGATCATCCTTGGGACTCCATGAAGTCTCACCACATCCTCCAGATACTACCTCAACAAAACTTCCACTATGATCGACTCCTTGGTTTCTATGAAGTGGGACGATTTTGTTAAATGATCCACTACCACCAAAATAGAATCATGTCCTCTCAGAGCTCGAGGTAAACAAGTAACAATGTCCATTGAGATTTCCTCCAACTTCCACTAAGGAATCTATAATGGCTGGAGAAGACCACTAGGAACATGGTGTCTGGCCTTCTCCTTCTGGAAGACTAAACATCGAGACACAAACTCCGCAACCGCACACTTCAACCCAGGACACCAAAAATGGATCCTCAATGATTGGTGCATCATTGTCACGCCATGATTCAATGATAAAGGAGAACCATGTAACTCTCTGAGGATAGTCTCGTGCATCACCAAGGGAACAAAAAGCCTTCCATGATACAACACTCTGTGTTGTTTATACTCAAACCAACCATCAGGGGCCCCAATACAAACAACACGGTCTCTCCAGACCTCCACCTCAAGATACCCCAATTGGGACTCTTCCACCTTCTGCACTAGGGATGACTACACCATCATCTGAAAAAGATAGCATCTACCCCCAACTTCTCCCATATCAAGATGCAAAGATGACAGTTCCTCCATTACTCTCCAAGAATCACCGGATTCACGCACATCATCATTACGTGACTTTCGGCTCAGAGCATCAGCTACAGCATTCACTTTTCTAGGTGTATACGATATATCGAAGTTTTACTCCTGTAGGAACTCCATCCACTAACGTTGCTACAAGTTCAAGTCATGCTGGGTGAAAACATACCTCAAACTCTTGTGATCAGTGAAAACTAGAAAGCGTTCACCAATGAGGTAATGTCTCCACAACATCAGAGAAAACACCATGACTTCCAACTCAAGATCATGAGTGGAATATTTTCATTCATGGGGACACAACTGTAGAGACCCATAAGAAACAATTGACCTCTACTGCAAGAAGACACAACCTAACCTAAGATGTAAAGCATCACAGAAGACATCAAACTGAACTCCCTCAGCCGAATGAAAAAGAACTAGAGCACTTACTATCTTATCTTTTAGATACTTGAATTCTTCTTGACACTGATCAGTCCATACGAAAGCCTAATCATTCCTTTAAAAGCTTCCAGAGGAGTTGCAGCTCCAGAGAAATTTTCTACGAAACATCGGTAGTATCCCACGAGCCTAATGAAACTTTACACCTCTGGAACTGTCTTGGGGATGCCCAAGACACAATATATTCTATCTACAATCGATCCACAACTACCCCTTATTGGGACACAACATGCCCCAAGAAACGGACTTCTTGAGCCCAAAAGTCAAACATTAACAACATTCCGAACAGTTTATTTCGATGAAGAACTCCCAAAAAAGCTTGTAGATGCTCTAAATTCTCCTCTTTAGATGTAGAGTACACAAGGATGTCATCGATGAAAACTACCACGAACTTGTCCCAGAACTCACGGAACACATTATTCATCAATCCCATGAACATAGCTGGAGTATTCATCACACCAAATGGAATTACAAAGAAATCATAATGCCATTGACGACAACAGAAAGCAGTCTTCAGGATATCCTCATCCTTCACACGCATCAGATGATATCCGGACTGCAATTCGATCTTTGAGAACAAACATGCACCTTTCAGTTCATCGAATAAGTCATCGATCCATGGAATAGGATAACAATTATTTATTTTCACTTTGTATAAGTGACGATAATCAACACACAACCGCAAACTACCGTCAGCCTTCATCATGAACAAAACTGGTGCACCCCATGGTGACACACTTGGTCGAACAAAACCACCCTGTAACAGACCATCAAGATATATAGGTAGCTCTCGTAACTCAGATGGGGGAATACTATACTGAGACATAGAGATAGGAGACAGTCCTCGCTATAGCTCGATCCCAAAATCGATCTCTCGTCAAGGGGGTAATACTACAACCTCTTCGGGAAAGTCATCAGGGTACTCCTCTAAGGACCTAGGAAAATCTATCTGCCAAACATCTGATGAACTCAACATCATCTCAGCCGCCATGGTCGATAAGGATGGAACGTGCCTATGACCCATCTGAGGATCTCTCTCAACAACAAACACCACCTGCTCTCCATCCGCACCAAGGAAAACGACCTTCTTCCTAAAGCAATCCATGACAGCCTGCACTGAATACAACCAATCCATACCGAGGATGAATCATATGGTTGTATCAGTAAACATAGGAAATCCCCACAAGAACGATGTTGCCCCAACACTATCTCATAGTCTCTACATACTTGAAACAAACTAACTCGACCTCCAACTAGCATAGTCAATGCCAAGGGCACTGGAAGCCTCTCTACATCAAGTCCCAAGGCATGGACAAGGGTAGGTGATCTGAAGGAGTGTGTTTCTCCTGAATCAAACAAGGCGTACACCAAGGTAGAAAACAAGAAAAGGGTACCTCAAACGACATATGTCTCATCTAGAGATATCAAAGCTAGGGCATGAAGCATACCATGAACTCCTCCATAGCCTCTCTGACCCTGATGACGACCAAAAACACAGCCACGCTCTAGTCCCTAAGGACGAGGAGCATCATGGGGTTGTCCTCTACCTGCCCCATCTACCCACTGCTAATCGAATGCTTGTGCAACTGGCTACTGCTGCCTCAGATGGAACTGCCTCAAAAGAGGAACCTGGAGTGGAGCACCCGATGCATGATGACCGCTCTAAAAAGGTCGGGCACTCCCGCTGATGATGGGCATGACCACCACAATAAAAACAAGAACCGGATCCCTCGGAATAGGCTTGAGAGTTGCATCCTCCAGAGAAACAAGATGTGAAGGGCTAGGAACTACCCCCGGCTAAACGCAATCTCTTCTTCCCAGAAAACAGAGAACCCCAGACCACAACCTTGCTTCGTGAGTAATCCTGCTGATTCCCCTCTCTTGACGAACCCGGTTCTGGCCAAAGTCCTCTCAACAACCTCTTCCCTCGCAAACACCTCATGATATGTCTTCAGCATAAATGATGTGACCTTGTGCTGGATCTATGGATGCAAAGCCTCCTCAAAATGCCTCGCCCTAGCCTCCTCATCTGTTAACAAGTACTAAGAATATCGTACAAGGTTTCTGAAACAGATTCCTAAATCCCGAACACTGGAGCTCCCATGTCGAAGGGTAAGAAGCTCCTGAAGAATGGATGCCTTCGTAGTTGTAGAAAATAACTCAATTCTAAAATTTTCATGAAAATCCTCCCATGAGATCACAAACTCCTCACAATCCCCAAGAAACAGCAACCCTCACTGCCTTGCTGCTACATACAGCATCGTCACAACCAGGGACACCCAGTGCTCCTTCCGAGAACGGATCGAACTGAAGCATATCTCGATTTCCTCCAACCATTCTTCCCTGACTGCATCTGAAACTGAGCCCTCATACTTCTGCAGACTCTGGCGTAGAAACTCTCGGAGTGTCTTTCTCCATGTTTCATCGTCATCGACCTCCACCCTGCGGCGATCTGCTAGGACAGCCTGCTGAATATCTTCTATACAAACCTGACGAGGACGTCGACCTGGAGCCATACCTACAAAATGACTACAATTGGAGCTCCTAATCCTGGAATATGGGAGACTGAACATTAATTAATTTATTGTTTTCATTCCTATATTTTAGGTTAACATATCCCAAGGTCTTCCCCTTCAAACACAGGAACAATGAATAATGAGGCATGATCCTTTCCTAGGTCTCTACCCCTCAACCAGTATCACCCTGTTTAGTAGCCATTGTAAACTTAAAGGTCTGTAAATTATATCATAGGGTTCCCTAAACGCCTATGTCTCAGCCGGTCTCCATTGTTTACCACACTTGCTAAACCTGAATGACATTCTTTCCCTAATAACCCATGCAACCTCACATGTGCCTAACTCCAAACTCCATCCTATCCCTCTACCAGACCTCTGCAACCACTCTGTCATGACCCCCTCCCCAAAATGTGAACCCCTCCTGGGCCGGCAATGTGGAAAGGGAGATAATGACCCCTGAGTCCCCCCTCTAGTGGGCCCCGGGTTGGTGACTAGCACCGAGGGTATAATAAACACATATATCGGAGGCATTACCCTCTAAGAGAACACATACAGAAGAGAGGGATAAGATAGATACCAATGAAATCCAACTGAAGTATAAAAGAAACCCAAGTACATATATTAAATGCCATTCAAAAGTAGTTAAATTGAAATGGGAATACTAAAAGTACCCAAAAGAAAGCAAAAACAGCAGCGACCACAAGCCCGAATAGCTCCTGCAACCCCAAGCTAGTAAAAACCAGTGTGATCTCCAACCTTCTCCAAGCGACCTGAAAAATAGTTTATATATACGTAGGGTGAGTATAACAGTATACTCAGTATGATCCTCCCTGAAGCCTCTTGTGTAAAAGTAAGGAAAGCATGCTATATCACAGTGAACAACAGTAAAACTAACTCGTCACCTAACAGGTATACTATGTTCCCAACCTCACCATGGCTACTCTCTCCAAGTAATGTATACATGAATATTTCATATAGAATATAATATCATGGGTACCCTGCTACTACTTCCCCACTGGTTTTCCACTTTTCCCTAGTGGCATACGTCCTATGCATCTCTCTCCAAAGGATTACCCATATAATCATCGGCTAAGCTCCACATTCTGCACCTCATGCACCACAATGGATTTCCCGCATACACCTGGGCTAAGCACCACACCATCCACTCAACCAAAAGTAACCAGGTAGGTTCCAGGAGCCACCACATCCCGCATAACGTGTATCATACGTTTGGTATTGTACCTCAAGCAATTACAGCCCATACACCGCGTAAGGTTCCTCAAGCCATCAAAGCCTATACATGTTACACCTATAGTAGCCCATAGGATACTATATCCAGAATATATGTGTGGAAATAAACAATGTTCATTACATCCCTATACACACATATATGGTGGAAACTAACTGTTGTGCCAACGGTACTTGTATCTACCATGAGAGGAGAGCGGGGTCAATGGGGTTAGTCAGGCATTCATCCTCCCACCAGAATGTTGGGTAAAACACCCCCCAGGGCTCAGAATCCCTGAGGTTTCAGTTTCCCTTACCGACATGGTGGAGTGGCGTATAGAAACACAAAAATTACAGAATATATATAACTCACAACCACACTATGGGCATAACCTAGTCTTAGCCTCAACTGTAGCTAACGTCTCTCGGACTCCGGGATGCTATTTCTAACACTAGGTATCCTGTAAGCACAAAATCAATTAAAGAACTTCATTAGGTTACTTCATTTCCTTTTTTTCATCAATTCTATTGTATGTTAATTAAGTCTTCCATCGTTAATTAACCATGAACAACTGACATTAACTTTCTTGGCATCACATTCCAAATTTATTGTTCCTTTAAAGTTACCACGTCATCATTAAATTCCACTATCTCCATCCCCATCGATTATCATCATTTAATCAAACTTTCATTCCACAATTACTTTCCCACATTTCCAGGAATTCTAGAAAAGCATCCTAAGCAACTAAACACAAGGGGGCTCAACACGGTGAGTAGATATACTACCCATCGAGTCTTTTCCACCTATAACAAGTGCGTAGGCCCATTCTCCCTTGAGAGGCTACACACAAAAAGCACGTGGCATACCCCGTGCGTCTTCGCCCCTTTCGGATGAAGGGTAAGCAGTACCAGCTGCATTGAGCAGTAGGGAAAAGTAATGTAAATAAACAACCAAGAATCAACAAACATCCAACAATCACAACCATCACTTTCCATCATCCTCGGTGTCCTTTCTGACACCCACAAGCATAGACCGATGTATCTCGCCACTCTAGGCATCATCCGCTACCATAACCACAAGGCCTACCTGCCTCCACAAATAACAACACCCTCCAGGGTCACAACACAACACAAGATATCACAACACCCCTTACAGGGTCACAACACAACACATGCAGGAGAAAAACAATCATTACAACAATTGGTCACTTGTCCCTTTAACAAGGCATCTGGCGTTCAAACAAAAAACACCAACATTCTCATCAAATGAGCTTTTAGCCCTAAATCACATTAAGAGGGTAACTATGAACCCTTCATAAAACTCAATTAAGTTATTTAATCCATCTTGAATTAACAAATTTAATTCGTTGGTTCCAACATCATGAACTAATTTAGTAAGCTATCACAAAAGATTAAACATGATTACTATACCAAATTTGATCAACACAAAATTAGAACAACTACAAGAACCACAACAATCGGATCCATTTATATTCCTCTTTATCTTTCTCTAATTAATTATCAATTAATTCTGGCTTTACGTTCATTATCAATTTCCATCAATAACAACATGTTAACAAGCAAGGCATATATATCACACTATCTAGAAAATCAAGTGGCAAACTTTTTTCATGGTACAATGCAACAACATGCGATCAAGCCAGTTATTTTAATCTAGTTCATGTATTTAATTCGGTCAATTCCATTGTGATCCAGAGGGATAAATCATTCTTACTATATGATTTCACATAACAATTAGAGAAGCCACAAATCACCTACCTCAAGGGGTTTTGAGGAAAACCACAACGGTTGATGAATGCCCAATAAACTGGGTCGATTCTCCACAAATCATCCATAGTTCTCCTCTCTTATCACAACCAAGACCAAAGATCATCACAAATGACATCCACACACCTAGATATACCCATAAAGAGAATAAATCTAAGAAGAAGAGAGAAGAGGTTGAGTATATCTATGCAGATCTAAGAAACTACACAAGAACGAAGAAGAAAGACCATATACCTTAAGAAACCGGATTCAATTCGCGAAGGGAAGCCTCTATATCGCCTTCGAAATGTTTGGGAGAGGTTATTCCACCTCCAAGGAAGGGTAATCCCGATTTATAGCTGATTTAGGGCTTAAATGAGGTGATTAAAGGAAAAAAATGTGAGATACATAGGATCTATCATTAAGTGACTGCACTGTTAGCCCACACAGTTTAACAAACCGTGCGCTAACCGTTTGTTATATTTTTCCTCAACAACCACACCTCGCACAGTAAGTCCGCATGGTTGGACAAAACTTGTGATAACCATGAGTTATCCACTGCCCTCAAGAATAGCCTTGCATGGTTTGGCTGCACGGTTTAGGCAAACCGTGAGCCTCCCGTGCGAAGGCCATAAGACTTTAGATTTCCATAAAAGTCCACCCAAACGCACCCAAGCCACCTTGACCTTCCAGATGACCTCTAACACCACATTTTCACAAAGGAATGGACCGGAGAGGTCCGTGCCACTACAGGAGGCCTTTAATGTATGATTATGATGACCTATATTATTCATTACCCCATTATTACAGTGGAATTTTATAGTCAATGTGGTTATTCAACCAGTAGAATACCCATGGTTATCAATTATTATGGTATTTTTTATTAAGATCTTATTTTTTCCATATTATAATGTAGTTTATTTTTAAGGTAATGTGAACTTCTAGTTATTCATCGCACGTTATTATTCATGTCTCTATTGTATTATATACCCTTTATAAGAATTTGATCTCACCACATTCTTATGATTTTGATTCCATTGTTATGGAGAAGAATACATTGTATAATCTTTTAAGGGAGAAATTTATTGAATTTTATAGTGTATATTTTTTTCAAATGTTTTTTGGGTATGATGTATATATTCTTCTTTTCCAAGACTCTTAAACTGTTTGGTACATCTTGATTTGATTCCATGTAAGCATGTTTATGTAATAAAATGATGCTCCTACTGCATGTTTCTAGTGTCATGGCATTAAAGTTGGTATGAGAGGTTGTTTTGTAAAATCCTTGGAAAATTGATTTAAAAAACATATATTAAAGAAAAACCTGAAGATAGACATTGAAAATTGGAATACAATAACTTCTTCTAATTTTGGTGACAAATAGATTATATGTATCTTCTTAATAAATAAATCTATTTATGGATAATATAAGTGGATGTTGTTCTATCATTGATGTACAAGGGGTTACAACTCGAACAACATGTTCCGAGGTTGAATTGGGCTTACTTGTTACCTCAGAACGGGCATAACATCACATCATGATTGACACTCCTACGAGATATGATTAAGATAATTCACATTTGTTTACATTCGATTATGAATGATTTATGCTTCCAATGTATCAAATGTATATGGTTTCAGGATTAATTATTCATATATTTAAGTTATGAGTTGTACATTGTTTATAGTTATAGAATGTTCATAATTTTATGATCAAATCATTTATATATAATTTTTGTAAAAAACAGATCCTATAAAAGGGAATAAGAAATCCACCAATTCACTTGATGAAAAGTGTAAGAAAGATCATATATTTTATAGTCTTAATGAAAATTTTCCAAAGAAAATAGTCTCCAAGTTGTCATCATCATATGATGAAATAGTATCACGTGTTGAAAAGATAATAAAATAATTCTCTGTGTCCTATAACTATAATGGGAAGGAAGTGAAGAATGGGAAGGAATAGGAATAGATGGAAAAAGGGAATAAGTGAATGAAGGGTATAACCACATATGATCACTTTGGAAAGAATCACCCTAGAAAATTCATGAAGGGAATGAGAGTTAGTTATAATTTTGGAGGAAAAGGATATCACATTCGTGATTTCAATGTTATGAAATATGATTCCAATGTACAACGCTTTAATTGTGAGGAGATGAGATACTATGTTAATCAATGTCCCAAGACTCATAGAATTATCACCCAAATGATTCTATTGGATAATTATCATGTTATTATACTACCATAGAAGATGAGGAATATTTAATATGTTGATTCAAGAATAATTTCACTTGAATATTTTATCAGTAATGCACTAATTATAAAAATTATGGAATATATGAGGATTGTACTACAATAATTTTCCGTTAAGGATTTCATATCATATATTGAATGGTACCATGAAAAGTTATATAGTAGAATGTTATATTTTTTGGAAAACACATTATTTGGAGAAAAACACTTAATATATTTTGGATGTTGAGATAATTATGATGAAATGATTGATTTGGATAAGTACTGACTACCTTGAAACATATTTTTTTCTTGTTGTCAAATGGTTTATACTATTATGGATGTAGTTTTCAACAATTTTGGATTTAAGGAATATATCCAATAACATGTATCTAACATAAGGAATATAGAATAATTCATGTTCCAATAAGGTTTTATGGAAATTCTAGTTATTACCATATAAAGTTATTCACATGTTTGGAATGTGAAAAATTATATCTGTTTCAAGTTGATTAAGGGTTAATGATATGTTTACCATGGAAATTCACTAAAATTATTTCTAATGTGTCAAATCATTACAAATTGGAATGTTTAACCATTTATGAATGGATTAAATTGATTATTTTATGATGTTTTATAGTTTAATCTATTTCATCACCACATGATGCAACCTACACTAAGAGACGATGTATAGAAAGTTCAAGGCATGATAAAAGGATAATATTGGGTTTGTGAAATAGAACCATATATTTATATAGATACATAGTGGAAGAAATCCCCAAATCATGGAAATGATCCTAAAATAGATTTTTTTTTTATCATAATCTTTGATAATTTTAATGAATTTTATTCATTATATTATTTTATAGTTTTTAGTAATCAATTTTCATCAGGACATGTTCTCTATCATTTTCCATCATAAAATCTTCGTTCGAATTTTCACCTATGTCTAGGTTTTTACTTCTAAAAAATGTCACCCCATTTAAATGAATATTTTTGTGGGGACATCCCCATTTACCTTATCCTAGTTTGAAGAGGATATTTTATAATGCCTACATTTCTATTAGGGATTACATGTGGTAACTGTCAAGTATAAACCATTAACTAGGCTGTGCAATTTAAAATTTCGAGGACACTATTCTGTTAATGGTGGAATAATTTAACACCCTAGTAATTTGTTTTAGAATTACAGATAAATTATGTTATGAAAATTAATAATTTACAGTTAGGTTTTTTAATAATAAATAACTAATAAATAATTATAATATATTGATATAGAAATAATTAATCAATATTACAGATAAATTAATATGTTATATCATTATTTTGTGTAAAATAATATTTTAAAATGAATATATGTATTTGATTATTTTTAATAAAATTATTTTTATAAATATAATATTTACTTAAATAATTTAAGAACAATATATATATTAACTATACTAATTATTTGAAAAAATAATAAATTATGTTATGGATATATTAACTATTAATTTGACACACCATGATTTTATTGTATATTTCCTCAAAAAAAATTTCAATTAAATATATAGACTGTATGCCCTAAATAATGATTCTTTTCTAATAAAGACATTGTAAAAGTTATAACAAAGTTGTTAAACTTAATTTTTCTTTTTTTTTGTTTTTAATTTTGGAAAACAGTTATACAACATTGTGATCAATAAATCTTTTTAGAGTAAAGTTTGATCAAAATAATTTATAGTGAATATTAACAAAAACCTTATTAATAGTAATGTTACCCTTATGTATTGTAATATAACCCTTATGAATATTATCCTGACCCATGAATTTATAATGAATCTTTACACAAAATAAAAATGATAGTGAATGTTTTAAAAATTATTAATTAAGTGTTGGTATTTTTTTGAGTGACAAATATTTATTTACAATATTAAATAAATAAATTGATTTAAAATTAATTTAATTTGGATAAAAAATATTACTAAATTAATATTTTTTTGTCTTATGATTTTAGCATAATATTATTAGAACTCATTTGATTTGTTAATGTGTTATAAAATTAGTTTTAACTTTAAAAACAATATCATTCATGTAAATAATAATTTTGTTTAAAAATTTAATTTCACATATTTAAAAAATTATTTTTATAAAATGGATTCTATATTTGACATCTAGTTGTCAAAAAATCTAAATGGTGACCTTATATGATTTCTCTAAAATAATGATTTTTTGTTAATAAAAAATGGAATAACTAATGATAAATTATAAATACCTGATTTATTGAGTCATATGTGATGCATGGATGATTTAATATTACTTAGTTCAAACTCAAACTGAATTATTACAAATTTTTGTCACAATAACTAACAATATTGGATATCTATATTAAAATAAGAAAATGATGAATAATATATTCAAAATTCACCCATATCCTCCACCTTAAAATGGACCCCTCACTCCCTCTTCTCACTACTCCACTAAGACATAAGGATTCTTAATATTTTTAAATAAAATTAATTTTACCGTACCCATGTCTATGGACTCTTCATCTGTCCAAAAGACCAAAACCCATTTTTTATAAGTAGATTCTCAAGGAGGTGTATTCAAGAGTTAAAACCCACTTCCTTTTTCATTTAAATTAATATCAAGTTCCCTTATTTTATTATTCTCTCCTCAAATACTCTATCCAAATGATAATAAATACACAAGTATCATAAATGTAATGACCAGGAAATTTCAAGGAATTTTTTCCCTAATTTTAATGGAATTTTACCAGTCTCTGGCTTCAGAGGAAACTTGATTCCGAGGCCCGGTGTGCCCAGAATCAATTTTAGATGTTTTGCTCAGGTACGTTAAGAGAACGAATGAGTCAGTTTTTAAATCTTTTGAACAAGTGCTCGGAATTGAAAACTGAGGGAACCAATGAACTCACAACACCGATAATTTCTTAAGGGGACCTTTACTGCATTTGCGTTTGAAGCGGGTTGAGAAATATTAATTTGGATTTTAGTTAAGAAGTTAAATAAATTTGTTAAAACAAATTTATTTCTATTGAAGTTTAATCCTCCCATGTGTGGATATACGAGAGGTGGGGCCCACATGAGCCCCATCATCTCACCTTCCCAGAACTCTCCCCAACCCCCCACTTAGCACCTCTTCAATTTAATGTGACAACTCCCCTTATTATGACAACACTTGACCTCCCTAATTAATTTTCCATCATGGGTTTGACAGCTAAAAGGGCATGATTGTTTTATATAATGGGGAGCCTTCACCCAATTATGGGTTGGAAAATATTTTGGAGGACCATGTGGGAGACCTACAGAGAAATTTAGAAGAGCTCCCTCCTTCCAACGAAGAACGTTCTTGAAGAATAAGAACACCTCTTCGATGAAGAACACCTCTGATGAAGAACGTGAAGTCACCGACGACGTCCCTTCTCCTATTCATCCTTCGTATCAATGGAGGAGACACCACCACGGGGAATGTCTCCATTGATGATGACAGCTCCTCCGATGTCAATGGAATCAGCACCGATCTTCCGCAACGTCTAATCATCGCGACGCTTGCTTCATCCCATAGCTCAATGATGTGTGACGTCTTTGTGAGGTAGGGGTTAAGTTCAATTTTAATGAATTAAAATTGTGCTTGTTTTATCGTTGAGAATCTCTTATACTTTGGCCGCTTGTTTTCGAAATAACGAGAGGAGATCAGACAACACAAACAAGGCCGATTCACCTCAAAACTTTCTTGTTGATCAACATTGACGTTTGAGGCGAAGGCTGCACGGTGCCATTACACCGTGAGGGATCGTAGAGGACTAGGGCTGGAGCGGGCTGCGGCGGTGGTGCGCGGCACTGTCGCGCCGCGTCGGTGAGGCCGAAGGGACCGCGTCCAGAGCGGGCCACAGAGGAGGGGAGCAATGCCTGTCAAGGAAGAGTCGCGGCCTTAGGCCCCGACGGTCCACCAGGGGGCGGCTGCCCAAGCCGGCCGCCGATGCTCTGGAGGCGGGACCCCCGTGGGTCTCGGGGCGACTCACTACCGGCTGACCATTAAGGCCGATTGTTACCCGAAGCAAGGGGGTGTGTAACCCCCCCTTTTGACCTGCCTCGGGTGGACCCCACTATGGGGGAGGGTCGTTTCCAAAAAAAAGTGGGTCGCGCCCCCTTCGCACCCCGCTCGGCCGACAGCCGAGCCGTGGCCGGCTTCCGAGACGGGCCACAGGCCGCGCTGGGCTGGGCTGCCCACACCGGGCCGGGCCGTCCGCGCCAGGTCGGGGCCCCAGCGTCGGGCCGGGCTGCGGCCAATCGGGCCAGACCCGGACCTAGGTCGGGTCGACTCGGTATGGGCCGACCCAGGGGATATTGTGCCGGGTCGTATAGGGCCCAGACCCCATATTTTCAGACCAGGTTCATTCAAATGCCCATATCATAAGATAAAAACTTCCGATCGATGCACTGTCAGTTGCGTAGGGATCTTAGGATCGAGATGGTCATTTCAGTATATTACACTCATGATTTTAGCGAAGTTTGGGTTCAGCCGGGATGGTTCGAACATGAAACCAACCGGGCCCTCGAAGCGGAAATGGTTATAACTTGATAATCGGACGTCCGATTGATGTTTCGTCGACTCTGTTGGATTCCTTTTTGTGAGGAGAGTCTTTTGGTATACTTCATCTAAGGTTTGGATGCAGTTGGCGTATGGCGGGGTTGGATTGTAACCGAAATCCAACCGGGCCCCTCGAACGGAAAAGCTAATAACTCTCAGACTGGACGTCCATTTGATGAACCGTCAGCGGCATTGGTAATCACATTGAGAAAGGTCCCTATGAGTATACCCTATTTGAGTTCAGGGTACATTAGAGATACAGTCATGTTGGTTTGTACACGAAACCAACCGGACCCCCTAAACGAAAACACTAATTACTCATAGACCAGGAGTCCGATTGACGCGCCATCTGTTGCGTTGAGACCCCTATGATGAGGTGGTTTTTTGGGATACATCTTCGTGGGAATTTTTGATACTTGGAGTATCAACCAGTAGCTCGTGGAGCGGACCCTCCCAGAGACGAGCATGCGGTGTATAGAGACCTTCTAGGTGGTTGAGACCTGATGAATGCTTGTCCGGATTGAGTCGGCGTGAATTGAATAGACCGGTGGGGAGCACTACTGTGTTTCGGTGGCAGACCCACGTTTGGGAGCAATACTATGTTTGGGTGGCAGACCCACGGTACTCAACAGAAGGAGTACCTCTATAGGCTATTAGGGGGAGCACTATTGTGTTGGGGTGATGGACCCACGGCGGGGAGCACTACTGTGTTTTGGTGGAAGACCCATGATACTCGACAGGAGGAGTACCTCAGCAATCTATGGTTAGTGAGTAGCACCTCAGATTCATGATAGGGCAACTATACTTGACATAGGAGGAGTCCTCTAGCAGTTTTGGTTTCAATATCTTTAATGAAAATCATGGTTTGAGCTGAGTCAATGACCTTTGTGTATTCCTCATGATTGATATGCATTATTTGATAACTTAGGTATATGTATGGGCATATACCTATGTAGTGGTTATCTGTTGTTTTCATATCTGTGTGATACCTCATTATTGAGATGGGATGCTTGATAACTTAGGTATAAGTATGGGCTTATACCTAGGTAAGTGTTATCTCTTTATATCCTTCTTTATGGTTATAATTATTGGATTTAGCGAGACCTTGAGGGTCTCGGGGTCCCTACTGAGTATCGTTATACTCACCCCTGCACAGGCTATGCCCGCACCTCATTGTGTTGGATGCAGACAATGGACATCACTGACAAAGGCCTCGGGTTCGAGGACTATATGGTACCTGGATGTGGACATCACGACGAGTCATTATCCGGAGGTGGACTTTACGATGATACCCGACTCGGGGGAGGCTATCTATACCTACCCTTCAGGTAGGATATGTGGTGGATGATCTAGGAGCTGCGTTATTTGTACCTAACCTTTAGGTAGGACCCGAGGTGGATGACCAATGAGTTGCTTCTATTTTTTAGCTGTTTGTCTTTTCTGTGGTACTTTTATTCAGTTGTAGCTATAATTTTCAGTTGGGTTTGTATTCTGGCCCATTGAATTTTAAGAACTTTCTTTTGTACATAGGGTATTACTTCTGCTTGTACTCTGTGGTGTTTGTTTACATTTATAAACGAAATTATTTCCCAGTTATCAGGATTTATGCCTTTTCTGCTAGTCACTAGCCCCTGGACTATGGAAGGCGGGCTTGGGGTAGTCACAACACGATCCCTGAAGACGGGTCATGACAAATTTGTACTAGATGAGTCATTTCTACCGCAGAACCCAGGACTCTGATAATTCATTTCTGTGAAGAAAAAATGCTAAAAGTAATGAGTGTGGTCTTCAGTTTAGGGAGTCCAGTGTTGGTGCGGAGGCCGATGTATCCATACATCGGGACCTTGACTACTGATTTCCGACTTTGTGCACGGAAACACTGATTGCGTGTGTGTTTCCAATGTTTTAAAGTCCGCGCAAACTAGTTCATCTCACCAGGTATAAATCGTTTGATAGTGTCGCATCTGTTCAGGATGTCTCCATGCAGACAGTTAGTTGGAGTTCCGAGATAGTGAATGATGAAAGCCCACCAAGCGATGAGGCTCCGGTGTAGGGCCCTTTTTCTATGTTGGCATGTTCAGGTGGTGTACCAGCAGCACCGCCACCCAATGAGCAGTAGATGCCACCAGCCATACTAGTAAACATTGCATGACAACAGAGCACATTGCATGAGTTCCAGCAGTAGAGGCCTCCGAGGTTACGAGGAGAGGCAGATTCTCAGACAGCAATGGACTAGTTGGAGGTGATTGCTAGAGTTTTCCACCTAGCTGAGACACTAGTAGAGTGGATGGTGGACTTGGCTGCTAGTGTTTTCCAGTGAGTGACCATAAGGATGGTCCACATAGTGATGATGCTTCAGTATGTGGATCGATGCCTGAGATAGTACCTTCTGGTAGTGTGTCAGCTACACATCACTACCTATTGGCTAGCAGTTACAACCGGCAGTACCGATAGGTGACACATGTAGGATTACTGTCGTACACGTCTTCCAACATCAGATACCCTCAAGTTCCATGGTGAGCCTGACTCTCAGGCGGCTGAGGACTAGCTTGAGGAAGTGGCTGAGAGTTTTTCTAGAGATTATTCAGCTACTGCAGAATGAAGTGTCGGTAGATGAGTATTCATTGAGTCATACCGATCATTCTAGGTACTCGATGAATACGATTCGATCAGTGCTATAGAGCTCGGACCACTGAGCGTGGTGTGTTTAAGGATATCTGAACCAACACCTTATCCTTTATGCATTCCTACCTATGTTAGGATGCTAGAGAAAAATTTTGTGATTGAATGTTTTTTGGATGAACAGATAAAACTAGAGAATGTTAGTAGTGGAAGAGCATAGAACTGGTGCCGGTCTCAGAGACTTGGGCGTGAAAAATGTTTCAAGAAGAGGAAGTGTTAAGTACAGATGAATCTGTAGAGCAGGAGATGTGGAAGTAGAGCTAGGAGTGCAGCATGAGGTGGTATACATTTCAACATGTTACAACCACCCACTTTTGTAGTCTCCACTAGGCTCAGGGAGCTAGAGGGAAAGGGAAGATAATAGCTGCATGCGGTCAAGGAGTGTGACCAAAGGGCTCTAAGAATGATTTGAGGTACGGTCTGTGTCTACTACTAGCTGCCGTGTCAATGGAAAAAGGTACCAATCATTATTTATTTCAATGAATCTTATCCCATACCTTGAGTTTCCGGTTAAAATCATTGTCTTGACCCTCACGTATGGAGATACCTTTGAGTGGAGACTTGATTATAACACTTACGCTGACAGGTGTGATCTAACCCTTTAGGAAAGAGTTTTGGTGGAACCTCTTGGTGGCAGCGTCGAGCCTTATGACGTTAATATGGGTATGGACTGGGCAACCACAGTTCATACACAGATTGACGGTATTAGTAAAAAAGGTTGTGGTTTATCTACAACATTGGGATGGGGGTTTCCTTGGTCGTGGAAAAGGAAATCCCAGGAATAACAGGATGGAATCATGCATAAGATGGTGCATTCGATCACTCAAGAGATGGCCAAACATACCTTTCTTCCAGAATTCTGTAGAGTTGCGGTACCACTTCTAGCAGAGCTTTCAGGAGCTGGGGTAGAGGTTGACCAGTGCACCCAACCTGAGGGCATTGGTTACATAGTTCACTGTGACACATCAGGGACCGGACTCAGGTGTGTCCTGATGTATCAGGGGGTAGTGATCGCTTATGGATCATTTCATATGAGACTGCACAGAGCTGATAAGATACCACTAGATTTCGAGGATGGAGACCACATCTTCTTACGGGTCTCACCTCGACGAGGTCTAAGGAGATTTTGCCGAGGTGGCATGTTTTTATTTTCCGAGGTTCATCGGACCCTTCTAGGTCCCTATCAGGGTATGAGAGGTGGTTTACCGTATGGCCTTTCTACCACAGTTGCACTGGGTTCACAACATCTTCCACTTATCTCAGCTGAGAAGATGTATGCACGACCTAACCATTATCATCAACCAAGGAGAGATGGACATCGATGACGAGGTGACATTCTCAGTGTTCCAGTAGAGGTTGAGGATCGATAGGAGCGGGTCCTACGGGGATGGTTGATTCCTCATGTGCGCTTTCGCTGGTAGCACGAGAATCTCAAGGAAAGAACAAGGGAGCGGGAGGCTCAGTTTCGTGCTCGGTACCTCCTTTAGTTTCCCTAGTTTGTGTTATAGCTTCACGAGAACATAAATCCATGAGGTCGGAGTAATGTGAAGACTGTAAATTTCAAGGAATTTTTTTCCTAATTTCTTAGGAATTTTACGAGTCTTTGGCTTTAGACGACACTCAATTCTGAGGCCCGGTTTGCCCGAAATCAATTCTTGAAGTTTAGTTCAGGTACGTTCAGTGAACAAACGTGCATGTTTTTCTATTATTTGATCCAGTGCTCAGAATTGAAAACCATGGGCACTGATGAACTGGCAGTGCCGATAATTGATTAAGGAGACCATTACCACAGAAGCGTTGGAAGCGGGTTGAGAATTATTAATTTGGAGTTTAATTAAAAAGTTAAATAAATATGTTGAAACAAATTTATTTTTAAGGGGGTTTAATCCTCCCATGCATGGATATATGAGGGGTGGGGCCCACACGAGCCACATACTCTCATCTTCCCATAACTGTCTCTAACCCCCCACTTAGCACCTCTTTAATTTAATGTGACAAATCCCCGGATTATAAAAACCCTTCACCTCCCTAATTAAGATTCCATCAAGGGTTTGAATGATAAAAGGGCATGATAGTTTTATATATTTTGGAGCCTTCAACCAATTATGGGGTGGAAAATATTTTGGAGAAACTTGTGGGAATCCTCTAGAGAAATTTAGAAGAGCTCCTTCCTAGCAATGAAAAATGTTCTTGAAGAAGAACCATGCATCTTCGATGAAGAATGCCTCCGGCGAAGAATGCGAAGTCACCGATGACGTGGCTTCTTCTATTCATCCTCCACGTCATGGGAGGAGACACCACTGTGGGGAATGTCTCCATCGATGACGACACTTCCCCCGATGTCAACGGAATCAGCACCGATTTTCCGCGATGTCCGATCATCATGACGTTGCCTCTTTCCGCGGCACGATGACGTGCAACATCTTTGGGAGGTAGGGTTCAAGTTCAATTTTAATGAATTAAAATTGTTCTTGTTTTATTGTTGAGAATCTCGTATACTTTGGTTGCTTGTTATCGAAATAACGAGAGAAGATCGGACCGCACAATCCCGGCCGATTCTCCTCCTTGCATTCTTTTTTATCAATGTTGACATTTGAGGTTAAGGCAGTGTGATGCCGTTGAACCACTGCAGCCAGAGCGGGCCGCAGCGGTGGTGAGCGGTGTCGTCGCGCCACGCCGGTGAGGCCGAAGGGACCGCAGCCAGAGCAGGCCATGGCGGAGGTGCGCGGCGCCGTTGCGCTGCGCCAGAGAATCCAAGGGAGGTAGTGGATGGAGCTGGCCCCTCCAAGGGGGCGCGGTGCCATCGCACCGTGCCGGTCGAGGAAGAGCTACAGCGTTAGGCCGCGACGGTCCAGTATGGGGTGGCCGCCCGCATGTGCTCCAGGAGGCGTGACCCCCGCGGGTCCCACGACGTCTCACTACCTGCCGGCCATTAAGGCCGGCCGTTACCCAAAGTGGAGGGGGTGTGTAACCCCCCCTTTTGACCTGCCTAGGGAGAACCCCACCAGGGGGGGGGTTTCTGAAACAAAGGGGGTTGCGCCCCCTTTGCACCCTACTCGGCCGACAACTGAGCCGTTGCCGGCTTCGGAGCCGGGCCGCAGGTCGTGCCGGGCCGGGCTGCTAGCACCGGGCCGGGCCACGCCGCACCCAATTTGGAGAAACCAGACGCGGGTCGGGTCGACCCGGTTCAGGCCGACCTATTGTGTATTGGGCCGGGTGGTACCGGGCCCAGACCCCCTATTTTCGGACCAGGTTCATTCAAACAACCATATCTTGGGCTAAGAACCTCTGATCGATGCACCTTCAGTTGCATATGGATCCTTGGATCGAGATGGTCTTTTCGGTATATTACACTCAAGGTTTCGGCAAAGTTTGGGTATGGCCGGGTTGGTTCAAACACGAAATCAATCGGGCCCTCGGAGCGGAAATGGTTATAACTTGAGCTCCGGACGTCCGATTGATGTCCCGTAAACTCTATTGGATTCCATTTGGGGAGACATATCTTTTGGAATACTTCATCTGAGGTTTGGACGCAGTTGGAGTATGGCCAAGTTGGATTGTACCTGAAATGCAACCGGGCCCCTGGAACAGAAATGCTAATAACTCTCAGACCAGACGTCTGTTTGACGAACCGTCAGTAGCGTTGGTAATCGCGTTGAGAAACAGTTCCTATGAGTATACCCTATGTGAGTTCGGGGAATGGTTGAGATACGGTTGGGTCGGTTTGTACAGGAAACCAGCCGGGCCCCAGTATGAAAAGGATAATAACTCACAGACCAGGAATTCGATTGACGGTCCGTCTATTGCATTGAAACCCCTATGAAGAGGCGGTTCTTTTTTATACTTCTTCATGGGACTTTTTGATACCTTGAGTATCGACCAGTAGCTCACGGAATAGACCCTCTCGGAGAAGAGTGTGTGGAGTACAAAGACCTTGTAGCTGGCTGAGACCTGATGACTGCTTGTTCGATTCAAGTTGAAGTGACTTGACTAGCCAAGTGGGGAGAACTACTGTGTTTTGGTGGAAGACCCACGGCGGGGAGCACTACTGTGTTTGGGTGTCAGACCCATGGTACTCGACAGAAGGAGTACCACTGTAGGCTATTAGGGGGAGCACTACTATGTTGGGGTGGCAGACCCATGGTGGGCAGCATTATTGTGTTTTGGTGGCGGACCCGCGGTACTAAACATGAGGAGTACCTAAACAGTTTAAGGTTATTGAGTAGCGCCTCGGAGTCAGGACAGGGCTACTATACTCAACAGAGTAGGATTTCTTCAGTAGATTTGGTTTCGATATCTTTAATTAAAATCCTATTTTGAGATGAGTCAATGACCATTGTGTATTCCTCATGATTGGGATGGGTTACTTGATAACATAGGTATATATATGGGTATATACCTAAGTAGTGGTTATCCGTTGTTATCATATCTGTGTGATACCTCATTATTGTGATGGGCTTCTTGATAGCTTGGGTATATGTATGGGCTTATACATAAGTAAGGGTTATCTGTTTATATCCTCATTTGTGGTTATCCTTGTTGGATTTAGTGAGACCTTGTGGGTCTCGGGGTACCTATTAAGTATTGGTATACTCTCCCCTACACGGGCTTTGCCTGCACCTCTTTGTGTTGGATGCAGACGACGGAGAGCACTGATGGAGGCTGAGTGTTTGAGGACTGGATGGTACCCGGAGGTGGACCTCACGACGAGTCAATATCTGGAGGTAGACGTCATGACAAGACGATACTCGGAGGAGGATATCTGTACCTACCATTTAGGTGGGATCTGTGGTGGAAAATCCAGGAGTTGCGCTATCTATACCTACCCTTTAGGTAGGATCCGAGGTGGACGACCTAGGAGCTGCTTCTATTTTCTAGCTGTGTGTCTTTTCTGTTGTACTTTCGTTCCATTGTAGCTATACTTTTCAGTTTGGTTTGTATTCTTGACCATTTACATTTCAACACTTTATTTTGTACATAATGTATTACTTCCTCTTGTACTATATGTTGTTTGATTACTTTTATAAAGGAAATGGATTCCTAGTTATCAAGATTTATGCTTTTGGTGCTCGTCGCCAGCCCCTGGCCTATGGAAGGCGGGCTTAGGGTAGTTACGGCACGGGCCCCGAAGACGGGTCGTGACAATATATATAATTTAATTATTTAATATTTTAGTATGAATCACCATAAATATCCTTACTATATCTATTTTGTTTTTAAAAGTGACATAATCATTCGGGAGATGTTGATTTACAACTTTCATGGACGAAGACATTTTTTTCTTCAATTAATTCTTCTAGGCCGGTAATAAAACTATTTAATGGTTGAACTAGATTCTAAAATATTTATTATATCAAATGTAATTATTATTGAACAGTCATTATATATGATATTAAATAATAGTACAATACTAATTCATTGTGATCGAAAAACTGTCGTAAAAATCAAAATGATTTTCCCAAAATGACTTATCTATTGATTAATCATCATAAAGTGTATCAAAATGACATATATAACCCATTAATGTCATTAATGGTATTTTATAATATATATTATCAATTTTGGGGAATTATAGCTATTCCACATGAACTCCATTATTTATAATCAAGCAGGCTGATCTGAAAATCAAGAAAAATAAAGACACATAAACGAAGAAATTAAATATTATAAATTATCAATAAATACATAAATGAACTTAATAAAACTATAATTATTAATATATATAGGTTTTGGAATTAGTATTTTAATTTATTTAATTTAAATATCCAAGAGGTTAATTTCAACTGCATAAAATGTTAAGACATTATGTAAATGTTTGTTCATTTCCCTTCCATTTTGGCGAGATGCAACTTATTCCCTAATATTAGTTTTTTATGATGTATGTTTACCTCCCATTTATGTATAATATCATCAATATATTTATTTTCACACTAATAAATATATTATTTTATGATTATTAATTTTTGTACATATGAGTTGATTGATTATAGTGTGGTAAAATATTCAACCAGATCCTTCCTTTTTTCCTTCACATTCTTCCTTCACTATACTTACCTGAATATATTGATTATTTGTTTGTGTGTTCATGTTATATATTCTATTGGTATTTTCAATAATAATATATTCAGGTCATTTCAACCTTTTATGGGTATAATTTTTTTTAAAATTGTTTCCTTTTTAATTATTCTTGAAAAACAGGCCTGATTCAAGGGAAATTGTCGAAATTATACCAATTTTCAAACACACTATAAAATCTATTTTAAGCGATCATTAATTTTATAAAATAAAAAAAAATTCATGAAAAAAAATCTTCATTCATTTATGGTTTTATTGAAACAAAAATGTATTTCTGATTTAAAATCTCTTTAACATTTTCCTTAAATTGCACTAAAATGTGTTATTTTGAAAAGTTCCTTAAAATCAAAATTTAAACAATTTCCCTTTAGTGAGACATTATTTATTCCTGAAATACACTTTTTATGTCCTTGACTTTTATTATTTAGGATATACATGTTTAGAAATTGTTTTCCTAAAAAATATGAAATGTTTTCCAAAACATTCTTCTTTCTGGAGTAAAATAGATTTTATCATCTCACTTTAACATCAGTGAGATATAATCCTCGTTGAAAAAATATTCCTTGCATGTATTGTATGTGATGACCTTCGGTATATAATATCATGAGTATCCATATACACATGAGATTCTATGAGATTATGATTTTACATTTTCAAGGTGTTTTGGGACAGTTTTGTCTTTTGTCCAATCTGTTGGAATATGTCACTTATATGATCCTATAAAAACATTATGTAAACACCATCAGTATAAGCCACTAAAAATGACATATTATAATGTTTTCCCAAAAATAAATTGCATATTTCAGTTATATGGACCTATACTAATGTTTTTCCCAAACCTGTGGTTATATGTCCATTATAGTGACCCTATACCAACATCTTTGAAAAAACCATTTTTATAGTCCACCCAATGCAAATAGATTCCCAAAAACCATTGGTATATCTTAAAATATCAACGAATCTATACTAACTATTTTCAAAACCACTGTTATATATTTATACAAATGGTTTTGAAAACCATTGGTATCATTTCACATATTTTTCATGGAATCTTATGTAAAATAACAATAAATAAATAAAAAGATAATATAATAATGAATACACATATATATTTAAATGAAATTATGGTCAAACAATTTGTGTTAGGTAAGTGGTTAGTTTATTTTATTTTTAATTAGAGGTGTTCGGATCAAAAACAAGCTACAATTATTTTTGAATTACATATATCACTGGTTTAATGCAACCATTTTTATATGTTCTTGATACGACCAATAAATTTTTTTAAAAAAACCATTGGTGTAGTTATATACAAACAGTTTTACTAGAACTATTTTCAAAGACCTATCCCAACGGAAAACTATAAAATGGTCTTCCATACCATTGGTGAAGGATATACCGATTGTTTTGATACCTATATATACTATTAAAAACTATTGGTATTGAGTATTTTTATCTTAGTGGCATGTTCAGTTTAATGCAATAGAGGATGTAGATCAAGCATGACAAGAGATTTTTAGAGGTATGATCATCTTATTTTGTACCATTTCATTTTATTATTTTTTTGATTATATAGATTCACACTGATTTGTTGCACCCACTCTTTCCCATGCTCTTGGACAAGACAAAGAGAAGCTTCACATTTCCTTGGTGTTGAGTACACCAATCAGAGGTTAGACCAACTTGTTTTATGTGTTCATGAGATGTAGAATAATGATGGGACAAGATCATTCCTATGGAGATCACATCATGGTACAGATGAAACGAAACCATATCAATCTCGGCATAAACTTGTTTAATTCTCTATGAACTGTTCTTTAATGCTTTTGGAAAAGATTCATTTTTTATACCTAAGTGGAAATTTTTTGGATTGATTTGGTGATATGAATTTTTAGGTGGTTATTCGGCATGTGGAGCTTCATACCTCCTAGTTTTCTGAGCCATCAGTGTAATTAGTGGATGATGAGATGGTGGAGGTTCTCCTATTTTTTGGGGAGTTCCTAGATACTTTTCATGAGGAGGTAGTGACTCTACCCACTAAATGTGATGTTTAGTTCGAGATATACTTTCATCTCGGTGCTTGATTAATTTTTATTGCACATTTTTTATTTAGAAATATGAGTTATGGGAGTTGAGGATTTAAATTGATGACCTAATGAAGAAGATAATTATTTGTTCTATTGTTTCTCTGTAGGGGTGCTCTAGTGTTGTTCAATAAGAATGATGCTATTAATTTGAAGTTTTATACACACTACTAGAGGTTGAATCTGTTTACAATCATGAATTGTTACAATATTCCATGGATAAACGATACCTTCAGCCAGATGAGGTGGGAAGTTTTGTTTTCGATGATCAATATTTTGTTAGGATATCACTAGTTGAGGGTAATGGATGACGATATCCTAATGGATGATTGCAGGTGCAGGTACGGGTACATCGGGTTCATAGTTACATCATTCAGTGTTATTAATGCACAAAAAATGGCCATGGGGATTATTTAATCAATATTTTATGATTTATTGGATTGGTTCATTTTTGTATTCATCAATGATATCCTGATCTACTCAAATTCGTAGGAGGATAACTCCAAGCATCTCAAAACTTTCTTGCAGGTTCTTTGATGCCTATAGTTATACGATAAGTTTTCCAAGTGTATGTTGTGGAAATGAGAGGTACATATACCTGGAACCATGGTGTCCCATCAGGGTATTGTCATACACCCTTCAAAGGATGAAGTAACTGTTTACAGAGAAGTAACAAATAATGTGGCGATGTTTCATTTTTTTTGGAATTTGGAGATACTACTTGAGATTTGTACCAAATGATTCTTGAGTTTATTCTCTATTGACATATCTAACAAGAAAATAACAATATTTTTTGGGGATTGAGAATTTCTGGGATTCATTCATCTATATAAAGTAGAATCTACTTTGTGTTACACTGATCTATTTTCCTTAGAAAGGAGTAACGTTGGAGGTGTTTTGTGATGCTTCACATTAAGGTTTTAGATGTTTCTTGATTCAGAAATGGGAATTGATAACTTACGAGTCTCGGTAGTTACAACCCCAATAATTTAACAATGATACCTATGATCTAATTATATCAGCAATATTGTTTTTGATGAAATTTTCAAGGCATTTCATCATTTGGGAGTGCTTTGGAGTCTTCATAGATAAAAATATTTTATGATATATCATTTCCCAGTAATTTAGAAACTTGAAAAAATATATTTGGATGAATATTATTTTGGATTAATATTTCTATATCCCTTAAACATCAAATAAAGGGAATTTAGTGGATTATTCATTGAGCAAGAATTCGTAGAAGGAGGTTTCTCAAGAATCTATGAATTCTAAAAATGCGATGGAGGATTTAGAAGACTTGAAACTATATGAAATAATTAATGTTGGTAATGGTTATGGTTTACAGATGATAGTATAGTCTTCTTTTATGTAAGAGGGGAGGATTCTATTTTGGAGACTTGGACACAAAGGTGTTTCATGATTGTGTTATACATGGTGATGCTATGGAGGGATGGTTATGGGATAGTAAAAACTGAATGGTGTTCCATGTAAAGCTATTTTTTCAGATAGTAATGCATGAGGGAGTCCATCATGAGTTACATAACTAATATCCAGATGTACACCTTGGAATTTCAAACAAATAAAATCGATTGAGGATCTAGTTTTGGATTGGGGGTTGATACATCCCTTATATATCCTAGAGTGGATGTGGTACGAAATATAAATGGATTCATTCACAAGGTTACCATTATATCAGAGAGGAAATTATGTTTTCTATGTATTAGTGAATTGACTAATTAAATTATCTAAATTCTTAGTGATCATGGAGTCTATCATAATGGATGACTTGGAATGGAGGTATGAGGTTGTGGTGGGGCGACAGCACGGAGTTCCATGAATCGTTGACTTATATTGGTATAAACATATTAAGTCACTAGTCTAGATGGGATTTAAACATTATCTTGGACCTCATTTATGACTCATAACTTCCTTACACCCTCAAATATATGGGAATAACGAATATACTACCCAAAATTTAGAGGACATGTTTAAATCATGAGACATGGAATTCAGCGGATATAGGGTAAAACAAATTCCCTTGGTAGAGTTCACTTACAATAACAGTTATCAAACATCAATTATAGTGGCTATATTCAAATATTTGTATGCAAGTTCATGTTTTTTACCATTATATTACAAAACGTTTTGTGTGACCCCTGTTATTTTCCCCTAGGAAGTGCAGAACACATCAGATATGTTTAATCTTGTTCTTGATAGGGTGAAAGTGTGACATCTTAGGAAGAACTCTTTTGAAGATCTTAGAAGCAGGCCAATGGAGTATTAGGTTTGGGACCATGTGTAAATGATGGGTTCCCATTAATATTGTAAGTGGAGGACTGACATAGGGATTAGTCCTTCTCTGCTGTTTATCTAACACATTGAGTTGTTGGGGTGAGTTTCTGAGAAGACATACTAGTTCGTGCTACAACCACAGTTGGATAAGATCAATGAAATCTTTCATATCTCTAAACTCTATTAATATCTTAAAAATGAAACCCATAAAACATATTAAGGATAATTAGATATCTATGATGACATGACATGTATAGAGAAGATACTAGATATCTAGGATCATTGATAGAAGGTGTGGAGTGGGTGCACCATTCATTTGGTTCACATGCTGTGGAGGAAATGACTCCTTAAGGAGAGTACTTGGAAGAAAGAATCATTGATATGTGCCCAGTAAGAGGAGATGTTATGAGTTATTCCTTATTATATTTTTCATTATAATGTTTTTTTGAATTTTTTATTCTATGAGATGATTTTTTTCCTTGTCTCCATGATGTTTGATAAATTCCTGATGCATGAGGAGGGGAGGACCCGATTCATAATCGAGTAAATTAATTGCGATATGATAAAACTCATTCGGCTGAATAATTTTTTCACAGAATGGATAGTATGAAGACATGGTGGATGGAATTGAATTGGTCATATATTTAGAAAATGTGGTTTTTGTGCCTGTAAGATGTTCCTTGTGATGTATTATGTCGTAGTGGTGTTTCAGGTGTGGTGAGATCCTTGATAGGTATCTCATAGGGTAGTTGATCATAACCCTCTTTATTCTGGCCCTGGATTGGATTCTTAAGGAAGAGAATACTTTGAGAGGTATCTAATATAATAACCTAGTCCTCTTAAGTACATTACCTTGTGAAAATACAGTGTTTGATGAGTTCTAGGAGGTCACAATCACTCATTTCACTAATTTTTCAATTCCTAATAATGAAATGATTAGTCAGAATAGTTAGTCAATGGTGAGTTTGAATGCTGGGTCTAGATGGTGAGTGGGAATCATGTGTTGGAATGGTGAGTTGGAATAGTGATTTTAATAGTTAGTTGGAAAATTGAGTCAGAATGGTGAGTTAGATTGGTTTGTCAAAATAGTGTGTCAAGACCATGGAATCATGACCGGTGAGTCAGAATAGCTACTCACAATTGTAACTCTCTATAGGGGCTCGCACTGGTATCTTTCTAAATGGTTATTATGTTTAGTAGATCATCGAATGGTGACTCACACTAGTGACTCGCATGCAGATTTACTTAGGTGATTCATAATGGTTACTTATCTAACAATGATTCATTTACAACTGTTTTATCTTTTTTCATGTTTTCCAGTTTCACCCCTTTAAGATTATAATAGATGTAAAATAAGATTAATACCATATTTAATTGGGTTTTGAACTGTTTCAAGTGCTATGAGTAATATCTAAAATTCATATGAGTCGAAAGGATTTTTATTTTTCAAAATTGATAATCTTATCTAGAACCATAATTATTATAAAATTTAAGATGTGTTTAAACCACAACCCTATTTTTGATCTCCTATGGGACGGAACAACATTCCCGTTGTTATTTCCATCTTGTAATATCATTGTAATAAGATCCCACAACATTTATTCCCATATGAATTGTGTCGTTGTCCTGGAAAAAAATGTTTTTTGTTTTCCTTTGAGTATCGTGTTACATATGCATATCTACTTTAGCGCAATAAGGACGTTCTAATCGATTCCTCTTCCAAGTAGGTTTCCTTTGTCTCTCTCAATTATTTATCATGCAGGGTGGGTGTACGAATGTCTCCTTTTTAATATAGATCATTCAACGATCAATAATGATAATATACTTGGAATCAACTATATAAATATGGGATGGGGAAGGTGATGTTGGATCATACTATTTTATTGATATTTTGATCAATGTTTATAATTGAATGGGCTACAAGCCTATTGCAAATTAAAACCATTAGTGGTCCACAGTTTTGTATAGAAATTTTATGAATGAAGGTCTATATGTTTCTCATTTAACAAATACATGGAGTCTATTAACCAAATATATTTGGATAAAAATGATAGAAACCCCAGTACTATATTGTTATATAATAACCCAGAAATTAATAACTATAAATTGGGTGAGGAATACCCAGTTAAATCTGAACATGCCTTTACATTGTTCTTGTGACGTTGTGATATGTGTGGGATTTTTATGGCTGGTATGATTGTAGGGTTGTCGGTATGGATTTGTGATGTGGGATGGTTTAGGTGGTGTGATGGAATCGCATGTTAATATATTGATTGATTGTGGAATGAAGGATAAGTATTATATAACTGAGTTGGGATCTTGTTGGGCAGTTATGTGTTATTTGGTGTGGTTGTGGGTTGTGGGTTCTCACTATTGAGAGAATGTATTAGACAAGACGACATTGAATAATGATGATTTATGTTGTGTGTGTGTGTGTAAAATTGATAGTAATGTGATGTGGGATAATTTACCATGGTTCTTCATCCTCTATGTGACTTTTTATTTTGGTTTGTTCTGTGTTGTTATTACTAGTTGGCCGATTTGGGATGGAAAAATAAATTAACTTTTTAACAAATATTTAGAATTCGCAGGGGGTATGAATTTAGGTTATCTCATGTTTATCGGTTCTCCATTTAGTTGTAGTAGCAAAGGCGCTATTGTGAGTTGATTTTTGGCTAAAAACCCATAGGCTGGGCATGAGTGTTTGGTGTCATATATGTATTAATTTTATTTTCCTCATGATATCAATACAAACCCACCATAAATAAGAACTATGTACAGAACACCCTTATCCTTATAGAGGAGGGTTTCTTTTCCAAACATCCTAGTGGGAGGATGGATGACTGGCCACCTGCCATTTCCAACTCCATCATTTAGGTAGTTTTATCCTACGATTCTTCAGACATGTTGTGGTTTGTGGGGCCTTGGTGTTTGTGGGATATTGGTGTATTCCTTGGTTTCTTTGGGAAGTTATGTTTTTGTGGTTTCCTATGTGCCTTTGGGATGTTATGTGTTGTTATTTGTCAAGTGTTTTTGGGATGTGATTTTGTATGTGACTTAGGTGTGTGAGGATGGGTTGTGATATGGTGTGTTTGGAAGAGGTGGTAGTTCCATGTCTTATTTCGTTAGGTTGTGAGGGAGTATATATAGTGGTAATTTGTTTTTAGTTACCCAATTATTGATGGGAATTATATTAAAATACTTGACATTCATTATTTAGTGAGCTTGAATTGGAGAGGTGGGAAGGCCAGTGTTCCTTTCTAGGTGTTGTTGCATTCTGTTGTTTTCACATCAGAAAATGTGTATTAGTATCTAACTTGTGCATGCGTGACATTGGTTGTTACTACTGGGAATACATGTATGCTGACCTTATGTATATAAAACTATGATTATGTTTCCAGGAGGATTATATGTACTGTACTCGACCATACTAGCTCAGATGATGAGATAGTTGTCATGTCACCTCATAGTATTGATTTTTGTATTTACATTGAAGTTTTATTGTATTTTTACATTTTTTATTATAAAAATACATGTGGAATAGATATTTCATTATTTTGTATATAACATGTAGTTGTTTTGAGATGAAACATCTTATCTCTCAACCTAGTTTCTTTAAATATGTAAATGCCTCCAATTTTTCTAAGATTTGTTTTCCCTTTCTCACAGTTTCCCCCATAGGGCCTATTGAATGTAGGAATCATGGTTCATTATTTTATTTTCATCATTTCATGACCATTAGGGGAATATTTTGGAGGGAGGGGTTTGTAACACACTTCTTCCAACTAAAATTTAAAATTATTATAAATAGTTTTAATTAAAAATAATATTCGAGGACGTTTGAGGTTGTAATTAATAATAAGAGGATAATTATATTCTATAGAAATTTATTTAATTATTGGAAAAATATTTTTTACTTTTTTCAAAAAAAACTTTTTTTATATTGTATTACTTAGTAGTTGAAAATGTCAAAAGAAAAAAATTATATCACTATTCGTTAATTTTTATCCAAATATTATTAGAATATGAATTTAAAAAATTGAAAAATGGTGGTTCCCCATAGATGAAACCCATGGCTGTCTCCAATATAGTTTCCCCACAGTGCCTGCATGCCCTCTCTAGTGCTCCCTCCCGCAAAATATCCATTGTTTCCTCTACGTCCTTAAGAAACATCTACTTCCATCTTTATTTTAATCCATCATTATTCACACCACCACATCACAATCTCAATAAAACATCACCACCCAAAAGAATGTTACCTACTATAATCTCCTATAACTAGATGATCATATCTTACCATCTTGTCATTTTCCTATCCTAGGTTGATCTCCACCTTCCACTACCATCCGCTTCATTTTTCTACGAACCTTGCCATAATAGATCATCACTCTCATGCCTCTCCTAACTGAACAACCTGGGGATGATATTAAAAAAATCCAGCATCAATTTAAGAAAACTATATTGGTATTGGGTAACATACTCCATAATAGTTTAGGGTGGTCTTCTAAGCCCTTAAACATCCTTTTTAGAGACAAATAAGAGATAAACTGGCATGCGTGGGTTTGAGCCAACCTACAGTGGTCCCGAGGTGGGTTTCATGGAATATGATAATTTTAACTCTACCAATGGATAATAAATTATAATATTTACATATTAATTTAAAAAAAATTAATATAGTATAAATTAAATTAGTGAATTAATTTAATTCATAAAATAATTTTTACATAATTTAATATTCTAAATGAGGATATATTAAATGAATTTAAATAAGTCACCTGTTGAATTGAGATAAGATCATGCATAAAATTGATATTAATTTAATTTTATCATGATTTTATTTTACACATTGACTGATCTTGAGCACTAAACCAAATTTGTGTATGTATGGGATAATTTATTAATTTTTTATTAGAACTTAGTGTGATTTTTTAATATGTTCTGATTTTTATGAATTCTTATACATTGTCCTTTTTAATTGAATATATATTGTCCTGCATGTCCATTCTTACTTTTATGTGTCTTGAACTAACTATAACTGAAATAAAACATATTTTTATTGATGTATAATTGATAATGACATTGTAAGTTATGGACATCTCCAACAAGATGTGGCACACCTAATGATAATTGAAAAAAAATTATCAATGAAGAGATTTGATGTGAGTCCAAACACCACTCATCTATGATACACCTTAGGTCAAGTTTGGTTTTTGAATTTTATAATTGATCAACAAATTCTATATTCTCTAAAACAGTAATGTTATTTATTTGAGTTACAAATTTCTTAGTATTTGATGCATGTGGATGTTTACTATGACAACACAAAAAATCAAAAACAAAATTGAAATTTTATTTTGTGATGAATGTTTTCAATTAATTCATGTTCGACTGTTAGGGTGAAAATATAGTATGAAATAATTTATTATTAATGTTATTAATTTCATAATGAAATTTTAAAACACTATTAATTTAATTTTATTTCTTATTTCAAACAGTTATTCTATTTTTTTAAAACATTTGTACAGTGTGCTTGTCGTCTAATGTTGAGGGGGCCTCCTACTACTGGGGAGTACATATAATAGAAATTGGTTCAATTAACTAATGATGGTAGGAAAAAATAATCTAATGGTTTTTTTCTCAATTTAATGGAAAATAATGGGGGGGGGGACATGTCACATTTCTAATAAGTTGGGAATTTACTCAATTGTTCATGGAACCACAGGTCAATGTTATTGTATATTCTATCACTGATGTTCAAAATATATGATTAGTTTCTTAGAAAATTATTGTAGATAATGGAGGGGATTAATGGATTTAAATCTTTAAAATAATCAAGATATAATTCATTAAAAATCTAGTAGTGATAGATATGTATCATTGAAAAAATAGTGGGAGACATATGATGATTAAATATTTAATTAATCAAAAATGACTAAAATGTATTGAAGATAAATTAAACAATTGTAATGAATATTTATTGTGTATACTAATGTAAATCACCACAACACAAGAAACTTATGACTTTGATTCATGATAGATAATGAAATTTTATTGAACATCCATAACATCAAGGGGTGGTACATCTTATTGCACATTTTAATATGTCAATAATAGAAGCCATCTGTGTTGGTGTCAAAAATTAATATTGAGCCACCTTATTGAGAAAGAATGGTGGATAAATTCTTGAATAAGATGAATGAACCTGATGAACTAGATGTACAATGTAACATATTTTCATCTATTTCTAGTCAGTTTCCAAAAATTCACAAGGGGGTAGATCATTACATGATATTGAATAATGTCCAGGAATTACATAAGTATTGAGAAAGGAAATAAATGTATGATATATCATGTTCAAAATTTAGGTGTATGGTAGAATAAGGTAATTAAGAAGGCCCTCATGTATCCAAGATTATCAGGTAAATTGATAGTCCTAAAGCCCCTTGGGTTCATGTTGAACTAATAAATAGAGATAGAACCAACTATTTTCTATTTTTTATCAAGATCATTGACATTAATTATTAATAATGTAATTAATAAAAAGCCAATGTCACTCCAAAATAGTTTTTATTTAGAACTAAAATATGATAAGGATATGAATAATTCTAATTAATTAGTCCTTATGGTGAACTAAAAGAGTAATAAAAACTATTAGGGGTATATTTCATTGACCAAGATGAACACATTAATGAATTTATCATTCAAAATACCAAATATATAGAGGGACGAAAATCATAAAATGGATTTCATATTTCTATTGGGTAGAGAATAATGATTGGCTAATAACTAAAGAGATAGATGTAAAAATAATTATTTTATACTACTTTAGGTATTATTTCAATTCAATTAATTTTTTTTTCACTAACATGGTTATTTCATATTGCGTGTTTCTCAAACATTTGTATTTAAATATAGGAGCTATGTAAATTCACAGAGATTATAATGGGAGAAGTTTATCAAAAAACTGAAAATTCTGCGAGTTTAATAACCTAGGAAGTGGTATATTATCATATCACATTGACTAGTGTTTTGGTTATTATATAAAATTTTATTTATTATGTAAATTCATAAGCCATAATTATAATACAAAGGATATAAATGCTCAAGAGTGTGTTCGGGAGAAATAATCAAAAGTGTGCATTGGAGAAATAATCAAAAGATATAATGGTATTTGAAGAAGTTTTCTTGCACATGTATAATGTAGGAAAAATAGAGATTGCAAATCCAGAGAGTTTTGGGTTTTTCGACTGATTTAGGTGACACCTTACTCTTAATGAATGATTTAACTTAAACCTATAAGGAATAATATGATGGAATTTTTGTTTCAAAATGTAAATATTCCATGTATTCCGAAATGGAGTTTTTGTAACATTTTCATGATTGGATTTTAATAGACCATCCACTTGATATTAAACCCATGGGATTAAAATGAGTACATAATAAAAAGCTAGACATGGATGGTAAAGAAAATACCTATATTTAAATACTAGTAGTAAAGGGATTTAAAAAATCTCAAGGAATATATTGTGACATAATATTCTCACCATAACTGATGCTCAAATTCATAACACTTAAAATTGAAATAATAGCCTTAAAGGATTATAGGATTTATAAAATCAATGTCAAAAAATATTTTAAAAATGGGATATTGGTTGTTGGTTTCTATATGAATCACCCTAATGAGTATGTTAAGCTATACAAAGACAACAATGTTTGAAAGCTCCATTACTTGTTTTACCTTTCAATGAAATAATCATGATCATGAGATGTTTTCTTTATGTGTTTTTTTAAAGCCCAATAATTTTTATATAATTTTAAATTCATTTGGTTATGAAAAAAAAAATCTAATTGATTTAATGAGTAATAATAATTATAAATAATTACAATTTATTTCATTCAAATTATTTAATTAATATTCTCATAATAAAATACATTGTTGTAGAATTAATTTTTTTGAAATAATATTTTAATATGAATATATGTATTTGATTATTTCTACAAAATTAATTTATATAAATCAATTATTTATTTAAATATTTTATGAATAATATATATATTTACTATAATAATTATTTTGAAAAATACTAAATTATTTTATTAATATATTCAAAATTAATAAGATATCACAATATTTTATGGTATATTTCTTAATAAATAATTTCAATTCATTAGATATCTTATATGAACATAACACTACATCTCTATGAAATCATACAATTTAATAATTATAACATATCCATTAAACATAATTTTTCCACATGTAGAATTTTATTTTAAAAGACAAATACACAATGGCATGATCTGTATGTTTATTAAAGTCTAGCAGGATCAGCTTAATTTTTAGTGAATAGTATCTTGATCCTTATGAAATTTTTTTTACACATTTTAATTGTAATATTAACATTATGAATATTTACATCAAACATAAATGTATAAATAAAATTCTGTCACCTTATAAATTATTATTTATATTTTAAAAATTATTCATTAAATATTGATATTTTTGTGAGTAATAAATATTTAATTACAATATTAAATTTAAAAAATGATATAAACAAATATTCATTTTCCGAAAAAGTATTTTTTATATAAATATTATGTTTGAAAATGAATTTTGGACAATCTTATGTGACCTTAGTTAATTTTTTAATGTATTATGAAATAATTTTTTCATTTATTGTTGATATTTTTCATTTAAATAATAATTTTAATTAAAAATTATGTTTCAAATAATTATATAATTATTTTCTTAAAATGGATTTCAATGTTTAATTATATGTGTCAAAAAATTAGTATGGGTAATATAGAGTATTTTTCTAATATATATGAATTTTTAGTGAATAATAAAATTTGATAATTAATGATAAAAGGAAAAGACATGATTTATTGAGATATATGTGAGTTATGAATGATGTAATCACACATGGATCAAACTCACATTCCCTTATTACAATTTTGGTTATATACATCACCATTATTGGTTTTCTGGTAGAAAATAATAATATAATGAATAAGATACTCAAAAATCAAAACTCTCCTCCACTGTAAAACCTACCCCTCACTCTATCTTCTAATAAATTATCTAATCTTGAATCATTTCAATGTTTTAACCAAATACTCTTTAATAGTAGATCCACACTTCCATGAGATATTTTTATTTTCATAATAAAAAAACCTTTTCCCTTATGAAGATTTGCAAGAAGGTGTATTGAAGAGGTAAAATCTGCATCCTGTTTCTTTTAATATCATTTCAAGTTCCATCATTTTATTATCATATCCTCATCTGCTATATCCAAATGATCATGATAACTCTATTATCATATATATACTTTAATTATATTATATTAATTGAATAAACATCATCAATATGCTTTCTCTCTCTATTTTATTTTTAAAATGAAATCCTTATTTGGGAGGTACCGGTTTATAACCATCATGGATGAAGAACTATAGTTCTTCAAATCTTTCTTCATGACTATCCAAGAAACCATTTTAATGGTTGAACTAGATTATTAAATACATACTATATCAAATGTAATTATTATGGAAACACAATTTATATATGAGATTAAAAATATAAAAAAATTAGTTGGTTCTGATCCAGAAACAATCATAAAAATCCAATGGAATATCACTAAAGGGATTATCTACTTATTAATCCTAAAAAAATTAACCAAATGATGAATAGAAGCATTAAAAATCATGCATTTTAATTAGTAATTTATAAGTTCAATTCTATAGAATTATATCCATTCCATATGAACTCATGTACTTATAATTAAGTAGACCAATCATGAAATCAAGGAAAAAGAACACTCTAGAATGAAAAAATTGAATTTTACAACTTATCAATAAAGAGATAAATGAACAAAATAAAACTATAGATAATATATATATATATTGTCATTAATTATTTAATTAATGGATTTAAATTTATTATATAAGATTTTAAGGTCATGTGCAGAATATGTTTTGACATAAGGTGATGGTTTCCACCTGTCACTTCTATTTTTGTGAGATATTCCATATTCAAAAAAATTTGTATGGTATGGTGTATGTATACTGGACATTTATGTATCATATAATAAATATATTTATTTTGATGGTATTTAATGTATCAATTATTATTGTTAAATTTTTGTCTCTTGATCTTATTGATTACAAAGTGGTATGTGATTCCACACCATCCTTAATTTTTCATTCAAGTTATTTAGTCACTATCCATACCAATATTTAATGATTATTTCATTTTGTGTACATATTATATATTTTGTTTGTAGTTTAAAATATAATATATTATTATCATTTCATCTTTTTTATGGTTAATAATTTTTTTGGAATAATCTCCTTTTAATTTCTTCATGAAAGAGAATCATTAATCTTTGGAACATCTCAAATACATACTCATTTTCAAGTGAACTATTTAATATTTTTTAATACATAAATGTTTTAAAAATAAATTTTCATTTGAAAATAAATCCTTATTTATTTTCTAGATTTTTGAAAACAATATTTCTTTTTTGCATTAAAATATCTTTAATATTTTCCTTAAACTAAACTAAAATTATTCTTTAATAAAAATTTCACATGATTTCAATTAAATTGGACATTATTTATGCCTAAAATATAATTTCTATTTACTTATATTTTATTTTATGTGATATACATGTTTAAAAAATAATATCATGACAAGTTCAAATGATTTTTCAAAGTAATTTTTCTTCCTAAAAAATGGATTTTTCTCGTCTCACATTACTTATGTGAGATATATTCCATGTTCCCTGATGATTTCCTACATTTATTGTATCTGATTAACATTTTTATTTCATATAAATTTTCTCCTTATTCTAATAATATTCTAAGGTATTTCGATTTGAATTTTTCAAGGTGGTATGAGACACTTCGGAATGATTAATGATTATATCCTAAATTATGTTTAAATGGTCTCATTTAAATTATATCTATCTACATCATAATCCTTTATTAAATTATTTACATAAATTAACGTTTATATCTTATGATATCATCCACAATAGGTCATCGAAGGGTTTCATATTAGTTTTTATATTGATGTGTTATCTTGATACCGTTCACTATATTTCTCTGAATAGATGGTGATTATTTTTAATGTTTGGGGAAAGTTATTTACATATCATATGTTAGTTTCGATATGAATATATATGTTTATTATGACCATACATTTAATTTAAGGGGTTCATTGGAAATACTATGTGTTTGGTGGGGCCTAATATAACCCCTCGATTCATCGGTATTTATCATGAGACAATAAAGTTTGGTTGGTTACACATTTCTTTATGGTAGTGGTTCATGGCCTTGAAATTCTGGTTATGATTTCCCACATTATTCATTCCCTCATTATTAAATTATTAATTTATATTCTATGTGGTTATTAGTCTATTATAATACCAATGGTTATGTATTATTATGGAATTATTTATTCAGATCTTATTGCTACCATATTATGTTCACGTTTATTTTTTATGGAATGTATAACTTTAGTTATTCACCTTGATTTATTAATGATGTTTAAACTTTATTATATACCCTTTTTAATAGTTTGAAATCACCACTTTCTTATGATTATGTAGCCTAGGTTATGAAAAATAAAAAATTATATAAGATTCAATGGTGAAATTTATTTCATTTTATATTACATAATGTCTTATTTGGTTTTCACAATGTATTATTAGTATCATGTATAAAATAATGTTTTCCAAGACTGTTAAAATGATTGGTAATTTGAGATTTGATTCCATGTAATAATTTTAATGTAATTAAATAATTCACCAGCTCTAGGATTCTGGTATCGGGGCATTAAAGTTGGTATCAGTGAAGTTTAGTAGAATCCTTATAAATTAGATTTTGAAAACATATACTAATGAACAAAACCATAATATAGACTTTGACGATAGAAATAAATGAACATCCTAATGTTTTTGAAACAAATAGATTATTTGGATATTCATAGTAAATACAACTATATTTGGATACTACAAGTTGATGTTTTTCTGTAACCAATGTACGTAGGTGTAAAAAATCAAACAATTTGTTCTAAGGTTGACTTGGGTGAACCTTGTACATGGATATGGGACTAACTTCAAACCTAGTTTGAAACTAATGAGGGATATTCTTAAGATAACTCAGTTTTATCTAGAATAACATTATGGAGGATTGATGCTTCCAATGTAACCAATGTACATGGTTATAGGATTTATGATGCATAAATTGAAGTTATGTTCTATAACATTCATAATTTTAATACCTAATATAGTATATGAAAATTTTCATAAATGGAGCCTAAAAAGGAATGAGAACTCCACCAATTCAATAGATGAAAATAGTAAGAAGGATAATATCTTTTATGGTATTAATCCAAAATTTCAAAGGTAAGTATTCTCCAAGGTATTGTCATCATATAAAGAAATAATGTCATTTTTAAAAAGATAATGATTGAATTATATATGTACTATGGCTTTGAAGGGAAGCAAGATAAGAAAAGGATGGAAGAGGAAAAGATTGATAAATGGAATAGGTGAATGAATGGGTTTCCCACATAAGATAATTTTTAAAAGAATCATCTGTGAAAATGATTTAAGACAATGTGAGTTCATTTAAATTTTGGAGAAAAACACCATGTTCGTGATTGCAGGGGTATGAAAAAAATTTCTAATGAATAAGGCTTCAATTGGGAAGATATTTGACAGTATATGCATCAATTCCCCAAGAATCAATGAAATAAAACCCAAATGATGTTATTGGATAATGGTCATGTTATTCTACTTCCATAGATGAAGTGGAGTAATTAATATGTTAATTTAGTATTAATGACATTGTAATATTTTATCACCAATGTTCTTGTTATATGACCCATCGAATATATGAGTATTATACTGTAGTATTTTTTCATTAAGTATTTGAGAGAAAACACTAAATGGTACTAAGAAAATATATTTAGTAGAAAGTTAAATATTTCAGAAAACACATGATTTAGGGGAAAACAATTAATATACTTCTGATGTTGAGATAATGATGATGAAAAGATTGATTTGGATAAGTACTCACTCACTTGGAACTTATTGTTGAATTATCAATATGCTGTCAATTCTATCATCATTGGAGTTTACACCACTTTTGTATTTAAGGAATAGATCCAATAAGCTATATCTTACTTACAGAATATACATGAATTCATCTTCCATTATGGTTTTATGGTAATTAATGTTATTTCCATATGATGTTATTCACATGTTTGGAATGTGAAAATTTTGAGCTCCTTCATGTATATTAAGGGATAATGTATAATTCCCCATCCTTAAACATTACATTATCTTGAGATAATTAAAACATTTTATCTTTTAATTCATGTTGAGGATATTATCGGGTTTATATATTTAGACAATTAGTTTATAACCTATACATAACATCTTTAATATTATAATTATACACTTCTACTCACTATCCATTTTTTTCATAAAACAAATACTCTTTCAAAAGAAACATGACTTAATTCCATGTTTGAACAGTATAAATTTTCCTTGATCATATCCTTGACTCTATTCATCTTTAAGACCTATGAAAAATATTTCAAAACATAGGATGATCATAACAGGAACAATAAGGGATACCGAAAGAAATAAAATTATTAGTCTTTGGATAACATGAGAACCAAGAATGTAATACTTTTTACCATTAAGAAGTAGTAAATATCCGTCAATAAATATATGATCATTACATAATCTTTTTGTAAAGAAAATATTACATTAACATCCATAGAAAAAAAATATAATATAAAGGTATCTTATGAGATAAACCTACATAAATTGAATAACCATACGCTCTATTTCCACACATATCAAAAAATGTAATAGCTATATGACTGAATTCCATACCCAATAAATTTGAGGTTATAATCTAACCACCCATACTTGGTTTATCATGGAAACAAAATTCATGTTTTTATCATGTAACCACCCATCATTGGTGTATCATGTGACCACCCTCCAAATTTCCAAGTACCATTATATAATCATAACTCATAAAATATTACAAATATCAACATTTCACTAATAAAATTGAATTTAAAATCACAAGAGATCAATTCCAGATATTAAAATGATAAATCTATTCCAAAAACACATTTTCAATACCAAAACAACCAAAATAGAATAAGGGATTTATTTTCAATTTAAAAACATTAATCTTTATAGAGGAATTCAAATATCAAATAATGATTAAGTTGGTAGGGAGGTTGTTGTTGTCGCATATGTTGAAAACATTATTTTATCATTTAGTAAAATTAATCATAGAATAAAAATTCTCCTTCAATGGAATCAATATTCTATTGGGTTTAAACACTATATAAAATAATTTCATGTATAAATCAATATATGCCTTAAATAAAATAATATTGAGATGATGTCCCTTACAAAGATCATTTTGTATATAAAATAGATCAAATATTATTATTCACAATAAGTACACATATGTAATGTAAAAATAAAATATATGACATCAAAGGTTTTTTATTATTTACTCATAGCATGAAATAATAAAAAAGTAGAATATTAACACAAAGAATAGAAATTTGGTTATGAATTTCCCTTTACTTTAGTCTATAGTGTCATGTATGTTCCTTGTTCCTCCGGAATAATAAAATTATGTTAATTACTATATGATTCAGAATTTTTTTTCATGTTTATAATAAATTTTATATCACTTATTACCTTTCTATGACAATCATATAATTATTAATATTTATATTTTTGATTTTTTGTCGATGATCGGTACTTGCGTAAAAAATGAACTTCTTATAATTACAAATTGTCATTATGGTCAAAATTCCATTTTCTCTAGAATAATATTCATGATTAAATATCATATATATAATATATATATATATATATCAATGTTTAATAGTACATAAAATTTGGATATAATAAATGAAATTCACCGTTAATGGACACCGTAAGTCGTACATTGGAATGAAAGCTACTTTCATTTATGGATTCATATTTAAAGGAATAAAAAAACAATGACATGTAGGATTATTATAATTCTAATAAAATATCATATTTTATAAATGTTACATATGTTCATTAACACCATCATATATACATTCCATGAATGGCATGAATGAGTCATATCACGTTGAGGTGGTGATAGTCTGCACTTCGTCAAATAAAATTATAAAGATTACATATCATGAAAAGAATATAGGTATGTTTAAAAAAAATTATATAAGACTATATAAAATATAAATATAATATTTATCAAATATAAATATGTTGTCATCATATTGGACACCATGATTTGTGGTATGGGAAAATTGAACAATCATCATTTTGTGAGGTTATAGATTGCCCGAAATAGAAATAGTATATTTGTATCCATTAGATGGAGGTGTGTTAATGTGTAGTATGAATCTATATAATAAAAACAACTTAGTATATTTGGGATACTATTTTTGTTATGTAATCATATAATAAGAGTAGAATAGGTAGTTTATAAGGAAAATAAAAGGAAATAACATGAGAGAAGATGTTATCTATATATCAGGTATCTACTTTTCATTTGAGTCAATAGGTTTTGTTGAATTTCATTCCACCCAAGTTAATGATTCTAGGAATAAGATATGGATGTTGGGAGATTATTTCGGTTGATGATGGATTATCCAATTGACTATATAGTTGTGATTAAATGGGTAGAATTGATGCCATTTTATAAGAGTGAATAGGGACACTTTATGAAGGAATTTAAGTATTAATTTATTATAAAATAATTTTTGGTTTCATATGGTCCCAAAGATATTAATTTTAAATTTAATATGTTTTTATTTATAAAAAAATTAAAAAAATGATTTAGATAATTATAGGTCACAAATTTAACCTTATCTTTTATGTTTAACCCTTAGTTATCTAATTTGACTCATACTATATATTCTTGTATATTCATACTATATGGTATATAAAGTTACTAAAAATTCCAATATAAAAATAATTAGTTCCTTAAATACATTTTAAATATTATATAAGTCATTTTTATGAATATTATATTTTGAGAACTATTAAATCATTCAATAAAATATAATTTGTTTTTAAAAATCGTTTTTGTAAATTTTTATACTATTTTTATCATGACTTTATAAAAATACATAACAAATTGGTTCATTTGAAAAAACTTCTCTAATTCAAAAATAATACTTCATAATCATCTTTAAAATTCGTGTATGTAAAAAACGTTTCAAAATAAATTTATTTTAATAATTATAATCTCATTTAAGTCATTCATTAATAAGGTAATCACAATATCATCATTTTGTCATAAATTTACTTATTTATTTGATTTTGAAATATAATAAATGGAATTACATGATTTAGTAAATAATTCTATCTTTATAATTACTATTTAATTTCAAAACGATCATATTTAAACCCATATAAATATTGTTTTTGTAAAATAAATATGTTTATGTAATATTTTTTATTTCTTTATATTAAATAGTATAAAATTTCATTTTCACATCCAAGTGGCTCCATGGGGTCTCAAAATATACACAAAGATGCCCATAGTCAAAAATATCTCATCCAATAGTATTATAACACATGTTACGACATACTAATATTATTATAATATAATTCTATTACTGTTATTTACTAGATTTACCCTTTAATAATGGTAATTTTAATAAATACTGATGTTACTATTCATAATGTCTAAAAATAAAAGGTGGATATTTTCACAATTTGGATCTACTAATTATAAATATGGATTCCATTTTTCCCAATTCAAAACATAAAAGTAATAGAAATTAATTTAAACTTATTTTTCGTTGTCAAGAACATAAAGATGGTTTTTAAGAAGTAATAACTATCAAAAGATTGACATGTGTTTATGATTAATTAAAATGTAAAATTACTTAAATTTATAATAATTGGATTAAATGATAATTATATAATCTCATTATAAATTAAAAAAAAATAAATGGATAATCAAACTATACAAATAAATTGGACAAAAATGCAGTTTTGAATACAGATGCAGTATTTTTCACTATTCATTTAAAAATGAACATTATTAGAAAAATTACAAAATTTAAACAAATTTAAATTTTTTATGTCCCTATCCAAAATAAGAATTTTATTTTTTTTATATAACACATAAAATTTACAAAAACAAGATTTAAAAAACGGTTCTCCCCCAAAATGTTGTAAAAGTACTTTTTTAGAAAAATTCCTCTTTTTTTAGAAATATTTAATTTGTTTCTATATCCAATATAGAAAACCAATAGAATGAATTTAAAATGATAAATTCAATATATAAAAATTATTTTTCACTATTAAAAATCCATAAAGTTGGATATGATTTTTAAAACAGAACTATTATCTTTTAAATATGTTTTTCTAAAACACGTCATTTATATTCAATATTTTTTATTTCCATTTCTAATAAATTTGGTAACAAATGAATCAATATTTTAACATGTGTTAACCATATTTAAAAATTGAGTTTATAATAATCATGCCCTCTATTCCAATTACTTGGAATTAACTACCATATAGAATAATAATATTATTATTGTATTATATTTCGGTACAACTCAAAATTTTGTGCAACATAAGATTTTGGAGAAAACTGGTGTTACGTATCGAGTACTCTATCAAAAGAGTCATACCATTTAACATAACACCAATATATTATTACATTGTATTAATATAAATTATAAATTATTATGCTATAAATTCCTTGGTCATTACATCGTTCCCGCCTTTTGGAAATTGCATCCTCGTAAATTTAAAATTGTGCTTGGAAACTTCATTGAAGTCCCATATTTTGAAATTTCATCAGGAAAAATATCACATTCAATAAATAAAGGGATGTATAAAGGTCACCCGAGATAACTCATAATAAGGTTTCATGTATGAAAACATGGTTATGGAAGTGAAAATAACCATCACGTTCTAATGGAGAGTGATAGAAAACACGATTAAGAGAAAGTTAACAATAAGAAAATCACAAAAATGTGATGGTTTACACAATATTTGATTTTATAGTATGAAAACTAAAATAACATTTTTTTGTTTGTATATCCTTTTTTATAATGTTGAGGAATTTATTTATGAGCTTGACTAAGAACATAAGGAAACAAACATACATGTCATATAGACTTTCATCCTTTACTAAATTTCTACCCCAAAATCATCTTTTCTCCAAACGATGAGTATTCAAGATGACTTGGTCACAGAAAAATAAATTGAATCAACATCTAGAGAGTAATGCAATCCAAAAACGATGAACTATATATTTCACCCACCTTTAGACATTTACCAAAAACCAACATGGTTAGTACAAGATCAGATAACCCCTTAAAAGATAATCCTTTAAATAAAGATATACTACTCTTAATATCCAAAATTCATCAAACAATACACAAAGTTCAATGAAAACTATTCATTAAATAATTGTCCTTAAAATTCTTCTAAATAATCCAAATGGATTTAGAAAATGAAAATTCATGAGGATTTGATCACACAGTCTTCCTCAAAAAATCTTATCATTTATCTCCAAATAACATCAACTACTCTTAAAATATCATACTGAAAAGTAATTAACCTAATCACAAATTCTCCAAGATAGGTTAATCATTACCATAAATAACATGAATCACAATAATTCTATAATAAAAACATATATTCTTTCAAAAAGAAAATTACATCATGACTCTTCAAATTAAATAACATATTATTCTAGTTTCCATAAGAATATAGTTTCCAAAAAGAGAAACAGTCTTCCTAAATAACAATTTTCACATAATCACCAAATCATTTTCCTATACTAATTACTTCCATTTAATAAAACATAATTTCCGAAAATCAACTTCTTCTTGATCCATAAAATTATTTAACTATAAATATTAAGTCATACTAAACAAGGACTTCATGTTGTCTAGTGGTAGACAATAAATCTTTGTCACACATTGGTTGTGAATTTGATTCCCACAACATTGTATGATGTTATGGGGTGTCACATGGTCTTTGGGTTTCCCTTTTTCAAAAATAATATAATTTTATAACATTCCAGAAAATGAGATAAATTCCTAATAAATAACCATAAAATTTTCTAACATCAAATGTCATATCATACATCACATTTGAATCCCAAAAAATAATAACATGTAAGCCTCAAATTCAGTAATCATATAAACCATCATGGTTATTTGTAACTATATATAAAAAATAAAAGATAATTATTCCTCAATTAACATATTCGTATAAAAAACATAAGGGTCTCAAATACTAGAAGTCTTATAATGTAACCCCATAATTAAAAAAGTATTTATAAATTTAATCATTTCAACACTTAGATATCTCACATAACTATAAGACTTTTAAAATGTATACATCATAATCATCCATTATTCTTCTTGATCCACTAACCATTTCTTTCAACATATTCCATAATACTTATTTCCTACAAATAAAATCATGTATAATGTCCTAATATTTCAATACAGTCAAAACATGAGTTATGAAATAATCCACACCTTTTATAGGTCATTTTCAATTTCCTCATCTTCATTTGTAATGGAATTATTTATTAGTAAACATATATTTTGACAGTGCTCTTGATCCCATTACTAAACCTTCTTTTTAGGACATTTATTTTTGTAATGACCATACACACCACATTTAAAACATTCAATTGATCACTTGTAAAGAAAATATTTCCCTTTCCTAGAGTAAACTAAATACATCCATTTCCCATTGTAGTTGTTTACTTTATGAACTTCATTAACACACATAATAAATTATCCCATCCCTTTGATGCATTTTCCTAGGTGTTTCATTCTGCATCCTTAACACATTGTTTTTCAATATACGTACCTATATGATTTTTACCTGAACTTCCATAGTGATTAATTTCTCACATATATGATTCCTTAGAGAAATCACCAAGTTTTATGTGATCAATCATGACTCCAGATAGTCATTTGAGAATTACCACAAGTGTTATCATTGCATCTCCTATTTCATTCAGTTGCTTATTCGGAAAATAACCACAGTTTTGGTCAAATACATTTTTACATTGGTTACTTCTAGAACCATCTATTTACTAAAATCAATAAGGATAGTGTGAGTATATCAGTAAATTTATAATATAATATCTTATTTGGAGGGTCAACACTAAGACATACTTATTCATGTTATCCTAAACTCATTCAATTTATCTAAAATTACAATTACTCTTTCTAATATTCTAACCATTATGTTAATGTCACTTATGGTTAAATAACAGCCTTTCATCTATTGTTATCTAAACCAACCTTTTATACCAACTATAATGCCCCATCCTAAAACATTACTTAATCTTGAGATAAGTCAATAATTTTTCTTTCAATTCATATGGAGGAAATTTTCAGGTTTATAACATTAAATAATTATGTCACAAATTATACATAACATGTTCAATATTACTAATCGATAATTCTACTAACATTAAATTTTTTTGTATAAAAAAAGTCTTTTAAAAGAAACATGACATTGTTCCTTGTTTTTACATAATAACTTTTCCTTGATCCCATCCTCGCCACAATTAATATTTATTTCATATTAAAATAATTTCAAAACATGGGATGAGCCTAAAAATCATAGTAAGTGATACATAAAGAAAGAAAAATGTTAGTCTTGGGATTACAAGAAAACCCTAAATGTAATAATTTTCACCTTTATGAAGTAAAAAAGTATACATCATTGAATATAATCTCATTACTTACCCATTTTGTAACCAAAATAATACCATAATACCCCTAGAAAAAAACATATATCATATAAATTTGACATTGTACATAAACATACATAAATAGAATAACCATATGGTTAACTTCCACACCTAAAAATAAATTGAAAATCCATTTGGTGGATTTCCATACCCAATGCATTGGAGGTTATAATGTAACCACCCTTCGTTGGTTTATCGTAGAACCACCAGTCATTTTGTTTCCACACAAACACCATTCATTGGTTTATCATTTAACCACCCGTCAAATGTCCAAGTATGATTATATAATCACAACACAGAATATATTGAAAATATCAAAATTAGAAAAATTACATTTCCTTTGTAATCACAAGAAATAATTTTAAGATATTGAAATCATAAATCTATTAAAAAAACATTTTCAATACCAAAATAACCAAAAAATAATAAGGGATTCTGTTTCTTTTAAAAACCTTAAGGCTTATAGAGGAAGCCAAATATCATACAATGATTTCGGCAGTAGAGAGGAATTGTTCGCCACATACATTAAAAACATTAATTTTATCTCATAGTAAAATGATTCCATGAAAAATAGCATTTCCTTTAAATGTAATTAATATTCAAAGGGGCTTATACACCATATAATAGAATGTCATGTATAAATCAAAATATGCCTCACTGAAAGAAGATTGAGATGATGCCCTATACAAAGATAATTTTGTTAATAAAATAGATCAATTATGTGTATTAACTATAAGTACCCATATATAATATATAAATACTATATGAGACATCAAATATTATTTCTTATGTAATCATAGAACAACATAATAAAAAAGTAGAACATTAACCCATATAATGGAAATTGGATTATGCAGTTCCCTTGCCTAGAGTCTGAATCATGTCGTATGTTCCTTGTTCTTCCTGAATAATAAACATAAGTAAAATTATAATTACTTAATAAATTTTTACAATTTTAATATTCCTTTTATATAACCAATTACCTTGCTATAACAATTATATAATTATTCATGTTCATATTGGTCGTTTTGTCGATGTTTGGTTAATGAGTCAAAATTAACATGTTATAATTACAAATTTGCCATGTGGTAAAAATTACATTATATATATAATGATATTCAGGAATAAATATCATATATATCCATTATATATATGTATTAATAATATTACATAACATTTTTAGATAATAAATGAAATACCCTGTTCATGGATACAGTAAGTCGTACGTACGCATGAACGCTACTTTAATTTATTTATTTTATATTGAAATGAATGAAAAAAATGAAAAATAGGTATATTATAATTACATTTTAATATAATATCTTATATACATTATATATTTTCATTAAAACCATCATTTATAGTTCCATGTATGGCACAAATGAGTTATATCACATTGAGGGGTGGTAGTCTGCAAATCCCAAAATGAAATTATCATGTTTATATATCATGAAAATCATAAATTTATGTCATAAATAAAAAAATAATAATCATAGAGAAAATATAAATATAATATATATCATATATAAATATAGTTTCATCATAATGGCCACAATGAGAGGTTGTAGGGAAAAATTGAACAATCATTATTTCGTGAGATAGTAGTTTGTCATACAAAGAAACAGTATGATCATATCAATTAGGTGGAGGTTTGTGAAAGTTAAGTCTGAATAATTCTCATGACAATATCATAGTATATTTAGGATACTGTTTCATTTATATAATTATATAATAATAATTGAATAGGGAGTGTAGATGGAAACTAAAATGAATGAACATAAGAGAAGACATTACATCTAAACCTGGTAACTTCTTTTGATTTGAGCCAAAAGAATTTCTTGAATTTCCTTATACCAATGTTAAGGCTTATATGAAGAATATAGGGATGTTGGGATATTTTTTGGGCAGAATTTGGATGAGCATATAGGATTGAGGGTGTGATTAAATGGGAATAGGTGATTCTCTTTTATAAGATGGAGGAGGCGCACTTTTCGAAGGTAATGAAATATTATTTTATTGTAAAATTATTTTCTATTTAAAATGATCCCAAAATCATTTATTTCAAATATAATAAGCTTTTGGGTCAGTAAACGCTCAATAAAATGGTTTTAGACAAGTCTAGGTCACAAATATAACCTTATCTTATAGTTTTAACCCTTAGTTAAATATTTTAACACTTAACCTATCTTCTTGTATATTCATGTTATATGGTTAATATAGATACATTAAAATTATTAAAGAACCTCAAGTGGTTAATTAATTTAATATTTAACATTATATAGGTAATTTGGATGAATATTAAATTTTTATTACTGTTATATCATGTTTTAAAATAGTATTTTGTTTTAAAACACTTTTTGGTCAATTTTTTATAATACTCATATCATGAATTTTTAAAAATTCATAACAAGTTTATTATTTCTAAAAAATATCACTAGTTAAAATATAAAAATTCATAATAATCCCTAAAATTCATGTATATAATGATAAGGTTCAAAATAAAATTATTTTTTTATTTATAATCTCATTTATTTGAATCATTCATTAATATCGTTATCATTACATCATTATTGTGTGATAAATAAATTTATTTATTTGATATCTAAAAATTATAAATAAAATATGTTCATGTATGAAATAGTTTTATGTTTTCACCAAAATTTATATTCGAAATTATCCCTTATATAACCCCATATAATTTTTTTAGAAAAAGATATATATTGAGGTAATATTTTTCATTACTTTAAATTAAATATTATATAATGTCTTTTTTACATCCATGTGGCTCCATGGGGTTCCAAAATCATCCCAAGCATTCCCATGGTTGGAAATATCTCATTCAATTGGATTAGGACAAGTGTTATGATAGTTTAATATTATTATAATGTTAATTTTTACCCTTATTTTACTGATTTACCTTTAAACCGTGGTAAATAAAATAATTTCGGAAATTAATATTCATAATGACTAAAAATAAAAGATACCTATTTAAAAGAAAATTTAACTCATGATTCCAAATTTAAAACACCAAAGTGGAAGAAATTAAAATAAACATAATTCTCATTGTCTAAACTAAAAAGTTGGTTTTAAGTAGTAACATCTATCAAAAGATTGGTATGTGTTTATGTCAAATTAAAATGTGAAATTACATACAATGACATTCATTGGATTAAATGATAAATATGTAATCCAATTATACATTAATTACAATTAAAATTACATTATAACTATATAAATATATTAGATGAAAAGGATGTTTTGAATTCAAATGTTGCATATTTCACTATTCATTAAAAATGATCTTTATTAGAAAAATACCAATATTTTATCCAAAGTAATTATTTTCCCCATTTCTAAATAATAATATTATTTTTTAAAATATAAATTATTAAAGTGACAAAAAAATATATTTATAAAGGGTTTCCCATCAAAAGGCGGTAAAACTGTATTTTTAGAAAAATATTTCTTTTATCTGAGAAATTGAATTTGTTCATATATATTATTTAGAAAATATATAAGATAAGTTTAAAACATTACATTTAATATATAACTTATTATTTTAATTAATAAAAATCCATAATGATTGATATGATTTTATTAACCTAGTTATTCTCTTTTAAATAGGTTTTCATAAAAACACATCATTTATATTCAATTGGTTATTATTTCCATTTCTAATAAATTTTGTAACCAACAAATAATTATTAATACAATTGTAAAAAATATTTGAAAATTTAGTTGATACCATTCATTCACTCCATTACAATGTATATGCGTTAACTACCATTTAACAAAATTATAAAATTATTTTATTATATTTCTCTATAACTCAACGATTTGTGCAACTTAATATTTCAGAGAAACACATAGTCGCGTTTCGAGTACGCTATCGAAAGAACAATCCCATTTAATATAAAATTAATATCTTATTCATATGTATTAACATTAATTAAAATGTATTATTCTATTAATACTTGGGTCCTTGCAAAATGATAAGTTTATCTTGGAAATTCAATGACCTTCTTTCTTCAGTTTTGAATCATTATACTTTAGAATGTTTAACCATTTATAAATGGATTAATTTGATTAATCAATGAGGCTTTAAAGGATAATGTATTACTTCACCTCATAAAGAACCATATACTAAGAGATGTTATGTAGAAAATTCAAGGCACGATTAAAGGATAAGTTGGGTTTACGATATAAAAACTTATATTTAGACACATATATAGTTGATTATGTCCTCCGGTCAAGGACAATAGAATACAATAAAATCATTCAATATTATCATAATCATTGAAAACATAAATGATTTTTTTTCATTATAGTAGTTTATCATTTTTTCTAATCAAATTTAATCTAACCATATACTCTACCATGTTCCATTATAACTTCATAGTTTGATTTTTTTACATGTCTAGGTATTTACTTCTTACAAATGTCACCCCATTTAAAAGAATAATTTATTTGGTGACCAATTTATTTAACATAACCTCTATTTAATATGATATTTTACAAGCCCTATTTTTTTTGTGGATTTTCCTGAAAGAAATGTTCAATTATCAACCATTAACTTTCGAAGTGCAGTTTTGAAATTTGAGGATGTGATTCTGTTTAAGGTGGAATAATGTAACAAACCGATAATTTGTTTTATAATTTTAAATAAATAATGTTTTGAAAAATAATAATTTAAAATTTTCTATTGTAATTAATAATAATACTTATAAATAATTATAATTTTTAAATTTCAATTTAATTAATTAATATTCTAAATAAAATAATATTTTATTGCAATATGTTTTTTAAATGAATATTTTAATATAAACATATATATTTGATTATTTTTAAAATTTTCATTTTAATAAATATATTATTTACGTAAATATTTTAACAACAATATAAATATTCACTATTATAATTATTTCGATAAATACTAAATTATGCTACAAATAAATTAAATATTAATATGACACCACAATTTTTTTGGCTATGTTTCTCCATAAATAATTAAAATTAATTATGTTGCGTATATTCACTAAAAAAATATTATTCACTATAGAAGAATTTTTTATATTTATAATAGAGCCATTAAACTTAATTTTTCTATTTTTTGGATTTGAATTTTTAAAAAACGAAAATATACCATTGTAATCAGAATGATTTTTAGAGTCTAATTAGATCAACTTAATATTTTGTGAATTGTAACTTGACCCGTATGAATTTTAATGATACCCTTATAAATACTAATATTCCCCTTCGGAATAGTAACATCGCCCATGAAAGTACAAAAAAAAATTAAGTACCATAAAAATCAGAGTGAATGTTTTTATAATTAAAAATTTAGTGTTTATATTTTTGTAAATAACAAATATTGAATTTAAATTTTAAATTAAAAAATTTATTGAAAATAAAATTCATTTCCATTAAAAATATTCATAAATAAATATTTTGTTTTGTTATAATATTATCATAATTTTATAGGAATTCAGTTAATTTTTGAATTTATTATAAAATTATTAATAAATTTTAAATCTGTATATTTCATTTAAATAAAAATTTCATTTAAAAATTAAATTTCACATATTTATGAAACTATTTTGATAAAATTCAGTTCATTTTTTGAATTTAAATGTTATAAAAAATTATGGTGAATTTTTAGTATTTTTATAAAATATTTAATTTTTGTGAATAATAAATTATATAACTAATGATAAATGAAAAATACATTTTTTATTGATACATTGGTGATGTATTGATAATTTAAGGAGAATTGGTTCTAATTAAATGTAATTATTTCTATTTTTTCACAATATTCAACACTATTGGTCTTCCAAATCAAAAATAAATAAATAATGAATAAGATATTAAAAAATCACCCCCATCCTCCACTTAAAAACCCACCCCTCACTCCCTCTTCCCCACAGTTCACTAAGTGTTCAGGTTTCTCAATGTTCTACAAAAATAATCTTCCATAGTACCTCCCTATGTTTAGGAGCTATTGGTATTTCGAAAAGACGAAATCTTCTTTTCCATAAAGATATTCTCAAGGAGGTGTATTCAAGAGGTAAAATCCACTTCCTTTTTAATTTAATTCCATGTTCATTTATTTTATTATCATATAATAACCTACTCTATCAAAACTATCATGATAACTACAGTATCATATATATATATTGTAATTATATCATGTTAATAGAAGAACTATAATTAGTATCCTTACTCTCTCCCTTTTATTTTAAAAATGATATCATCATTTGAGAGATGTCAATTTATAACCCTTCTGGATGATCAACTTTCTTTCTTAAAATCCATCTTCAAGCCTAATCATGAAACTATTTTATGGTTGAAATAGATTCTAAAAGATGTAATATATCTTCTGTAATGATTCTGGAACCATCATTTATATATGATATTAAATAATAGAATAAAAACTAGTTCCTTGTGATCGAAAAATAGTCGTAATAATATAAAGGATTATCACTAAATTGATTATTTATTGATTAATCCTCATTAAATGTATTCAAATGATATATATAACAATTTAAAATCTTGTACGTCCATCAATAATATATATGATCATTTATGGAAAATTATATCTATTTTACCTGAACTCCACTACTTATAATCAAGTGGAATGATCAGGAAATCAATGAAAACGAACACACATGAACGACAAAATACAATATTATAACTTATCAATAAGGACATAAATGAATATAATAAAACTATAATGAATAATATATATATATATAAATAATATTCATAATTAGTTAATTAAATTATTTAATTTGATTAACCAGGATATTAAATTCCATATCAGAACATGTTTGGATATAAGGTAAAGGATTCCTCATCTCACTTCCATTTTTGTGAGATAATACGTATTTATAAATATTAGTATGTATAGTGTATGTATCCATACCACTGATTTATAATATCATTATATTATTTATTTTTATGCTATTTCATGTATCATTTTATGATTAAATTTTTTTTGGACATATGACTCGATTGATTATAACATTGTAAATGATTCCACCTGACCCATCATTTTTCCTTCTAGTTATTCCATTACAATCCATACTCTAATGTAAGTCTTATTTATTTTTTTTGTAAATTTAATATTATATATTTTTATTTTCTATAATCATTTATTCTATTCATTTCAACATTTTAGGGGTTTTATATGTTTTAAATTAATTTCCTTCATAATTAATCACAACAAACAAGCCATATTTTGCAGGACATGTTTCATTATTAACCATTTTCAAATTCCTTATACAATATTTTTTAAGAATTTATTTTAAAAAAAAAACATAATTTATCATGATAAAACTAAATTGGTTCTTTTATTGTTTTATGAAAACAAAAAAAGCCTTTCCACTTAAAAATATATTTAATATTTTCATTAAATTACACAAAAATGCATTATTTTGAATGCTTCTTTAAAAACTCTTTTTATATAATTTCACATCAGTGGTAAATTATTTATTCCTCAATATAATTTATAATTCCTTGATTTTTATTATCTGTGATAGAGATTTTTACATACTGATTTCATGACCAATACAAATTTTTTTTAAATAAATATTTTTTCTACTGTAAGATGGATTTTTCTCATCCCAGTTTTACTTTTGTGAGGTAAATACCTTGTTCGACACTTATTACTTGGATTTAGTGTATGTGAAAACCATTGGTATATTATATCGTGAATATTATTATTATCATTATAGTCTAAAGGGTTATGATTTGAATTTTTCCAAGTGGTATGGGACAGTTTAGAATATTTAATGATTATTTCCTGAAGATTTTTTCAAAGGAATCACTTAAACATATCTTTATATATGTCAAAATCATTTATTGAATCTTATAATTTATCTATTTTTATCTCTAATGATAACATGTATAATATGTTTTAGATGGTTTTTTTTATTTTGTTTGTGTATGTGTTATCTTGTTACCATTCATAGTATTGCTATGAATGGTTAGTTTTCATGTTTAATGATTGGGGACTGTTATTTACATTACATATAATAGTTTCTATATGAATTTATATTTTTATTTTGTTCACAAATTTCATATTATGAATTCCATGGAATTGAAAAGTGTCGGGTGGGTACCATTATAGCCCCTCGTTGCATCAGTAGGTCTCAATAGACAAACTAGATTGGGTTTTTACTCGTTTATGTATATTATTTACACGAGGCCCCGGTAGTATGGTTATGTTTTCCCAAATTATGAATTACCTCATTATGAAACTAGGAATTGATAGTATATATGGTTATTTTACTATTATAATTCTCATTATTATGTTTTATTATGGAATTAGTTATTCATATCATATTCATTCCATATAATGTTCATGTTTTTTAATGGCATGTGTACTTTTAGTTATTTTAATTTACTTATTGTATATGTTTCCATTGTATTATTTACCCTTACTGAGCATCATAGGTCACCACTTTATTAATTTTCTTTTCCACCTGTAATTAAGAATAAAACATTGTATAATTTTTGAAAGATGAAATTTATTTCATTTTAGATTCTCTCATGTATTATTTTTTTACCAATATAATTTTGGAATCATGTATATAATATTGTTTTCAAAGAGTACTAAAATATAATGTACTTTTAGATTTATTTCCATGCAATCATGATAATTTAATTAAATAATTCACTGGCTCCAGGATTTTTGGGTCATTATGTGAAAATATATAGGAGGATTTGGTTTTTCTAAAATCAAAATCGATCAATTTTTGTACAGGAATATTAATCAAAAATCTTTAATTTTCCATGTATTATATTCTCTTTATATATTATTTATAGGTAACAAGAAAGAAGTTATTAAAAAAGTTTAATTTTTTAAAATAAATGATATTATATTAAACACATTGATAAAGTAGCCAACATTATAGGTTCCATGAACTATTGAGAATGTTTATTGAGGAACCTTGGTCATTTCCAAAGAACATATATTGACATGGTACATAAAATGTATATTATTAAAAAATCCATAAAGAGATGTTTAAAATGAAATATTTTATAAATAACTCCAAGAATATGTGCCAAAAAGTATTGGAGCATATATAAATAATTATTAAAATACCCTAATCCTCAGTAGTGGGAACCAACTTGTATTCCATTATATGTAATTGGTTTTATAATTCCACTTCATTAATAATGTTGTGATGATATATAGAAAATCAAAGTAGGATACATTGGGATACTATGAGAACAAACCCAATTTACTTACAGTGTTCAATGTTTTTGTTTTTATTTATGTAGGTTATGATGACTGATTAGTTAAATGATTCACTAATTCTATATTCAAGATGGAACAATATTATCTAAAAAAAATATTTGGCTATATATTATTTAGGAATTATGGGTAATTGATTTGGAGGATATTGAAGAAACCTATGATCACTAATTATACAGTAGAATATGAATTATAGTGTTGTTTGACTTAGCTAAAGGGGAAGTGTAGAAACATATAATTTTAATAGAAATTGGAGTTGTACTAAGAAGTTCAGACCCCATTCACGTTTATTATGATTATAAAACAACAATGGTAATCACCAAGGATCCCATGTTAAAATATAGAATAAATAATATACATATAAAAACTAATCTCTAGATAGATTTTACCAATATTGGTGAAGTCCCAGTTAACAATGTATACACTTAGGGACATGTTGTATTACAACTGACTAATGGTATATCATAGTAAAAGCATGATTCTCATATGATATATTGCTATTTGTGATTTGATAGCAGTTGGTCCTAGTTAATGTGAGAGAATTTCTAGAGGGATCCATATAACCAACTTATGTATGTACATTGTTTACAATTAAATATATAAATTTTGATATATATATATATATATAAACGAGGGTGTTTGTGTTTTTATTATGAGAATAGTTTTAATTGTTTTTATTCTACTTTATAATAACAATTTTCTATTCTTAAATTGTTAAATAAAATTTCATAGATCTATCAGGGATATAAATTGATCCTATTGATACCATCAGATTATTATTAATTTTTTATTTTCATGATATATCATTCTGATATGATAAATAAGATACATCACCTTAATGATATTTCTCTCATATGAATTTTGACATTTTATCATTAATTTGACATATAACAACATTGTCATAATAAACATAGAAAGTAAATCATTTTTCTGGAATACATAAAGCATTAGATGAATAGATGCCCAAAAAACATATGAGTTTGTTTCCTATGGAATCATATAAATGTAAACACTGGTCATGAGTAGGATTCATTATCTCCCACCAGGTTCTCTAACTCTATCACCTCTATTAGTATTCTCATACAAAAACTATATCTATATAACCTAGGGAAGGAAGCATAAAAATTGATTGATCTCAAATTCTATGTGATTATAAAAAATGGAGACGCATATTCAATGAAATGAGAATATGGGTGTCAGAATGTGATCATAACCATAAAATAAATACACATCATATTAATATTAATAAACATGAATTATAGAATAATGTATAACAGTTCATAAGTCACGAATCATAATTAAATCATCATCATAATCCATGAAATCATACCATACAGGTAAGGAAATGAATTTTTGAATACACATAATCATGTAATATAATTCATAATCAGTCAAGACCCACTAATGGAACATATCGAGGCACTACAAGGGGAATACACATATTTGGAGAGACAAACCTATTTCCATAGTTATATTATTTTCCTTGTAAGGGATTAGGTATCAAACTCATCCAAGAGTGGATTGGGTTTCCCCATTTTCCAATATTTATAGAGACTGTACCTAATAGGTGGGACACAATACTATACCTAGTCGTAGTAATTTCCTTGAGAGTTATTTAGTATCCCCACCATACCATAGTGGATAAATCCCATCGAGTTGATATCTATACTTATATCAGAAGATATAAATCATTAACCAATTAATTTAGAGAGATATAAATGTCTCACCAATCACATAAAAAATCCATTAATACATGTTCATGAAGAAAACAAAATATGCATCATATCATAAAACATAAAAAGAGATGGGTTTCATAAACATCCGATCATAACCCATGAAATGAAATGTGAATCACAAAATTTTTATCACATTATAAACTATTGAAGACAGATATTATTTATAATCATTTCAACAAAAAATAACCTGTGAATAGAATAAGGTTCCAATAGTGAATAACACCTCAGATAGAAATGGGTTTCATTAACATCATTAAATTAATAAATAAACCATTCTAGAGGGAATATTAATGTTTTAATTGGATATTTACCCCCAAAATATCTTAATACATTTTAAATGATGACATATTAGATAGAGAAGGATTTTTAAAGATCACATTAATCATGTATTAATGAAAATATCATTTAATTTAACATCCTTTCCAAAAATAAAAATTTTAAAAATATTTTTTAAATGAAATAATTACAATTTTATTTAAAAAAGTTATTGTTTCAAATATTATTTCCACTATGAGAAATTATTATCATTACCTAAAACATTTAGAATAAGATTTTCTTTTTAAATAGCTTTGAAATCAAATAGTGGCAGCTTGAAAATACCATGAAATCCATTTTCCATGAAAACATTAAAAATAAGATTTAAATCATTTTCAACATCTTTTTAATTAAAAATCATTTGAAAACATAAAACCAAATCTTTCAAATAATCGAATTCTTTCTTGGAAACATATAATTTATAATTTTAAAATCTTTTAAAACACTTTTTAAACATAAAACCATTTGTAAAAACCATTTTTCATTGAAATTATATTAAAATCAGAATATGTATATTCTATTAAGGTGAAATATTATTTAGAAAAATAACAATTTATACTTAAAATGAAAGATTTAATGAAATTTTGTTTGTGATGGTAGGGAAGTTCAAACTCATCGAACACTCATTTGGTATCGTTATTGTAATGAAAAGCCCATTGATAAAACAATTAAAGGAATACCCCTTTTAAAAATATTTTTTAAAATGGTAATAAATGTGTAAAAAATTACATTAAACATCATAGGATTTTATTAAACCTTTTTTTAATCTTTTTTTGTTAGACACGGTTTTGAAATAACACATATTTCTGACCGAAATGAGAAATAAAGCCATATTTTCGTAAAATGTTTTCATAATTATCATTGTTTAAAAGGAGTGTAAAATGGTAAAATTATATTCATATAACAATAATACATAGAGGTTAAAAAAGTAATTATAGTTATTAATTGACGTATCATGTGATTTCATCAGTGGAAGCACAATCATAATAAATCTAAATAAATAATGAGATTGAAGCTATAAATCATTACCAAATTAGTATCAATATATCAAAATAAAAGTGGAAAAATAAAATGAAATCAAGCTTAAAATATCATAAAATGAATTTAATTATGATATATCATTCCAAAGGTTTAATATAACATTAATATAAAAATATAAGTGCATAATATTAAATGTGTCTCAAAGAAGGATAATTGAGAAATGTTTACTTTACCGATTTGGTATCCTTTGAAATAGAGAACCCATTAAAGAATGTCCAGAAAATAGATATGTGAATACTCATTATTTTAATTATATTAATAATATAATACATAAACATTCAATATACACAAAACTATAAATAATCAATTGGTGAATAAGACATGTATCACATGGGAATAAAAACTGAGATGAAAGTCCCTTACCTAATGCATTAACTTTATTAGTACAAATTTAAACCTCCATTGTAATAAATCTAATATTATTATTCATAAATAATAATAACATATTATTTTACCTAATACTATATATGATTCACTCATGACATTACATTACCCATTTATTAGAAATTCCATGTTATAGTATTGTTTTGGGTAACAACTACTTTGTTTATCAGACACATTTTGAAATATTAATCTTGTTCCTCCAACATAGAGCATGATTTACATATTAATTGAACAAAAAAAATTATTTATATATAATATATACTCCCTATACACATAATTTTATTAATCTATTTAATCTATAAATATTAAACGATTTACAACATTCATGGAGATTGTATGTCACATGTATGTATGGACACAACTTCCTTTTTATTGTCGCATTCAAAGAAATAATGTAAATGATATATATATATATATATATATGTTTTATTAAATTATAATTATTATTTCATAATATAATCTATTTTTACTATACCCATGATCAATACATCAAATGTAAAGTTTGAACAAATCACGTCACATTGAGGAAGTTATAGTCCACTTCTCAACAAATGAAGTTGTCGTGTTGGGAAAAAATAAAAGAAATGAAGGTTAGATTTATATAATAACTATAGAAATGAAATAAATCATAAATATATTATATTTATGATAAATAAAATTCAATCATAATTCGCAAACATGAGTGTTGGTAATGGAAAAAATGAACAACATCATTTTGTTATGCAGTAGATCACCATACACAGAAATCATAACTTCATTATTCATCATATAAATGTGTCTATATGTGAAGGTTAAATATATTGAATAAATACATATTAATATATTTATTATACTAAGGTGATTATATATGTGTGTAATAATATGTGTTTAGGTTATTGAGAAAGAAAATAGAAGAATGGAGCTTGAGGAAGGATGTTACATCTTTTTTGGGTGAGAGGTTTTTCCTTTCCCAAATGGGATTCCTCAATTAGATTTCATCCCAAAGGTAGGAATCAATGTGGAAGGTATAAATGTGGGAATATTATTATATTATATTATTTTAAATCCATAATTATTTATATTTGAGAATAAATGGGTGGGGTGAGTGTCCTTTGATATTAGAGGATGAGTATTATTCTTGTAAATTTTTTGAATATGAATTACACCCACATTTTTCTATAATTCATGCCCCCAATTAGGTTCCAAATTAGATTTAAGGTAGTATATGGTACAAATTTTTCCATTAAATGTATTTTGAACAAGTTTATTGGTCATTTTGGGCCTCATATTTATGTTTTAGTCCTTTATTAAATAGAATTTCCCCTTAATCTTTATAATTAATTTCATATATTTTGACAAATAGTTTTTTTTAAAACTAAGTTGATCAATTCATAAATTATAAATCATAATACTTCGAAATATTGAATCCATTTTTCCAAATTCCTATCACTGGAGAAAAATAACTTATCTTCAATTTATTCACATAGACAGGACGATAAAGGATGTTTTTAATGAATAAACTTTCAACTGTTTGGATGTTTTCAAACACATTTTTTAAGTAAAATTTATTAAAAATTAAATAATTGAAAAATATTATGAATATATGATCTATATATACATTAAAATTAATTATAAATATAATTTAACCTTATAAATAAATTAGATATAATTTCAGTAATCAATTATAAATCATTATTTTCCACTTTTCATCAAAAAAATGAAAAATCAACGAAAAATACAAAAAAATAACACTAAAATGATTTTAATTTATACGTTAAATAAAAATTAGTTTATTTTGACATATAAAATTTTATAAATGTTCCAAAAAATATTTTTAACATAAGTTCGCCTTTAAAAGGTGGTAACACTACCTTTAAAAATAATATGTTTTTATGTGTAATGAAGTGTTTATTTCTATCTTATGCAAATGAAATATTATTTCGGAATATATGAAAAAAATTTATTGAATATATAAAATATATATTTAATTGATATTATTCACCAATATATTAATTTAATTCTTTAATATATACTACCTTTTTTATAATAACATTAGCTTTTATAAAAACATTTCATGTATATTCAATTGGTTCTTGTATTCAATTATAATTAATTTTTATACAATGGATTAAAACATGTATTATCACAATGTAGATAAACCTAATCATAACCACAAAAATATAGGTTAGGTTATATATTATTTTATTATTTTTTAGTAGAACTCTGCCTTCCATTTTACACAAGCAATCAATGAAAGTAGTCTAAAGTGTAATGTAAGCTAAACACAGTGTCTGTTATAATGAAATCTAAATATTATGTTGCATTTAGTGCATAATTAATTTGGTGTTTCACATACCACATTATAAAATAGTTATTTAATATAAAATATCAATATTTTGTGTTTCATGAAATTTATAAAATTAAAAAATATTAATTTGAAAAATATCACAAAATTTTAGGGTATTATATTATTGCACATAAAAAGTGAATTTTACCCATGAAATTAACTAGTTTTGTCAAAATTTTAATACATGAAATATTATTTCAAATAATCCGACATCATAAAAATTTATACTAAAACATCAATTGAAAAATTAAATTTAGAAACATATTAGTTACCCAATGAAACATGTAACTATATCTCGACATAGGAGAACATAGGTGGGAAAGAGAAAATATAGACATGGTAGAGAATTATCACATTAATTTTATGAAATATATAAATAGAAAACAAGTTAAATATAATGTTAACAATCGCAAAACCATAAATTTCTTATGATATTAGTTTCTTTATGATTCATCAGAAATAATGGTACCCAAAATACATTTTTTTTTTCGATATCCTTTCTCTTAAAGTTGAAAATTTTAATGAGAAGATATACTTACAGGATTATGTACAATTTGAACCTATATTGTGTGTTAATCAATTTCCACTAAATATCTTATTATAATAAGTGAAGGAGTATTTTTCATTATTGAAGCATCAGAAGATCATGATATCCACAAATAGAATGATATTTCAAACCATATATCACAACAAAAAGGTTATCACTGGTTATTCAATATGAATAATCTCTCATATATAGATATTAAAATTAAATCTTTAAAGCCTCATATGAAGTTTTACATAAACTATTCCATTAATGGTTGATCATATTACCTTTCTGAATGATGAAAATCCAAATTTATATAAAGAATATCATGAGATCAGATTAATATTGATCCCTATATATCAAAAAGTATCCATTGATTGTCCCATTAAAAATTGTGAATACCGTCATCTTATATTCTTGGGAAACATGGTAAAAATATTAATAAACATTAATCTTTTTAAATCATGAATGCATCTATATTTTCAATATTAATGGATATATTCCATGGATACAAGGTATTGTAAACATCATCAATGATTAAATAGAAAACTTTCTCATCAAAATATTTTATTCCATGGTAATAAGAACCAACCAATCAACATATTCATATCCATCATATATTAATAAAAATTAAATTATCTTAACATAAGGAAGATATTAAGGTCTATCTTTCCCTGACTCATTTGTCATGGATTTCACTTTTCCATTAAATAAATTTTCATGTTCGTTGGAACCATTGAACGTATTCATATAAATAATTATCAATAAATCAAAAATATAAAAATCCTTATATATTTCACCATTAATATAATGGAATTATTGAATCCAAATACAAAAACACATCAATTATTCTAATTCATCTTTAATACATAACAATGATACCTCATTCTATTGTGTAATACCTTTTTCCTTTCACATTTCAATTGTAGTACCATCATTCTTGGAAATATAAACATTACACATATATACTTACTTATTATCTTCACAAAACTCGAAATTGGGACATCAATTACAATAATGATAATTAATTCCACTTATAAATCATTTAAACATCAATGATGAATTATGGAGGCCAATATACTCTTCTATTTCAATAATTGAACCCTTAATTTTTCTTTTATAGTTAACTTCATTGTGTCCTCCTTTCCTAAAGTAAAAAAATATTATTATTCATATATGAAATTATCTTAGGTGATTATTTCAGTTTTTTGACACAATGGAACCCAAACATTTATTCTCACGTGCTCTCTATTTCCCAAAATTTCATCGACCTCCATTATTCTCATCCTAGGTGATTCCGAGAGTTGGTTAACATACATGTTATTAAAAATTTAATTGAAATATAATTATTTATGATCAAAATATAAATTACTCTAGGGATTATCAAATTTAACAACTCTATAGACAATTTTACATCACATTCAATGTAAATAATGTTCCTTCACTTTCCTTCCATTGATTAAAATAAAAAAAATATTGTGGGAGTTAATTTTCAAGAAGAATACAACATAATTAAAAGACTAATTTACTTTTAGCATGCATAAATCATGAAAAATTACATAATCAATGACACCCTATTCAGAGCCACATATTTTAAAATCCTTTATAATTGGTTTGGAAGACTTTTTTAATTTCCAAGGCTTATCCCTTGAGTGTGTAAACCACATTCGATGTAAATAATGTTGTTATGTACTAGGTTATGCTTGAGTATGGATGATCTACAATTGTAAAATTTTTTACTCTTAGATATAACTGTTCAATAACCATGTCCACTTATAATATCGAGAATAGATTTATTTCTATGAAAACACTTGATATATCCTTTACCAAAATATCAAGAAATTTTCCAATACCATTCCATATCCATATTCTTATCTGTTGACTTGTCAATATATTTCTCTATAAGTATTTATGCCTCATTGTTTGCAATATTTGACTAAACCATTTCTCTAATAAAAAATATACCATCCTAGTCATAATGTATATAGACAACACACCAATTTTTTAGAATATATAAAACAATAAATAAATAGATTCCTAAAACTGTATTAATATGGTTCCTTTGGAATAATGTAAACGTCAACACTAGTACCTGAGTGAAAAAAATTATAACATAAGAGGTTCTCCAAAAATATCACCCATATTATACATATCTTCCTTAAATTATATATCCATAAACATGGGAAATAAATATAAAAAGTGTTCAGCTAATATGTTTAGTATGTTTAATCAAGATAGATATTTAAGAATATTTACAAGCGTATGGATATTAGAACATGATCATGAAATTTTAAGATCATACCCAAGAAATAATATATTATAATCATGAATATTGTCATAAAGGTTAGTAGTTTATAAGGAATTAATCATAAATAAATCAAGAGAATATGAAATTAAATAATAACTTATATGTATGAAATGGTATTATGGAATACACATAAACATGTAATATCATTCCCTATAAGTTATAGTGCATTATTTGGACATATCGGGACACCTCATGGGGAATACACCTATTGGGTAGGGAACACCATCATCCCTAGTCATATTCCTTTCCTTGTAAGGTATTGAATATCCCCATATTCCCTTAGTTGATTGGGTTTCCCCATATTTCAATGTTTATGGGTATTACAACTTCTACATGGGACACACTGACATCCCCATTCATAGTCTATTCCCTATAAGTGATTGAGTTTACCCATCATCCGAAACTAGATAAATCATTTTGACATGATTTCCATAATTATCTAATTATATATAAATCATCATCTAATTCATTACAGTGAAATATAGGTCCCCCAGTCACATAATAAAAACATAAATACATGCGACATATGATAGTAAAAAATTCATCATATCATGACCAAATTAAAGAGATTGGTTTCATGAAATACATATTATAACCCATGAAATTAAATGTGTATCATGAATAATTACTCACATAACAACCTATATATAAGATATAGCTTTCATAATCGTTTCATAAAATAAGGAGACGCGAAAAGAAGTGTATTGGAAAATCATATAGTCTGTGGCTGAGAAAACATGTTCATAGACATCATGCTATTATGATATAAACAATTAATGAAATATATTGAATTTTATTCATGGATCATGTCCCAAATATATCGTGATATATTAAAAATGATTACATATAATATTGTGATGTATTTTTAAAGATCACTGAAAACATTTCTTAAAGAATATAAACATTCATTGAAAATATTTCCTATAAAACAATTTCAAAAATCATTTTCTTATAAATAAATCATTAATCTTACATTTAATGAATTTATTGATGAAAATTTATTATCCAATTTTAAAATATAATTTTAAAACATTATTCATTTTGATAACATTTTTCTTCTAAAATATCTTTTAAAACATATTATGGAATCATAATAATACATTGAAAGACGATTTCCATGAAAATTTATAGAAGAAACTTTAAAAAAGTGTTAAAAAAGTTTTTAATGATAGTATATTAAAAACATATAAAATAATATTTACAGTCATATAAATAATTTTCATTGAAAACTACCATTTGAAAAAAATATAAATTATGATTTGAAAATCATTTAAAATATTTTTACATGTAATAAAATTATTTTAAAAAACCTATTCATTGGAAACCATTTTACAAACAATAAATTTCAAAAACATTATGAAACAATTATCATTACAAAAACATGTAAATTGTTAATGGAAGAATAATAGAAGTGATGTTGATGAATGCATGTAAGTTCATAAATATTGAGCATTCCTTTTATACAATAAATGTTTAAAATAGTATCTAGATAGAAAAAAAATATTTATTTCAATTTTTTCAAAATTAAATACAAGGGTAAAAATTTCATTAAACACTATAGGATAATATTAAAATTTTTCAATTTTTTTGAATACATCGTTTTGAAATAACAAATATTTCGGACGAAATGGAGAAATAAATTAACAGTTTCATAAACGAAGTCTCTATGTTATATTAGTTTCCAACTAGTAGGAAAATTATTAAATTACATGGATGAAACATGAATATCCATAGGGTATGAAAATTCCTTATATCTATTTTAATATTCATCATAAGATTTAATAAATAGAAGATTAATCATAAACAATCTAGACAAATGGTGTGATTGATTATATAAACAAATATAACATTATTAAATTTAAATTGAAATAAAATTTAATTAATAAAATTAATTTAAGCCGAAACTATCATTAAAAGAAAGATATTCATGATATTAAAAATAAATTGGAGTATATATACCTCAAATAAAAATACATATTCATAACATGGCATGTGTCTCAATGAAGGAATATGAGACAAAATTACTTTACCGATTTGGTAACAATTGATTATTAAACCCAATCAAAAATAGATCATAAAATTAATATGTTAATAAATATAAATTTAAGTATAATAATCATAGAATAAATCAATGGGAATTATACAAAGCACACACATGAAATTATTTGTGAATTACACTTGTATCACATAGAAATAAAAAGTGTTATTACATTCCCTAACCTTAAGTCTTCACATTATTTTAACACACTAAAACATCCTATATAATAAATATAAAGTTATTATATATACCAAAAATATTATTATTATTTATATAACCAAATAATATTTACTTATGACTTTATATTATCCATTTATTAAAAATTATATAATAAATTAATGTTTTGGGTAATAACTGCTTCATTTATTGTACATGTTTATAATTGACATTTGGGACCTCTTATATATATAATAATTTACATATTTAAATACATTTATAGAATATATCATATATATTTAGTATATAAAATAGTATATTTATATATAATATATAGGAATAAAAAATTTATTACATTGTTTAAGGAGATTGTAAGCTGTACGTATGCTCGAACACAACTTCCACATTATTTTTGTGTTGAGAAAAAGTATGTAAATGAAATATATATATATAAATTATAGTAACATTATTAACTCATATATATAATATAAATTTATTATATCCATCTTTAATACATTTCATATAATGTGTGGATGAATTAAATTCCATTGAGGAGGCTGTAGCCCACTATTCAAAAAATAATGTTATCATATTTAAAAAAATTGAAATAATGGAGAAATTATTTATATTAAAAGTAAATAATTATAAAGAATTAATAAATATCATATATATTTAATTAAAATATCAGTTCTGTCATAATTATCATCCATGAGAGGTGGTAAAGTAAAAAAACGAAGAACATATTTTTGAGAGACGGTAGTTCATTTTACAGAAACACATTATGATAAAAAACCATTGGATTGATATTTGTGTAAGATACAGAATAAAACATATAGTAAAATAATATCAGAATATTAATGATAAATTGGATATTTTATAGTTATGTAATAATAATAATTTTTTAACGGAGAATGAAAATAAAATAAAGGATTTTAGAGATGGATTTTACATATTCATTGGGTAAATCCATTTTCTTTGTAAAAAAGGGCTTCCTTGGTTACATTTATTTAAAATGGGATGATTGAACGAGTAATGGATAGATTTTGGGAGATTAATGGAGAAATTTTTGGTGAGTCAATGTGCTTTAGAGGTGTGATTTTGGGTTATGGGTGAGTGAAGTTTTATAGTGGAGTGATATTCTTATAAATATTTGGAAATCGAATTCAAACCACGTTTTTACTTTGAAAAGTGTCCACAATAATGTATGAAAATTGATTAAATAGAGTATAGTGTGAGAATAGTTCAAGAAAATATAATATTGAACAATAATTTAGGTCGTTGGGGGTCTTATGATTAATGTTTATTCCTTTATTAATAATATTTTCTCTTACATATTAAAAATGATTTCAATTATATTCACTGATATGTTTTTGTCATAATCTATTTTAATATTATTAAAAATTATAAATTATAATAATTCATAAAATTAATCAATTTTTTCATATTAAAATCACATAATTGTAATAAATTAATTTAAATTTAATCCCCCAGACAGAACAGTGAAGTGGGTTTTAAAATAAAAAATGATTTACAATTTTGTAGGTTTTTATGTTCAATTTTAATGTGAAGTTGATTATAAATAACTAATTAATATTAATTTATATATATTTGATATAATTACACTTAAAAACAAATTTGAATTAAAATTTAACCTTATAAATACATTAGATGAAAACAAATTTGAATAATACTTCTGTATTTTTTACTATTCATAAAAAAAGAATCACTGTTGAGAAAAATCACCCTATATTAGATTTTGTGTTTATATTTTAAAATTAATTCTTATTTTGACATGTAAAATTTATAAATGTACCAACATTTTCATTTAAAATTGGTTCTCATTTATAAGGCGCTAATTACACCTCTATAAAATATATGTTTTTATGTGTAATATTGTGTTTGTTCATATCTTATATCCATAAAATATATTCAATTAATATAAGAAAAAATATTTTATTGAATATATAATATATAGGATTCAATAATATCATTCACCAATAGTACCTATTTCAAATTATAACAATAAAATTCATTTAAAAGCCTAAAATTTGTTTTTCTAAAAACATTTCCATTGTTTTAAATTGGATATTATATTCACTTATAATTAATTTGTAACCAATGAATTAAACCATATATTTTCATATATAATTTAATAATATTCAAGACCTACAACCAAAAGGATATGTTAAATCCTCTTATATTATGTAATAATATTTTTAATAATGTATTACTGTTCGGTAAAACTCTATCTTAAATGCTAAGAAAGCCATCAAGTCATGTCAATCAGGCATGTAACATAAGCTAACCTTGGTGTCATATATAGGGAATGATAAACATTATATTTCTTGTATTTCACAATTCACTTGGTATTTCATAATAAAAAAATAAAAAATTAGTGATTTAAAATAATAAAGAATTTTTATTATTTCATGAAAAAATATACTAAATTAATATGAAAACACATTTCACAAATTCTCATGGTGTTACATCAAATAGATGAGATCATGAGGACATACCCCACTATATAAATATCATATATTTAGTGTTCCATTGGATATTTTTATATATGTACATGTTTATTTGTCTCCTAACTAGAGATCATTGTCAATGTGTGACATTTGATTGAATACTATGATGTATTGAAAATACAATGGAATTTGTGTTTAATATCGGTATCTTATATTGGGTGTGTTATTGGTGTTATGGAGTTTTTTGAATAATAAATATCTAAATTTCTCATTTACATGTTAATAAAGTGATATCATTGACATAGAAGATCAAAACAACAGTGCGTTGAAAAATCCATGGACTTTGTATTTTATTGTAACCCCACATAGTTATATCAATAATGAATATTAAATAAATGGATGATAAAAGATGTTACATATACTGTTGTATGATATATCATAAGAAATAGAAATTTTATGACATAATGTGTATTTATAGGATGGTTTTCATTGCTTTTATTAATAAATATCTCTTTTGGGTCCATGATGGATGTTATAATCCATTCTTTGTCTATGAATAATATTCCCTCATATAGAAATGTGGTTTGATATGGTCACACACAACATCATATTCAATTGTATAACATAGTTTTCTAAAAAAGTAAATACGACATAGCGGGTCCCATAATGTGATCTGTCAGTTCTCCAACAATTTTATATTTTTGATTAATAATTAAATTCAATATTATCTGAGTATTGATTAAGTAGTTTGAATTTATTTTGTCGACAAATTTTCAAGTGGTTAAGTAAATACATGGAATTATATTATACAAATGAATATTATTTTAATATTAATGGACTATTTAACATTAGTGGGAATTATTGGATGAGTTAATGACTTTGGATTATTACATAATATAATTAATTTATATTACAAGTATATGATAACAAATTAATTATAATTATGATCTATTAAGTTAATAAAAACTATCTATCAATTTCTTATTAATTAGATATTAAATATACAAGTGTTTAGTGAACTATAACAAGGTATTTTGGACACCCAGTACATAATAATGAGAGGAGCTCTATGATATGTACTATTAATCATTTAGAATTTGTATCTTATTTATGAAAATGAATCCAAGTGAGAAAACAACACTATTAGAGTTGTTTATCCAATAAGACATTCATATATCTAAGTTACTATATCGAGATGTTCATTACATCAACAAAATAATAATATGAGCTTCATGTTGGAAGCTAAAATTTGATGATCATAATATGTATATGATCGAGAAGTGTGTGCATATGATATATATGGGTTCCACCTTAGATCTTTTGGGAAATGGTCTATCAAAATCCAGGAATGTGGTGCTCATTTTGATTCTAATGATATACTCACTCTATTTTAAATTATTTCATTTGATAATTCACATGAGATCCTCAGATATTACATGTTCTTCTTTTAATGTAGTTGATGATGAATCATTACACCATGAATACAAAGATTCAAACCGTATCCCATTGGCATCAATTTCACACCATTTGACCATAAAAATTTATACTATTAATGTATTACAATGGGGAATTATGAATAATTATATTGAAATACATTCCATACTTCAACCTATTGGGATAATGTATTTTAACTGAATAACATAGGACCCAAACTTTTTGAAGTGATAATAACAATTCTAAAACCAATTTAGGCTCTCATTGAAGAACATCAGTGCTAGTAAAAGGGTTATTCTAAAAATCAAAGCATGTATTTTCAATTTCAAGGGGGGAATCATTATTTCATAAAATGTAATTTATGGGATGGATCCATAATGATTAGGAAGGATGGAATGTTTTTACCAAGGTACATATGATGCATTGTAATTCAATGTTGAATTGGAGTTGTGGATTATCATTTTAAAATTCCATCAAGTCTCACAGAATTATAAAATGTTTCCATATATCACATTTAAGGAAGGATATTCTAGATTCAACACATTTTTTGAATGTAGGATGTATTAAAATTGGAACCGGATCTGACATATTGTGATGAAACCTTCTAAATTCATACTTCTAAGAGAGAAACCATTGAGAAATCAATTGACTTTTTAGGTAATTCTACCATAGAGATATTAAAAATTGGAGTAAGCAATAGCGAACATTGAGGATGTTATGAAAAATTATTACCATAATTTTTATATGTTCATATCAAATATATTTTGAGGAGGTAATTTTTTATTTGAAAAATTTAAAACCTCATAACATTATTATTCATTTAATTTCAAGCACATATGATCTGTTTAATAGCTTGAGAGAAACACACAAACGAGTTTAAATGAAACATGAGTCTCTTTTAAAATATTATATACTAATGACCATTATGAACTACCTGTTAAATTAGAGGGTATGATAAATAATAATAATAATTACTAAAAAACATATAGATTAAATGTGTGTATTGGTTATATATTTATAAAAAATAATAACATAAAATATTTTCATGTGTGTGAAATGTTTTATAAAAATGTATTTTTTTAATAAAAATAATTTCCTCACGTTTTCACACATAATAGACAATTACTATTATATATTTTAGTAAAATTTATTTTATAAAATTAAAATAATATTTTATATAATTATGAAAAATAATATTATGTTTAATTTTTTGATTTTTCTTTAATGATTCAGTATTCAGTTCAAATTGAAAGATATTTATTTTTATTGAAATTTGTTTTTGATTAAATTATCACAATATAAAATTAAATTTTAATTATTATTTAATGTAAAATTATGAAAAATAAATTTTTATTCATGTAACTTTGGTCATTATTATCAATTTTATGTTAACATTAAATATAATAACATTATATACTTATAAGAATTTTTTATTTGGGAACCTAATTTTTTCAATGAATCTATATGTACAATTTATATTTAGGCTCTGAAACATATAATAATTGATTTTTCAAAAATAGCTTCCATATTCTGAATCATGAAAAAACTTTATTGTCTCAATTAGTAAACAAATATTTTAAATGTTATCAACTGTAACACTATTTAAAATTAATTACCGCAATTCCTATCAAATTGATTAATAGTGGGTAAAACGTAGTATATTATATAAAAAAGAACCCACCATCTTTTTCAAAAATCATTTTAAGGTCATATATATGCCATATATATTCTATGGTTCTATAATGAACTATTTTTTAGGAATTTTAAATCATATAATCATTGTTTTAATTTATTATTTCCAAAAATCCATCAGTTTCATCTCACCAATAATTAAAATCCAACCCATCCTCCTCCAACCATTAGTCTTCTATAGTCAATTAGATCAATCAATTCCATCCAAAATAAAATACCTAAATCTATCCCCTGGTACTATAATCTTTTATTTGACCGTAAATCTATCCTTGAATAAATTTTGATGTAAAACTATGACTGTATTTTGAAAAAGAGTTATCGTTATAAAAAATAATGATTTTTATTATATTTATTCTTCCACCTCCATCAAATATTTTTCAATAATAATAATACATTAAAAAATATTATAACATAAACTGAGATTTAATTATGTTAATATAATTATTTATATCCGTATTCACTTCGATCAAATGGGAATGAAAATTGTAGATCATGTGTAAAGTCGACTACCACCTCACAAATTGATTTAAAACATTTTCAAAATAAAGCATTCAAATGTAGATATAATTTTGAATTTAGTTCATTTGTATTTAATTTAAAATATTTTTTGTACATTAAAATATTAAATATCAAAATTTCTTCTTATATTCCTTATCATTTAAATTACGATAACATCACTCATGTGTAATGTGGTTCACCACTTCTTACAATGAATTTATTTATTTTTTGTAATTATGATTTACATGGAAATTAATAAGGATAAATTTTTCAATTTATGTAATATATATGAACATATATTGATTCTATAGAATTAATATATCACCCACCTCCTTAACATTTCTACAATTTAGGGAATGAAAAAACCACTTGTATATACATATAACAAACTATCACCATAATGTTATGTGATTCATTGGATTTGATAAAATATAAATAATGATTATAAAAATATAACTAATGAAAAATAACATTTTTTATAAACCTATTAAAATTTTAGAGATTATTTAACAATATAATACCAATATAACCAATAACATTATGATAAATCATACTTGATAAAATAGAATATAATAATCAAACCAATGAAAATAATAAAATGTTAATAACAAATATTATGTAAGATGTTATAAGAGGATCAGATATGATATAATATAAATATAGTTAAGTTAAATTAATTACATTAAAAAAAACATAAAAAATAGTTTGATGCACATTCATCCAGACTAAAGCATAACATGATGGACATCATCTCAATTTCCCATTATTAAGGAACATTCAATTATTTTTGAGTCTAATTTCTATCAAAAGTGTTCATGTTGATAAATTTCAATGTAATATAATCAATACATCATATGAAATTTTTTATGAATTTTTTAATAATTTTTTTTCATCCACGGGGATTTGATACGATAATTTTAAATTGGTAAAGAATTTCACTAATCAATTTATTATCAATATGATATATGATGATTTTATTTTCCACAGATATTTTAAATTTGTTGCTCTAATTATTTTTGATTATACTATATTGTATTTCCATTTGTTCTATGTGAATTTAAAATTTATACACATAATATATTCATTTAAAATTTATCATATGAAACAAATGAAGAGTATAACAACTTTTCTTTTATTTTTTATTTAATTAAGTCGTTTTTATTTATATACACCTATTTAATTTAATACACTCTATATAATACTCAGTGATGTATTGAGCATGAATACATATTTAGTCATAATGGTCAATATTTCAATTCTTGGATATACATATTCACTTTATTATGGATATGAATATTTCCTAAAAAATATTGTATTCATACATACAATGATTACATTAAAAGTTATATCAGTTTTGTCAAGAAATATTTATAAATCTATGTTTCTTAATAAATGAAATTATTTGTAGATATGGAATATTTTTAAGAAACTAAATAGATTAATATATATATGTTTAATTAATTAAACTTGGAATTAGGGGTGGGGTCAGGTTTATATAACCCCTTGATAAATCTATTTGTATCATGAGAAAAGGTCTTTTCCTTCACTAAATTTTCTTTGAACTGTAGTTTTAAAAAAATGAATTGTATTAATGATACGTGTATCAAGATAACTGATATCTTGAAATTAAATTATTAAAACTATTTTAATTGAAATTTTATTTTTTATTAATATACACAACATTTTCTAATAATGATATTTATAGATGGATGTCATTCTCAATTTATTAATTAAATTTATTTATTTTTAGTAAATTACAATTCAATATTTTTAATCCATATTTTATTATGTTAGATGATTTATTTAATTAATGTATTTCTTATATATTTATTTACATTAACATATTTATTATTATTTATTTCATTATTATAGCTTCTTATGAATTGGACACAAAATGAGAATTTTAGGTCACCCTTATTTTGATTCAATTTGATGAATATGAAGAGGAAATATTTGAATGATTTTCAATGATGTTGTTCATGTTGATTTATTATGTATTATGTTTTATTTATTAATTATAATGCAAATTAGGTATTATTTATGTATTTATTTCTCTAAAACTATTAAAATGATCAATACATAGGGATTTTACCACCTTTTATATATCCCAATGTAATAAAATGGGAACTGGTTCCATGTTACTAGAGTTGGGGATGTTATATTTAATGAAATCAATACATGATTAATAACAATTATTAGTTTAATACCGATAAAATAGTTATTTTTTAATTTATTAACATGTGTTATAAAATTAAGAAATTTATAAACATTACATTTGATGTTTTGAATTAATTAATTTTATTATAAAAGAATTATTTTCAATGTTGACCATGGTCAATAAAGTTATAGATTCATAATCTATGAAATATGAATAATTTTTTAGTTATATTTTTAAAAAATTATATTATAATTTAGAACATTAATGTAATAAGGTAATGAAAACAAAGAAGCATCTGTTCTTTGAGGATGGAGTCAACAAACATGCACAATTGATAACATAATTATAAAACATACAGATGGATAAAAATATTTGCAATATAATGTACTTCCAAAAAAATAATTGTGTACTAAACATCATATATATTGAGTAATTATGTATATATATATATATAAATGTATATCTGAGTTAGTTATGGAAACTAATATATATAAATTCCATAGGGTGGTAGTCTATACTTATTTAGTTGTGATGTTTTTATATTCCATGAGATGGAATAGAAGATGAAAATGGGATTTAACAGAAAAATAATAAAATTTTACAAGAGTTTGATAATTATGTTTTTATATGTGAATGGTTAGGATAAAATTCATGATGGTAGGGTAATAAATAAAATAGAATTATTTTGTGTAACTTTTATTCATTTTATTTGTTAAACATCATTTAAAATATATCCATATCAGAATAGTATAGTCTTTTAGAGACTAAAAAACACTAAAATGTTGGAAATGATTTTTTCAATAGAGATGATTAAGGTTAGTATATGACAGCGTTCTCAATATTCATTCATAAGTGAGGAGACGAGTAAACATTTTATAATTGAGTGTAGTGACATGCCAACAAATATCGTTAACATTTTTGTATTATAATATTCTGACCAAGATTATGTAATACTAAATAAAACTAATTTTGATGATTAGATTGTATGTTTTTAAAATACAGAATAAATTAATAAATATTATATTATTCTTTGACCTTAAAAATTATTTTTTACCCTCATAACTCTCTTTTACCATTTTCTATGGTGGTTATTTTTTAATATAGTAACTATACATAATGAAAAAATTTAAACTGAAAACATCTATAAAATTTAACATAAGAATTCAAAAATTGAAAAAAATAATAAAATAATATGAATGATATATAAAAATAATTTTTTTATAATAATCAATGACTAAAAATATGAATTTCATTTGAAAAATCCATTTTTAATCATTGAGTGTAATTATTAAATATAATGTTTAATTATGATTCTTATACAATTAATTGGATAATTTATAAAAAATGTTTAATATTTTTTATATAAAAAATAACAAATATAATTTGGAATTAAATATATTTAAATTTTAATAATTTTTTTAATAATTTTATTTATTACTCGTAAAAAATAATTAATTTAAAAAAATCAACATAAAAAATATTTAATTTGCTGTTAAAAAATGATGTTCATTTAATAAAATTATATTTCAAAAATTTATTATTTTTAAATTTAATTCAGTTATTATTAATAATGGGAATGTAGTAGATTAGAGTAAAAATAGTTTTTTGATTTAAAAATTATATAACATATTTATAAAGATAATAGCTTTATAAAATATAATCAAGAATATTAAAATTATATGAATTTTATTTTTAATTATCATTGATTAGGTTGGGAATTTATTCCAACCTAATGAGTTTGTTTCCTTGCAATTTTATTCATTACATAATAATGGTTGGTATTTTTCTCTGAATTATTTATTGATTCCTTTATTTCTTATTCTGTCATATGGTTCATCCAAAATACCCATGTTGAGTTACTATATTATGAAATCCATAGTCTCTGTGATCTACAATGTAAAATAGAATGTGTAGAAAATAATTTTTCTCACCCAACAACACCTCCTCAAGTCTAATAATATGAGGTACATCTACTACATATTTTATAGACAATAGATCCTAAAATTCTTATTTTACCACATATAAACTCAGATGTAAGGCCGCTAAATTGTAATTTGATCCCACTTTTTCGAGATTATCATATTAAAAAATACATAATGGACATAATTTTAACTTATTGGTTAAATAAATTTTTTTAATGATATACATTATGTATAATAGAAACCATTACCCCATATGATTAAATATTACTTTAATTGGATACATTACTTTATTTCCTTCTCGAAGCTCCCCTCATATGGTACTAAATTATATTTACCTTCTAAAACATATCTTCTACCAATTAAAATTACGAAAATTTCATTTCACTAAAATTTCCATAAAATATTAGTGTTCTGAAATAGTTTTCCTATATTTCCTTAGAAAATTCCAAATGGATACCACATTGTAAACACTTATTTTAAAAAACTACTACCAATGAATGATGTGGATCCCAAAATTCATGAAAATTCAATTATAGATACCAAATCATATTTCTAACACCTTATTTTATTTACAATTACACTATATAAAAATTAGAATTAATAGTTGTTCTATGATTGTATTTTATACCCAACGATATATGTATTTATTTACGGCAATTTAATATAAATATTAATCAGGATCATATAAAATATTTATTTTAAAACCATGTTTACTGAATATTTATATAACATAAATTATAACAATATTATTCGATTATATAGTATCCTAAATGGATTAAAATTATCATATATATCAGAATAATCATCAATATACAAAAATTGATTATTATGTCAATATGTATTTAGAAATATCACCCTTAAATCCATGGATATATTATCCCATTTTCCTTCAGGAACTCGATAGGGTTAATGTATCTACATGTTTTTTCATCTCAATTATATAAACAATATTACATTTGAAAATTTCCATATAAAATTCTTAATAAATATTTTCATTCCTTTCTTATAATAACATTTAAGATGGCCTCATAAAATCATAGTACTTCCATTATTATTGAAAAACATATGGATCTTATCCAAACATATAAATTATATATTCAACAAAAAAAATCCTTACACAAGATTATTTTTAATAACCGTAATAATTAATCTAATATAATAATTATTTTGATATAACTTACCATCACTATCTAATTGTACTAGGAATTATGAATCATGACTTTCATTCTACATGTTTTTATTTTTTTCATCTATAGATTATTTTAATAATTCCAAAACAGAAAAGTGAAAATGTATCGATAAAAATATCAATCCAATGTTTATAATCACATAATCTAAATTATGATGATCCAAATATAGAATTAATATTTATAGTTTATTATTTTTACTCAAGGTGGAAACTAAATTATTTCCATAACATGAATGATAGTATATTCTATCATAATAATCCTATATCTGATCCTAAATTATTCATTGATGTATAATAATTTTATTCGTTTAAAATACACTTAAAACATTAATGGATAATTCTTCCATTTATCTTTCAGTTTGAAATATGTAGATACCACTATATTATATACATTAAAAAGAAAAATCTAATGGAATCCAATAAAGAATCCATAAAAATAAAACACATCACATTTGTTAATGGAAATATTTAAACTATATTATTATCCATTATTTTATTCAATTAATTAAACCATTCATCACATTTTTCTGTAGATGAATCAAACATCCGTTCATCTTATCGTATATAGTGGGATATGTAATCCATTTAATAGGAAACTAGCTCTACTGATAGTGTAATATTTGAAAAAATATAATATAAGAGACAATGTGTAGGACCTGGCCACAATTCCTCCATTTTTTACATAGTTTAAGAGTTTTTTATGAATAAAAATATAATTCTAGAGGAATGAAATATGATACAATAAAAATTAATTCTTAATTACTATTACATATAATTTTTTTAAAATTAATTATGGAAAAATCCATTAATTTTTTACATGATTATCAAATTCATGATAAAATTCTCTAATGTAATCAATTAACTCAATAAAATATTTATTAAAATACAAATATTAGGTTATTTTATAAATATAAATTAATATAGAGTATGAATTATTCAATGAAAATGGAATAATCCCAAAAACACTATTTCTATACATAATATGGAATGCTATAAATAGAAAATCAAGATCCAGGACTTTCAACTAATGGTAACTAATTACATGTTCAATAATGGTTATATATTGAGAATCCAAAAGCTAATAAAAAAGTAATAAATATGATGAAATAAATATGTGTTATTAATATAAATGATATTCAGTTCTCTATAATTAGTGAGACTTAACATAGAATCATATTTCATTTAATAAATAAAATTACATCACCATAATATGTATATTTTTGATAGAGGAATAACTATTAATGTTATTATTCTATCTTCATTTTTCATTCACGTAGTTCTATTCACCAAAATTAATATATTTTATTTAATTTACATTAGAATATAAATCTAATTTTGTAATAAATTCATCATTCTGATCCATTATAAATCACATAAAATTATTTTGAAACACACATAAAAATAAATTTATAATTTGAATATAAACATGATTATTAATTTTGTTTATTGAAATGTCGTGTGAATAATAAAATCCTCCTATAATTAATCAATATTATATCTTATTAATATTTTATCTCATGCATTATATCAATTTGAAATAAAAATTCAAACTCCCAACCTGTATTCAATATTTATACCTTGGCTCTACAACATATCTTACAACAATATATAAAAATCCAATTCTTTCTAGGAATATTTTTAAACTCTACGAAGTTAAAACTGACTATATTAGTTAGAAATAAAATTAAAATATTTAATGACATGATGGTCCCTATAAATATTAATTAATCTAATTTTATTATAATTTTTTTTTCAAAAAAACATTTCAAAAAGTGATAATTTCATCCTACTATAAAATATTGGTTAAATTAATTAATTATATGACCTGAATCAAAAATTCCATTTCCATATGTTATATAGGAAAGTAATATACCTTTACCTCTTTATTAGATGGTCTTGATTTTCCTGTGGTAGTTGTGAATGATCTAGATGCACCATTATTTCAATCTTGATTATCTGGATCAATTATATTTCTATTCAGACATTCACATTCATAAGAGATCATAAAATTATAATTATAACATTTTCTTCCAACATTATCATAATTTGATTAATCATTATTATTGTTTTAATTATTATTGAAAAGGAAAAAATGACACATATTACCAAGCCGATAACTCATTAAAGATCATAAATGATAAATCCCAGTATAATTTTAGCCACATTTTCACTTTTGAGAATCATAATTTCATTGCATTTATATTTTTTTGAACAAATATACCACATTGTGAACTATATAGAATTAATATTCTCTTAGTGAAATTAAATACCAGAAATTATATTTTGATCTAATCATTACATCAAAAAATGTCATTATTCTATTGATACTAATTATAATCAATATCACTTCCCTAAATGGGTCATAATCATTAGAAAAATTGATCATTTTTAATCTCAATGACATGAATGAAATATATTGGATACCTAGACAATCTCTTAAAATTTAATACATAAGAATCAATTGATCCCAATTTCCTCTACATCAATTAAATTATTTTAATTCCTATTTTATGCTAATCAAAATTTGGAATTATTTGTTGTGGAAGAAATTAATCAATGTTTTCAAATCCCATGAATGAATACCATAACTATCCTTGGACATCTTAATTTAAGGCGACCCCTGATATGGTTTTCCCTCTTGATGATAAATTAAAAGGTGTATCTTTTTATTCTACAAATATCTCGAAGTATGCAATATATATTCCAAATAAGTATTTTATCCTTCATCTACCGTTGGTCTAAATGATCCACTAAAAGATGGAGTTAGTTATGTTAATAACAATTATATTTTATAATTTTCCTTAATATATAGTTTAATAAATCACTAATATTAGGCTACACATTTATAGACATTATCAATTGAGTTAATAAAACAACAAAATACTTAGTTCTAACTCCAAACAATCATGTTTGGTGACATTGATGGTAATAATTTACTTTGTAATCCTATATTATTTCACCTATTCCATCTCTGCAAAACCATTGAGATTATTGGTGGATTTGACGATGTATAATTATAACGATCTATATATATATATGGTGATAACATTGATATACACTATAATTTATTAATAGTGTTTTTATTGTCATATTAAACACAAAAATAATTTAAAAATATTATTGTTATATCAATTATAACATCATACAGAATAATTAATCCCTTATAACATTATTTAAAATATTTATTTCATATTAATATATTTTAAAAATATTTTAGGTTTACAATTGTAGATAAATTATTAATTTTTTTTATATATTTGTATAAAACTGCACAAAAAATACATTTCACAGAAAAATTATTATCATATGTTTACACGCAGGAATCGTTCATGATTTTTTTTCATTCTAGGAATTTCACCATTGAACATGATAGAGTCTTATCACACCCATAAGCCTTCTGAAAAAAAATTTATATTATGGGATAAAAAAATAGAGTCCTATGTGGAATAAAATAAAATAAAATTTGTTAGTCCTTATGAAAATTTTAGAAAATTGAAAATATAATTTTCCTTCATTAAATAAATATATTTGAGCTATAAATACTAAATACTTAATCAGTATATCAACATCAATATGCAATGTTATAAGAAAATTTCACAATAAATTATTTTAGAAAAATCATAATCATGATAATTAATTAAGAGAAATAGCAGAACAAATGAAATCAATGCTTTCACCATTATAAGATAATAAACATTCCATTAATCATGAAATCACTATTTTACCTTGAAAATATATAAATTGAATACAATAGTTAACAGTGGAAAATAATTTTGGAATCCTAGGAAATTATTTATAAAATCACCCCTATAAGAACCCTTAAAAAAGAAGAATAATCAAAGTAAATTTTATCAAATCAGTTAGGTGTTACATAATTCTTATTAACTCGGACACTTGATCAAATGAATTATCAAACTATATCAATATCAAACATTAAAAATTTAATAACATGATCATCTGTAATAATATAAAATTTATCAGTACCATATAATAAAAAAATTATACTTATTAATTAACATATGAAAACATAAATAAATATTCTATTACACATTATTGAAAAAGAACATCTTTATCTACCGAAAATTAAAGATAACAATAGTTCTCAATAGAAAATGAGGGAAATAAAAAATTATTAAAACATTGTATTATAATATTTTTAATGAAACCATGAAAACCATTGGATAAATATTATTATTGAATGATGGAATTTATGTTGATAAATTATGTTAATTACTAATTTGATAAAATCCAATAGTTTTACACATTTATAAAAATTAAAAATAAACCATTACCTAAAATAGTGAAATGTATCAATTTTGATGTCACATAATGTAATAAAGATTGTTGAAAAATTATATTTATAAAAATTATATGAATATATAAGAACATTATAAATAAATGTTAAGTGAAATGGACATGGAGGGAAAATATATTATGACATTTTTAATAATATTTGATAACGAATAACTTACCACATCTCGAAACATGCCACATATGACCACCACAATCATGAATAATAAAATTTTGCAAATTTTTTACTTGCTTCAGAATAAGTTTTAGTAAAATTTACATTATCGTAATATAATTAATTTCTTTTATTACCATGGTTAATATAGTAATTAATTATTTTTATTAATATTTCATGTTTAATGGTCGTCCAATCCATAACATAAAATAATATCAGTTTATTGACCATAAATAATGGTTTCATGGTTTCCCTGAATTCAAAATATTAAAAATGAAATATTTTTCAAGATTATATATTATTTACACATTACAAAACATTCATGTAGGGAAATCATTGAGAATTAATCAAACCGATTTTGAAGGAGTTATTCCACATATATGCATGAACGACGTTGTCATTTTCAAATAGATTGATTGGATATAAATATCTAACTTAATAATTTTCCAGAATCATAAGTATTTCATAATAATGTGATATTCTCAGAAATTCCAAATTTATGACAAACTGTGTTAGTCTGTGGTGGGAAAAAACCTAGATCACTTTATTTATGTGGTAGTCCGCACGTAGACACGAGTTACGAATTCATATCTCATATGATTAAAATAAGATGAATATTGGAATTATACAGACGTAATAAAAATTTCTTATATATCGAGATTACATTTAAGTATATATTTATTTTTATTATTGGTTTTAGAGTGGTATAATATGAAATAAACATAAAATAACTTTGTTATATATTCACATATTGTATGGAAAACATTAAAAATATTAAGAATTTAGCATTATAAATTATCCTTTTAGTGATAACATAACATCTATAACATGGGTAATGAATTATAGAAGTGATGTGTGTTGATAATGGATGATATATAGCTCTCAATTGTTTTGAATAATTGTAGAAATGAGGTTCTATTTAATTATATATTAAATTGGGAAACTTGTAAATATCCCTATATTTTAAATATTAATAAATTCATAATCATGTGATAATAGAACTAAAATAATAAAATTTAAATTCATTATTGATAAAGGAAAAAACAATTTTATATAAATAGAATTTAATTTTTATTTTTTGACAATATATTGTACTATTCAACAAAATTAGATTGTTTAATCATCAACTGGGTAAAAAAATCACACCTCGACAACTTTTGATTATGAAAATTATTAAAATTGAACACATTACAATTTTTTTATCTTTTATAAAAATGTGAAATATGTTATTCAAGGTTATTTTTAACTAATTTTGTATTTAATAATATTAGAAGTATATATTTATGGGAAAATAATGATTTTATAAAAGTTTTTTAATTTTAAAATCAAATTTATACAAATATTAATTACACATATGATTATTTTGGAAATTATATTGTCAATATTTGTAAATAGGGAATAAAATTAGATTAATAAATATTTAAAATAGAATGTGACTTTTTAAATAATATAAATGAATTGTTGTTTTAATATTTTTAATATTTTGATATTCACTTAAAAATAATAATTTTATAAAACAATAAAAAGTGAAAAGAAAAAAAACATATGATAATTTAATATATGAATTCAATTTCCCAATATTCAATTTCATAAATACACATTTTTTATATGTTAAATAGAAAATAATTATATGAAAAAATCCAATTTGAATAAAACAATTTATATTCTTAATGAAAATTTATTTATATATTTTTAAATAATACGAATTCATTAAAATAAAATCATTAATATTAATAAGAAGAAATGATAAATTATTAATATCACATTTACATTAAAAAATAAATAATAGTATTCACTTTTAAATAATATTTGGTTCATACATTTAATATAGTTTGGATTCCTCTATGACACCCAAACTATTATTATTTATAAAATGAACTTTGATTATGAATTTTTTTTATTTGTGGTTTCCAGCCTTTCCATTCCATTCCAAAACATTATATTCATCAATATTAAAATTGATTTTTATGAATACAAAATTTTTATTTATTTATTTTATTGTAATTTTAATTAGTTTTAGGTCATCATTTTATGCATATATATTTTTGTTCAAAGAACAAATATAGTTACCCTTGTATTCTATACAACTAACCCAATCATGTTACTTCAAATAGATATTTGACATAAAACATGATTCATAATTCCAATGATAATATATCCTTGTGAAGAATTTTTATATTTTATAATTTTATATTCATATAAGTTGTGGTTATTAATAATGAATAGGTTTTTTCCTTGGGTTGTCATTGAGGTGGGATATATTAATATTATTAATTGATGGATTTTATTATATCGTTATTTTTTTATATTTTTTATGGAATAATTCATATAATAAATGAAATTATTATGATATGGATTTCTTTATAAGATTTCAAACAATCATGAAATGATGAATTTGATTTTTCTTCAGCGAATGGATTCAAATTTTTATATTTATCACATGATATAATATGAATCCATATCATTTTTTATGTAGATTGAAGGGGATCATCATGAAATGTTAATTGATAATTTTTTAATTTTGTAAGACATTTTTAATTGTAATATGGTTCCATTATCTGTATATTGACTACTAATTTGGTATAGTGCTTCAATGAAACTCCATGAACATGTTATCATGAAAAAATAATTTAGGGAACTTTTATAATATAGGTGAACATGTTTTTTATTTAATATTAAACATGTTTGGTTGAATAAAAGCATTGGTTATGTTTCATTCAATAATATTTGTTACTAAAATATCCATTTGTAAATAATATTATTAATTTAAAATATTTAATTATTGAAAATGATTTTAAAAAATTTAATAGAGTATTCTTTATAAATGGATGAGTAGAAAATCATACATGTATCATACATGGATATTACACCCATATCCATTATTAACTCATTAATGTGATTATGTATTTTTTTTAAATTATATATGTTATATAAAAGTGAATTTATATTTTGGTGGTATCCCATATATTTTACATTGGAGTTAGAGATATTTTTCACTACGGATACTCTTAGAACAAATGATATTGATAAAATTTTCATTGCAGGATCAATTTGGTGTCCTTTTAGGTTTTATCATATATAATCCATTTTTACATGATGTCATTAATTAAAATTATTAATTCAGAAGGATCCCATTAAAATTTGTTATATATTAGTTCTGATGCGCTCTTTTAAATTTTTTATTTTATACATTGTCTCTTTTGTTTGTACGTTTTTTCATATTTAGTTCCACATAAGTTGGATATGATTAATGATTAGCATATAATTTTTTATCTAGGCATGAAATAACAATAAATTGATAATTCATTATTTATTTAGTGTTAATAATCAATACAACATATTTATGTTGATAATTCGATAAAATTTCCAATTTTTTATATTTGATACCCTCAATACTTATGATATCCAAATATGATTGAAAATAATTGAAAAACATTTGAAAGTAATGATCAAGGTATCAAAATGGGTTAAGTCAGGACGGTATATTAATAAGTGACATCAATGATTGTCTGATGAATATAATATTTGGATTTAATGTGGAAATGTAAGGTGTCTATAAGAAATCATTTGTTATATCATAAAGAGATGTTTAGGAAAAATATTTTGTAATGATCTATTATTTACATTAGGATTTTAGGTGGGTTTATATTTTGATGACTGTTGTTTTCTTTTTTCTTCAATGAATTTTATATATAAAGTAATGAAAATGAATTTTTATATATGTATTATTTAATAAAATATTTAATTTCAAATTTTATCCTGTAGATATGAAAAATATTTAGATTCACAATCCTATTAAACTAACTATAAACTATGAAAGGGTGCCATGTGGCTCACTCTATACAGTATATAAGATACCAATCATTATAGATATGTATCATTATCAGTATTATGTATCATTAAACTGTTTATTTGAATATAATTTTGCTGAGGCCATTATTTGGTGTGTCTAAGTTAGTTCTGAAGTATTTTCTGATATACATTTGGAAGTGCATAGTTGGCACCCATTTTTCCATTATAATGATCCCTATACAAAAAATTTGTACATCCCAGATGTTGGGGAATTGGATAGTCGGGGCATTTTATGTCAAATTCTATATCAATTTTGAAAAACAAATCAAACTTTGAGTTGGTAAGAATTACCATGGCTAATTGATTACAAAATGGTGTGCATCATCCTAGGAATCCATTCCAGTATATGTTAAAATATAAAACCATTTCTAAATAATTCAGTATCCCCACCATTATTTTTTTATATTCTCCACCTCTTGAATAATCCCTACATATCAGAATTTTAGAGGCACCATTGGGATTCTAAGGATCCTTAAACCCATTTATTTTCGAATTGATGAACTAGTTGATGATATCTACAGAAGCCCAATATTTAATTTATACCTCATTTGGATTTATCTCACTATCTCTCTCTCAATCTAATATTTGTCTCTCATTGGACTAGAATGTTTTTATTGGAATATAGATGTTTTAAATCGTGGTTTTAATTGATCTAGTTTCTTTAGTTATTGATCCAATTTTTAGATCCTAGGTATCCATTAACATATTGAATTAGAATATTCCACAAAAAAATTTAGTGTTATGGTTTGGATAACATCCATCTACAATTTCTATGTAGGTGTTCTAATTTAAAATTACCATTATCTTTACAATGAATTTATTTTTGTAATATTGAAATTATAAATTCAACATTGTGAAAATCTATTTTAAAATCATGTTATTAATTTATTTCATAGAAATATTGGAATCCTTTCTGGATCCCATAAGAACTGTCTGAAATTAATAAACTAATATAAATATTATCCCACAGGTTCACACAATTCACATTAAATGGTGAATTATGAATTATAAAAATGAGAATAATGGGTTCAAGGAATTGAAAAATTTATTTAACACTTCTTTGATAATATTATTAAAATGATTTATTGGCTTAGTCATGAAGTGTTAATGAATTGTGAAAAAATTTATTTAAATGATTTAACATTGCGATGTAGGATAGGGTTTGATTCTACAAATAACCATAGGTTGCCTAACATTTATTTTATGATCCCAGTGTATGAATGTGAAATTGGGAATAAAATAAATAATGAAATCATGAGAAATAATGATTTCTCAAATTCTATTGGTGTATGTTTTAGGCTCATGCTTGGGAAGAAGCAAGTATGAATAGTTCCAATGAAACTGTTCACCAAGGATTTCATGTGTTCTATTATCTAATAATTATATGTGAACAGTAATTATTTGTATCATTTATTATTTATTCTTTATAAAACTAAATTAACTATATGTACTGGATATTCCATTAAATACTGTTATTCATTCCATATTGAGTTGTATCCACTATCTACTTAGGCTGACTGATCTGTAGCATAATTGATTTTGTGTCTTCAAAACATAATAAAGGAAAATCCAAAGTTTAGTTTGATGATTTCGTGTTTGGGATAGATCATGAATGAGGGAACCATAAATTACGTTTGGACCCACTGGGATTTGTTAATGTGTCTTTATTTTTGATTTTCATTAAAACCTCACACCGATATGACACAAAATATTTACTTCTTCCGTTATGAATTTTGTTTTCCTACATTATATTCATCATCCATTTCCTGGAATTATATAGGTTTCTGGAATAATAATAGTTAATTATTTTTATAATTTGTTTATTATTTACTTATTTTTGATGTTGTGCTAATTTAGAGAAGGTATATTTTCACCATATTAAATATTATACCATTGTTTCTAGTTATAAGCCTATAGAGTTTGTGGAGGATTGTTTGATGTCATATTGAAAACCATCTTGGGACACCGACATGTAGAACCTTGGTTGATACGATACAAAGTGTAATCAATGTTTTTTATTCCAATTGAAATGTTCTTTTGGAAAGGTAGAACTAAGACATGGATGAACCATGACTCTATAATGATCCTTTTATGGGAGTGGTTAACCCATGTATGTCAGAAAACCCAAGTACCCAGGGCAGGATTGATTTGATTATTGTTTTTTGTCATAGTTTATATTATTTTACATTGAGTGATGCACTTGTTGTGTGATTTAATTTTATTTTATGATATTTTTCGGGTGTCCTAGTATAGAATGAGTGTAGCGTATAGATTTATCATTTTAGTTAGTCATGAGTACTTTTGACATGCATTATTTTTTCTATGCCCAAATAATCTTGATTTTATTATATTATTTTAATGAAAATTATTTTTTTAATTTACCTAATTTATTATAAATAATTTATATTTAAGAAATTATAAACAATAAAATATGTTGAATTTGGTAATTTGAAATGGATTAAATGGGTTTCAAATGAGAATCTCGATAGGTGAAGATATTTTACACTATATTATCGATGACCCAGGTGAGGAATGGTTTATGGAAATGATAGTGCTTCATTATGAATGAATGATAGGGTATTAATGATAACTTGTTTTGGATTTATGTGAATCCATATCAAAAGAAAATTAATGATGTGATATGTTTTTTATGATATTTGTTTGTATTTGTACAGACATGCATCCATGATGACGTTTATTGTTAGGATGAAAGGAGGACATAGATATATAGGATCTTCTAGTAGTGGAACCATAAGTTTATAAATTTTTTGGTGTATGAGGTAGATTTAATTTCCACCTGACCATAAATATATTTATACATTTTATGGAGAGAGCCATATAGTGGGATTTAGAGAATATGTCTGACTAGACATTAGTGTTATAGTTGAAACACCCTATAATCATCACCTGAGAGGGTGTAATTGACATTATTTAGTCCTTGATCAGTTTATTTATAAATTTCATCACCATTAAGTGAATCATGTGGAGAATAGATTTATGTTGAATTTTTAAAAGTTGTGTTGATCTAGGAATTGATGTTAGGATACGTCAACTTGGGATGAGTATCAATAGAACATGTTATGGATGTAAATTTATGATATGGTACTTGAAAACTTTTACATAGAGACGCCTGAGAGGGTGTGGGTATTATTGATTATGAATTTTACCAAGGGAAGTATATATGTTATAGACTGTGATGATCCTTTAAATGAAATGCAGTGCTTTTTTGAATCACCAGAAGAGGATGAGGAAACTATAATGAATCATTTTTAGGATGAACTAAAATATGCGATTTAGTACCAGCTAATCATTTTTTGGTTAATAAAGTATTCTTTTGGGGTAGTGGTTAGGATATCATCTATTAGGGGAACCTGAAGGAGGATTTCAATGAAATTTATGTAGCTTGTAATGGATTACTAGGAGATTTGAATTTTGAGAGTATGCACCATAACAATAAGAACATCAATATCATAATTGAAAATAGTGTAGAAAGGGAGGATGATTTGTTTTTGAGGTATGTAATAGAGTATATTTCAATCAGTGGTGTAGTTAAGGTCTCATTTGGAATCATTTTCCACAACATCTAATGGATTTTTGAGCCCGATGAAGAATGGAAAAAAATAAAATGTTATTGCTGAAACCATCAAACGATGGGTAATGATGGAGGAGTTAGGTATTGTATGTCTATTAGGAAGGGGTTCTTTATTCCATAAGAGTCTTTCATTTAGAGGTATTATTTATTTGGGTTCAAGGTATTTAATTTGGAATTTTAGGGAAATTGTTATTGTATTAGAAGAGTGGGGTAGCTTAGGGGACACATAATGTATCATAGGGAATTAGGTTTGGATATTTCCATGTAGTTTAAATAAAAGTATTAGATTTATACTCTTATCCATTGATATTTAGTTTTTCTATTCTTATTCATGTTGGATATGCATGTCCTGTTAATTAGAAGTTAGGGGAGCTCACCATCTAGGTTTCATGTCTTTTTTCTAGATGATGGGTTTTTAAATAACTATGTTATTCCAACCATAGTGGACCAGTTATTGGACTTATATATTTAGGACTTCTCTATTAGCCCAACTGAGTGAGATGTGGATTTCAGTATTGAGCTCATGTCAGGTTATAAAATATATTCCATTCCACATTGAGGAATTCAACCTATAGAGACTATAGATATTAAGACTCAGATATAATAATTGATGGATATGGAGTGTATCCATAAATTTATGTGTCATTAGTGATCTCTGGTTGTTTTACAACTAAGGATTACAATTAATTATATTTATGTATTGATTTACATATTCTTAACAGGATGTTAGTGAAGAATTGATATCATCTTTTGAGAGTGAATGATCTCTATGACCAGTGGTGGGTATATTTTATATTCTCCATGATTGACCATGGGTCATGGTATCATCATTTTAGTGTTAGACATTTTTATATATGGCATACTGTTTTTTGAAGAATTTATACCTATACATGTTTTTTGTGATGTCATTCTGGCTGAAGAGAGCTCCAGATATGTTTTTGGCTAGGAAGAGATACATAATTCAATCATATTTTTATTACTTTAAAGTTATTTGTGTGGGTTAAATATTGGTGTATTCTAAGATGCATGATGGTCATTCCCAACATGTTGACAATGTATTTGTTGTAATAAGAGAACATTAGAAATATGCCAAGCTATCTAAGTATCAATTATGTATCGAAGGGTAAATTTCCTAGGTTATAATATTTCTAGGGAAGTCATTTATGTGGACACAGAGAATGTTCATATTTTTTGTTTCATGGAAGCATCTTATGAATATTTCATATAACAGTATCTTTTTGGGATTGGAATGATATTATCCTGGATTTATCTATTAAATTTCTTATTTGTAAGAACAACTTCTTGTATTCAAAAAAAATTGGATAAATATTGAATGGCCTAGTGCCTGTGATAATTATTTATACTTATTGTAGAAATATTTGAATATCGAACCAATTTTGATCGTACTAAAATAGTGTGGGGAGTATACTATGTTTTGCGATGCTTCAAGGGATAGACATGGAGTGGTCCAAATGTATAGAGATTTATTAGAGGAATATGGGTCATGATAAACTATGTAAGATGAATGGAAGTACTCTATGTTTTCTATTTAATTTGTTTTGGTGGTTTCTTATTTAATGTTTTTCTATTTATATCATTTAGGATAATATTTTAGTATGTACACTGATCAGAATATTTTAATTTATATCTTTTCATAGTTATATTTTATCATTCACCATTCTACATGGGTTCAAAGTATACAATCATTTGGTTTTTTTATATTCCCAGGATGGTAAATATGGTTGTTGAAACTTTGAGTATGAAGAGTAAGACTATGTATGTTTATGAGTCTATTTATGAGTGTAATATGATTCGTTTTCTCACTGAGATACATATTGTTGAATAGCGGGGATATAATAAGATGAGCCTCTTATCATTTTTAGTGGAGTGTTCCCATTTGAACCTGGTTAGGGAGAGGCATTTTTAGGATCTATGGTTTTTTGAGTTGAGAGAAATCCTTTATGGTGGGAAGCCACCATTCCATTAGAGTATAGAGGAAGACAATGTCATATATATTATTAATAATGTTATTATTTCTACATGAATGTGTGAGGAGATGATACAATAGTTTCATACCTTGAAGTTGTTGGTGCCTCTTGGTTTCACAAAAATCTACCATGACCTACATCAATTGTATCAGTGGTCAAACATGAAAAGGGATAATGTGAGGTTTTTCACACGATGATATAGATGTCAAAAGGTGAAGTCAAATAATGAATGAAATTTTGTTTACTAAATTTATTTCTCATTCTCAAATAGAATTGGTGTGAAGTTTCTAAGAAAATTATATTCGGTTTTATAATAATATATTGGAATAATGGCCATATTTTGATGATTATTCTTTGGGTCATAAAAGTGTCTCATATCCTTCATATATGAGAAACATTCAGAGTGTGGTTTTAGGAAATATTTCTGATTATGAAATTCATCTCACCAATAAGTGAGTAATGAGAGTACACTATCCAGGTACCATAGGACATCCTGAAAGTATGCATCCTAGATTTTCCCATTCTTAGGAAAAAAACATAATTCTCATTTAGTTATCCTATAAAAATAGTTATTATGGAACTACTAATTATTCAGCATATAACTCTATTTATTATTGGTATGGTAGATCACATATGTTTTGGATATAGACGGGTGATTTAGAGATGTTTAGACCATTTAACATGAAGGATATATATGGGCATGTTATGCTAATTCATAAATGTATTTATAGAGGATGGGCCCATAAGTGGCGCACTGTGAGCTAGGTTTACCCCTTGTCACTGCGTCCTTCCTCGTCTGGATCGGCGCGACCCACCTTCTTGCTTAGCAAGATCGTGACGGTGGTCTTCTGTTGCAGCAATGTCGGCGACATCATGGACACGGTTTCCACAGTAATTTTCACCATGGATGGACTCTCCTTGCCCAATTCCTATGAAGCTGGATAGGGTATCTCACGACGGCACGGTGTCAGCCTGTGGCTGAGATCCAGCTTCTGCGACTTTAGAATTGCTATCTCATCTCTGGTGTTTGCATTGGGAGTTTTTCCCTATTCCTCATGAGTGAATTGGATGGTGGAGATGGCATTGGTTTGAAGTGGTTCATTCCACCTGCGGAATGGTGATGTTTCTCTAGTTTATGTTTTTTGCAATCGCTTTTTATTTTGGATGTGTTTCATTTCTTTTTTCTTTGTTCATGCTTATGTGTTGGGCTTCAATCTGGTCTTCTACTGTATTCATGTATTTCTTGAGTTTTTTCTATCGGTTGGGTGATCGTTTCTTCATAATTTACATTTCACGAAGGTTCTTTGGTTCTTTAGTGTGTTTCGGCAGTGGCTGGTTCGAATGATGGGTTCCACATTTTTGTATGTTTGGCTTGTGGCTCTTGATTCTCATGCCTGTTTACTTGTGTACAGTTTTCTTTTCAGGAAGAAGTGGCAAGGGTGGTGCTGCTGGTTGAAGTTGAATCGATGATTTTTTACAGTGCGTGATGAACCCTGGATATTTGGTTATGTTCTCTTTGTAGCGTTGGTGTGATGTTGGAATTTGTGAGTTTTCATGTGGCATTGAGTCCTTGATCCATGTGGTTGTGCATATGTGGTTTTGCATTCAGTAGGTGTGAAGGTTGAATTTGTGAGTTTTCTTGTGGCATTGTGGCCTTGATCCATGAGACAGTGCATTCAGTTTATTTTCATGGGACTGCCCCGGATGATTTTTAGAGCTGAGAGCGTTTTCCTTCTCATCACTATCCGAAATTGGCTGTTTTGAGAGGGTATGACATCTTCCATTGGTAACGGGCACAAGAATTCTTTCACGGGATAGCTAGCTGATCAGCAATGGGAAGGTGGACACTGATCGTATTGTTTCTCTGCTACGGTAGGGATTTTCCTTACTCATGAATTATCTTTTATTTGGTCTTGATGATCCCGGACCATGGATGCATGGTTTTTATTTATGTTTTTGATGGCAATCGGGTTTCTTACTTTTTCCTCAAAAGTGCATTGAAATAAAAAATTAATTTTTAGTTAGTTAGAAATGTATTTCTACAACACAATGTATGAATAATCACGATGTTGAATTATGATTCCATACAATTGAGTTTATAGTGTGTTATTGTGTATTACATTGAGTTTCACCAAGAATAGGTCACCATATGATTTAGAGTCTAGATAGGTTCTCACCTAGGTTTACGAGATTATTAGAAATTGTAAAGAGAATCGTGCCATTGGATTATCAATTTTCTCCTCCTAGGATGTATAGTTATATGTATGTTTTTTTTCAAGTGTAACATCTTAGACATTATCACCCGGACCCTTCATATGTGATTGACATTGATGACCTTGAGATTATGGATGATTTTTATTTTATGGGTAATATGATTCATATTATGAATTATAGATAAAATGTGTCATAGAGATAGAATGTACATATATTAAATGTGTTATCGCATCATCAACATGTTCATGACGAATCATGGTATATTCATGAATATATGTGGGCTACGAGGCATGCAATTTTCATCAAACAATATATTGATGCTTTTGAGTATAGAATGAGGATGATATGTTATAACATGTGAATAATTTAATAAAAAATCCATTCTAGAGATGACACTTACTAATTTTCAGATATTTATGTACCCTTTATTTTGTTATACATTTTTTGAGTCATATCATGGGTGTTCTTGGGATAGTTTTGAATATTTCTAGTGGTTTTTTGTGTCATGCACAGTTTCCACATGGTTTTCCCAAAACAAGTACCCCCAATTGAAAACCATGAATCCTCGATAGAGTGTAATTTCATTTTAAGAGAATTGTTTATAAAAACAATCCACAATTTAGAGGATCCAGAAACCACATTAGTTGTGGTGCATGTTTAAGGGGAACGATATGAGAAAATTTCTACTTATTCCAATGAAATGGTGAACATAAATATTAAACCCATGAATTATTCGTAAAAATTATTAAACCCCCTTTTTTATTTCCATTATCCATCACTCGACCTAACCCCAATTCAGATGATCTTATTTTCACCATATAAGATTCAATGAATCCTCAAACACCTTTATTTTCCAATCAATGATCTAGTTAAAAAATTATTCTCTTAACATGTATGTAATATCATCATTGTTTGGTTTCCTCTATCCCTTCCTTCTATCCCTTTTGAGAGGAATTTTTGTAATACCTTCGAGAAATTCTAGATCTTGGTTATTTTGTATATGTTATCTTTAGATTTTTGTGCTAGGATTCAATATGATATCTCCCTCATCATCATGAATTGGACAACACCACATCAAATTTAGGGTTACAATTTGGCAACCATCAATAAATGACCTTGAAGTAGTTGTTCTAATTGCTAATTCCAATATTATTGATTATAATTGTGCATATGTAGTTGTGAAATTTTAAATTCCATATTGGGAAGTTAAACTATAATTTTAATTAAATAATTGATATAGTTGATATTGTAGATCCTTTATAGAGCATGATGGACCAATTGTACATTATTAGAGAGACATGAATGGAAACCCATGGGTTGTGCCAATGAACATTAAATGGTGACTTATGAAATGTAAAAGGGGTAATAACTGGTTATTGGAATTGAACTAAATCATAGATGCAAGATTGATAATGGGATTAAAAGGATTGTTTGGCTTAACCTTGAAGGATTGATGAGTTATGAAATAATTTATTAGATGATTAATTTATGAGTTGTGGGTCATGAACTACATCTATCAATACCAATGGGTAATAGAATAAATCACTTATCAGTTGTTATATATATATATATATACATGTGTTCAAAGAGTTATGGTATAGGGAGATCTACTCTAAAAACCTTTAGGGTTCCAGAATCCTTATAGAGGACCCAGATGTATGAATGTTAAATTGGAAAATAAATTAATTATGGAATCCTATTAAATAATAACTTCTAAAATTCCCATGGTGTGTGGCTCAAACTCTAGCATGGACTGAAGCAGGTTTGGTTGGTTTAAGAGTCCATTTGAAACTGGGAAATAATGTGGTTTATTAAATTATAAATAATTGTGAGACTAATTTATTTTTTTCATTTATTCTTTATTAATTATAAAAAATTATAAACTTATAGACAATATATCACTATAGACGCCATTGGTTGGGGGGTATTTTATTTTACTCAAACCTACAAAACCTTCATGATTGGTACCCGGATAGATTTCATGTTTGCAATACTAGATAAAGGAAAGAGCCCTTTGAAAAATGGATGAGTTGGGATTTGAGATGAAGCATGAATGAGAGAACCAGACATGATTTCAGGACACACTATGCTTTTTCAGTTAGATATGATTTTGGGGTTTCTATGGATACTTTTCACTTATATAACATGAGATATCTAATTCTTTGTATTTGGATATTATTTTACTACTCTGGATTCATCATGTGAAGCATTCTCTTATATTGGTTGTGTTATTGTATTACTTATTTCTTGTTTTCTTATTGATATGATATATTTATTTCATAAATTCATTTACTTTTATAAGGAGGTTTTAGTCTTCCCATGTTTCATATTTGACTGTTGTTTCTAGTCATCAGTCTCTTGAATATAGGGAGGCACACTTGAGATCATGTGGAAAACTAAATTGGGGAACTAGTATGTGGAACATTTATCATGACGTTATATGTTCCATTGTATATTCCATTTAAATGATTTTTTTACATATAATTGGGAAATAATTCCATGTATGTTTTTATTTTCATGTTTATTACACCATTCTCAATGTAAACGATATATATTATTGTACATAATTTTATTGGGATCCCATAATGGTAATTTTAGGATATTTATTATTAATTTATTAGATATAATTTATTTATATATTTACTTAATATTTAATATATTTTTCATTGAGTTCTATAGTTCTTTTCTATTATAGAAATTGAATTATATAGTGGAAACGGTATACATATTTTTACAAAGAAACCCTCTAGGTTATTATAATCTCAATGTGTATGTAATCTCTAAAATTACGAAAAATAATAGAGAGGGTTATATAGATAATGATAAGTAAATGTGTAATTATATAGATTTTACTATAATGTTCCTTCCCACAATAATTGATTTCTGTGAAAATATGAATTCTATGGAATAACTGGAGAAAATAAAATGCATGTATGATCTCCTCTTGAAAACTATGAATTATATAGTGATGTTTACAAACTATATAATATATAATTAACGAGAATTATTTTTATAAAATCATGTATCCCAAATAAGGATAATACCTCCCATAAGATTTTTTATATGATATAATAAACTACCATTCCTATCATCAACTTTATAGATGAAAAATGATGGGATGTTCATTAATTATGTAATGGATTAGTATGATGAATTTATTTGAATTTTTTTACAAATAATAATTTTTCCAAATTAATTTCCCATATAAAAAATTTAAAACAAAAACAATTTTAATGTTATCATATATATGTATCTTGTTTATATGTCATCTACCTATTTAAATTTCATTTTTTTATTATGTTAAAATAAATGAATTATAGTTGAAATTGATATTGTTCAAATTACATGTCTAAAATTAATTTCTAAGTGTTGGAGTTTTTTAGAAACATTCATCCTCTACTGATATGATGATGCATTATAAAAATATATTAAATCACAGAAGCCTAGTAAATTGCGATCTTATATTTTTTTTCACATAATCGATAGGATAAGGGATTCCAGTCCATTATAATTATGATTTATTGCACCAAAAAAGACAGGAATAATATTAAATCAGAAGTATACTCCATTGGATTTGATGATTAGGATATTAGTAACGGTTTGGTTATCAACCCTTTATTTTATGAAGTATATCTGGTTTTATGGCATGAAATAGAATGTATTTAAAATTTAAGACCACTTAGGTTGAAATGACTTGTTGAGTTTCTTGTGGAGTATGTTGTGGAACCTCTCAATGGGAAAATCGGATCATTAATGGTACCCAAACAATTGTGTTTTTACTGATCAACAAAAATATTGATTACTATATGTAGTCTGCATTGCCCCAATAATATTTAAATGATGAACATTGATAGTTCATGGTATTATAAATTATTCTCCTTAAAACACTTAAAAATTATTTAACATTGGTTCTATTCATTAAATTTTAACAACATAAATGATTAATTACATGACATTTCTATTCAAATTTATGTTTCATATGTTTTTTATCATGACATATTAGGTAATGATGGTTTATGCGACCAATTATACTTCAAATCGAGCGGTAATCATTAACATTTATGTGGTATGAGAGATATTAATTCATGATTTTTAAAATTTAATCCCAGTATACAATGAAAAATGATTACAATATTCATGAAATTGATTAATTTATATCGTGGAATTCTTATTTAACCTAGAAAAAGAAAACCATTACACATTATATAGTAATATATAGAGTAAAACCTATTGACTGAGTCATCTTAAAATAGATAATATTATCATTTCTTGCTATATGTTGGGTTTCTTGTATGCTATTTAGGGGTATTCATTCTTCCTTGTGTATCATTACATGGTTATTTATAATACATTCATTAGAAATAAAATATTATATGGTTTAAAATTAATATTTTATATATAAATTATAAGGATAGTTTTTTTAATATAATGTTATCATATTTAGTGTTTTAAATTCAGCTATCAAATATTTGGTGCACATTATAATTGTTAATGGAATATAAATTTATCTAGAGAAGATGAAATTCATGATGTATTTGTATAACCACATGAATGTTTGTTTAAATCATGTGTTTCCATGGAATCATAGTGTACTCTAGTATACTTTTTGGGGTATTTTTAAATGATTTTAATTAATTATAGAAATTAATAAATAATTCATAGAAACATGGTTCATTGTATTTCTAAAATTATAAGGTGAAAAGTTTTATGAATAGGTATTAGATCATATTCTTGGTCTGGTGATGGTTACACAAATATATTACAATGCCCCAAGTATGATTTTTTTAATATGTTCTAATATGCCATAGAAATGGGAGAAACATGAAACTCTATCATTTATCCAATGTAAATGTCGTTATACAACTCATATACATAAATTATCTTTTTAAATATTGTAATTAATATATTTAGGAATCCAATTATGATTTTTAAATTAAATTTTTTCTATGGATCATAGATGATATAAAGGTATTTTTATTTAAAGAATATTATCATTTTGAAAACATGATGGGTATTTTACATGACACAACTCTAATATTATATTAGATTTCAAACTTGTTAAATATAATGGTGATATGAATGATATTTATTGAAATTTAGAGTGTCATGATATATAATTAATCGAGGTATAATACAAATTTAATATTCCTTTCACTGAATTTAATTTTTAAAAAATAAATAAAAATTATTCTTTTTAATACCAATGAAAAAAATAATATTCTGTCTCATGGAATTGATACACTTTTATATGATAAAAATATTATTCATTAATATATTGATTAAACCTTTTATTCATTTAGAATGAAATAATTATTTTCCATAATATTATGATATATTATTTTATATTATATAATAAAACTCAGATCTCTATTATGTGAAGCAATATGTTGTGAGAGATTGAAATCAAAGTATTAATTTAGATAACTAATGAACAAGTAAGAAGTAATCTGTTTGTAGAAATTATTATTCTGTAATTGGTATTAATAAATATATGCCTTATTTGATGTCCCATTGCCACATTATGTGAATCTTAATAATCAAATTTTCATTGATTTGTTATAAACACGTCCAATATATTTTTGGATACTCAATTAAATAAAATGAATTATTATTGTTAGAATATATAAATATAACTATAAATTAAAATGAATATTTTAAATATTAAAAAATAATTAGATAATCCCATTTTATACATATTTTATTGATAAAAAAAATATAGGACCATATAATAATTTTTTTCATATTTTTTAATTGTATAAGTTGTTTTCAAATAGGTAATCTAATTTAGAAAATTGATTATACTCTATGTTTTAGAAGGTACATTAAAAATTAATATAAACTAACTAAAAAGAATAATTACATAAAATCCATAGACTCATTGTAACACCCCACCTTAAATCATTATGATTATGCTGATTTTCAACCAAACCATGGTATTCCCTCTCTGCATGATAATGACTAATAACTTGTAGTTAGGGTAAAATATGGAGACATTTGGGCATTTTACCCCCATTGAAGTGAAAAACACCATATAAAAAATTACATGTAACAATATAAAATTTTCATTTATTAAATATAATTATCATATAACTAATGAAATAATGAAAAATTCAATATACTAGACTGGTCTCCATATTATACAAGGACACTAATCATGGAACATGATAATAAAATTAGAAATATTAAAAAAATTAAAAAATTAAAAAAAAAATGATATATGGAAAACTACATTTGAATCCTCCTCCTAGTGTCTAGAATCAGAGTGGGAGATGTTGTTCAATAGTCAACATGAGCCTTATCATAGCCTAAATTTGAATTAATGGAAGTATTATTAGTTACCCTAGTAAACTTTTATCATATGATGTGTATGAGGATAAATATTTTTGAAACCCCATTATGTTCTAATACATAACCGATAAAATTTACTATAGAATTTTTTAGTAATCATATAATAATATAAATTATAAATAACTTAACTACTCTTGAAAAGCATATACTCTCTAATACTCAAGTATATAAAAAATCCCATTATTCTTAGTGATCATGAATTTATCAAGTATTCAATAAAATTGGTTATACTGATATCAAAAATATAATGAATGAATATCTTGGGTGGTGGTTTGTGACATTGATCATGCAATATATCTCAAAAAACCATTACTGATATTTTATGTTTCACCTCTAGGGGAAAATACTAACACAACTATTAAGGATCACACAATTCCCAACCCTTTAGGATATAAAAAATAATAATTAAATAAGACTTTTTCTATATTATAATAAAATTATTTCTAATATCAGGAAAAATAATTCCTTTTTAGATGATTTTTTCAGATAATAGAGAAAAATATAACAACAATTAATATCTCTTGAATTATGACTCCATGTTGGGGTGATGTTCTTGAATTTAATGAACAAAAACAATGGTATGCCCTCTAAAGAGGTAAAATCTATCCTTGGGATGTTGTTACCATATTTTATAGGGCTTACATATATTCCACTTGAAAATCAAAATGAAAATTCTATATAATAACAAAAAAAATAACAAAAATATGTATCAATAGACATGTAAACACACATTTTCTAAAATATCTTTCTTAGCCTCATGGGATACACAGACATAGGTGAACAAGCATCAATCATTTTCTAATGATATAAAAAAACCCAAAGATTATCATACATTAATCATGGTTTCATATAATATATAGGTACACAAATGTGATGAATCAAAAATATAAAAATTTCTTGAATGCTTCAATGAAACACATAATATTCTATATAAAACATTGTCCCATGGGATACACATTCAAACACATGTGATAAAACATACAACAAGGTCTCAAAATCTACATAAAAACCCATGTGATTAGAGAATAAACATTTTTTCATTAGATAAACACACAAAAATGTTTTGAAATTTCGAATAAGGACTTATGGGAAACACATTCATAAATGTAATCATGAATCATCAATTCGTGGCTGATATTAATACAGTGTATAGGGTTCCTTCTTGGAATATGTCTCATTTTTTTATTTGGAATGGTTCTATTAATTAATTAATACTTAATAATACTTAAATATTTATTCATTGGATGAATTTCATTAAAATTTATGATGTATAAGTAATTATCTTGGATGTGGAACACTTCATATCAAATAAAAAATAAACTATGAATAATTCTATTGGCTAATGTATACTGGACCACCTACCTCAACACAAACCCATATCTATTCTATTTAAATCACAAGTACATTGTTTATACATATACAAGCCCATCCATCCCCCATTATACTCAACAACTCCTTAAAAATATCATAACCATTATATTTTTGTTAATTATATCTAAATTAAAACTAAATAATATATTATAAGAAATATCCCAACAAAATGTTAATGTCATAATTTTTGAACGACTAATCAGTTATCACTATTATCCTGAACTGTGACTCTCCTCCTATGGAAGTTTTGTAATGGTAATCTATCTTTATTGAAGGAAAAACTCATATCATATGAAGAAAGGAAATAATTATAAAATTAAATTTAAATAATTTGAATAATTCAATAAGGGGAGGAATGTTATATTCAACATTATTCAATGGAGTTCTAGAGACTCCGGACACATTCCTAATGACACATCAAGAAATATAAAAAATTCAATTCCATTGTAATATGGTTAATCCAAAAAATGAATCCAAAAATAATAAAAAGAAAATTATGGGAAATTAATTATATTAAATTAAAATGACATGTATTCATCATCACATGATATTCTGTTGACATTTTAATTAAAATATCAATAATTATCTGATTATTATAGTAATATCAATGGGAATATTCACCTGAATAATTAATTGTGATCATGATTATATTAAATAAATGATCAATTAAATCATGTATAATTTGATTAGTTGATAATTAAGACATTAAAGGATCAAAAGGATAACACATACAAGTAGTATTTATCCCTGATTATAAAAATAGAAATCTACAATTACAAAATTAAGAGGGGGGATATTCATTAAAAGAGGATCGCACCCAAATATTCTAACAACTATAATCTAGTTATTAAATTTATAAAAATTAAATCCTAGAGAGAGTGATTTATATGATTAAAATGTAATGGACCTCAAAAATTTCTTATATGGAAAATAATAAAATGGGGTCTTAGTGTAAAAAAAATCATTATTACCCTTGGTAAAAAGATACATGACGTGTCGCATCGGCTTACCTGAAAGGGTCTATATGAATGCCAATGGAACACTATAAAACCTCTGTAGGATCACCCTCTTTCTAGGTATTTTTAATGTGTATTATGATTATTTACCACCCCCCTTGATACATGGTTTCAACACTAGTAGCTTTTGATATTGAATGATTCCACATCAGAAAACATGAGCTCTACATTTCCCACTGAGTTATATTTGTTAACACAAAACATCCCATTAATATATTTAAACAAGAATCATCATTGATAAATTCATGAATATATAAAATATCAATCTATTTGTTTTAAATTTAGACTTCCATCAATATTTCATAAATCATAATGAATTGGTTTGTTATAATCTCCCTTCATAACACCTATCACCAACGAAAAGATATGTTAACATGAAAACAATAATTGCTCAATAACCTTAATAATAATACATTGGGAGTTCCCTTTACATAATCAACGATTCCCAGAATATGTATAATTTTCATTCTCCTACATGAATTCCTAGAAATATCTTCAATATTTTCTCTAAGGACAAATAACATGCTGCACATCTATTTTTTTGTTATTATCAACATTGGGATACTGAGAGAAAAAAATATCTAACTCAATACATATTAATTTTTTAATATGATCCCTATAATGGAATAAAATTTCTCCATAAAATATGAATCAATGTATGGATCAATATTTAATTAGTTTTATGATATTCATTGGGTATAATAATTCCATTAACTCTCATAAAAATCATAAATAACAGATAAATGTTAAAAAAGAAATTCATTCTAGATTATGATGTGACCTGATGATTCTTCCATTTAATACACATTTTACATCTGATAAGATTTCCAGAAATTCCATGAAAATTCCTTAAAACATAAGTAGCACCCATTAATAAGAAGAATGTTATTGTAATATATGGAATTCTATTTCATAGAGGAACTTTATTAAGTTCCCTTCCATAAAAATATCTATAATCATAAAAAAAATAATCACATAATTTCCCATGAGGGAAACTATAATAATTACCTAATACAAAGGTGAATTGTTAAATTGATTCAATATCCATACCATGTTCAAAACCAATATAAAGTAAATTTCCTTGTTGATTTACAGTCAACATTATTTTATCATAGGTCTCATATTTTTACACCAAAAAACCAATTATATGATTCCCATATGATTTTTAAATAGTTTTCCCATGCCTGATTCTAATATCTAGTGTATGTCCAGTTCCACATAATAATAAATCAGTGGGAATTCACTGTGAATCTATATAATCTCATGTCTAATACACAATTGTGTTTTAAATACATTATGACAGTCGAATGTAAAACCATATAAAAACGTTTACCCATACCATTATTGGTTCATTATATCGTGGCCAAATCGATGATCATCACCATAGAGATATCCCCATTGATGATGTCTAATCCTAAAATCAGAATACTTTTCCCATATCATGTTTATCACTAAATATGATTACTAAGCATGCCCATCAATTCATAAAATATTTTCATGTCATACACAATTCAATTATGACACCAAAATTCTATATAATTTTTTTACTATGTAAAATGTGACACCATTTACGTGGAATACATTCTCCATAATCATATATAGGAAAATTATCATACACCATCGAAAGGTATTGTAACCCCCAGAATGCTTCTACCCCAAACCATAGCCCATCTATAGATAAAAAACCTATTTGAACAAACAATAATATATATATACTTTACCAATATCATATCCCAATATAGATATATCCCAACATACATAATACTCTATGTTTTTCTATTAATGTATGATTATTACCAATCATGTTAGTGTATAAATTGAAGGGTGATGGTGAACCATGTTTTTTAATTTCTATCCTCCTCTACCTCTTCATGGGTATTATATTAATTAAAAACAATATCAAAATTCATATACCAACCACTGTACACCAATTCCACTATTCTTAATAATACAAGCAACAAGAATGTGCAGTTGGCATGGCTCTCTAGCAAGGAATGACAATATCACTCTACACTCTAAATAGAGTGAATTACAACAAGTGACGTACCTCCTGGTCTGACCTCACATTCATCTTCATTTTTTCAAAAAATATATCGAAGATGATTAAAAAATTATAAAAATACTTTTTCCTTCATATAATTTTAAGTTTCAGTCTTCTATGATTCATCATGAACCACCCATCCCACATGTTATAGTCAAAGATAGTTTGAATAGGCCCACACACTATATCTCCTTGGTCTTACCACATATGATCATCACTAATGATTCAAATGAGAGTTTAATTTTGAACTAATAAGATAGGCATCACCATGTCCTTACCTTAATTTCCTCAAGAATCCAATGGTTCTAAAACAAACCTTTATGCACCATTGATTGAACATATGGTCCCCTCTAATACAATATTGCATGGAAAATAACAAGAGATTAGTTTAAGAACTATAAATGTTACTATAATTCATAAGGAATCATTATCAATGATTCCAACCCTTATGGAACTATGACTTGTTCTATCTATTCTTAATGAATATCCTCACATTGGTTTTCCCCACACATTATGAGACACCAACTAAGTACTTAAGAAAGTCACATATCTTATGACATCTGTTTTTAACTCTAACCTCCAAAAGGTATCACATAAGGTCACAAATAAAATAATTTCATCTAGGAACATCTGTAAGGATATTCCTTAACACCATCACCCTTAAACTATTTACATTGAGAAGCTATGGAAGCTTATTTTTGTTAAATATAGTACCATGGTGTTTCTTATGGATAATTCAATATTGGAAATTATTGTAAACATAATTAATCAGACATATCTAATGGCTACACATTCATGATTATTACTATGAATATTTACACACTTCAATGAAATAAAAAGGTATAAAATTACTCCTATTAATTTAGGGACTACATCGTCCTTTCCACCTACATAACCATTGCAATCATGACCAAATTTCACCACAACATTGTCTCAAAATTCTTCATATTAGAAGAAGACATGAATATGGGTTTAGATAAATTGATTTTCATTAATAAATAACATGTCAAAACATAGTACATGTTTCAAACACAATGTAATTTTATTCCTTAATTGTTTATAATATCATAAACAAATAGAAAATTTTGTCAACTAAAAATCGTATGATAAATATGGTTACATTGAATCCTATTATTAATAGTTCTTTAGTAACAAACATAAGAAATCAAAATAGTGAATATATATGTTTATTGGATAAGGTGACATACTATAACCATAATATATCATATAATAACATAAATCCAATGCCCTAGTATCTAGGAAATCCATCATAATTTTTTATGATGACAAACTACAATGGGTTTTATTAGATTCTATGACACAATATTATGTTATCTGTCTACATAAATCCATAAATTGAGATTAAATTATAGATGTGATTTCATTTTTTAAATCCCCAAAAGAAAATATATGCTAGAGAAATATTTCCACATAACCATAGGCCTTTCTCCCCATATTCTAGAGTATTATAACTAGTAACTAGGATATAAAATGGAATAGTGTATAGAATATACAATAAATAAGAGTGAACATAACATATACATAATAAAATATATAAAACTATAAAATCAAAGTACATGGAAAAAATTTATTTTTACTATAATTCAATAAAAAAACATCCAAAAATTATAATGGCTGAATAAAAGGAAAAATCTTTCCACCTAGGCTAATCATATATACAAAAAAGTAATAAAATTAAAAATGAGTATCTATACCCAAATCCATGCCACACATCTTCATGGTCTCTAAACAGGTTGTGGGTTATCATGATTAATTAATAGAATTTTCCTTATCCAAATATAAGTCTATAATAATTGAGGGATTATGAATTTCTTACATTCCATTGATTCCTATGAAGGATTTGAGTACAACTCAGGAGGGAACCACCAACATTTTCATGAAAATAACAATGAATATTCATTGTTGGTTCAAATTATATGATCAAAGAAGATGTATTAATAAATTCATAATTATATGAATGGGTATTTAATTATCAGCAATGAATATATATATATATAAGGCCCCAGTCGTAAACATTACTTAATCTTGAGTTATTTAAAGAATACACATTGAGGATATTTTCAGGTTTAGATTTTTAGAGAATTAGATCATAAATCATGCATTACACTCCACATTTAAACTATGTGGTTACATAAAAGATAGTATTTATTTTTCCCATCATTGGAAACATATTTAAAATAATACATAGATTCTTTATTGAAACTTCCTTGACATTATCATCACATCTTGTACCTCTCCCATGAACTGTGAAAAACATTTCAAAAACATGGGATGTACATATAAAGCTCAGCAAGGGATATAAAAGTGAGAAATGAAAAAATTAGTCCATGTATGAAATAATTATTTACTCTTAAAACATAATAATTTTAGCATACCTCATTAAATAATTAATAAATCATAGAAATCAAATGACATAATGGTGTCTTGAGGCACTCATAACATTCTTACGTAGGGAGTAACCCTCATGGTTATGTTTGGAATACCAATCATAGTAAATTCCCTAAATCTTTTCAGATAAACCTTAATGTTTAACCCCTTCACATTACCCAATGCATTAGAGAGATATATTGGGCTCACCCTCCATTATTTTATCAAAGAACCACATGTCTTCATAACAATTCCCAAGAACCATATCATAATCATATCACATAAAACATGCATAAAGGAAACATAACATTTCCACATTCAATCACAATATATCAATAAAATACATTGATATAATAAAAACATTATGAAAACCATTTTAAATAACAAAATAAAATAAAATTAATACATGGTATTTATTTTTCATTAAAAAAAGGTTATGGCTTGTAGAGGAAGCCGAAACTCAAATAATGGTCATGGCGGTGGAGAAGTCGTTGTCGCCGCATACGTAGGACAAAAAAAACATTCCCCTTTGTCATTTAGTAAACGCTCCATATAAAAATCTTCATTTTAAATAAATGTAAAATTCAAAGGGGTTTATACACCGTATAAAAGAAAGTTGTGTATAGTACAAAATATGCCTCAATAAAAGGAGATTGAGACGAAGTCCCTTACCTTATATCCGACTTGACTCGATCATTATTTAATATCCTGAATAATAAACTTGAGTTAATTTATACTTTCATAATAAACTTTTTCAGGTTTATTATTCCTTTTATATGACTTATTACCATGTCATGAACACAATGTAATTATTTTATTTAATAACGGTCGTTTTAACGATCATTAGTACTTGAGTCAAAAATAAACTCTTTATAATTACAAGTTTTTCATGTATCCATTATATCCAGAGTTATATTCATGATGTAGATATCATATATATCACATATATCCTTTATATACATGCATTTATAATATTACATAACATTTAGAGGGCAGAAATGAAATGCATCGTTCATGGAGACGGTATGTCGTACGTACGCAAGAACGCTACTTTCATTTCTATTTCGTATTTTATGGAATGGAATCATAATGACATAAAGGTATATTATAATTCCAGTATAATATCATATATAATATCATTAACTCCATCCTTTATACTTCCCACATATGGCATTAACGAATCAAATAATTTTGATGGGGCGGTAGTCCACAGTTCCTAAAATGAAGATGTCGCGTTTACCCATAATGGAAACCATAAAGGTATGAAACAAAATGTAAAATACAGAGGCTTAAGGAAAACATAAATTTATTATATATCATATATAAATATATTGTCGTCTTAATGGCCACTTTTGAAGGTGTTAGAAGAGTATTGAACAATCATCGTTTCATGAGGCAGAAATTCGCCATCCACGGAAACAGTATGCTCTTTAACCATTAGATGAAGGTGTGTGTAAGTGTAGATCGAATAAATATTATAAAAAAATATTATTATATTGGAGATACTGGTGTTTTTATAAAATAAATGAATAAAAAGAGTTCAGGGGGTTGGAGAAGAAAAATAAAACAAAAGAACATTAGAGAAGACGTTACCTTTAAATCGGGTAACTCTTCTTGGTTTGAACCAAAATGGTTTTTTGAAGAGCTTTCTGCCAAAGGTATGGCTTCTAAGATGAATAGAGGTATGTGGAGAGATAAAATGAGCAGGTATTGGCCAAGACAAAGGATATAGAAGCGTGGGTAAGGAGGTAGATGTGGGGCCTTTTATAAGAGGAGAGGAGGGGCACTCTTGGAATGTTAAGAAATGTTACATTATTTTAAAAAGTGTTTCGGATTTAAAGGGTCCCATATTGATATATTTCTAGTATAAGGTGATAAGGGTTCTAAATATACTCATCCAATAGCTCTTTTACAGGTGTATATCTTAGATTTTACATTATCTTTTCATTTTATTTAAATTGTTAATAAATGAGGTAATCACTACATCATCATGATGTCATAAATAACTTAATTAATTTAATGTCAAAAAATTATAAAAAAATTACTATGATGTAGGAAATATTTTTATCTTTCCAATTAATATTTATAGTCCAAGAGATCATTTATTTAGACAAAATTAATTTTTTTTACTCAGGTGATACATTCTTTAGTAATATTCTTATTTCTTTAAAAATAAAAAGATAAAGGGTCACATTCACCCAAATGTGATTACATGGGGTACTTAAGCATGGAACAAGGCATCCCATGGTTGGGAATGACACAAGAAGTAGCATTAGGACACATTTTGGGGTTATTTTTTATTATTATGATATTATTTTATTATCCTTAACTACCTGATTACTAATTAATCAAGATAATTAATGATAATTACCGTCGTTACCGTTTATAATGTCCAAAAAAAAAAAGAGTCCTGATTACATAATTTGGAAATTTTGATTCCAAATATTTAATAAATTTTACCAAATTCCAAACACAGAAATTGCATTATTAATTTAAAAAATAATTCCCGTTGTCAAAACAAATAGCAGGTTTTTTAGAAACAATATCTATGAAAACTTTGGCACTTGTTTATGCTCAATTCCAAAGTGAAATTAACTATAATGACCACCATTGGATTATATAGAAAAATATATTCTAATTACACATTAATACTAATTAAAAAGATAATCTTACCATATAATTAAATTAGATGAAAAAGCAGTTTTGATGTAAAATGCAGTATTTTTCACTATTCATTAAAAAATGAACATTGTCAAAAAAATACCAAAAATTAACACAAGGTAAATTTCAATGTCCCAATCATAAATAATAAGTTTATTTTTACAAATAGTGCTTATAAAATTGTATAAAGATAGATTTAAAAATGGTTCTCCATCAAAAGGAGGTAAACAGTCTTTTTATAAATATTAGTGTATTCCATGCTTAAGATTGGATTTATTCTCATTTTAAGCCTCTAAAACACTATCTTATTCATAAAAGACCTAGATAAGAATTTCATATTATTCATTACTTACTAGGGATGTTACATCCATCCCCCATTTATAAAATTGTGTCCCGACAATTTATTTACTTATTGAATAAGTTGTGGTATTTCTCCCTCCTTGCATTTTCAGATTCCGATGTTGCCTCTTCAATCATGTGGTTTTTTCACAAATCCTTTACATGATGAATCACCTTATTCTATAACACCTGCTCCGTATGGTCAGGAATCTGGACAGGTTTTTCCTCATAAGATAGGTTCTCTTCCAGCTGAACTACCTCTGGACTCAAAACATTATATGGATCTGGTATGTACTTCCTTAACATTGAAACATGAAGAAATTTTGTACCTGAGATAAACACAGAGGTAAATCCACAAGGTGTGAAAATGATCCAACTCCCTCAGAAATTTCAAATGATCCAATGATCCATGGACTCAACATTCCTTTCTTACCAAATCGCATCACAGTTTTCCATGGTGAGTCTTTGAGGAAGACATGATCACCTACCTCAAAAGAGAGATCCTTCCTTCTGTTGTCTGCTTAACTCTTATACCTACTCTAAGCTGTTCTCATGTGTCTCTGTATCATCTGTACTTTTTTCTACCAAATATTCTACCAATTTTGGTCCCATCAACATTCCTTCACCCACTTCATCCCAGAAATCTGGAGTTCGACACCGCTTCCCATATAATACCTTCAATGGTGCCATCTGTATACTGGAATGAAAACTGTTATTATAAGAAAACTCAACCAAAGAAAGATGTTGGCCCCAACTTCCCTGATAATCAATCAAACAACCATGTAGAATATCCTCCAAATTCTGAATCGTTCTTTCTGACCGCGAATCTGATTGGGGATGAAAAGATGTAATAAAATTTAATTCAGTACCCAACGACTTTTGAAGGACTTTCCAAAAGTTAGAAGTGAGCCTAAGATCCCAGCCAGATACAATGAAGAGAGGAACTCCATGTAACCTGAATATCTCTTTAACATTCAAATGGTAAAGTTGATCTAGCGAAAAAATATCTCTTACAGCAAGGAAATGAGCAGATTTAGTCAAGCGATCAACAATAACCCAGATTGCATTATTACCTCGAGGTATCTTCGGCAATCCCAAAACAAAGTCCATGGATATATTCTCCCATTTCTACGTTGGTACTAGTAAAGGATGAATCATCCCTTTCGGTAACTGCCACTCTGCTTTAACCTGTTGACATGTCAAACACTTCACAGTAAAATTAGCAATATCTCTTTTCATTCCATCCCACCAGTAGTATTCCCAATGATCTCTATACATCTTAGTACTACCTGGATGAACTGAAAACGGAGAACTATGAGATTAACATAACAGCTATCTCTTCAACTGTGAATCACACGACACACAAAATATCCTCCCAAATATCAAAACACAAACATTATCAATGTTTAATTTAGGAAACTTACCCTTCTAATCCAGCTCTACCTTTTTTTACAACTCGTTGTCTTGCTTCTATGCTTTCTTAATTCTGTCTGATGTAGATGATTTCACTAATACCTGAAACAAAAAAAAGGACATCATAAACCAACAACATCTATTCCAAAGTTCATCAAATCCTTAACCAAAGGATCACGTTCCAAACACAACATTGTTAATGAAGCATTACTTTTTCGACTCAAAGCATCAGCCACTTTATTTGCTTTTCCGGAATGGTAATGAATTTTATAATCATAATCCTTGATTAATTCCATCCATCTCCTCTGTCTCATGTTCGGTTCTTTATGAGTGAATATATACTTTAAACATTTGTAATCGGTATATATTTCACACTTTACTCCATACAAATGGTGCCTCCAAATTTTTAAAGAGAAAACAACAGCAGCTAATTCCAAATCATGTGTAGGTTAATTTACCTCCTGTTTTTTCAAATAACGTGAAGAATAACCAATTACCTGGTCATTCTTCATTAGGACCTAACCACGTCCTTTAAATGTAGCATAACTGTAGATAACAAACTCCCCATTCCAAGATAGTAGTTCCAAAACTGGTGCATTCACCAATCTTCTTTTCAATTCCGGAAAACAATCATCACATTCTTTGGTCATGATAAACTTATCACACATCCGAGTTATCTTAGTCATTGGACGAGATAACCGTGAAAAATTTCTAACAAACCTTCGGTAGTAGCCCGAAAAACCAAGGAATCTACGAATCTCAGTTAAATTTGTGTTTCTGGGCCATTATTCAACAACCTTTATTTTTTAAGGATCAACACTTATCCCATCTTTAGAAACAATATGACCAAGGAACGAAATTTGTTGCAACCAAAACTCACACTTGCTGAATTTCCAATACAATTTCTTTTCATTCATGGTTTGGAAAATAACCCTTAAATGAATTTCATGCTCCTATTTACTTTTAGAAAACACCAAAATTTCATCAATGTAAAAAACCAAAAACTTATCCAAGAAATCATGGAATATTATATTCATAAGGTCCATGAATACAACATGTGCATTGGTTTTCCCAAAAGGCATAACTACAAATTCATAATGTCCATATCTTGTACGAAACACGGTCTTCAGAATATCTACTTCCTTTATCTTCAACTGATGGTATCTCGATCTCAGGTCAATCATTGAAAAATATTAAACTCCTTGGAGCTGATCAAATAAATCATCAATATGAGGCAAAGGATATTTATTCTTAATAGTGATGTTATTCAAGGATCTATAATCAATGCAAAGGCTCATTGAACCATATTTCTATTTGACAAATAAAATAGGATCACCCCATGGAGATGTGCTAGGTCGAATGAATCCTTTCACTAATAAATCATGCAATTGTTCCTTCAACTCTAAATGTTCTATTTGAGCCATTCAATAAAGGGGTTTTGAAATTGGCTTAGCATCGAGAACTAAGTCAACAGTAAATTCTACTTCCTGGTATGGTATTGTTCTTGGAAGCTCATCATGAAAAACATCAGGATACTCATTTACCACTGGCACATCAATAATCTGAATAGTTCCCATGTTTTAAGCAATATGTGAAAGGTAACATTCATTTCCATCTTTTACAAGTTTCTTAGCCTCTTGATATGTTATAAACAGTAAGGGTTCATTCTTTTACACAAACTGAATGTCTTTCTGAAAAGAAACTTCTTTAGCTCTACATTCAATATTAGCATGGTAAATAGAGAGCCAATCTATACCCAGGATAATATAAAACTCTACTAGAGGTAAAACAATAAGGTTTGCAAGTAGGTTCTTTCCACGGATATGTATAGGAAAATTCTTATAAATTTGTTTTGCCTCAAAATTTCACCCAGGTGTTTTTACCACAAGTTTGGGAGTCATTTCTTGAGATGGTATTCCCATTTTACTAGAAATGTTTTCAGATATGAAAGAATGTGTAGACCCTGAATCAAACAAAACACTAGATTAATCAAAAAAACAAACAAACAATGTACCTGATACAACTTCATTTGATGGCCCAACATCTGCTGAAGTAGTTGCAAAGGATTTCACCACCCCTTTCTGTTTGTAGTCTAACTGCTTCCCATCAGTCGAGCTCTGTGTCAGACACTCGTTTTCATAGTGACCCATCTCATTGCACTTGGAACATTTCACTAACTGTAAATCAAATTTGGTCTTACCATCACCCTGATCTTTTTTAGTGAAATCACGATCCTTATGTCCCATCTTACCACATCAGTAGAACTTTCTAGAATTCAGAAGACATTCCCCAACATGCCTTTTACAACATTTATCACAAACTATAAACTTAGTTTTCTTACCATCAGAACTTTTTGGAGAATTATTCCCTTTCTCCTGCCACCTCAGTCTCTTCTTCTGTCGGTTGTTATAGAACACTTGATCATCGGAAAGCTCCATTTCCAACTTCTAAGCACATCAAACAAGATTTTCATAACTTTTGAACTCATGAGAAGCCAATTCACTTCTATATTTTGGCTTTATTCCTGAGTAAAAATGATTGATTTTACTATCAAGGTCTCAGATAAAATTTTGATCATACCATGCCAATCGAGTGAACCTCCCTTAATAAGTAGCCACTGAGTCATCCTCTTGCCTCAATTCCACGAATTGTTTTTCCATCCTAAGCCGAACAACCTTAGGAAAATTCTTCTTAATTAACATACCTTTGAATTCATCCCAGTCGAGAGCATCAATCTCATCAGCATCCCTGATATTTTTAACCATCGACCACCACTGATCTGCTTCACCCTCCAAACGGTAAATATCAAGACTAGCCTTTTGATTGTCTGAACACCCCATGACATCGAAAATCTTATCCAGTGATTTAATCCACCCTTCAGCTAGCACAAAGTCAGATGATCCTCTGAATGATGGGGGATGTTGCTTCATGAAATTTTCCACCACTGAAATGTTCCTCTGCAGTTGATCTAGCTGATCTCGTGCATGGATACCACAACAATTTATCGCTTGAGTCAACCGCTCCATCACTACAACAAACTATTCAGTTCCAATTCCAACCATCTTAGGATGCTGATTCGGAAGGTCATTTCCTTCTGTATTCCTTCCTAGAACTGCTTCCATGATTCCTCTATGGAAAACCATTCTGAACAAACATGTCTTAGATGAAGCAACATGGTAATATTCAAATGATATATCATTTCAATTTGACCAAAAAAGTTTTTTTGGATAATACTTTAATAGCATTCTAACTCCTAAAGTTATCTAAACCGACCACTGATACCAACTATAAGGCCTCATCCATAAAAAATTCTTATTATTGAGTTATTTAAATAATACACATTGCGGATCTTTTCAGGTTTAGAGTTTTAGAGAATTAGATCATAAATCATTCATTACACTCCACATTTAAACTATGTTGTTACATAATAGATAGTACTCATTTTTACCATCATCAAAAACATATTTAAAATAAAACATAGATTATTTCTTGACACTTCCTTGACACTATCATCACATCATGTACATTTCCCTTGACATGTGAAAAAACATTCCAAAATCATGGGATGAGCATAAAAAGCTCAGGAAGGGATATAAAAGTGTGAAATGATAACATTAGTCCATGTATGAAATCATAATTTACTCGTAAAAAATAATCATTTTAACATACCTCATCAAATAATGAATAAATCATAGAAATCATAAGACATAAAGGTAACTTGAGGCATTCATAACATTCTTACGTAGGGAGTAACCCTCATTGTTACATTTGGAATATCAATCATAGTATATTTTCTAAATCTCTTCGGAGAAACCTTAAAGTTTAACCCCTTCGCATCACCCAATGCATTGGAGAGCTATATCGGTCTCACCTACACTTATTTTATCATGGAACCATCCGTCTCCATAATAATGCCCAAGAAACAAAACATAATCGTATCACATAAAACATGCATAAAGGAAACATAACATTTCCACATTTCAATCACAAGATATCAATACAACACATTGATATAATAAAAACATCATGAAAACCATTTTCAATACCAAAATAAAAGAAAAGTAATAAATGGTATTTATTTTTTATTTAAAAAAAATGTTACGGCTTATAGAGGAAGCCGAAACTCAAATAATGGTCACGACGGTGGAGAAGTCATTGTCGCCACATATGTACGAAAAAGAAATTCCCTTTTTTCATTTAGTAAAAACTCATTATAAACAGATTAATTTTTAATAAATGTAAAAGTCAAAGGTTTTTATACACCGTATAAAAGAAAGTTATGTATAGTACAAAATATGCCTCAATGAAAGGAGATTGAGACGATGTCCCTTACCTCGTATCCGACATGACTCGATCATTCTTTAATCTCCTAAATAATAAACTTGACTTAATTTATACTTGCTTAGGAACCTTTTTCATGTTCGTTATTCCTTTTATATCACTTATTACCATGTCTTGAACACTATGTAATTATTTAAGTTAATAATTGTCGTTTTAAAGATCATTGGTACTTGAGTCAAAAATAAAATCATTATAAATACAAGTTGTTCATGTATCCATTATATACAGATTTATATTCATGATATAGATATCATATATATCATATATATCTATTATAAACATGCATTTATAATATTACATAACATTTAGAGGTAAGAAATGAAATGCACCGTTCATGGAGACGGTAAGACGTACGTACGCATGAACACTACTTTCATTTCTATATCGTATTTTATGGAATGGAATCATAATGATATAAAGGTATATTATAATTACAGTATAATATCATAAATAATATCATTAACTCTATACTTTATACATCCCACATATGGAATTAACGAATCAAATCACTTTGAGGGGGCGGTTGTCCGCACGTCCTAAAATGAAGATATCGCGTTTACCCATAATGGAAACCACAAAGGTATGCCAAAAAATGAAAAATACAGAAGGTTAAGGAAAACATAAACAAATTATATATCATATATAAATATAGTGTCATCTTAATGGCCACATTTGAAGGTGTTATAAGAATATTGAACAATCATCGTTTCGTGAGGCAGAAATTCTTCATCCACGGAAACAGTATGCTCTTTTACCATTAGATGAAGGCCTGTGTAAGTGTAGCTTGAATAATTCTTATAAAAACATCACTGTATATTGAAGATACTGGTGTTTTTTCAAATTAAATGAATAAAAAGTGTTTAGGGGGTTGGAGAAGAAAAATAAAACAAAAGAACATTAGAGAAGACTTTACCTTTAAATCGTGTAACTCTTCTTGGTTTGAACCAAAATGGTTTCTTGAAGTGATTTATGCCAAAAGTAAGGTTTCTATGATGAAGAGAGGGATGTGGAGAGATAAAATGTGCAGGTCTTGGCCGATCCAGAGACTTGAGAAGTGTGGGTAAGGAGGTAGAGGTGCGGGCCTTTTATAAGAGGATAGGAGGGGCACTCTTGGAAAGTTAAGAAATGTTCCATTATTTTAAAAAGATTTTCAGATTTAAAATGTCCCACAATGATATATTTCTAGTACAAGGTGATAAGGGGTCGAAATATACTCATCCAATAGGTCTTTGACATGTTTAATTCTTATATTTTACATTATCTATTCATTTTATTTAAATCGTTAATTAATGAGGTAATCACTCCATCATCATGATGTCATACATAATTTAATTTATGTAATGTCTAAAAATTAAAAAACAACTATGATGTATGAAATATTTTTATAATTACAATGACTATTTATAGTCTAAGGGATAATTTATTTAGACAAAATTAAAATTGTTTTACTCAAGTGATACATTCTTTAGTGATATTCTCCTTTCATTAAAAATAAAAAGATAAAGTGTCACATTCACCCAAATGTGATTCCATGGGGTCCCTATGTTTGGAACAAGGCATCCCATGGTCGGACATGACACAAACAGTAGCATTAGAACACATTTTGGGGTCATTTATTATTATTATGATATTATTTTATTATCCTTAACTACCCGATTACTAATTAATCAAGATAATTAAAGATAATTACCGTCATTACTATTCATAATGTCCAAAAACAAAAGATTTTTTATTAAATAATTTGGACCTTCTGATTAAAAATATTTAAACCATTTTACAAAATTCCATACACATAAATTTCAATAATTAATTTAAAAAAAATTCCTGTTGTCAAACCAAATAGCGGGTTTTTTAGAAACAATATCTATGAAAACTTTGGCACTTGTTTATGCCCAATTCGAAAGAGAAATTAATTATAATGACAGCCATTGGATTAGATGGTAAAAATATATTCTAATTACACTTTAATACCAATTAAAAAGATAATCTATCCATATAATTAAATTATATGAAAAAGCAGTTTTGATGTAAAATGCAGTATTTTTCACTATTCATTAAAAAATGAACATTGTCTGAAAAATACCAAAAATTAACCCAACTTAAATTTCTGTGTCCCAGAAAAAAAGAATAAATTTAGTATGACAAGTAGAGATTATAAAATTTTCAATTGATAGATTCGAAAATGGTTCTCCATCAAAAGGCTGTAAAACAGTCTTTTAAAAATATTAGTGTATTCCATGCTTAAGATTAGATTTATTCTCATTTTAAACCTGTAGAAACTATCTAATTAATAAATAGACATAGATAAGAATTTATTATTATTAATTACATAGTTGGGATGTTACAATATCAGAAAACAAACATGTATATATCATAATTTATTCACTTAACAATCCTCCATGAACCATTGGAATTCATTTTTAAGATCATTATAAGAAAAATATAAATGTCAATCCCATTTGACATAGATCACACCACAATGATTTTTCTACCATTATATACTATTCAAATGAAACCCTTAGGGAATAATTATACAAAAAAATTGGGTGAAAGTCAACATAAACTCATAATGACGTAACTTATTATCCAGTACTCATAACCTTGTCATATAACTATAAAATATTTCACTATATCAGAAAGAATTACCACCATTCGAGAATAATTCCACATCATTTAGGTATCAAGAAGAAATATAATTCCATTATTAACAATTATTATAACTATTTGTGAATAATTAATCATGATATATATAATAAATTGAAACAAAACATCCACTTGAAATGTACAATTAGTATTTTGGAAGCAGTTCCTATCATTGAGATAAAAACTAATATTCACCCAGTTATAAAAATCTGAAGAAATCTCATGGAATTGTGAAATAATGAGTATTAGTGTTCATAGACACACAAAACTGATCAAATATCAGACATGATATCACAATCAAATAAAAAAATAGATCATACATCACAAAGTGTCTCAGGAGTTACACCCAATGATATGTATTAAAACATCAAACATGGTGTCACATTCTATTCACATACACAGATGAGATAAAACATAAAACATTGTATAATGTGGTACAAAAGAATAAAAAAATCATAAAACATCAATCATGGTATCATAATACATGCAAACATACATATATGTTCAAACATGAATCATGGTCTAACTAGCCATACATATAAACACATGTGATAAAACATAAAAAATTGTTTCAACAGCAGTATATATTAACACTTGTGATAAAACTTCAATCGTGATCTCAAATACTACTCCCAATCACACTTGTGATCAAAAATAAAAAATTATATGTAGATTTACACATGATAATAGGTGATTGATCCTAAACTATTGGCCTCTAACATAAATCCAATGCAAAAGGTTGGGTCATATCTATTGGCACATTGTTTAGATGTATAATTAATGTTGTTTTTTATAGTTAAGGAACATAGATCCATATATAATTAAAAATTTCATTATTTTAATATATCATTTATAATAAAATGGGTTTTTTTATGAATTGTGGAAGAACAATTAAACGATAAAAAAATTCATATTACCATAGATTAGTTTATATGTGAACACCTACCTTAACATCAAGTCACATCCCTTCAAACTAAATACCAACTTCATTTTTTTAATTAGTAACACACTATTCAACATATATTAATTTATTTGAGTTCCAAAATCTTTAAGAACTATTGGAATATAAATAATTATAAAAAAATAATAATAATTTAAAATGTTACATGAATTTAAAAAGTAATGTATCATGGAATTCTTGTTAAAAAACTAACTATGAATCACTGCCTTATTAGAACCACGACCATATAATCAGGGAATTATAATAAAGATATTATGATATTATTATAATAAAAATCATTATCATTCGGTTATAATATAATGTAAAATTTATTATACTTAAGTTGGAATATTTAGAAAACATCAACAGAGAGATGTACATTAACTGAAACAATACCCAGTGGATTTATAGTGTAACATCCCATGGTTTTCTAAAAATAAATTGAAAATTCTTGAAATTTTGTTTAAGGTATATATTTATAAGTATCCTTTAAACATAATTTTATTTATTCTATGATTTGAATTTCAAGAAACTGTCATCTACAATTGGGTTCAGTATGTTATTTAGAGTCTGATGAAACAAACTTGTTTTTTTTGGTGAATAGTAACATGCCCTTATAAATAGTAATATGAGTAGTAATATCACCTCATGAATAGTAAATAATAATATTATTTTATTTTCCCATGGAAATAGGATAATGGGATCTTAATTAATTTTCCAATGTCACATGAAACTAGTTGCACTTAAATATTGTTATTTTTCGAATTAACTGTGACCTTATTTAAAAATTAAATTAATAATATTTAGAAAATTGTTTTTGAAAAATGGAGTTCATTTTGTAATTCTAAACATCGAAAAATGGTTGGGGTAAATTTTTGGTATTTTTCTGAAACTCTTGAATTTTCAGTGAATAGTGAAATACGATAAAATACCGTATAATCAATTTATCAGTAAATATGCAATATTTATGACATCATAAGTGATGCAAGGCCACTTGCTTCGAAATAACATGATATTATCACTATTTAGGGCCACTTGTTTTGAGATTATTCATAGTCTTGATAAAAATATTATAATAATGATTAAAATAATCTAAAAAACCTCCCCTCCTCCACTATAAATATCACCCTCACTCCCCTATTCCTCTCACACCTCTCAAGCCTTGAGCATTGTCTAAATTATGCCAAATTCCCTCCCCAATATTCTCCCCCACGTCGTAGAGCTGCTGGTCTCACCAAAAGACCAAAATCAAAGCCCTTAAGAAGGATCTCAAGGAGAAGAGATCAAGAGGTAAACATCCTCTTTCATTTTCATTCTTTCCTTCCATTTTATGTCATTATCTTCCCTTCCCATTGTCTTTTGTTGGGATATTTCATTTAATATTTCCCCTTACTGTCCAAATTTTGTATGAATCATGAGATATTCCATTCCTCTCATCAATCTTATTTTTATGAAATTTTAAGAGACGCTGTTAGGATGCCAAATTTTTGTAAGAAATTTCTCGTGTTTTCTTAATTTCAAGATTCCATTCTCTTCGTTCTTCACCCCATCTTATCCAAGAGGCATTAAATCTCCAGAATCATGTATATTCTGGATTTTTTCATGTTTATGGAAAATTACAAATCATTATTCCTCTCCTCTCTCACTTATTTAAAGAATCAAAAAACATTGTCCATTTGTGTCGAAGTACCAATATCATGGATGATGTATTTTCAATCTCCATTAATTCTTTCAAGTCTGGTCCTGAAACCATTTATATGGTTGAACCAGGTTATAATATATGTTTTATGAATCATATAAGGTTCTGGAATTATTTTGTACTCATGATTCAAACTTGTAAGACTAAATGAAATTGTAATTATCAAAGAACCACTTAAATTATCTAAACGAACATAATTAATGTTTTAACTTATAAATCATCATCATATAAATCACCAAAGTGATAAATGGTATAATTTATGGTACTATAATTATTTAAATACTACTCCATTCCAATTCTGGAGTTTCACTTCCAATCAACAAGAATGATTCATCATGAACCGATTGTGAAAATCACAAAAGAACTCACCCAAAATAATGCAAGGAACAAAATACTAACAATTAAGGGGTGAAATGAGGTTATGAAATGACCATTTAAGATGTTATAAACATGAAAATTTTTCTATAAAATACCAATAACACTCTTTTAACCATTATACAGGAGGTTTAAACAATTTTGAAGTAAGGCAAGCCCAAGGTAAAGGAATTCTTAACCCGATTTCCATTCTTTGGGTTAACATTCTACTTTATAATTTATGTGCTATTTAAATTGTTTGTGTGATGGGTTTTGTTTATATTATGTTTCATTATGTTTATTTACAGAGTATATACATATTCCATCCACTCTATTAAGTCTCACTTCAAGTATATGACGTTTATAAGGGAAATTTCTTCTAAAATCCTATTTTAAAATTCTGTTTTATAAGATTCAAAAGGTATGTTTTTATGCTATTGTTTATGTTGTATGATTATGTTTCGGTTATTGTGAATTGTTTTTGATGAAGGGTTGGACCTATATTTTCCTCCAATGTATTGGGTATGATTAAGTTGGAGGTCGGCCGTATGGTTACTCCAAGTGTAACTGTGATGGTTACACAAAGTAGGGTAGCCGTGAGGGTTACAAATTTTAAGGTACCCAAGATGGTTACAAGATTGTGTAACTAATTCCCCAATATACCTCTATGATTATAATTATGTTTTTGTGGATCTTGTTTAAATCTCATGTTATGCTAAGTAAGATTTTATGGGTGGAAAGCATGTCTTTTGAAAATGTTTTCATACGTCATGCGTATTCATGGACTAATGTGATTTTCCCTTCTTTTTCATACCTTAATGAGATTTTGTGCTCATCCCAAGTTTTTAAATGATTTTTCACAGGTTAATGATGATTAATACAAGGAAGGAAGGCGTGTTAAATGTTGAAGAATTTTCAAGGAGTCTTGTTTTGTGTTTTAATGTTTTATATTCTGAGGAAAATGGAAACTGATTGTATGGTATCCACTATGTAACAATGTGTAATGTTATGAATGTTTTGTCTTAATTATCTAAAGCTCTAAACATGAAAAGATCCTCAATGTATAATGAAGTGTTTTCTTAAATAAATTCAAGATTATGTATGAAATAAGTGCGGGTCCGTATAGTTGGTATCAAAGGATGGTTTAGATAACTTTAGGGGTTAAGGTGATGCTAATAGAATACCATAAATAATTCTCACCCTATGTTTAATTTGTTATAGCATTTAAAAATTACCATGTTGCTTCATCTAAGAAATGTTTGTTTAGAATGGTTGTCCGCAGAAGGAACATGGATTCTGAAGAGGATAGGCACCGAAAGAATGACATCCTTCCTGATCAACAGCCTAGAAAGGTAGGGATTGGAACCGAGAAGTTTGTGACAGTAATGGCTTAGCTAACGCAGGCAATAAATGGTGGTGGCATCCATGCAATACGACAAATAGAGGTACCCCAACGGAACATGACAGTGGTGGAACATTTTATGAGACAACATCCTCCTGCATTCAATGGATCTTCTGACCCAATGGCAGTAGAAGGATGGATTAAAGCCCTTGAAAAGATATTTGATGTTATGGGATGTTCGGACAATCAAAAGGTAAGTCTTGCCATTTATCATTTTGAAGGGGAAGCTGATCAGTGGTGTTCAATGGTAAGGAATATCAGGGGTAGAGAGGATTTTGATGCCTTAGTGTGGGATGAATTTAAAAGTCTTTTTCTTAAAAAATATTTTCCTAGGGTGGTGCGACTTAGAATGGAGAAACAATTCCTTGAACTGAAACAAAAGGAGGAAGATTCAGTGGCTATGTATGAGGCGAACTTCACCCGACTGGCGAGGTATGCTCCAAATCATAATCTGGATCTCGATAGAAAAATCAACCGCTTTTACTCAGGATTGAAGCCAAGGTATCGAAGGGCGTTGGCCTCCCGTGAATTCAAAAGTTACGAGAAACTTGTCCGATGTGCTGAGAGGGTAGAGATAGAGTTTGCTGACGATCACATGCAATTTGGAAACAAAGAGAAGAAGATGTCGAATTAGAATGCAATGGGTAAGAATCAACCAATGAAATCTGATGGTAAGAAAATATAGTTTCCAGTTTGTGAAAAGTGTGGCAAGAAGCACCCTGGGGAATGTCCTATCAAAACTGGGATGTGTTTTAAATGTGGTATGTTTGGACACATGGCCCGAGATTGCAAGGAAAATGATCCAAAGACTAATCCTGATAAGAAAACTGTAAAGTGTTTTAAATGTGGTGAGATGGGTCACTATGCAAATGCCTGTCCAAAGAGGAATCCAAATGATCCAAAGAAGCCAGACTACAAGCAGAAAGGTGTAGTGAGATCCTTTGCGACTACATCAGCAGATGTTGGGCCATCCAATGAAGTTGTATCAGGTACTTTGTTTCTTCACTCAGATTTTGCTGAAGTTTTGTTTGATAAGGGGTCTACACATTCCTTCATCTCTGAGGAATTTTCTAGTAAATTGGAAATATCACCTCAACAAATGATACCCGAACTTGTTGTTAAAACACCAGGGGGGAAATGTTATCGAAAAGAGGAATTATAAGAATATTTTTATTGTGGTATGTGGAAAGACTTTACCTGAAAACCTTGTTGTTTTACCCTTAGTCGAGTTTGAAGTTATTCTGGGGATGGAATGGCTTTCTGATTATCATGCTAAGATTGACTGTAGAGATAAAGAAGTTGTTTTTCAGAAAGATTTTCAGTTTGTATACAAGAATGAACCCATACAATTGATAACATATCAAGATGCTGTGAAACTACTGAAAGATGGAAATGAAAGTTATCTGGCTCATATTGTTGAAAACAAGGGAACTATTCAAATTAATGATGTGCCAGTGGTAAATGAATACCTTGATGTTTTTCCTGAGGAGTTACCCAGTGTCATACCTAAACGAGAAGTCGAATTCACAATTTACTTAGTTCCTCATGCTAAGCCAATTTCAAAACCCCCATATCGTATGTCTCCAATAGAACTTATTGAATTGAAAAATCAGTTGCAGGATTTGCTTGTCAAAGGCTTCATTCGTCCCAGTACTTCACCATGGGGAGCCCCTGTTTTGATTGTTAAAAAGACAGATGGTTCCATGAGACTTTGCATTGATTATAGAGCTTTGAATAACATCACTGTTAAAAACAATTATCCTTTTCCTCATATTGATGACTTTTTTGATCAGCTCTAGGGAGCTCAGTACTTTTCCAAGATTGACATGAGATCCGGATACCATCAGCTGAAGGTGAAGGAGGATGACATCCCGAAAACAGCCTTTCGTACTAGATATGGGTATTATGAATTTCTTGTTATGCCATTTGGGTTAACTAATGCACCTGCTGTATTCATGAATCTTATGAATAGTGTATTTCATGATTTCTTGGATAAGTTTGTGGTTGTATTTATTGATGACATTCTGGTTTTTTCTAAAAATAAAGAGGAGCCTGAAAAACATCTAAGGGTTGTTTTACAAACTTTAAAAGAAAAGAATCTATATGGAAAATTCAGCAAGTGTGATTTTTGGTTGAAAAAGATTTCTTTTCTTGGGCACATTGTAAATAAGGATGGAATAACAGTTGTATCCTACCAAAACAAAAGTAGTTGATGAATGGCCAAGACCCACAAATGTTACAGAGATTCATAGTTTTCTGGGCTTAGCAAGTTATTACCGACGCTTTGTTAAGAACTTTGCATGGTTATCTAGCCCAATAAATAAGTTAACATGGAAAGGGGTTAAATTTGTTTGGACAGAGGAATGTGATGTTTGTTTTCATGAACTAAAGATGATATTGGTGAATGCTCAAGTTTTGGCCTTACCTTCCCGGAATGGTGAGTTTGTCATCTACAGTGATGCTTCTTTGAAGGGACTTGGTTGTGTTTTGACGCAGAATGATTAGGTAATTGCCTATGCTTCGAGACAACTTAAACCTCATGAGCTGAATTATCCCACACATGATTTGGAATTGGCAGCTCTGGTTTTTACTTTGAAAATATGGAGGCATCATCTATACAGAACCAAATGACAAATATATACTGACCATAAAAGTCTTAAGTATATATTCACTCAGAAGGAATTAAACATGAGGTAGAGAAGATGGCTAGAACAGATAAAGGATTATGACTGCACTATTAATTACCATCCTGGAAAAGAAAACAAAGTATCAGATGCCTTAAGTCAGAAAAATCATGCATCATTAACCATGATACGTTTGGAACGTGATCCCTTGATTAATGATTTGATAAATTTTGGCTTAGAAGTTGTTGGTGCAGGGAATATATCTGTTTTGTTTCAGGTTTCAGTTCATTCTTCGTTGTCAGACAGAATTATGAAAGCGCAGAGGGAAGACCGTGAGCTACAGAAAAAGGTAGAATTGGTTAAAATGGGTAAGTTTCCAGAATTTAATCTTGATAAAGATTGTGTTTTAAGGTTTGGAAAAAGGTTGTGTGTGCCTTGTGATTCCCAGCTGAAGAAATAATTGTTGTGTGAAGCTCATAGTTCTCCATTTTCTGTTCATCCTGGAAGTAATAAGATGTATAGAGACCTTCGAGAGTATTACTGGTGGAATGGGATGAAAAGAGATATTTCTGATTTTACAATGAAATGTTTGACATGTCAGCAGGTTAAAGCAGAGCCGCAGTTACCGAAGGGGATGCTTCAGCCTTTGCCAGTGCCAGAATGGGAATGGGAGAATATAACCATGGATTTTGTGGTGGGAATACCAAAGACTTCTCGAGGTAATAATGCGATATGGGTTATTGTTGATCGGCTAACAAAGTCTGCTCATTTTCTTTCTATTCGAGATACAATGACATTAGATCAGCTCTCTCGATTGTACCTCAAAGAGATTGTCAGGTTACATGGAGTTCCTCTTTCCATTGTGTCTGACCGAGATCCCGGGTTCACTTCTAAATTTTGGAAGGGACTTCAGAAGTCTTTGGGCACATAGTTGAATTTCAGTACAACTTTTCATCCTCAATCAGATGGGTAGTCAGAACGAACAATTCAAACATTGGAGGATATGCTTCGAGCTTGTTCAATGGACTATCAGGGAAGTTGGGATCAACATCTTTCATTAGTTGAGTTTTCTTATAATAACAGTTTCCATTCCAGTATTCAGATGGCACCTTTTGAGGCCTTGTATGGAAAGTGGTGTCAGACTCCTGTGTTTTGGGATGAAGTCGGTGAAAGAAAGTTGATGGGGCCAGAATTAGTAGAAGAAGTGGTTGAGAAAGTGAGGATGATCCAACAACACATGAGGACAGCTCAGTGCAGGCAGAAAAGTTATGCAGATAAAAGAAGGAAAGACTTCTCTTTCAAGGTGGGTGACCATGTTTTCCTTAAAATATCTCCTTGGAAATGTGTGATGAGTTTCGGTAAGAAAGGGAAACTAAGTCCACTGTTCATCGGTCCTTTTGAAATCTTGGATAAAGTTGGAACAGTTGCGTACCGCGTAGCTTTGCCTCCGAGATTGTTTCAGGTACACAATGTTTTTCATGTTTCGATGTTGAGAATGTATGTTCCAGATTCATCACATGTCTTGAGGCTGGAAGAAGTTCAGATAGCAGAGAACCTTTCTTATAAAGAAAAACCGGTTCAGATTCTTGATCGAAGAGAACAGGTATTGCGGAATAAGGTAATCCGCCAGGTAAAGGTTTTGTGGAGAAACCACATGGTTGAAGAAGCAACATGGGAGTCTGAAAATGCTATGACGGAAAAATACCCTCAGTTGTTTAATAAGTAAATAAAATTGCAAGGCCGTAATTTCAAGAAGGTGGGGATAATGTAACATCCCAAGGTTTTCTAAAAATAAACTGAAAATGCTTGAAATTTTGTTTAAGGAATATATTTATAAGTATCCTTTAAACATAATTTTATTTATTCTATGATTTAAATTTCAAGAAACTGTCATCTACAATTGGGTTCAGTATGTTATTTAGAGTCTGATGAAACAAACTTGTTTTCATGGTGAATAGTAACATGCCCTTATGAATAGTAATATGAATAGTAATATGACCTCATGAATAGTAAATAATAATATTATTTTATTTTCCCAAGGCAATAGGATAATGGGATCTTAATTAATTTTCCAATGTCACGTGAAACTAGTTGCACTTAAATATTGTTATCTATCGAATTAACTGTGACCTTATTTAAAAATTAAATTAATAATATTTAGAAAATTATTTTTCAAAAATGGAGTTCATTTTTTAATTCTACACATCAAATAATGTATGGGGTAAATTTTTGGTATTTTTCTGAAACTCTTGAATTTTCAGTGAATAGTGAAATACGATAAAATACCGTATAATCAATTTATCAGTAAATATGCACTATTTATGACATCATAAGTGATGCAAGGTCACTTGCTTCTAAATCACATTATATTATCACTATTTAGGGCCACTTGTTTTGAGATTATTCATAGTCTTGATAAAAATATTATAATAATGATTAAAATAATCTAAAAAACCTCCCCTCCTCCACTATAAATATCACCCTCACTCCCCTCTTCCTCTCACACCTCTCAAGCCTTGAGCATTGTCTAAATTCTTCCAAATTCCCTCCCCAATCTTCTCCCCCACGTCCTAGAGCTGATGGTCTCACCAGAAGACCAAAATCAAATCCCTTAAGAAGGATCTCAAGGAGAAGAGATCAAGAGATAAACATCCTCTTTCATTTTCATTCTTTCCTTCCATTTTATGTTATTCTCTTCCGTTCCCTTTGTCTTTTGTTGGGATATTTCAATTAATATTTCCCCTTACTGTCCAAATTTTGTATGAATGATGAGATATTCCATTCCTCTCATCAATCTTATTTTTATGAAATTTTAAGAGACGCCGTTAGGCTGCCGAATTTTTGTATGAAATTTCTCATGTTTTCTTCATTTCAAGATTCCCTTCTCTTCATTCTTCAACCCCTCTTATCCAAGAGGCATGAAATCTCTAGAATAATGTATATTCTGGATGTTGTCATGTTTGTGGAAAATTAAAAATCATTATTCCTATCCTCTCTCACTTATTTAAAGAATCAAAAATCATTGTCCATTTGTGTCGAAGTACCGATATCGTGGACGATGTATTTTCAATCTCCATTAATTCTTTCAAGTCTGGTCATGAACCCATTTATATGGTTGAAAACTGTTATAATATATGTTTTATGAATCATATAAGGTTCTGGAATTCTTTTGTACTCATGATTCAATCTTATAAGACTAAATGAAATTGTAATTATCAAAGAACCACTTAAATTGTCTAAACGAACATAATTAATGTTTTAACTTATAAATCATCATTATATAAAGCACCAAAGTGATAAATGGTATAATTTATGGTACTGGAATTATGTAAATACTACTCCATTCCAATTCTGGAGTTTCACTTCCAATCAACAAGAATGGTTCATCATGAACCGATTGTGAAAATCACAAAAGAACTCACCCAAAATAATGCAAGGAACAAAATACTAACAATTAAGGGGTGAAATGAGGTTATCAAATGACCATATAAGATGTTATAAACATGAACATTTTTCTGTAAAATACTAATAACACTATTTTAACCATTATACAGGAGGTTTAAAAATTTTTTAAGTAAGGCAAGCCCAAGGTAATGGAATTCTTAACCCGATTTCCATTCTTTGGGTTAACATTATACTTTATAATTTATGTGCTATTTAAATTTTTTTTGTGATGGGTTTTGTTTATATTATGTTTCATTATGTGTATTTACAGAGTATATAAATATTCCATCCACTCTATTAAGTCTTACTTTAAGTATATGATGTTTATAAGGGACTTTTCTTCTAAAATCCTCTTTTTAAATTCTGTTTTATAAGATTCAAAAGGTATGTTTTTATGCTATTGTTTATGTTGTATGATTATGTTTTGGTTAGTGGGCATTGTTTATGATGAAGGGTGGGACCTATATTTCTCTCCAATGCATTGGGTATTAGTAAGTTGGAGGTCGGCCGTATGGTTACTCCAAGTGTAACTGTGATGGCTACACAAAGTAAGGTAGCCGTGAGGGTTACAAATTTTAAGGTAGCCAAGATGGTTACAAGATTGTGTAATTAATTCCCCAATATACCTCTATGATTATAATTATGTTTGTGTGGATCTTTTTTAAATCTCATGTTATGCTATGTAAGATTTTATGGGTGGAAAGCATGTCTTTTGAAAATGTTTTCATACATCATGCGTATTCATGGACTAATGTGATTTTTCCTTCTTTTTCATACCTTACTGAGATTTTGTGCTCATCCCAAGTTTTGAAATGATTTTTCACAGGTTAATGATGAGTAATACAAGGATGGAATACATGTTAAATGTTGAAGAATTGTCAAGGAGTCTTGTTTTGTGTTTTAATGTTTTATATTCTGAGGAAAATGGAAACTGGTTTTATGGTATCCACTATGTAACAATGTGTAATGTTATGAATGTTTTGTCTTAATTCTCTAAAGCTCTAAACTTGAAAAGATCCTCAATGTATAATGAAGTGTTTTCTTAAATAAATTCAATATTATGTATGAAATAAGTGCGGGTCTGTATAGTTGGTATCAAAGGATGGTTTAGATAACTTTAGGGGCTTAAGGTGATGCTAATAGAATACCATAAATAATTCTCACCCTATGTTTAATTTTTTATAGCATTTAAAGATTACCATGTTGCTTCATCTAAGAAATTTTTGTTTAGAATGGTTGTCCGCAGAAGGAACATGGATTCTGAAGAGGATAGGCACCGACTGAATGACATCCTTCCTGATCAACAGCCTGGAATGGTAGGGATTGGAACCGAGCAGTTTGTGACAGTAATGGCTCAGCTAACACAGGCAATAAATGGTGGTGGCATCCATGCAAGAGGACAAATAGAGGTACCCAAACGGAACATGACAGTGGTGGAACATTTTATGAGACAACATCTTCCTACATTCAATGGATCTTCTGACCCAATGGCAGCAGAATGATGGATTAAAGCCCTTGAAAAGATATTTGATGTTATGGGATGTTCGGACAATCAAAAGGTAAGTCTTTCCATTTATCGTTTTGAAGGGGAAGCTGATCAGTGGTGGTCAATGGTAAGGAATATCAGGGGTAGAGAGGATTTTGATGCCTTAGTGTGGGATGAATTTAAAAGTTTTTTTCATAAAAAATATTTTCCTAGGGTGGTGCGACTTAGAATGGAGAAACAATTCTTTGAACTGAAGCAAAAGGAGGAAGATTCAGTGTCTATGTATGAGGCGAACTTCACCCGACTGGCGAGGTATGCTCCAAATCTTCTTCTGGATCACGATAGCAAAATCAACCGCTTTTACTCCGGATTGAAGCCAAGGTATCGAAGGGCGTTGGCCTCCCATGAATTCAAAAGTTACGAGAAACTTGTCCGATGTGCGGAGAGGGTAGAGATGGAGTTTGCTGACGATCACATGCAATTTGGAAACAAAGAGAAGAAGAGGTCAAATTGGAAAGCAATGGGTAAGAATCAACCAATGAAATCTGATGGTAAGAAAATACAGTTTCCAGTTTGTGAAAAGTGTGTAAAGAAGCACCCTGGGGAATGTCTTATCAAAACTGGGAAGTGTATTAAATGTGGTATGTTTGGATACATGGCCCGAGATTGCAATGAAAATGATCCAAAGACTAATCCTGATAAGAAAACTGTAATGTGTTTTAAATGTGGTGAGATGGGTCACTATGCAAATGCCTGTCCAAAGAGGAATCCAAATGATGCAAAGAAGCCAGACTACAAGCAGAAAGGTGTAGTGAGATCCTTTGCGACTACGTCAGCAGATGTTGGGCCATCCAATGAAGTTGTATCAGGTACTTTGTTTGTTCACTCAGATTTTACTAAAGTTTTGTTTGATACGGGGTCTACACATTCCTTCATCTCTGAGGAATTTTCTAGTAAATTGGAAATATCACCTCAACAAATGATACCCGAACTTGTTGTTAAAACACCACGGGGAAATGTTATCGAAAAGAGGAATTATAAGAATATTTCTATTGTGGTATGTGGAAAGACTTTACCTGCAAACCTTGTTGTTTTACCCTTAGTCGAGTTTGAAGTTATTCTGGGGATGGACTGGCTTTCTGATTATCATGCTAAGATTGACTGTAGAGCTAAAGAAGTTGTTTTTCAGAAAGAGTTTCAGTTTGTATACAAGAATGAACCCATACAATTGATAACATATCAAGAAGCTAAGAAACTACTGAAAGATGGAAATGAAAGTTATCTGGCTCATATTGTTGAAAACAAGGGAACTATTCAAATTAATGATGTTCCAGTGGTAAATGAATACCTTGATGTTTTTCCTGAGGAGTTACCCAGTGTCATACCTAAACGAGAATCCGAATTCACAATTGACATAGTTCTTGATGCTAAGAAAATTTAAAAACCCCCATATCATATGGCTCCAATAGAACTTCTTGAATTGAAAAATCAGTTACAGGATTTTCTTTTCAAAGGCTTCATTCGTCCCAGTACTTCACCATGGGGAGCGCCTGTTTTGTTTGTCAAAAAGAAAGATGGTTCCATGAGACTTTTCATTGATTATAGAGATTTGAATAACATCTCTGTTAAAAACAATTATCCTTTGCCTCATATTGATGACTTTTTTGATCAGCTCTAGGGAGCTCAGTACTTTTCCAAGATTGACATGAGATCCGGAAACCATCAGCTGATGGTGAAGGAGGATGACATCCCGAAAACAGCCTTTCGTACTAGAAATGGGTATTATGAATTTCTTGTTATGCCATTTGGGTTAACTAATGCACCTGCTGTATTCATGAATCTTATGAATAGAGTATTTCATGATTTCTTGGATAAGTTTGTGGTTGTATTTATTGATGACATTCTGGTTTTTTCTAAAAATAATGAGGAGCATGAAAAACATCTAAGGGTTGTTTTACAAACTTTAAAAGAAAAGAAACTATATGGAAAATTCAGCAAGTGTGATTTTTGGTTGCAACAGATTTCTTTTCTTGGGCACATTGTAAATAAGGATGGAATAACAGTTGATCCTGCCAAAACAATAGTAATTGATGAATGGCCAAGACCCACAAATGTTACAGAGATTCGTAGTTTTCTGGGCTTAGCATGTTATTACTGATGCTTTGTTAAGAACATTGCATGGTTATCTAGCCCAATAAATAAGTTAACACGGAAAGGGGTTAAATTTGTTTGGATAGAGGAATGTGATGTTTGTTTTCAGGAACTAAAGAAAAGATTGGTGAATGCTCCAGTTTTGGCCTTAACTTCCTGGAATGGTGATTTTGTCATCTACAGTGATGCATCTTTGAAGGGAATTGGTTGTGTTTTGATGCAGAATGATCAGGTAATTGCCTATGCTTCGAGACAACTTAAACCTCATGAGCTGAATTATCCCACACATGATTTGGAATTGGCAGCTATGGTTTTTACTTGGAAAATATCGAGGCATCATCTATACGGAACCAAATGCCAAATATATACTGACCATAAAAGTCTTAAGTATATATTCACTCAGAGGTAATTAAACATGAGGTAGAGAAGATGGCTAGAACTGATAAAGGATTATGACTGCACGATTAATTACCATCCTGGAAAAGCAAACAAAGTAGCGGATGCCTTAAGTAAGAAAAATCATGCATCATTAACCATGCTACATTTCGAACGTGATCCCTTGATTAATGATTTGATAAATTTTGGCTTTGAAGTTGTTGGTGCAGGGAATATATCTGTTTTGTTTCAGGTATTAGTGCATTCTTCGTTGTCAGACAGAATTATGAAAGCGCAGAGGGAAGACCGTGTGCTACAGAAAAAGGTAGAATTGGTTAAAATGGGTAAGTTTCCAGAATTTAATCTTGATAAAGATTGTGTTTAAAGGTTTGAAAAACGGTTGTGTGTGCCTTGTGATTCCCAGCTGAAGAAAGAATTGTTGTGTGAAGCTCATAGTTCTCCATTTTCTGTTCATCCTGGAAGTACTAAGATGTACAAAGAACTTCGAGAGTATTACTGGTGGAATGGGATGAAAAGAGATATTGCTGATTTTACAATGAAATGTTTGACATGTCAGCAGGTTAAAGCAGAGCGGCAGTTACCGAAGGGGATGCTTCAGCCTTTGCCAGTGCCAGAATGGGAATGGGAGAATATAAACATGGATTTTGTGGTGGGACTACCAAAGACTTCTCGAGGTAAAAATGCGATATGGGTTATTGTTGATCGGCTAACAAAGTCTGCTCATTTTCTTTCTATTCGAGATACAATGACATTAGATCAGATTTCTCGATTGTACCTCAAAGAGATTGTCAGGTTACATGGAGTTCCTCTTTCCATTGTGTCTGACTGAGATCCCAGGTTCACTTCTAAATTTTGGAAGGGACTTCAGAAGTCTTTGGGCACAGAGTTGAATTTCAGTACAACTTTTCATCCTCAATCAGATGGGAAGTCAGAACGAACAATTCAAACTTTGGAGGATATGCTTCGAGCTTTTTCAATGGACTATCAGGGAAGTTGGGATAAACATATTTCATTAGTTGAGTTTTCTTATAATAACAGTTTCCATTCCAGTATTCAGATGGCACCTTTTGAGGCCTTGTATGGAAAGCGGTGTCGGACTCCTGTGTTTTGGGATGAATTCGGTGAAAGAAAGTTGATGGGGCCCGAATTAGTAGAAGAAGTGGCTGAGAAAGTGAGGATGATCCAACAACACATGAGGACAGCTCAGTGCAGGCAGAAAAGTTATGCAGATAAAAGAAGGAAAGACTTCTCTTTCAAGGTAGGTGACCATGTTTTCCTTAAAATATCTCCTTGGAAAAGTGTGATGCGTTTCGGTAAGAAAGGGAAACTAAATCCATGGTTCATCGGTCCTTTTGAAATCTTGGATAAAGTTGGAACAGTTGCGTACCACGTAGCTTTGCCTCCGAGATTGTTTCAGGTACACAATGTTTTTCATGTTTCGATGTTGAGAATGTATGTTCCAGATTCATCACATGTCTTGAGGCCGGATGAAGTTCAGCTAGCAGAGAACCTTTCTTATGAAGAAAAACTGGTTCAGATTCTTGATCGAAGAGAACAGGTATTGCGGAATAAGGTAATCTGCCAGGTAAAGGTTTTGTGGAGAAACCACATGGTTGAAGAAGCAACATGGGAGTCTGAAAATGCTATGAGGGAAAAATACACTCAGTTGTTTAATAAGTAAATAAAATTGCGAGGCCGCAATTTTAAGAAGGTGGGGATAATGTAACATCCCAAGGTTTTCTAAAAATAAATTGAAAATGCTTGAAATTTTGTTTAAGGTATATATTTATAAGTTTCCTTTAAACATAATTTTATTTATTCTATGATTTGAATTTCAAGAAACTGTCATCTATAATTGGGTTCAGTATGTTATTTAGAGTCTGATGAAACAAACTTGTTTTTTTGGTGAATAGTAACATGCCCTTATGAATAGTAATATGAATAGTAATATGACCTCATGAATAGTAAATAATATTATTATTTTATTTTCCCAAGGCAATAGGATAATGAGATCTTAATTAATTTTCCAATGTCACATGAAACTAGTTGCACTTAAATATTGTTATTTTTCGAATTAACTGTGACCTTATTTAGAAATTAAATTAATAATATTGAGAAAATTATTTTTGAAAAATGGAGTTCATTTTTGAATTCTACACATTGAAAAATGGTTGGGGTAAATTTTTGGTATTTTTCTGAAACTCTTGAATTTTCAGTGAATAGTGAAATACGATAAAATACCGTATAATCAATTTATCAGAAAACATGCGCTATTTATGACATCATAAGTGATTCAAGGCCACTTGCTTCAAAATCACATGATATTATCACTATTTAGGGCCACTTTTTTTGAGATTATTCATAGTATTGATAAAAATATTATAATAATGATTAAAATAATCTAAAAAACCTCCCCTCCTCCACTATAAATATCACCCTCACTCCCCTCTTCCTCTCACACCACTCAAGCCTTGAGCATTGTCTAAATTCTACCAAATTCCATCCCAAATCTTCTCCCCCACGTCCTAGAGCTTCTGGTCTAACCAAAAGACCAAAATCAAAGCCCTTAAGAAAGATCTCAAGGAGAAGAGATCAAGAGGTAAACATCCTCTTTCATTTTCATTCTTTCCTTCCATTTTATGTTATTCTCTTCCTTTCCCCTTGTCTTTTGTTGGGATATTTCATTTAATATTTCCCCTTACTGTCCAAATTTTGTATGAATGATGAGATATTCCATTCCTCCCATCAATCTTATTTTTATGAAATTTTAAGAAACGCTGTTAGGCTGCCGAATTTTTGTATGAAATTTCTCATGTTTTCTTCATTTCAAGATTCCATTCTCATCGTTCTTTACCCCCTCTTATCCAAGAGGCATGAAATCTCCAGAAACATGTATATTATGGATGTTTTCATGTTTATGGAAAATTAAAAATCATTATTCCTCTCCTCTCTCACTTATTTAAAGAATCAAAAAACATTGTCCGTTTGTGTCGAAGTACCGATATCGTGGACGATGTATTTTCAATCTCCATTAATTCTTTCAAGTCTGGTCATGAAACCATTTATATGGTTGAAAAAGGTTATAATATATGTTTTATGAATCATATAAGGTTCTTGAATTATTTTGTACTCATGATTCAAACTTATAAGACTAAATGAAATTGTAATTATCAAAGAACCACTTAAATTATCTAAACGAACATAATTAATGTTTTAACTTATAAATCATCATCATATAAAGCACCAAAGTGATAAATGGTATAATTTATGGTACTGGAATTATGTAAATACTACTCCAATCCAATTCTGGAGTTTCACTTCCAATCAACAAGAACGATTCACCATGAACCGATTGTGAAAATCACAAAAGAACTCACCCAAAATAATGCAAAGAACAAAATACTAACAATTAAGGGGTGAAATGAGGTTATGAAATGACCATATAAGATGTTATAAACATGAAAATTTTTCCTGTAAAATACTAATAACACCCTTTTAACCATTATACAGGAGGTTTAAACAATTTTTAAGTAAGGCAAGCCCAAGGTAAGGGAATTCTTAACCCGATTTCCATTCTTTGGGTTAACATTCTACTTTATAATTTATGTGCTATTTAAATTTTTTGTGTGATGGGTTTTGTTTATATTATGTTTCATTATATGTATTTACAGAGTATATAAATATTCCATCCACTCTATTAAGTCTCACTTTAAGTATATGATGTTTATAAGGGACTTTTCTTCTAAAATCCTCTTTTAAAATTCTGTTTTATAAGATTCAAAAGGTATGTTTTTATGCTATTGTTTATGTTGTGTGATTATGTTTTGGTTATTGGGCATTGTTTATGATGAAGGGTGGGACCTATATTTCTCTCCAATGCATTGGGTATTAGTAAGTTGGAGTTCGGCCATATGGTTACTCCAAGTGTAACTGTGATGGTTACACAAAGTAAGGTAGCCGTGAGGGTTACAAATTTTAAGGTAGCCAAGATGGTTACAAGATTGTGTAAGTAATGCCCCAATATACCTCTATGATTATAATTATGTTTGTGTGGATCTTGTGTAAATCTCATGTTATTCTAAGTAAGATTTTATTGGTGGAAATCATGTCTTTTGAAAATGTTTTCATACGTCATGCGTATTCATGGACTAATGTGATTTTTCCTTCTTTTTCATACCTTACTGAGCTTTTGTGCTCATCCCAAGTTTTTAAATGATTTTTCATAGGTTAATGATGAGTAATACAAGGAAGGAAGACATGTTAAATGTTGAAGAATTTTCAAGGAGTCTTGTTTTGTGTTTTAATGTTTTATATTCTGAGGAAAATGGAAACTGATTTTATGGTATCCACTATGTAACAATGTGTAATGTTATGAATGTTTTGTATTAATTCTCTAAAGCTCTAAACGTGAAAAGATCCTCAATGTATAATGAAGTGTTTTCTAAAATAAATTCAAGATTATGTATGAAATAAGTGCGGGTCCTTATATATAGTATCTATCAGGGAACTCTTAAATCTATTACATATAAAATATATTTTCAGTATATTGAAAAAAGGGTTCATCAAATTTAATTATTTACGAAACAAACATTCAAAACCAAGTGTCATTAATTCAAAAAAAAACATTGTACAATGATACATATTCAATAGGAAAGTACATACTTATGCTATTAAGATAAAAAACCCTTCATTATAAGAAAATACACCTGTGAGAAAATGGAATGTCTCCTAGATCTGTAACTTCAATCCATACAACGATCATTTGATGATCAATATGGCCATTTATAATGGTAATTTCATATTTTTTTGACATAAAAGAATAAATATGGATATTACATAAAATGGGGAGTCATAATTTTTGAATGAAAAAATAATCCTACTATATTTGTAATAATGGGACCAAGATTGATGATTAACATAGGTTATATCGTATATTCACAAAACATACACATATAGAGCCACTAATGGTATTGGTAAATTATGGAAAGGGGAGAAGTGTCGACAAATGATAACATGGATTAAAATTTATATCATTGAAAAATAATCCCATGTGGATAGTTATGAAAAAAATCAAGATCCACCTTATTAAAATTCTTGAAGCATTCCCCACAAAATAGATAGTGAGTCATTAAATGTATCAGGGCTACTAAAAACCACAAAACATGCTGATGTGGGACACTATCTATGAGAGGGCAGAAACACTCAACTAGGGTTCTTCAGGCTTGTATCATTGAAATATATATCTCTATATCACCCACAAAACCTTCTTAAAAATTAAGAAACACAACATCAAGAGGATTGTAGAATATGTATCATGTATCACATAGAAAATCACTAAAAGGCCCATATACTATATATAAATATGACAGATTACAACAAATTTTCATTACTCCTAATTATGTAGATTGTTATATGAATAGTCAAATAAAGATAAATATTTTAATACTAAATGATTATATATGTAATTGTCCTAATGAATAGAATTTTTCATGGGACAGAAAATTATTATATATAATTATATTATAAATATAGTTATTTGACATTGAATAAAATTATTCTATATGACTATTTTTATGGATGGCTTTTTTTATCCACGCTACATTTCTAAGAAATGGGTTAATGATCACTATATGGAAAAGATCACATTGTAGGAAATTCTAAATAAGCTCCAATTAATATATATATTTTTGGGGATGTATTAAGTCTGATAATATTTATATATATTTATTAACTATTCGATTTTATGAGTTTTGATTGGTCATTTCCTAAAATGTCTCATTGGATAGTACATCGTGGATTTATGAAGTAGGGTAATGTAATATTAAAATATTTATATACATTAGTGGTCTTGGAATATCTTCACAATGTGAAATATAATGAAGATTTACCACTTAGATGGTATTTCCACATATTATATTCCATTTAACTTTTTAAATGGTGTATTATACCAATATACTTCATTTATATAATTAGAAAGAGATAAAAAAATATAATAAAATTACCTGTATATTGAAGCATTTTCATATTCGGATGGTTTTGTATTTAATGTATATCCATCTTCCTGGTTTCTTATGTATGTATGGAAATTATATCCTGGATTCAGTTTGAGGTGGAACCATAATCAAATAAAAATGGTCACATTATTCATATAATAAAGTGTAATGAAGACATGTGGGGATAATTGTACCCCTCAATATATTTAAATTCTATATTTATATTTTTTACTTATTTATTTCTTTGAGTCATAATACTTATGAATCAAATGGAATAAAATAATGTTTTTTCACATTTATGGTTGACCTATAATAACCTAGAATCTTACGAGAGGACAAGATACTAAGTGACTTTAATTATTATAGACATTATGTTTTATTGTGGACAGTCTAGTATATCGTAAAGTCAATATTTTCATTTTAATAGAAATATAATTCCTTATAAATATATATTTTAATTTTATTGAGTCCCAGATAATATTTTCTTATTATTAGGAATATTCTAGTGGGATCAATGAACAATGTCACATCCTTCACTCTATCATTGTCTCTATACATTGTTTAATTTTTATTAATTTATATAAACTAATAATTATGCTATCTATTTTTATCTCTATACATTACATTAAAAAATAGATCAATTTGGTTACTAAATTAGTAAATATATATATATATATTTATATAATAAATTTATAAGGGAGATTTAATGGTATGGTTTTATATTAAAATATTTTTGATGTTTTTACAATGAGTTTCTCATTGATTATCTATGGGGAATCATTAAATTTAGTTAAAAATCATAAATGGAAGAAAATTTTTATTTTTATGAAACAATGAATTTCTTTTTCCTAAATTTATATTTTTTAGAAGTGTGGGTTGTCGATGAGTCTCATGATTATTCACTAATAGAGTATTTAAGGGTGACTTGTGTGTTGTATTTTTTTTGGGTTCATTATAGTAAATATTTTTGATTCTTTATGGAAGGTCAATGACTCTATGTTATGTACATTTTATTAACAATAACAGATTATATAATTTCACAAAATTTAAATTATTATCATACTATTAGATGACTCTAGTTTGGATTTCTCTTAGGATAATGGGTCTATATAGTTTATATAATTTAACAACTAGTTGGTATCCCGAATTAATTTTTATAAAACTATTTAATTATAAAATCATCCATAATAATTTTATGCATCAAAACAATATCATGATATTAAAATCAGAAGATTTAGGGTCAAATATACGACGAAAAAAATATGAAAAAATGGAAAACATGACTTTTTTATATTATCACAACCATTAATAAATATATTTAAGATAAAAAGTGCATCACTCACTTTACAATTATAGTATATATTAATAATAATTGATATTTCATATAATAATATACCATTAGTGTGTTTTTTAATCTGTGGATTTTTTTCTCTTATATATTTTATTTAACATTATCAATAATCCACTTCCATTTTAATGCATTATACTATAAGAAAAAATCCTGTTATGAATGTCAATGGTGAATGGGATCATTTGAAATATATAAAGTTTATATTGTGTATTCTACCACCCACTATTTCATTATTTGTTCGTTATAGCCTACTTTCCTGATCGAACTAAAATATTTATTGTAATTATTCTATAGGATTGAATAATATTTTATTCCAAACAGCTCACCTTCTTCATCTTCATGTAAATATTCATGGATCCTAATCAATAATATTCCCTCTATTTTCCTCAAATTTATATTCTTCTTCATATAATAATAAAATTAGGTATTTAATATAAAATCAAGAAGACTCAACTTTCTATAGATTTCATCCCTTCAGTTGATAACTAATGTAACCTATATATGGATATGTAAAACTATCACTGTCTTCTTCCATTTAACATTCCAAAACATCATGAAATAATCTTCTGTCGATGAAATTTTATCCACTATAAAATAATGCATGTGATCATTAATAATAATTTTGAGGTCATCACATCATTCTCGATGGTGTGACCCAGTCCAAATAATGTTCTTCTTCTTGATTACATTCATCATGTTTGGTTAATTTGATTCTATATTATATAAAACATCATATTTATTATTTAATATTAATTTTTTTTAAATAGGAATTAATAGTATACAATAGCCTTATAATTTTACCATGTGAGGATTATTATGTATGAAAAATTTATATTATATTGATTTACAAGTATTGTTAAAAATGTTAAATGATATTTTCCTAGGCTTCAAATAAATCATATATAAATTAAATTATTTATAGGAAAAATAAGGTGATGTTTATAAAGATATAGAATACATCTTATAATATCATTATTTTATTCCTACATATATTTAATATGAAATTTATGGATATAGTAATTTTTCAGTTTTTTCACCGTAGAAATAATGTATACTCCCTAGAGAAATCATATTTTTGTTCATCAAACTCATAGAAATATATCGTATATATTTAGTATATAGATCACAATTTATATATTAAAATAATTTTAAAAAATATTTCATATATACTTAGTATATAAAAATTTATATTAATTTATAATATATAGGAATACAAATATTATTACATTATTTATAAAGACTGTAGGTCGTACATATGCATGAACATAGAATCCACATTATTTTTGTATTGAAAGAAAGAATATTAATGAATGTATATATATATAATTATAGTAACATTATTATCTCATATATAGAATATATATTTATTATATTTATCCTTAATGTATTCCATATAATGTGTGGATGAATTACATCACTTTGAGGAGGATGTAGCCCACCATTAAAAAAGTAAAGTAATAATATTTAAAAAAAATAGAAATCAGAAAGACATGATTTATATAAAAAGAAAATAAATATAAATAAATAATAAATATCAAATATATCTTATTAAAATATCATTTCAATCATAATTATCATCCATGAGTGGTGGTAAAGGGAAAAACGAAGAACATAATTTTTTGAGATGGTAGTTCACTATACAAGAAAAACATTATGATTGTAACCCATTGGATGGATATTTTTGTATGATTCAGAATAATCCTTAAGGGAAAAAATATCAGAATATTAATGATAAATTTTATATTATAAATTTATGGAATAAGAATATTTTTTTTTAATTGGGAAATAAAATAAATAAAAAGAGCTTAGATAAGGATTTTACATATTCATTGGCTAACTCGTTTTTCTTTGTAAAAAAGGACTTCCCTGGTTATATTTTTTCTCAATGGGAGGATTGAATGAGTAAGGGATTCATTTTTGGATATTAATTGTGAGATTTTTGGTGAGTCAATGTTCTTTATATGTGTGAATTTGGGTTATAGGAGAGTGATGTTTTACAGTGGAGTGATATTCTTATAAATAATTATAAATGATATTCAAACCATGTTTTTTATATGAATTGTGTCTCCAATATTGAATGAAAATTTATTAAATGGAGTGTATTGTCAAAATATTTCTAGAAAAAATTATTTTGAACAAGATTCTTGGTTATTTTGGGACTTATGATTAATTTTTATTCATTTATTAATCTAATTTTCCCTTAATTATTAAAATAATTTTAATTACATTCACTTATATTCTTAGTCAAAAACTATTTTAATATTATTATATATTATAAATTATCATAATTTAAAAGATTAATCAATTTTTTCAAATTAAAATCACATAATCGGATGAAATTAATTACAATTTAATCCCTGAGAAGGAACACCAAGGTTTGTTTATAAATTAAAAATTATTTAAAATTTGGTTTTTTTATGTACAATTTTAATGTGAAGTTCATTATAAATAACTAACCTATATTAATTCATTTATATTTGATAAAATTAAACTTTAAAATCAATTTTATTTAATTTTTACCTTATAAATACATTAGATGAAAACAAATTTGTATAATAATAATTAAGTATTTTTCACAATTCCTAGAAAAAGGATCCCCACTGAAAAAAATCATCCAATTTTAATTTTTGTGTTTAAATTTTAAAAATAATTCTTATTTTGAAATTTAAAATTTATTAAATTTATAAAATTTTCATTTAAAATGGGTTCTCAGTTACAAGGCGATAATACTACCTCTATAAAAATATAGGTTTTTATATGTTATATTTTTTTTGTTCATATATTATATCCAGAAAATATATTGAATGAATATAATAAAGCATATTTTATTGAATATATAATATATATGTTTCATTAATATCATTCAGTAATAGTAATTAATTCAATTTATAAGGATAAAATTCATTTAAGAGCACAAAAGTTGTTTCTTTAAAAACATTACCTTTATATTCAATTGGTTATTATATTCATTTCTAATTAATTTGTAACCAATGAATTAAACAATGAATTTTAATATTTAATTTCATAATATTCACAACCTCCATCCTAATGGATATGTTATATCTTCATATATAATGTAATTATATTTTTAATAATGTATTACTGTTTAGTAAAACTCTGTCATTCTTGCTATAAAATCCATCGAGTCATGTGAATCATGCATGTAACATAAGATAACCTCAGTGTTATCTATAGTGAAAGTTAAACATTATATTTCATGTAGAGCACAATTCAATTGATATTTTATAATAAAAAAAAATCCAAAATTAGTGATGTAAAATAAAAAAGTATTTTTAGTGTTGCATGAAACAAAAAATATAAAAAATATTAAATTAATATAAAAAATATTTCAAAAAATCTCATATTGTTTAAAAACATTTAGTGATCCTACATAGATGAGATCATGAGGACATACCCAACAATATAATTTGGATATATTTGATGTTCTATTGGATATTCCTATATATGGACATGTTTATTGGTATCCTAACTAGTGATCATTTTCAATGTATGAAATTTGATCAAATACTAGGATGTATTGAAAATACAATGGAATTTATGTTTAATACCAGTATCTAATATTGGGAGTATAATTGGTGGTATGTATGTTTTTAATAATCAATATCAAAATTTCACATTTACATGTTAATAAAGTGATATCATTGTCATAGAAGATCAAAATGATAGTTCCTTGATAAATCTATTGTCATGGTATTCGATGGTAACCCCACCTAGTAAGATCAATAAATAATAATAATAAAATGGATGATGAAAGATGTTGTGTATTCTGTTGGATGAGATATCATAAGAAAAATATATTTTATGACATAATGTTTATTGGTAGTATGGTTTTAATTTCTATGATTATTCAATATATCTTTTGGGGCATTGAAGGATAATATAATCTACACTTTTTCGATGAATAATATTCCCTGATATAGAGATATGGTATGATAGTGTCACACACAACATCATATTCAACTGTCTAACATATTTTTTTGAATATGTAAATAAGACATAGCTTATCTCATAAATGGATATGAGAGTTCTCCAACAAATTTATATTTTTGATTAATATTTAAAATCATTATATCTCAGTATTGATTTATTAGTTTGAATTTAATTTGTAGTCATATTTTCATGTGGTTAAGTATATACATGGAATTATATTATACAAATAAATATTATATTAATACTAATGGACCATTTAAAAATATTTGGATTTTTCGGTTGAGTTAATGACTTTAAATTATTACATAATATATTTAATTTATATTACAAGTATATAATAAAATATTATTAATAATTATGATCTAGTTAGTTAATCATAACTCTTTATCTTTTTCTTATTAATTATATATTAAACATACAAGTGTTCGGGGAACTATAACAAGGTATTTTGGACACCCATAATATAATAATGAGTAGAGCTCTATTACATGTACTATTAATCATTTATAATTGGTATCTTATATATAAAACTGAATCCATGGGAGAAAACAACAATATTAGAGTTGTTTATCTAATAACACATTCATATATCTAAGTCACCATATTGAGGTGGTCATTACATCATCGAAATAATAATAGGAGCATCATGATAGAACATAAAATCTGATGATCATAGAATTTGTATAGTTGATAAGTGTGTGCATATCATCTATATGGGTTCCACTTTAGATCCTTTAAGAAATGGTGTATAAAATTCATGAATTATTAGCTCATTTTGATTCTAATGATATAATCATTCTGTTTTAAATTTTTATAGTTGATAATTCACATGAGATCCTCAGATATTACATGTTCATCAATTAATGTAGTTGATGATGAATCATTACACCAAGAATAAAAAGATTCAAACCTTATCCCACCGACATCTATTTTACAGCATGTGACCATCAAAATTAATCTAATTAATATATTACAGTGGGGAATTATTAATAATTATATTGAAATACATGTCAAACATCAACCTATTGGGAAAATTTATTTTAACTAAATAACATTAGACCCAATATTTTTGATGTGACAATAACAATATTAAAATCTATTTAGCCTCACATTGAAGAACATCAATGTAGGTAAAAGGGTTATTCTAAAAATCAAATCATGTATTTAGAATTTTGATGGGGAATCATTATTTCATAAAATTTTCTTTATGGGAAGGTTATACAATGATTAGGAAGGAGGGAAAGTTCATCCCAAGGTACATATGATGATTTCTAATTCAATGAAGAATTGGAATTGTGGATTATCATCTTGAAATTCTAACAAATCTCTCAGAAGAATAAATTGTATCCATACATCACATTTAAAGAAGGATATTCCAGATTCAACATATTTTTTCTACTTAGAATGTATTAGAATTGGAACCGAAACTCTCTCGTCGTGAAGAAACCTTCTATATTCTTACTCTAAGAGAGATACCATTATCCAATTAGTTGAAATTATAGGTAACTCTACTCTGGAGATATTAAATATTGGAGGAAGCAATAGAGAAACATGAGGATGTTATGAATAATTATTAAAATCATTTTTATAAGTTCATATCAACTATATTTTGAGGATGTTATTTTTAGGGGAATAATTTAAAACATCACAACTTTAATATTTATTTCAATTCAAGCACATCTGATATCATTAATAGCTAGAGATAGACACACAAAATATTTTAAATGAATCATGAGTCTCTATTAAAATATTATATACACATGACCATAATGAACTACCTGTTAAATTAGATGGTATGAAAAATAATTAAAAAATTAATAAAAAATATATAGTTTAAATGTGTGTATTTGTTTTATACTTATTAAAAATAATAACATAAATAATTTTTATGTAAGTTTAATGTTTTATGAAAAATATTTTTTTTTAATGAAAATAGTTCATCACTTTTTGACGCTTAAGATACAATTAATTTTTGAATGTTTGGAAAAATTAATTTTTTAAAATTAACATAATATTTGATATAATTATAAAAAAAATATATTATGTTTAGTTTTTTGGTATTTTATTTTAAGTGTCAATGTTAGTTTAAAGATAAAATATATTGATATTTATTTAAAATCATTTTTGATTAAATTATTTCAATAATAAATTAAATTTTAATTATTATTTTAAGTAAAATTAGAAAAATTAAATAATGATTTATATAATTATGGTAATTGTGATCGATTTTATGTTCACATTAAATATAATAACATTATATACCTATATGTATTTTTTATTTGGGAACCTTATTTCTCATTGAATTTGTATTTATAATTTAAATTTAGTCTCTCAAACAACTAATAATTGAATTTAAAAAAAATATATCCCATAATTGGAATCATGAATAATTATATTGTCCCAAAGGGTCAACATATATTTTTACTGTTATCAACTGTAACATTATTTAAAATTAAATACAACAATTCTGGTCAAACTGATTTATAGTGGGTTAAACGTAGTAGATTATAGTTACAAGAACCCACCATTTTATTCAAAACCAATTTTAAGGTCATATATATGCCATATATAATCAATGGTTCTATGATAAACCATTTTATATGAATTTTAAATCATATAATATTTTTCGTAATTGATTATTTCCAAAAACTCCATCAGTTTCATCTCACCAATATTTAAAATACAACCCCTTCTCCTCCAACCATTAGTCTTCCATATAAAGTTTGACCAACTAATATCATCCGAAATAAAATACCTAAATCCATACCCTAGTAATATAATCCTTGATTTGATTCTAAATCGATCCTTGAATTGATTGTGATGTGGAACTATAAATGTATTCTAAAAAAGAGATATTATTTTGAGAAATAATGATTTTAATTTTATTTATTCTTCCACCTTCATAAAATATTATTCAATAATTATAGTACAATAAGAAATAATATTATATAAACTGTGATTTAATTATGATTATATAATTACTTATATCCCTATGTACTTCGATCAAATGGAATGAAAATTGAAGATCATGTGCAAAGACGACTACCACATCACAAATTGAATTAAAACATTTCCAATATAAAGAGTTCAAATATAGATATAATGTTGGATTTAATTCATTCATATCATATTTAATATATTTTTGTACAAAAAATTAATATATCACACATTTTTCTTATATTCCATGTCATTTAAATTATTATAATATCGCTCATGTGTACAGTGGTCTTCCGCTTTGTACAATGAATTGATTCATTTTTTCACTTATGATTTACATGGAAATTAATAAGGATACAAATTTTTTATATATGTAATATATATGACCATATATTGATTCCATAGATTTAATATATCACCCACCATATTATGTTTTCAACTATTTAGGTAATGATAACAACACTCATATAAACAAATAACAAACCATCACTATAATATTATATGATTCATTAGATATGATATAATATAAATAATGATTAAAAAAATATAACTAATGAAAAATAATAATTTTTGATAAACCTATTACAATTTGAGAGATTATTTACCAATATATTACCAATATAACCAATAATATTCTAATAAATCATACATGAGAAAAAGGACTATAATAGTTAAAACAATAAAAATAATAATATATTAATAAAAAATATTATGTAAGATGTTCTAAATGGATCATATACGATATAATGTAAATATGGTAAAGGTAAATTAACTAAAATCTAAAAAATTATAAAATAGTTTGAATCACATTCATCCAGAATGAAACACAACATAATGGACTTCATCTCAACTTTCCATTATTAAGGAACATTCTATTATTTTGTGTCTAATTTCTATCAAATAGTGTTCATATTGAAATATTTTAATGTAATATAATCTATACATCATATTCCATTTTTTATAAATTTGTTAAATAACTTTTTTATCCATGGGGATTTGATATGATAGCTTGAAATTGGCAATGAATTTCACAAATCAATTTTTTTTCAATGGGTTATATGATAATTTCAATTCCCCAGATATTCTAAAATTGTTTTTCTAATTAGTTTTTATTATACTGTTTTGTATTTCCACTTGATCTACATGAATTTAAATTTAATTGAAATAATAACTTCATTTATTATTTCTCATATGAAACATATGAATAGTGTAACAAATTTTCTGATATTTTTTATTTTATTGAGTCAGTTTTGTTTATATACACCTATTTAATTTCATGAACTGTATATAATACACAGTGATATATTAATCATGAATACATATTTATTCATAATGGTCAATGTTTCAATTGGTGCTGATCCATATTCAGTTTATTATGGATATGAATATTTCATAAACCATATATCATTCGTACATACAATGTTTCCATTAAAAGTTTTTTCAATGTTGTGGGGGAAATATTGATAAATCTATGTTTCATAAAGAGTGTAATTATATTTTGATACGGTATAATTTTTAGGAAAATAATTGATTAATATATATAATCTTAACTAATTAAAGATGAAATTATGGGTGGCACTCAGGTTTATATATCACCTTGATAAATCAATATGTATTAAGAGAAAAAGCCTTTTCCTTCACTAAATTTTCTTAGAACTGTAGTTTTCTAAAAAAAGGAATTGTATGGGTGATATGGGTATCAGGATACATGATATCATGACATTCAATTATCAAAAATATTTTTATTGAAAATAATTTTTTATTAATATACACAATATTTTCATAATAATGATATTTATAGATGGATTTCATTCCCAATTAATTAATTATTTATTTATTTAGTAATTTACATTTAAGTATTTGTATTTCATGATTAATTATGATATATGATTTTATGAATAAATGGATAGCTTATATATTTATTTACCTTACCATATTTATTATTATTTATTTCTTTAATGTAGTTTATTATGTACCGATTTCAAATTTTCAATTTTAGGTCACCCTTATTTTGATTCTTTTTGATGAATAAGAAAAGGAAATATTTGAATGATTTTTAATGATGTTGTTCATTTTGTTTTCTTATGTATTATGTTTTATTTTAAAATACCAATGTAAATTAGGTATTATTTATATATTTTTTTCTATAAAACGGTTAAACTGATCATTACACTGGTGTTTTACAACTTTGTATACATCCCAATGTAATAAAATTGGCACTGGCTCTATGTTACTATAGTTGGGGATGTTACATTTTTTGAAATCAAAACATGATTAATAACAATTATTAGTTTAATTCCACTAAAATGGTTATTTTTAAATATATTATCATGTATTATATAATTTATAAATTGATAAATATTACAATTGATTTTTGGAGGACATTTATTTTATTATATAAAAAATATCTTTAATGTTGACTCAGGTCAATGGAGTTATAGATTCATAATATAAGAATTATGAATCATGTTTTAATTATATCTTAAAAAAATTATATTGAAATTTAGACCATTAATGTAATAAGTTAATTAAAACCAAGTCTCATCTCTTCTTGGAATTTGTAGTCAACAAACATAAAAAATTGATAACATAATTATAAAACATACCGATGGATAAAAGGATTGGTAATATAAAGTTTTTCCTGAAACATTGTATTGTACTAAAAATCATATATATTAATTAATTATGTGTTTATATATATATCTACGGTAGTTACGGAAATGAATATATATCCATTCCAAGCGGTGCTATTCCATACAAATTTATTTGTGATGTATTCATTTCCCATGAGATGAAATAGAAGATGAAAATGTGTTTTTGCACAAAAATAAAAAATTTACAAAATATTGATAATTATGATATTATATGTGAATGGTTAGGATAACATTCAATATGGTATGATAAAAAATAATCTAGAATGATTTCATATAATTTTTATTCATTTTATTTGGTAAACATCATTTAAAATATTTAATTATCAAAATAGGGTTGTCTTTTAGAGACAAAAAAAACTACGGTGTTGGAAATTCTTTTTTTAATTAACATGATTAAGGTTTGTATAGGAGAGAGTTCTCAATATTAATTCATAACTGATGATATTAGTAAACTTTTTGTAATTGAGTGTAGTGACACACCAATAAATTAATTTTTACATTCATAACTATATTTGACCATTTTTTAGATAATTTATTTTTATCATAGTAACTATACAGAATGATATAATTTAAACAGTAAAATATCTATACAAATTTACCTAAGAATTAAGAAAATTAAAAAATTAATTAATTATTATTAATAATATATATAAAGTAATTTTTATATAAGAAAAATTGAATTGAAATATGTATTTGTTTAGAAAAATCCATTTTTAAACATTGAATGTAATTATTATAAAAAATTTTTAATGATGATTCTTATACAATTAATTGGTTTATTTATCATAAATGATTAATATTTTTTTATAAAATAAATCCACATTATAATTATACGTTAAATATATTTCAAAATAAAAAATAATTTTAATAAAAACATTATTTTTTATTACTCATAATTAAATAATTAATATATAAAAAATACAAAAAATTCACTATAAAAAATATTTAATATGTAGTTAAAAAATAAAGTTCACTTAATAAAATTATATTTCAAAAATTTATTAATTTTAAATTTAATTCAGTTGTAACTAATTATGGGAAAGTTTTAGTTTATAGTAAAAATATTTTTTTTGATTGAAAAATTACATAACATTATTATAGAGAAAATAACTTGTAAAATATAATCAAGAATATTAACATGATATGAATTTAATTTTTAATTATCATTGATTAGGTTGCGTATTTATTCCTAGTTAATGATATTTTTTCCTTGCAATTTTATTCATTACATAAACAAGGTTGGTATTTTTATCTAAATGATTTTTTGATTACCTTGTTTCTTGTTATGTCATATAGATCTTCCAAAACACCCCTGAGGAGTTACTGTTTTATGAAAACCATACTCTCTATGATCTAAAATTTAAACTAGAATGTATAGAAAATAAACTTTCTCACCCAACAATACCTCCTCATGTCTAGTAATGTGAGATTCATCTACTAAATATTTTATTAACAATATAACCTAAAATTACTATTTTACTATATATAATCTTAGATGTAAGGCCGCTAAATTTTAAGCTGATCCCACTTTTTCAAGATTATCATATTTAAAAATATATAATTGACATAATTATAACTATGTTGTTAAATAAATAAAAAATTTATAATTATATACATTATGTATCATAGAAACCATTAACCCATATTATTGAAGATTACTTTAATTTGATAAATTACTTTTTTTCCTACTCGAAGCTCCCCTCATATGTTACTATATGATATTTACCTTCTAAAATAAATCATCATAACAATTATGATTATAAAAATTTCATTTCACTTAAATTTCCATACAACACTAGAGTTTTGAAAGAGATTTCATATAATTCCTTAGAAGATTCTAAGTGGATACCACATTGTAAACACTTATTTTATAAAACAATCAACAATGAATGATGTGGTTCTTAAAATCCATGAAAATTCATTGATAGACACCAAATCATATTTTCTAATTCCATATTTTATTTACTCTCACTCTCTATAAATAATATTATTAATAGTTTTTCTGTGATTTAATTCTATATCCAATGATATTTGTAGTTATTTATGATGATTTACGATAAATTTTAATCATGATCATACAAAATAGATATTATGCCACCATGTAACCTGAATATTTATTAAACATAAATTATAACAATATTATTGAATGATATAGTATTATAAAGGTATTAAAATTATCATATTTATAAAAAAAGAATCAATGAACAAAAATGGATTTTTATCTCAATATTTATTTAGCAATACCACCCTTAAATCCATAGATATATTATCCAATTTTCATTCAGGAACTCGACAGGGTCAAAATTTCTCTACATTTTTTGGTCTCAATTATATAAACAATATTAAAGTTAAACATTTCAAAATATAAACATTTATAAAAATTTTCATTCCTTCTCAATAATAACATTTAAGATGGCCTCATAAAATCATAGTGGATCTAGTAATATTTAAAAACTGATGGATCTTATCCAACATAGAAATTCATTTTTCAAATAAAAATTCCTTATAGAAGAATATTTTTACATAACCTAACAATTAATCAAATATAATAATTAATTTGATATAATTTACCTTCATTATACCGTTCTAATAGTAATATTATACATGATTTTCCTTCTACATATTTCTATTTTTTTCTTTTATAGATTATTTTAATGATTCCAAAACTAAAAAGTGAAAATGTTTCTAGAAAAAATATCAATCCAATATTTATAATCTAATATTCTAAATAATCATCATCCAAATATAGAATTAATATTTATAGGTTATGATTTTGACTCAAGGTGCCAACTACATTATTTTCATTACATGGATGATAGTCTATTCTATCATCATAATCCTCTATCTGTTCCTAAATTATTCCATGATGTATGAAATTTTATTCATTTTAAATACACTTAAAACATTTATGGTTATTATATATGTCTCATTTTATCCAAATAAATAATTACATTAAATTTGAAAAATAAAAAAATTAGTCAACCCAAGTATAATGTTATGGATAATTCATCCATTGATTTTTCAGTTATAATTATGGAGATAAAACTATATTATAAACATGAAAAACAAAAATCCAAGAGACACCAGTAAGGAATCCATAAAAAATTGCATCACATTTTTTATTGAAATGTTTAAACTATATTATTATCCATTATTTTAATTTATTTCTTAAAACATTCCTCAAATATTTTTATAGATGAATCAAACATCCTTTCAAGTTATCATATATAATGGGATATATAATCCATTTTTTAGGAAGCTACCTGTACTAATAGTCTAATATATGAAAGAAATATAATATAAGAGACAAATTTTAGGAAATTTCCACTATTCCACCATTTTGTATATGGCTTATGAGTTTTTCTATCTATACAAATTTTCTTCTCATGCAATGAAATATGATACAAACAAAGTTAATGGTTAATAAATAATATATATAAAAAATTCACTTAATTATTGGAATAAAATCCTTTTTTTCCGTTATGATCAAAATCATGATAAAATTATATAATGTAATCAATTAAATCAATACTAATTTATTAAAATATAAAAATTATATTATTTTAAAAATATAAATTAATATAGAGTTTTAATTATTCAATGCAAATGGAATAATCCCCAAACCACTATTTCTATGAATAATATGAAAAGATATAATTAAATAATCATGTTCCAGGACATTAAACTAATGGTAACCAAATACATGTCCAATCATGGTTACATATTGAGAATCTAGAAGCTACTTAAAATGGTCCTAAATATGATGAAATAAATACGCGTTTTTAATTGAAATGATATTAGGTTCTCTATAATTAGTGAGACCTAAAATAAATTCATATTTCATTTAATAAACAAAATTGGGTCACTATAATATGAATATCTGTGATAGAGGAAGCACTTTTAATTTTTTTGTTATAACGTTATTTTTAATTCAAGTAGTTCTATTACCATAAATTAGTATATATGTTTTTTATTTTAGTTTAGAGTGTTAAAATAATTTAGTAATAAATTCATCATACTAATCCATTATAATACATTTAAGAATAATTTGAAATACATATGAAAATACATTTACGATTGGAATAAAAACAATATTATTAATTTAGATCATTTCAATGTCATGTGAAAAATAAAATCCCCCTATCATTATTCAATCTCATATCTTATTGATATTTTATCTCATGCATGGTATCATTCTTAAATAAAAATTCGAACTCCCCACAAAGATTTAATATTTAATCTTTGGCTCTATAACATATCTTTTAATAATAAAAAAATAAAATTCTTTCCAAGAATACTGTTAAACTCCACTAAGTTTAATATAACTATATTTGTTAGAAATAAAATAAAAAAATTTATGACATGTAGGTCCCTATAAATAATAGTTAATCTAATTTTATAATAATTAGTTTTAAAAAAACCATTTCAGGAAGTGATATTTTCATCCTACTATAAAATATTGGATAAATTAATTAATTATGTGCCCAGAATCAAACATTATATTTCTATATTTTAAATAAACAATTATTATACATTTACCTATTTATTATATGGTCCTACATTTCCTGTGGAAGTTGTGAATGATCAAGAAACAACGTTTTTTTCAATCTTCATTATCTCCATCAATTAAATTTTTATTCATACATTCACATTCATAATGGATCATACCATAATAATTAGAACATTTTATTATAACATTATCATAATTTAATTAATCATAATTATTTTTTTCCCTGTTATTGACAAGGGAAAACCGACACATATTACCATGCCAAAAACTAATTGAAGATCTTAAATGATAAATCCCAGAATAATTTTATCCACATTTATCACTATAGAGAATAATAATTTTATTGCCTTTATATTTTTTTGATGAATCATACCACATTGTAGACCACCTAGAAATAATGTTATCCTATTAAAATTAAATATCAAAAATATGTATTTTGATCTAATCATTACATCAAATAATTTTTTTATTATATGGATACTCAAGATAAAAAATCACACTTCATTAATAGGGTCATAATAATTTGTAAAATTATTTATTTTTAATCTCATTTTCATGAATGAAGATTAGTTATTACCTAGAAAATCACAGAAAATTTGATACATAAGAATCAACTGATCCCACTTTATTCTATAACAATTAAATTAGTTTGAATCCTATTTTATGGTGATCAAAATTTGGAATTAATTCTTGTGGAAGAAATTAAACAATGTTGTCAAATACAATGAATGGATACCAAAATTCTCCTTAGACATATTTATATAAGGTGACCGCTGATATGGTTTTCCTTCAAGATGATAAATTAAAAGGGGTATCTTTTTATTCTACTAATATCTCAAAATATGGAATATATATTCTAAATAAATATTCTAACCTTCATCTACCATTAGTCCAGATGTTCCACTAAAGGATGGAGGGAGTTATGTTTATAACTTTTATATTATATAATTTTTCTTTTTTATATAGTTTTATAGATCCCTGATATTAGGTTGAAAATTTATAGACCTTATTAATTGAGTTAATAAAACAGAAAACTACCTAGTTCTAACTCCAAAATAACATTTATGGAGAAATTGATGGGTATAATTATGTTTGTAATCCTATATTATTTCACTTCTTCCATCGGTGGATAACCATTGAGAATATTGGTGGATTATAGAATGTTTAATTTTAATGCACAATATATAGATGATGTTAACATAATAGTAAATTATAATATCTTAAAGTGTTTTTAGTGTCATATTAAACACCAATATAATTTAAAATATTACATTTATATCAATTATAAAAACATAATGAATAATTTATCCATTGTAACATGATTTAATATATTTATTTCTTCGTAATATATTTCAAAAATATTTTAAGAATATAATTTAAGATAAATTAATTTTTTTTTGTAATATTGTATACAACTGCACCAAAAATTCATTTCATAAAAAAATTATTATCAGATGTTTACATGCGTGAATCATTCATGATTATTTTTATTCATTCTAGACATGTCACCATTGAACATGATATAGTCCCAACACACGCATAACCCTTGGGAAAACAATTGATAATCTAGGATGCTAAAAATAGAATCATGTGTGGAATATAAACAAATATAAAATTTGTTAGTCCTTATGAATATTTTAGAAAGATGAAAATATAATTTGCATTTATTAAATAAATATATTTGAGATATAAATACTAACTTCTTAATTAGTATATCAACATCAATAACAAATGTTTTAAGAGAAATTCACAACAATGTATAGTAGAAAAATCATAATCATGATATTTAATTAGGAGAAATAGTAGAACCAATGAAATTAAATCTTTGACCACTATCTGATAATATACATTTCATTAATCACGAGTTCATTATATTACCTTAAAAAATATTAATTGAATACAATAGTAATCAATGAAAAAAAATTGGGATCCTAGGAAATTATTTAAAAAATCACCCTTATAAGAACCCTTAAAAAAGTAATAATATTCATAGTTAATTTCATCAAATCCATTAGGTGTTACATAATTCTTTTTAACCCGTAGTTATGATAAAATGATTTCTCAATCTATATAAATATCACCGATTATCAATTTAATGTCATGATAATACTTAATAATATAAAATTTACCAGTACCATATAAAAAAAATATGTTAAATCATTCATTTATATATGAAAATATTAAAAAATAATCTATTACACCCATATGAAAAATATCTTTTTTATTTACAGAGAAATAAAAATCAGAATCCTTCTCAATAGAAAATGCTAGAAATAAAAATTTATTTAAATATGGTATTATAATATTTTTTTCAAAAACCATGAAAACAATTAGATTAATATTATTAAGTATTAATGGAACATATGGTTATAAATTATCTTCACTAATAATTTGATAAAAAACAATTGTTTTACACATTTAAATAAAGTAAAAATAAACCATTATAGAAAATAGTGAAATGTATCAATTTTGATCAAACATAATGAATTAAAAATAATTCCAAAATGATATTTAGAAAAAAAACTTTAAATATACAAGATCTTTATAGATAAATGATAAGTGACATGGACATGGAGGGAAAATATTTTATGAAATTTTAAATAATAATTTGATAATAAATACCTTACCACATCTCAAAACATTCCACACATGACATTCCCAATCATGAATTATATAATTTTACATATTTATTACTTGATTAAGATGAAATTTTAGTGAAATTTACATTAGCATAATATCATCAATTTATTTTATTACCATGGTTTATAGAGTAATTAATTTTTTTGTTAATATTTCATGTTTTAATGTTGTCCAATAAATATCGTAAAATAACATCACTTTTTTGACAGTAAAAAATGGTTTCATGGTTTCACTATATTCAAAATATAAATATTTTATAATTTTCAAGATTATATATTAATTACATCTTATAAACCATTCATGTAGGGAAACCATGGAAAATTAATAAAAATGATTGTGAAGGTGGTATTCTACATGTATGCATGAACAAAATTGACATTTTCAAATATATTGATGCGATATAAATATGTAACTTAAAAATTTTCCAGAATCATTATTATTTAATAAAAATGTGATATACATAGAAATTCCAAATTTGTGAAAAACTTTGTTAGTACATGGTGTAAAACAACATAGATTGCTTTATGTACGTGGTATTCCACACGTAGACACGAGTAACGAATTCCTATCACATATGATGAAAATATAATGAAAATTGGAATTATACAAACATAATAAAAATTTCTTATATATCAAAATTATTTCTAATTGTATATTTATTTTTAGTATTGGTTTTAGAGTGGAATAATAAGAAATAAACATATAAGAACATGGTTATACATTTACATATTATTTGGAAAACATTCTAAATTGTAATAATTCAGACTTATAAATTATTCTTTTAGTGATAACATAATATCTATAATTCGGGTAATGAATTATAGAAGCGATGTGTGTTGATAATGGATGATATAGAGATCTCTATGTATTTGAATAATTTTAGAAATGGGGTTCTTTTTAATTATAAATAATATTGGGAAACTTGTAAATATCCCTATATTTTAAATATTTTTAAATTCATAATCAAGTGATACTAGAACTAAAATAATAAAATTAAAATTTACTATTGATAAGGGTCAAAATAATGATATTTAAATAGAATTTCATTTTTATTTTTGGACAATAAATTTTACTATTAAACAAAATTAGATTGTTTACTCTTCACTGGGGTAACAAAATCATTCCTGGAAGACTTTTTATTATTGAAAATATTTAAATTCAACACATTACAACATTTTTTATCTTTTATACAAAAATAAAATATGTTATTTATAGTTATTTTTATAACTAATAGTGTCTATTTTAATATCAGTGGGATATATGGATGGGAAAATAATGTTCTTATAATAATTTTTTATTTTTAAAATTCAATTTATACAAATATCAAATACACTTATGATTATTTTGAAAATTATAGGGTTAATATTTGTAAATAGGGAATAAAATGATTTTAATAAAAAATTTAAATAGAATGTGCCTGTTTAAATACTAGAAATGTATTATTTTAATTTTTTATAATATTTTAATATTCACATAAAAATAATAATATCATAAAATTAAAAAAAGTGAATAGAAAAAATTCCATACGCTAATTTAATATGTTAATTTCATTTATACATATTCAATTTAATAAGTAAAAATGTTTTATATACTAAAAACCAAATATTTATATGAAAATATCCAGTCTGAATAAAACTATTTATCTTCTTAATGAAAATTTATTTAAATTTTTTTATAACTAATACGATTTCACTAAAATATAATAATTAATTTTAATAAGAAAAAATTATAAATTTTTAGTATCACATATAATTTAAAAAATAAATAACGGTCTTCACTTTTAAATAATATTGGGTTCATAGATTTAATATAGTTTGGATTCCCCTATGACACCCAAAAAATAATTTTTTAGAAAATGAACATTAATTATGTATTTTTTTATTTGTTGTTTCCAGCCTTTCCATTCCATTCTAAAATATTATATGCATCACTATGAAAATTTATTTATGTGAATCCAAAATTTTTATTTAATTATTTTATTGTAATTTTAATGAGTTTTAGGTAACCGTTTTATGAATATTTATTTTTGTTCAAAGAACAAATATAGTTACCCATGCATTCTCTACAACTAACATATTCATGTTACGTCAAATAGATATTTGACAAAAATAATGATTCATAATTGTAATGATAATGTATCATTGAGATGAACTTTTATATTTTGGAATTTTATATTTATATAAGTGGTGATTATTAATGATGAACATGTTTTTTCATCAAGATGTCATTGATGTGGGATATATGAATATTATTAATTAATGGATTTTATTATATCCATATTTGTTTCATGTTTTTTATGGAGGAATTCATATCATAAATGAAATTATAATGATATGGATTTATTTATAACATTTAACACAATCATGAAATTCTGATTATCATTTTTATAGAATAAATGGTTTCAAATTTTTTTATTTACCACATGATATAAAATGAATCCATATTAGTTTTTATGTAGAGTTAGAAGGATCATCATCATACATCAAATGATAAATTTTAATATTTTTATCAAATTTTATATGGTAATATGGATCATTTATTTATAAATTGATTATTAGTTTGGTATATATCCTCAATGAATCTCCATGAACATATTATAAAGAACATATAATTTAGTGAACATTTATAATATAGTTAAACATGTTTTTTAATTAATATTAATCATATTTGGTTCAATAAAAGCATTGGTTATGTTTCATTCAATATTATTTGTTACTGAAATTTACATATGCAAATAATATTATTAATTTATAATATTTAATTATTTCAAAAGATATAAAATAATTTAACAGAGTATAAATTATAAATGGATTAGTATCAAATCATACATGTATCATACATGGATATTACACCCACATCCATTATTTACACATTAATGTTATTATTGAATTTTTTTACATTATATAGGTTTCATAAAATTGAATTTATATTTTGGTGGTATCCCATATATTTTACTTTGGAGTTATAGATATTTTTCATTACGGATATTCTTAGGAGAAATGATATTGATAAAATTTTCATTTCAAGGTTAATTAAGTGTGTTTTTAGGTTGTATCATTTATAATCCATTTTTACATGATATCATTAGTTATCATTATTAATTTATAATGATCTCATTAAAAAATTTTATATATTTTTTGAGATGAGTTATTTTGAAGTTTTATTTTCTACATAGTCTCTTATGTGTGTATATTTTTGTCATATTTAGTTCTACATCAATTGTATTTGATACATGATTGTTATAGAATTTTCTATTTATGCATGAAATACCAATAGAGTGTTAATTAATTATAGATTTAGATTCTAAAAATAAATACCTCACTTTTTATCTTGATAATTATATAAAATTTCTAATTTTTAATATTTGATACCATTAACACTTGTGATAGCCTATTATGATTGAAAACAATTTACAAACCTTTTAAAATTACGATCATTCTATCAAAATGGGTTAAATCAGAACATTACATTATTAAATGATATCAAATATTGTCTAATTTATATTATTAAGGTATTTAATGTGGAAATGAAATGTGTCTATATGAAATCATTGGTTATATCATAAATAGATGTTTTGAAAAACCATTTTGTAATGATCCATGATTTACATTGGGATTTTAAGTGAGTTTATTATTAGATAACTATTGTATACTCATTTAATCAATTAATTTTTTATATCATGTAATGTAAATTCATTTTTATATAAGTATTATTTGATAAAATATTGAATTTCATATTTCATCATGTAGATTGGAAAAATATTTAGATTCACAATCCCATTAAATTAACTATAAACTATGAAAGGGTATATGCGGCTCACTCTATACAGTCTGTAAGATACCAATCATTATAGATTTGTATCATTATCATTGTTATGTATTATTATACCATTTATTTGAATATGATTTTCTTGAGGCTTCTATTTGGTGTGTTTAAGTTAGTTCCGAAGTATTTGTCAATGTACATTTAGAAGTGCACAGTTGGCACCCAATTTTCCCTTATCATGATTCCTCTGAAAATAATTTGTACATCCCACATGTTGGGGGAATTGGATAGTTGAGGACTTTTATGTTAAATTATTTATCAATTTAGGAAAAAAAATTCACACTTTTAGTTCGGGGAGAATTACTATGGCTAATGGATTACAAAATGGTGTGCATCATCCCAAGAAACCATTCGAGTAAATGTTAAAATATAAGATTGTTTATAAATAACTCATTATCCCCACCATTATTTTTTTATATTATCCCTCTATTGAATAAGCCCTACTTATCCCAATTTTAGAGGCACCATTGGGGATTTTAAGGCTCTGTAAACACATTTGTTTTCAAATTGATGATCTAGTTGAAGAGATCTACACAAGCACAACATTTAATTTCTTCATCATTTGGTTTTATCTCGTTATATCTCTTCCTATTTAATATTTCTGTCCTATTGAATATGAATGTTTTTTATTTGATTTTAGATGTTTTAAATAAGGGTTTCAATTGATTTAGTTTCTTTGGATATTGTTCCTAGGAATAGAACATAGGTATCCTCCAACATATTGAATTTGAATATTCCACATAAAATTTAGGGTTATGGTTTGGATAACATCCATAAAAAATCTCCCTGTAGGTGTCCTAATTTACAATTACCATAATATTTATTATAAATTTATTTTTATAATTGTGAAATTATAAATTGTATTTTAAAATGATGGTATTAATTTATTTCATTGATATTTTGAAAACATATGTAAATCCCATAAGAACTCTTTGAAATTATTTAACTAACATAAATAGAAACCCACAGATTCACAAAATTCACTATAAATGGTGACTAATAAATTCTAAAAATGAGAATAATTGGTTAAAGGAATTGAAAACAATATTTAATGCTTCATTGATAATAATATTTAAATAATTTATTGGCTTAGTCATGAAGTGTTAATGAATTGTGAAATAATTGATGTAAATGATTTAACAATTTGATGCGGGAGAGCGTTTGATTCTAAAAATCCCTATTTTGTGCCTAACTTCCACTATAGGCTCCCAATGTATGAATATGAAATTGGAAATAAAATTAATAATGAAATCAGGAGAAATAACAATTTGTGAAATTCCATTGGTGTATGGTTCAAGCACATGCATGGGAAGAAGCAAGTCTGAAGGGATCCATTACAACTATGAACCAAGGATTTCGTGTGTTTTATTATCCAATAATAAAATGTGAACCCTTTTTAATTTTATCATTATTATATATTCTTTATAAAACTAAATACAATATACATACTGGATATTGATTAAAAACTATTACTCATTCCATAATGAGTTTTATCGATAGTCTACTCAGGCTGACCAATCGGTACCATAATATATTTCATGTCATAGAAACATAATAAAAGAAAATCCTATTTTAGATTTATGATTTCGTGTTTGGGATAATGCATGCCTGAGGGAACCGAAAATGATGTTTGGATCCATTGGGATTTGTTAATGTGTCTTAATTTTTTATTTTCATTAAAACCTCACACTGATATGACATGAAATATTTTGTTCTTCTGTTTCAGATATTCATTTCCTACATTATATTCATCATCTATTTCGTGTAAATAATTAGGTTTCTAGAATAATGATGGTTATTTATTATTATATTTTGTTTATTTCATATTTTTTATGTTGTGCTACTTTTAGAGAAGGTATATTTCAACCGTTTTAAATATTATACCGATTCTACTAGTAAGTAGCCTCTAGAGTTTGGGGAGGTTCATTTGAGGTCATGTTGAGAACCATCTCAGGACATCGACATGTGGAACCTTAGTTGAGATGATACAAAGTTATTTCAAATAATTTCTTTCATTCCCATGTCATGTTCATTAGAAAAGGTATACCAATGACCCAGATAAAGCATGCCTAGATAATGAGCTCATTTATGTGAGTGGATAACTCGTGTATGTGAGAAAACCCATGTACCAAGGGCGAGATTGATTTCATTATTGTTTTTTGTCATAGTTTAAATTATTTGACTTTGAGTGATGCACTTGTAGTGTGATTTTATTTTATTTTATGTTATTTTTCTGGTGGCCTAGTTTAGAATGAGAGTTGGGTATAGAATTATCATTTTATGATGTCATGAGTAATTTTGACATTACTTATTTTAAGTATTCCCAAATAATCTTGATTTGATTTTATTATTTTAATTAAAATTACTTTTTTTATTTACCTGCTTTTTTAGAAATAATATATAATTATGAATTTATACAGAATAAAATATGTGAAATTTTAATTTTAAATGCATTAAATGGGTTTCAAATGAGAAACATGATATATGAAGATATTTTTCATTATATTATCGATGACCTAAGTGAGGAATGGTTTAGGGAAATGATATTTCTACATTATTAATGCATGATGTGGTATTAAGGATAACTAGTATTGGATTTATGTGAATCCATCTCAAAAGAAAATTAATTATGTGATATGATTTCTACGATGTTTGTATGTATTTTTATAGAAATGAATCTATGATGATGTTTGTTGATAGGATGAAAGGATGACATATATATAAATGATCCTCCAGTAGTGGAACAATAAGTTTCTATAGTTTTTGGTGTATAAGGTAGGGAGAACTTCCAACAGAGATTAAAACTATTTATAGAATTTATGGAGAGGGGCCTATGGTGGGATATTGAGAAAATGGCAGACTATACATTGGTGTTACAATTGCAACACCCTATAATCATTTCCAGAGAGGCTATAATTGAGGTTATTGAGTACATGATTCAGTTTATATATAAATTTCATCACCATTTATTTAATCACGGGCAAGATAGATTTAAATTGACTTTTTAAAAGTTTTGTAGATTAATGAATCAATATTGCTATAAGGAAACATGGGATGAGTATCTGGAGAATATGGTATGGATGGAAATTTATGATTTGTACTATAACACTTTTAAATAGAGATGCCTGAGATGGTGTGTATAACATTGATTATTATTTTTACCTAGGAAAGTATATATGAGCTGGACTATGATGATCCCTTAAATGAAATGCAGTGCTTTGTTCTGTCACTAGAAGGGGATGAGGAAACATTATTGAATCCTTTTTTGGATGAAATGAAATGTGTGATTTAGTACTAGTTAATCATATTTTTGTTGATAAATTATTCATGGTGGTGGGGATTAAGATATCATCTATTAGGGGAACCTGAAAAAGGATTTCAATGAAATTTATGTATCTTGTACTAGATGACTTAGAGATTTTCCTTATGGGATTGTGAACCATAAAAACAATAACATCAACAGTGTAATGTAAAATAGTATAGAAAGGGAGGAGGATAAGTATTTTGTTATGTAACGGAATTTATTTCCTTCATTGGTTTTAGTAGGGTCTCATTTAGAATCACTTTCCATAATCTTTAATGGATTGTTGATCCCGATAAGGAATGGGAAAATTAAAATATTGTTGCAGAAACCATCAACCGATGGGTAATGATTGAGGAGTTGGGGAGTTTCTATCTAATAGAAAGGGGTCCTTTAATCCATATGAGTCTTTTCATTAGAGTTATTCTTGAGGATGGGTTAAATTACTTATTATATAATTTTAGGGAAATATTTCTTGTATTATAGGAGTGGGGAATCTCAATAGAGTCACACTGTAGCATATGGAATTAGGGTTTGGATAGATCCATGTACTTTATATAACACTTTTGGATTGAGATTCATGTCAATTGATAGTTAGTTATACTATTCTTATTCAGGTTGGACATGCATTTCTTGTTCATTAGCACCTAGGGGATCTCACCATGTAGGTTTCATGTCTTTTTCCAATTGATGGGTTTTTAAATCACTATGTCATTACAACCATAGTGGTCCAGTTGTTGGACATGTATATTTAAGACGTCTCTACCCTCCCAACTGAGAGAGATGTTGAGTTCACTATTAAGCTCATATCAGGTTCTAAACCAGATCCCATTCCAAATTAAATAATTTAACCAATAAAGACTATATATATTAAGACTCAGATATATGAATTTATGGATATAGACTTTATCCATAAAATTGTGTTGCATTAGTGATCTCTGGTTTTTTTCAAAAAAGGATGACATGTAATTAGATTTATATATTGATTTACATATTTTGAAGCAAATGGTAGTGAATAATTTATATCTTCTTTTGAGAATAAATGACCTCAATGACTAGTGGTGTGTATATTTTATATTCATCATGATTGACAATGGGTCATGGTATCATCATTTTAGAGTTAGAAATTTTGATATACTACAAACTTCTTTTAGAATTAGATATATGAATAAATGATTTTTGTGATGTCATTCTGGCTGAAGAGATCTCAAGATACGTTTATGGACAAGAAGAGATATATAATTCAATCATATTGGTATTAGTTTAATGTATTTTTTGTGGGTTAAATATTGGTGTAATCCAAGATGCATGATGGTCATTCACAATATGATGAAATTAACTTTGGTGTAAAAAAAGAACATCAATTATATGCCATGTAATCTAAGTATCAATTATGTATCAAAAGTGTACATTTTCTAGGTTATATCATATCTAGGTGAGTCATTTATGTGGACATAGAGAATGTTCATGTTTTTTGTTTTGTGGAAGAATCTTTTGAATATTTCTTAAAACTATATATTTTTGGGATCAGAATGTTATTATCATGGATTTATCTTTGAAATTTCTTATTTGTAAGCACCACTTCATGGATTCAATTTTTTTTGATAAAAACTGTATGGTCTAGTGCATGTGAGAATTATTTATTCTATTTGAATAGCAATTTGAATATCGAACCAATTTTGATCGTACTAGAACAAGGTGGGGAGTATACTATGTTTTGTGATGCGTTGGGGGATAGACAAGGAGGAGTCCAAATGTATAGATATTGATTAGGGGAATATGGGTCATGATAAAATTTTTAAGATGAATGGAAGTACTCTATGCTTGAACATTATTTGTTTGTGGTGGTTTCATCCCTAATGTGATGTTGGTTCTCTATTTTAGGATAAAATTCCAGTATGTACACCGATCGGAATATTTTAATTTATAACTTTTCATTGTGATATTTTAACCTTCACCATTGGAGATGGGTTTAGAGTGGAAAATCATTTGGTTTTTTTCGATTATATGCTCGTGAATGTAAATAGGGGTGCTGGCACTTTTAGTATGAAGAGTAAGAGTGAGTAGGTTTGTGAGTCTATTTATGAGGGTAATACGATTAGTTTTTTCACTGAGATATATATTGTTGCATAGTGAGGATATAATTAAGATGATCCTCATTTCATTTTTAGTTGAGTGTTCCCATTTGAACCTGGTGAGGGAGATTGATTTTTATGATTGATGGTTTTTGGAGTTGAGAGAAATCTGTGATGGTGGGAATCCAGTATACCATTGGAGTATAAAGGATGAAAAAGTTATCTATATTATTAATAATGTTATTATTTCTACATGAATGTGTGAGTAGCTGTTGTAATAGTTTCAAACCATGAAGTTGTTGGTGCATCCTAGATTCCCTAAAATTTACAATGACCTACATCAATATTATTGGTGGTTGAAAATGAAAAGGGATAATATGATGTTTTTCACACAATGATATATATGTCAACAGGTGAAGTCCAAAAATGAATGAAATTTTGATTACTAAAATTATTTCTCATTCTCAAATAGAATTGGTTTTATGTTTCTATAGAAATTTTTGTTGGTTTTATAATAATATCATGGAATAATAGTGTGATTTTGATTATTGTGTTTCATATCATAAAAGTGTCTCATATCCTTTATATATGAGAAAAATTAAGAGGGGGTTATATGAATTATTTCAAAGGGATTTTGGTACACAGGTGTTTATGAGTATGAAATTCATCTCACCAATAGGCGAGTAATGATAGTACACAATCCAGGTAACAGAGGACATGTTGAGAGTATGCATCCTTGATTTTTACCATTATTATTATACAAACATAATTCTCAATAATTAATACTATAATAATAGATATTATGAAACTATTAATTATTAAGTATATAACTCTATTTATGGTTGGTCTGGTAGATCACATATATGTTGGATGTAGACAAGTGAGTTAGAGTTGTTTGGACCATTTCCCAAGAAGGATATGTATGAGAAGGTTATGATAAGTCATAAATTTATTTCTACACAACAATGTATGAATAATTACTATGTTGAACGACATTCACAAAAAATTTAGTTTATAGTGTGTTATCATGTATTACATTGAGTGTCACCCAATATAGGTCACCATATGATTCAGAGTCTGGATAGGTTGTCACTTAGTTTTATGGGATCATTTGAAATTGTGGAGTGAATCGTGCCAGTGGATCGTCAATTTTATCCCCCAAAGATGTATACTTATGTTTATATTATTTATCAAGGGTAACATCACTAACATTATCACCCAGACCCATCTGATGTGATTGAATTTGATGACCTTGAGATTATGGATGTTTTTTATTTTTTGGATAATATTATTCATATTCTAAATTTTATATAAAATGTGTCATAGGGATAGAATATATATAGATATTGAATGTGTTATCAAATCATAAACATGTTCAGGATGAATCAGGGCATATGGAAGAATATATGTGGGCTACGTGGCATTTGATTTTAGTTTAAAAATATAATTATTCTTTAGAGTATAGCTTTAGGATTAGATCTTATTAGGTGTGAATAATTTAATATAAATACCATTCTAGAGATGAGGCATAATAATTTTTATCTATTTAATTCCATTTATTTTGTTATACATTTTTAGGCATATCATGGGTGTTTTGATATAGTTTTGAATATTTCTAGTCTGTTTTCGTGTCATGAATAGTTTACACTCAGTTTTTCCAAACCATGTACCCCGACCTAGAAACCATAAATCCCATATAGTGTGAAATTTAAACTTTGGATAATGGTTCATAAAAACATTCTTCAATTTAGATGATCCTTAAACCACATTAGTTGGGGTGCTTGAATAAAGTGAACGATATGGGAAAATGTCCACTTATTCCTAATAAATGATGAACATAAATATTAAACCCATGAATTATTCGTAAAAATTATTAAAACTCCTTTTTTATTAACATTATCCATCAATCAATATAACCCCAATTCACATGATCTTATTTTCACCATATAGGATTCAATGAAACCTCAAAAACCTTTATTTTCCAATCAATGATCTAGTTAAAAAAATATGCTCATATTATGTATGTTATTTCATCATTGATTGGTTTCCTATACCCCTTCCTTATATCACTATTTAGAGGAATTTTTTAATACCTTTGAGACGTTCTAGATCATGGTTATGTTGTATGTATTTTCATTATATTTTTTCTCTAGGATTAAATATGATATCTACCTCATCATCATGAATTGGAGTACTCCTCATCAAATTGAGGGTTACAGTATGGAAATAATCCATCAATGACCATGAGGAAGGTGTTCTAATTGCTAATTCCAATATTATAGATTATAATTTTGCATATGTAGTTGTAAAATATTAAATTCCATATTGGGAAGTCATACTTTAATTATAATTAAATAATTGATTTAGTTGATATTTTGGAGCCTACATAGAGCATGACAGACCAATTGTACATTATTAGAGAAACATGAATTGAAACCCATGGGGTGTCCCAATGAACATTAAATGGTGACTTATGAAATGTAAAAGAGGCAATAATTGGTTATTGGAATTGAAATAAATCCTAGATGCAAGGTTGATAATGGTATTAAAAAGATTATTTGGATTAATGATAAATGTCTGATGAGTAATGATATAATTTATTAAATGATTAATCGACGAGTTGTGGGTCAGGAACTACTTCTCTCAATTCCAATGGGTAATAGGCTACATCAATAATCTATTGATATATATATATATATATATATATATATATATATATTTATATTTACATGTGATCAATGATTTATAGTTTATAGAGATCTGCTCTAAAAACCAGTAGATTTCTAGTATCCTTATATAGGCCCTGAATGTATGAATGTAAAATTTGAACAAAAAATTAACTACGGGATCCCATAAAATACTAACATCAAAAGTTCCTATTGTGTAATATTCAGACTCTAGAATGGGATGAAGCATGGTTTTTTGGTTTAGGTATCTGTTTGAACCTATGAATTCATGTGGTCAATTATATTATAAATAATTTTTGAAACCAATTTATTTTTTATCATTTTTTTGTTATACATTAAAAAAATCCTAAAATGTAGAGACTAAGGTTTTTGTGTCTTGACAGACTTTGAAATATTTCTAAAAATAATTCCAGAGCTAGGCGCGAAGACGTCGAGCGATTCCGAGGCCCGGTGTGCCCAGAATTAATTTTATAGAAATATTAATTATTTTTATACTATGCATGTGGCGGGGGTGTGATATCTTCTAAACGGTAGCTCAGAACGAGAATATGAGGGAACGGTTGCGTCCGGAACGTGCCGTTTACCCTAGGCGAGGTGTAAACATTGAGGGCACGGGCCTGCGGTGAGAAACGCCACCAGGGGCGTTTCTGTAAATAAGTAGCAAAGTTAGTGTGCGAGCGTCTGCTCGAATAACTTCTGAACGGAGTCTCAGATGGAAAATCAGAGTCCGCTTTTGCGTTCAAAATGGCTTGTTTAACCTAGGGGTGACCTTAATTTTTCCGCATTGGGCGTCGGGTCCGGGGCGGGTTTGGCGCTGGAGGGGGCTGATATAAATATCGCCCCCCCCCCCCAATTGTTCCTCTCGACGTTCTTCGACGTTCTTCATCGCCGCTCCGCCGAATTGAGCAAACGAAGCGCCCATGAGCTCGGAATTCGACGGCAGACGTTCCAGGAGCACGCAACAGAAGCTCTGGAGCGCGGATCTAAGGCAAAACATCGACGTTTCACCCGCGAGGGAGGCGGTTTGAGTTTTACAATCACGGATCCCAAATTTCTCCGTTTTTCTCTGTTTTGAACCTACAGATGGGTAGATCAGGTTCCGGGGGGCGCGCAGATGCTTCCAGATCTGCATTTGGACCCCCGAGGTGCCTCCAGCGGACCTCAGAAGGTTCGCCAGCGCGGCGCCGGCACGGCAGCGCCAGACGGGGCGGCCCGCAACGGAGACCACCGGCAAGGGCGGGCCGGCGGCGGTGGCCGGTCCAGGCCGGTCCGGCCTCTTTTCTTATACGGGGGTCTTTAAACCCCTGTATCTTGCAATCCGGGAGCCGGATTCACGCGCAGTTTCCTGCGACGCGACCCTGACGACGAGGCGAACCCTCCGGTGTGGGATCGAGGATTTAAAGGTTCGAGATCGTGGCCAGGGAGCTAGAAACGTCATCATAAATTATATTATTTTATTATTTTATGACTTCGGGCCGTTGTAACTTCTACCTGGAGCGTATGATTGACGTGTCGTTAGTGGCGTTGAGACCCTGATGATACGACGGACTTTTTGAGATGGTTTTCTGGTGTTGGGACTGAGAACGGGGTGCGGGCCCCACGAGGCTGGGTTTTGGTGTTTGCGGAGAAACGCAGATTTTGCACGAGAAGTCCGATTTTGGCGGATGAATAATCGATCCTGTGTGTTTTTCCTAGAGGAACACAATTGTGCGTTCCGTTCGATGACTTTTGGAATCCAGGCATGTTCCCCACCTGAGTTGGGCTTCGGTGAATAGTGCCTTTTTCACCGGGTGTCCGTTTCGGACGAACGAGTAGTCGATTCCGCTTGTTTTTCCGAGGTGATCGTTGTAGGGTGATCCGCTCGATGGGTTTCGTGATCCTTGTGTGGGCCCCGCACGATCTAGCTATGGTGAATAGTGCCTTTTTCACCAGTGCTCCATTTCGGGCGAGTAGACAGCCTATCATGCGTGTTTTTCCACGTGGAACGCGATGGTGGCCTCAGTTTTGGTTTAGGAGGTGCATAGTGTGGCGTTGCGGAGGGTCGCTCGGGTTAGTGACATTTGGGCCAGCAGTGGTTAAGGGTTCTCCCTTGGATTGTTCCTACGATGGTTCGTGTGGTATCATAACCTTCATATGGGTTTGTGATCCTCTCGATGGGTTGTTTAAACTGTTAGATTTGTGGTATCCCTCCAGTGGTCCCGGAGTGGATCCTCTAGCATCTTTACCCTAGATCGGGTTCTAGGTATCGCTATGACCGCTTATTTACGGGTAGTGATCCCCTATCTAACAGGTTAACCCCGTAGGGTTCGTGGAATCATCGGAAATATGATACCCTACGTGGTGGGCCATGCTCAGTAGGGTTGTGGCATCGTCGGGTATATGATCCCCTACTCAGCATGTGGTTTATAGTAGGGTTACAGTATCGTTGGTTATGTGATCCCCTACTCAGTGCATGGTTTCGGTAGGGTTGTGGCATCGTCGGTTCGATCCCATACATCGCGATTTATACTAGATAGGGTTCCGGTATCTTCGTGACCATATTTATATGGACGATGATCCTCTATTTGAGTGTGAGTTTCTGTCGAGCACCAGATCGGGTTGTGGTATCCCCCAACGGATCCTGGGTGTGATCCCCTATCTGTGTGAACTAAGTATGCCAGATCGAGTCATGGTATCCCCCAACGGACCCTGGGAGTGATCCTCTATCTATGAGCTACGATATTGGATTGGGTCTTAGTATCCCCTAGTGGACCCTAGCAGCGATCCCCTATCCGAGGAGTTTGGTGGTTATGTTATTTCAGCGAGTGATGTTATCCGACGAGCGTGGTCTCTCGGGTGAGCATCTGAGATGTTTGTTTGGGACCCGATGGAGTGTATCTCTCGGATGAGTGTCATCTAGGATGACAGTGATCATGGGGTGTATTCTCCTGATTGTGGACAGTTGCTGGTTACAAGGTCGGTACCTCTTGTGGATTTTTGGCGTGATATGAGTATATCTAGATTGTTCAAGGTGTATGTATGGGCATACACCTGAGCTGAGCTGAGCTGACTTGTTGTGTTTAGCTGAGGATGGTCTCGAGATGGAGTTTCTCTCTCTTCTAGGTTCCCTCTGGATGGGTTGAGCGGACTGTTGCCTTTCAGTTGCTCCCTTGGGTTTTGGGTTTTTGGGGTGCCTACTGAGTATGTCTATACTCACCCCTGCACGGGCTTTCCCCGCACATGTTTGTGTCTTGTGCAGACCACAGGCCCTTCGAAGGAGTTCCAGGAGGACCCGGAGCAGGCGGAGCTTTGTGAGCGTGTTAACCGGGGTGTTTACTGGAGCTGTGCCGAGGGATCTTTCCGGTGGGTGTTTGTGGTAGAGTTCCCCTCGTCAGAGCAGTTTGGACGTGCTTGTAGTTTTCTTTTGGTGGGCCCTATTTTTCCCTTCTGTACTTCTGTTGTACTCTGGTTTGGGATAGATGTATGCATGCATTTCCTTTTCAGTTTTATATATCTCTGCATTGTTTCATGGAGGTGTTTGTAGGGGTGTGCGTACAGGTACAATAGGCTAATCCCTCCCATGTGTGAGATAGCCTACTCGGCGCTGGTCGCCAGCCCCTGGCCTATTAGATGCGGGCTTGGGGAGTCGTTGCTCGAGCCCCTTGGGTCGGGTCATGACAGAGTGGTCTCCGAGCAGGTTCCACCTTTGGGATCTCAGATCATAGCTGGTCTAGCTGTGAGCTTGGTTCGGGTTGCATAGCGGCAGTGCTAGGATGTTTCGAGTTCGGATTTCAGGCCAGGGACTCCAGTGTTGGTGCAGCGGCCGACGTATCCATACCCCAAGACTTTTATAACCTTCCTTTTGACTTGGGACATTCTTACATTGGTCGCGGGGACATAATGGTACATGCATCATATAGGACTGGGTTTTTGGTTTTTCCTTGTCCTTCTTAAGTTAGCTCTCCAGATATACTCTTTGACTGTGGTGCGTCTTGAATGTATTTCAGGATGCCTCCACGACGATAGCCAGCGAGGGTTCTGCAGCAGGATTGTGCTGATGACCCGCCCTGTGTAGAGTCTATGGAGTAGGGTGCAGGTTCTGAGGTTGCACCTCCAGGTGGTCTGCCAGTTGAGCCACAACCTGTCGAGCTGCTAGTTGTGCTGGCGGTGTAGGACGAGGTGGCGTGTAGGCTGAGTGCGCTGCACGAGTTCCAGAGGCAGCGACCTCTGAGGTTCCGGGGTGATCCAGACCCCCAGGCAGCTGATGACTGGCTTGAGGTAGTCGTCCGAGTTTTCCGCCTACTGAGGAAACCTCCAGATCAGATGGTGGTCATAGCGGCGAGCCTTCGGCATGGTTCTTCCGGGCGATGGTGGAGTTTGGTGATGTAGTCCCATGATGAGGAGACACTCACGGGGGCAGAGTTTGAGTGGCTCTTCAGGGAGGAGTTCTATCCGGTGACGCTGAAGTCAGTGCGGATCCAGGAGCTTCTGCAGCTTCGACAGGAGAGCATGACTGTGTCGGAGTACTCAGCGAGGTTTACAGACCTGTCGCGCTACTCCCTGGATATGGTTCGAGACCCATTCTTTAGGGATCGGACCTTCGAGCAGGGATTACGTAGGGACATCAGAGCAGGTGAGGTTTCCTTATGCCTGCCCACCTATGCTGGAGTGCTGGAGCGAGCATTGGTGGTGGAGAGTTTTCTGGCTGAGCAGATTCCCCCTATTAGTGATGGGCACTCGAGAGGTGAGACTTCGTCGGTCGAATCGACATCTGGTATCCGACGACAAATTCAGGGGTCTGGACGTGGCCGCCGTTTCAGGAGGCGTCCCCAGGACGGAGGATCTGAGCCTCAGGGCTCACAGGGCTCGCATGCCAGTTTTGGTCAGCCTCAGGAGAGGCGGTGTTACGCCTGCGACGGTCGGGGACATCTTTCTAGAGATTGTCCGACCCGACGTGCTGCTGAGAGGGAGCCGGTCGATGGACCGCCTTGGCAGAGGCAGCGTCTCGAGCAAGGAGGTCCGCAGGGCAGCGGATCAGGTGCAGCAGGAGGTCGTGGTAGGCGGTATCAGTTGCCACCACCCCCACCCCTAGGGGGTCCATGCCATGCTCAGGGAGCTGATGCCCGAGGGTGAGGACAACTGCATGCCCTGGAGGCTATTGACCCAGAGGCACTGCGGATGGATAGAGGTACACCTTGTGTATTTTCTACTTACTACAGTAGTTTGATAGACACTATTTAGTGGTACCCTCCTTTTTTTTTTCTTTCTCGAGTTTTGTTCAGGGAGTTGGTAAAACCCTATGTGGGTGTTGTTCGTCATGCTTCGAATGCATGAGGAGGGATCCTTCCCCCACTGAGACGCGTTTTTGGTGACGCGATTAAAATCATGCAGGCGATTTAGTGCCGCCCAAAGAGGATAACATTGAGTTGTGGTGGATGAGTCCCTCTTACTTATGCATTCGTGCATGAGTGTTGGTTGGTGAGATCACTGGTGTGTGAGACCCAGTTGAGAGCCCAGTCGCTTTCCTCGAGCATAGGGATTTTTGGGGACGAAAAGTTCTAAGGGGGGGGGAGGATGTAGTGACTTGGGTTTTTGGTCGTTCCAGAATTTGGAATATTTCTAATAATAATTCCAGAGCTAGGCGCGAAGATGACATGCAATTCCGAGGCCCGGTGTGCCCAGAATAAATTTTATAAAAATATTAAGTATTTTTATACTATGCACGTGGTGGGGGTGTGATATCTCTTAAATGTTAGCTCAGAACGGGAATCTGAGGACTCTGTTGCGTCAGGAACGTTCCGTTTACCCTAGGAGAGGTGTAAACATTTCGGGCGTGAGCCTGCGGTGAGAAATGCCACCAAGGGAATTTCTGTAAATAAGTAGCAAAGTTAGTGTGCGAGCGTCCGCTTGAATAACTTTTGAACGGAGTCTTGGATAGAAAATCTGAGTCCTCCGTTGCATTCAGAATGGCGTGTTTACCCTAGGGGTGACCTTACTTTTGTTCGCATCGGGCGTCGGGTCCGAGGCGGGTTTGGCGCCGGCGGACGGCTGATATAAATATCGGCGCCCCCCCCCCCCCTTATCGTTTCTCTCGACGTTCTTCGTCGCCGCTCCGCAGAATTGAGCAAACGAAGTGCCCAAGAGCTCGGAATTTGACGAAAGACGTTCCAGGATTGCGCAGCGGAAGCTCTGGATCACGGATCTAAGGCAGAACGTCGGCATTTCGCCCGCGAGGTAGGCGGTTTGAGTTTTACAATCCCAGATCGCAAATTTCTGCGTTTTTCTCTGTTTTGAACCTGCAGATGGGTAGATCGGGTTTTGGGGGGGCGCGCAGATGCTTCTGGATCTGCGTTTGGACCCCCGATGTTCCTCCGGCGGACCTCGGAAGGTTCGCCGGCGCGGCACCGGCGCTGCGGCCCGCGGCAGAGAGCCGCCGGCCAGGGCGGGCCGGCGGCGGCGGCCGGTCCAGCGTCTTTTCTTATATGGGGGTCTTTAAACCCCCGTATCTTGCATTCCGGGATCCGGATTCACACGCCGTTTGCGGAGACGCGACCCTAACGACTAGGAGAACCCTCCGGTGTGGGTTTGAGGGTTTAAAAGTTCAGGATCGTGGCCCGGGAGCTAGAAACGTTGTAAAAAATAATATTATTTTATTATTTTACAACTTTGGGCTGTTGTAACTTCTACCCGGAGCGTCCGATTGACGTGCCGTCAGTGGCATTGAGACCTTGATGGTACGAAGAACTTTTTCAGATGGTTTTCGGGTGTTGGGACTGAGAATGGGGTGCGGGCCCCACGAGGCCGAGTTTTGGAATTTGCGGAGAAACGCAACTTTTTCACCAGGAGTCCGATTTTGGCTGATGAATAGGCGATCCTATGTGTTTTTTCCGAGAGGAACGCAATGGCGCATTCTGTTCGATGAGTTTTGGAATCTAGGCGTGGGCCCCACCCGAACTGGGCTTCGGTGAAGAGTGCATTTTTCACCGGGTGTCCGTTTCGGACGAGCGAGTAGTCGATTCCGCTTGTTTTTCCGAGGGGATCGCCGTGGTGTGATCCGCTCGATTGGTTTCGGGATATTTTTGTGGTCCTCAAATGATATAGCAATGGTGAATAGTGCCTTTTTCTCCGGTGCTCCGTTTCGGGCGAGTAGATAGCCTGTGCTGCGTGTTTTTTCGCGTGTAACGCGATGGTGGCCACGGTTTTGGCTTAGGAGGTGCGCAGTTTGGCGTTGTGGTGGGTCACCCGGGTTAGCGACGTTTGGACCATCAGTGGTTGATGGTTCTCCCTTGGTTCGTTTCTACGAGGGTTCGTGTGGCATCACAACCTTCGTATGGGTTTATGATCCTCTTGATGGGATGTTTAAACTGTTAGAGTTGTGGTATCCCTATGGTGGGCCCGGAGTGGATCCTCTAGCATCTTTACCCTAGATCGGGTTCTTGGTATCGCTGTGACCGCTTATTTACGGGCGGCGATCCCCTATCTAGCAGGTTAACCCCATAGGGTTCGTGGCATCATCAGAAATATGATCCCCTACGCGGTGGGCCAAGCTCAGTAGGGTTGTGGCATCGTTGGCTATATGATCCCCTACTCAGCATGTGGTTTATAGTAGGGTTACGATATCGTTGGTTATGTGATCCCCTACTCAGCGCGTGGTTTCGGTAGGGTTATGGAATCGTCGGTTTGATCCCCTACATCGCGAGTTATACCAGATAGGGTTTCGGTATCTTCGTGACCATATTTATATGGACCATGATCCTCTATCTGAGTGTGAGTTTTTGTCGAGCGCCAGATCGGGTTGTGGTATCCCCCAACAGATCCTGGGTGTGATCCCCTATCTGTGAGAACTACGTATGCCAGATCGGGTCGTGGTATCCCCCAGTGGACCCTGGGAGTGATCCCCTATTTGTGAGCTACATATACAGGAGTGGGTCTTAGTATCCCCTATCATACCCTAGCGGCGATCCCCTATCCTAGGAGTTTGGTGGTTATGTTGTTTCAGTGAGTGATGTTATCTGACGAGTGTGGTCTCTCGGGTGAGCGTCTGAGATGTTTGTTTGGGACCTGATGGAGTGTATCTCTCGGATGAGTGTCATCTGGGATGACAGTGATCATGGGGTGTATTCTCTTGGTTGTGGATAGTTGCTGGTGACAAGGTCGGTACCTCTTTTGGCTTTGTGGCTTGATCTGAGTATATCTGGATTGTTCAAGGTGTATGTATGGGCATACACCTTAGCTGAGCTGAGCTGACTTGTTGTGTTTAGACGAGGATGGTCACGATATGGAGTTTCTCTCTCATCTGGGTTCCCTCTGGCTGGGTTGAGCGGACTATTTCCTTTCAGTTTCTCCCTTGGGTTTTGGGTTTTTGGGGTGTCTACTGAGTATGTTTATACACACCCCTGCACGGGCTTTTCCGGCACATGTTTGTGTCTTGTGTAGACCACATTCCCTTCAACGGAGTTCCAGGAGGACTCGGAGCAGGCAGATCATAGTGAGAGTGTTGACCGGGGTGTTTACCAGAGCTGTGCCGAGGGATCTTTCCGGCGGGTGTTTGTAGTAGCGTTCCCCTCATTAGAGCAGGTTGGATGCGCTTGTAGTTTTCTTTTGGTGGGCCCTGTTTTTCCCTTATGTAATTCTGCTGTACTCTGGTTCGGGATAGATGTATGCATGAATTTCCTTTTCAGTTTTATATATCTTTGAATTATTGCATGGAGTTGTTTGTGGGGGTTTGTGTACAGGTACCATAGGCTAATTCCTCCCATGTGTGAGATAGCCTACTCGGCGCTGGTCACCAGCCACTGGCCTATTGGAGGCTGGCTTGGAGAGTCGCGGCTCGAGCCCTGTTGGGTCGGGTCGTGACATAAAATATATAGACTAGATATCACTATATATTCCATTAGTTGTGGCCTATTAAATTTTACCCAAACCTACTCAAGATCCCTCATTGGTACATAGATAGATTTCAGGTTTTCAATTCTGGATAAGGGATAGAGCCCTGTAAAAGTTGGATGAGTTGGGATTTGAGGTGGATCATGGATGAGAGAACCATACATGATTTTAGGACACAATAGGAGTTTTAAGTGAGATATGATTTTGGGGATTCTCTAGATTATTTTCACTGATATAACTTGAGATATATAATTCATTGTATTTTTATATAATTTTACTACTTTGGATTTATCATGTGATGCTTTGTCTTATATTGGCTTTGTTATTATATTACTTATTTCTTGTTTTCTTTTGGATGTTTTATATTTATGTCATAAATTATTGAACTTTTATAATGTGGTTTATGTCTCCCCATGTTTCCTATTCGACCATTGTTTCTAGTCAGCAGTGTCTTGAATATAGGGAGGCACACTTGAGATCATGTGGGAAACTGAATCGGGGCACTGGTATGTGGCACATTACTCATGGAATTATATGTTCCATTGTATATTCCTTTTCAAAGAATGTGGTACATATAATTGGTAAGTAATTCTAAGTATTTTTTTATTTTCATGTATTTAATTTTTTTTAAATAATTCTCAATGTATATGATACATAATATAATACATAATTTGTTTCAGATCACATAATGGTAATTTGAAGATATTTATCATTAATTTATTAGATATAATTTATTTATATATTAATTTAATATTACATATATTTTTCATTGTGTTATATAGTTCTTATCTATTATAGAAAGTGAATTATATAGTGGGAAGGGTTGACATATTTTTACAAAGAAACCATCCATGTTATTATAATATCAATGTGTAAGTAATTTCTAAAATTTTAAAAAATAGTAGAGAGGTTTATATAGAGAATGATAATTAAATATGTAATTATATAATTTTTACTATAATTTTTATTCCAACCATAATTTATTTTTGAGAAAATAAAAATTCCACAGAATAGCTGGTGAAAATAAAATGAATTCATGATATTCTCTTGAAAACAGTGAATTCCATAGTGATGTTTGCAAACTACATACTATATATGCATAACTATAATTTTTTAGAAAATCATGTATGCTAAATAAAGCGAATACCTCTCATAGGATTGTGTATATGATATAATCAACCAACATTCCTATCATAAAATTTATAGATGGATAATGATGGGTTGTTCAATAATTATGTAAGGGATTCATACGATGAAATAATTTGAAATTTCAATTTTATAATTACTATTTTTTTTATAAATTAATTTCACATATAAAAAATTGAAAACATACTCATTTTGAAAGGTATAATATATTAAAATCTTGTTTATATGTCATCATCCTATTTAAATTTCATTTTTTATTATGATAATATAAATAATTGATAGAGAAAATTGATATTGTTTAAATAACATGTCTAATATTAATTTATTGGGGTAGATGTTTGTAATAAACCTATATACTCTACTCATATGATGATTCATTATAAAGATATATTAAATCCAAGTGGCGTAGCAAATAGACATCTTATATTTTTTTCATGGACTCAATAGTATATGGGATGCCAGTCCATTATAATATTGATTTATTGGACCAAAAAAGACAAGAATAATATTAAAATACAAATATACTACATTTGATTTGATGATTATGATATTAGTAATGTTTTGGTCATAAACCCTTGATTTTATGTATTATATATAGTATGATGTAATGAAATAAAATGTATATAAAATTTAAGACCACTTAGGTTAAACTAACTTGTTAAATTTGTTGTCGAGTATGTGGTGGAACTTATCAATGGATGAATCAGATTATAAATGATTCATAACCATGGGAGAAATTACATGATCAACAAAAATATGGATTACTATATTTAGTTAAGGTTTAACCAATAATATTTAATTGTGGAACATTAATAGTTTGTGGTATTATAAAATATTCTCCTTAAAATACTACAACATTATTTCACATTGGTTCCATTCATTCAATTTTAACAACATAATTGATAAATTACATGACATTTCAATGAAAATTTATGTATCTTATGTTGAATACCACTTCTTATTAGGTAATGATGGTCTATGGGACAAATTATACATCAAATTGAGTGGTAATCATTAAAATTAATGTGGTATGGGAGCATTTAATCCTTGATTTTTAAATTTTAATCCTAGTATACAATGAAAAATGATTAGAAGATTCATATAATGTAATAATTTCTATCATGGAATTCTTATTTATCATAGAAAAAGATATCCATTACACATTATATTGTAAAATAGTAAATAAAACCTATTGAATGAGGCTTCCTATAATAGAATATATTACCATGTATTTCTATATGTTTTGTTTCTTGTATACTATTTAGGGTTTTTCATTCTTCCTTATATATAATTGTTTTGTTATATTGAATACTTTCACATGAAATAAAATAATTTATGGTTTGATATTAATATTTTATATAGAAATTATAAGGATAGTCTTCTTAATATAATGTTTTTCATATTTAGAGTTTTAAATTCAGCTATCAAATATTTGGTGCACATTATAATTTATAATGGAATATAAATTTATCTAGAGAAGATGAAATTCATGATGTCTTTGTATAATCACATGTATGTTTTTTTAAATTTTGTGTTTCTTAGGAATCATAGGGTACTATAGGATACTTTTTTGGGTTATTTTTAAATGTATTTAATTCATTAATGAAATAAAAAACAATTTAGTGAAACAAGGTTCATTTTATTTTTAAAATTATAAGATCAAATAATTTATTAATTGGTTTTAGATTATACTCATGTTTTTTTAGATTGGTGATGGTTACAAAATTTATTACAATGCCCCAAGTATGATTTTTTCAATATGTTCTAATATGTAATTAATATGTGAAGAAACATGAAACTCTATCATTTATCTAATGTCAAAGTAGTTATACAAATCATATATATAAATAAGTTATTAAAATATTGGAATTAATATATTTTGGAATTTAGTTATCATGTTAAAATAAATTGGTTTCTATGGATAAAAGATGATATGAAAGTATTTTCTATCTATATAATTGGATCATTTTGAAAATATGATGTGTAGTTTACCTGATATAACTATAATATTATTTTAGATCTCAATATTGTTAAATATAATGGTGAAATGAATGATATTTATTGAAATTTAGTGTCTCATGATATATAATTATGTGAGTTAATATAGAAATTTAATATTCCTTTCACTGCTTTGAATTTTAATAAATTAAATAAAAATATTACTTTTTAAAACCTACAATAAAAATAATATTCCATCTCATTGAATTGATACACATTTATAATATAAAAATATTATTCATTAATAGATTCAGAAAACCTTTAAATCATTTATAATGAAATAATTATTTTTCATAATATTATGATATAGTATTTTATATTATAAAATAAAACTCATATTACCATTATGTGAAGGATTATGTTGTGAGAGATTGTAATCAAACTATTAATTTTGATAACTAATAAACCAGTAAGATGTAATATGTGTGTAAAATTTATTATTCTCTTATTGGTATTAATATAGAACTCTCTTATTTGGTGTCCCATTGCCTCACTATGTGAATTTTAATCATCAAATTTTCATTGAATTGTTATATCCACATCCACTTTATTTATTGATTCTCAATTACCACCATGAAATATTTTTATGATATTATTAAAAATGAATGGGATGAAAAGACTACAAGAGAAATTACAGAGGTCTGAAGAAATGGAGTCTAAGAGAATGGCCCTAACAAAGTGCATTCCACCGGGCAGAATGATCCAGATTGAGAAAAAATAAGAAACTAATCATTTTGAGAAGCAATTGAAGATAGGAAATCCACCACCGCATCCCCTATCTCGAGGTATGAAGAATAGAAGTATGAGCATCCAGTATATTCCATGAGTGTCAAATAAAGTAGATAATGGACCATGGGATTGGACCCTTACCAGAAATTTCATTGCGGAGGGTCATAAAATAAGTCTCAATCTCTGTGAGACATAATCTCCTTTGGTTGAAAAACATGAGGCCATAAAACATGGCGAGATCCTATCATTGGAGAGAGTCACTCCTGCCCAAAAAGACTAAAAAGCCAGCAAACATTGATCTTATATTGTCTCTAATAAATCCACCCCCTTGCATCATAACCATGAAACAAAAACCATCAATATTCAATTTATACCCGAGTCAGGATATTTCCATCGAACCCAAGCACCCCGAATGTGTGGATCCAAAATAGACATGAAATGCTCTGGAAGAAGCAATGAAATAGACAGGGTAGCCATAAGTCTTTTGTCTAACATGAAAAAAATCATGAATGCAGTTTTAGACATTAAATATGATACACAAATGTGAAGCCGTCATTTAAGAGTGATGGATTTCATCTTGAGAAGTCCAGAGCAACCAAAATCCTGTAATGAAGATAGTTTCCCTTTCCTATCGTTCCACAAATGGTTTGTCTAGCGCCGAAAACCACTAATGATGGAAGGAATAATTCGAGTAAATCCAATCAGACCAGCCTATAAACTGAACTAAGGAACTCCAAGTCTTTTTATTCTAATCTCTATTGAAGAAAAGGTATACAAAAGATTCATATTATGACTCATTATAGCATAAGAACTTCGCGGCCAAAAAAAACACCCATTCATTTTACATTTTCATCCAAAGTATGTGGACCATGTAGGACATGCCATACAATGAAAAATAATTTGGAAGATAGCCTTTTTCACCATAGAAGATCACCCCAACAGTGCTATTGGGATGTAATAGATTGAATTCTGAGAAAATATCTGATAGAGATCATACCTGATGTCGAACCTGTGAAAACAAACATATCAAGGTTATTAGAAAGCATGATATTCTAGAAGAAATTTTTTTGACAAGCATCCAGAGTGTTCCGAATAAGGATACGGAAACCGCAAGACACCCTAAATGATATGGATAGAGAGGGAAAGTTAGAGAAACCCATAATTGACCCTGACTAGTTTTGATACCAGAAGCTAACATCCCCTGTGCCAATAATCCACCAAGTGTTTTGCTAGAGAAGAGGAAAAAAGGTAGAGTTAACTTACAGAATCGAGAATGTTTACATCTAGTGAAACTCCCTTCCCAACCATAAGTGTTTTGCATATGCATTTCCTTTAGAGATCTCCCCTCGTGAACTTCCTAGTCTAGCTTGGCATAAAGAGGACTCATATATCCAGAAACACTTCTCAGGTTCAAACCCCACCCCCCACTTTGACCGGCTTTGCCATCTTACTCCATGAAGCCCACTAACATTTTTTCAGGAGATTCCCACCCCATAAGAAGGCCGAAATGGTATATTCAATATTAGAAATCACTTCCTTCTTCACCTTGAGGGTAGATAGGATGCGCATAGGTATGGAAGATAGGACTGAATTGATCATCATAATTCTACCTCCAAATGATAGAATCATGTTCTTCTAATTGAGAATGTGCCCTATGATTTTTTTTTCATATTGTGTAAATGTATAAGTTTTTTTCAAATGTGTATTATAATGTAGAAAATTGATTTTACTCTAGTTTTTGAAAGGTACATTAAAACATAATATACACTAATTGTAATGAATAATTACATATAATCCATAGACTCATTGTAACACCCCGACATAAATCATTAAGTTTATATTGATTTTCAACCTAACCATGTTCATCCCTCTCTGTATGATAATGACTATAAACTAGTAGTTAGTGTAAAATGTCAAGACATTTGGACATTTTACCCCCAAGTAATGTGAAAAACACCATATAAAAAAATGCATGTAACAATATACAATCCTCGTTTATAAAATAAAATTATCATATAACTAATGAAAAAATGAAAAATTCAATGGACTGGAATGGACTCTCTATAATAAAAGGACAATGACCATGCAACCTGATAATAAAATTTGAAATATTAGAAAATAAAAGAATTAAACAATATGATATATAGAAAACTACATTCGAAACCTCCTCCTAGTGTTTAGAATCATAGTGGGATATGATATTCAATTGTCAACATGAGACTTATCATAGCCTAAATATGAAACAATAGAGGGATTATTAGTTACCGTATTATAGTGGCTTCCTTTGATGTGTGCGAGGATAAATATTTATGGAACCACCCTTTTGTTCTAATACATAAGCGATAAAATTTGCTATAGATTTGTGTGGTAATCAAATAATAATAAAATAATAAATAAATTAAGTACTCTTGAAATTCATATAATCTCTGATACACATGTATATAAAAAATCCCAATATTCATAGTGATCATGCATTTATCAAGTTTTCAAAAAACTCAACCATGCTGATATCAAAACTATATTTAATGAATATCTTGGGTGGTGGTTTATAAAATTGATCATTCCATGTATATCTACAAACCATTTTTTCTATTCTAGGTTTCATGTTTAGGGGGAAAATCCTAACACACTAATTATGGATCACACAATTCCCAACCAATTAGGATATAAAAAACAATCATTAAATCAGAATTCTTCCATATTACAATAAAATCATACCTAATATCAGTAAAAATAATGACTCTCTTAGATGATTTTATAATATCAGAGAGAACATTATGACAACATTACCCATCTCATGACGTGTGATTCGTCATTGGGGTGATGTTATTGAATTTAATGATAAAAAACAATTGTTCACACACTCAAGAGGTAATATCAATCCTTGGGATGTTGTTACCATATTTTATAGAGATTAAATATATTCCACTAGAAAATCAAAATGAAACATCTATATAATAACAAAACAAGTATAAAAAATAAGTATAAATAGTCATGTACACACACATTTTGTCAAATATCATTTGTAACCTCATGGGATACACAAACACATGTTTTCAAGCATAAAAAACTTTGTAATGATATAAACAAACCCAAATTTTATCATACATTAATATGGGTATCATATAATATATAAGTACACAAATCTGTAGAACAAAAAAAATTCTTTCTTTGTACAATGAAACACATGTGATTGGATATAAAATGTTATCCCATGGGATACACATTCACACACATGTGATAAAAAATAAAACAAGGCCTCATATTCTCTATAATAAAACCCATGTGATTAGAGAATAAACATTTTTTCATGATCTAAACACATAAAAATGTTTTGAAATTTCAAACATGGTATTATGGGAAACTCATACACATATGTAATCATTATTTATCGATTCACGGATGATATCAATCCAGTGTATAGGGTTCCTTCATGGAATATGTCTCATTTTTTTATTAGGAACGGGTTTTCTAATTAATTAATACTTATGATCCATTAAATATCTATTCATTGCATGAATTTCATAAAAATTTATAACATATAGGTAATTACACCGAAGTGGAACACTTCATATAAAATAAAAAGTAAACTATGAATAATTCTATTGGTTAAATTATTCTGGACCACCTACTACAATACAGACACACCTCCATTCTATTAAAATCATGAATACATTTTTATGCGTATACAAGTCAATCCTTCCTTCATTAGACACAAAAACACATTAAAAATATCATAATAATTAAAAATTGTTTTAATTATATCTAAATTAAATCTAAAAAAACATATTATAAGAAATATCTCAACAAAATGTTAATGTCATAATTTCTGAATGACTAATCAGTTATCACTACTATCCTTAACTATTACTATCCTCCTATGAATGTTCTGTAAATGTATTCTGACATTATTGAAAGAAAAATCCATATCATATGAAAAAAGGAAATAATTATAAAATTAAATTTGAATAATTCAATCCGGGGATGTATGGTATCTATAACACTGTTCAATGGAGCTCTGGAAACTTTGGACACATTCTTAATGACACATTAAGAAATATCGAAAATTCAATTCCATTGTAAATTGGTTGATCCTAATATGGTATCCAAAAATGATAAAAAAAACCAATGGAAATTAATTATATTAAATGAAAACGACATGTATTCATCATCACATGATATTATATTTTCATTTTAATTAAAATATCATTAATTATCTTATTATTATGTAATATCATGGGGATCTTTCACCTGAATAATTAATTTGGATCAGGAATATAATAAATAAATGATCATTTAAATCTTGTATAATTGGATTAGTTGATAATTGATACATTAAAGGATCACAGGGATAACACATACCAATAGGATTCATCCATGATGATAAAAAAATGATTGAATCACTACAAAACGAAGATGAGGATTATTATTAATAGTGGATCTCACCAAAATATTCTAATGGAAAACATCTAGATATTAAATGGAATAATATTAAATCTTAGAGAGGGTGAATAATATGAGTAAAATAGAATGGACCTCCAAAATTAATGATATGAAAAATAATCAAATGGGATCTTGGTGAAAAAAAATCCAAATGACCATTGGAAAAGAGATACATGACGTGTCTCATCAGATAACCTGAAAGGGTCCATAGGAATGCTAATGGAACACTCTAAACCCTATGTAGGATCACCCAGTTTCTACAAGGTTTAACTGTGTATTATGATTATTTCCCAGCCCACTCGATACATGGTGGCAACACTAGTATCTTTTGATATTGAAGGATTCCTCATCAGAAAAAATGAGCTCTACATTTCCCATGTGCTTTATTTGTTTACAAAAAACACCCCATTAATATATTTAAACAAGAATAATCATTGGTAAATTCATAAATATATAAAATATTAATCTATTTGTTTTAAATTTATAATTTCATCAATATTTAATAAATCATAAAGAAGTGGTTCTTTACAATATCCCTCTATAACACATATCGCCAATGAAAAGATATGTTAACATGAAAAAATAATTCCTATATAGCCTTAATAATCAAACATGGAGATTTCCCTTTATTTAATCAATGACTCCTTGAATATTTATCATGGTTATTCTCATACATGAATTCCCATAAATATCTTCTATATTTTCTCTTGGGAAAAAAAGTTGATGCACATCTGTTTGTTTGTTATTTCCAACATTGAGATCCTGAGAGAAACAAATATCTAACTCAATTCATATTATTTTCTTAATATGATCCCTATAATGGAATAACATTTCTCCATATAATATAAATCAATGTATGGATCAATATTTCATTAGTTTGATGATATGCATTGGGTATAATAATTCAATTACTTCCAATAAAATTAAATAATAAAGGAAAAATCTTAAAAAAAAATTAAATTCATTCCAAATTATGAAGTTACCAGACTATTCATCCATTAAATACACATTCCACATCTAATAACATTTTCAATAATTTACTTGAAAATTCGTTAAAACATCAGTAACACCCAATAATGGCCATAATGTTGTTGCAATATTTGGAATTTGATTTCAAAAAGAAGCTTTATTAAGTTCCCTTCCATCAAAAAATCAATAATAATAACCAACATAATCACATAATTCCCCAGGAGGGAAACAATCATAATTACCTAATACAAAGGTTCATTGTTAGATTGATTCAATATCCATACTAAAGTCAAAACCAATATAATGTAACTTTTTTTGTTGATTCAAAATCAACATTATTTAATCATAGGTCTCATAGTTTTACACCAAAAAACCAATTATATGGTTCCCCTAGGATTTATAAATAGTTTCCCCATGCAGAATTCTAATATCTAGTGTCTATCCAGTTCCACAAAATAATAAAATAGTGGTAATTCACTATGAATCTATATAATCTTCTCTCTATTACTCAATGTTGTTTTAAAGACCTTATGACTACCTAATGTAAAAATATAGAAAAACCTTGACCTATGCCATGATTATTTCCTTATATCATAACCGAATTGATAATCCTCTCCATAGGGATATCCTCATTGATGATATATAATTTTAAAATCAGTGTACTTGCCCAATATCTTCTTCACCCCTGAATATGATTATTATTCATGTTTATCAAATCATTCAATATTTTCAGGTGATACACATTAAAATGATGAATCCAACATTCTCCATAATACCATTTACTAAATAAAATGTTACACTATTTATGTGGCATACATTCTCCATAATCCAATATGGGAAATTAATCCTACACCATTGAAAGGTATTGTATCCCCATGAATTCTTCTACACCAAAACATATCCCCTTTATAGATAAAAACTCTTTTTGAACAAACAATAATATATAGATCCTTTGCCAATATCATTTCCCAAAACATATATTTCTCGACATACATCATCCTCTATGTTTTTGATCAATGTATGATTATTACAAAACATGATAGTGTATAAATTGAAGGGTGATGTTGAACCAAATTTTTTAATTTCCATCCTCCTCTACCTCTTCTAGGGTCATCTATAAATTCCAAACATTATCAACATTCATATAACAACCACTCTTCACAAATTCCACTATCCTTAATTATACACATAACATGAATGTGTAGTAGGCATCAATCTCATACAATTAATGAAAATAACACTCTTCATTCAAAATAGTATGAATTCTAACAAGTGATGTATCTCATTCTCTGGCCTCACATGCATCTTATTTTTTCAAATAATGTATGGAAGATGATTAAAAAATGATAAAAATTTGTAGTTTTTCATAGAATGGATGGTTTCAATCTTCCATGATTCATCATGAACCACCCATCACAAATATTGTAGTCAATGATTAATAGAATAGACCCACACAATATCTCTCCTAGGTCTTACCACATATGATCATCACTAAAGATTCAAGTGAGAGTTTAATTTTGAAAGAATAAGATATGAATCCCCATTTCCTTACCTTAATGCCTCAAGAATCCAATGTTTCTAAAACAAAACATAAATCACCATTTGTTGAATTAATGGTCCCCTATAATCCAATATTGCATGGAAATTCAGAGGACCTTACATTAAGAATATTAATGGTTACTATCATTCATAAAGAATAATATCAATGATTCCAACCCTTATGGAACTACGGATTTTTCTATCTATTCTTAATTAATATCATCACATAGTTTTTCCCTAAACATAATGAGACACCAACTAACTACATACCGAAGTAACATATCTTAATCCATATGTTTTAATTGTAACCCCCAAAATGTATCACTTATTATCACAAATAACATAATTTCATCTAGGAACATCTCTAAGGATACTCCTTAACACCATCACCCTTAAAATATTTACATTAACAAGTTATAGACGACAATATTTGTTAAATAGAGTACCATAGAGGTTTTTTTGGATAATTCAATATAGTCCATTTTTGTAAACTTAATTATTCTGAAATATATAAGGGCTACTCATTCATGATTCTTACTATCAAAATTTACATACTACAATGACCTAAAATGAATAAAATTATTCTTTTTCATTTAATGACTACATCGTCATTTCCACCCTAATAACCATTGTAATCCTAACCAAATTTCACCACAACATTGGCTCAAAATTCTTCATATTAGAAGAATACAAGATTTCGGGTTTATTTAAATAGTTTTTCATTAATAAATAATATGTCAAAACATAGTAAATGTTTCAAACACAAAGTAATTTGATCCCTTAATTGCCTATAAAATCATAAACAAATAGAAAATTATGTCAACTGAAACTCGCATGATAAATATTATTACAATGAAACATATTTTTAATAGTTCATTAGTAAAAAACATATGAATGAAAAAAAGTAAATATATATGTTTATCATATGAGGTGAAATTATATAACCATAATATATCATATAATAACATAAATCTCAAGCACTACTATTTGAGAAATCAATCATGAATTTTTTTGATGAAATAGTACAATGGGTTTCATTAGATTATATGACACGTTACTATGTTATCTATCTATAAACTCCCAAAATTTGGATGATATGAAATATGTGATTCCAATTTTTAAATACCCAAAATAAAATCTATGTTAGAGAAGGATTTCCACATAACATCAGGAATGCCTCCCCATATTCCAGAGGATTATCACTAGTAATGAGGTTTGAGAATGGTATAATGGGGATAATATAACATAAATAAGAGTGAAAATAACATATACATAAAAAAACGTATAATGTAACAAATTCAATGTACATGGAAAACATTTATTGTTACTATAATTAAAAAAAATAAAAACATATTCAAATGGTAATGAATGAATATAAGGAAAATGATTTCCACATAGGCTGATAATTTATACAAAAAATTAATGAAATTAAAAATGATTATCTACACCCAAATCCATGCCTCACATATTTATGGTCTCTAAAAGTTTTTTGGTTATCGTGATTAATGAATAGAAATTTCATCATCCAAAAATAATCCTATAATAAGTGAGATATTATCATTTTCATATTTTCCATAGATTCCTGAGAAGACTGTGAGTATAACACATGAGGGATCCACTAATATTTTATTGTAAATAACATTGATTATTCATTGTCGGTTCAAATTATATGATCAAATAAGATTTATTATTAATTTCATACAGTTATGAATTAATAACTAATTATCAACAATGAATATATAAGAAAGAAACACTTATATGTCAGAATTTGTGCACTTAAAAGTCCTCCATGAACCCTTGGAATTAATTATTTAGATCTTTATAGGAAAAATATAAATAGTAATTCCATTTGACATAGATCATGCCACGTTGATTTGTCCACCATTATAGACCATTCAAATGCAACCCATATGGAATAATTATACAAAAGAATTGATGAAATTCATTCAAAACTCAAAATGATGTAACCTATTAACCGATACTCATAACCATGTCATATAACTATACAATATTTCACTATATCAATAAAAATGACCACCCTTTGAGAATAATTCCACATCATTTATGTACCAAGAAGAAATAAAATTCCCCAATTAACCATTATTATAACAATTTGTGAAGAATTAATGATGCTCTATATAATAAATAGAAAACAATATCCTCTAGAAATGTACAATCACTATTTTAGATGCAGATCCTGTCATTGAGAGAAAAAAATAATTTTCTACAAGTTATAAAAATAATAGAAACAATCACATAGAATGGTGAAATAAGGAGTATTAGTATCCATAGACACACAAAACTGATCAGACGTCGGACATGGTCTAATAGTAAAATTAAAAAAATGATATCATACATCAGAAAATGTCTCAAGAGATACACCCAAAGGTGTTTGTATTAAAACATCAATCATGGTGTCAATTTCTATACAAAAAAACACGTAAGATGAAACAAAAAACATGGTATAATGTGGTACACAAAAAACACATGTGGTCAAAAATAAATAATTGTATCATAAGAAACACAAACATACACATATGATCAAACATGAAACATGGTCTGATTAACTATACATATAAACACATGTGATAAAACATCAAACATATCTTCTATCGCAATATATATTAACAGTTGTGATGAAATTTCAACTATTATATCAAATACTACAACCAAACACAAATGTGATCAAAAATAACAAATGATCTATAGATATACACACGATAATAGGTGATTTATCCTAAACTATTGTCCTATAACATCAATCCATTGGACAAGGTTGGGTCATATCTATTGGTACATTGTTTAGTTATTTTATGAATGTTGTTTTTTAAATTTAAGGAACATAAATCCATATATAATTAATAATTTCGTTATTTTAATAAAACATTAAAAATTTAATTGGTTCTTATGAATTGGGGATCCTTATTTAAATTATAAAAAAATTCATATTACCATAAATTAGTTTATATGTGAACACCTACCTTAACATCGAGTCACATCCCTTCAAAATAAATCCCAAATTCTTTGTCATATTTAATCACATCATATTCAACATATGTAAATCTATATGAGTTCCAAAATCATTAACAATAATTGGAATAGAAATCATTATAGGTAAATTATAATAATTTGAAATGTTACATTAATTCAAAAAATAAAGTATCACAGAATACTTGTTGAAAAACTCACTAGTAATAACTCCATTACTAGAACAATTACCATCTAACATGGGAATTAGTATAAAGCTATTATGATATTATTATAAGAAAATTCATTATCATTCGGTAATCATAAAATGTAAAATTTAGAATACATAAATTGTAATATTTAGAAAACTTCATCATGGAGATGTACATTAACTGAAACCATGCATAGTGGAGTTATGGTATCTATTAGGGAACTCTTGATACTATGACATATAAAATTAATTTCAGTATTTTAATAAAAGGGGTAATCCAATTTAATCATTTCCAAACCACATATTCAAAACCTAGGGTCATAAATTCAAAAAAAAAACATTGAAAAATGAAATTTATTCGACATCATGGTACATACTCAAGATATTAAGATACAAAAACCTTTATTATAATAAAATCCGCCTCTGTGAAAATGGAATGTCTCATAGTTTTGTAATTTTGATCCATCCATTGATTAGTCGATGATCAATATGGAAATTTAGAATGGTAATTAAAGATAATTTTGACATGAAAGTATAAAAATTGATATTAAATGCAATGGGAAATCATAATTATTGAATTAAAAAATAATCCTACTATATTTTTAATAAGGGGAAAAAGATTGATGATGAACATAGTTTATATCCTATATTCACACAACATTTACATCTAGAGACACTAATGATCTTGGTAAATGATGGAAAGGGTCCAAGAGTTGACAAAACATTAAACGGATTAAAATTTATATCATTCAAAAATAATCCCTTGGGGATAGTCATTCAAAAATTCATGAACCCCCATATTAAAAGTCTTGAAGCATTCTCCAAAAAATATATAGTGAGTCATTAAATGTAGTAGGTCTGCAAAAAACCAAAAAAACATACTTATAGGGGAAAATATTTAGGAGATGGATGAAACACTATAATAGGGTGCTTCGGGATTGCATCATTGAAATCTAGATCTCTATATCACCCACAAAACATTCATCAAAATTATGAAACATGGCATCAAGAGGATTTGTAGAATATATATCATGTATGACTTACAGGTTCACTGAAAGGTCCATATAGTATATATATATGACAAATTCCAACAAAAGTTAATTACTCATTATAATTTAGATCATTATATGAATGGTAAAATAAAGTTGAATTGTTTAATACTTAATGATTATATATGTAATTGTCTAAACAAATTGACATTTTCATGGGAAGGAAAATTAATATATATAATTATATTATAAATATTATCATTATACATTTAATAAAATGATTCTATATGACTATTTTTTTGGATGGATACTTTGATAAACTTTATGTTTCTATGAAATGGGTTAATGATCATTATATGGAAAAGATCACATTTCAGGAAATTATAAATAAGCTATAAACTAATATATTTGTGTTTGAAGATGGATGAAATCTGATTATATTTATATATATTCATTAACTATTGTATATCATGAGTTTTTATAGGTCATTTCCTAATTTATCACGTTGGCTAGTGCATCAGGGAATGATGAAGTAGGGAAAGGTAATATTAAAATATTTATGTACAATAGTGGTCCTGTAATAACATCCCAAAGTGAATTATCATGAAGATTTACCACATAGATGGTCTTTACCCATATTATATTCCATAAATCCATTTTAATGGTGTATTATAACAATATATTAAATTTATATAATTAGATATATATATATATAATAATATAATAAAATTACCTGTATATAGGAACATTTTCATATTAGGATGGTTTTTTATTGAATGTTTCACTATCTTCCGGGTGTATTATGTTTTTATGGAAATTATATATCATATTCACTTTGATGTTAAACCTTAATGAAATAAAAATGGTCACATTATTCATATAATAATGTTTAATGAAGACTTTTGGGGATAATTGTGTCACTCATAATGCTAAAATTCTGTATTTATATTATTATTTATTTATTTTTCTCGGTCATAATACTTATGAATCCAATGAAATAATACAATGAATTTTTTATTTCAATTAATGGTTGACCAAAAATAACTTATAATCCATGTGAGAGGACTATATATTAAGTGACTTTAATTTTTATAGGGTTTATGTTGTATTGTGGAAAATATAGTATATCGTAAATTTGATTTTTTCATTTTAATAGAAAGGTAATGACTTATAATTTTATATTTTAATTTTATTGAGTCTCACTTAAAATTTTCTTATGATTAGGAATATTTCAGTGGGATTCATGAATAATGTCACATACTTATTTCTACCATTGTATCAATACATAGTTTAATTTTTATTAAATTATATAAACTAATAATTATGCTATATATGTTTATCTCAATACATTCTGTTAAAAAAAGTAAGTCAATTTGGGTACTATTTTTTTTATTAGTAAAAAATATATATATAATAATTTAATAAATATTTAAAGGAGGTTTAACATTCAGTTTTTATAATAAAATATTTTCGAAGTTTTCACTATGATTTTCTCATTGATTATCTATGGGGACACATTAAATTTAGTCAAAATTAGTAAATGGAAGAAAATTTGTATTTTTCTGAAAAGTGATTATTCCAAAACCATGAAAAAAGTTCTCATAAATTAATATTTTTTAGAAGTGTGGATTGTTGACGAGTCTCAAGATTATTCATTGATTGAGTATTTATGGTTGACTTGTGTGTTTTATTTTTTTGGGGTTCATAATAGTAATGATTTTGGATTCTTTATGTATGATCAATGACTCAATGTTATGTACATATTATTAACCATAATTCATTATATTATTTTACTAAATTTAAATTATTACCATACTATTAGATTCCTCTAGTTAGGATTTCTCTTAGGATAGTGGATCAATATAGTTTATATAATTTAACAACTAGTTGGTAGCCCAATTTAATTTTTATATAAATATTTAATTTTAAATTCACAAATAATACATTTATGCATCAAAACTATATCATGATTTTAGAATAAGTTGTTTCATAGTCAAATATACGAATAAAAATAAAAAATAAAAAAATGGAAAACATGAGTTTTTATATTATTCCAACCATAAATCATTATATCTAGGATAAAAATTACATCACTCACCTTCAACGATAGTATATATTAATAATAATTGTTATTTCAAATACTAATATAATGTCAGTATGTTTTAGAATATGTGGATTGTTAAATTATATATTTTATTTTACATTATCAATAAACCACTTCCAATTAAATTCATAATATTATCATAAAAAATAATGGTATTAATGTCCATCATGAATGATATCGTTTGAAATATATAATCTCTATATTGTGTATTCTACAAACTCCTATTTCTATTTATTGTACTTCATATCAAACTATCCTAGTTGAAATAAAATATTTATTGACATTATTCTATATGATTGAATAATATTTTATTCCACATAACTTACCTTATTCATCTTCATGTAAATATTAAGAGTTAATCATCAACAATATTCTCTTTATTTTCATAACATGTCTATTATTCTTCATATACTAAATATGTTGTGGTATTTTAATATAAAAACAAGAAGACTCAACATTCAAAAGATTTCATTTCTTCACTTCATAAATAATATTTTCTATATATGGATATGTAAAAAAAACATTGTCTTCTTCCATTTAAAATTCCAAAATTTCATTAAATCATCTTCTATCCACGAAATATTATCCACTATCAACTGATGCATGTATTCATTAATAAAATATTGAGGCCATCACATCATTCTCAATGGTGTGACATAGCCCAAATATTATTATTCTTCTTGATTACCTTAATCATATTTGTTTAATTTATTCGTAAATTAAATAAAATATCATATTTACTTATTTAATAATAATTTATTAATTTTGTAAAACAAGAATTAATAGTATACAATAGGTTCATAATTTTACCAAGTGATGATTCTTACCCAGGACAAATTTATATTATATTAATTTCCAGGCATAGTTAAAAAGGTTAAATAATATTTTCTTAGGCTTCAATTATTTCATATATAAATAAAATTATTTATAACATAAATAATATGATTTTTTAAAGATATAAAATACGCATTATAACATAATTTTTTAATTTCTACCTATCCCTAAAGTAAAATTTTCGGATATAATAATTTTTCCTTATTTCCTCATAGAAATAATATAATATTCCAAAATAAATCATATTTTTCTTCATCCAAATCATAGATATTTTCATTTTATATCAACATTTGTTCCAAAATATCTAAAAATAATTTCATGAAACCTCAACATAACTAAATTTTTATAATTCTCACCAACTAAAATAAATCAATAGACATAACCTAGGTTTTAAAAATACTTCATTAATATTAATATAAGATTATATATATATATCATGTAAACATTATATATATCAAATAATTATTCTCTATATAAATATTTCATTATTCTGTCATATGTTCAATTTCAAAACATAATATCATCATATAAGATATTAAATAATATTCTCTCTTATTCAAAAAATTAAAAAAACTCTGTTGTCATAAATATTCATCTACATTGGATTTTTTTGGATCACATGGAACATAATTCACATATAAATTTATCATATTTTAATAATTATAAACTTATAAGAGTAAACTCATTATTTAAAATAAAAATATTTAACAATAATAAAATGTATCCTTGAAAAAGTGAATTTATATTCCCGCTAAAAACATTATTTTTATAACTAAAATTGACTAAGTTATATTACATATGACATAATAAAATATGATAATAGATCACTTCTTGTTCAATGAATACATTGAAATAAAATAATTAAATGATATATGATCTCATCATTTTCAATTACTACAATATAATAACATAGAATGTTCCCTCAAAATTATAGATCTATCCATGGAACCTATTAAAGAACAAATTAATGGATTCAATGAATCCAAAAATAAATTACATTACTCGCACAAATAGTGATTCAACATTATACCACATTTAGAAAATATTTCTTTTTATATTCTAAACCTAAATATAAATATAAATTGATGTAGACTCTCTATATAATATATTATCCCTTTTTGATAAATAATAGAATATTAATCGTATAATATGGATTACTCTGAATTTGATGTTATACTATAGTTTCAAAAATATTAATTGATAATATGATAAATTAAATAAATACACCATATAACATCATGTATAGGTGTTTAGTTGAAATCTGAATTTTTATATGAATTTATAAAATGATCTTCCACCAAGTACCATTGTAAGAACTATAATTTTCACAATTTCTATAAAAAAATTAAATGTCTTTTCATTCCTCTTCAAAAATTTATTAATGATGTTATAAATTATTTCAATGTAGATTGATTGGGTTTACTGAACTGGATTCCATGTGTGATTTATAACACTTATTTTCACCACCCAAAAGAAGTGAAAAATTTACATTATCTATAAAATTAATTATCTATGTTTTCATTCATTTTAATTGAGTTTATCTAAATTGTACGATTCATACTCATGGATATTTATTCTTGGTGTAAAAAAATCTACTTGTTAGTGTTAAAATAGGAAAATCTCTTTCTGTGGATGAATACCACAGTAAATATAGACCATTTTTCATAAAAATAATGTACCCATACCATATGTCAATAATAAAACATATTAAAACCAAATATTTTCTAACATTCTCCAAAATTATTATGGGTCTATAATATACCTCATAATTATTTTTTGTTCAAAACAAATGTTACACATTTCATGATATTTTGTACTTCATAAAATGTGTGATATAAACCCATATTTTGGATTAATGATTTATTATATTAAAGACTACCAATTAGATTCCTGAATTCACTTGGTGAAAAATATTTTCAATAATAATATATTTAAATAATCATTACCATATATACTTATATGGAATATAAATTTAATCCTTTATATAAATCATTTTCCAAAAATTATTTCTATTATTATATTTATAATTAAAGTAGAGATAATTCTCTATTGAAATTTGTAGGCCAAAAAATACATCATATCCTAAAACACTAACATTTCATATAAATTATTCATCTCCATGTAAAACATATAATTAATCATTAATCAATTATACTATATTTAATACAATATATATTAATATTATCAATCAAAAATAACACATTTTCAACATTAATATTGATATTTATATCCACTATTCCACTTTTCAAATTCAACATTTTTTAAATTGTTTCAATCATAGAATAATAAACACAGAGGCCTTTTTTTAGGCCTCAAACATCCATAATGATGAATAAAGTAAAATTAAATAACTTATATGAAAAAAATATGGTTGATCGATTTATTACATTCCCTTGATGTCTCTAAAAGAAATATGTTTTCAATTCCATTTTCATTATAACATATTACATTTATGTTTTAATGGATGGAATTATTCTAATGATTTTTATCCATTCAAAATATGTAAGGTTTTCATAAATTAAAACACCTTTAACATATGAATATAATTTACAGACTAAACCTTTACTATTACTAACCAAATCCTTTTTTTATTCTATTTTACTTTGAATTCAAAATTTCTCTCAATTATGTTTTTTTCATTACGATTTGGTATAAAACAATACATTTTAATTAAACTATATTTAGTATAAATATTCATTCATATCACTAAACCAGTATTGATACTACCATTTTTATTCATAATATAAGGGTTCATTGCATGAGTAACATAATATATAAATTGTTTTTATAAACATTTTCTGAGTTTGTACTTATTATCACCGATGTCCAATTATATTTTGGCACTATTTGTACCTCCTAAAACACAATTGAGATAATTTCATATTTTATAATCTCTCAAATATTATGAATAAACATATGCATCATGTATATAATCATCTATTTATAAATTTGATCCTAATGATAATAAATTACGTCATCATCATTTATATGACATTTTATAAATTTTTTTCTTCATTATTTGAATATCCATGTACTCATTCATTATATGTATGAACATATATTATATTTTATTCATTAGGGTAGTAGTATTCTCTTATATTTTTTTAAATACAATGTAAATGATATATATTCCTCTCTTTTAAAATATTCCATTACTTTGAAATCTTACATTGATACCAAAATCGTTTCACTAAAAATGTTTTGATTTATTTCATAAATATTGTTTATGTTATATCACATAGATTTTTATAACAAAACATTTAATGTGTGAAAAATATTTATTTATATGATAAATTACACCAATATGATTTGTATAAAAATATAATGATTTAAAATTCTTGGACAATAAAATAAGAACCATCTTGAATAAAAAATTATTCATCAATTCAGCCATAAATGACTTTAAATTGTATAAAGTGTATTGGGTTATATTTATATTCTATGATTCTCTCGATAGATTTTATTCATCAAAATTATATTCTCAGTACCATTGACCTGTAGTATCTTCTTCTACGAAAAAAAATGTTCTATGTATATTATTCCACATATAATATTATTTATTATCATCGAATCATTCTGGTGTTTCATAAATAGCACACTAGTAATTTGATCGAAGAATTTAATTATGTTAATGAATTTATTTTCACCATAGTGTTATTTCTTCTCCATGGGACCACACACATCTGAGTGAATATGATCGAATGGTTTAGTATATTGAATCTTAAGCATCGTGTTCAAATAATAAAGAAAACATCTATTAATAATGTTTAAATGATTCAATATTTTTATATCCTTAAAAGTGAAACCTTATAAAGATTTTACCATTGTATTAAGTTTTTTATAAATATATTTAACATATATCCATGACATGAATTACAAAAATATATTTCTTTTATATTTTGTGGATAAATTGAACATTTTTTATCACCCACAAAAAAAAAATATATTTACAACATTTACCTCTGGTCGAAACTTTTCAAAACTAATTTTTCGGGGCAACACTTGTCCCTTATATATAAAACATGGATCCCTAAATCAAAATGTTTTGAGGGACTTAATAGAATGTGTATAATTCATTATAAATAAAAATTAGTTTGTAATATAATTTATAAATAACAATAATTATTGAACCAATATATTTATCTTTCTATGAAAAATCATTTTAAATGTATCTCAACCTCCAAGATCGGTGAACTTTCTCATTTAGATTCATTCATAGACACATTAAAAAATTAATCAGTCTCCTCTATTTCAATTACTCTCATATAAATATTTTTTTGAAAATACATATTTTTATGAAATGATATAAGTATGAGGAAATCAGCTACCTGATGACCAGAGTAGTCACCCCTTCCATGTAAATTATAATGTTATTCAATATTATTTATTAAATCTTCTGAGAAATTTTCAATGATTTATGGTTATATAATAAATTTATGTGACTGAAACCCCCTGAAACATGTATACCATATCCTCCATGGTATATTATATGTTTTTTTATTTTCACTAACATATATTTTTTTATATTCATGAAGCCTCCATAGTAACAGTTGAATGAATAAATATCATATTTTCAGAAACATAGAAATTAAAATTTAGAATAAATTATATGTATTATTATAAAAAACTAGTAATTAATCAAGACTAATTAAACAAAACAAAATAATGTGAATAGTTAAAATATTATTCTTTATATTGTACATATTATTGAACTTATTAAAATCCATTATTATTGTAATTTTTTACATTCTTATTTTGTTTCCGTAAATTTCATATTATTTTGTGTCACAAAATATTATTGAAAAATGGAAATCTTGAATTGAATCTTATTCATTAAAATTTAATAAAAATACAAATTTATTAATGAAATTTGAGGATGAATGTTTTCTATTCTTCATATGCCACACTATTCCTATATGATTCTCAAAATTCTAAAATATATTTCCTTATATAAAATGTAAATATTTTCAAATCTTCTATTATCTTTATATTTTGTTTTGAACGTGGTAATAAATTTCAATTTTTTTTCTACATTTATTTTTTAAAACTTATATTATGTGTCTTTAAAAAATCAAAAATATTTTTCAAATCATAACAACAATCCAATAATTGTTTTTTATTTTATAATGTAACATAATATGATATTGGAGAGAATATTTTTCTTTATAAATATATTGACCTCCTCCTCAAATTTACAAGTCATTGAGACGAATAACATTAGTTCCCTCTTCATTAAGAGCTCTTTTGTAGCATTTTCTTCTTACCTTTACTATGATCCCATTACCATGATTCATTCATATTATTCAATTAAATAATAATTATAATTTAAAAATCATCACCACTAGATAGAAAAATTCATATTCATCTTCATAAAATGCTATTTCATTAAATAATAAGATACTAATACAAAATTTTATCAACATAATTATTTTTTATGTATATGTAAATTGTGAGTTGTTTTTCTTATTTAAATGTAATATTATATATTTTTATATTTTTCATCATCATTGCCTTCAATAACTACTTATTTAATTTTTTTAATAATTCACAATAACTCCATCCCTAAAAGACAATAAAACTTGTTTTTGAATATTTATTTCAATCTGTATTAAATTTTTTATTGAGATAATGTTTATAAGTACATCAAAAATATCATTGAAATGTCTATTGGAATAAAAAATTACATTTGTTTATCATAAACACCAATTTTCATCAACACATCTTTTTTTTAGAAACTATAATAAATTTCATAATAATAAATTCAATTTTCATTGAAATATTATTTTCAATATTCTAATATCATTTTTAAAATACTATATAATTCATGTATTAGAATATCAAAAATTTCATTATCTACCAAATTTTATTCTTCATTATCACACATGGTGTGTTTTTTGTGTAAGACATTTTCTATGAAAGAACAATGTTATAATTTATCCTAAAATTTTCTAATTTTTTTCATAATTTCCATAAACCATGTTATTAAAAATGTATTAGTTAAATCACTATGAATACATAAATATTTAAACCCATGTCTCAAAATTTATAAATTCTCCCATTTATGTTTTTTATATAAAACATAGATATTATATAAATTAGGTTGAATGAATTTTTCATTTTCATTTGATTAAAATTCCATAATTTTGAATTTGAAATATGTGAAACAATTACATTTATATCATAAATTGTTTTTTAATATTAATATATTCTACTACTATTGTGGAATCAACAAGAGCAGTTAGAGAAATCCACAATTTATGACCTCTAATATAATATAAATAAAAAATAGAAAGATAGAAAATACGCTATCCACCCATATTTAGTAATCAATCCCATCATATGTGGGAATTACCTTGTTGTCCAATGAGATAAATGTATTCATTTAATATAGTCTTGATAAATTACTTCTAAATAATCCATAGATAAATGATTACTATCCTTTAAATTACCATTACAAATCGAAGGAAACATGGACTCTTTGATACAACTTGTGGATTAATGTTTATGTTCTTTAGTTAATCACTAAGAGGGAAGCTAGGGTGAATCATTGATCATGCTCTTTATTATTTCAATTTATAACATAACTTATCAAACTATTATGATGAGTGATTTTTTTCATAAAAACTACCAAATATATACCAACAAAATAGTTAGAGTAATTTATAATTTTTACCTCTTAATGGATTCTCCTTGGTGTGAAATAAATTAATTTATGATCAAACTACAAACTAGAATCATACCTCATGTTTAATATTGAATTATAAATTATTAAAACTCAGGTTTTCATGTATTCTGATTATTTTTTATATCATCCTATAAATTTTATTGATATCATATATTTTTATCAAATTATATATATATTCCTCTAATTTATAGCTATTTTCTTCTCTTGAAGGTTTATTTTGTATCCTTAATTTGTTCTTGCATGGTAGAAGGACATCATGTCAGCATGCATGCATATAATCTAATGAACTATAGAAAAACTTATCCGCATAATTAAAGTGATCCATCTAAATATATGACAATATAATAATCATTTATATATATATATATATCTATATTTTGTGATCCTTATGTCCTACTGAAATGATCCACATAAAACTTTTCAGTATTATATATTGTTGGATTCATTAGCATGTTCATTAAATCACATTTTATAGTTATCCATAATATAAATATTCAAATAATTATTTAAAATATATTCCACATGATTATCCATGTTTCCTGATATTCAACTATTGTTAAAATACTTATATATAGTTGAATCTAAAATCCGAATGACTCAATATATCAAATATAACATTATAGATCATCATTACTATTCATTTTTGATAGCTGATATATAGAACACTAATTTTTATCTTCCCTCACATCTTGTAATGGCCTGAACCTCTCCAATCCATTACTTTGTAAAAATTTGATGTGGTCAAACACGACTCGTGTTATAATAATAATTTTTTTGATAATAATAATTGATAAGGGTGGCGTGAAAATATTTTGTGTTTATTATATTAAATGGTTTTAATTTAATCATTGTGAAATAAATGAAATTAAATGAAATATATTTAATTCAATGAGGGGTTCCGCATGGAATAAATTATAAAGGAATAAATTATAATAAAGGAGGTGCATGTAATAAATTATAGAGGAATGAAATGCATGTGGTGAAACCCCTTATAGCTGAATGCAACAATATTTTGGAATATTAAAATAATTATAATAATATTCATATAATAGATTATAAAAAATAATAATAAAATGATAATGAAGAATGGAAGGGGTTCCCAACCTGTGCGTGAATATCATGTTATTTGAGAGAGGGAGTAATTATAAGATATTAATGAGTATCAATAATAATTATTATTATTAATGATAATGATGGCGAACCATTGATGAAATTGAAAGAGGATTTATTACTATTAAATAATAATGGTAATGGAGGATTTTGGGGTGTAATAATATAGAGAGTTTCCATTAATTTAGATGTTTCTATAATGTTGGTAGTTTCCATAAATTATATGTTTCCATAATGTTGATAGTTTCCATAAATTTAGATATTTTCATAATGTTGTTGTTTCCAAAAAGTTGGGCATTTCTCTAATGATGGGTGTTATTATTTTTAATTGTATTAATAATAACGTTGAAGTGAGAAATAGAGTTAGGCCTTAATTGGGAGAAGAAATCGTGAATGAAGAATTAGATTGCAGAGAGAAAAGGGAATGAGATAAATAAATTAAAATAAATTAAATCAATCAATCAAGGAAGAGACGGGGAATGTTGGACATGGAGAAAAAGAAGGGGGAGGCGCCACTTTTTGTGGAGTGGGTGAATGATTGGAAAGAAATTGGAGAGAGAGTGTGAGAATTAAAAGGGGAAGTAATAAAAGAAAAGAAAAGAAAATCAATTATGGAGAAAGGGAGTGAGGCACACCAAATTGAAGAGAGAGTGGTGGGTGGATTTGTGTATTTGAGATAAATCAATTAGAAATAATATTATAATAATCATGTTATTGTTTTTGTTGGTAAAACACTTTTTGACCGTAACTTATTCATGCGACCTGGGATTCAAGAACAGTCTATAGTAGTGCGACCCAGATTCCGAGACAGACATTTAAAGTCCAATATTGGATGCCTTTTTCATGTTTTTTTATCAGGTACCTGATGTGCTCGGAAAATAATAGATTAAATATTATTATGAAATCTTTGACCCACCATAACTCCTGTATGGGACGTCCGAATGACTTATCATCTGTGGCGATGTGATCCTATCATTAATATGCTCGATACAAGTATAATGCGGAATATTAAATTATGGTTCATGGATCGGGTCCACGAAACACCCAATAATAATAATAATAATAATAATAATAATATGGGATCTTGTATTCAACATATCTCATTCATACAATGTTGGAATGGCGATCCGTTTGTGACGTTGTAACCCTTAAATTAAGACTGATGATTCAAAGACCATAAATCCTATATTAATTATTCTTATTGCTCGGGATGTTTTCACTTGGTCAAACCGTGTGGGTTAATGCAATCCGCATTTAATGGGGAATAAGCGTATCTTAAACCGTCACCCCATTGAGTCTTTAAAAAGGGACAAGACATCATATTCTCTTTTTCTTCCTCTTTATTCTCTGCTATGAGACACTATAACCATTCAATCCTTCCTATAGGAGTTACACAATCAAACTTCACTCCTCAGATCGGTTCCGCTCTATTTTGACGCAACCAACCTGTATCGATCAATCTTCGATATAAGGTATGTTTTAATGTCGTTCCTTTGGAATCTTCTTCCCATGTTTCTCCATTCCATCTTATATCATGTAATTGCTATGCTTCTATTGGGGTTTTCTTGGGGTTTTGTTGTTGTGGATGTATAGTGGCATCCTCAGGTGGATGCAATTATCGCGATAGGAGGATCGTGACCCGTTGTGTGAATAAAGAACGTCAAGAACTCTTCAAGGTTGGGGATTTGTGGCATCTCTAATTGTTTCTGTTTACTCGTAGAGTTAGCATGATTTATCCCTTTGGATCATAATGAAATTGACCCAATTAAATACTTGAACTGGATTAAAAGAATTGGTATGATCGGATGTTGTTTCTTTGTACCGTGATAACAGTTTTCCTCTTGTTTTTCTAGATAGAGTGATATCTATGCTTGCTTTGATTAGATGTTCATTATTGATGGATATTGATAACGAACATAATGATAGAATTAATTGATAATTAATTGGATAAAGATAAAGGGGCATGTAAATGAATCTAGTTGTTTCCATTTTTTAGTAGTTTAATATTATGTTAATCAAATTGGCATAGTAAGCATGTTAAATCTTTTGTGATAGATTACTGAATAGGTTTCCCGGAATTGGAACCTACGAATTGAATCTGTTAATCCAAGAGGGATTAAATAATGTGTTTGTTGAAAAAAGATAACACCTGGTAGGGTTCTTAGTTACCATCTTGTTCGTAAAGTCGAGTTCCTTCTACATTAGAGCAATGGGTGCTCATTATGTATGAAGGTTGGATGCCTTGTTAAAGTGACAAGATCCCATTTGATGCGATGTTTGATTTCCTGATGCTTGTGTTGTGATGTGACCCTAGAGGGTTGTTGTGATATGTGGAGGCAGGGAGGCCTTATGGTTGTGGCAGAGGATGACGACTGGAGTGGCGAGATGCATTGGTTTGTGCATGTGGTTTTCGAGGAGGACACAAGTGATGATGGAATGGGATGGATGTGTTTGTTGGATTCTTTCCAAATTGATTGAATGATTATCTGCTTTACTTTTCCACACATCTCATTGAAGATGGTCTTGCTTACACTTCTTCCGAAGGAGGCGAAGACGCGCGGGGTATGCCACGTGCTTTCCGTGTCTATCTTCTCAAAGGATAATGGGTCTATTCTCTTGTTATAGGCGGAAAATTATCAACGGGTAGTACATCTACTGAATGTGTTGAGCCACCTTGTGTTTTGTAGCATATAATGATTTTCTAGAATGTTTGGGAATTTGGGAAGTAATTGTGAAATGAATATCTGAATAAATGGTGTTAACCCATGGGGTTGGTGTTCGCTGAAACATAATGATGAGGTTGTAATATTTTGAAAGAACAATTGACTTTGGGTTTGATGCTAATGAAATTTAATGTGGAATTGTTCATGTTTAATTATTTTGTAAAGAATTAATTAAATTATAGTGGAATTGATAATAAGGGAATGAAGTAATCTAATAAAACTCTTTAAATGTTTGTGTGCTTATAGGATACCAGTCTTATAAGTAGCACCACGGAGTTTGAGAGACATTAGCTACAGTTGTGTCTATGACTAGGTAATTCCCATAGTGTGGTTGGAGTTTCTATACGCTACTCCACCATGCCGGTGAGGGAAACTGACACCCTAGGGATTTTGAGCCCTAGGGGGTGTTTTCCCCAACATTCCGGTGGGAGGATGAATTAGTGACTACCCCCATTGGCCCCGATCTCTTCTCTTGGTAGAAAATTGTGCTGGTAGGAACAAAGGTTGGGTTTTCCCATATATGTGTGTAGAGGGATTTAATGGATTGTTGTTATTCACACACATATATTCTGGATATAGAATCGTATGGACTACTATAGGTGTAACGTGTATAGGTTGTGATGGCTTGAGGATCCTTACTCGACATATGGGCTGTAATGGATTGAGGTATAATACCAAACGTATGATACATGTTATGAGAGCTGTGGTGGCTCCCAGGAAGTACCTGGTTACTTTTGGTTGTGGGGATGGTGTGGTTATTCGCCCAGGTGTATGCAGGCAAGCCGTTGTGGTGCACGTGGTACAGATTGTGGAGCTTAGCCAAGGTATATACGGGAATTCCTTTGGAGAGAGATGCTTAGGACATGCGACATTGGGGAAAAGTGGCAAACAAATGGGGAAGTAGTAGCGGGGTAACCTTGATATTCTTTATTATATGATATATTATTGTATACGTTACTTGGTGAGAGTTTCCATGGCGAGGTTGGGAACTTATTATACCCGTTTAGGTGACGAGTTAGTTTCACTTGATTATCACTATGCTTTACCACGCTGTATTTTCGTTGAATGAGATGATATTGGCGGGATCCTACTGAGTATACTATTATACTCACCCTACATATATATAAACAGTTTTTTAGGTCACTTGGAGCAGGTTGGAGATCAAGCTGGTTTCTACTAGCATGGGGTTGCAAGAGCTGTTTGGGCTTGTGGTTGCTGTTGTTTTTACTTTATTTTGAGTACTTGTAGTTTTCCCCTTTTAGTGGTAGTACATCTCTATGTCATCTCATATGTGTAATTGAGTTTTAATTTATATTGACGTCTGAGTTGGAGTTGGTTGGTGCATATCGTATCTCTCTTTTCCGCATGTGTTTTCTTAGAGGGTAATGCCTCCCATTTTGTGTGATATTATACCCTCGGTGCTAGTCGCCAACCCAGAGCCTACTGGAGGCGGGACTCAGTGGTCATTATCTCCTTTCTCACATTTTCGGCCCAAGAAGGGTATACATTGTGGGGAGGGGGTTGTGACAGAGTGGTATCAGAGCTTTGGTTGAGGGATAGGAAGGAGTTTGGATTTTGGCACACTTGAGGTTGCATGGTTTGGTAGGGAAATGATTTCATTCATGTTTAGCATGTGAGGAAAGCACTGGATACCAAATGAGAAATAGGTGTTTAGGTCCCCCAATGATATGACATACGATACTATATGTTTACAATGGCTACTGAAAAAAGTGATAATGGTTGCAGGGTAGAGACCTAGGAAAGGATCGTGCATCATCCTTCTTTGTTCCTGTTTTTGAATGGGTAGACCTTGGGACATGTTAATATCAAATGAATCAATGAAACTAATTAATTAATTAATGTTGAGTATTCCATATTATAGGCTTAAGAGCTCTAATAGTTGTTATTTTACAGGTATGGCTCCTGGTCGACGTCCTCGTTAGGTTTGCGCAGAATATGTCTAGCAGGCTGTTCAGGAAGATCACCACTGGGTAGAGGTTAATGATGATGACATTTGGAGGAAGACACTTCGAGAGTTTCACCTCCAGAGTCTAAATTAGTACAAGGGTGTAGTTTTAGATGCAGTCACGGAAGACTGGTTGGAGGAGGTCGGGATTTGATTTAGTTAGATTCATGCTCGGAAGGAGTACTAGGTGTCCTTGGTTGTGATGATACTGCGTGGAGCAGCGAGGCAGTATTGGTTCTTGTTCCTCGGGGATCGTGAGGAGTCAGTGATCTCATGGGAGAATTAATTCCCCAATTTAGGTGTTGGGACAACGTATTTCTTGTTTTGAGCGGTGTTGGATGTAGTGTGTGTATGAGAAATACTAAATTATGGTGGAGGGAAGACCTAATCCTTAATTGAGACACATTATTATGGATGTGATTAAACCTGTGCAGGCCAGTCAGTTCCACCTAATGCAGATATTATCTCAATATGGGGGAAGTAATTACCTGACTCATATAATTATGATAGTGGTTGGATTCCTATTATTACGAGAGCCCTGAGAGGTATATGGCGGGGTGGTTTTTTGGACTTTTCCCTTTTTATGAGTTGTTTTTTTATTCTCGAGGATGAGAATATTTTGAGAGGTATCTGATGTAATATCACGATCCTCTTAGGTCCATTACATTGTAAAAACATGATGTGGTCAAACATGATATGTGTTATAATAATAAATTTTATTGATAATAATAATTGATAAGGGTGGCGTGAAAATATTTGGTGTTAATTATATTAAATGTTTTTAATTTTATCCTTGTGAAATAAAAGAAATAAACTTAAATGTATTTAATTCAATGAGGGGAGCCGCATGGAATAAATTATAAAGGAATAAATTATAATAAATGAGGTGCATGTAATAATATATAAAGGAATAAAATTCATGGGGTGTAACCCCTTACGGTGGAATCCAACTTGTATTTTGGAATATTAAAAAAATTCTAATAATATTCATTTGAAATTATAAAAAATAATAAAAAATGATAATGAATAATGGAAGGGGTTCCCAACTCGTGGGTGAATATCATGTGATTTGAGAGAGGGAGTAATTATAAGATAGTAATGAGAATCAATAATAATAATAATAATTAACGATAATTATGGTGACCCGTTGGGGAAATTGAGAGTGGATTTATTACTATTAAATAATAATGGTAATGGTGGATTTTGGTGTGTAATAATATAGAGTGTTTCCATTAAATTGGATGTTTCCATAATGTTGGTAGTTTCCGTAAATTTTGATGTTTTCATAATGTTGGTAGTTTCCATAAATTTAGATATTTCCATAATTGTGTTGTTTCCATAAAGTAGGGTGTTTCCATAATAATGGGTGTTATTATTATTAATTTTATTAATAATAACGTTGAAGTGAGAAATGGAGTTAAGAGTTAATTGGGAGAAGAAATCGTGAATGTAGCATTAGATTGTTGAGAGAAAATGGAATGAGATAAATAAATTAAAATAAATTAAATAAATCAATAAAGGAAGTGATGGGGTGTGTTGGACATGGAGAAAAGGAAGGGGGAGGAGCAACTTTTTGTGGAGTGGGTGAATGATTGGAAAGAAATTGGAGAGAGAATCTGATAATTAAAAGGGGAAGTAATAAATGAAAAGGAAAGGAAATAAATTAATGTGAAATGGAGTGATGTGCACCAAATTAGAGAGAGAGCGTGGTGTGTGGCATTGGTTATTTGAAATAAATCAATTAAAAATAATAATATAATAATCATGTTGTTGTTTTTGTTGATAAAACACTTTTTCAACCGTAACATATTCGTGTGACCTCGGTTGCACGAACCGTCTGCTGCAGTGTGACCCAGATTCTGAGCCATAAATTTCAAGTCCAATATTGGATTACTTTTTTGGGTTTTTGGATTGGGTACTCGAAGCGCTTGGAAAATAATAGATTTAATATTATTATTAAATATTTGACCCGCCATAACTCCCAAATGCGATGTCCAATTGACTTCTCGTTAGTGATGATGTGATCCTGTCATTAATACGATTGATTCAAGTCTAATGTGGGATATTAAATTATGGTTCATGGCTCGGTTACATGAAATGCCCAATATTATTATTATTATTATTATTATTATTATTATTATTATTATTATTATTATTATTATTATTATTATGGGATCTTGTATTCAACATATCTCCTTTATACGGTGTTGTAATGGTGAACCGTTTGTGACGTTGCAACGATTAAATTAATACTGATGATTTAAAGACCATATATCTTATATTAATTATTCCAATTGCTCGGTATGTTTTTACATGGTCAAACCACGTGGGTTATTGTAATCTACATTTAACGGGGAATAAGCGTATCTTAAACCATCGCCCCATTGAATATTTAAAAAGGGACAAGACACCATCCTCTCTTTTTCTTCCTCTTTGTTCTCAATTATGAGATTCTAGAACTATTCAATACTTCCTATAGGAGTTGCACAATAAAACTTCACTCCTCGTATTAGTTTCTCACAGTTTTGATGCAACCAAGTTGTATCGATCAATCTTTGATATAAGGTATGTTTTTATCATTGTTCCATTGGGATCATATTACATAGTTTATAATTTACATCTTATATCATGTAATCTTCATGCTTCAAATGGGGTTTTCTTGGGGTTTGGTTGGTGCAGACATACCGTATCATCATAAGGTGGATGTAGTTTTCACGAGAGGAGGATCGTGTCCCGTTGTGTGAATAATGAACATCAAGAACTCTTCGAGGTAAGGGAATCATGGCTTCTCTAATTGTTTATGTGAAATAGTAGAGTTAACATTATTTATCCCTTTGGATCATAAGGAAATTGACCTAATTAACTACTTGAACTGAATTAAAAGAATTGGTTTGATCGCATGTTGTTGCTTTGTACGGTGATAACGATTTGCCTCATGTTTTACAAGATAGAGTGATATCTATGCTTTATTTGATTAGGTGTTCATTCTTGATGGAAAATGATAATGAACGTAAAGCAGAAATTAATTGATAATTAATTGGCTAAAGATAAAGAGTTATGTAAATGAATCTGGTTGTTGTCGTTGTTGTATTTGTTCTAATATTATGTTAATCAAATTGGCATAGTAAGAATGTTAAATATTTTGTGATAGCTTACTGAATAGGTTTCCCGAAATTTGAACCTATGAATTGAATCTGTTAATTAAAGAGGGATTAAATAACCGGTTGGTTGATAAAAGATAAATCATGGTAGGGTTTTTAGTTACCCTCTTGTTCGTAAGGCCGAGTGCCTTGTGCTTTAGATCCATGAGTGCTCATTATGTATGAAGGCTGGATGACTTGTTAAAGGGCCAAGATCCCATTTGATGTGCTATTTGATTTCCTGGTGCTTGTGATGTGTTGTGACCCTAGAGGGGTGTTGTGATATGTGGAGGTAGGGAGTCCTTGTGGTTGTGGGAGTGGATGACGACTAGAGTGGAGAGATGCATCGGTTTATGCATGTGGGTGTCGGGGAGGACACATGTGATGATGGAATGGTATGGATGTTTTTGTTGGATGCTTGGTGACTTGATTGAATGTTTATCTGCTTTACATTTCCCCACTGCTCAAGGAAGATAGTATTGCTTACCCTTCTTCCAAAGGAGGTGAAGACGCGCGTGGTATGCCAAGTGCCTTCCATGTCTAGATTCTCAAAGGATAATGGGTCTATGCTCTTTCTATATGTGTAAATGACTTGACGGGTAGTAAATCTACTCACCGTGTTGACCCCCCTTGTGTTTTGTAGCATAGAATGACTTTCTAGAATTCCTGGGAATATGTGAAGTAATTATGAAATGAATATCTGAATAAATGGTGTTAACCCATGGGGTTTGTGTTTTCTGAAACATAATGATGAGGTAGTAATATTTTAAAGGGACAATTGACTTTGGGTGTGATGATAATGTAATTTAATGTGGAATAATTCATGGTTAATTAATGTTTTTAGAATTAATTAACGTACAATGGAACTGATTAAAAGGGAATGATGTAATCTAATAAATCTCTTTAAATGGTTGTGTGATTATAGGATACCAGTCTTAGAAGTAGCAGCCCGGAGTCTGAGAGACGTTAGTTGCAGTTGTGTCTAAGACTAGGTAATTCCCATAGTGTGGTTGTGAGATATAATATATACTGTACTTTTTTTTGTTTTTATATGCTACTCCACCCTGTTGGTAGGGTCAACTAACACCCCTGGGATTCATAGTCCTAGGGGGTCTTTTCCTAAACATTCTAGTGGGAGGATGAATGGCTGACTACCCCCTTTGACCTCGCTCTCTTCTCTAGGTAGATACTTCTGTTCGTAGGCACAATGGTTAGTTTTTCCCATATATGTGTGTATAGGGATATAATGGCTTGTGGTTATTCACACACATAAATTATGGATATAGTATCCTATGGAATACTATATGTGTAACGTGTATAGGCTGTGATGGCTTGAGGATCCTTACTCGGCGTATGGGCTGTGATGGCTTGTGGTAAAATACCTGACGTATGATACATGTAATGCTTGCTGTGGTGGCTCCCAGAAAATACCTGGTTACTTTTGGTTGTCGGTATAGTGTGGTGCTTTGCCCAGGTGTCTGCGGGAAAGCCTTTGTGGTGCATGTGGTGCAGATTGTGGAGCTTAGCCCAGATATATACGGGCAAGCCGTTGGAGAGAGATGCTTAGGACGTGCGACGTTGGGGAATAGCGGAAAACTAGTGGGGAAGTAGTAGCAGGGTACCCTTGATATTCTTTATTAAATGATATATTCTTGTATGAGTTACTTATTGAGTGTTTTCATGGTGAGGTTGGTGACTTTGTATAGTTGTTTAGGGGATGAGTTAGTTTAAATTATTGTTCACTATGCTTTAACATTCTTTCTTTACTTTACACGAGAGGCTTCAGGGAGGATCCTAATGAGTATACTGTTATACTCACCCTATGTATATATAAACTTTCTTTCAGGTCACATGGAGTAGGTTGGAAATCAAGCTGGTTTCTACTAGCTTAGGGTTGTAGGAGCTATTCGGGCTTGTGGTTGCTATTGTTTTTACTTTATTTTGAGTACTTGTAGTTTTCCCATTTCAGTTGTAGTACTTCTCCATGTCATTTCATATGTGTACTTGGGTTTTCGTTTATATTGTAGTCAGAGTTTGAGTTTTTTGGTGTCTATATTATCTATCTCTACCGCATGTGTTCTATTAGAGGGTAATGCCTCCCATTTTGTGTGTTACTATACCCTCGGTGCTAGTCGCCATCCCAAGGCCTACTAGAGGCGGGGCTCGGGGGTCATTATCTCCCTTCAAACATTTCCAGCCTAGGAGGGGTACACTTTGTAAGGATGGGGTCGTGACACACCTAATATAAATTCAATGAAAAATATACAATCTATGAATGGAACTTTTATTTCCATGTATTCATGTACTCATCCACAATAAAAATATAATGTAACAATATTCATTGCGACTCCAATCACTATGTAGATTCATATTATTATTAATAACTGCCTAGAACCATGAAAAACCATATATTGATATATATTTCATTCGAACCTACATATTAAAATTGTCAAATATTAAATTTCCAAAGTATATGTCAATTCTAGACAACCATGTTTTTTTGTCTTGAAATGACTAAAACCATACATTTTTCAATGACTACACTGAAAAAATTTAATGTAGATCACCCATTATAAAAACCATGATAAAATGATGTTTGAATAGACTAAACCAGATCTTATATGGATAAAATGAAATTTATGTATTGTTTGGTGGTATTATGTAGATATGGAAGGGTCATTATTATATAATAGATTAATTCAAGTGAAACAATTGAATTATGATTAAAAAGACAAGACTTTCTTATGTTTCCACATATTCAGACTAAATGATTCTTAATCATATAATATTATTGTTTACAATACTCTCACGACATTTTTATATAATTATATATTCCTTCAAGAATTTTTTAGACTGTTTCTTAGTAAAAATAAAAACAATCAATGATGTTTTTTTAAAAATATCCGAATATGAATACCAAAACATATCATGATTTTGTGAAGATATATATATATATAGAACACAAAACACATAATGCATCCGAATTAATTAAATCACTTCTTAAATTTCTCATCTAGATAAATATAAAATTATAGGGTAACAACATACATCTCAAAGTAATATAACCTCTTATCTTTTCAACAACAATATGTATAATAATTCAGCTACTTTTTAATATCACATCATATCAATTGATGCTTGTGAGACCTATTCATTAGGTAGAGATTCATAAAACCCTTCGTAGATGGGATTCATGTGTTTTATTCTCAAAACATTTACTATATTCATTGAATATATTATTACACATATCCCCCTATTCACATATATACTCCTCCTATATGTGATAGAGGCCCCATTGATGAATTATGTACATCCATTTAATGTTATCCACTCATTTATAACACTTTCCAAAAAAACAATTTTCTTGAAGCACCAATATAATGGGTAATAACATCAATTAAATCAAATAATTATCATGGGACTCCTATATGGCCTATAATATCTAAATAACCTATATGATTGAAATCTTCAAGGATATAACATTATAAAAATAAAATCATGACCTTATATTAGGTCAGAAGATTCCCAGGATTTGGGCATAAACACTAGTTCACACCAATTTGAATTTGTATGTCATTGAAAAAATAGACATCTGAATTTTTATCCCATATTGAAAGAACCATTAGGGAACTAAAAATATTTATGCGAATTATTAATCAATTTCCCCACCATAATAGCGATTAAAATGTATTTCTAGGATCTGGTTTCTAAAAGTAGTCTGTCAAGGTCAAAGCATAATATCTATATTCTCTTGAAGGAAAACATATCGAAGTTAATGATTCATGATATTATGGGACACCAATTTATGTTCAATACCCCACCCATGTTCTAATTGATGAATTTATTTCTAGGTTACATTAATTATTCATGTAAACGTATTTCAATGTATCACAAATATATAAAAAAACCTACCCATTCCCTTTATGATACTGAAAAAACATATGATTCCCACATTGTTTTAATCCCCAATATTATATTCACTTATCTACTAATCAAAATATTTTATATGGAAAAAGTATATTTCAATGCATAATCACCGATCAATGACCTATTTCAGATGATTTTAATACACATATGTCGATGATAAATGAACTAAAACTATATTGTAATTTCCTAGTCTCATGATGAAAAATTGAAAAAAATGTATTTATACAAGAAACATTTATAAATTTATATGTAAAAGGATGATAACATTCATTTAAGTATGGTAAACTAGTATTTCACTATGATATTCAAATGGTCCCTTAAATCAGTATATGAAATATAATAGAGTAAATGTTTATGTAATAAATACACCAATTTAACAAGATGATTCTAACCCCAGACACTATTATAAAATAAAAATTCTAATAATTCATAGAAAACTCCCATTAACCAACTTCCTTTTTAAATATGGTCTATATCAACTAAAAATATGATGGAACCTTTTCTTATAAAAAAAATAAATTGTATCCTAACAAGAATCCTTTAAATATAAAAATAAATTGAGTAATATCGAATTTCATATGTTTCTCAATTAATCTATAAATTTATTAGTATTTTTTTATTTTTCTTAATCTTTAAAAATAACTTGAATTATAAAACATCAAAAAAAATATGCCATTATCAAAAATTTAGATAAATTCCTTTGAATGATTGATGGATAATACCCTGTCAAATATTTGTACATCAAAATGAATTATGCATCTCTAGAAATATATCCACAACATACTTGTGTAGGAGGACAAACTAAATGATTTAATCCCAAGTATGGATGTAGAATAAGAATGATTCTAGTTAATCAAGCCCCATGGATCACTTCACAAGTAGAAGAGCGCCATGTTGACGTTAATGATAATTGTTTCCATCTCAAATTTCATTTAGAGACACACAAAAAAGGGAGAAAAAAAGTACCTATATAATTATAGGGTTATTAAATATGAGTTATATAGTGTCCATAATAGATCCTAGGAGTCACCATGGTGGAACTTGCATATATATACCTTTAAAAAATTCATCCATAAAAAAATGGTACCTGGGACTTCAAAATAGTATTCGTAGAGATTTATATTATTTTTCATTTATTTGAGGAACCTTGGAGGATATATCACCTTTTGAGATATATTGTAGATGTATACAATTAGGGATATATTCTGTTACACATATAATAATCCTATAAGCATGCATTAATTATAGTTTAAATGCATACTGATGTCTAATATACAACTCTTAAAGAATGACAGAACACTCATGGGAACATTTTAGGATATTTGTGGTATATTATGATAGTAGTGAGGGGAAATCACTTATAAAAACCATTATAGATAAATATGGTCATCATATTCTACTTAAAAGTCATGGAATATTGTTAGTATATATCCTTAATCCTAATTAATAGTATACCCACATTACCATTCATGTATAAAAATCCTTGGAACCATATACTAGATATAATCCAATGGTAGAAATATATCCCTCTCCATGCCATAAATGTGTGTCATAATTTTCTAGAATCAATAACATAATGACAAAATAATCATATCCCAGTTTTCAATGCATGAAATCATATATTTTTTACCAAAAAAATAATAGAACCATCATATCACTTTAATATATACTATGTTTTTCTATTATAACCCTACATTCATTCATGAGTATTATTAACATGTCCAAGTGAACAATGAAAAATAATATTAAGATCATAATATCATTACTATAGAAGTTCAATTTGTATTCACTTTTTCTTTCCTATAACTCTCATATCATTATTGAGTATATAAGAACCCACCATCACATTCTAATATCCTCATAGAAGAATACCAAAATTATTACTCCACATAAATCCAAGAAAATGTGTTTTTATATTGAGAAAGAAAAAAATATCCAAACATATATGTTAACACAATTTGATGAAATTTTTTGACATGTTTTAGTTGAAACCAATTGCCCGACTCATTTTACATAGTAGTCTTAATAAGTTTGTCAAAATATTATTATTTCTAATTAATAGTCCCATGTGTGGAATCAAACCTATAAAGGTACCTATACACAATAAATCACCTCATCTACCCATTACAAAATAAATATGAATAAATCAAATTGTAGAAATTTTTATTCCCATTTGTTTTATCATAACCATTCCCAAAGCATTATATGTGTTTTTTGGGCCAATAAGCATATCATGGTAGAGGATGAAGAATTAGTGATTATCAATGTAATATAGAATTTTTTGAGTTCCATTCACTATTATAATTATCACGATATCTAAAATTTATTCCCACATAATCTTTCATGACGTATCTCCCAATGAAAACAACAATGACAAATCACATTTGATTTTCAAATGGGAAGAGATACAAAAATACACTATGAATCTAAAATCTCAATCAATTGGATTTTATTCCACATCAAAAAATTAAAATGTGGAATATATTAAAACCTATAAGTGGATTTAATACCATAAACTCTGAATCTATACACTACGAAATATCTATCCAAAATCAAACCTATAAAAAAATATAGGGAAATAATGAATTCCTAACCCATAATAAGAAATATTTATTTGTCCTTTGAGATGAACACAAGTAAAAAAATTGATTGTGATCAGTTTGATGACATATCCTTTCTCTAATGATACACAACCCATAATAAAGCAACTCAATGAGAACCCCCATATGGAGACAAAACTGGGTGACTGAATCCATCCCTACAAAGCTATTAATTTCATAATAGAAATATTTATATTCAATTACAGGTTAATTTTACTATATTTTGATCATTAAATAATATTTATATCATCTATAATTTGATACAAGTGATAATATTTCAGAAAATACCACTCCCCTGAACAAAGAATAATATTCATGACATCCGAGGTCAAATCAGTTGGATTAATCACATTCGTATGATAAGGAAAATACCATAGAACTAATGAAAAAACTATATTTAGAAATGATATGGGTTATGATTTATCCCATGTCATATTATATATAAGAAATTGAAGAAAAATAGAGTAATAATTTTATACATTATATGTTCTTGAGTATGTGGATGAATCATCGTGAAAAAATAGATAACATTCTTTATAGGTAGTATACCAATCACGTTATGTATATTAAGTAACATCGAATCATAATCAACATTTCACACAATATATATGTATAAAATACAATGTTTATAATTAAATATAAATATTTATAATTTATATTTATGATGTCATTTATGGTTAGTGCCAATTTATAGTGTATTTTCAATATGATGTAGACATCGTATATTGGAATAATCAGAGAGAACTTCATTCGACAACAATATATATATCTCATTTTAATCTATTAAAGGAATCATGAAATGTGATTTCTTGGGTCCATGTCTCAGGACAGAGTTCTACAAACCCATTTTGGTTCAACAAGACGACTCTCACTATCTTTTAGGCCCTGAAATATGGTACTCAAGATGAATGGGTTTTTGAGATTCCCAATCACAACGATTACATGAATATTGAGGGATTCTCCCATTAAAAAAATGTAAATCACCAAAAAAAAAGAACATCCCATAATGGAATGTATCTAATTATATGAAAATTCACTACATAGAGTATATGATATGTTTAAATTCAGTGAGATCTATATGTAGGTAGTAGTAGTTATTAAAGTAGAAATACAAATGAAATAATTTAAATAAAGGATTCAATATGTTTACCACCACTAAAAGAAATGGTATTGTAAACCCATCGAAGGGTTAATTAAATAAGTGAGTAAAAAAATAACCTTACCCACCCCAAATTTTAGGGGTCATTAATATTACAAATTTCCCCTCTCATGGATAAATAGTACTTATCATAATAAGGGGAACCTTCAAAAACATATCCTTTAAAAATATATTTATTTAAATACCCATCCTTCAACTTGGGGATGTTCTTAGAAAAGGATATCAGGTATTCAAGGAATAACACTCCCCACAATTAACATCCATAATTGAACTGAATGACAAGAAAAACAATAACATTGGGCATTAGTTGATACAATCCCTTAAGTAATTGAATACTAAGTTGGATTTCAATTTTCCTTGATAATTACCCAAAAAGTTACTAATACCATTTAATATATAATATTTCTATTGTACAGACAACATTTTACTTATGGGTATATTTCATTATTATTGGTTATACAGATTACTCGGTGTAAAATTCTAATGTGTAGTATTTTGATGGGTAGGTTTCTATTCAAAACACATTCCACAATAACATAATGAAATATTATTCAATTACTAGGTAATAGAGGATATTGGAAAATAATTCAACTTCTTATATTTACCTACAACCACTTATATTGATATAATCATCCAAAAAAAGACAAAATTAATTCACAAAATCCAACACACAAAATGAATATATAAATTACCCCACCATTGAGGACATATTGTTTTGAAAACAAATGATAATAATATGAACATATGAGTATCAATTTTACTTTTACTAGGGGAAATTTTCCCATTTTTTGCCACTACTAGGTGAATAAATAAATATACTATATATAAAATATTCCACATCATTGAATTATCAAAATAAATTAGAGACAAAAATCCAATCTTCTACTAGGAACATATATTTGGAAGCTGGTGTTTATAAACATAACAGGTTATGAATATATATAGATCCCCCAACTATGGAAGAGTTTTGATTCATGTATTTTAAGAAATTCCAATCAAACAATAACCACATATCAATAGGATACATGAGAATTCCAAGAATATAATTATATAAATCCTACCCATACACATGTGTCTACAAATATTACCATCATGTTAGATATTTTTATCTATGTCGATAAATTATTTATGTGAATAGATGAAATAGATGGGATCCATGTTCTAGTGCAGCTAATAATGAAACAATAACCCTAATGGGTTGATATGACCAATCATCCACTTAATATTAGGATCCAAATGATCTATTTTTTTGGGGAACTAGAATAACATAGAAACAACATGAGTACATTGTATCTCTATGTGGTCCCATGGAAGGAACACATGAGATGAAAATGGTTCACAATATGAGATTCTTTATATAGACTCTGAATGGAAAATTATTTAGCTGGTGTATAATGAATTCATATGGGACATGTTTAGATTTGTATGACCTCCATCAATATTATAACCTCAGGTTAATTTCTAAAAGGATAATGAGTAATATTTTGGAACTAAGGAATTGAAAGAAACTATAGAATTTTTGGTTTTAAACATTATTTCCTAATTTAATGGGATAACACATACCCTAAATATGAAAATCCCATAATAATTTATACAATACATCTCCAAATAAATTAATTTTAAATAATTGTATATATTGATGTTGCCACTGATGTATACAATTGTTTTACAAAAATAATTCACATGTATGTCAAAGGATGTGGGATGTTATTCAATTACCCAAAGTTAATTCAAATCTTACACTAATAGATTATAGAAAAATAGTGAAAAAGAAAAAGAAACATTTACTCACAGGACAAATACATTACGATCGTTGTAACAAAAACCCATATTATATCTCATTGTACCCCCCCCAATATTAGTAATAATATTGTCTTTTATAGATGGGAAGAAAACACTTAAGTCATCCTATATATAAATATAAAAAGAAAATATTTTATTATTTTTGATAGAAGAATGTTCTATGGTACATTATCACACTAATGAAAACGTGATTCATATACAATAGGTTTTAAAACATAATGAAATTGTATTCAAAGAATACACTTAATTTTCCAATAAAATTGTATGTTGGGTAATAAAATCTAGGAGTATTTTATAATTAATTTCATCATGTAAGATACTGACCATATTTAAATGTATATCATTGTTAAATATTTTAATCTTCCTTTTTTGAAAAATTAATGTATTCTCAGGTGTATAATGAGTTTCGGGATTGTCCTAGGGCTTCATGACCTTAATGGAGGGGAATGGTGTAACACCCCAGGTAAATAAAAACAATAAATATTCATCATTATTAATATTTATGAATTAAATATTAATTTTACATTAACGGGGTTTCTATGTTCGATAGAGTACCTGATATACAACAATGAGTTTCTTTTAAATCTTACGTTGCACACAATGCTGAGTCATACTGAAAAATAATAATATAATATTACTTTAAATTGTTGTTAAAGCATAGTCATTGTATTGGTATGAATGAACATAAATAACTACAATGTTATTATATATGTTTGTTAATTTTTTTCACATTTATAGAATACAATTTGGAGTCTTAAAATGTGAATGAATCTAATTTTAAGAATAATTTACTTTAAAACATCAATTTAAAGACATTTAATGGAGAACCCTCTTTAAATCTAGTTTTGTCACTTTTATATATTGTAATTTTCAAAATAAAATCCTTATTTAGAATCAGGACATCATTATTTACTTTGGGTAAATATTTGGCATTTTTCTGATAAAGTTCCTTTTTAATGAATAGTGAGAAATATTGAATTTTAATTCAAAACTACTTTGTAATATACTTTATTTATATGATTATATTATCTTTTTAATTCGTTTTAAAGTGTAATTAGAATATATTTTTACCATTTAATCCTATTTTTTTCATTTGATGTAATTTCACATTGAAATAGGACATAAACAAGTGGAAATCTTTTGATATTTAATATTTCTTAAAAACAAGCTTTTTGTTTTAACAATAGTATTTTATTTTAAATTTAAGTAATCCAAATTCCATGGTTTGAATTTGGTAAAATAGATCTCATTTTTGAATTCAGAATATAAAATATATATTAGGCTTAATTTTGAGTATTTTTCTGAAAAACATCAAATTTTGATGAATAGTAAAACCAATAAGTAGTAGTTAAAATCTGCCCTTTTCATTTAAATGAAATTTTACCAATTCTGTGAATTTAATTTCTAAAATTTGTCATAAATGGTTGTTATTATTATGTGAAATGTGGTTCAATAATATTTAAATAATATTTGGTGAATAGTACCTTTTGACTTTTATTTACCACAGTTAAAGGCAAATAGTGTAATTCAAGGTAAAAAGAAAGTTATAATAATAAACAAATTACTTTAAATCTTATATTAACCTTATTGGATGGGTCATTCCCGACCATGGGAATCCATGGGTATATTTTGGGACCCCATGGATCCACTTATGAGTTATAATTACATGTTATGTACATTAACTTAACGTAATGACAAAAATTACAAAAACAAATATCATTTGGTAAATATATTTTTACATGGGGTTTTATAAGTTATCTCTTTGACTATGAATATTCATTTTAAAGATAAAATTATTTCGTACATCATTATATTTTTTTTTTATAATTTTAGACAACAAATAAATGAAATTATTTATGAAACAATAATGATGCAGTGGTTACCTCATTAATAAATGATTTAAATAAATAAGATTATATATATTAAAACAATATCCAAAACCTATCCAATTACTATTGGACGGTTTCATTTCATCCATGAGTCTTCTTATATTTTAATTTGATTAGTTTTGGACCTTTATATACCGAAAATAATTATATAATAAAATAATATTTTCACACTTTCCTATAGAGCCCCTCCCCATGCGCATAAAAAGATCTCTCTTATAACAAATTCCTCACACCATTCAAGCCCCCTGGATCGTCCAAAATCTTACCAATCAATCTCCCTAAATACCTCTTCTCATCCTAGATTCCATACCATTTACCAATGGAATTTTAAGAGGTCCTTTTGGTTCAAACCGAACGAAGATACCCGAATTAAAGTTAACTGTTTCTCTTAAATTATTTTCTTTTATTTTGCATTTCCAACCCCTAAACTCTATTTATTCCATTCCTATATAACAACATCAATATCCTCAATATACTAAGATTTTTTTAATAAGTATTTTAACTACACTTATACACACGTTTATCTAATGGTTAAAGAACATACTGTTCCTATGGATGGAAATCTAACTTCTTACGAAATGGTGATTATTCAATTATCTCCTACCTCCTCTCATGGTGGCCATTAAGATGAAACTATATTTATATATTATATATATTATATTCTGGTTTTATTTCTGATTAGTGTTATTCATTTATAGGATACGTTTATGTTTTCAATAATGTGTAAAAGATATAATTTAATTTTTGGAAGTGCGGACTACCACCCCCTCAACGTGATATGACTCATTGATGCCATATGTGGGAAGTATAAAGGATAGATTTAATGATATTATATATTTTATTATACTGGAATTATAGTATACCTATGTCTCATTATGTTTTAATTCAATTAAAATATGAAATAGAAATGGAAGTAGCGTTAAGCATTCGTGTGGCTTATCGTCTCCTTGAACGGTGGATTTTATATTGTACCTCTAATTGTTATGAACTATTATAAATCCATGTATATACAAGAGATATATAATATATATGAAATATAAATCATGAATATAATTCTGGATATAATGGAATTTCGAACACATAGAAAGCTTATAAATATAAGAAGTTCATTTTTGACTCAAGTAACGAATATCGATAAAACGACCGTTATTAATTTAAATGATTGCATAATGTTTATAACATGGTAATAATTGATATTAAAGGAATAATAAACTAGATAAAGGTTCTAATAAAAGTAGAAATTAACTTTATTTTATTCTTCAAGATATTAATGAATGAACATGTCATGCGAGAAACGAGGTAAGAGACTTCATCTCAATCTCCTTTGATTGAGGCATATTTTGATTTATACAATACTTTATTTTATAGATTGTATATCACCTTTTACTTTTACTTTTATTCAAACAGAATCTTTTCTCTACATATAATAATACTAAATGAAAAAAAAAGGAAATTTATTTTAACGTAAGCTGTGAGAACGACTTTTTTCGCCGCTACGAGTATTATTTGATCTTTATCATCCTTAATAAGACGTAATGTTTTTAAAATGAAAATAAATACCATATACACTTTTATATATTAGGGTATTGAATTTTTTTTTATAATTGAATTCTTTTGTTGAAATTTTTAAATGATATTTTGGGATTGAAATTTAGAAATGTTATCTTTCCTTTATTCTTGTGTTATATGTTATGACTACGATATGGTTCATGGGCATTATTTACATATATAGGTGGTTCCATGATAATCCTAGGGTGGGTGATCCTGATATAGCCCTCCAATGCATTGGTTAACATGACAGAGGTAAACGTGAATGTCTCTCTAATGATATTTAGGGAATATACTCTGATGACTATTCCAACATAACTCCCTATGTAGTTGTGATAGCTACAATGTAAGTATGATATTGATTCCACAAGTTACCTATATGATTTATGATTTTGCTATGTTATTCATAAGTCTTATGATTTCATGAGGCATGTTAAAGATATCATGTAATATATGTATTGATAAACTAATGTTTTATTTCATGGTTTTATAACCCATATTGGGATTTTTATGCTCTTGCCAAGTTTTGAAATTTTTTTCATATAACTTAATTTAAATAGGATCAAGGATGGGATCAAGGAGATGTAATGCCATCTGAAACATGAAAATAGACATGACTCTTATTTTCAATAGTTTTTATTTTATGAATAAATGGAAATTGAGTAGAAGTGTCTACTTCGTAATTTTTGAGATGTAATTTAATATTTATGGCATTCTAAATGTGAAAATATCTTAAATGTGAATTATTCCTTTAATCCAAGATTATGTAATGTTTTATGGATGGGTCATTATAGTTGGTATCAGTGGTCGGTTTAGACAACTTTAGAAGTTAGGATACTGTTAAATTATTGTCCATAAATTAATTTATGGTAATATTGAAATGATATACCATTTACAGATTACTATGTTTCTTCACTAAGATATTTCTATGTTCAGAATGTTTTTCCATAGAGGATATCGAACAACTATAATGTGATGACATCAGTAGGAAGACAACCTTCCAAATCAGAAACCTGAGATGGTCGGAATTAGAAACAAACAAATTGTTATAGTAATGACACAATTAAATGAGGCTATAAATGGTGGTGGTATCCATGAACGAGATCAGCTAGATCAACCATAGAGAAACATGTCAGTATGGGAGAATTTCATGAGGCAAAATCCCCCATCAATCAGAGGATCATCTGACCCTGTGCTAGCTGAAGGGTGGATCAAACAACTGGAGAATATTTTTGATGTCAGGGGGTGTTCATAACATCAAAATGTTAGTCTTTCTATTTACCAATTTGAATATGAAGTTCTTCAGTGGTGGACGATGGTGAAAAATATCAGTGATTGAGAGGAGATTGATTCTATTGATTGGGTTAAATTCAAAGGTATATTCCTTGGTAAATATTTGCCTAAGGTTCATTGACTTAGGATGGAAAAACAATTCGTGGAATTGAACAAATAGAATTACATTATGTCTTATTTTGATGAAAAATTTACTCGACTGGAAATGTATGATCCAAATTTCATACGAGAACTTGAGAGTGAAATCAAGAATTGTTTCTCGGGAGTAAAGCCAAATTATGGATGGGCATTAGCGTCTCATGAGTTCAAAAGTTATGAAATACTTGTTCGGTGTGAGGAGAATGTGAAATTGGAGTTTGCTGGGGATTATGTGTTCTTTGACAAACAACAGAATAAGAGGTAGAGGTGACAGGAGAAAGGGAAGAACTCTTCAAATAAATCCTGATGGTAAGAAACATAAGATTACAGTTTGTGAAACTTTTGATAAAAATCATTCTAGGGAATGTATTTTGAATTCGGGTAAGTTCTACCGATGAGGTGAAATGGGATAAAAGGCTCGTAATTGTACTGAAAAACAGCTGGGTAATGGTAAAACAAAATATGATTTACAATCAGCAAAATGTTTTAAGTGTAATGAAATAGGTCATTTTGAATAAGAGTGTTCAATGAATAAATCAACTGAGGGAATGCAGTCAGACTATAAGAAGAAAGGGGTGGTGAAATCATTTGAACCAACTTTAGATGATGTTGGCCCATCAAATGAAGTAGTATCATGTACACTATTTGTTTTTCAGAATATTCTAATGTGTTGTCTGATTTAGGTTCTACACATTTGTTCATTTCTGAGATGTTTTTATTAAATTGGGAAATCCATCTCAATATATGAATCTTGATATTATGGTAAAAACACCATGAAAAAAATTTATAGACAAAAAGAAATTATAAGAACCTTCTTGTCCTTGTGTGAAGACATAATATACCTAAAAACCATATTGTTTTTCCTCTAGTCGAGTTAGATGTTATTTTGGGTATAGATTGGATTTCTGTTTATCATGTTAAGATTTAATATATAACTAAAGCGGTTTCTTTTTCGAAGTATTATTAGTATGTTTACAATAATGAATCGTTACTTTTTATAACATATTAGGAAGATGAAAAACTAGTAATAGATGGAAATGAATGTTACCATGCACATACTGCTGAAAACAAAGGTACTGTTCAGATTAATGATGTTCTAGTTCTAAATGAGTACATTGATGTTTTTTTAGGATTTTTCTATTAAAATACCTAAAAGAGAAGGGGAATTTATAGTTGCCTTAGTTCTTGATGCTATGCCAATTTCAAAACCCATTTATCAAATGGCACAAATTGAACTTTTAGAGTTAAAAAACAATTTGAAGAGTTATTAGATAAAGGTTTCATTCAATATAGTACATAACCATGTGGTTCTATTTTCTTGTTTGTTAAATAGGAATATGTTTCAATGAGAATTTCCATTGATAATAGAGCATTGAATAACATCACTGTTAAGAAAAAGTATCTTTTTCCTCATAATGATGATTTTTTTGATCAACTCTAGGGAGATAAGAATTTTTCAAAGATTTATTAGAGGTCAGGGTACCATCAATTGAAATTTAATGAATAAGAAATTCTGAAGACCGCGTTTCGTACTAGTTATGGCCATTATAAATTTTTACTTATGCCTTTTGTATTATCCAATTCACCTGATGTATTCATGGATCTTATGAATAGAATTTTCCTTCAGTTCTTGGATAAATTTTTGGTCATGTTCATTAATGATATTTTGCCTTATTCTAAAATAAAAGAGTAACATGAAAGTCATTTAAGGGTTATCTTGCAAACCATAAATAAAAATAATATTTATGGGAAATTTAGAAAGTTTGAATTTAGGCTACAACAATTTTCTTTCCTTGGACAATTTTTTTTTAAAAATGGAATAATTGTTGAACCTGCTAAAACAAAATATGTTGAAGAATGTCCAAGACCACAATTATAACCGAGATTCATAGTTTTCATTGTTTGGACGATTATTACCAAATTATTTTTGAGAAGTTTTCATGGTTATATATTCCAATTACTATGTTAACTCAAAAAGGTTTTATGTTTTTCTGGACAAAAGATTCTTGTGATTGATTTCAGGAATGGAAAAGATGATTGTTGAATGCTCTAGTTTTGGCATTGACTTCTAGAAATGGTGATTTTGTTATCTATAGTGATGCTTTGTTGAAATGACTTGGTTGTGTCTTAATGCATAATGATCAGGTAATTAATTATGTGTCACATTAGTTGAAACCACATGAGTAAAATTACCCTACACATGATTTGGAATTAACTGATTTACTTTTTTTCTTTAAAAATTAGGAGGCATTAGTTTTTTGGGGTAAAATGTGAAATATATATTAACAAAAAAAATTTAACGTATATATTTCACTAGAATGAATTAAACATTAGATAGTGGAGATTTATGGAATTAATCAAGGATTATGATTGTACAATCTATTACCATCCATGAAAAACAAATAATGTGGCAGTTTCTTTGAGTCGAAAAAGTAATGCTTCTAAACCATGATATGTTTGGAATGGGATCCTTTGGTTATTGATTTGATGATCTTTGGAATAGATGTTGTGGGTGTTGGAAATTCCACATTTTTGTTTCAGGTGTAATTGAAATCATCTATATCAAACAGAAATAAGAAAGCAACGAAGGAAGGCAGTGAGTTGCAGAAAAATGTAGAGTCATTTCAGAAGGGAATGATGCCTCAAATTAACATTGATAATGATTGTATTGTGAGATTTGGAAAGAGATTATGCATTCCTTGTGATTCACAGTTGAAGAATCAGTTGTTATTTAAAGCTCATAGTTCTCCATTTTCAGTTAATCCTAGCAGTAATAAGATGTACATATATCTTTAGGAGTATTATTGGTGTGACAGAATAAAAATAGATATTGGGGATTTTACTGTGAAGTGATTGACATGTCAGCAGGTTAAAGCAGAGCTACAATTACCGAAAGGGGTTATTCAGCCTTTACCGGTGCCAAAGTGGAAATGAGAAGATATATCCATGGCCTTCATTGTGGGATTACCAAAGACATCTCTAGTTAATAATGAAATCTTTTTCATTGTTGATCTATTGACTAGATCTGCTCATTTCCATCCTATTCGAGATACTCTATCTGTAGATCAACTTTCCCGGTTGTATGCTAAATAGATAGTCGGGGTGCATGGTGTTCCCCTATCCATTGTATCTGAACTTGATCCCTGGATTACTTTTAAATTTTGTAAAGGCCTTCATCAGTCGTTGGGTACTGAATTAAATTTTAGTACAGATTTTCATCCACAATTAGATGGGATGTCAGAATGAACAATTAAGACATTGGAGGATATGCTATGTGCACGCTCAATTGATTACCAGGGAATTTGGTACAAACATATTTCTTTGGTTGAATTTTCTTATACTAATAGTTTTCATTTCAGTATACAGATGGCTCCGTTTGAGGGATTATATGGGTAGTGGTGTTGAACTCCAGCTTTTTGGGACAATTAGGGTAAAGGAAGCTAATGGCACCAGAATTGGAAGAATAGATGGAAGAGAAAGTTAAGTTGATTCATAATCACCTAATAATAGTTCAGAGCAGGCAAAAAAGTTATGCGGATAACAGGAGAAAGGATCATTATTTCAAGGTAGGTGACCATTTTTTTCTCAACGATTCTCCATGGAAAAGTGTGATGCATTTTGGAAAGAAGGGGAAGTTGAGTCTGAGGTTCATTGGACACTATGAAATCCTGGAGAATGTTATATCTATTACTTATAGAGTGGATTTACCTCCATATTTCTCCCAGGTACACAATGTTTTTCATTTTTCAATGTTGAGAATGTATATGCCAGATCCATCTCATGTTTTGAGCCTAGAGGTAGTTCAGTTGGAAGGGAATCTCTCTTATGAGGAACAAACAGTTCAGATTCATTACTGAAGAGAGAAAGTATTGTATAATAAGGTAATTCACCAACGAAAGGTGTTGTTGAAAAACAATATGGTGGAAGTGGCAACGTGGGAATCTGAAAATACTATGAGGAATAAATATCCCCACTTATTTGATAAGTGAATACAAATTTTTAGGAAGCAATTTCCAAAAGGGGGGAGAAATATAACTTCCCAATTAAATAAAAAATAATACTTTTTCATAATTTTTTATATTTGTGAATTAAATATTTATTTTAAATTGAATTTAACACCTAGCCGTTTTATTGTAGGGAATGAATAGAACATACTGAAATATGATTATATATGTTTGTAAAATGTTTTTACATTTATCCAATAAAAGTTAGAGGTTTAAAATTTGAATCAATCTAATTTTAAGCATAATTTACTTTAAAAAGGTCGATTTACTCCATTTTAATGGTGAACCCTCTTCAAATCTAGTTTTTCTTCACATTTATATATTCAATTTTAAAAAATAACATCCTTTTTTAGAATCGGTACATCAAAATTTACTTTGGGTAATTTTTTTTTGTATTTTTAAGCTAATGTTCATTTTATAATGAATTGTGAAAAATGTAGTATTTTAATTCAAAACTGCCTTTTATCTACTTTAGTTATATGGTTAGATTATCTTTTTAATTTGTTTTAAATTTTAATTAGAATATATTTTTACCATTTAATTTTTTTTATTGTACGTAATTTCACTTTGAAATTGGTCATAAACTAGTGTTAGTATTTTTATAGTTCATATTTAATAAAAACATGCTTTTTGTTTTGACAAAAAGAATTAATTTTAAATTTATTAATCCAAATTATATGTTTTGAATTCGTTTAAAATAGAAATAATTTTTTTTATTCAGATTATCAAATATAGATTAGGCTGAATTTAATATATTTTTCTGAAAAACATCAAGTTTGAGAAATAGTGAAACCACTAAGTAGTAGTTAAAAATCTATCCTTTTCATTTAAATGGAATTTTAACGTTAATGTGAAGTTAATTTCAAAACTCAGACATACATGGTTGTTATTAGTAAGTAAAATTTCGTTCAATAAGATGAAAATAATTTTTGGTCAATAGTATCTTTTGAATATTATTTACTGTAGTAAAAGTTAACTTGGGTAATTCATGGTAAAAAAATATTATAACAATATAAAATTACATTAACACTTACCCTAACCTTATTGAATAAGTGATGGCCAATCATGGGTATCCTTGGGTCTATTTTGGTACCCCATAGATCCGTTAAGAGTGATAATGACTCTTTATCTTAATTAACATAAAGTAAAGATAAAAAATGACATAAACAAGTATCTTTTAGTAAATCAATTTTTTCGTGGGTTATATAAGTTATATATTAGACTATAAATATTAATTTTAAAGCTACAAATATTTCCTACATCATGAAATTTATTTGTAGTTTTCAGACATTAAATAAATAAAATTATTCGTGACACAATAATGATGTAGCGTTTACCACAATAATAAATTATTTAAATAAATAAGATTATAAATATTAAAACAATATCCAAAACCAGCACAATTTTTTTGGATGATTTATTTTGACCATGAGTCATCTTATCTTGGACTTTAATTAGTTTTGGACCTTTATAAACCAAAAATCATTATATAATAAAATAATATTTTCACACTTTCTTAAAGATCCCCTCCACCCTACAGCCCTATTCTCCTCATATATGCCTTAACTTATGTATAAGGCACATCAAGATGTCATTTTGGTTCAAACCAAATGATGTTACCTGAATTAGAGGTAACAATTTCACTTAAATTATTTTATTTTATTTTACTTATCCAAACCCTAAACACTATGTTTCATTTATTTTATAACAAAACCAGTATCCTAATTATACTAGGATGTTGGTATAAGAAGGATTCTATATACACTTACAGAAACCTCCATCTAATTGGTAAAGAACATACTGTTTTTGTGGATGGTAAACTAACTCCTCACGAAATGATGATTGTTCAATTATCTTCTACTGCCTCTAAAGGTGGAAATTAATATGGAACTATATTTATATATGACATATATTATGATTATTTTTTCTTCATTCTTCTGTATTTTTCATATCTATCATACCATTATTTTTTTCATAATGGCTAAACAAAATAATTTCATTTTAGGAGGTGTGGACTACCTCCCCCTCAATGTGATATGAATCATTAATTCCATATGTGGGACATATAAAAGATGTATTTAATGATATTAATATGATATTATACTGTAATTAAAGTATAAATATTTATCATTATGATTTAATTTCATTAAAATATGAAATATAAATGTATGTAGTGTTCATGCGTACATACGGCTTACCGTCTCCGTGAACGGTGAATTTCATTTCCTGCCTCTAAATGTTATGTACTATTATAAATAAATGTATATACTAGATATATATATATATGATATATATGAAATATAAATCATGAATATCATTCTGGATATAATGGACTTTTGACCACATAGAAAACTTGTAAATATAAGAAGTTCATTTTTAACTCAAGTACCAAATGTCGTAAAAAATATTGTTATAAACTTCAATGATTACATAATACTTATAACATGCTAATAATTGATTTAAAAGTAATAATAAATTTTAAATCGGTGCTTACGAAATATAAATTAACATTATTTTATTATTCAGGAGATTAATGATTGATAAGTTCATGTCAAAAAAAAGGTAAGGGACATTGTCTCAATATCCTATCATTGAGGTATATTTTGAATTATACACAACATTAATTTATATGATGTATTAACCACTTTTACTTTTACTTTAATTCAAAAAGAATCTTTTCTCTATGAATCATTTTACTAACCGATAAAAAGGAATGTTTCTTTTAACTTAAGCGGTGAAAATGACCTTTTCCAACGTCGCGAGTATTATTTGGTCATTGGATTACATAATAAGCCTTAATGTTTTCAAAAGGAAAATAAATACCATATACTCATTTAAATAATTTTTTTTATTGAAAATGGTTTTGATAATGTAGATCTTATGTTGATATTTCTAAAGCATATTTTTTTTATTGAAATATGGAAACATTATCTTTCCTTTATGCTTGTGTTATGTGTTATGACAATGATATGGTTCTTTGGAATTGTTTACGTATAAGGGTGGTTCTATGATAATCCTAGGGTGGGTGATCCCAAGATAATTCTCCAATGTATTGGGTAACGTGATGGAGGTTAACAACTGTGTTTCTCCTATGTCATATAGAGAATATATAGTGATGGGTATTCTAATCTAACTCCCTATGATGTTTTGATAGCTACAATGTAGGTATGATATGTATGCCACAAGTTATCTTTATGATATAGGATTTCGATCTGTTATTAATAAATATTATGATTTCATGAGATATGACAATGAGCTTATGTTATGTATTTATTGATGATCTAATGTTTTCTTTCTTTGTTTTATAACCCTTACTGAACTTTTTATTCTCATTACTAGTTTTGAAATGTTTTTATGATTTCTTAAAGTGAATAGGGTCAAGGATGGGTTCAAGGGAAAGTCATGCTGTCTAAATCATAGAACTAAACATGACTGTTTTTTTCACGAGTATTTATTTTATGAAAAAAATGGAAACTGAGTAGAATTGTCTACTTTGAAATTTTTGAGATGTAATGTAATAGTTATGGCCAAATTCTCTAATACTATAAACCTAAAAATATCCTCATTCTGAATTATTCATTTAATTCAAGATTATGTAATATATGAAGGGCATGTACTTATAAAAGGAGCCCAATAGTGCGAAGGTAATGGTTGGCGCAGGGTTAGTACAAACCGTGCGCCTGGCTCGGGAAACTATGTAGCTTGGGGACCCCTTCAGACATAGGATAGTGCACAAATACTTAATGATTTTTCGAACTGTGTGGGTGATTCGAAGAAACCATGCAGATTGTCTCCTCTGGGTGAGATGTAACTACAAGGTTGGCCCATAGTTTGGCTAACTGTTCAGCAAAAACATGTAGCCCTTATGAAGGGGGGAATTCCTATTTTCCCCCTTTGGTTTTTTAGGGTTCAAACCCTATTTTATTCAACATTTATCTTCCAATATCATGGGTGATGAAATAATCACTCCAAGACTTCCAAGAGATGAATCTTCACTGATTCATTATTATTTTGAGTATGTTTGGGTGGGAATGGATGATTCAGGTGTGTCTAAAACTCCACTTTAATCTTTTTTTATGGATTAAGATTATAAAATATATCCTCTACATCTAAATCCCTTAAATTATAAATTTTCAATTAGATTTTATGATTGGGATTTAAGGGGTGTTTCAGTTCGAATCAAGGGTTTAGGTTGTGAAATCTATTACAAAAAACATGTGGTAGGTGGTCCTAAATCTTTTTCATAGTGTCACGTTCTTATATATATGTGTATATACATTATAGAATATATTAAATTCTAAATATTTTATGTTTTTTTGATATGGTAATGTTATTTTTTCCGTATATTGAAGATTTAAACCCTTCATTGAACTTTTTGGGTCCATTGTGGTGTGGGACTGATCAATGGGATACCCATCGGGTGATCTACACCCATTTAAATGGCGAATAAAATTGGTAAACATTGAAAAAGGGGAATTTTGAGAGGTAATGGGTACTAAATGTTAAATTGGTTATATTTGGTAGTGTTAAAAAGGATAATTGATACAATTATAAGTAGTATTATGTAAATTACTATGAACTTTTGTAATGTTTTTATCTGTGTTTTTTGGGATTTGACCTAATTATATATTTATTAAATGAAAATGATGTCTCAATGTCAGTAATGTTTAGAAAGGAGGTTTATACCACAAAATTATTCAAACGGGTGTTTTCCTATGAGATTTAAAATGATTTTTGGAATATGTTCAAGGTTTAATTTTTGTGAAAATGGTTTTATGGATGTTTTGGATGGTTGAAATTGAAGACAAATACTTCAGGCATGCATTAGTTTTCAAAGTGGAAGACCCTTGTTTTAAAGTGTGGATACATGATGAATTGAAATAATTATTTTGAATTATGTTTTATACCTTGAGGTGGTTTGAAAGTTCTACTGGGACTATATTCATTGAATTAATCTATGATGTAGATATAAAATACCTAAGATAATTATGATGGCATGTTAAAAATGTTATCAAATGAACTAAATGATTAATATGCATAGTTGATGAAATAACATAAGTGGGTTTTAGGAATAATCATATATGTTTTTATTTGATCTAGATTATGTTTGAAATTATAAATGGATTTTAAATGATATTAATTTTGATTGTGTTCAACAAAAAACATTGTGGAAGGGAGTTCTTGGTACATGGAATGTTCAAAAATGGGTTATAAAACATATTTGGCAATGTTTTTAATGGGTTAATGCATCAAAATTAGTTTTGGGTTGGATTTAATATGAAATTTGAACGTTATTTGTATTGTTTGAGATTGGGTTTTTAAATTTTATATGTGGTAAATGGTTAAATGAATCATGTAGACATGTATTGAATGTTTTTGGGGTATTTTACTTTAGAATCTATGCCCATGTTTTAGGTTAGACTGAGCCATTAAACCCTACCAATATAATTAATATATTATGAATGGGGATTGATTCTCTAAGACCCTAGTTGTTGAATTTGATTATTGTACCTAGAATGAGGAACCAATTCATTCTGATGATATATTTTGAGAAATTGTTATCCCTACTGGGATAGATAACATGAATTATTCCTTTATGAATAGTAATTGACTAGAAAAGTCTATAGGGTACTAGATGTAGATACCTAAAATATGGGACATATAAAAATGATTAATTAGTAATCGTTAGAAGATACGTATATTCCTTGATAATAGTTGGTAAAATGGGTAATTGTTAAAGGAGAAAAATGATTCTTCATTCCATGATTGTTTGTTGAACTTGTTTGCTGGAATAAATTATTTTAGAGTCTGATTATTGATTTAGACACCATTGGTGGTGGCCTAATGAGTTATACTCACACCTAGATTATAAATCCACAAGATTTTATGGAATATGTTCATTTAATTTATTTTATGTCTTGTGTTATACTATCCATAAAGATATCTTGCTCTATACAAAACATCGTATTAGCTAACAGTATAAGAAACACTATTCTGGTCCTGTGTTACCCACAATTTGATGTTATTTTAATAGAATTCATTTCAAGAAACACTTAGTATTGATTTTTTTAAATGTCTAAAATAACTATGTGTAGATTATGTTATAAAAAACCAAAAATATTCTTGAACAAAATATTATAGTGACTTTACCTTCATTACACGCAAGACTGACCTTTCTCCAAAGCTTATGTTGTACCCAATATCAAGTTTCACTAAACACTGATATAATATTAAAATATTATTTAATGGAATATAAACTAGTTTTAATGAATATAATTAACCATATTTTGAATTTTATGACATTAAAATTCATATTATATATTTTCTAGAACCTGATATAATTCCAAAATCAATTTTTCTGGTTAAAAGAAGTATTTTTTAAAAAAATAGCATCTTTACCACCTTTTATGGAGAACCAATTTTAAGATTAGATTTTCACATATTTATATGTTCTATTTGAAAATATAATCATCATAGTTATTATCGGGGCATTAAATTTAATTTGGATTATTTTTTGATATTTTTCTGATAACTATCATGTTGTAATGAATACTAAAAATACTAAAAAATTTAATTGGAACTAATTTTTCTATTGAGAAAATTTATATGGTTGATTAATATTATATAATGTTTTTTATTTTTCATGGGAATATATTTTTAACATTAAATAAAATTTTTTACATTGTAAGTAATTTTCCATTGAAATTAGACATAAACACATGTCAAAGTTTTGATAGATCTCACTTCTTAAAAACCCGCTTTTTGGTTTTGACAATGGGAACTAATATTATGTTAATTACTAAAAATTATATGATTTGAATTTGTAAAAATGGAATAGATATTTTGAATCAGAAGGTTTAAATTGTGTGAATAGATTACTTTTATTTTGGGACATTATGAATAGTTACATTTGAAATTATTTTATTTGCCATGGTTAAAGGGTAAATATGGTAAATAAGGTTAAAAAAATAATATTATGATAATATTAAACTACCCTAAAACATTTCCAAATAATATTTTATAAGATATTTTTGACCATTGGAAACATTGTGTCGATTTTGGTACCCCATGGATTCACATGGATGTCAAAATGACATTTTATAAGATTTAATTTAAAGTAAATATAATTATAACAAAATCATATATCTTTTACGAAATATATTATAATATAGGAATATTTCAGTAGTCTATATGTCTCTAAATATTCATTTGAAAGTTAAAAATATTCTGGACATCATTTTATTTTATTTATAGTTTTTATAAATTAGATAAATATATTTATTTATTACATAACTACCGAAAAGTTAGGGAATATCTATTTTTATAAAGAACAATAGAAAAACAAAGAGAGGATGGACGGGGCCATAAAAGAAACATGCCCTCATGCCATGAAAAAGAAAAGACATCAATAATCATAGCCACAGTAGGCAGAATCATAATCATAATCCCTATTAGACTCATAATTAAACAAACCATGAGACCGAGTAACCATAGTTGGCTTCAGATGTGAGTAGTCTTTCCTTAGTCTTGCTTTCTTAGGAGGAACTAGTTGGTCCACAACCACTTTTACTTTAGATAAAGTCTGATTATAAGTTAAATTTCTTGGGGAATCATCTCCTACATCATCCCACCTTCCGTGGATGCCCTGTGTTCCCTTTAATTTGGTAATTTCCTCCTGAAACTTTGAAATGAAAATTGTATTTTGGTTCTCCTCAGGTGCAGGGCCAAAGTCTTATTGCTCCATTCCTGAGATCATATTGCCCTCAACACCCTGGTCAGTAACCAAAACCAGGGCTAAACCTGGCTCAGATCAAGTCAAGTCAGTCCTACCTTCCCCTGCATTCATAGGCACGCTTGAGTCGGCCACTTGAGCCACTTGAGGCCCTTGTGCTAATTCACAAGGAATATCTTCCATAGCTTGTGGATCCCCAACATCAATAAATTTTTTTTTAACACCACTATTATGAATTGTATGATTCGTCAACTTTGTATTACATGAGGCCTCATGATTCCCTTTTCGCGAGCAGAAAGAGCATATGATGTTCCTGCATCACTTATCATTGACATGAAAAATCACTTTAATGTCTAAGAAAAAATATGGTAATCACTCATAATCAATTTTAGGGAGATATCATCATCCAATGCAGACAAAAAAAATTTATGAATCTGACAAGAACATAGATCGACTTCAACCATGAGACTATAATAATGACAAAACATCACATCTTCAGTGGTCCTATCCATTTTTATTAGAATTCCCACAATAGAGGCAATGTCGAAAAGAATCTTAAGAAGCCACAAAATCCAATAAAACCAAAAAATTGAATCCAAAATTGAACCCTTCTGTTTTTACTGAGAAAGGATTTAAATGAAAGTCCCATTCAAGAAAAAAAAAATCATACATGGCTTTAGAGAAATATATCCAAACCCCCAAGAACGTCGCTTCAGATCCTTAGATGGGAAAATAATGTGAAATAATATTTGACCCATGGATACACACCACCAATCTGAAAAACCCCAAACATCAGTCAACTTTCTGACAAAATTTTCAATCATCCAAATCTTTTTTCCATGAGGGAAAACAAGTTTGTCAATGATTTAATGCTCACAAATTTTAAATCTATCATGTATAACTTCTCTAATTGCAACTACACGGGCAGTATCACCTCTTTTCACAGTTTTTATAATAACACCATCACACACAGATTAGAAATGTTGTTGAGTAAAATCCCCTTCCATCCCTTCATAGTACTTGCTAGGGTTACCTGCCCCTATTATACTAGGCACAACAACATACGTCCTCGCCGCAACAACCGTGGGTTTAGACTGTTTCTCCACTACAACTTCCCCTTGCGGCAACAGAACCTCATACCCCAATGAGGGATTCTTGGCACCGATTTTCCCAGATCTCTCCGAAATCGAGACAGATACCTCAGAAAAATCACTCTTGACTACCACAGGTTATTCAATATTCACCACATATTCACAAAAAAACAGCTTCACCTACAACCGACACATCATTCCCCACCACCGCCATGACCAACGCATCAACCACTGCGAATATTGACAGAGCATTGTGGCCTTCAACCTTCTCAGATCTCACCGAAATCAGGCTATATCCCTTAGATCTATGAGATGATCTATGCTTGGCTACCACCGCCACTTGTCGATGATCATCCTCGGTGTCAAACACTGGATTGTGAAGATCAACATCATCTGAAACCGGTGCCGTCAAGACATCAAATGTACATACCTCTGTCACGGTAGTTTTTACCTTCCCTGTATCCTTCCATGGAGGACCAACAAACACCTCAGCATGATTGAAGTATAAATTGAGGTTAATCATCTTGTTTATAGAATCGAGAAACCATGGTTGTGTAGATAGAAACCCTCAGACTCGCACGCCGCCATCTTCTTACAAAACTATCATGTAGTGTATATCTCATTAATGAAAGATCCAAATAAATGAATTTATATATATTAACATAAATGTAATTTCAAAAATTTGATTCCATCAAAGAATTATATGAATGAAATTGAAATATTAGGGACAATTTAATTCATTTTTATTGAAGGAATCAAGTTGTTATGACTTTAACAAAAATCATCTTCTAAATAGTGTCAAAATTGACATAAATGAGATTTTGAAAGTAATACTATTTTATAAAAATATATAAAAATAAAAAATTTCAAATAAAGATAAAATAACATTTATAGTGATAAAAATTTCAAAAATTATCTACATTAGGTTCTCTTGGAATTTTATAGTAATAATAATAACCATGTAGTATAAAAATACAAGGGGACATGGTAAGAAGTAACTTATTTTACAAAGGGTTAAATATAAAGGTTACTTTAATGAACCAAACAAGTATAAAACCTATTATTTGATATTACTTCCACCCGTAATCATCTTATCATAGAAATTAATAAATTTGGAGCTATTATAAAACTAAAATCCTTTTATAATAAATTAATATTTCATGATTTACCTAATGTTCCCCTAACCTCTCTTATAAAAGGGTTCCTACATTTCTCATTAACTCACACCACTAAAACCATTTTGTTAAGCCAAAAACTACTCATTTCTCATCTAAACCAACACCTATGAATTATAGTGGCCTAAAATTGGGTAGATATCCACCCCAGGATACCCTTTTGTACAAATTAAAATGAATCACCCAAAGAAGAGATAATCATTTTATCCCTTCTTTCACTGTTTTTTTCTTCAACATCATATTTCTATATTGATTCTATAATAAAGTAATAACTGCTTTATATAATACATCATGAAATGTTATTATAATTTTGGGACAACCTTATACCTCCTTTTATCCATCATATGAATAAAAATTTCACCATGAATGTATGTGTACAACTTACCATCTCAATGTTGTTGTAAAATATGTTATTCAAAAATAATTTATTAAGAAGTGTAAAATGATGATTATAATCAGTTTAAATACGGAATATAACTATATAATGATTTTTTAAATTAATGTACCATCTAATTATATACGATTTAACCATTATGAGAATTATATCGTTTCTTGTGCGTACGTATGACCTACCGTCTCTACGAAGTGGTGAGATTCGTTCTCAACATTAAAAATTAAAGAATGAGTATATAATTAATATGATGAGTGAAAATAATAATTATAAAAATTATTAAATTAATATAATTCATCATAATCATAAAAAACATGACTTACATTGCAAAAAATTAAAGGGAAAATGAAGCCGTTAACACCCGAAATAATGGTAATATTGAAATAATATTAACAAAAATGATATATAAGGATCATATATGATATCATATATATGTATATCATTAAGGTATAATACAATAAATGATTGAACCATTATACAATGGGTAACCACACAATCAACTTATGAATATTATATGGTAAGGGATTATTCTTCAATCTCATTTGAATCTGAGATTGTTTTTAAGTAAATATTTTCTAGGAAAATATTTATCATCCATGTCCATTATTTTAATAATGATATCACAAAATTTATATTATTATTATCTGTATGTCAAAATTCATTTTTGAACATTATTTATTTTACTACATGGTATGGATAGAATCTTTATTTAGTTTACCATACGAAATACTTTTTGACTTTTCTAGAAAAAGTAAGAGGATATTGTTTTTTAACATGTATGACCTGAATGGAATTTTACATTTTCTTTATTCCATATTTATGTGAAGCTTATTCTATATAATTTAAAGTTTATTTTCAACTATATATTTTTAATTTTAAAATTTCATGGATTTTTTAGATAGGAAAACATTTTAAAAGAAGAAATGATATTTTCTTAAGGAATTACGATTTAGTGTTTTATCAAAATTATATTACCTATAAGATCACATATGGTTATGTTTATATCCCTACTATTACATTTATTTTTTTTATGATATATTTATTTTTATTAGATCTATTTATCTTATATAGACTATGTTATGATGAAATGATGTTTAAAACCCCATTTTATTTCATGGGTTATGCTATGGTGACTTTTTTTATGTTTTGTGGAACATTTTAAAATGGTTTAATTATGAGATGGGTGGGACCTATGTTTCCCTCTAATGAATTTTGAAATGATTTATATGTCATGAGTATACATGATAAGAAAAGAATGTAACTAATGTTTAGTAATACATAGATGGAATGATAACTAAACTCGGTTCAGTAATAGACTTTGTCCACTAAGATGGTCATGGAAGAAATGATCTAGATACTATTAGAATCATATTACATGTTTATTATTTTTCTAAAATTTCATGTTTTAATTCAACGATATTTTATCATTGTTAATTTTCCATTACGATCCATGCCTTACGTACTTCCAAGAATTTTTTCCATGTCTGAAAATTTGGATGTTTAAACTATATGGTCATGTTTTTAGGTTCAATTGTGTATGGTATATTTTATGTTATCTATGTTTACACTTATTGAACATTTTATCTAAACTTTTGATGCTTTCTTTTCGCTATAATATAAAGAAATGTTTTAGTTAGGAAAAAAGGGGAAGATATTTATCAGAGATGATGAAAATCATTCACCATGTTAGAAGATGTTGATTCTGTGTTTTCAAATACACTAAAATAATATGGTCATTGGGAATCTATTAGTTTCATGAATTATGTATTCCATAAAAGAAACAAAATTCTCATGTACATCAAGATTGGTTATCTACAGTTGGTATCAGAGAAAAGGATTAATAATCATTTAGAAACTTGTATTTGAAAACATTAGTGATATCCGTATAGGTATTTCTAAGGATATGTCTATGTATTTCCAAATGATATGTATTATATACATCACAATCCTAGGGTTTATGTGATAATCCTGAGAAACCTAGGGTTAAACATAAGATATCATATATTGAAATATTATTTGTAATTTTCCATACTTATGTGTTTCTAATCTCTGATATGTATGTATCAAACTTTTCATTTTGGTCTTGGTCAACAACCAAAACTTCATAGAACATAGTTAAACCTTCAAAGTTTCATATTTGAAATGTATGGGAATTTTTAAGATCAATTTCCTATGTGGAAACATCATCAATATAGTCATGATTATGTTATAAGAATTTGTCATACTGGTGAGGATGTAAAATACTTTTGAAAGCTATTTGATTTTCTTTCTTTTTTTTGTTTTCACAAAACCTAATAATCCTACAATTGTGATTCAATATGAAATAATTCATATTTTTTTGAAAAATTAAGAATATGGATCCTGAGTAATGGAATAAAGAAAAAAATTATGTTTATTTAGGATTATTTGTTTCAGAATTCAATGATTATGTTATATGAATCATGAAATATATAATTTTTTTAGTTAAATATTTTCATTAAGTATTGCAAATGATATGTCGAATATTTATATTGAACCAAAATTTGATTTAAGGGAAAGGTGATATACTTGGAGAACATATGATTATGGTATAGATAACCCTTAATATGTCATGTATGTTAAGATAGCGATGTCTGATTTGGAGTTGGTGTCCTAGAACAAACTACTTTGTAATTTATTCATTAATAAATACCTAATCACATATTGATTATTTCTTCTGTGTGATAATGCATGCGATACTGTCTTAAGGATAAACTTTGCATTAAAGGGTCATAGAGGATCCCTACTATGATGAGAACTCAGAAGTACATTAACATTATTCTTGAATATATGTTCTATGGTCAGAAGATGTTATTTGAGAGACACAAATAATACAGGCCATTGGGGGTGAGAACTGGAAAACACGGAGGCACATTCACATGGTGTGTGCCTTTGGTAATATCTAGGAAGATATTATGAGAATGAGACCCACCAGTATTAAATCCACATTACATAGTTTCCTTGTAAGTTCTTATATGTGGAAGTGATTATTGGTCCTTTTAATTTAATATTGTCATAAATGGGTATTAAAACTCACACACTTAAATGTATTGACGAAAACTGTGATGACACAATATTCACAGCAAGGTAGGATATGTTGGGTGCGTCACGAGTAACAATTTTTTTAAAATAATGTAATATTGGATTTGTCCCTTCTATTCTATAACATATATAGATATCTTAGGCCCTTTGATTAAATTGATATAGTCTAAAAAACATGTCCATGGTAAGGATTGGGAAATTTCAATTTTGAAATGTCAAAGGAAGAATAATTGGGAACATGGGTTGATGGAACTGGAATACAAACCACTTGATATGAAATATTGAGACAAATTAATTACATTACACGATAACAATTCGTAGGAGGTGTCACATCATTATGACATTAACATCATTCTCTATTTGTATCATGGTGTGTTTCTAGACGCTAACCATGGACAATATGCATGCTCTGCCTAATGCCACTAAAAGTTATTCCTAGAGGGTCACTCACTAAGTGTGTTCAAGTCTCTTAGTAAAGTATTAATTTAACAATTTGAATAAATATTAATCTTTATTGTGGCTTAATAATTATTCAAGGATTCATGAACACATTTATTTTTACACTATTTTTTTGATAGAATATATTTTTGGAGAAATAATATATTTATTACCGAGTAATGAAGAAATATTTATTTGAGATATAAATAGTCATTATTCAAGGTATAATAAATATAGAGGAAATAAAGAAAATGTAAAAGTACAAATAGTTTATATTAATATACAGGCCATGTGGTTTTTTGGGGGATTTGAGGGAAATAATTTTATTTATTTCATTAAATAATATTAGTTGTAATTTTTTGTGTGCATGTCAAGTAATAATAATAGTGAACAATATTTACTAGACCTGGGGTATTATTAAGAATTAAATGTAATGAATAAAAAATTTCTGTTAATTAATTGACATTATTATTCTAATTAAATAAATTCACAATTATATAATTCTCATTAGCCCACCCATTTTGTTTGGTTGTTCATAATGTATCTTGAGAAAGTTGTAAATCCAAGAGTGTATTCTTTTCATCCAATAACACTCTGAATCTACAAGAGATATCCTCCTACACCGAATCAAGGAGAGCACATAGCATGCATCTCTCAAGGTGATCGAAGGTAGACATAGCAAGAAAAGGCTCTTCTTCACTAGTAAACGGAGATCCCTTTGGAAACATCTAGGAAATCATGGAGCACATATGGATCACATCTAGAGGAATACAACAGTTGGATTCTACCACGCAATGACGGATCAAATCATATTTTTACCAGAAACATCAACGGAGATAGAATTCCATCCTAGTAATGCTTCTCTTTTAATTGAATTAATTATAACAGGTGTTTGATAATACTTTATAAGGTTACATGACTCCCCTCTTTAATTTTGTTCTTAGTTATATTCTGAAGATCTGACATTTTATTATTGTGACGGATCTGAAATTATATGTTGTTCATGAAAAAAATTAAATTTTGTCAAACCATCCAACTCGCTTCCCCTACGCCTGGAACCTACAAGTGGTATCAGTGGGGTTATATCATTTATTATAAATATATTTTTTATATTGGTGAATTTCACATTTAATAATTGAGTTGTCTCAGTTCATTTTAATAATTCTATAAATCTAAATATCGATTTTTATTCATCCTCTTTCATTTAACGTGCACCTTATAGAATGAAATTTTTCTATAAATTTTTATAAAAAAATAGTGGATCTCATCCAGAGGTTCCAAAAATTCCTAACCATAGAACACCAGAACACATGGTGTGTATTCACCAGTACATGTAGTGTAGTGTTAGTTCGACACATCGGATTTTTCTGCCAAATTATGTCATGTCAATGGATTCAATCTAAGTCCTTAAGACATAGTGTATTTACCAGGAATAGGTGGCACATAGTTTCTAGATTACATGCCATGTGGCCCACTAAACACAGCGTGTAGTCCATTCAGGTTAGTTTTGGACTGTGTACCCCATACACAACTTACCCAGCTGGAAACTATCCAACGCAGGTACTACACGGCATGTGGCCCACTGAACACACTGTGTACTCCTAATATTTCTGAAGTACATCCACAAGCCTAGTCCATGAGTGGGTACTTCAGATGGATGGTGAACAGATCTATACTTGTGTAGTCATAACTATGCATCGTGTACTAATCAAAATTTAACAGATCTGTTGAAACTTATTATATAAAACATTGATCCTTGTACTATAGTGTAGGAATAAAGCCGAGGTACAACACAAGATCAGTGTTTTATATATACATGTTTAATTTAATATCTGCCTATTGTTAATTTCTACCCATTGGGTAGTTATGAATTGGAATTCACTGGTTTCCCTTGAAGGTACAAGTTATGTATAACGATAATTTTAAATGATTTTATTTATTTAAAATTATGATGGATGATAATCTCAATGAAATTTAGAGAAGGGTTTAAGATAATAATATTGATTAATTAAATCTAATTAATTTTTTTGAGTGTGATTTATGTTAAACATGAGAGATTACGGAATTGAATCCTAGTTTTATTTATGTATGAATATCATTTCTTGTATGGATGATTATGAGTTAGACCAAGACCTTTGTATGTGAATGGTTGGTTTTAATTTTTTTATTTAAATTAATTTTTTTGGCCAGTGAGCCTATTCTTAATTAATATGTATGGAATGCATTCCCAATGTTTAATTTATGTATATCCCTGATTTACCCCTCAACTATGAGTGAGAAAAAAATCATATATAATGGATAGATATCCCAAGGAAGTGGAGGTGGCTCAATGTAGGAGCCAAGGTAAAACCAATTAAGGAGATACAATGGTGAACATGTGGAATGATGTAAACACGAACCCAAAAGTTTCATGGTTTTTCTCCACTAGGTCATGGGTTAGTTTATCTGACACTATATAAACTAACCAATAGATCATGATCATGATAATACCATTTATTTTATTTCTGTCAATTTCATGGTTTATTTATTGTGGGTGTGTTTTCACGATCACAAAATTAATGAATTAAACAATCATGAAAGATGAAACTAAAATAAGACTGGTTTATAGGTAAATATTATCATTGGCCTAGTTGATCACTTAAGTATATCCCACTTAATATTAACAAGCATGTAATCAAAGATATAAAATTCTAATTTACGTATAAGGATAAAATCCCTCAAAGAAAATATTAAGACGGTATAGCCTTCCATAATCATGGTTACAAAAGAACAATGGTTAAAAGTGATTCACCAAACCTAGTTAGGGTGCCTTCAATTATCAGGGAATTATAATTAAAATGTTTTGTTAGACTTGACATGGTTCACATCAAGGGGTTACTGCCACTACATGACATGGTGTGACCAAGAGCCAAATGTTGAGGAAATCCTAACTAAATGGTTTTTATGATTGGGGAGTCCACTTAGGAGATCAAGGAGTTATGAGTTAATGAATTTGGTCTTTGGAATGCCAACCTAAACCCCTTCATGTTTCTTGACCAACCCAATTTGGGTAATCGTGAAGAGAAATATGTATTCCTTCCACTAGAATATTTAGGCAAAATAATAATCCGATGTTAATGGTTAGGGCTATTGGATTTCGATAAAATTGTGGGAGACTATAAACTATTAAATTATTTATTTTTCATAGTATTATCATGATAATTTAATAAATCTTTTCTCATCTTAATTTGTAGAAATGAAAAGAAAAATGACATCAAATATATCATTGAGAACCATACTAGAAGAGGAAAACATCCTCACTGACAACAATTTCCATGAATGGAATAGGCATTTATACATCATCCTTCGCCACGAGAGAAAATTGTATGTGTTGGAAGCTCCTATTCCAACTGCCCATGGAATAGTGTCTAGTGATGAGGAACTATATATCTATATAAAAAATATGGATTATGCCACAAATGTCCAATGTTTCATGCTATTGTCCATGTTTAATGAGCTCTTGAAGAAACTTGAAAACATGGACGTGTATATTACGAAGTCTCACCTTAAGGATCTCAATCAAGAGAAGCAGTGAAGATTCAATATAGATATTTTTTCTATCTCAATGGATGATCTATGATTTAGAAGAGTTCAAAGCAACTAGCAGTCGCCGATTAAATAGTGGAGTCCGAATATATAGCAGATTCTGATGTATCCAAGTAAGATGCCTAGATTCGAAACTTTGAATATGAGCATGATGTCTTGCATAGTATTAAAGAACCTATCACGTTATATTGTGATAATACTATAGAGGTGACTCTTGAAAAAGAACAAAGGTCACATTAACGGACAATGAACATACACCGGAAGCATCACCTCTTTAGGTATTTATATCAAAGGGTTGAAGTGGTAGTGAGCGGAGTATCCACAAAAGAAAACATGGAAGACCCCATAACTAAATTATTATCTCAGTTGAAGCATGAATATCATGTGAGAGATAGTGGGTTGATGGTTTTTAGTAGTTGGCTCTAGTCTAAGTGGGAGTCTGTTAGAGTTGGTGGCCTAGAACCAACTACTTTTTACTTTATTCATTAATAAATACCTTATCATATCTTGATTGTTCTTATGCATGATAATGCATGTGATAATGTTCAAACGATTTCTATTTCATTAATGGTTCTTAGCAGATCCCTACTAGGATGAGAACTCGGAAGTTTCGTAACACTGTTCTGGAATAAAGGTTCTATGGCCAGATTATGTTATTATAAGCACACAAATAATACAGGCCATTAGGGGTGGGGACTCATAAATGATGATGCACCTTTTCATGGTGAGCGCCCATGGAAATATGTAGGAGGATATTATTAGAACTAGACTCGCCAGTAGAAAATACACATTTTATAGTGTCATTGGATGTTAATATTTACAGATGTCTGTATTGGAACATATACATTATGATTATTATTAATGGGTATTACAACTCTTGTACTTAGATATATTGAAAAAGACTGTGATGACACACTGTTCGTAGCGAGGTAGGAGATGTTGGGTGTGTCACCAGAAATATAGCATTAACTTAAATTGCGAGAAAGGATTTTACAATTATATTCTATAACGGATTTAGATATCTTATGACCATTGATGGAATTTATATAGCCTAAATAAATCCATGGTCATGGTAGGCACTATGGGAAAAATCTATATTTGCAACTGGGAAATTTCCCCGTCCCAAATAATTGGTTTTTTGTGACGAGAATTCTTCTCCCGTCGCAAACAGTTTGGCCCGACTTGTGTGGAAAATCGTGCAAATAGTATTTGTGACGGGGTGATGTCTTCCATCGCAAATAGTTTGGCGCCACTTGAGTGCCAAACCACACGACGTGCACACCAAACCGCACAAGAGTACTTACGACTGTACCTCTCACAAATACCCAGCGGCAGTTAATAGCTTTTTGTGACGGGATGTCGTCCCGTATCAAAAAAAAGTGTCACCAAGAACTATTTGTGACGGGGCCCGTTGCAAATACCCCTTCAACCAATGACTGTAATTAATGCGGGTGAGGGTATTTGTGACTGGCCCGTCGCAAAAGCCTGACATCGGTAAATACCAATTGCGACGGGAAAAGCTGCCTGTTTCAAATTGTGTATCAGCAGGTGGTATTTGCGAGAGTCCCGTCGCAAATACCCTTTTATCCACGGACATTAATTAATGCGGGTTAGGGTATTTGTGATGGGCCCCATCACAAATACCACTATTAGCGAAAGGAAACTAGTCATAACTAATCCTACCAATATATACCCCACCAGTTTTTTTTTAAATAACTCAGATCTTCCTCTCATTCTCTCTTCATTCTCTAGTTTTAAGGGAAAAATTTCTTTTAGTTGAAGTTTTTTATACGAGAGCAATTGGAAGGTGTCAATACCTTCATTATATCAAAGATTAAGGTATTTATATTATATTATATTTATATTTTTTTTATTTTTTATTACTTTTAATTGTTGTTTATTAGTTCTAATTAATGTATATTTAAATTTATTTTTTATTAATATTTATTTTTAGTAATAAATTGATATTATTAATGATAATTATAAGTAAATAATGTTGATTTGCAATAAATAGATATTATAATAGATAATTAGGGGAATTTAGTTATAATTAGTAATAATTAGTATTAATTATACATAAATAGAAATAATTATATATAATTATTAATAATTAGATATAATTAGTAATAATTAGATATAATTAGTAATAATTTGATATAATTAGATATAATTAGTAATAATTAGATATAATTAGTAATAATTAGATATAATTAGTGATAATTAGATATAATTAGTGATAAATAGATATAATTAGTGATAATTAGATATAATTAGTGATAATTAGATATAATTTGTCAGAATTAGATATAATTAGTCATAATTAAATATAATTTGTAATAATTAGATATAATTAGTAATAATTAGATATAATTAGTAACAATTAGATATAATTAGTAATAATTAGATATAATTAGTAATAATTAGTAATAATTAGTAATAATTAGTCATAATTAGATTTAATTAGATTTAAGTAGATATAATTAGATATAATTAGATATAATTAGATATTATTAGATATAAATAAATATAATTATATATAATTAGATATAATTACATATAATTAGTAATAATTAGATATAATTAGATGTAATTAGTAATAATTAGTAATAATTAGATATAATAAGATATAATTAGATATAATTAGATATAATTATTAACAATTAGATATAATTAGATATAATTAGTAATAATTTGATATAATTAGATATAATTAGAAATTATTAGATATAATTAGTCATAATTAGATATAAATAGTAATGATTAGATATAATTAGTAATAATTACTAATAACTAGTAATATTTAGATATAAATAGATATAATTAGTAATAGTTAGTAATAATCAATAATAATTAGTAATAATTAATAATAATTAATAATAATTAGTAATAATTAGTAATAATTACTAATAACTAATAATAATTAGTAATAATTACTAATAATTAGTAATAATTACTAATAATTAGTAATAATTACTAATAATTAGTAATAATTAGTAATAATTAGTAATAATTAGTAAAAATTAGTAATAATTAGTAATATTCTGTAATAATTTCTAATTATTAGGAATAATTAGTAATAATTACCAAGAATTAGTAATAATTACCAATAATTATTAATAATTACCAATAATTTCCAATAAATAGGAATAATAACAAATAATTAGGAATAATTACCAATAATTAGGAATAATTACCAATAAATAGGAATAATTTGGAATAATTACCAATAATTACAAAAAATTACCAATAATTACCAATAATTACCAATAATCACCAATAATTACCAATAATTTCCAATACTTACCAATAATTACAAATAATTAGGAATAATTAGGAATAATTAAGAATAATTAGAAATAATTATTACTAATAAAAAAATTATATTTTCAATATTTATGAAAAAACAATAATAATATTATTAAAAGAAATTATAAAATGATAAAATTATCAATATTCACAACAGGGTTTTATCTATTCTTAACATGTTCAATTCTCAAAGGATCACCAATTGTCAGGTCACACACAATAAAAAGTTTGTTTTATCCATGTCCAATATAAACCCTATAATTTTCCTTGCAAGGTTGATCACCTTGCAAGTAGCATTGCAATAGGACAACCCCCATCATGCCCTTCTCATCTATAAGAATTATCTCACATGACCATTTACATAGACCATTATTCCTTGAAAATTTAAGAGAAGGGCACTGATGTCCCATCAAATTTTTAAGGAAGAATGATCTATGTAAATAGAGCGAAATGATTCATAGAGATGAGAATAAAATTACTTTGGTCATCCTATTGCAACACTAATTATGAGGTGATCAACGATGAAAGGAAAATTATAGAGTTTAAATTGGACATGGATGACACAATCTTTTTATTGTGCATGACCAAAAAATTGGTTTCCCTTTGATATTTAAACATGTTAAGAATAGAGGAATGCCTTTTGCGAATATTGATAATTTTAATATTTAATAAATTTTTCATTATTTTAATAATATTAATATTGTTTTTTCATAAATATTGATAATATAAATTTTTTATTAGTAATAATTATTAAATGAAATCTTTTTGGATAATGATGTGAAAATTAGTAATCATCTCCACAACGATGATTGCCAAATTTCATTTCATTATTCAAGCAGTTTTTATTTTTCTAAGTAGTGTAAAGTATTGGTAAATTAGAAATAAATTGTAATAATTACTACTAATAAGTAATAATTTGTAATAATTTGTAATAAGTTGTAATAATTAGTAATAAATATTTTAATTATTAATAAATTGTAAGAATTAGTAATAATTAGAAAATGAAATCTGATTGTATAATGAAGGGAAAATTTGTAATCATTTCCACAATGATGATTACCAATTTTTTTTATTCAACTTATTTTCATTTTCATATGTATCTCTAAGTATTGATAAATTAGAAATAAATTGTAATATTTAATAATAATTAGTAATAAATTATAATAATTAGTAATAAATTGTAATAATTAGTAATAAATAGTAATAATTATTAATAATTAGTAATGATTAGAAATAAATTGTAATAATTAGAAATAAATTGTATTAATTAGCTATATATATGAATAAATAGGAATATATAAGAATAAATAGGAATAAATAGGAATAATTAGGAATAATTAGTATTAATGAATTAGGAACAGTTAGGAATAGTTGGGAAGAAAGTTTAATAAATTTTAATAAATTTTAAGAACATGCCATAATTTATAGTGGATTGACGGCACACCTTTTGATAGATGAATTTTCTCCTTTCAAAACTCACCGACTCAAAACATTATGAAAAATGTGATGCTACATAGACATATTCAATCTTGTATGCAGGTGATTGGAAATGCATTCATATGATAATATTTTTTATAATGTTTTCATGTGGTGACAGTTGGAAGAAGAAGATTTATTGACGAAAAGGGGGATCTTTTGTCTGACGGCTCATTTACTGGTATCTTTCTCACACTGAAATCAGAATGAAGAATCTGGTCAAAGGTAAACATATTAATTCTCGTGAATATGAGAAAGAATATGTGTACCTACAACCATATTCTCAATTCTGATTTCAGTTTGAGAAAGAAGCCAGTAAATGAGCCGTCGGACAAAAGAGTAGCCGTCAATCCATTAGAAATTGTGTTGCCCTTCATTAATGGTAATTGTTAAGAATTATATGTAATTATTTATCTTCTTTATTCATATAGTGTTTTTATAATTTCAAATTATTCAAAAATAGTGATGATTTTATATTTTATGTAGAAAAATATAGAACAAGGAAGTCGACATCAGTCATTATTAGATGATTGTGCTTGGATAAATCAGCGCAAAAATCCAAATGGTTCTAGTTTAAATCCTATATATATTGAGGGTTTTGAAGCTTTCATAGAATTTGCATCATCAAAACCAGAATATGTTTCAGAATTCACAATTATGTGTCCTTGTATAGGATGCCCAATGAGAACGTTTCACACAGTTGACAACGTTGGGGGACATCTCTTGCGGTTTTGTTTTCAACCAGATTATATTATTTTATATCAACATGGTGAACACAGTTCCAGATAAGATCCTATTAACTTGATTTCAGATCCATCACGGTTTCAAAATTTAGTACATAATGTTACAGGTCCATCTGTGTAACAAACTGAAACTCATGATGATATTTATTTGACTCCTGAGTTGGGACCGTAGGAGTTTTTTGAGTTGTTGAGGTCCGCTGAGGATGCATTATATCCTAGTAGCAAGATAAGAAAATTAAAAGCGGTTGCAAAATTTGTGGATATTAAATCCGATAATGCATTGCCAAAAAACTGTTTTGATCACATATTTTCTTTGGTTAAAACATAGTTACATGAAAGAAATGTGTTTCCTGCAAATTACTATGAGATAAAGAGGTTGGTTCGTAATCTAGGCCTATGTTATCGGAAGATTTATGCATTTCGAAATTATATATTCTTATAATCTGGATAAAATGAGTCCTTGAATAGTTGTCCCACATGTGGACAATCGATGTATAAAGAAGCTCATCCAGGGAAGTCTAGATCAATTCCACTAAAACAGTTAAGATATTTTTCCCTTACACCTAGGTTGTAGCGTTTATTTATGTCTCAAAATATAGAGTTAATGATGTCATGGCACAAAACCAAGATTTCAACAAATAGAAGCTTGAATCATCCATCTGATGATGATTCATGGAATAATTTTGACCATCTACATCCGTCTTTTTCTATAGAAGCCCGAATCGTTTGATTGGGTCTTTTTACTGATGGTTTCGATCCATTTGGTTCTTATGGAAGTCAGTATTCATGTTGGCCTGTCTTTATAACTCCGTAAAATTTGTCTCCATGGATGTTGATGAAGGAGACTTATATGTTTTTGACTCTATTAATCCCATGACATCCAAAAAATAATAATGATGTTTATATTAAACCATTGATTGATGAGTTAAATGCATTTTGGAGTGATAGTGTAAATACATATGATGTTGCTGTGAAACAAAATTTCCTATTAAAATCTGCATTAATTTAGACGATTAGTGACTTTCCGGCATATAACATGTTATCTGGTTAGAGTACACAAGGTCTGAAATCATGTCCTAACTCTATAAAAGGCAAAAATTCCTTTATGCTCGACAATGGAAAAAAACCTTGCTATTTTGATTTTCACTGATGATTTCTTCCAACTGATCATCCGTTTCAGAGGAACAAATCTCATTTCAGAAATGGTACAATTGAAAGGGATGAACCTCCAAATATGATCTCAGTTAGAGAGTTAAAATCATTTGTATTATCATTACCTCCTATCACATTTAGACCAACAGTAATCCAATAGAAAATTTATGGCTTTTGGAAAGAACATAATTTGATAAAACAGAGAATTTTTTGGGATCTTCCATATTGGTCTGATTTGATGGTTCGCCACATGTTGGATGTTATTCATATTGAGAAGAAATGTTTTGATAATTTATTTAATACAATTTTTGGTACACCTGGTAAGACCAAAGATAATATAAAGGCACGATTAGATCTTGCCCAAATTTACAGGCGACCAGAACTTGAACTATTTGAAAATTTCAGATCACATAGGTTAATGAAGCCAAAAACAACTTATACACTGTCCAAAGATAGTAGCTTGTTAATTTGTTAGTGGATTGTAGATTTGAGACTTCCATATGGATATGCATCCAATTTGAGTAGATGTGTTAGGAATGGTTATATTACAGGATTAAATAGTCATGATTGTCATGTTATAATGGAAAGTATAATTCTGGTTGGATTCAATGGTTTGTTGAATTCTATGATTTGGGATTCGATAACATACATATCATACTTTTTCGAGACATTTGTTCATCGACAATATGCTACAATGTGCTAATAAAACTGGAAGAAGATGTTTCTATAATTATATGTAAACTGGAAAAAATCTTCCCACCGGCTTTCAATGAATCAATGGAACATCTGATATTACATTTTCCAAATGAAGATAAATGTGGAGTTCCAGTACAGTTTCTATGGATAGACCCATTCGAGAGATGCAAGTAGAAATTGAAGAAAAAATTATGTAACAAAGAATTAGTTGAAGGCTCAATTGTTGAAATTTATTTTCAAGAGGAAATTTCTTTTTTCGGCCCTCATTGTTTTCAATCTCAATATCCATAAAAACACATTTATATAGGACTAAACGAGGGGAATTTTAATGATGATGTGGACAATCAATTAACAGTTTTTAATCATCCAAATATTGGTTTCGTGGAGTTTATAATCAATGGCTTTCAGATCAAGAACATCATAGAACTCATACATATGTTCTTCTTAACTATGAATAAATGACATCATTTGTCCTATGAGTGCTTCAATCACTTATTATATAATCTATGTTTCAGTAATTTAACTATATTTATTTGTAGGTTATTTGATTATCATATCAAGAATGAAATTCCACAAATTACTGCAGTTTCTTTTGAAGAATGTAGACAAATTTTTTTATCAATGGTTTAAAAAACTGGTAACATAAACTATTGATGGTTTAATATCAATTTTGTTTATTATTTATTATATTGTTAAATTTTTTACAAATTTTCAGGTGTCCCAATATGCAGATAAAATTGATAAGCGACTGTGTATATTGAGTAACCCACCATCCAAAATGGTTAAATTTTATAATTCATATATGGTGAATGGTTTTTGATTTCATACAAATGCATACGGGGAATCAAAAAAACAATGAACAATGGAGTTTTCTTGAGGGGATCAAATCACAGAGAAACTGATGTTTAATTTTATGGAATTTTGGATGAAATAACCAAGTTTTGTTATCTAGGAAATAATTACATAATAATGTTTATTTGTCGGTGGTTGGATACTAAGAGAGGCTTGCATGTTCATCTGACTCATGGAATCATGGATATTAAATATAAAATCCATATTGCAGTAAATGGACCATTTTTACTGGCTAAATAGGCACATCAAATTTATTATGCAATGTAATGTGCTACTTTAAGAGACTTGAGCGATTGGTGGAGGATAATTAAAATTAAATCTCGGGAAATCCAATTTACTCAAACTAAATGTGGTTCCGCTGAAGTGGAAGGAATTGAAATTATTCAAGAGACTGCTCAAAATCCATCTGATCCACAATAATACGTGAATATCAATGATGACACCCTACAAATAAGGATCAATGGTGATGAATATATTAATGGTGTTACAAATGAATTTGAAATGAAAAGAGATGCTGAAAATGAAACTCATATGAATATTGATGATGCTGAGGAGGAAGATGAAGACATTGACATTGAAAACTATGGAGAAGAGGATGAAGATGAACATTGACACAATTAAATTTTGGTTATAGTCATATCTAATATATGTCTATATTAAATAGTTATTTTCAACTATCTACTAAAAACAATCATTTTTCTTTTCAGATGGAGTCTGATATATTCTTCGAGTTGCAGGAGGCTCACCTACCATTGGATGAGGGAGATTTTGGATCATCTGACCATCAGCCTACTAGCGGTTAAGGGGGTACGAAGAGGGGGAACATTCTTGCACGACTGGTGATTCTTGAAGCTATCCCTGAGCGACGTCCACATATTGGTTTCAATCCACACACACAGAGGTATGGTAACATGTTTATTTTAGTTAGCTTCCATTAATTTATTTATATATATACTAATTGTTTGATTATTTATTCCTTTTTCACATTTCTGCACATGTAGCTACTGAACAGGGGAGCACTATCTTGAGCAATTATTTTTCTCAGCCATGGAACACATGAAAACAGATTCCCGTTGATGTGCGACGTGACATGTCCCATCATTGGAAGGTATGTAAATATATAATAGTTATTTTGAAATTTATTTTATTAATAGAATGATATTATAAATTATTTAAAGGGTTTATGGTATTCTATCAGTGATATCATGTGCAATGTTATCCACGCGGCATGGCAGGTTTCTATGCGTGATCGTTTCTATCAGGTTTTGCATAATTTGAGAAGGACAACCATTAATAAAGAAGAAGTGAGAGAATTTGCGGAATCGTGTAAAGCTCACCGACCAGAGTACATTTAATCTCATTTTTAGGATGGATTATTTTTACACTAGTTGGGTGGTGGATTTCAGAGGAGATCATCAGTGGGACGACAGAACCGAGGGAGATAGGAGGTGACAAAGCTAACTGGTAGCTGTATATTCACTTCGTATTGAGATCATCTGGTAAGTATATTTTTTACATGTTTTAAATAAATTTAAATAAAAACAGTTTCTTTTATATTTCTATAGGAATTCAAGCATCCTGATAATACAGAGTTTGACATTTATTAGAGGATGTACTGTGATCCAGCCACTGAAAAGATTAGAGGTGATCACCAACTTTAGATTGTGGTTAGTATTGTTTTTACATTTTGACATGTAACTGCATATAATATTTTCACAATTTTAATTTTAAATTGGAATTGAATGAGTCATAAGAGGATGAGACCTCTCAGACACAGGATAAGGGTTAGGACACGACGACAGAGCAGACCGGTGATCACCATTTTGATGATGTGGCATGGATGCAGGCGACTCAATATGGCTTTGAGAAGGGTTGAGTAGTTGGTATCACCTCTCATTTAACTCCTAAAAATTTTTATGGTACTACTGAGATGTCGGTGTCTTGCTCGAGAGGAGCTCGTGAAGAGACATCATCTTCGGGCTCACAATATCATGAGCAGTTGCAAACTCAGGCTATGCTTATAGAGACATTGCAGAAGCAGCATGAAGAGATGAGTCGGTGGCAGCACCAGCAGGAGTAGCATCATGAGGTGCATATGTGTTGATGGTAGTAGCAACATCATCATGAGGAGGAGATGCATCGATGGCAGTAGCAGAATCACGAGCAGAAGGAGTAAATGCGTCGTCTGACTCGTAGTTTAGGGATGGAGTTTCCTCCACCATATCATTCATCTCCTCCACCTCCTCAAAAAGACGACCCCCAATTATTTTTTTATATTAAAAACATTTGAATTCAACATTGTAATATGAATTATTTACATTTTCAATCTTTTATATTGGTGAAAATATTATATAATTTAATTTTTAATATTGTATTATTTTTTTACAATTTTTTGTGAATATTGAGAATTTGAATATTTTTTATTTTTTTGTTATTTTAATAATAATAATAATATTTTATTAAATATATTTTTTTAGTATTAGATTTTTTTGTTTGTTTATTTAATAATAATAATAATATTTTTTTTGTGAATATTGAGAATTTTAATATTATTTATTTTTTAATAATAATACTATTATTTTTTCATTAATCGTAATTTTATTAAATATACATTTTTTTAAAATTAATTTATTATTTTCGACGGGACCTTTTTCTTCGGGTCCCCGTCGCAAATAGCTAAAATAAATATTTTTGGAAAACATTTTTGCGACGAGACTACTTAATCGTCACAAATACTTTGTTACAACAGACCTGTCGTGAAAATGTTTATGTATATATAATGCATATAATCGGGGACTTATTTGTGACAGTGATGTTTCCTGTCTCAAATACCATTATATTCGATGAGCCCGTCGCATAAAATTGTATTTGCAACAACGTTTTCTGCAATGGTATATTTGCGACGGGATCCCATCGAAAATAAGCTGTCACACATACCAAGAATTCCAGAATTTAAGGAATGGGAAAATTTAATTTTTGAAAGTCAAAGAAAGAATAATAAAGTTCATTGGTTGATGGCACTAGAATGCAACCTGTTTGATTTCAGATATTATGGAAAATGGATTACATTACACGATAAGTGTTCGTAAGAGGCGAGACATCATTGCAACATTTACTTTATTCTCCATTGGTTCCCTGGAGTGTTTCTATATTCAAACCATGTATTATAGACAGACTCCACCTAATTCTAATATGAAATAATCCTAGAGGGTCACACATTAAGTGTGTCCAACTACATCATTTAAATATTAATTTAACTACTTGAATAAATATTATTATTGATTGTGGTTTAATAATGATTCCATGACACCAGATCCAATTTATTTTGATACTAATTATTCAAGAGAATGTATTTTGTGTGAAATAATATTTTTTTAATATAGTAATGGGGTGATATATATTTGGGAAATAAATAGTCATTATTCTAGGTCGAATAAATAAGGAGGAAATATAGAAAGTGGAAAAGTACACACTGTATATATTAATATACACACCATGTAGTTTTTTTTTTTGGATTTGTGAAAAATTATATTATAAATTTAAATAAATAATATTATGTGTAATTCGATTGGTGCAATTAAAGTAAAAATCTTATTCAACTATTATTATTAGAAATTGGATATTATTAAGGATTAAATGATATGAGTAAAATATTTTGAGTAATTAATTCATTTTATTATCATATGTAATTGAAATCCTAATTATATAAGTTTAATTAACCTAGAAATTTTTCATTTTTGTGCACAACATATCTAGAGAAATATCTCAAACCGGGAGAGAATTATTTTGTTCCAATAACTCTCTTAAGCTACGAGAGAGATCCTCCGACACTGGATCAATGAGAGCCCTTTGCAAGCGGCTCTCAAGGAGATCGATGGCAGACATCACAAGTGAAGGCTATTCCTCTCTAGCATAGAGGTATCCCTTCAGTGACGTCCATAGATATGTTGAAAATGTGTGGATCACCTCTAAAGGAATCCTAAACATGGATTTTATGATATAATGACTGATCACATCAGATAGTGACCGAAAGAATAAATGGATAGAGAATTCCATCATAGAAATTCTTGTCATTTAATTAAATTAATTATAAAAAACATATGATGATCCTATCTATGGTTCGGTACTCCCCTCTTTTGATTCATTACTCATACTATTCCGAATATCTGCCTTTTTATTATTGTGATATATCTCAGATTAAACATCGTTAATGAAACAAATTAAAGTTGGGTACACCCACAAACTCAATTCTGATGTGCCTAGAACATACAGTTTGGATAAATATATGATGGATTTGAATAAGTAAATTTGATGATTCTAGTTTCTTGGGAACTAATTATGGATTTTATGACATGAGGGTTATAATATCATGGATGAAGTATATGAATTTTTGGAATTTAATAAATATATCTAATAAGTTTTTGAATAAAGAAACATGAATGTTTTCAATAATGATATATGGTAATTTAGGTTATTACCATGACTCAAAAGAATTCTTTATTAAGTAATTCAAATTATTTTAATGTCACCAACAAGATATATCTTACGATATATTATGTATAAATGTTGGTATACACTTGCGTGTAATATGATATTTCTGGTATTTTTTTTTACTGTGATATCAGACAGAAGTATTTTTGATAAGCCTAAAGGTTTTAAGGGATTATGATTGAGACCAGGTAGTATTTTTTAAGGTAAAATCATTTTCATATTATTTCATGAATGTTATAGTAGTATATTTTTAGTAAAAGGAAAAGTGCATGGTAGACGACAACCCGTCACACCAGACATGGCTGTTGGAATCGAACCCACAACTAAAGTGAGACATTCCTTTATTGCCTACCATGGGCCTACAATAAGTCCCTAATTAGTGAAAATAGTTTAATTTTATTTAAGAGGTATGATAGATGATGTATAATTCCATTTTTGATATATCTATGATTAATCTCACCATAGATGGACATATGTATAATTTATAACTTGTGATAATCTTTTTATATAGATACAAATTTAATGACCTATCATTATATCGCATGATATGATAACACATCCGAAATGAAAAATTATACTTTGTTTATTTAAATAAGAGATAAAGTGTAAATTGATCAAGGAAAGTCCAAAGACGAGATTGTAATAATATAATATATGTATTTCTCCACATGAAAACATTCATCAACATTTGGAAAAACATATTAAAACTAAAAATGTTATCCTAGTACCTTTATATTTGATTAATCAAATGTCCCCTTAAATAATCACATATTTCTAGCTTTTTAGTATTTATCTATCACAAATCCTTATTCACTATAACTATCCAACATAACATGATAGTTAAATTTCTCTTCAATAACTTTGTTTTCACATACCACCCATATTCTACTATGTAGAAACATATTGATGAGTTACATTGGTTAACCATTAGGTATCTAAAAAAACTTTTAAAATGATTTTTTATTAATTCTTTTTATGATGTGGGTTTACATGAATGAAAATTTCAAGTAGTAAAACAATTATAACCCCCGACAAATTTAGAGGCGGAAATTCATTTTAAGGGGGGTAGAATGTAAAACCATGAGAATTTATATGATATATTATTTTAATTTCATTGTCATATTGTGTTCTACTCTACACTAATATTTTATTGCACTATAAGAAACACCATATTAGCTTGCTGTATATGAAACACTATTCTTAGCTTCTGTTGCACACAATTTCATGTTATTTTGATAGAATTCATTTCTCGCAACAATGAGTATAGGTTTTCTTCAATGTATAAAATAAATATGTTTGGATTATGTTATTAACAACACTAAAGGAACATTTCACTAAACTTAATACTGACTTGGCATGCATTACATGCATGTGTGACCTTCCTCGATATCGTATGTTGTATGAAATACCGAGTTTCACTAAACAATAATATATTATTAAAATATTATTTAATGGGATTTTAAGTTGACATCATGAATATAATTGACCATATTTTTTATTCTATAACATTAAAATAAATGTTATATATTTTCTTGAAAATTATATAATAAAAAAATCAATTTTTTCGGATAAAAGATGTATTTTAAAAAAATCCAGTTTTACCGACTTTTTATTGATAACCCTTTTAATTTATTTTATAAATCCATTACATGTTATATTTGAAAAAATGAAAATTTTCTTTAGAATAGGGACATCAAAACTTTGGATGAATTTTCTAAATTTTTAAAGAACTATCCTTTTGTGATGAATAGTAAAAATACACTAAATTTGAATAGAAAACATGTTTTTCCGTCGAGATATATTATCAGGTTAAATCATTTTATTTAGTGGTTTTAAAGTATAAATGGAATATATTTTTGTCATTTAATCAAAATGTTTCCATTGGAAATAATTTCCCATTGAAATTGTACATAAACACCGTTCAAATTTTTGAGACTTATTACTTCTTAAAAACCCATGTTCTAGTTTTGTAAATGGGAATTAATTTTAAAATAATTACTACAAATTTTGTGTTTTGAATTTTGAAAAATTTATTAAATATTTTTAAAAATAAGTTACAAGTTGTTGGAATTGGTACATTTTATTTTTGGACAATATTAATAATAACATCAATATTTATTTTATTAACTATAGTTATAGGGTAAATCTAGTAAAAAAGTGAAAAAATAATATGATAATATAATTAAAATACCCTACCTGTAACACATGAGCCTTTTATGTTATATAAATCATCAAAGGAATCTTTTTTTACACAACACTTTCTTGGCTTGATTTACACGAAATCGCTACCTTCCTCAATAGCTTGCGTCATACGTAATACTGAGTTTCACTAAAGAACGATATGCTATTAAAATATTATTTAAAATAGTCGTTATGAATAGTAATAACCACTTTTTAAAATTTTATAAATTTTATTTTTCAAAATGTACTTCATTTTTGGATTCGGAATATCGAAATTAGCCTAGGGTGAAATTTTGGTATTTTTCTGAAAACTTTCAATTTTTGATGAATAGTGAAACCACTAAGTGGTAGTTAAAAAACTGAATTTTTCATTAAACCTAATTTTACCGCTTTTGTGAGTGGAATTTCGAAAATCCGAGAGACACGGTTAATATGAAGGACTAAAATGTGGTTCAATGAGATGAAAATAATTTTTTGGTAAATAGTAACTTTTTACTTTTTTTACCACGGTTAAAAGTAAATAGGGTAATTAAGGGTAAAGATGATATTATTATTACCCTAACACATGTCCTATTTCTATTGGATAAGTGAAATTCGACCAAAAACAAACTTAGGAATAATATATGACCATTTAGGCCCACTTGGATTAGATTAGGACATTTATTATTAATTTATCTAAAGAAGGGTTAAAATAGTTAAAATCAATGTTTAATAAGTAAATAAATTTTAATATGGGGTTATACATAAGATAAATTCGACAATAAATATTCATTAGAAATCTAAAAAGATTTCATACATAATGGTATTTTATTTGTAATTTTTAGACATTAAATAATTTAATTTATTTATGACACAATGATGATGCAGTAATTATCTTATTAATGAAATATTGACATAATTGATGTTATAAACACCAAAATAAATGTAATTTGAGACTTTTTATGAATCCCACTAATTTTCTAGGTTAATATGACATGTTATTATTGATTTAATTAACTTGGGTTGAACTAATAATTCTGTTATGATATTCACAAAAAATCACTTACTAAATACTGTCAAAATTGACATAAAATAGTTTAAAAAAAATATTATATTGGTAATTGTTATTTTATTCCTAAAAATCTAAGGTTCGGCCAAATGACTTAGATAAGGTTATATATATTAATAATAAACAACTTGGGGTTCGTTTGGCTGCTTATATTAAGTTTATTAACCTTATAGTATAAGAACACAAGAAGACACGGTAAAAGTAAAATTATTTAACTTAATGTTAAATCTAAATGATAAGGTTAAAATGGGAACCTAAACTTGTCTAAATTCTATTGGATAAGATTCTTTCGACCCATCCCCACATTAGCTTCGAAATATATCAATTTGGAGCTATTTAAAACCGAACCTGGCTTTATAATAAAATAATAGTTTTAGTTATTCCAAAGGTTCCCCTCTCCTCCCTTATAAAAGGACACCTCCTCCCCCTCTTCCTCACACCACTTGGATCCTTCAAGTTAGGCAAACCCCTGCCAATTTCTCCTCTCCACTTCCCTATAGACATCCTAGAGGTCCTGGTCTTCTTCAAAGACCAATTTTAGTGCCCTAAAAGAAGGTCTCAAAGAAGCACTTCAAAGAAGAGGTAATGTCCGTTACCGATTCTTTCATCATTATTATTCTTCCACTTCTTCTTCTTTAGTTGATTCATTATTAAGTAATAAAATCAGTATAACTAATATACGGATATGTTATTATATGGATGAAACAACCCTATTTCACCATGTATCCATCCTACGGAAAAAGAAATCACTGCGCGTGTGTACGTACGGAATACCGTCTCCATGCCGTGGTGTAATCTATTTTCCACCACCACCTTACTTGGATGGGTATAATGGTGTAAATAATGACTATATATGACTATTATAAAGTGATATTGATTCTGAAATAGTATACATATACTCCAATACAATTCCACGATCATAGGAACGATATCATCACTTGTGCGTACGTACGGAATACCATCTCCACGATGTGATGCGACTCGTTCTACATGATCTTTATTTCATAATGATTATATAAATGAATTGAATGAATGAATATGATATATATTACACTAATACCATTCTGGAAATGAGGTATCTATAACCTAAAGAAAAGAATAAGAATTTATTCGACAAAACACGCATAAGAACAAAATGTTATAAGCACCCGAATAACAGGTAGCAATATGACCATATATGATATCATAAAAATAAGTATGATTCTGGAATAAGTCAATAACCTTATTTAAATCATTATACAGGAGGTTCGGACACTTACAAAGCAAGTCGGACCTAAGGTAAGGGAAAATATCACAATCTCATTTTTATCCGAGATTGTTTATACTTTGAAATTTACTGGGGTGTATTTTATCATCCACATCCATGTTTCCTCAATATGTAATATTATTTCCATCCACCTACAATTTTTTTTAAATCCAATTTAACCCATCGGTGAGTTTTTAGTAAACGATATGAAAGGAATCTTTTGTCGTTTTTTCTTACGAGGTACTTTTTGACTTTTTCGACAAAAGTACGAAGAATGTTTTTTAACTTATACGGCATGAAGGGATTTTTTAAACATTGTTTATAAGAAGCATCCTTTACATGTTTTCAAGTTTATTTTTACTCAACTTCTTTTTGTTTAAAGTTTTATGACATGTTAAGAAAGGAAAAGTGTTTTTGAAGAAGAAAGGATATTTTCCTCAAGAATGGAGTTCATGTTTTTAATCAAAATTATTTTCCATCTAAGATAATAAAGGGTTCTGTTTTTATCCCTATTATTACATTGATTTGATTATGTTGTGATGGAATTATTTTTATGAATTCTTCTATCATATATGAATTGTTTTATGATGTCATGATGTTTAAGATTCCCATTTGTATTACATGGGTTATGCAATGATGCATGATTTATGATTTTGTGGCACACATAAAAATGGTATCATTATGAGATGGGTGGGAACTATATCTCCCTCCAATGCATTGGGTAAAGATTTTATATCTAATGAGATAGACATGGCTGGAATGGTAGGTTATACCGGTTCAGTGAAACAGGACTGAAACGAGGGTGACTCGGTTAAGAAAGGGACATTGTCCACTAAGATAGACTTGGCAATGAGTCTTGACTAACAAGAAATGATTCTCTATGATTATGTGTGAATGCCACAAAGTTTCATGTTTTATGTTATGATTATTGTGATTACATTTCACTGCCATGGTTTATCCCATGTTATGAAATTATGATCTCTTTTGCAGGATATGATTTCCAAAAGTTATGTGCTTGTGTAAACGGTGTGATTGATATTTCTTTCATTTACCCTTACTGAGCATTTGAGCTCACCCTTTTGTATGTTTTCTTTCCCCAGGTATGGAAGAAGGTTATTAAGTAAGATATGCCAAAAGGGACTATAGATATGATGAAATAAATGGGAGACAGTGTAGATGCTTTATGAACCAGTTGTTTATGTTTACTAGTTTCTAAAGACATTATACCTACACGGTCCTTTCATGGTTTTGTTATATGTTGTAATAAGTATGCTTCAATTTTGAAGTATTAACAATGTATGTAAAATATGGGTCGTTATAGTTGGTATCAGAGGAAAGGTATAGTCAACCTTTAGAAACTAGGATGTGAAAGCCTTAGTAAGAACCCTAAGGATAATCCTAAGCATAGAACACAATCTTAGTGTTTTAGAAATGGCCATGAATAACCTAGGATAAGACCTTAAGTGTGAAATTTTATTCTTGATTATGTGGTTTTCCTATTATAATTAGTGTTGCTCACACTATTCTTCTTGGTTTTAGTCAATGGCTTGAACCCGAAGGAATCATGTTAATGCGGAATGCGACGGGCAATGCAATGATTGTCCCCCTGAGCAACCAAACGTTATGGGAGATGGAATGAAAAATCTTGTATCCATGATCACACAACTTTCTCAAGCTAAGAATCACGCAGGACTTCCAAACGAGCAAAGGAAGGAGCAACATTCTGTTGAATCCTTCATGAGGCAGCGTCCACCTTCTTTCAGTGGGTCTACTGATCCATTAGTTGCTGAACAATGGATTAGTACTACTGAAGAGATATTTTTAGTTCATCAATGTTCTGAACATGATAAACTCATCCTAGCAGTGTATCTTTTGGAAGAAGATGCTGATCAATGGTGGAATCTTATTAAGAAAACGAGTCAAAGGGATGAAATTGAACCCATGGAATGGGATGAGTTCAAGAACTTAATTTTCAATAAGTACTTCCCTCGTATAATCCGAACAATGACGGAGAAAGAGTTTCTTGAACTAAAGCAAAAGGATGATGAATCTGTTGGTACCTATGAAGAAAATTTTACAAGACTTGCAAGGTATGATTCTGTTATTATTATCCAACCTGAGAGTAAGATCGATCGATTCTTTAGTGGCTTAAAACCAAGTCTTCGAAGGGCGTTAGCCATAAGGGACTCCAATAGCTACGAGGAAATCGTTCGATGTGCTCTCAAAGTCGAGATGGAGATTGGAGTAACCCATCAGTCATATGGGTTTGACAAGAAGAGGAAAATTGAATTCAAAGGAAAATCTAAAGAGCACACTGAAAAGAAGATGAGCTTTCCCTTATGCTCAAAGTGTGGAAAGAAACATCGAGGGAGTTGTCTTAAAGGGACAAATAAATGTTTCAAATGTGGAAAGGAAGGTCATCAGGCATTTGAATGCCGCGATGATGGGAAGAAGATGTATAATGATGCAATCAAAGGAAGGGATACACAGAATGAACCTACTACACTTCAATGTTTCAAGTGCAAGGATATGGGGCATTATGCCAATAAATGCCCTAATCCAAGGGTTGATGATGATGGTCGACGTCAACAAACTATCATGGCTAAAGACAAAGGAAAGTCACATGCAATTTCTATCAGCGATATGGAGTACGATAACGATGTGGTGAAAGGTGCACTTACTATCCACTCTAAATTAGCAAATGTTTTATTTGATTCTGGATCCACCCACTCTTTTATTTCTGAAGAATTTTCTAAGGGTATCACCATATTACCTCAACAATTAGATGTTGAGTTAGCTTTGACAACAGCTAATGGCACAACAGTCGCATCAAGTGTTTATAATTCTTCTCCGATCAAAGTTTGTGGGAATGTGCTTCCTGCAAATCGTGTGATCCTTCCTATAGTGGAATTTGATATGATTCTTGGCATGGATTGGCTTTCTTTATATGGAGCTCATATCAATTTCCAATGAAGGGAAGTCACATTTCATATTCCATATCAATCTATGATCGTCTATCAATGCAAGGATGAACATAACCTTCTAGTGGAAATTTCTTCCATCTTATGGGTCTTGATTCCACTAAATGAAGGTTATTTATCTCAAATGGTTGGTGAGAAACTCGCGATTAAGAATATGACCATTGTACGAGAGTTTTATGATGTCTTTCCAGAGGAATTATCAGGACTTCCACCAAATCGTGAAGTTGAGTTCTCAATAAAACTCGTACCGGGTGCTTTGCCTATTTCAAAGACACCTTATAGAATGGCCCCAATTGAGTTGCATGAATTGAAGAAGTAACTCCAAGAGAATCTTGATAAGGTATTCATACGCCCTAGTGCATCACCTTGGAGAGCACCTGTTCTATTTGTTACGAAGAAAGATGGATCAATGAGAATCTGCATTGATTATCGAGAACTTAACAAGATCACTATCAAGAACAAATATCCTCTCCCGCGCATTGATGACCTATTTGACCAACTACGCGGAGCTCAATACTTTTCCAAGATTGATCTTCGTTCAGGGTATCATCAATTAAGGGTCAACAGGGATGATATACCAAAGACGGCTTTCTGTACAAGGTATGGACACTATGAATTTATAGTGATCCCATTTGGTCTTACTAATTCCCCTTCTATCTTCATGGATCTAATGAATATAGTCTTTAGAGACTATCTTGATCAATTTGTGGTAGTCTTTATAGACGATATTCTTGTCTATTCAAAGATCAAGTAAGAACATGAAGATCACTTGAGAATTATATTTAAGACCCTGAGAACGGAGAAGCTTTATTCCAAATTTACCAAGTGTGAATTTTGGCTTCAAAAAGTTGCATTTTTGGGTCAGATAATTTCAAAAGAGGGGATATCTGTGGATCCAGCAAAAACAGAGGTTATCAAAAGATGGTCGAGACCAACAACAGTAACTGAGATCCGAAGTTTTCTTGGTTTGGCTGGATATTATCGACGTTTTGTGAATGATTTTTCACGATTATCTAATCCACTCACCAAGTTGACTTGGAAAGGAGTTATGTTTGTATGGATGGAGGAATGTGAAGAGAATTTCAAGGAGTTGAAAAGAAGGTTATCCAGTGCACCTATGCTCACACTTCCTTATAGTGGAGAAAGGTTTTTTATCTATAGTGATGCATCCAAGAAGGGATTGGGGTGTGTTCTTATGCAAAATGATATGGTGATAGCTTATGCCTCACGACTGTTGAAAATCCATGAGAAAAATTACCCAACACATGATTTGGAGTTAACTGCGGTAATCTTTGCTTTAAAGATTTGGAGGCATTACCTTTATGGTGAAAAGTGTGATATTTATACTGATCATAAAAGTTTAAAGTATATTTTCACACAAAAGGAGATGAATATGCGTCAAATAAGATGGTTGGAGCTGATTAAGGATTACGACTGCTCAATCCATTACCACCCTGGGAAAGCAAACAAGGTGTCAGATGCATTAAGTCGACAAGACAATGCTAGTTTATCCATGATGAGGATCACAAAAGATCCAATATTTATTGATTTACAAAGGATGGATCTTGGAATTATAATGGAAGGGAAAAAATCTTATCTTTCTCAAATGAATGTTCAACCATCTATACATGTGAAGATTAAAGAGGCACAGAAAGAAGATGTCGAGTTACAAAAGAAGGTGAGAAATGTTCCTGAGTTCAACCTTGATTGTGATGGGATAATAAAGTTCAAGAATCGGGTTTGTGTTCTTCCCATCCCTGAATTAAAGAAGAAGCTGCTGGATGAGGATCATGGTTCTTTATTCTCTATTCATCCTGGAAGCACGAAGATGTGTAGGGACCTGAAAGAGTACTTCTGGTGGGATGGCATGAAAAGAGATGTTGCTGAATATGTCTCTCGATGCTTGGTTTGTCAACAAGTTAAAGCTGAGAGACAGAAGTCTAAGGGGATGTTACAACCATTACCCATACTCGAATGGAAATGGGAAAACATTACTATGGACTTTGTCACAGGACTTCCTAAAACATCCAAAGGCAATAATGCTATCTGGGTCATAGTTGATCGTCTTACAAAGTCTGCACACTTCATTACTATTAGAGAGGATTTCTCTCTGGATCAGCTTGCCAGGATATATGTAAATGAAGTGGTAAGATTGCATGGAGTACCACTTTCTATTATATCTGATCGGGATCCGAGATTTACCTCGAAGTTCTGGTGAAGTCTTCAGCATACTCTGGATACAGAGTTGAGTTTCAGCACTACTTATCATCCTTAGACAAACGGTCAGTCTGAGAGAACAATTCAAACTCTAGAAGATATGTTGAGATCTTGCTCTATGGATTTCAAAGGAAGTTGGGATCAACACCTACCTTTGGTGGAATTTTATTATAATAATAGCTTTCACTCCAGTATTCAGATGGCTCCTTATGAAGCTCTCTATGGAAAGAAATGCAGGACTCCAACTTGCTGGGATGAAGTTGGGGAAAAAAAGCTATTTGGACCTGATCTCGTTGATTAAATGGCAGAAAAGATCAGATCTATTCAACAACACATAAGAGAAGCTCAGAATCGATAGAAAAGTTATGACGACAACCGAAGAAAAGACCTAGAGTTTGAAGTGTGTGATAAAGTGTTCTTACGAATATCTCCATGGAAGAGGGTTATGAGATTTGGAAAGAAGGAGAAGTTGAGCCATAAATATATCGGTCCTTTCGAAATACTAGATCGTGTTGGGAAGGTAGCTTACCGATTGGCGCTTCCACCGAATCTCTCTCAAGTTCACGATGTGTTCCACGTATCTCTCATAGGAAAGTACATACCTGATCCTTCACATGTACTCAGCTCAGAAGTTGTACCACTGGAGAAAGATCTTTCTTATAAAGAACAACCGATAGAGATTCTGGATCGTAGCGAAAAAGTACTATGAAACAAGACCACTCGATTGGTGAAAATTTTATGGAGGAACCACCAATTAGAAGAAGCTACATGGGAACTTGAGGATATGATGAGGGAGAGGTATCCTCATCTGTTTGTTACAAAGTGACGAATTTCGAGGGTGAAATTCATTTTAAGGGGGGTAGAATGTAACACCCGAGAATTTTATGTTATATAAATAATCAAAGAAATCTTTTTCTACACAACACTTTCTTGGCTTGCTTTACACGAAATTGCGACCTTCCTCGATAGCTTGCGTCGTACGCAATACCGAGTTTCACTAAACAACGATATGATATTAAAATATTATTAAAACTAGCCGTTATGAATAGTAATAACCACTTTTTGAAATTTTATAAATTTTATTTTTCAAAATGGACTTCATTTTTGGATTCGGAATATCGAAATTAGCCTAGGGTGAAATTTTGGTATTTTTCTGAAAACTTTCAATTTTTGATTAATAGTGAAACCACTAAGTGGTAGTTAAAAAACGGAATTTTTCATTAAACAAAATTTTACCGCTTCTGTTAGTGGAATTTCAAAAATCAAAGAGACACGGTTAATATCAAGGACTAAAATGTGGTTCAATGAGATGAAAATACATTTATGGTGAATAGTAACTTTTTACTTTTTTTACCACGGTTAAAAGTAAATAGGGTAATTAAGGGTAAAGATGATATTATTATTACCCTAACACATGTCCTAATTCTATTGGATAAGTGAAATTAGACCAAAAACCAACTTAGGAATAAAATATGACCATTTAGGCCCACTTGGATTAGATTAGGACATTTATTATTAATTTAATTAAAGAAGGGTTAAAATAGTTAAAATCAATGTTTAATAAGTAAATAATTTTTAATATGGGGTTATACATAAGATAAATTCGACTATAAATATTCATTAGAAATATAAAACGATTTCCTACATAATGGTATTTTATTTTTAATTTTTAGACATTAAATAATTTAATTTATTTATGACACAATGATGATGCAGTAATTATCTTATTAATGAAATATTGACATAATTGATGTTATAAACACAAAAATAAATGTAATTTGAGACTTTTTATGAATCCCAATAATTTTATAGGTTAATATGACATGTTAGTATTGATTTAATTAACTTGGTTCGAACTAATAATTCTGTAATGATTTTCACAAAAAATCAATTACTAAATAGTGTCAAAATTGACATAAAATAGTTTTTAAAAACAATATTGTATTGGTAATTGTAATTTTATTCCTAAAAATATAAGGTTCGGCCAAATGACTTAGATAAGGATATATATATTAATAATAAACAACTTGGGGTTTTTTTGGCTTCTTATAGTATGTTTATTAACCTTATAGTATAAGAACACAAGGAGACATGGTAAAAGTAAAATTATTTAACTTAATGTTAAATCTAAATGATAAGGTTAAAATAGGAACCTAAACTTGTCTAAATTCTATTGGATAAGATGATTTAGACCAATCCCCACCTTATCTTAGAAATATATCATGTTGGAGCTATTTAAATCCGAACTTGACTTTATAATAAAATAATAGTTTTAGTTATTCCAAAGGTGCCCCTCTCCTCCCTTATAAAAGGACACCTCCTCCCCCTCTTCCTCACACCACTTGGAGCCTTCAAGCTTGGCCAACACCTACCACTTTCTCCTCTCCACTTTCTTAGAGACATCCTAGAGGTCCTGGTGTTCTTCAAAGACCAATTTTAGTGCCCTAAAAGAAGGTCTCAAATAAGCACTTCAAATAAGAGGTAATGTCTGTTACCGATTCTTTCATCTTTATTTCTTCTTCCACTTCTTCTTATTTAGTTTTTTCATTATGAAGTAATAACATAAGTATCACTCATATACTGATATGTTATTATATGTATGAAACAACACTATTTCACCATCTATCCATCCTACGGAAAAATAAATCACCGCGCGTGCGTACGTACGGAATACCATCTCCACGCCATGGTGTAATCTATTTTCCACCACCACCTAACTTGGATGGGTATAATGGTGTAAATAATGACTATATATTACTATTATAAAGTGATATTGATTCTGAAATAGTATACATATACTCCATTACAATTCCACGATTATAGGAATGATATCATCACTCGTGCGTACGTACGGAATACCGTCTCCACGATGTGATGCGACTCGTTCTACATGATCTTCATTTCATAATGATTATATAAATTAATTGAATGAATGAATATGATATATATTAAACTAATACCATTCTGTAAATGAGGTATCTATATCCTAAAGAAAAGAATAAGAATTTATTCGACAAAACACGCATAAGAACAAAAAGTTATAAACACCCGAATAACAAGTAGCAATATGACCATATATGATATCATAAAAATAAGTATGATTCTGGAATATGTCAATAACATTATTTAAATCATTATACAGGAGGTTCGGACACTTACAAATCATGTCAGACCTAAGGTAAGGGAAAATATCACAATCTCATTTTTATCCGAGATTGTTTATACTTTGAAATTTACTGGGGTGTATTTTATCATCCACATCCATGTTTCCTCAATATGTAATATTATTTCCATCGACCTAAATTTTTTTTAAATCCAATTTTACCCTTCGGTGAGTTTTTAGGAAAAGATATGAAAGGAATATTTTGTCGTTTTTTTGTACGAGGTACTTTTTGACTTTTTTGACAAAAGTACGAAGAATGTTTTTTAACTTATACGGCATGAATGGATTTTTAAAAAATTATTTCTAAGAAGCATCCTTTACAAGTTTTCAAGTTTATTTTTAATCAACTTCTTTTAGTTTAAAGTTGTATGACAAGTAAAGAAAGGAAAAATGTTTTTGAAGAAGAATGGATATTTTTCTCAAGAATGGAGTTCAATTTTTTAATCAAAATTATATTCCATCTAAGATAATAAAGGGTTCTGTTTTTATCCCTATTATTACATTGATTTGATTATGTTGTGATGGAATTATTTTTATGAATTCCTTTATCTTATATGAATTGTTTTATGATGTCATGATGTTTAAGATTCCCATTTGTATTACATGGGTTATGCAATGATGCATGATTTATGATTTTGTGGCACACATAAGAATGGTATCATTATGAGATGGGTGGGACCTATATCTCCCACTAATGCATTGGATAAAGATTTTATATCTCATGAGATAGACATGGCTGGAATGGTAGGTTATACCGGTTCAGTGAAACAGGACTAAAACGAGGGTGACTCGGTTCAGAAAGGGACTTTGTCCACTAAGATAGTCTTGGAAATGAGTCTTGACTAACAAGAAATGATTCTCTATGATTATGTGTGAATGCTACAAAGTTTCATGTTTTAAGTTATGATTATTGTGATTACATTTCACTGCCATGGTTTATCCCATGTTATGAAATTATGATCTATTTTTCAGGATAAGATTTCCAAAAGTTATGTGCTTGTGTATACGATGTGATTGATATTTCTTTCGTTTACCCTTTCTGAGCATTTGAGCTCACCTTTTTGTATGTTTTCTTTCCCCAGGTCAGGAAGAATGTTGTTAAGTAAGATATGCCAAAAGGGACTATAGTTGTGATGAAATAAATGGGAGACATTGTAGACGCTTTATGAACCAGTTGTTTATGTTTCCCAGTTTCTAAAGACACTATACCTATACGGTCCATTCGTGGTTTTGTTATATTTTGTAATAAGTATGCTTGAATTTTGAAGTATTAACAATATATGTAAAGTATGGGTCGTTTTACTACCAAATGTCTTAATCCTATTGTATGAGATACTTATGACAGTGGGCATCCCTTTGTTGATTTTGGGACCCCATGGATTCACATATATTGGAAAATGACAATTTATTAGAAATAATTTAATGTAAAGATAACTAAAAAATAAACATATATCTTTCGTTAAATATATTTTACTATAGGTTTATATAACTGATATATTTGACTATAAAAAATAATTATAAATTATTTCCTAAATCATGGTATTTTATGTATAATTTTTATACATTAGATAAATGTATTTATGTATGACCCAATTATGATGTAGTGATTACCACATTAATGAAATATTCAAATAATTGAATTTATAAATATTAAAATAAATGTAATTTGAACATTTTGATTCGATACACAAATTTAATGGGTTACTTTGACATATTTGTGATGATTTAATGACTTTGGTTTAATGTAATAACGTTTTTATGACTTGATCAAAAATCAATTACTAAATAGTGTCAAAATTGACATAAAGGGGAGTTTAAAAAATAATATTTTATTAAATGATATAAAAATACTAAAAAACAATTATTCAAGCCAAATAAAATATATAGGGTTAAAAATGTTATAAACGATATACTTTAGGATCTATTTTTATTTTATTTTATTGATATTAACCATGTAGTATTAAAATAAAAGAGGACATGGTAAGTGTTAACTTATTTTACAAAGGGTTAAATCTAAAATATAAGGTTACTTTTATGACCAAAACAAATATAAAACTAATTTAATGAGAGGACATAGACCCATAAACATATAGTAATATAAATACATCAATTTCTATCTATTATAAACATCAAATATTTTTATAATAAATTAATATTTCAAGTGTTTTCTAAAGTTCCCCTTACATCTCATATAGAGGTGCATATCCCTATATCAGTAACTCACCCCTATAAATCATTTTTTCAGCCAATACCAACCCATTTCTCCTCCCAAACTCATTAATTTCATACTAGTTGCCTAACATTGGTTATATATCCATCACGATGATCACTTCTTTCAATTAAAAAGGAAACACTTAAAGAAGAGGTAATCGTTTTATCCCTTCTTTCAATGTTCTTTTCATCTTTTACTTTGAATTTCCATGTTTATTCTATACTAATGTAATAACTACAGTATACTATAAATTATGATATGTTAATATAATTATATAAAATAGTATATCTACATTAATCCATCCTACAAAAAGGAATATCACCATGCATGCGTACATACGGCATACCGTCTCCATGCATTGGGGAAATTTGTTATTCAAAAATAAATTATTACAATGGGTATAATGATGACTATAATGGGATTAATTAATGAATTTAAACTAATTTATTTCTGTATAATTAATATAACATCCAATTACTTTCAATTTAACTATCATACGAATGATATTGTTGATCTTGCTTATGTACGACCTATAGTCTCCATGACGCGTTGAGATTTGTTCTCCACGTTAACAATTCAACAATGATTATAAAATTTATATAATTAGATAGAAAAAAAAATTAATAACATAATTTCATGAATAAAATTCATCGTATTCATAACAAACATGACTTACACAGAAAATGGGAATGGGAAAAAGAAGAAGTTAACACTAGAAATAATGGTATTATTGAAATACTATTATGAAAATCATATAAGAGGATCATATATGATATCATAAATATGGATATGGTATAGGTATAATTTATTAACATGATTTAGCCATTTTAAATGATGTGACCAAACCCTCTACTAATAGAAATTACAAGGTAAGCGAAAATTTAGCAAATCTCCTTTTTATCTAAGGTTTTCTATACATATGTATTTATTGATAATATATTTTGTTAGATCATGAATATACAGATTATACGCAAGAGGGGGGGTGAATTGTATCTTTAAGATTTTTCATTAACTCTTCGATTGAACGAGTTTTGTCCTTAGTGCATTATCATATTTGGCCATACAACAGAAATAAATAAAAGCCGGGACACAATGATGTATAGTGGTTCAGGGAACAGAAGGCCCCTAGTCCACTCCACCAATGCTCATCTCCACAAGCTTGATGATTTTTACTATCTGGTCCTCATTTCAATAGACCGGTCCACAAATGAATACAGGTAGTTGGAAACTTTACAATCAAAGGAAAAACAAAGTGTTCTGGTTCAAACACAAACCTACTCAGCTTAGTACGAGAAGCTGGTTACTCATGAATAACAATAATTTCAGAAAGAATATTTTCCAAATGATATCCACAATTGCAAAGAAATTCAATTGACAACATATGGATCGTCGTCTCTAGAAATATTGATTTTCAAGTTGACGCACTTCTGAGTCGATCCAGTTGCAAAATATATAAAGATATAGTTCAAAACATCAGCAGTAGTAGATCCACAGTTGATATTCAATGCAGAACAAGTGAATCTTCTATGGAGTTCCTTCTTCTTTAAATGAACAGAACATTGATGGTCCTTTTTTTGAATCAGTAGATAAACATGATTTTTTGTAGTCTCTGTTTTTCTCCTTAAAAAAAAGATTTATCACCACCCTACTATATATGGTGTTTTTAGAGATAACATATATATTAAAGCTGAGCATATCTTCTGCACATTTAGATCCATAAAAGTCACTTTCTGATTCGCGATATTCAATAATTTGAACTTACAGAGTAGTCGTAACTTCCTGGAAGACTCGGCATAAAAATCTCATTTTAATTCGATCATTAATCTTCTAATTAAGTGGCTTTGAATTAGTCAAAGGCGTACTTTTAAAAATGACATTAAATCTGGCTTGAAATCCACCCAATAATCACCTTGCTGACTATTGAATAAAAATATGATATTTCAAAACTTTCTGACGCCAAACATAAGGTTGATGACGTGGCCTCCAAACATAGGGTTGATAATATAGTCTTAAAACGTAAGGTTCATAATGTAAGGTTGATCATAAACATAGGGTTGATCATCCATTAATTTCCTCCAAATCTCAAACGTATGGTAAAATATCCATACTTTTACTCAATCCATACTTTTCAAAGAATGTATGGTTGTTGAAAAAAGTAAGGTTGATGAACCATACTTTTGAGAAAAAAAGTAACGTTTAGTACCTACGTACGGTTCTCCTTCCATACTTTGCTGATAACAAAAACATAAGGTTCCTTCTTAACGTAAGGTTCATCTATCACACGTTACTGATAAGGTATGGTTGGTTAACCATACTTTTATGTTATCTAAAAAGGTATACATTCTTTTCACCCTTACACTACATTTATCCACAAAAGTGATGAACAATGACTCTAGGACGTGCTTAAAGTAGATTCCAAACAAGTAATGTATGAACAGTGATTCAAGGACGCACTTAAAGAAGATTCCGAACAAGTAATAAATTCTCGTTATATCATGAGTAAAATAAATTAACAGTGTCCTACAAAATACTAAATAAAATCATTAGAAAATAATTAAGGGTATTTGTGAGTATCAAAATTGTCATAAAGAGACAGAGTATTATTTTCCATAATCTCCCCCTTTAAATAACATTATTATGTATTATTGAAAACAATACATTGCTCAACAATCTCCCCTTTTTTGATGATAATAAAACCCATAAGATAATAAAACAAATTAAATGAAATTAACTCATAAAATTTGTTACATAATGTTTTAGACTTTTGAAAGAATAAAACAATATTATAATTTTAACAAAATAAATAAAAATTTCAATAAATATAAAATTTCTCCCAGTGAAAAATAAAATAAGTTTTCTTTCAAAATTTCTCCCTCTGAATTAAAAAGGGGTTTTAAAATAAAATGTTGCATTTATCCAAATTTCTCCTCCTTTTTTGATATAAAAAAGAATGATAAATTATGGATTTGAACACATCTAATGCTGCACATAATGTTAGGCAAATGCTATTATTAACTATTTATCAATAATTAAATTTGGAGTACCGGCATATCAAAAATAATGACAGAAAAAAATAGAAAGGATGAAATAGATTTTCATTAAAAATGAAAAATAGTTACAAGTATGATAAACACAGGAATCAATGTTTGGGCAAGATAGACAATACCTTCTATCTCTTTTGGATTACAGACTTGATATCTGTGAACTGTTCCCTGAGTCTCTTCATCATCACATCTCCAAGTTTGATAATGAGCTCCCTGTTCTCTTGAGTCATATGAATATCCTCGATTAAATTGACTTTGAAAAACTCAAGAATCCTTTATTCTTTTTTGGTAAACACTAACGGCTTCTTTGATATCTGATTTAATAATTTTTTGATTGGTGGCTCATTAGATACCAGTTGATCCACTAAAAAATTCTGATTGTCCAGCAACAATGATAATGGAGCACTATTACATTGAAGATCTTGCAACCGGTCATTCATGTTTCTCATTGTGGCTGTGATGCTTGAAATCTTCGGATTAAATAAGGTGAAGTACTTGATCCACTAACAACACTATTTTTACCTGATGTAGATTGGTTCTCCATAAACAACTTCAGATCAGATAAATCTGTCTTCATAACCATTTCAGATTTCAAAGATGCATCTACATTCACCATATCCTCTTTAAACATTTCAACTTCTTACCTTGAAACTATACGTTCTTTCAGCATTTGAAATATCAATTTTTTGAAGCATAAGGAATTTATCAGAGAGATATTCTCAGAGTCCAACTGAGACACCTTTCTGTACAGTTTTTCAACTTATTTCTTCCTTGAATCAGAGGCACCCTGTGCTTGATTCACATTCTCAGGCTATGGATGATGCAGTAGTACCAAAGGTAAAGATTCATCATTAGATTTTTTTTATCTCTTTGTTTTGAGTATATTGGTCCACAGATTTTTCCTTAGAGTCAGCAGACTCTTCCACATAAAAATCCTCTTGAATTACTTCTGTGTGAGCTTCAGAAGCATGCTCACAACAAATATCATCATCTTGTCCCTCCATGAGATTTTCAAGAACAACATTTTCAGGTGTTTCCTGAGGTCTGGCCACTTCCTCACCAGGCACTACCTCCTTATCTTGTTCTTGTTGAAGTGTAACTTCAACATCAGATACAATCTGTTCTTGATTCTCCCTTTGAGCTTCTTCTTGAGCTTTTGATCCCTATACTGGTGCCGACCTTTCACTTACAGCTTCCATGGTCTTATCAATAACATCTTCCCTTACAAAATAATAATCAATTAAACTTTTTTTGTTCCCAATGTAGGGGATGTAATTTCCTCATTAACATATCGAGTTCTTCGATATTGAAGTCCCTACTGAGATATTTGTTCATCAGCATCTTCCACTACAAATCGTATCCTTCTTTCTAAATTGCTGACTCTTGATTCAGCCTGTCCCTCCTTGGACTTAGCAGGTTGATCCTGATCACTCTCTGAGTCTTATTCAGCTCCTTCTGGAAAGGGTTTTTCTATAATCGTGCTCCATAAGTATCCAATCTTCCTCAAAGTTCCACATTAAACATATTACTATGATGACAGTGTACTCGGGAATCCACAAATCTCACCATGTCTTTCTTAAGCAACAGTATAGAAATAAATCGACCGAAAGGGTAAAAGTTCATTCAGGCATCACATTGACAACATTAATTGAGGTACCTGACAATGTACCTTGAAAAGTTTAACTTGATATCACTTAACAGAAGATACATTATATACATATCAGGGTACAAAATCTTTTCCAATTTATACAATTCTGGGAGCTATTGCAGTATGAACAAATTTAACCAGGATCTTCTGATCTGGTTCAAAATCTTCCACCACCAGTTTCTAAATAGTATATGTTCTAAAAAAAATACATAATGTCCTTGTATTTATGTACAGAATATCATATATTCTTCAAATCAAAATGAAAAACTCCCTCATGAGGGAAGATGAGAATATGACCTATTTTACTGATGAGATTGAGAAATCTCTATCCTCTATCTTAGCCATCATACTATCCTCAGTATCCCCCAGACTAAACTGTATTGATTTGAAAATTATCAATGTTCTATCTTATACAAAAATTCTATATTTTCACTGATGAATGTATGTTCAAGGTTCTAAAATGACATCACTTGTTACAACAATAGATTTGTCTTAAATAACTAGTAGAGATCGATTACCTTTCCATGTAAGATTTTCCTTCCTCTTGAGTGTTGTCTCTTGAAATTTCTTGTCTTAGCATCACTTGCTCTTTTATTTCTTACCATCTCTGCAAGAAGCTCTGATGTTTTGAATGTTAGTGTTTCAGAGGTTCGAATATTAGCGTTCACGAGTATAGGTGCGTTTTTTGGATTCGAAAAGGATTCAATAAAAGTAAAATGGTTCAAAAGTCGAAAGGGTTTCTGAAAACCTTGATTCCCATGTTTTTAACACTCATTACATATATTTAAAAATGAATAAAATAAATTACATGGATAAAGGAATCATATTATGTTTTAAAAACAAAATAGAAAAATTATTTTTAAGTAGAATAAATAAAAATTGAGAAATAAAATTTTATTTAAAATCAAATAAACCTAGCCCCCCTCTTAAAAAAATCAAACCTTGTAGTGGAAAGTGGTTTAGTAAAAATATCAGCTAATTGAATTTTAGTATTTATAAATTCTAAAAATATATCCTTTTTAATAACATGATCTCTTCAAAAGTGATGTCTTATATCAATGTGCTTAGTTCTAGAATGACTAATATGATTTTTTGAAATATTAATTTCACTTGTATTATCCCATAATATAGGTGTATTATTAAAATTTAATCCAAAGTCCATAAGAGTGTTTTTAATCCACAACACATGTGCACATCAACTGCCAGCAGAAACATATTCTGTCTCGGCTGTTGGAAAGGAAACAAAATGTTGTTTCTTACTAGACCATGACACAAAAGACTTTCATAAAAAGTGACATGTTCCTGATGTGCTTTTTATATCTAACCTACAACTTCCAAAGTCAGCATCTGAATTTGAAATCAAATTAAAATTAGACGTTTTAAGATAAATAAGATATTGAAAAATAGTTTCATTTAAATATATAAAAAATCTTTTAACAGCAGTTAGATGAGATTTTTTTGTATTTGATTAAAATCTCATAGAAAGACACACTGAATACATTATATCTACCATGCTAGCAGTAAGATATAATAAACTACCAATCATACCTCTATATAACTTGTTGTCAACTGATTTTACAGTTTCATCCAAATCAAGTTTTATATTAGTACACATAGGAGTTGGAAATGTCTTGCTGTTTTCAAGTCCAAATTTCTTAAGTAAATCGGTAATGTATTTTCTTTGATTAAAAATATTTCAAAAATAATTTTGATAAATTTGAAGTCCTAAGAAGAAATTTAGTTCTCCCATCATACTCATTTTAAATTTTTTTTCATTAACTTTGAAAACTCATGACAATGAGTTATATTAGTTGACACAAAAATTACATCATCAACATAAATTTGAACTAATAAAATAATATTTTTTATAGTTTTCTAAAAGAGTGTTGGGTCTTCCATTCCAACAGTAAAATCATTTTTCAAAATAAAAGAACTTAATATTTCTTACCAAGCTATATCTTCTTGTTTAAGTCCCTAAAGAGATTTAGTATGTTTAAAAATAGAATATGGATTTTGAAAATTTTCGAAACCCGGATGTTGCTCAACATAAACTGCCTCCATTAAATTACCTTTTAAAAAGGTAGATTTAACATCCATTTGAAATAGTTTAATATACATATAAGATTCATAGGCTAAGAGGATTCTAATGTATTCTAACCTAGCTACAGGTGAAAAAATCTCATCATAATCTATTCCTTCTTATTGCTTGTATCCTTTAACTACTAATCTTACTTTATTTCTAGTTATTATTACTTGGTATTCCTGTTTATTTCTAAAGACCCACTTGGTTCCTATTACTAGATAACTCTTATGTCTTTCCACTAATTCCCAAACTTCATTTCTTTTAAACTGGTTTAATTCATCTTGAGTTACTATTACTCAGCTTTCATTATCTAAAACTTCTTCTATAGTCTTGGGTTCTTGTTGAGATATGAAGGCAGAGAATCCCACTAGGTTTCCTATGTTTCATCTAGTTTGAATTCCTATATCTAAGTCACCTATCACAGTTTCTAAAGGGTGATTTTTTAGGGTTCTAGACTGCCTAGGCAAAACATTTTAAGGTTCTTCAGTATCATGTTCATCTAAAATGGACTGAATTTCTTTTATATCATTTCAAAATCATTCATTAATTTCTATAGTCTAATATTCTCATTAGATTCAATTTCAACCATTTGATTTGTCCTTTTCTCAAATGGATCAGATTCATCAAATATCACATGAACTGATTCTTCAAAAATCCTTAACATCTTATTATAGACTCTATAAGCTTTGTAGGTAGCAGAATATCCTATGAAAATACCTTCATAATATTTTGGATCGAACATTCCAATATTATCTTTGGTGTTCAAGATGTAAACCTTGCATCCAAAAACTTTAATGTAATTTACTTTAGATTTTCTGTTATTCCATAGTTCCTCGGGTGTCTTTTTCAAAATAGGTCTAATTAAAACTCTATTAATTATATAGAAAGCTGTATTCACAGCTTTTTCCCAAAAACACATAGGTAGGATGTATTCATTTAACATTGTTTTAGCAATTTCTTTTATTGTTCTATTTCTTATTTCTACAAGACCATTCTGTTGAGGTGTTCTTGGTGTAGAGAAGGTATGTTTAATACCCATTTTTGAGCAAAAGAAATTAAATTCATGATTCTCAAATTCTCCACCATGATCACTTATCAATGAGATTATATTAAAACCTTTTTCATTTTGAACAGATTTGCAGAAACTTTAAAATATTGTAAAAGCTTCATTTTTAAATTTCAAAAAGCAAATCCATGTAAATCTAGAATAGTCATCAACTAAAACATATAAATATAATTTACCAGCTAACCTTTATACTCTTGAGGGTCCAAAAAACCCATATGAATATGTTCTAGAGGTTTAGATGTAGAAAATTTATTAACAGATTTTAAGGATGATTTGTGTTGCTTGCCAAGTTGACATGTATCACAAAATCAGTCACATTAAAATTTGAGGCTAGGGAAAACAGAAACTAAATATTTCTTAGATAACTTATTTAAAACATATATATTAAAATTTATAAGTCTCCTATGCTAGATCCAAGATTCACTTACTTTAACAGTCAAGAAGTTTACTTGTTGTTTACACAAGGAATTTAAATCCAAAGTATATACATTATCAGTTATTGGTGCTATAAATTTAAACAGTTTATCTTTAGAAATAATACAGAAATTGTTAGTAAAGTCAAAAGTATATCCATCATCACAAAGTTGATAGATAATTATTAAATTGTGTTTTAATCCTTGTACATAAATTACTTTGTTTATTGATACTGTTTCTAGATCTCCAATAGTTTCAATGCCGACGATTTTTCTTTGCCATTGTCACCAAATGTGACAAGTCCTCCTTACTTTTTAATGAGTGAAGAAAAATTCAATTAGTTCCCCCTCATATGTCTTGAGTAGAGACTTTCCATGTACCATATATCGTTTCTACTCTTGTTGCCTGCCACCTGCAACGATATTAAAAAAAATTGCTTTGGTACACATATTTTGTTGGGTCCAGGGGTGTTAGCTAACAATGATCTAGGTATCTTGATTTTCATTGTTCTTATAAAATCAACTGAATAATATAAGTCCTTTGAAACATAAAATTTCGTAATACCACAAATTTGAGGGTGTCTTATGAAATTGTTTTTATCTATATGTCCCTTTGTACCACAAAAGTTACAATTAACCTTTTTAGAGCTGGGAAAAAAATAATTTTTATATAGCTTAGGGTTTTCTCCATTACTGTCAATTCCAAATATCTCCTTTTTAATGACAGTATTTCCAAGAATTTAATTTTATGAATTCTCTCCTTTTGTAAAAACCAATGCATCTTGTTTGTAAGATTCTACATCAGCCAGCAGTGTTTTTATTATTGATTCAAAATTAATATAGTTAGTGTTAATAGAATTGTATTTATCAGTTAATTCCATATGTTGTTTAAGAATTGTATCTATTTAATCTGAAACAGATTTGTGTTTGTTCTTTAGTGACTTATGTTTCTTAAATAGCGAGTCATATTTTTATTCAACCATATTACAGTAGGCTATATGTTTTTCATTTGTGTAGCTTGATTTAGAATTTGATTCACTATTTGAATCAGAGGAGTAATATGAGTTTACCTCATCTGTTTCTGCCATGAAACAAATGTTTTCATTTATATTGACTTCTTCTTTATCTGAGCTTGATTCAAGAGAGCTACTAGAGTCTTCAGATACATTCCAAGTGTCTTTGATAGCTTTCTAGTCATTCTTCTCATAGTCATTTATTTGGATGAATTTCTTCTTCATTCCTTCCTTCAATTGTGGGAAATCTGGTCTGATATTCCCCATCTTCATGCATTCATATCATCTTACAAACTTATCATCTTTCTTAAAGGATTTTTTGAAGCCTCTTTTCTTGCTATATAACTTTTTAAATGTATTGGATAACTGAGCCAGTTCTTCATCTGACTTTGATGAGTCAGAGGTCTTTGATTTAGCATTGACTTTTCTGTTCTTCATCTTTCTATTATTTTGTTCTGATGTTACTCTCAAGGCAGTATCATCCTTTTTTATGTACAATTTATGCTCATTTGCCTCATCTTGCATTTCAGCTTCATACATCATCAGTGTACCAATCCGCTCTCTCATGGGTAGATTTTTGACATGTAAAGACCCGTAAAATTCAAGGGAAAATTTTTGTCTTAATTTTCTTTGTAATTTTACAAGAACGTAGTTTCTGACGGCGCCTGATTCCGAGGCCCGATGTGCCCGGAATTAATTTCCGAAGTTAGGCTTGGGTACGCTCAATGAACGAACGAGCTGGTTTTTCTAACATCTGAACTGTTGCTCAGAATCAAATTCTGAGGGCACCGATGGAACCGCAGTGCCGGTAATTACATAAGAAGATCTTTTTGGGAGTTGCGTTTTCACAGGAGGATTTGTTAAAAATTTTTGGAAGATAAAATAAAAATTGAGTTACAATTTTTATTTCTGTTAAGTGGTTTATCCATTGAGTTGAAGTTGGGGTAACCACCCAACTTCCCATGAGAGGATTAAAGGTGAGGTGGGGCCCACATGAACCCCACCACTTTCACCTTCCCTAAACTCCCTTAATCCTCTCCTCTCATTAATTGGTAACTTTTCTTAACATGTTTAACCCCCCCTTTTAATGTGAGACCACTCGCCTCCTTCTCACTCTTCTTTAATTCATGACACCTAAACATTAATTAATTTGACAACTCAAGATCAATTAATTACGTTTGTTGGTTTTGAATTCGTAATTTTGAATGAATGGCTTGGGTAAATAAAATAAGGTAGAGCCTTATTTTATTTTGGTTAGAATTGTTGTGTTAAGAGGAAGGGAAGAGAGCTTTTGAGTTTTGAAGAACTTCCTCTGAAGAAGAAGAACGCTTTATCTCCTTTGTGGAAGAATGTGGAGAACACTGAAGTTTCGACGAAGAACGTTGTCTCATCTTACACCTTCTCTCCACGTCGAAGGAAGCGAGATGCCGCATTCTTAATCAAGAGATCACCAACGAAGTGTCTTCTCCTCTACTTCCTCCGCGTCAAGGGAGGATACCCCACCGCGGGGAACATCACCTTTGACGATGACTCACCCTCCGACATCAACGGAATCGACATCGATCTTCCGCGTCGTCCGATCATCGCGACGCTTGCCTCTTCCGTGGCTCGACGACGTGTAATGTCTTTGCAAAGTAGGGGTTTTGTTTTTATGTGGTGAATAATTTTTGACGTTCTTCGATATTAACGGCCAAATGTTATCAAAATAACAGAGGAGGTCGGACTGCACAAACACGACCGAACATCCTCCCCTTTTTATTTTGATGGTTATCTACGTGGCTTGAAATGGAAGTGATGCAGTGTCGTCGCTCCGTGTGGGAATTTAGAGAATCATGATGAAGAAGCACAACGCCGTCGCACCGCGCCTGAAAACCATTAATACGGAACGATTGTTTATTTGACATGCGGATTGATGGGTGACGACGAATCGGGCTGAAAGGGCGTTCGAATTCCTTCACAATAAAGATCGGGTCCCGGGAGGACTTTTGGAAAAGTCGACAGGCGAAACGGACCACTAAAGTGTGTCTGGTGGTCCGCCGAAGGTGGCGGCGGTGCGCCGCCGGAGCAAAACACCACGGTTGAGCCACAGCGGTGGGACGTGAACCAGAACAGCCGGGCCGTTCCGTGTTTGAGGTGGCGCGGCTTTAAGCCGCGCCAGGTTGAAAACCGAGAGGGGTTTGTAACCCCCCGCACCCGTCGTGCCACGCCAGCACGAAGCCATCCGGCTACCCAGGCCGGGCTAGGCCACGCCCCGCTGGCCAGACCCGGACCCGGTTCGGCCGACCTGGGGGGGAGGGGGGGGGGAGGGGGTTGGGCCGGGCCGGGCCGGGCCCAGACCCCCATTTCGGAATGTCTATGGTCTTTTGCCAATAACATGGGCTGCAGACCTCCGATCGACGCACCGTCAGCAGAAACACGATCCTTGAAACAAGACGGTCGTTTTGATATATTACTCTCAAGGTTTCGGAGAACTTTGGGTTCGGCCGGGTTGGTTCGGATACGAAACCAACCGGGACCTCAGATCAGAAACGCTTATATCTTGAGTTTTGGACGTCTGATTGATGTGTTGTCGACATTGTTGGTTTCCTCATGATTAGGCGGATCTTTTGGATTACTCCACTTGAGGTTTGGAGGCCGTCGGAGTGCGGTCGGGTTGGTTCGCACACGAAACCAACCGGGCCCCTGGAACGAAAAGGCCAATAATTCACAGACCGGGCGTCCGATTGACGTTTCGTCTGTCTCGTTGAATTTCTCTTGAAGAGACGGAACTTTTTGCATAATTCGCCTGAGTTTTGGATGCAGTTGGAGTATGGTCAGGTTGGATTGTCCCCGAAATCCAACCGGGCCCCTAGAACAGAAAAGCTGATATCTTTCAGACCGGACGTCCATTTGACGGACCGTCAGCGGCGTGGGTGATCACGTTGAGAAAAGGTCCCTATGAGTATACCCTATGAGAGTACGGGGTACAGTTGAGATACATCCGGGTTGGTTCACACACGAAACCAATCGGGCCCCTAGGATGAAAAGGCTAATAACTCACAGACCAGACGTCCGATTGACGCGCCGTTTGTTGCATTGAAACCCCTATGGTGAGGCTGTACTTTGAGATACTTCTTCATGGGACTTGTGATACTTGGAGTATCAACATTTAGCTCGTGGAGTGGACCCTCCTAGAGATGAGCGTACGGAGTACGGAGACCGTGTAGCTGGCTGTGACCTTATGACTGCTTGTTCGATTTGATTCGGAGTGACTAGCATAGCCTAGTGGGGAGCACTAATTTGTGAGGTGGCAGACCCATGGCGGAGGAGCACTACTATGTGAGGTGGCAGACCCGCGGTACTCGACAGGACGAGTACCTCTGTAGGCTATGAGGGGGAGCACTACTGTGTGAGGTGGCAGATCCATGGCGGAGGAGCACTACTGTGTGAGGTAGAAGACCCGCGGTACTCAATAGGAGGAGTACCTCAGTAGTCATAGGTTGGTGAGCAGTACCTCGGAGACGTGACAGGGTCACTATACTCCCAGAGACAGAGGTATTCAGTAGTTACGATTTTGATAATGAAAATACTGGTTTGAGTTGAGTCTATGACCTTTGTGTTTTCCTCATGATTGAGATGGGTCACTTGATAACTTAGGTATATGTAAGGGCATATACCTGGGTAGTGGTTATCCGTTGATTTCATAATCTTTTGTTTCCTCATGATTGATATGTGTTACTTGATAACATAGGTATATGTATGGGCATATACCTATGTAGAGGTTATCTCTTGTGATCTTCTTTGTGGTTATCCTTGTTGGTTTTAGTGAGACCTTGAGGGTCTCGGGGTCCCTACTGAGTATCGTTATACTCACCCCTGCACGGGCTATGCCCGCACCTCATTGTGTTGGTTGAAGATGATGGGCAGTGCTGACGGAGGCCGAGTGTTCGAGGATTGGACGGTACCCAGAGGTGGACCACCCGATGATTCAGTATCCGGAGGTGGACATCAAGGCGAGATGACACACAAAGGGGGGTGACAGGTGACAACATTGAGGAGATGCGCTATCTGTACCTTACCTTCAGGTAGGATCCATGGTGGATGATCCAGGAGCTGTGCTATCTTTACCTACCCTTTAGGTAGGATCCGAGGAGGATGAACCATGAGCTTCTTCCTTTCTTCCAGTTGTTTCTCTTTTTCTGTTGTACTTTTGTTCAGTTGTAACTGTATTTCCAGTTTGGATTCTATTCTGGAACATTTACTTTTCAGCACTTTCTTTGTACTTAGTTTTTTACTTCTACTTGTACTCTGTGGTGTTTTTCTACTTTTATAAAGGCAATGCCTTCCCAGTTATCTGGATTTACGCCTTTGGTGATAGTCACTATCCCCTGGCCTATGGAAGGTGGGCTTGGTGTAGTCACGGCACGGGCCCTGAGGATGGGTCGTGACAAATTGGTATTAGAGGAGTCTATTCTACCACAGAACTAATAACTCTGATATTTTCTTTCTGTGAAGCGACAGTGTTAAGAGTAACGAGTGTGGTTTTTCGTTCAGGGAGCCCAGTATTGGTGCGGGCGGCCGACGTGTCCATACACCAGGACCCTGACAACTGATTTCTGACTTTGTGCATGAAAACACGGATTGCGTGTGTGTTTACAAAAGTTTTAAATGTCAGCTCAAACCAGGTCAGATCACTATGTATAAATCGTTTGACCGTGTCATGTTTGTTCCTTTCAGGATGCCTCCCCGCGGACGACCAGCTAGAGCCCTGAGATTTGTTCATACTGACAGTCCGTCGAGCGATATGGCCTCAGTACAGGGGCCTATCCCAGTTGATGCACCAATGAAGGCACCAGTGGTACTACTACCCGTTGGGCCACCGATGCCACCAGCCCCAGCAGCAGACTGTGCACGTCGTTTGAGCGCACTGCACGAGTTCCAGCGCCAGAGGCCACCCAGGTTCAGGGGAGAGACAGACCCGCAGGCGTCTGAGGATTGGCTGGAGGCTATGGTGAGAGTCTTCAGGCTACTGGGGACACCAGCAGACTTCATGGTGATCCTTGATACCAGCCTTCTTCAGGAAGCAGCAGACAGATGGTGGAGCCTGATGCTCCAGTTGCAGACAAGGCAACACTTCTATGTGGAGACTTCGAGAGCCTATTCCGGGCAGAGTTTGTACCAGCCACCCTTCGAGCGGTGCATATATAGGAACTACTTCTGCTATGGAAGGGCAGCATGACAGTGGCACAGTATTCAGCGAGGTTCACAGACCTCTCGCTCTACTCCATAGATATGGTACGAGACCCGTTCTTTAGGGCCCGAACCTTCTAGCAGGGGATCAGGCGAGAGATTAGAGCTTCTTTTGTTTCTCGCAGCATTCTGACACAGATATGGGTGTTGGCGCGAGCCCTCTTAGTGGAGAGTATCTTTGCTAAGCAGTCTCCAGCAGCAGGACCCACCACTAGTCGGCATGCGACATAGTCTTCTGTAGTAGGCAGTAGACAGATGACGCAGAGGTCCAAGAGGACCAGACCTACAGGTGGTCGACCGCTTGACTTAGGGTCAGTTGTGCAAGGCACCAAGGGGAATGACAGAGCCAGACTTGCCATGCAGTGTTACTCCTGCGGTAGGATTGGTCACATGGCACTTGACTGTCTGACCCTCCATGCAGATGACTAGCAGTTAATTGAAGAACCTCCCAGGTATAGGCAGAGGTTCGATCAAGGAAGACCGCTAGGAGCTAATGGACGAGGGAGGGGAGCTGGTCATGCATCTTGAGGTGGAAGACGCTTCGAGGTGTTGCCACCACCACCACCAAGAGGTCCACCCCGACAGTAGGGAACAGGTGGACATGGGAGAGCTCAGCTTCAGGCAGTAGAAGCGTACAACTACGGAGCTTCGGAAGCAAGTGAACAGGAGCGGAACTAGTGGTGTATATCTAGTTCCATGTTTCTATTGTTACATTTTTGTCTTTGTACCATGAGATTCAATAATATAAATACACTTAACTTTGTGACATTTTCTTCCTTCCTTTTTTTATATTAATAGGTTCCGGTTTAAACTGTTGACTTGACCCTCACTTTCGAGATTCCTACTCGAGGAGACCCAGTTACCTCACGCTAATACCGACAGTGTGACTCGACCCTTAGAGGTGAGAGTGACAGTTGGATCTCTTGGTTGTAACGTCGAGTCCATGGAATGAATACATCATTCATGTCCAGATTGACTGTATTAGGCGAAGAACGTGGTTCATCCAGGGGATGAGACCAGATTTCTCTTATCGGAAAAGAAGAAATCATAGCAGCTCTTGTGGGACCAGAGAAGGTCCAGGCCGTGACAGAGTAGGTCCAGGTCATCCAAGAGTGGATGAGGACAGCTCAGGGCCGACAGAAGCCTTATGGTGACAAGAGGCAGAGACTACTAGAGTTCAAGGATAGAAACCACGTTTTCTTACGGGTCTCACCTCGACGTGGAATTACGGAGATTTGGATGAGGTGCCAAGTTATCTCTGCGCTTCATCGGACCCTTCAGGGTCCTCAGCAGGGTAGGTGAAGTGGTTTATCTCTTGACCTTTCCACCTTAGTTGCACCAGGTGCATGAAATCATCCACGTACCTCGGCTGAAGAGATACGTGCATGATCGTTCACACATCATCGACCTCAGGGAGTTGGATGTCGATGACAGGGCGACTTGCACGAAGATTCCAGTGGAGATCGAGGATTGATAGGAGCGGGTCCCACGTGAACGATCGATTCCTCAGGTGCATTTTCACTAGCACCACAAGAAACTACAGTGGAGAACCTGGGAGCGGAAGGCTCAGATGCATGCTCAGTACCACTTTTGTATCCCTAGTTAGTGTTAAAGAATTACGGGGACGTAACACCCTGAGGTTGGAGTAATGTAAAGACCCATAAAATTAAAGGGATATTTTTTTTCTTATTTTTCTTTGTAATTTTACAAGAACACAGTTTCTGACGGCTCCTGATTCCGAGGCCCGGTGTGCCCAGAATTAATTTCCGAAGATAGGCTCAGGTACGTTCAGTGAACGAACGAGCTGGCTTTTCTAACTTTTGAACCGTTGCTTGGAATCGAATTCCGAGGGCACCGATGGAACCGCATCGCTGATAATTGCTTAAGAAGATCTTTTTCGGAGTTGCGTTTTCACGGGAGGAGTTGTTAAAAATTTGTGGAAGATAAAATAAAAATTGAGTTACAATTTTTATTTCTTTTAAGTGGTATATCCATTGAGTGGATGTTGGGTTAACCACCCAACTTCCCATGAGAGGATTAAAGGTGAGGTGGGTCCCACACGAACCCCACCCCTTTCACCTTCCCTAAAATCCCTTAAACCTCTAATCTCGTTAATTGGCAACTTTTCTTAACATGTTTAACCCCCCTTTTAATGTGAGACCACTCACCTCTCTCTCTCTCTCTTCTTTAAATCATGACACCTAAACATTAATTAATTTGACAACTCAATATCAATTTATTAAGTTTGTTGGTTTTGAATTTTTAATTTTGAATGAATGGATTGGGTAAATATAATAATGTGGAGATTTATTTTATTTTGGTTAGAATTGTTGTGTTAAGAGGAAGGGAAGATAGATTTTGAGTTTTGAAGAACTTCCTCCGAAGAAGAAGAACGCTTCATCTCCTTTGTTGAAGAAGGTGAAGAACACCGAAGTTTCGACAAAGAAGGTCGTCTCATCTTGCACCTTCTCTCCACGTCGAACGATGCATGATGCCACATTCTTCATTGGGCGATCACCGACGACGTGCCCTCTCCTCTTCTTCCTCCTCGTCAAGGGAGGAGACACCACTGCAGGGAACATCACCATTGACGACGACTCACCCTTCGACGCCAACCGAATCTGCACTGATCTTCCGCGACGTCCGATCATCGCGACGCTTGCCTCTTCCGCGGCTCGACGACGTGTAACGTCTTTGCAAAGTAGTGGTTTGGTTTTTATGTCGTGAATATTTTTTTATGTTCTTTGATATTAACGGCCAACTGTTATCAAAATAACGGAGGAGGTCGGACTGAAAAAACTCGGCCGAACCTCCTCTACTTTTTTTTGATGGTTATCTACGTGGCTTGAAATGGAAGTGACGCATTACTGTCGCTCCATGCGGGATTTTAGAGAATCACGATGAAGAAGCGCGATGCCGTCGTGCCGCACCGGGAAACCAGGAAGACAACGCGATTTATTATTTGACGTGCGGATCGACGGGCGATGACAAATCGGGCCGAAAATGGCGTTTTAATTCCTTTTCAATAATGATCGGGTCCCAGGAGGACTGTTGGCAAAGGAGGCAGGTGAAAGGGACCACCGGAGCGCATCCGGTGTTCCGTAGAAGGCGGCGGCGGCGCGCCGCCGGAGCAAACCTCCGCGGCTGAGCCATAGTGGTGGGATGTGAACCGGAACGGCCGGGCTGTTCCGGGTTTCAGGAAGTGGCTTTAAGCCGCGCCTGGTTGACAACCAGGGGGGTTTGTAATCCCCCGTACCCATCGCGCCGCGGCAGCACGTGGCCAGCCGGCTGCCTAGGCCGGGCCGGGCCGGGCACAGACCCCCATTTCGGACTGTCTATGGTCTTTTTCCCATAACATGGGCTGTGGACGTCCAATCAATGCACCGTCCACGGAGACGTGATCCTTGAAATGACATGGTCATTTTGATATATTACTCTCATGTTTTTGGAGAACTTTGGGTTCGGTCGGGTTGGTTCGGATACGAAACCAACTGGGCCCTCGGAGCGAAAATGTTTATATATTGAGTTTCGGACGTCCGATTGACATGTCGTCGACTTTGTTGGATTCCTCTTGATGAGGAGGATCTTTTGGCTTACTCCGCTCGAGGATTGGATGCCGTCAGAGTGCAGTTGGGTTGGTTCTCACACGAAACCAACCGGGCCCCTGGAACGAAAAAGCCAATAACTCACAGACCGGGCGTTCGATTGACGCGCCGTCTGTATCATTGAATTCCTCCTGATGAGACGGAACTTTTGGAATACATCTCCTGATTTTTGGGTGCAGTTAGAGTATGGCCAGGTTGGATTGTACCTGAAATCCAATCGGGCCCCTGGAACAGAAAAGATGATATCTTTCAGACCAGATGTCCGTTTGACGAACCGTCAGCGGCGTTGGTGATCACGTTTAGAAACCGTCCCTATGAGTATACCCTATGAGAGTTCGGGGTACAGTTGATATACGGCCGGGTTGGTTCGCACATGAAACCAACCGGGCCCCTGGGATGAAAATGCTAACAACTCAAATAACGGACGTCCGATTGACGCGCCATCTGTTGCGTTGAGACCCCTATGACGAGGCGGTCCTTCAAGACAATTCTTCATGGGACTTGTGATAATTGGAGTATCGACTTGTAGCTCGTGTAGTGGACCCTCCTGGAGATGAGCGTACGGATTACAGAGACCGTGTAGCTGGCTGTGACCTGATGAATGCTTGTCCGATTTGATTCGGAGTGACTAGCTTAGCCCCGTGGGGAGCTCTAAATTGTGAGGTGGCAGACCCATGGCGGAGGAGAACTACTATGTGAGGTGGCAGACCCGCGGTACTCGAAGGGATGAGTACTTCTATAGGCTATGAGGGGGAGCACTACTATGTGAGTAGCAGACCCATGGCGGAGGAGCACTACTGTGTGAGGTGGCATACCTGCGGTACTAGACAGGAGGAGTACCTCAGCAGTCATAGGGTGGTGAGCAGTACCTCGGAGACGTGACAAGCTCACTGTACTCCCAGAGAAAGAGCTCTTCAACAGTTATAGTTTCGATAATGAAAATCCTAGTTTGAGCTGAGTCTATGACCTTTGTGTTTTCCTCATGATTGCGATGGGTCACTTGATAACTTAGGTATATGTAAGGGCATATCCCTGGGTAGTGGTTATCCATTGATTTTATAATCTTGTGTTTCCACATGATTCAGATGGGTTACTTGATAACGTAGGTATATGAATGGGAATATACCTATGTAGAGGTTATCTGTTGAGATCTTCTGTGTGGTTATCCTTGTTGGTTTTAGCGAGACCTTGAGGGTCTCGGGGTCCCTACTGAGTATCGTTATACTCACCCCTACACGGGCTATGCCCGCACCTCGATGTGTTGGTTGCAGATGACGGGCAGTGCTGACGAAGGCCGAGTGTTCGAGGACTAGACGGTACCTGGAGGAGGACCACCCAAAGAGTTAGTATCTGGAGGTGGACTTCAAGGTGAGACAACACTCGGAGGGGGTTGACAGGAAAGAGCATTGAGGATCTGCGATATCTGTACCTACCCTTCAGGTAGGATCCGTGGTGGACGATCCAGGAGCTGTGCTATCTATACCTACCCTTCAGGTAGGATCCAAGGAGGACGACCCAGGAGCTGCTTCCTTTCATCCAGCTTTTTGTCTTTTTATGTTGTACTTTTGTTCAGTTGTAGCTGTATTTCTAGTTGGGTATGTATTCTGGCCAATTTACTTTTCATCACTTTCATTGTACTTAGTGTTTTACTTCCTCTTGTACTCTGTGGTATTTTGTTACTTTTATAAATGCAATGCCTTCCCAGTTATCAAGATTTACGCCTTTGGTGCTAGTCATCAGCCCAAGGACTATGGAAGGCGGGCTTGGGGTAGTCACGGCACGGGCCCCGAGGACGGGTCGTGACATGACATGTGTTGACTGTCTGATTGTAGGAGAGATTACATTCCATCGATTATGAAGTACCCTCCACAATTTTAATGCTTGATCATCCTGCTTGATAGGTTCTCCTAAAGCTGTTATATTATTGAAAATTTATGTAAATCTCTCATTAATTTGGGTAATGATTTCTCCTTGAAATATTCTGAATGTATCAAATTTCAGTTTTTCAGTTGCATATCTCATTTGTCTCACATTGTCTATTCCTTCATATGCCACTGCTATTGTTTGGCACATCTCATATGTTGTCGGGCACTGAGATACTCTATTAAATTCATCTAGTCCTAGATCATAGATGATTGCATTCATATCCTTCAAATTCATATCATACTCTGCCTCTGTAGTAGCACTCCATGTCTTAGGATTTTCAGGAATTTCATAAGGAGTCAGAATATTTGAATAGACATTATATTCAATGTTTTTCAGATATATTATCATGTGCGATTTCCAGCAGCCATAGTTGTCTCCATTTAAATATGGTTCTCTAACTATTGAAATCCCTTCTCTTGTATTAGTCATGATGCTCTGTTATAATCTTTAAATTCTTCTAGCATGATGTGGCACTATTATAAGCTCCTACTTTGGTACCAATTGTTGGATCCTGAATATACAGATTATACACAAGAGGGGGGTGAATTGTGTCTTTATGATTTTTCATTAACTCTTCGATTGAATGAGTTTTGTCCACTTTTCTTCATCTGATTTGGTTATACAACGAAATTAAATAAAAGCAGGGATATAAAGATGTATAGTGGTTCGGGGAAAAGAAGGCCCCTAGTCCACTCTACAAATTCTTAACTCCTCGAGCTTGATGATTTTCAATATTTGGTTCTCGTTTCAACAGACCGGTCCAAAAATGAATACAGGCAGTTGAAACCTTTGCAATCCATGGAAAAACAAAGCCTTCTGGTTCAAATGCGAACATACTCAGCTTAGTACGAGAAGCTGGTTACTTACGAATAAAAATAATTTTAGAAAGAATCTTTTCTAGATGATCTCCTCAATTTCAATATAATGCAATTGATAGAAGATGGATCATCGTCTCTATAAATATTGATTTTCATGTCAAAGAAGTTCTGATTCGATATGGTTGTAGAAGATATTAAGATATAGTTCACAACTTCAGCAGTAGTATATCCACGGTTGATATTCAGTGCAGAACAAGAGAATCTTCTATCGATTCCTTCTTCTTTAAATGAACAGAGCTTTGACGCTCCTTTTTTTAAATTAACAGATCAACGTGATTTTTACAGTCTCTATTTTTCAACTTTTTTTAAAAAAAACATTGATCACCACCCTCATGTATATGGTGTTTTTCATAGAGAACATATATATTAAAGATAATCATATATTCTGTTCATTTAGATCTATAAAAGTCACCTTCTGATTTGTGATATTCAAAAATTTGAACTTACAGAGTAGTCGTAACATGCCTAAAGACTCCGTATAAAGAAGCTCATTTTAATTTAATCATTATTCTACTAATAAAACAACTTTGAATTAGTCAAAGTTGTACTTTTAAAAATCACTTTAAATCCGGCTTGTAATCCTCCCAATAATCAGCTTGCTGACCGTTACATAAAAATATCGTCTTTCAAAACATTATGACGCCAAATGTAAGGTTGATGACGTGGCCTCAAAACGTAGGGTTGATAACATAGTCTTCAAACATAAGGTTCATATAGTAAGGTTGATCATAAATGTAGGGTTGATCATCCATACATTTTCTTCAAATCTCAAACGTATGTTAAAAGATCCATCCTTTTACTTAATCTATATTTTTCCAAGAATGTATGGTTCATCACAAAAGTATGGTTTATGAACCATACTTTTGAGAAAAAAAAGTAATGTTTAGTACCTACGTACGGTTCTCCTTCCATACTTTGCTGATAACAAAAACATAAGGTTCCTTCTTAACGTAAGGTTCATCTATCATACGTTACTGATAAGGTATGGTTAGTTAACCATACTTTTATGTTATCTAAAAAGGTATACATTATTTTCATCCTTACACTACATTTATCCACAAAAGTGATGAACAATGATTCTAGGACCTTCTTAAAGCAGATTCCAAACAAGTAAGGTATGAACAGTGACTCTAGGACGCACTTAAAGCAGATTCCGAACAAGTAATAAATTCTCGTTATATCATGAGTAAAATAAATTAACAATGTCCTACAAAATACTAAATAAAATCATTAGAAAATAATTAATGGTATTTGTGAGCATCAAAATTGTCATAAAGAGACAGAGTATTATTTTCCATAATCTCCCCCTTTAAATAACATTATTATGTATTATTGAAAAAAATACATTGCTCAACAATCTCCCCTTTTTTGATGATAATAAAACCCATAAGATAATAAAACAAATTAAATGAAATTAACACATAAAATTAGTTACATAATGGTTTAGACTTTTGAAACAATAAAACAATATTATAATTTTAAAAAAATAAATAAAAATTTCAATAAATATAAAATTTCTCCCAGTGAAAAATAAAATAAGTTTTCTTTCCAAATTTCTCCCTCTGAATTAAAAAGGGGTTTTAAAATAAAATGTTGCATTTATCCAAATTTCTCCCCCTTTTGTGATATAAAAAAGAATGATAAATTATGGATTTGAACACATCTAATGCTTCACATAATGTTAGGTAAATGATATTATTAACTATTTATCAATAATTAAATTTGGAGTACCGGCATATCAAAAATAAAGACAGAAAAAAATAGAAAGGATGAAATAGATTTTCATTAAAAATGAAAAATAGTTACAAGTATGATAAACACAGGAATCAAGGTTTGGGCAAGATAGACAATAGCTTCTATCTCTTTTGGATTACAGACTTGATTTCTGTGAACTGTTCCCTGAGTCTCTTCATCATCCCATCTCCAAGTTTGATAATGAGATCTCTGTTCTCTTGAGTCATATGAATATCCTCGATTAAATTGACTCTGAAAAACTCAAGAATCTTTTATTCTTTTTTGATAAACACTAACAGCTTCTTTGACATCTGATTTAATAAATTTTTGATTGGTGGCTCATTAGATATCAGTTGATCCACTAAAAATTTCTGATTGTCCAGCAACAATGATAATGGAGCACTATTACATTGAAGATCTTGCAACCGGTCATTCATGTTTCTCATTGTGGCTGTGATGGCTTGAAATCTTAGGATTAAATAAGGTGAAGTACCTAATCCACTAACAACACTATTTTTACCTGATGTAGATTAGTTCTCCATAAACAACTTCAGATCAGATAAATCTGTCTTCATAACCATTTCAGATTTCAAAGTAGCATCTAAATTCACCATATCCTCTTTAAACATTTCAACTTCTTACCTTGAAACTATACGTTCTTTCAGCATTTGAAATATCAATTTTTTGAAGCTTAAGGAATTTATCAGAGAGATATTCTCAGAGTCCAACTGAGACACCTTTCTGTACAGTTTTTCAACTTATTTCTTCCTTGAATCAGAGGAACCCTGTGCTTGATTCACATTCTCAGGCTATGGATGATGCAGTAGTACCAAAGGTAAAGATTCATCATTAGATATTTTTATCTCTTTGTTTTGAGTATATTGGTCCACAGATTTTTCCTTAGAGTCAGCAGACTCTTCCAAATAAAAATCCCCTTGAATTACTTCAATGTGAGCTTCAGAAGCATGCTCACAACAAACATCATCATCTTGTCCCTCCACGAGATTTTCAAGAACAACATTTTCAGAAGTTTCCTAAGGTCTGGACACTTCCTCACCAGGCACTACCTCCTTATCTTGTTCTTGATGAAGTGTAACTTCAACATCAGATACAATCTGTTCTTGATTCTCCCTTTGAGCTTCTTCTTGAGCTTTTGATCCCTATACTGGTGCCGACCTTTCACTTACATCTTCCATGGTCTTATCAATATAATCTTCTCTTACAAAAGAATAATCAATTAAACCTTTTTTGTTCCCAATGTAGGGGAAGTAATTTCCTCATTAACATCTCGAGTTCTTCGATATTGAAGTCCCTACTGAGATATTTGTTCACCAGCATCTTCCACTACAAATCGTATTCTTCTTTCTAAATTGTTGACTCTTGATTCAGCTTGTCCCTCCTTGGACTTAGTAGGTTGATCCTGATCACTCTCTGAGTCTTAATAAGCTCCTTCTAGAAAGGGTTTTTCTATAATGGTGCTCCATAAGTATCCAATCATCCTCAAAGTTCCACAGTAAACATATTACTATGATGACAGTGTACTCGGGCATCCACTAATCTCACCATGTCTTTCTTAAGCAATAGTATAGAAATAAATCGACCGAAAGGGTAAAAGTTCATTCAGGCATCACTTTGACAACAGTAATTGAGGTACCTGACAATGGACCTTGAAACGTTTAACATGATATCACTTAACAGAAGATACATTATATACATATCAGGGTACAAAATCTTTTCCAATTTATACAATTCTGGGAGCTATTGCAGTATGAACAAATTTAACCAGGATCTTCTAATATGGTTCAAAATCTTCCACCATCAGTTTCTAAATAGTATATGTTCTAAAAAAATACCTAATGTCCTTGTATTTATGTACAGAATATCATATATTCTTCAAATCAGAATGAAAAACTCCCTCATGAGAGCAGTTGAGAATATGACCTATTTTACTGATGAGATTGAGAAATCTCTATCCTCTATCTTAGCCATCATACTATCCTCAGTATCCCCCAGACTAAACTGTATTGATTTGAAAATTATCAATTTTCTATCATATACAAAAATTCTATATTTTCACTGATGAATGTATGTTCAAGGTTCTAAAATGACATCACTTGTTACAACAATAGATTGGTCTGAAATAACTAGTAGAGATCGATTAACATTCCATGTAAAATTTTCCTTCCTCTTGAGTGTTGTCTCTTGAAATTTCTTGGCTTAGAATCACTTGCTCTTTTATTCCTTACCATCTCTGCAAGAAGCTCTGATGTTTTGAATGTTAGTGTTTCAGAGGTTCGAAGATTAGGGTTCACGAGTAGAGGTGCGTTTTTTGGATTCGAAAAGGATTCAATAAAAATAAAATGGTTCAAAAGTCTAAAGGGTTTCTGAAAACCTTGATTCCCATGTTTTTTAAACTCATTACATATATTTAAAAATGAATAAAATAAATTACATAGATAAAGGAATCATATTTTGTTTTAAAAACAAAATAGAAAAATTATTTTTAAGTGGAATAAATAAAAATTGAGAAATAAAATTTTATTTAAAATCAAATAAACCTAGCCCCCCTCTTAAAAAAATCAAACCTTGTAGTGGAAAGTGGTTTAGTAAAAATATCAGCTAATTGAATTTTAGTATTTATAAATTCTAAAAATATATCCTTTTTAATAACATGATCTCTTCAAAAGTGATGTCTTATATCAATGTGCTTAGTTCTAGAATGACTAATATGGTTTTTTGAAATATTAATTTCACTTGTATTATCCCATAATATAGGTATATAATTAAAATTTAATCCAAAGTCCATAAGAGTGTTTTTAATCCACAACACATGTGCACATCAACTGCCAGTAGAAACATATTCTTTCTCGGCTGTTGGCAAGGAAACAAAATGTTGTTTCTTACTAGACCATGACACAAAAGACTTTCATAAAAAGTGACATGTTCCTGATGTGCTTTTTATATCTAACCTACAACTTCCAAAGTCAGCATCTGAATTTGAAATCAAATAAAAATCAGAAGTTTTATGATAAATAAGATATTGAAAAACAATTTCATTTAAATATATAATAAATCTTTTAACAGCAGTTAGATGAGATTTTTTTGTATTTGATTAAAATCTCACAGAAAGACACACTGAATACATTATATCTACCATGCTAGAAGTAAGATATAATAAACTACCAATCATACCTCTATATAACTTGTTGTCAACTGATTTTCCAGTTTCATCCAAATCAAGTTTTATATTAGTACACATAGGAGTTGGAAATGTCTTGCTGTTTTCAAGTCCAAATTTCTTAAGTAAATCGGTAATGTATTTTCTTTGATTAAAAATATTTCCAAAATCATTTTGATAAATTTGAAGTCCTAAGAATAAATTTAGTTCTCCCATCATACTCATTTTAATTTTTTTTCATTAACTTTGAAAACTCATGACAATGAGTTATATTAGTTGACCCAAAAATTACATCATCAACATAAATTTGAACTAATAAAACAATATTTTTTATAGTTTTCTAAAATAGTGTTGGGTCTGCCATTCCCACAGTAAAATCATTTTTCAAAATAAAATAACTTAATATTTCTTACCAAGCTATAGCTTCTTGTTTAAGTCCCTAAAGAGATTTAGTATGTTTAAAAATAGAATATGGATTTTGAAAATTTTCGAAACCCGGATGTTGCTCAACATAAACTGCCTCCATTAAATTACCTTTAAAAAAGGTAGATTTAACATCCATTTGAAATAGTTTAATATTAATATAAGATGCATAGGCTAAGAGGATTCTAATGTCTTCTAACCTAGCTACAGTTGCAAAAATCTCATCATAATCTATTCCTTCTTCTTGATTGTATCCTTTAACTACTAATCTTACTTTATTTCTAGTTATTATTACATGGTATTCCTGTTTATTTCTAAAGACCCACTTGGTTCCTATTACTAGATAATTATTATGTCTTTCCACTAATTCCCAAACTTCATTTCTTTTAAACTGGTTTAATTCATCTTGCGTTACTATTACTCAGCTTTCATTATCTAAAACTTCTTCTATAGTCTTGGGTTCTTGTTGAGATATGAAAGCAGAGAATCCCACTAGGTTTCCTATGTTTCATCTAGTTTGAATTCTTATATCTAAGTCACCTATCACAGTTTCTAAAGGGTGATTCTTTAGGGTTCTAGACTGCCTAGGCAAAACATTTTAAGGTTCTTCAGTATCATGACCATCTAAACTGGACTGAATTTCTTTTATATCATTTTCAAAATCATTCATTAATTTCTCTAGTCTAATATTCTCATTAGAGTCAATTTCAACCATTTGATCTGTCCTTTTCTCAAATGGATCAGATTCATCAAATATCACATGAACTTATTCTTCAAAAATCTTTAACATATTATTATAGACTCTATAAGCTTTGTAGGTAGCAGAATATCCTATGAAAATACCTTCATCATATTTTGGATCGAACATACCAATATTATCTTTGGTGTTCAAGATATAAACCTTGCATCCAAAAAATTTTATGTAATTTACTTTAGATTTTCAGTAATTCCATAGTTACTCGGGTGTCTTTTTCAAAATAGGTCTAATTAAAACTCTATTAATTATATAAGAAGCTGTATTCACAGCTTTTTCCCAAAAACACATAGGTAGGATGTATTCATTTAACATAGTTTTAGAAATTTCTTTAATTGTTCTATTTCTTATTTCTACAAGACCATTCTGTTGAGGTGTTCTTGGAGTAGAGAAGGTATGTTTAATACCCATTTTTGAGCAAAAGAAATTAAATTCATGATTCTCAAATTCTCCACCATGATCACTTCTCAATGAGATTATATTAAAACCTTTTTCATTTTGAACAGATCTGCAGAAACTTTAAAATAATGTAGAAGCTTCATTTTTAAATTTCAAAAAGAAAATCCATGTAAATCTAGAATAGTAATCAACTAAAACATATAAATATAAATTACCAGCTAACCTTTATACTCTTGAGGGTCCAAAAAAATCCATATGAATAAGTTCTAGAGGTTTAGATGTAGCAAATTTATTAACAGATTTTAAGGATGATTTGTGCTGCTTGCCAAGTTGACATGTATCACAAAATCAGTCACATTAAAATTTGAGACTAGGGAAAACAGAAACTAAATATTTCTTAGATAACATTTTTAAAACATATATATTAAAATGTATAAGTCTCCTATGCCAGATCCAAGATTCACTTACTTTAACAGTCAAGCAGTTTACTTGTTGTTTACACAAGGAATTTAAATCCAAAGTATAGACATTATCAGTTATTGGTGCTATAAATTTAAACAGTTTATCTTTAGAAATAATACATAAATTTTTAGTAAAGTCAACAGTATATCCATCATCACAAGGTTGATAGATACTTATTAGATTGTGTTTTAATCCTTGTACATAAATTACTTTTTTTATTGATACTGTTTCTAGATCTCCAATAGTTTCAATGCCGACGATTTTTCTTTGCCATTGTCACCAAATGTGACAAGTCCTCCTTCCTTTTTAATGAGTGAAGAAAAATTCAATTAGTTTCCCCTCATATGTCTTGAGTAGAGACTTTCAATGTACCATATATCGTTTCTACTCTTGTGGCCTTCCACCTACAACGATATTCAAAAAAATTGCTTTGGTACACATATTTTGTTGGGTCCAGGGGTGTTAGCTAACAATAATCTGGGTATCTTGATTTTCATTGTTCTTATAAAATCAACTGAATCATATAAGTCCTTTGAAACATAAAATTTCGTAATACCACAAATTTGAGGGTGTCTTAAGAAATTGTTTTTAGCTATATGTCCCTTTGTACCACAAAAGTTACAATTAACCTTTTTAGAGCTGGGAAAAAATAATATTTATATAGCTTTGGGTTTTCTCTATTACTGTCAATTCCAAATATCTCCTTTTTAATGACAGTATTTCCAAGAATTTAATTTTATGAATTCTCTCCTTTTGTAAAAACCAATGCATCTTGTTTGTAAGATTCTACATCAGCCTGCGGTGTTTTTATTATTGATTCAAAATTAATATAGTTAGTGTTAATAGAATTGTATTTATCAGTTAATTCCATATGTTGTTTAAGAATTGTATCTATTTAATCTAAAATGGATTTGTGTTTGTTCTTTAGTGACTTATGTTTCTTAAATAGCGAGTCATATTTTTATTCAACCATATTACAGTAGGCTGTATGTTTTTCATTTGTGTAGCTTGATTTAGAATTTGATTCACTATTTGAATCAGAGGAGTAATATGAGTTTACCTCATCTGTTTCTGCAATGAAACACATGTTTTCATTTATATTGACTTCTTCTTTATCTGAGCTTGATTCAAGAGAGATACTAGAGTCTTCAGATACACTCCAAGTGGCTTTGATAGCTTTCTAGTAATTCTGCTCATAGTCATTTATTTGGATGAATTTCTTCTTCATTCCTTCCTTCAATTGTGGGAAATCTGGTCTGATATTCCCCATCTTCTTGCATTCATATCATCTTACAAACTTATCATCTTTCTTAAAGGATTTTTTGAAGCCTCTTTTCTTACTATATAACTTTTTAAATGTATTGGCTAACTGAGCCAGTTCTTCATCTGACTTTGATGAGTTAGAGGTCTTTGATTTAGCATTGACTTTTCTGTTCTTCATCTTTCTAATTTTTTGTTCTAATGTTACTCTCAAGGAAGTATCATCCTTTTTGATGTACAATTCATTCTCATTTGCCTCATCTTTCATTTCAGCTTCATACATCATCAGTGTACCAATCAGCTCTCTCATGGGTAGATTTTTGACATGTAAAGACCCGTAAAATTCAAGGGAAATTTTTTTTCTTAATTTTCTTTGTAATTTTACAAGAACGTAGTTTCTGACGGCGCCTGATTCCGAGGCCCGGTGTGCCGGGAATTAATTTACGAAGTTAGGCTTGGGTACGTTCAATGAACGAACGAGCTGGTTTTTCTAACTTCTGAACTGTTGCTCAGAATCGAATTCTGAGGGCACTGATGGAACCGCAGTGCTGGTAATTACTTAAGAAGATCTTTTTGGGAGTTGCGTTTTCACGGAGGATTTGTTAAAAATTTTTGGAAGATAAAATAAAAATTGAGTTACAATTTTTATTTCTGTTAAGTGGTTTATCCATTGAGTTGAAGTTGGGGTAACCACCCAACTTCCCATGAGAGGATTAAAGGTGAGGTGGGGCCCACATGAACCCCACCACTTTCACCTTCCCTAAACTCCCTTAATCCTCTCCTATCATTAATTGGTAACTTTTCTTAACATGTTTAACCCCCCCTTTTAACGTGAGACCACTCACCTCCCTCTCACTCTTCTTTAATTCATGACACCTAAACATTAATTAATTTTACAACTCAAGATCAATTAATTAAGTTTGTTGGTTTTGAATTTGTAATTTTGAATGAATGGCTTGGGTAAATAAAATAAGGTGGAGCCTTATTTTATTTTGGTTAGAATTGTTGTGTTAAGAGGAATGGAAGAGAGCCTTTGAGTTTTGAAGAACTTCCTCCGAAGAAGAAGAACGCTTTATCTCCTTTGTGGAAAAATGTGGAGAACACTGAAGTTTCGACGAAGAACGTTGTCTCATCTTACACCTTCTCTCCACGTCGAAGGAAGCGAGACGCCGCATTCTTAATCAAGAGATCACCGACGAAGTGTCTTCTCCTCTTCTTCCTCCGCGTCAAGGGAGGATACCCCACCGCGGGGAACATCACCTTTGACGATGCCTCACCCTCCGACGTCAACGGAATCGGCATCGATCTTCCGCGTCGTCCGACCATCGCGACGCTTGCCTCTTCCGTGGCTCGACGACGTGTAATGTCTTTGCAAAGTAGGGGTTTTGTTTTTATGTGGTGAATAATTTTTGACGTTCTTCGATATTAACGGCCAAATGTTATCAAAATAACAGAGGAGGTTGGACTGCACAAATAGGCCCGAACCTCCTCCCCTTTTTATTTTGATGGTTATCTACGTGGCTTGAAATGGAAGTGATGCAGTGTCGTCGCTCCGTGCGGTAATTTAGAGAATCATGATGAAGAAGCACAACGCCGTCACACCGCGCCTGAAAACCATTAATATGGCACGATTGTTTATTTGACATGCGGATTGATGGGTGACGAAGAATCGAGCTGAAATGGCGTTCGAATTCCTTCGCAATAAAGATCGGGTCCAGGGAGGACTTTTGGAAAAGGCGGCAGGCGAAACGGACCACTAAAGTGTGTCTGGTGGTCCGCAGAAGGTGGCGGCGGCGTGCCACCGGAGCAAAACACCGCGGCTGAGCCACAGCGGTGGGACGTGAACCAGAACAGCCGGGCCGTTCCGTGTTTGAGGTGGCGCCGCTTTAAGACGCGCCAGGTTGACAACCGAGAGGGGTTTGTAACCCCCCGCACCCGTCGTGCCGCGCCAGCGTGAAGCCAGCTGGCTGACCAGGCCGGGCTAGGCCACGCCCCGCTGGGCCAGACCCGGACCCGGTTCGGCCAACCTGGGGGGGGGGGGGGGGGGGGGTTGGGCCGGGCCGGGCCGGGCCCAGACCCCCATTTCAGAATTTCTATGGTCTTTTGCCAATAACATGGGATACGGACCTCCGATCGACGCACCATCAGCAGCAACACGATCCTTGAAACCAAACGGTCGTTTTGATATATTACTCTCAAGGTTTCGGAGAACTTTGGGTTCGGCCGGGTTGGTTCGGATACGAAACCAACAGGGCCCTCAGAGCGGAAACACTTATATCTTGAGTTTTGGACATCTGATTGACGTGTCGTCGACTTTGTTGGTTTCCTCATGATTAGGAGGATCTTTTGGATTACTCCACTTGTGGTTTGGACGCCGTCGGAGTGTGGTCGGGTTGGTTCGCACACGAAACCAACCGGGCCCCTGGAACGAAAAGGCCAATAACTCACAGATCGGGCGTCCGATTGACGTTTCGTCTGTCTCGTTTAATTTCTCTTGAAGAGACGGAACTTTTTGCATAATTCGCCTGAGTTTTGGATGCAGTTGGAGTATGGCCAGGTTGGATTGTCCCCGAAATCCATCCGGGCCCCTAGAACGGAAAAGCTGATATCTTTCAGACCGGACGTCCATTTGACGAACCGTCAGCGGCGTTGGTGATCACGTTGAGAAACGGTCCCTATGAGTATACCATATGAGAGTACGGGGTAAAGTTGAGATACAGCCGCGTTGGTTCACACACGAAACCAACCGGGCCCCTAGGATGAAAAGGCTAATAACTCACAGACCAGGCGTCCGATTGACGCGCCGTTTGTTGCGTTGAAACCCCTATGACGAGGCTGTACTTTGAGATACTTCTTCATGGGACTTGTGATACTTGGAGTATCGACCTTTAGCTCGTGGAGTGGACCCTCCTAGAGATGAGCGTACGGAGTACGGAGACCGTGTAGCTGGCTGTGACCTTATGACTGCTTGTTCGATTTGATTCGAAGTGACTAGCATAGCCTAGTGGGGAGCACTACTTTGTGAGGTGGCAGACCCATGGCGGAGGAGAACTACTATGTGAGGTGGCATACCCACGGTACTCGACAGGACGAGTACCTCTGTAGGCTATGAGGGGGAGCACTACTGTGTGAGGTGGCAGACCCATGGCGGAGGAGCAATACTGTGTGAGGTAGAAGACCCGCGGTACTCGATAGGAGGAGTAACTCAGTAGTCATAGGTTGGTGAGCAGTACCTCGGAGACGTGACATGGTCACTATACTCTCAGAGACAGAGGTATTCAGTAGTTACGATTTTGATAATGAAAATACTGGTTTGAGTTGAGTCTATGACCTTTGTGTTTTCCTCATGATTGAGATGGGTCACTTGATAACATAGGTATATGTAAGGGCATATACCTGGGTAGTGGTTATCCGTTGATTTCATAATCTTGTGTTTCCTCATGATTGATATGGGTTACTTGATAACATAAGTATATGTATGGGCATATACCTATGTAGAGGTTATCTCTTGTGATCTTCGTTGTGGTTATCCTTGTTGGTTTTAGTGAGACCTTGAGGGTCTCGGGGTCCCTACTGAGTATCGTTATACTCACCCCTGCATGGGCTATGCCCGCACCTCATTGTGTTGGTTGAAGATGAAGGGAAGTGCTGACGGAGGCCGAGTGTTCGAGGATTGGACGGTACCCAGAGGTGGACCACCCGATGATTCAGTATCTGCAGGTGGACTTCAAGGCGAGACGACACACAAAGGGGGGTGACAGGTGACAACATTGAGGAGATGCGCTATCTGTACCTTACCTTCAGGTAGGATCCATGGTGGACGATCCAGGAGCTGTGCTATCTTTACCTACCCTTCAGGTAGGATCCGAGGAGGATGAACCATGAGCTTCTTCCTTTCTTCCAGTTGTTTCTCTTTTTCTGTTGTACTTTTGTTCAGTTGTAGCTGTATTTCCAGTTTGGATTCTATTCTGGCACATTTACTTTTCCGCACTTTCTTTGTACTTAGTGTTTTACTTCTACTTGTACTCTGTGGTGTTTTGCTACTTTTATAAAGGCAATGCCTTCCCAGTTATCTGGATTTACGCCTTTGGTGATAGTCACTATCCCCTGGCCTATGAAAGGTGGGCTTGGGGTAGTCACGGCACGGGCCCTGAGGATGGGTCGTGACAAATTGGTATTAGAGGAGTCTGTTCTACCACAGAACTAATAACTCTGATATTTTCTTTCTGTGAAGCGACAGTGTTAAGAGTAACGAGTGTGGTTTTTCGTTCAGGGAGACCAGTATTGGTGCGGGCGGCCGACGTGTCCTTACACCAGGACCCTGACAACTGATTTCAGACTTTGTGCATGAAAACACTGATTGCGTGTGTGTTTCCAAAAGTTTTAAATGTCAGCTCAAACCAGGTCAGATCACTAGGTATAAATCGTTTGACCGTGTCATGTTTGTTCCTTTCAGGATGGCTCCCCGCGGACGACCAGCTAGAGCCCAGAGAGTTGTTCATACTGACAGTCCATCGAGCGATGTGGCCTCAGTACAGGGCCCTATCCCAGTTGAGGCACCAATGAAGGCACCAGCGGTACTACTACCCGTTGGGCCACCGATGCCACCAGCCCCAGTAGCAGACTGTGCATGTCGTTTGAGCACACTGCACGAGTTCCAGCGCCAGAGGCCACCCAGGTTCAGGGGAGAGACAGACCCGCAGACGTCTGAGGATTGGCTGGAGGCTATGGTGAGAGTCTTCAGGCTACTGGGGACACTAGCAGACTTCATGGTGATCCTTGCTACCAGCCTTCTTCAGGAAGCAGCAGACAGATGGTGGAGCCTGATGCTCCAGATGCAGACAAGGAAACACTTCTATGTGGAGACTTCGAGAGCCTATTCCGGGCAGAGTTTGTACCCTACTCCCTTCGAGCGGTGCATATATAGGAACTACTTCTGCTACGGCTGGGCAGCATGACAGTGGCACAGTATTCAGCGAGGTTCACAGACCTCTCGCTCGACTCCATAGATATGGTACGAGACCCATTCTTTAGGGCCCGAACCTTCTAGCAGGGGATCAGGAGAGAGATTAGAGCTTCTTTTGTTTCTCACAGCATTCTGACACAGACATGGGTGTTGGAGCGAGCCCTCTTAGGGGAGAGTATCTTTGCTAAGAAGTCTCCAGCAGCAGGACCCACCACTAGCCGGCATGCGGCATAGTCTTCTATAGCAGGCAGTAGACAGATGACGCAGAGGTCCAAGAGGACCAGACCTACAGGTGGTCGACCGCATGACTCAGGGTCGGTTGTGCAAGGCACCAAGGGGAATGACAGAGCCAGACCTGCCATGTAGTGTTACTCCTACGGTAGGATTGGTCACATGGCACTTGACTGTCTAACCCGCCATGCAGATGACTAGCAGTTAATTGAAGAACCTCCCAGGTAGAGGCAGAGGTTCGATCAAGGCAGACCGCTAGGAGCTAATGGCCGAGGTAGGGGAGCTGGTCATGCATCTGGAGGTGGAAGACGCTTCGAGGTGTTTCCACCACCACCACCAAGAGGTCCACCCCGACAGTAGGGAACAGGTGGACATGGGAGAGCTCAGCTTCAGGCAGTAGAAGCGTACAACTACAGAGCTTCGGAAGCAAGTGAACAGGAGCGGAACTAGTGGTGTATATCTAGTTCCATGTTGCTGTTGTTACATTTCTGTCTTTGTACCATGAGATTCAATAATATAAATACACTTACCTTTGTGACATTTTCTTCCTTCCTTTTTTTGTAATAAGAGGTTCCGGTTTAAACTGTTGAATTGACCCTCACTTTCGAGATTCCTACTCGAAGAGACCCAGTTACCTCTCGCTAATGCCGACAGTGTGACTCGACCCTTAGAGGTTAGAGTGACAGTTGGATCTCTTGGTAGTAACGTCGAGTCCATGGAATGAATACATCATTCATGTCCGGATTGACTGTATTAGGCGAAGAACGTGGTTCATCCAGGGGATGAGACCAGATTTCTCTTATCGGAAAAGAAGAAATCATATCAGCTCTTGTGGGACCAGAGAAGGTCCAGGCCGTGACAGAGTAGGTCCAGGTCATCCAAGAGTGGATGAGGACAGCTCAGGGCCGACAGAAGCCTTATGGTGACAAGAGGCAGAGACTACTAGAGTTCGAGGATAGCAACCATGTTTTCTTACGGGTCTCACCTTGACGTGGAATTACGGAGATTTGGATGAGGTGGCAAGTTATCTCTCCGCTTCATCGGACCCTTCAGGGTCCTCAACAGGGTAGGTGAAGTGGTTTATCGCTTGAACTTTCCACCTTAGTTGCACCAGGTGCATGAAATCATCCACATACCTCGGCTGAAGAGATACGTGCATGATCCTTCACACATCATCGACCTCAGGGAGTTGGATGTCGATGACAGGGCGACTTGCGCGAAGATTCCAGTGGAGATCGAGGATTGATAGGAGCGGGTCCCACGTGAACGATCGATTCCTCAGGTGCATTTTCACTAGCAGCACAAGAAACTACAGTGGAGAACCTGGGAGAGGAAGGCTCAGAAGCATGCTCAGTACCGCTTTTGTATCCCTAGTTAGTGTTAAAGTATTACGGGGACGTAACACCCTGAGGTTGGAGTAATGTAAAGACCCATAAAATTCAAGGGATATTTTTTTCTTAATTTTCTTTGTAATTTTACAAGAACACAGTTTCTGACGGCTCCTGATTCCGAGGCCCGGTGTTCCCGGAATTAATTTCCGAAGATAGGCTGAGGTACGTTCAGTGAACGAACGAGCTGGCTTTTCTAACTTTTGAACCGTTGCACGGAATCAAATTCCGAGGGTGCTGATGGAACCACAACGCTGATAATTGCTTAAGAAGATCTTTTTCGGAGTTGCGTTTTCACAGGAGGAGTTGTTAAAAATTTGTGGAAGATAAAATAAAAATTGAGTTACAATTTTTATTTCTTTTAAGTGGTATATCCATTGAGTGGATGTTAAGTTAACCACCCAACTTCCCATGAGAGGATTAAAGGTGAGGTGGGTCCCACATGAACCCCACCCCTTTCGCCTTCCCAAAAATACCTTAAACCTCTACTCTCATTAATTGGTAACTTTTCATAACATGTTTAACCCCCCTTTTAATGTGAGACCACTCACCTCTCTCTCTCTCTTCTTTAATTCATGACACCTAAACATTAATTAATTCGACAACTCAATATCAATTTATTAAGTTTGTTGGTTTTGAATTTGTAATTTTGAATGAATGGATTGGGTAAATTTAATAATGTAGAGCTTTATTTTATTTTGGTTAGAATTGTTGTGTAAAGAGGAAGGGAAGAGAGATTTTGAGTTTTGAAGAACTTCCTCCGAAGAAGAAGAACACTTCATCTTCTTTGTTGAAGAAGGTGAAGAACACCGAAGTTTCGACAAAGAAGGTCGTCTCATCTTGCACCTTCTCTCCACGTCGAACGAAGAATGACGCCACATTCTTCATTGGGCGATCACCGACGACGTGCCCTCTCCTCTTCTTCCTCCTCGTCAAGGGAGGAGAGTCCACTGCGGGGAACATCACCTTTGACGATGACTCACCCTTCAACGCCAACGGAATCTGCACCGATCTTCCGCGACGTCCGATCATCGCGACTCTTGCCTCTTCCGTGGCTCGACGATGTGTAACGTCTTTGCAAAGTAGTGGTTTGGTTTTTATGTCGTGAATAATTTTTTATGTTCTTCGATATTAACGGCCAACTGTTATCAAAATAACGGAGGAGGTCGGACTGCAAAAACACGGTCGAACCTCCTCCCCTTTTTTTGATGGTTATCTACGTTGCTTGAAATGGAAGTGACGCATTACTGTCGCTCCGTGCGGGAATTTAAAGAATCACGATGAAGAAGCGCGATGTCGCCGTGCCGCGCCGGGAAACCAGGAAGACAACGCGATTTATTATTTGACGTGTGGATCGACGAGCGATGACAAATCGGGCCGAAAATGTCGTTTGAATTCGTTCGCAATAATGATCGGGTCCCAGGAAGACTGTTGGCAAAGGCGGCAGGTGAAACGGACCACCGGAGCGCATCCGGGGCTCCGCAGAAGGCAGCGGCGGCGCGCCGCCGGAGCAAACCTCTGCGGCAGAGCCATGGTGGTGGGATGTGAACCAGAACGGCCGGGCTGTTCCGGGATTCAGGCGGCATGGCTTTAAGCTGCGCCTGGTTGACAACCAGGGGGGTTTGTAATCCCCTGTACCCGTCGTGCCGCGCCAGCACGAGGCTAGCCGGCTGCCTAGGCCGGGCCGGGCCGGGCACAAACCCCCATTTCGGGCTGTCTACGGTCTTTTTCCCATAACATGGGCTGCGGACCTCTAATAAATGCACCATCCACGGGGTGATCTTTGAAATGACACGGTCATTTCGATATATTACTCTCATGTTTTTGGAGAACTTTGGGTTCGGTTGGGTTGGTTCGGATACGAAACCAACCTGGCCCTCGGAGCGGAAATGCTTATATTTTGAGTTTCGGACGTCTGATTTACATGTCGTCGAATTTGTTGGATTCCTCTTGATGAGGAGGATCTTTTGGCTTACTCCGCTCGAGGATTGGATGACGTCAGAGTGCAGTTGGGTTGGTTCGCACACGAAACCAACCGGGCCCCTGGAACGAAAAAGCCAATAACTCACAGACCGGGCGTTCGATTGACGTGTCGTCTGTATCATTGAATTCCTCCTGATGAGATGGAACTTTTGGAATACTTCTCCTGATTTTTGGGTGCAGTTGGAGTATGGCCAGGTTGGATTGTACCTAAAATCCAACCGGGCCCCTGGAACAGAAAAGATGATATCTTTCAGACCGGATGTCCGTTTGACGAACCGTCAGCGGCGTTGGTGATCACATTGAGAAACCGTCCCTATGAGTATACCCTATGAGAGTTCGGGGTACAGTTGAGATACTTCCGGGTTGGTTCGCACATGAAACCAACCGGGCCCCTGGGATGAAAATGCTAATAACTCAAATAACGGACGCCCGATTGACGCGCCATCTGCTGCGTTGAGACCCCTATGACGAGGCGGTCCTTTGAGATAATTCTTCATGGGACTTGTGATAATTGGAGTATCGACTTGTAGCTCGTGTAGCGGACCCTCCTGGAGACGAGCATACGGATTACGGAGACCATGTAGCTGGCTGTGACCTGATGACTGCTTGTCCGATTTGATTCGGAGTGACTAGCATAGCCCCGTGGGGAGCTCTACATTTTGAGGTGGCAGACCCATGGCGGAGGAGCACTACTGTGTGAGGTGGAAGACCCGCGATACTCGAAGGGAGGAGTACTTCTATAGGCTATGAGGGGGATCACTACTATGTGAGGTGGCAGACCCATGGCAGAGGAGCACTACTGTGTGAGGTGGCATACCTGCGGTACTAGACAGGAGGAGTACCTCAGCAGTCATAGGGTGGTGAGCAGTACCTCAAAGACGTGACAAGCTCACTGTACTCCCAGAGAAAGAGCTCTTCAATAGTTATAGTTTCGATAATGAAAATCCTAGTTTGAGCTGATTCTATGACCTTTGTGTTTTCCTCATGATTGAGATGTGTCACTTGATAACTTAGGTATATGTAAGGGCATATACCTAGGTAGTGGTTATCCATTGATTTTATAATCTTGTGTTTCCTCATGATTCAGATGGGTTACTTGATAACGTAGGTATATGTATGGGAATATACCTATGCAGAGGTTATCTGTTGAGATCTTCTGTGTGGTTATCCTTGTTGGTTTTAGCGAGACATCGAGGGTCTTGGGGTCCCTACTGAGTATCGTTATACTCACCCCTGCACGGGCTATGCCCGCACCTCGATGTGTTGGTTGCAGATGACGGGCAGTGCTGACGAAGGCCAAGTGTTCGAGGACTAGACGGTACCTGGAGGAGGACCACCCAAAGAGTTAGTATCCGGAGGTGGACTTCAAGGTGAGACAACACTCGGAGGGGGTTGACAGGCGAGAGCATTGAGGATCTGCGATATCTGTACCTACCCTTCAGGTAGGATCCGTGGTGGACGATCCAGGAGCTGTGCTATCTATACCTACCCTTCAGGTAGGATCCAAGGAGGACGACCCAGGAGCTGCCTCCTTTCTTCTAGCTTTTTGTCTTTTTATGTTGTACTTTTGTTCAGTTTTAGCTGTATTTCCAGTTGGGTATGTATTCTGGCCAATTTACTTTTCATCACTTTCATTGTACTTAGTGTTTTACTTCCTCTTGTACTCTGTGGTGTTTTGTTACTTTTATAAAGGCAATGCCTTCCCATTTATCAAGATTTACGCCTTTGGTGCTAGTGGTCAGGCCAAGGACTATGGAAGGCGGGCTTGGGGTAGTCACGGCACGAGCCCCGAGGACGGGTCGTGACATGACATGTGTTGACTGTCTGATTGTAGGAGAGATTACATTCCATCGATTATGAAGTACCCTCCACAATTTTAATGCTTAATCATCCTGCTTGATAGGTTCTCCTAAAGTTTTTATATTATTTAAAATTTATGTAAATCTCTCATTCATTTGGGTAATGATTTCTCCTTCAAATATTCTGAATGTATCAAATTTCAGTTTTTCTGTTGCATATCTCATTTGTCTCACATTGTCTATTCCTTCATATGCCACAGCTATTGTTTGGCACATCTCATATGTTGTCGGGAACTGAGATACTCTATTAAATTCATCTAGTCCTAGATCACAGATGATTGCATTCATATCCTTCAAATTCATATCATACTCTGCCTCTATAGTATCACTCCATGTCTTAGGATTTTCAGGAATTTCATAAGGAGTCAGAATATTTGAATAGACATTATATTCAATGTTTTTTAGATATATTATCATGTGCGATTTCCAGCATCCATAGTTGTCTCCATTGAAATATGGTTCTTTAACTATTGACATCCCTTCTCTTGTATTAGTCATGATGCTCTGTTATAATCTTTAAATTCTTCTAGCATGATATGGCACTATTATAAGCTTCTACTTTGATACCAATTGTTGGATCCTGAATATACAGATTATACGCAAGAGGGGGGTGAATTGTGTCTTTATGATTTTTCATTAGCTCTTCGATTGAATGAGTTTTGTCAACTTTTCTTCATCTGATTTGGTTATACAACGGAAATAAATAAAATCAGGGACATAAAGATGTATAGTGGTTCGGGGAAAAGAAGGCCCCTAGTCCGCTCTACAAATGCTTAACTCCTCGAGCTTGATGATTTTCACTATTTGGTCCTCGTTTCAACAGACCGGTCCACAAATGAATACAGGCAGTTGACACCTTTGCAATCCAAGGAAAAAAAAGCCTTCTGGTTCAAATGCGAACATACTCAGCTTAGTACGAGAAGCTGGTTACTCATGAATAAAAAGAATTTTAGAAAGAATCTTTTCTAGATGATCTCCTCAATTTAAATAGAATGCAATTGACAGAAGATGGATCGTCGTCTCTATAAATATTGAATTTCATGTCAAAGAAGTTTTGATTCGATATGGTTGTAGTAGATATTAAGATATAGTTCACAACTTCAGCAGTAGTATATCCACGGTTGATATTCGGTGTAGAACAAGAGAATCTTCTATCGATTCCTTCTTCTTTAAATGAACAGAGCTTTGACGCTCCTTTTTTTAAATTAACAGATCAACGTGATTTTTACAGTCTCTATTTTTCAACTTTTTTTAAAAAAAACATTGATCACCACCCTCATGTATATGGTGTTTTTCATAGAGAACATATATATTAAAGCTGATCATATCTTTTGTACATTTAGATCTATAAAAGTCACCTTCTGATTTGTGATATTCAAAAATTTGAACTTACAGAGTAGTCGTAACATGCCTAAAGACTCCGTATAAAGAAGCTCCTTTTAATTTAATCATTATTCTACTAATAAAACAGCTTTGAATTAGTCAAATCGTACTTTTAAAAATCACTTTAAATCTGGCTTGTAATCCACCCAATAATCAGCTTGCTGACCGTTACATAAAAATATCGTCTTTCAAAACATTATGACACCAAATGTATGGTTGATGAAGTGGCCTGAAAACGTAGGGTTGATAACATAGTCTTCAAACATAAGGTTCATAAAGTAAGGTTGATCATAAATGTAGGGTTGATCATCCATACATTTTCTTCAAATCTCAAACGTATGTTAAAAGATCCATCCTTTTACTTAATCCATATTTTTCCAAGAATGTATGGTTCTTCACAAAAGTATGGTTCATGAACCATACTTTTAAAAAACAAACATAACGTTTAGTACCTATGTATGGTTCTCCATCCATACTTTGTTGTTAACCAAAACATAAGGTTCCTTCCGAACGTAAGGTTCTTCTTCCATATGTTGCTGATAACGTATGGTTGTTTAACATTACATTTCACTTATCTCAAAAGGTAAAAATGCTTTTCATCCTTACACTACATTTTCCCTTATATGGTATGAACAATGATTCCATGATGTGCATAAAGAAGATTTTGAACAAACAAGGTATGAACAGTGATTCCAGGATGTGCTTAAAGCAGATTCTGAACAAGTAATAAATTCTTGTTTTTACAAGTGTAAAATAAATTAATAAAGTCATGCAAAATACTAAATGAAATCATTAGAAAATAATTAAGGGTATTTTTGAGAATCAAAATTATCATAAAGAGAAGGAGTATTATATTCAATAATATACCCCTTTAAATAACATTATTATGTATTTTTTAAAACTATACATTGCTAAACATATTTATCATCCATGTACATGTTTCCTAAAATTGTTATTAGAAAATGTTTATTATTATTATTATTATGTTAAAATTCATTTTACACAATTTTTTACTAAATTATATGGAATGAATCATTATTTTTTTTACAATTGAGATAATTTTTGACTTTTATGGAAAATGTACAAAGAGAATACATTTTTAACATAAAATGTATGAATTGATATTTAAATTTTCTGGACACTATATTTCCATGCATCATCCTCTACAACATTTCAAGAATATATTCTACTAAATTCTTTTCATTTAAAATTTCCTGGAATTTGGAGAGAAAAAAATCTTTTTAATGAATGAAGGATATTTTCTTCTAGAATCAAGATCATGTGTTTTATGACACATATTTTACATCTAAAATGACATATTATAATTCCCTGAGACTTCTTTCCAGATATGGTGCATGAATGTTATGTGTAATTCTTTTTCATAAAAATAAATTGAATAATTAAACCACATATTATAAGAAAGTGGAACTTTTTCAAATATAGTTACTTGAGGATTAGTGAAAACCTTAGATTTATTAATGTTGAAAAAAAAAATTTACTACTGCACATCCATGTGCTCTAAAACAAAAAGTTTCAAATAAAATTTAAAACTTCTATAATTCCTTTGAAAAACAATTAAAAACAATTGGGTGAGAATTCAATTTCCCAGTAAGGTGTTTGAAATTCCATGACATATTTTTTAGAAATTAGTTATTTTAAAATAGATTTAAAATAATTTCTTCGGATAATAAAAAAATACATTTCAAAATTACCTTTGTAATACAGAATTAAAATTACATACGTTTAAAATATTAATCCAATTTTTAAATTACTTATGTACAAAAATCACATTAAATGTAATCCAATGATTTTTTGAAAACAATACACAAGATTTTGAAAACCAAACAATGTGTCTAGTAGAAAATTGAATCATTTAAGGCTATCCTGGGACTACCAAATTGTTTAGGGATTGGGTTCACTCCCTTGTTCCATACCATATTTACAATGTTCAATTTCTGCTGTTTATAACAAGATTTTATTCTTTATTTACATTTATATACACTTTCCATGGATATATTAATTTTTAAAACATGTCACTATAGTACAATACACATTACAGTTATACTTATATATATAATTATGTATATATATATAAATATGAACTTCTATGTCATTTCACGTTATTGTTTGATTCTAACCATAAATTTTGCCACATAGACTATTCATTAATATCCTTGTACCAAAAATTTGTATGAAATACATGATTTAATAATGCTATAACATCAAACCCTTTTAAAACTCAATCAAGAAAAATATTTTCAATTGAAATATTTGGTTAATTAATTTTATGAATGAATATTTAATGTAATAGACATAATAATAACCTACAATTTATATCTTGCATAGGATCATTTCAGTACCATTTCATATGAATTCCCTATTTCGTGAAGATATATTTAGAACGAACATATATATTTAAAAAAACACACATATTAAATTCTTGAATTCCAAAAATATTATGCCACCATAAAAAAAGAAAGAATAAACATTTACTAAAACCCAATCATTCGAATAAAAGACATATGTAACAATATAATATGGTCATTCCTCTAATATTAATTAATTATAAATAAAATTATGTTTTTGTTAATACCAATTTCAAAAATAAAAAATCAACATAAAAATATAACAATAACAATTTATAAATTTTTTTATTATGATTAATTCACCTTTAACATTTATATATATATTTTAAAAATAAAATAATTTGTGAAACAAATATTCCATAAAAACACAATTAAATGATTTCTAACAAGAATAACTTACCAAAAATACATTAGAATAATTATTTTTATTAATCCCCTTAATAAATTTAAAACATTTCTATAGAAACATATTAATTTTGTACATAAGAAATCCAAAAAATAAACTTGAATGAAGAAAATAAATTTGAAAAATAAAAATGAAAATCCTTAAAATCAGATTAAATAAACATAGAACATATATTGTTTAAATAAAATGATACATTACTAAAACCCATTAATAAATTAAGAAATAAAATTTTAAAACATATCTACTTAATGTCGAATGGACCGCAGGACTTCATTTTTTATTATTTTTTGATAATCTACCTTTCAAGGGATGAGGTGGAACCCATACAAGGCTAGAAGGCTCAGAGAAAATTAAATGTCCCATAGGTCTTAAGGGGAATCCTCAAGACAAGACAACTTGGAAATTCTCCTCACCAGCATTTGTCACGGTGATCAGAACTCCAACATCACAGGGCTGGTCGGCTAGCTGTATTATGTAATGTTGCACAGGACCTGTACCTATGGTAAAGGTACACCCTATCGTTATTGTAACACCCCGGCCCCAGAATCCTGGAGCCAGTGCACTATTATATAAAATTGTAATTATTACAAGGAATCATGTCCTGAAGGACCGATCATTTAAGTATTGTTGGAAAAAAGATACATACATAATTTCAACACTATAACTTTAAAAAAACGAAACTAATTTATTTCCTTAGAAACATCCAAGATTCTAAGATTATTCCTCAAAGTCACTCATTAATAAATTCTTGATATCCTAGGAAAATGAAACATGAGAAAGCGGTGAGCTCAAATACTCAGTAATAGTAAGAAATACAGAGGTAGATAACATAAAAATTAGGCATGGTGAATAATTGAGAACACATGGCTTTAAAAATAATTAACATGGACATTTTATGGTAGAAATATGAGATTAGTAAATAATGCCAAAATAAAACATAGTCATAGGTATTCTACTAGTAGAATAACAACATGAAATATGAAAAGCTAATCTCATAATGATGGAATTCGTAATTCCAGACATCATAACCACATAGTAAAGGCCTCTTGCTAAGACTAGAAATAAAATTTATTCAAGGCTTTGTGCCAAGACACTAGTTTGTCTCATGTGATGTACCGATGCATGGAGGAGGCATAGCGGGCTCCACCCATCAAATAATATGTCGAATTCTTTCTTCATATGAAAATTTTGAAACATAACATTAACATTCTTATTAAAACAACCATACGAAATGTCAATACTTTATCCACAAAACATGAATGGTATAAAAAGAGCACATCCTCAGTAAAACATAATTCATTCTTTTAAATATGAAGGATATCCTTGTAAAATATTAACCTCAATCAAGAATAATGAAGGATATTTACGTAGAAGAAAATAATCATTAAAACTATTTGAGATAAATATCCCCCTTTTTCTTGGAATCATTTAAAAGTCGCACTATTTGTCAAGATGTCGTTTAAAAATAGAATTTTGAATCAAAGTGTACCATGACAATTTGAAACGATTAAAAGGATTTATAATTTTAAAACATTAAATACTATATAAATTAATCTTTTAAACCATTATTAAAACATTGACATGAAAGATTTAGAATAATAAATAATTACAACTTTCATAAAGATATTTAGTTCGAGTTCCTAACCAAAAGAGAGACACATGAATACAAATAATTGAGGTAATAAAAAAAAATTAATATCATTACAATAATGGTATTCACGAAATACTATGTCAAAGTACATTATATACACCATATATATGTGAATTGGTGTATAACAACAAATAAGTCTCAATGAAATGTAAATTGAGATGAAATATCTTATAATGATCATATCCATAGGTTAAGGATAAATAAACAACATAATTATGTCTGAAAATTACAAATACACTAAATATGACTTGATATTCAGTGTAAACCAATCATAGGACATTCACACATATTCTTGTAAAAACAACACCATTGAATTGGATGTTTAACTCAATAAATTGAGATTGAGTTAAAATTACTCTTATCATGTTCGTATCTATGGATTGAGAGTTTTTCAAGGGAGTGATTATTTGTATCAAAAGTATATTCACATAAAGGATAGTGGAAATTACTATATAAATAATAAATAGTGATTCCCCACATAAAAATGGATTAAAATAACCAATGATGTACGCGTAAAACCGTATGAGTGGAAATTGAAATTTGAAATTCCCCTACCAATTTTCTAACATAAGAAACATAAAACCCATGAAATAATGATTATACAATAAATATGTAAATACTCATAGATTAACGTATATTACTATAGGAATACAATCATTGAAAATACATACGCCACACAAATGAAAATAGTCACCAATATAACATGAATCTCACAGGAATAAAAAGTGAGATGAAAACCCATTTCTTCTTTGTAATCAATAAAGTTATATGAAAAAAAGTTAATAACCACCAAATTAATCAAATAATACCATGAATATAAATATAATCATGATAATATATAACAAATTCTAATACACAATACATGACATCAAATTAATAAGTGGCAAACAATGGAAATCTCACAGAAATAAAAGTGAGATAAGAAATCCATTACCTTGTACTTTTCCTTGATAGAGGGTCCGTTAATATAATGTATAATGGTGAAATAATTGATTTTTAATTATACATTAACCATATACATTAATAATATATCATATATGATCTTCTAATGTTGAAAATTTAGTATTATCGTCGTTTCATGTGTTAACTGATTCATTCTCCTTTATAAGATTGGCTACGTAAGACATAATTCTTATGGATGGGATGTATCTTATTAATATTACTAATGATAATAAGTCTTAAAAAATTATTTTTTATCATCAAATGAATATTATTCTTGAATGGATATGATGGGGAATGAATCTCATCGCGTTCGTGGAGACGATAATCATTACATAACCATGACCGAAAATATCATTCTTTTGATATTTAAATCATATATAATTGGATGTTATATCATATATAGAGAATCATTATCATGTTATATTTATTATTTACAGAAATTATAAATCATAATTCTACCCATCCAAATAATAATGTATTGAAAAACAACTACACCATGCCATGGAGACGGTAAGTCGTATGTACGCACGTAAGGTAACATGTCATTCAAATGATGGATAGAATAATGAATATGGATATACCATATTTATAATAACTTCAAAGAAAATATAATATACTAGAGTTATTATTTTATAATAGAATCAACAAAGAAATAGGAAGTGGAAGAAGAAATAAACTTGAATGCGGTGATGAAATATTTAACTCTTCTTTGGGTTCTTCCTTTTGATTTGATCAAAAGGGCTCAATATGTTGGCTTTCTGACTAATGTAAGGCCTATAGAATGAATGTAGGATAGTTGGGAGGATATTTGGACATGTTTTGGCCAATACTAATGGATTTGAAGGTGTGAATTATTGAGAAGGGGAGTACCCTTTTATAAGATGTGTGAGGGGCACCTTTGGAAACGCTAGAAATATTATTTTATAATAAACTAATTTTCAGATTATAATGGGAAAAAAATTATTTATTTAAATTATTAGGTGGGTATTGGTGTACAATATCTCATATAGTAGTTTTTAGACAGATTTGGTTCACTATATTAACATTATCTTTTATATTTAACTCTAAGTTAAATAGTTTTACATTTACTATGTCTCTATCAATTTTTTTAATATATGGTTCATAAACATACTATAAACATCCTAGAGAACCCTGAGTTGTACATTGAAGAAACACCTATCATTATATAAGACATTTGGATGATCCATAGAGTTATAAGAATATAATATCAATTAATAATATAATATTTGTTTCAAAAACTCTTTTATGTAAATTTTGACATTATTTGGTATTTCGTTTTTTCTAAATTAATAACATCCTTATTACATCGAAAAAAATTCATCAAACTAACCCTAACATTTCATATTAACCTATAAATTATTGGAATTAATAAAAAGTCTCAAATTACATTTATTTGGATATTTATAATACCAATTATTTTAATATTTCATTAATTAGGTAATTACTGCATCATCATTGTATCATAAATAAATTTAAATATTTAATGTAAACAAATATTAAATAAAATTCCATTATGTAGTAAATATTTTTATCTTTCTAATTAATATTTATAGTATAATTTATATTTTGGGTGTCCCTATAGTAAAAATGGTTTAGTTATTAAACATTGAATTTAACACTTTTAACTCTTCTTTGAATTAAATAATGATAAATGTCCTAATCTAATCCAATTAGACCTAATGGATCATATTTTATTCCTACGTTTTTTTGGTATAATTACACTTATATAATAGAATTAGGACATGTGTTAGGGTAATAATATTATCAATGTTACCCTTAATTACCGAATTTACATTTAACTATTGTAAATAAAAGTAAAAAGTTAGTATTCACCAAAACATATTTTCATCTTATTGAACCACATTTTACATGTTGATATCAACCATGTATCTTGGATTTTTGAAATTAAACTCATAGAAGCTGTAAAATTACATTTTATGTAAATTTGCAAATGATCCTTGGCGGTGGGTAAAAGAGAGTAAAAAGTTCAACAAAATATTATACATATAATTTTATTAAAAAATAACTTAGAAGAATTATATTTAACATTTAAATCTATTATATATATTTTTTTATTTTAAATAAATATAAATAATATAAAAATTTATTTAAATAAAAAAGTCGGTTTTAAACTATAATGTAGTGTTTTCCCTATTCATCAAAAATTGAATGTTTTTAGAAAAATACCAAAAATTTACCCTAAGATAATTTTTCTATTCCGAATTCATAAATTAATTATATTTTACCAAATTAAAAACATTGAAGATGTAATAATAAATTTAAAAATAATTATCGTTGTCAAAACCAAAAAGTGTGTTTTTTAAAAAGTAAAAAATCATAAAATATTGACATGGGTTTATGTAAAATAGTAATTTGAAATTACTTATAATCACCTAAATTGTATTAATTGAAAATAATATAATCTAATTATACATCCAAACCATTAAAAAACATAATTTAACACTATAAATAATTTTGATTTAGAAATGTTTTTTCAACTAAAATTTAGTATCTTTCAGTATTCATCAAAATATAAATGTTATTATAAAAGTCCCAAACATTTATCCAAAATTAATTTTTATGTGTCAATTCTAAAGAGGAATTTAATTTTATTAAATTTAATATATAATAGTGTCAAATATTGGTTTTAAAAAGTGTTTTCCATTAAAAGGTGTTAACATTTCATTTTTTTTGAAAAATTCAATTTTTATCTAAAAAAATGAATTTTTTATTATATTATGTCTAAGAAACACATAATATGGATTATAAAATTATTTGGAGTATTTAAAATTCAAAATACGGTTAATTCTATTCATAAATGCTTTTAAACTGCTTGATTGGTAAGTTGTGGTGCGCTCGAACTCGGTGTTGCGTGTAGCTCAAGCTATTGAATTAAAGAAAAAACCTTACTGTGAAATATTGGGGTGTTACATATTTCCTCCCTTTTTTAAATTGCATCCTCTCAATTTTAAAATTTGTCTTGGGAACTTCATTAAAAGTCCAACATCAGAAAAAGTGTCAATATAGCTATCTCATTAAAAGAAATAAAGAGATGTACAATGGTCACCTGAGATAACCCACATTTGGATTCCATGTAGAATAACCTGGAAGATAAAATAAGTGTCATGTTCTAGTGGAGAGTGATAGAAAACATGATTAGGATAATGTCAACAACATGAAAACCACAAAAAAGTGATGAGATAATCATCCATTAGTTTCCTAGTAGAAAAAGTAAACAGATAACATTGTTATGTTTTATGTTCAATTTCATAAATTTGGGGAATTTATTTATGAGATTGAATAATAACATAAAGATATATACTTACTTATTAAGTAGAGTTTCATCCTTAGATATAATTCATACACTAACTCATTTTTTCAAAAGATGAGTATTCAAGATGACATGGTTACACCTGAAGCACTAGAATCAACTTCTATAGAATCACATAATCTACAATGGATAATCTATATATATTAAAATTGTCTTTAGAGATTAACCAAAACCAAAATGGTTTGTACAATATCAGATGATCCTACAAAAGGATAACCCTTTAGAGAAATAAATACTCCTCTTAATTCTAAAATTAAACCAACAGTATCCAATGTTCAATAAATATCATTAAATAAAAAATTTTCCATAAAATACATCAATATAATCCAAACTAATATTGAAACCCAAAACATAGAAGAATTTCATTACACAGTATTCGACATTAAATTGTATTTCCAAATAAATTCGACTACTCTTAAAGTCGCATACTTAAAAGTAATTATCCTAATCACATATTCAATATGATTGTTTAATCATTTCTATAAATAATCCAAATCTATATAAGTCCACAATAAAAACATATTTAAAATTACATCATTACTCCTCATATGAAATCCCATAGTTATATTTTCCTTAGGCATATAGTATTCCCAACAGAGAGAACATCTTCTAAAATAACAGTTATCACTTAATCCCCAAATTATTTTCCTATACTAATGATATCCATTTGATAATACATAAGATCCCAAATAAATATATTAATGATCACTAACATCATTTAACTAAAAATAATTAGTCAAAGTAACCAATGACTCCATGTAGTCCCATGGTAGGTGATAAATCCCAATCGCACTATGGTTTGGGTTTGATTCTTTCTACTTTGTCTGATGTGACTAGTTTTCACACAATGTTCATGTTTCAATTTTTCAAATACTATAATTTACAATGTTTCCAAAATGATATAAATTCCTCAAAATAACTATAACTTAATTTCACCACAAATGATAACTCATACCTCGCATTTTCATCACGAATCTTAATAACATGTAATTGCCTCAAATTAAATGATCATATAAACCCAAATGGTTATTTATAACTATATAAACAATAGAAAACACAGTTCATCCTAAAATAGAATTTTTCCATAATAAACTATATGATTAAACATAAGAGAAAAGTCTTCAAAAGTAATCCTATCATCAAATAACACTAATATTTTTAAAAGATTTCACCATCCATTTATTTCAACATTGGTTCTCCCTTGACCAAGGGGTTATCCTATAGAATAGGGAAATCACATGGGTAATTCCCAGGTCTACTAAATTTATGGAAAATGACTGTAAATGGATTCCTGGATTTATTTTTATTTTCGTCCATAGTATTCTTAAATTTTCCATCGAAATTATTTGCTTTATGTCCTTCCATCCTGCACATAAATCATTTCTTTATTCCATTGAGACACTCACTAGGTGTCTCCTTCCACATTTCCTGCATGATTGAAATTGATCATTATTTTCTCCCTAGTCTCCACTACTGGAGCTCTTATTATTCACCACCTTTCTCTTCTTTGATGAGTTTTGGAGTTGGTTAATATATACGTTGTTGATCATTTTTTGGAAAAATGATTTTTCATGAACAAGATATCTTTTACACCTATCAACAATGTTTTCTGTTTCTCATTTCCTCTATCGTGACCAACTTGTACATCATGTTCAGTGTTACTATGAATTCCATGGAATCCAGCCATTGACTAACACAAAAAGCATAGTGTGATTCATTAAATAATTCGAGAATATTATAACACCTTATTTTCCATCTAAAACATCTTAGTATTAATGAAGGTTATTTATTCTCATCTTATATTGAAATCCTTCAAATATTTTTGTAATGAAAATGTGAACAATCCTAAGTATATCACCAAAGAGTTTCGTAAGCAAGAGTGCAACAAGGCCCGTTGTTGGGAACCAGTTCGCATTCAAGTCTATCTCAAAGGGGTGTTCTCAGGTTTTACCCATAGGTAAATCTGTACCAGAGCCGCCTCTACCTACTCGTATCTAGATAGGGGTGTATTGCTTGGAAAACTCACAAAATCAAAACAATACCAAAATTCTAGAAATTTCTTCTATAAATATCCTCAAAATCTATCTTAGGTCTATGTGTTATAATTAGAGTTTATCAAAATCTAGTATCCTGGTTTTGTACTGAACTTCCTCTGATACCAACTATAATGCCCCGACCCCAGAATCCAGGAGCCGGTAGATTTGTACATAAAATTGGCTTGATTACAAGGAATCATGTCCCAATGGACCGATTAGTTTATTAGTCTTGGAAACAAGATACATACTTAAGTTCGGCACTAAAAATTGAAAAGAACAACAAAACTAATTTCATCCATTAGAAACATCCATGATTCCAAGATTATTCATAGAGGTCACTCATTAATAACATCTCCATATCCTAGGAAAATAAAACCTGAGAAATGGGTGGTCTCAAATGCTTAGTATGAGTAAGAAATACTGGGGACGATAACATAAACATTAAGCATTGTGAATAATGGAAATCACATTCCTTAAAAAATAATTATCATGAATATTTTATGGCAGGAATATTAGCTGAGTAAATAATTCCATAAAATAACAAAGTCATGGGTATTCTACAACTCAAATAACAACATGAAATATCAATATCTAATCTCATAATGATGTAATACATAATGTCAGACATCAAAACCACATATCCAAGGCCTCGTTCCAAGATTACAAATAATATTTTGTCAAGGTCTTGTTCCAAGACCATAGTCTGTCTCATGAGACCTACTGATTCATCAAGGAGCTATAGAGGGCTCCACCCATCACTTACAAAGGCTAATGAATTCATCATATGAAATGTTTTAAACATAACATAAACATTTGTTTTAAAACTATAATATGAAATGTAAATACATTATCCACAAACCATGAATGGTATAAAACATAGCACATCCACAAATAAAAAATAATTCATTCAATACAATATGAAAGATATTATTGTAATAGATTAACCACAATCAAGAATAATGAAGGATATTGACATATATGAAAATTATCATCCAAAATCTTTGAGATAAATATCCCTATTCTTCTTGAAAACATTTAAAATTCACACTATTTGTCAAGAAAACTTTTGAATAATTGATATTTCAATAAAAGTGTACCATACCACTTTGAAACTTATAAAATGAATTTTAATTTTAAAACATTAATGTCCATATAAATAATTCCTTAAAACAATTTTTAAAACCTGAACATTAATGAGAATGATTTCGAATAATAAATCGTTAAAACATTTAAAAAAGATATTTTAGTTAGAGCTCCTAAAGAAAAGAGAGACACATGAATAGAAATAATTAAGGTAATCAAAACAATATAATATCATGAGAATAATGTTATTCAGGATATTCTATGTCAATGTACATTTTATACACCATATAAAAGTGAATTGGTGTACAACAATGAAGTCTCAATGGATTGTAAATTGAGATGAAATATCTTATTAAGATAATATCATTAGTTTAAGGATAAATCAATGGTATAATTATGTGTAAAAAATATAAATACACTAAATATTATTGGATATTCAGTGTAAACCAATAATAGGACATTCAAACATATTCTTGTAATAGAAACACCAATTAATTGGATGTTCAACTCAATAAATGGAGATTGAGTTTAAATTACTCTTATCTAGTTGATATGGATGACTTTAGAATTTATCAATAAAGTGATTATGTGTATCAAAAGTGTGTCCATAGAAAGGGAAGTTGAAATTACTACAGAAATAATAAATAGTGATTCCCACATAATCTCGGAGTAAAATAATCAATTATGTATGTGTAAAACCGAATGAGTGGAAATTGAAATTTGAAATTCCATTAACAATTTGGTAACTTATGAAACATACAACCCATGAAAGAAGGATCATAAAATGAAGTTGTAAATACTCATAAATTAATGTATATTACACCAATAACACAATCATGTACAATAAATACACCACATAAAAGGAAATAGTGGCCAATATAGCATGAATCTCACAGGAATAAAAAGTGAGATGAAAAACCCTTACTTGGTTGTAATCAATTGAGTCATATGATCAAAAGATAATAACCACCAAATTAATCACATAATACCATGAATATAATGAGAATAATGAAAATATATATCAAATTGCAGTACACAATACACCACATCAAATAAATATGTGGCGAGCAATGAAAATATCATAGAATTAAATGTGAGATATGTAACTCATTACGTTGTACATTTCATTGGTTGGGAGTTAGTTAATATCCTATATAATGGTAAAATAGTTGTTATTAAATTATACATTAACCGTTAACATTAATATGGTATCCTATATAATATTAACATATTTATATTTTAGAGTTATCGTTGTTTCAGGTGTTAACTGATTCTTTCTCCTTTATATGCACGATTACGTAAGTTGTGTTTGTAATGGGTGGGATGTATATTATTAATATTCCAAATGATATTAAGTCATTAAAAATTATATTTAGTCCTCAAATGAAAATTATTCTTGTAGGGATACGATGGGGAATGAATCTGATCGCGTTCGTTGAGATGGTAATCTGTACGTACGCACGAGAGACAATATCATTTTTTGATATTAAAATCATATATAATTAGATGGTATATTATATATAAAGAATCATTATCATGATATATGTATTATTTAAACTGATTATACATCATTATTATACCCATACAAATAATAATGTATTGAATAAAACTACACCACAATGTGGAGACGCTAAGCCGTATGTACAGACATACGATGACATGTAATTCAAAGGATGAACATAATAATGAATGTGGTTATAAAAAATTTATAATAACATCACTATATATATATAAGAAACAAGATTTGTTATTTTATAATGGAAACAACAAATAAAGAGGAAGTTTAAGAAGAATGGAACTTGAAAGTGGTGATGAAGTATTTACTTCTTCTTCGGGTTCTTTCTTCTAATTTGACCGAAATGGCTCCTTATGTTGGTTTTATGAATAATGTAATGCCTCTAGGATGAAGGTAAGAGATTTGGAAGGATATATTCATAGGGTTTGGCTGATCCTAAGGGATTTTATGGTGTCAATTAGAGAGAAGGGGGAGTTCCCTTTTATAAGAGGGGTGAGGGGCACCTTAGGAAAGGCAAGAAATATTATTTTATAATAAACTCATTTTATATTTATAATGGATAAAAAATAAATTAATTAAAATATAATGTGGGGATGTGTCGAAAACCACTCAAAAAATTGGTTTTAGAAATGTTTGTGTCAATATATTAACTTTATATTTTAGATTTAACTCTTAGTTAAATAGTTTTACATTTACCTAGTCTCTTTGTATTTTTATATTATATCTTTAACAAACAATATATAAACATACAAGATAACCTAAAGTGATTAAAAAATGAAACACCTATCATTATATAAGTCTTTTGGATGATCCTTATATTTTTAGGAATAGAATATTGATTAATAATATAATATTTGCTTTAAAATCTATTTTATGTCGATTTTGACACTATTTGTTATTTTTTAATAAATTTATGACATCATTATTAATTCAAAAAAAATTCATCTAAACAACCATAACATGTCATATTATCCTATACTATTAGTTTAATTTATAAAAAGTCTAAAACTACAATTATTCGGATATTTATAATATCAATTAAATCAATATTTCATTAATTTGGTAATTATTGTGTCATCATTGTGTCATAAATAAATTTAATTATTCAACGTCTAAAAATTATAAATAAACTAACATTATGTATGAAATAAATTTATCTTTATAATGATTATTTATAGCCGAATTTATCTTTTGTGTAACTCTATATTTAAAATGGATTAGTTATTAATCTTTGAATTTAACACTTTTAACTCTTCTTTGATTTAAATAATAATAAATGTCCTAATCTAATACAAGTGGACCTAGAGGATCATATTTTTCTTTATTTTCGTTTTTGGTTGAATTAAACTTATCCAATAGAATTAGGACATGTGTTAGTGTAATAATAATATCATTTTTACCCTTAATTACCATATTTACTTTTAACCGTGGTAAATAAACAAAATAAGTTACTATTCAGAAAACCTTATTTTCATCATATTAGACAACATATTAATTACTGATATCAAGCATGTCTCTTGGAGTTTTTAAATTCAACTCATAGAAGCAGTATAATTATGTTTTAGGAATATTTTCAAATGCTACTAGGCGGTGGGTAAAAGATTGTAAAAAGTTCAATAGAATTTTATACATATAATTTTATTATAAAATGAATCCAATGAATTATGTTGAACTTATTTAGGTATTATATATCTTTTTTGACATTAAATAATTTTAAATAAAAAATAATAATTATTTTAATAAAAAGTAGATTTTATACTATAACACATTATTTTTCACTATTTATAAAAAATTGAATGTTTTCAGAAAAATAACAAAAATTTACCCTAATAAAATTTTGATATTATAAATTGAAAATTGAAGTATAGTTTACCAAATTAAAAACCTATATATTACAATAATTAATTTAAAATTAATTTCACTATTAAAATCGAAAAGTGTGTTTTTTAAAAAGTAAAAACTATCAAAAGATTGACATGTGTTTATTTCAAATTTTAATATAAAATTATATATAATAACCTACATTGTATTCAATGATAAAAATAAAATCTAATTATAGTTTAAAACCATTCAAATATATAATTTAACAATATTAATTATTTTGATTAAAATAGTTGTTTTCCATTAAAATTTAGTATTTTTCAGAATTCATCATAATATAAAAGTTATTAGAAAACTACCAAATATTTATCCAAAATAAATTAGTATGCACCGATTCTAAATAAGAATTTATTTTCTTTAAATTAAATATTTAAAATTGTTAAATATTGGTTTGAAAATTTTTTTTCCCATTAAATGGTTGTAAAATTCCATTTTTTGGAAAATACTTATTTTATCTGAAAAAATGAATTTGTTAATATATTATGTCTAAGAGACACATAATATGGATTATAAAATTATATGGAGTATATGGAATTCAAAATTTAGTTAATACTATTCATAACTGCTTTTGAACAGCTAGTTTGGTAAGTCGTGGGGTGCTCAAACTTGATGTTGTGTATAGCGTAAGCTATTAAATTAAAGAAAATAACATACAATGAAATATTTGGGTGGTACAGTTCTTTCAATTCTAGTTAGCTCTGCTCAAGTGAATGCGCCTTCCCCGAATTCCATATCTGGAGCCTTGTCCTTTGTAGTTTGACTTGTATATTTTATATTCAGGTGGCCTGAAGGCCATGGGGTGTCCTAAAGGCCTTAAGGTGGCCCAATGACCATAATATACATATGGCCTGAAAGAGTTGGGTGGATCAGAGGCTTTATATAACCCGAGGCCAAAATTGGTGGCCCGAAGGCCCAGATGGATGAATAGTTCAGGCTGCTACAGTACCAAAAAATACCTGCTACAGTACTGCTACAATTACACGGAAATTTTTCTCCATGTGGATTTGATCTTAGGGCTCTTGGATGAACTTTCCGAGTAATAATAGAAAATAGAAGTTTATATTTTGATATAAACAAAAAAAACTCCAGTAATAAATTTTGAAGATAAAGGATTTTAATTTAAAAATGATATAATTTGACATGGTAAATAAAATACATATAGAAAACAATGAAAAATAATTTCAATATAATTAATCAACATAATGTACAAATATATATGGAATAAAACATGTACTACCATTATAATTATAATGTTGAAAATATATATAAATTTATCTCTTTTCGAAAATAAATAAAAATCAAAATAAAGAAAAAAACTATTCCTTATGAATAATTGTAGCTAGATGTTTCAAAAACTATATATTTCATATGAACAAGGAAAATAAAACATTGCAATGTTCCGTTCCCACCTAACTGCTGGAAGCTCATTCCATAATAAAACAGAAGGTGCATCATATGAAAATTGAATATTAGATGTGGTGACATTTTTTTTCAATCTATGTCCTATTTATAGATTAAATTAAATTTATATAAATTATATTATACAAAAATTCAATATCTATTCATGATATATTTTTTTATATAGAAAATTATTGATGATAGCTTAAAGAAATTGGTCATAATATATTAATTTAATCAATATTCTCTATTAAGCTTCAACGATGAGACACATAACACAATTATTGATAAATAAAGAAGAATAATTTTAAATAATTATGATAGTTATGATATAAATTGGTGAAAATAAAAAACATAATATTTAAATAAATAAAATCAATACCATTTTAAACTATTATTTATCAAGAAAAATCCATAAAAAATGTATATGGATTACGTGGTGTAATTAATTCATCACGATGAAAAAAACTTGAATCATACAATAGACAATTTATAAGAACATAATTATGATCAAATCAATACAATCTATCTTAATTTAACTCATTCTGACATAAAAATGATGGATTTAAAAACATCAATAGTCACCAAAAATAGAAAAAAAATGTTGATGGATTCAACAGATAGAACATTAGTAATCCAATTTTTATAATATTCGAATAGAATGAAAATAATTAAATAACACCTATATACATATTGTTTCAAGACAAATTGATTCCTATGTACGATGGTCACTTACCCTCCAACATCCACCATAAATATCACGTGATGAAGATCTGATAGTGTATTACTGGTCTCCATGTTAACACAATGACCATGAGACTCAAAATGAATGTCAGACTTAGATCTAGATCCAAATCTGGACATCCTTGATCAAATTTGGGAAAGAAACTTCTGAAACCTCTCGTTCGAGCTCATATGCACCCTCATCGGCTTGAATCACAACCCGTGGACTACCGTGACAACCAGAGATGATGATGAACCCCCACCAAAGAAGCCCTCGACTCGTGATCACCTCTCAACGTCGCTCCTGATCTCAATGACATCCACAGCTTCACTTCCACAAGCCTTAATTGGATCTTCTGTTTCACCTTAAAATGAATAATGTGTTTAATTTAATTTAATAAAATGATAATTTCATAATTATCAAAATTTTATAATAAAAATCTCATATTGTAATTAGTAACATTTTAGTTTCAAATTAAATAAATATATTTATAAATCTAGTCTTAATATTATATATATAATGCTATTTTATTTTCATTGATATTAAAAGATGTATCTATAATTACAGTTTTATAACGTTGTCATTAGTATCATTACTTTTAATTTTTTTAATAAAACATTGTTTTTGTAAAATATAAGTCGAACTTTATTTATTTTGTTTAACATTAAAAAAATTATTGTTATATTAAAAATATACATTTCATTTAATATTTAATAATAACATTAAATTTTGAAATTAGATATTAAAAAATAACCAACTCAGATATTACCTTATTTTTATTTTTTATTATAAATATTATTAAAATTTTATATCTATATATAGTATTTCCAATAATTGTAAAAATTATTTATAATTCAAAATATTAATTTAATTGAATTATAATTTCATAAAATGTAACATAATGTAAAGTTATAATCATAAATATTTAACTTAATAAATCGATTTTTTGTTTTATAAATTTAATAGTATCATTAATACTGATGTCTTAATACCAGGTATATTACATTATACCCCTTAAATGAATTTCCCCTTCCCAATTCATGCATCGAACATAAGATAATCCTGAATTTTCAACTTCAAATTTAAATAATGTCTTAGGGGATGAAACATACTAAAGAAGATTGTAAATTGAAGACTAGTTTATCCTCATGAGACAACATTTAATCCCTTAAGTTTTCTAGAACATTACTCTAATACCAATTATAATTCCTCGATCCTTCTCTCCCATAATCATTGATTTAAAATGATACGTAATTTTTCTAATAAAAATAAACTCCATAATTACCCAACAAATTAAACAAATCATAACCTTTTATCGATCTTGGTTTTGGAGGATTTGAAAAAACCTTTCATTTATCAGATTTGAATAAAACAATTCCATACTAAGAATGTGCATTGGATAACACAAAAATCATCGATGCCTGATTTAGAACTATTATGATTCCTATGAAAAACATCTGAAAACTAAGGGTTGAGAATTCAATTTCCCAATAAGCAGTTTAAAAATATTTTACATATTTTTTAGAACTGCATTCCATAAAAATAACTTTCAAAAAAATTATATGGATAATAAAAAATTGTTTTTTGAAATACCCTTTAAAAAATTATTGTATATTAATTACATTTAAAATAATATACCAATTTAAAAATTATTTACGTAAAAAATCACTTTAAAAGTAAACAATTGATTTTTAGAAAAAACTAGGAAATATTTTGAAAACAAAACATTATGGCTTCTTAAACATTAAACAATGAAGGCTATCTTGGGAATACCCAATTTTTGACGTGTAGGGATCAATCTCCACTTCCCTACCATATTTAGAATGTTCAATCGCTGAATTTTATAAAACAAATTTACGATTTTTTATGTATTTATATATCTTCACTAGAATAAAATTTTCCAATTAAATATTTGATAATATACCTAATTTCATATTTTTATGAATTCATTCATTTTTAAAACTCAATCTAGAATAAAAATTTCCAATTAAATATTTTTTTATTTAATTTTATACATTATTATATAAAATAATAGAAATAATAATAACATTTAATTTATTTGTCGCAGAAGAAATTTTCAGTACCGTTTCATATACATTCATTCATTTATAATGATATATACATATATATATATCATGAACATTAAAATTAAGAAAAACATGCATAATAATTTCAAGAATGAATAATATTTTATACCAGTATAAAACAAGATAGCACAAGCTTATAATTAAAATTAATCAATTTCTAAAATGACATATGATATTATTGGATATGGTCATTCCTTTAATATGAATGACTTCTAAATAAAATGATTTTTTAGTAAATTCATGTTTCTAAAATAAAACATTGGCTTCAAAATTAAAGAATAACAATTTATAAATGCTTATATTATGATTAATTCTCCTTCAACAGACACACACACTTATATATTTTTTTAAACAAAAAGATGTTTTAAAAAATTTATCCTTAAAAACACATTTAAAAAACATCCTTCAAGAATAACATACCAAACTTACATTGTAATAGTTATAATATTAATCCCCTTTCTAATAATTATTATTGTTGTGAATAAACATGTAAATTTTTGATTGAAGAAATCAAAAAATAAACATGAAGGAAACAAATAAATTTTTAAAAATAAAAATAAAAATCCATTACATCAGATTTCATAAACATAGATCATAAATTAAATATATAAAATTATCCCTTACTGAAACCCATTCATAAATTTAGAATAAAAATATGATGATAGAACTCCTTTCATTTTCATTTATCCCCTTATATTTACATGAAAATTAGATAATAAAAGAAATATATTGATATTTCCCTTATGATAAACCATAAAATAGATGTTTAGTATTTGAAATAAATAAACAATAACTCTCTTACTAAATTTTTAATATAAAAAATTATAATTTAAAAATGATATTAATTGACTTGTTTAATCAAATAAAAGATGAAAAATGGAAAATAATTTCAATATAATTAATGGTCTCATTGATGGCATAAAACATGGTGTCCCCTAATAATCATAAAGATGAATATATATATATATATATCTATCTATTTTATGAAATAAAAACAATATATTGAAATAAATAACCAAAAATATTCTTTTTGAATTCAATGTATTTGGATGATTTAAACACACTTTATTTCATATGGACAAGGAAAATATAACATTCAACTGTGCCATGACCTCCAGACTATCACAAGATCTTTCCATACTCAAATAGAAGGTGCATCATAAAAACATTATAGTAGAGGAAGTGGTGACTTTTTTTCCAAAACTGAATCATATTTATAGACTTAATTGAATGTGTATAAATAATTTTATAAAAAACGTCATTATCTATTAATGTTATAATTTTCTTTAAACACAATTTAGTAGATTGTAGCTTGAGGAAATTGGTCAAAATAAAATAACTTAATAAATATTTTTTTCAATATTCAATTAATGAAACACCAAATAGAATTATTTATAAATAAAGACGAAAAATTCAAAAATAATGTCAGTTACGACTGAAATTGATGAAAATGAAACACACCGCATTTAAATAAATTGAATATATAATGTTTTAAACATTTAAATTTTAAGAAAAATAAAAAAATAAGCGAATAAGGATTGCAATCAGTAATTACTTCTTCACAATGCAGAAAACTACAACCACACAACAAACAATTTATACGAACAAAATGTTAATCGAATCAATAAAATCGATATTAAATTTACTCATAATGACATCAAAACATATGGAATTCAAAACCATAATAGAGACAAAAAATAGAAATAAAAAACAAGTTGATAAATTCTATATATATGATAATGGTAAGAAGATTTTTGGAAGACTTAGATAGTAAAAAAATAATTAAATAACTCCTACAGGAACATAAGTTCAACAAAAATGATACCTATATCTGATGGTCACTTACTCTCAAATCTCACTCAGAACCATCATGTGACACATATATGATTTCATATTAGTGGTCTCCATATCAATGTGAAGACCTTCAAACTCGAAGCGAATGTCATACATTTATCTATATCTATATGTGAACATCCTTAATCGAATTCGGCAACATAACATCTAAAACCTCTCAGTCGAGCTCAGATCCACCCTCATTGGCTCGACACATTACATGGGGATTTCCTTTACTCCCAGAGATGATTACAATTTACAACCAAACAAACCATCGACTCGTGATCACCACTTGATGTGATTCCTGAGATAGGCGACATCTACTAATTTGGCCTCCTCAAGCCCTAATTGAATCATTGGTTTCCAATTAAACTAAATCCTGTGCATTATTTATTTTAATAAAATCAAAATTTAATAATTATAAAAAAATTTACAAAAAACATATCATATTTTTGTTATTAACACTTTAGTTTCAAAAAAATAAACATATTTATAAAACATGTTTTAATATCATATTTATATAAAAATCAATTTTATTTTCATCAATTAAAAAAGTAATTATAATTACAATTATATAATGTTGTGACTATTATCATTTCATTTAATTTTTTTTAATAAAACATAGTTTTATGATGATATAAGTTGAATTTTATTTATTTTAGTTAATGTTATAAAATATTAATTGTATACTAAATATATAAATTTCATTGTATATGTAATAATAACATTATATGTTAAAATTAGTTTTCCAAAAATAGTAAACTCATATAATCCCTTATTTTTAATTGCCATTATAAATTTGATTAAGATTTTATATCAGTATATTTAAATTCAAAACAATAAACACAATATTTATAATTCAAAATATTAATTTAATTGAAATATAATTTCAATAAAATAAAAAAAAATTAACATTATAATCTTTAATATTTAACTTAATAAATAATATTTTGATTTAATCAATTTAAAATATTAATTAGTAATAATATCTTCATTCTAGGGATTTTACTTTCTCAACCTATTAAATGAATTTCACCCTCACAATTTTTTTATCCAACTTAGGAAAATTCTGAATTTTCAACTTCAGAAATAATGAATTTCTAAGGGGATGAAACATACTAAATAATATTCCTACATGAATATTTATTTTTCCTCAAGATACAACATATAATAGTCAAGTTTTTCCTAAACCATCCTATGATACCAATTATATGGCCATGAGACTACTCTACCAAACTCAATGCTTGAAAATTATATTTGATTTTTTATTTAAAAATAAACTGTATAATTAGAAAACATGTTACACAAATGAGGACATTTTACAGGTCTAAGATCAAGAGGATTATACAAAACCTTACATTTATCAGATTTGAATAAAAATAATTTCCTACTATGATTTTGTGTGTGATATCATAAAATTCAAAAAAGACCAATTTATGACATCTATTATTTATGTTAGAAAAAACTAAAAACAAAGTGGTGGGAATTCAATTTTCAGAGTAAAAATTTTGAAAATCCGTGACATATTTTTTATAAATCTATTCCTAGAAAATAAATTTCAAAAATGTTATTTGGATAATAACATAAAATACATTTAAAAATACTATTTGAAAAACATAATTTAAATTTCTTATGTTTAAAATAATACACATATTTTGAAATTACTTACGTCAAAAATAATTTTCAATGTAATCCAATGATTTTTAGAAAACACTAACCATGTGTTTGAAAACATAAAATTGTGTCTTCTCGCAACTTGAAACATTGAAGGCAATGTTGGGCATACACATGTGTTGAGGAAATGGGTTCACTCCAGAGTTCACTATAATATTTAAAATGTTATAGTGCAAATTTTATTTTAAATTATTTTTATGCATTATTTACAAATATATATACATTAACTAGATATTTTAATTTTGAAAACATGTCACTCCATTAAAATACACAATACACATATAATTATATATATAAGTATGTATATATATATAAAAATATATGAACTTTTATTTTATTTCACTTTCTTATTTTGTTATGATGAAAAAATTTGTTACATAGACCTTACATAGGCAGCCATTTACCAAATATTTTTATGAAATACATGACTGAATTTTGTTATAACCTCAATCATTTTAATAACACAATCTGGAATTAAAATTTCTAAAGAAATATTTTTTCAATTTATCATATGTAAGAATATATAAAATAATATTAATAATAATCACATTAAATTTATATATCACACATTAAATTGTCACTATCATTTCATATGCATTCACTCTTTCATGAAGAGAGATATATATAGAATGAACCTAAAAATTTAAACAAATAATCACATATTTAATTCAAGAATTGAAAATATTTTATGCCCGAATAAAAAAAGAATGGATAAGAATATAGTAAAAATTAACCCATTGCATAAACGACATATGAAATTATCAGATATGGTCATTCCTCTAATATGAATGACTTCCTTATAAAATGACATTTTAGTAAATTAAACACTATAAAATTAAATTTCAACTTCAAAATTTAACAATAAAAGTTTATAAATTGTTTTAGTATGATTAATTCACCATTAACACCGATATATATATATTAAAAATAAAATATGTTTTAAAAAAATATTCCATCAAAAACACATTTAAACAATTTCCATCAAGAATAACACACTAAACATACATATAAATAGATATAGTGTTAATCTGCTTACTAAAATTTATCAATGTTCTAAAAAAATGTTTTTAAAGATCCAGAAATAAACATGACAGAAAAATATTAATTGACAAAAAATCCCTTACATCAATTTTCATAAACATAGAACATGAATTATTTAAATAAAATTTTCCCTTACAAATACCAATTATTAAATTAAGAATTAAATTTTTAGAAAACGAATCCTTTCAATTTCATTTATACAACTTATATTTACATTAATATTAATTAATATAATAAATTGACTGGTTTTTTCATTATGAAAAACCAATAAATTGTATATTTAAATTTGATATAAATATTCGAAAACTCAGAAACTAAATTTTGATGACAAACCATTTTAAATGGAAAATCATATAATTTGAATGGTTCACTTAAATACATGTTGAAAATAAGGGAACATAATGTCAATATAATTATTGGTCGTAAAATATAAATATATATGGAATAAAACATAGAGTCTCCTAATAATAATAAATATGAATATATATATATAAACATTTATCTTTTATAAAATGAAAAATTAATTTTGAAATAATGAAAGAAACTATTTCATATAAATTTATTGTATTTAAATGCTTCAAACACTTCTGATTTCATACGGACAAAAAAAATATAACAAGGATATATGCTATTCCCTCCTGACTTCCCTAATCTCTTTCTATACTCAAACAGAATGTGTATCATAAAAATAATATACTAGATGAAGTAGTGAATTTTTTACAAAACTAAATTATATTTATATACTTATTATAATGTGTATAAATAATATTATAAAAAACATCATTATCTATTCATGATCTAAATTTTTATTGAAAAATTGGAGATGTTAGCTTTAATCAATTGTTCAAAATATATTAATTTAATCAATATTCTCTGACAAGAATCAACGATTGACACACCTAACATAATTATTAATAAATAAAGAAGAAAAGTAAAAAAGTTCATATAGTTCGGACCAAATTTTTTAAAAATGAAACACTCCACATTTAAATCAATAGAATATATATTGTTATAATCATTGAGGTTTGATGAAAAATCCAAAACAAATTAGATAGGGATTGCAATCAGTAATTACTTATTCATGATGAAGCAATCCTAAACCATAAAATAAACAATTTATACAAATATAATGATGAACAAATCAAGAAAATTAGTAATAAATTAACTCATACCAACATAAAATATATTTGAATTAAAATCCTCAATAGAAAAAACCAATAGAAAAGAATAATAGTTGATGAATTTAAAAGATAGGACCATGGTAAGCCGATTTTTAAAAGATTCAGATAGAAATAAAATAATTAAATAAAACCTATTGGCGGATCGGTTCAACACAAAGAGATACCTAAATGTCATGGTAACTTACCCTAAAATCTCACTCAGAACCATAAGGTGATGCAGATCGGATAGATTATCAGTTGTCTCCATCTCAACGCGACACCCTTCAAGCTCAAAACAAACACTGGGCTTAGATCTAGATCCAAATATATAAATCCATGATCAACATCGGCCACAACACCTCTGAAACCTCTCGGTCGAGCTCAGATCCACCCTCATTGGCTCGAATCATCACCTGTATTCGACCCTGACTCCAGGATATGAAGAACCAACATCACTGATGACATCCACGGCTTCATCTTTCTTATGCCCTAATTGCATCCTGTATTTCTCATTAAAACTATTATTTTGATATATTTTTTTATAAAATGAAATTTTAATAATTATCATATTTTGTATAAAAATTATATCATATTTTAATTAGTACCATTTCAGTTTCAATTAAAATAAATATATTTATAAAACTATTCTCAATATCATATTTATATAAAGCTATTTTATTTTCATTAATGTATAAAAAGTTATTATAATTAAAATTATATAAAGTTGTGATTATTATAATTACATTAATTTTTTTTAATAAAACACGTATTTTAGAATATATAAGTTGAATTTTATTCATTTTATTTAATGTTAAAAAAATTATTATAATAATAAATATATACTTTTCACCCCATATGTAAAAATAACTTCAAATTTTCAAAGTTGTTATAAGACCCCAGCCTTAAACCATACTTAAAATTGAATTAAATGAATAATTCACATTGAGGATCTTTTCAGGTTTAGAGTTTAAGATAATTAGGACATAACTATCACATCTCAAAAGATTACAAAGTAGTATATTCTAATAAATTTCAATAAAATAAAAACTCTTAAAAAGAAACATTTCTAGTTTCATGTTTTAGGTAGCATGACTTTCCCTTGATCCCATCCTTGACCCTATTCCATGCTATGTCCCGTGAAAAACATTTCAAAAACTTGGGTTGAGCATAAAAACTCAGTAAGGGATACACAAAGAATAAAAACTGCTAGTTTATCAAAACAAAAAGTAAAACATGTATACATTATCAAGGTAATACTATTCACCTTTATGATGTAGTAAAAACTCTTCACTGAAAAAAATATCATTACTTACCTTTTTGTAACAAAAATATTACCATAAAACCCATATAAATAACACATAACATATATAATGGTAACTTGGGACATAAACATACTTAAGTGGAATAACCATACGGTCGACTCCCACACATATCACTTAATGGAATAGCCATAGGGCCAATTTCCATACATACTAAATGGAATAGCCATACGGCCGACTTCCATACCCAATGCATTGGAGGTTATAATGTAACCACCTGTCCTGGTATTCACGGCACCACCCGTCATATGGTTTATAACGTAACCACCCGTTAAAATGTCCACGTACCAATATAAAATCATAAAACATAAAACCAATATAAAGGAATAATAACATTTCCACATTTCAATCACAATATATCATAAATATATTGACATAATATAATCCTCTATCAAAACCATTTTCAATACCAAAATACATAAATGAGTATATGGTATTTATTTTATTATAAAAACATTAGGGCTTTTTGAGGAAGCCAAAGACCAAATAATACTCGCGGTGGCGGAAAAGGTCTTTGTCGCCGTGTACGTTAAAAGAAACCTTCCTTTTTGTCGTTTTCTAAAACGCTTCGTAGAAAAAGATTCCTTTTGTATCAAAGTAAAATTCAAAGGGGTTTATACACCGTATAAAATAAAGTTGTGTATAAAACGAAATATGCCTCAATGTAAGGAGATTGAGACGAAGTCCCTTACCTCGGGTCCGACTTGACTCAATCATTCTTTAACGTCTTGAATAATAAACTTGAGTTAATTTATACTTGATTAAGAACCTTTTTAGAGTTCATTATTCATTTTATATCACTTATTTCCATGTTATAAACATTATGTAACCATTTAAGTTAATAATGATTGTTTTGTCGATATTTGGTTCTTAAGTCGAAAGTGAACTTCTTAAAATTACATGTTGTTCGTGTGGTCAATGGTTCATTATATCCAGAGTGATACTCATGATTTGTATATCATATATATCATATATACCCATCATATACATTTATTTATAATATTACATAATCATTTAGAGGTAAGAAATGAAATGCACCGTTCATGGAGACGGTAAGCCATACGTACGCATGAACGATACTTTCATTTCATTGTCATATTAAAGGAATTAAAACTAAATGAGAGGTATGTATATTTTAATTCCAGAATTATATTCATCACTTAGATATATCATTCATTATATATATCCATTATATACATGTACTTTTAATAGTACGTAAAATTTGGGGATAAGAAATGAAATGCACCGTTCATGGAGACGGTAAGCCGTATGTACGCATGAACGCTACTTTCATTTCTATCTCATACGTTAATGGAAAGAAATAATAATGATATAGAGGTATATTATAATTCCATTATAACATCATATATAATAACTTTATATCCATCCTTTACACGTCCCACATATGGCATTAATGAATCACATCACTTTGAGGGGGCGGTAGTCCCCACTTCCTTAAATGAAGATATCGTGTATACCCATAATGGAAACCATAAAGGTATGACCAAAATGAAACATACAGAAGCTTAAAGAAAACATAAAAATATTATATATCATATATATATATATATATAGTGACATCTTAATGTCAACCTTTGAAGGTGTTAGATGAGTATTGAACAATCATCGTTTCGGGAGGTAGAATTTCGTCATCCACGAAAACCGTATGTTCTTTAACCATTTGATGTACTTGTGTGAGAGTGTAGTTATAATAAATCTTATAACAACATCCTAGTTTATTTAAGATACTATTGTTGTTACAAAATATGTAAATAAAAAGAGTTTAGGGGGTTGGAGAAGCAAAATAAAACAAATGAACATGAGAGAATGAATTACCTTTAAAAGTGTAACTCCTTTTGATTTGAGCCTAAAGGCTTACTTTGAAAGGCTTCTGCCCAACGGGAATCCTCTAGGATGAGGAGAGGGATGTGGAGAGAGTAAATGGGCAGGGTTTGGCCGAGACAATGTCTTCAGGAGTGTGTGAAATGAGGTAGAGGTGGGTGCCTTTTATAAGAGGAGAGGAGGGGCACTTTTGGAAATTAAGAAATATTACTTTATTTGAAAATGTGTTTCCTTTTTAAAAGGACCCACATTGATATAATTCGTGGATAAGGTGATAAGGGTTCGAAATCCACCCATCCAATAAGTTTTGGACATGTGTAGTTTATAGATTTTAAATTATCTGTCCATTTTATTTAAATCGTCAAATAATGATGTCATCACTGCATCATTATTATGTCATAAATAATTTAATTTATTTAATGTCTAAAAATTATAAAACAATTACTATGATGTAGGAAATCGTTTTATCTTTCTAATTACTCTATATAATAAAAAATCTGACTTGTATAACCCCATTAAAAAATTGTTTTAGTAAAACCTTTCATGTGTGTGTGATTTTTACTTTAACATTAAATAAAAAGTTATTTACGTCATTTCCAAACCAAAGTGGCTCCATGGGGTCCCCAAGTTGACCCATGGATTTTCTTGGTCGTCCATGACACATCCAAAAAGTGTAGGACATGTGTCAAGGTATTTTCATTTTATTATAATATCATTTTTTTCCTTAAATTGCACTAATTACCTCTAATCGCGATTAAAAATTTACTAAGTTACTTTTCACCAAAAAATTATTTTTATCCCATTGAACCACATTTTACTTCTTAATGACAACCATGTATGTCGGATTTTTGAAATTCAAAACACAAAGATGGAAAAATTTCATTTAAACAGAAAAATCAGTTTTTATAAGTATCACTTAGTGGTTTCACTATTAATCAAAAATTGAAGTTTTTCAGAAAAATCCCAAAAATTCACCCTAAGATATATTTGATATTCTGAATTCAAAAATGAAGTCTATTTTACAAAATTCAAAACATATAAGTCACATTAATTAATTTAATAATTAATTCTCGCTGGAAGAGCAAATAGCGTGTTTTTATGAAATAATAAGTATCAAAAGATTGACACTAGTTTAAGTCCGATTTCAAAGTGAAATTAAATCCAACGACCACTATTGTATTTAATGGTAAAAATATTTTCTAATTTCACTTTAAAACCAATTCAAAAGATAATCTAATCATATAAATAAATTATATTAAAAAGAGGTTTTGAATTAAAATACAACATTTTACACTATTCATTAAAAAATGAACTTTATCGGAAAAATACCAAAAATTTACACAAAGTAAAATTTGATGTCCTGATTCTAAAGAAGAGTTTTATTTGGTCCAAAAGAATGTATAAGAGTGATCAAAACTATTTTTAATGATAGTTTTCCATCAAAAGGCGATAAGTGAACCTTAAGTGAAAATTAGGGTATAAAAGCCTAAAATTGAATTCTTTCCGTATTTTAAGCCTTTGGATAAAAAAATATTTAAAAACATATATAATCATATTTTAGTTATTTCTATCCATTCCCACCAATACAACGTCTACATGTTAACTACCATTTAAAATAATATTATTCTATTATTAGATTGCGACATAAGATTCCCAAGAAACTCGTTGTTGCGTGTTGGGTACGCCATCGAGCATTGCATCCCCTTTAAAGTAATATTAATATTTTATTCATAAATATGGATAAATATAAAACTGTCATATTCTTTATTTACCTGGGGTGTTACAGTTGTTATTCAAAAATAATAAACTCATATAAGTTATTACTTTTAATTGTTATTATAAATCCTATTTAAAATTTTTATCTATATATTTTAATTCAGAAAATTATAAAACAATATTAATAATTAAAAATATTAAATTAATTAGATGATAATTTCAATAAAAGAAACATAATATAATTTTATATTGTTAAATATTTAACTTAATAAATCAATGTTTTTAGTAAATTTAATAGTTGAATTATTACTAAAAAATTAATTCCAGGTATGTGACACATAGGGTTTTGAATCAATCCTTATTTTTATTATGATTTGATTTTTTATGATGAAATTATTTTTATGAGATCTATTTATCGTATATGGATTATGTAATGATGAAATGATTTTTAAGAGACCAATTTTATTTCATGGGTTATGCAATAGTAAATGTTTTGATGATTTGTTACACATGCTATAATGATTTCATTTTTAGATGGGTGGGACCTATATCTCCATCCAATGCATAAGGTAATGATTTATATATTATGAGATAGACAATACTAGAATAGATTGTAAACCATGTTCAATAATACATGGCAAGAACAACAAGTAAACCTAGTTCACTATTGGACATTATCCAATATGATGGTCTTGGAAGCAATGCCTTTTCTACTTTGGAAATCATATTCTGTGCTTATTAGTTTTCCATAGTAACATATTTTATTATAATTCTATTCTATCATAGTTAATTTTCTATTATCATCCCTGCCTTACGTACTTCCAATATTTATTTCATGTCTTTATATTTTGATGTTTAAAATATCTGTTTATGTTTTTATGTTAAAATGTTTACGGTTTGTTTTATGTTATCCACGTTCATCCTTACTGAGTATTTGAGATCACCCTTTATATTTTTTCCTTCCCCCAGGTTATAAAAAATGATTATGTAGGAGAAAAGGGGGAATATATTTATGCAAGATATTAAAGATCATTCACTATGGTATAAGATGATGTTTTAGAGTTTCCAAAGTCACTATCCTAATACGGTCTTTGGGCTTCGGTTAGTGTAATGTATTATGTATTCCGGAAAATAAATGTAATGTATATGAATGTAAAACATGGTTCTCTACACCTATTAGTATTCCATGTAACTAGGGTACCGAAGTTGATTCCACTTGTTTTATAATATAGATTAAGTACAGTGTCTCGATGATTAGGTGTGAAGGTATGGTGGGTTGGAGGATGGGAAATAATGATCCAGTTGGGATTCAAGTCCATGTTTGGGGTCTTTAGTGGTTGGGGTTTTGGTTAATGATTGTAAAATTTCCTGTCATGTAGTGCATTCATCATTTTGTTATAGAATGTGCTACTTAGTTACTAGATTGTATTTTCACATGTTGTCCTTTTATCAGTTTCTGTTGGTTACTATATTATTTGATATCATTTCTTCCCTGTAATTACTCTGATCATCATGTATATTCACACCATCATTTATCTGAAGACATGTTAATCTTGTCAGTTGAATCTGGAATATGGGGAGGTACGCATTAGGACATGTAATGTTCGAGCTCAGTGCAGTAGATAGTGGCCATCAGGTGATGAATGTTACACACACACACACCGTATGATAGTTTATTTAGGATACATAAAACATGAAAATCCATGAAAAGAATATCTAATAATTATTCGAACCAAGTATAAGAATCCCAAAATTGGTATCATTTTCAAATTTGTGGTATATAATGATTTGATGAAATAATTATAATAATTCAATTCAATCATGGAAATTGAGTACTGATGGTGTCTATGAGGGAGCTAATTGCAGCCAAAATAACAACGACCTATAATTAATAGCTCCATTTATAAAAAAATATTCAAAATATAGTGTAATCAATGAAGATTGAATATGGAGTAAAAATAGTAATTCATATATGTTCAAAATACATTTGAGACTCTTTAGGACTTCCTCTCCCTAAAATTACGAGGACCATAAATAGCAAATAAAAATAATAAACGATGTCTTCCCCAATAATAGAAACTATAATCATATGATAAATAAATGAATTTTTCTATCAATATTATTTTAATGTAAATATCAATGAATTAGATTCATATATTTTATTCTCCAAACCCATAATCAGAGAAATTATATGAAAGTATGTAGAAGTTGACGATTCATGGTTGATGAGGTCAGTAGAGACCTATTGATTTTTAATCATTATTAATAAAAACAAAATTTTCAATTTAAATTACATTATGTAAATAAAATTATTCAATATAATATATTCCCATATCATTTTTGGTTTATTATATTATAGAACTAGGATATAACATTAACTAAAAAAACTCAAGTCTTTTGTAACTAAATAAAAATTATCTCACTATATAGGAAACTTCATAGTCCATTAAAAGAAATTATCATATCCAACATATTAAAAAAATAATATAATCTTATATGTATTTTATGTTTTTTTGTTATGCCCATAACCTGGGGACTACAATCAAAATAAAATGTGCATATCATATTCTCATAAAGGGTATAATAGGTGGAAAAATTCCAATTATCATATGTGTTTATAGGATAATAATATACATAAAAATGGATAATTAATGAGTCTATAACCAACCATGAATTGATAACAAATATTGGAATAATATAAAATTACAAAAAAAAAGAATAATATCCTCGGAAAAATATATATAAGTGAATTCATTAACATATATAATTATTTATATGAATACATAGTTTAAATGATATCCAAAACTATTCCAAATAGTAGGCCGTACAACACTCACATATCTTCATTGGTTGATCAATCATTATTCATCTATTCACTTTGGTTGATTGATTCATCACAACTATTTTTTCATTAACTCAAAAGATATAAAACCATAAATAATAAATTGGTGGTTGATTTTTGTTAGTTTATGTTACCATAACTACCTATCTATTCCACAAAAAACTATAATAATAATTTTATAAAGAACATGTATTCAAAAAATGGAATCATATCCCTTTTTGATGGTATATAATTAGTAAAACATTCATAATTCATCCACATATATTTAAATTAAACAACGAAGAAAAATAAATTTGTATACAGGTATATTCCATAAAATAATTTCAAAACACTATTCATTTTAGATTATAATGAAATTTTTTATTACATCAAATAAAAAGCATTTATTAGTATTTTTAAATAATTTACACAATAAATAAATTTTATAGAATCTCATGGAAACCCATTTAATAAATGAAATAAAATATATTCTGTTAAAAATAATGTCATTTAATTGAAATTTATTCTTATATAAGGAGTATGATTATGTTAGGAAATAGATGTAATATATCATATAATTGAATTAAAAAATATATTACAAATGATATATAGAGAAATATGCTTTGTTGTTATTGAATAAAATATCCCTATTGTGAAAATGTTATTGCATGATGGTCTGGACTGAATTATGGCCATCATTGATAAATAATTCAATGAATAAAATCACACAATAAAGGATGAAGAATTAAATTGTTTGATACAAAAAGATTAATCCCCCAATTTAAATATATATAAATTTACTTTTGTATAATTTATGATACATTATTGAAATAATTTCAAATCATTCATAATATATAAAATATGATTTATGTGGAAGAATATAATTGATTTTATGAATCATTAAAAAGTTGATGTAAAGTACCATCAAACATGTCACATTTAAAAGTATCTTCTGAAAATTTGATATGAATGATTACCTGGATATTAAATTTTGAAAATGAATATCTAGTAATGTATAATTTAAATCTCATAATATTTTCAAAAATAATTATTTATCCAATAATAATATACATTATTATATATGGAAACAATTTAACAAATAAAATTAAATTTGTTCAATACCCACAATGTAAAAAATAATAATAAAAGAATACCATCATTAAAAATAAATTTTAAAAAATTTGATAATAAAATAAAATGAAATTGAATATTATGAATAGTTAGAATAGGTTTGGATGAATGATGATTATGATAAATCATTTAAACTCAATGAAATGAGTTTTGATAAATCAATATTCATTAGGGGAAACATATTCTATATTTTATAAAATATTTCAATTTTTTTGTAGGAATGTAAAATTACATGAAAAAAATTGTCAATAGAGTATAATAAAATTATTGGTAAAATTATACCACCTTATATAAAATAACATCAATAGAATGATAAATACTCCATGAGAGGATACATAGTTATAATCACATCATTCCTAATTGACTACGAATGGATTCAATAGTCATTTACTAATCATAATGTGATTTAGATTATTATATCCTTTTATATATATAATTTTTTTACATTAAAATAATACAGAATCAAAAAAAAAACTAAATTGGGATAATATATAGAATAATATGTATTATTCTTCAATGATTTTGAATTAAGACAAAGAGAGTTATTAACTCATATCCTGGCCTCCACAAATGTACTTTAACACCTAAAATAAAAAACATTTGTATAATAGTCACTAAAAATTATTATTCTTATATTTATTTTAATTTAAATACATCATTTTTAATCCTTACATATGTCTATACTATTTAGTTTTCTTCTTATATATTTTACCACATTATGTGTTTATGGTTTTGATAATGTTTAATAACTTCAAAATAAATGTGTTTGTTTTACCTCATCTTAAAAATATAATCATAAAACAATAGAAAACTATAATATTTTTTATGAATTATTATAATTTATGATTTTTAATTTTAAATTATATATTGTTTTATTCATTATGTATGAAGTCTAAAATGATAAAAATAATATTTCAGTTATTTTTATTGAACTAATGTTGATATATTAAATAATGACATTAAAAATAATATCACTATTACCTCATATGTTTTTTTAAAAATATATATTTAAAAAATATTACAATATTATTTATATTAAATATTCATCTATGATATAATTTTAAAATATTGTTCAATTGTGTAGGTAAACTATAAAAACAATGAACATTCCATGATTAAAGGATAAGTATATGGGGGATTAGTGATAATATGTTTAGTAGATAAGAATAATTATTTTATTTTGTTATGTATTAAATATATCAAAATTTGAATGAATTATAATATGAATTAATGGATATCAAATTATGAAATATTATGAGTTTAAATTGTTTAATATTATTATGCCTGTTTTAAACTATTGAATTCAAAATGATTTCTTATTCTTCAAATAATTATTAGGTTACCCTACATTAAAATATAGAAAGTAAGTGATTTTATAAAAATTATAATTATTCATTAAAAAATTCTTTCATGTCATCATTAGTGGAAATAATGAAAAGATAATTGATATTTACATCAAGGTTATAGTCTACACACACATCTGAGAAATGATTTCATATTTGTTTATTAAATTGGAGGGTAAAAAATGTTACACCATAAATATAATAAAATTTCAGTATATTAATGATAAATATATAATCATTTACATATTTTCATAATGTATTGGATGATTTTGGTTGATAAGGATAAATAAAGTAAATGTTTTTTTAATATTGACATTGAATATTTGGATATTTTCAAGATATATCCTTTTCAAATAACGGACTTCATGAACATTGATGAAGCTATAGGCAATAAAAAATGTAGAGCGTATATATAGAAAGACAAAAAGTAAAATATATATTTTTTAATTTATGTACAATGAAATTGATTTAATAAGGATTAATGAGAGCTTATTTTATTGGTTTATAAGGGGAAAAATATTTAGAACATATTTATAGAAAAGGTATAAGGACTCGGCGTTAAACATTACATAATATTGAATTAAATGAATAATTCACATTGAGTATATTTTCAGGTTTAGAGTTTTAGAGAATTATGACACAACTATTACATCTCGAATGATTTCAAAGTTGACACTTCATCACAGTTTCCATTTTTTTCATAAAACAAGAACTCTTGAAAAAAAGGGTCATGTATAGTTTCATGTTTAAGACAACATGAATTTTTATTGATCCCATCCTTGACTCTATTCCACATTATACCTTGTGAAAAAATTTTAAAAAACATGGTATGGTAATAAAAATCTCTGTAAGGGATACACAATGAAGGAAAACTGTTAGTTTATCCAAACAACAAGTAAACCATGAATAATTTAACATAATTAATACTTTTCACCTTTATGAAGTAGTAAATAATATTCACTGAATAAAATAGTACTACTTAGACTTTTGTAACCAAAATATTACCAATATATAGAACACATAACATATAAAGATAACTAGGGACATAAACATACATAAATGGAATAACCATATGATCAACTTATACACATATCTCTAAATAGAATATCCATACGGCCAACTTCCATACCCAAATCATTGGATTTTATAATGTAACCACTCATCTAGGTATTTAGGACACACCCCGTTATTTGATTTATCACGTAACCACCCGTCAAATGTCCAAGTACGATTAGAAAATCATAAGACATAAAACAAATATAAAGGAAAGAAAACATTTCCACATTTAATCACAATATATGACTTAAATATATTGACATAACAAATACATTATCAAAACCATTTTCAATACCAAAACACATAAAAGAGTATATGGTATTTATTTTCTTTTAAAAACATTATGGCTTGTTGAGGATGCCAAGGATCAAATAATACTGCTGGTGGTGGAAAAGGATGTTGTCACAACTTACGTTAAAAGAAACATTCCGTTTTTTCATTTAGAAAAACAATTCATTAAAAACATTCCCTTTGAAAATTAAAGTGTATTTATACAGTATATAAAAGAAAGTCATGTATTAAAACAAAATATGCCTCAATGAAAGGAGATTGAGACGAAGTCCCTTACCTCGTGTCTGACTTGACTCGATCGTTATTTAATCTCTTGAATAATAAAATAACATTAATTTCTACTTTTTTAAGAAACATTTTCAAGTTTATTATTCCTTTAATATCACTTATTACCATGTTATAACCATTATGTAATCATTTAAGTTAATAATGTTTGTTTTGTCGATATTTGGTACTTGAGTCAGAAATGAACTTATTATAATTACATTTTGTTCATGCGGTCAAAGGATCATTATATCCAGAATGATATACAAGATTTGGATATCCAATTTATCATATATATCAAGAATATAAATGTATTTATAATAGTACACAAAATTTATAGGTATGAAATGAAATGCACCGTTCAAGGAGATGGTAAGTCATACATACGCATGGACGGTATATCCATATATATTTCATATTTAATGGAATTAAAACATAATTTCACATAGTAGTATCATAATTCCAGTAATATATCATATATAATATCATTAAATCAATCCATTATACATAAAACATGTGGTATTAACGAGTCATATCACTTTTTGGGGGTGGTAGTCTGAACTTCCTCAAAGAAAATTATCGCCTTTAACCATAACAGAAACCATAAAGGTATGATATAAATAGAAAATACAGAAGCATAAATAGAACATAAAAATAATATATTTCATATATAAATACAGTGCCATCTTAATGGCCACCATGAGAAGCGGTTGGAGATATTTGAACAATCATCGTTTAATGAAGAGTTAGTTTGACATCCACAGAAACATTATGTTCTTCACCAAATAGATGGATAGGATACTAGTTTTGTTACAAAATAAAGGAATAAAAGTAGTTTAGGGGTTGGAGATGTAAAATAGAAGAAAACAATTTAAGAGAAACTGTTTCCTTTAATTTGTGTAACTCCCTTTGGTTTGAACCAAATGACTTCTTGAAGTGCCTTATACCTAAGGTAAGGCTTATGGGAGGAGGAGAAGCATATATGGATCTTAATTGGGCTGATTTATGATGAGCCAAAAGGCTCTGGAGGCGTGAGTAATTGGTTATAAGTGGTCTCTATTTATAAGGGGAGGAGGGGCTCTTTATGAAAGTGTGAAAATATTATTATATTATATAATCATATTCAGTTTAAAAATGACCAAAAATCATTATAGTACAATATAAGATGACTCACGTTCGAAATAAAATCATCCAATAATAACTAGACAGGTTTTGGATAATATTTTAATCATTATAATCTTATTTATTTAAATCATTTATCAATGATTTAAATACTGCATCATTATTGTGTCATTAATAATTAAATTTATTTGATGTCTAACAATTATAGAAAAAATACCATGATGTAAGATATATTGTTATATTTTAAATAAATATTTATATTCTAAAATATGATTTATATAACCTCTTTTAAAAATCAATTAACTAAAATATATTTGTTTTTGTCATATTTGACTTCACTTTAAATTAATTAATCTAAATTGTCATTATCACTCCCATGTGGCTCATATGGATCCAAAAATCGACCCAAAGATTTCCATGGTCGTAAAGGACTAAACTAATAAGGTTCAGACATGTGCTATGGTAATTTGAAATTATTATAATATTCTTTTTACCTTGATTAACCTATTTACCTTTAACAACGGTAAATAAAAGTCAAAAGTTACTATACACCAAAAATTATTTTCATCTTATTGAACAACATTTTATTTCTTGATAACAACCATGTATGTTGGGTTTTCTAAATTCAATACACATAAACTGTAAAATTTCATTTAAATCAAAAATTTAGTTTTTCAACTACTACTAAGTGGTTTCACTATTCATCAAAAATTGAAACTTTCCAGAAAAATACCAAAAATTTAGCCTAATATTTATTTGATATTCTGAATTCAAAAATAATGTTTATTTTTTCAAATTTAAAACATAAAATTGTCATTAATTAAGTTTAAAATTAATTCTAGTTGTTAAAACAAATAGCGTGTTTTTAGGAAACAATAACTATCAAAAGATCGACACTTGTTTATGTCCAATTTCAAAGTGAAATTTTTTCCAATGACCAACATTGGATTAAATGGTAAAAATATATTCTAATTTAACATGTAAAATAAATTAATAAGATAATCTAACCATATAAATAAATTAGATTAAAAGGCACTTTTTAATTAGAATACATTATTTTCCACTATTCATTCAAAAATGAAGTTTGTCCGAAAAATACCAAACAATTACCCAAATTTAAATTTGATGTACCAAATCTATATAAGAATTTTATTTGGTCAAATAGAACATATAAAAATGGCCAAAACTAGATTTAAAGAGGTTTCTCCATTAAAAGGTGGTAATTCCGCCTTTTAATGTAAACTATGCTTAAAATTAAATTCATTCACATTTTAAGCCTCTATCTTTTATTGGATAAGATTAAATACATTTAACAAACATATAAAATCATTTTGTAGTTTGTTTTGTTCATTCCTACCAATAGAACGGTTAGGAGTTAACTACCATTTAAAATAATATTATATTATTAGGGTGCAACATAAGATTTCAAAGAAACTCGTTGTTGCATATCAGGTACGTTATCGAACATAGAATCCACTTTAAAGTAAAAAATAATATTTAATTCACAAATATTAATCAATATAAAATATTCCTTATTCTTTATTTATCTGGGATGTTACATCTTTCCCCCCTTTTGGAAATGGCGTCCTCACAATTTTTATTCACTTATCAAAATAAGTAGGGGTATTTATCCCTCATAAAATATTTAGATTCCCACATTGAAACTTAAACCATGTGGGTTTTCCATAAAACCATTACTAGGTGAATTACCTTATTTCGCAACACATTTATCTACAGTCAAGAATCTGGGCTGGTTGTTCTTCATAAGTGAGATTCTCTTCCAACTGAACTATCTCTGGGCTCAAAACAGGAGATGGATTTGGTATATACTTTCTCAACATCAAAACATGAAAAATATTGTGTACGTTGGATAAACATGGAGGTAAAACCACTCTATATGCAGTTGATCCATCTTTCTCCAGAATATCATAAGGCCCAATGAACCTCGGACTCAACTACCCTTCTTACTAAAACACATCACACTTTTCTAGGGAGAAACTTTAAAAAAGACATGATCACATACCTCAAATGAAAAATTCTTTCTCCGGTTATCTACATAACTTTTCCATCTATTATGAGCAGTTCTTAGGTGCTTCTGAATGAACTAAAATTTCATTGCCATCTCTTCTACTAATTCTGGTCCCATCAGCTTTCGTTCACCTACTTCATCCCAAAAATCGGGAGTTCAACAACGCTTTCCATATAAAGCCTCAAATGGAGCCATCTGTATACTGGAATGAAAAATTTTATTATAATAAAATGAAACGAATGAAATATGTTTGTCCCAACTTCCTGATAATCCAGTGAACAAGCTTGTAGCATATCCTCCTTGGTCCGAATTGTTCATTTTAAATTTCCATCTGATTGAGGATGAAAAGAAGGTGTAAAATTTAATTCAATACCCAACGACTTATGAGGACCTTTACAAAATTTATAAGTAAACCTGGGATCATGATTAGATACAATAAAGAGTGGAACACCATGCAACCTGAATATCTCTTTAATATACAACTGAGAAAGTTGATCTAGATAAAAAGTATGTCTAATAGGAAGGAAATGAGCAGATTTAGTCAATTGGTCAACAATAACCCAAATTGCATTATTACCTTGAGATGTATTCGGTAATCTCACAAAAAAGTCCATGCATATATTTTCCCATTTACACTCTGGCACCGGTAAAGGCTGAAGCATTCCTTTTGATAACTACCTCTCTGCTTTAACCTGGTGACAAGTCAAACACCTCATAGTAAAATCAGCAATATCCCTTTTCATTCCATCCCACCAGTAATACCCCCGAAGATCTTTGTACATCATTGTACTACCAGGATGAACTGAAAACAGAGAACTATAAACATCACCTAACAATTCATTCTTCAACTATGAATCACAAGGCACACATAATCTCTTTCCAAGCCTCAAAACACATTCATCATCAATGTTAAATTTAGGCAACTTACCCTTCTGAACCTACTATACCGTTTTCTGTAACTCACTGTCTTCTTTTAGCATTTTATTTATTCTATCTGATAGTGATGATCTCACTGAAACCTGATTCAAAATAGATGAATTTGTTTCACCAATAACTTCAATGCGAATGTTCATCAAATCAAAAACCAAAGGATCTTGTTCTAAACATAACATAGATAATGAAGCATTAAATTTTTGACTCAAAGCATCAGCAACATTATTTTCTTTTCTTGGATGTTAATGGATCATGCAATCATAATCCTTGATTAATTCAAACCATCTCCTCTGTCTCATGTTCAATTATTTTTGAGTAAATATATACTTCAAAATTTTGTGATCAGTATATATTTCACACTTCAATCCATAAAAATGATGCCTCCAAATTTTTAAATCAAAACAACCACATCTTATTCCAAATCATGTGTAGGGTAATTAAACTCATGTGGTTTCAACTGATGTGAATCATAATAAATTACCTGATCATTCTGTATAAGGACACATCCAAGTCCTTTCAACGAAGCATAACTGTAGATAACAAACTCACCATTTCTAGATGTTAGTTCCAAAACTAGAGCATTCACCAATCTTCTTTTCAATTCCTAAAAACAATCATCACATTATTTTACCCAAATGAACTTAAAACCTTTTTGAGTTAACATAGTCAATTGGACTAGATAACCATGAAAACATTTCAACAAAACTCCAGTAATAACCTTCCAAACCAAGAAAACTACGAATCTAGGTTATATTTGTGGGTCTTAGCCATTATTCAACAACATTTGTTTTAACAGGATCAATAGTTATGACATTTTTTGAAACAATGTGACCAAGGAAAGAAATTTTGTGTAACCAAAACACACATAGTTGCTGAATTTCCCCAAAAGTTTCTTTTATTTTAAGGTTTGAAAAACAACCCTTAAATTACTTTCATGTTCCTACTTACTTTTGGAATAAACCAAAATATTATCATTTAACACAACCACAAAATTATTCAAGAACACACAGAAAATTATATTAATAAGATCCATGAATACAACAGGTGCATTGGTTACACTAAAAGGCATAACTAAAAATTCATAATGGCCATATCTAGTATGAAACGCGGTCTTAGGAATGTATTCTTCATTTAATTTCAAATAATGGTGCCCAGACCTCAGGTCAATCTTCGAAAAATATTGATCTCTCTAGAGCTAATCAGACAAATAATTGATATGAGGCAATGGATACTAGTTCTTAACAGTAATGTTATTCAATGCTCTATAATCAATGCAAAGTCTCATTGTACCATCTTTATTTTTAACAAACAATACAGGATCACCCCATGGTTATGTTCTAGGTCGAATGAAACCTTTATCTAAAAAATCCTGCAATTTCTTCTTTAACTCTAAAAGTTAAATAAGAGACATTGGATAATGGGGTTTAAAAATTGTCTTAGCATTAGGAACTAAGTCAACAGTAAATTCTACTTTTTGATCAGGTATAATTCCAAGAAACACATTAGGAAAAGATATCAAGGTACTCATTTACCACTGGAACATAAATAATCTCAAAACATTATTTATTTTCAACAATATGAGAAAGGTAACATTGATTTCATTCTTTTACTAGTTTCTCAACTTCCTAATATGTTTTCAAAAGAAAGGGTTCATTCTTGTACATGTAATATAAATAGTTGTAAAATAAAACCTTTTTAGTTCTACAGTCAATATTAGCATGATAAATAGACATCAAATCCATTCCCAAAATAAAATCAAACTCTACTAAAGGCAAAAAAATAAGGATTGCAGGTAGACTCTTTCCCCACACAAGGAATGGAAGGTTCTTAGGTTTTCTTTTTGTCTCAAAATTTCCTCTTCGTGTTTTTACCACGAGTTATGTATTCATATCTTGAGATAGAATTACCAATTTATTAGAAAACTTCTCATAAATGAAAGAGTGTGTAGACCCTGAATCAAACAACACATTGGCATAATCTGAACAAATAAACACTGTACCCGATACTACTCATTCCATGGCCAAACATCTACTAAAGTAGTTGCAAAGGATCTCACCACCGCTTTTTGCTTATAGCCTGGTTTTTTTCCCCCAGTTGACTTTTTCACTGGACACTCATTTGCATAATGACCCATTTCATTACATTTAAAACATCTTATTGTGTTTTTTCATTGCCTACTTGATCATCTTCCTTACAGTTACAAGAAATATGACCAGACTTACCACACTGGAAGCACTTTACAGACATTAATAAAAATTCTCCATGATGATTTTTACCACACTTATCACAATTTAGATATTTAATTATCTTACCTCCAGGCTTCTTTGATGAATTATTTTCCTTTTCCGACCAATTGGACTTCTTATTCTATTGTTTTTCAACAAAAACATGATCATCGGAAAACTCCATTTCCACCTTCTCTGCCCACTTAACAAATTTTTCATAACTATTGAACTCATGAGAGGATAATACTCTTCAATATCATTTCTTTAGTCCTGAGTAAAATCAATTTATCTTACTATCAAGATCTAGAATTAAATTTGGTGCATACCTTTCCAGTCGAGTGAACATTGCTTCATAAGCGGCCCCTGAGTCATCCTCCTGCCTCAATTCTAGGAATTGTTTTTCCATCCTAAGGAGAACCACCATAGGAAAATATTTCTCATGAAACATACATATGAATTCTTCACAAACTAGAGTATCAATCTCATCAATATCCTTGATATTTTTCACTATCGCCCTCCACTGATCAGCTTCACCTTCAAAATGGTAAATAGTGAGACTAACCTTTTGATGTTCTGAACATCCCATGACATCGAAAATCTTCTCCAGTGATTTAATCCACCCTTCAGCTAGAAAAAGGTCATATGAACCTATGAATGATGGGGGATATTGCCACATGAGATGCTCCACTACTGACATGTACCTCTACGGTTGATCTAGCTGATCTCATGCATGGATACCACCACCATTTATAGCTTGAGTCAATTGTTCCATCAGTACAAAAAACTGTTCAGTTCCAATTCTATCCATCTCTGGTTGCTGACTTAAAAGGTTGTATTCCTTCTGATGTCATCCCAATATATCTTCCATATTTACACTGCATAAAACCATTCTAAACATAAAAATATCATAGGTGAAGCAACATGGTAATATGTAAATTCTATATCATTTCAATATTACCGTAAATTAGTTTTGGGAAATTAATTTAACAATACCCTAACTCTTAATGTTATTTAAACATTCTTCTGATACCAACTATAAGGAACCGGCCTTAAACATTACATAATATTGAATTCAATGAAAAATTCACATTACGGATATTTTAAGGTTTAGAGTTTTAGAGAATTAGGACATAACTATTACATCTCAAAAAATTACAAAGTAGACACTTCTACACAGTTTCAATTTTTTTTCATAAAGAAAGAGCTCTTGAAAAAAGAGTCATGTCTGGTACCATGTATAAGAAAACATGACTTTTCCTTGATCTTATCCTTGAAACTATTTCCCATTATGTCATGTGAAAAAATTTCAAAAACTTGTCATGACCATAAAAATCTCAATATGGGATACACACAGAAGGAAAACTATTAGTTTTTCAAAACAAAAAGTAAACCATGAATACATTAACATAAGTAATACATTTAACCTTTATAAAGTAGTAAATACTCTTCACTGAATAAAAGATTACAACTTACAATTTTGTAACCAAAATATTACCCATATAAAGAACACATAACTGATAAAGGTAACTTGGGTCATAAACATACATAAATGGAATAACCATATGGTTGAATCCACACATATCACTTAATGGAATAGCAATACGACCAACTTCCATACCCAATGCATTGGAGGTTACAACGTAACCACTCGTCCTGGTATTCATGACACCACCCGTCATTTGGTTTATCATGTAACCACATATCAAATGTCCAAGTACCATTAGAAAATCAAAATACAAAATATAAATATAAATAAAGAAAACATTTCAACATTTCTATCAAAATATATGAAATAAATATATTAACATAAAAAATCCATTATCAAAAACATTTTCTATACCAAAATACATAAAAGAGTATATTGTATTTATTTTCTTTTAAAAATATTCTGGCTTGTTGAGGAAGCCAAAGATCAAATAATACTCACGGCAGGAGAAAAAGTCATTTTCACCGCTTATAATAAAAGAAAATTTTATTTTTTAATAAAATTATTCGTAGAAAAATATTCCCTTTGAAAATACAATGGTGTTTATACATCGTATAAAATAAAGTCGTGTATTAAAACAAAATATTCCTCAATTAAAAGAGATTGAGACGAATTCCCTTACCTCGTGTCCAACTTGACTCGATCATTTTTTAATCTATGGAATAATAAAATAAAGTTAATTTCAACTTGCATAAGAACATTTTTCAGGTATACTATTCCTTTTATATCAATTATTACCATGTTATAAACATTATGTAATAATTTTTGTTAATATTGATCGTTTTGTTGATATTCGGAACTTGAGTCAAAAATGGACTTCTTATAATTACATGTTGTTCATGTGGTCAAAGGTTAATTATATCCAGAATGATAATAATGATTTCGATATCATATATATCATATATATCCAGAATATACATGTATTTATAAGAGTACATAACATTTAGTGGTAAGAAATGAAATGCACCATTCATGGAGACGGTAAGTCGTACGTACGCATGAACGCTACCTTTATTTATATTTCATATTTAATGGATTTAAAAAAAATGATACATAGTAGTATTATAATTCCAGTATTTTATCATATATAATATCATTAAATCTATCCGTTATACATACCACATATGGTATGAACGAGTCATATCACTTTGAGGGGGCGGTAGTCTGCACATTCTCAAATGAAATTATCACGTTTACTCATAATGGAAACCATAAAGGTAAGATATAAATGGAAAATACAAAATAATAATGAAAAAATAAACATAATATATATCATATATAAATATAGTGCCATCTTAATGTCCACCATGATAGGTTGTTGGATATATTTTAACAAATCATTGTTTCGTGAGGCGTTTGTTTCCCATCCCCAGAAACATTATGTTTTTCACCCATTAGATGGAGTTGTGTGAAAGTGTAGTTCGAATCCTTCTCATAACAACATCCTTGTATATTGAGGATACTGGTGTTGTTACAAAATAACGGAATAAAAAAATTTAGGGGTTGGAGAAGTAAATTAAAAGGAAAAAATTTAAGAGAAATTGTTGCCTTCAATTTGTGTAACTCTCTTTCGTTTGAACCAAAGGACTTCTTGAATTGCCTTCTTCATAAGGTAAAGATTATAGGAGGAGTAGAGGGATTTTAGGGAGATTAATTGGGCAGATTTTGGACATTCAATATATCTTGAGAGTTGCAAGGAATTGGTTTGAAGTTGTCATCTTTTATAAGGGGGGGGGGGGTGGGGCTCTTTAAGAAAGTTTGAAAATATTATTTTATTATATAATTATATTTTATTTCAAAAGGTCAAAAAATCCATAGAGTCGAAGTTAAGATGAATAATGGTCGAAATAAAATCAACAAATATAAATTGTATTGGTTTTGGATAATATTTTAATCATTACAGTCTTATTTATTTAAATCATTTATTAATGAGATAAATACTTCATCATTATTGTGTCATAAATAATTTAATTTATTTGATGTCTAAAAATTATAAAAAAAATAAAATGTAGGAAACCTTTTTGTCTTTAAAATTAATATTTATAGTCTAAAAGATAATTTATATAACCTCTTGTAAAAATTAATTTACTAAAAGATATTTGTTTTTGTCATTTTTGCATTTACTTTAAGTTAATTAATCTAAATTGTCATTATCACTAACAAGTGGCTCTAAGGGGTCCCAAAATCGACCCAAAGATTACCATGTTCGTAAATGACTCAATCAATAATGTTTGGACAAGTGTTTGGATAATTTTGAATTATTATAACACTATTTTTACCTTAAATTACCCTATTTATCTTTAAAGGTGGTAAATAAAATTAAAAAGTTACTATTCACCAATAATTATTTTCATCTTATTTAACCAAATTTTACTTCTTAATAAAAACAATGTATGTTTTCTAAATTCAATTCACAAAAGAGGTAAAATTTCATTTAAATCTAAAAGTCATTTTTTTAACTACTACTAATTCGTTTCTCTATTCATCAAAAAATAATGTTTTTCAGAAAAATACCAAAAATTAAGCCTAATATTTATTTGATATTCCGAATTCAAAAAATGATGTTTATTTTTCCAAATTCAAAAAATAAATGTTTCATTAAATAATTCTAAAATTAATTAATATTTTTAAAACAAATAGCATGTTTTTATGAAATAATAACTATCAAAAGATCGACATTTGTTTATGTCCAATTTCAAAGTGAAATTATTTCCAATTACAAACATTTGATTAAATGGTAAAAATATATTCTAATTACACATGAAACCAAATTAAGAAGATAATATAACCATATAAATATATTATATTAAAAGTCACTTTTGAATTAAAATATAATATTTTCCACTATTCATTAAAAAATGAACGTTATCCGAAAATATCTAAAAATTACCCAATGTATAATTTGCTGTCCCAAATATATAGATGAATTTTATTTGGTCAAATAGAACATATAAAAATTACCTAAACTAGATTTAAAGAGGGTTCGCCATTAAAAGGTGGTAATTTGACCTTTTAATGTATATTATGCTCAAAATTAGATTCATTCACATTTTAAGCCTCTAACTTTTATTAGATAAAAGTAAATAAATTTAACAAACATGTACAATCAAATTATTGTTAGGTTTTTTCATTCCGGCCAATACAACGGCTTGGAGTTAACTACCATTTAAAATAATATTATATTATAAGTGTGCAACATAAGATTTCAAAGAAACCAGTTGTTGCGTATTAGGTACGCTATCGAACATAGAAACCCATTTAATTTAAAGTTAATATTTAATTAAAAAATATTAATAAATATGAAATATGTCTTATTCTTTATTTATCTAGGATGTTACAAAAGGAATAAGAGAGAAATTTCAATGGTGTATTGTGTTCTAGATAGTGAAATGTTTTTGAAAATTATAGATATATATTTCCTATATAACATATGTATTCCATTTGTATTATGTTACCTAGATATATATTTAATTTCAGGCCATATTTAATTAACCATTCTATCAATTATTTATCGTGATTAAAATATTTCTATTGTAATTATATTATAAATAAAAATATAAATAACCCTTATTTTAAAATAATCAAGTGATATATTTGATTTCAGATTCTAAATAATCAATTTAAATTCCAAAATTTTAGAAATTTGTTTTTTTATTATGGCATATTATTTTTATATAATGAATTTTGTTGAAATATATCATTTTAATAATTATGTGTTCTTAATTATATTTATTGTTATATACTAATTAAATTGGGGTTTAATTTTTTATATATTTAAAAATAATATAGATTTATTTATAAAAAATTAAAATATTTATATATTATAGAAAAATAAAATACCATATTTAGATGGATCTTCTAATGGAATCCAATACAATTATATATTTAATGAGATAAAAATATATAATTATACTAATTTAATGATATTGTTTTATTATTTTACTAACTATTTTAATCATGCAATTTAACGATATAATTTTTGAGGGCATTATTATGCCAGTTAGGTGTTTTATTTGACCCATACCACTAAGGATAATATTAATTTAATGGGATTAAATATTCGGTAATTACCTACCACCCCATTAAATAAATTATTCCATTTATGGTTTTATTATTATTCACATGTTAATGTAGGTTACTATATTAACAGCATATTCATCATATAGTAAAGAAAATATAATATATAATTTACCAGAATCACTTAGTCTATATCATGTAATGAATCATTCCTCAAAAAACATTTATACATCAATCAATCGTATTCACATGTATGTGTGTACCCGATTTATATGTTCTCATAAATATATCATTACAATATCCATTTCTATATTGAAGTCAAAAAACTAATATGGGACTATCTATTCCTGTAAATATTTAATCTATTATTAACCATAAAATGTGTCATTCACTAATTCATAATGTCAAAAACTCATCAATATATACCATTGACCCAAGAATTATATATCCATCATAAAAACTATCATGCATAAAAATTTTCATTAAATATATAATAATTTTTAAGGATATCAATACTATCTAACTAACTTTTCACAAAATAAATTGATCATTTATTTCTTCAGTGTCAATCAAATATTAAAACTAATAGTTCTTTATACCACAATCACACGTTCTATAGTATCTGTCTGCAAAATTATTACCATGTAATAAAATCCCATTTTAGGGACATGGATTTAATTTAGTACATGTTTTAAATCATTTAATGGGGAAATACTAGAGAAAATTTCTTATATACTTCCCAAAAAACTTATAACTTTTAGAAATATTCCAAAATATCATTAATATATATCCATTACTAATGAAAAGTTTCTATGTTTAAAATTATTTAATTTTTATTAATATATCAGCCTCACTACCTTATGTAAAAAATGATTCCATCTTCTTCCTATGATAAAAATCATATACATAATTTATCTACCATATATGTGTTCTCGCTAATAATGTTAAATAATGTAGTTGTTTTGGGATACATCCCTTTTCAAATATTTTTTTGACATCATGTTTCAATGAATATAATAAAAATAAAATAATTATGATAATATCCCATAGAATAAGTGTAATTGATAATATTAATATGAAGGATCAATCCAAATATGCATTCTTAAACAGAAAATTAGTGTCACCAAATGATATATTAATTTTATCTATGTCACACATCATACCTTCTATAATGATATTGATTCTACCTGGGTCGCCTAATGGTTTCTTCTGTCATACTTCATAACCTAATCCCTTAATGTACTTTTGAAAAAAATATTAATGTATAGTAATGATATTTTTATTGGCCAAAGAATATCCCATATGAGTGTTTATCCATGCAATTAGTATTAGTCCCACTCATTGTGTCCAAAATCTATGTTCAATTCAAAAATCATCCATCCTATATCAAGGTAATTAACCATGTGATCATTAATACCATATCCACATCCACAATCAAGTATCCAAAATGTATTTAATTTCATAGAGAATTATAATAAAATATAGCCTTCAACAATATTATGAAATGTCATCGTATACATAGAGTTATATCCATGTCAGATCCCTATGTTTCAATATAATTTAATTTTATCATATTATCTAAATAAATAAATATTACAAAAACTATAAAATCAAATCATTTCCAAGGAAATTATGTGAAAAAGTAAATTATTAAATATTGAAGACATTTATTACTCTTAAATAATCATAAACTAATTTCATACTAATATCCAATTCCTTCTAGAGCCTTTTCAGAAACTAACTATAGTATCTAGAAAATATGACTATCAAAATTACATGATGAAATGATAATATTTTATTATAATTCATTCCCAAAATTTTTAGGTTTGTAATTTTGTTGAGTTTGAAAAAAAAACAAATAATTATCATTTCATATTCAAGTAATGATATTTTTTCCACAAAATAATTAATATGCCATTACTTAATGAGTATTAAAAATATTTATCTAAATATCTAAATATGATGATAATTAAGATATTTAATACATTTATTATCTGCATTCCTGAGGAATAAATAATCATATAAAAGTGGTTTGCTGAGTTTAACATGATATGTAGTCATTTGTGATTAAAATAAGAGATCATAATTAATCATAATATAAGAACATAGTTATAACCATGATACATAATAATGTTATAGCTACCTTACTACATATCATAAATCATGGAATAAAATTATATTTTATCATAAAAATTAACCATATAATTGAAAACATTCATACTTGAAAACTGTGGAAATTTCATAAGTATAAATCAATAACATATCGGATCATATATAGTATTATTTTTCACTTAGTGGATTTTCAATCACTCTCTTATCTACCTCATTAGAATATACATCCCTTATATGTTTCCCTATGGTGTATTAGGAATCAAAATACTTGTAATGACCATATATTAAACTATATGTTTTTTAAATAAATTTAAACTCTAGGATGACTTTCATTGTAGAAAATATAGAGATTAAATGAATAGTGATCAATTTTTATTTCCCTGTTATAACATATCATTCAAATTGGAGGTTATAAATAGTACTAAAGAAATTTTTTGATTTATATGATTTATAACTTTAAAGAATATATTCATTTGTAATCAAGTGTATAGGAATAAAATATTACAAAAATATTTAAGAACAATATTTCTAAAAACATTTTATTCCCTATAATAATTTATATTTTAGTAAAACTGAATAAAATTATTAAACATTCATATTATATATTCACTTTTTTTTGGTTAAGAATAAATCCATTTTTATTATTTACAACCAAATTTTCTAATTTTTCATTTTTGTCATATTTTTCAAAGTTATATTGTGAGTAATTTATATGAGTTATTAGTATTTCCATTGATTAAATGGATTACTTATTTGAAATTAGGGTTCCAAAAATTTATTGAATATTTTCCTTTTATTTTTTTAAAATATTATTATTAACAATGGTAAATTGTATCACCTTGATAAAGGGTAAATTAGTTAATCTTGGATAAAATTATGTGATATGTCCATAATTTATCATCATAATTATTATTTAATGAAGATAATTTGGTCAATGACATATTATTATATAAATTGAGGTTTTTAATGGACACTTTTCTATGATAATGAATAATATATTTTTAAATCATGTATACTTGTAAAATGTTACTCTTTTTTTAATATCACTTATGTGTCCACATAGGGACAAAATGAATATATAAATGAACCTAAATTTCTATATTGATATTAACCAAATTATTTTTCATTTATAAAAAACACTTTCAATTCTTATTAATTATATATTTACATTAAATTATTTTCCAACGCTGATACATCATTAACTTAATTAACTGAAAACAAAATAATTTTTTGGAAAATATAAATTTTAATAAGATATTAATTGGTTATGTTGTCAAAAAAATATTATATATCTATAGATAATTATAAATAGGTTATAAATAATTATATTCAAATTTTCCCTTCTTGTTTATGTATATAATGTAAAATTATTATAATAGTGTTAAAAACAAAAAAAATATGTTTTTTCAAAAATATATTTTATTAAATACTTTATGAACCATAAAATCATGAAATAATAATATGTTGGTATGATATAGTATAATATTTTTCAATGTTTCAATTTATAGTCTAATTGTAACTTTGTATGTAAAAATTAAAACTATTTATTAATAAAAAATGTATTAACACGGTTAAAATTAAAAACAACACACTATGGGTTAATCAAAACGGTAAGATTTAAAATGATACCAAAACATGTAAAATATATATTGGGTGATGGTATTACATACAGATACTTCATTATACATGAATAAAATCTTATTTTGTTATATTTTTAATGATAATTATTTTATTATTTTTCAAACTATTGTCATCTTCCAAAAGTGCCTCTAACCAAAAATGTAAAAGGGAATATACTACCTAACTTCATCACACCAAAATTGAGAAATATAGCTCGTCCATTCACTTAATATTTCTCATATAAACATACTTATCTATGTTCCATAGTTTTTTGTATCTCTAAAATACTAGTCTTATTCCTTGTGAGAAAGTATCTAATGATGGTCCCCCAAAGAAGAGGTAATTGTCTTAACCGACCCCATTTAATTTATTCAAATATCATGAAGTTCTAAAAATATGTATTTTCTTATATCATAATAACTTTGGTGTAAATAATATATTAAAATTATATTATTATTATTTAACAACCATTACCAAACTTATACCCATCAAATGGGATGATAATGTATCGCTTGTGCGTACGTATACCATTCAATTTGCACACAATAATATAATTTAATTTTCATTAGCATATAATTTTTATGGTAATTAATATATTTTATATATTTATATATTTAATTTATGAAATTATTATAATTATTAGAAAATAACATCATATCTTCTGTCTCTCATTTAAATATTTTGGTAAACAATAACATAACTCATGTGAATATGTGGTCTAGAACCACTAAAAAATGATATGATTTTAATTTCATTTACATTTTAAAAGGATTGTAAAAAGGATTTATTTTATGAATATAAATGATTTATATATTATAATAATTATTCTATAAATTATAATTGTTGTTTCCTATTCATTTCCTCCATCTGTTGAATAATGAATACTATGTTCTCATGTATGTTTTTCCCACCATCTACATGAATTGTGTAATAAATTTTTATATATTTAATGTTAATGGATATCATTATATATATATAATTAATTTTTATGATATCTATATCATTTTTAATATGATATATATTATTACACCATTATCTGTGTATAAATATTTATACTACCGGACCAAAACATACATGAAAAATGAATTACTTATGACCCACAATTCTGATTTTAAGAAAATAATCATAATAAAAAGAGTTATGAAATATTATAATTATGCAATATATATTATTATGTATAAGATTATTATAAAAAAAATTATTTTATTAATGAATACAATGATTTATAGAGTATTTCACATGCAACAACCTTCTTAAACTACACACAATATATAAAATCGTTATATCATAGCCATTAAATTGAAGTGTATGAATATTGTTTACTATGTCAAGAAATGTAAATATATATATCAGAGTAAATATAATGTTTTTATATCTTTTATTTAATATTCAATCTATTTTGTAGTAATGTAATTTTATTCTGTAAAAGTATGATATCATCGATTTTTTTAATTCTGTGGAATAATAAATATTAACATTAATATTAAAGAAAAATATGTATATTTATATTAAAATATTAATATAAATTGTTAAATTGGTTTTTTAAAATATACTTTGGTGAAAATTTTAAATTATTTTGGAAAATCTTAATTTTCTAGAGAATAGTGAAAAATAATGATTTTTTAGAACAATTCATTTCATTTCTTTAAATTTAGAAAATTTAGAGTCCCATTTTATGTTGAATATGATTTCATTTAAAAAAATTATTTAATAATATTTAATAAATATTATTCAATATTAATCCTATTTGTATTATATATTAGTATATCATTTTCATTGGGATCAATAAACATGATTGTTTCTGAAAACTATTTAAATGTGCATCATGGTTCTCATTTTTATTTAATTAAAAAAACATAAATCAGAATTGTTTAAAAAAATTATACATATATTATATAAATAAATATTACCTTAAATTTAAAAAATTATTATTATTATTCGCAGATTTACCATATTATCATCATTTCTTTGAAAAATAATGTTCATGAAAAACAATTATTTCTTCACATCTACGAGATTCGATTATAAATATATTATTGCATGTTTCATAATTGAATTTAGTAAAATGGATTCCATAATTTAAATAAAATGGAATATTATTATTTAATAATTTAAACCTTTTTATATAATAATTAACTATGAAAACATAATAAAATAAATTATCATGATTTTGTTCAATATATGTTAATCGGGGTTAAACAAGTGAGATAAGGGTATCAATTACCTTAAAACATTTCTAAACACTATTTTATGGTAATATATAGACCGTATCATGTATTATTATTGATAATGATCTATTTCTGAGCATGTGACTTGCAAACAATATAAGGACCTAGCCTTATAACATTACATAATCATTAATTTAAGAAATAATTCACATTGAGGATCTTTTCATGTTTAGAGTTTTAGAGAATTAGGCTATAAATATTACATTATATCTCGAAAATTACAAAGTAGACACTTCTTATCAGTTTCCATTTTTTCAAAAAATAAAACACTTTAAAAAAAGATGCATGTCATGTTCTTTGTTTTATATAGCATGGCTTTCCCTTGATCCCATCCTTGACCCTATTCATCTTTAAGTCCAGTGAAAAAAACTCAAAACATGGGAGGAGAATAAAAAGCCCAGTATGGGTTATAAAATAATGAATAAATACATTAGTTAATAAATACCAACATAACATAATCTCTTTAACATATATCATGAAAACATAATATTTTTTAATGACACATAGTAATCACAAATCATAAAGGTAACTTGTATAATCCATATCATACTTATGTTGTAGCTTTCACAGCTACGTAGGGAGTTACATTTAGAAAACCCATCATAGTATATTCTCTAAATCTCTTAGGAGAAACATTCTTGATTACCTCCATCATGTTACCCGATGAATTGAGAGCTATCTTGGGCACACCCTCTATAGGTTTATCACGGATCTACCCGTATACGTAAACAATTGCCAAGAACCATAAAATAAACATAACACATAACATAAGAATAAAGGAAAAATAACATTAACACATCACAATTTCATGATATCAAAAAAGATATTGAAATAATAATTCCATTAAAAAAATTCAATATGAAACACATAATAGAGTATATGGTATTTATTTTATTTTTAAAAACATTAAAGCTTTTTAAGGATGCGAAAGATAAAATAATACTCACGGCGGCGGAAAGGTCGTTGTCACTGTGTACGTTAAAAGAAACAGTCCTTTTTTTGTCATTTTGTAAAAAACTTCATAGATAAAATATTATATTTGAATGAAATGAAAATTCAAAAGGGTTTTATACACCGTATAAAAATCAGTCTTGTAGAAATCAAAATATGCATCAATGAAAGGATATTGAGACGAAGTCCCTTACCTCTTGTCTGACATGACCAGTTCATTCTTTAATCACTTGAATAATAAACTAAATTTATTTTATAATTTCATAAGAACATTTTCAAGTTTATCATTGCATTTAAATAACTTATTATCATGTTATAAACATTATTTAATCATTTATGTTAATAACATTAGTTATGTCGATATTTGGTACTTGATTCAAAAATGATCTTCTTATATTTACAAGTTGTTCATGTGGTACATAGTTCGTTATCTCCAGAATTATGTTAATGATTTAGATATCATATATATCCACTATATACATTTATATATAATATTACATAACATTTGTATGTAAGAACTGAAATTCACCATTCATGGAGACAGTAAGCCATACATACGCATGAACACTACTTTGATTTCTATTTCATATTTTGATGGAATTAAAACATAATGATACATAGTAATATTATAATTCCAGTATAATATCATATATAATATCATTATCTACATCCATTATACATCCCTTTTATGGCATGAACGAGTCATATCACTCTGAGGGGGAGGTAGTCTGCATTCCTCAAATGAAATTATCACATTTACCTATAATAGAAAAAATAAAGGTATGACATAAATGAAAAATACATGGACATAAAGAAAAAATAAAAAATAATATTTATCATATATAAATATAGTTCCATTTTAATGGCCACCATGAGAGGTGGTAGGATATAATTGAACAATCATCATTTTTTGAGGCAGTAGTTCACCGTCCACAGAAACAGTTTGTTCATTACCCATTAGATAGAGGTGTGTATAATTATATCTCGAATCCTTCTCAAAACAACATCTTAGTATATTTATTAAACTAGTTTTGTTATAAAATATTGGAATAAAATGAGTTTATAGGGTTGGACAAGTAAAATAAAACAAAATAACTTTAGAGAAGATGTTACCCTTAAATCGGGTAGCTCCCTTTGGTTTGAAGCAAAGGGGTTTCATAAAAGGGATTTATTCCTAAGGTAAGGCCACCAGGATAAAGAGAGGGATCTTGGGAGATTATTGGAGCATAGTTTGGATCATCCAAAGGATTGTGAAGTGTGAGAAATGGGTAGGATGTGAGGGCTTTTTATAAGGGAGAGGAGGGGCTCTTTTGGAATGTTTGAAAATATTATTTTATTATATAATGATTTTAAATTTCTAAAGGTCACAAAAACATTAAATTATAATATAAGGTGGACCATGTTCGAAAAAAAATCTTCCAATAATAATTTGACATGTTTTGGATATTGATTTAATTTTTATCTTCTTATTTATTTAAATCATTCATTAATGATGTAAACACTACGTCATCATTATGTCATAAATAATTTTATTTATATGATTTCTAAAAAAAATTAACCTGATGTAGGAAATATTTATCTATTTCTAATGAATATTTATAGTCAAATATATCAATTATATAACCCCCCATTACAATTGTTTATGAAAAACAATATATGTTTATGTCGTTATTACTTTTACTTTTACTAAATAGTTATTTATGTCATTATCTTATCAAAGTGGCTCCATGGGGTCCCAAAATTGACCAATGGATTTTATTGGTCAATAATGACTCAACCAATAATGTTCTGACAAGTTTCAAAGTAATTTTATATTATTAAAGATTATTTTAACCTTAATTACCAAAAGTACCTTTAATCACAGTTACTAAAAGACAAAAGATATTATTCATGAAAAATTGTTTTCATCACATTAAACCAAATTTTACTTACTAATGAAAACCATGAATGTTGGATTTTCCAATATAAATTAATAGAAGTGGTAAAATTTCTTTTAAATGAAAATTTCAGTTTTTTAATTACTACTAAGTGGTTTCACTATTCATAAAAATTGATGTTTTTCAGAAAAATACCATAAATTCAGCCTAAGATATATTTTATATTTTAAATTCAGAAATGACATATATTTTTCAAAACTCATAACATAGATATTGCATTAATTATTTTAAAATTAATTTCCAATGTCAAAAGAAATAGCGTGTTTTTAATAAACCATATCTATCAAAAGGTTGACACCTGTTTATGTACAATTTCAAAATGAAATAACATCCAATGACCAAAATTTAATTAAATGGTAAAAATATATTCTAATTATACTTTAAAACTAATTTAAAAGATAATATAACCATATAAAAAAATTTATTTAGAGGCATATTAGAATTAAAATATATTTTTTTCATTATTCATTATAATGAATTTTATCAGAAAAATACTAAAATTTCATCCAAAGTAAATATGGATGTCTCGATTCTGAAGAAGAATTTTATTTTGTCAAATAGAACATATACGAGTGAAAAAACTACATTTAAATTGGGTTTGCCATCTAATGGAGGTAAATCAACCATTTAAATAATATTAGAGTATTTAGGCTTAAGATTAGATTCATTTACATTTTAAGCCCTTAACTTTTATTTGGTAAAGGAAAAAACATTTAGCAAACATGTATAATCATATTTTAGTTATTTTGGTCCATTACCACCAATTAAACAGATATGTGTTAACTACCATTTAAAATAATAATATTATATTGATAGTGTGCAACATAAGATTGAATAGCAACTCGTTGTTGTGTATCAGGTACACCATAGAACATAGAAACCCATTTAAATTAAAATTAATATATAATTAATAAATTTTAATAAATATGAACGATGCCTTATTATTTATTTACATGGGATGTTACATCTTTCTCCCCTTTTGGAAGTTACATCATCGCAATTTTATTCACTTATCAAATTAATGGGGGTATTTATCCCTCATAGTGTTTTATGATTTCCACGTTACATCATCAACCATATAGTTTTTTCATAAAACCTTTACCTGATTAATTACATTATTTCGAAACACTTGATCTCTATGGTCAAGAATCTGGACTAGTTTTTCTTCATAAGAGAGATTCTATTCCAACTGAACATCCTCTGGACTAAAAACATGAGATGGATCTAGAATATACTTTCTCAACATTGAAACATTAAAAACATTGTGTACCTCAGATAAAATAGGAGGTAAATCCACTATGTATGCAACTGATAAAACATTCTCCATAATTTCATAAGGTCCAACGAAACTCGGACTCAACTTTCCCGTTTTACCCAAATGCATCACACTTTCCCATGGCGAATCTTTGAATAAACATGATTGCCTAACTCAAATGAAATATCCTTCCTTTGGCTATCCTCATAACTTTTCTTCCAACTCTGAGCTGTTCTCATGTGATTCGGAATCAACTGAACTTTCACTTCAATCTCTTCCACCTATTATATTCCCATAAACTTCCCATAACCTACTTCATCCCAAAAAGCTGGAGTTTGACACCACTTTCTATACAATTCCACAAATAGAGCCATCTGTATACAAGAATGAAAACTATTATTATATGAAAATGCAACCAAAGAAATGTGTTGGTCCCAACATCCTTTATAATCCATCAATAAAGCACATAACATATGTTTCAAAGTCTGAATTGTTCATTATGACTTCTCATCTGATTGGCAATGAAAAGCTCTACTAATATTTAATTCAATACCCAATGACTTTTGATGGTCTTTCCAAATGATAGAAGTAAACCTGGGATCAAGATCAGATACAATAGAGAGTAGAACTCCATGCAACCTAACTATCTGCTTAAAATACAACCGAAAATGTTGATATAGAGACAATGTATATAGAATAGGATGTAAATGAGAATATTTATTCAATCCATCAACAATAATACATATTAAATTATTACATCAGTATGTCTTCGGTAATCCATCAATGAAGACCATGGATATATTTTCCCATTTCTACTATGGCACATGTAATGACTGAAGCATCCCTTTCAGTAACTAGTACTCTGATTTAACCCACTGACAATTCAAACACTTCAGAGTAATGTCAATAATATCATGGTTCACTCCATCCCACCAGTAATACTCCCAAATATCTCTTTACATCTTTGTTCTTCTAGGATGAACAACAATGGTGAACTATGAGATTCACATAACAACTCATTATTCAACTGTGAATCCCAAGGCCCACATAATCACTTTCTGAACCTAAAAACACAATCATTATCAATGTTAAATTTAGGTAGCATACCCTTCTGAACCAGATCTACCTTTTTCTATAACTCACTCTCTTCCTTCTGCACTTGCATAATTCTATCTGATAGAGAAGATCTCACTAAAACCTGAAACAAAACAGAATAATTTCCTGCACCAATAACTTATAGGCCAAAGTTCATCAAATCTTTCATCAATGGATCATGTTACGAAAGTTACATGGTTAATTTAGTAAAACGTTTTCGACTCAAAGCATGAAACACTTTATTTTCCATTCTCGGATGATAATGGTTCATGCAATCATAATCCTTGATTAATTCCAACCATATTCTTTGTCTCATGCTCTATTATTTTTGATTGAATATACACATTAAATTTTTGTGATCGGTATATATTTCACACTTTACTCCGTAAAAATATTGAATGCATTTTTTTAAATAAAAAACTACAGTCGATAATTCCAAATCATGTGTATGGTAATTTAATAAATGAGGTTTCAAATAATGTGAAGCATATGCAATTAACTGATCATTCTGCATAATGACACAACCAATTCCATTCAAATAAGCATCACATTAATTAACAGATATATTATTTCTAGAAGGTAGTGTCAAAACCTGAGCATTCACTAATATTTTTTCAATTCCTAAAAAAATCATCACATTCTTTTGTCCAAATGAACATAACACCTTTTCGAGTTAATTTAGACATAGGATAGATAAACATGCAAAATTATCAAAAAACCTCCATCAATTACCTACCAAACCATGAAAAATATGGATCGTGAATGTATTTTTGGGTCTTGGACATTCTTCAACAACTTTTGTTTTAGCAGGATCAATAGTTATATTATTTTTTGAAACAACGTGGCCATGGAAAGAAATTTGTTGTAACCAAAACACACACCTGCTGAATTTTCCATAGAGTTTCTATTATTTTACGGTTTCCAAGAAAACCCTCAAATGACATTCATGTTCCTATTTAATTTTTCAAAAAACTGAAAAAAAATTAATGATCACAACCACAACCTTATCCCGGAATTCATGGAAAATTCTATTAATAAGATCCATTAATATAGTAGGTTCATTGGTTACCCCAAAATGCATAAATAAAAATTCATAATAGCCATATCTTGTAGGAAACAAGGTCTTCAGAATGTATTCTACAATTACTTTAAAATGATGGTACCCAGAACTCAAGTCAATCATCAAAAAATACTGAGCTCCCTAGAGCTAATCAAACAAATCATTGATGTGAGGCAAAGGATATTTGTTCTTAATGGTGATGTAATTCAATACTCTATAATCAATGCAACGTGTCATTGAACCATGATTATTTTTAACAAAAAAATCGGATCACCCCATGGTGATGTGCTAGGTTGAATGAAACCATTATCTAATAACACCTACAATTTATTCTTTGACTATAAAATTTCAATTTAAGCCATTAGATATGGGGGTTATGAAATTGGGTTAGCATAAAGAATTAATTCAACAATAAATTAAACTTATCGATCAACTAATATACCTTGCAACTCATTAGGAAAAAAATCATGGTACACATTTACTACTGGAACATCATTACTCGGAATAGTTCCTTTGTTTTCAACAATATGTGAATGGTATCATTAATTTCCATATTTTACCAGTTTCTCAGCTTCCTGATATGTTATCAAAAGTAAGGGTTCATTCTTGTACACAAACTGAAAATATTTTTGAAAAGAAACCACTTTCACTCTTTAGTGAATCTTACCATGATAAACAGAAATCCAATCTATACCCTGAATAACATCAAACTCTACTATAGGAAAATCAATAAGGTTTGCAGTAGATTTTTTCTACATACAAGCAGAGGTAGGTTCTTACAATTTCCTTTTGTCTCCACATTTCCACTAGGTGATTTTAACATAAGTCTTTGATTCATATCATGATATGGAATTCCCAATTTACTAGAAAACTTCTTAGAAATGAATGAATGTGTAGACCATAAATCAAACAACACATTGGAATAATATGAACAAACAAATAGTGTACCTGATACTATATCATTTGACAGAGAAACCTAGGCGGATGTAGTTCCCAAGGATTTCACCACCCCTTTCTTCTTGTAGTCTGGAAGAGTTCCCGCAGTGGAGTTCATCATTGGACACTCCTTTGAAAACTGGCCCATTTCATTTCACATAAAACATCCTGCTGATTACAATTAGGATTTTGTATTACCATTAACCAGATCCTTTTTAGTGCAATTATGATCCTTATTTCCTATTTTACCACATCGGTAGCACTTAACAGAATTCAAAATACATTCCCAACATGCTTTATACCACAATTCTCACAAACTATAAACTTTAGTTTCTTACCATCAGAATTTTTTGAAGAGTTCATCACTTTCTACTGCAACCTTGACATCTTATTATGTTGTATGTCAAAGAATACCTGATCACCAGAAAACTCCATTTCTACCTTTACCACACAAAAAAAAGTTTTTCTAACTTTTGAACTAACGAGAAGAGAAAACCTTTCGATATATTGGATTTAATCCTATGTAAAAACTGTTTATTTTACTATCAAGATCCCGTTAGAAAGCTGGAGCATACCTTGCCGGTCGAGTAAACTTTGCTTCATAAGCATCCACTGATTCATCCTCCTGCCTCAATTCCAGGAATATTTTTTCCATCCTAAGACGAATCACTTTAGGAAAATATTTATCACGAAACATACCTTTGAATTCATCCCAATCAAGAGTAACAGTCTTCTCACTATCCCTAATATTTTTCTCCATCGACCACCACTGTTCAAGTTCACCTTCCAAATGGTAAACATCAAGACTAACTTTTTGATGTTATGAACACCCCATGACATCAATAATCTTCTCTAGTGTATTAATCAACCCTTCTATTACCACATGGTCAGATGATCCTCTGAATTACGGGGATGTTGCCTCATGAAATGCTCCAATACTGACATATTTCTTTGTGGTTGATCTGGCTGATCTCATGTATGGATACCACCACAAGTTATAGCCTTAGTCAACTCTGCCATTAGTTCAATAAATAGTTTAGTTCCGATTCTGACCATCTCAGGTTGCTGATCTAGAAGGTTTTCTAACTCCTAATGTCGTCCCAATAAAGGGGAAATGTTTCCTCTGTGGAAAACCATTATGAACAAAAAAATATCTTTAGAAAACCAAGATGTAAATATTTAAATTCAATATCATATCGATATTACAATAAATTAATTTATAGAAATTAATTTAACAATATTCTAACTCATAATTTTGTCTAAAACAACCTTTGATACAAACTATAAGGACCTTTCCTTAAATCATTACATAATATTGAATTAAAATAATACTTTACATTGAGGATATTTTAAAGTTTAGTGTTATAGAGAATTAGTCCATAACTATTACATTACATCTCAATAATTACAAAGTAGATACTTCTACTTAGTTTCTTTTTTTTCTCAAAAAATAAATACTCTTAAAAAAAATAGTCATGTGTAGTTCCATGTTTTAGACAGAATGAATTTCCTTGGATCCCATCTTTGACCCTATTCATCTTTATGTCATGTGAAAATTCATTTCAAAACATATAATGAGCATAAAAATCTTAGTGAGATTTATAAAACCATGAAAAAAAACATTAGTTCATAAATACATACATAACATAAGGTCTTAACCATATCTCATGAAAACATGATATTTTTGAATAACACATTGAAATCAAAAATCATAAAGGTAACTTGTGGCATCTATAACATACGTACATTGTAGCTTTCATAGCAACGTAGGGAGTTACATTTGGAATACCCATCAAAATATATTCCCAAAATCTCTTAGGAGAAACATTCATGTTTTCATCCGTCATGATACACAATGCATTAGAGAGATATCTCAGGATCACCCACCCAAGGTTTATCCTTGAACCACATGTATAGGTAAACAATTCCAAAGAACCATAAAATAAACATAACACATAAAATTAGCATAAAGTATACACAACATTCCATCATTAAAATTTTAAGATATCGAACATGATATTTTTAATAAAACCCTTTTCAAAACATTTTTCAATTCCAAATACATAATAGATTATATGGGATTTATTTTCATTTTAAAAGCCTTACGGCTTGTTAAGGAATCCAAATATCTAATAATACTCGTGGTAGTAGAAAGGTGGTTGTCACCATGTAGGTTAAAAGAAACATTCCTTTTATTTTTTTAGTAAAACGATTCATTGTGAAAAGATTCCCTTTGAATGAAATGAAATGTAAAAAATTATTTTATAAACCTTATAATATAAAATTGTGTAGAAATTAAAAAAGATGCCTCAATGAAAGGAGATTGAGACGAAGTCCCTTACCTTGTGTTCGACTTGACCCGTTCATTCTTAAATATCCTGAATAATAAACTAAAGTTAATTTATACATTCCTAATAACCTTTTTCAAGTTTATTATTCCATTTATATCACTTATTACCATGTTATCAACATTATGTAATAATGTAAGTTAATAACAGTATTTTTGTCGATATTTGGTACATGATTCAGAAATGAACTTCTTATATTAAAAAGTTTTTCATGTGGTCAAAAGTTAATTATATACAGATTTATATTCCTGATTTAGATTTCATATATATCATATATATCCACCATATACATATATTTATAATATTACATATCATTTTTAGGTAAGAACTAAAATGTACCGTTCATGGGGACCGTAAGTCGTACGTACGCATGGACACTACATTCATTTCTCTTTCGTATTTTGATGGAATGAAAACGTAATGATACATAGTTATATTACAAATCCAGTATAATATAATATATAATATCATTAAATATATCCTTTATAAGTCCCACATATGGAATGAATGAGTCATATCACATTAAGGGGGCGGTAGTCCGCACTTCCTCAATTGAAATTGTAGTGTTTTCCCATAATGGAAACCATAAAGGTATTCCATAAAAGAAAAATACAGAATCATAAAGAAAAAATATAAATAATATATATTATATTTAAATACATTGCCATATTAATGGATACTATGAGAGGCGGTAGGAGATAATTGAACAATCATCATTTTGTTAGGCAGTAGTTCACTGTCAACAAAAATAGTATGTTCTTTTCCCATTAGATGGAGGTGTGTGTATGTGTATCTCCAATACATCTCATAACAACATCATAGTATATTGAGGATATTGTTTTTGTTTTAATAGAAAGGAATAAATAGAGTTTATGGTGTTGGATAAGTAAAATAAAATAGAATAACTTATGAGAAGACGTTACCTTTAAATCGGGTAACTCTCTTTGGTTTCAACCAAAAGGGTTTATTGAAGTGCTCTCCACTAAGGTAAGGATTGTAGGTTAAAAAAAGGGATATTGGGAGCATATTGGAGAAGAGTTTGGTGAGCTAAATTCTTGTTATGTGTGATAAATGGGAAGGAAGTGAGGGCTTTTTAAAAGGGAGGGGAGGGGCTCTTTTGGAATGTTTGAAAATATTATTTTATTTTATAATGATTATCCGTTTCTAAAGGTCCCAAAAAAAATTAAATTAGAAGATAAGGAATACCATGATATAAATAAAATCATCCAAAAATATTTGGAGAAGTTTTTGATATTTTTTTAATTTTTATCTTCTTATTTATTTAAATCATACATTAATGACGTAAACATTGCATCATTATAGTGTCGTAAATAATGTTATTTATTTGATGTAAGAAAATTATAAAATAATTTACCATGATGTAGGAAATATTTTTATATTTCTAATTAATAGTTATAGTCAAATATATCAATTATATAACCCCACATTAAAATCATATTAGAAAAACAATACATGTTTATGACATTTTTATTTTTTACTTAACTAAAAAATTATTTATGTCATTTTCATACCCATGTGGCTCCATGGGGTCCCAAAATTGAACCATGGATTCTATTGGTCGGCCACGACTCAAAAAATATGGTTAGTACAAGTTTCAATGTAATTTTATCTTATTATAACATTATTTTTACCGTAATTACCCTAATTACATTTAATCGCAGTTAATAAAAGACAAAAGTAACTATTTAAAAAAATTGTTTTCATCCCATTGAACGAAATTTTACATAATAATGAAAACAATGAATGAATTATTTTAGAAATTCAATAATAAAGAGTGGTAAAATTTCATTTAAATGAAAAATTCAGTTTTTTAACTACTACTTAGTGGTTTCACTATTCATCAAAAATGATGTTTTTTAGAAAAATACAAAAAATTCAACATAAGATATATTTGATATTCTAAATTCAAAAAATGATGTCTATTTTAAAAAATTGAAAACATATTTGTTTCATTACTTATTTTAAAATAAATTCTCGTTTTCAAAACAAATAGCATGTTTTTAAGAAAAGATGTCTATCAAATGATTGACACTCATTTATGTCCAATTTCAAAATGAAATTACATCCAATGAAGAACATTGAATTAAATGGTAAAAATATATTTTAATTACACTTTAAAACCAATTAAAAAGATAATATATCCATATATATAAATTATATTAAAGGTCAGATATGAATTAAAATATATTATTTTTCACTATTCAAAAAAATTGAATTTTATTAGAAAAATACCAAAAAAATTTCCAAAGTAAATTTTGATGTCCTGATACTAAGGAAAAAATTTAATTAGTCAAATAGAACATATATGAGTTAGAAAAACTATATTTAAATAGGGTTCTCCATCAAAAGGTGGTAAATCAACCTTTTAATGAATAATAGAGTATTTATGTTTAAAAAAAGATTTATTGAAATTTTAATCCTCTAACTATTATTGGTTAAATGTAAAAACATTTACCAAACTTGTATAATAATATTTTAGTTAGTTCTATCCATTCCCACCAATACAATGGGTAGATGTTATCTACCATTTAAAATAATAATATTATATTATTAGTGTGCAGCGTAAGATTTCAAAGAAACTCGGTGTTGTGTATCGGGTACACCATCAAAACTAGCAACCCCTTTAAAGTAAAATTGATATTTAATTAAAAAATATTAATAAATATGAGCAATATCTTATACGTTATTTACCTGGGATGTTACAAAAACTGTCAGTACATCTTTCTCTTTTTAAAAATTACTAGTCTTCCACTAATATCACTTATAAATGTATATCTGGTATCATCTATTTATCATAACTTAAAACCATTTTGACTCATCCATACAAAAAACAATAAAATCCAAAGATCTATAAACACATACTATATTTTAATTTTTGGTTATAAATATAATCTATAAATAAATTTCGTATTGTACTAAGTGGGTCATCTGGAAGAACATAAAACTCATAACTATGCATTTTTTATTTCATCTTCTCACTCATTCAGTTATAAATAAAATATACTTTTCTCATATAATAAATAAATAATATAAAAATATATGATATTATGTTTATTTCATAACCTATATCTATCTCTCTTTCAATAAATGTGATATGAAATCATATTTCATGTGTGTTGCATACTGCCACCGCCTGGACCGATGACATCCATTTGTTATCATCACATATCATAGTTTTTTAAGATAAGTTATTTTAAGCATATTTATTATATATTTAACGTAATTATAAATTTTTAGTTATGATATTACATATAACCTTTTAATTTCAATTAAATGTGGGGGGGGGGGGTTATAACATTGTGGATGTGTACGACAGACCACCACATTTCTATCTGATGTGATAAGTTTCTCACTGACAATTTAAATAGATGTTATTGAGGACAATGTAAATTAATTAGTTTGATATACATGAAATAATAATAATATTCATGTCATTTTTTTCATTCTAAAAATATAAATTATTTTATTTCTTACAATGAAAAATTATAACGGTGTCCATGTACGTGCGGACTACCACATCCATGAAGAGACATGATACCTACTTAATCACCACATTAAATGAATGATATATATAAATAAACTCACATAAATAATGTTTTGTATATTATCTTAATATAATATTATAAATATAAAAGTATATATGTTTTTACTTTAATGATCATTGAAATTATAAATGTTACTCATTTGTAAATATATCCAAATATATCCTTGATCATAAAATAGTTCATTTTCATAACAATTTTCAGGATAGGTTTTAAAATATAAATTTATAAATAAATAATATAATTATTTAATGATTATTTTTAGAGATATGTTGACATAATTTCCACATTTAAAATTTTATTCAAATGGAATCCATTTGGAGACAATGAACTGAACATTTTTTAAAAAACTGAGATAGACACAGTTGATTATATATGTGAACATTCCATTAAAAATTAATAAAATAAATTATTTTAATATATGGTATTAAATAGTAATTTGTTTTCAGGAAATCATTTCATATAATTTTGATTACTATGAACGAGCTAATAGACTTACAAGGAATGTTTGGACTCATGGGAATGATTTTTTCTCTTCTCACATAAATTTTTAAGATTCATATTCAATATTCACCATCCATTTTAAATATTATATATATATATTGATTACATATAATAAAAATAATATGTGATAGATAATGTGATTTTTAATTTGTATTGGAGTTTTTTTCATCATGTGGAATTAATGTAAAATTAACCAATTAGTAAAATGTTTTTTATCATAATTTCTATTAATTATGTAATATTACTTCAATTGATGCATTATTACGTACATATTTTGTTTTTAATTAATTTTTATTATATTCTATTGAATTTAAAATTATTCATGTTGTTTTAAATCTAATTGATTCATTAATAAATTATGTTATTAAATGGAATTATTTTTGAAATAAATATTCGTACAAAATTATACATTATTGATACATTCGTATATGTTATTAATATATATTCATTTTTTTGTCTATATGACCTTCCATTTTAAATTTAATTTATAATATAAAAAAGTATGATCAAATATTTTCTAGGTATTCATATCATTTAGTTTCTCCTTGAACCTAATTTATTTGTGTTTTACCATGTATTGAAACATGGATTATCAATCCTCATTCAGGGATGGAGAGATTTTTTGGGTAATTTCATGTAATGTTAAGGGATTTATACTTCATTTAATTATTTTAATCCATGTAAAAATATGGTCTATGGGCTTTTGATGGTTTGTTTTGAGAGATTTAGCTTCTTCGGTGGTGGAACAAGAACTTTTGTAGACGCTAGTCTAAAATTGTTCTGCAGTGCATTTACATGACATGTAAATTCACTAATCACCATGTAATTACCACTACAATGATGCATGAAATTCATAATATCCATAAATTAGTTCATGTAATTATTTAGTTATACATCATGAATCTACATTCTATGATATTTAATGTTCAATCATGGGAAGATTCAGCTGATGTGATATAATTTTAAGCAAACTCTTAATTCAAGAATTTCACACCATGTAATCAAATTACGACTACTGTACTTATCTAGATTAGTGGTTTTTTGTTCCATTTTATTATGACTTTCATTCCTCTATATTACTGCATGATCTTTCAGTCCTTATGAAATATCCATGACTTTGAAATTTTGTCCTCTATTCTAAATATCCACTTCAATAAATAAATACATGGTGAGTTATTTGGATTATGTATTCCTTTTATACCATTATTCTCTATTTTTTGGTGTAATGACTTGAATAATGTTTTTTGGGTTATTGATATATTTTTTTCTATTACTTTTTTTTTCATATTTTCATTTTTAAATTTTCCATTGGAAGTGTTTCATTGAATTTAATATAATGGAAGATGATCTGAAACCTATCCATATAGCCTGTTAAATTGTGAAGTATATAAAATATTATTATTTCCTTAAGAAAACATGAACATTAATTAATTGAATGATTAATGATGATAAATCGTGAATTCTAATAATCATTTGATTCATTTTGATTCAATTATGTTTGACCTATCTTGTGGATACCCATTGGGTGAGTGAACCCTTGATTAATAAACAATTGGTGAGTTGATTAATGTTTGTTTATCAATTAATGACACCTGAGGTTATTTATTAATATTTATTATCTTTTTTATGGAAAATTATAAATGAAATTACTATGTTTGATATGATAAGACTGTGTACAAAATAGCATAATAATGGTTGTTAAAAAACATGATAAATTAAATATCTAATTCAAATTAAAAATGAAAATAGAATAATTGACCACTAATACAGATGATATGATATTAAAATATCCTTATTATTGTGATGTTTTTTGATTTATGAAGTAATTTGTATATTGTGGGATTGTGTAAGTTTCATGTTATAAATCATATATCTCAAAACTATTCAAGTTTCATTTTAAAAGGATTATATATAGGGAAATGCCTGATAATTATTCACTTATTATTTAAAGGGACATACTCATTGATTATAAAATAATTATGTAGAGGGCTTTGTTTGGATGATGAAATTATCATATAGTGAACTTTTCCTAGTTGACGATAAATTTATTATATATAGGAATTTTTTAGTAGGATGAAAATATTATAGAAATTCATTTTCCTTGTTTTGAGGTTATTTCATGGTTTATGGTGATGATTGTCATGGTTTTTCTACATACTCATTGATATTGAAACATAGTGTTGACTAAAGATTATTGTTATATTATATTAACTTATTAATTAATACACCATTTTTTTATTTATGACATGCGTTTATTATAAAAATATATTTATAGTGAAGTGAATGTTTTGAAATACTATGTTTTACTCACTACTATTCATGGACAATACTATTTACCTCAAAATATTACATTGATTCATTTTTTGAAAAGGGAAAGAGAAGTTGTTTCAGATTTGTTTCTATTTAGATGCTATGAAGTTTAGAGACAAGATGAAAATGTTATTCGATAATGGAGTAATTTTAGTTTATTTATTTCAACCATATCATGTATTTTTATTAAATTAACATTGATAGTTAGGTACAATTAAAGGTGGAATTTCATAATTATTTATTATGTGTTTTTTGGTTCCTTCATTTTCTTCTATTTTTTATATCACACCGATTCCTCTATTTTTCTATATCTATTTTATATATTAATATTTTTTTATATCAACTATATTTTAACGCAATACAATGGTGTATATTCTCCCCACAATACATAATACACCCTTTTAGGTATTTGGTATCAATTTTCATATATAGTGGTGTGTTTTATTTCCCATATCCATCCTAGTTTGGCCACATGAGTTATGGTAATATAGGATACATTACAAATTAGTATTATAGGACAATGTTTTTTATTTAGTTTTTCCATTAATATGTGTGAAAGGAATACAGGGTCAAGGATGTGTCAAGAATTGTTAATTAGTTTCATCATGACTACAACTATCAAAATGTAGGGAGGAAATTTTAGTACCCCCGAATTTAATAACTTTTCATGATTTTCCCTTATTATGATTGATGTTTTTTCACCCATGGTGATTCACATGTTGTTTGATTTTATTGTTTCCTGATATCTTTATTTGCATCCAAATATATTTCATATGGGTATTCATTCATTAGAATTGGAACCCAGTAATTTATGATGACATGTATTATTCTTTATACGGGAAAATTCATTTGATATGATATATTTTCTATCATGTTATATGAAATATGATACCTTTTAGTCTCATAAATAAAATGAAAAAAAATTATTTTCTATATAATGAAATGTATACCTTGTTTAAAGAGACCAGAAAATACTGGTTCCATGTTGTGTCCACTTGTTGAAAATGACCTTGTTATTAAGAATTATTCCTAGTTGTGATTTTTTAATTTATATAAAATAAATCCTCTTCATCATTGATTTCAGAATGAGGAGATTAGAAACAAGATCTCTTATAAAACAGTTTATTTTGAGAATCCAATATGTCATAAGGATTATAATTAAGTTCATTTTCATGATAGTTTCCTAAGGTTCATGTGATCCATGGACTGGGAAGCAATCCATGTCATTCCCCTGATGTTTGCACTATAGAGATAACTTTAGAAGCAATATCTGCCTATGTTCACAAGGGGGCGTGTCCCATGAGAATTTGTTTTTTGGATCATGTTAGTCAAAATAATCTTCATGAACATCATAAAGCATATAAATAATAGGGTAATTCTTGGTTTATATATTCTATATTGGAAAATAAGTAATTGGGGTCACATTTTTTGTAATTCATGGAAGAAATATGAGTTTTATTGGATGTACATCGAGGAAATTCTCCATATTTACTTCTATCTAGAGGTGTTGGTATTCGATAAGGCTCATTATTTTATGAAGAAATTATAATGGGGTAATGTAAAAAATGTAATATGAAATATATTTTAATAAAATAAAACACGTTTTACATATTTATATTCTCATAAGACTAATAGGGATAAAAAAAATTTAGGATGAGATTCTCTATGTGATCATGTCAGAAGTGAAAATATGTTTACTAGTATCTATTTAGATATGATGAATCAAAAACTCATCATGGAAATTAATGTGATCAAGGACCTAATTATTATAATGGATATTTCATTATGGTGAATTTGAAATTATAATCTATATGAAAGAAGGTTCTGTATGATAGTTTATTCTAATGATATAATGGGAGGCAATGTCTGTGTAGTAGGATGGAATATCAGGACTGTATTCTACTATAGTGTTATTGGTGTGGAATATTGAAATATAAGAAGCCTTAGATTGTGTAACACACTATAGATTTCCAATTTTATGAAACATTAATTCATATCTAGGTCTTTTATACGAACATCTCATTTCAATGAAGCAGTTGGGGATCATTATGGGTAGAAAAGTTTGCAAAGAACTCATCTACCCTTCAATATAAATGTACAAGGAGTTCCATTTTAGATTCTTGTCGACTCAATGGAATTGGAACCCCAATGATGGAGTGACATACCTGGAAATTGTAATATCTTAGGGAAGTTACCCTATATCCTTGGAATGATGGGATACTCATATTCACGATATGTAGACTACTCTGGTTGTTTTTCATGCATGACCGTCTTCTGTCATTGGTATGATTATATTAAAAACAACCTTTTATTTTGTTTTTTTCAAATGGAGAATGAAATTATAATCAATCAATTATTTTAAAAAATAATATTTTCCTTCTTGTTAATATCAAATATTGGGGTTGACCATCGACACACCAGTGTGAGTTTGGTTAGATAATATGAAATCTTGTAAGGTTCATTATATACATCATGGTGGATACAGTCTCTTTTGGGAACAATTTTTCTTATTAATTAAATTTTTTTATTTTATTTTTGGGATGTATTGTATTTTTTATACCAGGTTTATATATACTATTACTATAGGAATGTTTTCTTTCAATATACTAAATGAGGAATAATTTATAAACATAGTGAGTGAAATCATTAGTCTGGTAATGCTGGATCAATTATTTAAAATTTGGATGGTCTCACATCTTAGATAAAAGTCATTATATTAGATGATTTTGGAAATTGGAATTATGTTATTCCTGGAGTGTTGGACCAATTTTTTTATATCGTTCTTTATGATTTATATAGATTACTTTTTTAGTGAAATATTTATTTCCAAATCGAGTTGGTAACAAGAGATTATAATGTTCTATTCCCACATAGAAGATTGAGACCAACAAAAATCATTGAGTTTGAATTCCAGATTAAGTATCTATATAATAAAAATATAATACATCCTAGATTACCTCCATGGGTTTCTCCAGTTAATTTCTACAAGATGTTCAATAGGACATTGTTAGGATTTTTGGATAATTAGAGATTGAAACAGATTCCCAATACAAACTTGAATCCCTAATAGCACATCAATGATCAATTTTTTTTGCTGATATGTAATATGATATCCACTGTGCTCAGATTTTGATCAGCATTCCACAAGATTAGGGTGACACCATCTGAGATACATAGTACTAGTTTTGGAGAACATATTGATAATATGTGTTCATTGTGTTCTTATTGGTATGAAAAATTCATGGGATATATTCATGTCCATCATGAATTGGATATTTCATCTTTTATATGACCATTTTGTGGTGGTTTTCATCAATAACATATTTGTGTACTCCTAGTCAGATGATGATCGTGAACAAAATCTTTAAATTGATATTTTTTACATTAAGAGATATTAATAATTACTCTAATCAATACAAATGATGTTTTGGGAATTAATAAATTGATTTTTTTTGGTCATGTCATATTAGAGGACGAAGTGTTAGTATACCTAGTAAAGTTTACAGTTGGGGAATATTGGGAACAACCCACAAATTTCTTCTATATTTTGATCTTTATTGGTCTATAATGATATTATTATTGATTTATCCTGGACATTACAATTTTTCAGAACAAATTTAATGATAGACTATGATAGGACTGAATTTTTTTTACATTCTTGAAACATAAATTAGTAAGAGCATATTTCTAGGTTGACCACCACAATTAATCTCACTTTAACAATGTAGGGTAAATAATATATATTGTACTATGAGACGTCAAGAATGGAATCTATGTATTTCGAATGCAGGAGGCTCGATTGGATGCTTGTTGTTCTTGATAATTGATACCACATGATAGGAATTATCTTACTATCAATCATGAGGTAGGTGTAGTGTTGCATACCATAATTTGGTAAAGCTATTATATTATGGGTGTGTGTATTGTTATTTTTATGAGACATAAGAGACTCTATTATATATTTTATCAGTAGAATATGAACATTAGACTTATGAGGGTGTCGTGTATCTATAGTAATTTTCCATTGTGTAAGATTATACACTTGGTGGGGGAATCAAATTTGGTGATTCCCATTGATGGAAGATGAAAAGAGAAGTAGTTTTATTGTCATTCAATGACTGGTGGGCCAAGAAACTCTCTTCATCCATGCACCAATATTTTTATGAGTCTCATCTATGATTATATATGACATTAAAATTTGTTATACCCATTCATTTTGATCAGATGAAGATAGAACAATTATCTAATGGGGAGGACATTGATATGAGAGACAACCTCTATGGAGTGGCGAAACCAGTAGTATGGTCTCTTAGAATGGAAAAATATATTCATTTACATTTTAAATTATGGATATCTATGGGTTTATGAGTGGAGTTGATTATAGAGTTTTTTATATCTCAATGTGAAAAAAACCTTGTATGACATGTATGTATCATGATCACTATAGAAAATCATAGTGGTTAGGAATGAATATGTAGGTAAATCACTTCATACCAAAATTACTTGAATTTCAACATGTGAGATCAGATAAACAATGGATTACTAGGATATTGTAGACAACTTCAACTCCTGAGTGGAAATAGGATAAATTCATTGTGGGTGTTTGATTGGATTACCTTTGAAACCCTATAAGATTGATACAAAATCGGTGATTGAAGATCGACTAACATTGGTATCATGTGTCTTACCAATTGGAGAGACTATCATTATTGATGATCTAGGAATTATCTACATACCAGATATATTTCTATTTCAATGAATTATATGGAATACCATCTCTAATGGAGATCAATATTTCACTTATAAATTGTGGAAGGGTTATCAGAAGACTTTTAGATCATCAATTATTTTATGTACGACCTATCATCCACAAAATAATATCCATTCAAAGAAGAAAATTTATATTATACAGTACATTTTAAGATCATGTGTTTTTTAGTGGTTCTTGGAAAAATAATATATTACTTTTTTATTATTCAAATAATTTACCCATTCAGGTTTAGATTCAAATTTATCATTTTGAGTTTTTATAGAATTCCATTTTTTTTACTCATTCATTATTTGAGGAACATGAGTTAGATCTTGTTGGATATACTATCAAGTAAGTGAAATTTACGAAGATTCAGTTGCTCAGGAGGCAGTTTGTGACTCTGAACAGGATGAGGAAAAATTATACTGACCATTGCAGATGGTCTATAGTGTCCATTCTTGGACATCACCATTTCTATTAGCTGTCTCATAGGTTGTGAAAATATTGTATAAGGGAATAGGAAAAGATAAAAACGACGTTTTTGTGTTGTTTGAGATATTGGGAAGGGTTCGTATGTTGGTGTACCAATTAGTACATCCACAATACTACAAATCCATGCTTGAAGTGTTTATCATGTCATAGATTCAGAGATATCAACCAAACACTTATGATTTGGTTGACATCAAGGAAATCAAGTTTGTTGTTGATGCATCATTTGGGGAGAATTCACTATGGATTTTGGACTATAGTTTGAAGTATCTTTGGAATATTAATATAGATATGGTTCAAGTGCAATGGGATAAAGGACTTGTTCTAGAAGATACAATGGGGGGATCATCTGGTATATGGGAAAAGTGTACTGAATTGTTCACTAAGACCGAATATTGATTCTTGGACCAGGTAACTTCAATGATATTACATAGCGAGGAATCAATATAATTTCATATATTTCCATGTGTACCCTATTTATGTTTTTCATTTAAACTATTTCATTTGTATTTTTCTATTCCATTAATCCTTATTGGTTTTGTTTCATTTAGAGAGGAGGATTTTTTTTGGGAAAATAACCTAACATTCAGGGATGAGACAGTATTGTAATTAATTATGTTCTTTTATATACATGTTATATGAACACATGAGTGTTACTTAATGATATTATGAGGCTTATAAGTTGTTTCATTATCTTTTACGGACTCTAGTATTAAAGAAATATTATGGGAATTTACATCCAATTAAATTAAATTACATGAAATGTAACTAGAGCTGATAAGATTCATTGAAATGAATACAATAAGTGAAATGATTCATATAATGTTCTAGTTACATCCTTGAATATTCATTAGAAAACATGTACTATTGGAGAATGGTTAAATTAAATGGATGATATGCTCTTTTCTATATACTCCAAAATTGATAAATACACTCCATGTAATCCTATTATGTTTCATGTATTTCTCATGATTGTCGGTTTTATGTTATTTGGTAGGATAATTTTTATTATTATTCATTGTGTAGTGTTTAACTCAGAACTCCTAAATGATTTCCATGAAATGTTAGTGATCGTTCCTTTGTTCTATACATTTAAATGATGTAATTAATATATTTTGAATTTGTTTTCATAAGTATTTCTTATCTTCCATTTTTCCATAGTTTTTGTTATGGAAACTCTTTAACATAATTGTTTGGGTTTTTAATCTAGGCCTTTGGTGATCTATTTATCTTATTTCAATCATCTAGACCTTTATTACTATTGTTATTTCCCATTAGAAGCATTGTGTTTTTATCCTGATAATAGTAGGTTGTCTAAAACCTACCCATATACTCCATTTAATTTATATATATATGTATGATTTAAAATTTTACAATAATAACAACCACATTAATATACTGAATTATGAATGAAGATAATTCCTGTATTATATTATTCATTAGTTTCCATTGTATGCAATGGTGTTTGACATTGCTTATAGATACCCATTGGGTGAGCGAACCCATTATTAATAACTAATTGTCTATTGGGTTATGGTGTGATCCACCTTAAATGATACATCAGATAATTACATGATAAATTATCCCATTGGTATTTGATTATTTTGATTTAAATAGATATGATTGGTATGACATTATAGATCTAAATCTCTTATGTTAATGGTTAAAAAGAAACACGATAATTGAAATCTGTAACTAAATGACAAATGAAAGTTTTCAAAATTAACAAATAAGATTTATTTTTTTTAATTTTGATATTTTGGTTATTATTTCTTCTATTGTGATTGATATTATAATTCAATATTTAGAGGGATTAGAACATTTTAATTATTTCATTATTATATAATATACATGGACATATTTTATGCAAAAACGATTATATATAGTGATATATCTGGTGATACTGAAATGAATATATTGAATGATTTTTCTCGCGATGATGAAATTATTATGTAGATGTATAATATCATATTATGAAATGATTATATAGTAGGATTGTCTTACATGAGGGTGAAATTATTCTTATTTTTGGACTATTATGGAGGTTAAAATTCTTATACAAATAGAATTATCATGCTATGTGGTTATTCAAATGTTTAAGTTAATTGTTGGAATGGTTGTGTTACGTGATCATACATATTCTTAAATAGTGATAGAGCATGTTGAATGTTGATAATATGAATTGATTTATTAATAAACATTTTTAGCATTTTATTGTTTGAACATATTATTAGAATGGTATTGTTTAGACACAATTCTATCAAATGAGTATTTTTTACTCATACCCTATTCATGACTGTATTTGGTAACCATACAGACTTCCAGGATATATATTTCGAAAAGGGAAAGGGAATGTGTTATTGATTTTTTCCATACCAAATAGGTTGGAGTTTGGATACAGGACTAACATATGGATTTAAATAAGGTCCATATGTATTTTTTTGTATATTGTATATTTTATTATTATTTATTCTAGTTTTATATTTAGACACATTTTATAATTTCATTTAATGATTATTTCTTATTGTATTATTCGTTCACCCTTTTTCATTATTGGTGTATGTAATAAATATTTTCCGATTTTCCACTATAATAATATATAATAAAATTAGTTATTTCAACTTCATCATAACTCTATACTAGGGGGTATATTCTCCATAATATACATATGACATCACTACTTGTAGTTGGTAGCCTCTATCACACCTATATTCCTGCATGAGTTCTGTTATCTAACCCATATTCTCCATATGAGGGACTTCTAGATCCTTGGTCACTACCCCCTTTATTTATTATATTTAACGTAACATTAGAATTTTTTCATTCAAGTGAAATATCATTGAAGTGATACCAATGTTACACTTTAATTGTATAATAATACCATTCTTTTTTATATTGTTTATATTCAATGTTAATTGATAAAAAATAAAATCCTATTATTTTCATGAATCTAATATTTTTCTTTTCCACTAATAACAAATTTGGAACTCGTTGTATTTCCATTTCCATCATATTGATTATAGAAATATCCATAATACTATTTACATGTGATATTGATTATGTATTTTTTATTAGATTGAGTATCTTTAAATTCACTATCCTTGATTTCTGAAATTTAATAAAAATGTATATTAAAAATTTATTTACAAAATTAAATTTAGATTATAATTTACCTTCTTTTAAAAGGGTTTAAAAATCAATTTTGATAATGTTATCCAAATGGATAATTTGAAAACCTTTTTCAATTTTTTTTGTAAAATAATGTTTTAAAAAAAAAATTATAACATGGATGGATTATTTTAGTAATCAATCCTATAATATCCCTTGATGATTATATGATACTATTCCATTTTATTTTCAATTAAATAGATTTTAATTCATTAATTTATGAATTATTTGTTTGAATAAGTGATTTTAAAAATGGTAAGATTAATTTCCTTTAAACATTCTTATAATTGTCTTATAATTTTATATTCATTCATTAACATCATCACACCTTGATGTTACTTATTCTACATATTTGATAAATTTTAATGATAAGTTCCCCATAATTTTTATAGATTGTTTATTAATTTTTCCATGAAATTATTATGAAACCTATTTTTTTAAATAGGATATCATGATTTGAAGTTGTTGTTATGGGACCTTTTTTAGGGGATAATAATGTTTAAAAAATATTTTTATGGGCCCTATTTCACTTTCAATTCTTATTCATGTTTCAAAGATATTGTTACTTACTCAATTTATAATCCATGTTCTAAACATTTTCTGGAGAGAAAAATGGTTCTATAAATGATTTTATAATGACATGAATAATATAAATACAGAATTTTGAAATGGTTCTTGAAATTTTATTACGTTGATGAGGGGTTCTGTTTTAAGCAAGGAATATGTGGTTTTTATATAAACCAAGAATGAGTGGTCATGTTGATAACTAAGGGAATGTTGTTTGGTTATAAAACATAGACGATTTGATCTATTATATCCCTCTAATGATTTGGTTGTAAATAGATTGAATTTTATCATATGGGTTATAACCTTCCTGAGATCCGATTTTATTATAACGTTACAAATTAAAAATATGTTTTATATTGTTCTATAATGTTTTCATAATAAATATCTATGTCAAATGGCTCATTATTATTGATTATGAGTACTCATACATCTGTAAAATCCCTACAAATTTTTTTCATATTTGATGAATCAGGTATTAATTTCTACAAATTTTTTTTTAAATTCAAGCACATTAATTATGTCATCATACCATTATGTATCCTTATGATCCCTGATGATATTAAATTATTCATTATTATTTATACCCTTAATTATCATTTGGGAGCACATAATATTTGTTTCATGTTCCCCAAGTTATAAATATTGAGTTTGAATAAATTATATGTATATTGGATTCATATGGATGATGATTATGACTGAATTTGTATAGGTGAGATGATTTTAATCATTATAAACCATTTTTTAAGAATCAATTATGTTAATGGTTTTTCATAATTCCCTAAAACTTTATATGAAAATAATACTTGATAATATTTGTTATCAAATATTTCCTTTGTGATATTTTATGATATTGATTGTTAATATTAGTTCAACTTCATCAGTACCAATGAAATAAATATAAATTTGATTTTTTCAATTCTTGAACGGGCAGTGTCAGATCTATTCTATTATTGCTGGTATCAAGTGAATGGTTTCTGTGACTTATAGGTATGGATATTTGGATGTGAGGATGTATTATGAGTTATAGATACCATATTAGTTGTATATTGTTCAATATAATGATAATTTCAAAGTCTTAGATAAACATTGGTGGGTTTTTGTGATGAGATCTAAGGTTATTAATGATATTTAAAGAGATATGTATTTCGGTTGAAGAATTTGTGGTGATTTACGTTAGTGTGATATATGAATTTACATTTTCCTAATATAAATTTTATTGTATTCATTATATTTATGGTTTATATGATATTAAATATTGAATCTATTATGAGAAAATAATTTTTATCATATATAAAACCATTGGATTTAAAAGTGATTTTTGGGAATGAGTAGTTTAATTTATTTCAAATAGAGATTTCCATATTTTTCTTCTTCTAATATGAAAGTTATGGGATACAATATGAGGTTCATAAAATATTTAATTTTGATTTTTTGGGGTTATTTGGGATATATAGTTATTTATTTGTAGAATTATATCATTTTACCATAGGTATTATTTTTTAATTTTAGAGATTATTACGTTTATTTTACCACATAAAGTATTGGTTATTGTTGTAATTATCTTCCTATGTGCTACCAATTTTTGTTTTGGATAATATATAAATATTGGTGGAATAAATTTATTAGCCCTTTAATTTTTATTTTCTATTTAAAGAATATCATTTTTGTTAATTACATAATTGTTTCATATAGAAAAATCGTAATTTAGAGAAAATTATGTTATGTTAGTGGAAATTAGAAATAAGATGAAATTTTATATTTAATGTAATTTTTTAATTATATATAATAAATTAAATACCCAAGTATATAAAAAGTATCATGAAACCAAAATGTTACCCATTACCATTATTACAGATAAAAAGGTTTTATTTTTACTCATCACAAATTCAGAGTTTTGTAGTTCTTATTACTATATTGACCATTCAGTATCATATGTTCAATGAACACTATCATGGTGTATAATTATTTTCACTTTTCTTCCATTACCAAATAATTAATTCCCAAATAATCACTAAAACAAGGAATCCTAATCTATGCTATTCCATGTTACCATCATGTAGCTTATTTTATATTATCAATATAATGTTTTATTATTTTTTTTATGGCATGAGATTCCAAAAATAAAATGTATTTTATGTTTTCTGTACATTGACTACTAATATAATGTTAAAATTTTGGAATCATTATTTTATAAATTGGTGAAGATGTACCACTATATTATTTTAGAATATTAAACAATATATGACAACATATTTGAAAATGAGCCCCGAGATTAAATGACATGCGATATATATTAATGTTATAATATATACATTAATATGGTAGGAATGAATAATATTCTATATCTTATGATATAAAAATATATTTAAAACTCAATATAACTTCATGATTTTTTTAGCATATAAATAATCAATTTTTATTAATATATTTTTATTCTTAAAAAACATTTTCATCAAAATGAATTTTAATTATTTTAATATAAAATAATAGTATAATCAATTTTTTTTTGAAAATGTATAAAATTTATTATAAATTAAAATTATTTTTTGAAATATTCCTTAAATATTTTTCATTATCTGAAATATTCTGGTTTTTTATAAAATAAATAGTTATCAATGAATATTGAAAAATACATATTTCTGAAAAAATTACATTCATTTTAAAAAATTTATGCAAATTAAAATTATAATAAATAATTCAATTAGATTTCATGTAACATATATATTATTTTATGTACTTCATTCAATTATTTTCATTTTAATTAACATAAAATATTATTTTAGTATAAGTTTTTCTTTTGTATCAAAAATTGGATTTCTATGAAAACTATAAGCATCTAATGAATCTCCAAAAAAATAAAATACCATAATGGTATGAGAATTAAAATAAATTATTATAATTTATTTAAAAATTATTAATTTATTATCATTCAATTATTATTATTTATTTTATTAATAATGTTAATATATAAAAATATTTTTGTTGAAAAATACACCATTTGGAAACCTATTTTTTAACATGTTTGTTGGTATAATATTAACATATATATTGAAAATTATATAAATTTAATTTGATAAAATTAACTCCATATTTTTTATAATAATAATTATTTTATATAATAAGTGGAATTAATTTTTTAACAAAAATAATTATGAAATCCGTAAAAACAATACTACTAATATAGTCAAATCAGGTCTACTAGGGGATAAAGTAATGAGATAAGTGTAAATTGACCAACAAACTTTCTTAAAAACTATTTTCTTGAGAAACGATGAACATATATGGTCTATTTAATGGTAAATGACTTTTTTGAGCCTTTTTTCATGAAAATTATGATGGAACATCTTTTTCATTTGAAAAATTATAAGTTCACCACTCACCAGACTTAAAAAATTCACCCATATCTCTATTATTATAAACAACTTCATACCTAATTGGATTAGAATAAACCTAAAAAATAACAAAAAAAATATTTTCATCAAATTAGATTACTTTTTTATTTTCATAAATCCATTCGAGGATTTTTTTAGTAATATTCCTTTCGAGGTGGTTTGAGAAGTGCTAAAATTTAGAGTTGTGAATATTTTTTATTCTTCCACCACATTAAAATATTGTTAATAATTATTAATATGATATAACCAATATAAAATATATAGTTAAAATTTTGTACATTAATATAATGACATAAATCCATTTCCTCTTCTATCAAATGGATATTAAATAATCATTTGTCTATGTAGCGGTCTACCATCTCAAGAACCGATGTCATTAATTTTCCATCACCACCCCTCATTGCTTGATAAAATGGTATATGTAATTTATAAATATGTTATTTTTAAGATATTTATAATAATGGAGTTATGATTTCACATATATATTTTTTCATTCCATTCATTGGGGTATACGGTTACACTGCTTTTCTATACGACGGACTACCACCTCACAAAGCGAGGTGATTCATTTTTCAATAAAATGTTTTATGGAAGGCACTAAAGATAATGTTATTGAAAATATGTTATATAAATGATCTAATTATTATATTAATGATGTATTTTTCATTATTAAATGATAATATATTTTCCTTTTTAAACACTACAAAATTATAATGTTATTAATTTATGTGTGGACTATCACCTCCACAAAGTGATGTGATTCATTTGTCATCAAAACATCACAAAAATGACCTATATAAGAATATTTACATTAATAATAAGTTATTTATTAAATTATTAAAATTTTATGATGATAAAATAATACATAATAAAATTCAATTATAGTGAAGGAAAAATGGAAATTTTACCCACATTTATGTTTGACACATGACCTCAATGATCATAACAAAGTTAATTTTAAATAATCAATTTTCAGGATTGGTTTTATATGTCAATTTTATTAGTAAATATTATTTCTTTTAATGATTATTATCCATTATATGATTATATAGTCACCCCAATGTCTACATTCGACACTCTGAATCCATTTTAAAAATTAAAATGAATGTTCACAAAACACATCATGTAAATAAAACTAATTAAATAAATAAATACATCATTAAAAATAAAAAATATATTATTTATGTATAAGATATTAAACAGGAAAAATTTTCTTAATGAATAAAATAATTTATTCGAGCTGATTATATAAAAGATAAAGGGTATACAAGTAATGTATAGACTCAAGGTATGGGGTTTCATGGGTCTCTCTTATGTATTAGTGTTAAATATGACATATTCACCACTTGTTTTTTTTATTTTGTTTATATACTACACATTTAAATGAAAAAAATGAATACTTTATTATATCAATTTTTTCAATAGATTATATTACGTCATCATTGATATTATTATGTCATGCTTTTATATGTAATGAATTTTTATTATATTATGTTGAATATAAAAGTAATCTATCTAGTTTTAAATTTGATAAAAAATATTAGATTCATTAATTAATTCTAAAATTTAATTGTTTGAATTTTAAATAGATTATTCTTCTCAAATTATATTTCTTTGAGACACAGATATATGATATGAACTGATATTCAACTTTGAAGTTCATATACAACTTATTATAATTATATGTAAATTAACTTTTTATATTCATGTAATTTAATGTATTATTTATGGTTTTCTTATCAAGAGGCTTACACTTGAAGAGTTTGCAATGTTGTAATGGTTTTATGCCACAATCTCTTTGATTTTGAAATTATTTGTCTCCAAGGTTATTTTAGATGAAATCACAAGATATTATTTTACTAACCCCCATAAATTTATTATCCAATTGTTGTGATTATTGTAAAATTTATCATTTCCATTACATAATTTATTGATAGATAAAATATCCAGAAAGTAGTTTTACTGTTATACTGTTATTTTTTTTATTTTGTTTATTTCTCTAATATATCCATGGTTTATAAAAACTATTTAAAAAATGATCTTTTAGAAAACTAAAAGATTTCAGTGAAACAATTATACATGAAATTTTAAATTATTTTAAATGTAATGAAGTCAATATTTATAAAATTTTCCCAAATGGTCAACATCGACTCAATTTTTGAAATTTTTATGATTTTTTTTAATGTTTATGAAAAGACCAGGTTTTTTGGCCCTTATGTGCATTATTTTCCATTTAGTCGGGTTGAATCATATCCTTGTTTTCATATATATTCTATAGTCATGTTGCATTATGATTTTTATGTAAATTTTTTTCAAGTAGGTCAACAATGATTCAAAGAGTATGTTATGGATCCCCGTTCGTTCCATGTTTTTAATATTGTTTCATATATTTTAATCGAACCCAAATATATTTAATGTGATAAAAAATATAAAATAATAATGGTTTCTTAATTATTAATGGATTAAATGATTGATCTATGTTCCTTATTCATGATACATGACATGAAAATTGTTTATAATAATAGGTGGTTTTTTTACAAATTATGGATATGTGGATTAGTTATAATCCATGGACTGGTGGTTATGTTATTATACAAGGATATGTGGTTCCATTATAAACAAATGAATTGTGGTCAATTATACTACTCTAAATTAATTAAGTACTCCAGAGAAATAATTTGACCATATTGGTTATTACATATTTCATAATTAATATGCAGATAATGTTCAATGATAACAATATGATTTATATATGATTATTAAGGGTTTATAAGAATTCATATGATCAATATTTAAATCAAATGGATTATGACTATTGATTCTGATGACCATTTACTTTGATGAATCCTTATTCCTGGTTTTCATGTTTGATGACCATGGTATTAATGAAAATGTATATTCTTATGTTATAAATATAAAATGTTATAATGTCATCAAACCCTTATTGTATTATTATTCTCCATGAGAAAAACAAATTTTGAATTCATAAATTTACCTAAATTATTATTTTATCTCAGCATTAATATGTTTAAATTTCCCCAATTTATAATGATATACGTTGAAAATTTTATTTCAAACAGTGTTTAATATGGATGATAATGTGGAACTAAAGATGAATATTAAATTAAATGTATATTGGGGATGTATTTCATATTTTTGAACCATTTATTTATGAATAAACTATATAAATACTTTTTAATAATTACCTAAAACATTAATCCTAAAATTTCATTGATAGTGAATGCGATCTAATATTTTTATTTTATTTTTTCCTATTTTATTATAGCTAAATTTTCTCACCATTATTGGTTTTAATGATAGAAAAGTAATTTTTATATTTACAAAAACATATTGAAGAGTTGATGTTAGATGATATTATAATTATTGATCTAGAATATATCTATATTAATTCTATATTTATGATACCTGATTTTTGAAAACATAGGACCAAATTAAGAACTGAGGTAAGGGTTCGGTTCACAATGTCATCAATTTTTAGTGTTGTCTATAGTTATATCACATATCGGGAATAATTTAAATCCATATCCATAGTAAAAAAATTTCATAAATAATACTAATAATACTCTTTAATCATTTTTTAATTTTAATTTTACCCAATTTTGACTTATTACAAAACTGTTGGAAAAAAAATTCTTATTTTTTCCTATTAAATATTATTTTACCTTTTCAAACAAATTATATAAATGATTTTTTTGACATATTCATAAAAAAAATAAAATCCCACCTTTATGAATAATATTTTCAATAAAAAATCCTTTAAAAAATTATTGGGTAATTTTTAGAAAAAATATTCTTTCAGAAATTATAGATTTTATAAAAAATGTGATTTAAAAAATGAAAAGTTTATTTTCCTCAAGAATGATTTGAATAATATTTATGGTATTTATTTTCATCAATAAGAACAACAATTATTTTACCTATTCTTCATTGAGGATAAGTTATGAATATACTATCCTTATTTTATACCTAGATATATGAAATTTTATTTAAATGAGGAAAAAATATTTTTTATACAATTTATCTATCTACATTGGATGGTTTAGGATTATGTTTATTTATAATATAAGGACATGACCAAAAACATTACACAATTTTGTAATCTCTTTTAGAACAAATACTCTTACATTCCCAAATATCATTTTAGTTCTTGTTATTATATAATTTGAACATAATTCTTACATATAAACCCAAAAGCAGACAAAGTGTGTATAACTATTATCGATTTATTAAATAATTCAAAAAAAAAATATGAAATGAATTATTTTCATGAATATTATTCAAAAAAATCATCTTAGAGTATTATTTTCTCTTACCCATCATTAAAAAATTTGAAACAGATTTTAAATAATGGTATTTTCTCAAAAAACATAGTAAGTGAAACAAAAATAAAGAGAGAAACCATTAGTATATGAATACCTGTGAACATATTAAATCATTTTCACAAATACATAATTCTCACAAAATATGTATCATATCATTACATTGTTAAAACATGAGTTTTATATTAAACATAGGAAACATAAATAATCCCATAAAGGTAACATGGGGAATTATATAGGATTATAACCCTCATCGTTACAATATGATTTTTAACCCTCATCACTGCCTTATTATATAACCCTCAAGGAAATCTAATCGGGTAACCATCACAGTTACACTTGGAGTAACTGTACAGTCGATCTACAACATAAAAACACCAATTTATTGGATAAAGATATTGGTCCCGCCATTCATCAAAAACAACTCACAATAGCCATAATAATAAAATAGTAATAACTTTATAAAATCAATCATTTTATAAGTTAAAAAAAAAATTTAAAGAGGATTTTTAGAAAAAAAATCCTTTACATGTATCATATAATTGAATTGAGAATTTATAAAATTAATGGATAATTTGTATACACTTAAAATACACATATTAAACAATAATATAAAAAAATTCCCTTCATAAAAAACCTATTTACCACATAACCAATGAATTAAGAGGTTTTCACAAAGAATTCAAATTGGGTTATGAATTCCCTTATAAAAAACTAACAAATAACCATTTTTGAAAACATTTTAGAGTAAATTGAAAATATAAATTTTATAAAATTTATATCTAGGTTATTACGTTCAATAAATATATTTTTGATAAATTTTACTGAAATAAATTCATTTAAAAGTATAAAATCTATATAATAATTAAAATAATGATTTATTTAAATATTCTCTTACCTCGGGACTGTTTTAATTCAATTGTGTTAAAAGCTCTTGTATAATGATTTAAAAAGTTTTATTAATAAATTAATGAACCTTGTTAATATTTATAATTACTTTTGTTATAATATTATTACATCTTCCTAGGAATTTATTAAAAATATTTTCTTATTTTCACTATTTTGGGTGCATTTATTTCATCATTTCCATGGTTGGATTGTTATTGATTTTCATATCAAATTTAAGACATACTCTAGAAGAATAAAGTAATGGTACTAAAATATTTACATAATTTCAAATGATTCCATATGTAAAATGTTTTATGATATGAATAAGGATCAATATTTAAAACAGTAATTTGAAAGATTAAATTTAGTTTCATGATTTTAATGATAATCGCAAACACATATCATTTTATTCAACAACTTGTTTAAATATTGGTTCTAGATAAGAAAATATATTATAATATGTATAATAACATAATATTTATTAATATTAATGGTTTTATTAAAATCTTTGATAATGCTAATGAAAAATTAAAGTGTATCATCCACAATGGTGGTAAATCAACACATCACATACAATATTCTCATTTTTAGCATAATGGTTATAGGAGAGTAACTTTTATGATGAGTTTTTTCATAAAAAAAATTATAATATATATATGATAAATTAGGTTTCATTTAACTGGGATAAGTGATTATGACGAGATAATAATAATAGAAATTAAAATGAAAAATTTAATGATCATGGAAGAGGATTTTACAACCAGAATTATCCTCCTTCAGAACCTCCTGAAGGCCCTTGGTTTTGGGATTTTGGTGTGACCATCAGGTAATGGATGGAGGGAAGATGATTTGGAATGTAATTGGAATGAAATTAAACAAGATACAAGGATTTTTTGTGAGAGGAGAGGAGGTGGTGAGGGGTTATATTTATAGTAGAGGATATGGGTGGTCTATCAATATTTTATTCATTAGTTTATCTATTTGGAATAATATTATGGTTATTTTGATTATTGTCACTAAATATACTAAAATAATGTAGTATAGTTTGAAATTTTTGTATTGTATCATCCTTACATAATCTATAACTCAACAAATAATGTATTTAACTTATGTTATTAATTAATTTATTTCAATATTCAATAAAATTTCAAAAATCATAGAAAAATATAAAAAAATATACAATTTTGTTTTTCATTTTATAGTATTAAAAAATAAACTACACTGTTTTAAACTAATTTTCTAAATATGTGAAATTTAATTTCTTATTAATATCATTATTTATTCGATAATTGCATGTTATAAAACTCTATCATTTTTTATTACACATCATAAAAATAATTAAAATGTCATAAAATTATCTTATAAATATAATACAACAAAAAAATAATTTATGATTCTGTTTAATGAAAATATATTTTCTAATATAATTATCATAATGATAAAATTTTAAATAAATATCTATGAATAAAAAATATACCAACACATAATTTATAATTTAACTCAATTATTTACATGTACAAAGATATAAATATGTCATATTTTCAATAATATGATATCCAAATTTTATTTATAAAGTTTAAATTCCATAATTTCTATAAAAACCATTTATTTCAATATACATTTATAATGAAATTACTATATAATTATATAATGAAACCAAATTATTTTATTAGTACATGGGTATTTAAATTATACACTCCTATAAATTTCATGCTTACACTTTTTATCTACTTATTATTCAAGCGAGTATACTTTTCCCACATAGAATATTCAGATTCCAATGTTTCTTCTTCGACTATGTGGTTTGTCCAAAAAAACCATAACCTGGTGAATTACATTATTCTATAATACTTTTATCCTTGATCAATAATATTAAGATGATTCTCTTCAAAATAAATGTTATCTTCCAGATAAACTACTTTTGGGATAAATACATGAGATGGATTTGGTACATACATTCATAATATCAAAAAAAGAAAAACATTTTGTACCTGTGATAAACTCGGAGGTGAATATACTCGGTAGAAAAAATATCCAATATTCTCCATGATTTCAAATTTTCTAATGTAATGTGGACATAACTTTCCATTATTACCAAATAACATAAAACCTTTCGATGGTGAGATTTTATAGAATACATTATCACCCACCACAAAACGAATTTATTTCCTCTATTTATCTACATAACATTTTTACCTACTAGGAGATAAATTCATGTGTTGTTGGAACAACATCACATTCTCAACCAATTATTTTATTAATTATAGTCCCACCAACTTCCTTTACCTGTCTTCATCCAAAAAAATGTTGGATTAAAACAACTTTAAATATAATTGCTTAACTGGTTCCATCTGTATACTGGAATAAAGACTATTATTGTAAGAAAACTCATCTAAATGAATATATATATCCCATAATGCTTTCAAATACATTTAAAAATGTTGAATATTTTATTCCAATGTATAAATTTTTCACTCATAATTTCCTCCATGTTTAGGATTAAAGGGAATGCTAAAATATTATCTCTTTCCCAACATCATTTTAAGGCCTTTATAAATGTTAGAAGTGATAATGTGATCTCCAAAAAATATAATCTATATAATAACTCCAATTTACTAGAAAATATAATTGATATATATTTAATAATACTGATCTGAAGTCATATTATCTCAAATAGGTAATACATGTATAGATTTTGTTAGTTGATAAACAATACCCCAAATCACAATTTTACCATGAGAATTCATTACTAGTTAGATCATGAAGTACATGGATAATTTTTCACATTTCCAATATGGAATATATAAAAAAACACATTACCCAATTAGGTAATTATCCCTTTTATTTAAATTCTTGTCAAGTCAAACATTTCATTGTAAAACAAACAATATCTTTTTCATCCCATTCCACCAGTAAGTATCCTGAAGGTCTGTATATATTATTATACTGCTAGGATGAACAGAAAATTGAGAAATATGAGATTAACATAACAATAATATCAACAAAGAAGAATCACAGGGGACACGTAATCTATTCAGAAATCTAAAAACAAAATATCTATCATAATTAAATTCTCTAAACATAACCTTTTTCATAGTTCTAATTATATTATAACTCGATGTCTTCCTTGTGTGATTTCATAATTTTTTCTAACTCAAAGGACTTCACTAAAACCTAAAATAAAAAATAGGAATTTTTAGATCCAAAATCATTCAATATAAAATCCATCAGATCCTTAATCAATGCATCTTTCTTTAAACATAACATTGTTAATGTTTCAGGATGTTTTTGACTCATGGAAACTTCCACATTGCTTTCTTTTCTTGGATATGAAATGATCGTGAAATCATAATTAATTATCATTTTAATCCATATTTTATACCTATAGATCAATTTATTATAAGTGAATATATTTTTGAAACATATATTTTTATTATATTTTTCACTTAAACATCCATATAAATTATGCCTCTAAATTCTCAAAGTGAAAACCACAGTTGAAAATTCCAGATCATGTGTGGTATAATTAAACTCAGAATGTTTCAATTGTCTTAAAGAATATGTGATTACCATATCATTCAAAATCATACCACAACCATGTACCTTCAATTAAAATCAATGTTGATAAAACAAATCACCATTTCGGGAATGTAGGGACAAAATTAGAGAACTCAAATATCACTTCTTCGGTTCCTAAAAAAACATCACAATCATTTTTATAAATGAATTTTACCATGTTTTATGTCATATTAGTTCTTGAAATAAATAACTATGTAATGTTTTTAACAATATATCATTAATAACCTATTAATCCACGAAAACTATAAATCTTTGTATCATTTTTAGTTCGTGGTCTTTTATAAACCAATTTTACTTTGGAGGGATTATTTTTTATTCCACATTTGATTAAAATGATCTGATGAAATGAAATATATTTGTACAAAAAATCAAAAAATATTATTAAATTTCCAAATAACTTTTAATCATTTAAATTTTTCAGGAAAATACATATATGTTTTTAATAATCATAATGTATTTTTGAAAACATAAAAAAAATCATCATTAAAAAAGACCAAACATATCAAAATATTAGTGAAAAACACTATTCATGAGATCCATAAATAATGTAGTATATTTTATCAAACCAAAGGTCATAAAAAATATATAATGCCCTTATTTATTACAAAATACTCTTTTGGGATGTCATCCTTCTTCACCTTCATCTGATGGTACCCGGATCTTAAGAAAACCATGGAATATATTGATCTCCTGAAGATGATCAATAGGGTCATCGATATGAGGAAATTGATACTTATCCATAACAGTGACACTATTCAAAAATCTATTATCAATTAAGAGTCTCATGGAACCATATTTCATTTTAATGAAAAAATATGAGCTCACCATGGTGAAGTACTAGAATGAATGAATCATCCATGAAGAAACTCCTACAACAGATTTTTCAATTCAAGAAGTTCCTCATGAGCCATTCAATAATGAGGTTTTAATAGTATCATAGCAATATGAACAAATTCAATCGTAAATTAAACTTCTCAATCAGGTATTACATAGGGAAATTCATAATGAAAAAATAATCTAATTGATTTACAATGGGAACATCCATAATAATAACTACCTATTGTTTTAAAAAAATATTAGAGTGTTAAATATAACTTCCATCTTTTATCAATTTCTAAGCATCAAGATATATTATTAATTTATGGTATAATTCTTATATAAAAATGAAAAACAATTTCAGAAAACAATTCATTATCAATACAATCAATTATATAATGATAAACAAAAATCCAATCCATACCCAGAATAACATCATTATCTACTATAGGAAAAAGAAAATGGTTTTCAGTTATTCTCTTTCCAAAAATAAAACATATTGATTAATATATTTAGTTTTTTATAATATTTCCCTCCATTATTTAACAAGAATCTCCATTATAATTTCATGTGGTGAAATTTCTATTTTTCCTAAAAATTTCTCTGAAATAATGTAATGTGTAGAGCCCTATCAAACAAGACATTAGAAATATCCAAATAAAAAAACAATGTTTCTGATTTCATTTCATTAGATAGACTGACATCTACTAATGTAGTCATAAAGGGTCTTATGAAACCTTTCTTCTTATATTATTTATGCTTTCCATAATTCAGATCTATCTTTGGGAATATATTTTCATAATTGCCCTTATCACCAAATTTAAAACAGTTCAATGAATTCATATCAGAATTCAACATACCATTACTATGATCATTTTCATTTAAATATATTTCTATATATTCAAACATACCACATTGATTTCACTTCCCAGTTTTTTAAGGGATTCCCATGGGTTATTTTTACAACACTATTGACAAACTAGAAACTGTAATTCATTAACTTTTGATTTAATTAAATTATTCTATCTCATCTCCTAACATATATACCTATTTTTTACATTTTTTTAAAGTACACATGATCATCATCAGAATCCATTTATACCCTCTCATAACATCAAAAAAATTTCTCATAATTTTTTAGGATAGTTCCCATTGATATCTTGGATTCAATCAAGAGTAAATATGATTGATTTTTAAATCAGGATCCATAATAAGATTTGGAGAATACATTGATAGGTGGATTAATTTTTCTTCAAAATTTCCATTAAATAATACTCATTTTTCTTTAATTAAATGAATTTATTTTCCATCGTATGTCATAAAAATTGAGTAAAATATAATTTATGGAACATATTTTCAAATATATCCCATTCCAAGGCATCAATAACTTCTATTTCCAAGAGATTATTTAGCATTCACAACCAATTGTCAGGTTAACGTTCCAAACATTAAATATCAAAAGAAATCAAGTGATTATCCATAAAATCAATGAAATCATATATCATTTCAAGGGAATTAATCCATACTTTATCTTCCATAGTGGTAGATGATCTACTAAAAGACGGATGATGTTGCCATATAAAAGCATCCACAATCAATATGTTCCTTTCTGGTAACTATGGTGGTTCACATTCATGAAATCTACGACTATTTATAAACACTATAAACTAATATATTAGTATCATAAACTCTTTGGATCCAATTCTAATCTTTCGAGGTTATAGATTCTGAAAGATATCATCCTCTCAGTTCCTTCCCAGATTAGCTTCTTGGTTTCTTCTAAGGAAAACCAATTTCAAAAGACAAATCTGATCTGATGAAAAATGGTAATCCTTAAATTATATATCGTCTGCTCATAATCATCAGGTAAAAATTATTTATTGTATTCTATTAAAAACATACTAACCTCTAATGTAATCTAAACCATTATCTGATACCAACTATAAGGAACAATCATTAAACATTAAAAATTCCAGAAAATTTTTATAGAATTCACATTATTTCATTCCTAAATAACATTTAATTTATAGTTTTATAGAATTATGAAATAATTCATCAACAAAAAACCAAAATCAATCAATTTATGTACGATAAAAAATATCCATTTTATCTATAATACTAATGTTTTTAATAAAACTTTAAATCCTTTTATGAATAATCTTCACATCAATCATTTTGGCCACTTAATTTTTGTGACCTATCCTTAAACCTTGTGAAACACATTTTAAAACATACAATGAAAATAATAATCTGAGTAAGGGATATTAAAATAAGGTGGTAATTATTTAGTCCATGAATACTTATAAACACATGAAATTAGTTTAAAAAATAGATACTTCAAACGCAATAAACATCATATCATTACTTTGTGAAAACCTGATATATCAATAAAACATAGAATACATAAATAATAAAATATAGTTATCTTGGGGCATTGCATAAAATTTTAAAACTAATGGATACTATATGATTTTTAACCCTCTTGGATGCCTTATAATTTAACCCTTATAGATACCTTATGTTGTAAATATCGTGGATAGATTATTTTTTAATGATATCTATTATAGTTTGATTAACGTTGTGATTGACCTCCAACATAAACAAAAAAAATGAATTTTAGGGAGATATATATCACACCCTTCATCATAAAATATTCCCATGAACTATCATAAAAAATATATATCAAATTAATAATAATATTCCGTATGAATTTTGTGAAAATTACATAATTTAGAAGAGGAATATTGAAGAAACAACCCTTGAAAATATAATATAAAGGAAGTGCGAATAAATTAAATGAATGGAATATGTGAATAAAATATAATTTCACATAATAATACATAATATAGAAAATTAACCTAACAAATAACCTTTGTACTGCATAATAAATGATGTAGAAGGTTAAGAATTGAATCAAAAGTGGCTTATGAATTCCTTTACATAATAATTGAATGATATCCTTTTTGAAAAAAATTGAGATTAATTTGAAAATATAAATTTTATATATATACATAATATAAACACATTAATAATTTTTTTTAAAACATTGTACTAAAATATAAATATTTTTAATAAGAAATCATTAAAACATTGAAAATAATATTTTATTTAATGAGTCCCTTACCTCTGGTTTGCCTTACATCAAACATGCTAAAACCATGTATACAATTGTTAAATGAGTTTTACTAATATATTACAAAACAATGTTCATATATATATATATATATGATATTCTTATGACATCTTTCCACCCATTAATTAATAATTTGTTATATTCATTGTTTTGGTTTCATTTATTTCATGGTTTCTATGGTTGGTTCATAATGGATATTCTTGTTGAATTAAATAAAAAATACATAAGATGAATGTGATGGTAATAATATGTTTCTATAATTTTATAAGATTTCATTTATCAATTTTTATTATATAAAGGTGAATCATTAGATAAAATATTAATGATAATAATTTAATTTATTTTGGTGGTTTTTATGATCATTACAATATTATATCATTTTATCCAGTAGCATGTTTATATATTTGTTCCAAAAAATTAAATAAATTATAATATGTATAATAATTTGTTATATAACCATGATAATAGTTTTATGACTAGGCTTGTGAAGCTAATAAAAAATTAATGTGTATCATCCACGAATGTGGTAAATCGACACATCCCAGATGATGTACTCATTTTTTTATGAAAACGAGGATGATAAAATTATTGATGATAAATTTTTCCATAAAATTGTTAAAATTATAGTATACATAAGATACTAGAGTTTTAATTCGACATGTACAAGGGAATAATATTTTTTAATTATAAAATAAAATATATAAAATTAAAAGGAAATGAATAGAATGATGATTTTACCACTTGATTTCTCATCCTTGATAACGTCATTAAGGAGGTTATTTTTTCTTTTTTGGGGACACCAGGTCATTGTGAACGTGGTTAAGAGTATTGGGATTAAAATATCAATGAAATTAAACTATATTCAAGAACATGAGGTGTGAGGAGAAGAGGTTTCGTGGGTGGTATTAATAGTGTATTATAAGGTATTTTCTAACCGACCAAATGGCCTGAAGGCCTTATTTTTTATTTGTTTTTGATAACACCCTTTTCAAGGGATTATACAAAACCCATACAAGGCCTATAGTCATATAGATTACATTTTAATCAAGGAGACATTACAAGACTTGTATGTCTTATGAAAATCATACAGTCTATGGAAACTTGAAACAACCCCTCCACATCATCAGCATCGTGATGAGCTCTCCATCATGGCAAGGATTTTTGGCCAGATTCCTTGTGTAGTGATGCATAGGACTGATACCAAATGTAATGTCATACACTCTTATCCTTCCAAATCTATTTTCGATTCCTAGGTAAATGTGCCCTGCTCTTGAATCATCTTATTAAGTCGGTTCCTTGTAGAATATGTCTTGGAATATTTTAATCAGGTGGCCCTGAAGGGCTTCAGGGTGGACGAAGGCCTTAGAGGTTACCCAACAGCCTTACTAACTCGAAGACCCGGGTTGGACAAAGGCCTTAAGGACTCCAAGCCTAAACTGGTGTCCCAAGGTGAAATGTTATGGCTGATATAGTACCGAACAGTAACTGCTACAACACCTGTTATAGCAGGAATTCTACATTACTGCAACAATACTGATACAGTAAACGAAATTATGCCCCTTACTACTTTCAAACATGGGTCTAATGAATGAATTTAGAGAAACATCATCAATGGTATGAGGATCATGTTCATTTATTATCATTATTATGTTCATTAGTTTATTAATTTAGCGCAAGACTATAAATAATTTGAGAATTAACACTAAATATATTAAAATAATCAAGTTTAAATCAATATCATGAGATTACATCTTCCTAACATCATCCATTACTCAATAAATCATGAATTTTTATTGTATCTTTAATTACCATAGTGCACTATTCACTAAAAATATAAATATTTTTTAAATATTTCAAAAATTAATCCTAAGCATTTTTAGATTTGTAGAAATAAAAAATGAAATCCATTTTTTGAAATTAATTTTTTTAATAATAAATATTTAATTTTTATTTAAATTCATAATTTCGTTGAAAAAATATAGTTTTAAAACTATTACTGCTATTTTAACATGTTAAAAAAATGATCATAGGGTCATAAATGTTTCTAACAATCATAAGGAAAAATTAATAATTTATAAATCTATTTTGAGAAAATATATTTTCTTTTTTATCACTATATTAATTATAAAGTTTATTTAAATATTTATGACTCCAAAATTACCAAAAAAATATTTTATAATTTTCAAAAATAATTATTTACTTATTTAATGATATAAATATATTATATTTTCACAAATATGATGGATAATTTTTATTTATAATTTCTTACAATATTTTAGTATTCTGTTAGCCATATTGATACACCTATTGATAATGTTACTATTAATATGTTCAAGTTGCTATTACATCAGTCCAAATTCTAGAATGTCATTAAATACCACTTCATTATTTATAGATTTATAATGAATATTAGAATTTAAATCCAAAATTAATAGAAATTATTTTTTAAGTACATGGATTATTATATATTTGGGAAATTATATAAATTCTAAAAAAATATTCAATAAAATTATTTATGTTAATTATATTACAACTCATTTATATGAGAAATTCATTATACTTATGAAATGATGGGAGGGTCCCACTAAACCAACTCTATGTATTGGAATGTATCATGGGAAAACTATATTTAGTATTGTCTTCTGTTTTACACATTAATGTCATATTTATTTGAATTATTCGACAAAATTATGTTTTGGATATATGATAGTATGCATTACCCTCATTATGAGATTATATATTTATTTTTATTAGATTATTTTAGTAATTACGATATTGAAGGGTATTTTTTTTGTATTGAAATTATGGAATTATTTTACTTCTAATTATTTCCATTTGTATTATTATTACAATATTTATGATATTTTATAAGAATACCCTTACTTTGCATCAGATATAACCCTTTTCACATGCTTATTTTTTAATAGTATTTTAATAAAGATATAAACATTGATTTGTAGTGATAATCTACGAGATTAGTGGTGTTCTCATGAGATGTCAGATGCTTTATCATATGATTTAAATTTTAATGAATGATTTCTATACGTTTTTAGTTCTCCAAAACTTATAAAATATTATGACTTTTTGGATGGAATAATTTTTATATAATTCAAATTATAAAATGTTAAAATCTACTATTTACTATTAGGTCTTGGGTTTATATAGTTATTATATGAGGATGTGACATGTAATCCTTGAAAAAAACATTTTAGGATGAAATATATTTGGAAACATAACCCAATAATGGACAATGAGAATAATAAAAATGATTCAAATATTATTATTTTGTAATTAGGTATCCATAAATATAAAATTTATGTTATGTATTACACTAGATTCGATGTTAGACTATCTGAATCATAATATAATATAGTGTATACCATTTTTTCAAAATAGTTCATAGTGTAAGAAATATAATCAATATCAATTAATAAAATCCCTATAAGAATTTACCATAATAGAAATATAATGTTACTAGATAAAAAGCTATATATGGAGATCAAAAAAATATAACTATATTCGGATAACTGTCAAATGTTTTGAAAAATGAACATACATGTGTGGAGAAGCCTTATAATCTATTACTTTGTCAATCAATGTTAGACTACTTCAATCATCTACAACCTCTATCCTTTAAGGAGACTAAAAATGTATTTATAGGTGAACAGTGGATTAATTCCTTAGATATGAAATATATCTCTTTTGGATGATTGGAACATGGGATTGTTTTAATGGAATATTTTCATCTCTTAAGAGAAGTAAAACAATTTTGGTTATTTTTTGAAAATAATATGAAGTTTGAAGAAAGAAAAAACATGGAATAAAATTATTTTGACCAGTTATTTTGAGAAAAATATTTCCCTAGATATTAGTGAGTGGACTCATCGATAAAATTCATGATTATAAAAAAAATGATTATTAGAGTGTTGGTAATTTTTAATCAATATTCACAATGATACACATGCATGTTTTAGACTATATACATAATCCAAAGATCAATATTGAATGATACACATATGAGATTGACATGGCCTAATGAAGGGAAATAGTCTACCAAATATTTTCATTTTATGATGATATTTTAACTCTTTCTGTCATGAAAAATAAATAATTTTCAATTTATTCTAGATTTTAAAAGGAGTAAGAGAATAATAGTTCATGTAAGTAGTCCTAATATAGAAATATGAACATGGGTAATAATGTAAGAATCAGAAATAAAAATTTATTTTTTTTAAATAATAATCATTGAACTTTATTTTTTGGAAATTAGAGTTTTCTACATTTTTTTGGGATATTGGGAACCCGGGTAGTCATTCCAAGTGAACGAAAAAATAAAAAAGTTTAATTATTCAAATTTCAAGAGATGGGACTTTATGGAAATGATTATCCTATTGATATAGTGAAACTTCCCTAGAAAATGAGAAGTTATAAATTCAAAGCACAAAACATCACGATATAATAAGATGATGTTCCCAATGATGTGGTTTCAGTTGTATTAGTGATACCACAATCCAAAAATTATTTTTCAACAAGATCATATTAGGAAAAAATTATGGACTATAATTTCTAATTTTTTTACCAAACCTATGGTTGAATTTGATATATTCATAGTATTGACTGAAATAAAAATATAATGAAATAAATGATTAAAAATAGAATATAATTATAATTTAGGATGAAGATATTAAATTATTTATATATGGGGGGTACTTCCCCATATATTTATTGTCTATATAGACCTCTAGTAGATATTATAAATGTGATTCATGAGAATAATAAAAGAAACAACCTATGGATGAAAATTTTAATCATCTAATTTAATATATACATATTTTATAGAAATACATTGATGTATTTACAGAGATATTACTTCAATATAAACCAAATTAGATTGTTTATTTTTCCATTGATTTAATCCATGATTCAAGACTAACATTAACAAAACACTATAAAATTACCATTATATATGTAATGTCATGGAAATTTCCATGTTTTATGTTTGAATATTATATAGATTATTTTGAAGACAATGAGCTAAGATAGCCTATGATTATTTGGCACAATGTTTCATAAATAAATATATGATATATAATTAATAGAATAAATAGTAAGAAAATAAGGATTTTCAAATAGTGTTCAATAACTCCTGAATGGATGCCCAGATCATAAATCTTAGGGCACTGTTGAGTTTATACTGTGGGTTTTACCCAAGGTGTGATGTTTTTTTGTGCGAGAAATTTTTGAAAATTTATTTATATGTGTAAATAAATAAATAAAATAATTTTTTCATTTTTTTATTTTTTTTGTTTATTTTGATTTAAATATTCATTTTTCATTTATGAATGTTGTTATGTTATTTCCATAGGGTTTCCCACTAAAACAATAGAGATTGAAATGACTATTGAAGATCTCAGTTGATGAAAAAAGATAGATCGAGACAAGCACATTGTTCGTTGTGCCAATGGATATTGGGGATCTCTTAAATTACTATAACTAAAAAATGTTCATCATAGATTTATCCACACACCATGTAGGATGTTTTTTTCTGTGATTTCCATCATGTCTCAAAATTACAAATGACGGAATATAAATACCATAAAAAATTTTGATACATGCATCAGAATTAGATTAAAATTGAAGTAATTTAATAATTTTTCATTGTAATTTTATTCCACTTCCTTCATCTTATTTTATGAAAAAAAATAAATGAAAAATGAAAAATGGAAGACGTTCATTATCACATTTTATAGTTTATTGATCTTCACCTTTTCTCTACATGATCATAAAAGTTTTTCCATTGGTTTTTTGGTTCAATGAATAACCATTATTTTTTCATTGTGTTACTATTATTTAGTGAAATAGATAACTACATTTGGTACAATTCTTGATCATTGGTATGACCATGGTGTTGTGACAATGATCGATAATTGGAGGTGTATAGAAACATATTTTTGGGTTTTGACATTCTTGTATTTTGAATCACGATGTTAGTGGATCAATGATCCAATTTACAAGAAGATTGAAGTCCATTGTTCCATAAATCAATGTTAACATGGACTTACCAAACCATAATATACAAGATCATAACAATGGATACAGATCTTGTCAAGCAGTTGATGGCCTGGATGAGATCTAGATTGATATGAAAAATTATCGTGCAACACAACATTTACATCGAGATTACATGATTTGTGGATCCCTCTCAAATTTGGATTGGTTTTTGGGATGAATTTATTGATCAAAATTCTAATAAACCATATCACACAGAATGTGACCCTTTTGTGATGGATTTATATTTACATCATTGTGTATAATGTCACTTGAAAAAGTACATTTCTAGGGGAATGATATGTAATCAAACATAGAAACTGCAACCTATCATGTATTAGAACTTGGGAAGGCCAAGAACACATACACTACCATGATATATTGGAAGGGTTTCATGTGTATAAAATCTGATTTTAATTCTTATTCATGTTTTGAAATTTGATACTTATACTCCATGAGAGGATTTACCACATTGTCAAAGAAGGGAATTTCTTGAGATGTCGTGCACCACAAGTATACACCACGTACCCCATTCAAACGAGTTTCTAGCAATTCGTTTCCTTAGTTTAGACCTATTTTTGTTGAATGTGTTCCCTTAGTCTATCCCCTTGATAAAAAATGTGTAATTATATCCACATAATAGTATTGTGACCCCCTCTAGAGGATGAGTCTTATATAGAGTTAGGGTGTCCCTCATGAGACTGAAGTGAGATCCTCTGTAATCTTTATTCACTTGGAGGGGTGTGTGGAATCAATGTGCCTCCATAACTAGTTCATTATACCACCATATAGGAGGATATATTTATATTGATTTTATTATTATTGAAATATGAACCCCTATGTAGTGGGTTGATCAAGATTGGGTTCTCGGTGTCCTCTTAGTGGTTCTGGGCATGACCACCTATATGAGTATAAGGATCTTCTTATAGCAGTTAGATATTTTGGGTGGGTCCTAATGATCAATAACTCTTCATAAAGTGTCTATGGTGATATCATATCTTGTGGTGTGGGTTTTCCATATAAAATCATTTCCTCCAACATAATCTTGTGGCTAGTAGTTGGTTATTATTTTCAAGTGTTGTGGTGTATTCCATTATTATATATATATATTACTTTATAAATTTAATTTTTTATATTTTATTGAGATGAATATATAAGGTTCTTTAATTTTAGTTAATTTATGTCGTCTTATTATGTATTTTTATACTCAACCTTACATGGTATTATGTAACATGTGTTGTTTCTTGTGTAGAGAACAACCCAATTGAAAGAATCTAATGAGGATAGGGAGAAATTGGAATGTCGTACGACCTTAAAAAACCTATTGTTCACTAAGATGTTTGAATTGACATTATTCATCATCCTCTGAGAGTGTTAGAATCATTATTATTTTGGTATCTCTTGTAATTGGAAATTTTTTACACTTTCATTAATTTATTATAGTACTCTATTTTGGGATACAAGATTTATTCATGAAATTTATCAGTTATTTTACATTTTTTTATTATATGGGTAGGGATATTTGTGTGTGTATAGGTACATTAGGCTAATCCCTAACATTTTTGGGGTCTTACAACTTGGTAATGGTCACAATATCCTATCATATTTGAGGTGATCTTGGGTAATCATTGGTCTGACCTCAGGGGTTTTGGTCATGACAGAGTGGTATCAGAGAAGTTGGTTATACCATAGGAATAGAGTTGGTTAGTTTGGTATGGATAATAGTTTCTAGTGTTTCATGTTCAGATTTAATGCTAGGGACTCATTGTTTGTACAATGGCTAACATATCCATGCACCAGGGCTTTGGTCAAAAACATTTTGACTCAGTACATGTCAACATGTTTGTGTGGAAATGTTTTAGTGAATGAATCATATAGTAATTGGTAGTGGAATCCATTTACTTATTGATTAAGATCCCCATAGATAGTACTTATATTGTGGTATATATATTTTTTATTTTAGGATTCCTGCACATAGGTAGCTAGAAAGGATTCCACTACATGATCAAAAGGATGAACTGCATAGTGAAAAGGCATCATTACAATTTAATGTAACATATATATAACCATTGGGTGGTTACCAACTAGACCACCACCAATTGAGTAGTGATTAGTATTGTAATTACTAGCTAATGATGCATGAATTTTGAGTGTGTTTCATGAGTTTTAATGGTAGTGAGATTCCAGGTTCTAGGGAGAGCTAGACCCCTAGGCGGAGAATGACTATATAGAGGTGGTCAATCCATTTTTACCCTTGTTATCATGCCTATATAATTGATAGTTTTCCCCATGGTATGTATTATTTAATGATATCATGGTTGATGGTGTAGTTTGATGACTCAGTATCATGATTAGACAACTCTCTCCTAGTGAGACTTTAAGAATCACTTCAAGGATGTGATGAATGTGGAAGCATTGTGATTGGTATTAGTATATGATATTATGAATCTATTGTAGGGACATTTGAATATGGAAGATTACACACCATGGATTATTAATCTCTCACATTACTCCATGGATATGGTGTAGGATCAGATCTATATAGCTTGGACCATTGTGATATGATTTCACTAGAACATCCAAAACTCAAATTTCTCTATTTACATTTCCACCTATGCTGGGTTCATGAGAGATAAATTATTGTATAAATAATTCTATAAATGCAGAACTTGCAGTTGGTGTTATAAGTATGCACCCACTAACATAAAAATTGGCAGTATTTACCCGATGGTAATCTTATAATACATGCATGTAAGACGTTTCAGGTGGTTATCCTAGGACTTAGGGTAATTGGTGAATGGATCCTAGTGTGTCTGGAATAAAATGAGTGAGATGTTCTATTTATCGTAGGTTGGTTGGAAAATTATGGCTTGGGATTGTCAAACTTGTTTTAAAACTGATCATGAGATGGTCAAGGGACAAACATGACAAAGAAAAAGGTAAGACCATGGTGATACATTGGGAGATGTATGTGGAATAGGGGTTGGAAGTGTATCTAGTGGTCATAAAAGGATTGAAATATTTCCCCCACCACCCCCATGTAGTCTCTTACAAGAACATAGAGCTAGTGGTTAGGGATAAGACTAGCTATAATATAAAAAGGATAATGACCATGAGGCATAATTGACGACATGAGGTTTGATCATTGTATTTTTCTAGTTTATATTTAGTATTTTTATACATAAGTGTGATTCATTCCTTAGATGACCGTTTTTTAGTTCAATATTAGTTATTATGGTTGAACCATTATCTCAAACAATGTATTTGGAGAATCCAATAGGCAGTGACCCAGGGATCATGCACTTGTGTCAATAGTGTGATTTAATGCTTTGCGGTGATAGATTTTCATAGGATCTATTATTTTTAGAAATCAGGAATTATTATTTCATCTTACATATGGGTGGTCTATCTGCAATTAATTCCTAAATATAATCTTTTATAAGGAGGTTTTGAGGTGTTTGAAATGATCGAATGAAATTTTTCTTTTTGGGTGAATAGTAATCCTTGAAAAAGAAGGATGAGCCTAAGAAAAGATGAGTGTATCCAATTACTCACTAATTGGATACCATAAATATTGGAGTAGTGAATTCATTGGGCTAACGGTTTCATACAATTGTGGTGATGTATAGAAACATCAATCATAAGGATTTGTGAGGTTAACTTCCCTGTTGAGATATAGGTTTATGCATCGACTTGAATCCTAGGATAGAATAGATATATTCACATGCATATCGGATGGCTCCTATAGACCAATGGGAGCGAAGGAAATAGTTAGAGGACATATAAGAGATCTGATTTTCTGAAAAATTGGGTTTCCCCAATATAAGAACCATTTTTGATTTCTAAAAATGTTCATGGGATCATGAGTTTATGTGTGGAATACTGGAATTTGAATTTTGTGATTGTGGATATTAATTATACACTACCATGGATTCACATTCTCTTTTATCATTTGAGAGGAGAATAATATTTTTCAAATATTGGCCTCAGATTAGTCAATCATCAACTATTAGTATGGGACCTAGTATAATGAAGATGACATTCAGATGTCACTACAGTCACTATGATTACTTGGTAAGAATTTTTAGTGTGATGAACATCTCAGTAGTATTCATGTGACTCATATATTATATATTTTAGGATTTCATAGCATGATTCGTTATGGCCTTCATCTATGCAGACAAGGGTATTCAATGTTCGATAAGGAGCACATGACACACTTCAATATGGTCCTAGAAACTCATAGGGATCCTCGATATTATAAAAATATCTTAATGTGTAATACTTATATTTGAGAGTTATACTTTATTGGACACGTCTTCTTATAGAATAAAGTAATTGGGGACCTGATAAAGGTGTAGTTAATGATTTCTTGGTGGCAACACAATAGTTATACTAAGGTGTTGTGTTTCATTGGTTTGGAAGGGTATTATCGTATGTTTGATGTAGATTTATCCATGGTGGATGATGGTTTAGATATAGAAGGGGAAAAACTTTTTGTGGAGAGAAATGTTGTGGCATAGATTTTTTGTGATGAGGTAGAGGATGAAAAGTGCTCCGAGATTGAGATTTATAGAGTGGGTTTTCAACTACATAGTGTTATGTCATAAATCAGGGAACTGGATTGGTTGTGTTGTGATACAATGAATCAAAATTATTTCATATTTTTCATATAAGTTGAGACCATATGTGGGGAACTAAGAAATCTAGGATCATGAGTTATGGGTGATGGTATTTTCATAAAAGATTTAGAAAAACTACATGATGGGTATGTTTTTCTTCATTAACTATGACTACAAGTGTCTTGAGTATATATTTTCAAAAATTTATATAATCCTGAGACATAAGACATGAATATAGTTCTTCTAGGTCTATGGAATTGTTATTTTTATACTAATTGGTTAGTTAACATGTTGGAATATTCTCCCAGTAAGAGATCATGTTCTCAGTTGTTGGCTGGGGCTTAATAGAAGTAAGTTTCACAATAGTTTTCCTTATTAGAAAAGTATGGTTCTTCATGTCTTTATTCCATGGTTTTTCCCCACCGCATTTACTTTTTTTCATGTATGCTCAGTGTGGAGATTCTAACTATGAGACCTTAGGTACTCATATATCAATGAGATGTGTTCCTGAGGTATATTATGAATATGGGGAGCATGCTATCCTTTTTAGATGATGGATAATGGTAAATTTGATTTTGGGGGATGAGGTGAAGAAATAATTTCATATATAAAATTTGGTTGTATATATATGTGTATATCATATGTACCCAGAACCCTACCATCAATTTTGCGAGCAAGACATTAATCTGGGATTTGCATAGTTTTTCTCTACATGCCTCAAATGTGAAAAGGTGAAGTCAGGGAACCATGATCAAAAAGGTTGATATTAACCCCTAGGGGTTATAGAGTATAATAAATAGGGGATATTAATGAACATCATTATAGGATTACAATGAATTTCTAGGGAACATGCTTCCATATGTGTGATCATAAAATGAATCACGATTTAATCACACTTCTTATTAATTCAAGAGAATCAATCAGTATAGATATGGTGATACCTCAATGTGTAATAAATATTATGACTCCATGGAGTTACAAAATGATGGTGTCAGAATGTGATTCTCACTTCACATCTCAGTTATTAAATGAATTTCATGAGGTCATTGGGAATCAATTATTATTGAACACCACATTTCTCCCCAAAATGAATTCTAGATAAATAAGACAATTCTATTCTTGGAGGAAATGTTGTGGGCTTTCATGTTAAACATTTTTTATAGGTGGTATGATGACCTAATCTTGATTTAATTTGCATTAAAAAGTAGGTACCATTCCACCATTAGTATTTCACCATTCGAGGATTTTTATGGAATATCATATTAGTTACTAATTTCTTGGATTTAACTCGGTGAATCAACATTTATGGTCTTGATGATTCTTAGAGAAACTACAGAGAATGTGAAGATAATCCAAAATTGGATGAAGAATGTGCAGACCCACAAAAATATTATGAGGATAGATGACATAAACCATTGATTTCCAAAGAGGGAGACCATGTGTGCATGAATGTCACACAGTATTGATGGTTGAGGATAATTGGATTAAATGGAACATTGTCTCCTTTTTCATTATTCCATACTAGATTTTGCATAGAGATGACAAGGTGGTGTACTACATAGCACTGCCAACATAGTTTTACCTGGTACATGATGTCTTCCACTTGTCACAACTGAGCAGGTATGTGCATCAACTATTTCAAATTATCATCTTATGCGAGTTCTATATCATGGATGGATATATAATTTTTTAAGACTCAATATAGATCACCGATATGAAGTATATGATCCAATATGGATGATTGGTTACCCATGTTCATGTCTGGTGGTGGTATATGAATCTTCAATAGAGAACCTTGAAGATGAAGACCAAATTCGAGCCCGATACCATCAACATTTTTAGTAGAATTTTGTAATTTGGTGATCAAAATCCCTCTGGTGGGGAGAATATAATTTCATTAACGTTATATATATTATTTTTAGATATTATATGGTTTATTTTTGAATCGTTTATCTAATTCAACATCTAATTTTGAGTCTCAGTTTTCCTAAAATAAATGATGTAAATATAATATATATATTCGATAAAACAAGAATGATGTTTTACTAAAAAAGTGGAATAAATCTTGAATGGGAACCTATATTAAAAACATTATGTCACAATTAAGTTTAAAATGTGGGTTTTATCCTAGGAATTACATAATCATTATCATCATATGGCATCAAAAAATAATTAATCATAGTATTATACAAATAAAATAAATTGATATATTTATTTTCGTTGTTTATATTAATGTAGTGATTGATTTATCTTATCACTACGTGCTTATATGATTTCTTCATGGGATTCCATTAAAACATTGATGATTCATACAAGTTTTGGAGAGATTTATTAAATAAGGATGATAAGTCAGGACTTGATCATGGATTGTTTCACCAAAAAACATTGTGGATCTCATTAACAATAGAAACACAACAGTTATTTATAAATGAATTATATAAAATCTTGGTAGTATGATTTTTTATTTCCACAAAATTTCATAATCACAAATAAAATCCCAAAAATATGACATATAGTGCTGATATCTACCTCATTGGTATATTTAAATTAAAGGATGTTTATAATTGTTCATTGTAATTTTATTCATCTTAGTTTTTATTCTTCAAAAATTATTTTTCAATGCTGAAGTAACAAATGCAATGTTTTGTTCCTCACATCATGTGGTTTATGGATTTCTTCCCCAATTATTCATACATTCTTCATGGTCGTTTTCTTTTTTCATGTAGTTCGATGAAAAACAAGTATTTTGACATTGTGTGGTCTTTAATCAGTGAATCAAATCAATACCACTCCTGAATTTCATGATCAATTATGTGACTAAGGACAAAAAATAGTGGTGGATGATCATAGGGAAATTAGAATTGATTTACGGAGTCGATAATTAAATTTTTTTGATGAAAATTGATGGTGGATCAAAGAGATGATTTCCAAGAAGAATCAATTCATTTTTTTTATCTATCATTGTTGGAAAGTATAGGTCGAACCCAATATATAGGTTCAGGATAGGGAAGGAACACAAAAAAATCACAAGATAGAATGAATGGAATCCAAATGGATCTAGATAAATTTAGATAATAATGACATTGATGTCATGAGTATATTCAATGAGTATATCTCTACAGGGATGCAAGGGTTTTATGATTGAGTTAAGGATGACATGGAGTGTGAACCCTTTCACATGGAATGTGACATCTATCACATGATGATTGATACCTCCATGATGGATTAGTGTTTACATTATATAGTACACAGAAATGTGAGAATGTACATGTCTATATCCACATCATGTAAAAAATCACGGACATAGTTACCTATTCATGAATTCGGTCAGGGGAAGATCAGGTATAACTACATGTCCATTTGACCCCATAAGGGTATTGTGTGCCTCCGAATATTATTTACTTATTTTATACTCCATGTTTGATGATAATTACATGAAATGATATGATTTACTACACATTCATACATCATGATAGCTGGAAATGTCTTCCACCCTTTATAAATTCCATGTACCCCTCCCCCCTTCATGAGTGCTTTTATCTTTTTTCACATTACCTAGACCGGTATTGGTGGGGTTTTTCCATTGGTTCATTCACCTAAGGGTAAATTGTGAAATTATATCCACATAAATATATTTTCAACCCTATATAAGTCAACTCTCATATATAGTTATGTGGTCCCTCTATGAGACTCAAGTGTGGTCATATACAATCTTTTATCCATACGTGGGTTTATTTGGAATTGTCATGACTTCCATAAGAAGGGACATAATCATTTATCTAAGAATATGTATCTATATAGTATATGGTATGATTTACATATGCTCCACTATGTAGACGAATGATCTATATTGCGTTCATGGAGTCCACCGATGATTAAATTTGGCTGTTTCGATTACAAAATGATATTTATATTTTTTTTAATTGAGAAGATTTTACTTTGGGATTCACGTTTAGAGATTTTGCATAGTCCTATTATGATTTTTTATCATCACTTTGTATGTTATTTTCTATCACATGTCGTGTATTATGTCAAAATTGACCTAATTAATAGTGTCCATGGTGGAAATGGAGAAGGTGGAGCTTATCTGTAGATCTAAAGGCCGAGGTGTTCACAAGATCTTACTTTTTTAATTTATTCCATGTCCTTGGAACAAGTTAGAGTCTTTACAGTTTTTGTTTTGGATTATATTTGGACCATTTTCATGCTTTATATACTTTACAATATGTATTATATAGTGGGATCGGATATGCATTCATGCATTATTTTCAGTTTTAAATTTCACTATTATGTTTTCATTGAGAAATGTGAATGTGTATAGGTAAATTAGGATAATTCATCCCATCATTGGTATATTCATACTCTGCACTGATTTCCAACAATTGGCCTATTTTTGGTGGTTTTGTGGTAGTCACAGGTTGGACCTCAGCAGGACGGGTCAAGAAACTAGATTTATATGGGTTTATGGAAAAAATAAAGGATTTTAGTGGTCATGGTTTTATATGGCCTACAATTCGACCTTGGGGATCCCATGATATTTTATTTAAATAGGAATATGAATAACTAATGTAATTAATAGATTATTTGTTACTCAATGATATTATGACAATGAACAAGTACCATCTTCCTCACATTGATCACTAATTTGACCAACATCATGGGCGTAAATCATTTTCAATGATTGATGATCATTGTGGATATCATTAGTTCTGAGTAATGATGAAATAAATTTCATATGAATTATTTTGGAATGATTTTTTTATAGTATGATGTTTTATTATTTCTATTAGGACTGAATAATTAACCATATATTTGTATGGAACTAACGAAATAGTTTTAATGGAACATGTAGATAATATTTTGGGTGAAATTATTTTTTATATCTTATTGTACTCTAATAACATATACGACCATATGATCCACTTGAAAATAATTCTATTGTAACATTGATGATAATATATATAAGGTAAATTTAGAATCTCTCAAATATGGATTCAAATGTTTTATTTTAATGTCCACATGGTCTATATTGATGGAATCTCAATTGATCTTGAGATGAAAAAGGTCATCCATGAGTAGCCTATAGTAATGAAAAAAATTGATATATATATTTTCATTGGTTTGGTTTGTTACTATCAGTGATTTTTTGAAAATAATTTGTGATTACCTGACATGTTAACCTTAATTACTAATAGATGGTATTTGTTTATTCGAAAAAAGGAATGTGAATAATGATTTAAAAAATTAAATATATTATTGGTGAATTATATGATCCTAAATCTTCCAAAAATGATTTATTATTTATATATATTAATACATCATGTATTAGACATGGTTATGTCCTTATTATTAATGTCAAAGTTATTTCATATTAATCAAGGAAGTTAATAATTAAAGAACATAATGTTACAACTAATAATATTTCCTTATAATCCATGTAATATTCTATGATTATATATAGACACTACCTATATAGTTAAATATGTGAGATCTATATAGATCAAAATAGTTTCACGTACACCATCTCAAAAAAATAACTCTACATGAATCCATGTCAATTGATCGAGCAACCAATGGATTATGTTTTCCCACTACAATAATTTTTGTGGAATAAAATTAAGGTTGTAGATGATATAACCATGGCGGATCATAGAATAGTGAAAAATATAAATACTTATAGGGATCCTCTATTATGGTATCCATTAATGATGGATATAGAAATTATTATCGAAGGAGAAATATTAGAGTTTTTTAAAATGATTTTCAAACCATCTTTTTTATAAAAGATAAAAACGTATCCATTATATTTGAAGGGAATTAGAAATATAAATATAGGTGAAAATATGTGAAATATCCAAATATTATATATGGAGAGAGAATTACAAAATTTTGAAATAGAATTTGTTTTCCCTCAATAATTGAGAAAAAAATAGAATTTTTCGATTATTTTGAAATAATGAATTAATCTATATAAGTTGTTAGTATAATGATGTATATAGTTATGAAGGAAAATTTTGTTTGGATTATATGATGTGGTAAATTGTTGAAATATCTATAAATATGTTTAGTTTATCAAAAGGAGAAGCTAGGATACAACATCTCAGAGGATTCATAAAATAGGTTCCTATTCCTATAAGAATATGTGATGAAATTACAATAAAATTTTTCTCAAGATTGTCAAACACTCCATTAATTAATGATTTGATATAAATTATTTATTATAGAATTTCCAAATATAATCATTTTCTTAATATAATATATGATTGTCCACCAATGTTACCTAACCAACTCTAAATTAATGAAGTTGTAAAACATCTCAGTGAACAATAATTAATTGAGTTGGATCGTGATAAGTGATTTAAATTCAAATGTTGAAGAATTATTTCAGAAATAATTGATAGTAAGCTTAATTTGAAAATATATTATTACACAGAAACTGATGGTTTTTTAAAAGGACTATAAAAACATCCAAATATATGTTGAGGTTATTCTTAGATTAATCTCATCATATACTTGATCAATATTTTTCTATTGTAAATGTCTCTAAATGAAATTGCTTCAATTAAATTAATCAAATTATGTTTTAGGAAGTGTAATAAGGAATTATATGTCACCCACCAACCTATTAGTAATACGACTATGAAAGGTATATTAGAATTTTATAACATGTAAAGGAAGTAATATAAATTTTAATGACAATTCAATACCATATAAATTCAATTTTACATTGAAATAAGTTCTATGTCGATAAATGGATGAGTGATTTAGAATATGAAATATGAAATTGTGTTTTCCTAAATATATATCCATGGAAGGTTGTTATAAGAATTTTCAACAAATGAATAGTAATCCCTACATACTTAAGTCCACATGAAATCCCAGAAATATATGGATTTGTGGCCTATTATTTTGAAATTTTACCTACATACTCAATTTTAAATGATGTGTTCCACATATATTTGATATGGAAGTACATGTTGAACCCAGTGCAGGTTATCATTTATAATGAATTAATTTTTTAAACTAATTTTATATATTTTGATGAGCCTATCCAGATTCAAGACACTATTAATCAACCATTAAGGAATAGGATGGCTCGACTAGTAATGGTAAAATGGGAAAAATAATAAGATGAATGAGTTGAAGTAGTGTCCACTGGAAATTATGATGAACAACTACCCAAATGAATTTATTAGGTAGAATTATATAAAAATCAAGTTCAATTCTATGTTGATGGGTGGGAGAATGCAATAGTTGAAAGATTTATGGTCATCAATTTCAAATAAATATAATATTATTGATATATTGCATTGCACATTATTCCATGTTCAAACAAACAAAAATCTATTATTATGTGGCCATTATAACCTATCTATAAAATTGGCCTGTATAAATAGTATAAAATAAATTTGTTTAATGTATATGATCAATAAATTTATATATTTAATTCATTTATTATAAAATGATTAGAAATAAAAATATAAAAAATTATATTAATTATTGTTCAAATGTACAATTTATTCATGCATTAAATATTTTAAAATCATAATTAATTAAAATATTATATATTAGTGAAAAAATAATTAATATATTATATTTTAAATTAAATTTTTAATCAGTTATATAATATTTTTAATATGAATGGGACAAGAATAAACCTAGTTTTTTCATAAAAACAACATTTTCAAAAATAGCGTTTTATCAAATTTTACTTACTTAATATGTTATTAATTATACAAAATTATTTCAAAAAAATTTGATTAAATGGATTCAATATTAATAATTAATATGAAAAAATCCATTAAATATGTCACATTGATTTGTAAACATTATGAATAGTAATTTTTGAAATTATTATCAATTCAATAATCGTTAAATAAAGCTAATTGACATTAAAACTCCTTGATAAGATGTACATTTTTCATCATCATTAATATTGTGATAATTTAATTAATTCCTTAACAAAATATCCTTTTAATTTATTTGTTTAATAATAAAATTTCTATGAAAATGGTATGTATATTATATAAATTATTTACTATTACTAAATGTAACATTCTTTGTTTTTAATATCTCTTATGTGTCCACATTAAGATAGAATAAAGAATTAGTGAACATGAATGTATATGTTTATTTTAATGAATTTATAATCACTATATAACATATTTAATGTTTTTACAAATTCTATAATTACATTCAATTATAATGCAATTCTAATACAATATTTATTTAATTAACACCAATATAAAATAAATGAATTATAAAATAGTACTTTTTATATAAATTTAATTAATTACTATGTAAAAAAATAACATATATATACATTTCAAAATAGATAGGTATGCAACTATTATATTTTAATTCCCCATATGTATTGATTTAGTTGATGTAAAATGAAATTAATATTGTATGAATTTACAAAAATGATATTTTATGAAAATAATATTATATCAAATTATAGAAAATTAATAAAATCTATAAATAAGAAAATTTTGGTTTGAAATGGTCAAAACATTTAGAAATGTGACAATTATTATAAAATGTAAACCTTATATTTAAAAATTAATACTCTTTAATAACCAAATTGTCGTTAGAATTGTTAAAATTTAAATAGATTACCTTTGATCTAATCAAGATGATATGGTTAAAATTTATAAAAAACTTTTCCAAATTACATTTCTTGATGGGATTTATAAAACATAATACCCATTTCTAACATATCAGTACATTTAATTTAATTTATCATGATAATAAATTAATTATAAATTAATATTTTCTAAAATAATATAAGATCCCCTCAACTAAATTATTAAATGACACATCCTCCCTCAAATCTCCACACCCCATTAAGCCATCTTGATCAACCAATACCAACCCATTTATGTTATAAAAAACATTCCCATGTTTTTTATGTTCATCACATAGAAAAGGTATATCCTTAAGTCCACTGAGAAGAGATCTAAAGAAGGTGTCTTGATGAATAAGAAATTATCTTACTCCACTTTATTATACAGTATCTTCAACCACTTATAAATCCCAAGAAGTTGTAATAAGTTATGAAAATTACTATCCTATATACAATTTATGATATTGTGATTATGAACCACCATAAATCACCCCCTTCACATCAAATGGGATTTTAAAAATTCAGTCATGCTTGTATACATCATATCATCACCACATAGTGATATAATTAATATTTCATTACAATATTTTATTTCTTGTAATTACTATATGATAAAAAATTTATGATGATAATTATAAAATTAGTATGAATATTATACTATAATATCATTTTTTACTTATATCCTTCATAACCATTGGTAATTGATTGAGTTTCTCCTGCGTAAGGGTGGGCTACCACTTCCATGGAGTGGTGTGAATGTTTTTTATATCTATTATAATTAGAGGGTAATAAGAATGGATTTGAAATATATTTATTTTTTATATGTTATTATTATTATTATATTAATGATAATTATTATTTACCATTATATTTTTTCTTCTTTAGAATAATTATAATGGAAATCACACATTTGTGTGACCTACAATATCTCTGAATGGTGAAATACATTTTTTAATCTCTTCTATTAATAGATAACATTATTAATACCTATATATAAGTATTAGGATTTAATGGATGATGGTAAAATGATAATTTTATAATGATTTAATCTAATATAACCAAACAAACATGAAATATAAAGCATTTATTACCCAAAATAGTCAATTTAAACAAATCAATTTAATGAAACAGAAGATAAAATTTTATAAGTATTTCATAGATACTATGATATATATCGGTATGGTTTTAGAATAAATTTATAATAAATATATATTTATTATACATGAGTTTTGAACATGTAAGACATATGTTGTACATGAGTAATGGTTTTTTCCCAATCCTATCAACATTCAAGTTTGTTTATTCTAAAGTCGCTATTGTGGAGTTTTTTTCATACCATTATATTCAAAAAATTGAAACAATATTTTTAGTACTCTCCTATAATTCATTAATTATAATTTTCCACATTTTGGAATAAAACATTACTGTTCGAATGGAATATACTTGTTGTTTTCAGAAAAGTTTAATTTAGGAATTTCATGAGAAAAGTGTTGTTTCTTTTTTTGTTATAAGGAATGAAAAATATTTCTAAATTTCATGAAAAATATTTTCATTGATGATTACTTCTCATTTTTCACAATGATATTTTTAATAATAATTTCTTCCTTCACATTCACATTTTTAAACATATATTATTTTATTTGATAAAAATTTATTTTACATAATATTTTTATTGAATTAATTTTTAATTTATTCATATCAATCAAATAAATCAACAGTCAATTTAATTCTGCTCCAATTTGGATTTATTATTGTGAAATATTAAATGTTATTTTTATTAACGGGTTATGATTTGGTTGATGGGATCATTTTATTTTTATATTATTCAATATTTTTCATTGGATGGTTTTTGACTATTTTCATTGATTGGGGAAATTGTTGACATTTCATATGATAGTTTAAATATTAATATTTAGGTTTGTTATGTTTCACACTTTTAAAATGTGAAATTCATTAGAAAGAGTAATGTAATAATGGGGATGTTTATATCCCCTAGATGAATTGGTTTGTCTCAAGGGAAAAACATATTATGGTTTTGGAGGTGGTCTTAATTTTTTTGGAAAGATATCTTAGACTGAGGCCCCAACTCTTTTCTTATGATGTCATAAATTAGTAATTTTCGTTATTATGATATTAATTATTTATTTACATTATATTATTTTATTAGTTATGATGTCCATGTGTAATTTTTTATCTCACGATATTATGGAAATATTTGATTTCCACTTTTTCCTATCATTTTAGTCATGCATTATTTTTCATCAGATGAATGCCTACCCTTACTACGAATATGATTTCACCCTTTTACTTTTGATTAATTTTCCCCAATATTTGAATAAGTATATTATTATTTATATAAATAGAAAAGATATGATAATAATAGTTTTCTTGATGGAAATACTATGTTGTATTTTACATTTTCAATTGTAATGTATGATTAATGTATTTACCTAGATTTCCAAGAATTGTAAACTATTCGGTCTACTATGATGTGATTATTTTTATCTATTTTCGTTGTTATAATGTAACCACTTACACAGGGATACTATGGTCTGGGTAATTACACTCTTATTTCCCTTGGAAGATCAATTCATTACAACTAATTTCCTATTTTCTCAGGAGATATAAATTCATAAAAATGAAATAAAAGGAAATACAGGACCCATTAGATAATTATCGAAACATATGTGTTATGTAAGACCACATTCATCCATGATAAACTTCCTTTTTAAATAATTCAATAGTGTGTGATGTACCCAACACCGAATTCAATCACACCATTACCTATAAAACAAGCCATTTAAAAAAAGGTTTTGAATAATATTGACCCCATTTTGAATTTTATATATCACATATAATTTTTACATTCATATTTTTTTCTTATAAATTATATAATTGAAAATTCAATTTTTAGGTAATAGAATTATATTTCAAAATATTATGTTTTTAGCCTTTTAATAATGAACCATTATTAAATCCAGTATTTGAATGATTAATATATTTAATTTGATGAAATTAAATTTTTATTTACAATCTAGACAGAAAACAAATTTTTGGATAAATTTTTGGTACTTTTTTGATAACTTTCATATTTTGATGAATAATAAGATATACTAAATCATAATTGAAATCATTTTTTTAATAAAAATAATTTATATTGAGAAATTATAAATTTAAGTGGTTTTAAAGTATAATTGGATTATATTATTATCATTTAATATATATTTTTTTCATTGAAAGTAATGTCACATTAAATTTGTACATGAAAACATGTCAATCTTTTAACAGTTTGTACTTCTTAAAAACCATCCCTCATGTTTTGAAAAATGGGAATTAATTTTAAATTAATATCAGCCAATTTTTTTTATTTTATTTTGTATAAATGGATTCTAAATTTTGAATAATAATTTCCAAATTATGTAAAAATATATGTTTTATTTTTTGGATTTAAGGACTAGTAACTTCATTAATTATTTGTATTTACAATGGTTAAAGGGTAATCGGGTAAATAAGTGTTAACAAATAATATTATAATAAAATTAAAATACCATAACACATCTACTAATCCAATTGGAAGATAAATTTCTGTATATGGGAATCCTAAGGACTATTTTATGACCCCATGGTATTACATGGGTATGATAATCAAATCTCATAAAAATTAATTTAACGTATAGATAGTTATAACAGAAACATATATCTTTTACAAAATAAATTTGAATGTCGTGGTATATAACTAATATCTATGAAAATAAATATTAAAAAGAAATATAAATATATTTCTTACATAATGGTATTTTATTTATAATTTTTATATATTAGATAAATATATTTATTTCTGACACACTGATGATGCGGTGATTACCTTATTAATGAATTATTCAAATAATTGAAATTTTAAATATTAATATAAATGTAATTAGAATATTTTGATTATATAAAAGAATTATAAAGTTCAAATTGACATATTAGTGATGCATTAATGACTTTTTTTCAATGTAATCAAGTTGTTATGACTTTAACAGAAAATAAATAAGGAATAGTGTAAAAATTGACATAAATTAGTTTTTAAAACAAATACTATTTTATTAAATGATATTCAAATCCTATAAATATAATTATTGGAAAATTAAAATTTATAGAGATAAAAATATCATAAATTATCCACTTTAAGTTTTCTGTGAATTTTATAGTATTGATATTAACCTTGTACATGAGGACTTGGTAAAAGTATACTTATTTTACAAAGGGTTAAATCTAAAAGATAAGGTAAACATTATGACCTAAACCTATATAAACAAACTTTTATAAATATTATAGACCCATAACCATCATAGTTTCACGCCGCTCTTATAAAAGAAAACCTCTCTTTTTCTTTAACAAAAACATCTATAGCCATTTGGTTCATCCAAAACCATAAAATTTCTCGTCAAAATATTCCTAAATTCATATTATAGTTATAATTTTTGGCATAGATATATCCTAAGGATCCCTTTTGTTTAAATTTAAAGGAAACACCCGAAGAAGAGGTAATAGTTTTATCACTTCTTTTCAAGATCATTTCTTCTTATAATTATTATTTATATATGTTTTCCATACCAAAGTAATAAATAATGTATCATAAATATAATTAGATGTTAATATAATCAAAATAAAACTATATTTTTCATTTTCTTTATTCTTTGAATAAAAATATCACCATGCGTGTGTATGTACAACTTAACGTCCCCACGTTGTTGTGTAATTTGTTATTACACATTACATTATTTAGATGGGTATAATTGTGATTATAATAGACATAAATAATTAATATTACATGATTATTATTATTTATAATTAATAAACCATACAGTTCCCTATCATTTAATCATTAACAGAATGATATTATTGCTTGTGCATACGTACGACCTACAGTCTCCAAGATGTGATGAGATTCATTCTCCATATTAAACATCCATGAATGGTTATAAAAAATAATATATTATTCATAATTATATAATATATTATATAATAAGTCTACTAGAATGATATATATATATATATATGTATATATATAAGGCATTCAGTTACCTTCATTCAATAAAATAAGAATATGAAAAGAACGTTCATGCGTACATACAAACTACTATCTAAATGAATGGTGTATTACGTTATATATATATATATAATATAAATATTATGAATATATATGAAATATAAATCATATTATAAATTCTAGATTGAAGTAAATCAGGATCTATGTAATATAATTGAGAATAAAAAGACAAAACACGTAGGATGAGCAATGTGATATTAACTGAAATGTTTCATTAACTTGAATTTTTTCATAAAAAATGTAATATATAATCATAAAAGAATAATATATGATATAATAAATATTATTATGATTCTAATGTATGTAAATAATATATTTAAAAACACTATACATGAGTTTCAGACACGTACTAGGAGTATCAGACCTATGGTTAATGTTAACTCTTCAATCATATAATTATCCAAAAAAATTATGTGTAAGTATTTACTCAGACATAATTATCATCCTAGTATATGTTTCATAATAAATGTTCAATAAACGAATTTTTGGAGGTTTTATTGGAGGTACTCTTGAACTAGGTCACCATTTTAAATATTTCAAATATTTATTTTTCTAAATCAATTTAAAAAATGTTCATGTTGTCAAAATGATTTAAATGATTTATTTATATGTACCTGACTGTTTTAAAATTTTAATAAATTTCAAAAGTTTCAATGTTTTATGGGGCCTTTTTATTAAAAAAGTATGTTTTAAATATATTCCTTAATAAATTTTGAAACTTTTAAATGATTTCATGAAAAATAGATATTTCTCTGAAATTGATTTTCTAATCATCTTCATCTATGTCAACAACCATTACTGAATATTATTCATTATTTTGGTTTAATTATTATGATACAATCTTCCATATTGAAATTATTTTTTTGGTATGTGATTGAATATGGATGTTCTATTTTTATTCAATTCATAGTTTACAGTTAAAGTATTAATATTTCATATCCTAGTTTTAATACGAATATTTATGTTATGTTTCCAGCTTTTCATATGATGAATGTATTAGACATTCTATGTGAATGAGGTGGGAGACCTCTATAACCTATCTATAAATTGGTAGATCTCATGAGACAAACTAATGTCTTGGCTCAAATCCTGGAGCAAATATTTGGGTATTGTATTGGCATAAGGCCTTGAATTAGTAGTTAAGATGTCTAGAATTATGTATCCTATAGTCATGAGATTAATTATTACATATGATTATTATTCTATTAAAATATATGTGTGTATTTTTATATGGTAATGTTGGATTTATTTTTTCCATATTATGTTCAGGTTTATATGTAAAAAGGTTTAGTTTTTTATGATACATCTTCCCTGAAAATATTATAACATCTACTGAATTATTTACCCTTACAGAGCATATGATCTCACCCCTTTCATATGTTTTATTTTTCTAGGATGCCTAGAAGTGCATAATGATTGATATAAATGGTTAAGATAGGGGAATAATGGCATTATCAATGGATTATTTATGCGGTGTTTTTTTAGAAAGTGTAATGTAACGTTCATATATGTATTTAAGTTTCCAAGACTGCTAAATTAATCAATCTCTTGGGACATGAATCCTTGTAACCAATAAAATGTATTTAAATAATGTAATGACTCTAATCCTCAAGGCTTGGGGCATTACAATTGGTATTAAAGGAATATTAGAAACAACCTAGGAAATAAATTGAGAAAACATAGATTATAGATCATGAACCTATGACAGAATTTGTGGACAAATATAGAAGAACCCCCTTGAATTTTGGTAACAATCATGGATAACCTATGACTAGTACTAAGATGTTATAGATTAAAATAACCTTATTTTTATTAGGTGGTTTTATTTAATGATATATGTTTCTAACAATGGGATTTGTGGTCTTACTTATTGGGGGAAACTATAAGGAATTGGATTAACATCATCTTTTTGGAATATCTGGTGATTTTGAGACAATGATTTGGATAATGACTTGGGAGAAATATATTGTTATTATGTTGAATCACTTATCAAGAAATACGATTAAATTTTTTATCTTTTATTACATTCTTATCACTTTGAGTTAAAGGAATACAAATTATTATAAATGATGAAATATACAGAAGCGTAGTGAAAGGATGATCTAGTTTCTAATATTTCAAGAAGAAGGGAAGAAGAACCATGAGAAATACCTAAAATAGAGGGAAAGATGTTATCTATATGGAAAAAATGGCCATATAGTGACTAATTATAATAGATTTGAATGTATCATTTGTGGAAATTATGGGAATTACCCAACTCAATACCCAGATGGAAAAATATATCTCTAATCAATGGATGTATATATTCCATTCCAACTATTAAAATGGATATATTGAAGTATTTATTTATTTAGATCCTTGAATTATGAATATTTAATTCTATAGGGAGTATCTAATTTATGTATTACAATATGTATTTACAAGAATATGTTGGATTGTTATAAAGGGCAAGAAAATTTATTTAAGGGTATGATTATTTTGAGAACGTATGAATAATGGAAGGATAACCCTTAATATATTCCTTATGTAAAGATAATAATGTTTTGATAATGATATATTGTATTTTAATAAGTAAATTAGATGATAATAGTTTCTATAGAACTAATTGTAGTTTTTCTTTCAAGTGGTTTATGCTATCATGGATAATGTGTACAAATATTTGGGACATAGGGAATAACCAAATATGTTTTAGAAAAAGGGGAAAATTCATGTTTTCAATATGGAAGTCTAATAATTCAAGTTTTTACTATTACTAAAGATAATATAAGATGAAGTTGTTTAAACGATGGGAATGCGATAACCAAGAACATCCCTACGAGATATGGGAGAGAAATGTTTAGATGGTTTGGTTAACCTCTTTCAAAATTCATAAATTTTTAGTTTTCTGAATGATTGTAGTGTTATCCATTTGTGGATATCATATGTTATTCTATATTTGATGTTTGTTATATAAATGTATTATCCTTCGAAAGGTGGAATTACACATATATTATAACCTATGTAACAATTTTTTGAGATATATGGAATCACATATCATTATATTTTGGGATCCCATAATCTTGAAACAATTTAGAAATGAGAAATTAATTTTCATTTCCTTGAATAAGATATGAAGTGTAAATTTTTCATTGCATGATAAATTATGATATATTATTTAAATCATGTATTAGTTTATTCTCATGTTCTTCATCTTTATGGGAATGATTTTGAAAACCAAAAATGTTTTCCTTGTACATTGTTTTGTGATGAATCAAATGGTCACTTGGATCATCGTAGATTAATGGCTTTCAATTTGTTAAATTTCTCCTAATAATATTTTCCATCAATATCCCTCAGAAAAGTATGGTCATTTTTCTCTTTTATATACGTTTTTTTTATTATGTAACCCCAATATGTGTTATTTTCAATAACCTTCATACCAATTTTTCATTATTTTAAAATAGTGCTCTCATTAATCAGTTTTTTCCTTGTGGGATTTTAATCAAGCTATTATGAAATATAATTACCCTATTTTTATATATCTAGATTAAATTTTGAGGATGAAATTTAATAAAGGAGGTGGATAATTTTACACCCTAATATTCCATGGAATGCTTCATTTCTTAATAATTCAATAGCGTGTGATGTATGCAATACCAAGTTCAAGTGCTCCACGATCTATCAATCTAGTGATTTAAAAAGGTGTTTTGAATATTACTATTTTTTTTTAAATTTATAAATACCATATAATTTTAAAATTAATTTTTTTTGTTTCTGAGACATATTATAATGAAAAATTAAATTTATCAGAAAAGATAAGTATTTTTAAAAAAATTCTATTTTCCTGCCTTTTAATGGATAACCATTTTTAAATCCAATATTTGACAAATTAATATATTAAATTGTATAAAATTAAATTCTACATAATAATAGGGATATAAAAAATTAGTATGGATAAATTATGGGTACATTTCTGAAAACATTCATAATTTGACGAATAGTAAAAAATGAGAAATTTTAATTGAAAACAACTTTTCAAATAGAAATAATTTATAATTTTAAATTATACATTAGAGTTGTTTTAAATTATAATTAGATTATCTTTTATCATTTAATAAATCTTAGTTCATTGGAAGTAATATCACATTTAAATTGGATATAAACACATGTCAATAATTTCATAGTTTTTACACTTTAAAAAATGCTCGCTTATTTTGACAGTGGGAATTAGTTTTTAATTAATTTCTTCCAAAATAGTTTTTGGAATTTGGAAAAATGGATTAAATATTTTTAATTATAAGGTCAAATTTTTGTAAATAAGTACCCTTTATATTTAACATTATGATTAATATCTTCTGTAATTATTTTTATTTACCATAGTTAAAAGGTAAATCTGGTAAATATGGGTAAAAAAGTAATATAATATTATTATTATTTAAATACACTAACACATTTTATAATCGTACTAGATGACATATTTCTCACCATGGTAATAATTATGATGAATTTAATACCCCATTGGACCACATGGGTGTGATAATGACATGTTATAAAAATCAATTTAAAGTATAGATAATTATAACATAAACATATATCTCTTACTAAATGAATTTTAATATAGGGTTATGTATCTGATATATATGTATATAATTAGTAATTATAAATATAATAAGTTTTCATAATAAATGGAATTTTAAATATAATTTTTAAAAGTAAGATAAATTCATTTATTTATGACACAGTGATGATGTAGTGATAACCTTTTTAATGAGTTATTCAAATAAATGAAATTGTAAATATTAAAATAAATCTGATTTTAACATTTTGATCCCATTAAAGAATATTATGGATTCTATTGTCATATATAGGAATATTTAATTTCTTTTGTTCGATAGAATCATGTTTTTATGACTTTATTATAAATCAATTAATAAATACTGTCAAAATTGTCAAAATTTAGTTTTTAAAACAAATACTATTTTGTTAAATTATATAAAAATTATAAAATTCTAATGTTTTTTGAAATAACTTTTATAGTGATAAAATTTTTATAACTGATCTACTTTAGGCTCTCTTCACATTTTATAAAAAGAATATTAACCATGTACCAGAGGACATGGTAAGAGATAACATATTTCACAAAGGGTTAAATCTAAAAGATAAGAATAATATTATGAAATAAAAATGTATAAAACTTTTAGGTTGAAAGGATTTATACCCATAATATAATTTTAATAGAAATAAATCAATTTTTATCTTTTATAAAGCTAATAATGTTTTATAATAAAATAATATTTCATGATTTATCCTGAAGTTCCCCTCATCTCTATTATAAAAGGGAACCTCCCTTTCTCTTTAACACACAACTCTATAGATTTTTTTTGATTGGCCAAAACCTTCCAATTTTTCTTCATAAACATCCGAACAAAATTATAGAGGCCTAAATATGTGTATAGATCCATCGCATAGATCCCATTTGTTCAATTTAAAAGGAAACACCCGATGAAGTAGTAATTGTTTTATCTCTTCTATCAAAGTTCTTTTCTTATTCTACTTCATATTTTTATATTATTTCCATACTAAAGTAATAAATATAGGATCTTAAAAATAATTTGATTTTTATATAATCATAGAAAAACTATATTCGTCATTTTAACTATCCTAGTAATAATAATATTACCATGTGTGCATAGGTACTACTTACCGTCTCCATGTCATTGTTTAATTTTGTATTCCACATTACAATATTTTGATGGGTAAAATGGTAAGTATAAATGATATAAATATTGAATATGAAATTATATTGATTCTGTATAATTAATATACCATCTAGTTCCATATAATATAATCATTAAAGGAGTGATATCGTCGATCATGCGTACGTACGACCTACCGTCTCCACAACATGATGAGACTCATTCTCCACTTTAACCATCCAAGAATGACTATAAAAAAGATATATTATTCATAGTTTTGAATTATATGAAATAATAAGTCTACAAAAATGATATATATATATATATATATATATTAATATATTTCACTCAATTACTTCCATTAAATATGATAATAAAATACAAATAGTGTTAATGTGTACATACTGTCTACCATCTCCATGTACAGTGTGTTCCATTTTATATATCTATCTATTATATATATTTATATTATGAATATATATGATATATAATTAATATTATACATTCGGGAAGTAATTAAATAATGATCTATGTTTTACGATCGAGAATGAAATGTCAAAATAAGTATGATAAACAAAGCGATATTACATAAAATGTTGCACAAACATGGAATATTTAACACACATGTAATATATAGTCATAAATGAATAATATATGATATCATATATATTTTAATGAATATTATATAATTTGATAATAGGTTTAAAAAAATTATACTGGAGTTTCGGTCATGTATAGAGAGTATCAGACATAAGGAAATGTTTAATGCCTCAATTTCATTATTATCTGAGATTGTTTATGTGTAACTATTTACTGGGACATATTCATTATCCAAGTCCAGTTTTCATTAAAATGTTTTCAAAATTAATATTTTAAGATTTTATGGATGAGACTCTTTAACTAGGTCATTGTCTTAAATGTTTTATTGATTTATTTTTCTAAATCTATTTAATTAGTATTCATGTTTTCCAAATGATTTTATGGATTTATTTATATAGAAACGATTGTTTGACAATGTTAATTCATTTCAAAAGTATCATACATGTATGGGACACTTTTATTTAAAAAAATAATTTAAATAAATTTCTTTATTAATTTTTTATCTTTTAAATTATTTCATGATAATGGGATATTTCTCTAAAAGAGTATTACAAATCATTTTGTAATATATCAATATCATTTAATATATATTATTCTTGATTTTGGTTGATTTATTATTATATAATCTTCAACATTAAATTTAAGGTCTTGAGATATGTTTGACTATGGATGTGATATTTTTATATAATTCATATTTTACGGTTAAATTATTAACATGTCGTATGCTACTTTTAATACTAATGATTATGTTATGTTTCAACCTACTCATATAAGGAATTCATTAGAATTAGTAATTGATGTATGGGGTCTGATATTTCCCCTTGTCGCATTAGTAGGTCTAATGAGACAAACCAGTGTCTTGACATAAGGCCTTGATAGAATACATGTGTGTGGTCTTGGTATGAGGTCGTGACATAGTATTTATGATTTCCATCATTATGCATTCCCTCGTTATTAGATAAGTTATTACATGTGTTTATTAAACTAGTAGAGTACCTTTGTGGATGGTAATATGGAAATTTTTAATTTATTTATTCCATTTTATGTTCAATATTTTGTTTAAAAAGGATTATGTCTTTTATAAATCATTCCTTAGAAGTGTATAGCCTCCGATGAATTATTTACCATTACTAAGAATTTTCGCTCAACCCTTTCATATATTTTATTTTAATAAGATTTCAAGAAGTGTATTATAATTGATATGAACGGTTGGTCTAGGGGAATAATGGAGTTATCAATGGATCATTTATTGTATATTTTATGGTAGAATGTGTTATGGAACATTAATATATGTAATCCATTTTCCATTACTGCTAAATTGGTTGGTCGTTCAAGACACGATTCTTTTTAATAATGCATATGTATTAAAATAATGAACCGCCTCTGTGCTTCTGGGGTCGGGTGGTTAAATGTGACGAAGAAAATAAATCATCATCATTTCATAATGGAACCATTTAAATAAAATGCGTTTCTTATCCCATTCAATATGTATCATATGATGAAAATAATCACAACTCAATCTATAATAAGAAAAGGATATATAAATGTAAAATAAATTGGTGTCTAATAATATTTAGTACCATTATAGGAAAATAACATTCAAAATTTTTAATAGAGAATATAATACTCACAAAAAATAGATTAATGGCCATCATTTAATTTATTACAAACCCAATAAATTTCTATTATATAATCCACATGAACAACAATCATATCAATGAAAACAAAAAAATGCTGAAAATTAATGGTACTGTATAGAAATTTTATTCTTATTCATGGTGGTTGTTAAAAAAAGAAAAAAGTAGTGATAAATAATATCTTTAATCGATAATAAAATTTTTATGAAATTTAGGGAAAGTATGTGTGTGCTTATAAAAAACATATCCCCTTTTTAGAAAACAAACCATATAAAGAAATTTATACAGATCCAAACATCATTGTAATTGTAATCATCGAACATTATTAGATAATAATTGATCAATATCCAATTATATTGGTTCCTAGAGTTCAATTCCACAAATTATATAAATATATATATTAATAGGTAAATCCTGAATCACAAATTACATAATAATAAATATTTTTAATTTATAAATAAAAATATAAGTTAAAAAAGAAAAGTTATTTCAGAAATCATTTTTAACATCTAATTAGAATAAAATCCTTCATGTAAATTTAAACATTATATTTCAAATAGGATATGTGAAATATAAATGAACCCTATTATATTAATAAATAAAATCCCATTATGGAACATTGAAAATGAAATAATGATTTATTTATGAACATTTGTGACAAAGATAAAACATATATATATAGAATGATCATTTTAGTACATGTTGTTACCTTTGTTTAAAAAATACATTGTAAAAATCATTAAATTTATTAATTTATTTTAGAATTATGAGTATAAAATAACATATAATAAAATATTAGTTTTGTTGAACACAAATATAGAGGGAAAATATTAATGATAAATCATTATAACTCGATGAATGGATATTTGAGATATCAATATCCCAATAAATATATATACTCTATCATGTAACTAATATATTATAAAGATTTATGTTTTTGCACTAGATATTCCTAAAAAAATTATAGAATAACACATAACAAAATGAGGGTAGACTTTAACCATATTATATTATATATATTCAATATAATAATCCTATCATAATGAATGAATTTTGAGTTACAAAAAATTATTATTCATGGGGTGAAAATTGAATCAATATATATTTGAAGACGGTAATATAATATTTATTACAATATCCCTTTAAGTATAAATATTTATTATAGAATTAGTAGTATGGGATATAAATTTAGCCAACATGGAAAACATGGTGAAAAATATATATTATGTATCAATGATTTAGAATTGTGAACAAGTAAACATTTACTACTTGTAATAACTTCCATGAACAAGCATTAATATCCTTTGTCATGTAAATATATAAATGATAACATAATTTTTAAAAAAACTCATGTTAATGTTCATTTATACACTTCATATATATTTATTATCTAAATGAATTTGAGTTAGATTTTTTTAAACTAGTTTATCTTGTAGATTTTTATGTTTTTTTAATCATTTGTATTAATATTATAATGGTGGTATACATATTAATTATTATTTCAAATTTTATCCTCATTAGTTCATTAATGATATTTTTTGATGATTTATTGTTATATATGTTTTTATAAAACAAATTCATTATTATTTTTTCATTATCAACGAAGATGAAATTGTTAACAAGCATGTTTCATTTATTCAAGAGGAAACTATATTGTTTTTTTAATTAATGAGATTTGTAACTATTTTAATAGTGTAAAATCAATTAAAACTCATTTTTACACATGTATGTACAAGTATTACATTAATTAAAATCAGATATTCCATGTTGATACAATTATATACCATTGTTCATGTAGGTCATTAAATAATTAAAAACATTAAAATATCATGATTAATGGATGATTACAATATGGTTTAAATGTAATGTAAATATAAACGAAATGAATAATATTCTTATTTATTGAATAATAGTGTTAAATATAATATTTTTAAATATATTGAATAATATATAATGGTAATAATAATTTTACATACAATTAAAAAAATCACTCTTAGTATGATTCTACAGAATTATTTCATTAATGATTATTGTTTGTTACATATATAAATTATAGTTTCTAAAATATATCTTACCAAAAGAATAGTGATTTCATAAAAATAATATTTATCCATTAAAATAAATATTTTTACTATTATTGAATGTTTGTTTTGAGAAGAAAACTTTTTTGTTCATGGCTATGGTAGTCCACACATGGGAATTAGAAATGGTTACAATTCATTAAATTGAACTGAAGGTAATGAAAAAATGATTGTACCACAAATGTAATGGATATTAAATATATTATTTATACTTATTTTATTATATAAATATTGTTATAATTATTTGTTGGATGGTGGATGAAAAAGATATATAAATAAAAGAAAATGGAATGTAATACTTACATGGAAAATTCGGATATTCTTATAAATTATCCACTAGAAATGATGGAACTGAGGAAATTTAATTAATATTGAGGTATGCAAATGTCTTGTGGGGTTATATATGAATTATAATGGTAACATTGTATTTATAATATTAAACTATTGGTGTCACTTTTAATGGGATTGATGTGAGATACAATTATTGGTTTTATGGGTGACAAGTAATTTAGGAAGATTATTATATAAGAGATGAGTTTAGAATTTCGTGATTATATGGGTAGTTATCTAGATAATTAATAAGGAGATATTTAGGTATGACTTCCCAACCAAATATAATATTATATAAGGAAAATGTCTACAACATATTTAGTAAAATATATTCTTATTTAGATTAAAATTTAACCACATATTAATATTGGTTATAATTTAAATATTTATACTATTTTATTAAATTTAATATATGAGAACCATTAATAATTTTTCTTAATATTTTTAATATGAAATCCAACTCAATGTAATCTATTTAAATTTCAAAATAATATAAAATATATTTTATAGTTAATCATATACTCTGTTGGAGAATCATTTGTTTAAAAATTATCCTTTTATTAATTTGATGTTATTAAAATTTTTTAAAACATGTTACCTATTAAATTTGTGTTATTTTATTTATACATGTGTCTAAAAATAATAATAAAGCCTTAATTAAATATATTAAATATAATTTACCATGTAAAATACAATACAAGTTTAAATGGTTATTTGAAGAACGTTCGCATTTAAAATATTAATAAATGAAAAAATAATATATAATTATTTTATGGATAATTTAATTTATATAAAATAATTATTATATTATTCATGAAATTTTAATAACATGTTTTTCATATTATCCGTCTGTTTTTTTAAGTTACATATAGTATTTATTATTTTAGTAATTCTATGGGTCCAAAATCATATGTTATGAAAATCTTTTTCTAATCTTTATATACATAAAAAATTTTTTGTAAACCAAAAAAAGATAAAATTTGAAAATATAAACTATTGAATACTATATAAAAATTTCATAACTAATAATACCGAATAATTGATTTCTCAAATAATACTATGTCTCATTAACATTATAATGTTAGAGGGTTCACTTATCCAGATCCACTAAAAAAACTCAATAAAATACATGTTTGGGAAAGAAACAATGAGCATATTTTTCTCATATTCTTCTCCTTACATAAGTGTTTGGACTCGTGATAGTAAAATTCCGCCGATGGTCCAATGATGGGTTTTTTAACATCTCGATTTTTTTCTATCCACGATGAGGATCCATTATTCACTTAATATTTCAATGGAACTATGTGATGTTCAAATTTTGTCCCTTTTAACTATAAAAATGTATTATATAGTTGTATTTTTATTTATGTCACAAAAAATATATACAATAGTGTGTTTCTTTATAGAATTTTATCCATATATGATCATTGGGGCTTCATTATACCTGGATACATCAGACCTCTTTTATTTTGTGAAAAATTAAATCCTTTTGATTCCCATCAGTATTTCATTGATAAAAATTAAAAAATAAAAGCAAAAACACTTTACATTGTCCAAAATAGAGAAAAAACGAAGTTGGCATATCTCCCAGCTCTCTAGGAATTCATGTGTATGAAATGTTTGAGATGAAATAACATAACAATTTTATGTTCAAAGGTTAATTTATGGAACTTATCTCTGATATAATTAAGTCATGGAATTAAATAAACTATGGGTAGGGTCATCGATTCATTCAAATGTGGTATTACATTCATTTTAAAATCATTATTTCATGTATTTTGTTGATGTGATGGTCAAAGTATTTTACCCTAATAAGTCCCTTTGACTTAATTTTGAATATTTACACCTAGATGTATAAATATGTTAAATGGAGGGTATTGATTCAGTGGTATATTATTCCATCTAAATATATTCTCCAAAAAAGTTTGAATATGGATATATTTACTCTTCTTTACAAACTCAGTGATGATTATGTGATAGCCTCAATCTGATCATGGAAATATTTATGAATTTTTGAAATAATCATGTCATGTTATTACCATTTTAATTTTAAAATAATTTTATTAGTTTCCAATAATTTGATAACTGAAGACATATTCATATAGAGAAACAATCACTGATAATTAATAAGGGATACACCTATCATACAATGATAAATCATTATCTTTATTTTCATTTCAATAAGACATGTAAAAAGTAACTCAAGACATCAAAACTAAGGATCATTTATCATGTAAAGATCACCTCTTATACGAGGATATAGACACACGATATTGGATATTTTTCTGTATTCTTAATTATATCAATAAATTTAGATACAAAAATTTTGAATAAAAACAAGTTGATATCATTATGGATTAAAATAAAATAATAAACATGATCCTTATTCATTATTTACACCTATGAATATCCTTAAATCAGTATATTGATAAATATCTACATGCACATCATCAATAAATTTAAAAATTTCCATATAACATCTCCAAAACCAAGTGGATGTCATCACATGATATTTCCATTTTTATATTAGAGATAATGTAGAACATTACCATGCTACGATAATTGATAATGATTGTGCATCAATAGCCTCATGATCCCTAGAGTCTTACTGATCATTTAAAGGTATTAATTATTTCTATATCATCATTTAAATTCAAATATTCTCTACTTATCTCCCAAATAAAATTAAATTGAGCTAGAGAAAGAAAATGATAATGATATCAAAGATTAACCTCTATAATTTTTTGAGGGAATCTCCACCAGGAATGAAAAAAATAAGGTAATGGGTATAGAGGAAGACAAATGACCAACATGAATCAGTTCCACCATGCCTCTTGAATATATATATATATATACATATATATCTTTTTCATGAAGTTGTATTAGGATTCCTTCAAAAGAAATTAACCTAACATTCTATAATTGGTTCTTAATCGGGATAATCATAATTTGGGTATTCCTAAAAAATAAATATAGATATATATAGGATTATATGAGAATGAATCCCACTCAGGACAATGTATAAAGAACCATAAATTCCAAAACCACTAAGAATGTTCAATAGAAATTTTTTCTTTTCAATGCCATCCACATCATGAATTTTTTTATACAAATTGTTTTTCATTGAAGAAAAAAAATATCAACTATAATTTTCTAAAATAATACATAATAATACTAATATCATATGTTTTGGTCAATGAAACGACTTGTTTTCACATACTCTCTTTAATGTATTAACATTATAGAAATAATCAAATTATTATGGAACGATATAATGAAAATATTACTACATACAAGCCCCAAAAGAGTTATTTTTATATCATGTAATACATAATAGATTAAATAATTATAGAAATAAATTTCATAATTACATGCACAATATTATCAAATAGTTTATAGTTAAAATCATTTAATACAATATTTACCATATATTTCTCAAATCATAATAACATTTCAATAACCTTATCAATATAAAAACTCTTTTCAAAAAATCTATCGAAACACATACCAATGAAGAATCCCATGATATGAACATTCACTGTTACATCAAGGAAATTTTATGCATCATGTAACACCACCATGTTATCAATTTTTTTTAATTTGGTCAAGGAAATCAATGATAGTATAGATCTATAAAATATAAATAATTGTAGATGGCTCCAACGATACCACAAAAATATATGTTTTCTCCTATCAAACCACACCGATAAATGTATACCCAAAGAAATGTTGATTGAGAAGGAAGTCCCCTATTGGTAGTACATATGTTGTCACGAAATATAAATAAACATAAAAATAATGCATCTTTAAAACATTAGTAACAATGCCACTCAAATAAGGAAACCAACTTAATATTTATATGAAATCCATAATAATATTTATTTATTTATTTAATTAATTGAATAATTTAATTGGGAGTAAAATTAATCACTATTCACTTAGGAAAAATGTATTATTTGTTGTCTCAATAATAAAACACAATGAAAAATATTATTTCAGTATTCTTATTAGTGTAGAAGCTAAATCACTTCATGCATAAACAAGATATCCATATTGATTTGTTGGAGGTCATTCAACATTAATTTGATATTCAAATAATTTCCTAGAAAGATGATAATGGGTATGTATGGGATGTGATTCTATAAATAAACCATACCCCAGAAAGCACACATGTGAATTTCTAATATAACAATTAATGGTGTTTTATGAATTCATTAAGCTCCTTAAAATAGGTTACGTATATTGATAATGACTCATGAATCATTATATAATGACAAATATGGAGTTAATAATTAAAAAGTGATTTCATAGAAATTGGATCCATCTATAAAAAAATAGTACATCCCTATTAATTCATGTAAAAATGGAGATATATAATCAATTAAGTATGATGTTGATATAATATTATAGAAATATAAGTAGCGTGATCGATATATGTGCCACACTTTAATATAAATGGTTTTTTATTATGCGTGGTGATGAAACAAAATGGCGAATGTGACACAAGAATGGAACATTTAATGACATATATTAGTTATTTTTGTGATTTTATAAATAAATATTACTCTGAACTAATTTAATAGATTATACAACATCAATTTAAGAGTTGTGGTGTTTGATTCACTAAAACATCCATTACACTACAAGATCTGTGCATACATAAAACTAGGATATGTATTAAATATATTGTGGGTGTTATCACACATCATTAAAAATATTAATGATGTCTTTAGATAGATTATTTATTTCCTAGTACAATGAGAGATAAATATTCAATGAATGATACCCTCATTAGATGTATTTACCACCATAATGAACGTTATATGGAGTTGAACTATTCTCCAAATCCGATAAATATGATAATATATCTAGTGGGATGAATTAAATATTAACTTTAAAAACCTAAAACAAAATAAATTTCCTCTATAAGTGGGGATTTTATGGATTCTTCCTCAAATTCATAAATAGAGGATGTACCCTCATGTTTGTGTAGGATTTCCATTTTAGAACATATGGTTCTCATTTGTTAATAGCCATTATATATCATAAAAAAATAAATAAATATATTATATTTTCTTTCACGAAACAACTATTTATGTAATAAAATATGATTATACATGAATTAAAGATAATTTATAGTTTAATTCCTCAAACTATAATGATTTTTTATACTGCCAATTACCCATGACCATTTATTTATGTTTAGTAGTTTTTAATGGGAAATATACAATTGGAAAAAACAATATATTTTATGTATATCTTTAAGACCTAAAAATTTTTATATATGTTCATCGAATGTAAATATATTGGTAATCCTGAATAATTTCTTTAATTAATTTCTTAATGTTAAACCTAAATATAATATATGGCATCCAACATATAATATTGAAATAAAATATCATCAATTATTATTTTAAAAAATATGAATGTCTATATAGGGAGTAAAATATATAGCCCCACCATTGATCCTTTTATTTTAAAAAAGATGATAGTAAAATAATGTAATCTAAGAGAAGAAATCCCCATATACTCAACAAAAAAATAGAATGACATAATTATTCTTAGATTAAATATTAAATGCATGATTTTTTTGATTATTACACCACAAAATATATTTTCATGTATGGGACACTATATTTATTTTATATTGGAAAATGGGGGTCCCACTCATAATATTTAAACATCCTCCACTTAAAATATAAATTTGATAATTTCTTCCTAATGTTTAATAATCTTTATTGGGGCTAGATTTTTTTGTGAAAATTTATGTCAATAGTTTGTGTACGCTACACAAAACAAATCGATCATAATTGTGTTTCTTGAGAACTAAACATGAAATATCAACTCAATTAATTATGGTTATGTAGAGATAACATTGACTATATTAATTCTTATGATTCATATGAATAAGACCATAAATAAGGACCTAAAATGTGAGTTTTCGTCCTCTATACATTCGATATACTCCAACGTGGAATCATCATGGATTTAAATATATTGAGTATATATAACACCCAAAAATTTGAGATTTTCAAGGAAATATGTCAAATAATTTCTCATGAGTAACCATATAGTTTACGATACACTAATTTATAAAATAAAAAATCATACTCATATTAAATGAATGATGTTATATAAAATTATACTAATGTTTTGGTAAAATAAAGAAATATTTTTTCAAACTGTCATGAAATTATGATGAAGAACTACATGGAACATGACTACATTTAATAACTATAAAAAACATCCAAATCAATTGACATTAATAATATTTAAAAATATTTTAGTTTTGTTATATATTACAATAACATCTCATCTCATGAAATATTTGTATATTTTTATTGAATAGTATTTCTCACAATAATCATAGTTCATCTGAGAATTATATTAAATGTTTATTTCCTTAATGATCATAATTGAGATGAACTATATAAATAAGTATGATCGTTATCCATAGACACATGTTTTAATATTTAATGATGTCTGGTATATTATACCCATCTCTAAATATACTTAGGAATGATATGTGTTACAATTATTCATCTCATTAGTTCAGGGTAATTATGTTAATTATAAGTTTTCATCATCTTTACAATATATATTATCCAATAATAATATAAAATTACTTTTCCATATGAATGATTTATTTCATTATTCATGTAGTTTCATGAAACATGGTGAATTTAAAACCATAATTACAAACTAAAATAATATTCCCATATTTTCTATTCACTTGTTCATGGATCTAAAACATGTTATTAATCTTGGGTTCCCTCTCCCCAAAAAACACTAATCCAGTCAAACCTAATTACTTTAATTTATCAAAATATCAGTTTTTTAATTAATGTTACATCATGATATATTGGGATACTAATATCTTATGTCCTAGAAACATATGTGAATCCTACTTGTAGTTATGTTTCATCAGTATGGATGCCCCTTATTGTTTACGTGAGGGTATATTGACACTTGTCCAACCAAAGCACCAATTTCAATCATAATATTTTCACCATGATCCAAATGATTATTGGGGGATACATGTTATAAAACCTATTGATTTATTTATAAATTACTAATCATAGGAATAATAGTGATTCCTAGATCCTAATCCATTGGTCTTGTGTATGCTTCAAAATATCCCCTTAATATTATTAGTGAATTTTTCTATACACTCGTATCTTTTTTTCATCATTGATTCAAACATTAGGGTTGAGATAAAATATAGTGAAAACTATATGAAATTGAAATACTATAATTTTTTATTTCATAGAATTTATCTCTCTCAAGAATAATATATATATATATATAATAGGTCATCTATTCCGTATATGATTCTTAATATATGAATAAACTCTAGGATAATATTTTACCAACATTTATCATGTTGTTTGGAGTATTATTATTTTTATGAGACATATACGTGACTCTGTATTAAAATGTGATATAGTAAAAATCTGATCAATATGTGTGTAAACTAAGTGAGCCCATTATTCCACCAATTACAATGATAAACATGACTCCATATTCTTCATATTTAAATTAATTAATATTATTTTAGTGGCCTACAAAATATAGATAAATTCTCTAATTAAAAAAAATACATTTTATGGGGTTCTTAGGGAATGATTATGATTCACTGACTACATTGCTACAAGAAACAAACACCAGTTTCTATATAAGAACTATATGGTCCTTGATATATGATGTTTCATGATATGTAGTTGTATAAAAAAATCAAATATTAGGACAAGCCATATTTTACAGACAATATTATCACCAATTAGTGCATGACCTCATTATTCATAGTTGACCTTGTTGGATTATATAGTACAGTGATATGTTACATTTTTACATATCGAAAATACATGTAGCATGAAATATTAATTTTAAGAATATATTGTTTTTCTGAGGATTGCATTAATTGGTCTCAGTCAAATATTCCACAATTTTTGATCACTTATTTTTTTCTAGAATACTAATTTCCAGTAATTGTTTTTTCATTATTTATTTGAAACTGATAAAAATTAATTTAAAAATTATAAATATTAATAAATATAATCATATTATTATTTGATATGTTGAGATGCCAATATTTCATCTCTTGGCACCAATAATGAATCTATACCAAAACACTTCAATTTCATAAAACATGGGTTTTCCCATCAAGGGGATTAACCCTAAAGAAATTCCATATTTTCTATTCATGGAAAAGATCTTCATACATCATCCCATTTATAGTTCAATACATATAAATAATAATTGTACAAAAAACCCTACATTATGTGTATTATAAAGAGATACAATGGAACCATTGATAAATGTTTTTCTATCCACAAACATATTCCATTAAAAACACCCCTATAAACAATATCCCTCATTTTATAATTATGTTATTGATATGGTATCATTTTCCTCAATTTATAACATCTATCATCTATATCCTAGCCATAATTATTCCCAAACCTTATGTTCTAATCAAACCCTATGGAATTAGGAAACATATTTGACCTACAATGATAAATTGATTGATATAGATCTTCTTCATAAGACCATAAACTACATAAGGGATTCATCCTTTTCATTTAAAAATAAACTATACATTATATGGTATATAATGATCAAAAATAAATTATATTTTGTAGTTCATTTATTTTGAAATGGTTTTCCCTACATGAACACTAGCTCATTGTAGGGTTGTACAATATATGTGGTTGAAAATTGCTTAAATTGAAAAATTAACCTAAATTTCATGGTGTTTAGATATGTAATGATCATATTTTTCTATGACTCAGAGTAATTACATGATTTTTAACATTTTATTTCTTTTGATTCCCTTCCCATGCTAAGATATTGTAGTATCTAACCCATTATTTGAGACAGGTTGGTTATGGGATAACAATCATAATAGAAAAACAAGTGAAAAGATTCATGTAATTTATATTTTTTTATTTATGTTTGAGATATATATTTCATAAATAACATCATTTCATTGAGGTGAAATATAAATATTATATTTTCCATATTATTTCAATAATTTCATTGTGTTTTTATAATAAAAATTATTTTAAAATTGAATAATTTCAATTCATAATTTGTTTCATATTTATTTATAGTCTCAATATAGTATATAATATGTCGTTAAATGTATAATTTTAAAATTTTAATTTATTTACATATTTTCAAAATTTATTTTATTTTTATCCATTATATTTTTTTATTAATTTTTGAATATTTTCATGTCATTATTCCTTATAATATATTAATTTAATTTTAATTATTTATCAAGTTGATATTTTTATTTTATAACATAATAAATTATTTAATAATTATATTCATTCATTTTTGTATTTTTTAAAGACTAATTAGAAGTACATGATAATATAATTTAATTGTTGGTTTTTTTATATTTCTAATTTTATTTACTAATTCTTTTTAATTTTTTTTCAGCAGTGGTTTGTATAATGATTTATTAGATTTATGAGAAGGCTGAAAGAATTTCTATAGGGAATGTAGTGATTGTTCCATGTGGTTGGATGGTAATGGGATAACCATTCACATATCTAATGAAGAATTGGATAATAATAACTCTCATGGTCACATTACAAACTATTAATCCCTTAAATATTACCATGTATAATATATTAAAATCGAGTGGTCCCAGGATGATGATCCATATTAACCTTAGAGATCATGTCAATAAATAACCTACTATGTGATGAAATGTCTACATGTTTCATCCTGAAAACATATGGTAAATTATGTGACTGTGCAATAAAAATTAAAAAAACCATGATTATAAAATTTCATTATATAATTATATGTGACCAAGGAATATTTTAATAAAACATACAAAAATGTTTTATATTGGATATTCATCATGAGGAATTGGGATTTTTTTAACATATATAGAACCCTATGGGGATTGGACATAAAGATTCAGGAATCATGGGAGAAAAAATTACCAAGAATATGACCATTAATATCTTGAGCAGGAAAAAAATCTTACTGAGAATGTTAGAAAAAACTCAATCAAATATCTGATGTATTTTATTTTTATTGAAGATATATTGATTAAAATTTTGGAAGATAGATATATATCCTCGAATAAATGAAAATTATATTTAATGGGGGTGTACAGAATTATGTAGAGAAATATTTCAAAAGTCCAATAGGAAGCATAACACAATTCTTTGATATTAAGATGGATCATGACCACATATCTTAGGGGTTCCAAATCATTCCAGGAGTTATTAGTATCATCTATGAATAAAGACATGGGTTTTTAAGGAATCACAAATTTTCCTTGTTGTATTATGTTTTTAGGATCTACCAATGATGTGGATGGGAATTCCTGAACCCCACTACTTATACTTCAAGTTATCACATGGTGTATCTCATCTATTAATTGAATATACATAGGAACATAAATTTTGGATGGAATATGATATGAGTACTTAGATTAAATATGTGATACTCTGAGGTAGATAAAAGTTATATGGGAAGCTGCATAGATGAGTACGAGTTAACAAATGTGTATAGGTCATATCAGTGAAGGATTGTGTAAGGGATAATGAGATAGACAAGAAGGGAAGAGAAGAGGTGGTTGAGTTTTTTAAGGGTAGAAGTGTGTCTCAGAAGTATCTTTGGTGTAAGGTTATATATCTAATAGTCCTCCATGATATCCTGTGACATGGGAATGTTTGGCATGCATAACAGTTCTATCATGTTCATTACTTTGGGGATGTATGAAGGTGGTCGTGGGGTCTAATAAGGGTCATGTCAAATCCACATTTTTTATATACTGGATAGGTTCTTTATCGAATAGTTGTAAGGGATGTACCACTATCTTACTTATTGGTAACATAAACATGTCATATCCCACATAAATGTAAAATCTCCTAAATTTTCTTAATATTGTAGAAACGTTCTCATTAATTTTGTGGTGTACTTAATTTATAAATAAATTTAAAATAAATATGATCTAACAGGGAGCTCATATAAGCTAATAAAGATCAAAACAAGATACCAAGAAAATATTATGGAATTTTTTATAACCACTAAAAATTCATATAATCCAGTGAAAATTAATAATATTAATGACTGATTCTTAAGAAAGATTCACATGCACCTATCATGTATGTTTGAAGTTTAAAATCAATATCACTTTTATATTAAAAGAAACAGATTTGATGAGCTCACAAGAAGTTTCAAATTGAGTAATATAGGTGTCAGTTAGATTTGAATATATGTGTCATTATGGTGTATATTTTTAGATATAATTTTTTTATTATTAGTTATATAAGATTATATATATGTAAGTGATGTCGGAGTGTATAATCGTGATAACTTTTGGAGTGATAAAAAAAGATCTAATGCTGATCTATTTGATAGAGATGTGGATTGGAATATATTATTTCATCTATTGGGTGGTATGCTATATTTTTTATGCCTAAAATTACTAAATTTGGAAGGTTACATGTTTCATGTTTTTCGTTTATTTCATATTTTAATTATAATTATCTCTAAAAAATTAAACATTGAAATGTGATCATCGATTGATGGATGATTTTTTAGTCACACTATTAGTTTATTTTCCTTCATTTTTATAATGTCAAATTACTAATTAGGGAGTATGGACCACTTATTATTTGATTTATTCTAATTAAATTAGGATATTAATTTGATTTTATTTAATTAAATTCAACATTCCTTGATCGAGCAACTTGAAAAAATGAGTTGTATTTTTTTATAGGTGATGATCATTTAGTACATTGATCATCTCATATTTATAGGAGTTATGTTTTCAAAATAATGTTTTTTATTCCCATTATAATGAATTCCATGAAATGCAAGATTTTATATTTCAATATGCACACTAATAGAGTCATTGTTTTAATAATTTTAAATTATAAAGAGATATTTTTCATTGAGATATACTTTTCCTTGTAACACCTTTATTTATGTCAAAATCATTATTTGTTGCTAAATTTTTTTAATTTTAATTTAATATTTTGAAATAAAAAATTTTCTTATTACTATAAGAATATTTCCCCCAAATAATTATAAAATATATTATAAATAATCAAATAGAAACTAATTAAGAATATATCTAATGATAAAACAATAGATTTTACAATATTTATTATATTGGATAACAACATGAAGTAAAGTTAAAAATTGAAATAAGAAAAAACCAATTTCTCTAATTGGACTCATTCATAAAAAATACGCATTAGAGTTTCAAATAAAAATATACATAAATTTATAAAATTTAAAATAATAATATTATAATATATTACAATATTAAAATTAAATTCTCAAAAAAATTCTATAATTTTTTTTCAAGTTAGATAATAATAATGAATATAGAAAATTTAATATTATCATAATTTGAAAACATGAATGCTATAAAAAATAAAAATAAATGGAATTTGATATAGAAATTTTAGATATTGGTGAAAAATACAAAAACATCACTAATAATTGTTTTTCTAAAAACCGAAATTTGTCAAAAAAAATATAATAAAATGACTTAAAAATTAACATTTTAGGTTGATATTTTTCATATTTATAGAAATAAAAAATTAGAAATGTAGTTTACTTAAACCAAGATCTTGGTATTGAACATTGATAAAGATTACACCCCAACATACCCAAATTCAATGGGATTCCATGTGAGGACTCATACATGCATCTAAAAGAGCTTTAAATGTTGTGCATCACCTTGAATCCATGTGGAAATAATGATGACAAAATAAAAATGAGTGTATTTAAATTTTTTTATAAGGTTTATAAGGCATGTTTCTATTACTCACAGTCCTCATCTATATGTAATTAGGACCAAATGAATTAAATAAAACATACGACAATTTTCTATTCCTCTAACTCATCCTCCACGAGGAATGATATTTGTGAAATTAGAAACCTATAAAGGGAAACATTGTATGATTATTAGGATAGTATTAATAATAATGATTCTATTTTTCCATATATCCAGAGATAAGATTAACACATTATCCCATATCTACCTAAGGTATTATTCTTGAATGCTAATAACATGACATAAGATGGTATTAGTGGACTGTTATTCAATACTATTCACTTTTATATCCGAAATATCAACTATAGTATAGATAATAATTTATAAAAATTTGATATTTGGGGCTCAGTACATGGAAAAATTCAATTAGAATAATATATATAAAAAATTAAATGGGGTTGTATTTAATGTTGGTTATGTGATCTTTACAACATTATGAAGAAAATTTAATCTACTATATCTCCCAAAAAAACACAACCTAAACCATTATATCCCATCTTGGTGAACTGGATAATTTTATATTATTGTGATAATTATAAAAAATTTGGTTTCCCCATTTTATGATAAATTAAAAGGTTCTAATTGAACCTTCCTTTGGATTACATTCCATAACCACCCAATCATCTATTATAAAACTAATAATAGTCAATCAATTCCCATATAATGCATCTTTAATTACAACCATCATTGTAATTACATTATTAATAATATTTTTAGGCCCAATTATATACCAAATAGGTATATTCAACATCAAAATTCCAATCAAAATCTATGTCACATTCATGATCAATTTCTTAATAATATAGATTGTAATTAATAAACATTTTAGAACATAAATAATAATAGACTATATAACCCAAAAAAATGATTCACATAATTAAAATATGGTTAAGATACATCAATAAATTTTGAAAAAATAATGCGTTTTTATAAAATTTGGATCTCAAATGGGTCTATAGGGATCTAGAAATACTAGTTTCAAAAGTAAAATAATAGATTGTTTTTAAAATTTGTTGAATTGAACATAATTTTAATAGATATTATTAGTTCCATAATTTTACAATGTCTAATCGTAATTCAAAATAAATGATCTAAAATCAATTAAAATGAACATAACATGGAATTTACCACATTTGAAACTAATGAAAAAACAAGAGGAAATCACAATACAACCGGTCTAATGGGGTTTCTAACTAGTTAATTATCATTATCTCCATAAACCTGAAAAAAAGGGAAAAAATATAATGGATGAAAAAAACTATAAAAACGTATTGGGATTCATTGAATGTTATTTGGAATTAAAATAATAAGAAAAAAATTTAATATTACATGAAAATGTACATGTTCCCACAACGGCACCCATTGGACAATCATTTTTTCAAGGACAATGTTGAACTTGAAAAGGAAAAGTATGATTTAGAAAACAATAAGAACGACAATGCTAATATTCTATTTTATTTTTAAAAAAAAATTCCCAATGTTTTCTAAATATTATAAATAAATTTACAGCTAAAAAAAGAAAACCAATCATGGTGAAATAAATATATTTCATTCGAATGATTCAACAATGATATAATATTTTATATATTTAAACAAAAAAATTATATTTATATTTTTTATTCTTAGTGTAATTTGATATATTCCATTTTAGTATTCTATAATATATTTAGGAGCCTCGAAAAATTTAACTCCTAATTTCATAATTTTATATATATAGGTTCGAGAGATCAAGAACACTAGAATTGATTTCATTCTGGTTAATTGGATTTTAGTTACAATAACTAGAGTTATAAATATTGTATTGGTGTTGGTAGAATATTTACTTTTCCATGATTATTTTTATATGTTATTTATAAAATATTAAACATTTATTATAGTATAACAATGAATTTTTTATAAGAAATTTTTTAAAATTTCAAATGATGATATGATTGTGAATAAAAGGTCAATGTATTTATGGTGTAGGGATAATTTGGTGAATTTTTATCATATTTTAATCAATTATAAATCACATTGAAGAAAATTATTCAAAACAAGTTAATATTGTTGCTCAGGTTTCAACATAATATTTTCATTATAATATCTATAATAACCACCCATAAAATTATTTTAGAAATAAAATCCAATCATATAAAGAGATTATTAAAACTGATAATCTTTTGACCCACTGTAAAGATTTTGAAATCATATATGGGTTTTATAAACCTATAATTTTTAAAAATATTTAAAAATAATCATGATGTTTCTTCTGTTGTGTTTTTTATAATTTTATTGAGATATATGACAACTGTTTTAAGTTATTTTTAATATAAATTTTTTTAAAATTGTAATTTTTTTTGAGATTAAACCACATATAGAATAAATTGATTTAAATTCTAATCAACATGAAAAAATATCTAAAATTCAGATTTATACTAAATGATTTAGGTTATTCCAGTATTTTTATCTAGATTTCATCTAAAATTTTTATTTAGAATAACCTATTTGTTTCTCAGATAAATATGATATTTCATTTGAAGAGTACACATGTAATCTAAATGATAAGAATTTATCTTTTACTTTATGGTTGTGTGAACCTAAAATTATGGAAAAAGATTAATACCATCATAATAAACCAAAATAACATATAAGAAAACCTTTTCAATTTATGTATCTCCCATATAAACTTGATCATAATGACATTCATAGAAACTAAAATTATTATTACATGTGATAAGAATATAAATTAACAATTATAATTTCATGTCGTATATCTACTTTATAAGAAAGAAAACCCTAGTAAGTCATTATGATAAATTGGAAGCCCTTGTAATTTTATTTAGAATATTTACCAGGGTGTAGTCCTTCAATTTGTACATATAAGATCCATTTAGATGAAAATTTCAATTATTTTAGGGAAATCAAGAGGATATTGAATTAAATTCCTCTATAAGTGGTTAGAAATGTGGTGCCAACCTTATTGATTTTTTTTCATATAATTTTTCATCATTATGAAATTTGGTGGGTAATTCCCATCCATATTGGACCTCATATAGAATGGTTTAATGTTTTGAATAATTAATTTGGAGAATTATTTCTAGAACGTTTTTTGAATTACTAGAGTGTCTGATTTTGTTATTGAAGGATGATCATTGTGACTATGAATTATAAATTTCACTTCCCATTTCATAATCTTCTAAATATAAGGATAAATGTTTAAACACATTATTTCTTCTTGGGTCGTTTTCATAATACATATATATATAAAACAAGGTGAAAAACGTTTTAAATGTCTATTTAGTACATTTTCAATAAGTAGATATACATTTTTAATATTTAATTCACCTCACACCATCCAAATATATGTGTTTATCATTTTCATAATTTAATGATTAATTTATAGAAATTTTTTTGGATTATTTTCATATATTTATTTCATGAATTTATAGATATGTAAAGAGTATAGGGTTTGTTAATGGAGTGTAAATTGAAAATATCAATGTTTTGGACTATTAAAAATGCAATTTTATGTTAGATAGTGGAGTTATTCATGGTCAAGTGGTACCTAGGAATTTAATTATTGTGGATAAGTCTATGTATGACATTTTCTATTAAATTGTATTTCGAATGACTTTAAATACTAGTAATTTATTTGTTTCCCCTCTAAACATATAAAGGTAGAATATAAAATCCATTGCCCATATTGAGTTACCTTCAAATGAAATTTACATAATGATATTATTATTATCTTTGACATTAATTTGAGGAATTTATTAATGAAGATAAATTGAATACAATGTCCCCACCATTGACACAACCACATAATTGAACCACTCATTTTAGTTGATGAATGATTCCTTCGAATAATCTTGATGGATTGTATAGGGAAATGAGGGGGATGACATCATATTTTATTACCTAGGATTCCATAACTCAATATTATTCCTAGTAAAAATACCTCACAAATGTTAATTAATTATTAGTCATCTTTTTTTCATGAGAAATTTATAAAATATTTTTATGCAATAATGTAGTTGTAGACCATAAACTTTCAATTATCATACATCTCAATAAGAACCTAGAATCAAAACCATGGTTTGTTAGGTGGATCGATTATATCATGGAATTTGAAGTATAATTCCATCAAAAAAGTAACTAATTCACCAATGGTTGATCAATTTAGTTGATGAATTTAATACTCTTTTCATGAAAATTCACTTGTTAAACCCATTAGAGGTAATCTCTATAGAGAGATATTATATTCTTCTATTATTAAAAGGGACAATGGTTTTCATACATAGTAAATTTCATTAAATCTAATATTACATATCACTTATATTCCTAGTTTAATTCTAAAAAATTAATTATTTATTCATGGAAATATTTATTAGAATATCCATACATATTAAATTTGAGAAGTAATTAGATAGTTTCAAAATATATCATGAATTTGAATATTTCAATAATTCTATAATTATTCAATAGTAATAGTTGTGAATTCCACTCAGCTCCATATAAAATAGTTGGAATAATTTTATATAAATGGTTATTCTTTCCAAAAATATTATCTATTTTCAATATTTATTAGATTTGTAAATATTTATATTTACCATGGATCATTTCTAAATTACATAAGATGACAAAAACCCCATTTTTGTGTACTGATTTCTATTATGTATGGAGCATTTATTTAATGGTACCTTTTAAAAATTTCATAGATATTTATAAATAATATATTCAATAAAAATGTATTTATGTAGGTTAAATCTATACCAATGTGAATTGATGATGTTGTTGTGGTGTTCTATTTTTTCATGTTTACATGTATTGTAGATTTAATTTTCCATGGTTTATTCTCACAGATCATTGAACAAATTATTTTAAAGGAAAATAATAAGGATTTTGTAATTTTATGTGGTATTTCATAATGAATCTACATCTTATCATCCCCAAACAAATTGGGCAGATGGATTTCCAAATAATAAGATTAATATTATTAAAAAAATATTTCTATAAAAATGATGGATTTTTTACATCCTTATTGAGGAGGATTTCTGTTTACATATAACTAAATATGAATACATAATAGGTATTTATCCATATATAATAGTATATAAACAAGATTATTAACTAGAAATGTATTTATTTATAAAATATTTTATATCTCTTTGATGATTCAATTCGAATATTTTCTAAGATGGAAGAGGGTGAATGATTTTTTTCAATATTTGGATGATATAATGAACAATTCTGATAAAAATGAATACAGTTTTATAGGCGAAACAATTTTGTCATAATAAAAATTTTCTTCGATTATTAAGTCAAATTTTAGATAATTTATGATTATATATGACCCTAGGTAAAATATCCTCCAAGGAAAATTTCATTAAAAATTGGAACATCCTTTTATTATAACTCATGTTTTCCATTATAGTGTTAAATAAATCTGTGATACAATTTAGAATAATATATTAAATATTAAAGGAAATAAGATTAATCATTTTTTGATAAATAATAATGCTAATATTGGAAATAATATCCTTTTATTTGAATTTATATACCACTAATTCCTTTTTGTTTTATCTTTTGATTCTTTTTTTGTTTAGAATAAACATTTTAGGGTTAATAAACTTTTATAGTTTTAGTTTTCACTTTTTCACAATGTTTTTTTATTGAGGATAATGTGATATTGAAGGGAGGAATATATTCATATTTTTTAACATGAAGAAATAACCAAGTGTTTATTTCGATCATTTGGAGATGATGCATAAGCCATATACAAAAAAAACATGGATCCTCCACCTTCATTTGTAATATATGTTTACTTTTTACATGATTGGAATTTTCCTGAATCTACAAATAATTTTTTTTCATATTTTCATGTTTGAAGTTGAATAGTTAGAGTGATATACAAAATTAATAATGGGTGTATTTTAACCTATTACATTGAAAATAATCCATCTTCATCAGGGAATTTCGTAATTCTTTTTTTGATAATTCATCTTATTTTAAAAATAATATGGTTGCTAATTCATATGATATATAATCCCATTGTATATGATTTTTTATAAATAAATAGTACAAATAATTATATCTACCATGATGGAATTTTAAAATAAATTAAAATGATTAATTGATAAAATACACCTTCCATAACATATTGACTTGAAAATAAAAAAAATTATATTTTTTTTAAAAAACTCGTGTTCCCCTACAAACCTGAATCTAGATATTTGTTTTGGAAATCTATTTTTATGTAGTATTAATAATTCATTTAGACAAATATAAAATAATATCTACTGTTTTTACTAAAATATAATGTGGTAATGAATTAATTGAGTAAAATATATATTAAATTTGACCCCTATAACAAATTAAATTTTAATAATTGTGATTTTTTATCATCACATAGACATTTTCAACGGGTTATAAATTTTTTCAAATTTAATTTTTTTTTTATGAATATTTGAGAAGATTCATATATAATACCTCATATGTTAATTTGGAAAATAGTTACTTCTTTTATTATAAATTAATGGATTTGAGTAAAATTTTAAATGTCATTTATTTAAATAATATTTGAATTTGATATTTTTATTCGGATTTATGTCATATGATATGCAACCAAATGGATTATGAAATGAAAATATTAATCCATGTTTTGACCTTACATTTAATTTATTTTATTATTTATTAAATATGTTAGGGAATCCAATTAGCTGAAAATTTATTTATTTCAAAGCCACATCAAAATATCCAATATTTTATTATTTTAGTTAATGTGTTGCAAATTTTACAAAGAAAAAATTTTCTTTAATAAGTAATTCATATGTAATTTTATGAGAGAATATATATGTGCAATTATTTATGAAACATTATTCATTTATTCATTTTATCATTTCCATTTTGAGATTTATTATCTATGAGTTAATGCGACTAAATGATTTATTAAGAAAATGAAATGTATTTGTTTAGAGAATTTTTTTTCAAAAAATAATTATTATATTTATATATGTAATTTATTTGATTGAAATATGTTTTTGTTGAATAAATTATATATCTTTGGGATTAGTTACGAATTATTATGTTTTCATGAAATTATTTAAACTCATAATATTATGAAAAAATATGTATTTAATTGTTTTTATTTACTATATTGTTTGTTTATTTATAGTTTAATGATTAATTATAATTTTCCATATTATTTCATAATACTTTTATGTATGCATTTTTACATACCATTATTTATCTATATATATGTAATTACATTATTATTATTTCTCAAAATAGAAATTTTTAATGGTTTAATAGATTTTTGTAAATAATTAAAAAATTAATTATTTTTTCAGATGTTATTTATTGTTTTTCTAATATTTAATTTTTATTTTAATAAGGGTTATAATTTTTTCATTATTTAGTTTTTTAAATTTTTTTAATATATTTTATGCTTAGTGAATAATAGGGTGTATCATGGGGTTTCATGAATATCCATGGACTCATTAGTCAATCATCCACATGATTTCATGGATATGGTCCAACCTACTAAATTTTTTATGAAATATTGATGATGATTAAATATCATTATCAACATACTTACCCAAAACCGATGAAATTGAAAATAAAATAATAAATGAGAATTTAGTGTCCAATATATGAAGATCCACAATAACATATGTTGATGTTCATATAATGAACATGAAAATAAAAGGAATTTATTCAACCTAAAACATGAGACCCCTAGTAACATAAGTGACAACACCATATAAAATTTAATTGAATGAACATGAAAAACATCCTTATAGTGTGACAAGTTTCCACAATGAGTTTTGATTCAAGTCATTGGAAAATTGATAGTATTGGTTATGTCCCCTCAAACTGGGGAAGATGGTGATATATAGTTAAAAATGAGGGTTTCAAATAAAATATTCACTGGATCTAGGGAATCAATGTTTGTAATATCTGGATATTTCGATTCCCAATCATTTGGAATGTTATACTAATCAATCCATATTTGTTTCTAGCAATGATAAAATATATAGTATATGGGGATGATGCTAGACTAACAAAATATGTTGCAGATGAAAATTCTTACGACATGTAATGAAGTTGAAGTCAAACTTGGGGTATTCTACATTTTTTAGATGTCAGATGTCAAAATCCATAATACAACATATCTTGGGTCATTTATCTAAAACTATAGCATAACTAGATGTTATTAGGTTCTAACTTGTGAATTTTATGATGGCATAAGTGTTAAATTTTATATCAAACTTGTGGGTTATGTGAAGATTGCAGGGGAGTTGTGTTATTTTTATGGATATGATACATTTTTTAGAGGAGCATCTACTTCTTTGATGGAAAACTGTAATATTAGTTCTAGTTTCCCACAAAATCATTACCTCAAATTGAGGAATCCCATATAAGAATAACATTAAATTGTTTTCTTAAGGATATGTATAATAACGTTTTTATTTTATTGATCAATCAACTATTAGATAAAATTAAATAAAATTTGGACTAATATTGTGATCATAATTGAAAAAGGATAGTGAAATATGACACTAACCAAAGATTATATATTATTATAATGAACAATAATAATTTAGTTGATCTTGGAAACACAACAAGATATATTCAATGACACTAAATGATATTTCACATGGATTAATTCATTTATTTATAAGATTAAAATTATTTTGATTCATATATTAAAAGAATTAGAGTAGAAATTCCAATCGATGAATTCAACATGGACAATCGGTATATGAGTTGGTATTGATTAGAGGATTTATGATTGGTTTCTTTGATATTCAATTGATCATCAATTGGTATGTAAGGAAAAAAATGGATGATATGATAGAGAGTGGATCCTGAAGATCTTCTAGGGGTATCAAAAATGACATAATCATTATCTCTCAAGGGAAGATTGTAAAAGATGTTATGACATTCACCTTGATGATTTCAAACTATATATTTCAATTTCAATAACTAATAAATTCTAATGGTGATATATTTTTTTGTTATAGTTTATTTAAGTATTAAATTGTAATTTCGAAAAATATTGTATTTAAATTCAATTGTATATTAATTTTAATTGTTCTCAAACCTAATTTATTTATTTTATTTCAGTCTAACAAAATAAAAATTCCAATTTGGCAGTGTTAAATTCTTAATTTTTATTATTAGTTAAAAAAGTTGTATGTATTTTATCATATATTAAAATTGATCAATACTTAATTGTTGGTTGATATTATAATGGTGGTTGATTTTTGTATTGTACTCAATAGATCTCTAAGTGAAATGATTATCTCTAACTAAAAGATGATAATATATCTATATCTTAGTTTTTTACCATAATTTATTACACTAAATGGAATGACTATTTTAGAATTAAACATGTATTATCATTGATTTATAATTAAGGAATCATTTTTGAATGGGTGAGATAGATTATTCCATGAGATATACATGTTTTGGATGTTAATTATTTATTTTAATTAAATTAATTATTACCAAATTCAGTTTTCACATTTGTTTATTTATAAAATAAAATATTTATTGGTATAATAATAAATGTTTTTCTTGTGTAACAAATACTAAATATTGAAAGAAATACTGATAATCTCATATAAGAAACCTCATTAGAGAAAATACTAGATCCTATAGTAATAAAAAAATTGAAAAAATTATATGTAATTATAAATTGCGACACTTATAAAAAAATAAGTCTTTTATAATCATCTATTTAGCTAAATAATAATCCCTCTATAGGATAATATTTTTTCTTTCTGGATTGAGAAATTTTGATCTACTATCTGATGCTTCTGTCCATAATGAACACTTTGATCTTTTTTTTAATAATTGGAATCCATTAAAATTTAATCATAATATGTATATATGAATATAAAAAACAACTATATATGTGAATGATCATTACTGCCTCAATATCAATCATTTATATCCAATATAAAAGTGATAATAATGAATAATTCCTCTAATATAATTATTCCTTTGACATCCTGATTGTGCAATACTTCAATTGAATATTTCTCAACATAAATCCTCAATGTACTTTTCCATTTTTCATTCAAATTTTAGATACATTATAACATGTCTTAAATCATTATGATACCCTACCTAATGGTTTTAGGTTTTCAATTTATTCTTTATCCCCGTGAATTTTATCATATCATGATCTTTTTTTTAGTCAAAGAAAACTGGAATAAAACTATTTTCACTACTATAAAAGTATTACTAGTAGCATTAGACATGAAATTCTCATTTATTTTTCCATTACCTTTCATATAATACTACCATTATTTTCTAGTTGATGTTGTATGAATATAATACCCCTAAAAAATTAATCTTCATTTTGTTTTCATAAACACTATATCTAAATAGTCTATATGCAAAAAACAATTAACTAAATGTTATAATTTATTAAAAATAATGTCTAATAAAAAACATGGAAATTTTTTCCTATAATGTTGATTTTTTATTTCATGAATATTATTATTAAAATCATAGGAAAATGATAGAGACAAAAGAAAATAAAAAGTCAAATTACATATCGTGTATAATTTACTTCCCAAAATAATCCAATAATTTCTTTTTGGATCAACTAATCTCGGTAAATGGTATAACTATATTTTATTATAGCCCCTAATCAAGATATATGTTCACTAAATGGGGTTGTAACATTCCATGTTCCAAAAAATTTATTGAGTTCCCTTCATTCCATATGTATAATTCATTTTTCTTATTTTTAAATCAACACAAATGATTGGGTCTTCTCAAAAGACCATCCCTAGTGTCATAAGATGAAATTTAAAGGAGGCACGTCGAGGAAGAGGTAATCTCTTCTACAAATTAATTCATATTTGTTTCTTCAACTACTTCCTATTTTATAGTTGTTTCATTGTAAAGTAATATCATCAGTATAACTAAAATGATGACATATTATTATAAATATTAAATAAATCTACTACACATTTTATCCATCATATGAAAATTGAAATCATCGCGCGTGAATACGTACGACTTACCATATCCACGTCATGGTGTGATCGGTTTTTTTCACCACCACCTTACTTGGATGGGTATAATGGTGGAAATAATAATTATATTTTATTAAAAAAACATTATACTAATTCTGGAATTCTATACACCATTCACTTCAATACCATTCAGTAATTATAGGAATGATATCGTTTCTCGTGCGTACATAAGACTTACCATCACCACGATGCGATTGAATCCATCTATATAATCTCTATTAAAACATGTTTATAAAATTGAAAAGAATAAATAAATATGATATATATTATACTAATATAATGTATTAAATCATAAAATTATAACCTAAAAGTGGAATAATAACTGATTTGAAAAAACATACATATGAACATAAATTCATTAATAATTGAATAACGAGTATCAATGAGATGATAGAAAAAAGTAGATGAAAACATGGTCATGAATGTTATCATAAAAATTATTATGATTAGAGAATAAATTAGTAACAAAATTTAAATCATTATACAGGAGGTTCAGATATATAAAAATCATATCTGATTTAAGATAATGGATAAATTTTCCCATCACATTTTTATCCGAAATTATTTATTTTTGTAAGTGTTTAGTAGTGATATATTTATCATCCATGACCATGTTTTATTAAAATGTTTCCATAAAAGTTTTAATATTATTCAATGTATATTTAAATTCATTTTAACCTTTTTGTACTTTTACTACATGGTATGGAAGGAATCGTTTTTTACCAATCGGGGTACTTTTTTATATTTCTGGCTAATGTTTTAGATGAAATTTTGTTAACATATATGGAATAAAATTATTTTTAGATATTTATAACACCTTATTTACATTAATATTAATCTACATGTTTTCAATATTATTTTCATCTAAAATCATTTCTTTTAAAATTTATCGGCATTTTGAGAAATGAAAACATTTTAAAAGAACAATGTTTATTTTCTTCTAGAATTATGTGAAAGTGTTTTATCAAAATTATTTATCATCTAAGATGACCTTAGGATAGGTTTATTTCCCTATTTTTATATTAATTTTGTTGTGTATATAGTGGAATTATTTTTCTCAAATCCATTTATTTTACATGGATAATGTTATGATGTAATGTTATTTAAGAGAGCCATTCTATTTCTTTCATTATTCTACGATGAATGGTTTATATTTTTGTGGAACATGTAAGAATGAATTTCATTGTGTGATGGGTCTGTCCTATATATCCTTCCAATGTATTGGGTAATGATTTATATCTCATGATATAGACATGAGTTGAACATCAATTAAATATGGTTTAGTAAAACATGGCAGGAGCAGCAAATAAACATGGTTCAGTAATGAACATGGACCATTATATTGGTCTTGGAATCATTACCTTGGCTACTATGTAATTAATATTATTTGTTTATTAGTTTTCCAAAATTACATGTTTTATTCCTAGTCTATCCTATCATGGTTAATGACCCTTCATGATCTATGCCTCACGTACTACCATGATTTATTTCATGACTCGTAATTTTTATTTTTTAAAATTTAATTTGTTGTATTTATGTTCAAATGTCTTTGGTTTCTATTATGATCTCCATGTTTACCCTTATTGATTATTTGATATAAATATTTTTATGTTTTCTTTTAACTAGGATATAGAGAAAGGATTTATATGGGAAAATAAAAAGGAATAGATCTTTATCAGAGATGTTGAAGATATTTCACCATAATAGATGATTATGTACCAAGTTTCCAATGAAACGAAACTAATATAGTATTTGGTCATCTGTTTTTGTCATATATTAAGTATTCATCAAAAGTAATGTAATGTCTACATATGACAGACTTGGGTCTCAAAAACTTGTTAGTTGATGAATGCAGAAAACCAGCGACCTATTGGACTCATATATCAGCAGTCTATTACTGAGGGGAAATAGAACGACATCGCCATGTATTTTGTTACATGATTGATGTGATCTCCTCAAGGATGTGATGTAGTGTGGGTGATCATCTATAGGTTGAAATTTATGCACATCCTACCTATCCAGGATACCTTCTCTTTTGATGATTCGGATATGATTTATATTTAGGGGATATTAGTACTTCATGGAAAGTCTCGTTCTATCATGTCGGATCGAGATGTTCATTTAACATCGTGATTCTAGATGGGGTTGTAGATGAACTAGGATCACATGTTCTTTTGTGTACTTCATATCACCCGTAGACTAACAGACAATACATGTGGACCAAATGGGTGATAAAAGATATTATGTGGGAATATATCAATGATTTTGGTGGTTCTTGGGTTAAATATATTCTTCTAGTTTGGATTTCCTATAATATTAGCTTCTATGAAACAATTAAAATGATTCATATAAGTCCCTATATGGTAAACCATTTATCTAACCTATATGATGTATCTAAGAAAGCGAGGAATATCTTATGGGTCCTAAAGTCATTTAGGATACATATAAGAATCTCTAACTAATACATAAGAATATGTATATTGATAAGTCTGGAAAGATTTCTTATTCCAATTGTCATCATATAACTTTGGAGTTGGTGGTGGGAAATTACGTCATTATATATGTTACATCGAGGTTGGGAGATATGTGAATTAAGCGACAAGGGAAGTTATCATTGATAAATGTCAGGCCATTAATGATAATTGAGTTATTTGTTCTAGTAGCTTATAAGTTGTTGTTACCTCAAAGGTATAATATCATTGAGGTAGTCTTCTGTGTATCTTATCATCTGCATTATCATCTAGGCCCATGTCATTCATTTAGACAAGATGACATTGATCTTGAGATGGATGCATCCTTCAAAGAGTGTCTGGTTCGTATCATTGATCGTTGAATTATGTTTCTCCATGGAAATTCCATTCCACTATAATGGGCATGATTCTAGGTCAATCTTATTTTAGAAGAGTCCTAGGAGAAAGAGACTGATCTGAGTGCACTGTGGCAAGAACTCTTCTCAGAAGACATTCCACTACCCTCAGAAGAGTTACTTAAGGACGATTTTTCTTGTGGATGAGAGGTTTTTATGTCCTACCAATAACAAATTTATGCACCATATAATATTTTTAGTCCAATTCCTTTAAGATATGTAGGCCACATGCCCGTGACATTTGTTGCAGGTCCCGATCATCAAATAAATTTTTCTTCTCGTTGTGTGGGATTTTTCCAAAATAATACACCATTCTATGAAAAAATGTTCATATGATAAAGTAAAGAAATTTTTAAAAAAATTAAAAAAATTATAGAAATAAAAATAAATAAACATATGTATGAAGAAAAGTGAAAATAATTATAAATGGTATTAACCCATTGTTATTATTATTATTTATTTCTATTCCACATCCCTTTTTTTTATTTTTAATTTATTTTATTTTTCCTTGTCTTTTTTATTTACTTATATATTTTTATTAATTTTTTATTTAGTTTTAATTAATTTCATTTCTCTTCTCTCCTTCTTCTCCCCTCTTACATGCCTCCGTCGACCTTAAAAACAGGATACTCCACCTCTCCCCCCTCTTCGAAGGGATCTTGCACCCCTCAAATATTCTCCATATTCATCGTTGTGGGATGTGACGTGAAGCTCTAGGTAAATATTATCATCCAAAAAAATTAATTTTGTGCTTTATCTTCTATTTATCTTGTAATATCCCCTGGATTGTTTTACATGAAATTTGGGTTTTTATTAAAAACAATGATTTCTTCTATATTTTATCAAATCAATGGTGGTTGTGGGATGTATAATATACTATGACTATGAGGTAGGGTGCCTATGTTTATTCTGGTCATTTTATTCTCAATTCAATTATTATTATTGGGACCTTGATACTTACTTCCAAATAAAAATTATTGAAAAATAATTTAATTAAACTATTGTTTCATGATCATTGTAACCCTTTTATAAGTCACACCCCTTCCTAGGTTCTTCCATGCTATAGGACACACCGTGGGGTGTTCCCCCAATATTAGGATATTTAACACAGTAATTGAATCTTTAAATTACCAATTGTGTGTGAATGTGTGATAATTTGGTTGATGTTGTAAATGGAATAAATTTTTTTAGGATTAATCCTAAACCATTAATTTGGATTTTCATTGTATTTGTTTTTTCTAAATAATTATTATTATAGGTTTAGTCATTATTTTATTTTATTTATTTTTTTTTCCTTTTCTTACATAGATAATGTTCATGTTTTGTTTAATATTTTTTAATTATTATTAGTTGTGAATTTTGGGAATGAATAATTATTAAGTGTGGTATTAAATTGTTAATTAAATGGGTGAAACCATTAATTCTCACTATATGATATATTTATATGAATCTCTCTTTGTTTTAAATGAAATCAGTCATATGATAGAACATGGTACCAATATTAAGAACCCATATTTGGAGTATCTTTTCTCAATAGGTTATCACTCAACATTCTAGGAATGGATTGTTTATGGATTAATAGGAAAGGGATTTCCCCTACCTTTTTACTATACTATTGGGTGATACTAGTTCCCTAAGTAGAAAAAAAGACAATCCTATTGGGAATATGGATACGCCAAGACTCAGCTGATAAACTATCCCTTATATGTGATACATGACACTAACATGTAGTTACCAAACCATGTGCGATACGTGGACCTTATAAAGAATCTCCTTAGATGGGCTCATGGAATTGGATATAATTGAATGGATGTATTGTAGCTTTACCTTTGGGATGGGATTAGACACCACCTATGAAATTATTTGATTTAATATAAATTCCTTTGATTATACTATTGGTACTCCATAAGGATTCCTAAAACATTGTGATACCTCACCTATGCCATTAGTGTTCCTGGTATTGAAATATTGATTAGACCCCAAGACAATGAACTAGTTTTGGGGTATGAATTTTTATTTGGATTGTCATATTAATTAAGGCTTGTAGTATATATTCATCTATACCCAGTTTGTCATTCATAATTCTGGATCATGCTGAAGAAGGTGGTATGCGAAGCAATTATTTTTAGGAACCTAGACCAACTTAAATTTATTTTTATTTATTTATTTTATTTTATTTAATATATATTTGTATCACTACTTTTTGTATAAAGTTTGAAATGGAATGATTTTGACACAATTTGTTTCATACTACTAAGATTATATTGCACACCCAGATCAGGTGCTATTTAGTATCAGATTAGGCATTATGGTCGCAGGTAACGATATAGGGAAGCATGGCACTCCAGATTCTTGATTTATAATCTATTATTGGAAGGAGATTTGGGGTAAGAGGATTGAGCATGTACATGAGATACCATGTTGTAGTATTCCATAATTTGGGAAATTTTTGTCAACAAAAAACCTATGATTGTACCCCGTATAATTATATGTTTATTTATTTACTTTTGGTATCATACATTATAATTAACTTGGTATTTGTTATAATTATTCATCTTTCATAGTTATTATTTATTCTGTTGGGTCATTTTTCTGCTTATGAGGATATAATATTTTTCACAGTGCTTCCTCTACTTGATACATATATTATTTACATATGTGTAATACCTATCATATAAGGGTTAGTATCTCTACAGACTTACCCATGACCCTCCCTCATAGTTGTAAGCCTTTGTATGTTAGCAAGATGTGCATGAGGTCTTATAACCCACCATCTTGGGGAAATTTTCAGTGGAACTACACTGAACTAGATGTAAATCATATTTCATATTTCCTATTAATTCAACTACTATAACTCATTTCCAAATAATAATGTCTTTTTTAGATTATGTAAAACCATTTTACAGCATACTAGTCCCATGATATAAAACTAGATGAAATGAAACTAATATGTTATAGTAAAGTGCATTATAAATTCTAGTTATATGACCATGAACTACAAATCATTAACTACACTGTCATTGATTTATATATATTAATATTATGTGTATCAATCCTTCAAGATGATCAAAACCAATATAATTTTTTTACATCATCCTTCATTGGGAAATATCTTCCCATTAAATCAGTCAATATAGCTTATTGGGATGTATTCCCTCTAAACACTAAGTTCACCTACACTAGTTGGATAACTCATATAAATCAATTTTCATGGGACTATATTACTAATGATGTGAACTCTAACCTCCCATGGTATGTTATATTATTTATCATCTTTCATTCCATTATGTAGGGGGTATATTCCTTTGGAACACTTCCCATTTTACTATATCATGATGTGTCACATCCATTAGGCGGGATGTATCTTATAAAGACATCTTTCCAATGAATCTAAATATAATAATATTTTGCCAATGATGATATTTGAGATAAACTAAATTTTTTTGATATTATTTCATTCCCATTCTAGAAGTTTCAATGAATATTTTACCATATATTGTAATCTATGTGACTTTATGATACTCTATACTAGTTAGGTTTATAAGAAAAAAAAATTAAAATGTTTTCATTATCAAAATATCATAATATGTACAACATATTCTGCTAAGTGGAACTGAATAGTGTGGGGTTTTCTTCCCCTTATAGGCTTATATATGAATCTCTTATCATTGAACCAATCCCAAAAAAAATAACAACCTTAAAATAATTTTTTCCTTTTGGGAATTTATTTTAATATATAATTCATTGATAAATTATTATACATTTGTAAAAAATGTTCATTATTGATAATTGACTCAGGTATTACTTATTTTCTTTTAGTCTATTATGGAATTAATTTTACATTTATTATTTTATTATGTCACATATTTGTATATCCCATATGTAAATAATTATGTCTAATGAAGAAACAATAATACCTTAATTGGAGTGAACATTACAATTTATAATTTTTATCATATAATAATTAATCAAAAATATGTTTATGTTTATGATATAATTCTTTTATATCAATCTCATATCTAAAATAAAATTTAATTTTATAAATTTAAATATTTAATGCCTTTTATAGCCATAGATTTATTTTTTTACTCATTATCATGTAATAATTATTTTTATATTCTATATATATTTTGTATTTTATTATTTGAATGTTTTTCTCTATTATAATAAATCACTTATTGAAAATAAATTCCCAATGATTCTTATTGTTTCTATTTTTCCATGAAAAAGAAGAGCAATATTTCATGTCACTAAATTAATAGACTATGTAAATGAATAATGATTTTTACACAATTAATATAATATGTGACGTTGTAATTTAATTATTGTCTAAAACATCCCACCATTCCTACAAAACCTTGATCAAAACAATGTGATATCAAATTATCTAATTACCATGTAATAATTAACCTAATAACTAGAAGGGATGATATATTCGTTGTTATAGTATACTTTTGAAGGCCTATGGTTTGTTTAAATTCACATTAAAACATATCTATACTAACTCAGTTATAAATAATAAATTATATGGTTTTGTTTGTTAATAATTATTATGTTTTTAAGGAGGTAATTTGAAATGATTTATTTTATTATTGTTTATCAATATTATGTGGTTACTATTATAAAGTGACATATGAGTTAGATGTATTATAATATATTTTTATGTAACACTCATATGATTTTATAGATCAGTATTTAAAAAATTCATGACTAGAAACTCAAATTATTGGATTGGTGATTGGTTGATACTAAATTCCAATATATAGAAAGAGAATATATTTAATACCCATTAAATTTCCACCATTTTAGTTTCTAAGGAATGATGTAAATATTAAAATTATTTCAAATTATAGGTCATAATTTTAAATGAATTCTATTTGAAATGAAGATTTGATTCCTCTATGATTAATTAAATAAATTTAAATCTATAGTTAAAAAAATAGTTCAATATATTAGGGTTCAATGTTATAGAAACCCTTTCATATATTCATTAACTAAATTCCACTATTCATATAGACATGGAATTATTACACAAAGGGGTAATTATTATACCGAACATTGAGATTATATATTTATATTTAGTGGATTCAACTCAATAAGAATCGACTACTAGATTTAATTATAATTTAATATATAATTGTGTGAATTATTTTATGGATGATAATTTTTAATGTGTAACATAAAAGTTAAATAATGTAAAATAGAACCTAAACAATTTCATATATTATAATATTAATTAATGATAGTGTATATATTAAAACATATAAAAATAAGGAAATCCACATTAGGGTATTTGTGTTTTTTATTATTAAAATCATATAAATCAACTAATAGATTATTAATTTATTATTAAAAAACAAGAATTATCGGTACATTGTTTTGGCGATAAAATGTTTATTGATACATTTTATACATCATTTAATTGTATACCTGCCTATTAGATGAAATTTTATTGAATATTTTGCATCCTATGATTGATTTTATATATTAAACCAATTATATTTTTTCATCATATTTAGATGTTTTCCATTACATGGTGATGAATTGGATTCTGTGAGTAAAAAATTAAATTTTGGCTATATTAAATAATAATTTATTTTTCCTAGGATAATGATAGAGAATACATTTTTGAAATATTTAAAAGGTTCAAACATGAAAATCCTTATCATATTTTAGCTCTATATAGTGCCCCAATTAATTTCATAGAGTCTACTCTAGAGTTTTATTCTATTAGTCATATTAAATTTAACTTTTATTCAAGTTTTGTTTAGGGTTATTCATTAAATATATCATAGTCAACTATATAAATTAAGTTCAATAGTAGTAATTTTTTATATGTGACTCCAGTATATTTTTTAATCATGGTGAACAATTTTTAATTTATGTGGGAGAACACTCATATGTCAAAATTCATCCATGGTAATATATTTTGAATAAATGGAAGGATGACATGTCCGGTATATTATTCATATGTTTGAAATGTATCCTATTAAAAGATAATTGTTTTTAATTTTTTTAAAATATATTAATGAATGGTAACTACAATTAAATCAATGATAGTTAATTTTATTTTTATTTATATATGCAGTAATCAAGAGGTGATTGTTTTAATTTAGAAAGGTGATTAAAAATATTCAAATAATTTCATTCACATGCAATGATAGAGGAATGCTTTTATTCCTTCATAACATTATTGTTCCTATATTATGTGAATGTTTTGATGAAATCAATTCATTTTACTCATTATGAAATTAACATAATTTGTGTGAGAACTATTATTATTAGTTTATACCTTGAATTTTTGTTGTGAAGGGAAGTCCACTATATGTGGTAATGTATTAGTGATGAGATATTTTTAATCTATCATTTAAATTATCAGTTAAAACATTATGATGGTAATATGGTGATATAAATCATTTCTTCCCTTACATTTTTATAAATTCTTCTTCGTTAAAATCTTCCCAATCAATGAACGTTCATTCATTCCATTTTTTATGTATATGAAATCATTTTATCACTATAAATAATAAACCATTTATGAGGTAAAAATATGGGAGGATGAATGATATATGTCATGATTTTAAGGAAATAAGATTTTCTATATTCCCATTAAATCAATAAATAATAATTATATATTTTTTTGATTATTCAAATTTGAGAATTAATAATCCTAGGAAATTAAATGGTTTTATTTTTACAAAAAAAACCCATTAAAGTTGTTTAAATATTGTAAATATTCAAAGTTATTTTTATTATTGAGTTCTTTATTCTTTTCAACATGAGGAATTTAATTATAATATTTGAAAAGATTAGATTTTTTTGTGATTATCCTTGAGGTATTTACATAAATTATTTGAGATAACATAATTTTTCTTGATGAAAATAGGACATGACATGAATTTGTATGGGACTATTAACCATGTATTGAACTTTTTTGATGTAATAAAATTGATGATCGTAATATAATTCATGAAAATTCATTATTAAAATTTTAATTTAGAAAAATATGTTGTCATATTAATTATTTTTTTCATATATTTATTAAAAAATTTGAGATAAGTATTTCTCCAAGGATGGTATATAAATATTTTACTACTAAAGATGTTAAAGAACTATTATTGTTGTTCTTAGTTCTCAAAAAATTAATGTTCTCCTTATGAAACAACAATAGTTAAGGATTCATTGATTTTAACATCTATATTTTTTAATTAAAAAACAATGATATTATATTTTTTGTTTATAGGAATTTTAGAAACTGATCATCAAGTGAAAATGTTGAGATTGATTCAAATTTTAAGAAAAAAGTTATTTAAGGTTTTTAGTGAAAAATAATAAATAATATATATATTCTTACACTTTTTTACCTAACACATTGTTTGAAATGGTTTTATTAATGTATTTATCAATTGGTGGATATCATTATCTACTATGGAAATGAATAATTTTAGTCATCAGTAATCAATAATACGAAATAATCATGATATGGAATTTCATTTAGTATATATTAATTTTATTACTTTTATTAGACATGGATACATGAGAAAAAACTCCATTATCATGGAATGGATATTTATTTTTAACATAAACACATGATATTAATGATTCTCTATTTAGATTGGTTTTAGATATAGGTTAATGATTTCCAACGGATTTTGGAAGGCTCTTTAAAATAATTGAACACTATAATTTTTATGATTTAAATTTTTTATCAATTATTAAAAAAAATATGTTTTATTTATATTTTTAGGGTTTAATAATATAATTGGAAAATTGGTCATTGTATTTCTGGATTTAGATATATATATCCAAAAACGTTGTCATCAAATTATCTAAAATAGTTATCTCGGTATTGTTAGAAATAATTTAAGGCTCAGAAATTCCACTCATATTTTTTAATTTATATACATGTTATTTAGTGTGGTCATATTTGAAGACTCTAATGTTTGATGGACTAACTCTCTTGATGGTAGTGAATGATATCATGAATTATCACCTGCAACTTCTGGATCACCATGGAAAAAATATCCTCACCTAATTATTCATAGGTATCATTCTATTGATCATCATGAGGATTAACCTAAATAAAACTCATTTTTGTGGTCATAATTTGTGATGATTCAACAGAATCATTAGAAGGACTAGCAGGATGAATCCATTGTTATGGTCAAGGAGGTGCTAACTATAATGTGGAATACTACACATAGAATCTAAACATTGATATGGGTAGATATAGGTTTTGGAATCCATTATAATACTTTCATAAATTATATATATACTCAAGGAATTATCAATCAATACTAGGAGGATTAAAAAAATTTCTCCACCATAAGATCAATAATGATGAAATTATCAAAGAATAACATTTTTCCTGATGGATTTTGGGATCTTTTTTGTTTTACTAATTTTATAGATACATTAAAAGAATCTATAAAGAATAATTTTATGTATATATTAACATGAATAATAAAGGTATTATGTCATTTTGAAACATATATCGAGACATATAAATTCACATAGGTCGATATAATCGATGGTACGGGTAATTCACAATACTTATGTTGTAATTTTTGAAAAATATTCTAAATTCATTTATAAGTAATGTTTATTCATGAGTTCTTCCAAAATACAATTGTTTGATTGGTTATATTTTCTTATTTTTGGCTTAAAATGATTGTTATTGATGGTACCTTTTATTTAATATTATAGGTATTCTAACAATGCGAATGTCTTTATGAATGAAATGTTCTCTATATTGTTTATATCCCATTCATACAATTAGTATTAAATTTAATAAATTTCAATGCCACATTGTTTGACATTATGTAGATTATCCACATCTAGAGGTATTAGGTGTTTTTATTATTTAAATATTGTACAAAATAACGGATTCATATATATAAAAATGGATGGAATAAATAAGGTGTATTTTAGTACATCTAAATGGGACTAAATGTACATTTAATACTCATGTATGAAATAAAAACATTGATAATATCAATGTAATTTAGACACAAAAATATGATTACAATGTAAAATATGTGTTCAAAATATTTTTCTGGACATATTTTTTATTGGTACATTTTATATTGTTTTAACTAGAATATGGGATAATAAATATGGTTTTGTTTCCCTTGTAATATAAACTTGTGATATTGATGATTAATTTGGATTGTGAGGGTATAACCCACTGAGAAGGATATATCTCTATAGAGAAATGGACTTGTAATGATATTTCATGAATAATAAGGCATTTGTGAATTTATATATCATCTTGTGGGGAATATTTACAAGTGATAAATGATATAGATGGGTTAATGAGGATAAATTCCAAATAAAGATGTGTATATAGTGTGTAATGGAGTTAGTCATTAACCAATATGAGGTGTCTTCTGAATGTTTTTAATAATAATCAATGGCAATGTAGTATTAATAATATATGAAATGGTCATATTTAGTTAATTTAGTGTCGAAAATGATGTCACTAATTTATATATTGGCTTTCTAAAAGGATAAATAACAATGATTTAACTAGTGATTTTGTATTTGTATTACCTATCTTGAAAAAAATAGTAAATGTATAATTGGTATGAGACCATTATTGATAAGACAATGTTATGGGGCCTAAACCTAAGAAGGGGTCACATGAAATGGGTTTCTTCCATTAATCTAGTTTTTGATAGTCACTGATAATTAGAATGAAGAGGGTTATGATTCCATGAAGGAATATTGGTGGGGATATTTCAAGGGGCACCATAGGGTTTCTCAATAAGTTGTAAGAATTATTTGGGCCATCACAAGTATGAAAATGGCCCTTCTAGTTCCTAATTGAATCAATTATGGATATTTATAAATTATTATTATCCCTCTCTAACACAATCTAAAATTCATTTTTAGGAAAACATCAATAGAAACTACATTGGGTCATTTACAAGGAACGCATATTTTCTATTCCAATGATCAGTTATTGGAATTGCGTGTGAGGATTACCAAGATCCACTAGAAGATTCCTCTATAGGATTCTAAACAAAATTACCACTGTTATCATGTGAATCCATGATATTGATATGCTAGTGTTCCACTTATTTAATTGGATAATTTATTGTCCTCATTATATTATAGGAATTCAATATTAATGGGGTGAAAACTATTGTGCATACCTTGTTCATGTAAATAAATTAGCTTTGGATGATATTAATATAATTTTATTCCATTGTAAAATACATGGTTGATGATTTTTTATCATCTATGTAATAGAACTAATGATACCATAGTGTAGGAGATAATGATGAATCTACACATTAGTGAGGGGTGGAAAATTCATATCTTTCTATTGGAGGTCCTACGGGGATTCTAAACCCCTAGTATATGAATAATGGGTGAGTCTACGGAGTATAGGGTTGATTAGTGGAGTTTATATGTTAATGGGTAGATAAATCAATTATCCATATTGGAGGTCCTAATGGCATGATTCAATATATTTAAGGAAAGTGAAGTTAAATCTACTAATTTGAGTGCCTATGTTTTTCTACTGCACTATCAGGTCCAGAAAAGGTCAATCTCCATAGTAGAGCTCCCATGAGGATTCTTTATCTTCGTGATGGGAGAAACATCTTAGTATCTATTGTATAAGTCCAAGTGAATTATTCTCCCTATTGGTTCATAGAAAATGTGAGTCTCCCTAATTGTGGTACTAATGGACTGCTTCTCCATTTTATGGTATAGAATATATGGGTCACCCTAGTTTGGGGATTAGGGATTTCATCTCCCTTTGATTGGATAAATTAATGATCCAACCTAGAGGAAAAATTTGTGATTTCTTATATATAGTGTGTTATAATGTATATTTATTTTCATTTTTTCATCATAGGGTTTTCATTACATGTGAGTGGTACCTCTTGTAATGGGTGTCCTTGTTATGGGAATGTGGCAGTGGAATATCCAAATTAGTTAGGGACTGTCCTGTAATTCTTTAGGTTTTGTTAATATTTATATTATTTAAGGGGTGATTCCTTATTTTATTATCATGAGTATTAATGTGAAAATGAAATTTAATGACGGGTTTCCCTACAAATAACATAAATAAAATTCAGTTATATTATTTAACTTTGTTTTTATGTATCATGTGTTTACTTAATTGGATATTATTGAAATCGTATAATAGATATTTATGGTTATATCTCTCTTATGTATAGTGGGAATCTATTTTTCATGTGGTAGTGCAAGGTGTCCATTATTTGAAAATGGAATAAAACGGATAACCAATAATGGGTGTGGATATTGATTTGTACATGACTACTAGTGCACGATTTAAAACCTTAATATAGAAGAACCTATGTTAAGTTATATTGGAATACCCATATAGACATGATAAAACTGGTGGGGTTTTCCATATTTTTTCATTAATATCTGAATACAGTGAATTTTTGTGTCCAAATGAACAACAATAAATACACCAAAGTATATTGTTAGATTAGATAAGAATTAATATAAAAATATTATAAGTTATATATCTATTCTATTATTGATAATGTATTTAGGGTAGTTACAATATCATTGTAATGGTGATTCATCAATGTTCATGCTAGTGATGGTGGATGATCTACTAGGAATAAGCTTGGAGAAGGGGGAAACACCTAAATAAATAATGGAACAAACCCCAACTATGGATCATGTAAAAAAACATTCACTAAATATAAATATTTATATACTTATATTTATATAAAACTTATTATTTGATTATGTTATGTGAATGAATAACCAATGTAATACTGGTAGAACCCTTCTAGTTTAGGGGATGGTTCTTGGAAATGGTTTATAGAAAGTACACACATGAGATGGATCCTTATTGTGGCTTCCCAAGAAATGGGGCCTTGGATGGGATTAACAAGATAAGTATCCATTGAAGGAAATCATATAGGACATTCCATTGTGAGGAAACGAAATTAATTCCACGCATGGGACAAGGTCTTATTGAGGACACCATGAATAAGTGTCCTCATTTAGTAAATCATACAAAATAATTAAGCTAAAGAAACCAATGTCAAGAAATTCAAAATGTTACAAATGTAATTATTTTGCATTGGGTCTTCCCATTACGTATGGTTTTTTATAAAAATATTATCATGTCATTAAAATATTGAAAACTTGTAATGATCCATTAGTATATCTAAATTTCATGTGAACAATAAAATCAAGAGGATAAATAAAATAAATTTTCCCAAATACTTATGATGTATTTATTTTAAGATAGAAATTTCTTATTGATGAGTATAGTCTTATTATCTATAATGTAACAATAGAGAATTTCATTTTTGATATAAAATTTATTCCTCGTGGATATGATTCAACTAAATATGTAACTCTATTTTCCATCAAAGGATGTTATCATTCGTCTATTCCGATATGTTCAAGATAACCTATTGTGGTAATGATAAAATATGGAATTTCTTGTGGAGTCCAATAATCAAAAGGTATTTAGAATGGAGATGTTACAGTCATATATCATTTTAGATATCCTCTAATGTCAATTATCTGATGTTGTAGTATTATATAATATTTTTTTCCTATGAAAATGTTCGAAATAAGAACAGATTGAAAATAACTACAATCAAATTGTGGACCCTACAAGAATTATGTCTCCGATTTTATTTAATTTTATATAGAAACAATCATTTTCCAAAAAAAAAGAGGGGATTATTTATATTAATGATCGTATATTTTTCATAGTTTTTCCATTATGATGCTTCATCACTCTATTTTTTATTCTTTTATTGAATTCATATTTTATTACCAATATTTTTTAAAAAATACCTAATGAGTGATTACATTACATTTTCTCATGAAAACCATTATGGATTTTATTCCTTAAGAGTTCTATATCTCATTCATTGGGTACATTTAGGTCATGTAAGTAAGACCAATTTTTTCAATGATTATTATTGTATAATTTTTTACCAAAAAAGGTAAAATTTTTATACATTGGAAGTGATATGTAACACCTAGATTTAATGGTAAACAAGTTTATTGTATATACTACCTCATAAATAAAGAAACTTGTTTTATATTCATGATGTTCATGTAATAATATTGTTATCTGTTGTTCAACATGTACAGGGCTAATTAAAAATCAAAATTAGGATGTCACATCCTTATATTGAATATGAATGCAATTAATAAATGTTTATAAATTATTGGATCAATTCTATGTTAATGGTTAGGTTATTTGTTATTTAAAACAAAACACAATGAATATGATTCATTGATATTATAATGAGACATTTATTATAGGTATGACCTATAATAATATTCATAGATCAAGTACATCCCCAATATTATTATTATTTATAATCTTCATAGTAACATTTTTAGACAAAAACATCACAATTCTATAGGAAATATTTTGTGTGTGTGGAAACATTTTATATGACATTGATTGTTGACAGAGGTAATTTTATTTCAATCCATTAACTAAATAAATTAATTTATAATTTGTGGAATTTAATAATTAGAAAATAAACATATAAGAGTAAACATTTACCATAGAAGGATAAACCATTAAATGAAAATTTTACCCTAACATGTGATACCCAATGTTTCAGTCAATGTAATCCATTGATATAGAATTATCCATGGGGTTATTACTAAATTTATCTCGTCATAGTCTCCAAAAATAACTAGACCTTTCACTAATATCTATTATGTCAACCCTATACTTTTACCCATATTATTACGCAATTTTGGGAAAAATATTTCCTTATATACAATCAAGTATTGTAAATCCATGCGCGATTGGATGATTAGGTATAAAATTAAATTAAAGGAATACCAAAATAATTAAATGTATTATTTAATATTTATAAATATCTCTTAACATCCACAGAGATCTTACATATAGATATGATAAAATGTTGAATACATGAACAAAATGGATGAGCTAAAATTCAAACTAAGAAGATAAGAATAAGAATAAACCATAGAACATGGGATATAAGGAACAACATGATGACATATAGTAATGGTAAATGAGTATAAATAACGAATAATAACTTGTATACTATGGTTACATATAACCCTGACATTATAAGAATGGGGAAACAACAAAAAAACATGACAAAGGATTCAGTCAGGTCTAGATTCCAAGAACATGGCACATAGAGAAAGAAGTCTCATAAGAAAAGAAGGTTCACATAGTGTCGCAAAATGAAATATCTTGAGGTGAAAAGTTACCCAATGTATTAGTCAACTATATAGGTAAAGCCATCATAACATGATCATTAATATGTTTTCGACATTAATAATCAAGCATAAGGGTTACCACTAGAATTAATTGGGTACCATAATGATGTGATAGTGTAAAAAATTGTAATATAATATTGGTTCACAAGAAATAATTCACATAAATTATACATCCAATTTCATATGGTAAAATATGAATATATCATGATAATTTATGTCCAACTGAACTGGAAATGTGTATAACTTGTTTCCGAAACATTATAAATTAATCATTTTTTGTGTTTTATGGAAAACATTAAAGAGAATTTGAAGAGAAAAATGAAAAATTGTTTTAATAAAAGAAGAAATGGAAAAGGGGAGTTTTTCATGATAAAATTGTTAATTTTAGAAAAATATAGGTGTCTTAAAATAGAATTTTGATGTTATAGAAAAATAAGTATGAAATTGGAATGTTACCTTTAATCAGGTTTTCTTATCAGGAATAATTGATAAGGGAACCGTATTAAAAAATTTATATCCCTGAAAAATAATTATGGAATGATTTAAAAACAATATTATAGATCATATACATATAATTTATAATAATTTTTTGATAGAAAGAAAAGAACGAAAATTTATTAAAATTATTACTCATGCTTTATTTTTTGTCAATAAACTTGTTTGATAAATAATTAATGTGTCTATAATTAAAGGTTGTAATTTTCATTTTCATCTATTGAATAGTTCTAGAGAATTATTCATATGGTCTAAATGCACTATTGATTTGAATTTCATCCTATAAAAAAGAATCAATTTAATTGTGATGATTGAAGAGTTGGAATTTATGTTCAAAAGGCATGTGTCATTGGTTGAATTTAATTGAAATTTTTTCTATAATAATTAATGAATATCTATGTAAAATGAATCATTTAGGATGAATGGGTATTGAGGTGGTTTTTTATTTATTCCTGAGGAATTTTTTTGAATTATTTATTAGTTGATACTCTACATTGAATTATGATCAAAATTTTTAGAGGACCTTCTAAAATTTTTTGGCGCCCCATGTAGTCCAAACCAGCATGGGAATGCTATAGGTGTGGATATATAGCATATGAGTAACAGCTACTGATGCCACATGAACATTGGAGCACCAACAAGTTGGGAGGGATGACAGTGGAGTCAATTACTCGAATACAGTGTTCCCAATCAATGATAGTTTTGAATAGTAACCAAATTCAGAGCCCATTGAGTGGAAGAATATCTTATAAGTGATTAGGAAATATATTCCTGATCTGATGTGGGATATAGAATATGAATATTCATAATGATCCATATCAATCCAATTTAATATCAATTTTCTGATCCATCTGATCACCTATGTGGACTCCAAAATGAACCACAACAGAATAATCTATCTGATGAATGAACTGAGACATCTAAAATTGTATTCGAAATATATTCTAATGTAATTTGTTTAATTTTCTTAGTTCATTGGGATGTTCATGTTGACATTGAAGAAAGATCCATGATGCACACCTATCGTATTGCATGGAAAAAAAATTAATTTTTCCTAGTGCATCATAGTGGCTGACAAGGGTCATATCACTTGAAGATATTTCTCAATCATTCACTTACATAATATAATTAAATTAATTATTTTTGGTTTTTTTAAATATAGTAATGGAATACAATTTAATGATAAAACTAACATGCAATGACAAAATGAAATTAATTAAAAAAACTTGGCCTTTATGGGTCGGTTTGTGAGTTCTATTATTCTCCTTGTTGGTATGAAAATTAAGTTTGATATTAAAATTAGGGGATCTCATTCATGAATTACTATTATTTTATTTATTTGTGTTAAATGTAGAATAAATTTATAAATCTTAACTTCACCTCCACCGATAATTGAGGTTGATGCCACACCTCGATCGAGAGTGACACATATTTCAAGACATGGCTCCATCATATGACATTTTCAAACACTGAATGGATCTACTACATCCTATGAAGAGATTGTATCCCATACAAGGTAGGGAAAATATTTTATAAAATAATAGAAATGAATTTGAGATCAGTGTCTTGGTGGACAATCGCCACACCCATGCACATCACTCTTGATCATCACAAACTTAATAAAACATAGGAATTTAAGCACAAAATAAATGAAATATCCACATTTCTCACATGGGCCAAGTCTCGGGAAAAACCCTCAATTTTTGAGGGTTAGAGGTCATGGTGGAAAATATGATAAGAATAAATGAAGAAAATAAGGAGAAAATATGAAGAAGAAACAGGGTGGATGTGTGGACAGAGAAATGAAAACAATACATAAATTTTAATATAAATCTAAATTAAAATTGAAAAATAAAAAAAATATATAGAAAAGAAATAAATAAAAATAAAATGTCGAATATTTTTGGTCAGCTTACCTCGGTGGAGATCTCCTCCTTGGTGCCCCGAAATAATTGAATGGAGAATGGGATGCTTTAAGAAGGAGGGAGCTCTCCTCCTTTTATAGCCATAATTTTCCCCCAGATGTTGACATGTTGTATCCCAATTAAATGAATTATTCATGCGTTGATCCATTATTAAATGTTGTTCATCAGTTTCTTGGACATTTCCCCTAAAAATCATATCAGATTTGGACATGTATTTCGAGAGTTATGGCTATTTTACTCTGACAATTTATTCTGTCTAGTCAGACTCACCAAATCGAAAGCCTCCAGATTAAGATGCTTTAATGACCATTAAAAGGACCAATAACCATGACCTTACCTTAATAAAAGATGTTATAAAACTCCTTGCATGTCCATCCACATAATAACCAAACCATTGGACCCACCAGGAATTATTTACGGACCCCACACCAAAAATAGCAAGAACTGTGAACAGTTTTCATGATCCCACTTGTGAGATTCTTTTGAGCATCCATATGGCCTATTCAGCTTTTAGATAAAAAATAGTAAATGAATCCCGTGATTTGTAAAATTTGGGAAAGAAAGAAGTTTTCAATTTGGATTATTGTAGAAAATTATATGTCCAATAAATAGAAATAAATAAAAATAGTTAAAAATTCGAAATGGGCCAGTTTTATTATTAAGCACAAAATATTAATTATATCATAAAAATGTGACAATTTCCCATAAAATATCCATATGGTGGGATTATAAAAATTATTTAAATATAAAATAAATGAAAATGTGATATTCATTACTCCCCCATTCTTAAACATTGCACTCTTGGGCAATCATCTTATATCCAAATCAATTTCCACACAATAATTAAAATTGTATAATATCAATGATCTTATCCAAAATAGAATTCCATCATGTATCAATTATAAAAAACAATTATCTATCATTTTAATTTCAATCATTAATTTTTTTTTCAACCCCATAAACCAATCCATGGTGAAATAACAACCTACCTAACATTGAATTTTATGTCACTCTTCACTCATGAGAAATTGATTATAGAGTTATGCTCATACTTGAAAATCGCATGTATCACCATAGGATTGTGAAAATTCTCATTTTTACATAGCATGAAAAATGATAATGAATTTAATTGTGATTTCTTTAATTGAAGGTTCAAATGATTCATTTGCATAGGGTTGGTGGGAAAATGATTTAAAATGTTTCAGGCTAGAAAGAGGTGGTTGAACTTTTAAGTGCAGTGCATGATTTAAACATGGGAAAACACAGAATCTTCCTCTATCAATCCCAAATTAAAATGTGAAAAATAACACCACCCCTCTTATTACATGGTACATCTTCCATGAAGTTATTATAATGAATTATATCATCTAATTTATACTTTTTTTTCAAATCTCCAGAAGGGACACATTTATTTATTTTTCATGGAGGATGAGATGAAATTTGAATACAATGAATGAATTAAAATTCCTATAATTGATTTTTGAGAGGGACATTAGTCATAAAATTATATACAATGAGTAATTAAAAATCATCTCCATTTTTTTAAGGAGAATTGGATGAAATAAATAAATCACAACGAAATGACGACACATGCCCAATTCTCTTATTATCTACTACACAAAGTATTGACACACACCTTGCATCACCAATAAATGATACACATCCCAATGAAATCACACTAAAGGCCCTTCCCCCACACAAAAACATGAAATAACCATGAAAAACTACTAAAAGTGTGGGTTTATAAGGAAAAATTGGCTGGTAATGTGGCTTAAACCTATAAGGCAGTTCATAGAATCTATGCTCTTATGAAGGATATATATAAATGTTGGTCTCAAGATAAAATGTCACTAGGAAAAGAGATTCCTCAATCATTTCAAATACATTCCATGAAATTCAAATCTTCAAAATAGAATATTCACAAATTCTGGTTGTCACACAAAATTCATTTTTCCCTCAAGAAGATGTGGGTATTATGAATAATATGTAAAGGTGGTTTAGAATACCTAAATGGATTGGAAAGATATTTTGAGTTAGTTTTTCATGGGCATGGATTTCAAAAATCAGTAAAAATCATTAAAATTCCTGAAAATCCATTTCAATAGAAAAGAATTCATATCAATAATAATTTAAAATCCATTATTTCAAAAATCATTTCAACTCTTTAAAAATCAATTGTTGTATGAAAAGTAATAAGAATATTCATTAAAGCTCAAAATATATTTTAGACCAAAAAAATGAAAGGAGTTTAAATGATAATCATAAAAAACAATATCCCTTTTAAATAAAGATTTGGTCCTCTTCCTCTAATTCTCGGGGCTTCCATATGACTTCATGTTCCTCCAAAAAAAATAATCAATTAATTAAAAGGATCATTTAATTTAAGCTCAAAATGAAAAGAGATAGGGGCCACATGCTAAACTATTTCCTAATACAGAATTGGAAATTTATATTACTAGAAAGCATGTAAAGATAAATCTGGGTACGATCCCCCATATTGGACCTGCCTTCTCTTACTGCCTCTAGAGGGTAGTACCAGCTGTTATCCAAAATCAGATGGTGGATGAAGCATCTTTGATTTAAACCACCACATGTGGCTATTCCCATCTTTCAGTTCCTTATCCTAACTAAGGAAAATTCTATTGATAGAGAATACCAGATCTGACACCTTCACAATTATGTACTTCTTGAATGGAGGGGGTAGGATGAAGTACGGAACCTCCTCCCCTTTATTTGCTACATGTGGAATGTATTCTTCAAAATACAATGGTTTCTCCAGATGTTCAGCATGAAAATATTAATCAAAGGGAGATTCAAAATTAAAATGTGAAGTATTAATTTCAAAATCATCTCTTTTATGGTATACAACTTGTATATTTGGTTCTACAAGAATATCCACTTGTATCTCTTTAGGGACTTCCTCAAGTAGATGATCAATATATTCACGGAGCTCTGTGTGTTCTTCAACAGGTGCAATTTCTTCTTCTTCCTCTAGGTCATAGAAAAGACTATTTGATTCTGTAAAACAATATGAAGTGACATAATATTCAGATTCAATAAAACTATAAGGGATAGATTCCATGACGGTTTCAACTCTCTATGTTGTATTAGCTTTAATATCCTCTAGATTTGAATGTGCCTCTTGGAGTTGAATATCACTGGATGGAGGTAGGTAGTCATGCCCCTCTACCTCGATCTTGGATTCAACTTCCTGGATTTCTTCAGTGAAATTCAGGAAGACCTGTGGAAATTTATTCTTCGCATTGAATATTTCAATGTCAGTTTTGAGTTCATCATCCATGGATATAAAATATTCAAGTAAGATATATGTTCCAAGTCCTCTTTCCTTCTGATTGAACCTTATCATTAGAGCATCAACCCTTCGTTGGAGGGCCTCCATACTATAGTCAGTTTCTTCATCCTCCACCTGTGAATAATTATCCCATGCATAATAAATTTAATTTCAATTCATCATGGAAATATAATTTTTTTGATTTTTTTAAAAAAATTATCAAAACTATATAAAATTTTAAAATAGAAAATGTAAAGTAAACAAGCGATTAGCTCCACGGAAACTATGCCAGTTTTGACGAAGGCCTTTCGTAGGGTGTGGAAAAAGAAATTTAATTTTTCCTAGTGCAGCATGGAGGCTGACCAAAGTCATCTCCCTTGAGGGTCTTTATCAATCGTTCACTTACATAATCTAATTAAACTAATTATTTTTGGTTGTTTTTATTTAATATAATAATGGAATACAATTTAATGATAAAACTAACATGCAATGGAAAAAGGCAATTATATGATAAAGAACATGGCCTTTATGGGTTGGTTTGTGGGTTCTGTCATTCTCATTGTTGGTATTTAAATTAAGTTTGATAATTCAATTATGAGATATCAATCATGAATTAATATTCCTTTATTTATTGGTGTGAAATCATGAATGCTTTTATAAATCTTAACTTCACCTCCTCCTATAATCATGGTTTATGGCACACCTTGATCAATAGTGTGACATCTTTCAAGACCTGGCTCCATCGTATTCCATTTAAACCTCCGAATGACTCAAATCTATCGTTTCAAGAGCTTGTATCTAGTATAATGCAGTGAAAATATTTAATAAAATAATAGAAATATGTTTGAGTTCAATGTCGAGGTGGGAAGTCTCCACACCCATGCATATCACACTTTCTCATAACAAATTTAATAAAACATAGGAATTTAAGCACAAAATAAATGAAATTTCCACATTCCTCCCCCAAGAAAAGTCTCTGGTTAACCCCTCATTTTTTAGGGTAGGAGGTCACAGTGGAAAATATGATAAGAATAAATCAAGAAAGGAAGGATAAAAAATGAAGAAGAAAATAGGATGTATGGGTGGACATAGAAATGAAAACAATTCATGAATTTTATTAGAAATATAAATTACAACTGAAAAATGAAACAAAAAAATAAATAAAATAAATAAATAATAATGAAATGGGGAAGATTTGAGGCCGACCTCCCTCGATGAAGATCTCCTCCTTGGTGTCTTGAATGAATGGAATGGAGAGAGGGATGTTTTGAGAAGGAGGGAGCTCTCCTCCTATTGTAGCGATAATTTTTCCCACAGATTTTGACACATTGTATCCCAATTAAATTACATTTTCACGCCTTGATCCCTTCTTAAATGTTGTTCATAATTTTCTTTGGAGTTTACCCTCAAACTATTAGCGTATTGGAAGATGTAATCTGATAGTTATCGTTGTTTTACTCTGAGAATTTATTTTGTACAGTCAGACTTTTCAAATCAAAAACCTACATATTAGAATGTTTTAATGCCCCTCAAAACTGCCAATCACCAAGGCCATCCCTTCATGAAAGATGTTATGAAACTCCTTTAGAATCCATACAAAAAATATCACAATAATGGGGCAGAAAAAAAATTATATATGGACCTGACCCCACAATTAGGCAGAACAATGAATAGTTTTCATGCTCCCAGTTGTGAGCATCCTTTGAGCTTCTATATGGTCGAATCTGCTTTTAGTCCAAAAATAGTAAATGAATTCCTAGATGTGTAAAATCTAGAAGAAAACAAAATTTTCATTTTTTATTAGTGTAGAAAATGTTATGTCTAAACAACAAAAACACATTAAAACAGTTAAAAATTAGAAATGGGCCATTTTTACCAGGAAGCTCAAAATATTACTAATATCATAAAAATGTGACAATTACCCATACAATAACACTATGGTGGGATTATAAAAAATGATTTACAGTATAAAATATATGAAAATGTGAGCTTCATCAATCCATATGTTTTCTTATATCATTATTTCATCATTCATAATATCTTAGTATGATTCAAATGCGGTCCATGATAATTTTAATCAAAATTCAAGTATCAAAATTCTGAATTTCATTATGAAAAAATGAGATGTAATCTGGTGATTGTAATGGGTCGCAATTTAAATCTCTATCAATGTTAAATATTAAGAGAAATTTTAATGAGTCATTGTTTTTCAAGAAGGTTTAGAGTCATTTCATGCTTCCTATAAATATTTCAGGTAGGGCTAATTTGTTAGTGTGTTTCATCTCAAACCTAAGTCAAAATCTCTAGAAATCTATCAAACATGCTCAGTTCAATAAGATATCTTTGTCGACGTTGTAAAAATATCCATCTCTAGCCACCCATCATTTTTTTGTTTATAATATCCTAAGATAATTGAAATGCGGTTCATGTTCATTTGCATCATAAATCGAAGATCAAAATGCTTAATCTCAGTGTGAAAAAAATAAGATCTTATCTAGAGATGGTTATGGTTCGCAATATAAATCTATATAAAATTTATCTCTTATAGAAAATGTGTATGATTTTTTTGGATTCTATATTCTTCATATCCATTTCATGTATTCTATATGTACCTTAGATCAGACTCATTTTCTAATGTTATTCATCTCACATCTTAGTGCTATTTTTGAGAGAGAAACAGAATGGATCAAGATAAATATATTTGCGATGGAAGATCCATGAATTTATTCTTTTTTACCCTCATTTTTTTCATAATTTATTCCACAAGTTATGTTGAATTTTATGAAAATTAGGGATATGAATAAATTAGATAAGAAAATTGGAGGCAATGTGAGTTTTATTTTAAGTTGTGTGAACGCATCATATTTTCAATTATGTGAATCCTATGTGTTTCCACATACTGTAATGTGAATATTCACAAACCATGAATAGATAACAGAATCAATGTGAGGTTCCGCATAACACATTAAAAAACACATTAATTATGGGAAGTAGTTCTTCATGAATATTTATTGAAGAATAAACTCATATATTATGTGAATCAAAATAGGACTATTTTTTGTGGTTATATAAAGATTCTATATATTGTTCTCATGAAGATATACTCTCGTGAACTAGTACTTTTCTGAATGAATGTTCTCATGATCTGACCCTATTATGCGAATGATATATATGAGAAACATATACTAGTTTTTGATAAACTTGATATTATTGATCATTATTATTACATGTAAATGTAATTGGATTTGATTATCCTTTTATGTAGAGGTCATACATTGAGTAGGAGGTATCATCTATTCTAGGTATTAATACAGTGAGGATCTCATATAGGAAGAAGAATATAGTGAATTCAATTATTTGAGTGCATACATTGTTATGAATTTCAAAATTGCTAAAATAAATTATGTAAAAATGAAGATACAGTATGTGATATCTATTCATGAAGGAATTTTAGTACAAAAAAGCAATGTGCAATTATAGTTGAATATCTGTGAGGTGTTTTAATTTTTATAAGAATTATATTTTTTCAGGTGAAGATAAATAGTACAATAAATACTAGTAAATGTTTAGTGTGTATTCTCATGCATAGGAAATAATGATTGGAAAAATAAAGAAGAAAATTCATTGAATTTTTACATGCATAAGGAACATGAATTATAAATTTCATTATAAGTGGAAATTGTGTATTTGAATGTTATTTCATTGCATTATATTAGATGTTATCTTTCACTATATTAGGGAATCATCTATTGAACATTCTGATATTATAGTGAGTTTTAGTGGAATTGATAACTTCTACTAATTTAAAATAGTATACTTAACTTATAAGTCCCCATCCTTGAACATTACTTAATCTTGAGTTATTACAAGATTACACATTGAGGATATTTTTAGGTTTATATTTTTAGAGAATTAGATCATGAAACTTGTATTACATTACACATTTAAACAAAGTAGTTACATAAAAGACAATATTCATTCTTCCCATCAACGGAAACATATTTAAAATAAAACACGGATTCTTTCTTGACACATCCTTGACACTATCATCACATCATGTACCTTTCCCTTGACCTGTGAAAAACATTTCAAAAACTTGGGATGAGCATAAAAAGCTCAGTAAGGGTTATAAAAATATGGAAAGGAAACATGAGTTCATATATACATAATAATGAAATCATACTTTACCCATAAAACATAGCCACTTTAACATACCTCATCAAATCATGAATAAATCATAGAAGTCATAAGACATAAAAGTAACTTGAGGCACTCATAACATTCTTATGTAGGGAGTAACCATCTTGGTTACGTTTGGAATACCCATCACAGTATATTCCCTAAATCTCTTCGGAGAAACCTTAACGTTTCACTCCTTCGCGTTACCCAATGCATTGGAGAGCTATATCAAGCTCACCTACCTTTAGTTTATCACGGAACCACCCGTCTTCATAATAATGCCCAAGAACCTCAACATAATTGTATCACATAAAACATGCATAAAGGAAACATAACATTTCCACCTTTCAATAACAAGATATCAATACAACACATTGATATAAAAACATTATGAAAACCATTTTTAATACCAAAACAAAAGAAAAGTAAAACATGGTATTTATTTTTCTTTTAAAAAAGGTATGGCTTATAGAGGAATCCAAAACTCAAATAACGGTCACGGCGGCGGAGAAGTCATTGTCGCTGCATACGTACGACAAAAAAATTCCCTTTTGTCATTTTGTAAAACGCTTCATATAAAAAAGATTCCTTTTGGATAAACTTAAAAGTCAAAGGGGTTTATACACCGTATAAAAGAAAGTTATGTATAAAATAAAATATCCCTCAATGAAAGGAGATTGAGATGAAGTCCCATATAAAGATGGTATCCTTGGTTTAACGATAAATCAATTACATAATTATGTGTGACAAATGAATACACCAAATATATGTGGATATTAAGTGTAAAATAATCAAAGGTCATTCACACATATTTAAAGGATGACATATTCAATAACTACATGTTGAACCCAAAGAAATCTAAATTGGGTTAAGAAGTTCCTTTGACAGCCTAACGGCGTCACATCAAAATGAGTTGATGAGAGATAAATAGTGTATCTCATCACTTTGACATAAAATTTACATCAACAAGGATATATGAGAACATATCCCAACATAACAATTTGTAAATTAACTGACCCAACAAAAGAAGTCTTTTAAAAAAAGGAGGGTGAAAGGTTCCCTTACCGACTTGGGTATCTTTCAAAACATACGCCCCGTGAAAGAAGGACAATACAACATTGATATAAATACTCATAAATGAAAGAATATTATACAATGAGTAATATAATGGTCAGTACATACACCACTCAAAGGAAATTGTGGAAAATGTAGCATAAATCTCACGGGAATAAAAGTGAGATGAAAAATCCCTTACGAAAACTCGGTAGCCTAACGGTGCCACTTAAAACGTCCAAAAATGGATTGATGAGATCAAATAGGGTATCTCATAACATTACAATAAAATGTATAGAAAGAGGAATATAATAGAACATCCCCAATCATAACAAAGAGGAGCATAAAAGAAGTGACAAAAGGAGAGTACTTAAAGAGAAAGAGAGAGGTTAGATCTCTTACGAAAATTTGGCAGCCTAACGACGCCACTCAAAACTTCCAAAATTGATTGATGAGAGAGAATAGGGTCTCTCATCATATGAACATAAAAAATACAGTAAGAGTAATATAAAATAACATCCCAATAATAAGAAAGATGAGCTTAGAAGGAATGAGATAAAAGAGTGTACTTAAAAAGAAAGAGAGGAGTAGGATCCCTTACCTCGGGTCCAACTTGACTCAATCGTTATTTAACGTCCTGAATAATAAACTTGAGTTAATTTCCACTTTATTAAGAACCTTTTTATAGTTAATTATTCCTTTTAGATCACTTATTTCCATGATATAAACATTATGTAATCATTTAAGTTAATAATGTTTGTTTTGTCGATATTTGGTTCTTAAGTCGAATGTGTACTTCTTACAATTACATGTTGTTCATGTGGTCAAATGTTCATTATATCCAGAATATACATGTACTTATAATAGTACATTACATTTGGGGATAAGTAATGAAATGCACCGTTCATGGAGACGGTAAGCCGTACATACGCATGAACGCTACTTTCATTTCTATTTCATATTTTTAGGGAATGGAATAATAATGATATAGAGGTATATTATAATTCAAGTATAACATCATATATAATAACTTTAAATCCATCCTTTATATGTCCCACATATGGCATTAACGAATCACATCACTTTGAGGGGGCGGTAGTCCGGACTTCCTTAAATGAAGATATCGTGTTTACCCATAATGGAAACTATAAAGGTATGACCAAAATGAACAATACAGAAGCTTAAGGATAACATAAACATATTATATATCACATATAAATATAGTTTCATCATAATGTCCACCTTTGAATGTGTGTTAAAAGAATGTTGAACAATCATCGTTTCGGGAGGCCGAAATTCACCATCCACGGAAACAGTATGTTCTTTAACCATCAGATGTAGGCGTGTGAAAGTTTAGCTCGAATACTTCTTATAACAACATCCTAGTATATTTAAGATACTGTATTTGTTACAAAAGAAATGAATAAAAAGAGTTTAGGGGCTTGGAGAAGCAAAATAAAACAAAAGGACTCAAGTGAAGACATTACCTTAAAATTGGGTAACTCCCTTTGGTTTGAGCTCAAAGGCTTCCTTGGGAAGACTTCTGCCCAAAGTGAGGCTTCAAGGAGTAATATAGGGAAGTTAAGAGACAAAATGGGCAGATGGTTGGCCGAGCCAAAGGCTTTGGGAGTGTGGGTAAGGAGGTAGAGGTGGGGGCCTTTTATAAGAGGAGAGGAGGGGCACTTTTGGAAGGTAAAGCGAAGTCATTTTATTTTTAAATGGTATTAGGATTTAAGAGGTCCCACATTGATGTGTTTCTAGGATAAGGTGATAAGAGTTAGAAATACACTCATCCAATAGGTTTTGGACATGTTTAGGTCTTAGATATTACATTATCTTTCCATTTTATTTAAATCGTTAAATAATGAGGTCATCGCTTCATCATCATGATGTCATAAATAATTTAATTTATTTAATGTCTAAAAATTATAAAAAAATTACTATGATGTAAGAAGACTTTTTAGATTTACAATGAATATTTATAGTCAAAAATCTGATTTGTATAACCCCATGTAAAAATTGTTTTAGTAAAACATTTCATGTTTGTCTCATTTTTACATTAACTTTAAATAAAAAGATATTATTGTCATTTTCCAACAAAAGTGGCTTCATGGAGTCCCCAGGATGACCCATGGGTTGTCTTGGTCGGCCATGACACATCCAATGAGGTTAGTACATGTTTCAAGTTAATTTCATATTATTAAAACATTATTTTTACCTTAAACTACACTAATTACCTCTAATCGAGATTAAAAACATAATAAGTTACTATTCACCAAAAAAATTATTTTTATCTCATTGAACCACATTTTACATCTTAATGAAAACCATGTATGTTGTATTTTTGAAATTCGAAACACAAATATGGAAAAATTTTATTTAAACGGAAAAATCAGTTTTTATAAGTACCACTTAGTGGTTTCACTATTCATCAAAAATTGAAGTTTTTCGGAAAAATCCCAAAACATCACCCTAAGATATATTTGATATTCCGAATTCAAAAATGAAGTCTATTTTACAAAATTCAAAACATATAAGTCACATTAATTAATTTAATAATTAATTCCCGATGTCATATCAAATAGCGTGTTTTTATGATACAATAAGTATCAAAAGATTGACACTAGTTTAAGTCTGATTTCAAAGTGAAATTAATTCCAATGACCACTATTGGATTTAATGGTAAAAATATATTCTAATTTAATTTTAAAACCAATTCAAAAGATAATCTAATCATATAAATAAATTAGATTGAAAAGATGTTTTTAATTAAAATACAACATTTTACACTATTCATTAAAAAAATGAACTTTATCCGAAAGATACCAAATATTTACACAAAGTAAATTTTGATGTCAAAATTCTTAAGAAGAGTTTTATTTGGTCCAAAAGGATGTATAAGAGTGAACAAAACTATATTTAATTATGGTTCTCCATCAAAAGGCGATAAGTGAACCTTTAGTGAAAACTAGGGCATATATGCCTAAAATTGAATTCTTTCCGTATTTTAAGCCTTTATCTTTTATTGGATAAATTTAAAAACATTTAAAAACATATATAATCATATTTTAGTTATTTCTATCCATTCCCGCCAATACAATGGCTACATGTTAACTACCATTTAAAATAATATTATTTTATTGTTAGAGTGCAACGTAAGATTTCCCAGAAACTCGTTGTTGCGTGTTGGGTACGCCATCGAGCATAGTATCCCCTTTAAAGTAATATTAATATTTTATTCACAAATATGGATAAATATTAAAATATCATATTCTTTATTTACCTGAGGTGTTACATCCTTCACCCCATTTGGGAATTGCATCCTCGCAATTTTTAAAATTGAGCTTGGAAACATCCTTGAAAGTCCCACATCAGAATAAGTGTCGGTAAAATAATCACTTTAAAAAAAAGGAAGATAAGTACAGAGGTCATCCGAGTTAACCCATACTAGAATTATATGTATAAAAACATGGACAAGGAGGAGAAAACATAGGGTCATGTTCTGATGGACAGTGATAGAAAACATGTTTAGGAGAAAGTTAACAATAAGAAAATCACAAACTTATGATGGGTTAAACGGTGTCGGGGTCCCCAGTACAAAAAGTTAATAGACAACATTTTTGTTTTAAGTAACTTTTTATTGAGGAATTTATTTATAAGGAAACATAATCACTTATCATGTTGACTTTTAACTTTTACTATATTCCTTAATCAAACTCATATTTGTTTCCAAAAGATGCGTATTTAGGGAGACTTGTTCGCATTAAGAGTACTATAATAAAAATCTAGAGAATCACCTAATCCACCAAAGAGAACTATCTACTTCCCATGTCTTTAGTCTTTAGCCAAAACCAAAACCAAAAAGGTTAGTACAAGGTCAGATAATCCAGAAAAGGATAACCCTTTAAAAAGAAAATCTATGCTTATTCTCCAAAATTTGTCCAACAAAACCCAAAGTTCAACGAGGACCATCCGATAAACAATTTGTCTATAAAATTATTCAAAGTAAACAAATCTAATATTGAATCCCAAATATTTGAATGATTTAGTCACATAGTCTTCCATGTTAAATCGTAATATTTATCTCCAAACAACATCAGTTGCTCCTAAAGTCTCGTATTGAAAATTAATTAACCTAATCACATATCCTCCATGATAGGTTAATCATTTTCATAAATAACCAAAAATCAACTTACTCTTAATTCATAAAATCTTATAACTAAAAAGAATCAGTCAAACTAACCAGGGACTTCACGTAGTCCAGTGGAAGGCGATAAATACCAGTCACACTTTGGTTGTGGGTTCGATTCCTGTAGCTATGTCCGACGCGACGGGTTGTCACACGGTCTGCGTGTTGTCCTTTTTCCAAAACTATATAATTCTTAAGTCATTCCCCAAGAAGATTTAAAATCATAAAAAATGATCATAACATATTTTAACCTCAAGTTTATCTCATGCCTTTCATTTTCGAGCATATCATATAATAACCCATAATTACCTCAAAAGTAAGGATCATATAAACTCTAATGGTTACCTTTATACTTATTACCTGAACTTCCACATGGATTGGTCATCTTGTACATGATGCATTAAAGGTCATACCAAGGTTCAAGTGGTTGATCAAGACACCTTGATAGTTTGTTTAGAACAACCACGAGTTTCCTCATTGAACCCATTTTATCTAGTATCTTAATCATAGAACCACCACAGTTTCCTTCAAAATTTTTGTCTCTTTAGTGCCTGCTAGATTCATCCATTCACTAAAAACAGAAATGTCAGTGTGAGTATATCAACAAAACCATCATGTTCTAATGAGTAAGGTAAACATTAATATACACTTACTCATTCACATTATCTAAAACTAGGATTCTTTCTGAAATCCTAAGCATTATGGTAATGTCACTTAGGATTAAAGAATACCCAAACCTCTAAAGTTATCTAAACCGACCTTTGATACCAACTATAAGGACCCAGCCTTAAACCTTACATAATCTTGAGTTATTACAAGATTACACATTGAGGATCTTTTTAGGTTTATAGTTTTAGAGAATTAGATCATGAAACTTGTATTACATTCCACATTTAATCAAAGTGGTTACATAAAAGACAATATTCATTCTTCCCAACAATGAAAACATATTTAAAATAAAACACGGATTCTTTCTTGACACATCCTTGACACTATCATCACATCATGTAACTTTCCCTTGACCTGTGAAAAACATTTCAAAAACTTGGGATGAGCATAAAAAACTCAGTATGGGTTATAAAAATATGGAAAGGAAACATGAGTTCGTATATACATAAGAATGAAATCATACTTCACCCATAAAACATATGCACTTTAACATACCTCATCAAATCATGAATAAATCGTAGAATTCATAAGACATAAAAGTAACTTGAGGCATTCATAACATTCTTACATAGGGAGTGACCCTCTTGGTTACGTTTGGAATACCCATCACAGTATATTCCCTAAATCTCTTCAGAGAAACCTTAACGTTTCACTCCTTCACGTTACCCAATGCATTGGAGAGCTATATCGGGCTCACCCACCCTTAGTTTATCATGGAACCACCCATCTTCATAATAATGCCCAGGAACCTCAGCATAATCGTATCACATAAAACATGCATAAAGGAAACATAACATTTCCACCATTCAATCACAAGATATCAATACAAAACATTGATATAAAAACATTATGAAAACCATTTTTAATACCAAAACAAAATAAATGTAAAACATGGTATTTATTTTTCTTTTAAAAAAAGGTATGGCTTGTAGAGGAAGCCAAAACTCAAATAACGGTCACCGCGGCGGAGAAGTCGTTGTCGCCGTATACATACGACAAAAACATTCCCTTTTGTTGTTTTGTAAAAAGCTTCGTATAAAAAATATTCCTTTTGGATAAACGTAAAAGTCAAAGTGGTTTATACACCATATAAAAGAAAGTTGTGTATAAAATAAAATATGCAACAATGAAAGGAGATTGAGACGAAGTCCCATACAAAGACGGTATCCTTGGTTTAAGGATAAATCAATTACATAATTATGTGTGACAAATGAATACACCAAATATAAGTGGATATTAAGTGTAAAATAATCAAAGTTCATTCACACATATTCAAAGGATGACATATTCAATAACTACATGTTGAACCCAAAGAAATCGAAATTGGGTTAAGAACTTCCCTTGACAGCCTAACGGCGTCACATCAAAATGAGTTGATGGGAGATAAAAAGTGTATATCATCACATGGACATAAAATTTAAATCAACAAGGATATATGAGAACATATCCCAACATAACAATATGTAAATAAAAAGACCCAATAAAAGAAGTCTTTTAAAAAAAGGAGGGTGAAAGGTTCCTTTACCGACTTGGGTATCTTTCAAAACATACGCCCCGTGAAAGAAGGACAATACAACATTGATGTAAATAATCATAAATGAAATATTATTACACAATGAGTAAAATAATGGTCAGTACATACACCACTCAAAGGAAATTGTGGCAAATGTAGCATAAATCTCACGGGAATAAAAGTGAGATGAAAAATCCCTTACGAAAACTCGGCAGCCTAACGACGCCACATAAAACTTCCAAAAATGGATTGATGAGATCAAATAGGGTATCTCAACACATTACAATAAAATGTACAGCAAGAGGAATATAAAAGAACATCCCCCATCATAACAAAAAGGAGCTTAAAAGAAGTGACATAAAGGAGAGTACTTAAAGAGAAAGAGAGAGGTTAGATCTCTTACGAAAATTCGGCAGCCTAACGACGCCACTCTAAACATCAAAAATGGATTTATGAGAGAGAATAGGGTCTATCATCATATGAACATAAAAATTACAGTAAGAGTAATATAAAAGAACTTCCCAATAACAAGAAATATGAGCTTAGAAGGAATGACATAAAAGAGTGTACTTAAAAAGAAAGAGTGGAGTAGGATCCCTTACCTCGGGTCCAACTTGACTCGATCATTCTTTAACGTCATGAATAACAAACTTTAGTTAATTTTCACTTTATTAAGAACCTTTTTCTAGTTAATTATTTCTTTTAGATCACTTATTTCAATGTTATAAACATTATGTAATCATTTAAGTTAATAATGTTTGTTTTGTCGATATTTGGTTCTTAAGTCGAATGTGGAATTCTTACAATTACATGTTGTTTGGGTGGTCAAATGTTCATTATATCCAGAATATACATGTACTTAAAATAGTACATTACATTTGGGGATAAGAAATGAAATGCACCTTTCATGGAGACGGTAAGCGGTACATACGCATGAACGCTACTTTCATTTTTATTTCATATTTTTATGGAATGGAATAATAATGATATAGAGGTATACTATAATTCAAGTATAACATCATATACAATAACTTTAAATCCATCCTTTATACATTCCACATATGGCATTAACGAATCACATCACTTTGAGGGGGCGGTAGTCCGCACTTCCTTAAATGAAGATATCGCGTTTACCTATAATGGAAACCATAAAGGTATGCCCAAAATGAAAAATACAGAAGTTTAAGGAAAAAATAGACATATTATATATCACATATAAATATAGTGTCAATTTAATTTCCACCTTTTAAGGTGTTAAAAGAATGTTGAACAATCATCGTTTCGGTAGGCCGAAATTCGCCATCCACAGAAACAGTATGTTCTTTAACAATCAAATGTATGTGTGTGAAAGTGTAGCTCGAATCCTTCTTATAAAAAAATCCTAGTATATTGATGATACTGGATTTGTTACAAAATAAATTAATAAAAATATTTTAGGGGGTTGGAGAAGCAAAATAAAACACAGGGACTCAAGTGAAGACATTGCCTTAAAATCGGGTAACTCCCTTTGGTTTGAGCTCAAAGGCTTCCTTGGGAAGACTTCTGCCCAAAGTGAGGCTTCAAGGAGTAATATAGGTAAGTGGAGAGACAAAATGGGCAGAGGTTGGCCGAGCCAAAGGCTTTGGGAGTGTGGGTAAGGAGGTATAGGTGGGGGCCTTTTATAAGAGGAGAGGAGGGGCACTCTTGGAAGGTAAAGAAAAGTCACTTTATTTTAAAACGGTATTAGGATTTAAGAGGTCCCACATTGATTTTTTTCTAGGATAAGGTGATAAGGGATATAAATCCACTCATCCAATATGTTTTGGACATGTTTAGGGCTTATATATTACATTATCTTTCCATTTTATTTAAATCGTTAAATAATGAGGTCTTCGATGCATCATCATGATGTCATAAATAATTTAATTTATTTAATGTCTAAAAATTATAAACAAAATATTATGATGTAAGAAATCCTTTTATATTTCCAATTAATATTTATAGTCAAAAATCTGATTTGTATAACCCCATGTAAAAATTGTTTTAGTAAAACATTTCACGTTTGTCTCATTTTTACTTTACCTTTAAATAAAAATATATTATTGTCATTTTCCAACCAAAGTGGCTTCATGGGGTCCCCAAGTTGACCCATGGGTTTTCATGGTCGTCCATGACATATCCAAAGAGGTTAGTACATGTTTCATGTTCATTTCATATTATAAAAACATTATTTTTACCTTAAACTACACTAATTACCTCTAATCACGATTCAAAACTTAATAAGTTACTATTCACCAAAATATGATTTTTATCTCATTTAACCACATTTTACATCTTAATGACAAACATTTATGTCGGATTTTTGATATTCAAAACACAAAGATGGAAAAATTTCATTTAAACAGAAAAATCAGTTTTTATAAGTACAACTTAGTGGTTTCACTATTCATCAAAAATTGAAGTTTTTCAGAAAAATCCCAAAAATTCACCCTAAGATATATTTGATATTCCGAATTCAAAAAGGAAGTATATTTTACAAAATTAAAAACATATAAGTCACATTATTTAATTTAATAATTAATTTCCGATGTCAGATCAAATAGCATGTATTTATGAAACAATAAGTATCAAAAGATTGACACTAGTTTAAGTCTGATTTCAAAGTGAAATTAATTCCAACGACCACTATTGGATTTAATGGTAAAAATATATTCTTATTACACTTTAAAACAAATTCAAAAGATAATATAGTCATATAAATAAATTATATTAAAAAGAGGTTTTGAATTAAAATACCACATTTTACACTATTCATTAAAAAAATGAACTTTATCGGAAAGATACCAAAAATTTTCAGAAAGTAAATTTTGATGTCCCAATTCTTAAAGAGTTTTATTTGGTCCAAAAGTATATATAAGAGTGAAAATAACTATATTTAATGATGGTTCTCCATCAAAAGGCGATAAGTGATCCTTTAGTGAAAATTAGGGCCTATAAGCCTAAAATTGAATTCTTTCCGTATTTTAAGCCTTTATCTTTTCTTGGATAAATGTAAAAACATTTAATAACATATATAATAATATTTTTGTTATTTCTATCCATTCCTGCCAATACAATGGCTACATGTTAACTACCATTTAAAATAATATTATTTTATTGTTAGAGTGCAACGTAAGATTTCCAAGAAACTCGTTGTTACGTGTTGGGTACGCCATCGAGAATAGCGTCCCCTTTAAAGTCATATTAATATTGTATTCACAAATATGGATAAATATAAAAATATCATATTCTTTATTTAACTGGGGTGTTACATAACTGACTAGAATGTAGTGTTGTTGATTATATTTCGTAATTGGAAATTAGTTTTAATTTAAGTCTGACATAGTGGATTGATTTTATATTATTTGTTCAAATAGTAATATTAGTTTTTTTGTGTAATTGGATGCTTGAATGTCTTATGTTGTTTCTCATTATGTTATTATTATAATTATGAAACACTAGTGGTATTATAATATAAAGAACACTGGTGGGATGGATATATAATTTTTTAAAAGTTTCATACTTAGCCACAATGGTTTTATACTGATAACTGGAAAAACCACTTGTAATTATTGATTCGTTCATAATAGTGAATATGTGTATCATATCATCCCAAAAACAGCAATGACATTGTAACTGACATTGGATGTTTCCATCATAAAAATATTGTGTGTTGTGATTTAATAAAATTGTTTCCTTTCTGTTGTATAATTTTTTACGTAAACTGGGAATATATATTCACTATTACAAGATCATATGATCGAATTAAAAAGGATAAGATAATATTAATAAATTTTGTATAAACTTGTGTAAAAATATTCACACCCTCTACATGTACCCACACAATCCACTAGAAAATTAAATTAGTATCAGATAACTGGTTACAAGTTTTATTAGACCTATCATTTTCGACAAGTAATTTATATTATACTTATATGAAGTGAATATTTTTAATTGAATAATTAAATTTGTTTTTCTATATTTAATGTTCAGTTCCTCATTTTATCAGTGTCAAAAAAGTGGATTCTACATAAAACATAAAGAACATACATATGATAGAGGTAAGAAGGAAAAGAAATAATTCGGTGAATAAATAGATTTCATAAAAATATGAATATATTAATAATTGTTCTTTAGCTGTAGTATCTGTTATATCATTTGATAAACATCCTTTTGATGACTATGGTTCAAGAAGAAAAGAAATAAGAATTGATTGAATTTCTCTGTTATTTTTATTTAGAAATGAAAAATTATTTGAAGATTAATCCTAATGAATGTTTCTCTTACATGTCTTCTTTAATCATAATACTGTATGATGAAAAGTCAAATATTGAAAATGGATCTGAGGGTATGGAGCAGCTTTTGGTACTTAGGTATCAAATATTTTAAATTCTCTATAATATTTTTGATGCAAAATATGAAACTATATCACTCTATAATGTACATTTATTTTATGTTGATGGAAGATTAATAGCAAATATTTTTTATAACTAACTTACTAAGAAGTACCTTACTAAGATTTTTCACACACAAGATGAAACTCATAATTATATATTGAATACTACGGACTATTAATTGGTAATAAAAAACTATAATGAGATATTCATCCAAGAGGAAAATTGAAAATATCAGTCTATATTAAATTTCATTGAAAATTATAGTTTGATTAATGAAGAATTAATAAGGAATATTTTTATAAAAATACGGCTGAGATTGAATTTACAGAAGTTATCGACGCAATTGAAAACCCATCCAAAAGCATTATTAATGTTTAATTATACTAGCTATAGTTTAAAACAAAGAGAATTATAGAGGTGAATAATTCTCTAATGGGATTTAATCAAATTTATGATGATTTATTCAATAAAATGAAGAGTCTATTTGAAAAAAAACAATGATAGTTGGTGAAGGTGAGAAAATTTTTCTCAATAAGAAGTTTCTTGAAATGGATGCCAATTTTGATGATATGAAAGAAATACAATTAATTGCAAACCATAAAAAAAATTTAGATATGGTCAAATAACATGAATACATGAAGAAAAATATATATCTAAAATATATTATGTTAGTTTTCATGTCTATTAAACTAGAGAACACTGAAGTTATATCATTAAAAATGACAATATAGAATTTTTTTCCAAGGCAAAATCTGAAAGGATTCCTACTCCTACAATTTTTTGTTATAGTGGAATGAATGGCTTGAGATTATCTAAAGAAAAATATATTGAAAGATAATTGAAATAGGAAACAATTGTTTCAATTGTTTCTATATTAACTAATAATGTTTCATCTACAAATATAGGTTATAAAATGGATTATGGTCAAACATGGGTGAAGAAGACTGATATAAAATCCACTATATCATCTAATGTGGATATCATGAATTTTTTAAATTATTTTACCCTAAAAAAATCTCATATGAGGATTAATATTATTCAAAATAAATGTTCTGTTAAATTTAGCCAATATATATCATAGAAGAAGAAATCAATAATTTTTTTTCCATTTTTTATACTATTAGAAATTTTTTCCAGAAGATATTGAAAGCTGGAATAATGTTTCTTTTCATGATAATTAAATAGGATATTATTAAGGGGGATTATATTTGATGTAAATGTTAATTCTATAAAATTGAACCATAATTCATAGATAAATAACAAATTTCCAATCAAGAATAAATTTAATTATCCGGAAGATATCTGTGATTATTGTAACAGTAGTGGTCAAAATTGTGTTGAGTGCTGGTATGTGCCAACTATTCACTATGCATGTACTGGTATAAAGAAAATACCACGACAAATAAATATGTAATGAACAAGAGATGAAAAGGTTTACGTGGAATATGAGTACTATAATAGAGTTAAAAACATTGATCAAAGTTTCACCCATGACGATTGGAGAGATGAATATCACATCAATGAAATTATGAATCTACGGAAGAAAAACAATAGATACAAGGGATCATTTCATACATTTCATAAACACCAATTCTAGTGGAAAAGTGATAAAGAAGAAAAAAATCAATCTCAGAATAAAATAAAAATATTGAATTGTTAAATGATAATCAAGATGATAAATTCTAATATCTGGATATGTTTTCTTATATGGGTTTCCTTAAGACTGTTTCAGATTTTTTTGGATGGTGAAATATTTCATGGAATATTGATGATAAGTGTAATCCATGGATTCCTAAACAAATACAACTAATAATGAACAAAAGGGAAGAACCAATGGATTATTATGTTAAAAATGATACTGTAAAGAATTATTATACAAACAAGAAGAATTATGGTAATATATCAAAAGAGTATTTACATACATGGCCAGAGTATTTTTAATTGGATATAAAGTTAGTGCTAGAATAGAAGAATGAATGTTCACTAATTTCTAATGTGAATGGGAAAATGATTATGAAATCAATAACTCATAGTTGTACATGAATGATAAAAAATTTTAATTCCAATTAAGGATAAAGCCTGATGTGTTTTCATTAATCTATAATAGTATTTACAAGAGTATTTGGTTTAAGAGATAAATCACATCTATACATCTCTAACATAAAAATGATTGAAAACCCATCGTATTCCCATGTATGTTTCATGTTTGTTTCATTTATGACAGGTTTAGAAAGTGATAAATATATAAATAGGGAGTCCTGAATATATGTGTTCTATGAAAAATGTTATAAGACATTCAAAATAACATAAATCAATGATTTTTTATTTTAATTTATTTTAAAATAATGAATAAAGATCATATTTGAAGAAAGTTAATCATAATAAAGAATGTTGATGAGGCTTATCCATTCTGGGGAGGGGGGGGGGAAATCTGAAAAATTACTAGAGAAGAAAATTTTAACTACTATGGCATAAACATGACTAGTACTAGTGAGGTATTTATCTGATAATTTCAATTACTAGAAACTGATTCTTTTAATTAAAAAAGGCTTGTTCTCTTATTTAATTGAAAAATATAAATTCAAATTTGTAGATGATAAAATAATAATTTAATGGGAAATGTAAAATACAATGCTGAAGGGGATGAAAAATCTTGAAATTGAATTTTTTAGTATATTTTTGGAGATAAATGAAGGATATTTATTTTTAAACAAAATTCTTTTGAACATCCCCTGAATGCATGTTTTAGTGATGGAATCCCATTCTAAAACCTATATTGATATATTTTATGCCATGATTAATTTGTCCTATTATCTACATTGGGTTTTTTCACATATACATTTAGATGATTAATTAGTCACTCATTTCCATAAAAAGGTGACTATTTCCGTATCTCAAGAAGAACATTTTGAATATCTAAAAATTGGTATTTGTTATGAAATTTGGATATTTAAAGATAAAAGAGAATAAGTTCATTTATTTGTGATATAGATGATTTTAATTCTTTCCCATACTTATTTCCATGGTTTTATAATCATTTTAGAAGAAGAAAAATACATTGACTTTGAATTTAAAATTAAAAAACGAAACAAATACAAATGGGGATATTATAGAGCCCATATTGATTAAAAGTATTATTTGTGTTGAAATTGTTCTCCATATACTTTTTTGATAAAAATGTAATGTGTTAGAAATTGAAGGTTTTTATTCTGGTGTACTTCCATTGATTTTTTTTGTAGAATTATTCATATGTTGGAAATGGTATTTTGATTTGAATCAGTCACATTAAATAAAAAATTAATTTGAATGTGATGATTAAAAAGATGTTTTTTATGATGAAAAGGCATGTTCCATTTGTTTAATTGAATTGTATATTTTTTTATAATAGTTAAAAAATATCAATAGATAAATATTAGTTTTCATGAGGGGGTATTGTGGTTTTTTGAGAAATATTCTTAAGGTTTTTTAAAATTTATTTCTGAATTTATATTCTGTATGAAATTTAGAACACCTTTTCATAGGTCCTTATAAAAAAAGTTTAGGTCCACAAGCTAGCCAGAACTTTATGGTCCCACCCTAGGTGAGGATATTTAGATCAAGGTTTTCTCCTACACAATGTGTAGGCACGACAGAGCACTACTATGCAAGGAGGCATGGTGGTGAATGTGACCCTTGAAATAGAGTGGTCCCAAGTGTTGAGATTTGTTATTAGTAACCAATTTCTATTCCTAGTGATTTGTGGGGTATCTTATAATGTGTTCGAAAATATTTGGGTTATCCAATGTTGGACCCATCATTGCATCTTTTGAATAAACTATATCTATCTATTTTTTTATTGATCATTTGAGGCATCTAATCTCAACTACATACTCTGAAATGATCTTGACTGACCAATCTATTTGATTAATGATCCAGGCCATCTGAAAGAATTAGTCTATTATTTTATCTCGTATTTCATATAATAAGCTTGATTCATTGGAATTTCCATTGAAATTTCAATCGATGATCCTTCTGTGGACTCCCATCATTGTTTCATCATTTTGAAAATCCTAGGATTATCGAAATGTGATGCAACATATTTATCATCATAAATAAAAACTCAAATCACCAAATTTCATTGGGAAGAAAATAATATGTTATCTAGTGACAGTGATGGTTTGTGGTACAAATCTCTTTCACAATTAGCACTTTCGAAAAAGAATATATGAGTCTTTGTGTTTATAGAAGGTGCAAAGTTGTTTCATGTTACATATAAATACATGAGGCAAGGCTCATTTGATGGTGCATATCATCTCTTATCTCAAAAATGTTTTATAGAGAAACATATTGTATCATGTGATTTTTATTTTTGATGTAAGATCCATTCATTTTTAGTTTTTCTCAATATTTTTGTTCACATAATGTAATTTATTAGTTTTGTTGAATATTGTAATTTTATGTGATGCACATAAAGAAGTTACATGATGTAGAGGCCACATGAAATTTTATTTTCATTGCGTAAACACATGAGAATTTGAGTTACCACATAGTATATGAGTTTCCACATACTATTATGTGAATTTTTTTATATCATGTAAATTTTATAGAAGCATTATAAGGTTCCACGTAACACATTCATGAATATATTTATGTGTAGAATCAGTACTACATTAATGTTTTGAAAAGAATAGTATCACATGTTATGTGAAGCTTAATAGGAATACAGTTGTTGTTGTTTTTTTGTGATTTATGAAGACACTACATAATGTTATTTTGAACTTCTACAATCATGAAACAATATTTTCATCAAAAATATTCTCAAAAACAAAACATCATATGTGGAGGAGAAAGAGGAAAAAAATATACAAGTTTATGCTAAACAATATATTGTGGATCACTATTGTTATATGTAAAATGTATTGTTTTTCAGGAACATTTTGTATAAATCTCATACTTCCAACATAAGGATTCATGTTTTCTTTGTATTAATATAATGAATAGCTCATGTTGGAAGTATAACAGTGTGAATTCATTCCGTTCAGTGGGAAAATAATTAATAATTTATACCGTAGTAAAATACAAAATGTAACAATGAAGAGATGGTATGTGATATATGTGCATCAAGGTAATGTTGTAAAAAATGATGGGTATATATTTTTTAATTTCCATGAGGTGTTCTAATTTTTAAAATAACCATATTTTCCCATGTGAATATAAACATTGTGATCAAAAATTGTAAATTAAAAGTGTGTTGTCTATTGCACATGAAATAATGATTTCATAAATAAAGTAGAACCTAAATTTTATTTTTAAATTCCTGAGGAACAAGAATTATACATTGCATGATAAACGGAAATTTTTTTTGAATGTTTTTCCATATCAATATATTAGTAGTGAACATGTAGAGTATTGATCAATATTCAGGTGTAAATTATGATATTATAGTGAGTTGAAGTGGAAATGATAAATTATACTTATTTAGAAGAGTATACTTAATTGACATGAAATAATTGTTCTTGATTAATTTTAGTGGAATTCATTTAGTTTCATTTCATGTGAGAATGTGAGGAACCTATTTATTTCAGTGGCGTGAAGATGTAGATTAGTTTTTTGTTGCATTTGATTCTAGAATATCTTTTGATCATTCTCATTTATATTTTTTTTAATTTCTAAACAATAGTTGGATTCCAATATAATGAATATTGGTGGGAAGATAAAATAATTTCTATGTTTCTTTAGACATACCCAAAATGGTTTCATGGTAATATTTGACCACCCCATTAGTATTTTTTTATTGATTCATAACAAGGAATCTGCATATGGAATCATCCTAAACACTGGGAGGACATTCTAAAACACATTGGGGGAGAAAATTGAAAAAATAATATGTTCATAGAATTATTTAATTTTTATCTTTCATGTGATATAATTTTATTTCTAAAAATTTTAAAATATATTCATTCTAACAAGTAAAGATGTTCTAATTAAAAATGTGTTACTAAAAATAAGAGAAAATTTATATAAAAATGGATATACTGATTAACCCCCATATTATTGTACCATCATGATCCCCTGGTCACGTCATAATGAAGAGATAAATTAGTTTATAGAGAAGGAATGTGTAACCCGAAAGAGAAATAGAGGATCGAGAAGAAATCTATACCTTATGTCTGGAACTATTTTTCGCATGATCTTAATGTCAAAGATACTAAAATAAAATCCTTTAATTAATTAAATATGAACCTTTTATAATTTTATGTTTATTTTTATTCATATCCTTTTTTTGTGTTATAAGATACACTATTATCATTTAGGATCATTTCTTTCATTGGTTTTCATGATTGGAAACTTGTATACATGTATACAAAACCATGTAAAATGAAAATGTTTGTCTATAATTGAAATTATATGTAGGTAGTAAATATAAAACATATTAAATGATCTTATAAATTATTTTTTTATATAGTATGAGGATTAACCATTAGAAAACTATTTAATGATATTTTTTTAGGATAATTATTGAGATTTTCAATCACATCGAACTCATTTTGATTTAGTATTGATTGTATTGATTATATGATAGTTACAGACGATATAAAGTGTTAAAATTATATTATAAAATATTTTAAAACCATTAAAATGTTTTTAATATCATATATGAATGCATTAAATGAAATTGAAAACTCATTGAACTTTATTGCGATAATTTTTCACATCACATATGATTTCGTAATTTTTAGAACAAAAAGGGGAGGGGAAATAATTGATGATGGATTATCCAATAAACAAAAAATATTATAGTATATGTGACTTACTAGAGTTACCATAACACATTTATTATGGGATGTGAGGAGATAACATTAAAAATAAAGAATGTGAAAAAAAATTAAATAATAGGAAAGAGGATTTTAAATCTTTAATTCAACTCCTTGAGATCCTCATTAAGGGAATTGGTTTTTGTATTATGTTTACTCCCAGGCTGTTAGATGTGTTTAAGGGGAATGGAAAGGGGATTTAATAGAATTTAAAATGGTACAAAATCTTCATATATGAGAGGATAAGATGTGGTATTTTTTCGGGAGGAGGGGTGTTTTGTCATTATTTTGTTAACTAGTTTATTGTTTTCAAAAGAAATATAAATACTAATGATTATTTTCACTAAAGTTAGTATTTTGTTCATGTAAGATAGAACCACTGGTCACTAACATTATCCATGACTGAAGCATGAAAAAAAAATCATTTATTCACTTATAATGTAAATTACATCATTTCACTATTCAATTAAATTAACTATTATAGAAAAATCCAAAAAATTCACCCTAACCATTCTACAACATGTTTTTATAAAAAATTGAATCCATTTTTTGAAAATATATTTTTAAATATGATATTTTAATTTTTAATTAAACTCATTATTTATTCGAAAAATATATATTTTAAAATTATATGTGATTTGAAAACACAATGAAAAATTAATTACTACTTCATAAAAGTGGTGAATAATCATAAGAAAATTAAATAATTATATATGAATATATTTTTTGAAAATAATTATTCTTTTAAAATTTTAAATTAAACATTAATTTATAATTAAATAATGATGACCTAAAAAAATACCACCACATGATTTTTCTTTTTTAAACCATTTATTTACTTATTCCATGAAACAAATACGTCATATTTTAATTAATAAGATACATAAATATTATTTACACTCTCATTTATTGTGATAATATTCTATTGGTTCAATTGTTTTCATGAAGGTTCATATTACTATTTCAAGAGGTCATGATACCATTTCATCAGTATAGGAACCCAGACTTATAGAAATACATATTGTTTATGTAATTTTATATTTGTAATGTTTGTATTGTGGAATTATTTTGAAATTATATCAATATGGTATATGTAATAATTATAAGAAATGATGTTTCGATGATAAAATGTTGGGTATTTATTACGGGTTAGTCTAATGGGTGCATAAACTCTTGGTTATTCTTCGTTTCTCGCATATTGCACCATATATACCCAATTCAGTAGGAGGAATGTGTATTTATTTTCATCATAAGAACTCAGAGGTTGATTCAATGACAATTCATTAATCATTGTGGTGTAATACAGACCCCATACTTTTTAATGATGCTCTCATAAATCTTACTAAGGCTACAAGCGGGGTAAACCTGGGTATTCTCAATAATGATGTTATCCATAACATTTTAGAAAACAATATTGAACCAAAAATAGAGATAGAAAATATTCATATAGGGTGTCTTAAGGTAAGGAGATCATGTCTTTCATTACCATAATCATGTATTATATAACCATGACATATAATGAACAAGGCCAGGGTCTCGACAACACAAATGAACATCTAGATTTTCAGAAATTGTATTATCATTGAAATATAAAAAATCATCATAGATACCCCGTTAGTCTGATTTGACAATAATTTTAAAACCATATGTTAACTTTTTATTATCTTTTACATTAGAGGAATTGATTACTAACACATTTATATCCTTATCGATTAGTGAATTATTTCTAAAGAAGGCATAATAGCTTAAGAATGTGACCCTCAGATTAATGTTACCTATCATAAAACATAAGCCTTAAGGGATATTACCATTGGGCTCCACCACTTGGTTGGTGAAGAAGAAACTTTTTATGATCCTTTTATCACACTTACATTGGTTATATGACAATATTATGGTCATTTAGCATGGTTAATGGAGCAACTATCATCAACAACTATAAATCACTAATCCATCAAGAAGAAGGATTGAGATATCATGGCGATTGTCACATACCATGGTTTTAAAAGGAAACACTATATGCTTAAATGAAATACTATGTACTATGTGATATTTATAAAATATATTTTAAACATAGGCAAAGAATCATGAATCTAAAAGATTTAATAAAAGACATGAAATATGGCTATGCAAAAAAAATGAAACATAATGTCTTAGTTATTACACACAACACATAGTTGTGAATAAAGATAGCATCATGTTAACACATTATTACACATTAAATAAAGTTATTCAATACGTTACCCAATGCATTGGAGTGCTATATAATTTCGGGAACACACGTCTTGTCATAACATTCATTTTGTGCTATATAATTCTGTGTGGACCAGTCACATCATAACATTCTCATTATCATGCATCCCAAATAGAAAATAAATCCAAAAAAAAAATAAATAACCCATGTAATGTACTTTTTTCCTCTCATAAGAACACATTTACAATATTTGGTTTCCCTAAAGAAGGAGGGAATAACATACTTGATACAAGAACAATCAATCTTGTGTGAGAGGTAAAAGGTGTACATTTGAAAGGATATTTCATTTCCAAAACATTTTTTTGTTATAAAAATCAGTGGAAAACATTTATATCCCAAAAAAGATAATATAATAAAGAAAAAATGATTTTTAAGGAGTGACCATAAACGAAATGGAGTGAAAGAGGGAGAACCAAATGAATGAATGTTGGGTTCGAGAATTTCTCCTTACCTTGTGTTCGAACTATTTCATTATACTATTTTCCTATATAACCATATTAGATTTATTAATTAACAATTATAGAACCATGTGTACATGAATTTGGTTTATTATGGTTTCATTTAGCTATTTTATGGGATTTATGATAATTTATAGATTTTAAATGCATTGTTCGGGAATGATCATTTTTATGGTTTTCTTGAGCGGTTCACTTGTTTTCATAAATGGAAGATTGTGTAAAACATGGATAAACATAAAAAATGATATTAAAATTTTTTAATTAAATTAAAAAAGTTTATGTGATCTTATAATGAATTATGTAATATACCATGTGTACGAACCATTACATAAGAACTTAATGATTCTTGTTTTGGTTAATTCGGGTGGTTTTCTGACCACAACAATCCTTGTTTTGTTTAATCATTTTTTATATGTAAATAAGATATATCCATAACATTAAATATGTATAATAAATATAACATATTCTAGTTCAACCATATATATGGTTTCATGAGAAGATCTGAAGGAGGTATGGATAAAGAAAACATGTCGTCATTGAAAGTGATAAATTAACACCTCACGAACAACATTTTCCTATATAAAATAAAAAACAAGGATAAGGAGGTTATATGATATATTATTCCATTAGTATTATGAAATTCCATTATATTTATGATAATGGTGTTAATGTACAATTTTGATGAGGATATGTGGGGTGATATTAAGAAAATAATTTGGAATTGAATGCAAATTGAAGGAAAAATGAGGGATAAAAATTACCTCTTGAATCCTCCTATTGTGATCCTCCTTAAGGAACCTATGATTGGTCCATTGATGATACCATAAAATCATGGACGTGGGGGAGGGGATATAGAAATTCTTTTTACATATTTTAGACAAGTATTTAACCTTAAGATGTGTGGTTTGGAAAGGGGAGTGGCAGGGGTTATTTATACATCATGAGGAGTGTTTTTAGAATAAAATATTAAGTAAAATAATATATCAAATGTTAGACTTGCAATAGTATTTTTTTACTACATAAATCAGCTATTAGTATAATATAATTTTTATTACACTTTAAATCATCTTTATAAATGTAATTAATTAATTTATTAAATGGAAATTAAAAATGAAAGAGAAAATCATATTTTAAGGAAACATATTTTCAATTTAGGTTTTGGAATGTTCTTTCATGGTTTGGAAATTTAGTTCATTTTATTTTAAGGAAAAATTTATGAAATTAAATATAACATGGACAAATCTAATTTTCTAGAAGGTTTTTTCATCATTACATTAGGAATGATGCAACCATGTATGTCAGATTTTTGAAAATAAAAAACACAGAAATAACAAAATAATGTTTAACAAGTACGTTATAAATTTCACATCGTAATCAATAGTTCATTCAACCTCATAGTGTTTCATTTTAAAACCATCATATATTACACCTGTAATTAGACTATTCCACCTAATAGATGAAAATTAATATGATAAAAGGACCACTTGGGAATAGACCATTGATGGCTTGTGTCAAGTAGTAGTCATTTTTCTATATAACATGATCTATGATTAATTATAACCATTTTGGTAATATGTGGTATTATTTTTTATTATCATCGTTGATAGACTCCAGGGATATATTCTCTTCAACTCTCATTCAATGAAATTAAATATTTATTCCTCAAATTTTTATCCTTTATCATTTCATGAAGTGTCCCTCAATAACAATTTTCAACATGTTTTGAATAAAAATTCCTTATAATACTATAATTATTCCATCACCAAATATCAATTTCAATAACAATATAGAATAAAATAATTTCCATGATTATATAATCCTCTAATATATTCCAAATCTTAGGGGATCAAAAACCATAGTTTTGACTATTTATAGGGTTTAATGGTAAATTATATATACTTCGTGTCTTTTATATTATCACAATTATTATTGGATAATATCACCATGGTATTGTATTAGTGAGGGAAACCATTATTTTTCTTGGGTATTACTTTTTCCGTTTTCAATAAAATAAACCTTGTGCATTTTTTATTTCTTGATTATTTCCTAATCTATTCAAAGAGTTGGTTTAGTGATCTAAAAATACTTGTGGGTTTTATGTGAAACATATGAAGATCCAAATGGGGTATTTTTTCCGTAGTAAATAAATGGTTTCCTCATGAAACTATCCCTCCATTATTAATTTCCATGTAATTTTTTAAAATTCATATTATTAGAGAACATGAAGGGTGGATTGTTAAAGAAATGATGTCTGAAAATTATTAGCATAAAATCATCAGTTATCGACAAGAATGAGATGACAATCCTACAAGAATTTTTCTTATGCTGAGGATTCACTGATAATGGTGCAGTATAATGTCATGAAACTAGGACAATGAACAAACATTTTAATTTCATATGTTGAGGGTTTTCCATGGATACAATTTACATTTATGTTGATTTGACTAAGGGATGATAAATTCCCTTTTCATGGTCATTCAAGGATGAATTTTAAATTATCTTCCTACTTGAAGGGGGAAGGTTACAAGATGTAACATTGGGGGTCCCATAGACTAGGACTCAAGTGGGATGTAAAATTTATCTAGGAATATGTAAAAAATCTCATCCTAGGGATGAATTTTACAATTCTTGATTGTCCTTTTTGTGGGAAACTTATGTTGATACAACTATGGAATATTTTTCATATTTATGAAAATGTGTTCCTACAACAATGACTGGACATTTCAGAATGAAAGTGGGATTTATTGGGATTTTGAATTTCCAGGACACAGATTTTCATTTATGAATTTAATGGAAATGAAAATGAAATTATCATTGCATGTAAAAACTGATCGAGAATGCGTAGAAATTTATCACCTATGAAGGGTTGAGAATGATCCTTATACATGTCTCACCCTTTCAAAGGGGTCAGATTTTTTATTTCGGAGGGACCTTGTATGAAGAACCAAAATCACATAGTATCTTATAGGTGTAGTAATAAATAAATATATATTTCTAGAAATTTCCCCACATTGATCAAACAATTTTTTTTAAAAGTGTTGTATTCCTTTTCACACAAGATCATGAATGGGTTGAGGTTCATATGAAACACTACCACACATATATAGCTTCCAGATAAGAGAGTACGATTTTTTAGACCATCATATATGATATGGGTGTTGTTATATATCTCATAAGATAGAGAATAAGGATATATATAGTTCTTATATGATTCCCCATACTAGTCTAGTCTGTTCATAGGGAAAAGTCATTTTTAACATTTTTTTATGTTTGACACTTGATGGGATGATTTTGTGTTACTATGTCTGCTATAGTAGAAGGGATCACACCACATGCATTTCTTTGTATTAGTTAGTTTTAATGTTTGAAATATCATGTACACATTTGACCCATTTATGGGAAAGGGAGACATTTATGACTCATTGATGAGCCCCATAGTGAATATGTGGGATATAGTACATTCATCATTGAAACAATAATCAATAAAGTATATATTTCTTGACAATCATTCAATTTAGCGCCCCACGAATAGGACTCCATCCTTGTCAATTAACATAATGTGTTGAGGTTGTCTTGAGCTCGTATAGTATAGGGTTATATGGATAGGGCCATATTCCATGGAAATTGTATATAATTTTTGTCTCATCCAACCCAGATGTTCTTACACACCTCGAACATTATAGGGGATAGAAAGTGTAAACCATGATTTCTAGGGTTCATAGATTAAGAGAAATCTGATGTGGCATAAATTCAATTGGGGAATATGGTGATTGGAAAATCCTACATTGGGGAAGAATATTCCATTGGTTGAAATGACTTTTAAAAAAAATTATGATCATAAAAACAATTTCATATTATTAATAATCAAAAAAAAGAGTCATTAGGATACTGAACCACCATTTTTAATTTCCCAAAAATATGGTGTTGATCTAAAATTGCAAGGTGAACATAGTATGATAAATTGAAGGGTTTGGTGTAGCTACACAAGAAACATTTAAATTGAGAATTTCTATTGAGTATACAATTTCATACATATATATAAATCCAATGCATGGGGTTTCATTTCTATTTCCCTAATAGATACATTAATGAAGAACAAAAACTGGATATCTCCAACATATATCTTATTTTTTATATCAGATATTGTGAAATTGATTTTCATTAACCCATTTGTAATATTATGATACTACATACACACATCACAACATATCTTATAGAATGAGAGTCATTATATTGGTAGTTCTTTAGGTACCATTCAATTTAATATCGTGTGTCAACTAAATTTTTCAAAATATATCAACAAAACATGGAAAGGTTATTAGTCAAGCCATTTAATGTATTAAAGTATGGATGTTGGTCAAAAATGATAATGAAGATGGATATAGTGGATATGTGGAATTTTATGTCATGTGATAGGGACATTTTCCAAGATGTGTAATGTAATACATTAATGAAAATTTTTCTAACATTTTTGGTCTCTCCACTGGTATAGTAAAAAATATGATGTTGATAGATACTCTTTTATCGATTGGGTAGTCCCCTACCCAAACATATAATGATGTGTGAGCTATTCTTGGTCTCATAAACATGGTTTGTTAAGGGTTTATTCCTCCACAAAGAGCCGGTAATACGATGCATATGGGAAAATTTGAATTTATGTTGGCTGGTTCAGGATGTAAAATAAATGTGTCCCAAAGTTTCATATCAAAACAATAATCAAGCCATACGTAGCTCTTAAAATGGGATCCATGTGCTAATATGACTCATAAATATGGTGGTTGTATTTTTTTCCCTTGTCCAAGATAGATCTAGGAGTCGATATCTCATTGTCAACAAAAATTTTATGATGGAAGGAATAAATCCACATGTAGTTCAAGATGGGAAATGTATGTGAAAAAACGATCCATACATAGGGTAATGTTTCAGATATTTTTAAGTTGGTACCAGGATATAATTCATATATGTCACTATATATCTCATAAAATGATAATCATTCAAAAAGATGTAATGGTACCGATTGTAGTTTGACGTCGTTTGGTAAGCACTATGGTGACCCGATGTGAAAGGGGCGAATGTTGCGGATGGAAATAGAACTGAAGAACCATGTGTCTCTATGTATCCCACATGGGTAGGAATCAAGCCACACATAGTTCTAAAATTTATTCCCAACATATATGTGACACATATACATGGTGTATTTTCTTGAAGAAATGAACATATCAATATGAACTTATTAAGAAACACAATCACGGATTTAGTTTTAATGTATGGGTGGGGTCAATTATATTTTTCTCGATAGGGCCAGGAGATGGGGTCTCGGGCTATCTACATTTCACATAGAATGAGAATAAGCCACTCATTGTTCATTATTGAAATCCCATTGTGATTATTTTATCCAAATGTGTCGATGTTGATTTTTTTTACTCCATAGGTATTTGGATCAAGATATTGAATCCAGATGTTGGTGTTTATCCTATGTAAGAAGGAATCATGCCACATGTAGTTCATGAATATAGAATGTTATATGATTTATGATAGGTTAAATATCTTATTAGGTGAAAATAATATGGTATTTCCCAGTTTGGTATCATACAATGAGGATATTGGTGTTTCATAGATTATTGTCCTATGATATTGATGGTTTACCATTCAGTTTCACATCATCATTTTAGGATTATTGTGTTTTGTAAATTATTAAAGGATGATTCTATATACCAGTGAGAAACATGATCTCAGAGGGAAAAGAGGCAGTGAGGGTACCAGATTGTAAGATAATCATCTTATGATTGGAGATATATTATTATTTTGCAAACAGAAGGTTCATATGAATCACTACATATATTGTGATGACAGGAATCAAAGTACATGTATTTCTATATATGTATTATCTATAAAGGTACATCCCATACATATAGGGGGAATTTTTTTACCATTTTTCATAGTAGGGACCAGGACATTATGTCTAGACATTGGTAGGAATCTTGTGATAAAACGAATCAAGAAACCATCTTTTCTTGAGAAAGATACTACATACGTGGATCTGAAAATAACATAGGAATTTTGGAGTATTATATTTCATCCATATAAATATTTCTCATCAGTGATGTATAATTTTTTATGTTTATGATTTCCATATAGTTTAACATCATTTGGTGAGGATGTTGATTCCATGTAGTTTATTTTCCTATGGCATGGATAATGCTGACATGATTTGTAAGGTCATGCGACAAAGACCAACTATGAAATTTAATGTTTTATATTGGGAACCATGTATAATTTTGTTTACTATTATGTGATTTGGAAAGTGATCTGTAAATTTTAACATCATATGATCAGGATAATAAACCATAGTTTACCTTCATAGAGTTCTGACCAATGATTAAATCACTCCAAAAATTAAAATGGGTGACATGGTGGAATAACATGAATGAATTTACAAATGATTATTATGGTAAAAAAACCACTTATTTTTTCTAAGGAGGCTCATATATAGTTCAATCGTATGATTCATAGAGATGGGTTTTTTTAAGGTCATGTAGTTTGGAACAAGGAAATGAAGTTTTCCAAAAGATGTTACTTTTACCATTGGAGTGAAAAAACTAATGTGAGTGATAACCTAGGAGGCCCAATTCCACAGCCCCCATTTACAAAAGGAATACACATAGTTTAATGTCATGTTCCTTGGACTTAGATATACAGTTTAATGTCATACATTAAGGATGATAGGTGTTATGTGGTTTAACATCATACATATTAGACTCTTTACCATGTAGTTTATCATCATGTGATCCAGATGATTTACCATGATTTTTATCCTCATGTGAATATGAAAATTTATCATACAGTTTATCATAATGCGATTAGGAATATTAATTTTGAATTTTATCACCATTAAATCAAGATAATTTATTTTACCATTTATTTTCATGTGAACATGCTGTTTTCCATCGTTATGTTCATCATGCGATCATGATGATTTATCTTGTTGGTTATCATCATGTGATCAATGTGATTTAGCATGTTATTTATTTTCATGTGGCCAGGATGATTCATCATACAGTTTTTCTTTTTGTGATGAGGATGATTTATCATCCAGTCATTTTTCATGTGATCAATATAATTTATTATGAAGCTTCCATAATTCGATATAGATTATTTTCCATGTAGTTTATCATATAAGATCATGTTTATTTATCATTATATTTCTGGAAATACATTTTCTATAACCTTTTGTTAGTGGGTACATTTTTAGGGTATCCAATTTTTATAATCAAAGAATAATATCCTTCGAGTAGATTTTATGTATGAAATAAGTCCCCTTCAATTTCAGTTGAATATTTGGTGGTTTTTTTATGGGTATCAATTGAGTCCTAGGAACTATCACATCGAAGGATAACATATTTTAATGGTTTTCAAGACCATTGTTTGGTGGAATTTCAAATGATGTGTAGTATGTAATCATTTCTCATCCATTCACTCAAATTCGTTCTAATGTTTTTAGGATTGATCCTCATGGATAATTGATCATCAATGGAAATTCATATTGAATAAAATTTATCCTTGATGGGAATTAAAGACAATTTTCCATATATTAAATAATATGGGGTCTCCTATGTGGATGGGTGGATCATGATCTAGTAATCCCACAATAATTTAAGATATAAACAGTCAAAGAAATGTTATCCTTATCTACTATATTTTGGAGTGTATATGGTATCGTATTATTGAAGTCCTCTATCTATTAGATATTCGTTACATGGTAGTAGGATGTATGGTTGGAATTCATGTCATTCTATTGATATAGGTTATATAATTCATAAAATTAGAAATTGTGATTGTTTTCCTTTAGTATTATATGAGGGACACCAAATCATGTGATGATGTTTTCTTTGAAAAATCTGACAATGTTTCTTTCCCCGACTTATTTGAGGGGTATAAAATTGAACCACATGGAGAAGAAGTTAGTTATAGTAATAATGTACCCAAACATCATGTATGTGGTGGGGGAATATGGCTATAAGACATCCATTCTCCATATGTAAAATCATTAGGTGTATTTGGTTGTTTTCAAAAACATCAGGAGTGGGTGGATTTTTTGGCATGAAATTGATCATAATGAAATACTTGTTGAATTTAGTGCAATCATGTGTTAGCATAGGAAAATAGAATCATGACATTAGATTATTTTTGTAATGTTTGATTATAGACTAGTGATCACAATAGTATCTATTGTGCACTTCATTTATGAAAATGGTATCTTCTGCTTCACCACACTATAAAAGGACCCAATCATGGCTATGTTAATAGAGGAACATTTAGTGATTCATTAACTCATATATAAGAAAGAAAATTTATGATATTCTTTATTTTATCTCTACCATTATTATTATGTGTGAGTTATCCCTTTGGAAGGTATTTTATAATGGGTTTCATTTTTCCTATGGTAGGCTCATACGGTTGGGGGTTGGTTCTAATCCCACTGATCTCCTCCAATTAGGTTTGATGGAAATATGTGCCAATCAGATATTGAATGATACTAAAGACCATTGCCTTTCTCTCTAGGTCTTTTATATTTGTGGCTTCATTTTACATGTCAAATTCTTATTTATTTTGTGAGTATGGGACATGAATCAACATTTGTTCTTGATGGAATTACACAATTATCCCCAGATGTGGTCCAATTGGGAATTATTTGTCCTGTCTTGATTCCATAATCACTATTATTCCTCTTGATGACTAGTTCCAAGTCAACTTATATATTCAATTTAATAACATTCACATATAGTTTTATCTCTAGTGAAATAATGAGTAAATGATATTATTATTCATTGTTTTCACTTCACTCTGAGATCAGTAAAGAGTTAAGAAATAATTCTATGGACGGATATATGGGAACGATTAACATCCCCCATTGTTGAGATTAGTGTGTTCAATTATTTATCATGCTAATCTTCAAGATTCACAATCAAAAAACATATCACATATCTGGGGGGTCTGTTGAATAATGAACACTTTTCATTGGGAAGTTTAGTGTCCAATGAATTCATTTCAATAATGGGGTGATTTTCTAGGAAATCCAATGACTCCATGCCTATGATCACATTCAATGGAAGAAAATGAATTTCAAACATATATAGGATGACTGCCTAGTATGAAAGATGTATCGTCAATAACAATTTACTAAGGATGTATTCGAGTAGGTTTATATGAGAGACCAAATTAAAATCCTGATATTGCAAATAGTGTCTTAGTTTTTGGACTACAAAAATTATCATGATATATAAATTTTCAATATCTGATTAAATTGTCTCATAAATAAATCAATGTTTTTATAACATAATAGTGGATTATTTTACATTCGGAGTGATTCTATTATGAGAAAAAGGCATCTGGTGACCACTCTAGGGGTTTAATATAAGAAATGAGTAGTCTTCCTTTGATAGGAATCATCATCACTAGAATGATTAGGTGATATTTAATTACGTTTTTATATTATTTATGATAATAATTAATCCACTGACAAGTATCCCCATTTTCCCTTAACATAGTGAGGGGAAAATACTTACCTTCAATTGTTGGATATGAAGTGGCTGATGTCGGTATATTCCATTGACTTCCACTCAACTCAATGATGTTGTGAAGAGGATACATTCCATAGATATTCTATTCCATTATGGGTTATTCTTCAATGCCACGAAGTAATTTGATAAAGGAAATGAATTTACATGAGGTAACACTATAACAAATTTCTAATGGGTTCTTTTTCAGGATGTGCACAAATAGTTTTTTCAAGACAGTTTCAAGATCCGCTCGGTGTTCAGAGCATTTCCAATATTTAACCACCATGTAATTAACATAGAATTTGAAAAACCTTATGTATTAGGTTTTAAAGATGTGATTCATGTCACACTGGTATGCAGCCCAAGCATTCTTCATGTAAAAGGGAATTACAACAAATTAAAATACTTCACATACCCCTGAATGTGGTGAATTATTCGTCTTGTTGGGCCATTTAGATTTTATTATATCCTAAATATCTATCCATGAAGTTGAGGTCATGATATATGGCTATCAAATCGATCCATAGTTCTATGATTATGACAGGTAAATCCACCTTTGAGATGTTTAAGTTAAGAACCTTGAAATCGGTGTGTGGTCTGGGTTTCATATTCATTTTATTTAAGGGGGTGAAATTCTCCATCCAGATTAGAAATTTCACCTCTCGAATGAAATTTTCTATATTTATCTTGTCATAATTCGCATCAATTTTTTCACCACTTGTCTGGTTCATCCGTGAAAATTATTGTTTATATATCCAGTGGTCCTCATATAGGGCCATGTAGGAAGTGGCCACCTCGAGTTCAAGAATTAGAATCTATTTGTTGTTATATTCTAATATATCCCAATTATACCTATGAAATTATGTATACACCACTTTATATTAAGAATATATGGTCTCACTAGTCAATGTTGGTCATTTCTCTTCTTCTATATACAGATTTATTTCTATAAGTTCATCTATAGTGGTAGAGATTCCCTCCTCAAAAGCTGGAAGGGATTCACTTAGGACCTCTCCTCTTCTTTTTCATCTCAATATACTTTGTCATATTATATGGGGAAACAATAATAGGGATTCAGAGAAAATTTCATCATTGCTTTACTAAAATTGATTCCTTGTATAATGATGATTGTATAATACAAGTCTAAATTGGCGCTCATATACCTGATTTTATTTCTTAGTAACACATAACCATCTTCGAGCTATTTCAAACGATTATCAGGGAACATTTTTAAAAAATTGGGGTAGTGTCCCAATCAACACCACAAAATATGGTTTTTTCCCTTCCCCATAATGAATCTTGAATCAATATAATGTTATTATTGGGATTTTAATGTGTTCATATCATCATAATTTTTTTTGTTCCTTTAATTTAATATCTGATACATTTGTGATATAATTTGTGCATTATTGTATTTTGATGAATGTATGGTATTATTAGTAATACATTAAATTCTATGTCCTTCCAGACATCCTGAAACTTGTATTTGTCTATTAAGTTTCCAAAATAATCCTAATGATTGATTTTGTTCTATGTAATATTCTCAATTTTGTTCTATAATTGTATATTATGGTGGATGTACTATGTAATCCTTGTTTCAGCACAACTAACGGAGTTTTCTCAATAGGATGAGGATAAATCTAGGGCCATGTTAATTGAAAAAAATTATGATATCGTCACCATTTATCCTACTGGATACCTATATGTTTCTAATGTGTCCTTTTATAAAATAATATTCATCTTTATTTGTGGTGAAGATAAACACATATAATTCCACAATATGAGTCTTTATATGATATTCCATGTTCATGGACACTTAAGCTTCAAACTCCTAGGAGATTAAAAAATCCTTTATTAGTGGTTCCCGGAGGTCTTTTGATAAAGTCCATGAATCATGGATTGAAAGCTCATCCTGTATTGGGGATCAATATTTCAAGATTTCATACATCTTTTATAACATTAGATTCTTTATAGCATGGTAATTATATTCTACATGTCATTTAAGGGAAAGATTATTTCATTTAGATGGATTATACCTCGAGACTAGGGTTGGAGTAGCTGATGTCATTGGTTGGCTGAGCTAGGTAGGTCTTCCTACACACAAATGGTGATCTGATAATTTTTCTTCTTTTGATTGATGTTATAGAGTGATCGGGTCATAGAGGCTTCTAAATGTTTCGGGAAGTTTTTTATATTCTTTTATGACTCTATTATGATCTATTCTATGTGTTTTTGTAACACTTATAGTCTTATTATGGGTGTTTCTAGTATTTTGGTCCATGCCATGACTGCAAGTCCCACTGTATCCACAAATATGTTTATCCCCTTTATCTGGTTCCCCAATGGGGTGTGGTGATCTTGAGATCATAGCCATATATATCTTAAATTAATGGATACATCAGGTGAATGATGTCAATTGATCTAAAGATCAAATCCCCATCCAATGTGGCATTTTTCTAGCTTAATGTTTTTGGTGGTAATGTTTGGTGGGGTAGTTCCCATTGTTATAGATCTAAGGGAAAAAAATCATAGAGTTTCAAAGGAAACTGTGGACATGGTGTAGGTTCAGTATCTCGTGGTTTATACCTATCTTTAATTATAGGATATGTTCTTAAATGATTCATTTGAAGGTTTTTGGGGTCTATGTAATCATATTTTTTTAGTGGAAGTGGTGGGGATCACCGTTAGATTATTTAACTGTGCTTGGAGATTCCCATTAGTTCTTTTGATTGTTTTTCAAGTAATACAACCATCAAATTTATGCATCCCTTTACTAAAAAAATATCTTGATTCAGATTTTTATTGAAATTAAGTTGAAAAAACACACACCAATTGTGTTTGTGGCCTTCCCACCTTTAAATTCCCATAATCTACCATTTTTTTGTAGGAGTTCATTAAAGGTTAATAATTCCTTGAGGGTTTTTATCTATATCCGGTGAATGTTTAAATAGTATCATCAGACACCTAAAGATTCCTTGTCAGGTCTCATGGGTTCTAGAAATAAAAATAGATCATCGTCCATTGTGGATGTAAAATTGAAATGAACATTATCATCTCATAATGAGTAAACATTATTTCTTCACTCCCCAAATTGATTCCACCGGAGTTTCCATTGTATTTCATTATGGGTTGAGGGTTTATATTGTATCCCCTAAGATAATACATGATATGGTATAGGATTTAGAGATAGATCAGGTTTGTAGTCTAGATTAAGTGTGACAGATTCTCCTTCATCCTTTCTTTCTATATTAACATGGATTGGTAGGGTTATCCGGGACATGAGATTAGTTCAATGGTTGGATTCTTTTATTCTTTTGAAAAAACATTTTAATCCCAAGACATTTTTTATATTTCCCCAAGATGATAATTTTTCAATGAATTTTATGGCGGTTCTCAATTTAGATTGTGAGTATATCATCTAGGGAAATATTATATTCAGGAAGTAGGTCAACCATTAATATAAGTAAATGAAATATGATACCCTCTAATTTTATTATTTTTTGATGTTCGATAGGTCCCATATTATTGAATTATATAATTTTGATCTAAACTTAGTGATTAATAGCTGATAGATACCATACCATCCTGTTATTGACTGAGCTCAAAAACTGTTATATCGTATAAAGGTTTTCCATTTTATGTTTCACATGAAACAATTAAGATTCACCACATCTTTTTTCTTAGGAGTTTTATTCATTTCATCACAATGGGATTTATAGTGTCTCAGATGTTGTTCTGATTCACTTAATTCATTGAATATATGAAATATTGGATTCCTAATGATTGGTGGTGGTGGCTATCAGTCACATAGTAAGGGGAGGGATTCCATTTGTCGATTCACGGGTGCATGCCTATCCAATTTGGTTTCCAATTGAGAAAACAATGACATGATGTTGTCGATACATCCTTGAAGGGTGTTTAGTTTAATTGTATTATGGATAGGTGCATCAATCGCTATTAACTTTAGGGTATTAAATCCATAATTTGGGGCTATCATTCATCCAGGGACAACTTTGTATTTTTTTTGTGATCATCATACAGATTCCTCCTTAATGGAGGGAAATCATGTTATCCGACCTTGATTGAGTCTAGGTAGATCGATGGTCTAGGAAAAGTTTTGGGTGGATGTCTGGACCATGCATAAATTACTGGGATAAACACTTGTAGTAGAGGTACGCATGTCAGAAGTGTACATTGATGTTATTTTGTGCGATCATATTTGATAGGAAAAATACCATGGATAATAATAGTGCTGATTCACCTCAATTATTTCGTTTCTTCTTCCTACTTACTAATCATATATTCAAGTATAGGAAGATCATATTCATCGAGTGTATGAGGAAGGTCACATATGATTGTTCCTTTATTATTCTCTCATGTATAGGTTCTTTGAGGAGTAATTATGCGATTGATCATTGGAGAACCCAAATTTAGTGTGATTCTCTTATTCTAGGTATACACACCAACATTCTAAGTGTGAACCACATCCCAAATAGAATAATCAACTCCATGTTATTTTACATTTGAGATATTTTTTGTGTTGTTTTCATGATTTGAATCTATGATGTTTTCCTATGTGTAATGAATTTTGGGAATAATACTAGATGATGGATGATAGGTTCATTGTTTTTTTCTTTTTTGGACCTCTCTCATTATTTTTGAGATCCACTTTAATCATCTAGGTGATGGTTGACTCAGAGGTATACTTTATGAATCATGAACGTATGTATCCCTAATGGGAGAAATATGACATGATATGGGTATATTTGGAGAACATACCACTTTTCATCTTCTATAAATATAAAAATATTTATTTCTATTTATGTGTGGTAATGGTAAAAATGTCCCCTTTACTATTCCATAGGTTTTCATCCATTCTATTATTTTTGTTCCTCCATTAGTATTTTTTATTCTTAAGGGTTTTTTGTGTAAAAATTAAACCAACCATGAATGTCGAGGATGATCTCATACATATTAAGCTACTACTACCACCACCACTACTATTTTGATCTCACAAATCCATGTTCGAGCATGAGGCACATATGATGTTGCACCTTCACATGGAAATATTTTTTCAGGTGATATTATAAGTGTATCAATATTTAATTCCCTTAGGATGTATTCTTATTTGATGTTCTTGGTTTTCTACATTAATAGTTTTTTATGATATACTCACATCAGTCCTGCTAATTTTGAGACTTACTCAAGGCTGATTTTTGTTTACCTCACCACTTTTCGTAACTAATGATTCTTTTTTATAGAAACCATAGTAATATAAAATAAAAGGATTTCATTTAATGTGGTATTTGATGAATGGGGTGTGTGGTTAAATTCATTTCTCCATGATCCCCCCATCCCCATATATGAACATCACCTTTTAATGTTGTGTGATGTGGACCCAACCACATATTTTAATATCGTGCAACAACGATGTCTTAGAAAAATGTGCATATTAAATGTTTGGTGTGGGACATATAACCAAGTTTCACGAGGGTTGAAGAAGCGATGTGGTCTCCTTAGTGGATATTAACCTATCAAGAATGTGGATAAGAGAATATTAGAGCAGGTTTGGGTGATAGGTATGGACAATATGGAAGATTCTTATGTATCACAGTTTGTTAGGAATCAAATCCAAGAAACATTGATAGTGTTGTGGAAAATGCGTGGGAGCTTCCCATAGCAGAATTTGATTAAGGACTAAGAATGGAAGTTTTCTAATGGTCCCGAATGAGATATAGTCTGTGGTTAAGGTCATGAATTTACGAGGGATATGGTCTAGTGGAAATCATGATGGAGGTGGATGTTTGTTTTGGAACATTAGGAGGCTCCCTATATATCCCAGTTGATATGCAATTAGAGACCATGTAGGTCGGTATTTGATGGGTTTACCCAAGGTATTTTCCTAGTCGGATTGATGTTAGGGATTACATCTATGGAAAAGTCACATTTATTTGGGTATGGTTAGGACTTATACATCATTGGAGGCCCATTTATGGTTTCAAACTAGGTGGATTTCATGATCATCACTATCAAATAATCCAATGTGAGCCATGTTTTGTGTGATAAATAACAGGAAGAAATAAATATAAAGATCACATGATTCCACTATATCTGTTTGTGGATGAGGTGATGAATCCAAAAGGGAGAGGGATAAGGTGTTGAGTGTTCTTGTTTCCAATTTTGTTTTTGTAACCAATATATTCAAATATGCTAATTCCTCCAGCTATTACCATTGCTGAGAAGAGGAGAAGAAAAAGTTCCTCCTACCACAAGAAATGATATGAGCTTACTCCATATAAGATTCCCTAAAAAATTTTCTAAGGGGGGGATATAATTCCCTTCATAACGGACAATAAAACATGATCATTTTCCACACATATATGAAAAATGATGATAATATGAGCACCACATGGTTGGAAGGATCATTACCATGGGAACGTAGACATGAGAAGACACACTATTACAACTGATTATTTGATCAAATTTGTTTAGTGTCTTCAGAATAGGCATTGGCCCAATTCTCTTTGACTAGTTCACATAAGGGAAAATGGGCCCTGGATATGTGATAGTAGGTAGTGATAGGATATGGATAATATAACTCACTAGGATGCGTCATTCTTCATACTAAGGTTTTGGTGGGAGGATACTCTTTACAAGTAGTGTGGATCTACATGGGTGAGGGTAAAGTCTCCATTGATTTCTATTACAAATACCTAGGTTCTATTCATGATGCATGTTGCTACATGGGGCCAAGGTCCATCCACAAAGCCTATTTCATCACAAGGATATGTTCCTCCCACATATCATTTCTCTGTCTGGGTCAAGGATTTACCCACACAGCATTTTTCAAAATTGTGTGCCTATCATCAAAGGGAACATCCATTTAACCCTAATGAAATGGTATCAATATAAGGTTTTTGAGTTTGTGGATGGCTAGATGATTTATTATTTCCTCGTTACTAATTTGCAGTATATTCATACTTTCTAAGAATATTTGGATCTATCTCAATTAGTCTCAAAGGATCTACATTTATGTATCCTTTTCACTTTGTTCCTTCACCTCTCTTCAAATCGGTCCTTCTTTTATACCCCATAGTGTCTTCTTTTACCTGATGAAAGGGAAAAAATGCGAGCATGACCAGTCATCTGCAGTAGGATAGTGACTTTATTTTTGAGGGATCCCAAGTTGGATATCATGTACCGTCAGTCACTTAGTCAGCAAGGATTATTCATTCGTGGAGGGGGAATCATTTTCCATGGTATAAATCACATCCCGATCCTACAAAAGAGGTCTCTTAATTCACTGGCAGTGGCAATACTGCCTTGTCATGTGAACTATATAGTTCATGGAGATTGTTATTTGTGTGGGAGGAAGTCACAACCATACCCTAAATAATTCTTTTTTTCATATTTGGTGGATGATAATGACTTATTCAATGATGTATTTCATTCCTAGGGTTCATTGTGATGTTGTGTATCTCAATGTGAAGTGGAGGTCTGTGGTTCGATTTAGACTTCGCAAAATCAACCTGTTATTTATGGCTCACCCCATTTGAACAAATTTTTAAAATTCTTCTTCTGGTTTTATTTATAGAATTTTCAAAACCAATACAATTCCCCTATTATTAAGTAATAAATATATAAGACAAATGAAATTTTAAAAAATCATGTCTAATAACTAAAAAATTTAATTTTACCAAAACAAATTAATAATCAAAATAAGAATTAATAAAAAATTCCAAATTAGAATAAAATGTAAATATAATTCATAAAAATAAAAAAAAACATTATTAGTTCAAAATATTAATAAAATATATATATTATTACATTATAAATAAATATTCACTTTTTAAAATGGTTCTTCAAAGTTCAACATATTGGCCATATATCGATAATGATATTAACCTTACAATTTTAGTAAAAAAAGATTTTACAATGTTCACTTAATAATCATATATCATTGAAAAGATAAAAAACTAAATAAAACATAATTTTTATATGAATAAAATCAAAATGAATTTACATTTAAAAATTTTAAATTTACAATATTTTTTAGATAAAATCACTTAAATATAAATTCAATATATAAAGAGAAAATATATTTACATGAAATTGTCATCTAAAAAGTAATTTGTTCTTAACCATATTTTATATGAATTTGAAATAAAATATTTTTAAACAAAATTAATATAAATTTTTTAAATTTTCATCACAATATTATTCTCTTCTAATTTGAATCTATTATTAATTATTTAGTTCCGGGGAATCTGTTGAAAAAACTATAAATTAATATAAAAATATATTCTAAACTCTTAGTGTGTTATAATGGTTGTTCTCAAGAATAATAATATGATGTGTAGTTACACCATCATCCATGCTATTAATATATTCATATTTAAACATAAAATCTTTATGATATTATTTAAGAAATATATCAATAATTATTACACATCAAGAGTCAATGATCACCCTAAAATACATTATTTTATTTCCATGACAAGTCACGTTAAGGGGTTAAGTGATAACACTCTCAAAATGACACCATCATAAAACCCTCACATACCCGAGAAATAATAAATCATACTATTTATATTCTAAAGAGGCATTAATGACAATGTCCTCCTCAAAATTTCCTTTCATGGAGTGTATGATTATATTCATTGATCCACTACTCAATTTTAGACATGTATCATTAACAATTCCAAAATTTTCATATGTGATCTCATCAATATTGGTTGACATGATGTTTATAAATATTGGTGCGGAATCTCTAAGACCTATTTTTCACCATTCATACCTTACAATATCATAATTATTTGGAATGACAAATTAAGGGTCACTTTACCTTCAGATGAATGTAATAGGACACTTTTTATTATCTATGAATTGATGTGGCATCCCCAAATTCTGACTATGATTCCATAAGTGTTTCATTATCATACTCACATTTAGAATAATTCCATTACTATCAACTATCATCAGTGGAAGAGGGTTTACCATAATTATAATACATTTTTGATTATATTGGGTAATTCCAAATATCATTAAATGATGGGGTTCTTATATATTATAATAATTCCTCTAAGAATATTATTGAAAATATCATAGAATTTTTACATGAATTCCCTTGATCTATATAGATGATATAAATAAATATGTTGTTATGAAACTCAATTCTTATGTTTTACATGTCTTGAGGGATGAGGTTTTTTTGATTGGGTAAAACTATTATTAATGGTTAAAAAATTGTCAATCTTCACCTTGTAAAAGACTACATGATTAAAATAAATTAAGGATCACTCTAGCTACGGGTGGTTGTCTAACACAATATTATACATAACATGGTATCCGAATAATGTTAATTGATTGGATTGTTAGAGAAAAAATTTATACAATTGATGGAGGGGATTCATTTAATACCTTATGTAATTAGTTTTTACACTCTCTATTGTAGAATCATTCCCTTATATACTTTTATTTATAGGTCTCAATTGCAGTATTGCTAGCATAAACTAGCCAAACATTCCTAATTTCATTTTATTTTTTATTCTGTTCATATGAATTATTAACATATATTTTTATATGATGCTACAGCTTCCCCAAAATTACCATGAAAATTGGGTCCAAGGGGAAAACAACAAATTTGATGTCTAAAATGATGTTTTAAAATGATGATTTGATAATGATAATTAAAATCGGTTTATGGTCAATATTTACGAACCGTTTACTACTCATTAATGAGGGGGATAAAGCATAATCATCATGACCTCTTTTTTAGAAGGTCATAAAATGACGGAGATTGAATCTAGATCCATTATCAAATAGATTTCAATTAAAATCATTTATTTTCATTTTTATATAGATATATAAGTGTATAATGTGGCCCTATAATGTGATATATAGATCTTTTTTTAAATAGAAAATAATTACAAGGCATTTTATTGGACTAGTCAATGTGTGATCTATAATGCCTTAAGATTTTACTATACATTTTCCATTATAAAAATGTTTTCAATGGAATACTCCACATGAAAGATCAAAAAAATGAAACGATGACTTTTTATACTATAAAATTTGTTGCATTTAATAAAATAATATAAATTGTAGTTAATAAAAATTATTATTTTTTATTTGTGTATTTATATATAAAAATAATAGTTTATTAAAATTAGATATTTTATTATTGTGTTTTAGAGATTGTATTTTTATAATATATACTTTTAAGAAATATAATAATATTACTTATAATAAATATAATTTATAAAATGTTATAATTATAGATTAATGATAGAATTATTACTATTTTATAATACATAAGAAATATAGCTAAGAGTATTTCATAATGTTATTTTCCTATAGAAATAAATTATCATTGACTACATAATATTTTAAAATATTACTTTATTTGTTTCATAAATTGGGATCAAAATTAAAAATATTTCAAATTTCAAATCATTGGGTCCAAATTTTGAAAAATGACCATTTTAGTTTTACTCAAATGGGATAAGTTACATTAAAAAATTAACTGAGGTAAAATGTAAAATAATAAATTTATAAATCATGTAGTTATTTCCCTTAAACATATTAAAAAATGTCTGGGAATTTGTGGTTGAGTACCTTCATTGGATTATCACTTCCACTATATATTATTTAAAAATTTTTGGGGCTCTTTATTTCATATTTGTTCGTCATGACAAAAAAATTTCATAAATATAGTCAAATTACATCCATTTATAACTTATAAATGAAGAACTGACCTATTCAACTTCTCTCTAATCAGACTCCATATTTTGAGCATGATATTTGATGAACATCCACCGCAAAAAACCTGGAAAACTAAAGGTGGTTATCATTATAAAAACCCATATAATTTATACACTTTATTTATTTATTTTTAATATTTTGTTAAAATCAATAAAATCTAAAATGATCGAGAGGCCTAATGAATTTGGATAATTAGACACATATCACTAATACCTGAAATAGTGATATAAAAACATTATTTGGAATCTCTGGAATCTCATTAAAATTACATGGATCATCTTAAACAACATGGGATAATAGTTGGATGGAAATAATAAATGGATGAGAAATGAGCCACAGTATGGAGAATAATAAAATAAAAACACTATTAAGGTAATACACGAGTAATATAATAGTGACTTAAATGGGTATGAATCATAAACATGAATATTTAAGTATTATAATAAATGATATATACATATAGTCATTTGAACATAGAAAAAAATACATCATAAAATCATAATTATATTTCATAGATAAACACATAGACATCATATCATAGTGCAATTGGGCTACCTTCTTATTAACCACATATCATATCTTACTAGTATATATATATATATATTAATTAGAGAGACATATAAAATTGTTACATCACATTACTTTCATATATTCTAAATGAATTTTTGTTCCACATAGTTTATACAACATAAAAATGTCTTTCATTTATTTTAATTCCTCTACTATGGATTGTGGGTAACACAATCGATGTACCTAGTATGTGAAAGATAGTTATTATAATGTGAATTAAAATTATGTAGAAATGGGAGTGCATACTCTGAATAGATATTTTTGGCATGAGAAGAGACAAGATACATTCTTCTACATAATGAGTGTATAATATTATTTCTAGAATGAGTTTATGTGAGTTATATGTCTTACCTTATTAAATGATAATTAGTGTGGATGTAATTTTAAGTGCATAAACATGTGTTATCATGAAAAATTGTCAATATATTTTCATAATATAATGAATGTATCAAATTATATATGGTTAAGATAATCCCTTAACCTATGATGTTGTTTCTAAATGATTTTGAAAAGATAATTTAGAGCACAAGAACTCCTTGGGAGGGATTTTATGTGGGGAGGGAGATAAAATTCATACAAAATGGGTTTTACATATTGAATAATGGATGTATTGGTTAGTTTTTAAAATATAATATAGGTTAATCCATTATTAATTTATAGAAATAGGTTTTGGTCTCTATTTAAAAAAATAAGAAGATGAAGAAATGATCCCCAACATTTAACTAATGGATTCTTCCTTGTACGGGTGGATTTAAATATATTATTAATATATTTTACATCACTAACCTTGGTTCCACTAAATCAGTTCCCCGAGATGGGTCGTCACATCACCACAAGCATGCGTCCTCACACACCAAAGGTTTTAAACTTGTAGTGAGGGTCTTAATTAGCCACATGGGGAGACTTTACCATCTTAGAATAGTAATACACAAAATAAAACATATAAATATGTAAGATAACATGAGCTAATCAATTAAAATAAATATATAAAAATATCTCAACTGGTTACAATCCACAACCAATGGTAAAATTGTTTTATGATACTATATTTCCACGTATACAAAAAACCCAAAATAAAGGAAAACAAAAAAAATACCCAAAATGGTCCTGACCTAATGTCATTAACCTCATCTATGCAAGTCCCATGATCAACTCAACTCCCTATAATATGTCCATTTCCCCTGTCCTAACATATAATCATGAAATCTGCTCGGGTTCCCAATAGAGTCCAGAGTAGGTGTGAGTACCATTCAATAGGCCACTACCAATGGTTGCTACAAAATATCGAGCATAAATTGAGAGTGCATGAAAGTAAAAATGAATTGTATATAAGTGAATGAAAATACCAGAGACAACTTTTAAGAGTATATGAATTTCTATTACTAGTAGGATTGTTATTCCTCATTCATTATATGCATCATCACACAAATTAGATCATCATCAACATATAATAGAAGTGTAAGACATTTTCCTTATTCACAAAATATTCAAGGAATTTATCGTTCTATATAAGAGAAAAAGTTAAGTCCCTATATGACTAGGTATTTCACATACATGTCATATGTTAATGGTATTTATAATTTAATTTCCATCATTTTTTTGGTATTCCCATGTAATTTTGGAAGAATGAGTGAGTTTTCATGATTTTGTCCAAATCGTGTGCCCAATTTCAAATTTAATAATAATTTTTTATCCTTTATATCTCTTTCATTTTTTTGCCATTTTTCATCCCTTATAATTCCTACATGGCCTTCCATGACCTATGAACATCACCATATTAATTTGGACCATTTAGGAATCCATAATCATTGTGACTTTGAGTTATTATTTAAAGGATTGGGACTACGTGGAAGCCCTTTTCCAGTTTCAAAAATGTATTTCGTTTATTTAATAACATATAAATTTTTTACACTTTTTAGGCGATTCCATCTCTCACTTGAAGCTAGAATCCTTGGTCACATCTGCATTACCTTTACCAACTATTTTGAGCGCGTGTTCATCACGACATTGGGAACACCTTCATAGGGGATCTCTAATAATCTAGATTTGAAGAGATAACTTTTTTCCTTCATAAATCCATCATTTTACACTACTTTCCCTCATTCAAGTTCCCACATGATCTCTTCATCATTGTTCGAAACTCCATTGAATGTTTTCTTGTTTTCAAAATCAGATACTTGTTTATTTTGGGAGATTTCATCAGGATCCCTCATGTACGCAGTTCTCCTTCATTCTTCATTCATTTTCTTTTGGTTTCATTCAATTTTAATAGGGTTTCATCCCTTATCCATGAGGTTACTAATTTAAAAAAACTAGGGTTTTGATTGTATGGCTTAAATTTGGGTTTTATTGGTCCAATATTCTAAATTTAGGTTCAATCTACCTTCCTTGAGGTGCGATGGTGGTGCGATTGAATTTTCACACAATGGATTCAAGGGTTCTCATAAATTTGGTAGGTGATTCCATGTATATGAAATTTATGTAAATTTACATACATTTTTATTATATTTTCACATTCATTGAATTTTATTATTACTGCGAAAACTGGTTTTAGTGTATTTTTTAATGCAAATGAATTTTTACATCAAATTTTATGCGAAATTTGGGGGTTTTTCCTAGAATTATTTTAATGGATCAATTCAGTATTCCCTTTAATACATAGATTATTTTTTTGAAATGAAATAGGGCATAAAATCAAGTTTTAAATGTTATTACCTATTGGTTGTTGCTGTGAAAGTGGGTTTTAATGGTGTTTGTTGAACTTGTGAACTTTGAGTGTCATGTTTGTTTAAAAATGTATGTTTTACAAAGATAACATTTTTTGGTTCACATGGTGATGACCTAAAATTGATTTTTTGGTTTTTTTAAATTTATTTGTGCTTAAATATCTATTTTTGTGACTTTTTCGTATGCACATGGTATGAAACATGGGGATTTTAATGATTCTTGGGTGCAAAATAATGCAGAATTATTGATAAATCGTTTTATTAAAAATCAAAGTGTTTTATTGTTTGTATTAAGTGGTTAAATTTTTTTATAGCTATTCAAATGAAATTATGTGACCATTAGGGTTTTTTTATATGAAAATGAATTTTTCTATCATTATGAAATTGTTTGAGCACAAAGGGGGAAGACCAGGTACCTTGGTGGGGCGGATATGTACTAGTTTAGTTAGTGGACCGGAATGGATTTGTAGCTGTTTCAAAATGTATTTGGATAATGAAAAAAATAAATAAAATATATGGATGATTATTTGGAACCAATAGAATAGAGATATGTTCCCTACTATTTTCTTGTGCATGAAAACGGATTTTACTATTGTTACATTAAAAGGAGGTATGAGGTACATGGGGCCTGAGACTATCTAGTTTCTGGCGGTGTTCCGAATTTCTTGGATCATTGGATTTGTGTTATCTACCCCAATATTAGGGTGTGTTTGGAAGTATATTATAAGATTTAACATAGCTATTTAAATGTTTTAACTTTATGAAAGTTTTATATTGAAAAATGTTTTCAATTGAAAGTTGAATTTTTGGGAATTTGTCACCGCTTTTCATTGCATATTAAAACTAATTGTGTTTTCAACTTGTATTGCATGCACATTGTAATAATTTGGTGGTATCCTATTGGGAACAGGCGCACACCCTACTTACACCCCTTTGGTCTATGTTGAATTTTTTTTCCTGACTCACGTAAAGGGAAGGCATTAGGTGATCGCAGTTCGGGGTGTTATTTCACAACCTTTGGGTGAAGTTGTGGAGATGACTTGTGTGTGATGACCCATTGTCATGTGGAGTCCTTGTGGATGTATTTATTCTTTTTTTATTTGTATTTCGACCTATTGTACTATAATCAATGATTTTTATTCAATCCTTGTCTTTGTTTAAAACTTGTTTGGCGGAAAATTTCATATTTTTATTGTGGATTCTTTTTATGGTTTTATGCTTTCATACATGGGTAAATCCTTCAAAAACCTAATTGTATGATATCCGGTAACTTGTTACAGCCTGTTGTAATAGGGAACGCCCTCAGGGCCTTTCAACGGGCTAGGTTTGATAATGATATTGGTGGTGAATTGATTTGGATCATGACAAAATGGAATCAAAGGGAGGTTAATGTTTTTTAGTTACATTGCTATTTTGGGATGAATCGGGAAAGACATGATGTAGGACTTTCGGGGCTTGGGGATTTAGTCGTGAGTAGGGTGTCTGGCCTGTACCTATCATGGCAGACCTTGTGTCACCTAGGGACATTGTAATTTTCTGATTGACTTCACTTCTAGGTGAGACGTGTGGGATGCAGTCCACATGTGGACACCAAGCGAGGCTGGAGTAGTTGTTCATTTTATTATTGAAATGATTTTAGTTTATTTATATTTGATATATTTGATTTAAATCGTCCGAAATGTGGTATTGATTATTGTTTTGTGACTGTTTCATTTTGTCTCAACATGCCTCCCGGGAAAGCTCCTATGCTCCAACGGGAGGAAGCCGGAGAGAGTTCTCTCATGCTAATTGATCTGAGGCTAGTCCGGGTTATGGTTTCAGCTATACATGCTTTAGAACAAGGACTGGCTCCTACTCTTATTCCTATTATAGAAGAAGAGATGGTTCCCAGAAAAGATAAAGTGCATTAGTTTCTGAAAAAGAAGAATCCTACCATCTAAGGCATCTCAGAACACGAGGAAGAATAGGAATGGCACGAGATGATCGAGTGTATGATTGAGTTCCTAAAATACCATAGGATCTTAGGGTGATGTGTTATTACATTCTGTTGGAGGGTCTATGCTGTAAGTGTAGGGGGTCAGTGCTTCAGACTGGGAAGAAAGAGCATATGCTCTGGGGAGATTTCAAGGTCGTCTTCAATGAATAGTACTCCCTTGAGGTCTTGGCATATGACAGGTCTAGAGAGTTCAAGGACCTTGTTAACCGTAATCATTCTGTGATAAGGTATGCCAAGTGTTTCACTAACTTGGTACGGTTTTCCCCTAATGTCATCTCAAATGATCAATTGAATCCCCAGAAGTTCGACAAAGGCTTGCGACCAGAGATATACTCCATGGTTTTCTTGTTCATGACAAGGACCCATGTTGAGGTCATTAACCAGGCATGTGTGATAGAGATTGATAGGAAAGGAATGTCTTATTTATCTGGATCAGTACTAGTAGAGTTTTATGGCATCTCCTCGGAGAGGATAATTAAGAGGGAGGAATATGTGATGAAATGAGGTGGCATTTTAGGCCACTCTTCCAAGAATGTTTTGTCTATGGCTTCTGATGCGAGATCGGTCGTGTGCCACTAGTGTGGGTAGCTCGAGAACATCTGACCAGCATGCCCACTTCCTCCAAATCCATATTACCAGTTTGGATTCATAGGTTATTTACAATGATTTTTTGGGGTGGCACGTCGACATTCGAGTGGGGTAGGGTCAGTGGCTTCAAGAGGCATTCTAGAATAGTTCGACCTATCGAGGACTGGGGGATCCTGATTTTGTGTTTGTGGTGGTGGGGGTGGGTCATCATCAGGGCAGATCAAGTTCAAGGCACAACCATATTCTTGTTGTCGTCCTCTAGTAGACACCATACTTCTCTAGGCAGTGGATTGGGTAACAGCATGATCAGAGTCGGGACCATCGATTGTTCGAGGTATCGTTTTGATCACATCTTCTATAGATGATTCCATTTTTAATAATGTTGCCTATGTTTCATTCATTTATTCCCATTGTGTGGAAACTCTTAATTTACCAACAGATTTGTTATCTTTTACAATGGAGTTGGTGACGCTAGAGGGAAAGAAGAAGGTCTCAAGTGCCCCTCATGTGCTCTTTCCATGTCTGGGGTTGAGATGGAGTGGGAAATCATGGTCCTAGATATGGATCTATTTTACATAATAATTATCAAGGATTTTATAGTACACTTCCAGGCGCATATTTATTGCTACAGGCGGTGAGTGAGTTTGACAACACCTGATGGGAGTCGTTAGGTTTTTCGGGGAGAATGGGATCCTCAGTCAGGTCACGCGGAACCTCCACTCCCAGAGTTGTGAAGTATTATCTTGAATTTATCATCACCACTCTAGTGGTGATGGTATTTCTCATGAAGGTTCACTACCTAATCTAGTGAATGAGTTTTCGGAGGTATTCTCGGTTCATTTTTTAGATTTTCCCCTTGAGCGGGATGTAGAGTTTTTAGTTGATCTGGTGTTGGGAACACAGCTGATATATCTTCCCTCTTTTTGAATGCCACCACCAAGATGAGGGAATTAAATATACATTCGGATGTCTTATAATCCTATGTATTCATTTTTCCGAACATCTCTCCTTAGGCAGCTCTGGTGTTGTTCACAAAAAAGAGTTATGTATCCCGCTAGTTGTGCATTGAATATCAGAAGATGAATAAGTTAAAAATTAAGAACAACTACCATTTTCCTATAATAGATGATTTTTATGATATGTTGAATGGGTAAAAGTGTTTTTAAAAAATAGACTTGAATTCGGGATACCATGAACTTATGGTGAAGGTGTTATATATTCTGAAGACATCCCTCTGAAGCAGGTATGACCACTTTGAATATTTGTTCAGGCCCATTGGATTGACCAATGCCCTAATGGCATTTATGGAACAGTGGAATAGGGTGTTCCATCAATATCTTGATTCCTTTATTGTGGTGTTCATAGATGACATTCTTGATTACTCTCGCTCTGAGGAGGAACACGAACATCACTTACTGATCGTTTTGGGAACCTTGTGGGATCACCACCTCTATGAGATGTTGTAAAAGAGAACTTTCTATTTCAGGTAGTTGAAATTTTTGGGGCATGTGATATCTGAGTAGGGGGTTTCAGTGGAACTTGATAAGATCAAGGAGGTCATGTCATCATAGAAACAGAAGAATGTGTTTGAGATCCGGAGATTCCATGGCATGGTAGGTTATTAAGGGTGATTCATGTGGGATTTCTCTTGGCATGCTTCACTGATGACCAGACTCACTAGGAAAGGTGTGAAGATTCTATGGGGCCAATAATTTCAATAATCATTTTATGAGATGAAGTGGCAGTTGACTATCACCTATGTGTTGATTTTTCTTTGAGGCCAGGAAGGTGTATGTGGTCTATTATGATGATTCAGGTATGGGTATTGGGTGCGTGCCTATGCAGGATGATCAGGTTGTTGTGTTTGGATCTCACCAACTCTGAACACAAGAAAAGAACTACCCAACCCATGACATAAAATCGGCATTTATGCTGCATTATCTAAATACCAGGCCTCACTGCACCTTTTGGGAGAAGTTTTTATTATACTATAATAACAAAATCATGGCCTATATCTTCTCGCAAAAGGACATCAACTTGAGACAGCATCGTTGGATTGATTACTTGTAGGGGTTTTGACTTTGACATTGTATATACCCCATGCAAGGGTAATGTGGTGGCTGACACTTTGAGTAAAATAGTTCTAGTGCAGGATTTGAAGAAGTCCAGTGATGAGTGGGCTTTGATAGGACTCATTTCTTCGATGCATGTGGAGACCAAGGAGCATAGTAGAGGTGAATTCATCGAGATCGTCATGTGTACTCCATCTCTGTTGGAGTTGATTCAGTGGGAACAACCTAGTGATGTGATTTTTCATCCATCAAGAAAAATTCTTCATGGTGGGGTGACGTTCTCTGATTGGTGGTCAACCCTAGAGGGCATCTTATGCTTCAAGGGTCCCTCACCAGTGCCATATTCTCTTTGGAAGGTGAGGATGTAAGATATCCACCAATATTAGTGGTTAACTGTCCGGGATCCACCACGATGTATTTTGATGTGTAACAGCATTTATGGTGGCCAGGAATATGGTGGGACATAGCGGACTTTGGGTCGAGATGCTACACATGCCAATAAGTGAAAGTAGAGAATTAGAGACCATCTGATTTACTCCATCCATTACTCATTACTACCAGGAAGTGGGACGAGGTCTCCATGGACATCATTGTTTTCTTACCTCTTACTACTCAGGGTATGAATTTCATTTGGGTGGTGATTGATCGTCTGACCAAGTCATCCCACTTCATTTGGATAAAAGACACCGCTAAAGTGGATGAGTTGGACTGTTTTTATCTTCAAGAGGTGCTGAGAATCCATGGCATAACAGATTCTAGGGAATCTAACATAGGGTATTTTGTGTTTTCTTGGACCAATATTCTTATTTTAGGTTCAATATATATTCCTTGGGGTGTGGTGGTGGTGTGATTGAATTTTCACTCAACGGATTCAAGGTTTCTCGTTAATTTTATATTTGATTCCATGTGTATGAAATTTATTGTAATTAAAATGATTTGTTTATAATATTTTCATATTCATTGCATTTGATTTTTACTTTGAAAACTAGTTTTAGGGGAGTTTTTAATGAAAATGATTATTTAGAGCCAATTTTAAGTGAAATTTGGTGGTTTTCCCAAGAAATATTTTAATGGTTCAATTCGAGTTGCCTTATAAATACTTAGATTATTTTATTTAAATTTAAAAGGTATTAAAATAATTTTTTGATTTTTTAAATCCTTTGGTTTTTGTTGCAAAATTGGGTTTTAATGGTGTTTGTTGAACTTCTGATCTTTAAGTTCCATGTTTTATTAAAAATAGATGTTTTACAAAGATAACATTTATTGGATCACATGGGGATTACCTAAAATTGATTTTTTGGTTCATTAGAAATATATTTGGGCTTCCATTTCTGTTTTCGGGACTTTTGATTATGCACATGTTATGAAAAGTGGGGATTTCAAAGAGTCATGGGTGGAAAACAATGTATGATTTTTCAGATTTCATTTTTTAAAAAATCAAAGTGTTTTATTGTGTATTTTAAGTGGTATAAAATGTTTATAACTACTTTACAAATTGTATTTGAACATTATTGGTGTTATAATGCTGAAATTGTTCTAGTACAAATGGGGAAGCCTGGGTACATAGGTGGGGCAGATATGTAATACTATGTCTAGAGGACCAGATTGTTTTTATCCCTATTTCACATAGCATTTGGATAACGACAACTCTATCTAAGCTATATGGATGATTATTGGGGACCACTATGTTATGGGTATGTTACCTACTAGTGGATCCTACACGATAATGGATTTAATTATTGTTACTTTACACTGAGGTACGAGGTTCATGAGGCTCGAGACTATCTTGTCCCTAGGGGTGTTCTCGATTTCGTTGCACAATGGATTTGTGGTATTAAACATTATATTAGGGTGTGTTTGTCAGTATATTATAGTAGATAATATTAATATTTAAATGTGTAACATTTTGACTATTTTATCTTGAAAACTGTGTTCATATGAATGTTTTGTTTCATCAAATTTGTCACCCCTTTTCTTTTCATATTAAAAAGGATTGTTTTTTCATATTGTATTGCATTCACATTGGAATAAATGGGTGGTATCCTATTGAGATTATGCTCAAAACCTATTTACATAACATGGGTGTAAGTAGACTTTATTATTCATGTCTAATGTAAAGTGAAGGATTTTTTTAAGGTAGTTCAGGGTGTTAGTTTCCATCCATGGGGCGGAGTTTTGGAGAGGACTTCTTGGTGATAACCCCTTATCGTGTGGAGTCCTTGTGGATGTATTTCAGATTTATTTATTCGTATTTATACCTCTTTCACTGTATTCAATTAAATGTATTCAATTTTGGTTTTTGTTTAAGACAAGTTTGAATGAAAATATCAGATTTATATAATGTATTTTTTTTACAGTTTTAGGCTTTCATACTTAGGTAAATAATTCACAAAACTAATTGATTGATACCCTGGAGCTTGTGCCAGTCTATGGGGATAGGGAACACCATTTGGGCCTTTCCATGTGTCAGTATTGGTATCGGTATTGGTGGTGACTAGATTCATTTTTTATAAGGGATGAGAAAATTTTATAACCACCACACATACCTTGTAGACTCAGTCATGGTATTTTCAAGGAATAATACCATTTATGGCATAGAGAATCATTATGAATCCCCAACACCTACATTCTTGAGTTGGTTATAGCATCCATCCAACCCTACCCACGAGAGTTCCATCTGTAAATTATCCCACCACCAATCCATGTTCACATGCTTATTTTAATTTGCCATATTAATCCATATCACGGCCAATGAATAAAAAAATAAATATTCACAATAATCAACATGGGATTCACTATTAGGCCACATCCCATCCAAGATTCAATTTTTCTATACATCACCCATTTTTAATACCATTCCATAAAATCCCTTAGGTCATTATTTAGAATCTGAACATTTTAATAATTCATTTTCAATCCCATTAAACATGTCATCGTGCTTATCAAGGGTTACACATTGACACAAGACAACCTTGCTCATATTAGATAATTTCTATGTCTGGAATGTATTAGTGAACCCCATGGGTGGCCCTACAAAGGTCATGTCATCCTCCATGTGTCCCATGGGGACCATGAGGGTTTCTATTAATAATTAATATATTTTTATAAAAAATATTTTCAATGGATAAAAATATAAACAATGGGTAACCATGAAATAAATCTATGCATGCACAAATCTCATCTTAAACTATGGGGTATAACTATAGACCACATTCCTTGAATCTGTTGATGTAAGCTCCCTCAATTGAAGTCCTAGATCCTGATGACACCAACACTTAAAGAATACACCTCTATATCACCAGGAAAAAATAGTTTTAGGGATTCATAATGACATGGAGAAAGATGAATACCATAATCGAGAGGAAGATGCATAGAGACAATAAGACATACCCAGATATTTGATTCACAATTGACAGTATTCTAAATGCACCACAGATGAGGTAGAATTCACATCATGAAATGTGAATCATGATGTGAAACCATGGTTTTCAGCACCCCATGAAATCACATTATTTATTGAACGTACTACTCACACATATTATCAACTATCTAGGTCTACAGGATTGGAATGAAATGATCCAATATAGTAGACCAATCCATAATGACCCATATTAAATCATCCTTTCAAGGTATCCTCAAAATACCCACCCTGAATTCCATCATTACGTTATTCTACATCCATTCTAGTTTAGGAAATGACTATAACAACTCATATTGAATCATCCTTTCAAGGAATCCTCAAACACTCTGGATCCTCTAGTTGACCCTCCATGACCTAGCTCAGAAGCATGGAATCAATTTATATAGACAAAAGGATCATTATTAAGTTCACATCATGCTCCTCCATGTGAATATCAGCAAACAATGTAATCATTTTCCATTCAATGTTTGATTCTAAACCACATGATTCTAATTTTTCTAGCTTAGATCATCTGAAACACTCTTCCCTTTCCCCGGTGTGTACGCCAACTAAAAAATACAAGGATTTTATATACTCAACCTACCTTCAATGTCTAAAATTTAAATACCACTGATCGAAGATATATGTAAGACATTTATTTTTTTTAGACACTGTGAAATATTATCCCAAAAAGTAATTCCTCCAACACATTAGTCAATATACCATATAATCTAGATCGTGTTCATGGGTAGGGTAATTTATTTTATGATGCCTCAACTACCTTGACCCATATTATATAACCCAGTATTCTTGCATCAACATTACCATGACTCCAACACTAGATGCATCACAGAATACTATGTACATATTACCAGGTTCATGTAATATTTGATTTGGTCTGGTAGTCAAAAACTTCTTCAATTCTTGAAAAAATGTTCGGCATGAATATGCCAACTCGAACAAAAAACCCTACATGGTTATTCATTAGAGTGGTGCCACCAGAATATAGAAATCCCTAATGAATCTTCGATAATAAAAATTCAATCCTAGAAAACAAAAAACATCGTAAACTTTATTCGGCTTTTCCCAAGACACCACAACATGCACCTTATCTTGATCCACCTACAACCCAAACATTTTAATGATGTTTCCCATGAAATTCACTTTTTCAATCCCATGCCGACATGTTGATAACATGGCATGAAGCTTATTCTCTTTTAGTGTACTCAAGACAATGTTATGATGTTTGGTATGATCGTGAAGAGTTCATTAGTACCCTATGATTTCTTCAAAAAATGACAACAAATAATTAATATAGATATGGGTGAAATAATCAGTACATTAGTTAAATAAAATGATCCATTGCCTTGGTCAATCCAAAATGCATCACCAAAATTTCACACAACACGTACATGCTCTATAATGGTTTCCATTGTACGTCAGAAGGTCTCACCCTCATCTGATGGTATCCTTATTTCAAATCAATCTTGGAGAACACTAATGAACCCCTGAGTTGGTGAAACATATCATAAATCCTAGGAAGAGGTTATCGGTTCTTAACCTTAATCTGATTCAACTTCCTATAATCGACATATAGCTTCAACAACATGTCATCCTTCTTACACAACAGCACAGGTGATCCCCATGGTGACGTCCTAGTTTAAATGAATCCTATTTCCTCTTGATTCTCCAAATAATCCAATAGTTCCTGGTGTTTTTCCAACACAATTTGATGACGTAGAATGGAAACTGGTTCTTCCCCAAGAGGCAATTCAATCGTAAAATATACATCTCTCTTATGTGGTAGCCCTAAAAAGTCTTTAGGAAACACATAATAGAACTGATCCACTACTTGAAGAGAGACAAGTTTATCAACTTATTTATCATCAAGAAAAAGGAATACCACACAGGTTGTGATCTCACCCAACTACTATAAATATGCCCTTACATTGCTATACCAAACATCAAACTCAAAACAATGGACATAAGTGTCTTCATAAGAAGTCGTAAACACAACCTGACATTGATAACAGCTGATATGGTCTTGATACACCACTAACCAATCCATACCCAATATCAGGTCAAAACCTGAAATCACAAAAACAAACATATTCTATATGAAATTATATCTTCTAACCTCTGAGGCACAAAATTTACACTAAATTATATTCTAAACTCGCACCCCTCAATGGAGTATAAAGTCACATAACTCGGCCCACGCATTCCATAGTTAGAAAAAAAATTATTTTGAACAATTCCAAAATAAAATAATGTGTAGCACCTGTGTCATACAAAGAACTAGATAGAATTTAAGATCCATGAATCATACCTTGAATGGAAAATGGTCTAGCTTCACCTCCTATAGTTGTAGACTAAATTGCGAAAAGTTTTCCTTCAACTCAATTCTAGGATACAACATGAGTACCCTACGCTGCACTGCCCTGCTTGTATGAATAGTCTCTTTCTAAAGTTCCACATCTTCCACACGTACAGGTATAACCATTGGAGCTACAACTACTAGCCTGATATGGGGTAATCGTCCCCCCGCCTATACTATTGGCTAATCTCTATCGTCCATCCTTTTTTGACTACAATGGATTCCTATATAACCTCACCACATGGCCCATTTTTTCTCATGACATTCACTCAATAGTTAGCCTGGAACACTATCTTTGCACATGTCCCAATGTACAACACTAATAGAAGAAAACTTGATCACTAACTTGACTGACTTGTTCCTTTTTATATATTTGATTCCCACTACTGCCCTAGTGGAAATTCTAGATGTGGCTCTTCTTTCTATTGGATGCCTCACCACTAGTTCGCCCCACCATAATGGAATGTCTACTTACGGAGGGCAATTTTAGATTTCTTTCTAATATTAGGGCCTCATCCATCACTATAGCATACCAATTTAGCCGAAATGTATTTACCTCTGATACAATCTCATGATGATGTCCATCCTGAAAATGCATTTCTATAGCAGCATCATATTCTAATAAAGTAGAAAAAATATGTTTCCAGCCTTTGAACCAACATGTATACTGCATTAATGTAATTGTCCCTTGTGTAAAATGCCTAAAAATCGCTACCTTCTCCAACATTCTGGTTTATGGGTAGTATGGTTCCATAAACATTTCCTGAAAACACTTCCACATCATTCCCTATACCTTTTCAGTATAAACTATGATATCTGACCTACAATTCGCCTATCCACACATGATATATTGCTATAACATAACTCTATTCACAGAAGGTGTATCTAAATGATCAATAATTTACTTGGTAGACTATATCCAAAACTCTGCTACCTCTAGCCCACCCACTCTTGTAATGGTTAGATGGTATTATAGCTAAAACTCACTGGTCAACTCGATTATACTCCGTGTGACCCTCACTAGGTCTTGTTCCATCATTTTCAGAATATGAAAAAAGTTATAATAGGACAAAAATTCCCTATAATCATGACCCACTAATTATTATTAGTCTATAAATGGAGAATAATTCTCAGAAACAACCTCTTATCACCCATCCGGCACATGCCTTCATGGTGGCATTTCCCTACAAGTACAAACATCAACTTTTTTTAGCACACAACAATGACACCATCCCAATGTATAAGGGATGTATACTCACTATCATTAACCAAACCATTTTTCATTCACTACCAATTGGGACTTATTATATCTAGAATAATACCCATAACAATCCTTCCTAAGGTCATGAATAACATAGGGTAAATAACTCAAATGGTTACAAGACCTATCTTTTACTCCCTTCCAACAAAATTCCTTATCCCAATTAACACCAATAAAATTTCATTTCATAGACCATCCTTTTTCATGCATGGGTTTTTTGGTTGTTTAACATTTTTATCCCCTTTTTAAATCATTTGTATCATTTCACTAGACAAAACTTTTCACCATTTTTATGAATGTTAAAATAATTCTACCCTATATGTCCCCCACACCCATTCCATGCATATGTGCCTACTATGATGCATTCTAATTATAGAAATAGGTTCCTAGAATTATGTATGAATAGAGACTCTCATTCCATTCAATCCATGAGGTAAAAATGATAAAATCATCACATCACACCACATTTTCATCACCCAATGGTGAAATATCATCAAATGTTACAAAACACAACAAAAACAACAATGTCCTCCTTGGATGACTTGGGTATTCCCCCATACATCGTTTAGATACTCCTATGAATGACCTCATTAACAAGGACTGGCATTGTCTTAATATCTTATCTATTATACCTAAATATTAATAAAGAGAAAATAATTATGTTGATACCACTTTGTAACATCCATGACTTGGGTGCCACTAAATTGGTACCATGAGACGGGACACCACATGACCTCAGGCACTCTACCCTATACAACAGAGGTTTCCAACTTGCAATGAAGGTCTAGATTAGTCACCTGGGGAGACAATAATCTATAACTAGAGTAATCAATAGGAAAAAATATCAAAATGGAGAAAAATATAATTAATAAATGAGAAATAATAAATAACCATTTATCAACTGGGTGGAAACTATAAAAAAAAATATGTTATGTCATGGTACAATTCCATGTGAAAAAACCCAAATTAATGACAAATAACAGAATCCACAAAATGGTCGGGGATTCATGTATGGAATCTCATACATGAATGATCCATTTATAACTCAAATCCCTTGCATTAGTCTCATTCCCGTTTCAATAATTTGAAGAATGAAATCTTCTCAGGCTCCCAATAGAGGCTCGAGCAGGGTGTGAGTATAACTCACTATGTTAAAACAAACAGTGTATAAAAAATATCAAATATAAAGTGATAGTTAATGCAAGTAAAAATGAATGTAATGTAAGTGAATGAAAAACTCTTTTCACTATTTTATAATCTATACTTTTCTATTACTATTAGTATTATTGTTCCATGTTCATTATAAGAATCCTCTCACTATTTATTTGATCATGAACATGTAATCCATGAGTTAGACAATTTTATTATTCTCATTATATTCATTGAATTTATCATTCAGTGTAAGGGAACATGTTACGTCTCAATATTATCAAGGTTGATGATATCATGTTATCACCACATGTACCACAGAGCCCAAGTCCTTCTATTTTCATTGAAAACCACTATTGAGGGAATACGACATTAGCCTTCTCACCCACCAATTCATTCCTTAGTTGTTTAGAGAATTATTCCAATGAGAGGATCAGGGGTCCATTATCCCACCCCATGACATATTCACATTATTATTTCCATTCACAAATTTTATCAGTATCACATCCAATAAATATAACTATCATGATTCTTAAAAATCAGAAGGGGATTAAATTTTATGCATATCTCATTCTAAATTCCCTTTGTCAATACATAACACATATTTATTACCATTAAAAACAACCCCTTAGGCTTTTACAAAGCATGGTAACATGAAAATAATTCATTTTCAATCTAATAAAATATGTCAACATTGTTATCAGGGTATCTACATTGACACAAGTAAACATTGATCATACAAAGTTATCTTGTATGTCTCAAAAGTATCGATGAACCCCATGGGTAGCCCTATGATGGTCAATTCATCTTCAATAAATCACATGGGGATCATGGGGGTTTCCATATATCATTTAGACTTTCATTATACCAAATATAATCAAATGATAAAAAATAACAACATGGGGTAACCAAGAAATAAACCCAAGGATGCACAAATCTCATTCCAAACATTGGGGTATAACTTATAAGCCATCAACCTTGAATCTATTGACCCAAAATCCCCCAATAAAAGACTCAGATCTAGATTCCACTAACCCTTTAAGCATTATCTTATATATCCTCCAAAAAAGGGTTTTAGAGATCCTTAAGGAAACGTGAGAATGACGCAAACCCTAATCAAGAAGAGGAAGTAGGGAGGTGATTAGAATAACCAGGATCTTTGATTCAAAACTATCTACAGTGCAAATGACCTAGATATGAGAGAAATAACCATTGGAATATTTGGGATCTATTTCTCGTCACCAGGGTTGGATGATGGAATAATGGAGGAAATACCAATTTGGGGATAAAAATATTGTAATGGAATTTTTTTAAATATTTCATCTTTACTGGGCTCCATGGTTTTCATGTACAGTTTTTTAAAACCGTGCAAAAACTATGTGAGAGACAATGCCCCAAAACCCCAATTTAGCACCTCTTACCCGCATGGTTTTCCAAATTGTTTGCAAACTGTGAAAGAGATATTGTCCCAAAATCATCACCCCAAAATGTTTCCATGGATAATATGCATGGTTTTCACTAACAATGAAAAGACTGTGAAACATTCCTCAAAAACACCTTTTCCATATTTTCGAATCCAAAATCCCCTAGAAGATTATCGAGTCTTCCCATGAACATTGGAAAATCATATTTAACAAAAAAGGGGAAATAAATTGAAACATAAACAAAATGATACATTTAGAAAAATATCAGGATCTTATAATATATATACTCAGATAAATTGTATAATAACACTGATGATGTATATTTGAATATTGTGTGTAATAAATTTATTTAAAAATATAATAATATAGTATGGGTTATTAATATTAATTAAATAATTTTAATATTAAAAATAACATAAAAATATATATTTTAAAGGGGGAATATATTTTTGGTCATGGATGAATTCGATAGTATATGTTACATAACATTTGGTTTATAGTGATATAATAATAAATATTTTTTATTTATTTCATTTATAATAGTAAACAAAAAATGATAACTATCTTAAAAAATTATAGAAAAAAAGTATTTGCTAATTTCAATTTGATGGTGTCAAAAAATATTTATTTTAACAAAATAATTTTCAAATTATGATAATTTATCATTCTAATTTATATATCATATTTACTATATAATACATTTGTTATGAGAGTAACCACATTCCATACATTTTAAAAATTACATTATACTTCATTATAATAAATATTAATTTATATTAGAATTAATAATTATTTTAATAAAATTAATAATTTTTTTTTTTAAAAATGTTAAATTTAAAATATAATTTTATTATATATAATTTATATTTAAAAAGTTCTTGTATTAATGAAATAGTTTGTTTTATTTTAATCAATATATTTTTCAAAATTTAGTATTTTTATTTCTTTATATGAAAATAAAATTTGATCAATGCCACCCTATAAACATATACATGTGAATAAAGAATGAAAATTGTATAAATATAATAATTATTTTATTAAAATGATACTTTATAAATTTCTACCACTATAATCTAGATACATAATAATTTATTACTCCAGTGCATGCGCTAAGGAAAATTCGTGTGTTATTGGTACATTGGTTTGGTGGTTTTGGTGAGCATGGTATGGGTTGTGATATTGATTAAATTCAACTTCTATAGTAAACTCGATTTCCTGAGTTTCAAAACTTGAATCTAAAATTCGGATTATTCAAGGGGAATTCAAAATAAATATTTCTACCATGGTACCTCTCATAAATGGTATTCATAGAGCATGATCATATAGGTAGAGGTCGTCGCATCATTTATTTTTTTGAATTACACATGGGAATAACCAATATTTTATGAAAATCATAATTATCACTGCAGAATGGGTATATTGTCAACTATGATGAAGCCACATAGTCTTTTTTAGATTATAGAAAAATAATGGACATTTTTTACAAATTAAAAAAAATTAAATATATTATGATTTACTTTTATAACTATATTTCATAAAAAGTAATTTATTCATTAAAATGGATATTTAATATATAAATGTATTAGTTATTACATTCTTCCCCCTTTAGATATTTCGAACTTAAATTTTCATTTCATACAGTAATATTTTTGATTGTTAAATTTTCATTGCCTCTTATAAGTACCATTTTCCATCATTGATATTAAAATTTATCGAATTTTTTTTACAATATTTTTTCGTGTTTCATTATACTTTTACCCAAAAATTAAATTTAATCTTTTTGATATGTTTTGTGACATGAAACATTTTTTTACCTTGTATTTCATGAATCATTATTTTTGTATTGATTTACATACAACACTAATTGTATCTCATATTACAAACAACATAATATTAAAATTTTGTATCATTGTAATAAAATTTTAAAATTTAATAATATAGTTATCACATTCTTTTTAATGGTATGTATGAACAGGGTGAACTAAAATTTTAAAATATATTATTTAATCATTTGTATATAATGACTTATTTAATTAAAAAATAACTAGAAATTAGAATACATCCTTTTAAAAAATCATATTTGGGGAAAATAATTTTATTCATACAAATGCGTTTTACATCGAAAAATTAATCAAATCGCTCTTAGATAGTTATTATCAAAATATTAAATTTTATACTCAATAAAATTATTTATATGTGTTTTCTAGGAAAAAATGAGAAATAAATCAAATTTTAGGAATAAAAATATTATTTCTCTAAATACCGGTATTGTCGTATTTTGTGATTTTTTATATATTAAAATTTACCACAATAATAAAATTATTTGAAAAATAAATAAATTTTAATTTTAATTCTATCATGGAGGTAATTTTTTATTATATTCTAAATGTAATATTTTTATGAATATTTAAAATGATTGGATTTTTTTAAAAAATTCCCTTTTATTTTAAAGTTTATAAAAACATCCAAATGATGCAAAAAAGGGTTAAAACTAATATTAAATAATATATATATATATATATATATATATAATAATCCATCTTAGATTATTGAAATCATTTTCTTACAGAAATTATATATTAAATATTTTTAAACTTTGAATAGTTATTCATTGAAAAAAGTCATTTTCAGCACATATATGGAAAAATATTTATATTAAATTTTATTATTTTTTTAAAATGATTTTGAAAAATTGATTCCATATTTAGAAGATATATAATTTATATTATATAAAATTATAACATTAATATTTCCCTATAATTAATAGTTAATAGAGTAAAAATTAATTTCTACAATTAAGGGTAAATTTATTTTACATGGGTGATAAAGTAAAAATATATAAGTGGTAAAATGGTTGTGATACTTGATTAAAAAAAAATTATAATGAAAGTTTTAATTAATAACATCTACGGATTTATAATGGACCAAATTCTTAACATTCTGTTAAGTGAAATAAAATGTACAACTTTATCTTTTCAAAAATTATAATTGTGCACTCACCTCATTTATAAAATGAAAACACCTCACTAATCCACTTCATACATCAAAAAACATATTCTGAGAATTAAATAACTATTTAATTTCATTAATTAACACTGATAATACTATATGGATTATTTTGGTTAGAAATCCTTCTAAATTTTTTAGTCATTATTAAAAGAGGTCTCTCTAAAGAGAAGATAAATGCTAAAATATTGAATTTTCCCCCACATACATATAATATTATTATATTATGATGTTAAAACAAAAAAAATACATATAATACATATGTCATTATGTTAATTATGTAACTTATATCCATATCCAATTGCATTAAATGGGGACCAAAATCATCATTACTTTGTATACATTCTATCGTCTCCCAAACTGATGTTATTTTTTTTCCATCACCACATTTCATTCATAAATAAAATGATGGATTTTGTGTGTATATATATATATATGTTACATATGATATTTCTAAACATCTATTATCATCATATCACATATACATTAATTTATTCCATTTAGATGAAATATGCTAATTTCACTAGTGTGTACGGTGGGCATCCGCCTCACAATCCGTTTTGCTTTATTAATTTAATACATTGATGGTTATAAGGATGGGTTTAAGAAAAATATTTGATATGTGTGACATAAAAAATTTATTTAAATTAATATTTTATTTAATTCATTCCATGTCATCTGTCTAGAAAATAGAAAAATGATACCTAAATACGTACGAACTACCGTCTCTATCAATGATGTATTTCTTTATCTATCTCTAAATTTATGGAATAATATATACACATATTTATATAATACATATTATATTTATATAATGTTTAAAATTTTAGAGATTATTTAAGCATGAAAGCATATAGAGGACTAAAATTGACAATTCAAAACATGATTGATAAAATATTGATTATTTTCTAAAAGGTGATTTCATTATAGAAAAATAAATAATTGGGTAATAAAAGGTAATATTTAAATAAAATATGGTCTGATATATATATATATATATATATATATATAAGAATACAATATAATTTATAAATAAGAATCATTAATTTTTTACATTGGACGTTTGAATGTGTACGAACAGTGTTGGTACTTATGGTATGTGATTTATATCTTAGTATTATTATTATTGAAGCACATGAAATATTCTCCACACACTACATTTATGTGGTTTATGTACATCCGATTAATTTCATTTAGGATATTATTATGAACATTTATGGCATATACTTATTCATTTGAGTATATGTTTTTCATGGGGTTTACCATTCAAATGATAACAATGCGAAAAGTTATTTTATTCTCAATTATTCATTTGTGATATATGTTATTTTAGGAGCTTGTATTATTTTATACGGTTTATATACATCCAATTGTACATATAATATCTTGAACATATTTATTATCCTGATACATGTAGTTCATTTTAATTTAATTCTATTATGGGGTTAAAAATACAATTTAAAACTATAGTAAGGATTTTATGACACAGTCTAATAATTCATCAGGATTGTCCATAAATATGATTCTAATGATAAAATCACAACATATATTCCCCAAGAAACTCATATATTTTATTTTCATCTTTTTATGTCATGAGAATACATATATTTAATTCATTTACCCATATTGTTATAAAATTTCAAGGGAAATTATTTTAGCAAAAAACGTATTTATTTCTAACATTAGTTGAAAAAAAAAATGTCTCATGAACCATGTTTTCTAAAAATATATTACAAAAATGTTTTTCTCATAATCATATTTATTTATTAAATAAATTTTTTAAATGTTTTAACTTTTTATAAAATTCAGTAAATTGAATCCTAATAACTGTTTCCCAATAATAACAATTTGATTTTTACCAAAAATTTTAAAGGAATATTTATTTAATGTATATAATATGAATTGTATTTTCTACGGTCATATACACTGATTATTTCAAGGATTAGATTATAATTATTCAATTTTATTTTCAAATAAAATAAATTTAATTTTTGTATGAATTTTTTTAAGAATTTTGTTTCTAGAAATATATAACAACAGTTTAGTCAAAACTTTGGAATTGATGGTTCTATTATTTATGCAGAATAATAAAAATATAATTAAATTAATATTTAATATAAAATATTATATGTATATATGTAAATATATATATATATATATATGATCGTATAATTTGTTTTAGGATAGTGATAAATTCATCATAATATAATTAGTACATGTTGTAATTAATACCTGGTGTAGGGGTTTTCTTACTTATCTTGATACTTATACCAATGATTTGGTCAACCCATTGGTTTAGATTCTGTAAATATATACAAATAATAATAAAAATGTAGTCATTTCTTTTTAAAATAATTATACATATATACATATTTATTTATTTATACAAAAACCAATTTTCTTTGTAGGATAGTGTTAATGTAGTTAAAATATGAAGAGGTGATGGGATCAAAATCTAGTGCATGATTTCTTTTCAATTGAGGAACAATACTGATGGTTTTAGAAAATTGTTATTATATGTATTTCATTTTTATAGTCTATAACAATGGTGTGTGAACCGTTGTTATATGTATTATATATAAATGGTTTGGACAACTCGTTAATATTGGTATTTCCATTGAAATTATCCATACCCACATTATAGGTTTTATATACCAATGGATTGGTAAAACAATTGGAATATGTCTCTATTGGTAGATAATCACCCAACAATCACTTTAACCATTGGTATAATCTATAAAAATTATATATAAGGCTATCCAAATGGTCCAAACGACTGGATTAGTTTTTTTCTAATAGTTACGCATTTATTAAGATGAAATATTAATATATTGTTGGTTTGGGAGTTTACAGTTGGAATGAAAGTATAGGTTTTTATCCCTTTGAAACTAGTATAAGAAAAATCTATTGAGATCCAATGGGATATTTATAACCATATGTCTTTGGACACATGTAATAATAGGTCTATGGATGACTCATGTATCGGAAAATGTTCTTCGGTTTTGGTAAAGGATAAAGAAAGTGGTTACTAAAATATTCCATCTCTATTTGGATACTACCCTTGGATGTGGTTCTAGTATTGAGCTAAATAAGGGTAGTAACATTGACAAATAAACATTGATATGGAATTAATGATCACATTTTTTTTCAGGAACATGCCTTTATAAACACTTGGGTTGAAACTCAAAGGGTATATGATTTTGAAATATAAGAATTTTTTATGAACTATCATCATGGATATATATAATTTCAACGGATAGACTATGTTCATCATATGGTGTCATAGATTGAAAGCATGATGTCATTATTTTGACATCCTATAACTGCTTTTTCATGATTATATTGATTCCAATAAGAATATATTCTTACTTAAACTATGTTTTTTGGTTTCTGTAAATCATATGGATATAGAATGAACTACCTTAAGGAAGACTATGACAAAAAAATGTGGTTATGAGAAACAAAATGGTATAATTACAAGAGTGAAGGATGTTATGTTTATTCCTAATTATATATCATGTACAATTATTAGAAACATGCACCATAAAAATCTTTTTTACTCAATAATGAAGACAATAGTAGTATTCATTTTTATTTTTGGTGGGGATACTATACTGTAATGAAGATAAATTTTAATATTTGTGTAAAATTTAGTAAAAATAAATCTATGGATTGTTCCAAAGGAATAAAAATATTAATTATTTCTGTATAAGAAGGATAATGAGTAGGAGATTGTATGGGAAAAACTAAATAATCAATTTACATAATGAATAAAAATATTGTTTTCATTAATTTATCATAAATGGTCAAATGTTATAAATGTTGAATGAATCATAATTATACAAATAGATTTCATAAGGGATATGTTCATCAAGAGAATTGATAAGGTGGTATGTGAAATAGTTATACTAATGATGATGAATAGGCTACAAAATACATATGAAATAAAATGAGTTTTATTGAATAATATTTTAAATCTTAGGTAATGGTTTATTAATGAAGTGGAATTATTAATGTCTTTGTCTATATGAAATATATAAATATATTATATAAATCATTAAATATATATTTATTTTTCTATATATATTTTTCATTCTGGGTTTTTAGTAATATGATGAATAATACATATTACATATTAACGTGATTTAAATTAATGGTGGTACATTATAGAAATACATAATTAAGGAAATATAAGAAATATTATGATCATGTTTGTTTAAAAAATATTCCTAGTTTGGATAAAGTGTTTATTGATATGGATAAAATGGTATAAGTAGTATCGATGATCCCTGAACTATTTAATGATTTGTTGAGAAATTGATATATGTAATAAATGATGGATTATTAAATATTTTTGTATTTATGCGATAAATTCAATATTTTTATTTATGAAAAGTGTGATGAAACATGTAGATTAATCGTTGATGTTTAATGGCCATTCTAGTTATAATTATTCTTCGGGATAATATATTTTCAATGTATTCACATTATTTTTAATTTAATATTCATATGTAATTATTGTTATTTGGAAGATTAATGTTAAGTTGATTCTTGGAAATTTAGTGAACTTATTTTTTTATTAATTGATTTTAGTATTGGTCTGATATAGAGGATATTTAAAAATAATTAGTTAGGAAAACTATTTTGTATAACATTGGATGGTATTAGATAATGTGTTTCGACATTTCTATTTTTTTAAAATAACTAGAGAGAGACAAAAATCATTATAATTATTTTATAGATATTACTATATTCTAGTGATACAGTGATTAAAAACATCATCCTTTATAAAATTAATAAATGTTTTATAAATTCATCAATTAATAAATCAATGGATTAAGTGATTCTTTTGGATTAGAATAAAAGCCTGTAAATATATCTTCACTTGAAAATTCCAAAAAATTAAGAATATGATCTCAAAATAAAATATTAATATATTATAATTATTCATGATAATATAAAACAACCATTCACAACACATTGTTTTTTTTTCTTTCTTTACTATCACATTATCATTCAACGTATTATGATCAATGATCTATATCACATTATTATATTAAATGGACAGTACGATTTTATTCCATATAGAAATCTTCACTTCCTACATATATTCCCCTATTTTGAAATCTTGTATTTTTAATGATAGATTATTATCACAGATCTCTTTCTCAATTTTCCATAGTGTATTTTGTTAAATCATTTTATGATGGGGGTTTCCCAAAGAATCATTCAAATTTTTAACCCTTTATCGGATAAGAAGGTAAAATTCTGGGGAGGTATTTTATTTTAGGGTGTAGAATGTAACATCAAGAGTTCTTTTTAAATATTATTATAAATATTATGTAAATATTGTTTATGTCTTTTCATTACACATTACAATAATTTTATCTTTAGTTACACATAAAAAATATTTTATCTTGTGTTACACATAAAATTGATTTTATAATTCATTATAAAAATCTCTGATTGTAAAGGTAAACTCACATGGTGTTAAAATATTATTATTTAATAAGATAGTTATCACCTAGCCATTGAAATTGAAGGTATGAAAATCATTATGTAAATTTGTAGAATAATTTTTTTACACATATATATATAGATATTTTTTATTTAACATCATTTATAAATTAATATATAAACACTTACAAATCAATTGAAATATTAATCTAAATAAACTATTTTTATGCCTAGAAATTCATTTAACGAAAAAAATAAAAAAACATGTTGTAAATGATTTTAAAGAAATGTATATATAATATATTCATTAAAATTTATAACATAAATATTATGATTTTCCTTGACAAAAGATATAGGTAAAAATAATTTTACACTTCAAGAGATTATTTTTCTAGAAAACTGTTTTGGCGCCTTTTGAAAAAATATATTAAAATTAATTATTACCTATTTAGGAACATTTATTCAAATAAATAATATTAACTTTTAGGATAATCATGGTATTATTATTTTATATTTATTATTTTATTATTTTTATAGAAAATATATTTTTATATATTAATCGTCGAAAATACAGTTTTTCATTATGAATGGTCATTTGTTTTAATTAATTTAAAAACATCATAATTATATTTATTTTTTAAAAAGTATAATTTGTTAATTTATAGATATATTCATCATATTTTGATAATTTTATTATATTTTATATTTAATTTTTCAATATAGTGATTTAAATATTTCAAAACCATTCTCTTTAGAAGACTAATTGTTCATCACGTCTTAGGGATTAAATTTCAATTTACATTTTCGAGTTATATAAAGGTAATTTGGAAATATGGATTCCTTTTTTATAAAAATAATTATTTATATGATCTATTATGGATAAAAAAATTCTTCCATAATGAATAATAAAAATAATAAAAATAAATATCGTATATAAGGTTATAAGAGGTTTATCATTGACTAAAATAAAAATATATTGGTTCAAATGACTTATAAATATTCAAAACCCCAATTTTATATCTGTATTTGTATATTTTAACCTATTAATATTTTTGTGGCCCATTCTAGAGCATTTTTTCATGTGAAATCATGGTTCTTCATTTTTTGTGAAAAAATTAAAGTGTGTGAGTCAACATTGAAAAGGAAACTCTTTATCCTCTCCACTAAACACAACCAATACGCTTCAGCTCATCTAGGGGAATCCAAAAGTATTTCCTTTAGTCAGTACCATAATAATATATCTCTTATTTAGATATTATTCACACCTATGATGTCTTATATTATGAAAAAAATGATTCTATTCAAAAAAGAGGTAAATTATTAAACATCTATTTTTATTTTAAATCTTCTTACACATCATTAAAATTTTCTTCTTCTTTAATGATAAAATTATTGTAGTTTATACCATATAGTGATATTTTATTTTATTTTAATTTTAATAAACTATATTCGTATTCTATTACATCTCATGGGATTTAGAATTATCTTTCATGTGTTTGGATGTATACCCACCTCACAGATAGATGTTATTGACTTTCCATCACCCACAGTGACCATTAGTTATAAAGGTAGATGAAATAACTATATATGATAACTATATATATATATATATATATTATATTACGATACTTATATAGTTATTATATCATTTATACGTAAAAACTTGCCACTCTTTGGCAATCAAATAATTTCTCTAGTGAGTACGACGGAGAACTACCTCACAAGGCGATGGTATTCATTAAAGACTTACATATAATGCAATTTTTGTGGGACTTATTAACACATGTGTTGTATTTGAGAAAAAAAATGAACCTTTAAATGAATTATACCATTTAACCTTTTTCTTTATAAACCATCAATATAATGGAAACAACAATCATAGTTATATATTACATACCATCTCCATAAATAGTGTATTTATCTATATCTCTCTAATAATTATTTATATAACTAAATAAATAAAAATTATTTCTGAACTATATATAATGTTTATAATTTTATTTATGGTGGAACCATGATATATGTAATAGGGCCAATGATAAAAAATATTATCATACATGAATTGAAAACTAGTTATTATATGAAATTTTATTTTAACAATGAATTATTAATTTTTGCGTAATATAACATCACAATTAAATCATATATTCTATAATATATAAATATATGGTTTTATAATATATTTATAATATAAAATCTATTTATTATAATTTAGTATCTAATATGTATCAATTATGTCGAGATATAATGTATGGGATTTCAGTGTTAATTTCATTTTCTATGAGACACATGTCATATCCCCTTTGTACTTTTTTGAGGTTCATAGACTAACCGTGATTTCATTTTATGATGATTTTAATAAATATTATGGGGATTTTTATATACTTTTTTTAATATCCATTTAATGGAATATACTATTCAAAATATATCAACACAGAATGGTTTTTTTTATGAATTTACTTTCGTTGAGGATTATGTCATGTTATTCACCTATTATAATATATGAGGTATATATACAGTTCCTTTGATATTGAATATAAAGAATTCATGTATTCCAATTATATATTCTATTTAATATATTCCATAAAGTGGTTTTATGATTTATTGTTATAAATGTGGTAAGTATATTATGATAAATCTCATCATTTACCCATATTATTCTTGATTACGTTTCCAATGAAGAAATATTATTATCTAACTCCAAGGAAACTCAATATTCTTATTCTCCAGTTGTAATTTCATGTCAATAAAATTTTTAAAATAATTTTACTCTCTTTATTTATTCATGATTTCAAAATAATTGTCTTATAAAAAATGTAACACAATAAGATTTATTGGATAGATTCTTTTTAATTTATTTGATTCCTTGTACTGTATGCTACACCAAGATTGGCTTACACTCTATGAAACACCGTATTAGATTGTAGTATAAACAAAAATATTTGTGGATTGGGAAAATCCCAATTTCGTATTATTTTTATATAATTCATTTCACCCAAGACCATGAATATGTTAAAACTAAATATTATAACATAATCATTATAATGGCGGGTTTGAAAATTATTAAATTCAATCAAAAAACATATTTATCTAAAATTAAGAGAGTCAAAAAAAATCACTCTTTATGTATTTTATTATTTAATTATATATATAATATATTCAATTTAATGTTTAAAATTTGTTTTATATGTTTTCTAAAAATTTTATATGAGCCAATTCAATTTTATGGGTAAAATGAGTGCTTTTCTAGAAATACAGTTTCACCCCTTTTGATGGTGAACCCATTTTAAATATAATTATTTATACATTTAAAAGTTATTTTTGAAAAAATATACTTATAAATTGGAATAATTTTTTAACTACTTACTTTGGATTAATTATTGGTATTTTTCTGCTAATATTCATTTTTGAAGGAATAGTAGAAAATAATGCATTTTAATTTAAAACTAGTTTTTCATCTTATTTATTAATACATAAATTTTAACTTTTTAGTTGGTTTTAAATTATAATTATATTATGGTTATATAATTTAATATAATTTTGGTCATTGGAAGTAATGTTTCATTGAAATTACATATAACCGCACATCAATCTTTTAAGGGGTTTACATTTTATGAAAATTGTTTTCTCGCTTTGAAAAAATGAATTAATTTTAAATTAATTACTATAAATTATGTGTTATGAATTTTTAAAAATATATATAGTATTTCAAATCAGTGGATCCAAATTATGTTAATTAGTTACTTTTAATTTCTTGGATATTATGAATAGTGACTACGATAATTTTTTTTTCTACTGTTGAAGGTAAATTGGGGAAATTAAGGTAACAAGAAAGATGATAATTATAATAAAATTACCCTAACTACTTCAAAAATCCTATTGGATGAATTATAGTCATCCAATATCATCTAAGTGTTTGAAATTAATAATTTAACGGTCTTTTATCCATGAAAGCGGTGTAATTATAATTAAAAAAAACAATGCGACAACATGTCTTTCTCTTATCTCTAATAACTATAATAAATTTTATATAGTGATAATCATGATAAATATTTGAATATAAATATTCCAAAAAAATATAATGAAATTATTTACATAATATCAATTTATTTATTATTTTTATATATTAAATATTTACCATAAATATTGACCCAATAATGATACAATAATTAATTTATTAAGAGAGATATCAAATAAATGATATTATAAATAAAAATATAAATGTTACATGAAATACATTATGTGATACACTATTTTTATAGATTAATATGAAATATTATAATACTATTAAATCCTTTTGTTACATGTTTTATATCTCTTATGATTTTATTTAAATTTAATGAAATTAATAGTGTAAAAAATAACAATATTGATATTTTATTAAATTATTTTTTTTAAATTTTTTAAAAACCATAAAAATATTTTAAAATTACGATTTAGATTTTATAAAGTCTAAATGATAATTATTTTTCATATAATGGGAAATTTTACCTCATATAAGAAAACATAATTTCCTCTTAATAATTAACATATTGGCAGCTTTATTAAAATTAAAAGAGAATAATTAAAGGGTAAAATGAAATGATAAGGTTTAAAATAAAATAAATACATGTCTAAAAATTAATTGATGAGATTATTTAAAACTATACTCATATTATACTTTAAATATATTAATTTGGAGCTATGATAAATTAAAAAAAATTATACTAAAATGATATTTCAAGATATTCATAAATTTACTGTCCTCCCTCTTATAAAAATCCACTACATCTACCCACTTACTCAGACCTCTGAATCCCCTTATCTCATCCAAATTATGGTAAAATAATATCCCATCATCCCTCCATTAATCTTATAGTCAACACATTGGGCATAAATGTGTCCTAAAAGACCTTTTGTGCATATTAAATGGAGATACTTGAAAAAACAATTAATTCTTTTATCACCTCATTCAAAATCATCATGTTCTTAGACATCCTCTACTTATGTTATTCCACAATAATTTAATAAATATATTATATTATACATGATCCAATTTATAAAAATTCTAGGAAAAACTTATACCATGTTTTATCCATCATAAGAATATTAATATTACCATGTGTACGTACGTACGACTTATTGTATCCACATCATGGTGTAATTTTTTATTCAATAATAATTATTTTGGATTGGTATAATTAGTAGTATATAGGATTTAAAAAATTAATATAAAACTATAATTATTACTAAAAAATTATATACCATCAAATTTCATACTGCATTTCCATTAATGTAATGATATTTTCGCTTGTGCGTATGTATGGCATACTAACTCTACAATGTGATGCGATTCATTATACATGATCTTCATTAAACACTGATTATATACTGTAATGGATTGAATAAATATGATATTTATTATATTATAATAATTATATAATTGATATAACTATATTATACGAAGTGAAACATGGACACATTCGACAAAACATGTATTAGAATATAATGAAGTTAATATCCAAATAATGAGTGATAAAGAAATGTTACAGACAAACAAATGATAATATAATCATATATGATATCATAAAAACTATTATGATTATATAATAATTCAATAACAAAATTTAATCATTATATAAGAGGTTTGGATACATAGAATGGATATTGTACGTAAGGTAAGTGTTAATTTTTCAATCTCATTATTATGTGACATTGTTTATGAGAAATTATTTACTAGGGTATATATATCATCCACTTAAATTTCCCCTAAATATGTAATAATATTTATATTAATCTACAGTTTCTTATAGTCAATTTTATAATTTGGTTAATTTTTACTAAATGATATGAAATGAATATTTTGTCATTATTTGATATGAGGTACTTTTTTTACTTTTCTAGAAAAAACACGGGGAGAATGTTTTTTAAAAATTATACACTGTGAATTGATTATTATGATTTAAAAACACAATATTTACATGAAAAATAATTTAAAATAATTCATTTTATTTTTCAATTAAATTAATTTATTTTAAATTTCCGTCAAATTTATAGAAAAGAAATTGTTTTTGATGAAGAAAATATACTTTCATCAAGAATTAATTTCAAGTATATTGTCTAAATTATTTTCCATGTTAGTTTTCATTGGGTTATGCTTCAATCTCTTTTATTACATTAATTTTATTATGATTATTACGGAATTAGTTTTTTAATATCCATTTATTTTATATAGATTATGATGGAAGGATGTATAAGAAACCCATATCTTTTTCCTTGGGTTATGCTATGATGAATGGTTTATATTTTTGTCGAACATCATAGAATGATTTCATTATGAGATGGTTGGGACCTATATCTCCCTATAATTAATTGGTTAAATATTTATATCTCTTGAGAAAGACATAACTAGAATGGAAGATAAATCTAGTTCAGTAATATAGGGCCAGAACGACAAGTAAACATAGTTCAATAATGGACGTTATATGCTTTGATGGTCTCTAATATGAGCCTTGGATAATATGAAAATAATTTTCTATGCGTATGATTTTTTCCAATCTTCATTTTTTATATAAATTCTATGTTATCATGGTTAATGTTCCTTTATTATTTATAACTTATGAACTTATACGATTTATTTCATTTCTGTAGATTTTGATATTCCAAAGTTATTTTAATTTTTTTTACATTTATACGTTCATTTACTATTTTATTATCCTTAATGAGCATCTATGGTCAAAATTTATTATGTTTCAATTTCACATTCTATAAATAAATAATTTATATAGAAGTAATAAAAGGGAATATCTTTATCATAGATGTTTAATATCTTTCATAAGTTAGAATAATGTATTCCAGGTTTCCTAAGGAAATAATCTATTACAGTCCTTAGGCATGCATTTGTAAAATGTAATTAATATCCATTTAAAAATATATAATATTCTTATATTTCATTATTGGGTCATTATATTTGGTATCAGAGTATTAGTTTATTCAACCTTTGAAAACTAGGATGTGAAAAATTTAGTGATATCCTTAGAGATGTTTCATTAGGATTTCCTAAGATATATATAATTATAGGTTACAGTTCTTGAATTATGGTAATGTTACTGAATAACCTAACATTAAACATCACATGTTAGAGATTAAAAATAAACCCCCTTGATTATGATTATTTTCCTAGTATGTTTTTCCTATCACCCTACTCTTTGTTTTAGTTTTAGACAATGGCTGGAACCCAAAGGAATTGTTTTGATGATCAATGCGATGGTCAATGCAAAGATTACCTCCTAATAAAAATATAATGGGATATGGGATGAAATGTTTTATTACTAAACTTACAAAAGTTATGAATCATTCTGGTCTTTACAATTTGATGTTAACAGAACAATATTCGGTAGAGTACTTCATGAGGGAACAACCACCTTTGTTCAGTGGGTCTTCTGATCAACATGTAGCTAAAAAAACATTTTTACCATTGAAATAATATTTTACATCATTCACTATTTTTAACATTAATGTCATTTTTTCTATTTATCATTTATAAAGTGAATCACACCAATGGTAGACTCTAATCAATAATATGAATCAACAAGATAAAATTGATTCCATGGATGGGGAAAAGTTCAATAACTTATTTTTTTATTGGTAATTTTCTCTTATTATTCAAAAAAGGTAAAGTAGTTCCTTGAGATTAATAAAAATAATGATAAATCTAGTGGTACATATAATGAATATTTTACAAGACGTGAAAGGTATGCTTCTAGCTCTATCATCCAACTGGAATGTAATGTTTATTGATTAACCAGTGGCATAAAACCAAGTATTTGAAGGTAGTTAGCTATAAGAGACATTATTTTCAATGAAGAGATTGTGTGTTGTAATATCTAGGTAGAAATGGATGTTGGTGTGACATAACAATCTCAAGGTATTTACATGAAACAAATAATAGATTTCAATGGAAGATCATTAAATAACGGTGATAAAAAGACGAGTGCATCCTCATGCACAAAGTGTGTGAAAAGCATGGTGGAGACAATCTTAATGGGACTAGAAAATGTTTTAATTGGGGAAAAAAAGGTTATCGAGTAGTTTAGTTTTTACGTAATAAGGAAAAAATATGTAGTGATGTGAACAGAGAAATGGCTATGGAGAACGCACCACCCATACATTATTGATACAAGTGCAATAAAATGGGGAATTATACTAACCAATTACTTAATACAATGGTGATTAATGATAATCAATGTCAAATACCTCATAAGGACATATACAATGGCCAGTCAAATGCAATAATAATTTATTATGTTGTGTATGAAAATATAGTTAGGGAATGATAGAGTATTTATGTAATGAGATTCATTAATAATGTTTGTATAATCATGTTTATGGTATTACTGAATAATGAAATATATATGTAGTGGTAGATAGTGGTTTTCCACATGTGTTTGAAAGTATATTCTGAGTGGTATTGGTAACAATGAAAATAGAATGAGGAAATAAGTTGTTGTTTTTGGAAAATATGTTAATTTGGGACGGTGGACCATTAATATGAACATGATGTTGAGATAATAATATTTAAACAAATTTATGTTGGATAGGGGAATGTAAATTAGAAAATATTAGATACCTTTGATCAAGTTAAGGATTTATTAACATATGTGTTATGCTATCTCAGATGAAGATTATAGTTTTTTGTCTTACTAATAAGAAAAGATACATGTTTTCAATAAGCATACCAGATATTTTAGGTTGTTACCATGTCTTAAGAGAATGAATGATTAAGTTGTTCACATGTTTATAATGTTAAATCATTGAAATACCATATAAGATATTGGTGATAAATATTAAACCAATTAGGTTCACATGTTTCTAAATTTGTAGATTTTCAGATTTATAAGGATTGTAAGGTAATGCAATTATAGATGGTATAAGTTATACTCTTGTTGAAGTATTTCATATGAATGTATTATCTCACTATAGGTGGACTTTTTAATATTTGATAATATTTTTTATCTTTTTTGTTAAGATATATGGAAGGACCTATAAATATATTTATGGATCGCATGATCTACTAATACATTAGGAATGAAAAATTCAACTTCATTTCCTTAAATACGATATGAAGGGTAAATTGTTCTAGGAATGAACAATAGTGAGATTATACTGAAATAATTTTTTTATTATCATGTTTTTAATCATTAGGGAAATGATATTGAAAACAAAATTTTTTATCATTGTACCTTCTTATCTAATTAATCAAATGGTCACTTAAATCATCAAATATTTATGGATTTCTAGTTACAAATTTTCTCTAAACCCTTTTCTATATCACTATGCATCAAAACATGATTGTTATATTTTTATTCCATATCTATGTTATCACTTCCCACCTATGTTCTCTTATATGTAACCCCAGTGATGAGTTACTTTGAGTAACCATTATGTATCTAACATTCCTATTTAAAATGATGTTTTAGATTTCCTTTATACGATTTGTGTCTCTATAAAAGGAACATTCAAGTAGTAATCCTTTTATAACCTAAATGTGTTTTAAAGAAGATATTCATTTTAAGGGGGGTAGAATGTAACACCCTGAAATTTTATTAGATAGCATTTTTTAATTTCTTTGATTTCTTATGTTGTATGCTATACCAAAATTAGCTTTTCATATATGCCACACCGTTTGAGATTAGTATATATGCATTACATGAAACACCCCAAGCTTCTATGGTACGCTTCTCTTTGAATAATGCAACAACGTGTGTTGTACGCAACATCGAGTTCTAACACACACCACAACCTATCAAACTAGCCGTTATGAATAGTAATGCCTACTTTTTGAGATTTTATATCTCAAAATGGACTTCATTTTTGGATTTGGAGTATCGAAATTATCCAAAGGTGAAATTTTTGTACTTTTCGTATAGCTTTAATATTTTGATGAATAGTGAAAATTAGTAAATTTTAATTAAAAACAACTTTTTTATTCAAAATTATTAATAGTGATAAATTTTGAATTTGAGTGGTTTTAAAGAATATTTGTAATATGTTTTTACCATTTAATACAATTTTGGTCATTGGACAAAATTTCACAATTAAACCGAACATAAATAAGTATCAATCTTTTGATAGTTATTATATCTTAAAAACACGCTTTTTGTTTTGACAGCCGGAATTAATTTTAAATTAATTTCTACCACTTCTTTGTTTTAAATTTGGAAAAATGGATTCCATATTTGGAATCAGGATGTTCAAATTGTGTAAATAAGTAACTTTTATTTTTATACATTTTGAATAATTACTTCGGTAAATATTTTATTTACCATGGTTAAAGGGTAAATCCGGTAAATAAGGGTTAAAAAATAATATTATAATAATAAAAAATTACCCTAAAACGTGTCCTAACCTTATTGGTTGATACATGTTCTGCCATGGTCATCTTTGGGTCGATTTTGGGACCCCATGGTGCCAATTGTAAGTGATAGGGACACGTTATTTTAATTATGTTAAAATGAATACAAAAATGGCACAAGCATATATCTTTTAGAAAAACAATTTTTACATAGGTTTATATATGTTTGATTTTCGACTGTAAATATTCATTATAAAGATAAAAAAAATTAATACATAAGGGTATTTTATTTATAATTTTTAAACATTAAATAATGTAATTTATATATGACACAATGGTGAAGTAGTAATTACCATAATAGTGAAAAATTAAAATGATTGATATTGTAGATACCCAAATAAATATAATTTGAGACTTTTTATGAATTACACTATTTTCCTAGGTTAATATGACATGTTAGGAATGATGTAATTAACGTTTTTCGAATTAATCATTCTGTTATGAGTTTTTACAAAATTCAATTATTGAATAGTGTCAAAATTGACATAAATGTGTTTTTAAAACAAATTTATATTATTAGTTGATATGAAGTTCATAAAAATCTAAGGTTCGGCCAAGAGACTTATATAATGATAGGTGTATCATTAATGGACCACTTGGTGGTCTTTTGGTTGTTTATAGTAAGTTTATTAACCATATAATATAAAAATACAAAGACACATTGTAAAAGTAAAACTAATTAACTAAGAGTTAATACTTAATGATAAGGTTAGTATAATGACCCAAACCTGTATAACTTATATGGGTTGAGTGTTTTTAGACCTATCTCAGTCTTAAAATTTAAATAATCCACTTTGGAGCCATTAGAATCCGAATATTAATTAATTATAAAATAATATTTCTAGATTTTCCAAAGGTGCCCCTCACCCCTCTTATAAAAGGGCACTCTCCCTTCTCATTAATACACTCCTTCAAAGCCTTTTGGTTCTGCCAACCTCTACCGATAAACTATTTCAACTTCCCCCACTTCATACTAGAGGCCTTAATTTAGTTATAAATCCAACTTAAGGAGCCCTTTTGATCAAATCAAAAATAAGAACCCAAGGAAGAGGTAAGGATTTCACCACCTTTTTTCAAGATCCTTTTTTCTTCCACTTATTCTTTCTTTGTTATTACCATTATAAAATAATAACTCCAATATCTTATATATACTGTGATGTTATTATAAGTATGGTATAATCATATTCAGTATTCTATCCATCCTTTGAATAACATGTCACCATACGTGCGTACGTACGACTTACCGTCTCCACGTCGTGGTGTAATTGTTATTCAATAAATAATTATTTGGATGGGTATAATAATGATGTATAATTCATGTAAATAATAAATTTAACATGATAATGATCCTGTATATATGATATACCATCCAATTATATATTATTTTAATATCAAAATAATGATATTGTCGCTCGTACGTACGTACGGACTACCGTCTCCACGAACGCGATGAGATTCACTCTCCATCGTATCCATTCAAGTATAATTATCATTTTTTGATTTAAAAATAATTTCTAAGGACTTGATATCATTATGGATATGATTAAGATACAACATATCCATGACAAACATGGATTACGTAACAAAACATATAAAACAATATGAGTAAGTTAACACCCAAAACAATGATAATACTATGATATTATTAACAAATCAATGTTAAAAGATCATATATGATATCATATTAATGTATATGATTCTTGTATAATTTAATAACAATTATTTAACGAATATACAGGAGGTTATCCTACCCCCAACCAAGGAAAATTACAAGGTAAGGGTTATTTCACAATCTCTTCATTATCCGAGGTTGTTAATACGTAATAATCTTCTGGGATGTCTTTATCATCCACATCCATGTTTCTTAAAAATGTATTTCAAAACATTTTTACTATGGGGTAAAGTCATTTATACCCTTGTTGTCTTTTATAAGTGGTTTATAAAGGAATATTTCTGTTGTTTTCCAAACAAGGTCCTTATTACCCTTTTTATCAGAATTATGGTAAGATTGTTTTTTTAACTTATACGGAGGGTGCAGGTAATTTCCGCCGTTATAAAATTGTCGAAGCTTCCCTTACAATCTTATAAGAATACTTTCAATGAAAATGTTTATTTTATAAGTATATTAATCTTAAATGATTTCAAAATAGAAAGAGATATTTCTCTAAAAAGAGTTTTGATTTCATCTATGTCAACATCCTTTGATGGATTTTACGCTTATTTGAAGTGGATTTATTATGATACAAAACTTCTATATTGTATTGAAGGTTTTGTGATATGTTTTTCTGTGAAAGTGCTATTTTTATACCAATCACGGTTTATGGTGAATGTATTGACATTTCATATGCTAGTTTTAATACGAATGTTTATGTTATGTTTAAACCTTTTCATATGGGAATGCATTGGACTTAATATTTGATGGGTGGAGCCCGCTATAGCTCCTCGACGCATCGATAGGTCTCATGAGACAAACTAGTTTCTTGTCAAAAGGCATTGGGAAAATCTTATTTGTAGTCTTGCCACGAGGCCTTGGATATGTAGTTATGATAGTCTGGCATTATGCATTCCTCCATTATAAAAGTGGATATTGATATGGCATGTGATTATTCCATTAGTAGAATATCCATGTGAATATGTAAATGGAATTATTTCATTTTATTTTTTTCCATACTATGTTGAAGTTCAAGTTTAAAAGGATTTTTTTAGTTATACACTCCCTTAAATGTTTATTCTTATTTATGAAAGTTTCCACTATATTGTTATCCTTAATGGGCATTTGATCTCACCACTTTTCTATGTTTTATTTTTCCCAGGATGTGAAGAAGTAAATTATGAATGACCTAAAGGGATATTATGAGGGGATAATAGTGTGGACCATGGAGACAATATGTTTTTGTAGTAGTTTTTAACCTTATTATGTAATGTCAAACTTTATGAATATATCTAGTGTTTCCAAGGATACTAAACCAATCGGTCTTTCGAGATTTGATCTTTCTTGTGATCATGCCAATGTTATGTAATAATGCACTGACTCTGGGTATCTGGGGTCGGGGCGTTACAGTTGGTATCAAAGGAAGTTTAGTACAAAACATGGAATCTAGATTTAGATAAACTCTGATTAAAGCACATAGACCTAAGATGAACATTGAGGATTAGTATAGAAGAACTTCCTAGAATTTTGGTATTATAGAGATTTTTTGAGTTTTCCAAGAAATACATCCCTATTTGGATAAGAGCAGGTAGAGGTGGCTCTGGCACAGATGTACCTAGGGGTAAAACCTGAAAACACCGCTTTGAGCTAGACTCGAACGGGAACTGGTGCACGACAACGGGCCTTGCTGTACTCTTGGTTACGACACTCCCAGGGGATATTCTTAGGATAACTCTCATTTTCATTACAAAACATTATGATTGGTTTATGAGTATATACATCATCAAAGAATTTTTTTTTATGATTATGGATTATATCCATAAATAGTTCAATTTATGATAAGTGTTTTATAAGTTTGGGATTATGTATTTTGATTCATAAACTGATCTAGTTTATTCCATTGTTTAGAAACGGCCCCTAGTGGAAGAAATAGAAACCGTATCAATGCATGTACTCCATGTAGGGATTTCTCTCCTGCTCAAGATAATTATAGTGGAGCTGGTGATGCAATTGGTGCCGATCAACTACTCACCATACTGGGACAACTCACTTAGGTTATGGATAATAAACTTACCCATATGGAGCACCCTGATCTGCAGCCTGGAGGATCAATGTAACACCCGAGACTTTTATGTTATATAAATCATCAAAGGAATATTTTTCTACACAATACTTGCTTGGCTTGCTTTGCACGCAATCGCGACCTTCCTCGATAGCTTGCGTCGTACGCAATACCGAGTTTCACTAAACAACAATATGCTATTAAAACTAGCCGTTACGAATAGTAATAACCACTTTTTAAAATTTTATAAATTTTATTTTTCAAAATGGACTTCATTTTTGGACTCAGAATATCGAAATTAGCCTAGGGTGAAATTTTGGTATTTTTCTGAAAACTTTCAATTTTTGATGAATAGTGAAACCACTAAGTGGTAGGTTAAAAACTGAATTTTGCATAAAACTTAATTTTACCGCTTCTGTGAATGGAATTTCAAAAATCCGAGAGACACAGTTAATATAAAGGACTAAAATGTGGTTCAATGAGATGAAAATAATTTTTTGGTGAATAGTAACTTTTTACTATTTTTACCGCGGTTAATAGTAAATAGGGTAACTAAGGGTAAATATGATATTAATATTACCCTAACACATGTCCTAATTCTATTGGACAAGTGTAATTCGACCAAAAACAAACTTAGGAATAAAATAAGACCATTTAGGCCCACTTGGATTAGATTAGGACATTTATTATTAATTTATTTAAAGAAGGGTTAAAATAGTTAAAATCAATGTTTAATAAGTAAATCATTTTTAATATGGGGTTATGCATAAGATAAATTCGATTGTAAATATTCATTAGAAAGCTAAAAAGATTTCCTACATGATGGTATTTTATTTGTAATTTTTAGACATAAAATAATTTAATTTATTTATGACACAACGATGATGCAGTAATTATCTTATTAATGAAATATTGACATAATTGATGTTATAAACACCAAAATAAATGTAATTTGAGATTTTTTATGAATTCCACTAATTTTCTAGGTTACTATGATATATTAATGTTGATTTAATCAACTTGGTTCGAACATTTAATTCTGTTATGACTTTCACAAAAATCATATATCAAATAGTGTCAAAATTGACACAAAATAGTTTTTAAATCAAATATTATATTATTAATTGTTATTGTATTTCTAAAAATCTAAGGTTCGGCCACATGACTTAGATAAGGATATATATATTAATAATAAACAATTTGGGGTTCGTTTGGCATGTTATAGTAAGTTTATTAACCATATAGTGAAAGAAAACAAAAAGACATGGTAAAAGTTAAATTATTTAACTTAGAGTTAAATTTAATTGATAAGGTTAAAATAATATCCTAAACTTGTCTAAATTCTATTGGTTGATATGATTTCGACCCCTCCCCACCTTATCTTCGAAATAAGACCCTTTGGAACCATTATAAACCGATTTTGACTTTAATATAAAATAATATTTTGAGATATTCCTAAGGTGCCCCTCTGCTCCCTTATAAAAGGACACCTCCTCCCCCTCCTCCTCACACCAATTTGAGCACTAAAGCTCGGCCAACCCCTGCCTAAATCCATTCTCCACTTCCCTAGAAACATCCTAGAGGTTCTGGTCTTCCTCAAAGACCAATTCTAGTGCCCTAAGAGGAGGTCTCAAAGAGGCACTTCAAAGAAGAGGTAATTACAGTTACCAATTCTTTCATCTTTATTTCTTCTTCCACTTCTTCTTCTTAGGTTGTTTCATTATGAAGTAATAACATCAGTATCACTCATATACGGATATGTTATTATAAGTATGAAACAATCCTAATTCACCTTCTATCCATCCTACGAAAAAATGAAATCACCGCGCGTGCGTACGTACGGAATACCGTCTCCACGCCGTGGTGTAATCTATTTTCCACCATCACCTTACAAGGATGGGTATAATGGTGTAATGAGTAACTATATATGATTATTATGAAGTAATATTGATACTGAAATAATATATATATATATACTCCAATACAATTCCACGATCATAGGAACGATATCATCACTCGTGCGTACGTACGGAATACCGTCTCCACGATGTGATGCGACTCGTTCTACATGATCTTCATTTCATAATGATTATATAAATGAATTGAATGAATGAATATGGTATATACTACACTAATACCATTCTGGAAATGAATTATCTATAACCTAAAGATAAGAATAAGAATTTATTCGACAAAAACGCATAAGAACAAAAAGTTATAAAGACCCGAGTAACAAGTAACAATGAAATATTACTAACAAGAAGCTAATAATATGACCATATATGATCTCATATCAATATTTATGATTCTGGAATAAGTCAATAACATTATTTAAACCATTATACAGGAGCTTCGGACACGAACAAAGCAAATCGGACCTAAGGTAAGGGAAATATCACAATCTCATTTTTATCCGAGATTGTTTATTCGTATGTATTTACTGGGGTGTATTTTATCATCCACATCCATGTTTACTCAATATGTAATATTATTTCCATCCACCTAAAATTGTTTAAATCCATTTTTACCCTTCGGTGAGTTTTTAGTAATACGTATGAAAGGAATATTTTGTCGTTTTTCGTACGAGGTACTTTTTGACTTTTCCGACAAAAGTAAGAAGAATGTTTTTTTAACTTATACGGAACGAACGGATTTCTACTGTTTTATAAAGCCTTATTTTAATGAATCTTCCTCTAAAATATTTCATGACTATTTTCAATAAAATCTCTTTCTTTTAAAATTGCATGATGTTTTGTGAAAAGAAATTGATTTTGAAGAAGAAAGGATATTTTCCTCAAGAATTCAATTCAAGTGTTTTATCAAAATTATTTTCCATCTAAGATAATAAAGGGTTCTGTTTCTATCCTTATTTTTACATTGATTTGACTATGTTGTGATGGAATTATGTTTATGAATTCTTTTATCTTATATGAATTGATTTATGATGTCATGATGTTTCAAGAATCCCATTTTTGTTACATGTGTTATGCGATGATGTATGTTTTATGATTATGTGGCACACATAAGAAAGGATTCATTATAAGATGGGTGGGACCTATATCTCCCTCCAATTCATTGGGTAATGATTTTATATCTCATGAGATAGACATGGCTGGAACGGAAGGTTATTTCGGTTCAGTGATACAGGACCGAAACGAGGAGTGAACTCGGTTCAGAAAGGGACTTTGTCCACTAAGATAGTCTTGGCAATGAGTCATGACTAACAAGAAATGATTTTCCATGATTATGTGTGCATGCCACAAAGTTTCAAGTTTTATGTTATGATTATAGGGATCTCATTTTCACTTTTATGATTTATTCCATGTTAAGATATTATGATCTCTTTTGCAGGTTTTGATTTTCATAAAGATATGATATGATTTTTATTTCCTTTATTTGCCCTTGCTGAGCATTTGAGCTCATCCTTTTATGTTTTCTTTTCCCCAGGTCAGGAAGATGGATATTAAGTAGAATATGCTAAAAGGGACCCTAGATATGATGAAATAAATGGGAGACACTGTAGAAGATTTATGAACCAGTTGTTTATGTTTCCCATTTTCTAAAGACACTATACCTATACGGTCCTTTGTGGTTTTGTCATATGTTGTAATAAGTGTGCTTCAATTTTGAAGTATTAACAATGTATGTAAAGTGTGGGTCGTTATAGTTGGTATCAGAGGAAAGGTATAGTCAACCTTTGGAAACTAGGATGTGAAAGCCTTAGTAAGAACCCTAAGGATAAGTATAAGCATAGAACACAATCTTAGAAATGTCCAAGAATAACCTAGGATAAGACCATAAGCATGAAAATTTTATTCTTGAATTATGTGGTTTCCTATTATAATTAGTGTTGCTCACACTATTCTTCTTGGTTTTAGTCAATGGCTGGAACCCGAAGGAACCGTGTTAATGCGGAATGCGATGGGCAATGCAATGATTGTCCCCCTGAGCAACCAAACGATATGGGAGCTGGAATGCAAAATCTTGTAGCCATGCTCACACAACTTTCTCAAGCTATGAATCATGCAGGATTTCCAAACGAACAAAGGAGGGAGCAACATTCTGTTGAATCCTTCATGAGGCAGCGTCCACCATCTTTCAGCGGGTCTACTGATCCATTAGTTTCTGAACAATGGATTAGTACTACTGAAAAGATATTTTCAGTTCTTCAATGTTCTGAGCATGATAAAGTCATCCTAGTAGTGTATCGTTTGGAAGGAGATGCGGATCAATGGTGGAATCTTGTTAAGAATATGAGGCAAAGGGATAAAATTGAGTCTATGGAATGGGACGAGTTCAAGAACTTATTTTTCAATAAGTACTTCCCTCGTATTCTCCGAACAAAGATGGAGAAAGAGTTCCTTGAACTGAAGCAAAGGGATGATGAATCTGTTAGTACCTATGAAGCAAATTTTACAAGACTTGCAAGGTACGCTTCTGGTATTATTATCCAACCTGAGAGTAAGATCAATCGATTCTTTAGTGGCTTAAAACCAAGTCTTCGAAGGGCGTTAGCCATAAGGGACTTCAATAGCTACGAGGAAATCGTTCGATGTGCTCTCAAAGTCGAGATGGAGATTGGAGTAACCCATCAGTCACATGGGTTTGATAAGAAGAGGAAGATGGAATTCAAAGGAAACTCTAAAGAGCACACTGAAAAGAAGATGAACTTTCCCTTATGCTCAAAGTGTGGAAAGAAACATGGAGGGAGTTGTCTTAAAGGGACAAGTAAATGTTTTAAATGTGGAAAGGAAGGTCATCGGGCATTTGAATGTCGTGATAATGGGAAGAAGATGTCTAATGACGCAAACAAAGGAAGGGATACACAGAATGAACCTACTACACTTCAATGTTTCAAGTGCAAGGAGATGGGGCATTATGCCAATCAATGCCCAAATCCAAGGGTTGATGATGATGGTCGACGTCAACAAAATCTTAAGGCTAAAGACAAAGGAAAGTCACATGAAATTCTTATCAGCGATGTGGAGTACGATAACGAAGTGGTGAAAGGTACACTTACCATCCACTCTAAAGTAGCAAATGTTTTATTTGATTCTGGATCCACCCACTCTTTTATTTCTAAAGAATTTTCTAAGGGTATCACCGTATTACCTCAACAATTAGATGTTGAGTTAGCTGTGACAACACCTAATGGCACATCAATCGCATCAGAAGTTTATAATTCTTCTCCGATCGAAGTTTGTGGGAAAGTGCTTCCTGCAAATCTTGTGATCCTTCCTTTAGTGGAATTTGATGTGATTCTTGGCATGGATTGGCTTTCTCTACATGGATCTCATATCAATTGCCAAAGAAGGGAAGTCACATTTCATATTCCAGATCAACCTACGATCGTCTATCAATGCAAGGATGAACATAACCTTCCAGTGGAAATTTCTTCCATCTTATGGGTATTTATTCCACTAAATGAAGGTTATTTATCTCAAATAGTTGGTGAGAAACTCACGATTAAGAATATGCCCATTGTACGGGAGTTTGATGATGTGTTTCCAGAGGAATTACCGGGTCTTTCACCAAATCGTGAAGTTGAGTTTTCAATAGAACTCGTACCGGGTGCTTTGCCTATTTCAAAGACACCTTATAGAATGGCCCCAATTGAGTTGCAGGAGTTGAAGAAGCAACTCCAAGAGAATCTTGAAAAGGGATTCATACGCCCTAGTGCGTCACCTTGGGGAGCACCTGTTCTATTTGTTAAGAAGAAAGATGGATCAATGAGACTCTGCATTGATTATCGAGAACTTAACAAGATCACTATCAAGAACAAATATCCTCTCCCACGCATTGATGACTTATTTGACCAACTACGTGGAGCTCAATACTTTTCCAAGATTGATCATCGTTCAGGGTATCATCAATTAAGGGTCAAAAGGGAGGATATACCAAAGACGGCTTTCCGTACAAGGTATGGACACTATGAATTTATAGTGATGCCATTTGGTCTTACTAATGCCCCTGCTATCTTCATGGATCTAATGAATAGAGTCTTTAGAGACTATCTTAATCAATTTGTGGTAGTCTTTGTAGAAGATATTCTTGTATATTCAAAGAGCAAGGAAGAGCATGAAGATCACTTGAGAATTATATTGAAGACCCTGAGAAAGGAGAAGCTTTATGCCAAATTTACCAAGTGTGAATTTTGGCTTCAAAAAGTTGCATTTTTGGGTCATATAATCTCAAAAGAGGGGATATCTGTGGATCCAGCAAAAACAGAGGTTATCGAAAGATGGTCAAGACCAACAACAGTGACTGAGATCCGAAGTTTTCTTGGTTTGTCTAGATATTATCGACATTTTGTAAAAGATTTTTCACGATTATCTAATCCACTCACCAAGTTGACTCAGAAAGGAGTTAAGTTTGTCTAGACAGAGGAATGTGAAGAGAATTTCAAGGAGTTGAAAAGAAGGTTATCTAGTGCACCTGTGCTCACACTGCCTTGTAGTGGAGAAAGGTTTGTGATCTACAGTGATGCATCCAAGAAGGGATTGGGGTGTGTTCTTATGCAAAATGATATGGTGATAGCTTATGCCTCACGACAGTTGAAAATCCATGAGCAAAATTACCCAACACATGATTTGGAGTTGGCTGCGGTAATCTTTGCATTAAAGATTTGGAGGCATTACCTTTATGGTGAAAGGTGTGATATTTATACTGATCATAAAAGTTTAAAGTATATTTTCACACAAAAGGAGCTGAATATGCGCCAAAGAAGATGGTTGGAGCTGATTAAGGATTATGACTGCTCAATCCATTACCACCCTGGGAAAGCAAACAAGGTGGGAGATGCATTAAGTCGACAAGACCATGCTAGTTTATCCATGATGAGGATCACAAAAGATCCAATATTTATGGATTTACAAAGGATGGATCTTGGAATTATAATGGAAGGGGAAAAATCTTATCTTTCTCAAATGAATGTTCAACCATCTATACATGTGAAGATTAAAGAGGCATAGAAAGAAGATGTCGAGTTACAAAAGAAGGTGAGAAATGTTCCTGAATTCAACCTTGATTGTGATGGGATAATAAAGTTCAGGAATCGGGTTTGCTTTCCTCCCATCCCCGAATTAATGAATGAGCTGCTGGATGAGGCTCATAGTTCTTCATTCTCTATTCATCCTGGAAGCACGAAGATGTATAGGGACCTGAAAGAGTACTTCTGGTGGGATGGCATGAAAAGAGATGTTGCTGAATATGTCTCTCGATGCTTGGTTTGTCAACAAGTTAAAGCTGTGAGACAGAAGTCTAAGGGGATGTTACAACCATTACCCATACCCGAATGGAAATGGGAAAACATCACTATGGACTTTGTCACAGGACTTCCTAAAACATCCAAAGGCAATAATGCTATCTGGGTCATAGTTGATCGTCTTACAAAGTCTTCACACTTCATTGCTATTAGAGAGGATTTCTCTCTAGATCAGCTTGCCATGATATATGTAAAGAAAGTGGTAAGATTGCATGGAGTACAACTTTCTATTATATCTGATCGAGATCCGAGATATACCTCGAAGTTCTGGAGAAGTCTTCAGCATACTCTGGATACAGAGTTGAGTTTCAGCACTGCTTATCATCCCCAGACAGACGGCCAGTCTGAGAGAACAATTCAAACCCTAGAAGATATGTTGAGAGCTTGCTCTATGGATTTCAAAGGAGGTTGGGATCAACACCTACCTTTGGTGGAATTTTCTTATAATAATAGCTTTCACTCCAGTATTCAGATGGCTCCTTATGAATCTCTCTATGGAAAGAAATGCAGGACTCCAACTTGCTGGGATGAAGTTGGGGAAAGAAAGCTATTAGGACCTGATCTCGTTGAGGAAATGGCAGAAAATGTTAGATCTATTCAACAACACATAAGAGCAGCTCAGAGTCGATAGAAAAGTTATGCCGACAACCAAAGAAAAGACCTAGAGTTTGAAGTGGGTGATAAAGTGTTCTTACGAATATCTCCCTGGAAGAGGGTTATGAGATTTGGAAAGAAGGGGAAGTTGTGCCCTAGATATATCGGTCCTTTTGAAATACTGGATCGTGTTGGGAAGGTAGCTTACCGATTGGAGCTTCCACCGAATCTCTCTCAAGTTCACGATGTGTTCCACGTATCTCTCCTGAGAAAGTACATACCAGATCCTTCACATGTACTCAGCTCAGAAGTTGTACCGCTGGAGCAAGATCTTTCTTATGAAGAACAGCCGATAGAGATTCTGGATCGTAGCGAAAAAGTCCTACGAAACAAGACCACTCGCTTGGTGAAAGTTTTATGGAGGAACCACCAACTTGAAGAAGCTACATGGGAGCTTGAGTATATGATGAGGGACAAGTATCCTCATTTGTTTGTTACAAAGTGACGAATTTCGAGGGCAAAATTCTTTTTAAGGGGGGTAGAATGTAACACACGAGACTTTTATGTTATATAAATCATCAAAGGAATCTTTTTCTACACAATACTTGCTTGGCTTGCTTTGCACGCAATCGCGACCTTCCTCGATAGCTTGCGTCGTACGCAATACTGAGTTTCACTAAACAACAATATGCTATTAAAACTAGCCGTTATGAATAGTAATAACCACTTTTTAAAATTTTATAAATTTTATTTTTCAAAATGGACTTCATTTTTGGACTCAGAATATCGAAATTATCCTAGGGTGAAATTTTGGAATTTTTCTGAAAACTTTCAATTTTTGATGAATAGTGAAACCACTAAGTGGTAGGTTAAAAACTGAATTTTGCATAAAACTTAATTTTACCGCTTCTGTGAATGGAATTTCAAAAATCCGAGAGACACGGTTAATATCAAGGACTAAAATGTGGTTCAATGAGATGAAAATAATTTTTTGGTGAATAGTAACTTTTTACTATTTTTACCGCGGTTAATAGTAAATAGGGTAACTAAGGGTAAATATGATATTAATATTACCCTAAAACATGTACTAATTCTATTGGACAAATGTAATTCGACCAAAAACAAACTTAGGAATAAAATAAGACCATTTAGGCCCACTTGGATTAGATTAGGACATTTATTATTAATTTATTTAAAGAAGGGTTAAAATAGTTAAAATCAAAGTTTAATAAGTAAATCATTTTTAATATGGGGTTATACATAAGATAAATTAGATTGTAAGTATTCATTAGAAAGCTAAAAATATTTCCTACATGATGGTATTTTATTTGTAATTTTTAGACATAAAATAATTTAATTTATTTATGACACAACGATGATGCAGTAATTATCTTATTAATGAAATATTGACATAATTGATGTTATAAACACCAAAATAAATGTAATTTGAGATTTTTTATGAATTACACTAATTTTCTAGGTTACTATGATATATTAATGTTGATTTAATAAACTTGGTTCGAACATTTAATTCTGTTATGACTTTCACAAAAATCATATATCAAATAGTGTCAAAATTGACACAAAATAGTTTTTAAATCAAATATTATATTATTAATTATTATTGTATTCCTAAAAATCTAAGGTTCGGCCAAATGACTTAGATAAGGATATATATATTAATAATAAACAATTTGGGGTTCGTTTGGCATGTTATAGTACGTTTATTAACCATATAGTGAAAGAAAACAAAAAGACATGGTAAAAGTTAAATTATTTAACTTAGAGTTAAATTTAATTGATAAGGTTAAAATAATATCCTAAACTTGTCTAAATTCTATTGGTTGATATGATTTCGACCCCTCCCCACCTTATCTTCGAAATAAGACCCTTTGGAACCATTATAAACCGATTTTGACTTTAATATAAAATAATATTTTGAGATATTCCTAAGGTGCCCCTCTCCTCCCTTATAAAAGGACACCTCCTCCCCCTCCTCCTCACACCAATTTGAGCACTCAAGCTCGGCCAAACCCTGCATAAATCCCTTCTCCACTTCCCTAGCAACATCCTAGAGGTTCTGGTCTTCCTCAAAGACCAATTCTAGTGCCCTAAGAGGAGGTCTCAAAGAGGCACTTCAAAGAAGAGGTAATTACTGTTACCAATTCATTCATCTTTATTTCTTCTTCCACTTCTTCTTCTTAGGTTGTTTCATTATGAAGTAATAACATCAGTATCACTCATATACGGATATTTTATTATAAGTATGAAACAATCCTAATTCACCTTCTATCCATCCAACGAAAAAATGAAATCACCGCGCGTGCGTAAGTACGGAATACCGTCTCCACGCCGTGGTGTAATCTATTTTCCACCATCACCTTACAAGGATGGGTATAATGGTGTAATGAGTAACTATATATGATTATTATGAAGTAATATTGATACTGAAATAATATATATATATACTCCAATACAATTCCACGATCATAGGAACGATATCATCACTCGTGCATACGTACGGAATACCGCCTCCACGATGTCATGCGACTCGTTCTACATGATCTTCATTTCATAATGATTATATAAATGAATTGAATGAATGAATATGTTATATACTACACTAATACCATTCTGGAAATGAATTATCTATAACCTAAAGATAAGAATAAGAATTTATTCGACAAAACACGCATAAGAACAAAAAGTTATAAAGACCCGAGTAACAAGTAGCAATGAAATATTACTAACAAGAAGCTAATAATATGACCATATATGATCTCATATCAATATGTATGATTCTGGAATAAGTCAATAACATTATTTAAACCATTATACTGGAGCTTCGGACACGAACAAAGCAAATCGGACCTAAGGTAAGGGAAATATCACAATCTCATTTTTATCCGAGATTGTTTATTCGTAAGTATTTTCTGGGGTGTATTTTATCATCCACATCCATGTTTACTCAATATGTAATATTATTTCCATCCACCTAAAATTTTTTAAATCCATTTTTACCCTTCGGTGAGTTTTTAGTAATACGTATGAAAGGAATATTTTGTCGTTTTCGTACGAGGTACTTTTTGACTTTTCCGACAACAGTACGAAGAATGTTTTTTTTAACTTATACGGCACGAACGGATTTCTACTGTTTTATAAAGCCTTATTTTAATGAAGCTTACTCTAAAAGATTTCATGACTATTTTCAATAAAATCTATTTCTTTTAAAATTGCATGATGTTTTGTGAAAAGAAATTGATTTTGAAGAAGAAAGGATATTTTCCTCAAGAATTCAATTCAAGTGTTTTATCAAAATTATTTTCCATCTAAGATAATAAAGGGTTCTGTTTCTATCCATATTTTTACATTGATTTGACTATGTTGTGATGGAATTATGTTTATGAATTCCTTTATCTTATATGAATTGATTTATGATGTCATGATGTTTCAAGAATCCCATTTTTGTTACATGTGTTATGCGATGATGTATGTTTTATGATTATGTGGCACACATAAGAAAGGATTCATTATAAGATGGGTGGGACCTATATCTCCCTCCAATGCATTGGGTAATGATTTTATATCTCATGAGATAGACATGGCTGGAACGGAAGGTTATTTCGGTTCAGTGATACAGGACCGAAACGAGGAGTGAACTCGGTTCAGAAAGGGACTTTGTCCACTAAGATAGTCTTGGCAATGAGTCATGACTAACAAGAAATGATTTTCCATGATTATGTGTGCATGCCACAAAGTTTCAAGTTTCATGTTATGATTATAGGGATCTCATTTTCACTTTTATGATTTATTCCATGTTAAGATATTATGATCTCTTTTGCAGGTTTTGATTTTCATAAAGATATGATATGATTTTTATTTCCTTTATTTGCCCTTGCTGAGCATTTGAGCTCATCCTTTTATGTTTTCTTTTCCCCAGGTCTAGAAGATGGATATTAAGTAGAATATGCTAAAAGGGACCCTAGATATGATGAAATAAATGGGAGACACTGTAGAATATTTATGAACCAGTTGTTTATGTTTCCCAGTTTCTAAAGACACTATACCTATATGGTCCTTTGTGGTTTTTTCATATGTTGTAATAAGTGTGCTTCAATTTTGAAGTATTAACAATGTATGTAAAGTGTGGGTCGTTATAATCAATGTTAGATTGATTCATGAGGCAACAACCGCCAACGTTCAATGGGAGTAAAAATCCCTTAGTAGTTTAGCTGTGGATAAATTCCCTATAGAAAATATTTCAGGATTTAGGGAGTAGTGAAAGGGAAAAAGTTATCATGGCAGTTTACTGCCTCACTGGAGATGCTGATCAATGGTGGTCATTGATTCAAAACATTAAGGACGATGATGAATTATAAAATATGGAATGGAGGGAGTTCAAATATTTGTTTTTAGAAAAATATATTCCACGTGACCATCGAACAGATATGGAAAGGCAATTTTTGAGTCTGAGACAAAAGGAGGATGAGAATGTCACAAAGTATGAGGCTAACTTTACAAGGTTAGAAAGGTATGATGGAGATTACATATTTAACCCAAGAATTAAGATTGATCGTTTCTTTGATGGGTTAAAACCATTTCTCTATCGAGAATTATTCTCACAACCCTTCTCGTCGTATGAAGACATTGTCTCATGTGCTATCAAGATCGAAAAATAAATATCTATGTCTTATGACTTTAAAGAAAATAAAGAGAAGAAGAGATCTGCTGATCAATCTGGGAATGAAAATAAGGGGAAGAAGGGAAAGGTTGAATATCCATCCTATGGTAAATGTGGTAAGAAACACCCCAGTATGTGCTTAATGGGAATGTGTGTCTGTTATAAGTGTGGTGAAAAAGGCCACCAAGCTCGAGATTGCAATGGGAAGAAGGAAGCTACCAATGTTCATTGCTACAATTGTAGGGAGATGGGACATTATGCAAATGAATATCCTAATCGTCAGGGGAACTTACATCAGAAAAGACCAAGGGATCAAAGCCAGGCTTTTGCTATCACTACTCCTGAGGTAGAAGCTCCGAAAGACATGGTGGCAGGTAATTTAATGGTTTCATCAAGTTTAGAAAATTCATTATTTGATTCCGGATCATCGCATTGTTTCATATCTTCCCAGTTTTCTAAGAAAATTAGATATTTCAAATTTGATTTAACATGGTAGTTTCCAGTTAAATCTCCTAAGGGAAGTATCATTGCAACAAAGTTTTGTGAATCAGTCCCCATTAGAGCACATAAATGTTCTTTATCTGCCGATCTCATCGTCATACCTATGATTGAGTTTGATATAATCCTCGGTATGGATTGGATTTCAGACTATGATGAGAAGATTTATTGTAATATGAAGGATGTTACGATTTTTGATGACGATGATAAGGAACACCTTATCTTTAGAGAAGAATCGTCACTTCCTAATTCTTATCTAGATCCACCCCCAGTAGCTCAACTAAATTCAATTATTATGGAGGAAGATAAAGAAATGACTCTAGGTGATGAAAAGAATGCCCAAATAGAGGATGTACCTGTTGTGAAAGAATATGTAGATGTATTTCCGGAAGATTTACCTGGACATCCTCCAGAACGAGAAGTTGAGTTTTCCATTGATTTAATTCCTGGATCAAGGCCTATATCGAAGACCCCTTATAGAATGGCCATTGTGGAATTAGTCGAACTAATGAAAAAAGTAGTGGAATTGAGTAATAAAGGATTTATTCGCCCTTGTGTTTCTGCATGGGGATCTCCTATTCTTTTTGTTAAAAAGAAATATGGGTCTATGAGGTTATGTATCGACTACAGGGATATCAATGCTATAACAATAAAGAAAAAGTATCCCCTACCTCGCATTGATGATTTATTTGACCAACTGCATGGAGCTCAATACTTTTCAAAGATTGAACTTTGATCTGGATACCATCAGTTGTGTGTGAAGAAGGAAGACATTCCAAAGACATCATTTCGAACTAGGTACGGGCATTACGAGTTTACAGTAATGCCTTTTGGATTGACTAATGCACCCTCTATATTCATGGATCTGATGAATAGAGTTCTCAAGGAGTATCTCGATGAATTTGTGGTAGTATTTATTAATGATATCTTGGTATACTCCAAAAGCTACGAAGATCATGAAAATCACTTGTGTGTTATCCTGAAGACTCTGAGAAGACATGAATTATATGGAAAGTTTAACAAGTGTGAATTCTAGCTTCCTGAGATTTCTTTTCTTGGCCATATTGTCTCTAAAGATGGAATCTCTATTGTTACTTCTAAGACCAAGGCAATCTGAGAATGTCCAGCACCTACGAGTATAACTGACGTAAGTAGTTTTATTGGTTTAGCAGGTTATTATCGACGTTTCATCCAGAATTTTGCCCGATTGGCTAACCCATTAACGAAGATCACATGTAAAGGGGTTAAATTTGTTTGGAAAAAAGAGTGTGGAGAATGTTTCGAAGAACTAAAGAGAAGATTAGTCAATGCTCTTATATTGACACTATCATCGGGGAATGATGAGTTCATTATATATAGTGATGCATCGAAGAAAGGACTTGGTTGTGTCCTTATGCAGAATGATAGGGTTATTGCCTATGCATCACGACAGTTGAAAATTCATGAGAAAAACTATCATACACATGATCTCGAGTTAGCAGCTGTGATATTTTCTTTTAATATGTGGAGGCACTACCTATATGGTGAAAAATGTGATATTTATACTGATCACAAGAGTTCCAAGTATATTTTCTCACAAAAATAACTCAACATGAGGCAAAAGAGATGTCTTGAATTACTCAAGGATTATGATTGCACGATACACTACCACCCGGGGAAGGTAAACAAGGTGGAATATTCTTTGAGCATAAAAGACCATGGAGTTTTGAACAATTTGATAATTGAAAGGGACACAGTTTTCATGGATCTAGTGAAGATGGACACGGGGATAACTAGGGAAGGTGAAACATCAATGCTTTTTCAAATGGTTGCCAAACCATCTTTACTAGAAAGGATTAAGAGTTCTCAGACCGATGATGAAGAATTTCAAAAGAAAATTATAGCTATGAATGATGGGATATTGAGAGACTTTGTGTATGAAAAAGGAATTTTGAAATTTGGGAAGATACATTGTGTTCCCAATATACCTGATCATAAAAGGGAATTGCTGGATGATGCTCATAGTTCCAATATCTCTATACAACATGGGAGAACAAAATGTATAGAGATTTGAAGGAACATTTTTAGTGGGACAACATGAAGAGGGAGATTTCTGATTTTGTGTCAAGATGTATGGGTTTTCAACAAGTGAAAGCTTCAAGGAAACAACCTGGAGGATTCATTCAACCTCTTCCCATACAGGAGTAGAAATGGGACAAGATTACGATGGACTTTTTCATGGGACTACCAAAGTCTCCTAAAAGGAACGATGCAATATGAGTCATTGTTGATCGTCTTACCAAGTCAGCACATTTTCATGATATAAGAAAAGATCTACCACTAGAACTTCTATCAAGACTATATATTAATGAAGTTGTGAGACTTCATGGAGTACCCCTATCGATTGTTTTAGATTGTGATCCCCCTATTACTTCAAGATTCTGGAAAAGTCTCCAGAAATCCTTGGATACTGAACTTCATTTGAGCACTACCTACCACCCTCAGACAGATGGACAATCAGAACAAACTATTCAAACCTTATAAGACATGTTGAGATCCTGCTCACTTGACTTTTAGGGTATGTGGGATCAATATTTACCTCTGGTAGCATTTTCCTATAACAATAGCTTCCATTCGAGTATTCATATGGCACCATATGAAGCGTTATACGGAAAGAGATGTCGCACACTAACCTGTTGGGATGATGTTGGTGAAAGAAAACTTGTAGGTCCAGAAGTGGTTGAGGAAACAATGGAAAAGGAGAAGGTAATCAAAAATCACATCAAAGCACCTCAAAGTAGGTAGAACTGTTATGCCGATAATCGAAGGAAGGATTTGGAATTTCAAGTCGGTTATCATTTTTACCTGATGGTATCTCCATGGAAGGGAGTCATACGTTTTGGTAAGAAAGGTAAATTGAGTCCCAGGTACATTGGACCTTTCGAAATTCTAGAACGAATTGGGGCTGTAGTTTACCAATTGGAAATGCCGCCAAGTCTCTCCAAAGTTCACGATGTGTTCCACATATCACTATTGAGGAAATACATTTCTGACCCAATGCATGTATTCACCTACGAGGAATTAGAACTGGAACTCGATCTGTCTTATTACGAAGTGCCTGTTATGATTTTTGATACGAGAGAACAAGTACTGAGAAACCGAACGACGCGTCTGGTAAAAGTTTTGTGGAGAAATTATAAGATCGAAGAGGCAATGTGGGAACCTGAAGAACTTATGATGAAGAACCATGAGAGTCTTTTCATGCAGGAGTAATCTAAAATTTTGAGGATGAAATTATTTGAAGGAGGGTAGAATGTAACACCCCAAGCATCTACGGTACACTTCTCTTTGAATAATGAAATAGCGTGTGTTGTACGCAACATCGAGTTCTAACACACACCACAACCGATCAAACTAGCATTTATGAATAGTAATACATACTTTTTGAAATTTTATCTCTCAATATGGACTTCGTTTTTTGATTCGGATTATCGAATTTAGCCTCAGGTGAAATTTTGGTACTTTTTGGATAACTTTAATATTTTGAGGAAGAGGGAAAATTACTAAATTTTTATTAAAAACAACTTTTTTAATCAAAATAATTAATAGTGATAAATTATGAATTTGAGTGGTTTTAAAGTATATTTAGAATATATTTTTACCATTTAATACAATGTTGGTCATTGGACATAATTTCACAATTAAAACGAACATAAACAAGTATCAATCATTTGATAGTTATTATATCTTAAAAACACGCTTTTTGTTTTGACAGTGGGAATTAATTTTAAATTAATTTCTGCCACTTCTGTGTTTTGAATTTAGAAAAATGGATTCCATATTTGTAATCAGGATGTTCAAATTTTGTAAATAAGTATCATTTATTTTTAGACATTTTGAATAATTATTTCGGTAAATATTTTATTTACCATGGTTAAGGGGTAAATCCGGTAAATAAGGGTTAAAAAAATAATATTATAATAATAATAAAAATTACCCTAAAACGTGTCCTAACCATATGGGTTGATACATGTTCGACCATGGGCATCTTTGGGTCGATTTTGGGACCCCATGGGGCCACTTGTAAGTGATAGGGACACGTTATATTAATTAAGTTAAAATGAATACGAAAATTACACAAGCATATATCTTTTACAAAAACAATTTTTACATAGGGTTATATATGTTGGATTTTAGACTATAAATATTAATTATGAAGATAAAACTATTTAATACATAATTTTAATTTATTTATAATTTTTAGACATTATATAATTAAATTTAAATATGACACAATGGTGATGCAGTAGTACCATAATAGTGAAAAATAAAAATGTTTGATATTGTAGATACCCAAATAAATATAATATGAGTCTTTTTATGAATTACACTAATTCCTAGGTTAATATTTCATGTTAGGAAAGATTTAATTTAGTTTTATCTATGTAATCATTCTGTTATGATTTTTTTACAAAAAATCAATTATTGAATAGTTTCAAAATTGAAAAAAAAGTGTTTTTAAAACAAATATTATATTATTAATTGATATAAAATGCCTAAAAATCTAAGGATCATCCGAGAGACTTATATCATAATAGGTGTATCATTAATGGACCACTTTAGGGTCTCTTATATGAATATATTAATTTTATTAACCATATAATATAAAAATACAAAGAGACATTGTAAAAGTGAAACTAATTAACTAAGAGTTAACACTTAAAGATAAGGTTAGTATAATGACCCAAACCTGCCTAAATTATATTGGTTTATTGGTTATCGACCTATTCCCACATTAAAATTTATATAATCCACTTTGAAGCCATTAGAAACCGAATATGAATTTATTATAAAATAATATTTCTAGCTTTTCCAAAGGTGCCCCTCACCCCTCTTATAAAAGGGAACTCTCCCTTCTCATTAACTCACACCATCAAAGCCTTTTGGTTTGGACAAAATATGCCCAAATACTCTCTCAACTTCCCTCACTTCACCATAGAGGTCTTCCTTTAGTCAGAAAGCCAACTTAATGTGCCCTTCAGATCAAATCAAAACGAAGAACCCAAAGAAGAGGTAATGATTTCACCACCCTTTTTCAAGTTCCTTTCTTCTTCCACTTATTCTTTCTTTGATATTACCATTATAAAATAATAACTCCAGTATAATATATATACTGTGATGTTATTATAAATATGGTACAATAATTTTCATTATTCTATCCATCCTTTGAATAACATGTCACCATACGTGCGTACGTACGGATTACCGTCTCCACGTCATGGTGTAATTGTTATTCAATAAATTATTATTTGGATGGGTATAATAATGATGTGTAATTCATGTAAATAATAAATGTACCATTATAATGATTCTGTATATATGATATAGCATCCAATTATATATTATTTTAATATCAAAAGAATTATATTGTCGCTCGTGCGTACGTACGGACTACCGTCTCCACGAATGCGATGAGATTCATTCTCCATCGTATCCATTGATGTATAATTATCATTTATTGACTTAAAAATAATTTTTAAGGACTTGATATGATTCTGGATATGATTAATATACAACCAATCCATGAAAAACAAATCTAACGTAACAAAATATATAAAAGAAAATGAGTAAGTTAACACCCAAAACAACGATAATACTAAGATATTATTAACAAATCAATGTTAAAAGATCATATATGATATCATATTAATGTATATGATTATTTTATAATTTAATAACAATTATTTCACCATTATAATGGAGGTTAACCTACCCCCAACCACGGAAAAGTAAATTGTAAGTGTTATTTCACAATCTCTTCATTATCCGAGGTTGTTTATACGTAATAATCTACTGGGATCTCTTTATCATCAACATCCATGTTTCTTAAGAATGTATTTCAAAACATTTTTACTATGTTTTAAAGTCATTTATACCCTTGTTGGCTTTTATAAGTGGTTTATAAAGGAATATTTCCATCATTTCTCAAACAAGGTCCTTATTATCCTTTTTATCAGAATTATGGTAAGAATGTTTTTTTAACTTATATGGTGGGTGCGGCTATTTTCTGCCGTTATAAAATCGTCGAAGCTTACCTTACAAGTATATAAGAATATTTTCAAAGAAAATGTTTATTTTATAAATATATGACACTAATATGATTTCAAAATTGAAAGGGATATTTCTCCAAAAAGAGTTTTGATTTCATCTATGTTAGCATCGTTTGATGGATTTTACGCTTATTTGAAATTGATTTATTATGATACAAAACTTCTATATTGTATTTAAGGTTTTGTGATATGTTTGATACTGAATTTTATATTTTTATACCAATCAGGGTTTATGGTGAAATTATTGACATTTCGTATGTTATTTTTAATACAAATGTTTATGTTATGTTTAAACCTTTTTATATGGGAATGCAATGGACTTAATATGTGATTGGTGGAGCTAACTATAGATCCTCGATGCGTCAGTAGATCTCATGAGAGAAACTAGTGACTTGGCATAAGGCCTTGGAAAAATCTTATTTGTAGTCTTTGCACGAGGCCTTGGCTATGTGGTTATGATAGTCTGGCATTATGCATTCCACCATTATGAAAGAGGTTATTGATATTGAAGTGGATTTTTCGATTAGTATAATATCCATGTGAATAAGTAAATTACATTATTTCATTTTATTTTTGACATACTATGTTGAAGTTAAAGTTTAAAAGGATTTTGTTTTAGTTATACACTACCTTAAATGTTTATTCTTATTTATAAAAGTTTCCGCTATATTGTTATCCTTACTGGGCATTTGAGCTCACCCCTTTTTTATGTTTTACTTTTCCAGGATGTGAAGAAGTAAATTATGAATGACCCGCAGGGATAATATGTGGAGATAACAGTGTGGACTATGGAGAGAGTATGTTGTTGAAGTAGTTTTTGACCTTATGATGTAATGTAAAAATTTATAAATATATCTAGTTTTTCCAAGGCTATTAAACTAATCGGTCTTTCGAGATTTGATCTTTCTTGTGATCGTTCCAATGTTATGTAATAATGCACCGACTCTGGGTAACTGGGGTCAGGGCGTTACAGTACAAATATTTTCTTATTTTTAAAAAAATTTACATTTTTTTATATAAATCAATTCATGCAGGAATGATTATATGCGAGAACTAAATATTACATCCTTGTCATTATGTTGGCGGGTATGAATTGTATTAACATCCTTTTAATAAAACTATTTTACTAAAAATAAGTGAGTCTATAAAATTATAAAATCACTCTTTATGGATTTTATAAGTGAAATATATATGTAATGTATTCAATTTAATGATTAAAATATTTATTATATGTTTTATAGACATGATATAAGAACAAATTCTATTTTAGGGATAAAATGAGTGTTTTTCTAAAAATTCACTTTTACCCCATTTGAGGGTGTACCCATTTTAAATATCGTATTTTACTGTTTTATAAAATAATTTTGATAAATTACCCTTTTATATTTTGAATAATGAAATAAAAATTACTTTGTATTATTTTTTTACTTTTTTTATAATATTTATTTTTTTATAAATAGTTGATTTTGTTAAATTTAAAACTAATTTTTTATTTGATTTATTTACATATAATGGTTGAACATTTAATTAGTTTTAATGTATAAATAGATTATGTTTTTATCATTTAATCAAATTATTGACTTTGGAAGTAATTTCATATTGAAATTTGATATAAATGAACATAAATATTTTGATGGTTTTTACTTCTAAAAAACTTGTTTTCTCACTTTGACAGTGATATTAAATATTAAACTAATTACTAAAACTTATCTATATTGAATTTTGAAAAATAGATTCAATATTCTGAATCACTGGGCCCAAAATATGTTAATAGGTTACTTTTATTATTTGTGTATATTATGAATGGTAAATATGGTAAGTTTTATTCAACACAGTTAAAGGTAAATCATGAAAATTAGGTTATCAAACAATATCATGATGTAAATAAATTTACTATATCACCAAAAATAATCATATTTGATGATTTAAAGGTGAAGAATATATCTTAAGGGTCGTAATCTATTCATTTAATGCACTTTTTCCATGGACGTGATGTAATTATAATTCAAACAAAGGAAGGTGACCATAGGTCACTCTCAAATCCATTATAAGTATAATAATTCTATGTAGTGATAAACCTTATAAAACATCCTTCACAAATATTCCACAGAAATATAATTAATGTATATGCATATTGTTAATTTATTTATAATTTTTTTATATTAAATAATTAACATATATATTGACACAACAGTGATACAATAATTATTTTATTCAGGGAAATATCAAATAAATGATATTACAAATAGTAAAATAACTATATTTTGAAATAATTTATTTCATTCAAAATTATCCTAGGTTAATATTATATTTTATGAGACTATTAAATTCTTTATTTATATTTTATATCTCTTATTGGATTCTATTTAAATTTAATGAAATGAATAGTCTAAAAATTTACACTATTGATATTTTATTACATTATTTAAAAATCAAAAAAAAAATTTAAAATTACAAAGTTGATATTATAAGATTTAAAATTAAATTAATTTTCCAATTATAGGATATTTACCCAATATAAATAAACTTAGTGGCCTCTTAATAATTTAAATATTGTTACCTTAAATAAAATTAAATGAGTCAAATTATAGTTAAACTAAAAATATAAGGTTTAAAATAATATAAAAACATTTATAAAAATTATTAGAGATTATTTATAAATATCCAAATATTATCCTACAAACATATAACTTTTTAGTTATTAGAATGAGAAAATAAATTTATAACAATATAACATTTCAAGACTTTCAAAAAGTTCATCTCCTCCCTCTATAAAAAGACCACTACATATACCAATATAGTCTCACTTATAAAGACACTTGGATCACCAATTTGTTCACAAAAAAATCTCTCAACATAACTATTGTCCTCCTGTAGACCACACTTTCTCCATAAATCTATCAAATTGAGACCTTATGTGCAAATAAAAACAAGATACTCGAAAATGAGGTAATTGTTTTATCAGTACTTACAAAATTATTTTATTCTTATACTTTATCTTATTATTTTTTATATAATAATGTAATAAATATTATATTTTATAAATTATGATTTTTATTATAATAATGGGACTAACTTATACCTCATTTTATATATCCTATGAATAATAATATCATCATGTGTGGGAACGCATGGCATACCGTCTCCACGCCAAGATGTAATTTGTTATTCAACAATAAATAATTTATTAAACATGGTAATAATTCTAAATACATAATATACCATCAAATTCCATATCATTTAACCATTAATTGAATGATATATTTTCTCATTTATATGTATGACCTACTGTCTCCATGAAGTGATGTGATTAATTCTATATGACCTTAATTAAACCATGCATATATACATGCATGAAATGATTAAATATTATATATATTATACAAATATCAATCTATAAATTATATTACCGTAAACTAAGAAGTGAAACATGATCTTATCCAATAAAGAATGTATAATTTCCTAGAATAGTTAATATCTAAATAATGATTGAAAATGAAATGTTAGTAACAAATGGATGATAATATAATCATGTATGATATTATAAAAAAGATCACCATTCTGGAATAAGTAAATTACATAATTTAAATCATTATATATGAGGTTTGGATTCATATGAAGAATATCATACCTATGATAAGGGTTAATTTTAATATCTTATTTTTATCCAAGATTGTTTTTACGTAATTATTTTATATTGTATATTTATCATCCACAACCATATTAACCAAATATTTAATACTATTTATATTCATTTAAAATTTTCAAAATTCCATTTTTCACATAGGTTAATTTTTACTAAATGGTATGAACGTAATATTTTGACTTTATTCAATATGAGGAACTTTTTTTTAACTTTTCCAGAAAAAGTATGAGGATAATGATTTTTTAAATTATACATCATGAGTAGATTCTTAATAATTCATAACTCCTTATTTACATAAATATTCCTTTACAACATTTCATTTTTATTTTCAATTAAATTATTTTCTTTTGTAATTGTGTGGGATTTTCGGAAAAATAAATGTTTTAATGAAGAAAAGTTGTTTTCATCAAAAATTAATTTCATGTATTTTATCAAAATTATTTACCTTATAAATTTTAAAAGGGTTATGTTTATATCCCTGTTATTAAATTGATTTTATTGTGTATATGATGGAATTAGGTTTATGAAATTCATTTATTTTATATTTACTCTGATGGAATGATTTTTAAGAAACCAATTTTTTGTTCCTTGGGATATGAGATGATGAATGAATTATGTTTTTCTAGAACATGTATGATTGACTTAATATTGAGATGGGTGGGTCCTATATCTCCTTTTAATGAATTGGGTAAACATTTATATCTCATGTTATAGGCATGACTAGAATAGAAAATAAATCTGGTTTTATAATACATGGCTAGAATGGTATGTAAACCCAGTTTAGTAATGGACTTTATCCACTATAATGCTATTGGCTATGAGCCTTGGCTAAATTGGAAATTATTTTAAATGATTATGTTTTTTCCACAATTTCATGTTTCATGTGAATGCTATGTTATCATATTTAATCTTCCATTATGAATTATGCCTTAATAATTTCTATGATTTATTTCTTGACTCAATATTTTGATATTCAAAAGTTATGTTCATGATTTTTTTCAATCATATGTCCATCTATTTTTTTACCATTACTGAGCATATAATATCACCATTAATTTTTTTTACAATAATCGGGTTATAAAAAATCATTTAAGTATCAGTACTAAAGGGTAAAATCATTATGGGTTATGTTGATATTCCTTTACAAGTTAGAAGAATATATTTTATGTTTCTTCAGGGATAAAATTATTACGGTCCTCTAGCGTTCATATGTAAAATGTAATGAATATTCATAAAAAAGATGTAATATTCATAAACATCATGCTTGGTTCATTATATAAAAGACTTCCTTAATTCTCTCTACAATCAAAACTATTTTCTTCTACCATAACCATGTTTTATAATAAAAATATTTTGAAAAATATTATTTAACATTCCCCAAAACATTTTCCAGAAAATATTTTAACCATGATATAAATTTTTTGAATTTTTTTAAAAGAATAATCACATAAATATCCGAACATTACCCCTTTTAATTTTAACAATAATTTAAATGAATTAATTTTTTTATGTTATATTACATGTACATTATCTTCCTCTATTATAACCAGTCATTTTTAATGATTCTTTTATACTTTTCAAGGATATTTTCGAAACACATGATTCTTAAAAATATTATTTTGTAAATACTATTTTTCAATATGAAAAAATTATTTTACTCATGAACTGCTATGAATATTTCTTAAATATTAAATTATATATTTACACGGTTATTTTTAGAGGGAACGATTTTGAAAATGTATTATGACTTTGAAAGAATTTAAATAACTTCAATCATTATTTTACTCATGAATTGATGTGAATATTTCATAAAAATACATTATAAAATTCCATGGTGATCCTCAAGGAATTGAAATTTGAAATATTATTATGTTTTTAAATGTGATTTTCAATGTTGAAATGATAATCTACCAAAAATATTTCTATTTTATCCATCAAATTCATTTTCCATTTTATACAGAATAGTTTTATTGTAATTATTATTTACTACTGATATGATCTAGTTATATAATTCATAATCAATCACTAAATGGTTTTATGTGTGAATTATTTTCAGAAGCACATTTATTTTAATGTTTTTTTTGTAATGATGAAAGATTTTAGAATGAAAATTATTTTCATTTTCAATTATATGATATATGTTATATGAGGACCATTTTGTTACATAGGTTCTAATATTATCTATATTTTATGATCTTATGGAACACTTACATAATGCTTCCATTAAATAAAGGTACTAATGTTATAAAAAGTATTTTTGTTACATTATGAGTATATATTGTGGTTACATACTATGTAAGGATGATTTTTACCTCTATCTCCCTCCAATATATTGAGTAATTATTGAAATATCATGAGATAAAAAAGACTAGAATGGGGTTTGATCCTGGTTCCATAAGAGAATATATATACTATGATACACATGTGAGATAATCTTGACTACTATTATTCTTTTACGAGTGAAACCATTTAATTATAATACTAATGTAAATGATATATGAAATACTAAGGAAATTGTATTCTATTATTATGGTTATGACACAATTTTATTCCCCATACTAATTTTACTTTCTCATGCTTCATGATAATTTATACCGTTATTATTTATTCCATATTAACTGCCATGATTTATTCAATGAAATATTTTTATGATATATGATATATATGTTATTTTTTATAAATGTTACACTTATGTTTGCATATCCTTATTCTTATTATATATTGATATCTCCCTTATTTAACAATATTTAGCATCTAAGATCATGATTTCTTATGTTTTTATAACACTGTGATATTTTTTATATGTTTTTTCCAATTGATTTATTATTTTTTATATTTTTAAGTACACATAATAGTTAATTTAGCTTCTATTACACATAACATAGAGCATAGCTTGTATTATATGTAATGATGAGTTTAAATGTAATGTGAACTATTACTAAAATATTATTTTAAAGAAGATTTCTATCACCAAGATACAAGTACAGAATATATAAATATTATTACATAAATTTTGAAAATATTGTTTATTTATGTATATAAATATATTTTTTTTGAGTATTTATTGAAATGTTTGGATATAAAATAGTAATTTTAATAATTATTTTTATGGAAACAATCGTTTTTCATGTAAATAAATTAGAAAACCAATTTTATTGAAATATTTCATATTATATATATATATATTATAAATTTTCCATTTAACATTAAATTTATGTGTTTTCATCAAAATAGATAAGAATAAATCCAATTATACAATTAAAATCTTTATTTTTTTGAAAAATGACTTTTGATTCATTTTTCTAGAAAACATATCTTAGAAACAAATACTTAAAAATTTATTAAAAGATTTTGATAAAATAATAATACTTATTGAAATTATAATATGAAAATTGTTTTTTGATTAGATTTTTGGATTTTTGGAACGATTCTTTTTTTATATTAGGAAAAACTACCAAATTATAATTGAAAGCTGAATTTTCACCTAATTTATTTATAAAGTTAAATTAAATTTAAAATTATTTTTAATTTATAATTGATTCAATTCTAATATTATTTATCAAACTAATGTATATTTAATAAAATTCATATTTATATTGGATACAATGATGTTTTCAACTTTTGAACATTGTAACATTACAAACACGCTCATTAATAAAATTTTCAAATGTATTTTTAAATTGAATTTAACATCATATATGAGATATATTTTGAAAAATATATTAATTATATATAATTAGAATAATTTATATTGTATAATTTTTTCAAATTTATTTATTTACATAATTATTATTGAAAACAGTTGAAATTAACTACCATGATTAACAATAAGATAGGGTTTCACACCATTCATGTGTCTGTAATAAAATTAATTTTTTGTAAACATTGAAATATTACATAATAAATTTTATTTCATATTGATAATTAGTATGTATATATTATATGAAATAAAAAATTTTATTGTACTCCTAAATTATAAATTACCGAGGTATATAAAATGATACATGTTACAATAGTAAAAATTAAATGTGGTAACATTGGATAAAAATAATGAAAATGGAATAACCGACCCTTTATTACTTTTTTACATTTTTAGAGGTGTTTTGTGATCACATAAAACCTCCCCTCCATTATTTATCTATTTTGGAATTAAATGTGGGAAGGGATACCTTTACAAATTGAATTCTATTAGGTTTTTATGAGAATCTAACCCCTCCTCAATTATAAAAGAGAAATCACCCTCCCCCCATTTTCAAACCACTAAATACATTTGGAAAACAAATCCATAGCCAAATAATTTCCTAAAAAACATAACCTCATCCTATAAATTTTTTTGGACATAAATAAATCCAATGAAGTATTTTACTGAGAGGATACATGAAGAAGGGGAAATTTTCATCAATGAAAACGTTTGTTTTATTTATTCTTTGTCACCATTAAATTATTTTTATACATGATTATATAGTAATGTTATTATAATCCATATATTGATGATAATTTATGGGATGGGAATGATCTAGAATCATATAATCCTTCATCAAATGGTTTATTAATCAACCCTATTGTGTAATTTGGACAATCATTTCACGAACCAATGTCATTTTTTTAAATTTCCACCTATATTGGATGGTAAGAATTATATAATTATTGTTCATTTATGTTTTTTAAATATATTTTTTGCAACATTGGAATTATAATATCACATGTAACGTCATAGGAGTTATATTAAATGTAACACCCCAAGCTTCTACAGTACACATGTCTTTGAATAATGCAATAGCGTGTGTTGTACGCAACATCGAGTTTTAACACACACCACAACTGATCAAACTAGCCGTTATGAATAGTAATACCTACGTTTTAAAATATTAGATATTTTATCTATCAAAGTGGACTTCATTTTTGGATTCGGAGTATTGAATTTAGCCTAAGATGAAATTTTGTTACATTTCGGATAACTTTAATATTTTGATGAATAGTGAAAAGTACTAAATTTTAATTAAAAACAACTTTTTTAATCAAAAAACATAATAGTGATAAATTATGCATTTGAGTGGTTTTAAAAGAATATTTAGAATATATTTTTACCATTTAATACAATGTTTTTCATTGGACATAATTTCATAATTAAACCGAACATAAACAAGTATCAATCTTTTAATAGTTATTATATCTTAAAAACACACTTTTTGATTTGACAGCGGGAATTAATTTTAAATTAATTTCTGCCACTTCTGTGATTTGAATTTGGAAAAATGGATTCCATATTTGGAATATGGAGGTTCTAATTGTTTAAATAGGTAACTTTTATTTTTAGACATTTTGAATAATTACTTCGGTAAACATTTTATTTACCATGGTTAAAGGGTAAATCCGGTAAATAAGGGTTAAAAATAATATTATAAGAATACAAAATTACCCTAAAACGTGTCCTAACCTTATCGGTTGATACATTTTTGACCATGAGCATCTTTGGGTTGATTTTGGGACCCCATGGTGCCACTTGTAAGTGATAGGGACACTTTATTTTAATTATGTTGAAAAGAATACACAAATGACAAAAGCATATATCTTTTAGAAAAACAATATTTACATAGGGTTATATATGTTTTAATTTCGACTATAAATATTCATTAGAATGATAAAAATATTTCCTACATAATGGTATTTTATTTATAATTTTTAGACATTAAATAATTTAATTTATATGTGACAGAATGGTGATGCAGTAATTACCATAATAGTGAAAAATTAATCTTATTGATATTGTAGATACCCAAATAAATATAATTTGAGACTTTTTATGAATTAAACTAATTTTATAGGTTAATATGACATTTTAGGAATGATTTAATTAATGTTTCTGGAAGTAATCATTCTGTTATCAGTTTTACAAAAATCAATAATTGAATAGTGTCAAAATTGACATAATTGTGTTTTTAAAACAAATATTATATTATTAATTGATATTAAATTCCTAAAAATCTAAGGTTTGGCCAAGAGACTAATATAATTATATGAGTATCAGTAATGGACCACTTGGGGGTCTATAGGATGTATATAGTATGTTTATTAACCATATAATATAAAAATACAAAGAGACATTATAAAAGTGAAACTAATTAACTAAGAGTTAATACTTAAAGATATGGATAGTATAATGACCCAAACCTGTTTAAATTATATTGGATGAGTGGTTTACAACCTATCCCCACCTTATGATTTAAATAATTCACTTTTGAGCCATTAGAAACCGAATATGAATTTATTATAAAATAATATTTCTAGCTTTTCCAAAGGTTCCCCTCACCCCTCTTATAAAAGGGCACTCCTCCTTCTCATTAACTCTCACCTTCAATGCCATTCGGTTCGGAAAAACTCTACCCAAATACTCTCTCAAATTCCCTCAATTAATCATAGAGTCCTTCCTTTCATCAGAAAGCCATCCTAATAGCCCTTTTGATCAAATCAAAAGGAAGAACCTGAAGAAGAGGTAATGATTTCACCACCCTTTTCCAAGTTCCTTTCGTCTTCCACTTCTTCCATTTTTTTATTACCATTATAAAATAATAACTCTATTATCTTATATATACGGTTATGTTATTATAAATATGGTATGACCATATTCAATATTATATCCAACCTTTGAATAACATGTACCATACGTGCGTACGTACGGCTTACCGTCTCCACTTCGTGGTGTAATAGTTATTCAATAAATTATTATTTGGATGGGTATAATAATGATATGTAACTCATGTAAATAATAAATATAACATGATAATGATTCTGTATATATGATATAACATACAATTATATATTTTTTTAATATCAAAAGAATGATATTGTCGCTCGTGCGTACGTACGGACTACCGTCTCCACGAACGCGATGATATCCATTCTCCATCGTATCCATTCAAGTATAATTCTCATTTGATGATTAATAATAGTATCTAAGGACTTGATATAATTCTGGATATGATTATGATACAACCTATCCATGACAAACATAGCTTACGTACCAAAACATATAAAATAAAACGAGTAAGTTAACACCCGAAACAATGATAATACTATGATATTATTAACAAATCAATGTTAAAATATCATATATGATATCATATTAATGTATATGATTCTTGTATAATTTAATAACAATTATTTCACCATTATACAGGAGGTTAACCTACCCCAACCAAGGAAAAGTACAAGGTAAGGGGTTTTCATCTCACTCTTTATTCCCATGAGATTTATGTCATATTGCCACTATTACCTTTTGTGTGGTGTATGTACTGCCCATAATTTTATTCCTTGTGTAATACACATTAATTTATGTGTATTTACATATTCATTGTGTGATACCTCTTTAAAGGGGTGTATGTTTCATAATTTACCAAATTGGTAAGGGTTTATTTCGCAATCTCTTCATTATCCAAGGTTGTTTATATGTAATAATCTATTGGGATTTATTTATCATCCACATCCATGTCTTTTTGAAATGTGTTTCAATTTTTTTTACTATTTACAATTAATATGGGTTAAAGTCATTTATACCATTGTTTGAATTTTTATAAGTGGTTTATAAAGGAATCATTCTGTCATTTTCCAAACAAGGTCCTTTTTAACCTTTTCGACAGAATTAAGGTAAGAATTTCATTTTTTAACTTATACGGCAGCTGTGGTTATTATCCTCTATTATTACACCTTTGAATCTTCCCTTACATGCTTATAAGGATATTTTCAAAATAAAAGTTTTCTTTTATAATTATTTCATTTTTAAATGATTTCAAAAAGAGACATTTCTCTAAAAAATATGAAAATCTAGTGAAAATGTATATGTGTTTAACGAAAGCTTAAAAATGTTTTCAGAAAACCCGACTCTCGAGTGTGGTAGACATGAAGGGATTGGGCGTGGACCCATCATGGCCTGAAATTAGTCGAGAAGTCTCAAAATTAGTTATTTTGTTTTCAAAAGATTGCATAATATTTTCAGAAAAGCACTGGAGTATATTTGAGAAATTTTAAACATAAGTATCTTCTAAAAAAATTGCATCAGTAGGTATCATGAGACAAACTACTATCTTGGAACAAGGCCTTGACAAAATCTTATTTATAGTCTTGGCATGAGGCCTTGGCTATGGGGTTATGATAGTCTGGAATTATGCATTCCATCATTATGAAAGATGTTATTTGTATTGCATGTGATTATTAGATTAGTATAATATCCATGTGAATAAGTAAATGACATTATTTCATTTTATTTTTTCCATACTGTGTTTACGTTTAAGATTAAAAGGCTTTTTTTTGAAATAAATTGCCTTAAATGTTTATGGTTATTTATGAAAGTTTCTGCTATATTGTTATCCTTACTGGGCATTTGAGCTCACCCCTTCCAATGTTTTATTTTTCACAGGATGTGAAAAAGTAATTTATGAATGACCTGTAGGGATAGTATGTGGGGATATGAGTGTGGACTATGAAGAAAATATGTTGTTGTAGTTTTCATTTTTATGATGTAATGTAAGACTTATGAATATATCTAGTGTTTCCAAGTCTACTAAACCAATCAGTCTTTCGAGATTTGTTATTTCTTGTGATAATGCCAATGTTATGTAATAATGCACCGACTCTGGGTAACTGGGCCCGGGGCGTTACAGTTGGTATCAGAGGAAGTTTAGTACAAACCTTGGAAGATAGATTTAGATAAAATCTGATTAGAGCACATAGATTTAAGATGGACTTTGAGGATTTGTATAGAAGAACTTCCTAGAATTTTGGAATTGTAGAGATTTTTTTTAGTTTTTCAAGCAATATATCCCTGTCTGCATACGAGCATGTAGAGGCGGATCTTGCACAGATTTACCTAGGGGTAAAACCCGAAAACAAGGCTTTGAGCTAGACTCGAACGGGAACTGGTGCATGACAATGGGCCTTGATACACTCTTGGTTACGACACTCTTGGGGAATATTCTTAGGATAATTCTCATTTTCTTTACAAATCATTATGAAGGGCTCATGAATATATACTTACTCAAAGAAAAAAAATTTATGATTATGGATTATATCCATAAACTATTCAATTTGTGTTAGGTATTTTACAAATTTGGAATTATTCATTTCAATTCACAAATTGGCCTAGTTTATGCTATTGTATAGAAATGTCACCCAGTAGAAGGAATGTGAACTCTAGTAATACGTATGATCCAAAGAGTAAGAAGGATCATATCTTTCATGGTATTAATTCATCATTTATAAGGGAAATAGTCTCCCTTGTATTATCATCATATGAAAAAATAGTATCATGTGAGGATAAGATAACTAAAGAGTTTATTGAGTCCTATGGCTTTGAAGGGAAGCAAGAGAAGAAAAGGATGGAAGAGAGAAATATGGATAAAGGGAAGAGGGAAAAGAAGAATTTCCCCATATGTCATAACTCTGGGAAGAAACACCCTGGAACTTGCCTGAATGGAATGGGAGTTTGTTATAAGTGTGTAGGAAAAGGGTACAAAGTACGTGACTGGAAGGGTAAGAAAATGGTTTAAAATGTACAATGCTTCATTTGCAAGGAGTTTGGATAATATGTGAACTAATGTCCCAGTCATTAGACTATGCCGCAAATGATGCTATTGGATAATAATCATGTTATGATACTACCACAGATGAAGAGGAATGGCTAGTGTTCCTATGTTGTTATTTTAGAATTATTTCATTTAAGTGTTGTATCAATGATGTTCTGGAAATAAATAAGGATTGTACTACAGTACTATTTAACTATTGATTTGAGATTTTATGGTACTATGAAAAGTGACTCTACAACGAGTTAATTTTTTATGGAAATTACATGGTTGAAGGAAAGATAAAACTTAATATGGTCCTAATATTGAGGTAGTTATTTTGGAATAAGAGATGGTTGATTTTGGTAATTCAGGATGTTGCGGTGTTGTAAAAGAATATATGAGGAAGGCGTTCACATGTTATTACCTAGAAATAAGGATCCTCATTATGATTAACTTCCTTGTAAATTTCAGGCTGTGAGTTTGGGTAATAGTATTTTGGATAAGTCTAATGGTTGGAATGGAGTATGTTTGAAAGTATATTTTTTTTGGTAAGACAACACGCAGACCGTGTGACGGCCCGTCATGTCGGACAAAGCTGCGGGAATTGAACCCACAACCATAGTGCAATTGGGATTTATCGCCTACCATTGTGCTACATGAAGTTTCTGAATGGTATAATGTATTTTCTTTACATAAAGGGTCTGATATGTGAATTATAAATTCATTATATTTGGAACCATATATGATTAGGATAAATTAAGTATTTTTGAGTTATATTATGTTTTGGGGTGAAAGATGATTTTGTTGTAGAAATTTATTAATGGATAAAACTCTAATTATAAAGTAAGTATATCTCCTTATGATCTTAGCCAATCTCATAAATAAATTCTTCAACATTAAGAAAAGGATATTAGAACTAAAATTTTATCCTAGATGGTACCTCAGAGCATCACTAATTTATGGCTTTGGGATTGTTGGACTTTTCATAGCCATGTTCTCTACCACACTCCATTAGATAATTGATGGTTATATTTCTCTTCCACATCCATATTTTCCTACATGGAACCCCTATATGTGTTATTTTTGGTAATCATCAAACATTCCACTCTTTATTTTAAATAGAGGCCTCATTAATTCATTTTTAGATGTGGGATTTCAACTAATATATTTTGAAATGTCATAAATTCGTTATCATAATTCCTTCTGTTTTATTGAACCGATGGTATTTTAAATCATCATAGATTGATGAATTTAAGGACCTCAATTTTAAACTTGTTTGTGATTGATAACCTCAATCACTACCAATAAATATTTAATTTTTTCCTCCAATTATATGTCTATAATTTCCACCAATGTCCTCCTAATCAAGATTATAATTTTTTGGTGACCCTTTAATTTCTCTTTTCATCTTGTTAAGACTAAATTTTATTAACCAAATTTCCGATGTGGGTTTTTCCACAATGATATTTTCAATTTGCAACCTTTATTTTCAAAGAATAATATAAAAATGTGAGGATGCAATTTATTGAAGGAGGGGAGAATGTAACACCCTGAGCTTCTACGGTACGCTTCTCTTTGAATAATGCAATAGTGTGTGTTGTACGCAACATCGAGTTCTAACACACACCACAACCGATCAAACTAGCCGTTATGAATAGTAATGCCTAATTTTTAAAATTTTAGAAATTTTATCTCTCAAAATGGACTTCATTTTTGGATTCGTAGTACCAAATTTAGCCTATGGTGAAATTTTGGTACTTTTCGGATAACTTTAATATTTTGATGAATAGTGAAGATTACTAAATTTTAATTAAAAACAACTTTTTTATTCAAAATAATTAAAAGTGGTAAATTATTAATTTAAGTGGTTTTAAAGTATATTTAGAATATATTTTTCCCATTTAATACAATTTTGGTCATTGGGCATAATTTCACAACAAAACCGAACATAAACAAGTATTAATCTTTTGATATTTATTATATCTAAAAAACACGCTTTTTTGTTTTGATAGCGGGAATTAATTTTAAATTAATTAATTCCACTTCTGTGTTTTGAATTTGGAAAAAATGGATTCCATATTTTGAATCCGGAGGTTCAAATTGTGTAAATAGGTAACTTTTATTTATAGACATTTTGAATAATTCTTTCGGTAAATATTTTATTTACCATGGTTAAAGGGTAAATCCGGTAAATAACGGTTAAACAAATAATATTATAATAATAAAAAATGACCCTAAAACGTGTCCTAACCTTATTTGTTGATAAATGTTCGGCCATGTCCATCTTTGGGTCTATTTTGGGACCCCATGGTGCCACTTGTAAGTGATAGGGACACTTTATTTTAAATAAGTTAGAATGAATACAAAAATTACACAAGCATATATCTTTTAGAAAAACAATTTTTACATAGTTTTATATATGATCTAATTTAGACTATAAATATTAATTAGAACAGTAAAAAGAATTCCTACATAACGGTATTTTATTTATAATATTTAGACATTAAATAATTTAATTTATATATGACACAATGGTGATGTAGTAATTACCATAATAGTGAACTATTAAAATGATTGATATTTTAGAAACCCAAATATATATAATTTGATAATTTTTATGAATTAAACTAATTTTAGAGGTTAATATGACATGTTAGGAAAGATTTAATTAAATTGTTTTCGAAGTAATCATTCTGTTATGATATTTACAAAAATCAATTATTGAATAGTTTCAAAATTGACATAAAAGAGTTTTTAAAACAAATAATATATTATAAATTGATATTAATTTCATAAAAATCTAAGGATTGGCCAAGAGACTTATATCATGATAGGTGTATAATTAATGGACCACTTGGGGTCGCTTGGATGTATATAGTAAGTTTATTAACCATATAATATAAAAATACAAAGAGACATTGTAAAAGTGAAACTAATTAACTAAGAGCTAATACTTAAAGATTAGGTTAGTATAATGACCCAAACCTGTCTAAATTCTATTGGTTGAGTGGTTTTCAACCTATAACCACCTTAAAATTTAAATAATCCACTTTGGAGACATTAGAAACCGAATATTAATTTATTATAAAATAATATTTCCTGCTTTTCCAAAGGTGCCCCTCACCCATCTTATAAAAGGGAAATCCCCTTTCTCATTAACTCACACCTTCAAAGCCTTTTGGTTCGGCAAAAATCTGCCCAAATACTCTCTCAACTTCTCTCACTTCATCTTAGAGGCCTTCATTTAGTCATAAATCCAACCTAAGAATCCTTTTTATCAAATCAAAAAGAAGAACCTCAACAAGAGGTAATGATTTCACCACCCTTTTCCATGTTCCTTTCTTCTTCCACTTCTTCCTTGTTTGTTATTACCATTAGAAAATAATATGTCCAGTATCTTATATATAATGTGATATTATTATAAATATTGTACAACCATATTCAGTATTCTATCCATCCTTTGAATAACATGTCACCATAAGTGCGTACGTACGGCTTACCGTCTCCACGTCGTGGTGTAATTATTATTCAATAAATTATTATTTGGATGGGTATAATAATGATGTATAACTCATGTAAATAATAAATATAACATGATAATTATTCTGTATATATGATATTCCATCCAATTATAAGTTATTTTAATATCAAAATAATGATATTGTCTCTCGTGCGCATGTACAGACTACCGTCTCCACGAACGCGATGAGATTCATTCTCCATCGTATCCATTCAAGTATAATTCTCATTTGATGATTAATAATAGTATCTAAGGACTTGATATCATTATGTATATGATTAAGATACAACCTATCCATGACAAACATAGCTTACATAACAAAACATATAAAATAAAATGAGTAAGTTAACACCCGAAACAACGATAATACTAAGATATTATTAAAAAATCAATGTTAAAAGATCATATATGATATCATATTAATGTATATGATTATTTTATAATTTAATAACAATTATTTCACCATTATACAGGAGGTTAACCTACCTCAACCAAGGAAAAGTACAAGGTAAGGGGTTTTCATCTCACTCTTTATTCTCGTGAGATTCATGTCATATTTCCACTATTACATTTTGTGTAGTGTATGTACTGACTAAAATTGTATTCTTTGTGTAATAAACATTAATTTCTGTGTATTTACATATTCATTGTGTGATACCTCTTTCAAGGGGTGTATGTTTCGTAAGTTACCAAATTGGTAAGGGTTTATTTCGCAATCTCTTCATTATTCGAGGTTGTTTATACGTAATAATCTACTGGGATTTCTTTATCATCCACATCTATGTTTCTTCGAATTGTATTTCAAAACATTTTTACTATTTACAAAGAATATGGGTTAAAGTCATTTATACCCTTGTTTTACTTTAAATAAGTGGTTTGTAAAGGAATATTTCTGTCATTTTCCAAACAAGGTCATTTTTAACCTTTTCGACAGAATTAAGGTAAGAATGTCTTTTTTTAACTTATATTGCAAGTGAAGTTATTCTCCTCCGTTATTACAGCTTTGAAGATTCCCTTAGACCCTAATAAGGGTATTTTCAAAATAAAGGTTTTCTTTTATAATTATGTGATTTTTAAATGATTTCAAACAGAGATATTTCTCTCAATAATATGAAAATCCAGTACAATTGTATATGTATTTAATGCAAGCTTAAAAATGTTTGTAGAAAACCCGACTCTTAAGTGTGTTAGACAGAAAGGGATTGGGCGTCAACCCATCTTGGCCTGTCATTAGTCGAGCAGTCTCAAAATTAGTTATTTTGTTTTCAGAATCTTGCATAATATTTTTAGAAAAGCACTCGAGTATATTTGAGAAATTTTAAACGTAAGTATCTTCTAAAAAAATTGCATTGGTAGGTCTCATGAGACAAACTAGTGTCTTGTCACAAGGCCTTGACAAAATCATTTTTCTAGTCTTGGAACGAGGCCTTCGCTATGGGGTTATGATAGTCTTTCATTATGCATTCCATCATTATAAATGTGGTTATTGATATTGCATGTGATTATTCGATTAGTATAATATCCATGTGAATAATTAAATTGCATTATTTCATTTTATTTTTTTTATACTATGTTGAAGTTCATGTTTAAAAGGCTTTTTTTAGTTATACATTGTCTTAAATGTTTATTCTTATTTATGAATGTTTCTGCTATATTGTTATCCTTACTAGGATTTTGAGCTCACCCCTTTCAATGTTTTATTTTTCCCAGGATGTGAAGAAGTAATTTATGAATGACCTGTAGGGATAGTTTATGGGGATATGAGTGTGGACTATGAAGAAAATATGTTGTTGTAGTTTTAATTTATGATGTAATGTAAGACTTATGAAAATATCTAGTGTTTCCAAGGCTACTAAACCAATCGGTCCTTCAAGATTTGGTCTTTTTTGTGATCATGCCATTGTTATGTAATAATGCACCGACTCTGGGTAACTGTGGCCGGGGCATTACATTAAATCCTATCACAATATCCTTAGGAAGGGTAATGGATTATCTTTGACCCCCACCACCATAAATTCCCATCATTGACATATCAATGATGTAGAAACTAAGTCTTCCACACAATACATTTCTGATACCTCATCCACCCCTATGATTTTAGTTAGTACTACTAATGGTGAACCAAAAAACAATTCCTCAAATCTGATGATCTAAGTGGATCTATACGATCTAGTTACATAGGCACCCATCAAGACCCCACTTACTCTGAGGTGAGGACTAGTCACCTTAGGAAATTCCCATATGAGAAGGTTAATTAAAAATTGTTAAAAATTTCTACTGTCATAATTGATCCAATACCAAAAAATCATTCTATATAATCATAAATATTATTAAATTATGGTTATCATCCCAATGATATGGATTCTATGCACCCACTATAGGGAAATAATGGTAATGATATTGTCCCAAATTCTATTGAGACCATTGATGTGGAAGGGGACAACTCATTACATGTTATCCATGAAATGATTCACAAACCCCTCACAAACATGAAATTTATTTGATCACTATTCATGTCATTGATTCCATGAAGGATGATGACATATCCTTTTCCAATGTATAGGGTTACATATTTGATCATACCACTTAGATTTACATATTTGAACCACCAACTCTATTAGATGTCTTCTGACATGGTTTTGAGTAGGTGGTAACACAAAAAGGAATCTCTATGAATTATTTAATTTAAGAATCATTTGAAATGTTGTCTTCGTAAAAGGGTTCAAAAATTAAATTGGATGGGGAATGATCAAATAGAGGTGTTACATCTAATAACAAATTCACTCAGCTAAATTGTAAATATTTGACTTATAATGATGACAAATTTCAACCCATTTATGGTGGTATATGAATGAATGATGGTAGAGTCCCTCATCCCCCTAATAAAAATATTGTAAGACCCATGAGGAAGTTAACAAATTTAAAATAGAAGTCTAGAAACCCTTATATGTCACAAAAAATAGAGAACCTACATAATATTAGGGGAATATAACACTTGATTTTATGAGGATCATGTACTAGAATAGCCAAGGGAATTAAAACACCCCCTTATCCTCATCCCTTAATAATTTTCCTATATCAAATAGAACAATGTTAGATGGAATTTATTAACCTAAGATGATGTTTAGGAACTGGATACAATTCAATTAGGCTTCCCATGGTAATTCTTTGTCTCTCAAAACATGAATGTGTCTTCCTTAGAAACCTTGTGGGTTCTTATGCACAATGAAATTCTTATTCTTTAATATGAGGCATTTCCCCATCGCATGACCCATTCAGTCCGCTTTCTATATATTTCCTTCACCATATCATTTGAATATGAATTTAACGTTTACATCATGAGAAAAGATATTTATAGGTAATTTACTATATAAAATTATAATATTTATTATAATTTTAATCTTATGAGAGATATCAAAACAGTTTTGAGACCAGAAGAAAAAATTGTAGCTAAATTCTCATGAATTATTCTATATAAATTTTCTCAATGCATGGATCATTATATCTTAACTAATATAGCTATTAATGGAACCAAATTATAATGGGTTAGGTTCATTATCAATGGAATATAGTCAATAAAACATGAAATATGATTATTTCTTATCAATGAAAATTATGCCCCCACTGAATAATCTGGATTTAATCTACCCAAATTCAATTCAAATCATAATCCCATAATTTTTGAGAAACATGTTTATAGCATGATCTCAACTCCAATACCATTTATGTTCTATAAAAATTGACTTAGGAATCATGGATACATGGATATTGTTCTTAATTGATCGAATAACACATTTAGGGGAATCCCCCTCATTATCATGGCTAGAAATACAAAAAATGGTCTTTTTGAGTTAATGGAGTACATTAACTTTAACATGCAAAATTAGGACATCATTCCTACTAACATTTATCTTTTAAAATAACAAAATACCATCTAGAATAAACTCATACCCCCCATATGGATATCCATCTTCATTCTACGCTTGATGACCTCATGTTCCTTAATTAAAGGCAAACAAAGAATCAATTTAATATGAATTGGATCAATGATGGAGTTGGAACTCTATATAATTCCACTATACTTGTAAGTAAATAATGGATAAGAGAGGATATGATAAATTTTTATCTATTAATATATATGAATGATATTGAAAATTAAATGGTGGAAAGTGAAATGAGCCTAGATGGTTTTAGTTAAAAGTTCACCATATTCTTTTGGGATATCGTATATATAGAGAATACAAATTCAATCATGTAATTACATCACTCTAGATCAATTATCTATGTAAATAACTCTTATTTAATCTCCTTAATTCATAAAATGGAAAAATAAATTGAGATAAAGGATGATCATCGTGTTTCCATGGCCATTCCAATTATAATTAAAAATCATATTTACCATGATTATACTGAAGCTTGTCTAAAAATATATCACCCCTAAGAAATTATTATTTGTTCATGGTAGGTGAATTTATAGTTTCTTATAAATGAACTTGGAAGGTGAAAAAATCCTATAGAAAAATGAAATACATGGGAACTCTTCCCTTAAGAAAAAAATTTCAAAGTCTGTTGAAACTATAAAGTGGTTCTCCATCATCAATGTACATAGTATTTTTTGGATCCTATACTATGATTAGAAAATTTATTGCATCCATTTTTACATGTCCCAGGGTATTAGTCCATATCAATATCTCCCCATTTTCTCTTTTAAATTTCCCATGTGGGGTCATACATGGAGACCCACTATCATTCATTTTTTGGGATTGCTGAAGACAATATGAGACGATGCATCAATGACCATTCCCCAAATGTTTTCTAAAATTGATACGGTTAGAAATAGATCCAAATGTTTCTTAAAACATTATATATTTAGATTATATACCCATATTTAAACAGTGTTCATAATGATCTATAGAATCCATCAAAATGATCATTAATTATTTTGAAAAGTTTCAAGGTAAATCCTTTAGCAGAAAAAATTTACATTGTGTTTGGTAAATGATTTTCAACATCCAAAAACATTTGTATAACTGGAGCTATAGGTGTGAAGAGGTGATCCATACCCTTTTTTATTCAATGTATCCATATTTTATAGGGTGAGGATAAAAACTGTCACATATACAGAATTTAAATCAAGATCCCTAATCAACTACACAAATGGATATTAAATAGTTTGTCCCATACTGGCAGGTTATTAAAAATAAATTCAGTAATCACTTCCATGTTTGTACATAAATTATCTATATATAAAATTATTATCAGTGTAATTAAAGGCTATCTCAACTACTTTTCTAGGACTTACTGCTTTATCAAAACGTATATATTCTCTATGGCTTGGAAATTATTCACCAAATATATTCATATGGGTGGAATGGTTATCATGTAACAATGAAAATTAAATGAAGTTGTTATTTTCAAGTTTACATAGAATCTGATCATATAAATAGAAGAAGGTCTAGGATTTCACAATGACAGTTTCACTCATACTTTCTATAATTCATACTTAAATAATAATCCATATTATATCTGGCCAACCATTAGTTTCTATTTTCATGATATCATGTCCTAATCAAAATGGTATTTTTGGAAGAACTCTATCTGGAATTTCTAAACAAATCCCTTGTTGGAAATTCCATTTGATGAGGATGTGAACCCTCTATATTATAGAGTACAAATTTCAATTTCACATTTCAATCAGATTATTGGAGAGCATATATAAATCATCCCATTACACAAAATTCATGAGATCAATATTTATAAGTTAATTGATGTTGACATAATCATATAGAAACAGAATTTGGTAGATCAATTTAAAATAATGGACTACTACTAGCACAAATGGTCACATGAAATTCATTCTCCATTTTGGCTTTCTAAATTCAGAGGGGAATTTTTCCCACCAAAAAATATCTAATAATGTTGAAATTATAGAATAATTGGCTAAACTTTCATGACTAGTTGATGAAATCTAGATTAAATTTGGCCTCTTATTTCATCTTTTTTCATCAGGATATTGAAACCACACAACAAATATTATTTTATTATAGGATTTCATAAATTTCTGGATCATATTTTAAAAACCTCTTCGGTTTTGGTATATCCCTATACCTCCTCCTATTGGAAAAATTCAGGTGCATCATTATGTTGTAAATCAGTGAATATGCATTTAATATACTTCTCATAGTGGCTACCATGGTTGTAGCCAATGTCTTGTCTTCTCAAAATTCTATATTATTTCAAAAAATAATATCTCTTTAATGGTGTTGTTATGGAAATCCATAAATAGGCTCCACTGGCATCAATAGTACAAAAATGTTCGATGAATAATGATGTCAATGATTATGTTATCTTGTGAATTTTTGGAGTCTTTGGTATGAGAAAAAAGATACATGTCCTAAATTACATCAATTGGATTCCTTCGATACCATCATGGATAATAGTTAATGTTAATGGAGGGGATTCATGGTCACCCAGTCCTTCAAGATATGGTTGTGTTTTCATATACAAATTCTATTTTTAAAGCGGTGATTTATTAAATAATTGTAAATGGATGAGTATATAAAGAAGTATTGTGGGAAATGATGAAATAAGTTAGTTGTTCATTCGAATTTGGGTAGAGGATACTCCAAATTGAATTGGACATGAGTTTGGTGGTGGAGGCTTTGAAGAGATCATATAAAATTGTACCCGAAAATATAATTCTAGAGTGGATTTAATGCCTCAATGTCTCTTAGGACCTCACTCAAAATATGACACACACCAAAAAGGAGGATAACACATTTTCATGATCTCTCTAAAAAACGAAATTGTAGAATGGATATCAATGTGGTAATTTTTACAGTCTACAATTTTTTGAATACGTTTTGGACTATGATAATAACGGTGAACTACAAAACCTTTCTTTAAGACATCATTATATTGTTTTGTTTTATTTTAATGAATATTTGTGGGACTAAGCATGCCTGGTCGTGAACCATATTTTATGAGGATTTAAATACGTATTGTATTTTCTCAATTCCTTGAGGATAATGGTACAAACGTTGGAAAAACAATTAGTGATTGTTTTCTTAATTTTACTTCTTTGAGATTTACTCTATGTCATGGAACTATATTATTTAATGAGGTGTATATATAACCATATTGACATGTAATATCATGAATTTATTTGTCCTCAGGATATTATATTTTTAATGTAATTCCTTCATGGGGATTATTATTTAATGTTACCATGTGGGTAATGGTTTTATACAATTTTATCATTAATTCGGGTTTTTCTAGTGTTGAAATCTCATGATATCCCTCTCAATAATTTTTATGAATTGAATTCTCCATTGGCTATTCCTGATATATTTATGGAATGTTACCATTTTCTATCATTTTTTACATAATCAAATCAAGAAATGGTTTTTAATAAAATATGTTATGACCAAAAGGGGACTAGATACCCTGAGAGGGGGGCGTGTTATTCAGGGTATGAATATTCTATTTCAATATTATACTTCCCCCACTAGATCATGATATCTTTTTTATATGGGTCACGTTGTTTGCTCTTATTTTTTTCAGTTGATATTATTTTTCCACTTTATCGAATGATGATGCTTTCAATGTAATTCAGGAATCCAGGCTGACAGACATAGATATACTTACATAGTTCACCCTCACTGTTCTATATACAAGGATCATAAACCAGTGATGCACCAATGTTCCAATTCCACTAAATCTTACTACCAATTTAAAATGTTTGGGCTAGATCACTTCTACGCCCAACCTCACTGCCTTTACAAAGATTATGGTTATCTCACTCATTTCCCAAGGGTCACTCTCTTTGTCTCTTTCTAGATTACTATGGATGGAAAGGGAAACCTTCTTCTTCATCATTTACTCACTACTCTGTAAAGGATCCACTAAAATTTTATAAAATTGTAGGTCCTTTCATTATCTACAATGTACGCATCATCCACATTATGTAGATGCTCCATTAAAGTATAATTTTTAGTCAACTGATGAACATCACTTCACCGACGATGTACCTTGCTCATTATAACATTCACACATCCCTAAAGTGAAATTTGTACCACTTTAACTACTATGCAACCTCTACCATTGTTTTGGGAAAACCAACCTGCACGTTAAATTTATATGTTCACGCCACAACTTGCACAACAGTACTTGCACACCACTCCATGGGGGCCAATCCTTGCACATCAATAGTTGTGTGCCACTATTTGTGCACCACTGACTTTGATACTCACTAATTGCAGGACACTAGTTGCGCGCCACTAGTTGTGCGCCACTAACTACGCAACTCACCACTTGCACGCCACTCAGAACATGCACACCACATCCACGTGCATGATCAGAGCTCATATTTTATTTAGTTGGTGATCTTCATGAAAATTAGAAGGGCATCCATATATTTATAGAATTTTTGGAGACATTGTGTGTGATGTAAACAACTCACCTAACACACCAATTCATGACTTCCGCGTCGCTGCGTATCTTGTGTGCCCCTTCATGAAATGCACGCCCATTGATGACTTGTCTTCTCCTTTTTATCTTGCACACTACTATCATTACTTTTTCATATTTTGGTGTGATGAAATTGAAATATTACTTTCACGTCCCTTATTCACATGCATGAAAAATCATTAATATGAACGCCCCTTCTTAACTTGTGCACCAGTTTCCTAAAATTGTCAGATTTTTATGTGATGATCATGAAATATGTCTTTCAAGGCAATTCATGACATTCATTCAACTTTATCCACATAAAGACTTGTGCACCAATTCTTCACTTGCATGCCACTTGGTTTCAATTTTCATGGTTTGATGTTTTAATTTTCAAACAAGCCTGGTGTTGATTTTCCTATCTCCAACATTTTAATCAAACACAATAACCTCAAAAATTCTTTGATGATACATTGAGTGAATTTTTCAAATAATCTACCCCTTTGAGTTTTTTGAATTTTTTTTTATAATTTGGTATCTCATTAAAGATTCTTCCCTTAGTAACCAACATTCACCTCTTGCAATTTTGATAACGATCAATGATTTAATCAAAACATACTGTAAGACAACATGTGCAATGCTTGGCTCGAGAAACAAGAGAATAATGAAAATTTCATTAATGAATCACTTCATTCTGAACACAATTGTTGATAGCATTCCAACTCCATTGTTCTTATTTAATCATGACCCTTAGTTGTCATGATATCTAAACATTTAGCAATCACATATAGAATCATTATAATTTAATATCTCCTTCTATCACATTTTTTACCTCCTATCTCACTGCTCCACTAGTTATCTTCTCACCATGTCATTGACTAGTACATTTTATCCATTCTTCAGCCACAGTTTATCCTCCCTTGGAAGTCAGTATTTCTCACCCTTTTTCAATGAACCCAAAGTTTACTCCATTAAGGTCTGAAACAGAGTATATAAATCATATCAGTAGACTAGGGAAAACAAATCATACATCTAGTAGAGGGGGATTTCACATCCACACTTATTCATGTATTGGGAGCTGGTTGAGCTTCCAAAGCCAATCGATGTCTCTTGAACTCTTCCTTTGGTATGTTCTTAATCATAATATCAGTAACAAGTAGCTCTATAGAATAATATTCTTTCTTTATTATCCCATTCTCCACCTTCTCCTTAGTGTAATGATATTTTATTTGAATTTAATTGTCCTCGAATGATAGATGGGATTTTGGATAATATTTATAGCACTTGAGTTGTCATAGTGAATTCTGATCAGATACTGCACTGTCATGCCCATGTCATCAAGATGCTACATCATCCATAATAACTATGAGCACAATTGAATGGTTGTAATATATTTTGCTTCTACGGTTCTCAATTAAATAAAATCTTGTTTCTTTCTCTTGTATTAAATACTTAATCCACCCATATAAAAAGAACCTCTAGATATAGATTTCCTATAATATATTGAACCAACCCAACCTACAGTTTTATATCCCAAAATATCTGGTTGAAATTTTCATTATACATTATGCCAAAATCAATTGTTCCCTTGATATAAGAATGTATTCTATTCATTGCAAGGAAATTCCTTTCCTTGGGATTACAATGATATCACACTTCTTGGCATGTGGAAAATATAATGTCCGACCTTGTCGTGGTCAAGTACAGTTAACATCCAATAAGTTTCCTATATTTTATTATATTAACTTCCATTACTTCAGCATATTTTGCTAGTTTCATCCAGGTAACAATCCGAGTCTTCATTTCATTATACTTATCCCTCCCAAATCACCTTATAACCTCCTTGGAATATTTATATTGAGAGATAAATGGTCCATTCCTTCATTGTGTTACCTATAATCCTAGGAAAACATAATCTCTCTAATCATTGACATTTAAAAATCTTGTTTCATGAATTCTGAAAACTATCTGAACTATACATCATCTGATCCTCCAATGATTATATAATCAACATATACCAACACCATTATCATTTGATTACTATCATTTTACACATATAAATTTATTCAAATACATCGTTCTGGAAATCGATATTCTTCTAAAACTAATCTACTCTTGAATACCATGCTCTTGGAGCTTGATTAAACCCTTAATAACATTATTTAGCTGAAAAAACTATATTCTCATCTTTCTGTATGTGCTAGAATAGTCTGATTACAAACATTATCATTAAGGTCAATTAAATCTCAACACTTCGACTTTCATGCTGATATAGATTTTAGTTCTTCATGGTCATTATCAGTATCTTCTTCTAAATTATCATTTTCTATATCTATTATACTTCAATATACATCTTGACACTTTTTTATTGTAATGTGAAATTATTTCATTCAACTACTTTTGTATTCTCATTTGAAACATTGTTTCCATTCTCTCAGTGAATATTGGTATCCTGAAAATAGTCAGCTGATACCATGTTGTTAGAACAAAACTAATAATCATGAAATAGAATAATGTTTCTTCTCATCCCCCTATTATTGTTATTATAAATATACTTTCATCATTTCTATACCATTAATATCATTCATCTAATTAAGAGATATAATTTTCCCAATATGATATACAACTCTTCTAGTTATTAGACCCACGGTTTAGATGCAAAACATTTTTCTTCTCCAACATCATTTCTTCACATGTGACATTAGGTTTGAGAAACTTCTCCATATCAATAACATATTCCTGTTGTAGAAACCTTCAATTGTATTTCAATTGGGTAAATATAAAACATATAAATGATCCATCAACAGAATCTATATGCCTACTGTGTTGGAACGTGGTGAAGGAAATAAGATTTAATGTTAATATCACCAACACTATCAATTTCTCCCAATTAGTTCCATGAGGAACATATAACCTTAATAATTTAACATATCTTATGTAATTCATCTAGATTTATTCTTCATCTCTAGTAACTAACTTGAATTAGAAAACATTATGGAGCACATTAGGTCACCACATTTCATCTTTTGATGTGACTTACACTAGGATCATATCTCCCTAAAAACATGAAAAAAAGATCATTTGTTAGTATTTGTTAAACACATAGGGAGAGGGTAATTTATGGAATCATCATGAAGAGGATTTTGGATGATCCTGATGGGTCAACCCTTTGATTATTTCTTTCAAAGAATCACACTCTTTCCATTCATACTACAACTACCTAGACAACATCAAATGTTATGTCCATACGACCAGGTATTCATTTCCCACATTCTGAAAATTCATCCAATATTTGGATTCTAGATGTGTGGAATTTTTCACAATTTGGGAATTAATCCCATTAGTAGAGATTTCATTCTCTGATTCTCAACAATATGTCATTTTTCATGACTATTTTTTTATCAAGATCATTCCACTGGAAATCTAGTCTGGCTTTATCCCCCATTGTACTATTCGTCCTCTTCCCTTCACATCTCGATTTGTGGCATTATAAGTGAAATTTACAGCACATTATTTAATCTTATTTATTTTATCAATTTTTCAATTCACTCCATCTTTTCTTATTGGGGTTGAGTCTTATACTGATTTTACATTCTTATTCAGTAAAAAAGAGTCATATCCTCCATTTTATTCCATGATTTTCCACATATATTCTAGGTAATTTATTGTGACTGTAATAAAGAAGGTGATTCATACACCTTTCATTAAGCTCTTTTTGATCCTCTTGAGTTTGTATACATATTTTCCCTTTCGCCATGTTGTCTTCCAGTATAATAATTTCTTATATATTTCAAGTGTTCCAGATCTCATTCTGGATTTAATTTTCCTTCCCCAATTTTTTGTGCTGCATTGTCTATCCAAATTCCCATGATTAGAACAAATATATCATCAGGCGTTGAAGGCATTCAACATTTAATTATATATAATTTGTGATGTTGATTTAGTACGATTTCTTATTTTGGAATTAATCTTAAGAGATTCCTGACACATACTCGTGGTGTGTCTTATTCTCCCAAAATAGAAGCACTTCATGGGTAATATCTTCGGAGAGACTTATTTCATATATATCATGAAGTTTATTCTTATTCTCAAATTTATAAAAATTTTATTCTTCACAGCATCAAATGTATTCCTAGGCCTATGAACTGAAGCTTGAAATATGAAAATAAATCCCACTGAAATATAAAATGAGATCATTACATCATGTAAAAGACTTTTTTGATCTGTATTCTGAAACTATAAGACATTTTCTATTTCTAGAACTATCCAGGGCTATCATTCTATCTTGCATGGGAGGGGATTCATCAAATGCAATACTAGTTTTTTCCAGACAGTATGGACTTTGAGATGAGAAAATATGTTCTCTTTTATCTTTATAAATAGATTATTTTATTTTCATTTCATCATTATCAAATGGATCATTATCAAATATAATGTACATGGGTTCCTTTAACTTGGGATTTATTTTGGTACTATATTTATCCATGCCTTCCATTTCTAATTCAATCATTCTACTAGTTGTTTAATCTTCATATCTATTGTTTCAATTTGAGTATTAAGTTATTTCTTGATGTCCTTCCCCTGAAATATCTCATCTTACAATTAATATTTGATCTTGTCCACCATGTCACTTTTCTCCTTTACATTAAATTTTTCATGAGAAACAGAACCGGAATATCATGAATTCTCTTGTGGTATAATTTGATTCTCTTGAACTAGTTCAGGTAGTAGTGTATCAAGATCATCATTTTTGACTTTAATATTTTAACTTTCATATGAATTAAGATTATTTCCCATAACATCAGCTTTGAATTGTTCTCTCTTTATAGATAAATTATATAGTTCTTCTGCTTATGAATCATTATTCTCCCTCAGATTAGTTTCTAAATCCATAATCCGTTGATTTAATCTTATTATCATTATTGAACTCAATTTCCAGCACCAAGATCCAGATATCATAAAATTTAATTGCTTCAACCAATTTCTGATAAAATTCATTTTCCTCATGGAAAACTTCCACTTTTCAACCTCTTGGAGTTTTTTATCATTATTAGTTCCTCCATAACTTGGAATATCATGTTGTTCAATAATTTTATCAGCATCATTGAATGAGTACAAATTCTCACTATAAGCTTCATCCAAACCATCCTTCTCTTCACTATATTATTCCTTTAACTGAATCACAATCTTTTCATTGACACATCTAGACTGGGGAATTCTACAAGACATATACTTATTCTTTGAAGTGGTTATCTTTTCCATGGCACACTAAGATAAGATCAGACTGAATATTTAACAATATAAATCGACAGAACCATGTCAGAGGAAAAAAATACGATAAAAGAAACATTCCCTTTGATACCAATAGATAAAACCAAAATGGATCTAGATACTCTAAGAGGGGGGTGAATCATGGTATAGATATTTTTCCCAATATTATCCCTTCCCCACATGATCATGACTTCTTTTTTATAAAAGTCATTTTTTTCCATTATGTTTTACTATTTATCTTATTCTTCCCCTTTATCGGATGATGATGTTGAGAATGAAATGTAGGAATCATAAAAGACTGACAGATTTGTATTTACTTGGTTTACCTTCACTAGGCTACATCCATGGAACATACAACGACAATGCACTTATGTAATAAATCCACCAAATCTCACTATTAATTTACATTTTTTTTGTATCGATCACATCTATTCCCACGATCACTTCCGTTATAATGTTTTGGCTCAGATCATAGAATTCCCAAGGGTCACTCCATGTGCGTCTCTCTCTATCTCACTTCTGATGTACAAGATCACCTTTTCCCTTTCCCTTTTCAAAATAATCTGGAAAGGATCCACCCATATTTTAAATACTTGTAGTTCCTTTCATTATCTATAATGAATGCGTCATCAACGGTATATAGATGCTCTATTGAATTAAAATTTTCATCCACTAATTAATACCCCTTCACCTTAGGTGTACTATGAAATATCCAAATTGCACGAAACCCAAGGGTAACTTATGTATCCCTTTAACTAGTGCAAAGCCTCTACCATTGTTGCGGTAAAACCAACTTGCGTGCCAATTTTATACTTATGCGACACTGCTTTAGCACCACTAATTATGTGCCACGCCATGAGTGCCACTCATTGCATGCCACTTATTTCATTCTACTCCTTCTGTGCCACTCCATGTGCACCAATCCTTGCATACCACTCCATGCGAGCCACTACCTGCATGCCACTACTTGCATTCCACTGACTGTGCAACCCACCATGTGCGTGCCATTCAATACATGTGTGCCACATCAACTAGTGCGATCAGAGCTCATATTTTCTCAAAGTATTGAGCTTAAAAGAAACAAAGAGTTTGGCCATCAATTTATAATCATTTTGCTGAACTTTTTCATTATGTGCATAACTCACCTTGTTCTTCAATTCGTGACATTCATGCCACTCTTTTACATGTTCTCCCCTTCATGACTTGTGCATCCATTGATGATTTCCATCCCCTATGTTAACTTGTCCACAACCCTTCAATTTTCATATTTTGGTGGGATTAAATTGAATTATTACTTGTACGCCCCTTCTTCACTTGAACGCCAATTCATTAGCATTAATTCTCCATAATGAATTACATTCCAATTCTTCCCTTGTGTGCCACATTCTTTTCTATTTGGTATTTTGATGTGGAGATCTTGAAATATGACTTGTTCTACAATTAGAGAATTTTTTTCCACTTTATGACTTGTGAACCAATTAAGGAATTGACCACCAATTCTTCATTTGTGTGCCACTTTATTTCCATTGTCATATTTTGATGTTCTGACTTTGAAACATGCATGGGGATCAATATTTGAACCACCCGATTTTTCAACAAACACAGTCACGTCAAAGTTGATTCAATGATTACATGACTAATTATTGTTCAACAAAATGAAACTCATTTCACCCTTTAGTTTTAAATCCCAATTATTTCAAAAAAACATTTATTATAATTTTTTTTAATTTTTTATCTCCTAAGATCAATTTCAATGAGAAATATTGAGTGATTTGTTTTTAAAAAATAATTTTTTAAATGTAATTTCAATGACTCTTTTATATGTTTATAATTTTATTTTCAATGAAAATGGTTTTCAAAATGTTTTTTGGTTTAAAATTTTAATTTTAAAGTGGAATGTGTATTTTCCTTTTTTTTAAATGACCATTCAGAATAATTTTCCATCAATGATGTCTTCTTTTGGTATTACTCATGCCTTAATTGTCATATGATCCAAGGAAAAAAATTATATTATATCTTATAATGGTATCTATTACAAGGTATAACTAGGGTCCAGACATGCCGACCTTATAACACTCATATTCATTCTGATGGAATAATGTTTATGAATATCATTTCTGTTCCATGGGTTATACTATGAGGGAAATTCATATGAAACCTGTTTCTTTTCATTTGTTATTCTATGATGTAATGATTATGAAAAATATATATTTTCTATAGGTTATTATATGATTATATATTTGTGATTCCCACTTCATTTATTGGGATATAATATGATGATTTTTAGACTTATGGTCCATATATGTATGATTTATTTCTGTGACGGTTGACTCCTATATCTCTATCCAACTTATTGGATAATGATATTTATCTCATTAGATAGATAATAATGGAATGGGGAGTTAATATGGTTTAGTAAGTGCCACATCCCAAAGATTAAAAATAATCTTTTTAATTATTTCTTTTCATTGGTTAGAATTGTCAATGTCTGGGTTGATCACTTGTCTGAAATTTTACATGTCTAATAATATTGATGAATTTCATACTAGTGCATGGGAACCACACAGTTGGTGGTAATTGAGCCGTCAACCCAGGTGCCCATGCATTTTTTCAATAGTTAAAATAATAAAATTTTATGGGAATAAAATAAGGAAATGTTTTAAAAAAAATAATAATTTTATTGAATAGATAATAATATTATTACTTATAAAAATTATTAATAATATATTTATCATAATTGTTTTATTAATATAATTACTATTAAATTTTTATTAATATCAATATTATTTAAATAAAATGCATAAAATTATTATTATTATAATTAATATTGTTATATGATATTATTAAAAGTATGATTTTAATTATTATTATTATGAAGATAAAATGGTGGAAGAACCCTAAACTATTCACACCCCCTCTCTCTTCCCCCACCCCCTCCCCTTGGCCGCTCGGCCAGTAGCGTACCATTGAACCACTATAAAGACATCTCATTCATTGTGTTCTAACCTCCCCTTGGTGTGGTCTACTATACCACCTAACCATTCATAGTTGATAGTTGTTGGATGCTTCATGAATGAGGTCTGATTCTTCAATGTATGGCCTTATCCAATTTTCTCCTTTATCTATATGGTAATTTGATTCGATTACGATTTTTGTTATTGCTTAAATGAACCAACTGTTTGATGAAATATCCTGGTTTTGTGTTTATTGATTCAATAGGATATGCAAATGAGGTCTCAGGAACCATTGGTCCATGTTCCACATCTACCACCAAGAGATAAGATGATGGACTTAATTCTCTTTGATGTTGTTGGTTCAGGTACTCTTATAATCACACTAATGGGTTTTTCACCATCTAATTTAGGGTCTATTGTCATAAGTAAGTCACATATATATTATGGGATTTATGGTGGTCTTCACATCACTAATTATGGGTGTCAAATTTTGATGTTAAGGCGTGGAAAGAAATTCCAAGTGTATACGCGAGTAGGTGGCAGTTTGAGTTATAAAGCATTGGCTCTGCCATTTATTTATGTCAGTGTTGCAAACTTTCCCCTTTTCAGAGCTTTCCATAGACACATACATGATTATAACTAATTTATAAATGATATTATCTCTTCTAATATGTTTTTATCTTTATGAAATTTATGGTTTCTTGTTGGTATAATTTTAAAAAAGTAAATGATTTCTAAGGTGGTTTCTATGATTTTCATGGTTTTTAGGTACATAAGATGTTTGTTTGAAATGTATTTTCCCCTATTAGATTGAATTTGACCTATTATGAATTTTTTAAACCTTTGTGACATTGTGATGGTAACTATTGGTTGGTGAATTTGGTTTTGGTTGTGTTATGGAAAGATTTGTGTGTAAAAGAGCAATGAAAAGGCGTTTTAAATGTTCAAAAAAGGGGTGATGGAGTTATTTTATGTAATGTAATTTATTGGATTTTGAGGAATGAATTATCCTAATCATTAAATTTTACATTGGATGTCAGTAAATCTAGGTGTTCACTAGGTGGACACATGGGTTTTCCCTCAAATTAACATGTAAATTTAATATGTGTTTCTTATAACATTGGTTTCCAGAAAAATTCTTATTCCCCATAATTTAACATGAAACTAATTGTCAAAATTCAAATGGTCAAGAATTGCTCCAAAATATTTGTAAATCACGCCCTTAAAGGTGTTCCTCTATATTTTTCTTGTTCGTCCTTGAATATTTTTTTGGTGCGAGTTAAATAGGGTAAATTCCATTTTTTAATTGTGTAGTGTTTGGTATATGTTTTTTAGAACATAATGTCCAGTGTGGTTAGGTGAATATAAATGTGATTCTTCAAGGTGTGTTCAATAAATGAAATGGACATATCTAAATAAAGGCTAGTTAGGGACCGTATAATCAATGATGTTGTATGTATGAACTTTTTTAAAGGATTTAGTTTCGAAAATGAGTGAGCATAGTTGGAAACTTAAAGTGCTCTTTGAAATGGTTTAACTGATATGTGATGTGATGGCCAGATTGGCACCTTTGATGATATGATGTATATATATATATATATATATATATATATCTCTACTAGGCACCTCAATGTGAGTGATATCCCTTTATGGGTTATCGTATATGTTTTCCACATTTAGGGTAGGAAAGTGTGGTGATGGCAGGTTAGGTGACTCATGTGTGCAGGGGCCTCCTAGTAAATAGAATTATGATTACAACCATGGGTTCCTAGGAATATTTTAGAGTTTCGAGTGATCATTTCTAATCAACCCTAATTAGACGGGATGGTACACCGTAGAATTACAATTAGGTCTAGCATGATGTTCCACTAGATGAGTCAGTTGAGGAAGGACAGTTATTTATAAACATTAGAACTTCACCACACACTAACAGGTGGTTCCGAACAAATTACATTCAGGGGTATCCTATAAATTTGTAGGATCATCCATGGTTTTTATATTATTGCTCATTTATTTTCATATAAATTTTTATATCACTATATTTTATTATTTATTTATTTCTTTTTAGTATATCCCTTTTCATGTTTATTTTTATATTTTGATAAAAAAAATGGGGAATTGGTTATGGAAATGATTTGTAGGGGGAGTTGGATTTTAAAAATGGGAAACTTATTGTTGTTTACATAAAATTGATAACACTACATCATATATATATTTTAAAACTAGTGATCTTGGATTGATTCTGGAAAGGTAACTATTTGATTCAGTGGTTTAATTTTTGAATCCCTATTGAACATCTTGATGCTCATACATATCGTATCTCTTTAGATGAAATATCATCTTTTGGTTCAGCTTCCTGGCCTAGAATATTATTGTTTGAGGATGTTAAATTTTTTTGTTGTGGTTTTTAGTTACCAAGTGGGCACAAGGAGAACATGTGGTATTAGTTTAGTTTATCCTATTTAGATTCTAGTGTATTTAGCTATATTCTATAACTATGCCTATCTATTATTTTTTGAAATTCAGTTGTTTGGTATTATCTCATTTCAGTTGTTTTGAATAATTACATGTTACATGTTATTTTATTTAATACATAAACCTATCCAAATGTTATATTTAGATACCTTACACTATTTTCCATCATATGTGGATTTGAAACTCCTGTCGGGACAAGTCATGATATGGGTTTAGTGGTCAGGTTAGGGTCTACATATCTTGTTTCTTGAAAAAATTGTATCAAATGATGTTGATGATATTGGGGGTGTTCTTTTGAAGGATATTAGTATTTTCAAGACTCCATAGGTAGGTTTTGTGAGATCCTTGTGAAATCATTATCGCACTGAAACTTGAGTTACAAGGGGTAGTTCAGGATTTGATTCATTAGTCTATGGTTGTTTCAGATTAAGGGATGAAAATGGAGGTGAATTGGGATATGTTTTGGCCTCACATGGGGTGGGTCCCATGTGGAGTCCATTTCCCAATTCTATGTCCACTTCGAGTTATGCCTTACTTTGGGCATGGCCCACCACTATGGAGCCATGTTAGTTATGGGGACTAGTTCCTCATTTTCATGGTTTTTTTCCTTTTCATTCTTTTTTATTTCAATTAACATGAGTGTCTGTTAAAAATAAAACTGGGTATGAAATAAAAAATGGTTTAATTACCAATGTGTTGAATATAGTGACGACGTTTTATAAAGGTTATGTGTTTTTATTGGGATAATTTGTTATGTGTTTCTATTTGAAAAGGAAAACAGATGTTTGGTCTAAGGAATACATTATGGAGGGTCACATGTGCAAGGATATGTATGGAGAGTGCAAGCGGGGACCTGTCTATAGATGATGTAAGTGGGATGGGATGAGCACATGTGTGATATTTTATAATATAACATAGCTGAGATGTAATAATTTAAAGGGAAATGAATTTTTGGGAACTAAATTTGTTTTAAAAAGAGGGGTTCATTAATTTGTATGTCACTAGGAAATTTTGAAATTTTTAAAATTTATATGAAATGGAATATTTAAAAATGAATTTTTTATTTCACTCAAGTTCATTAGGCTTCCGAGCCAGTTCTTTTGTGATCAGGGTGTTCCTTTTGATTGTGTTCTATGCTTGATGCCGATTTGAAGTTGTATTTTTGGGTTGTTCAAGAGGTTCTTCCTAGAAATACCTTCAAAATTTCCAATGATCCATGCTCATTTCCAGGTTCTTTTTGTGTGTTTCTTGATTATAATGGTAATTTTAGTTATTTAGATGTAGTTGTGTGGTTCATAGAGATATAGTGTTTATTTGGGATTCAGGGAATTCCTAAGGGTTTTAAGGATCATACCCTCTTAGGATTATTTGAGGGTCTGTTATGAACATGTAAAGATGGGATTTCTCATTGCCAATAGTGTTGTGGGTGTTGTTGGTTGTGGTTGACATTCATTAGTGTTTCTTATCTAGTGAATAGTGGCTCCCAGAGGAACCTGTCTCCTTGGAGCTATCGTCATCGATGTCAGCTCTCGTTTTCTTGGACCATTAACCTCTGTCTCGCCATTATGGCCCGTTTGGGTATTCTAAGTTGTCAGGATTCACACCTTTGAAAACATACCTCTATTTTGGTCATTTAAATAATTAGGAGGAATAATGAGTTGGGGGCTAGATGATGCAAATGCCATACTGTAAGGCAGGAGATTCTTGGCCCATTAAGGCCCTAGACACAGGTCTCAGGGTGAAGCTCGACGTTTCCTAGTTCCTTGAAACATGTGCTATAGTTTTAAGAATCACTATTTACATGTGGTTTACATTAAATTTATTCATGGAACTGGAAACTTCAAAATGTTCTTTATCCAAAGGGGCCCAACTTTACAAAGGAAGGCGTTGGTTAAGTTTGAATTTTATAATTCTTAAGAATGTGTACTAGTCGGTAGGATTGGAGGTCAGACTCAACGCACCCTTTTTGGGGGAATTATTTTCTAATCCTGGACTCTCTTTTTAAATTTAAGATATTTTCGTGAATCGTTATTAATTTACTAGGTTTATCATAAGTTTCCCTTGGAATTCACAATCACTTTTTGACAAGTGTAAAATTTATAATCATTAGTATGAATTCAAGGTTCATCATTAATAGAAATATTCGTATGTATTTGATGTTTTCCATCAATGGTATCCTCTAATATACATCTCAGAGATTATTTTATTCGTATTTGTGATGATAATGGTTATTAATAAACTCAATGGGGAACTATAGAATATATTTTCATCCAGGGAGATGAAGGTTTGTTTTGATCTTGGGATCGTTCCCATAATATGGACAACCTATGTATCATTTTGAAATGAATCATAACCATTGTAGTTCAGTTCCAATGAATGGGACATATCATACCATTAATTTTATTAAGATAAGGACCTCTATGTGGAAGGTTCTTGGTCGAAACATAGTTTGGGACTTCTGCTGAAGCGGCCCAAGGATCATGGAAAGGATATGGGTTTCCAAGTAATATCGGACCCTATTGGGTGTATTTCCCAAGGATAATAGGGATGATTTTAATTTTTGTGTTTTAACGTCATGTAGTCCTCCTACATAACCTATATGGTGGGAATCAAAGCCCACATAGTTCGATAAGTATCATAGGATAATATGTTATTTTGAGATAGATGATTTTCTTTCTTACTTCTTGAAAAGGATTCCTTGGTGATTTGAGGATTGAATATTTGAATTATTCCTTAGGAGGATTCTCAAATTAGGGGAATTAGGGTTGGATTCCTGAAGAGGACATCTAGTGAGCTCGGTCCCTGAGAAGGCTTCCTAAGTATCTTGATTATGGTCGGAATCAGTGTTCTCATAATTCATTTATGTCAGTGATTGTGTACATGTTGAAACAATGATGTATCTCTAAGACAATGTGAGTCATGTTCAATGTGAGAAACAATAGGATGTGAAATATTCAACAGTAAAACATCACACTTTTCATCCTCCTCTGATATATGAGGGTGTGTCGACATTGGAAGAGGGTGAGGTGACGAGCCTTCCCTCTATTCTCATCACATTGGACAAGTGCCCAATAAAAGGAATAAGGGGTGATGGTTAGGGGATTACATAAGGATGGCTTCCCATGAATTGATCCTGGTCAGGGGGGACTACACCTTTATTCAAAATGATGAAAAGTAGGTGTGAACCATACATTCAGTTTGAAAATTTTTATGTTTCCTGCTATTTGAGATGGGGGAGGCCAGGACACAAACCCTTATTCTACGAACTAAAAAGATCCTAACACTATTCTTTGGAGAAAGATCCATGTGACTGTAGATATAAAAACCCAAAAAAACATTATGAATCCTAACCCCATTATGAAACAAATGTGGGAAACCTCTAACCGTGGAAATAAAATCCCAAATAGAAGACATGCTGATGTTCCTTTCCCAATGGTTTGATAATTCAGGATGTTTTGGTGGAGGTATCAACACAATCCCTCTCAGTCATGTGCGGAAATAAAGAAGATGCCTTACCATGGATGGATTTAATGAAGTATTGATGTCTTATATACTGAAGAGAATGAATAGAGTAAGTGAATCAAATAGGGGAACCCAAATACAGAAGGGTACGCAAGTATGGACGTGCATGTACACATGGTCAACCTGATGTTCACATAAGCGACAAAAATCCTATATGGTAATACATGGCCGAGACCTTTCTCCTTCCTTCAAGAGTATTCACAGGTGATCCATGAAGTGGGGTGCTCAAGTTAATGTGATAAGAATCAGTGGCACACAAGTATTTCTGACTTGGGGAGGTTGGGAGCATTAGGAACGCAAGTGTTATGGTTCTCAAACACTAAAAGGACTTGTGTCCATTGATCCTCTTAAAAACCCTTCACTAAACGTGTTTAAGAATTACCATGAATGTTTAGGAAGATGAGGGTGAAGTACTAGGGCGACAGGAGCAGCAATTGGGCATCAAGGAAATTTGTCCGTAAAAATAGGGCCCCAAGGGTCTATTTATAGGCAAATAAATGATCATGGGAAAAATAAGATGGGCGTGCAACAAACTTACGCTCCGAATTGGGGCGTGCAAGTTCCTTTAATGCTGAAGTTATTTTGGATAGATTTAGGAGACACCTTTAATACTTCACCAAAATTATACTTTCAATTGTCTCCATCATGGTGGTTTATAAGTGCTTTGTGTGACATATAGGGGCATGCAAGTAGGCTGCATTCCAAATGAGTTTTTCCCAAACTAAGGCAGCCAAAAACTTATTCCTTAGAAAATATTTTACTTTTATTTATGAATTACATCTTTTATTTATAATGGAGTCCCTTAGTTATGATTTCTAGACGCTTTTAAGTAATGGAGTTTCAAAAAAATCCCCACTCAGAATTGGATCTGAAAAAGAAAAGAGTATCCTATACAATCATAAAGAAATGATGTAGAGGGAGAGAAGATAAAGAGATTGGAAAGAGCATTAGGGTATGAAAGTGTTGGCGCTCTAGTGTACTTGGGTGCACAAGCCTGCAACATGTAATATTTCTCGTGAGCAGGGTGACACGTGTTGCTTATATATACCAGCTTCACTTCTGCAAAAACTTTCACAACTTCCAAATTTTCAACTCTCGGCGAACAAGATTTCTTTTATTCAGGTGCCTATGTTTCACAATGGTTTCCCAATATGTTTTTTAGTTGCACGCTATAAGTGGGGTGTCGTACATGGGCGCTGACATATACTTGTGTGCCATGTTTTAAATTTGCTCACCTTAATTCCATAGAATTTTTTTTTGTTAAAAATAAAAATTGAACTTCCTTTTAAAATATGATCTCTATATTTTTGCTGGTTTATTGTCTCCCAAGAGAATTGGAACTTCTAATGGGCATACCAACAAGAGGATTGATGACATGATGAAAGTCATTGGTCATGATTATTTTGACATTTCTGAAACCACCCTTCCAAACTAAGAAAAATATTTGAAGAATTATCATTTCAACTTTCCTCGAAGAACCTATATGCCTTTGTATAGCCATGGCCATATACAAGATGCTAGCATTCCAGATCCCAAAAACTATGTCCCACATTCTTGGTTTAAGAATTATAAAAACTTCTCATCAGCCGTTGTTTCTATTGGGGGATAATTTACTAATGTAGGGACAGTAGAGGAAGTTTATTTTATGAATCATAGGCATTGTTCACCAGATTTGAAGGCTCACACATCTGAGTTGAAACCACATTACTATTTTACCATCATTCAAGATTCTCAGATAGATCATTCCATTTGATGGATGAAAATTTGGGTTTTATGCCAAGGAGAAGGTGTAATCTTCTAATAGATGTGGGAATATTGGGTTCGAAAGACAAGTGCAAAATTTGCAGATGATTTTAGAATCATCAGGATTTATGAGGCTGTCTAGGTTGGGAAAACCTATGTGTATATGAATAAAGGTTTATTTCCAGAATTAATAACTCAATATTGTCCAAAGAACAATTCCTTTCATTTAACACATGGATTGGACGGTGTCCTCTTATAGGAACATTTAGAAGATTTTAGGAGCTCCAATAATTTGAGACATGTATGACGAGTTTATTCCTCCCAAGGGGACATGGAATGACTCGAAGAAGAATCCATATTTGTCTCGTGATTTGATGAAAATATTTAACAAACTCAATAATTTAATCACTATGAAAAATCACACCAGGATGGATATTCATCTGGGGGAATGAATGGAAATATTTTCTATAATGAAGAAGGAAAGGGGTCCTTACACCCGTCCAACAAGCTGTCCAAGGGCAGAGAAGAGAGGAACTCATGACATATTTTTCCATCACTAGAGAAAATAGAATTTAATAAATTGGGATATGATGTCAACCCAAATATTATTATGAAGACATGTATGGAAATCTTCTTATCCATGTGGCTCAGCATTTATTTATTACCAATCTAAGACTCCAAAGGAGGTGGGAGGTCGAGAACCTTTGTTATTGTTTCTTGGATGACTGAGAAATGGATGATAGGGTTGGATACTCCTATTTTGGCCAAGATTCATAGGGTTTTTTTTTCATATATATAAAGAAAAATGTCCCTTTAGAATAGAGGGACCATTCCAACTACTGTGTGGATGGATTGCTAATCACATTTGAACTTATGCAGTACAATGTGGAGTACGAGTTTTTGGACGTTCTTTCTGACCATCTGTTCAGGAATTTTCATGAATTTCACCCTTTTCATTTAATGCTTATGAATACTAGGATAGGTTGAGCATGCAAAAATAATTTAATTTCATTCTTTATGGGAATCCGGTTATAGGGTTATTTTTGGCTGATGGTACTACTAGATTGGAACCGAGTGTTTATATCCTAGGTTTCAGAGATTGCATGTTGGCCACCATAAAAGATGGAGAAATCATATGTGATGCCAATTATACTTATATATTTGCATGTCAATTCAAATATCTACAATAAAATACTGTATCATCTACTGTTCATGTCATATTAGAGAAACACCCAATGGTTTCCCAAAAATATTGTTTGTTTACATATGCAGAGATGATGGGGGTTGTATTTCTTTCACCCGTTGCGAATGCAGTAAGTAGATTGACCATCTGGAATGCTAAAAACATGGCTGCATCTTACCCTAAAAGGGTATTAAATCACGTAGTCTCTCAATAAGGTATAAAGAGAAGTATTAGGAAGGAACAACGACATTTGGAAGTCAATTCTTCATCATCAGGTGCTGGCATGAAATAATTTGAGATTGGAGGAGATGATACTCAAAATTCACCAAAGATACATTGTGCCATATATAATCCTCTTACTAGAATAAAAATAATCACTCCATCAGTCCCTCATAACGTTTTATCAAGGTGATCTAGTCATCATCATTTTGAAGAGCAGCGAGTTCCATTTTTTAATCCTTCATCTGTGATTGTGGGTGATGTGATGAAACACAAGTACAAGGTTATAGGATCCTCCTCACAACCCTCAGACATACATTCTGAATTTATGTGACTGTATTTTGTTTAAACATGGTTGATTAGGTAATGTGATGTTGAGACCATGTGGATGGATATGTGCGAAGGACTGTATATTCCAGGAGTAGGGGATTTGTCGGCTTCTTCTGACATTCTTTTTAAAGATAATCCCAATGAGGTAAGGACTTATATTTGAGAGCTGAAAAATGCTCATATTTTCCACTAATGACTCAATTACTACCACAAAACAGGTGAAGGAAATGATATATCATGGTACCACCGAAGGGATTAATCCTTAATTAGACGATGAGTGGCGTGACTTTGTAGATCCTGAGGATTTAATTTCCCTTTTTTTCTTCTTCTATTTTCCAACATGAATTCTAATAAAAACATTTTTACTTAGAAGACATATTTTCTTAACATAAATGAGGGTAATGGAAATACAACTGACATACCTTATCCGATATATTGCCCTAGAGGCACTACTCTTGGAGTTACCGGATCACCCCATGAATAGGGAGAAATATCTCAAGGGAAACACACTATGGAGGAGGAAATATACAGGGTGCTGGGATATCTAATACCTTTATTTATAAATTATGATGCAAGCCCTCCTAAAAAGAAGAAGAATAAAAATCATCCTAGAATGAAGACCATGGTTATGCAGTTTCTTAGCAATGGTAAGTCTCCCAGATAATAATGAATTTTAGTCTTTATTCATGAAATGGTGTTTATACTTTTTAAGATTACAATGGCTTCTTCTATTTCTTCTTTGAAATAAAATATTGATACAAATCAAGGATCCATAGAAGGTACTGCTGAAAAAACATAAATTTCATATCTACTGTTTCTTGAAGAGGAATTGAAACCAAATTAATCCAACATCTATTCAAAGCACTGCTCTGATTCCCGCTATCAGATAAGATTGAGCTTCTGGTAAATCAATAATACTTTTTAAATCATTAATTGTGTAAATAGGTAACTTCCATTATGTGATACTTTTAGGATCATCACATGCACCAGAACATCTGGAAACAACTAATATTGACACTTCAAATGTTAATGAAGATGCTATTCAGGGTCACAGGTTTCCGGAGGAAGGTTTTGAAGCAAACATGCCATGTTCTCCCACAGGTGACACTAACCTAGGATATGCGATATCATTAGGGAAATGATGAACCTTGTAATTTCTTTGGATGAACTATTAGAGCATGTTAATATATAAAATAATTTAGAATATTTTTGAGTTCCTTGTATATAATTAACTAGATGTGAGTTCTCATTTTTCATCCTATTAATCTTCTTATGATTAACCTACCAACCATGGAAAATTAAAATATGTAATTCCATCTGAAGAAATTACTGGTGTAATGGAACATGAAGGAAGTGTTGATATTAACGTCAACCCCACCATTGCCGAGACATTGGCAGAAGTGGATCTTATGATTGCATATTTTCCTGATATTCATTTCAAAACTAATGAGAAAAATAATGATACCACTCCTCATCTAGAGACATCAAAAAAATTCTAAAACTGCAAACATTGAAGAGGATTCTTCTCAAGTTACTGACCCAATTATTTGTAAGAGATACTAATATTGTGATTACATGAACTTTTTTTATCTATTGAATATAACCACAAATCATGATTTACCATATATGGCTATGAACATCAATGTCTTGGTCTGAAGATGAAGCCTCTACATGAGTCCAAACAATATTGGAAGGTAGAGCTACCATTGTTCAAGAAGAAACAGAACATGGAACTTCTTTATGTGAATTTTTCCCAGAATAGACTCCTTATAAAATAGATTCTGAATTAGAACCAGAACTATAGAAGGCACTTTTTCATTCTCATTGCAATGCATGGAAATACCTCAGGAAGATAATATCTGAGAATTCTATTGAAGAACTGCCTTCAACAATTCTACATCATTCAATTGTGTTTATCACGCTAGGATTTGACGGTTTTGAGTACTGTGAAATTCATACTGTAGTGAAAGTGATCATCCGAGGAGGGAGAAAGAAAAAAAACATCAACAATTCATGATAAAAGACAAACTATCAATCAAAATTGAAGAGTTCCATGAAACACTCTCCCAAGATGATGCTAGTCATAATGCAATTTTGACGGGACTGAAGCAGATAATTAAAGAAAAGAATTTTCAAAAACTATGACTTCAAAATGAGTTATATATCATTAGAGGGAATATTGACCAACATTATCGCATATTAACATAATTCAAGAAGGATGGTGCAAAAGCCATTGAGATGCTAGAGAAGCACTTCATCATGCTGAAGAGAGTGAGGCTGGTCAAATCGAAAAACTCCAACAATAAGTTGATGGGGCTCAAGAGGATGTCAAACAAATAAGGAATCATGTAGAAAGCCTTTTGTAAAAGTTGAGAGAGATACTCGAATTTGTGGATTCACCTCTATGACAATTTTGATAAATGATGAGTATTTTGTCATTAATCATTTTTCATTTCACTTTCACTAAATGATTTTTTTACCTAGGCCATTGGGCCATGTAATCATAGATTGATATTTTTTACTAGGGTTATATTGATAACCCCACAAACATTATATATCTTGACTTTTTATTCCTCAATATTAACTAAACTATAAAAAATGGACATTTACTGATCTGGGACTAGACTTTTGTTCAGAGTTCCCTTTGGGGGTTCTCAATCGAATGAGTACCATGTCATTTTTATGTTGGCAGTTTAGATTCATGCTTTTTGGACTAAAATGGGACAATATTTAGGGTCGAATAGCTTTGACCATAAATATTGAATTATATCCCAAACAAACCTTTGTGGGTAAAAATTGATTTAATATTCTTTCAATATTTCCAAGGGGGATCATGATTCATGAATTTTTTATGGTCACTAATTTGAAAACATGTATCAATATAATGGGAATCTCCTCCAAGAACGAAGTTACCATTATTTTGAAAAACTCGTAATCGGGGCTGTATTATGTAGGTCTAACTGGGGCATATACTGTATAGCCAAATAGTGTCATCTTTTGACTGTCATTTTTATTATATTGTAAAATTAAGCAAGACTGCCTAATGGAACGTGTTTCATAGTCATGAAAAATAGATCTCTGAATTTTAACATATTTCTATATATAGATAGGGGAATATAAAATTTGGGTGACTAAATACAATAGTGGGTTGTTTTTTCAAGTAATGTAATTTTAAGAATTAAAAAGTGGCTATTTTATACCGACATAAGTCATGAATCAGAAAACCATTTGTATAAAAATTTGGTGTATCGGTATTTGTAAAAATTTATCAAAAAGGAGAATTTTTAATAACATATTATGCAGTTTTAGGCCATGCAGTGAGGACATTGGTACTGTGCAGTTTTATGTCATGTAGTCAGGACATTGGTTATGTGCAGATTTATGTCATGTAATAAGGACATTTGTACTGTTCAGTTTAAGTCTTGTAGTGAGGACATTGGTACTGTGTAGTTTTATGTCCTGAAGTGAGGACATTGGGTGGATTTAATTTAAGGAATTTAGCTCTGAACAAAGATATTATACTTTCCCAATTTCTTCTTAATTTGTTTGGAAACATACATTCATATTTAGGTATAAATGGGAAAATTGTAAACTGTGATTTGGGAATTTATAGAATATAAGAAGGATATGGGAAAGTGCTAAAATCATTGTAGGAAGTATTTTCAATGAACAATGTTACCATTACTTGTTAAACCTGTTATGGGGGAATATTATGTAGGGCCAAATGGGGAATATGCTGCATATCTAAATAATGGAATCTTTTTATTGAGAGGCCTATTATGTAAAAAACATATGCATGGATGCCTAAGGGCATATGCTACTTATCCAGGCAAAATATCTTTTAGATGTTTTTTGTTTTATTGCTAAAAGTCAATGAATGTTTAAGGAGATTCAAATTTTCTGAAGCACTGAGTTTGGTTTATGGAGAAAGGTACATGAATATGGAAAGGGTGTTTCCAACCAAATGTGCAATGAATGGAATTAATAAGACATTTAGGAAGGTCTAACCCCATTTAAAGAAATATGGTGTCTTTAGTTTTACTTCATACACCTAGGACCAGAAATAGAAATCATATATAATATTGTGCCAAGTCATTTCAAGGTTTTTACATACAGTATTGAACACATGGTGAGGTAAATTTGTAAACCATGGTCTTGAAGTCTTTATGATTGTGAGAAAGATAATAATTATACTTGAATGACTATTTTAAACTAAATATTAATCTATATTGTAATCAAAGATTAATGGGGACAATGATACTATAACCCAGAACAAAGTTACCATTATTTGAAAAAGTCGTTATTGGGGATGTATTATGAAGGTCCAACTAGGGAATATGATGCATATCCAAATAGTGGTATTTTTTGATTTACCGACATGTTATGTAGGAAACTTATGCAAGTACACCAAAGGGGACATCTTGAATAGTTAGGAAAAAGAGATCTCAGTTATTAGAAATTCTATCACCAGAAACCTTAAGAATGATTATAAGGATATAGAAATATTCAATATTAAGAGTGTGAAATATAGAAGGGTGTTATACCCATGGCATATGAGAAATATTTTAACCAATATTGTCCATGAGTTAAATGTTATATACATATGTCTACCTCATATGTAAAATGGATAATTTTTTTGTTTCCTCTGAATTAATATTGTGATGTGCAATTTTAAGTCTTGAAGTGATGACATTATACTATGCAATTTTTAAGTCATGTAGTGAGGAAATTGATATCCCCATAAGAAATTGAAACACCTTATTTATATAAAGAGTCCACTTACCCAATTCATAATCCAACATGAGCTATGCTCAGTGTAAGAAACAAGGAGTAGTAAGGGTTTCTTTTTTAGTGAACATGTGACACAAGTGAATATTATGGGTGATATATTTCCATGTAGTTTAACATTATGTTGTACGGACTAAGAAGAAACTTTTTGAAAATAAGGAAATATTTTACCTAGATTAAGGGATAAAACCCAAGCATCACTATGTGTCTTCTTGGGGAAATAATCAAGTCATATATTGTCCTTAAAACATTCCCTATGCAGTTTTGATTCATATAACATAAATACAGGGTTTTTTATCGTGATTGGGCCCAAGATTAGAAAACTAGTGGTCCTTACATATCTTATTGTAAAATGAGAATAAATGCTTACGTAGTTCTGGAAACAATCATTTTTCATGCTAATCGAGTATGACATCAATAATGGGGACTTTTGAAACATTTTGAGAGAATGGAAAAAATTTAGACAAAAAATTGTATAAAAACCAAATCATATATCTTTAGGAAACACTCTATATAGATCTGATTCATACATAGGTGGAGAAAAGAATTTAAGAAGCTTTGTGTTTACGGCTAGGCCCAAAATTGTAGATTTAGGTGTGTCTACGTATGTCATTAAAAATGAGAATCAATCCATACATAGTTTTTAATATAAGGTCCCTAAACAGATCTGACTCAGGAATATGGAAAAGAGGGAGTCATGTTCCACTAAGGAGTAGTGATGATGTCAATGATGTTTTCTTATGGAAGATTATAATGTGAAATATAAAAACATTAGTTGTACAAATGATGTCATCCAGTTTAACATCATGTGTAAAGGATGAAGTTTCTACACACCTTAACGTCATGAAATATGGATGATTATGGTTGTTATATAGTTTAATGTGTTTCAAATATCACATGGGGCAGTGCAGTATAATGTCTTACAGCAAGGACATTGTACTGTGAAGTTTAATGTCTTGAAGTGAGGTTTTGAGGACTGTGAAGTTTAATGTCTTTCAGTGAGGATGTGAAGACTTTGCAGTTTAAAGCCTTGTATTGAGGAGAAATGTGCACAACTACACAAAGTATTTCTTTAGGAATCTTTTGTGGGTTGGAGTTTTAATATGATCTCCATCCATTGAGATTAAGGGATATGCTCCATTTGAATAGACCTTTTATATAGAATAAGGTCTTTCCCACATTGACTAATGTTTTTGATATTTCATTCCTAGTATCATTGGAGTCCTAAGGAACAATACCATTTCTCCTTGAAGAAATGAATGGAGGTTTTTTTTCTTGTTAAAATATCAAGCTATTCTATTCTGATAGACTTTTAGGTGAGGCAAAGTATGCCATATTTTATCGTCTAATTATTACAACTCATTGAACCATTTCATAGAACTCTCATATGTATACAATTGGTTATAGATTGCAACTCTTAGTGAAGGAAATTACATTTCAATTATAAAAACATATTCGGTTCCATATACCAATGAATAAGGAGTATCTTGGGTAGTAGTACCAGTAGTTGTCTGATAATCCCCTAAATCATTCAAAAGTACATCTGTCCATGATTTTTATCTTTATCCACAATCTTCCTGAGTATATTTGATTGGGTCTAATCGACGACCTATATATTTCCATTGGCTACAGCATGATAGCGAGATGAATGGTTGTATTTGATATTATGTTGCTGATATAACATTTTTTCCGTAGCAGAACACAAATTGGTTCCATTGTCCATAAAAATATAGTGAGGGACACCAAATCTGGTGATAATATTTGTTTTGAAAAAACTAATAATTATTTTGGCTCGGACTCCCTTGAGAGGTATTGCCTCTACCCATTTAGAGAAGAAGTCGGTAGTGGTGAGAATATACTTGAACTGGTCAGCCGTGGCCGGATGATAAGGCCCTACTACATTCATTCCCTATGTAGAAAATGTCCAAGAGTATTTAGCTTTATGTAGATACTCTGTAGGTTACTGAATGAAGTTTCCATTCAGATGACAGGGATTACATTTTTTTGTGAAATATATATAATCCTACATCATTGAATGCCAAATGTATCTTATCCTTCGGATCTGATCAGATAGTTTCTACCCAGATTGGTGGGAACCACAATCTTTTGAATGCACTTATTTCATGAAAACTGTATTCTCTCCTCAATCAATATATCTGAAGAATATTCCATCAAAGCCTTGCATGTGGAGGATCTTTTGGTGGTTTGGACTATTATAATGAGTGAAATTGGATGATGATCGCTGGATCTGTTATTTCTCATCCATATCTAGTATAAGTACCCCATATTGAAGATAATTCATAATGAATGTTCTACATCCTATGGTATGACCATATGGTTTAGAAATAGAGATAATATCATTCATTTCCTCCATTCTGGTTGGAATAAAAGGTGATACCACACGACAATGGGCTATACTGATGACAATATCATTCTAATTTGGATTAGCCAAGGTTGTAGCTGCATTTGCCAGTGCATCCTCATGAGCATTTTTTGATCGTTGGACATAAGATAATGTCAACTCTGAGGAAAATTCATCCATTAACACTCTGACATAATCACATAATGGGATTAATTCTATATTTCTGATAGATTATTCCCTATAGATTTGTTTGATTAGTAGTTCTGAATCGCCTTTTACCTTTAAATGATCCATTTTCACATGAAGGGACAATTCGAAATCTGAGATGAGAGCTCAAAATTCTGCCTCATTGCTGGTACTACTTTCTGACAACAGGAAAAAATATTGCAATATAACCTTTTCTGGGGAAATAAATGGAATTCCTACCAATTTTTTTTTAGTTTATGGTTTTCCATTCTTTTCCCTATTGGACTTCTGGAAGCACCATCAAAATACATTTCCCAGGTTTGGGAATTATATCTAATAGAGAAGACTACTTCATCTGGACGTTCAGTATTAAATGATGTATCTTCTGCAGATGGATGTTCAGCAAGGAAGTCAACAAGAGCTTGGACTTTTATTGCCTTTTGAAAGACAAATAGGATATCAAACTGTTGAAAAATAACCGCCCACCATTCCAGATGCCCTGTAAGCATAGGAAAATTGAGGATACGTTTGAGACGGTTGTTGTGAGATACTAATTGGGCCTCCTAATGTATCAAGTAGTGCCTCAATTTCTGAACTGCAATGATTAATGCCTCGAACCACTATTCAATACATGAAAATCATGTTTTCGTATCATGAATAGTTCAACTATGATATTAAAGAAAATTTTAATTTTTTGAATCATTATTTTGTTTGAGGAAGGCACCTAGTGATCACTCTAAGGTTGTCACATATAGAATAAGTGGTCTTCCTTCAACGGGTGGCAATAATACTGGTGGACTCAAGAGATATTTCTTGATTATATCAAATGCTTCTTGGAAGTCCTTGGTTCATTGGTAGGTGACAGTATTTTTCCATAATACGGTGAAGGGAAAACACTTGGTTTCCAATTTTGTGATAATTCACCTAATATAGGCCAAGTGTCCGTGAATTCCTCATAATTTCTTTAATTTCTTGGAGTTGACATACCAAGGACTAATTTTTTTCTCGAGATCAACATCGATACCATGATGGCATACAATGAAGCCAAAGAACTTTCCTGATGTTACCCTGAAATCACATTTCAAGGGGTTCATAATGATATTGTGTTTATGATGTTTATGGAATATGGTTTCCTAGTCATCCTATTGACTGGATCATTGTTGGGTTTTTACTAGAAAATCATTCACATAACATTCAAAAAAATTCCCTAAGGAGGGATTGAAAATATGGTGCATGGAACGTTGGTATGTTTCACCTGAAATATTTAATCCAAAGGGCATTTATCAATTGAAATACACAACATGAGGGGATTTTAAGACTTTAGATTCTTCATCCTCTTGGTATATATGGATATGATTTTTCCTATAGTATCCATCCATCAAAGAAAGAGCTTCATATCCAGCCATTGCATCAATTAAATACTCTATAATCGGAACTAGAAAATCATCTTTTGGTCAATTCTTATTAATATCATTGAAATAAATTCAATATCTAATTTGTCCATTATTATTTTTCATTGGGAAAATGATGGATAGAAATTTGGGATACTAAACATCCCTAACAATGTTATACTTTATATGTTTATCAACATCAATTTTAATTTTGGAGGCATGAGTTGGGTGTGTTCTTCTTAATGCATGCTTGAATCCATGATGTTCTTATGGAAAAACCAAATGATGGGTGGCTACATAATGATTAATGACTGAAATTTCTATTTGATTTCAAGAAAATATATCACTATGTTGCTTTTGAAATAACGTATACACATCTTGATCTTTAGAATTCATGACCGTCCTAATTAGAGTGGGGCGTGGATGATCTTATGTACCCAGATTTATTTCTCTAAGCTCATCCACAATGATAGAGATACCTTCCTCAAATGCTAGAGGAGCATCCCTAAGATTTTCCTCTTATTCATTATAACAAATTTCGTCTTCTATTTCTATTTTTATAATAGATGATGAAGAAAAACTCCCAGAGTTAGAGGGGAAATAAGTATTTGATAATTCTGAAAAAGAGTCCACCATATCTGACCCTACTGATGTCGAAGGGTCTTCCTCAAGAAATGATGTGGGATTTATGGATTGAGAATCAACATCTTCATCTTTATCTAGAATTTCTCCAATTTATTCTACACATGTTGATGAATTAGAGGCTTGTAGTAGTATGGTGGGTGAAATGAAAACACCTCCATTAAATCTTCCACTACTGCTTGGTGGATCAACAGTTTCTTCAATGTTGTCAGGATAAATTGACGTAATTGACATTATGGAAGTTACGGGATGATATCCCAAATTTGGGTTTACCTTTTGAATTTTATTAATAGGTAACATATAATCAGTACTCCAATGTAGGAATAGTTTTTTGGGAATCTTTTCAAGTCCATTTGGAGCATTAACTCTGGTTATTTCTTTTGTCACGAGCTTCATTCCTATTGTGTGATAAAATTATGCCTCAATGTATTGAGATATAAATGTTTTGAAAGAATCCTTTTCACCATAAAATGTTCTGATTTTTCCATTGAAAATTTACTTCAGACATTGGTGATATGACAATTTTATGGCTGCATGTTGATGCATATATGTCCTTTCAAGCAGAATATTAAAGGATGTGTCCTGACAAACAACCATGAAATCTTAATTAAACAAAATATCTCCAAACATAGTTCTGAGTGTCATCTCACCTAGAGGTTCTTGTTCATTCATATCATAATCTTGAAACATTAATGTCGAAGTAGATAAGTAGGATTCAGTTATCCCCAATCAACCAAGTGTACAAACCAGAATGAGGTTGACCCTGAATCCATTATCAATGAAGGCTCATCAGATGTCTATATCATTGACCTTTCTAGAAAAATAAAAAGGACTGATATATCCATGTACCACATCATCTTCATTTTAATCTATAAAATACATGATTGCATGACATTCTGTAGCATCATTCTCTATATCATAAACCTCTGTAGCAACAACATTGGTTTCCAAATCTTGAGGACTTAAAAAGCCTCAATGAATGCCTCTAGATATTCTTTTGAAAAATTAAAAGAATCCATAATTGATAACATGGCTGGTACTTGGTCCAATTATTTCAATACATCATACATTTGGTCCATAGGTCTGTGATTCCCAGCATAGAGATGTGGTTGTCCATGTACATTGGAAGTTGATGCTTCTGTTGTAGTTATACTCTATATCAAAGAAGAAGCTGTAAATACACTTAGCTTTGGTAAATTATACAAACTATTTCTATTAATTTATTGAGAATAAGATGGTGTGGCTTCTAATCAGTCTTCCATGATAATTGTGTTAGAACCGAAACAGTCTTTCATGGGAGAAACCCTCTATTTCTTGTTGAGCCCACTGATGGGCTCTTCCACGAGTTTTTTCTACATATATGGTTTGAGCAGGGGTAGAGTTAAAATTGTGGTTTCTAGAATTCCAATGTCTTCCCCTGTATCCTCAACCATGGCCTCTTCATCTTGTTCCCCAATTAGGTACAAGGAATTCCGGATCATTAAAATCAGAATCACCATTCACATAAGGATCCGTAAAATGGATAACATTAACAGATCCAAAGATCAATTCTTCATCTGAAGAAGGTTCTTCGTGACATGTTAATTCTGGTTGGGCAATTTTGTAGAATAGTTCATGTGCTTTTGAAATAGATGGCATAAAATCTGTCAGGGTCAAATACAATTTTGGCCTAGACATGAGCTCGTCTTTTTATGACTGCTTTTTTTAGTATAATCCCCACTATTTATTGTAGGATTCCATTTTGGTGAAGGTGGTTTTGTTGTGGTAGGAGTGGAAGAAGACACAATCATTAGTTTCAACTATATACTTAAAATGGAATGATCCTGGTTGATAGTTTTCCTGATCACCTAATCATCATATTTCTGCTTAATTTTAATTTTGACCTCTTGTCGTTCGCCTTCTTCCTATAGATAAGTAGCAGTAACACATACTACATGAGCTGATGAACTTTTTAGTTTTAATTTTATAGAGTCTACCATTTTTTTCAAAAGGTCAATGAGAACAAAACACTCCTAAATGGGGTGTCCCAACATCTGATGAAAGGGACAATAATTCAGATGATCATCATCTCCTTCTTTATTTGGTTCCTTCAGCCATGGAAACTGAACCAAATTGTTTTCTAAGGCTGAGATGATGTATATTAAAAAAATTTCATTCCTAATTGAATATAATTTATTTTTTAATTCCTCAAACTATTTTTGGCTATGATCTCATTGAACATATTGATGAGGTGATCTTTTCTGTTGATGCCCCGGAGCCGGAGCCCTTCAGTATGATGAATGTTTTGAAGCAGAAGCGGGTACATGTGGCTGCTTGAGTTTGAATGTATAAGCTTATGATTTCCCTATCCTTCTCCCTAGTTCTGATAGAATTACATGATTTTTAGGCTTTGTTTCTAAAATCAAGTATTCTATATTTTGAGTGATTGAAGTAAGTTCTCAAAACCCTCCTGTGTATTTCATAGGGAACAATAGTGTCTATAACTCTTCACAATGATTTGTGACACAGATTGGAATCAACTCTTTTTTATGGAGTTCTATACTTAAGGTATATGTAAATCATTTCTATCGGGCAATGAAATATGAATCACTTTCTTTCTACCGTTTTTACAATTGGTAATATATAAACTGACATCTTTGGTAGCGTTGAGCTAAATTAATGAATAAATTTATGATGAAGATCTTCTAATCCATTAATTTATCGAGATTGTAAACTTGTATACCATAAAAATAAGGTCCTTGAAATAACTGCCCAAAAAAACTATGCTTAACAAATTTCTTTTGTTGAGAAGTTCCCTTCGTGGGATCAAAATGAGAAACAAAATGGGTTAACTTTGGTTCTGGATCTCCCTTTTCATTAATGATTGGGAGTGTGGTATTCACAAAATTTGACGGGTTATTAATGTCATCCACCCATTCAGGGTAAGCATTATTTTTCAGCTGAAGTGGTTCATGTCATTCCTCTATAGCTTCTAATCGGGTCATTAATGCCTCAATTGTGTTCATAAGTATTTGGGGAATATAAAAATGAAATGGATTCTTTGTAGGTATAGAAACTAGATATTGAGTTAGTGAAATGACCGGAAAAACCAATGATGGTGGTGCAGATATCTGCTATGGATAACCCACGGGAACAAGCCTATAAGGATGTATATAATCTGGCTTCAATTGTGTGGCTAGTGGAGGAAATTCATTATCTGCATCTGTATTTAATATAAATTTTATTTTCTATAGATCTCATATAGGATGTTCAAGTTCAGGACATCTCCGGGGAGTACGTCTAGGAGAAATTCCCATTAGAAGTAAATATTAACCGAGTCTCTTGAACTCTTTTATTTCCTATTATGGTTGTGCAAACCTCTCTTAAAGAAAAATAAATTGGCCTTCTCCAGTGGAAAAGTGAGATGTAATCTGACTTTTTCCATTCCTCTTATAAGTTGCCTTTTTGAGATTGGGAGTTGGTTATTTGAAGGCATACCTAGATTCTAGGTAATCCTTTGATTTTGTGTATGCACACCTAATTCCTTTTCCTTGGTGTGTACCATAATATGGACAAGAACATCATCTTCTGATTCCCCTGAACTAGACTTAATTTCTAGAGGATCTTTTGTAATGGTATTAATGACATTTACTAATGCATAATGCATCGATGGTATTATGTCAGTGTTTCTGCTCAATCTTCTTCCTTTTTTTTCTTCCACATGACTCTATTCTCATATAGGAAGAATTCCTTGGAACTTTTTGGTGGACAGTAACCCAAAGTGAATCCATGGTTACTTCATTTTTACAATTTTTTTGGCTTCATCCCAAATAAAGTGAAAACTGACTTCCATTAAGGAGGGGATTGCATATGTGAAAAACCATCAGGCGTATAGGTTGGGGCTATAATTGTTCTTCGTCATCAAATCTTTCAACATTGTTGAATTAATTTGAAGGTTGATATAAATGAGCTGCATGCCTTGCATTCTGGGGTCATTCATGATCTTATATGGATGAAATTTTTGCAACTGCTCTTCAGAATTTGGGCATTTTGGTTCAGAAATTTGTTGGTTGCATCATCCGAAAATCAATTAAATCACCTTCTTCAGATGATCATTGTTCTATTTCAGACAATTGCATTCATTAATGCCTGACATCCACTAAACGAGATTCCTGCTCAAGATTCTCATATTCTTGATGTAAAAGTAACTCAAAAACTTCTTTTCTTTGGGCTTGATTCTGATGAGAAATGGTTGAGGCCTGTTCTTTAGTGTACATTTGATTACATAAAAAACCTATTGATTTTGGCTGACCTTTGGCAATAACATTGCATTAAACCACTTTTGGTGGACATTACTGATTTTGGAGTGCAGTAAAATGAAATTCTATATATGCACCCCATATTTTGATATGAAAAGTAGATGGAAAATCCAAAATTCATTAGCATATCCTCTTTAGAGAATTGATACATTCACACTGAAGGGTACTCTACCTTTTTTCATCCTTTGTATGCTGGGAAACTGAGAGAGATTCTAAGTCAATTTGGTGGTGCAACCATTCTACTACCTTTAATGATTTTGATATTCATCATATGGTAATACTTTGGTTTTTAAACGACGAAGATTTTTCTATAAGTTGAAATAGATATCATCAATGCAATAGTCTATCATCAATTTTGGAATGGAAAATTGAGAATTTTCCAATGGCCAAAACATGATTGTTATTTCTCCTTTAGCTAATTGTTTCCTCATGCTTGACACATCTTCATCATCTTTCACAGGAGTTTTCTCCACTTGGTCTGACCAGAGTGGATGCTCTATATTAGAAGAAAAATGTCCCAAGGGAGGTTTGGAGAATGATTGTTCCCTCAATATATCTTTTGGTTGATAAAGTGTTTCACCAATAAATGAAAATTCATCTGGCATGACTGTCCTTGTATTTTCACGGGCCTTGAGAAAGGAGGTCTTTCTCATTGCTACTTTGCCAATTATGAAATTGTTTTTACAATGTGAAATACTACAGTGGAGAGGACATTCATAGCCAATGCCATAATGGAGAGGATCACCATTATGTATTATAGCCAGGGATAAATCTTCTACATTCATGGTCTTCTCAACATATTGAGGGATGTCGTCGATCTCATCGGGAGATAATCAATCTGGATTGAATGGGTTTTAATGAAGAAAGCCTCCATGATAATGTGTCTGATGAGGAACATCATAATTAAAACTACCGCTCCCAAAAATTTGTTAATGAGTGGGTAGGATATTGAGTAGCAATAGATAAATGTAAGAGGGCTTCAAGAACTCCAGCATTAAGAGGATCAAAATCATAGATTGACTCGTGATTTTCCAATAGTGTTTGGTGAGACTTCTTCTTTGATGTTCTCTTAAACTTAGTTGGGGCCACATGCTGGGAAAATTGGTTATCATGGGAAGGAATATGTGACTGCCTTTGATTGATTACCAGAATAGACCGATTACCTATAATTGGAATGTGATTATGTTCTTGATATTATTGTCTGTATAATATGAGGGAGTATGATCCATGACTCTGCTAGACTAGAAAAGAGGTGTGTATCTTCTCCAGGATGGAATACCAATGTGTCGTCCCATGAATGGGGATAGATTTATGTGTATATTCTCTTCTTACTTGTGAAGTTGTTGTATTAATATCCTAGCATGCATCTAGAATATGGAGAGGGATTTGGGTTTTCCTAACATTAGTTATTGGATATGAATGGTGACTTTAGCAACCGAAACAGGAATATATGTCCATTCCATATCTAGACTAGATGTATGGGCCTACTCATATCCTTATTTTCCTATCAATGGGTTTTAACAGTACTCATGAATGGGGGCAGAGAGTTGGGTCTGCCCCGAATTTATCGTCTAAGCTTTCTGACAGAACTCTGAGGGTGCAACCAAATGATAATATTAGAAGGCTTGATGAACATTGGAAGGTGTATGTACCTTCTGGCTATTTCCTATTAAGTATAAATAATTGAATTCCTTCAATACTGGTACATGAGACTACTCATAGAGGTGATGATTGTATGCAGGTGTATGTTTCGGTTTACCAGTTTCCACCATATTAGATTGGCGGGATTCTTTAAATGTAGTCAGATGAGTCTGTTAATTGACTAGTAACTTGTTTGTTAGTGAATGTGCCTATTTACAGTACTCCACTGGGAATATCTAGTGGTATTTGTGAGTTCCTGTGAGACGATCCTGCTAAGAAGCAAAATTAGGATGGATGATTGTATGTTCCCGATTTTTGTTTTCAATCAAGTTAAATTGAAGGGAATTTTTGGAGGAGGTAGAGGTGAGAACCTACACTCTATTAACTAGACTATGTCCTCCACAGTTCATCTTGTATGCACGAGTCTGAAAGTCCTTGGAAAAACGTCCAAAGGCACCACCCCCATCATGTTGGGTGTTCACTACCGCGTGATTCTGGCGGTGATTGCTGATGGGAGTCCTCAGAAATGACTCTATAATTTTTGAATTGAGGCCTTGAGTGGCCCTTTGATCCACCTCCCTGTAGTATGGGAGGGATTTAGAGGGATTGGTTATTGAATTTTTGTGATAAGGACCCGAGATGGTTAGAGATGGTGGTTTCCACTGTTTGCTTCTTGATCATTGTTTGTTGTTGAATAGATGATCGATGAAACTTATTGACCTGGAGGGACTATCGAGCAGCCTCCAAAGTCAGGATTGTATCATTGTGGTGATATTTCTTTACTAACAAATTAGACACGTAGCGTTGAAGAAGTTGGGTTGGATATTATATCTTTATTATGGATGGATATCCATCTTGAGCAGTGGTCGATACTTTCATAGATGTTGTCTTGGAGAAATCAACTTTGGGAATAAATGGAATAAAGATAAGATAAATGGAGACTATGAAAAACTTCATTAAAGAATATTATTTTTTAAAATGTATATAAGAATGATTGATTGATTTTTCTAGCCATCCTTTATTAATTGATAGTATCCTAATAGTTGGGTAACATTATTAAATTTGTTAACGATTCATGTCAGGTTCACCATTTTTGTTTCGTAGTTCCTTGAAATATGTGTTCTAGTTTTAAGAATCATTGTTTCCAGAATGTTTCGATTGGATTTATTCATGGAACCAAAACTTTTCAATGGTTATTTATCCAAAGGGGACCTTCTATCCAAAGATAGGAATTTGTTACGTTTGAGTTTTATGATATTTATGAACATGCATTGGTCGATAGGATGGGAGGTTTGACCCATCAAACCCTTTTGGGGGGAATTATTTTCTACTCTATGACTGTCTTTATAAATTTAATATTTTTTCATGAATCCTTATTAATTCAAAAAGTATGTCTTATGTTTCCCTTGTAATTCACTATAACTTATTAACATGTGTTAAATTTTGAATCATTAGTATGCATTCCAGGTTCTTCATTAATGGAAATATTCGTATGTATTTGAGGTTTTCCATCAATGGTATCCTCTAATATACTTCTTAGAGATTCTTGTAATAATCGTTGTGATGATACTAGTTTTAAAGGCACTCAGTAGGTCACTCATGAATTTATTGTCATCCAGAGAGATGAAGGGTTGTTTTGATCATGGGATCATGCCCATAAGTTAGACTACCTATGTATCCTTGTGAAAAGAATCAGAACCCTCATAGTTCGGTTCCACTGAATGATACACATCATAAATTTTATGGTCATGTGATATGAACCTCCAAGGGGAAGGTTCTTGGTCAACACATATTATGGGACGTACACTGAAGTAGCCCAATGATCTTGGAAATGATATGGGTTTCCAAGTATGATCAGACCCTATTGAGAGTATAGCCCAAGGAGGACATGAATGATTTGAATTGTTGGGTTTGAACTTCATGGAGGCTTCCTACCTATCCCATATGGATTGGTTTCAATACCCAGATAGTTTGATAACTCTCATAGAAGAGTATGGTACTATGAGAGAGATATTTTTGACCTTACATCCTGAAAAGGATGCATTGGATATTTAAGGAATGAATTTAGGGATTATTCCTATAGATGATTCCCAAATTAGGTGAATTATGGTTGGATTATTGATGAGTATGTCCAATGATCTTATGCCCTAATATGGATTCTTATGTATCATGATTATGGTGGGAATCAATGTTCTCATAGTTTATTTAAGTCATTGTTTGTCCACATGTTGTAATTATCACGTATCTCTGAGCCCATGTGTGTCATGATCAGTGTGGGAAACAAGAGGATGTGAATGATTCAACAATTACACTTCCCACTTTTCATCCTCTTATAATGGAAGAGGTACTGTTAACAGTGGTAGAAGTCATGGGAAAGAGCCTTCCCTCTATTGTCATCACATTGTAAAAGGGTCCAATAGAAGGCAGAAGGGGTGACAGTTATGGGATTACACTAGGATGGCTTCTCATGAATTGATCCTGGTAGGGGAGGGAGGCTTCTCCTTTTTTTAAAAGGATGAAAATTAGGTGTAAACCATACCTTCCCTAACAGAAATTTGATGTTTCCATCTCTTTGAGAAGGGCATGCTCGGGACTCAAACCCTTAATCTCAGAACTAGAAACTTCCCAACATTGTTCCTCATAGAACGACCTATGTGACTTTGGATATAAAACCCCACAAACCCTTCATGAATCCTAAACCCATTGTTAAAAAAATGTAGGAAACCTAATTATGTGGAAATAAAAACCCAAATAAGTGACATGTTGATGTTCCTTTCCCAAAGGTCTAATAGGTTAGGAGGTTTTGGTGGAGGTCTCAATAGAATCCATTTCAGACAAGGGATCCAATGAAGATGATTCCTTTACATTAATGGATTTAATTAAGGCTTGATGGATTATAGGATGAAGTGAATTAAGATAGTATGTGAATCAAAGAGGGGTTCCCAAGTAGAAAGGGGCTCACAAGTATGCACATGAAAGTACAATTGGGTGACCTGATATTCACTTAAGTGATGAACAACCTGTATGGTCACACTTTAGTGAGACCTTCCTCAAGACTTCAAGAGTATTTTCAGGTTATCTATGTAGTGGGGTGCTCAATTTCTGATGATTGGAATGGGTGCCGCACAAGTATTTATAAAATGAGGAGATTGGGCACTTTAGGAGTGCAAGTGTTATAGTTTTTAAACACTAAACAGACTTAAGTCTAGTGATCCTCCTTTAAATCCACCTCTCATGGTTTTAATGAACTACCATGAACGTTTCAGATGATTAGGGTGAAGCACTAGGGCTATGAGACCAGTAATATTGCTTCAAAAAAATTCATCCAAACAAATGGGGTCCCTAAGGGTCAATTTATAGGCAAATAGATGACATTGGGTAAAATAATCAAATTGGCGCGTGCAAGTACCTTGTGCACCGAAGGTGTTTTGGTTATAATAGGGTGAAACCATTAGGACATAGAAAACATTATACGGACATTCGTCTCCATCATGGTAGTTCATAAGTGGGATATACGACATATAAGTGTGCGCAAGTAGGATACACGCTAAATGAGTTTTGGCTAAACTAAGGTGGCCAAAAACATATGCCTTTGAAAATCAATGACATTTCATTACGCATTCTGTTTTTTCAAATGGATTCCATTCATTATTTTTTTATAATCTTAGATGGAATGGAGTCTCAACACTTATGCATGTTTAGGAGTGGTTAAGGGTGTGAGGAACCATGATCCATGTCATGTTTTCATCTCTGGGTTGTGAATATCCAAATATTCCTTGTTCTTTTATTGTCTCCATCATAAAGTAATCCTTGTAGTGGTGGTGTGATGAGCTAATTATACCATAATAAAGACATCCATATCTGCTCTTAGGGTGGCTTCTATATTTTTCATATTCCATGAAGGGTGTTGTTCCCATGAATAAATGGACCATTTATGATTTTTAGTTTTGTCTCAGTAGTGTTCGTTAGGGGGGATTTTTGGGTTCATAATATTATCGGTTCGTGTTCCAGGGCATTTTTATTGTTTGGATGCCTCTCCATGGGTTTTCGTCTTGTGTGTTTTGGTTTTGTTGGGGATTCCTTCGTCCTAGTGTCCCACTGTGCTGGATTTCCCTGCCCGTGTTTTAATCCTAGAGATGGAGTTGTTCAATTAGAATTGAGAAAGTGGGTTGAGTTCTGGAGAAGAATTCAATAGTATCTAGTTTTTGTGAGTGTTTTATTCAATTAGTGTGGAATATTTTGGGTTAATTACTCATCCTTAGTTTTTGGGTCTTTTTTATGTTGGACTTTCATTTAATGATCTAGGGTTTTGTTTGGTCAAAGTGGACAAATTGAATGATGTCTGTTCGAAAATTCCCACATTAACACCCCCTCCCCACGAGGGAGATGTGTTCGTGTTTCAAGGATTCTGTGGTAGTGAGTTCGTGTGTTGTAGATAACCCTATAATATTCTTCCCTAAATTATTGGTAGTGGTTTTTCTTGAATTGGTCAAGTGTGACATGTGTTTAGAATGGTCACTATGAGGATTTAAGATTTCTTTTGTTTTGTACAGTCAGGGTCTAGAATTTGTTAACTATTGAATTGTTGACTTTCGGGGGAAAATTATTTTCAGTGGGGGGAATTTTCATACCCAAACCATTACAAATTAATTTATATTATTATTTCATGGATCCATTTAGACTTTAAAGGGATAGGGTTGAGCAGTAGTCAAATTGTTTTTACGTTTAATAATTATAATTGGTTTCAATCGGGTACATGGGAACCCCACGATTCGTGGTAACCATACAGTCGGTCGGTGTTCCCTTTGAGTTACCCACATCATAAAATAATAAATTTTTTGACAATAAAATAATGAAATGTTTAAAAATATAACAATAATAGTAATTATATTGTGTAGATATTATTATGATTATTATTAAATTTTGTTAATGATATTTTATCCAATAAGTTTGTTATTAATATAATTATTTATAATTTTTTTGAATATCAATATTTTTTGAAATGAAATTAATAAAATTATTATTGTTGATTTTGTTGTTATGTTATTATTAATATTAAAATTATTATTGTGATTATTATTATTATTACAATGAAAAAAGGGGAAGATCCTAATCTACTTGAACCCCCCTCTCACTGTGCTTGCACACCCACACCCTCCCCCCCCCCACTTGATCGCTCATCCAGTAGCATACTAGCGACCCAATACCCAGGCCTCCCATTCTTAGGGGTCTGACCTCCCCTTGGTGTGACCTACTGTGTGACCCCTTTTCCCTTGATCTGTCTTGTCTCTGTTGATTCTAACTCCCCTTGGTGCAAAAGGTTGTGTGATACCTCCTTTTGTAGTCGATTCCTTATAGATTCTTCATAAAGGAGGTCTGATTCAATGAGGTTGTACCTTCTTTGATTTCATCCTTCGTCACTTTGGTGATTTTATTCACTTTGGACAACTAATATGGTTTTTTCTGAATATAGGGTTGGATGATAATACTTGGTTTTGTAAATATTCCTTCAATATAATAGGTGAATGATGCCTAAAGACCTGTTGGTCCATGTTACAACATCTGCCACAAAGAGAGAGGTTAATGGACTTGATTTTCTTTAAAGTTGTTGGTTCACGTATTCTTTTAAAAACATTGATGGGGTTTTCACCATTCATTATAGGTACTATTGTGATAATTGAGTTCTTTTAATTTAATAGGATATGTGATGGTATTTTCTGAAAAAATTAAGGTTTTTTATGTTGTAGTTATTGTGTGGAGATAAATTCCATGTGCATGAACTTTTGTGGATGTTTGTGTACATGAGAAGGTGGTGGATGGAGTTAGAAAGCATTGGATCAGCCAATTCGTTGAGGTAGGTGTTTCCATCTACCCCATTTATATATATTTCCATAGGCACATGAATGTTTTTAATTAATTTTGAAATGTTATTTTCACCTCTAATATGATTATCTCTTTATGAAAATGATGGTTTCGTGTTGGTAGAATTTGTAAAAAAATAGGTATTTATGTTCATTTTTGGGAATTGATTAGGTTCAAGTCACCTATGATGTTTTTTTGAATTGAATTTCCTCTTTTATGATTGAATTTTTCCAATTACAAAATGTCTAGAACATTATGATTTTGTGATGGTAATTATTTGTCACTGAATTTGGTTTGGGTAATGTTATGGACTATTGTGTGTGTTAAAGTGCTTCGAAACGAGGTTTTAAGGGTTCCAAAAAGGTGTTGTTGAGTTTTTTTTAATGAATATAAGTGGTTATTTAGTGGAAAGGGTTCACCTAATATTTAAATGTTACATTTTATGTAAGAACATCCATGGGTGTAGTAGGAGAACACATGGGTATGCCCTAAAATAAAGATTGTACTTGAATTGTTGTTTCATGAATATTCGGTTTCCATAATAGATATGCTTCCACTCACAATTTCATGAAATGTTTTCTCCCCATTAAAATAGTCAATCATAGATTAAATGTATTTTGAAAACATGAAAATAAATGTGTTTCTAATGGTTTGGGTCATTTGGCCTTAATGCTTCTTTTGGTGTGAGTAAAATATCGTTAAGGCAGTTTGGTATTTGTGTAGTGTTTTGTGTCTGTTTTTTGGAACATAAGGGCATGTTTGGCTTGTTTAATACAAAACAGTTCTTTTCAATATTTTTGGTTAAATTCATTGGACATGTTGACTTAAATTCTCAGTTGTCACCTCTAACTCAATGATGATGTTTTTATAAACTTTTAGAATGGACTAAGTTTTGGAACATGTGTGAGCACTATTTGAATATTCAAGTGGTTTGTGAAACGGTATAAAATTTCATGTGAAATGATGTCTTGGTGGGGCATCTAATAAAATGATGTATACATGTATATATATATATTTTGGGAATCTCACTTGGATTGATATCCCTTTATTGGTTATCGTATTGGATATTTGTGACTGGGGTATCCATGTACGTTGATTACAGGTAAGGTGAGCCACATGTGTGAGGGAATCCAACATACAATACATTACTAAAAACATCACGTGTTAATGGGTGTATTTTAGAGGGTTGATTGATGATTTATGATCAACACTGATTATATTGGTTGTTACCCCCTAGATTTGATGTTATTCCAGGAGGGTTGTGCCACAAAATTGGTCAGTTGAGGGAGTCTAGTTGGTCCTAGAATTAGAAGATTCACCAAACACGAATATGTGGTTATGAACTAAGTACATCTATTGTTCTTCTATGTATGATTATGAACTCCCATGGTTATAATATTATTTCATTTTTATTTTTTAATTTAATTATTATTTTATTTCCAACCTGTTTTGTATATTTATTTCTTTTTATCATATCATTGTTATTACTTCTTTTTTGATTTTTTTTCAATTGTAAATTGGTTATTGAAATTATTTATATTATGGTTCATATTTTAAAAATGAAAAAAATGACTTTTTTATATAAAATGAAAACCCAACATTGTAATATATTTTAAAACTAGAGTACTCGGACTGCTATGGGAAAGGGAAATTTTTTATTTATTGCTTTATTTATGTAATCTCTACTTAGAATCTTGGTACTCATTGTTATCTTATCTTTTATAAGGTAGGTTCATCATTTGGGTTCAAGATCCTCGTCCAGTTGCTCATTGTTGGAGCATGTTCATTTTTTGGGGTTGGTGGTTTCCAAGATTTCGTAATGAGAACTTGTGGTAGCGGTTCAGTTTTCATTATTTAGTTTCTAGTTTATTTAGTGGTATTCTGTATCTAAATGTATATTATATATATTAAGTATGTTTTTTGGTATTGTCTTTTTTTTTGTATTTCTGAATATTGACATAGTCTTTCATGTTTTATTTCGGGCTTAATCTATTCTCAAATGTATGTTATGAAGCATGATCCTAGTTTGTGTAGCACCACCCATTTAAGGTATATATCCTTTTTATACCTTCTTATATGGTCAATGTGCATGAAATGAGTTTGGAAGAATATTGGATAGTATGGAATGGTTTTTGAAGGTTTTGGAGGCTTTTTTTTGGATTCATGGTTAGAGCACAGTTAGGGAAAACTATGCTGAATTCCTCAGAAACCATTCAACTCGAGGTAGTGGGGTTCCATAAATATTCCCCACAGTTTATCTAACTGTGTGAGGAGGCCATGCGATATTCCATTGAGGAAGTATCATGCAAAAATATAGGTCATGGTTTTCCTAACTGTGCATGCTTACTGTGCCACCCATTAATTTTTTTTTATATTAGGTAAGTCAGGATTCACCCAAACTCAAACATTTCTTCCCTCATACGAACTCTATGTGGGATTTCTTATTCTCAAGGGCTATGCGTGCTCTCCCACTCATTTGATAAGGTATTTGAAGGGGTATCAATGTTTTTTGAAGGTGGTTTCTTCCAATGAATAGAATATATAGTCGTTTTTGTGGAGATTTTGTTGGATTTATGTTCTACTCTCTTATGGGTTGATGTTTCTGGAACCATAAATGTAGGTGGCTTCTCTCTTGACTCAATTTTGATTAAACTAGTGAATTTGGATGAAAATAATTTTTTTCTTCAAATTCATTATGATAATTATCGGAGAAACATTTTGGATATCCATTAGGTGTTGATTTGGGGATTTGGGGAAAATGGGTTATTTTTGAAAAAAAGGGTTTTGTTGTGTTATTTTGAAATGTTGATTTTAAAATTGCTAGTGTAATGATTATGAAAAATGTTTTCTGATATATTGTTTTAATTAATGATGTTGTTTATTTAAATGTGGTTGGTCTTGGAAAATGGTTAAATGGTGTTTTCAATAAATGGGTGATATATTGAAGTGAATTGGTTTGTTGGAATTCTTGACATTCTTAAGGTTTTGTTTAGATATAGATAAATTATTTCCATAATGGAATGATCATAATGTGATATAATTTTTGTTGGTTAAATATTATGGATATTTTGAATTGTGTGTGTGAAGTGGGTAGGGAGTACAACTATAAGAAGATGGTGGATAGTGGAATGAAGGGACACCATCAAAATATAAGTGGGTAAGAAGTTCAACTATATTGGGGAATGGATAACAGGCATTGAAGAAAGTGCCATCATGTTTTTTTACCAGTTGGGTGTGTGAGTCATCATTGTATGATTGTTTGTTATATGCAATGAAATATGGAAATGGTTATTCTAAATGAAATAGTTTATGGTTTGTGGCATGGTTGTTCTGGATTTCCATTGGGTTGTGGGAATTTGGTTGAAAATGTCATGGAGAATTAGTCTTTGGAATGTTATAGGTTTTTGAACAATTTAATGTTTTACATAAACTATTTTATATAAATGTGAAAATAGTTTAATACCAGTGGAATGTGTAAGGAATTCATTTGGAGAAATCACACTGTATATTCTTACTCACTCTTTCATTTTCACTTGGGTGGTTTTTCAGATATTGTTTTTTGAGTTATATGTATGAGTAAAGCATCTTATTTTTTTAGTAGTTCGACATGATGGTCGGTGATGTTGTGGTGATTGGAGCATGGATCTTAGTGTGGAGGTATGGATGGATTATAAGTTCATTGGGTTCTTGTTTTGTAGTCTTCTTCTTGGTACTCTAATACATGGTTTGAATGTATTGGCATTTGGGAATTGTTATGGAATAGTTTGGTTTTCTTTTTCCAATATATGGGTTGCGCTGCTTGTTGACATGAATCATGTAGTTTGTCAAAAATGGTTCATTTGGTTAGTTTTATTCTACGGAAAAAGACTATTCCATAATTTTTCTTGAAGCCCTTGGCATTTATTACCTCCATTTTGTGCCTTGGGAATATCGTTTGAGAATGATTACAATTCCTCCACCCTCCCAAGACAATCAGATGGAGCGGGATATTACAAATGGTATTGGTTTTTCGGTCCTTAGTTGTTGAGTGAAGGTAGTTATTCGTTCATTTTGTGTTGATTGTACATCTGGGTGTTGACATTCATTATTAGTCTATTTCCAGTGTTGGGATGTTTTCCAGGCATAGGATTTTCTAAACATGTAATGTATAGTATAAATGGTTGTAGCTAACCAATTTATGTTGAACATCAAGTTACATGCATGAGAGGTACATAAGTGTTTGTGAGACACTTATAAGAAATTGAAATCTCATTGTCGTGGGTGTATTCAATAGATGGGCATGATATAAATGGTAGAAATTACTTCCCTATAGAATGAATACTTCATGGGGGTATAATGATTTATGGTGTAATACGAATGTGTGGATTTTGAAAATATGAATTGTTTTTTAAAATTTAAGGATTTGAATCATGGAAACATGGGGTATTTTGGAAATGTGAACGTTCCGAAATCTTGGTTGTGATAGTTACATTGTATTGAATTTGAAAATTCTATACCCTTTCTTGATAATGGAGTGAGACTTATGGTTGTTTTTTTATTGATAGAAATGGAATCAGGTAGGCGTCGTAGAGACAAACCGGAGGAATATGCTAAAATGTGGTTTCAGATAAGCCCCATGGGAACCAGAAGCTAGCACGGAGTATTGTGCAATATTTTCTAGATGTGGAAAGTGGGAATAAAGTTTATGAAACAAACCAAGTGGATCTAGTTATTTAGTTTAAAAGGCAGAATCTAACCATGTTTAAGTGTGATTTGAAGCCTTAAAAGGCCAAAGTGTTGCTGAATTGAATGAATATGATAATTGATTTTGTAGGATCATCAGAAAAGATAAATGTGAAATTATCAACATACACGTTGAATTATCATTCCCATCAGTGGTTTGAATTTGCAGTCCACGATGGGATATACCAAAGAGTAACATAGGAGGTTTTGGATGAATTTTTTAATATAAAATTATTCCCTCATACATTTAGAATTCAATTTATAATAGATTTATTCGGTTTGAATTAAGTGAACATGTTGGTAATAGAATAAGCAGCTATGTTTATGAACATAGTGTGTTTAGCACTAGAGGTGGTAGGTACTATGTCAACGAAAACAAATTTTTTTTCAACTATGCTGAAGAAGGAAATTTGGTCCAAGATAACGGTGATGTGTATAGATGATTATAAGGAAATAGTGAATAGAGATACTATGGATGAGAGGAATATTTTTGTGGCTATAGGCTGGGGAAGTATGTTGGTACCCATGGTAAATAGTTGGAACTCGATTGCTGGGTTCAAGTGGAAGTGGGACACATATTTCTATGTTGGGATTATTGCTAAGAATCAGTCTGCATGATTTTTGAATCTTCCTTCGAAACCTCAGTGTAAGCCATGATGGTTTGAGTGTGGCTTGACGAGGAACATCAAGAGAGATTATATGGTACAACATTAATCTTATCATAATTTAAATTAGATTTAGAAGCTGCAACATTATTGTCATAATGATCCGAGGTCATGAGTCCATGACACTCCTCAAGATAAAATTGTGTTGTATTCCTCTATGGTATGGGGTAGAAACACACGCATCAACAATAGAGTAATGTTAGTCATAGTGATTCGAGGAAATCTATGACTTCTTAGTTGGGACATAAAGAGTATAGTGTAGAAAGAAATAAATTGATCATATTTGAACATGTTGTGGTGTATGATTATTCGGGACCATCCATAGTTTGAGGTATGATTATCTTAAATTCAATAGTGATGAAAGCAATGTTTTATATTGGAGCCTCACAATTTTTTATTTCATTATACATTGTTGATTTGTTGGGCTTACTTGTGGAAATGATGCATTCTTTTTTGAAACATAAAACTCTTATGGGTCAAAGAGAGTGTCAATCCATCATTTATAAAAATGTTTCTTAGTCATGGATGGCCTTGAATTTATGTGGGATTTCTCAGTGCATGAGATAGATTCTTATGAAATAATCTTGGGAATGGATTTGTTGGAGATGTTAAAGTAAAAAATTTGATTCCTATACATGAACGGTTAGTTTCACGATGGTGTAAGGCATTGAACATATAGTTATAGGGGAGAATAATGAAGAGTTGGGTGAAATATATTTTTTAGAACTAGTTTTTTCCATGATATCGTATAATTTAGCAACATTGTCATTGGCATAAGTGGAAGAAACGGAGGAAAGAGTTTTTCCAGTGGTTATTGATCAGTTTATATATTTCATTCCCAAAGAATTTTTAGGGTTGACTCCTGTCATAGAAGTTGATTTTATGACTGATATCCTTTTGGGGAAAAGTCATATCTCACTTCTATATTACCTAATGGAACCAAGTAAATAATGGGAATTAAATGTGCGGTTAGAGGAGCTAGAAAAAAAAGCTTCATCCATCCAAGCACATCTCTATTGGAAGCACCATTTTTTGTTTTTTATAAAGGAGGATGGAACTCTGTGGATTTGTATTTATTATCATAGACTTAATCTAGTTATGATAAAGAACTGATATCCACATCCATGCACTGATAATTTTATTGACTAGTTGAGGGGAGATTAGTGGTTCTCTAAGATTGACTTGTGGTCAGGATATCAAAAATTACGGGTATGGAAGAAATATATCCACTAAGTATCTTTCATATATAGATATGAACATTTATAGTATGTGGTTATTCCCTTTAGTATAACTAATGTACCAGAGCTGTTCGTGGATTCGATGAATCAGATATTTCATAGATATCTTGATTATTTTGTGGTGGAATTTGTTGATGATATACTAAAACATTTGAGGACAAGGGTAGGTCATGATTATAACATGGAGACAGTGTTGGGGATCTTCAGATATCATCAGTTGTATAAAAAACTATCAAAGGGGGACTTTTAGATAAAAGAGGTTCATTTTCGGGGCCATGTTAATTCTGAGAAATGTTTTCATGTTGATCTAGAAAAGACAGAGGCTGTTATCTCCTAGACCATCCAGTGAATGTTTTTGAGATATAGAGCTTCAATGGTCTAGCTGGCTATTATTGGCATTTTGTTCATGATTTATCATGATTGGAATCATTGATGACATCATTGAAAAGGAAAAAAATGCCCATTACAATGGGAAGTGAGTTGTTAGAAATTCATTAAAGAGATAAAGGGTCGCCTTAAATATTAAACAATATTTGTTTTTCCTGATCTAGGGAAAGGGTACATGGTGTATTGTGATGCATCAGGATTAGGGTTGGGGTGTGTTCTCAAACATGGGGATAATGTTGTTTCATATGGCTCATGGTAGTTTATATTTCATGATAAGAACTACCCAACACATGATTTGTAGTTGGAGAAATTGGTTCATGGTATAAAAATGTGGCACCATTATCTCTTCTATGAGAAATTCATGGGGTCCACAGATCATAAGTGTTTAAAGCATATTTTCTCATAAATGGATTTGATCTTGATCCAAAATAGATATATAGAATATGTCAAGTTGTTTGATTTTGACATAATGTACATACCAGGTAACTGAAATTAAGTAGAAGATGCATTGAGTAGAAAATCATATACTTAGGTGGTGAAACGAGAATCAGATCAGTGGTAGTTGATGTCGGTAATAGTCGACATGTGGTTAGAAAGTGAGGACCGAGGTGAATGAGTGGTATTCTTTCTGGTTTTGTTCATTTCTAAATTTACTGATATGGTAAAAAGTGAATATTAATTAGACTCTAAATGTATGACGATGAGGTTGAGAATTAGTGTTGGGGAGACTACTGAGGGATATGAACTAAATTGAAATTCATTTTGTTTTTGTAATTGGATGGTGGTAGTAGTGGCATGTCAATAGTAAATTCTTATAGATTATCATAATTCTAGGTGGGATGTACATCCTTGATTTCAGAATATGTATAAATCATTGAAAGCATTGTTTTGGTGGGATTCTATGAAAAGAGATGTGGCTGAGTTTGTCTCAAGATGCATGACATGTCATCAAATCAAGTAAGAGCATTAGATGCCAGTAGAAATTTTGAAATTTTTTCTTATTACAATTTGTATGTGGGTGGATATAACGTTGTATTTTGTGACAGGTCTCCCGAGAATAGTCCAAAAACATGATTCCATATGGGTGATTGTGTATCAGCTCACAAAGATGGCCTATTTCATACTGATTCATGAATCTGAAATAGTGGAGGATATATCCAAATTATAAACTCAGGAATTGTTAAAGATTCCTGAGATTATAGTTTTGATTTTATCAGATAGATATGTTAGGTTCACATGTCTTTTATTGAAATCCATACAGCAAGCCCTTGGGATAAAGTTGACGATAAGAACAGCATATCATCCTTAGACGGATGGCCAATCTGATAGGATGATAAAAACATTATAGGATATTATAAGTTACTGAGTGATGTATTTTGAGGGTTAATGTGAGGATCACATAATTTTGTTGGAGTTTTCCAATAATAAAAATTATCATGTTTCAAATCATATGGTTCTGTTTGAGGTATTGTATGGGTTTCTCTATCATTCTCCACTATGTTGGGTGGAAACGAGTGAGACTTTGATGATTGGACCGAGCCTTGTCCAAGAAAATACAGAGAAGATAAAGTTATTCATAAAGTGGATGGAGATGGATCAAGGTGATCAGAAATCATATACGGACCATCATCTATTACCATTTTCTGTTCGATGTGGGTGATAATGTGTTTTGGAGATTCTCTCTTAGGTTAGGACATCGTCGGTTTGGAAAGAATGGAATATTAACTCCAACGTACAATGGTGCATTTGAGACAATTGGGCAGATTGTAGATGTGGGTAATTTTTTTTATTTTCCACAATTGTTTAGAAATGTTCACAATGTGTTTCACGTTTCACATTTGAAAAAGTACCAGCTGGATTGTGACCACGTGATTCGTTAGGATCATGTTTTTTCTAGAACCGGAGCCTATTTGGTGCATGTGCCAATGTAGATTGTTGATAGGCAAGACAATGTCATTCATCATAAAATCATTGGTTTATTACATGTTCTGTGGTATCATGGTCATATTTTGGAGGAGAATTTGGAGTGAGATAAATAGACGGTTGAGTAATGGCCCAAGCACTTTCTGTAATGGGATGGTTCCCTACATTCCATAGACAAAAAGTCTAGTGGTGGGGAGAATGTGTTACCCCTAATTAAAGGTATGTATCCTTTTAGGGATTTTTTTATTATATTGGTTTAGATGAGTTTAGAATATGTTAGGAGTGTTTTTAATGGTTTAGGAAGGTTTTGGAGGCCCTTTTAGGGCTGCACGGTTTGAGCACGGTTTAGGGAAATCCTACAAAATTCATACGAAACTGTGAACCACGAGGAAGTGGGGTTTTACATGGTTTACACACAATTTTCATTACCATTATAGGAGGCCATGCAAAAATTATTCAAAGGAGTAGCATCCACATGGGTAGCGCATGGTTTTCATAACCGTGAGAGCTAACCGTGTGGCCCATTAAAAATGTTTTTTTAATACGGGGTAAGTCGGGATTCCCATTAACTCCCTCATTTATTTTTCCAAATGAACCCTATGTGGTATTTCCTCTTCTCAAGGGATAAGGGTTCTCTACCAATCGTTTTGGAAGGGATTTGAAGGAAAAATAAGGTGCTTTAAAGGCGATTTCTCCCATGTAAGAGAATCTAGAGTGGGTTAAGTGGGGTGTTTGCCAGATTTGTGGTGCAGTTGCTCATGGGTTGATTTCATGAGAACCCTAAATTTATGTGCCTTATCTCTCGAATACATTTGGTTAGAACTATTGAGTTTGGATTAAATTACTTGGTTTTCTAGAAATTAATCGTGATAATGATGTTCAGATCTTGTTGGAAACCTATTTGGGGATTATTTGGCAAATTTGGGGAAAATTGGTTATTTTTGAAATAGGGGTCTTTGTTGTGTGATTTTAAAATGATGATTTTAAAAAAATTTGTGGTTATATAATGAAATTTTTTTTGTGGAAGAAGGTATTCAATAATGTTTTTTTATTAAACTTTTGTTGGTCATGGAAAATGGTTAAAGGTGTTTTTAATAAATGGGGGATATATTGAATTGAATTATTGTGTTGGAATTATTGATACACTTATGGTTTTGTTTAGAGGTTGAAAAACATTTGGCATAATGTGGTGAGCTTGATGTGATATACTTGTTTTTGGTTCAGTATTATATATTGTGTAATTTTTGTACCTGATGTTGGCGGGGAGTGACACTATTAAAATAGGATGGATAGTGTATGGAAGGGACACCATCACAGGATAAGTGGGTGGGATGTACCACTAGATTGGGGATATGATAACATGCTTGGAAGGAAGTGACAATAATGTTTTTTACCATTTGGGTGTGTGGGTAACCATTGTATAAATGTTTCTTCTATGATATGAAATATGGAAATGGGTGTGATAATGCGAAATGATAAATGATTTGTGACATGGTTTTTGGTCTTTTAGTTGTATTGTGGGAATTAGGGAAAAACTTTCTTTGAAAAGGAGTGTTTTGATTTTTGTAAGTAGTTGAAATATTTAATGATTTATATAAATATTTTTATGTAAATGTACTAAACGTTTTATCATAGTGGAATGTGTAGGGAAGTCATTTGGGGAAATCCTACTAAATATTATTACTCACCCTTTCTTTGGAAGTTGGGTTATTTTGTAGATGTTGTTTTCAGGACGTAGGTAAGAGTAAAGCATCGAATATTACAAGTGGTTCGACATGATTCTTGGTGATGTTGTGGTGCTTAGAGCATGGAGCTTGCTATGGAGTTATGGATGGTGTCATTTTTCTTTAGGGTCTTGTTTTGTAGTCTTCCACTTGGGACTCTAATAAATGGTTTGGATTTATTGAAATTTGTCAACTGTTATATAATACTTTGGTTGTATTTTGGAAATTTATGGGTAGGGTTTATTATTTACATGCATCATGTAGTTTGTTGAAAATGGTTTGTTTGGTTGGTTTTGTTATAAGGTAAAAATTGTTCACCAATTCTTCTTGAATCCCTCGGAATTTATTTCCATCCTTTTGTGACTTGGGAACAATGATTAAGGCTGAGAAGTATTCCAACTCCATCTCAATCTAATAGTATGGGGTGGGATGTTATAGTATCCATTCTGGGGGGATTGGGAATAGCACTCGGGACATGCAGCAGACCGGTTCAGGTGGCCGGGAAATGGTCAGCCCATCTTGTTTCATGACAGTAAGGGACTTTTTCTACAATTATGGTACTGTGAAAAACCCATGACTAAAATGTTTTTATGAATAGAACTATATTTCATATCCATAATGTTATGAGGGAACCAGATTACATGTTCATTATGTTATGCATGAAGTTGAAAACATTTTCATTATGTTATGTTTTGACCCAGAATTTAGGTCAAAAGTGTCATGTGTGAACTTAATTACATGTTCACAATGTTATTTGTGAGAGTTATTACATGTTCAAAATGTTATTAGTGGACAAATATTTCATGTCCATAATGTTATGTGTGGACCAGGTTTCATTTCCATAAGATAATGCGAGGGTCTGATTTAATTTCATTATCTTAATGTTTTAACCTATATCTATTTTTACACTTTAACAATGTTATATTCTATTTTGTATACTAAAAATTCATTGATTTATGATAATTTTATGAAATCATGTTTCATGTTATTATATTGTATTATGACTGAATTATTGTAAATTGCAAATATTTATCCCATGAATCATGATTTTGATATTTGATATTCGGGGTATTCTTTTAAAAGGTATTGATATAGTTATCATAACCTTATGTTCATTAATAATTACATATCTATATTTCTTACCATTAATGATAATCTTAGCTCAGAAATTTTTATATTTTCATTCCACTAGTTATAAAGAATGGTTTCAATAGGGTATGTTTGTAAATAGTAATAAATTTTAATAAATTTTTGTTAGTCATTTAATTTGTTTGACTAATTTGAGATTATATTTTCCCTGATTCGAAAAGATATAAAATATTTTGGACCCCAGGTGTGTGTTTTTGTAATGTATTTAATACTGATTTGAAAAGTTAAAATATTCATTTATGAAAATCTAGGGTCGCAATATTAGATATCAAAGGAAAGTAGAATTTATCCTTTGTATAATAGGATGATAAAAACAGAGTCAAATACCTCTGGATATTGATATGGGTATGTCTAGGGATCTCTTTAAATAATTCTATGGATGAATTAATGTATTGAAAAAATTCGGTGAATTTTATTAAAGGATAGTGTGAGTTGATTCCTAGAAATTACCTCTCTGTGGGGATACTACAAGTGGATGTAGATCTAGAACATAAGTCCCTTGGGGTGCTACCCATGAAAACAATTATTGAGATAGACTCAATTTGGAACTGGTGCATTAAAACTAGATTGAATGTCATTGTAATTATGACGAATTATTTTTTATGGAACATGATTAAAAATGTTCAACATAAAAGACTATCAGACTTATCAACTAAAATTATAAAACATTTCAATATTATTTTAGGATGAGGATACCATTGATAGATGAATTTTTGGTAACCAATGTTTCAATAATGTTGGAATAAACTTCCAATTTAATATATCACAGCAACATGAAGATTATTTAACAATGGGATTAGAAGACACAAAGCGAGTAACAACAATGTGAAAATGAAAATTTTAAATAATAAAATGGATGGGAATATTTTTCCCAATTAGATTTCATTGACTACATAATGGTTTGTATGTTAAAAGTATGATAATTATATATAAAATAACATATGGTAAAATATAATAAAGAAACTTAGTAAGGTTTTACAAGTAAAAGTTTTATTTCTGATGATAAAGAGAATAAAAAAGAGGTGTGAATAGAAAGATGAACAAATGAAAAATAAATTGATAATGGCATAATAGTTTTATAAGGAAGTGTATGATCATTTGATACTTCAATTAGGACACAATTATTATGATATATATAAGGATTGTTCAGATTATGTTTTTTCTCTATGATTTATTTGAATATGTTGAATGACGCTGATGCCCAAAAAAATTTATATGTTGGAAAAGCTATATTTTATGTAAAACACATGATTAAGGGAATATAAGCCTTACTATCTTCTCGATATTGATAAAAATGGTGTTTAGTTTTTATAAATAGATTTTGTATTATATTAACATAAATTTCATAGTAATTCTTACCTTTATATATATATATTAAATTATTTAAATTTTTTTATGTGAATATTTATGGAGTTCACAAATTTTTTGGAATTTATTAAATATATCCAATAATTAGGGTTCTATATAATTAACTAAGGATCATTTATGTTTTCAATTTTTTATAATTCTTGTTATTACAATGTTTCACGAAAATAAATGATGTTGTGTCACGAACCAGCCCGGGTCGACCCTGAACCGGTCCCCCGAGCCGGTCCGCGGAAAGTCCCGAGGAGCGTTCCCGATCCCCCCGGGATGGCAACAAGTGCCGGGCATTGAAACTTTAATCGTTGGGAACGATTTCAGCCCAAACTAAAAACAGGATCGAAAGAATGAATATAAACTAAACAAACCGAAAAACACTAAAGACATGAACAACTACACCATTACATACCTCCATGTGACCTCACGGGTCACCACCCAACAACAACCAACGTCGCTCCCACACTGAGCGACTCAAGCAGGAGAACCTGAACACAAGGAACCTGCAACTGAAAAGGTAAAAGATAGGCGTGAGCACAAAAGTACTCAGTAGGTGATCCCGACAACAAAACCCAAAGCACTTCCAGTAAATATAGAATCTACATAATCCAGGTTTGAACTATAATGTATAAAAGTAATTTTTCATAATGCTTTACTTGAAAATAAAATGCGAGACATTTCCCTTATTCTTTTTTTTTCGAAAGTTAGTTCCATTTCATTAGTTTTAAACTCATTCTGAAAAGCAAAGTGTTACATTTTCAAACCTCACCCAAAGAGAATAAATCATTTTTCATTTGAAAACCATTTTCCCCAAAGTCCAACAGTATAGGCTGTGAGATATGACTGAAAGCAAACAAGTAGGGAAAACGAGTGCAAGTAAAGGTAAACAGGCAAGGAAAACCAAGTGCAAGTAAAAATAAACTAGAAGTTATCAGCAATAACCATGGGCGATCCTGAACTTCCCTAGAAAACCCCTGGACGTACTCGGGTTCAGACTACCTGCCAGCATGGTACTCCACAGTCAATAACCAACTGGCCGCCCTAATAGCCAACCAGTGGCACATCCCACCTGGCTTGTCCACAACTCCAGGGGGTACCAACCCGTCTAATCAGGGTTAGCAAGCAACCGCCACTCGATAATCTACAAGACGCCCAGGAACCCATAGTGGTTTTTGTAACACTGTGTAAGTGGGAGACCCTCGCACGCATGACTCATCTCACCGCACTTGCCAACCCCTTACACGGACATCGCTACACGACACCCCTCGAAGGGAAGTCCCCCTGTAGAAATTCCCTCACAAGTACGTATATATATATATATATATGTAAAAATCACTTCACATTTATTAAAGTTCCAACCGGGCCATCATATCATTTACATTTTTAACATTTTAAACTAAAACATTTCCAATGGGATGTGACACACGCCATGCCATTGAAAACCAGAAACACACTTAGAACATTATTTAAGAATCTCATATGGGCATATTAAACCCGAAACACACTGGTTCCACAAGTAGAATCATTTTCCAATATCCAAATGCACCCCACTTTTATTAAGAGCCAAACGGGCCTTAAATAATTTTTTTTCAAGGGACACCATTTCTCAAATGAAATCCAAACTTTTGTTCACGCGACAAAGGAAAATATTTCTCGTCAACCAAGAACCACACTTTAAATTTCCAAAATCAAGTTTAAAGGTCATACGGTCATTTTCTCTAATCCAGGTTCTAAGAAACACCTTTTTCATTAACAATACATCTACAAATTTACACACGACAAAAACATTTCAAAACACAATTTAACATGACTTTCATTATTCAGGAAGAACCATTTAGCAATACTACCATGGAAGCACACAACTAAATCCAAGAAGGACACTTTCAATGAAACGCTAGAATTAAAAACACCTTTTATCATCAGCAGATCACCACACTATAAAAACTACTTAATATTACTTTTAAAATTACTGAAATTCAAAAAAAGGCAAGGAATAAATAAATTCTTAATTTAAAGGCGAGTGCAATGGGAGACCTACCTCAAGAACCAAGCGCGACGGTAAAACGACCTTGGAACCAAGGCGCGATGACACGACGTGTGTCTGAAGCCATGTGATAAAGTCCAACACTCTCGAAACTGAGGCGCGGAGACGGCGGAACCTCGGAAACAAGGAGCAGGGATGGCGCTCTCTCGGAGACGCCCTGCGCAGGTCCTAAAATCCTAAACCCACCAAAAACAAATATAAATTGATGAAGAAAACCCCTAACAAAGCACAAGTAAATTCCAGAGTAATAATAATGTGAAAATAATAACAATAATAAAAATATTAATATTAATAATATGCTAGTAAGCATAATAATAATAATAATAATAATAATAATAACAATTTAACCTAATTATAATATATTAATAATGTAATAATATAAAATAATATTAACATTATAATATTAATAATAATAATACAATAACAATAGCATAATAATAATAGTAATGTAATAATAATAATAATAATAATAACATGATAACAATATGATAATAATAATAAAGTAATAATTTAATAATAATAGTAACAATAGTAATATAATAATAATATAATAATATTAACTTAATAATGATAATAATAATATAATTATAATAAACATATAATAATGATAATAATAAAAATAGTAATAATAACATAATATAATAATAAAAATAACAACATAATATAATAATAATTAAAACAATAATAAATATATTCATAATAATAATAATAATAATAATAATAATAATAACTATAACAATGATGTAATAAGATTAATAATATTATTAAAATAATAATAACAATAACATAATAATAATAAAATAATTATAAGATTATTAACATGATAAAAATAATAATGTTATATAAGATTAACTAAAAATAAAAATAAAAACAAAATTACGGAGGGGGAGGGTTGCGGAGCAGCGAGTGAGGCCGGACGGGGGAGAGGGAGCCAGGACGGCGTCGAGGGCGACGCCGGAGCAGCAGGGCGGCGGCTTCTGGGTGCGGCGAAGCGGGAGGCCGGGTGCGGGAACCAGGGAGGCGGGAGAGGGGGAGCAGCGAGGCGAGGCCCCGGGGGAGAGGGCAGGGGTGCGCCGGGGCTGTTCGCCGGAACGGAGGGGGTCACCGCCGGAGGGGGTGCAACGGCAGCGCACCCGGGCGGAGGCCGGGATGAGCGCAGGCAGCGGCGACGGTTGGGACGGGGAGGTCGAGACGGCGGCTGGAGTCACCGGAGGCGGCGGGAGCAGGGCCGACGACGGAAACAGGCGGAGGAGAGGCGGCAAGCCGGTTCGGCGGATGGCAAGAGGGGCGCGACGGTCGGGGTCGGCGCAAGGCGGAGGAGTCGGGGAAAGTGGGATGCGGGGAAGGTCGGGAAGGCGCAGCGAGCGCGGAAAAAGGGAAGGGGTCGGGGGAGCCGGGCCGAGGCCGGGACGACGCGGGGGAGCCGGGACAGCCGGCGGCGCGTCGGCATGCACAGCGAAGAGGAAACGGGCCGGAGAGGAGAGAGAGGGAAAGGGGAGAGAGGAAGAGAGAGTGAAAGGGGAGAGAGGAAGAGAGAGAGAGAGCGCCACATGGGGGGAGGACGTGATTTGGGTTAGGGAGGGGGTTTAGCTTAGGTTATATACATATATATATAATAATAATAATAATAATAATAATAATAATAAACTTTATAAAAAAAGGTAAACAAAATTTATAATAATATTAATAGTAATAATAATAATAAAACTTTATAATAATAATAATAATAATAATAATACAACAATAATATAAATAATAGTATGAGAATAATATTAATAATAATATATATAAAAATAATAAAATACTATAATCATAATAATATACTAATAATAATATCGAGCATAAGTAATTCAATAAAACAAAACCTAAAAATTAATAACACTTTATAGAAATAATAAAACTTTATATTAATAATAAAAACATATAATAATATTAATTTTAATAATTAGAAAATTTATAATAATAATTATCTTAAATAAAAAATTTAAAATATTAAAAGCATTTGAAAATAAACGTTTGCGCGCGCGTGCGCGCGCTCACACCCCCATATATAGATATAGACACATATACGTATATTTAAACATATACAAACATATATATATATATATACATATAAACATATACACACATATATACATATATATAAACATATACACATAGATACACTATATATACATATATATATATACATATATAACATAATGTATTAAGGTATATACACACACATATATAGACATACTTATATATATACTTATACACAAGAAACAACTACAATAATAATAACGCGACTCAAATAGTAATAATAATAAAATGTCAACATAACAAATTTAATATTTAAAACGCCGGGTGGACACATCGTCACCCGGGCCGAACGCACGATCACCGCTAGCGATGCGATGACCGCGCACCGGTGCGAAACCACCAATTACAACTAATCTTCGAAAAATTTAAACCGGGACCAAGAAAGGAGAAAAATTACGGACGTCCGCGGTCGAGGTGTGACAATTCTCCCCACCACAGACACTTTCTGCCCCCAGAAAGTCACCAGGCCAAAGGTCGTCAGATTCAGGTCTATGCCCCAACGGAACTAAAGGAACCAGAGAGAACTGATAATCTCGGGGATGACCTTACTCTGCATAGGTCACACCCGACCGATTCAAGAGAAAACTGGGGTCCGAGATCGAGGGGAGAACACGAAGGGGTTCTCCCCACCACAAGAACTTAACTAGTGCAGAAAAGTTGACCATCTAGATAGAAACCCCTAGGATAAAGGGGGGTAGACGCGGGAACTCCCAACCGATTCGAACCAACTCTTATAGCACGAGCGAAAAACAACCCCTTCGTCGAAACGTTGAACCCACGACCAAAGTCAACGACCTTCAACACTAGGGGGAAAACCCATGGAAAAGACTTAACCATACACCGAGTTGAAAACATGACCCATTGAAAACCATGAAATATAACCACATCTGACGAGCATTGCTAAACTAAGTTCAACCCAACGAGGGGTCAAACACACTTTTAAGAAAGACACATGATTCAGAATATCACATCCACACAAACCGGTCTGCTTTGATTATAATAGAACAAGTCCATCATTACTTCATATCAAAACAACATGCTTACAAAGATACTAAAACCTTAACAGCAGCGAACAAGTACAAAAAGATATTAATTGTTCCACCGTAAATACGAAAAACCTAACCTGGACTAAGGCTTCACAACCCTGGGAACTCCTGACTGTGCGCGAGCTTCACCCCGAGACTTGTGGCTGGGGCTCTGATGGCTGATGCATCTTCTGCCTCACAGTCAGGTACTGACGTTATCCCATCACGACGTCCTCTTTAAGCGATGCTTCCGGAAAAACATCTCCAGATGACCCAGACAACCGCATCGACGACACGTCTTCGGAGGGTTGCGGCAAGACGACTTTAAATGCCCGAAACGACCACACTGATAGCATACCATCGAACGATCTGACGAACTGGAAGCTATGACCAAAGGGGATAACTCATTAGGAACAGGTATCTCTGGCATATTTTCCACACCAGAGGAGGAACTCTTACGAAAAACTGGGGATGCTGAAGTAATAACCACCCGCACACCAGAAACTAACTCAGCCAAGAAAGCTTCCTCCACCAGCTTCTCGAAACAAAGGTCTTTAGAAGGGAGGACTTGCTCCTTGATCTCCGGACGAAGACCCCTAGTGAAAAGAGATGCCTTCATGAGCTCATGCGACGCTACCTCTAGAGAAAAGGAAATTAGTTCCTTGAAATGGTCAACATATGCCTTCACCATCCGTTGACCTTGTTGAATATGCACAAGCTCTTTCTTTTTCTCCAGCTTCACTTCCTCAGGTACAAACCATTGGACGAAAACAGTTTTAAAGACATCCCACGTCATTTCACCTTGCGTTGACGGTGGGGTAACCATCTTCCACTAGTCCAGAGCTGGACCCTCAAACAACTCAATAATTGCACGATCCTTAACATTATCGGGAGTTCCCAACATTCTAAAGACACGTTCCACTTCCTCGAGCCATTTTACTGCCTCTAACGGACCCTGATCATCATGGAGAATAGGCAAAGTCTGAGGAGGACCAAAAACTGGGCATGACATATCCGAATCCTTAGAGACCTTTCTGGGCGGAATTTCCTGAGCGATATATAAAACACAAAGCCAAAACCAACATCAAACCGAAGCAACTTCAATAAAAGCGCTTCATCAAAAACAGTCAGCACAAAGACCAAACAAATACGAACAAAACCCAAAACAAAATCTCCTCTTTAATATTCCCTTTTCATTTTCTTTGATTTCAAAACCACCCTTTCTCAAGATCACTTTCCAAAAACCGATCCACTTTCAAACCAAAACATTCCAAAATTGTTTCCTATTTAAAACCAATTTAGAAAACAAAGTCAAGAATTTAACTTCAAATACACACCCAGGTAATCCCCTGAACCGTTGCACATGCCTTCATCCACATTCCATTCATATGTGCATCAACACACACTTTCCATGCATTCTCCCACATGTGCAAACGTTCATAAAGAGGAACCGAGGTTTCAACCCAAACCATTATTAACCAATTCCAAGAAAACAACAGATTTCCAAATCAAGAGATTTCAGTTTTAAAACCCATTTTATACATTTAAAGTCCTTTAAAAGAAACCAGTCCAATTTTCAAAAACCACTTTTCATTTCCAACTACGCACTCACACGGACCAAAATGAAAACAACATCCAAATTGGCATCAATCACTGAAATGAGGGACTAGTAGTCATGCTCAACCTGGCGACATGGTAGTGGGCCATGTCCCAAGTCAGCGTCGACCACTAGGAGGAATTCGAACCATGTACTCGGACTCCACATGGGTCACTACTCCATGTGAAATCGTGATGTAGTGTCGGCTTGCCTCCATTATCATCTCTCAATCCAAAACAAACCAGAAAGAGATAAAGACACAATCCCCGAACTACCCCTGGTAACTCTAAGATCAGTGCGAGCAAGAGTTCGTGACGCTCTTCCCGCACCTACCCCTCGAGTTCCGACAGTCCTAATCTCCTTCTACCGGACAACCCAAATAACAAGAACCAACTTTGATAACATTTTGTCACGAAGCAGCTCGGGTCGACCCTGAACCGGTCCCCCGAGCCGGTCCGCGGCACGTCCTGAGGAGCGTTCCCGATCCCCCCGGGATGGCAACAAGTGCCGGGCATTGAAACTTTAATCGTTGGGAACGATTTCAGCCCAAACTAAAAACATGATCGAAAGAATGAATATAAACTAAAAAAACCGACAAACACTAAAGACATGAACAACTACACCACGACATACCTCCATGTGACCTCGCGGGTCACCACCCAACTACAACCAACGTCGCTCCCACACTGAGCGACTGATGCAGGAGAACCTGAACACAAGGAACCTGCAACTGAAAAGGTAAAAGATAGGCGTGGGCACAAAAGTACTCAGTAGGTGAGCCCAACAACAAAACCCAAAGCACTGCCAGTAAATATAGAATATACATAATCTAGGTTTGAACTATAATGTATAAAAGTAATTTTTCATAATGATTTACTTGAAAATCAAACGCGAGACATTTCCCTTACTCTTTTTTTTTCGAAAGTTAGTTCCATTTCATTAGTTTTAAACTAATTCTGAAAAGAATAGTGTTACATTTTCAAACCTCACCCAAAGAGAATAAAGCATTTTTCATTTGAAAACCATTTTCCCCAAGGTCCAATAGTATAGGCTGTGAGATATGACTGAAAGCAAACAAGCAGGGAAAATGAGTGCAAGTAAAGGTAAACAGGCAAGGAAAACCAAGTGCAAGTAAAAATAAACCAGAAGTTATCAGCAATAACCATGGGCGATCCTGAACATCCCTAGAAAACCCCTGGACGTACTCGGGTTCAGACTACCTGCCGACATGGTACTCCACAGTCAATAACCAACTGGCCGCCCTAATAGCCAACCAGTGGCACATTCCACCTGGCCTGTCCACAACTCCAGGGGGTACCAACCCGTCTAATCAGGGTTAGCAAGCAACCGCCACTCGATAATCTACAAGATTCCCAGGAACCCATAGTGGTTTTTGTAATACTGTGTAAGTGGGAGACCCTCGCACGCGTGACTCATCTCACCGCACTTGCCAACCCCTTACACGGACATCACTACACGACAACCCTCGATGGTAAGTCCCCCTGTAGAAATTCCCTCACAAGTACGTATATATATATATATATGTAAAAATCACTTCACATTTATTATAGTGCCAACCGGGCCGTCATATCATTTACATTTTTAACATTTTACACTAAAACATTTCCAAAGGGATATGACACACGCCATGCCATTGAAAACCAGAAACACACTTAGAACATTATTTAAGAATCTCATATCGGCATATTAAACCCGAAACACACTGGTTCCACAAGTAGAATCATTTTCCAATATCCAAATGCACCCCACTTTTATTAAGAGCCAAACGGGCCTTAAATCATTTTTTTGAAGGGACACCATTTCTCAAATGAAATCCAAACTTTTTTTCACGCGACAAAGGAAAATATTTCTCGTCAACCAAGAACCACACTTTAAATTTACAAAATCAAGTTTAAAGGTCATACGGTCATTTTCTCTAATCCAGGTTCTAAGAAACACCTCTTTCATTAACAATACATCTACAAATTTACACACGCCAAAAACATTTCAAAACACAATTTAACATGACTTTCATTATTCAGGAAGAACCATTTAGAAATACTACCATGGAAGCACACAACTAAATCCAAGAAGAACACTTTCAATGAAACGCTAGAATTAAAAACACCTTTTATCATCAGCAGATCACCACACTATAAAAACTACTTAATATTACTTTTAAATTTACTGAAATTCAAAAAAAGGCAAGGAATAAATAAATTCTTAATTTAACGGCGAGTGCAATGGGAGACCTACCTCATGATCCAAGCGCGACGGTAAAACGACCTTGGATCCAAGGCGCGATGACACGGCGTGTGTCTGAAGCCATGTGATAAAGTCCAACACTCTCGAAACTGAGGCGCGGAGATGGCGGAACCTCGGAAACAAGGCGCAGGGATGGCGCTCTCTCGGAGACGCCCTGCGCAGGTCCTAAAATCCTAAACCCACCAAAAACAAATATAAATTGATGAAGAAAACACCTAACAAAGCACAAGTAAATGCCAGAGTAATAATAATGTGAAAATAATAACAATAATACAAATATTAATATTAATAATATGCTAGAAAGCATAATAATAATAATAATAATAATAATAATAATTTAACCTAATTATAATATATTAATAATGTAATAATATAAAATAATATTAACATTATAATATTAATAATAATAATACAATGACAATAGCATAATAATAATAGTAATGTAATAATAATAATAATAATAATAACATGATAACAATATGATAATAATAATAAAGTAATAATTTAATAATAATAGTAACAATAGTAATATAATAATAATATAATAATATTAACTTAATAATGATAATAATAATATAAGTATAATAATCATATAATAAAGATAATAATAAAAATAGTAATAATAACATAATATAATAATAAAAATAACAACATAATATAATAATAATTAAAACAATAATAAATATATTCATAATAATAATAATAATAATAATAATAATAACTATAACAATGATGTAATAAGATTAATAATATTATTAAAATAATATTAACAATAACATAATAATAATAAAATAATTATAAGATTATTAACATGATAAAAATAATAATGTTATATAAGATTAACTAAAAATAAAAATAAAAACAAACTTACGGAGGGGGAGGGTTGCGGAGCAGCGAGTGAGGCCGGACGGGGGAGAGGGAGCCGGGACGGCGTCGAGGGCGACGTCGGAGCAGCAGGGCGGCGGCTTCTGGGTGCGGCGAAGTGGGAGGCCGGGTGTGGGAACCAGGGAGGCGGGAGAGGGGGAGCAGCGAGGCGAGGCCCCGGGGGAGAGGGACGGGGTGCGCCGGGGCTGTTCGCCGGAATGGAGGGGGTCACCGCCGGAGGGGGTGGAATGGCAGCGCGCCCGGGTGGAGGCCGGGATGAGCACAGGCAGCGGCGACGGTTGGGACGGGGAGGCCGGGACGGCGGCTGGAGTCACCGGAGGCGGCGGGAGCAGGGCCGGCGACAGAAACAGGCGTAGGAGAGGCGGCAAGCCAGTTCGGCGGATGGCGAGAGGGGCGCGACGGTCGCGGTCGGCGCAAGGCGGAGGAGTCGGGGAAAGTGGGATGCGGGGAAGGTCGGGACGGCGCAGCGAGCGCGGAAAAAGGGAAGGGGCCGGGGTAGCCGGGCCGAGGCCGGGACGACGCGGGGGAGCCGGGACAGCCGGCGGCGCGTCGGCGGGCACAACGAAGAGGAAACGGGCTGGAGAGGAGAGAGAGGGAAAGGGGATAGAGGAAGAGAGAGAGAAAGGGGGGAGAGGAAGAGAGAGAGAGAGCGCCGCATGGGGGGCGGACGAGATTAGGGTTAGGGAGGGGGTTTAGCTTAGGTTATATACATATATATATATATATAATAATAATAATAATAATAATAATAATAATAATAAACTTTATAAAAAAAGGTAAACAAAATTTATAATAATATTAATAGTAATAATAATAATAAAACATTATAATAATAATAATAATAATACAACAAAAATATAAATAATAGTATGAGAATAATATTAATAATAATATATATAAAAATAATAAAATACTATAATCATAATAATATACTAATAATAATATCGAGCATAAGTAATTAAATAAAACAAAACCTAAAAATTAATAACGCTTTATAGAAATAATAAAACTTTATATTAATAAAAAAACCTTATAATAATATTAATATTAATAATTAGAAAATTTATAATAATAATTATCTTAAATCAAAAATTTAAAATATTAAAAGCATTTGAAAATAAACGTTTGCGCGCGCGTGCGCGCGCGCACACCCCCATATATAGATATAGACACATATATGTATATTTAAACATATACAAACATATATATATATATCTATATATATACATATAAACATATACATACATATATACATATATATAAACATATACACATTGATACACTATATATACATATATATATATATACATATATAACATAACGTATTAAGGTATATACACACACATATATAGACATACTTATATATATACTTATACACAGGAAACAACTACAATAATAATAACGCGACTCAAATAGTAATAATAATAAAATGTCAACATAACAACTTTAATATTTAAAACGCCGGGTGGACACATCGTCACCCGGGCCGAACGCACGATCACCGCTAGCGATGCGATGACCGCACACCGGTGCGAAACCACCAATTACAACTAATCTTTGAAAAATTTAAACCAGGACCAAGAAAGGAGAAATATTACGGACATCCGCGGTCGAGGTGTGACATGTTGTTATTCACAGATTTGGTATGTGAAAACCAAAGCATATTTTTGATAAATAGTGTATCAAAGTTTATATTTTTTGTTTATATTTTGGGACCTTATTTCTAATGTTTAATATTTTCATATTTTAGAAGGGCCAAACCATTAGATATTTATGAAATGGTTTATGTTGAACAATAAATTTGATTTTATAGCTAATAGTATTATTTCAAAATATATTAGATAAAATTTTCTAACCATTTTTATGACAAAAAAAATATAGAAAATTAATTAACATGAAATCAATTGATATAATGATAATTTTATAATTCAGGAAAAAAATTATTATAATTTCATGGAGTAATTGTTGATGTTGAAATTGATCTAGGAAAAAAAACATTGTGATATTGTTATTTTTAAATGGTCTGAATTATTTTACTAATTTAATCTTTTGAATAATTTTCAAGACAAGAAAAATGAGTTTCAATAAACTGATATCTTGTTATTATCATTTTTTATACTGTAAATAGTCATTTTGAAGACACTTTATATTATAGATTCATGATTTGTTACTTTCCTATGAACATGTTCTCTATAACACATGATCTGTATTTGGATGTTAGTTTTCTATTCAATTTATATGTTTTCACTTCCCACCCATGTTATTCTATTTGGAATCATAGTTATGTGTTAAATTAGGTTACCATTGTGTTCCTAGCATTTAATATTATGGTAAATGGTTTTTTAAATTATTATGGTGTGTTTTTCTATTATGTAATTTTAAAATTTTATTCCTTTTATGACTGAGATGAATTTCAATGTAAACATTCATTTTAAGGGTGGTGGAATATAAAACCCTGAGATTTGGTGATATGTATTTCCATATAATTTAATATCTTTGGTCTGTTTTTTTTCTAGTAGAATTAAATTTACTTCTATTAAATGTAATATTGATCTTATCTAGTGTTACATGCAACATTCATTTTAAAGGAAATCTAAATTATTATTAAAAATTTACTATTTAATATGATAGAAGTAATCTAGAAGGTTTGTGAACTTTTATAGTGAACATAATTTAAAAATAGTTTTTAAAAATTTTATAAGATTGTTTTGATCAAATAATTATCATTTTATAAATATAACTATCATGATTATCATAGCGTGAATATTTGGTTTTTCTCAGATAATTTTCTTATATTTATGAATAGTGAAAAATAATGAGTTTTAGTTGGAAAATGTCTCCTCCCAACAATTATTTAAAAAGTTTTATTATATATAATTTTTATTTTAAAGTACTATTACTTAACAAATTCTAATTTTAATCTAATTTATGTTAGTGCAATCTATTTTATTCTTCAATTATAAATAACTTTGGTAAATAAAACGATACAATTTATAGTGGTAAAAACTAAGGCCGGTAAAATAGAGTAAATATAATGACCAAATAATAAAATGATAAAAATTAACTATATTTTGTGTTTTTAGTTATTTATTGAGTTTATAAAACATAACCAAATTTTTTAATCCATTCTGGAGGCTCAAGAGTTAAGGGAGACCATCCAATGATCAATATATTTCATTATTTTCAAGAATACCACTCATCCTCAAAAATATTATTGAATTCACACTACCCCCTTCATAACACCTATCAAGATATTTAGGAAAACCAAACCTTTCCCAAATCACTACACATATTTCATCCCCCCATCCTATAATCCTTATAATGGGATGAAATCATTCATATGAATGATTTTAGTTCAATCCTAATAGTATCAAAAAAAAAGAGATGACATTTATTGACCATTTTTTTCTTTTATCCTCAACCCCATTAAAAATATTTATATCATTTTTATATAATATACATATTCTCTTCCATATAAATATTTATTTCTTTGTTGTGGTCATTACTAACAATAATTTCAACTTCCGTAAAATGGGTTACAAAATAATCATTCGTGTGTATGGTGGACTACATCATTGGGATATTATGTCATTCATTTTTTTATTACCACCAATTATCGATATTAATAATTATATTTATTTATTTTTTATAAATTATAAAATTATTTTTATGATATTATTATTTTTTAATTGTTATACCACAAATTCCTTCATATTTTCCGTTTTGTTGGAATTTTTTAATGTAGTTTCTTTGTACAATGGAATAACACCTCACAAAAAGATGGGATTCATTCACACATTATATGTAATTTATTGAGGACTGATTTAATGAAAAAATTTGATAAATATTACAAATTTTTTTTATGGAATTCTAACATATCATTTACATTTCATTTATACAACCTAATAAAAAATTAAAAACATGGTTCATTCATATGTATGGTATACTATCTAGATGAACTGTGTTTTTCATTTATAATCACTAAACTTTATGTAGGATATAAGTAAATATATATTTTATTTATATATAATTTATATCATGGTTATAATTCTCAATATTATATAATCATGATCAATGCACAAGTCAAAAAAAAATAACAAACCAAGAATTATTTGAAAAACAATGTAATCAATAAAAGAAATGTATCTTAAAAATGGGTTTTTAATAAATGGATAATATAAGGTCATAAAAAATAATATATGGTATTATAAAAATTAATAATTATTTTAATTGATTTATAATAAACATATATTTAATATAGGAGATATTTTATCTAGTATGTTGGATACCAATACCTAAGGTATGGGTTTTTTGTCCCACTTTTTACTCTAACGAGACACATAAAATATTAACCACTAATTTATTTTATGTGATGTATATAGTAACAATAAATTTATTTTTTAGTTTTAAAATAAAAAATATATGGATTTACATATACATGTAGTGATCTTTATTTCCTCGGATTTAAGGTTCAAAAGATACCAAATCACAAAAAGAAATTTTTTTTCATTTTTTTATTTGATTCATATATTATGTTCTGAACCTATATTCTTTTATGAGAGGTATATAAAAAGTAATTTTAATTTAATATCATGAATATAATTTTCTTCGTGAAATTGTTTTCTATTCAATGTTATTATTTCTTGGGGCTTCTGATTAAATGATTCCACGGTGGTCATGGTTTTATAAAATACCATCATTTTTTAAGACTATTTATGATTAAGTATCCAATGTTGAAAATTAAAGATCTACATCTCAATAATTATCATTACATATCTTATATTATGTTCATTCAAGAAAAATTCATTTAATTGTACAATTTTTTCACTATTTACTAATTAAAATAAAAATGTATTGTTTTTTAAGAAAATATGACATTATCTAAATCTACGTTCTGAAATATATATTCTACAAAAATAAATATTTATAAAAATATATTAATAAATGATATTAAATAACATATAATGTTAATTTTAAATTAATTTTTGTTTTTAACATTTATTAATTTTTTTTAAAATTATTACCTTCAAATATTCCATTTTATGTTTTGAATGTTATTTTCAATAGAAAAGGTCATAAAAATGAATTATGTATCACAAAAGTGTATTTCAATGAGGTAAATTATTTCATTAACACACGTTATGATATGATGTTTTTTTTGTGAGACACATATCATAGATTGGGTTATAAAATGATGATTTTTTTGATCCTGTAGAATGCATATGTATAATTAAATTATATAATGGGTGGGACCTATATCTCCATCCAATTAATTTGGTAATAAATAATATCTCTTGAGTATTATAGTACTAGAACTCGTATTGAATCTGTTTTATTATGGGTCCTTTTCTTCATTAACGGTCTTGGGATATAATATTTACTAATTTCATGTATTGCACGCACCTATCTTTCATGAACATAAGGTTATGTGTGAACGTGAATATATGTTCAGAATGTTATAAATAGACCTATATTTATTTTTTTTATTTTATATGTGGACGTTTATTTCATGTTAATAATGTTATATGTGATCCTTGTAACATGTTAACAGTGTTATGCATGAATTTGATTAAATTTTAAAAAAGTTATTAACAGAACAATAATTCAAGGCCACAATTTTATTCATGGACCTAGTTAATGCTACATAAGTGTATCTAAGGGACTAATTTCATGTACTTAACATAATGAGTTAACATAATTTTAATTATAAATTATCAAAATTTTATACGAGGATGTGTTTGGAAGAATATACATGCCTTGTGATAATGTTATGATCTCACAGATCTTGTTTTTTGATGTCATTAGGATTCATGTCTTATGAATCTCCAATCATTATTAGCTTATTAAATATTATGAATTTTGGTTTTCTTGGAATGATTTCCAAATGATATTCTCATGTTCTCAGACACATATTACAATTCTATTCTTATATATCTCCCTTTCATACCCTAATAGAGCATCTGGTCTAACCATTTTTTATGTTTCCATACACCGGGTTATGAAGAAATAATTATGTATATTATGTTTATGAAGAATAATAAAGGGTAAGATATTTGTGTAGGATATTAAACATCATTTACAAATATAAAAATATAAGGTTGTATATATCCAAAAGAACTAAAATATTATGGTTTTCATGTATGTGTTAGTTTAATTTATTGATTATTAATATAAAATGATATAATATCCATATATGAAATGCATGGGTCTCTATTGTTTCATTTCTCTAGGTTATGAAGATTTTTCTTATGTGTCATTTTTCTAAAAAGGATGATAGTTATGATGATATTTATGAGAGATGATGTCGTTCACCTATGCAACAATTGATTATTTTTTAAATATTACAGATTCAATATACCTTTATGTTGGTTGGAGTAGAGTACTCAATTGGACGGTGAATTGAGTATATATTCAATATTTCTATTTACAAATTATTCATAAAATGTTTCCCCAATAAAGTTAAATACAACCCTGTTAATCAAGGTTATACTATTATTAATGTTTGACTATTTAAATAACTTCATAGAAACCTAATTAATTCTCCAGAATAATATTATTGGTAATTAACATTACTTTTGAAGATATTATAGTAAATAAATACAATTATAACATCTTTCAAAGATTTACTATCAATGTAAATTCAGAGACTTCTTGAGTAAACAGTAATATAGAGAAAACTAAACTAAACAACACAATGGTTATTAAACTAGTGGTTTAGTGTCAAGCCGAGACCTAATCCACTCCACTTGGTGACCACCTCCACTAAGTAGTTTATATAAATAAACTAGATAAACAACATGCATCAGGATTTACAATAGTACACATGATTTTCAAGGTCACACATCTTCTTCCACATTTCTTTGTGGGTATGAAAAATAAGTTACACACATCCTCTTCCACACTTATCTGTGGGTATAATTTTTTTTAAAATGTTGTTCGAGAAAGGATATCATGTATCCATTAGTTCTATATAGTAGATAGTGCATGTTTTTTATAGATACACCCACTGGTTGAACGATAAGAAAAATTACACACAACAGAGCAAAGATGGTGAGATAGGGTTTGAAGATCTCTAAGTGTTAGTCTATTCAGATCTGGACTTATGAGATGAAATAGATGCAAAAATCGAGTCCTCCCATGGAAAAAAGAGTTTCGTAATTCATCAATAACTAGCTAGTGTCCTTCGTGGCATTGTCAGTGCAAATATGTGTTCAATGATTCTGATCTATAGTTTCCAGGTTGTTGATTCAAGAATACTTCGTGTTTTCCTCATACTTGTCAAGATGCAATTATCTCTTCTTTTCTCTAGTAAACTCATGGGATCTTCATAGTTATGCTCTCTATGTATATATTGATTCTCGGTATCACTTTTCTTTTATTCTTTGAGTGCATGTGTTAGATCTGAAATGTTGCATGTATTCTGCATATCATACCTCATAATATCATATGATATGTCAACATATAAAAATTAATTTTGTCAGTGGATTAAAAAGCTTCAAATATAACCACTGGAAATTAAATTGAGAATCAGAAAAATAGTTTAAGAAACTGTGACACAGTTTTTCGGTAAACGGTGTCTCCATGAACCATAGTCTTCTTAAAATGGTGTCTCATGGTCATGGTGCTTGGATTTTCATGGTTTTTGGATAGTCAGGTTGTCTGGTCATGATGTCTATATGGTCATGGTGTTTGGATGGTCATGGTGTCTGGTCACGATGTCTGGGTAATTTTCCAAAAAACCATAATCGGTGGAAGACTCATGGTGTCTGAGACATACCCAAAAATCTGTATTCAGACTGAAGCATTGATATTCATCGAATGAATTAGAGTTAATCATTCATCAAATTAATCATTATAAAGTAAGTAAAATATATTGTAATGTAATCAAACATAATGTAGAACAATTAACTTCTTGTATAGAATTCCTTAAAGTATAAGGATACAAATCATTTGAACATGATTTAAGACAGATTATATAGGATTACCAGGATTTACATAATATATATGATTTGTGATTATTAAAACAATACTAATACATGATGACTCCAACAATCTACCCCTCTTTTATGATCACAAACAATGTGTATTTAGAGTGAATATTTGAATATAAACTAAATATTCCTTTAATATTTCGTTAGTATGAGTACTTATCTCCCTTTTGGGATTATCATAAATAATAAATAAGAAATAAACAATATAAGTGCACATTGCATTAGGCAAAAAGTGGGTCATTACAAACAGTAAATTGAAAAACATATGCAACAACATCCCTATTAAAAGATAGTTGACATTGTTCCTTATCACAGGATTGTCTTTTCCTTTCCCATGGCAGCAGCATCTGAAGAAGAATACATAAGAGAAGAGGTTGGAGTATAAGAAGTGAGTGAACTGGTTGACAGAGAAGGTAAAGGAAAACCATCAAAGACAGAAGGGGACCAGTTATGGGTAGTAGAAGACTGAGTCAACTATTGACCAAGGATTATAGGCCTGATCTGACTCTGGGCCGGACTGATAAACATATATGTAGAGGCGAGGGAAGAGGTGAAGAAAGGAAAACCAGATCTGGGAGGTGCAGCTACAGGGGAAACTATGGAAGTACTCAGAACATGAAGATATGTCCTTAAAAGAATTATAAAATCATCAATGATTTCACCACCACATTTCATGGATTTTTCAAATTCATCATTGTTCTACATTATCATTTCCAAAAAATTAGTGAACTCTATGAGATTTTGGACATGATTCTTAGTGGATTGAGTAACATGAAGAATCAGCGGATTTTCAACAACGTACTTGAAGTGATTTGTAATGTAATTCTTAGAGAAGATTTGATTAAATTAGAAGTCCAACTTCTTGGAAATATCATGATATGAATCATTAGAAATTATGGAATTGATTCTTAGCAAATAAATATCTCTGCCACTGGTATTGATAACTTCAGATAGATATAATTTATTAAAACCACTAATCACGGCCTAAAGATCCACTTTGAAAACTATTCTAATTAGATCACTGTATAAAGAAGATTGAGAAGATTGTACACAGGCATTAGAAGTAATAACAACTGAGGTATGAGATTTAATTTGATTTATCTCTTTTTTAAGGAACCCCTTATACACAAAATAAACTACAGAAGTCCAATAATATGTTCACACATCTCTTGAACAATCTGCATGTTTCATTCAGCTACATTTTCATATAAATAAATTAGATGAAGTTGAATTAGTGAGGAAACTTCTTGTGGGATATGAGTAAACATATTCTCAATAGGACGAGAAGCAGGTTTTGGTCTTGAAATCAGCAGTTTTTTCATTTCATAAACCATACATTTTAGAGTCTTTACTTCATCACTAAGTTGTTTTTTCTCAACTCATACTTCTTGATTCTCATGAATTATTTTGGTTTGAATCTTCCATATGACCTATACCAGTAACAAGGATGCGTCTCTCTCACTCAAATTAGTTATAAGAGTCGGTGGGGTATTTATGATATTTTTAACCCTAGCCAAAAGGTAGCACCAAATTTATTCAGGTCATCCTTATTCACCATGGTTTGAGGTTCTTATAAAGTCTCAAATATAGAAGTTGAGACATGCTCAGGTTATTTGGCAAAGATATTTTTAGGAGAAGATGTCATTTTCAGTTGAAACACAGTAGATAAAACAAGACTTTTGACTATGACTTCATGTGGATCATTCACATTGAAATAACTGATGAATTTATACCATGTATCTACTGAGCCTCGCTCAATCAGATTTGGAACATCAACAGAGTCAAGAGTGCGGAGATGATACCCCATAATAGGTGCATGTTACTCATGACTTAGAGCTTTATAACATTAATATATTTCCAAAATTTCATCCCTGATTTCCATATCAATTTCCTATCTAGGAAACTGAAAAGCAATCTCTGTTCTCTCTTCATCCAAAGGATTAACATCAGAAGCAGTTTTTTCCTCTACATGTTCTTCACCGGTATCCTCTTTCATAAGAGAAATATTTTCATCTATATTCTCTTCTACACCTTCGTTTTTTCATTCAATAGAAACAGAGTTTTCCGTTGAGGATGGTTGTTCTTCCAAGTAAACAACTTTTTTAGGAACATGCACTTTTTTCTTAGCTATGTCTTGTGGAATAGGTTCATTGTCCTCCTCATTCATGATAGTTTTAGTAGTAGGTGAAACAACCTCCTCTTATTCTTATTATTTAGGATACACAACATATTCATCTAGTTCAAAAATAGGATCAGAAAAAACATTAGGTCTTGAAGGGTGTTCTACTAGATTGAACATTTCTTATATCCTATCATCGCCTTCCATGCATTGGTTTTACCAAGGATTCCAATTGATTTTCATTATCTTTATGATAAATGTTTAAATAGAAAACTCATAATCCTTAATAACATCTTCAATTAGTCTAATCAATCATTTGGCATGAAGCAAAACTGAGATAAGCCAAGAATAAAATAGTGAGGTGGACATGGATGTGTTTTTGATAAATTAAAACATATGGTGTATCATACACTTTAATAGGTTGATCTTATATCCATGATTCATTTGATGTATCAAAAATACATCCTGATACATGACTATAGTGAAATCTCTTTTTTGGGTCTAATCAGATTCTGGATAAATCTAAACATGAGACTGGTTTCTCTATCCAACTCTGCATCTATATCTCTCCCATTGGTTTTATTTCCTGTTAAAATTCACAAATCTTATTGCATTAAAAAAAATTTAACTTTTAGGTGAAGGACCATTCTGATTGTCCTAAAAAATACCCTCATGAGGTATCCTAAGGCATGAATCCCATATCATAGAAGAAAATGTGCATCATTTCCCATTTATCCAACTTCTGATAAAATAGCCATCTTTAAAATAAAATGAAAATTGAACATACTGATAACGTTTTGAACAAATTTAGTCTAAACAGATCGATATTACTTTTCAAACCAATGTAACCATCCTTTCTCATTCAATACTATCAGATCCAGACACTTACATTACATGAGACACTTTGGGAAAATCTCATTTTCAATTAGCACTATTTCATTCACTAGGTTCGGATTCAGAGGTCCCTCAAGTGCTCTCTTTCGTTCAATTTTCCTCTTATTCTCTGAACATTGTCTATTGGGAGTTGATGATGAAGTACATTTCATCCTGGTCATTCACCTAAGGCTTGAGAGAGAGAAGGGTTGACGTGGTGTTACAGTTTGAGAGAAGATAGGAGAGACCGAGTGAAGAACACGTGAATCTTCTTTTATTTTATCATTTAGGAATACCAATCATCAAAAAAACAAAAGTTCAAGAATGTAAAAGGGAAAAATAAGTGATTACCACGTTACAGTGTATAATAAATAAAACTATACAACATTTATACAACGATACCTTAAAAATTATTCACGATGAGAAAGTAACATGTCTTCATGGTGAGACTGTAACAAGTGTTCACGGTGATACCGTAACAATGTGATTTATAAATTTTGTGACTTTATTGTTTGAGATAGTAAGTACCAGATTTCATGCAAAAAATAGTAACTATGAGACTGTAAACATGGAACAAAAAGTCTTAAGATAGTCACTTCTGTGACCATAAACTATCGAATAGTAAGATTACTACTTAAGGTTTATCATTCCTAATTCATGTATGATGCAGCCTATTCTTTTAGAATTTAATGGTTTGGGGAATATATTAGTGAGGTGATATTTAGTACCAACAAATTCCAAAGTGATATCACCTTTTCGATAATGATCTCTCAAAAAGTGATGTCACACTTCAAAATGCTTTGTCGAAGAGTGTGTAATAAGATTTTTCTAGATGTTAATTGCACTTCTATTGCCCCGATTTATAGGTACATTCCTGAATTGATATCCATAATCTAGTAATGTGTGTTTCATCCATAAATTTGTGCCCAACAACTACCAATAGCTATTTATTCAGCTTCTATAGTAGATAATGTGATAGATTTTTTTTCTTACTACACCATGATACAAGTTACTTGCCTAAAAAGTGACATATTCCAGAGGTTCTTTTCCTATCTAAAATAAAACCACCGATTTCATCCTCATAATAAATTACTAATTCAAATGATTGTGCTATGGGATATTCCAGTCCTTTATTGATCACTATGACGTATTTTGTTACAGACCATTCATTGATTACATTTTTCATTAACGGATCTAGAAATATATCTTTTTTGGAGAAACAAAATCACTAGGAATGTCACATAATTCATCAAAAACATTTATTTTACAGTACCTTTCATGAATATTTTAATTTTGATAGTATTCAATATAGATTTTTGGTTCCCTTAATATTTATATACTATTTTAGGATATTTAATAATATATTCTAAAATTACAATAATAATTTTATATATGTAATCCATAATGAATATATTCATTATAACTATGTTGATATTTGGTGTATTAGTGATTCCAAATGGAATTATAATGAACTAATTTTGTAGAAACCTTATATGGAATGATTTTTTAGAAATATCTCCATTCATAACATTTACATTACAATATTATTATTAATATCCACCATAGAGAAATATTATGATCCATATAGTTTATCAAACATGTAATAAATATATATTAGACTATAATTTTTATTTATCCTTATTTTTTTGAACTCATGATGTCCAGTGTAGAGGTTCATTGATCCATCCATCATCATGATGAAAAGGAACATAATTCCAATAATAAATCACAAGGGAATATAAACACATTATCCAAATTATCTTTTAGTTTATTCTACACATACTAATGTTTATGAATTTCGATTATATATATAGTAAAGGATAATTGAAAACAATAAGGTTAGGTTGGATTCAAAACAGAACCTCATTTATAGGAGGATGAACCGGGAAATATTTGGGTGCACATCATCATATTTCTATATGGTGGGCATGTCATCAATGGTGATCTATTCCATAGTATCAATCAACTAATTTAAATATTATATATTAAAGTGAAACATTTTTAAATCCATATATATTTCTCCCAAAGGATATCTATCCTCATCTTCACACATGTAAATTTTCATAGGTTGTTTCATGATATAGAATGGTGACAACTTCACACTCCATTTTATTTTGGTTCTCAGAAATGAATTCAAATCCAAACTATGAATAATATCAAATCACACTAAATAGAGCATCAAAATGTTTTCCAGGAAATTTAACATTAAAATATTGATATGGGAGATATAATATTATTGGAATTAAATAGTTTACACATCATTCATTTTCCATTGATTGTTTGACTTTTGTGTTTTATGATGGTTATTAAATAGTCAAACGAAACATGCGTGATATGAAATAATTATTAAAACAACAATCAAACTGTTCATTTTATATGCTTAAATGAATGAAATGTGTTCATGTCACCAAATCATTCACATTATTATCTTTAGTCATTTTTATTTAAATATCTACCCCATTATATTTAATTCTTGTTGTATTTTATCACCATTTATCTAATACAAAAAATGGAATAATTCATTATTGTTCATATTTTTATTGATCGAAAGAGTTGAAAATTTTGAATATAGGTTATTAAATGATGGGAAATTTTATTTCGTGAATCACAATAGTAGGCCTCACCATTTTTCAATCACTCGCTATATTCCATTCTTCCAACACCTATTTCATTTTTGTATGTCCTTCAAAAAATTTATAGTATTATACTTCCCCCACATTAGACATGTTATATGTTGGAAATTCTTCCCTCCCTATGATGCTTTTTTGCAATAATATAATTATTAAACATTATCCACTTCCTTTATATAGGATCACATGTTGTAGATTCATTGTAATCTATTTCAAATATTTTGTATGAGACGAAAATATATTCATATCTATCAACATATCGAATAAAAAAATAGGTTTAAATTTATCCAACATTACATGTTGATAACTTTACATTCAGTTTCATTAGAAATGATGGAGACATAACACACACTTCTTGAGTATATGGACTACAATTCCTCGATAGATTCAATTTCCTTTTTAACAAGTCCAAATAACTCACTCTGTAATTTATAAAGCACTGTGTGATGAATGTATTAATATTTTTTTTCTAGAATTCCTTTTTTCCATTTCATTTTTTTATCCAAATATACAATAATATTATACGATGAAATTCTCTTGATCATATTGTTGACAGATATAGAATATCTTTTCAATGGTGTATATAAATTATTCATCAATTAAGGGATCATAATATCAAATTAAATTCAATGGAATTTTTCATATAGAGTTCATAATTTCCTCATTCTATTTCTTATAGGAATTTTAGTTTCCCACTGAATTCTTGGTTATATTCTAAATTTTTGTTAAATGATTGATTATTTTCATGAAATTATTTACTCTAGGTCCCATGTGGTTTGTATATCAACTAGGATATCATAAAAATTCTCATTATGTTGGTTGTTGACTATTTTCAACATATTTCCTACCAATATCATAAATTCAAGAAAAATTATTTATGACAATTTTCATAATATTAAACCAAAAAATAGGAAACTATGAACAATAAATTTATAACTAAAATTGTAATATAATTCATAACCTATGATTTATGGATAAAATATATGTTAACCATTGTATATTTAATAAAAAAATTCTATATTTAATTTTTAACCTTCATAATGTTTTTAATATGTTTCTTGATTTTACCAAAGATTTTCCCCCTAGGAATTTCAAATGTTCTGCACAGTAATTCCCCAGTTTTATTCACCAAATAATGATTATGTTAGTATACATTACAATATTTCCGAGGTTATTTTAACATGTTCATGGGTAATTCAATTATTTTATATATTTCAATATTACATGATACTAGGATATAATAAAATTATATAAAAATCTATAGGATTCAATTAAAACTCCTTTGATATTCTAATACTGTTTTGGATAACAATAGTAAATTTATAAGCATATAGAGAGATATAAATCAGATAAAGAAAATTTTTAATGATTTAAATTGTGAACATAAAATAATTGGAATTTCTAGATGAAATATACGGGTTATAATAAGAAACATGAATGTCAAATAATGTAATAAGAGGATAGATTCTATGAAGCATAAGAATGTGGAAAAACTATAAAACATAACATTGTGAGGACATTTCAGTGATAGCATATAATAAATCGTATCATTATATGCTATGGAAAATTTAATATGAACCATACTTTGTATCTCATGATTTTAAAACAATCTTCGTTGATGGGTAAATGATTTTGGTCACCCCTCATCATGTTCATATCATTTTCCGGAATTTCTGTGCCACATATATCACACAAACTGATATTATCTTAAATCAATATTATTCAACTGACTGTGGAGTGTGGTATACACATATTGATGTACCTGATCAATTGGGGATTTGTAATACTAGGGGAATATCCATGATTTGAAAAGTGGATTTCTATTCACAATAAAAAATCATAGAATATTTGCTGGATTATTTTCTCTAGCTAATAATTGTATAAAATGATTTGTGGAAGGTATTAATGATAGTATATTGTGAAAATTCATTACATGGGAATACTAATGGTTGTAATGGGATGTGTTAAAACATATTCCAACCTGAATTGAATCTATCAGTAGTAAGAATCTTATATTAATCTGTAACTGAAGATGAGATTTCAATGATCATAGTTATAAATGCATTTTCATATTAATCTTCCATTGAGCATAAATAGTTCCATTAAAGAATGGTGGTCTTCTTGTGTCATAAAATTCCAATCTATTATCTGTGATAAAGAAAGAAATTAAAAGATCTATAAATTTATAATTTAAATAAATTTACAGATATTTAATGTACCACAAAAATCACAGTTGTATTGGGTCAGAAATAGAGTCTTAATATACAACCCTCTGATAGAAAATTTTTGTCATAGTACAGTACTTGATATGGGGGTGAATTGTGTATCTATTAAAAATTTCCATTAAAAAAGTAATCGTAAAATATTTCTCCAAATAATGTTAAATACATCCCAGTTATTTAAGGTTATACTATTATGAATGTTTGACTGTTTAAATAACAACATCGAAGATTGATTAATTCTTTGTAATCTTAATTTTGTTAATTAACATTACTTTGGAAGGTATTCTAATAAAGAAATATAATTATAACTTCTTTCCAATATTAACTATCAATGTAAATTTAGTGATTTCTCGATTAAATAGTAAAACATAGAACACTAAATTAAAAAGAAAAACCGCTATAAAACATGTGGTTCAATCTAAAGAGAGACCTAATCCACTCCACTTGGTGAACACCTACCACCAACTAGTTTATATAAATAAACTAGATACATTGCCTGTTTCAGGCATTAATATAATACACAAGTCTATCCAGGTCACACAACCTCTTCCATATTTTTCCATGGGTATAAACAACAGATTACACACATCCTCTTACTAACTTATCTATGGGTATACACAAGTGTAAAAATATGTTTGAGAAAGGATATGATGTATCCTTTAGTTTAACACTGGAGACAGTAAGTGTTTCATACAGATAAACACACTGATCGAAACATACAAAAAATGATATAGAACATAGAAAAGATGATGAGATAGGGTTATAAGTTCTATGAGTGTTATTCTATGCAGCTGTGGACTTATGAGATGAAATATATGGAGAAATAGAGGCCTTTCTTTGGAAACTGAGTATTGCATGTTAGCTAGATTTGACTCATGTTCTTCATGGTTTTGTTAGTGCACATATGGGCTCAATGATATTGATCTATGGTGTTTAACTTGTTGATTCAAAAATAATTCATGTGTTCTTTAGATGTTTCAAGTTTCATGTATTAGTTCTTTTCTTAGATAAGCTCATGTGTTATTCGTTGTTAAGCTCCCAATGTATATATTTTTTTGGGGCGTACGTTTTTGTTATTCTTCGAGTTCATGTGTTAAATATGACATGTTGAATGTATTTTGCACCTCGTACCTCATACTTCTAGATGATATGTCTATCAAGAAACATTAATTATGTCAGTTACCTTAAAAGCTTGAAATATGACTGTTAGAAATTAAATTGAGAAATGACCAAACAGGTTAAGAAACAGTGTCAAATTTTGTCCCTAAATGGTGTCTCCATGAAACAGGATTTTCTTGAAACAGTGTTGAATGGTCATGGTTCTTGGATGGTCATGGTGTATGGTCCCGATGTTGGGGTCCTTTTCCAGAAAAAAATAACCTCCGGTAGACTCATGGTGTCTCAGACTTAGCCAAAAATCTGATTTCAGACTTCAGTAGTGATATTCATAGAATGGGTTAGACTTAATAATTTATCTATGAAATAATTATAATGTAAATAAAATATAGTTTACAGAAATCAATTTTAATGTATAACTATTAACATCTTAAATAGATTTACATAATTCATAAGGCTACTAATCATATGTACATGATTTATGACATATTACATAGGATTAACAAACTATATTGAATATATATGATTTGTGATAATTAAAACATGATTAACACATGTGGAGTCAAAAAATATACAAACCACTCTCATGTGGTTGTATAATATAATAAATATTAATCAATTATGATTTAATATTTACTTATTTGATGTTTAGGTCTTTTCAAGGATCTTCACCTGTTGCAACCTCTGTGAAAAATCATTATCCTAGGGTACTGCCTGTAGAAAGTGTACATATGAGTTGTTTTCAAGTTATTACTTATTATAGATACAAGGATGAGAACATGTACTTGAAATATATAATGTGGGATTTCTAGTTGATATGACACACCATTTATGTAATCAAGTAAATTATAGGGGTAGATGAATTTTGTAGTAACATTTACTATCTTTGAAAAAATCAATAATTTCATCCATATTGTTATAAAAATGAACACATTATCTTATTCAACTTATTAATGGGATGAGTGGTGATTTTATATTTATATATTCATTCAAAATTTCACAGATTTTTTATGATGATGAATAGTTTGATCTTTACTTTTCAAACCATTGATATGATAAGGTTCCATCAACATCCAACCTTTATTGTTATAGCACCATAACAGAGTCTAACGCCTCTTCCAATATAGACAAATATATATTATCAATTTAATGATTTATTTGAAACTATTATTTTATGAGAACTCCACTATAGGAAGGTAATAATCAAAATATCCTTGGAAATCTATTAAATATGTTCTTAGTATTTCCTCTAAATATTGATTTTTTACCTTAGACTGACCATTTTTCTGAGTGTGATATGTCGTGTTGAAACCTTACACTATATATAATTAATGTTTTAGGATTATAGAAAAAATATAAATAGCAATATGATCTCAATAATAAATAATTTTTTGTGGTAATATTTTCAATCTTACAATATTCTATATTTATAGCTTAGTGAGTTGGTATAAATTGAAATCTTGAATAATTGCAATGAAATGATTACAATTTGTAAAAGGTGGTCAACTACCACCCAAATAAACATATTTCATTTAGATGACTTAGGTAAGCCTATGCTGAAATCCATGGTAATGATTTCCAATTCCATAAATATATTGGAAATAATTACCTCATAACCTTATACTCCAATAATTTATATTTTACTTGTTCACATACAAATAATTAAGATATAAATATCATAATATCCCTCTTCCATTTATCTAAAAAATATTGTTATTATATATATATACATCATTATGATTTTTGTAAAAAATAATAATGATTAGCTATGTGTATCATCAAGAGTACCACTCTTCACTTCTAGTTATTATGGAACACATATTAAGGATCCATATATTTTAACATTTAATTTAAAAAAATCATTTCATGAATGTTTAATATTATTATATATGTCTTATTTACCACCATTTTATACTCCCTTGTACACTAAAAAATGGATAGATGAGATTTTATTTGAAAAAGGTGAGTTGATGTACCATTTATAAATCATGCATCCAACTTTTTCATGCCCATGAGGACTAGATCACATTTAATGATCACAATGAATATAGTTGCGTGATCCTATAAAATTATATCATATCAAAAAAATTTCTCATTTTTATTATTTTAATGTGTTGAACATTGCAAAAACTAGATAATATATTTCCACATTTGATTTCACATATTATGATCATATTATTTTGAAAATATATTATTGGGTTCTATAATTTTAACATATTTCCTGAAATTTACATAGAGATAAATTTGATAATTTTTTTATTATGAATATAATTGTAGTTAATTCCAGATCATCAGTTGGGTACTTATTTCATGGGAATATAATTTTGGGGAGGTAATGGCTATAAATATTTCAACATACAAGACTAACAAACCGAATCCCTTTTTTGATGCATCGAATGAGATTAAAAATCCATTCCCACTGGGGTGTAATATGAGATCATGTTAATTTGTTATCCGTGACGTTTAAAATTTAATAACATCATGGAATTACTTAGTGGTCACAAATTTGACAATATTTTTTGTTATCTTTGAAAATGTTATTTAAATTTTTTTTACATTCATCAAAAATCTATAATATTACTAAACTTATCAATGGAAATTATTGATCACTATCACATATTTTGTTATAGACCATCCATTGATTACATTTTTCATTAAAGTATCCAAAAATATATCTTTTTTGGAGCAAAAAATCACTAGGAATGTCACATAATTAATCAAAAGCATTTATTTTAAGGTACATTTCATGAATATTTTCATTTTGATAATATTCAATATAGAATTTTGGTTCTGTTAATATTTATATACTATTTTAGAATATTTAATAATATATTCTAAAATTACAATACCAATTTTATATATGTAATCCATAATGAATATATTCATTAAAACTATGATGATAGTTGGTGTATTGGTGATTCCAAATTGAATCATAATGAACTCATTTTGCCGAAACCTTATATGGAATGATTTTTTGGAAATTGCTCCATTCATAAAATTTACATTACAATATTCTTATTAAGATCCACCATAGAGAAATATTATGATCCATATAGTTTATAAAACATGTAATAAATATATATAAAACTATAATTTTTATTTATCCTTATTTTATTGAACTCATGATGTCCAGTGTAGAGGTTTTTTGATCCATCCATCATCATGATGAAATGGAACATAATTCCAATAATAAATCACAAGGGAATATAAACACATTATCCACATTATATTTTAGTTTATTCTACACATACTAATGTTTATGAATTTCGATTATATATATATTAAAGGATAATTTAAAACAATAAGGGTAGGTTGGATTCAAAAAAGAACCTCGTTTATAGGAGGATGAACTGAGAAATATTTGGTTGCACATCATCATATTTTTCTATGGTGGGCATGTCATCAATGGTGATCTTTTCCTTAGTATCAATCAACTAATTTAAATATTATATATGAAAGTGGAACATTTTTAAATCCATATATATTTCTCCCAAAGGATATCTACCCTCATATGCACACATGTAAATTTTTATAGGTTGTTTCATGATATAGAATGGTTAGAAGCTTCACACTCCATTTTATTTTGGTTCTCAAAAATGAATTCAAATCAATACTATGAATAATATAAAATCACACTAAATAGGGCATCAAAATGTTTTCAAGGAAATTTAACATTAAAATATTGATATGGGAGATATAATATTATTGGAATTAAATAGTTTCCACATCATACATTTTCCATTGATTTTTTGACTTTTGTATTTTATGATGGTTATTAAATATTCAAAAGAAACATGCGTGATATGAAATAATTATTAAAAAAAAATCAAACTGTTCATTTTATATGCTTAATGAATGAAATGTGTTCATGTCACCAAATCATTGACAATTTTATATTTAGTCATTTTTATTTAAATATCTACCCCTATTATCCATTATTCTTGTTGTATTTTTTCACCATTTATCTGAAACAAAAAATGGAATAATTCATTATTTTTCATATTTTCATTGATCGAAATAGTTGAAAAATTTGAATATAGGTTATGAATTGATGGGAAATTTTATTTCGTGAGTCACAATAGTAGGCCACACCATTTTTCAATCACTCGCTATATTCCATTCTTCCAACACCTATTTCATTTCTGTATGTCCTTCAAATCATTTATAGTATTATACTTCCCCCGTAGTAGACATGTTATATGTTGGACATTCTTCCCACCCTATGATGTCTTTTTTGCAATAATATAATTATTAAACATTATCCACTTCCTTTATATAGGATCAAATGTTGTAGATTCATTGTAATCTATTTCAAATATTTTGTATGAGACGAAAATATATTCATATCTATCAACAACTCAAATAAAAAAATAGGTTTAACTTTATCCCAAATTAGATTTTGATAAATTTACATTCAGTTTCATTAGAAATGATGGAGGCATAACACACACTTCTTGAGTATATGGACTACAATTCCTTGATAGATTCAATTTTCTTTTTAACAAGTCCAAATAACTCCCTATGTAATTTATGAAGCATTGTGTGATGAATGTATTAATAAAAAAATATTTTCTAGATTTCATTTATTCCATTTCATTTTTTATCCAAATATAAAATAATAATATATGATGACATTCTCTTGATCATATTGTTAACAGATATAGAATATCTTTTCAATGGTGTATATAAATTATTCATACATTAAGGGATCTTAATATCAAATTCAATTCAATGGAATTTTTCATATAGAGTTCATAATTGCCTCATTCTCTTTCTTATAGGAATTTTAGTTTCCCGCTTAATTATTGGATATATACTAAATTATTGTTAAATGAGTGATTATTTTCATGAAATTATTTAATCTATGTCCCATGTGGTGGTATATCAACTAGGATATCATAAAAATTCTCATTATGTTGGTTGTTGACTCTTTTCAACATATTTCCTTCCAATATCATAAATTCAAGAAAAATTATGTATGAAAATTTTTATAATATTAATCCAAAAAATAGGAAACTATGAAAAATAATTTTATAACTAAAATTGTAATATAATTCATAACCTATGATTTAAGGATTAAATATATGTCAACCATTGTATATTTCCTAAAAGAAATCTATATTAAATTTTTACCCTTTATAATGTTTTTAATATGTTTCTGAATTTACCAAAGAATTTCCCCCTAGGAATTGAAAATGTTGTGCACATTAATTCCCCAGTTTTATTCACCAAATAATGATTATGTTAGTAAACATTACAATATTTCCAGGGTTATTACAACATTTTCATGTGTAATTCAATAATTTGATATATTTCAACATTACATGATACCAGGATATAATAAAATTATATAAAAATCTATAAGATTAAATTAAAACTCCTTTGATATTCTAATATTGTGTCAGATAACAAGAATAAATTTATAAGCATACAGAGAGATATAAATCAGATAAAGAATATTTTTAATGATTTAAATTGTGAACAAAAAATAATTGGAATTTCTAGATGAAATATATGGGTTATAATAATAAACATGACTGTCAAATAATGTAATATGATGATAGATTCTATGAAGCATAAGAATGTGGATAAAACATAAAACATAACATTGTGATGACATTTCAATGATAACAACAAAGAAATCGTATCATTATATGATATGGATAATTTAATATGAACCATACATTGTATCTCATGATTTTTAAAAAATATCCGTTGATGGGTATATGATTTTGGTCACCCCTCATCATGTTCATACCATTTTCAAGCATTTCTGTGCCACATATATCACACAACCTGATATTATATTAAATCAATATTAATCAACTGATTGCGGAGTGTGGTATACACATATTGATGTCCCTGATCAATTGGGGATTTGTAATACTAGGGGAATATCCATGATTTGAAAATTGGATTTCTATTCACAATAATGAAAATCATAGAATATTCACTGGATTATTTTATCTAGCTAATGATTTGTGGAAGGTATTAATGATAGTATATTGTGAAAATTCATTACATGGGAATCGTAATGGTTGTAATGGGATGTCTAAAAAAATATTCCAACCTGAATAAATAAAAATATAAAAGAAATAATACATAAATTATTCCTATATATGGATTAAAATATAATCATGACATTATATGTGTACCATTGTGATATATTTATTTGACCAAAAACTGAATAGATTGATACCTAACTATGAAACGTTGTGCCCAGTTGAATGAATTAGGTTGGGTTCAAATTTTTTTTTAAAAAATGATTAGAATATTTTCTGGTCAAATAAATTTTGTTATGATGGAAATATATTATTCACCTATATAATAGAATTTCGACAGTTTATAGACCTTATTTACAATAGAAATCATACACATGAATTTTTGTTACACTGTTGAATATTTGATTATTGAATGACAATGAGGTAACAACCATCTATACTATTTGATGGGGTAGTTATTTCATCCATTAGTAATCATTTATTATTTTATATCATATTACTAAAACCTTTTAAAATCCCACTACGTTACTATTCTCACCCCATGGAAACAATGTATGAAAACAATTCTTACTGATTTCAACTTTTACTATACAGAAATAGTATTCTAACAAAGATAATATATCAACATATGATTAATATCCATTGATGGTATGATTAGTTTTTACCAAATTTTCCTAATTATATTATTATCAGTTATTGATGATTAAATTAAAATTCAAAATGAATCTAAACCACATATTTGAAAAATCTGGAGTATATCCAAATTTTTGTAAAGTGATAGGATATTTTTCATTTTAGAGAAGGCATATAATCTAGTATTTTATCATATCCTAATGAAAGGATTAATTAAATTTTTTTTTCAATAGAACAATAAATTTAGAATCTTTCGATGTTATGAAATAACGAGAACAACAAATTCAATCATGATCATGAATCCATTACTTTCTAGAAACAGGGGTGGCAGTTATATGAAAATTATGGTGTGTGAATTAAGAATTATGGACACCTTATATTTATTATCAAATTGATAATATATTAATGTGTATGTATTTTATTATAATGGAATACGAACCTATTAATTTTAAATGTTTCAATGAATATGAGTTTGTGGCCAACATATTTTGACACAACTAAATAAAAAATGGTGACTACTATTGATATTTCATGAAGAACATGTCCACACGGATGGGATATCCATGAATGTACAGAATATAGTCTAGATAGTAAATATGTATGTGTATATGTATTTATTATTAAGCCTTATAGATGGTTTTGTGGGTTTTATGGTGATATTTTTTTGATATCATAGATACATCCCATATAACCTTGTTTCATGAAATCAAATATTATATTGTTCGACAGAAAATTTGATGTTCATATAATGGGATTTTTATGAGATGTTTAACATCATATAGAATGGAATTAAATTTGTTGATGTTTTCAAAAAAAATATTATTTTGTTGTTCTTATTCATTTATTCATCCATATCATGAATTAACCCATTAATATATTATTTTTTGGAGGAAAATAATTAATGAATTGCAAATTGGGTTTTACATCAAAGAGGTATAAAATTGATAATTCATACAATGTTAATCCCAGCATCAAATTGAGGTGGATGAATGGTTGAATAATGTTTGTAAACTAATGAGGTAAATAGGCCGAGGTATATTCATGTGATACTAATTATTCTTATCAATAATAATGAGGAAGTTAGTTTGGTCTATGAATAGAAGGTTGTTATCATACCACTTATAATGTGAAACTAGGATAGATGTTTCCAAAATTTTATTCTATCTAACCAAATCATTTGAAAATTCAATGTGATGAAATAATAAATAGAAAAAAATATTATTTGACAAAGAAAAATAATCTCTTTCAAAAATGACTTTTTTTATTGGAATTCTTAGCAGAAATGAAAATGTTGTGCTAGGATTGAACTCTCTAAAAACCATTTGATTGGTTCCCATAATATCTTGGGAAACTATGATATTGACCTACATGTGGGTCCTACAAATCAAGGAGGATAATTATGAAGCCTCAATTTATCAAGGTAATACATCATTGAAAGATTTTATCGTATAGTTACTACAATGATAATGTTGATCTAGTGGATTTTTGAGGGTCCATTATAATTTGGAACCCATGTAGGATGTGTAGGTGAAGTGTTGGTTTGTCATAGTTGAGGAATTTTTTATAGCATAGTATTGAACTAGAATATGATGATTTACCCCAAAATTGGAAAATAATAGGTGGATATATAACATGAGGTCCCAATAGGATTCTTATCTCTAATGATACTGCCAAAATATGCATCTCCCTCGTTGAGAGTCTAGAGGTTTATTCATCCTAGTGAGGTATAACAATGCTGAGTCACCATAGTAGATAGACCAATTTATTTCATCATCCAATTGATTTATTGACATGTGACTGTCATGTGGTATGGAAAAACAATTATTTACTAAGTTAAAATAAATTATAGTGTTTATCCATGGTTTTCTCCCATTGAGGAGTTCACACAAAACTGTTTGTCACTTTTTAATTATAGAAAAAGTTAGGGGTTTTTGAAATTTATTACTTTTGAAATCAAAGAGAGAAAAAACACAATAATAAATTAAGGAATATATTCATGAATAATATAGAATGAATGTGATTTAAAAACTATTTTATGATATGGGTTATCAAGTATAGGTTGGTTATATAATTACAATACTATCCTTGTTCCATTTTATTCAATCGTCTTTTTTTCTATGTTGATTTGAGTGAGATTTCATAATTACTTCTAATAAATTTTGTTGTTAAATTGTGATTATAATAATGGTCCTTAAAAAATATCTAGTTTGGTCTACACATCTTCTGTTGTCTGATAGAGTGGTATTGAATACACCCAATTGTCGTAGGAAATTCCCAATTATGTATTGTTTATCTAAATAATCATGAATATTCAACACCCCTCCGACGCATACTAGCGATCTCCAAGTACTTCACAATAAGCACTACACTTATTACATCGAATATAGACCAGAACCAAATATAGGGATTAAAATTATCATTTATAAAATCCATAATAACAATAGAATATAAAATCTAATATGGTCACATAAGATAAAAAATACTGTTTGTAGAATTTGAAAACAAATTTACCAATGAGAGAGAGTTGTTATTCAATAAAATTTAAGAACTCATATCATTAAAAATATAAATCCTTCCTTCCCCAATCACCTCATATAATTACCCCACCATGTTAACATAAATTTAGAGTAATGGTGAAGATGAACACATTTCAATAATAAGAATAAAATAGTGAAAACAAAGAATATAATTTTCTCCTCCAGATTCAATACACTATAAGTTCAGCTTCGATTCTCTAACAATCTCATAGAATCAGGACGATTTCACTTATTATAAGAGCATAAGAATATAGTTGGACCTCTACCCATGATGTTTTAAGGAATTATGATTCGTGTTGAATGAATTTTGGGTGAATTAGTATACCAGACTTTTTCTACCTTCCAATCACCATTCCACCAACCATAATTTGACCAATTTAAGAGAGGCCTAGATGAAATCCTTTCTCCATGAAATTTAATGAGAAAAATATTCTTTGAGATGTAATTCTATCCTAGCTAGAATCACCCCATTTGGTAGTCAACATCATAGGATATGGATCACTAAATTAAGTAATGTCCATTCTGTCCGCTAGAATGAGTGTTCACATTGACAGATTGGTTTTATCTTGTTGGAGTCTGAATTGGCATCGGGTCCTAAAGTCTTATATGTATAACATGAACCATTTCATCCTAAAAAAATTAATCACCTTATTTAGAGGAATATTGTGGGTGTTATTCTCGAAATATATAGGCAACATAAAAATATTAAATGTTGATAATTAACCTACGTTCACACTTAAAATCAATAATCACCAAAAGTAATAAAATGATGAAAATTAGAAAAAATTGATTAATGGTAAGGGATTAAATCATTTAAAATCATATGTAGAAATATGAAAACATGAGCTCTATCAATTCCCCCACACTAATCACTTGGACACTTGGACAAGTAAACATTGATATCAAATCATAGAATCTTTTAAAAAAAATATCCATGAGATCTACCAATGTAACACCATGAAATTAAAGATATCTTGCCTCATGAACAACCATTATTACAAGTTCTCAATTTAGTTCATTTAATATATTTCCTCTTCATTTATTCTACCATGCACACAAAACACTTACCTAACATTCATTTTCACAAATCACACAAATATCAATTTTCAACAATGCTTTTTCTCATCCAATACCCATGCATGGGTCACCATAGGTTTGATAAATTACTAAATCTGCACTACATGTAATTCAAGGACATATATTTATCAGGAGGATAGTATAGAATTTTTCGTGGATTCAGGTCGGTATGATTTTTATGTGTAAAATTATGAGGCTATTTTTTGATCGGATTATACAAAATATACATAAAGGGGGGGGGGGGTGAATTGTGTCTTTTACAAATTATTTGCAAGATTGTGTTCTGCCCTTTAAGATTAACCAGATGAATTAATGTAACCTAAATTTAAATATCATACACACACGATGTATAATGGTTCCGGGAATAGAAGGCTCTTAGTACACTCCACCAACACTCTACTCCACGAGCATTGAGATTTTCACTATTTGTCCCTCTTGTCAACACACCATTCCACAACAGAGTACATGCAGTTGACACCTTTAAAATATAAGGTAAAAATAATGCCTTCTGGTTCCCTCACAGAACCTATATAGCTTAATATGACAATTATATCACTAAATAATAGAAAAGAAAGGTATTTGTACTTTGAAAATACTTTCTAGTTATTCTCTACTATTGTAACAGAATGCAATTGACTGTAGATGGATCATCACCATCAGAAATAATATTCATAAAATAAGGGTCGTACTGAGTCAATCCTATTGCAGTATATAAAAAAAAGTTATAATTCAAAACTTCATCTACAATATATTCACAGTAGATCATCGATGTAGAATGAGTGAATCTTCTATCGTGATTATTCTTCTTCTATAAACAAATCTTTGTCGCTCTTTTGAATCAGCAGATCTGTGTTTCTGGTAGTCTCTGTTTTTCTTATTTTTTATGAATATTCGATGTTGCTATTTGGAAAAACATGTATATATTCTCTGTGTAAATATCATATCTATATAATAAGGATGAGAACTTATCCTGCAAATTTATATCCACAAAAATTTTCTTCTAACTCGCGATAATCAAAAATTCAAAATAATAGAGTAGTTATAACTTCCCTGATTATTTGGCACAAAAAGTTACTTTTAAATTGATCCTTTAAATTGTTGATAAAATATATTTGAATCAGTCAAGGACGCGCATTAAAAATAACTTTAAATCTAGCTTGAAATTAGCCTAATAATCCACTTGGAGACTGTTGAATAATAATATCGTCATTAATTCTACGACATCAAACGTATGGTTGAACAATATAGAATGAATCTTTAAAACGCAAGGTTGACCACAAATGCAGGGTTGATGTCTCATCTTTCAAATGTATGGTTGATTAAGAATGAATGATTGATGAAACATAGTTTTCTTTTCAATAATAAAACTTATGATAAATGATCCATAATTTTATAAGCTTCCAAATATAAGGTACATGATCCATACTTTTATTGAACGTATGATTGTTTACAAGTGTATGTTTTATGAACCATACTCTTGAGAAATAAACGTAGCATTTAAAAATTACAAGCAGTTCTTCTTCCATACTTTTTCAATAACCCAAATGTAGGGTTAATTCCAAATGTAGCGTTACTCTTCCATACTTTTTTGATAATGTTTGGTTAATTAACCATAATTTTCTGATAACTTAAAATGTATACACCACATTTCATCCTTACACTATGTTTCTCCGTGATGGGTTTGAACAATGTTTCTAGAACACGCATAAGAAATTCCCGAATATGTAGAGCATGAACAGTGTTTTTGGAACACTCTAATGTGAATACCATAGAAATTAAGTCCCATTGTTCAAGAACATAAATATATGTTCTATAAATGAATAATAAATTCCTGAAATATACTTTAAAAATAAAATGATTAGACAACATTTAAGGGTATTTTTTAGCATCAAAATCATCATAGAGATTGAGTCTTGTTCTTAACAGTGTCCCCCTTTTTAATAAAAATAATATGTCTTGTTGAAAACAACACTTTCTCAACAATCACTCCATTTTTTATGATCACTAAACCCATAAAATAACCAATGAAATTAACATACAAATGAACACAATTTCTCCCCCTTTAAAGGATTAAGATAACTATTAATATTTGAAAAGGTTAAAATAAAATGTTGTGTTTTCTCCCCCTTTTTTGTGATATCAGGAACAATTATAGAATATGGAATAGATCATAGTTAATGTATAACATAACTTAAGTAAATTCAATTATTAACGATTTGTTAATAATTGAACATGGATTACTGGTATATATAAAAAATACTGTAGAAAAACAAACAAAGATAATGTGAATCAAAATTTCTTTGAAAACATGAAATAAGTACAATGATGATGATAACATGAATCAAGGTATTGTTAGATTATTAGATAGGTTCTATCTCCTTTGAACTATTTTTTGGATTTCTACCAATTTCTCCCTAAGCCTTTTGATCATTCCAACTCCCAGTTTGATAATAAGATGTCGATTATCATAAGTCATATTAATATCTCCTATCAATTTTACTCTGAAAACTCATGAAGTCTCTCTGCCTTGTCCATAAACAGAGTCAACTTCTCTGTGAACTGAGTCAGCACAGTTCTAGTACATGTATAACTTGAGGTCAACTTGTCAACCAAAAACTTATGATTATCTAACAAAACAGATAGTGGAGCACTACTACATTTAAAATAATGAAATATTTCATTCATATTGTTCATTGTTGCTATGATAGCCTAAAATCTTTTGATTAAATCAGGTTAAGTAACTGATCCACTAGTGTCACTAGTTCTGATAGATGCAAACTGTGTCTCCATATAGGTTTTTAATTTTGATAGATCTGACATCATCACCATTTTTGATTTTAGCCTGTTTACCTCTATCAACATCTCTTGCTTAAAATTTTCAACCTCATGTCATGAAACTATACTTACTTTATGTATTTGAAATTTCAACTATTATTTCTCTATGGATATCCTGTGAGAAATATTTTCAGATTCCAAAGTTAGACAAATTTCTGTACAATGCTTCTACTTCGTTATTCACTGAATCAGAGGAACCCTGTGCATGATTCTCATTTGCAGCATCAATGTGATATATCAGTACTAATGGAAAATATTCTTCTTCAGATTTTTATTTTTATTTCTTTGAGCTTGCTAGTCCACAAAATTTTCCTCAGAGTCTTTTTCAGACACTTTAACATAAAAATACTCATGAATTACTTATGTTTGAACATCAGAAACATTCTCATCACAAACATCAGAAATGAGTTCTTCCATTGGATTTTCTAAGATAATATCTTCTTGGTTTTCCTGAGGAATCACCAATTCCTCACCAGACACTATCTCCTTTTCCTTTTCAATTTTAACATCAAATTCAGTTATAATTTGAGGTTCAATTTTAGTTTGCACTTGAGGAGTCACTGTAATTTGAGCAGTATTCAAAAATTTGGACCACGTGCATTGGATGAATAATGTGGGAGTTATGCTTGAAATATAAAGTCAGCATAAAACTGTTAAATGTCCAAAATTTACCAAATTCACACTTAAGATCAGAACTCACCAAAATTAATAAAATGATATATATAAGATCAAATTTATAAAGTATAATGAATTAAATAATTTAAAAACATATTTCGAAATATGAAAATATGATCTCTTTCATGTATAATATTGAGTATTAAAAATAATTATGGCCCTAGTTGTTTCATTTCCATTGTGTGTTTCATTAAACGTGAGTGAGAATAGTATATGGCATAATGGTTTTCATTACCTAAGTTTGTGATAAAAATGGGGATCCTTCCTCATGGTGGGACATGAGGAAAATTCATCCTAGTTTTCTCTTATGTAGGGGATTCAACCATGTGATGAGACAAATGGGATATATTTCTATATTGAATACTATCAAAGGTGAGTGGTAGTAGTAAAGTCGATATTGATTTCATCACACTAATATGGGATAGAGAGTGTGAGATTATATAGAATAATTCATATAGAGATTAACTATGAAAAAAACTATATATAAGATTAATCTAACATTTGGGGGTATATATATGTGATTATCCCTAGTGAGGTACATCGTATGATTGGTATCCATGGTAAGAGAATATATGTTCCATGTCTCCTAAGTGTTCAGGGGTGGTAAAAGAATCCATTTTGTTAATTAATCCATTTAATAGATGACATCGTGGGTTATATTACCTATTGCATGTAAACTACCTAGAAAATATTTTTAATGGTTTTCTACATTGGTCATTTGAACTAAAAATCCTAAATATTAACCCCCTTATTCTTTTTGTTTTATAGCCTTCAAAAATAGAGTTCCAGAGAGCTATGTGAATGTCTATCTGAGTGTAGATCTCACTTATGGAATATGGGTATCTAATGAGGATGTGCGAGATAATGGTATTTATTTTTATATAATATTATATACCTAGAAATTAGTAATGAGAGATGGGTTTTTGAAACATGGTAACAATGATCATTTTACATAAGGCCACTAGAGGACATGAGGCATGTTATATGAGGAAGACCATACTCTAGATGACATAGGAACACTCCCAAGTCCATTTTTGAACTACCATGGAATCACAATATGTAATTTTTAACTTATAAATCAATGTTCGATTTACCCTAAAATGGGTTAAAGAAAACTCAATGGAAATACGTTGATCCAATATTCAATGAGACAATTGATATCGCCTATTTTAGTTGTTGATCAATACCCATAGATTATGTTGGAGGTTTTATATGTTGTGTTCATTATGAAAATACAGAATGGATAAGTGTGTGGTAAAATGAGGATGGAAATTCACCAGAATCATTTTATCAAATGGTATTTATATCATGTTCACATATTCTTCCACATACTATTAAGAAGGTTTCTCATGCACATATCCACTCTAAACATCTAAAAAGTCTCACATAAAACTATTTTATAGAGTGATTTATATATTTAATATTTTAGATACATATGAAATACTAAAATAATCTATAACATAAATAATTACATGAATATTTATCCTATTATACTGGATCATGATTCAATAATATATCATTTTTCAATTTGGACCCTATGTCCAAAACTACATATGACATTCTACATAACTACAGAAATTCCATTCATTGTTCCCAATTTAAATACACACTACCATGAAATATGTCAAACAAAACAACCAATGTGTATTTAAATGTAATAAATGATTATTGAATGGGATATTAATCAATGGATCATCCACGTAAAAAAATAAAAAACCACTATGAGTAATACATGTGATCCCTATAGTCCCTAATAAAAACGCTCAATTTACCTATATTTTACCCTATTTTTTTAGGTGGTGACATGAAATTATCCAATATTTTATTATTTTATATAATTCCATGATATTGCTGGAATCCTATCATTGATAAAACTTATTATAAATAAATTGTCAACTTGTTTGATTACTAAATGTGAATTTTTTACATCACATGTTTTCATCCCATATATTTTATTATAGTTTTCCCACTGTTCAAATCCATAATGGATAGTTTTCACTTAACCCAAGAGAGGACCCTTATAGTGGTTCACTTGTTTATGTTGGGGTTAGGAACATATAAATTTTTCTATGTGATATAATTACAATGATCTGTTACCTTTGAATTCCTAGTCAGAAGTTACGGTAAAAATCCCTCATTATGGGATAGTTTCCCTGACCAAATAGATGAGGTAGCAGGTGGGGTTATAATCAATATATATTATAATTGATTATACACTAATTTGGAAAGTGTAATTACCTTAACATGAAATTTTGGTTTGTAGTTTGGAACATGGTGGCCTGAAAGTGAGTAGTCTCAACCATTCTAAGAAATTGATAGTTTTTGTTACTTTGATATTGGATATGAAATTTTGATTCTTATTAACATAAATATTTTACATTGATGGTGGTATATTAACATAATTTTACATTTCCAAATTAACATAGGTGTATGTAGAATCAAATAATTTTCGGGACATAAATTTGAGGTCATATGCAATGGTGGCATGATGTTATTTCTCCATAAAATTTATTTGTAATTTTGGACACTAGTAGGGATCCATGGATTTCATTTTTTAAGGAGATTAGAGTCATATGGGTGTGATACATTAAATTTTATTTTATTTCAAAACACTATTATAGACTAATGATTTTATAAAATCTATTATGTAAATATAGAATGGGATAATTGGGCACCTAGAAGATGCATTATCCACTACATGGGAATGTGAGTATAGAAGCACCACATGTGGGAATATTTGGTTTTTGAGGCATTGCGGGAAACCCCACACACCTATATATTTATGAAATATAATTATCCCCATTATTAGAATTCCTAGTGGATTGAATATTAATCTAGTACAAACATACCATGATGAGATTACTAATAATGGTTCTTAAAAATGTTACACATCCCCTCATTGTTATAATAGAAGAGGATCATGTAATATAAATCACATATATTACAAATCATTATTCATAGGTGATTTGAAATTAATGTATAAGGATGGTATGAAACCTAATCCATTATTCAAAATTTCCAAATAATGGCTATCTATCCCAACTAGGGTGAGGATGATGGAACGTATAATTAGAATTAGAAGATGAGAGGTATTATCAAATCACTAAGGATGTTATTTCATTACATAAGACTCCATTCAATATTTTAAACATGATTACAAATCCTAATATCTATATTTTCTATGTTTAATTTGTTTAATTATGACAATTTGTGACATATTATAGAGAAGACAATTTTCTTGAATAGGATGAGTTAATTGGGAGTTGGGAATTCTTGTTGTAACATTAAAATTGTTCTGATATTAGATGAGGTCTTTTATTTTTAACACCTAATAAAAAAATATTTTAATAGTTTAGATCAAGGAAGGTTTTTCATTAAGAACCATTTATGTCTATAGAGTTAATTTATTCTGATTAAATATTTAGTATTGCACTAATAATATTGGGAATCCTTGTGTTTTTACATAAGGAATATTATTCTCATCCCCTATGTTATGTTTTATTTTAATATAATGAATCATATTCTCATCAAACAAGTCATCCAATACTAATATATAACAGAAAATACTTTTCATTCATATATATATCAAATAAATGAAATAATATTTGTTATATAAAATAGAAAAAACATGCCCAAACTATATAGGTTTAGTGTCTTTCGAATATAAGAAATAAAAAACTAGTTATTAAAACATCTAAATTATCTCACATATATTAAATATTAATTAGAACCACTTTTAACATATCTTATATAATACCATTGTACATATTTTGTTAAAATAATGATAATAAAGGGTGTCCTCAAGTGCTCTATATGGGTAAATAAGGGAGATATAAATAATATAATAATGATGAGACAAAATAAGGTAACAAAAACAATTGAAAATTATATCATTCATATAATAAAATGTGATGTCATTTCATGGGAAAAATCAAAGAAGTTATTAAAGAACATATTTTATGAGATTATTACATATGACATGAAATTGAATCAATCATGTGATCATAATTTTTTTTCATATTAATCATTTCTCACTTCCATGATGATCATAAAGGACAAAGAGATTTACTGAAAAAGCTCCACTCCCCATTCTAGACATGAATTACTACACGAGGCTTACTTCCCATCCAAGCCCTCTATTACTGATCAAATATCACTTCTCATTGAAATTCTATTTATCTCATGAGATATAATTCTATACAGAATTAATTTTAGGGAGATATATGTCCCACCATTCACATGATGAAATCCATATATATGTGTGCCACAAGAACATAAATCATTCCTCATATCAGAACCGATAAAAATAAATGGGGTTCATAAATGTCATACCATCATAACATAACCCATGGAAGATAAATGAGATTAATAAATATAATTTGGTCATAAAAATAATACAATCATATCTATAATATGTATAATCTCTATGAAAAATATCTCCATCAGTAACACCATATAATGAAGTCATATATTGGAAAAAATCTTGAGATATCACATTAAATAAATTCTTCTGGAAAATATCATTTCTTATTTGAAAAGATTTATCCACTTAAAATGAATCTCTATTTTAAAATAAAACATTTTACTTACAATAAACATTTATGATTGTATTGAAATATTCATAGAAATTGGTCATAAAAATTTGTGGAAAATTTATTTCAAGATATAATGTAAATAAAACCTTCTTCTGGTACTTTTTTGAAAAGGTCAAAAAGTACAATTTTAGGAAATGGAAAAAAATTCCATTAAATGAATTTAGGAAACAGTCCCACGTTGGTAAAAATTAATACAAAAAATATTAAAAAAATATAAAAAATATTTTGGAATTTATTTTAAAATAACATCTACATGGTAGATAAATATTCCCAAGTAAAAACTTTTGTGTAAACAATTTTCGATAAAATGTTGTGAAATTAACCATTTACATAGTTTTGATTTAGTTTATACATATTAGAAACTCCAGTAAAATTGATTAAAACATGTTATAAACTATTTCTAAAAATATATATATATTTATTGTTAAATATATTATTATATAATCACATATTAATAAAGTATCATTATTATTTTTCTTTCGAGTGTTAGATTCTTCATTTTCATATGCATGTTTATCATTTAGATCCCAATTCTTGTGCATAGGATATATATCAATAATTTCAATAATTATTATAAAGTAATAAAAATAATATTTATTTATTATATATACAAACATAATTATTATTTAATGGCTAATATGGAAAATGAATCCAATCACTTCATGGAGATGGTTTTCTATACCAACACACTTGCAATGGAATCATTCCATTAATGGTAAAAGGGTAAACAAATGAATGGTATAGATTTTTTTCTAGAATAATTATCATGTTATAATAATCATATATAAATTATTTCGATTATCATACACACCCATATAAATTATCGATTAATGAAATATTACACCACGATGTGAGGATGGTAAGCCATACGTACGGATGTGTGGTACTTTAATTTTTTGAAGGATAGATAAAATGTGGAATTTGGTTGTTCCATAATCATAATAACATATAAGAATCTATTTTATACTAATATTGTAACTCTATAATTGAATAAAAAAATGTATAGGATGTTTAAGAAGAAATAATATTAGATGAGTTGACAAAGACAACACCCTATTCCTTAGAAAATTTCTTTTAGATCTTATCTTAGGGATAGAAGATATCATATTTTTAGAAAGAACAAACATATAGAACTTGTATAGTGAATTTGATAAAATATATTATTAGGGGATGGTCATGTATAAAGGCTTGATGGGATGTGGGGAATTGAGGGAGGAAATGACCTTTTATAATTGAGTTGAGTATCACTTTATGAATTTATGAAAATATTAATTTATAATAAATTATATTTCAATACAAGTACATCCAAAATAAAATTTATTTTAATATAAAAATATTTATGGTTTTAATATCATCATTTAATACATTCTATAAATTTTTTATTATTATTTAAAACCATTTCATTTTGATTAACCTTTAGTTTACTGATTTTAATTTTAACTAAGGTAATGATTTTTTAAGTAATAAAATCTTATAATTTTTAATTATGTTATGTTAGTTAAATAAATAATAAAAAAATAAAAAATATTATAATATATTTTTTTATTTTTAATTATTATTATTTGAATTATTGTTAATAAAATTATATTTTGATGAAATTTCATTAGTGTGAATTTGGAAACTATTTATTATTTTTACTTTCAAAAAGTCATTATAATTTGTAAACTTAGAAACTAATTTTTTTTATTCCTAATAGATCAATATAATATATCAAATTATTCCACAGTTTTAACAGAAATTATATTTATTTTAATTTTTTATTAACATTTATTTCATATTTCTATAAATAAGTTAATTACTTAATCTGTGTTGTGTAATAATTTTTATATTTATAAGTCTAGTAAAAATTAAAAATATAATATTATCAGGAAGATAATTATTCAATATTTCATAATAATACTTTCAATAGGATATATCCTTTTTGTAAAAGTATAAAAAATGATATACTATAAAATACATGAAAGTGAAATCATTGTGTATTTATTAAAAAAATATTCTAAGTTCTATAATTTAATCTATGCGAACCAAAAAGTAAAAAATAAATTTATATCATGAAAATATTTTCATCAATTAAAAAATTTATTTTTAGATTCATTCATAACATAACATCGTCCCCATGTGAACACATAAAATATATTAAAGAAAAATAATGTTTCATTTTTTGAATTTCTTTGATTTACAAATATACAAGTCATTTTCAATGAAAAGTGTCCATTAAATGAACTAATATCAATAATTGTGTGTTAAGAGTCTAATTGTATTCATCTAATAAATTATATTCTGGTTTTATGATCATTTTATTGTTTTTATAATGTTATTTGTACCATAAAACTAATAAATTTACCTTCCATTTTGGTAAGAAAATTTACAATGGTTATTATTTATATAGGTCAAAAATAAAAGGTACTTATTCAATTAATATAAAACATTTTAATCAAAATTTTTATCTAATTTAATAAATTCAAGACATATATGTTTCATAATTTATTTGAATATATAACAGATTAAATGAAATTAAAAATCCCTTATGAAGAAAATAATAACTTTTAAAATCTAAATTTTTTTATTAAAATATTATTGTATAATATTATTTTGAAAATAAAATTTTTATTATTTTAATTAAAAAATAACTATTTAAATTTAAAACTAATTAAAAATATAATTTTTAATTGTAATGAAATATAAATTTTTAGAAAAAATGTTTGTCACTATTCTTTAATGTTTTCAGAAAATAATGAACAAATAATTTTATTATAATTTTAATATTTTGATCTTTAAAATGAATTTAATTTTATGTAATCTATTTTATATAACATCTAAAAATAAAAATATGATAAAATATTTTTAAAAGAAATCATACTTTTGAAGAAAAAATGCTTTTACTAAAAATTGTGCGATCAATTTTTAGGAACCTAAGATATTCATTTTGAGAAATAATTATCTCACTAATTATTTAAAACATTTTACCTTTTATATATCAAAAACATGTCTATAACCTACCATATTTATTAATAGTGTCTCATGGTTTGTTTAATGTCATGGTTGTTTGTAACATAAGCTATTGAAGAATTGAAATATTTTAAAGATAAATAATTCACAAAAATAACCTAGTGGTACATAATCACATAATTAATTATGGTATATGTGTACTAATATACTATTTCATCCACATATCAAGAAATAATATAATATTATTCTAATAATATATAGTTGGCCCTTTTATTTTAATCAGATAAGGCATGAAACTATGTAAAATTCTGTGGGGATGATCATAATTTAAATTTCATTTTGGATTCAAATTATTTTTAATATTGTGGTAACACTCATATTTTACATTCTAGGTAGGATATCCTAAATTGTTTGGATCTATAAATAATTATAATGATCATTGTTGATACTTCGTATCATCGTTGGGATTAAATGATAATTGTATTTAGAATATTATACATGTAGGATTCCTATTAAGCTTGTCATAACAACAAATATAACCCATCAAGTTTATGTGGAATATTCTTATATCTATTTACATAAACAAGCCATGAAAATTCAATTCATGTGATATGGATTTTTATGTAATTATTTTGCGGAAAACAAGTAGTTTTGAGGGTTTATTTATTATGTTTCAATAAATTATTCATTTAGGAATCATGGATATCTAATTGACATATATAATCTATTAATAAACATTAATTTGATTTAGAAAATATATTTACATACTTATATCAATATTTCATATCCCATCGATGGCGTAATTATCTCATCATTGAAATTGCATATTTCTAGTCACGTGCAAATTATTTTTATGAATAAATTAGTATTGGTCATGAGGGTCTCCCATGGTGTATTAGAATTCTATGATTTTTACAATGTAGAGGATTAATCAAATGTGTTTCTATAACACAACATAACATGACATTAATGGTGGGATAAAAATTTGAATTCCTTATAATTGTTCCTTCACATTAATTGATTTCATTATAGAGAGAGAGTTACAAGAATCCGTGTTTAGACTACATAATTTCATAAACGGTAATATTGAATTTATTCACATTATCTTTCTCAACATCAATATCTCATGGATGAATTTGGATCAACATACATGTGAACCATAAGATCAGTTTTGGAAATCAAGAAAAAAATTTGTACTCCAAAGAACAATAGTCACATAAAATTGAATGTTTTTTAGTATTTATGGGTATATTGATCTTGGTGTTGATGAATAATGTAATATTTAATTGTCTGTAGAACTCCATTTTTTCACCATTCCACATTTCATGGACTCAATGTATATATTTTTTCTATCAATCTCTAATATTCCTAGATTTTTATTTTATGAAATGTTATTACACATTTTTTTTGTAATTAAGTACCTATTTTACCAAATCTCTTCATTTGGATGTAATTAATATATAATCATCCATATACATATTTTTTATTTTCAACTATTTCATCAATGATAATGTTAAATTAGGATTCATCAATGTTTTATCTATTCTCAGATAAGAACAACTTTATTATTTGGTTACTATAACTAATATTATTGGTTTCATTTTAATAATTAATGTGATTTTCTAGATCGCAATATATAGTTATATATTTTTGTTGTTGAAATATATTAATTAGTGGGGGATTTTTTTGTGGTATTTTCTTAATAGGTAAATGTTATTAATTAAGGATTCACATGGTATTAAAATAACATGATTATTTTTAATTACTAATATTGAGATAGATTCATAATTTTATAATTATCCATAAATCTAAGGCAGGGTAATTTTGTGGATATGTAATTTTTTTATATTTTTGTGAATCATTATACGTTTATATAAAGGTGGTATATTTTCATGAATTATATTAATATATAAAAATTTATGGAATTTTGGGGATATATTTCATTATAAAACCAACTAAAAATAACTGAATAGACTGATATATATTGAGTTGAAATAATAATTTTTCAACACAATGAAGAAGATTCTAAGGATAAAAAAACTATTTGTAAGTGTTTTGAATTCGTGTGATATTTTTATTAAAAGTTGATTAAATTGAAAAAAAATATCAAAGGATATTATATAATTTCATTTTATTGGATATGATACTTGTTTGGGTCACTAATATATTTCTATCATACCCAAATTCATTACCCATTATTCACATGTGATCATACATGTTTTTTATAAAAAATTACTATAACCCAATGGTTGTACATTCACTATAAAATTAAAGGGATAGAAATGCGTTTGTTCATTCATTATTGCTTAATTTTCCCAATAACAGAAATATATTCCTTTTACATTTAAAATAATTGAACATTTCATTGAAATTACTATAGAATACTCAAAAATAGAATATATTTACATAAAGAAGTGAATATTTAATTATAATAAATTAGCATAATATTATTGGTTTAGAGTTTTATAGAATCCAATAAAACATAATAAAACAATAAATTTTTATTTTTAGTATATTTATTTTTCATATAATACAAGAAATAAAGATTTCCATAGAAAATAGAGAGTCCATTGGTTTTCAACCAGAAAAATTCCATAACTTTTGTGGAATACATAAACATTATACAAATAGACATCCAAATATCTTAATTTGTCTAGTTCCTTTAGAATCATTGAAACATAATCACTGGCACATAAATGAGCTATATCATCTACAACTAGGTTCTACATAACTTGAAACATTCTTAGACAACTCAAACATAATACATATCATCATTACATGGGGGTGCTAAAATAAGAAAATGGGATAGACATAGAAGACCGATAAGGGTAAAAAAAGGGAGACATGTAAGTATAAACTTTAGCATAAGGGTATGATAATGTGACCATGAATATTGAAGATAGTACCCTTTAAATAAAAGATCATAATATGAATCATGTAATATGGATTGGAAGTTCATAATACATGAATCATAATGAAATATAGATCATAATCCATAAAATCATAACATATGAATAAAAAATTGAATTGTGGTAGAAACCTAATCATATAATATGAATTATTTAATAGCCAAGACATCACCACCAAGACCATCTTGGTAATATGGATTCACTTCTTATACTGTCTTAGTACTTATGGTTCACTTTCACAGCTATCTTAGTCGCACAAGGGCACTCCTCATACAATATTGGTAGTCAAGTTTCACTCCCTTGTATATATTAATAGTGATGTTTCATTATGAATATCATCTTAGTATATCTCATGAGATATAAAACTTTACCCAATGTATTGGAGATAGATATAGGTCCCACCCATCTTATAGTGAAATTATCCCTACATGTTTCAGAAGGTCATAAAATGTCATATCATAACCCATAAAATAAAATGGTTATTATAAACATGTAATCATATCCTATAATGTCTAAATATATATGTTTCATATTCATTTATTTATAAACATAACCTGTGAAAAGAAGCAGTCTTCTAGAGCATATAACTCGTTAGGGAGAAATGGGTTTCATAAGCCTAACGCTTTCAAAACATAATCAATTCAGTAAAAAAATGAATAGAAACATTGAATAATATCCATATAAATTCATTTTTAACACCAATGGATGTTATTTTATATGTGAAATAATTTTGAATGATATTTAAAAACAATTCTTTCAAAAAATACCCTTTATTATTTGAAAAATATTTGTTATAAAGATAATTTGATGAAAATTTCTTTGAAAATATCATCGAAATCATATAAAAGAATATTTTCATACAATAAAACATTTTTAAAATATTTTTTCCTTGATTTTTTGATTAAAATATCTTTTTGAAACATTATTAAAAACATTTTTGAAAATATGGTTTTTGAATATAATATAATTCTGACTAGAGAGAGGGACATTCATATTTTACATAAAAAAATATCATAAGGAACAAAGAGTATAAAAACGGTACTAATAAATGGATTTATCATGAATTAATATAGGTGAATATAACTCATGAGTATTCTTGTTATATTGATCAAACTATTTCATCAAAGGTGTTGTAAATGTAAATAATATCGAAATGTGGCGAGATTGCCTCAATAAAAAATTATAACAAGGTAACATGGGTTCGTTCTCTCCATGTAAGAGAAGAAAATTATATAAAGTTTAAAATATAATGAAATTAAGTAGATTTATGATATAACTTGTTAAATTAAATTATATACACGTAAAAAAGTGTTTAGGTTCACATTAAAACAAGAGTCCCAATGAATGAAAATTGAGGCAAAACATTTTTACGGGTTTGGTATCATTTGAAACATAAACCCCATGAATGAAATTTCATAAAATGGATATGTTAATAGTGATAAATTTATTTATATTTTACATTAAATACAATTATGGTCAGTACATACACCACATAAAAATAAAGACTATCGAACTTTTCATGAATCTCATGGGAATAAAAAGTGAGATGAAATCTCCTAACCTTGTATCTTCACTCTCTTTGTAATCATACAAATTTCCTATATCCAAAATATAAGATAATTATAAATATATTAAAAAACAATATTCTTATAAATAGTTCCATATATGATTTGATTTATACCTTATATTACCCACTTGATAACAATCCTATGTTAAGGTGTCACTGCATGTAGTATTCATTTTTTTTCTCTTGTGTCTTAATTTGTTATATTGTTGGTCCGTATTCATATATCAAGATTCTAAAATTTATATCATGATATAAGTATCATAAATTTAAATTATATATATATTATAATTATCATGATCATAAATATATACATAATAAAATACTCTATTCATGTGTATGGAAATCTGTACATAACCCTGAACATTGATTCCATTGTAACTATCTTATTGAAAGAAATAAAAAAATGAAATAAAAGTTTATATGTTTATAATATAATTAAATTATTTCTATAATCTTATATATATAATATAATTTTATTAACCCGTCTGTAATATATTCCATGTAGTGTGTGAACGAATCACATTGCTTTGAGGGAGTGGTCACCCTGAACATCTCAGACAAAATAATCGTAATTACACCAAACATAGAGTGAAATTATATGTGTTTAAAAAGTAATAAAAATGATTAAATAATTATAAAATATAATATTTGACATATATAAATATATTTTAAATCAGAATATCCATCATGGGAGGCATTGTAGGAGAAATGAAGAATAATCATTTAGTGAGGTGGTAAATCGTCGTACTAGTAAACAATATGTTCGATATACATTTATGGTGGAGTGTGTAAGTGTAGGTATATAAAATTTCATAAAAAAATAGTATATTTATTATATTTATTTTTTTAGAAAATAATGGATCAAATTGAGTGGATATGGGGGAGAAAGAAAATAATGTATAGGATCTTGGGAGAAGTCGTTACCTCTTAATCAGTTAACACTATTTGGTTTATTCCAAAAGGATTCCTTGAGTTGAATTCCTCCCAACGGAAGGCTTTTAAGCAAAATATGAGAATTTTTTGTTCTTATTTGTGTAGTTTTTGACAGAGCCAAGGGACATGAGAGGTGTGAGGATGTGGGTATATGTGGGGGCCTTTTATAGGAAAGGGAAAGGACACACATTGCATTTTTGAATACATGTTAGGTGTACACACGATTTTACCATAAAAAGGAAATACTAAACCGGAATAAAATAATAATGGAAGTTTATTGGCAGAATAATGTTCTTAAAATGGGTTAGGTCTTATTTCTAGGTCATTTTGTGTCTTATATTTATGATTTAGTACATTATTAACCTAATTTTTCTCTTAACTAATGTAATTATTTTTAATAACATTCTCTATACTTTTTGGCCAACAAATAAATAAAAAATATTTTTAATTATAATTTATGATGATTTTTAATATGGAATCCATTTTAAAGATTATTATGATAGAAGGGGCATAAATTATGTTAAAATTAATCCCAAAGTTGGGTCGACAATACTAGTTTTTTAAAGTAAAAATAATCAAAGTTTATTATGTTTTTATAACCAATGTAATTGTGAAATTGAAACAAATAACCAAAATTACATAAAATTATAAATATATTATCCAACTAAAATTTTTAACTATTTAGAAGTATAATTTAACATTTTAAGAAAAATAAATCAAAAATTAGTTTTGAATTAATATACTATATTATTCACTATTCATCCAAAACATTATGTTTATGAGAAAAGTCCCAAAAATCACCTTAAGAAAATTTTCACATTATAATTTCAAATATGATGTCTGATTTATCAAAATAAATTTCTAAAGATGTTTAAAAATAATTTTATTATAATTCAGATAAGGACATTAATAACATTTCATTCTAGAAAAATAATTTTTAAACATAGAAGGACATTACTAAATATCATATATTTTATTATCAATATGATTTATTTAAATAAAAAATTTGTAAACTATATTTAAAAATAATTCAATAATATTAATAAAAAAAATTTATGTCTAGGTTATATTTATCTCATTTATATAATTATAACAATAAAATGATGTTTCATAGAAACATTGGTGTTACATGTAACGTATACCAAGTCGTTGTTTCCTATAACATACACCAAGTTGGAGTTGCATGTATTTTAGGATGACATGGAGCCCAGTGAAGGGAATTATTAACATAGTGTATTGAAATATATAAATAAAAATTTATTTTATTAAAAAAGGTCCATAAATACTTGCGATGTTATATTCTACCCCCCATAAAAGGATGTTAGCCCTCAAAATTTGTCACTCAACTAAAACTGAAAGAAAATACTTCTACATAATCATATACTTTTTTCCCATATAGAATCATTTGGTAGGGTATTTCTCCAAAAAAACATTGGCTAGATTAGTGGTCTTATTTTATAGAAAATTCTTTGATTTGTCCAAAATGTAAACAAGTTGTTCCTCATAATAAAGATCATTATCTATTGGCATGACCTATGAGATTATTACAAAAGAAGGTTCAGGTATATAATTCATCAAATATAAAATACACATAACACATCATGGACATGAGATATATTTGGATAATGTTCCAAGTCATAGGCTATTATCCCAATAAGATCAAGAATCTTAAAGGGGACAATATTCCTAGGTATTTGTTTCCCTTTATTACTAAATACCATAACTTTATTCTAGGTGAGATTCATAGAAACACATTTTCACCAAATTCAAATTCAATTTCATACCGATGGTTATTAGCACAACAGTTTTAACATATTTTTTCTTCTTCAATATGTTGTGGAGTGGTTCTATCCATCTTGACCATTTCTTCCACAATATCAGGTCCGAATAGCATTTTATAGCAACCCCATCCAAACATGTAGGAGCTCTACATTTATTCCCCTATATAGATTCATATGATTCCATCTAAAATATTTAGTGAAAGAGATTATTGTAGGAAAAATCAAATAGAGGATGATGTTGATCCCAACCACCATTGAAATTTGATGAAAAATAAATAAACATAAAATCAAGGGTTTGATTTGTTTTTTTATAATGACCATATGTTTGAGGATGATATGAAGTGATGAAACTCAATTATTTATCAATTGAATGATTAATATTGTAGAGACCCGTATCTTGACGTACATGGACATTACATTACTTTTGCGGAATACTTAGTACATAACAAAAACACACACAAAAGGATCGTAATAGTTTAGTGTCTTTGGAAACTCGGAACGTAATCTTCTAATCGTGGTGAAATATCTTCAATATCTTCCATAAAGATCTTCTTTTTTTTACCTAAAACCTTTCTTTATATCCTGGGGAAAAGAAAACATAAAAGGGTGAGCTCAAATGCTCAGTAAGGGTAAACAAAAGAAATATCAATCACATCATATAGATAAGCATATAACTTTTGGAAATCTTAACCTGCAAAAGAGATCATAATTTCATAACATGGGGTAAATCATGGCAGTGAAATATAATCACAATAATCATAACTTAAAACATGGAACTTTGTGGCATACCCACATAATCATAGAGAATCATTTCTTGTTAGTCATGACTCATTTCAAAGACTATCTTAGTGGACAAAGTCCCTTTCTGAATCGAGAAATCCTCGTTTCAGTCCTGTTTCACTGAACCGGTATAACCTACCATTCCAGCCATGTCTATCTCATGAGATATAAAATCTTTACCCAATGCATTGGAGGGAGATATAGGTCCCACCCATCTTATAATGAATCCTTTCTTATGAGTGCCACATAATCATAAAACATACATCATCGCATAACACATGTAACAAAAATGGGATTCTTGAAACATCATGACATCATAAATCAATTCATATAAGATAAAGTAATTCATAAACATAATTCCATCACAACATAGTCAAATCAATGTAAAAATATGTATATAAACAGAACCCTTTATTATCTTAGATGGAAAATAATTTTGATAAAACACTTGAATTGAATTCTTGAGGAAAATATCCTTTCTTCTTCAAAATCAATTTCTTTTCACAAAACATCATGCAATTTTAAAAGAAAGAGATTTTATTGAAAATAGTCATGAAATCTTTTAGAGGAAGCTTCATGAAAATAAGGCTTTATAAAACAGTATAAATACGTTCGTGCCGTATAAGTTAAAAAAAACATTCTTCGTACTTTTGTCGGAAAAGTCAAAAAGTACCTCGTACGAAAAACGACAAAAGATTCCTTTCATACGTATTACTAAAAACTCACCGAAGGGTAAAAATGGATTTAAACAATTTTAGGTGGATGGAAATAATATTACATATTGATAAAACATGGATGTGGATGATAAAATACACCCCAGTAAATACTTACGAATAAACAATCTCGGATAAAAATGAGATTGTGATATTTCCCTTACCTTAGGTCCAATTTGCTTCGTATGTGTCCGAACCTCCTGTATAATGATTTAAATAATGTCATTGACTTATTATAGAATCATATTCATTTTTATGATATCATATATGGTTCACTTATGACATTATATTACACATTCTTTTGTAAATTCCATGTTAAAGAAGCGTTTTGGGTAAAATCGTTTCATTTATCGTAGGTGTTTTGACTTGTTGTTCTTGACATCATTATTACTTATATCATGATTTACATACTTCAAGAATATAAAATATGATTTATATATCATATATATTCAGTATATATATATATATAATAGATAGATAAATAAAATGAAAAACACCGTTCATGGAGACGGTAGTCCGTACGTACGCATGAACGCTGTTTTTCTTTCCTTATTGTCTTGAATGGAAGTAAGTAGATGACATACATATATATATATATATATACATAAATCAAGTATCATTATTATGTCATATATTTCATTAGTACTTATTATATATACTTTATAATCATTCATGAATGGTTAATCATTAAGAATGAATCTCATCGCGTCGTGGAGACGGTAGTCCGTACGTACGCACGAGCGATGATATCATTTCCATAAATATTGAATTGAATTGGAGTGGATTATACAATATATCAGAATCAATATGATGTTGTAATAACTATGTATAGTTATTCTTTACACCATTATACCCATCCATGTAAGGTGGTGGTGGAAAATAGATTACACCACGGCGTGGAGACGGTATTCCGTACGTACGCACGCGCGGTGATTTCTTTTTCCGTATGATGGATAGATGGTGAAATAGGGTTGTTTCATACATATAATAACATATCAGTATATGAGTGATACTGATGTTATTACTTAATAATGAAACAACCTAAGAAGAAGAAGTGGAAGAAGAAATAAAGATGAAAGAATTGGTAACGGTAATTACCTCTTCTTTGAAGTGCCTCTTTGAGACCTCCTCTTAGGGCACTAAAATTGGTCTTTGAGGAAGACCAGAACCTCTAGGATGTTTCTAGGGAAGTGGAGAAGAGATTTTGGTAGGGTTTTGCCGAGCTTGAGTGCTCAAATTGTTGTGAGGAGTAGGGGGAGGAGGTGTCCTTTTATAAGGGAGGAGAGGGGCACCTTAGGAATATCTCAAAATATTATTTTATATTAAAGTCAAAATCGGATTATAATGGTTCCAAAGGGTCTTATTTCGAAGCTAAAGTGGGGATGGGTCGAAATCCTATCAACCAATAGGATTTAGACAAGTTTAGGTTCTTATTTTAACCTTATCAATTAGATTTAACTCTAAGTTAAATAATTTAACTTTTACCGTGTCTTTTTGTTTTCTTTCACTATATGGTTAATACACTTACTATAACATGCCAAACTAACCCCAAATTGTTTATTATTAATATATATATCCTTATCTAAGTCATTTGACCGAACCTTAGATTTTTAGGAATAAAATAACAATTCATAATATAATATGTGATTTAAAAACTATTTTGTGTCAATTTTGACACTATTTGATATATGATTTTTGTGAAAGTCATAAAAGAATTATATGTTCGAACCAAGTTGCTTAAATCAACAATAATATATCATAGTAACCTAGAAAATTAGTGGAATTCATAAAAAGTTTCAAATTACATTCATTTGAGAATTTATAACATCAATTAATGTAATATTTCCTTAAAAGGGTAATTACTGCATCATCGTTGTGTCATAAATAAATTAATTTATTTAAAGTCTAAAAATTATAAATAAAATATCATTATATAGGAAATATTTTTAGCTTTCTAATGAATATTTATAGTCGAATTTATCTTATGTATAACCCCATATTAAAAATGTTTTAGTGAATAAACTTTGATTTTAACTCTTTTAACTCTTCTTTGAATTAAATAATAATAAATGTCCTAATCTAATCCAAGTGGGCCTAAATGATAATATTTTACACTTAAGGTTGTTTTTGGTCGAGATACACTTGTCCAATAGAATTAGGAAATGTGTTAGGGTAATATTAATATCATTCTTACCCTTAATTACCCTATTTACTTTTAACCGTGGTAAATAAAAGTAAAAAGTTACTATTCACCAAAAATTATTTTCATCTCATTGAACCACATTTTACTTACTGACATCAACCGTGTCTCTCGGATTTTTGAAATTCCATTCACAGAATTGGTAAAATTAATTTTTATGAAAAATTCAGTTTTTTAACTACCACTTAGTAGTTTCACTATTCATCAAAAAATGAAGGTTTTCAGAAAAATGCCAAAATTTCATCCTAAGCTATATTTCATATTCCAAATTCAAAAATTAAATCTGTTTTAATAAATTCATAACATAGAAGTTGCATTAATTAATTTTATAATTAAATCCCGCTGTTAAAATAAATAGCGTGTTTTTAGGAAACAAAATATATCAAAAGATTGACACTTGATTATGTCTGGTTTAAATGTGAAATTACAACCAATGACCAACATTGTATTAAATTGTAAAAATATATTCTAAATATAATTTAAAACCACTCAAATCAATAATTAATCTCTATTAATTATTTCGATTAAAAAAGTTGTTTTTAATTATAATTTAGTAATTTTCACTATTCATCAGAATATGGAAGTTATCCGAAATGTACCAAAATTTCACCTTAGGCTAAATTCGATACTCCGAATCCAAAAATGAAGTCCATTTTGAGAGATAAAATTTCTAAAATTTAAAAAGTGGTTATTACTATTCTTAACGGCTAGTTTTAATAATATCTTAATAGCATATCGTTGTTTAGCGAAACTTGGTGTTGCGTACAACACACGCTATCGTGGAAGGTCGTGATTGCGTGTAATGGAAGGAAAGTCAAGGACGCGTGTTGTGAAAGATCCTTTTGGTGTATCATACAACACAATACAATAATAAAATTAAAAAGAATATTTTTCATAAAATCTTGGGCTGTTATATTCTACCCCCCTTAAAATGAATTTCGCCCTCGAAATTCGTCGTGGTTATAAATGGTTTACTATTCGAAAGTTTCTTTAATAGAAACCCACATCGTAAAAAGAAATACCAAAACATGGCTTTAAAAACTAAAGTATGAAATGTACCGATTACCCAAAAAAACTAATCATTGGGTTTCCACATAGGTGAAAATATGGATATGGAAGAGAAATCTAACCACCATGTTCTGATGGAGAGTGGTAGAGAACATGGCTATGGAAATGCCAATAATCACAAATCCATAAATTTGTGACGATCTAAGGTACCATCCGATTCATCAGGTATAAGATCACTAGGAAAACATTTTTGGTTTTCAAGATCATTTCCCTAAAGTTGAAAATTTGAATTGGAATAAATACTTTCTTTATTTTGGTACAATCTCACTATTGTTCGTGCCCAGAACAATTTCCACTTCATCTCTTAAATAAATAAAGTTGAAATTGTTATTCGTGAAGTGTTAGCAGATCATGTGATAGAATGACGGGTCATTCCATCTGTCTCAAACAAAAGGATAGAAAAAATTATTTACATAAGTCGATCTATAGTGAGATTAATCACATATGGTTCCTAAAATGGACTTATACTTCATATATAATACTTCTTAATATAATAAAACTAGTTTCTACTAAACAGGGACTTCTTGTAGGCCAGTGGTAGGTGATAAAGGCCAGTCGCACTTCGGTTGTGGGTTCGATTCCCACAGCCTTGTCCGAAGCGATGGGCTGTCGCCCGTCCTGCAGGTTGACCTTTTTCTAAAACTACATTACTTTAACATCCTATCAATAATATCAAAAGAAGAACTTCTTTAGGCTTATCCATAATACTGCAGTCCACTTTCATAACATAGTGAAAATGATTACCAGAGATTTAATACCATCGTTGATCCCCATATATCATAAGATATATCTTGTTGGACATATTCCAAACATTCAAAGGCCTTAATCTTCTACTCTCTTGAATACCCATTGAACCTTAGTGAAAACTTGAATGCAGTTAAAATTTAACACTTTCCACATACCAAAATCATCAAAATTCTATATACTCAAACCATGATATCACTTAGTCCTTATATCAATCATGAGCTCATGAATACAATCAAACATCTCATTATCTTCTTATCCTTTCATTATGCACTTATCATCTACTTTCCAAAAGTATCTGAATAACCTTTCATGGTTACTGGTAACATTAATCAGACAACAATGTAACAATCCTTACATGTCTCTTTATTCCATAGTACCATGAGATTACTTATACAACATTACACATGATAAACATGTAATCATTCCTCTACATTCTTAAACCATTAACCGAGCTTCAACAATTCTTTCATCTCACATATCATTTGTAGTCTCTTCATCATCATCCACATAAATACTACCCATATGGCCATACTGATTCTCTTCATGAGTCTTTCCCTTAGGTCATTGGTTTGCATAATGCCCATACATTCCACATTTAAAACACTTAACCATTTTTGATGTCGTAGCAATACCATTATCCTCATCCATGGTGTTAACTGAACCTTTTCCCTTGCACTTACTTGCTTTGTGTCCTTATTTTCCACACCCAAAGCATCTTCCAGTTCCTTTGAAACATTCTCCTTGATGCCTCTTCCCACATGAATTACATAGGGGAAATTGAACTTTCTTTCCTCTATGATCATCATGAAACTCCATCTTTCTCTTATTAGCCGAGTCAGGAAACTTACCAAATTTTACTTTATTGATCATATTATGAGATTGCGGATTCGGAATAATAATTATGTTTGGACTTCCAAATCCCATTTCATTATGAAGAATATCATTCCATTGTCCATCATATCCTCAATTATCGTGAATCATCTTGTTTCCAGCCATTTTCTAAAACCCAAAAAGAATAGTGTGAGAGGCAAAAATCATGCTAGGGAAAACAACATAATAAAGGGGGAGTACCTTCAATATCTAACATCTTAGGTTTAATTCTATGATCGTTAGCATAGTTCTAGTACTATAACTTATACGTCTACTTAACCTTAGGGACATCCCTAGACATACCGTAGAAATATCTCTAGGGATCTCACTAACGTTTTCACATCCTAGTTTCCAAAGGTTGACTAAACCTTTCCTCTGATACCAACTGTAGAGACCCGTATCTTGACGTACATGGACATTACATTACTTTTGCGGAATACTTAGTACATAATAAAAACACACACACAAGGATCGTAATAGTTTAGTGTCTTTGGAAACTCGGAACGTAATCTTCTAATCGTGGTGAAATATCTTCAATATCTCCCATAAAGATCTTCTTTTTTTTTACCTAAAACCTTTCTTTATATCCTGGGGAAAAGAAAACATAAAAGGGTGAGATAAAATGCTCAGTAAGGGTAAACAAAAGAAATATCAATCACATCATATACATAAGCATATAACTTTTGGAAATCTTAACCTGCAAAAGAGATCATAATTTCATAACATGGGGTAAATCATGGCAGTGAAATGTAATCACAATAGTCATAACTTAAAACATGGAACTTTGTGGCATAAACACATAATCATAGAGAATCATTTCTTGTTAGTCATGACTCATTGCCAAGACTATCTTAGTGGACAAAGTCCCTTTCTGAATCGAGCAACCCTCGTTTCAGTCCTGTTTCACTGAACCGGTATAACCTACCATTCCAGCCATGTATATCTCATGAGATATAAAATCATTACCCAATGCATTGGAGGGAGATATAGGTCCCACCCATCTTATAATGAATCCTTTCTTATGTGTGCCACATAATCATAAAACCTACATCATCGCATAACACATGTAACAAAAATGGGATTCTTGAAACATCATGACATCATAAATCAATTCATATAAGATAAAGTAATTCATAAACATAATTCCATCACAACATAGTCAAATCAATGTAAAAATATGGATAGAAACAGAACCCTTTATTATCATAGATGGAAAATAATTTTGATAAAACACTTGAATTGAATTCTTGAGGAAAATATCCTTTCTTCTTCAAAATCAATTTTTTTTCACAAAACATCATGAAATTTTAAAAGAAAGAGATTTTATTGAAAATAGTCATGAAATCTTTTAGAGGAAGCTTCATGAAAATAAGGCTTTATAAAACAGTAGAAATCCGTTCGTGCCGTATAAGTTAAAAAAAACATTCTTCGTACTTTTGTCGGAAAAGTCAAAAAGTACCTCGTACGAAAAACGACAAAAGATTCCTTTCATACGTATTACTAAAAACTCACCGAAGGGTAAAAATGGATTTAAACAATTTTAGGTGGATGGAAATAATATTACATATTGATAAAACATGGATGTGGATGATAAAATACACCCCAGTAAATACTTACGAATAAACAATCTCGGATAAAAATGAGATTGTGATATTTCCCTTACATTAGGTCCAATTTGCTTCGTATGTGTCCGAACCTCCTGTATAATGATTTAAATAATGTCATTGACTTATTACAGAATCATATTCATTGTTATGATATCATACATGGTTCACTTGTGACATTATATTACCCGTTCTTTTGTAAATTCCATGTTAAAGAAGCGTTTTGGGTAAAATCGTTTCATTTATCGTAGGTGTTTTGACTTGTTGTTCTTGACATCATTATTACTTATATCATGATTTACTTACTTCCAGAATATAAAATATGATTTATATATCATATATATTCAGTATATATATATATAATAGATAGATAAATAAAATGAAAAACACCGTTCATGGAGACGGTAGTCCGTACGTACGCATGAACGCTGTTTTTCTTTCCTTATTGTCTTGAATGGAAGTAAGTAGATGACATACATATATATATATATACATAAATCCAGTATCATTATTATGTCATATATTTCATTAGTACTTATTATATATACTTTATAATCATTCATGAATGGTTAATCATTAAGAATGAATCTCATCGCGTCGTGGAGACGGTAGTCCGTACGTACGCACGAGCGATGATATCATTTCCATAAATATTGAATTGAATTGGAGTGGATTATACAATATATCAGAATCAATATGATGTTGTAATAACTATTTATAGTTATTCTTTACACCATTATACCCATCCATGTAAGGTGGTGGTGGAAAATAGATTACACCACGGCGTGGAGACGGTATTCCGTACGTACGCACGCGCGGTGATTTCTTTTTCCGTAGGATGGATAGATGGTGAAATAGGGTTGTTTCATACTTATAATAACATATCAGTATATAAGTGATACTGATGTTATTACTTCATAATGAAACAACCTAAGAAGAAGAAGTGGAAGAAAAAATAAAGATGAAAGAATTGGTAACGGTAATTACCTCTTCTTTGAAGTGCCTCTTTGAGACCTCCTCTTAGGGCACTAGAATTGGTCTTTGAGGAAGACCAGAACCTCTAGGATGTTGCTAGGGAAGTGGAGAAGAGATTTTGGCAGGGGTTGGCCGAGCTTCAGTGCTCAAATTGGTGTGAGGAGGAGGGGGAGGAGGTGTCCTTTTATAAGGGAGGAGAGGGGCACCTTAGGAATATCTCAAAATATTATTTTATATTAAAGTTAAAATCAGATTATAATGGTTCCAAAGGGTCTTATTTCGAAGCTAAAGTTGGGATGCGTCGAAATCCTATCAACCAATAGGATTTAGACAAGTTTAGGTTCTTATTTTAACCTTATCAATTAGATTTAACTCTAAGTTAAATAATTTAACTTTTACCGTGTCTTTTTGTTTTCTTTCACTATATGGTTAATACACTTACTATAACATGCCAAACTAACCCCAATTTGTTTATTATTAATATATATATCCTTAGCTAAGTCATTTTGCCGAACCTTATATTTTTAAGAAGAAAATAACAATTAATAATATAATATGTGATTTAAAAACTTTTTTGTGTCAATTTTGACACTATTTGATATATGATTTTTGTGAAAGTCATAACAGAATTATATGTTCGAACCATGTTGATTAAATCAACACTAATATATCATAGTAACCTAGAAAATTAGTGGAATTCATAAAAAGTCTCAAATTACATTCATTTGAGAATTTATAACATCAATTAATGTAATATTTCCTTAAAAGGGTAATTACTCCATCATCGTTGTGTCATAAATAAATTAATTTATATAAAGTCTAAAAATTATAAATAAAATATCATTATATAGGAAATCGTTTTAGATTTCTAATGAATATTTATAGTCGAATTTATCTTATGTATAACCCCATATTAAAAATGTTTTAGTGAATAAACTTTGATTTTAACTCTTTTAACTCTTCTTTGAATTAAATAATTATAAATGTCCTAATCTAATCCAAGTGGGCCTAAATGATAATATTTTACACTTAAGGTTGTTTTTGGTCGAGATACACTTGTCCAGTAGAATTAGGACATGTGTTAGGGTAATATTAATGTCATTCTTACCCTTAATTACCCTATTTACTTTTAACCGTGGTAAATAAAAGTAAAAAGTTACTATTCACCAAAAATTATTTTCATCTCATTTAACCACATTTTACTTACTGACATCAACCGTATCTCTCGGATTTTTGAAATTCCATTCACAGAAGTGGTAAAATTATGTTTTATGAAAAATTCAGTTTTTAACTACCACTTAGTAGTTTCACTATTCATCAAAAAATGAAGGTTTTCAGAAAAATGCCAAAATTTCATCCTAAGCTATATTTCATATTCCAAATTCGAAAATGAAATCTGTTTTAATAAATTCATAACATAGAAGTTGCATTAATTAATTTTATAATTAGATCCCGCTATTAAAATAAATAGCGTGTTTTTAGGAAACAAAATATATCAAAAGATTGACACTTGATTATGTCTGGTTTAAATGTGAAATTACAACCAATGACCAACATTGTATTAAGTTGTAAAAATATATTCTAAATATACTTTAAAACCACTCAAATCAATAATTTATCTCTATTAATTATTTCGAATAAAAAATTTGTTTTTAATTATAATTTAGTAATTTTCACTATTCATCAGAATATGGAAGTTATCCGAAATGTACCAAAATTTCACCTTAGGATAAATTCAATACTCCGAATCCAAAAATGAAGTCCATTTTGAGAGATAAAATTTCTAAAATTTAAAAAGTGGTTATTACTATTCTTAACGGCTAGTTTTAATAATATCTTAATAGCATATCGTTGTTTAGCGAAACTTGGTGTTGCGTACAACACACGCTATCGTGGAAGGTCGCGATTGCGTGTAATGGAAGGAAAGTCAAGGGCGCGTGTTGTGAAAGATCCTTTTGGTGTATCATACAACACAATACAATAATAAAATTAAAAAGAATATTTTTCATAAAATCTTGGGCTGTTACAAATATTCTCCATAACACTAAGGTAAAACTCAGTTCCTGATCTGATACAATAGAATGTATAAATCCATGCCGTCGTAGCACTTCTTTAATATCTATCATAAAAACATGATCCCAAGAGAAATATTATCTATTAACAATGAAATGTTTTGACATTGTAAGGTGATCAATACCCCCATTGTCGAATTAAATCCTTTAGAGTTTTTTGGAAGTCCAAAAACAAAATACATAGTTTTGTTCTCCCATTTCCATTCTAGTATGGGTAATAGATGAAACATCCCTTTAGAATAATGTCTTATAGCATTAAATTGTAGGAATACCAAACAAAAATATATAAAATCCGAGATAACTCCCATCATTCTATCCCACAAGAAGTATTCATTCGTGTCCATATATGTCTTCATACATCCTAGATTTATAGATAATTTATAACAAAGAGATTAATCAAACCACTCATTGTTCAAATATATTGTGGAAGTAACACATAAATGGTTCATAAACCATATCATTTCATCCTGATCAATGTTAAACTCCTAAATATTTCTAACATTCTTTTACATCTCCTCATCTTGAAGATGTGCTTACTTGATCATTACATGGATATTGGATTGAAAATTAATTATAGAATGATAATTGTATCCCCATTCCTTCATTATTTATATATCCATTCATTGAAATTTTGGATATATTGGATCTTTTGTGATCCTCATGATGGACAAAATAGAATGATCATTCTGACTCAAATCATAAGAAAACTTGTTCCCTTTACCCCGGTTTTAATGTATTGAGTATTCATAATCCTTTATCTACCCTAACCATATTTTATGGAACATGTTTAACTCTTTTTTATGTGAATATCTATTTTATAACATTATGATTAGTTTATATATCACACCTTTATCCATAATGATAAATCCTCCATATCTTTAACGGAAAAATTACCACTACTAACTCCATATCATGTGTTGGGTAATAATTCTCATGAATCCTCAACTGTAGTGAGGCTTATGAGATAATAATTTTATTCTATATAAGAGAACATCACAATACCATATTTGATTTATCAAAATAGATTACAAACCCGTATCCACTATAAAAAAATGTAAGAACAAGTGAACTAACCAAGATTCGCTTTAGTTCCTTGAAAATTTCAACATATTAATATGTCCATAAGAACATGAATCCCTTCCGAGTTAACCTGGTCATCAGATTAGATAGTCATGAGAAATTATCGAAAAAACATCTATAATATTCAGATAAGCTGAGATTTCAAGAAATCTCAGTCATCATGATTTTTCTAGGCATGCATTAAATAGGTTCTGCATTGGATAGATATACTACGATATAATCTATTGAGATTATGTGACCCTAATCTGAAAATGCTTTGATTCAAATTTTACAATTATTAAATTTTTCATATTGATTCTCTTTATTTAGGGTACTCAGTACATTTATAAATTTGTCTTCATGCTTTCCCATTCTACTTGAATATATTAAAATATCATTAATAAAGACTAGCAGAAACAAATCAAGGAATGTTCTAAACACTATATTCATTAAATCCATGAAATATCATGGTAATTAGTATGAACAAATGAAATAATTCTATATTTGAAGTGACCATAAATTTTTTGGATTTTCAACTTTGGTATATCATATTTATTGACCCTAAATTAATGATATCTAGAACAAAATTAAATCCTGGAAAAGTATTGAGATACGTGATTTCGATACAACAAGTAATCATTACATGGAAGAGGATACTTTTTCTTGATTGTGATATTGTTCAACTCCCAATAATATATGCAACATAAAATTGATCCATCATTATTTCTCACAAAAAGAAATTGTGCACCACAAGGTGACAAATCTAGCTGAATTAATCTCTTTTCATGGTTTTCTTGGAGTTTCATCTTTAATTACTGAAACTCAATCAAGGAAATTCTATAAAGATTTCTTGAAATTGGTATGGAATAAAGTATGAGTTCTTTTTAGAACTCAACATTATTTTTTTGGTGGAAGAATATGAAACATTTTCTGAAATATTTCACACAAAATCACGAACGATAGGCACATCATCGATGTAAATATTTTCACAAACCATTTCAGATATAAAAACCCTTTTGAATGGTAATTATAACACATATAAAGGATGTAATACCCACAGGAAGATCATTCTCATCATCACATTGATGGATGATCATAGGGTGGATTTGAAATATAAAAATTAACTTCCCTTCTGAGAAAACTGATGTGGGATTATTGCAGAGAAAACCAATACATGCATAAGATGGAATAACATTCAACCAATTGAATAAAGAGATTATTTTTAGGGATCAAATTACCACAAAATATAACTAGATATTAATCATATACTTGAGTTAGAATCATCATACCATTTTGGGCTTTTACAACACATCACAAATATAATTTGTTTTGAGGAATCCTATCACCATTAGAAAATTCATTATATATGAAATAGTGAGTGGACCCAAATTCAAATATGAAATTAGCATTTATAGATTGGATGGTAACTATACCTTAAATCAGATCGTTATCAGACCCCTCACCATAAATAGTGATTTTATGATATTTCCCCTTGTTCGTCTTCTTAATAAGTCACTGATATTGAACATCAACACCATAACATGGGTTTGGGTAGTGGTTAAAATAATTCCCATACTCCTTACACTTCACTAAATGGATCATTGGTGGTTTATTATATGTGTATTTTTTTCATTATAATTTTGATATAGTGTATTACAATCACATCCATAATTAATTGCTAGATGAATTTAATTTCAGTACATAAAATATTTATTAGACTCATTATGGAAATATCCTCCATGATTCTTCCCACACTTAAATCATAAAGGAAATATCTCCTTATTTTCTTTAAGGGATTTATATTTTCTTTAAACTCTATATTCCTCCTCATGTGAAAACCCATAGATTTATATGCGACTCCAACCTCCATTTCAACCTTGATTTCAAAACACGCAATCTCTTCATAGCTACTAATGTATCTTTTGGACAACACCCCTTTGATACTTGTCTTTAAGCAAATAATTATCCTATCATCATTAATTTTGGTTTGGATGATAATTCCTAATGAGTAACCATAATATATTTTAAAATTACCCTCATATGTACCATCATATTCATCATCCTTTTACATCATATCAATGAACACTTTCTCTATCCTTGTACAAAGCACTGAATGAATGTTCTTAATGATTAATAAGTTATGGAACTCATCCCATTAGATGGATTAAATCACATCTCGATGTCTCATATTCTTTTTTAGAGTCCACATTAATCTGCTTCTCCTTCTAACTGATAAACAACCATAATGACTTCCACATGCTTTTAACACTAAAGAAAGGATAATATATTTTCAGTAGTATTGATACCTTGTTTAAAAAAAAGTGGAATATAAGTCCCTCTTAAAAAAGGTGGTTATTTCTTCATAAAATTCTCAATATTATGTTGTTCCAACCATTTCTCATGTGGAATTACACCATGATTCATTACATGAGATTATTGTGTGAGCATCACAATGAGTTTTTTCATTCTATCTCCCATAGAATTCAGTTTCTCAAGACAATTTTTTTTCATTGTCCGTCATTATCACTATTAATGCTGTTTCATTGGGTTCTAGCCATTGAATAAAACCAAAAGCACATAGTATGGAATATTTATCGTAATAGGGAACCAAAAAATAATGAAAAAAATTATATGATATCTTTCCTATGACTCCTTCCCTAATCTATGACACCTTAATTTTGTCCTAGATAATTCGAAGAAAGTTTATATTTAAATCCTTTACAATGGGTCATTAATAGTTTCTGAATTCCCAAAGAATATCTCTCGAGAGTGTTAGGTCATGTGTGCAACAAGGCCCTTGTCGTGTACCTGATTACCCCAAGTAATTCCTATGTCATCTTATCAGAGTTTTTAAACTAGGTACATATTAGTTAGATACACATCCACTTTTAGTATCAAAAAAGGTATTTATTTATAGGAACCACTTACTATAACCTTATCTAAAATTCCAAGACATTTTCCTATATGTTTCTTTATCCTTAGAATGGTCAATAGACATATCGTTATGTTTCTGACAATGTTTTTATCATCCATGATTCCAAAAGTTTACTAAATATTTTTGGTAATACCAATTTTAATAATCCTTTATTTTCACACATAAATATTAAATCAATTTTAGTGAATACTTTGACATTATGCAAACACATTCCCAAAGATCGTATATGGTCTCGTTCATTTGAAAACATGGAAACATAAACACTAGTGCAAAAATGATCTACCTCATCTCCCACTAGGTTATCATTGACTAGAACACATCACAAACTCCATAAACATAATATATATCATCATAACCTAGGGGAATGTAAACATAAAAGATGATCTTCTATTCTTAGTAATAGAAAACAAGGGAGACATTTTCCCAGAAACATGAGCGTAAGGGTAAGATAACATGATAATGAAAATATAATATCATACACTACATATCAAAGATCTTAATTGGAATCATGGTATAGTTATTGGTGCCACATAAGACATTAATCATTATTAAATAATGGTCATACGATTTGAAATCATTACAACGGAATAAAACCTGACATTTTTTCAGACAAAAAACTATATGATATGATATATATAGTATCCATGTCATTGTTTCCATGACCAAATTTGTAGTATGTTTCCACCCCTCTTACAATCTTTTTAGACATAGATCACAACCATTTTCATATTAGTTGGATTATTTCACTCCTCATACTATCGTAGTAGTCATGGTTTACGCCCATGTCCATCATAGTAGTCAATGTTAATTCCCAATACTATCTTAGTCTATCTCATGAGATATAAATCATTACTCAATGAATTAGGGAGATATATATATGTCCCACCCATATCATAGTGATATAATTCATACATATTTCACAAGGTCATAAATTGTAATATCATAACCCATGGAATGCAATTGGAATTATAAAAATGTAATCACATCATAACATATTTAAATATATATGTTTAATAATTTTTTTGACATTAAAATAACCCAAGAAATGAAGTGAGATTCAAAATAATATAACCCATGAAAGATAAACAACTGTCATAAACAACATGGCATATAAACAAAATCCATTCTGAGAAATAATATGAATGTAAGAATTGAATAATTTCCTCATAACGATGTGAGTAACACCAATTCATGTTACCATAGGTGATAAATAATTTTAAATGGTGTTTAAAAATATTAATGGAGGAAAATATCCATTCTTCTTTGAGAAATTATATTTTTAACACATATACTTTTGAAAATTATTTATTTTTAAATATATTTTGAAACATATAATGGATTCTTTAAAAAAACAAAACATATTTAAAATAAATTTTTATAGAAATTTGGGATGAAATATATTTTCAAAAACTTTTTTCAAAACTTTTTTTTAATAAAGTAGATTTCTGATTGGAGAGAGAGAAAAATAGATTTTACAAGGAAAATTATATTAAGTAAAAGATAGATGAAAATTAGTATTAATATAGGGATGTATATTGACCAATCATATGACAAGTTAACTAATTATTACTCTTGAAAGATAGACCAAAATATTTCTTCAAAAGAAGCATTAATGTAAACAATCTAGAAAAGTGATGAGATTGTCTTAATAAACTATTAAAACCTGATAACATGGGAAAGTACTCTCAATGTAAGAAAGGGAAATTAAAATAAGATTAAAATATCATGAAATTAAGTATATTTATGAAATAACATGTAAAATTAATGAATATATACATAAAAAATAGTGTACGAGCATTACAAAACATGAGTCTCAAAGAAAGAGAGTTGATACAAATGTTTTTCCAGATTCAATAAATTTAAAAATAGAACAAACATGAATGCTAGTTCATAAAATGGATATATTAATACTAATAAATATATTTATAATATAAATATAACACAATAAATGGATTTACATACACTAAAAATAGGAAATAGTGGCGAATATAACATGTATCTTTTTGGAAAAATTGAGATGAAATCACCATTACTTGCAACTAGACTCTGTTCATACTAATACACGATTCATGTATAAGAAATATTAATTTATGATAAATATTATACTGAAACATATTTTTAAATTAAAAAATATATATTGTTTGATTATAAACTTATATTACCCACTTGTCAACAATCCTATGTTAAGGTTACACATCGGGTTAGATTCACTTTATTTTTCGCATATGTCTTAATTTATTATATCATTGGTAATTATACTTATATAATTATTCCTAGATATAGATCATGATATAAATATAATTCATTTATTTTTTATATATATTATAATAATCTATAATATAAATATGCATGAAATAGAATACACTATTAATAGAGACATTAAGTAGTACAGATGCATGAATGATGTTTCCGTTTTCATTTTCGTATTCAATAAAAGATAGAATGTTACATAAAAGTGTAAATTTATATAATATAATTATAGAAGAATTATAATTTCACTAAACCCATCATTAATACAATCCATGTAGTGTGAAAATGAATTGTTTTTCGTTGAGGGAATGATAGTCCACACATCCACTAATGAAAATATCGTAATAAATCCAAATGGAAAAATAATAATAATTCTATTATAAAAAGAAATACATATGATTAAATTAATTTAAAATTTAATATATGACATATATAAACATATTTTCTATCATAATTGACTCCATGATAGGCGATAATGGAGAAATGAACAATGATCATTTAGTGAGGTGGTATATCATGGTACAGGTAAAACGTTTTTTCGATATCTGTTAGATATAGGTATTTGTATGGGTAGGTTGAAACCATATAATAACAACATAATTGTATATTTATGATACTATTTTTGTCATAAAATAAATCAACAAAGAGAGTGTATGGGGTGGAGAAGGAAAATAAAGGAAAATAGCTTGATATAAGATGTTGCCTCTTAATCAAGTTACACCTTTTGGCTTGTTCCAAAAAGAGTTCTTAAGTTTCCATCATCCAAAGGGAATTATTGTAGGATGAATTGAGAGATGTTTGGAGATTATTGTTTTAATATTTTTTCATTCCAAGGTGATTTAGATGTGTGATGATGTGGGTAGATGTGGTTTCCTTTTATAGGGAAGGTAAAGCACACCATTGGCATTTTTGAAAACAATTTAGTTGTACCCATGATTTTAACTAAAAAATGACATTAAATACCAATAAATCTTAATAATATAATGTTAACTATTAATGAATTTCCACATTAAGGGTTTCATATTAGTGTATAGGTCTTTTTTGATTTTATATTTATGGTTTGTACATTATTAACCTAATGTTTCTCTTAAATAATGTATTTAATATCAATCAATTTCACTAATATTTTTGGACAAAAAATAATTTGTCCTCATTAGAATTTATAAATTATTTTTATTCAAAATATGTAATCTATTTTTACAAATTATAATCACATAAGTATAATAAATTATTAAAAATATGTCCCATAGTTGTGTCAAAAATGCAGTTATTTAATGTAAGAACTATAAAGGTTTGTTAATTGTTTTTATATAATTTCAATATCAATTTTGTTCTTTTAACAAAAATTGGTTTAATTGATAAAAATATAATCTAACTATGCTATTAAATAATCAAAAAGTAATATTTAAACTTTTAAATAAATTAAATTAATCTATTGTTTTGAATTAAACTCTAGTGTTCATTTCTAGCCATCCTAAAATGTTGTTTGTTGGAATAAACCAAAAAAACACCGTAAGATAATTTATAAATAACCAATTGAAAAATGAAGTCTATTTTAATAAATTTTATTTAAAAATGTTTCTAAAAATAATTTTTTTTAATTTTCATCGAAGGAATTTAAAATTGTTTCATTCAAGAAAACAATATTTTTAAACATTGATGGAATTTACCAAAAATCATATCTATATATAATAAATACATTTTATTTAAATAGAACATTTATAAAATATATTTGAAATTTATTTGTAACTATTAATATAACTATAGTTGATATCTAGGTTATTATAATCTCATTTAAATAATTATAAAAATAAAATTATTTTTCATAGATACATTGGAGTTGTGTGTAACTTATGTCAAGCCAATGTTGTGTGTAACATACGCCATATCATATTTTCATGTATTTTATTCCAAATATGTGATGTGTTAATTGAATTTTTGACATATTATTTTGTAACACATAAATGAAAATTTTATTTATTTGAAAAAAAATGCCCATAAAAACTCATGGTGTTACAATATGTCTACAACATTTACTAAATTTATTAATTCATATAAAATAAATAACATGAAAAAATTATTACTTTTCATAGTTACCTATGTAAAATTATATTTAACAATGGGTGGTATCAAATTATTAATAATGATTAGTAGAATTAATAGTCATCTAATATCATATATTAAAATAATAGAAATGTATGCATATTAGAATATATAAAAGGAAAATTCCCATAAAATATATAAATACGAACAAATAGAAAATGTGGATGATCAAATGTACGAAAACAAGAAACTTGTAAAATTTATTATAATTTCATTAAATCCTGTAATTTGTGGAAATAACATAAGACAATATATTATAATCATAATTTAATGGTCAATCCCACGTATACCATCATAAAGTGAACATAATTTCTTGGTGGATTTAGTTCACTCCATAATAAAATAAATGAAATATCATAAGGTATAGAACATTATCCAATTCATTAGAGGAAAATATAATCATTCACACATAAATAAAACAATTTAAGTCACTATATTTTCATTCAAACATGTTCCACATGTTGAAATCAAAGCATATATAAAACATAAGAATCACGAAACACATGTAAAATATTTGTGATATATAATATTTCCTCAAAGTGTAATCTATAGAAATTAAATTAGGAATCCAAAGACAAATTGGAATGAAATAATATTCATAGATAAAATTTTAATATATGATCATATTTTTTGATTAATGACTTATAATGTTGTAAAATTTATGTTAAGGATCTGGGATATGTAAAAATATTATATGAACACTTAAGTATTCCATTCCAGAATGGGAATTGGATCATTTAAATAATGAATTAATATATTATTTTTGTTAAAATAAAATTATACTATAATAGTTATCAATAATATAATTATTTTTTTTTATAATTTATAAATCATTAAAATTATTATACATGGATGACATGTTTTATAAAATAATAAATAAAATATTTATATTTTTTATATTTTAATAACACATTTTTATAAATTTCCCATTATGAAATGGATACTGAATTTAATTTTTTATTTTTGGAAAAATTGATATATTAAGGTCTAGTGATATAATATTTAATTTTTTTGTAATTTAAAAGGAGAAAATTTCGAGAGAGAAAATTTGGGATTTAGAGGGGAAACCATCTCTAATGTGGATGGGAATTATATTCTACATTGATACATTTTTTTATCAGGAAACTCATCTAGGTATTAATTTGATTTCTAAAAATAACATTCATCAGATCGAAAATATTAATACAATCATATAATAGATTTAAATCATCTTTTAAATCCATAGTAAAAAATGAATCATTATGACTCAAAAAATATGTTAAGTTAAGAGAAACACATACATCATTTGACTTTTTTGATAAAAAATCCCATGAGATTATAAAAATAAATATAGAAATATATTTACTTAAACATAAGTTAATAATTATTAAAAATATTAATGAATAATTGGTGAACCATTTTATTGTGAAAATGGTGTATGATAGGAAATATTTCATCATGCTTGAAAATTAAGATAGGAAAACCTTAAATTATTCATAATGAATCATGCATTGAACATGTCATCCAAAATACTAAAATAATCTTTATTAAAAAAACATTAGGTTCATTATTCATATGTATATAATTTAATATGTTCCATTTATTTTCTTATTTTTTTTATTGTATATAGGTTTTTCTATTTTTAGGAATATTATATCATTATGGTCTTATTTAGATATTTTTACTAATAAAAGTTCATATATTAATATTATTTTTAAAATATAATATATGTAATTCCCTAACCATGGAATCTCAGAGTCTGTGAATTATTTTAATTCATTTTCATTATTAAATGTAACGAAATCCTAATGATCCAATCATTTTAGTATTCTTGGAAAATAGATGAAATACTTGAACATTACATTTCCATTCAAAATATAAAATAATACATGGATAATACATTGATAATTATATAATTCTCCCAGATTAACCAGGTATATAAATCATTATACACATCATGGAATCTTGGGAAAATTAAACATAAGAAACAGGTGAGCACAGATGCTTGGTAAGGTTATAAAATGCAGTAGAAGTGCTAATAAATCAGCATAAACTTATAATACTGGGAATAAAATAATAAATATATATATATATATTAAATTTAGTGTAATATGGACATAATAAATCAAATAATTCCATTTAAACATTCACAAGGTTGTTATACTAGTTGAACAATCAAATATAATATCAATAACTAGTCTCACAATAATGGAATTCAAAATGTTAGACATACCATTAACACCTCGTTCCAGGAACATATGTGTAAAAAAATTAGTTTCCCTCATCAGAACAATCGATGCATCGATGGGAATTCATTAACAGGTCCCCACCCCATAGGGATTTCATTAACAGGTCCACAACCCATAGGGCTTTCATTAACAGGTCCCCAACCAATTTCTTTAAATTTCCAATGCATTACTCTTTTGAAAAGGGTGAATCATAACCAACATTAACATATTTGTTAAAACTAGCATAAGAAATGTCAATAGATTAACCATAAGCCATGACTGGATTCAAAATAGCACATCCAAAGTAAAAAATAATATATAACTCTTCAATAAAATATGTAAGATTGTATCATAAGAAATCAACCACAAATAAGAATAATTTTCAATAACAGATGATGACATAAATGATAATATTATAAATAAATCATTAATACTCTTCTAAATAAATATCAATTTTTCACATTGATATCACATAAAAGCCTATGATATTTTAAAATAAAATATTTCTTATAAAAATAAACTTTAATGTTTTTAACTGAAGCTTCAAAATGTAACACTATCATGATAGTGGAAAATAGCCACTTTTGTAATATATATATAAAAACATTATTTCCCTAGTTTGTAGAAAATTTCATAATGTACCTCATTTGGAAAATGACATGAATAATCATTTCAAAATGTTTTATATAAATACATACATGGGTAAAGTAAAATTTAAATGATATTCGATAATACTTTGAAATGAATTTTAGGAAACATGGGCATGGGTGATAAAGATGTCCCGGTTCATAATTACGTATAAAAAACCTCAGATAATAATGAGATTCTAAAATTAACCCTTACTAAACAATTAATATATTTCATTTTTAAAAAACATTAATGAAAATAATAATAAATATAAAATTTCTTTTATAGTCCTTTTATATCAATATAAATAATTATGCAAAATAATATCAAGAATAATTAAATCAAGAAAGGATTATTTCCATAAAAATTCAATGCATACCATACCACATTTGACATTTAAATAATACGCATAAAATATGTAAATGAAACATTAAATATAATGATGAAAATTTATTCATGTTATGAAATATAATAGGATCAATACATATACCACACACAAGAAATAGGCAGTGAACAAGGCTTATATCTCATGAAAGATAAAAGTTAGACGAAACTCCCTTACAATGATCATATCATCAAAGTGAGGATAATAAAATGAAATAATTATGTATGGAATATATAAATCGATATAATATATGTGGATGTTCAGTATAAAAAATCAGGTTACATTCACACATATTAATGGAAGAACATAACAAATGATATAGTTGTCAAACTCTTTGATTGGAAATTGATATTAGATTTCCCTTACAATAGGTCTGATACTCTGCGTACATGCCCAGAACTACATTATAATGTTTTTAAGAATATTTTAATACCCTAACAGTATCATAAAATTTTTATGATATCATATAAAATTCATTTATCATTTTATATTGCATGTTTATATATAATTTCAATGTTAAAGCTAAATTTCCTGTAGTAATAACTTTCTTTATCGGATGTCATTTCACTTGTTATTCTTGATTGCGTTACATAGATATGGATTTAATTACATCTAGAATGTATAAATTGATTAATATATGATATACATTCCAAATATAAATATACATAATAGATAGATATATTAAATTGAATACACCGTTCCTTGAGACGGTAGGTCATACGTACTCTTGAACACTATTTTTGTTTTCTTCTCATATTGAATATAAGTATGTAAATAGAATATATGTACATATATATATATATATTATTCCAGTATCATTATTATTTCATATATTTAAATACTATTCATAATTTTTATAATCATTCTTGAATGGTGAATGTGGAAGATGAATTTCATCGCGTTGTGGTGAATGTCATATGTACATAAGTATGAGTTATGATATCACTTCAGTAATGGTTAAATGGTAAAAAAATTTATGTAATATGAATAGTACATAAAAAATTATGTTATAGTTTTTATTTACATAGTTCTTATTTATCTTTATACCCATAAAAATAATTTTTACAAGAAAAATAGTTTACACAACATCGTGGAGATGTTATTTCATACGTACGCACACATTGTGATATTATTTTTTATAGGATGGGTAAAATGAGATATATCGTTATCCCATAATAATAAAAAATATAAAAGTATAGTATATTGTGGATTTATTTTTTTTTATGGAAATAATCTTATGAAATATAATTAGAAGAAGAAAAGAACATTGAGAGAGTTTGATAAAACGATTACCTCTTTTTTGGGTATCATCTATTGGATTGCACAAAATAACCCCATAAGTTGACTTTTTTCCTAAATACAGGCCTGCAGGATGATGTGGGGAAATTAGGGAGAGAATATTTGATGGGTTTGAGCGAGCCAAATGCATTTGGATGTGTGAATTAAAGATAATAAAAAGTGCCAATTAATATGGGAGGTGAGGGAACTTTAGGAAAATATTGACATATTAATTGGTTATATTTATTTTAGTTTATAATAGATAAAAAGTAATTTAGTTCTAGGAAAATATGATTATGGATCTAAATCCTGTAAAAAAAAATTTATACTTGTTTTGGTCACAAAACTAAACTTATCTTTTATAATTAACTATAAGATAAATAGTTTACTCTTACTGTATCATCTTGTATTTTTACACTTCATGGTTAATATATTTAATATAAAATTCCAAATGAACCTGAAGTAGTTCATTTGTGACATTTTAACCACAATAAAATTTATTTGTCCAGAACATGTTTTTTATGACTTTTATATCATTTTATAGATTATTATTTATTTTAAAATGTCATTTATGTAATTTTTATTACTATTCAATCTATTTATTTTTAAAAGTACACAAATAACATTATAACTTATTACTAATACATAAAACATGTCACTGACATGGTTATGTTATTTATGAAAATAGTGTGTGTCATTAATTAATGAAAATTATTATTATTTTAATATTATTAATATCATTAATTTGATTCTCCATTTATTAAATAAATTATTACATCATCAATATGCCACAATTAAATTTAATTATATAATGTCTAAACATTATAAATAAATTATTATTTTCTATTAAAATTTATAATATTTGTAATTAGTATTTACTTTTTAACATATCTTATGTAACACTATATTAATAAATATTTACCTAGTAAAATTGTTTAATTTTACTTTTAACACATCTTTAAATGATATATTATAAATATCATAATTTAACAAAAACCTGCTAAAAATGATCATATTTTTTACTTAGACTTCATTAAGGACGAAAGAAACTTCCCAAATGAAATTTTTACACGTGTTTTGGTATTTTTATATTATTAGAATATTATTTTTACCTTTTTTTAACTTATTTATCTTTAATTATGGAAAGAAAAATTCAAATGTAACGATCCAACAAAAATCATTTTTATCCTATTGAAGATCATTTTTCATACTGATTACAACAATGTATTTCTGTTTTGGAGCATCCATTCATTGAAGTAGAAAATTATGTTTAAAGCTAATATGTAAATGTGCGTATAAGATGGTTATAAAGACATTAATAAAAGTTCTATGGATTTTATATCAAATTATATTATAAAAATTATTTCAATGAACTAAATCAGCATAATATATGTATTATTTATCTATTTGGACATTAGAAAAATTAAATTAAAATAATTATTTAAATTTAAAAGTCAGGTATTTGATAATAATGTAGTGTTTTCACTATTACTAAAAAATTGAATGTTTACAGAAAAATACCAAAAATTTACACTAAGGTTAATTTGATATTTGAAATAAAAAAATGAATGCTATTTTACAAAATTATATTTCTACTACTTTCTAAAATAAAGTTAATAATTATTTTGGAAATGATATTAAATGATGTTTTTTAAGAATATAATGTTTCAAAACATATAACTTTTTTACTGAAACATATACATTTCACTATAAATATGAATTAATTCTGTGAAAAAGTTATAAATAAAGTTTAAAAATTATGTGTTACTATATATATTAGTATATTTAATGGTTTTTTTATAAATATATCATTTAAATAATTATAATAATAATGTGTTGATTTGTAGAAACTCAATCTTCTGTGTTACACAAGCCATGTCGATATTTCATGAAACAAAAGCTATTGAAGATAACATACTAGGAATTTTTAGGGTTTTACATTCTCCCTCCTTCAATAAATGACTTCCTCCGAATTTAATCTTAGAAAGAACATATATGGGATTGAAATTTCCATCGAAAATTATTAAAATACCAAATCCGAAAATGGTGTAAGGTGACCACCATTCTAAAATAATGAATGGTAATTATGAATTTCCCCAAAAATAAAACATACCTGGTTTCCATGTATGAAAACATAGACATGACTGAAAATTTAACCATCATGTTCTGATGGAGAGTGATAGAGAAAATTATAACAAATATGTTAACAACCATTAGTACATAAAATTTCATATTTTATACTAAGAGTATATTTATTTTTAAAAGTAAATTTTCAATTGGTAAAACTTTTTACCAACACATATGTCTATGTCACCAAAATATCGGTGAAAAATATATTTCTAAATGTTATTGTGACAGATAAAATAGTTCTATTACAATTATAATAATACCAATTGATAATATATATGTCAGTTAAAATTTTAGGAAATAAGACCTAATGAACAAAATTTCTATTGGCAATAATATTACCAACATATAATATGTATTTATAAAAAATACTTGAATAAAAATTATAAATTTTTATTTATTGTAAAATTTAATATCATATTTATTTATTAATATTACATATATAATACATATTAAGAGGATTTCAGCACATGTTCATTATTAGAGAAAAATATATTAGTAATGAATTATAACACAATAATATCCATTACACCCCACCCACAAAAAAATGATACCCCAACCCAAATGACATATCCCTACCAACACAGCAGTAGCCCATCCATGTGAGTGATCCAACAACATCACCAATGACCAGTGATTAAAACCAGCTACCCATTGATGCGATTCTAGCACAATAGAAGCCCATCCATTCCAGTGATCCCAATGTCATCCATACCAGTGAAGTCAGCTCCTGCACCAGCCAATCCATATCTCTAATACCAGTCCATTCATGCCAGCATGCACCAACAACCCATGCATGCCAGTGATTCAACTCCATTAGTATACCATCAATTCTAACTGGCCATATAAAATGACCATATACCATTGCTGACCCATCCATCCCACATAACTTCCTATGAACCCTAATAAGTTCTATAGATTTACCTATCATTCACATTCATGGAAAAAATAATAATAAATAGTTCAATCAACAGAACAAATCCGCATTCACAATATGAAAATTCATGAAAAATCAATAAAATAAGGAATGTCGACATTTTATAACCCTTCTTAATCTAAACTAATCAATCAAATGCATTATGAAAAATCAATAAAGACTAACCGAAATTCGAGGTCACTACATGGGTTATGATTCTTATCCATGCAATCAATGGTATTAAGGTCATCACTAATCAATCTTCAAATTTTTGTCTTCCTCATGGAGATACAAATTTCAACTGTAATTGATTTGTATAGATTTTTCATTGGATGATTCATTTCAATAAATTGATCATCTATTATAGTAAATATCCACCTATCTTTTGAAAAAATGAAATGGTGAACATCATTCTATCATTCAATAAAGGTAGTACCTACACAATTGAGAAATAAACATTTATTGAAACTAATTATATGTAAAAAATGTATACATATAATTAAATTTGAAATAATAGCTTCAAAAAGGCACCCATGATATCAGAATATATTATACAAAATAGACAAATTTTATCTCTATACAAATTTTATTCACATGATTACTATTATTTTTTTGTATAACACCTCTATTATTTGAATTTATTATATATTTCTGGAATTAGAATAACTGTAAATATTCTATATTAATAATGTTTTGGGCATAGTAAGAATTTTTTATTATAAAACATCATTTTATTTTTTAATGTACTTGGTGAAATGTCATTATAAAATGCGTTTCAGGTTGGAGGGAGTTTCCTATCTAAATAATCATGATGAAATTACGTTTTTCAATATAGATATCCATGTAAGGAAAATGTTTCCTTTATTATAGTTTTATAATATATGGTTAATAAAATTTTTTCTTATTATTTCCCCTCTAAATATTCCATGTTCCAAAATATTGTGTCTTTTACCCTTGGTAAATATCTCGTAAATTTAATGAAAAATCATACCTATTTATGATACATTTTCTAATCTAATATGCCTTTTGAACCCAAGTCTCTATCGGATGAAAAAAAAAATCATTTTTCTAATTCCAAGAATGCCAATATAATGTATATATGATTAATGAACTGGCAAACAAATTATACCTCAGACTTTATACTCATCCCAACATAGTGTAGTAATGTTACATAAGATTTTGCTGTACAGTAAATGTGATGAGCGTTATGATTCAAATTTTTTTGTGAATTTAAATACTCTTATAACTAAGTATAATACATCCAATTAATATAATATCTCATCATCACCTCACATTACATTAGAATCCAAAACCTCCTCTAGGTCTTAGTCATGGGATACACAACATCCAATAGTCTCTATACCTATATTATGATATTACATCATGTCCAAAAGATTGGTAAGAAGAAGAAAACACATCAAAACTTTATAAAACACATTTCTATGTGTTACTAAATATTTTACAGTCCATTATAATGGACACTCTTGTAAACATTAACATCAAAAAAATATCAACACTCAATGTAGACCATGTAAACAACCTGTTTTTTTCTATTCTAGAATGCAAGAAAAGAAATATTGAGTTTTGTTAGAGACATCAATAATTATGATGATCATATGGAATGAATATAGTGGCTACACAGAAAATTGGAATATTCAAAAAAAAATTATATCTAAATTATGAAATTTGATAATTAGTTATGAAATTTTCTGTAGATTTACTAGATATAGAAAATACATTCAATTGATATGAGTAAAACCATTACCTTTGATGGAATCAACATCCAGCTGAAGTGCTCATTTGAGGTGATTTGGTAAGCCCTACTTTTTGGCTAGATAAAAATTAATATTGATGGTGCTTCTAATGGAAATCAGGAAACTGTTGTCTGTGGGTCCATTTTCAGAGACATTCTTGGATATTTCCATTGTTGTTTCTTTGGAAGTAGCGGTATTGCCTCTTTCTTATAGGCTGATATATTAGATTTGGTTCAAACTATCACCCTTATGAAGATAAAAGGATGATACACCATCTGGATTGAAATTGACTCTACCACTATTGTTTAGGATATTTAGAATGGTGTGGTCAATATTGTATGGCCTCTTATAGTGTGGTGGATGAGCTGGCTTAATTCGCTTCAACAGATCAGATACATTGAAACTCATGCCTATCGAGAAGTGAAAAGGTGGATGATGGTCTAGCTAATAAGGGAATCATCCAATCCACTACATGGAGGGATGAATTGATGGTTGATCTCCTCCATCTATATGAAAAATATAGAAATAAGATTTACCCTTTCATAATCATGTAATTTCCTTTCTTATTTTTAATAAATTTTGTCTTGGTATTTGACCAAGGAATTTATTTTAAAAAAATTAAAATAATTCACTCATTAATATTTTGTTGGGGTGATGTTTTCTACTTGTTTTTTCAAAACCATCTTATATTCTACCTTTATCTAAACATATTACTTTATTGATAGTGATAGTTTGTTGAATGTTATTATGTTAGATTTTAATTTTAATTTTTATACTTAATAATATAGTCATTAATCAATTTGATTCCTCCTCTAAAAAAATTATGAATATGATATTATATTAGTGACAAGGTAGTAAATTGGTTGGTCTTTGTTGGAACTTGTGTGGAAGAATGTATTTTCCCTAATATACTCATGATAAAGGTCTTCTAATCGTGAGGTTCCTTCATAGTTGAATATTATACCTCTATAAGAAAATTTTACAACTATTATCTACTATATTTATTCAAAAAGTTGATAATATTATCTTAAAGTTGTCATTTTTATGCTATAACTACATTAAAATACCAACCTAATGCAAGAGTAACATAATAATGACCATATAATTGCTCATGAGATATGGAAAGGGTTCATAATTTTAGGAATATTATAGAATAAAATTGGCCATTTTAGTAGTTGGATTACCCAATGATCTATATTTAAATTCTTAATCAAGTTAACTGTATCATACTACTATCAATTTCATTGAGATATTAAAAACCTGATTTAAACCCATTAATTCATTACAAATGTGAAATTTCATCCATCCAAGGTAAAAATATAATATCTAAATACATTATATTTAACCATATATTCCATTTTTTGGTCAACAATATCATGATAAGGTGTTACACTTCTAAATCACCAATACAATTATAATAGGATTATGTGTAAAATTTCATAACCCATATTAACTCTCTTAGACTATCATGACCTATTATGATTATGGGTAATTATTCACTCTTGATATTGATAATGATTGAGTGGTTCTATCTATAGTCATGTAATTTATATACATTGACATTAAACATACTAAATTAGATTATATTTGAAACACCCCAAGATTTCATAGCGTGTTATTTCTTCAAAATAATTCAATAACTTGCACTACACGCAACACCGAGTTCAAGCGCACCATAACTTACCAAACAAGTCATTAAAAAGAATTTATGAATAGTATTAACTAAATTTAAAACTTTATATAATCCTTATAATTTTATAATCCATATTATGGGTTTCTTAGACATAATATAAGAACAAATTCATTTTTAGTATTGCACTTCTACCAACTTTTAATAGTGAACCCTTTTTAAATCCAATATTTTAAACTTTTATAAATTCAATTTGACTAAATTTACTTTTTACAATGTGGACATCAAAAATTTACAACAAAACATACCAAGATTCCACGGTACGCTTTCCTTTAAATAATAAAATAGCGTGTGTTGTACGCAACATCGAGTTCTAACACACACCACAACCAATCAAACTAGCCGTTATGAATAGTAATACCTAATTTTTAAAATTTTAGAAATTTTATCTCTCAAAATGGACTTCATTTTTGGATTCGTAGTATCAAATTTAGCCTAAGGTGTATTTTTGGTACTTTTCGGATAACTTTAATATTTTGATGAATAGTGAAAATTACTAAATTTTTATTAAAAACTTTTTTAATCAAAATAATTAATAGTGATAAATTCTGAATTTGAGTGGTTTTAAAAAATATTTAGAATATATTTTTATCATTTAATACAATTTTTGTCATTGGACATAATTTTACAATTAAACCGAACATAAACAAGTATCAATCTTTGGATAGTTATTATATCTTAAAAACACGCTTTTTGGTTTGACAACGGGAATTAATTTTAAATTAATTTCTGCCACTTCTGTGTTTTGAATTTTGAAAAATGGATTCCATATTTGGAATCAGGATTTTCAAATTTGTAAATACGTAACTTTTATTTTTAGACATTTTGAATAATTACTTCGGTAAATATTTTATTTACCATGGTTAAAGGGTAATTCTGGTAAATAAGGGTTACAAAATTATATTATAATAATTAAAAATTGCCCTAAAACGTGTCTAAACTTAGTGGTTGATAAATTTCCGACCATGGGAATCTTTGGGTCTATTGTTGGACCCCATGGTGCCACTTATAAATGATAATGGCACTTTATTTTAATTAAGTTAAAATGAATACAAAAATGACACAAGAATATAACTTTTAAAAAACAATTTTTACATAGGGTTATATATGTTGGATTTTCGACTATAAATATTAATTAGAAATTAAATAAGATTTCTTACATAATGGTATTTTATTTATAATTTTTAGACATTAATTAATTTAATTTATTTATGACACAATGGTGATGCAGTAATTACCATAATAGTGAAAAATTAAAATGACTGATATTATAGATACCCAAATAAATATAATTTGAAACTTTTTATGAATTACACTAATTTTATAGGTTAATATGTCGTGTTAGAAATTATTTAATTAACTTGTTCGAATTAATCATTCTGTTATGATTTTTACAAAAATCAATTACTGAATAGTTTCAAAATTGACATAAAAGAGTTTTTAAAACAAATATTATATTATTAATTGATATTAAATTCCTAAAAATCTAAGGTTCGGCCAGGAGACATATATCATGATAGTTGTATCATTAATTGACCACATGGGGGTCACTTTGATGTATATAGTAATTTTATTAACCATATAATATAAAAATACAAAGAGACATTGTAAAAGTGAAACTAATTAACTAACAGTTAATATTTAATGATAATGTTAATATAGTAAACCAAACCTATCTAAATTCTATTGGTTTAGTAGTTTTCAACCCATCCCCACCTTAAACTTTAAATAATACACTTTTTAGACATTTTAAACCGAATATGAAATTTTTTATAAAATAATATTTTTAGCTTTTCCAAGGGTGCCCCTCACCCCTCTTATAAAAGGGCACTCCCCCTTCTCATTAATTCACACCTTCAAAGCCTTTTGGATCGACCAAACTCTACCCAAATACTCTCTAAACTTCTCTCGCTTCATCCTAGAGGCCTTACATTAGTCATAAAGCCACCCTAAGAGCCCTTTTGATCAAATCAAAAGGAAGAACCCGAAGAAGAGGTAATGATTTCACCACCTTTTTCCAAGTTCGTTTCTTCTTCCACTTCTTCCTTCTCTATTATTACCATTATAAAATAATAAATCCAGTATATTATATATAATGTGATGTTATTATAAATATGGCACAACCATATTCAGTATTATATCCATCCTTTAAATAACATGTCACCATACGTGTGTACGTACGGCTTACCGTCTCCACGTCGTGGTGTAATTGTTATTCAATAAATTATTATTTGTATGGGTATAATAATGATGGGTAACTCATGTAAATAATAAATATAATATGATAATGATTCTGTATATATGATATACCATCCAATTATATATTATTTTAATATCAAAAGAATGATATTGTCACTCGTGCGTACGTACGGACTACGTCTCCACGAACGTGATGCCATTCATTCTCCATCGTATCCATTCAAGTATAATTCTCATTTGATGATTAATACTAGTATCTAAGGACTTGATATCATTCTGGATATGATTAAGATACAACCTATCCATGATAAAAATAGCTTACATAACAAAACATATAAAAGAAAATGAGTAAGTTAACACCCGAAACAACGATAATACTATGATATTATTAACAAATCAATGTTAAAAGATCATATATGATATCATATTAATGCATATGATTCTTGTATAATTTAATAACAATTATTTCACCATTATAAAAGAGGTTAACCTACCCCATCCCTGAAAAAATACAAGATAAGGGTTATTTCACAATCTTTTCATTATCCGAGGTTGTTTATACGTAATAATCTACTGGAATCTCTTTATCATCCACATCCATGTTTCTTAAAAATGTATTTCAAAACATTTATACTCTTTAATAGAATATGGGTTAAAGTCATTTATACCCTTTTTTGACTTTTTATAAGAGTTTTACAAAGGTCCCTTTCCGTCATTTTCCAAACAAGGTGCTTTTTAACCTTTTCGACAGAATTAAGGTAAGAAGGTTTGTTATCTTATACGGCGGGTGCGTCTATTTTCTGACGTTATAAAATCGTCGAATCTTCCCTTACAAGATTATAAGAATACTTTCAATGAAAGTGTTTTATTTTATAAATATATGACTCTTAAATGATTTCAAAATAGAAATAGATATTTCTCTAAAAAGGGTTTTGATTTCATCTATGTCAACATCCTTTGATGGATTTTACGCTTATTTGAAGTTTATTTATTATGATACCAAACTTCTATATTATATTGAATGTTTTGTGATATGTTTGACTATGTACGTGCTATTTTTATACCATTCATGGTTTATGGTGAATTAATTGACATTTCGTATGCTAGTTTTAATACGAATGTTTATGTTATGTTTAATCCTTTTCATATGGGAATGCATTGGTCTTAATATGTGATGGGTGGAGCCTACTATAGCTCCTCGATGCATCGGTAGGTCTAATGAGACAAACTAGTGTCTTGAAATAAGGCCTTGGAAAAATCTTATTTGTAGTCTTGGCATGAAGCCTTGTCTATGTGGTTATGATAGTCTGGCATTATGCATTCCATCATTATGAAAGTGGTTATTGTTATTGCATGTGATTATTCGATTAGTAGAATATCTATGTGAATAAGTAAATGGAATTATTTAATTTTATTTTTTCCATACTATTTTGAAGTTCAAGTTCAAAAGGCTTTTGTTTTAGTTATACACTGCCTTAAATGTTTATTCTTATTTATGAAATTTTCCGCTATATTGTTATCCTTACTGGGCATTTGAGCTCACCCCTTTTCTATGTTTTATTTTTCCAAGGATGTGAAGAAGTAAATTATGAATGAACTACAAGGTTATTATGAGGGGAGAATAGTGTTGACTATGGAAACAATATGTTGTTGTAGTAGTTTTCACTTTATGATGTAATGTAAAACATTATGAATATATCTAGTGTTTCTAAGGCTACTAAACTGATCGAACTTTCGAGATTTCACCTTTATTGTGATCATTCCAATGTTATGTAATAATGCACTGACTCTGGGTAACTGGGGTTGGGGAATTACAATATTTCATTGAATGCCCCATGTGAAACACAAAGTGGTCATTGACAATTCAAATTACAATCTCACTAAATTAAACATTAGGATACATATATGTTGTGGATTTTGGAAATAAAAATTACTAGATTTTATATTCAACATAGAAATCACATTTTAAATTGAATATTTTAATGATTCAATAAGTTCCAAATTTTAGTGTCCATGCAGGAGAGGATTTGAACAAACACATAGATATGTTTTTCATTGTGTGTGTAACATTGAATCCAAGAGGTATCATAGAGGAACAAGATAAATAGAGAGTATTACATGGATATCCTAAAAGATTTTTGAATGAGTGGGTATACAACCTCTATCTCAGAGAAGACACCATACAGAAATACATTTAGTGAATTTTTCTGCAATGTTTTTTCCAAACCTCCTGTAGGGAATTCCAATGGAAAAAAATTATAAAATCCAATAATGAACATGAGAAACATTTTACTAAAAAATAGAGTGTTTAATGATGATTTAATCTATGAAATATGAAATGTACAATAGAGGAATTCACTCATTATTCAATACTAGAAATTGGGAAATAGTGATAAAAATTTCGCATTTTTTTTCTCCACCATGTTCTTCACAGCATAATTAATTTACTCTTTAACATACATTTAAATTTTACTTTGTTTTATAAGTATTTTAAATTTAGTATAAGAAAAATATCATTAAAATTAATATTTTTTTACTAAATGAGATTCTATACAGAAAATATAGAGCATTAATGACATCAACAAACTGAATGGGTGGTTGGTGAAGGGAAACATACCTATTAATGAGTCGAATTCCATCAAATAGGTGATGACATAACATGTAGTGACTAAATGAATAAATATGTGATAAATATTGATGACTGGTGACATGAAGATGTAGAGGACACTAGTGGAAGATGAGGAACTGGTACATGAGCTCTTAGATAGAAACATTTGGGGGCATAGGGTCAGGGGAGAAAGGTAGGATTTTTTAATGTTTATTTGAAATATGTTCAACTAAATTTATATTTTTAATTATTATTAAAAATGTAATTTTATTAAAATTAAAATATTGAATATGTGATTATAAAAATTTTTGAAAAAAATTATTGTATAAGCATGATAAACTAATAGGTCCAACTGTAATTAAATGGTTTGTTAATAATAAATAGTTATTATCGACTAATGAATTTATTTTTAAAGGCATGTTTTTGTAATTATAATTAATATAAAAAAAATTTATATCTGTTGGAATTACTTGTTTTTAGCCACATATGTTTTATCTGTCAGTTAATTTCTATTGGTATATGCCAATTTTTTGTAGTACAGATAGCTAGAAAGATGTGATGATACATGGGTCCATTTGATTCAACATAAAAGAAAGAACAAGGAAAATATTTTTGGTTTTTTATCCTTTAAATAGAGTTGATGAATTAATTTACATCATATAATAAGAAAAATGGAAGCATGATTACTTGGGAGGTATAGTTCAATCCTTAAACTAATTTCTACCAAAAACTCATCTTACTCTCCAAAAGATAATAAAAATAAAAACATATTATATTTATCTAAATCATATATGTTTATAAAAATGAATTTATAAATCATGATTCATACCATTAAAAAAATATGTTATACAAACCAGGACATCACGTAGGCCAGTGATAGGTGATAAATCCTTATCGCACATTAGTTTTTTGTTCCATTCCCACGGCATTGTCAGACATGACAGATTATCAACTAACATACAGGTTATCCTTTTTATAAAACTATATTGTTATAACATTCAAAAAAATAATCTTCCTAAATATTTTTACCTTAAAAAATACTATCCAATTTCTAACATAATCTATTCTAACCAATAAACTTATAAAAAATACTTTAATCCAAATTCACAATGAAAAGATTTATATGAATGGTAACCGAATAAAATGAAAATATTTTTGTCACATATTATGGATGTGAATAACTTCATCATGTATTCAAAGAAATGGTAATATCCTAAATTATGATAAAAAATATTAATATACATATGTGCTTCCTTATTCATTTTGTAAAATGTAGAATATTGGATATATTCCTTCAATCCTATAATTTTGTAAACTCTAATAATGATGGATTAAATATACCATTAATCAGTTCCAAGGTAGTCAATAATATAAAATATTCTTTTTCAAAATATATCATCTCTTTATTCCAGGATCATTATCTCAGACATATTACAGGTTAACATTCCCTCAACCATATATTTTCCAAAAAAGTTTAACATTCAACTGTGACACAGAAATTGGTACCATACAATCTCAAATACTTAATGAAATATTACTAATGTATAATCCTTATTTATTTTTAGAATTCACATAACTATTACATTATAGATAAAAGTTTCAAGGGATATAATTCTCTAATAACTACATATTCACATTAATCATTCCCCTTCATTTACAAGAGTATCATAACATGATTATTAACCAATAGCATTATCCAGGGTATACTTTGATAAAATAGACATTGAATCACATTGTGTCCCATATCCTTGTAAATAAAATATGATACATTTTAAAACTTTTTCATACCATATAAATCATGAATATAGTGTCCTTTTTCTCAACACGTATAAAAAACATTCATTCCCTTCAATAATTTACTTCAGTGATTCATTCCACAGTTATCACTTGTCGAAATTTCATTCTTCCCCTTCTTCCCTTTATCAATATTTTACCCTTGCATCCTATTCTTATCTTGCATAAATTCTAGGCCATTTGACTCAAAGAATTATTTAGTTATCCTATTAAAAAATATTACTATTTCTTCATATTATGTGAATTTGTGGGAGACTATTTCCCTAGGAAATGTTTTCTTAAGACCCTGATTGGTATTATCCTTCTTACTCGTTGGATCATGATTACTGGTGGAGTTCTCATTCATTCTCTTGGGCACCATTTCTAAATGATGACCTACACTTGTATATATTTTATCAAAAAAGTTAATAGAAAAACTACACAATGATAATAATTAATTGAATATTTACACATATCAGGTGTCACAATAAGAAAAATAATTTATTTGGGGGAATATTTTTTCATAAATCCTTCATAATGTTTTAAAAAGGCCATTTAAATTATCCTTAGCATATCTTGTAAGAGTGTCAAACTAGGTACATAATAAGGACCATTGTTTTATACCACATTATCCTAAGTTAATCACAAAAAACCTTGTAAATGTTGTTACTACTAGGTATATCTATTAAAAACCACACCCACATTTAGTATCCCGATAGGGATGTGTTTCTTGGAAGCCCCACACAATATATTTTTTAATAAAATTATAGGTTTTTTTCTTTAGCTATTCTTAAATTCTATCTTGGAGTTATGCTATCTAATCAATGTTTCCAAAATCTATTTCCAAGGATTTTGTTAAAATTCATTTGATAACAACTATAACGCCTTGATCCCAAAATAATGGAACCAATTCATTATTTTAATACATTTTCATGATTTCAAGGAATCAAATTTTGAAGGACAGATCATTTTAGTAGTCTTGGAAAATAAATTACATACATGTAAATTGCATTACAATTCAAAACATAAAATACAACTATGATAATCCTTTGATAACAACATTATTATCCTGGATTAAACCTAAATATAAATCAAAATACACTTCATGGAATCCTAGGAAAATAAAACATAGTAATGCGGTGAGCTTAGATTCTCAGTAAGATTAAACAATAAAATAAAATCTTTCATAAAAAAGCATAAAAATTTATTAAAGGTATAAAATTATAACATATTCCTTTTAAACATTACCTTCGGTATAATATGGAATGAATAATTAAAATAATTTCATTTATACATTCATAGAGATATTATATTAGTTGAATAATCACATATCAATATCAGTAACTAATTTCATAATTAGGGAATGCATAATGTTTTACATAATGTCAAGGCCTCATTGCAAGACCATTTAGGAAAGAACTCAAATTAGATTGTCCCATGAGAACTATAAATGCAATGATGGGATTTCATTATACAATCCCCTAGCCAAAGAGATTTCATAAACCAGTCCTCGACCTATAGACATTCATTAACCGGTACACAACCCATTCCTTTCAAATTCCAATGATTTCCACATATGAAAACGTTGAAACAAAACCAACATAAACATCTTTATTAAAACATGCATATGAAATATTAATACTTTTACCATAAGACATTAATGGTATTAAAATAGAACAACCATGGTCAAACATAACATAACAGTTCAATTCAATATAAAAGATTATATCATAATAATCCAACCTCAATTATGCGTAAAATTAAATAAAGGTTGTTTACATAGATGAAAATAATATAAAAATGTCATTGAAACTCTTTGAAAGAAATATCTCTTTTTTACATTGAAATCATAAAAAATCATGTGAAATTATAAAAAAAATATTTATTTTAAAATTAACCTTTTAATATTTTAAGGGATTCTTCTAAATGTTAGGGCATCTTATTAGTAAAAAATTGTCGGTTGCATCGTATATGTTAACAAAAAAAATTCCTTAATTTTTATAAAAAACGTCATAAATAACATAATTTAGAAAATGATAGGAATGTTCCATTCATATGTTTCATTAAAAATAAAATATAGTTAAAAATTACATTAGAAAATAATAAATAATATTTTGAAATGCATTTTATGAAACTTGAAAATGGATGATAAATATTTCCTTGTTGATACATACATATAAAAACCTTAGATAATAATGAGATTGTGAAATTAACCATTAGATAAAATAGCTTAAAAAATTTCTTTTTGAAAACATTTGAATAATATTAAAAATAGTCATAAAATTTCTTTTATAATCCTTTTATATAAATATAAATATATATGTAAAATAATATCATGAATATTTAAATGGAGAAATGATTAATTCTATTAACATTGAAAGCATCTCATACAGATTTTGAAATTTAAATCATAAGACTGCTATCTTTATCTAAATCATTTAAAACCATAATTAAAATGTATTCATGATATGAACTATAACATGGTTAGTACATACACCACACACAAGAAATAGTTGGTGAACATTGCATATATATCAATAAAATTAAAAGTTATATGGAATTCCATTATAAAGAACTTATATTTAGAGTGATGATAATAAATAAAATAATTATATTTGGGAAACATGATTCTACCAAAAATAATCAGATATAAATTATAAAATAATCAAGGTACATTCACACATATTTGTAGAAGAACATTATCGATGATATATATGTTTAACTCAAAGAATGGAAAATGAGTTAAAATATATGTTAATGTAGGTATAATACTCTCCATACGTGTCTGAAACTCATTTATAATGTTTTTCAACATATTATTACATTCTAAATGAATCTTAATGTTTTTTATAATATCAGATATGATTCATTTAAGACCTTAGAATACCCATTTATTAATAATTTCCCTGATAAATCAACATTTAGTGTAATAGTAACTTTCTTTATCACATGTGTTTTGACATTTTATTTTTGACTGTTTTACATAGAGCATTATTTTCATACATCTTAAATTTTTGAAATGATTTATATATCATATAAAGTTATAATATAACTATATATAATTGATATATATGAAACGGAATACACCATCCTTGGAGAGAGTAGGTCGTACGTACGCATGAACATTTTTTCCATTTCCTTATTATTTTTAATGGTAGTAAGTGAATGAAATACATGTAGATATATATATATATATATATAGTAGAATAATTATTGTAACATCCATGATACAAATTCCACTCAACTGATGCCCCATACCTGGTTGGCCACATGGCCTCATGCGCATTTCCCCAAACACAAAAGGTTTCTGACTAGTAGTGAAGGCCTATGGTGTGATTGTGGGGAAACAAGACACTCATTGGAGTACTATAACATATAGTAATTGTTAATAAAAAAGATAATTAGTAGTAAACATCATAAAAATGAATAAAATAGAAAATTACTGATAATATAAAAACTCACGCATTATTCCATACAAAATATGAGGCAGCAAGTTCAGTGTTCTATGAATGTAGAAAAAATATATAAACTATAGTAATACATAATATATGTCTGAAAATCACAAAATAAACAAAGGAAACAAGGATGAATCGCAAGCCTTGTCTCGGTCCAATTCTCTTCTACTCCCATGAAGCACATCAATTACATGTAGAAGAGTGCTTCCCCAATAAACATCTACAATCATATAATTTTTTTTATCACAGAATCATGATTCCAACCATGTGTGAGATTAAATCATTGCATTAAACCACACATGGTTTGTGCTAATTTTCCATAGAATATATATAATAGTATGTGTACATTAGTGAACGTAGTAAACCATAAGAAACTCAAATATAACCTCAGAAGGTGTCTCAGAAGACAATGTAACCAAGTTTTATTGAAGACCAAATTCTAGATTGTGTTTTTGGATTGTGTTTGATAGTTCCTTGAAAAATGTGTTATAGTTTTGAGAATAATTGCTTTCAGGCAGTTTCCATTGGATTTTTTATGGAACTAGAAACATCCAATAGTTCATTATCTAATGGGGACCTACACTCCAAAGGAAGTCATTCATTATGTTTCAACTTTATGATACTTTGGAACATGAATTAGTTAAGAGTATGGGTTGTTAGACTAATCACACCTTTTGGGGGAGTTATTGTCTACTCTAGGACTATCTTTATAAATTTATGATATTTTTAGGAATCCCTGTTAATTCGTCAAGTATAGCATAAGTTTCACTTGGAAATTAAAATCACATATTAATATGTGTAGAATTTAGTAACGTCATTATATATTAATGGTTCTTCATTAATGGATATATCTTTATGTATTCGAGGTTCATCAACAATTTTATCCTCTCATATTCTATTTTAAAATTCTTTTAATCATCGTTATGTTGATACTAGTATTTAATCCACTCAACGGGGCACTCGTTAATTTACTATCATACAGGGAGACAAATGTTTGTTTTGATATTGGGATTGTACCTATGAAATGGATTACATACATATCATTGTTAAATGAATCAGAACCTTGTAGTTCAGTGTAATTTAATGGTGAACATCATACCATTTAAGGTCATGTGGTAAGGGAGAAACTGTAAAGTTAAATGTCTTGTATTTAGGAAACTTAAGAGAATGGTTCTAAGTCAATGTTGGGTGTGGGAATTATGCCTATGTTTCCCCAGGAACATGGAATGAATATGGGTTACTAAGTATGATTAGACCTTTTTGGGAATATGGCCCAAAGAGAATAGGTTTGATTTTATGTTTTCTGTGTGAACCTAAAAAAGGCATCCTACATATTAAACATAGATGGGAATCAAAACCCAGGAAGTTTGATGAACCTCGGAGGAAAGTATATTCCTTTGAGAGAAATGTTTTTGGTATTAATACCTGAAAAGGATGCCTTGAAGACTTGGGGGGTTTAATTGGGGTCTTATTCCTAAGGGGAATTCCCATAGAAAGTGAATTATGGTAGGATTCCTAAAGAAGATATCCAGTGATCTTAGGCCCTGGATGGGCATCCTACAGATCCCAATTATTCTGGGAATAAGAGTTCTCATTGTTCATTCCCCATGGGTGTTTGTAAAAATGTTTTAATCATCACAAAAATCTTATCCCATGTGAGTCATGATCGGTGTGAGAAACAAGGGGATGATAATGATTCCACAATGAATGTAAATTTTCTTCCTCCACTGGTAGAAGAGGGTTCACCTATGATGAACATTGTTGAAAATGGCGAGGCGACGTGCCCTCCCCTTATTCTCTTCACATTGGAAAAGGATCCAATGAATGGAATAAGGGATGAAGGGTTAGGGTAATACTCCAGAGTGTCTACCCAAAAATTGATCCTTATAGGGGAGGGAGATTTCTCCATTTCTTATATGGGAAAGAATGTATGAACTTTAACTTACATACCATATATCTGAGGTTATGTCTATTTTAGAAGGGAGATGTCCAGACCCAAACCCAAATTATCAATAATCCAGAACATCCCAGCACCGTTTCGAGGAGACAGGTCCTTGGGACTGCGGATATACAAACCCACATATACTCTATGAATCCTAACCCCATTGGGAATGAAATGTGGAAAACCACTAACTGTGGATATAATAACCCAAATAAGAAACATGCATATTTCCATTTCTAAATGTTTTGATAATTTCGGATGTTTTGGTGGAGGTTTCAAGTGAATCCCTTTCAAAAAAGGGATCCAATGATGAAGAAGAATTGTCATGAATGTCTTTGAGGAGTGCTGGTTGGCTAGTCGATAGAGGAAAGTAAGTAAATCAAAGGGATGCACCCATGTTTGGTAGGGAGCACATGTATGGGCTTGCATGTAGACTTTGGTTGCTTTATATTCATATAAACGATGAATAACCTGTATGGATATACGTGTGAGAGACCTGGCTCAAGCCTTCAACAGTATTCACAGGTGATCCCATAAGTGTGGTGCTCAAGTTTCTGTGAAAGGAATAGTGGGTGCACAAGTGTTTCAAATTTTAGTAGGTTGGGAACTATAGACACACAAGTGTTATTGATTTCAAACAGTAAAAGTACTTATGACTTATGAGGCTCCCTCAATTACTTTTCTTTATGTGTTAATGAACTAAAATGAATGTTTTGGAGGACTTGGACGAAGTACTGGGGAAACAAGAGAATCATTTTGGATTTAGGGAAATTAGTCCATACAAATAAAGGCCCTAATGGACTATTTATAGGAAAAAATAGTACATTTTTATAGGAGTTTGGGCGCACATGTAGGCTATGTGACATATAGGGTTGCGTATGTAGTCTGGGCACCGATTCCCTTTTGTGATAACAAGGGAAACCCAATGCTCTTCTATTTTAAAATCATGATTTTATTCATGTATATTCCCCCTTTATTTCTATGGTATATCCCTTCTTTATTTTTAGACTCATTGAATGTAAATTTTTTAAACAAAAGCACCCCAACTGAATTTGATTAGAAATGAAAATAGGACCCTATAATGAGGTAATTTAACGAAGGATAAATAAGAGAGTACTAAGGCGCACAACTTTTATATGCATAGAATTAATGGTCTCGCCATCTGGAAGCATGTAGGATTCTGTAACATATGTTGACATCCATCGTTTATATATAGCGGCTTCACATCCATGTAAAGCCTCATGACTTTTTTAGTTTCATCTCTCGTCATGCAAGTCTTATTTTACCAATACTCTTCTATTTTTCTACGCTTCTTCTGTATGTTTTTAGTTGCATGCTATAACTTGGAAGGGACACATGCACACCATTTTTCATTTTCACGCCAATTTTTTTACATGGGTGCCTTTGTGCATTTACTGATTTTTTTAATTATTTTTTCAAATATAAAAAAATTATAAAACATAAAATATGATTTTCTATCATTTTGCAAGTTATATAGACACCAAAATAATTGGAACTGCTGATGAACTGGCCAGTGAGAGGATTGATGACATGATGAATGTTGTCATTCATGTGTAATTTGACATTTGTGCCACCACTCTTCCAAACGGATAAAAATATTTGAAGAAGTATCCTTTGAAATTTACCTGAAGCATCTATCTTTATTTTTATAGTTATGACTATTTGCAAGATGATTATAATCTATACCCAAAGAACTATGTCCCACATTCTTGGATTCAATATTACACCAACTTCTCATCTTCCATGGTTTCTGTTGGGGGATAATTTTCTAATGTTGGGATAGTAGAGAAAGGTCAAATATTACATCACAACTCATCTGCTTCGGATTTGAATGCACACACTCCGGAGTTGTTGCAACATTTTTATTCATCCATATTTCATGATTCTCAAATGGATGAGTCCAAGTGTTGGAGGAACAGTTTGGATTTTCTTCTAAGAGGAGGTGTAAAACCCGCATGGATTAAGCATACTGGGTTTGCAAGACCTGTGGAGAATTTTCATATGACTTTATAGGAATTGGGATTTATGAGGATGTTTATGTTGGGAAAATTTATGTTTATAGGAACAATGATTCCTTGCTAGAATTATTGAGCTGATAGATCCCAGAGATTAACTCCTTCCATTTAGCACATGGAGATGTATGAATCATCTTGTGTGATGTTTACAAGATTCCCCGATCTCTAATCCTTGGAGACATGTATTATGAGTCTATTCGCCCCATGGTTACATGGATTAACTTGTAGAAGACAACAGTTTTTTTTTGAGATGATTAAATTAGTTAACAAAAACAATTAGACAACCACTATGAAATCTAGAAACATGATGGATATTCATCCAATGTAATGCATTGAAATATTTTTGATACAGAATAAGGAAAAGGGTCCCACCTACACCCTTTTGACTAGTTGTCCAAGGGACAAGAAGAGTGGTACCCATGGTACCTTTTGGAAAAAATTGGATAAATGAGAATTTGATAAATGGGGAAATGATGTCAACCTAAAAATTCATACAATGACACGTTTGGCAGGTTTCTTGGCCATGTGTCTCAGCGGTTATTGGTGACCAGTCCGAGACTCCAAACGAGGTGTTAGGCTAAGAACCTTTTTTATTGACGCCAAGATAGATGAGAAAATGATTTTTTTCTTGGCCACTATTGTTCTGTCCAAGATTCATAGGAGCCTACTACACGTTTACCAAGGGAAGTCTCTTTTTAGAATAGTAGGACCATTCCATGTATTATGGGGATGGATCGCTACTCACATCAGATGTAATGTTGTAAAAAGTGGGGTACAAGGTGTCGAATGACCTTTTCGACCATCTATTTATGAATTTTCTGATATTTTTTCCTTATATCTAAACACTTACAACATTAATTCCAGATTGAGAATTCATAAAGAGTTTCATCTATTTCATTATGGGAACCCACCTACAGGGAGATTTATTAATAATGTGATGACCCATTTAGATTTGAGGGCATATATATTATCTTTTAGAGATGGTGTATAGTCCACCAAGATTGATGGTGAAATAATATGTGAGGCCTATTCTCCTTTTATATTTGTGCATCAATTCAAATGTATGAAACATAATATTATATCCCTTCTTGAGCATGTCATATTATAGAAACAAATGATGGTTTCCCGATAAGTATGGTTCTTGAAACTTATAGAGAAGATCAGGGAAGTATTTAATATAGCATTGGCTGATGGAGTAAAAATATTGACTATCTGGGTTGCCAAAAACTAGGTAGCATCTTACCCTGAAGCGGTATGAAATCATGATTTCACTCGAGTGTGGGTAAAGATAAGTAGAAGAAGGGAACCCCTTTATTTTGAAGGTAACACTTCATCGTCAGGGGCTGACTCACAAGAGTTATGGGTGGAGGTAAATATGCTTCAAATTCACCAAAGAGACCTCATGCAAGATATAACCCCCTGCCATAGTTAGGATATCCACTCCATCGATTCCTACCAATGTTGCATTGAGGCGATCTGGCCACCATCATTCTAAACAGTGATGAGTTACATTTTCTAATCTCCCACTACTGACAGCAGGGGTTGGGAATAAACTAAAATCCAAGGTTGCAGGATCCACTTCACAATCATCTAACATACACTTTGAATATATACGACCAATGGTTATTCAAATATGGAAAAGATTGTTCTGTGATGCAGAAACCATCTGGATAGCTCTAATTGAAGGGCAGCATATTCCATGAGTGGAGGATTTTTGGGCTTCTTATGATAATATTTTTAACGACAATCCTAATGAGGTGAGGACGTAAATTCATGAGTTGTAAATGATCATACATGCAACTGATAAATCAATTCACACTATGAATTAGGTGAAGGAAATGATAGATTGTGGTACCACAAAAGGGAATAGTCTTTCATTAGATTAAGAATAGGGTGACTTTGTAGATCCTGGTGATGTAAGTTTTCTTTTTGTCACATTCTCTTTTACATTAAATATTAATATTAGTCAATTCATTATTACTTTGGGGAATTAATATCTTAACAAACAACTAGTTAAAGGAAGAACAACTGATATTCCCTCGCTACGGTATTTCCCTGGAGGTAGTGTTCTTGGAGAAACTTGATCACCCTGTGAATCGGGAGAAATATATATGTGTCAAAAGGCCATGGAAGATGAAATAGAGAGAGTATTGAAATATCAAATACCTATATTTAGGGATGATTATACAATCCCTCAAATATAGGAGAAGAAGAAAAATAACTAATGGAAGAGATCCATGGTTATGCACTTTCTTAGTAGTTGAAAGTATTCCTGATAATCGTGAATTTTTTCTTTTATTCGTGAAAGAGTGTTTAAACTTATTACAATTTAAATTTCTTCATCTATTTATTTTTTGAAAGGAACTACTGATAAACATCAAGTAACCATGGATGGTTCTTTTTAATAGGCACAAAATCTTTCTAATCTTGTGGTGCTTGAAGAGGCATTGAGGCCAAAGGAACCGACGTCTTCTCCCAGAACTATTCCTGTTTCTGATATCAGAGGAGAGGAGGCTTCTGGTAAATCAACAATTCTTTATAAGACATTAAAAACAACAAAAATTGAATTCCATTCTCTGGTAATTTAGGTTCATCACATACACTGTAAGATCTGTGAATGATTGATGTTGATCCTGCAACTATTGTTGAGAAAACTATTTGGGGTGAAAAGTTGTCCGAGGAAGGTTGCAAATAAAACACGCCGAGTGCTCCCAAGGGTGAGACTAAATTGGGATCTAGGATATCATTGGATGAAATGATGAATCCTGGAATGTATTCTCAAGAATTATATTAACATGTTAATATAAAAATGATTTAGAGAATTTTGGAGGTCTTTTTATAGAATTAACTAGATGTGAGTTTTTATTATTCGACGTGTTAAAATGCTTATGATTAATTTATAAACATGTTTGGTTGAACTATGAAGTACCATATAAAGAAACTGTTGCAGTAGAGATACATGAAGGACATATTAATATTAATGTCAATCTCATCATTGCGTAGACATTGGATCAGGTGAATATTGAGAGAACAAATCTTCGTGAGATTCATTATGAAGATCCTGAGCCAGTTAAAGATTGCACTCCCCACTTATAAAAATCAATCAAAAATATTTAAACTAGGAATATTGGGATCTTTTTACCAACTATAGGGTATGAGATACTGATATTGTGATTTTACTCACTTAATTTATTCCGTGAATCTAACCACAACCATAACTTCTTAATTACCATATAGGTTTATCAATATCAATGGTTATGTCCATAGGTGAATCCTCTACATCAACTCAAACATTACTAGAAGGTGAAGCATCCATTGTTCATGAAGGAGTAGGAAATGGCACATATTTATGTGCATTAATCCTAGAATACATACCTCGTTATGAATGTGATTCTAAATCAGACCCACAACTGCAAAAGGATCTTCATATTTATCTTCTCAAATCATGGAAGAATATATGGAAGATAAAATCTGAGATACCCCTTTTGGAACTACCTTCAATAATTTGATGACATTAATATCTATTTATTATGCTAGTATTTGGAAGTTATGGGTACCATGAAATTCATACCACAGTGAAAGAGTTTATTCGAATGAGGGAACAAGATCAAAGGCTTCAAAAAGACATGATAAAAGCCAAATTGTTGATAAACAGTGATGAATTCCAACCATCGCAACCTGGAACTGAGGTTCAACCCACAAAAATGTTGAGGAAACTGATGCAGAAAATTAATGAAAAGATTGATCAGTAGCTGAGCCTTCAATAGTAATTAGATATCATTACAAAGTAGCATGACCACCATCACTACTCTTTAGGATTTGTCTATAAGGATGCTAACAAATCCATTGCTGAAGTTAGAGAAGCACTTGATCATACACTATAGAGCGTACCTGGTCAAATAAATGATCTACAATAGGTAGTTGATGGGGCTCAAGAGGCTGTTAAAAAAATAAATCGTTATGTAGAAACCCTTTTGTGAATTTTTAATAATAGAGGGACTTGATTTTTTGGATTATCCTCTCTGAAAATTTTTACATAAATGAAAATAATTTTTTTATTAGTCATTTGTGTTCTCATCCTCTCAAGGTACTATTATTTTACCTAATATATTGGTCCTAGTAAGTATAGATTGATTTTTTCTAGGGTTATATGGAAAAACCCACAATTTGTTTTTATATTTTTACTTTTTGTTGCTCAATATTCCCTAAAATCATATGAAATGTACGTTTAGTGTTCTAGAATACAGCTTTTATTCATAGTGCCAAGGGATATCGATCTGGTGAGTAGTACATCTTTTGTTGTTGGAAGTTTACATTCAAGCATGTTGGAATAAAAATTGAGAATGTTTAAGGTCGAATACATTAAACAATAAATTAGAAATTAGATCCCAAAAAAGACTCAGAAACTACAAATTGCTTTAATATTATTTTAAATATTTCCAAAAGGAATATTGTGCCATGATTTTTATAGTCACCAAATTTATAACATTTATCAACATAAGTGTAGGATCATCCAAGATCAATGTTAAAATTATTTAAAAAATTAATTATGGAATTTGGTTTATGTAGGGCCAACTAGGGAATATACTATATAGCCCAATAGTGGCATCTATTGAGTGAAAATCGTATTATGTATGAAGAAAAATGCATTGCCTCCTAAGGGCACGTACTGCATAGTCATGAAAATGAGCTCTTAGTAGTTTAGCATTTAACTACTGATAGGCAATGAATAAAACGATTTGGGTTACTCAAGACCAGAATAGGTTGTTTTTTATAAGAAAATGGATTTTAAGAATAAGGTCTATTTTATGCAAACATATGTCCCGAATAGGAAAAATGAATCTATATAAATTTGGTGTGCGAAGAATGGTTAAAATTTAACATAAATTGATATTTATGATATTAAACGGTGCTATTTTATTCATGCAATGAGGACATTTTGATGTGCAGTTTTATGTCATGTACTGAGGAAACTGTGTATCATTAATTTAAGGTCATTATGACTTACCTATGCTATGAGACTCTCCAAAATTTGTTTGATAAATTTTTTGGAAACATATTACCATATTCAGGTATGGAAGGGAAAATTTTAAACTAAGATTTTGGAATTTCTTGATCTAAAGAATGATATGGGAAAAGAGCCAAAAGAATTAGAAGAAGTCTTTTTCATGAATAATGTTGCCATTATTTTCCAAACCTATTATGGGGGTTTTATTATGTAGGGACAAATAGGGAATATGATGCATAGAAAAATAGTGGCATCTTTTGATTGAAAGGACTGTTATGTAGGAAACTTATGCAATGCCAGCAAAGCGAACGCAGTGCATAGTTTGGCAAAAAAGCTCCCTGATGTTTAACATTTTACTATTGCTAAAATCCAAAGAAAATTTATGGGGATTCATATTTTTTTGAAGAACATAGTATGTTTTATGGATAAAGGTACCTGAATATGGATAGGGTATTTACAACCAATATTTCCCATGAATAGGAGGAATAGAAAATCTACAAAGGTCTGACCCAACAGTAGGAGGTGTGGTGTATGTAGATTTAAGTCATACAACTAGGACCCAAAAATGGAAACTATATATGATATGTGGCCATGTTATTCCACGGTTATTTCATATTTCTTTTCACACATGGAGAGGGAAATTTTTAAACCATATTCTTGATGATTTTCAGATCTAGAGATAGATAATGATACAAATACACCTGAATGACTATTTTTAAATACAAATTCTTGTATTTTTTAATCAATGTTTGAAGGGGGAAAAGATATTATAACCAGTAATTAAATTACCATCATTTGAAAAACCTTTTTATAGGGTTTTATTTAGCAGGGAAAACTAGGGCATATGTTTCATGGCCAAATGGTGGAATCTTTTGACTGACTGACCTATTATGCATGAAACATATGCAGGGCCACATAAGGGCACATGCTGCATAGTCAAGAAAAATAGATCTCAGGTATTAGAAAAAATTTCATGAGAAACCGTAAGAGATATTATTAAGATTTGGAACTATTCAAGATTAAGAGATTGAAATATAGAAGGTGGTTATGCTCAATGAAAAAAAGAAATAATTGAATCAATATTGTTCATGAGTTTTATGTCCTTTATATAGATCTGACATATATGTAAAATGGATACATTTTTTTCACATTTAATTGACATTTTACTGTGCAGTTTTAATTCTTCCAGTGAGTACATCATGCTGTGTAGTTTTAATTCATGCGGTGAGGACATTGATAGCCGAAAAAGAAATTGAGACACCATATTTATATAAATAATCTTATTACCCAATTCCTAAGCCCAAGAGAGCTATTCTTGGTGTGGGAAACAAGGATCAATAAGGGTTTTTTCTAAAACACAATGGTGAAACAAGGGAGGAATATGGGTGGAATATTTCCATGGAATTTTAACATCATACGGTAAGGATGAGTTTGAACTAATGTGAATAGAAATACATATTGTAACAGGACTGTGGAGTAAAACCCAAGTCTCATTATGTTTCTTCCAAGGGGAAAGAATCCATCCACATGTAGTTCTTTAATCATTCCCTATGCAGGTTTGATTTTTATATAATAATGAAGGGGTGTTTTTATATTTTGGGTACACCCATGATTGGATATAAATGAGTCTCTGTGTATCTCATATATTTGAGAATCAAGTTGTATATCGTTCTGTACAAATTAATTTCCCACACCAACCGAGTATGACATGGCAGACATGGGGATTTAGTACATTATAAAAGAAATTTTATATTTAAGACACATGATGGTATGAAAATAAAATCATGTATCTTAAAAGAGAACTATGTATTGATCTGGTCTATAAAAATGATATGAAATAGGGAAATTAAAAAAATTGGGGATGTAGCTGGGAACAAGATTGGAGATCCAGGCGTCTCTATGTATCCCAAAAAGATGAGAATCAAGAAACACAGTGTTCTTGAAATAAGGAACCTATGTAGATATGTTTCAGAAATAGGGAAGAAATGGACTCATGTTCCACTAAGGTTTAGTAATGATATCAATGATGTTTGCTTATGGATGCTCCTTACATCATGTATAGAAGAAGTTAATCATATATTTTAATGTCATGTAATGAGGAAAAATGGAATCATGTAGTTTAACGTCCTGCAATAAAAATAATGATTCTATTCATTTTAATATTTTTCATCATGGACACTTATGGTAGTTATACAGTTTAATGTCTCAAAACCTGGACATGGGGGTAGTGCAGTTTTCAGTCTCGTAGTGAGGACAATGTGTGGAAACTACGCCAAGTTTTTCATCAGGAATTTCACATTGGTTGGAGTTGTAATAAGCTCTTCATCCATTGAGACTAATGAATAAGATCTATTTGAGTATACATTATGTTTTGAATTAGGTAATTCCAACTTTAGATCATGTTATTGAGGTTTCTTTCCTTGTATCATTAGAATCTTGAGGAACAATACCAATTCTCATTGAAGAAATGGACGGAGGTAAACATTCTTTTTAAAGGATCACACTATTAATATTTGATAGACATATAAATGATTAAAAGTATGTAGAACTTTTTTGTATAATCATTACAACTCATTAAACCGTTTCTGAGACCTTTAATCTATAGACAATAGATCACACATTACAACTGTGAGTGAAGGGAATTGAATTTCAATTGGAAAAACTGCTTCTGTTCTGTATACCAATGAATAAAAAGTTTCCTAGGTAGCAGTACATACAGTAGTCTGATAATTCAATAAAGCCTACAAAAGATTATCAATCTAAGATTTATTATTTTTATCCATCATGTTCTATAGTATATTTGATAGGGTTTTATTGATAGCCTCTATAGGTCCATTAGTCACTGCATGATAGTGAGATGGATAATTTGATTTGATATTGTCCTCCTAATATAAATTATTTACCTCAACAGAATAGAAATTGGCGCCATTGTCAATTCATATAGTATGAGGGACATCATATCTAGTAATGATGTTAGTTTTGACAAATCTAACAATGATAATGGGTCTTACTACTTTGAGAGGAATTGTCTCATCTCATTTAGAAAACAAGTCAGTAGCAGTAAGAATATAATTAAACTGCTTAGCCGTAGCTGGAGTATAAGGTCCTACTACATCCATTCCCCATGTGGAAAATGGATATAAGTATTTAGCTATATGATGATAATATAGGGGTTGATGAATGAATTTTTCATGCATTTGGAAGGGATTGCATTTCATAGTGGAATTTTCGCAATACTACGTCATTGAAGGCCTAAAGTATCCAAGCCTTTGGATTTGATCAGAAATCATATTCCCTGACTAGTGAGCACCACAAGCTCCTAAATGTACATCATTAATGATATCTGTAGTTTATTCACTATCAATACATATGAATAGGATTCTAAAAAAGATTCGTTTTTATAGGATTTTCTGGTGATCTGTACTATCATAACGAGTAAAATTGGCCTCTCGTCGATGGATCTATTTTTTTCATCCCTATCTAGTGGAAGTAGTCCTTTTGTAAAATATTACATGATGGGTGTTCTACCTCCTATGGTATGACCCTACATCTCAAAAATAGGGATAATTTAATTAATTTCTTCCATTTTGGTGTTAATAAAATCAAAGACCATATGGAAAGGAGAAATGGCGATGACTGTCTCATCTCGATTTGGATCTAACAAGGTTGTAGTTGCAATAGAAAGTGCATCAGTTTGGGCATTTCGTGATACCGGGACATAAGATAACGCCAGATCTAATGTAAATTCTTCCATTAACCCTCTAACATAGTAACACATATGGATTTAATCTTAATTTTTGATAGAATATTCCACATTGTTCTGTTTGATTATCAATTTTGAATCACCTTTCACTCTCATGTGATTCACATGCACCTGATGTTCCAATTTGAAGACATCAATGAAAGATTGATATTATGTTTTATTGTTGGTACCATATTCTATTAATAGTAAGGAATAATATAATACTTCCTTTTTTAGGTAAATAAGGACAATTCCTAACCCAACATTGTTGAGTTTAGGGTTTTCCATTCTCTTTCATGTTGGAATTTTGGAGGCACCACCAAGTATATATCCCATGTTGGGGGATTATATTAAATAAAGAATACATATTCACTAGTATGTTCATTATTCAATGATGTGTCCTTCGTAGATGGATTTACAATAAGGATGTCGGCCATAGCATGTACTTTTATTGCCTTTTGAAGCACAAAATTGATATCAAACTATTGCAAAAAAACTTCCCACTGTGTGAGATGCCCTGTAAGAATAGGAAAACTGAGGATAAATTTGATCAGGTCATTGTAATATACTAATTGGACCTCATGATGTTGTAGGTAGTTCCTCAATTTTTTAACTGGAATGATTAATAACGGGAAGCTTTTTTAAATACTTGAATGTTGAGTTTCTGCATCAAGCATCATTTGGATGAGATAGTAAAGGTTGTTCTCATTCCCATCATCAATCTTTTGGTAATGGAAGGGACTCAATGATCTCTCTAAAGAAGTCAGAAAGAGAATAAATTTTCTTCATTCAATAGGTGGCATCAATACCGACTGACTCAATAGATATTTCTTGAGGGTGTGAAATAATTCTTGGTAGTATTATTCCATTTATAGTTGACTCCCTTAATAATTAATATAGTGATGGGAAAACACATGCCTACTAAATTTGTGATAAATCATCGAGTATAATCCAAGGGTCCTTGGATACCTATTAATAATTTCATATTTTTAGAAGGTGAAATTCCAAGGATTGATTTTTATTTCTCAAGATCAACATCGACACCACGATAGCATACAACAATTCCAATGATCTTTCCTGAGGTTAACCCAAAATCACATTTAAAGGGGTTCATCTTCAAATTATGTTTCCGATGTTTATTGTATGTGGTATCCAAATCATCCATGTTATTAGATAGTTGTTTGTATTTTACCACCAAATCATCCACATAACATTCAGAAAAATTCCCTAAGAAGGGTTTGAATATATAGTGCATGGATCGTGGATATGTTGTGCCTGCATTCGTTAAACCAAAGAGAATTACCTTATAGAGAAACACACCTTGAGGGGATCTAAATGCTCTAGGTTATTCATAATCTCTATCCATATGGATTTTATTATACACATAGTAGACATCCATGAGAGAAATTTCTTTAAAAACATCTGTTCAATCGATTAAATGCACTATGATCAGAACTGGAAAATCATCTTTTGGAATAGACCGGTTAAGATCTCTGAAATCAATGAAAACTTTGATTTTCTCATTATACTTTTTCACTAGGAGAATGTGGGCCAGCCATTGTGGTTATTGAACTTCGTGGACAAGGATAGCCTTTATAATATTTTCAACATCATCATCAATTTTAGAAGCATTAGATGGGTGTGTTCTTCTTGCTATCTGCTTGAATCCGCAGTGTTCTTCTAGAAAACCCAAATGAAGTGTTTCTACATAAGGAGTAAGAACTGAAATTTCTATATAATTCAATGAAAATATATATCTATGTTTCATTAAAAATAAATTATACACAACTTGATCATTATAAGTCATGGAAACACTAATTAGAGTGGGTCATGGATCTTCTTCTTTATCCAGATTTATTTCTCTGAGCTAATCCACAGTGGTAGAGACACCTTCTTCAAATAATGGAGGAGCATCCCTAAGATCTTCCTCTTTTTCTTTATTACATGTTATTTATTAAATTTATACTTGAATATTATATTTTTAAACAAAACATTTAGTGTTAGGAAATGAGTCATTATTTGAACATCCTGAAGAATAGACCACCATTTCTAACCCTAATGATGATGAAGGTTCTTTCTGGGGTAATAAATAAGAGATGATAGAGTGGGATTCAACATATTTTTCATCCTCTATCATTTCTATAACATCTTCTATTCTTATTATTGAAGTAGAATCTTGATGTGGTTCAGTGGATGAAATGAATACTTATCCATTTGGGATTCCATCACTTCATGGTGAATCAATAATTTCTCCAATTCTATTAGGTTTAATTATCGCTATTGACATTATGGAAGTTACTAAGAGAGTTCTGGGATTTGGAATTACCTTTTCTATTTGGTTAATTTGTAACACAATGTCTATGTCAAATGAATGAATGGGTTTTCTGGAAGCTTTTCTAGTCCATTTGGTGCATTCACATTGGTTATCTCCTTTGTCGTGACCTTGTTCCCTTTTTGTGATAAAACTCTGCCTCAACTTATTGAGATTCAATCATTTTTAATGGAGCCTTTTCACCATACAGTGTCCCTATTTAACCATTAAAGGAGTACCTATGAAATTGGTGGTATAATGAAGGTTTGGTCACATGTTGATGTACCCTTGGGATTCCAAGAAGAATGTTGAAGGCTATGTCCTAATGAACGACCTTGATATTTGAATTAGATACATGATCTCCGAACTCAGTTCTATGTGTAATCTCGACCAGAGGTTCATTCTCATTCTTATCATATCCTAGAACATTAATGTAGAATGAGATATGTCAGATTCAGTAAGGCCTAATAGATGATGTCTACGAATGGGAATGAGGTTGTCTTTGGATATATTATCAATTAAAGCCTGTTGGATGTCTATGTCATTGACCTTCCCATATAGATACAAGGGTATAATATGTCAATTTATAACATTATCTTTATCTTAATCCATATATGATATGACTACATGACATTCTGTAGGATCATTTTCTATAAGGTAAACATCACCGGCAGCAACATCAGTTTTTACACTTAATGAATTAACAAAGCATGAATATGTGCTTCTCGAAGATCATTTGACATATTTAAGGCATCCAAAATTGACAACATGGCTGGTACATGGGAAAATAGTTTTTATACATCATAACTTTGGTTCCAAGGTATATGTTTCCCAACATGGATATGCGGTTTAGTAGGATCCTTGGAAGTTTGAGCTTCTAATATTGATGTACCTTGTGTTGAAGCAGAATCTAGAAATACTTCTGGCTTTGGTAGATTTGACTGATCAGGTCCATTTACATGCTAAGAGGAAGATGATGTTACTTATAATCAGTCCTCCAAAATAATCATTTCATGACAAAACTTTTCTTGAATTTAGGAATCTCCATGTTCTTGTTGAGCCCGTTGAAGGGATCTTCCGCAATTTTCTATCGCTTACATGGTATGAAAAGGGGTAGAGTTAAAATAGTGGATTTTAGAATACCCATGTTTTCCCTTGTATCCTCAACCGTTTCCTCTTCCTATGGTTCCCCAATTTGGTACAAGGATCTCATGATCATTATAATTAGAATCACCTTTGGAATATGGATCTATTAAGTGGATTACGTTGACAAAAACAATGATCAATTATTAATCTGATGAATATTCTACCTAACATGTTGGTTCTATTTTTACAGATTTGTGGGACAGTGCCCATTCATTTGAAGTAGATGGAATGAAATATTTCTGGTTCAATGGAATCTTTAGACTTATCATGATCTCATATTCTTATGACTTCACTTTATCTTTCTGATCACATTTCTTCTTTGTGGATTTAACTTCTGATGAAGTTGGTTTTTCTATGGTAGAAGTGGCGGAGGACACAACCAATTGTTTCAACTGTGTCCATAAAATTGAATGAGTTCTGTTGATTGTTTTCCTAATAATCCAATTATCATATTTCTACACATTTTCATTTTTGACATCATGCAATTTTACTTCATCCTCTTGAGTAGTAGCAGTAACACCTGCTACTTGAGCTGAAAAAATTTTACGTTTCACTTGTCTCGAGTATACAATTTTTTCAATAGATCCTTGAAAACAAAACATTCCATAATGTGATGCCACAACATCTATAGAAATGAAAAATAATTTGTATGATCTTAATTTCAATATTTTTTTGGTTTCTTTGGCCGTGCTAAACTGAACCATATTGTTTTCCAAAGCAGAGATGAAGTTACCGATAACTTTTTCACTCCTAAATGAATAAATTTTTTCATCAATCCCTAAAATGATTTCTGCATTTGATTTCATTGATCATCTTTTTGTGGAATTCATTGATGATGAATCTTGGGTGGGGGATTCCTTCTATACAAATTAAGGTGTTTATGTGAATGTTGGTACAAGTTCTTGCTTGAGTGTAATGGTAGCAACCTATGCTTTCCTTGTTCTCCTTCTTAGATATGATTGAAATAAAATTGTTTTAGGAATGGTTTCTATAATTTAATCTTCTATATGTTGAGAAAATTATGTAAGGTCACAAAACCCTGTTATATATTTAGCAGGGATCAGTGGTGTGTGGAACTCATCACGTAGAGTTTTCAAACAAAATGTTAGCAAATCTTCTTCAGGGAGTGCTAGAAATAATGAATATGTTAATACTTTGCATCTAGTAGTGAAATATGAAACTCTTTCATTATACTTTTTTTTAAAAAAATTTGGTCAAAAAATGTTGTCTTTGGTAATGTTGTGATGAATTGAAGAAGGGATTTCTGATGGAGATCTTTCCATCTAGAAATTGATTGGGGATGAATACTTGTAAACCATATAAAATATGGTCCTTGTAATGGCTGCACAAAACACCTAAGCATTACTGCATCTTGTTGTCCAGGATTTCCCATCACAGGATCACATTGATCAATGGAATGCACTATGTGTGGTTCCGGATCTCCCGAACCATTAATTATTTGATATGTTTTATGACAAAAAAATTGATAGGGGACGAATCAGGCCCACACACTCAAGGTAAGAATTATTTTTCGGCTGAACTGGTGCACATCGTTGCCATATATCCTCCAATCGAGTCATTAATTCTTCAATTATGTCCTTAAGAATTTTTGAAATATTTAGATGTACTGGAACTTGTGCAGTTACAAAAAATGGAGCATGAGTTTGATTAGTGACCAGAAAACCAACTTTTTATGATACTAGTATTCTCCTTGGATAACCCATGGGAATATGATTATCAGGATTTGTTTGATCTTGTCTTGGTAGTGTACCCAATAGAGGGAATTCATTATCTACATCTGTAGTTACCTTAAATCCTCTTTACTAAGGAGATCCTATAAGATGTGCATATTGAGGATCTTCCATAAATGTTTGACAGGACTAAATATCTCCTCGATGTAAATCTATATTGAGTCTTTTCAACCCTTTCATCTTTACATCTTTTTGTGATAATCTATCTTTAAGAGATATAGATTGACCTTCTCATGTGGAAAAGTGAGATCTAATCTGACTTTTACCTTTCCCTTTGTTAGACAACTTTCTAAGGTTTTGGATTTTGTTATTTGAAGTCATACCATAATTATGGTTAAGCCTTTGATTTCTGGTATGTACACCTTCTTATATTTCTTCAGTGTGTATCGTATTATGGATAAGAAATTTATCTTCTCAGTCCCCAAAATGAGATTCATTTTCTGAAGGATATTCTGTAATGATGCTAAATACATTTATTGATGCATAATGCATTGATGAAATTATGTCAGTAACATTATAAAATTGTCTCCCAATATATCTTCCATGAAACTCTTTTCTCCGATATGATAGATTCTTAGGAGCTGTTTAACATAAATTTACCTGAAGGTAATCCTCAGATAGTTTAGTTGTGCACTCTCGTTATTGCTTCTTCCTCCATCAGGAGAAAACTAACATTGATTTATGAGGTTATTTTAAATGTGAAAAATCCCCTAGCCCTATAAATTGGATTTATTTATCCTCTTCATCATAAAATCTTCTATCTTTGTTTAATGAATTTGAAGGTTCAATTAAATGAGCCCCCGAGACTTGAGATATAATGTTGTGCTTGAACTCCTATGGATGATATTCATGCAGCTGAACTTGTGATTTTGATAATTTTGGTTCAATCATTTTCTAGAGGCATTATCTGATAACCACTCAAATCACCTGTTTCAGAAGATCATTAGGCTATTTCAGAAATATTTTTTATCTGGTGGCTGAAATCCTCTAAGAAGGAGGCCTCCTCAAGATTCTCAAATGCTAGATGTAAAAGTAAATCAACTGATTTCTTTCTTAGGGTCTGACTCTGATGAAAGCTATTTGAGGCCTATTCTTGATCCTATATTTGATTACATAAAAAATCTGTTGATTTTAACTGGCCGTGGGAAATAACATTACATGAAATCACTTTTGGAGGTCATTGTTGATACTAGAGTATAGTGAAATAAAATACACCATGTTCACCCCACCCTCTGATATGAACACCATATGGGGAATTAGAAATTAATTAGTGTATCCTTTTTAGAACACTATGTCATGAAAGGTGAAGGGTTATTTACTGATTTTCATCCTTTTGATGTTGGGGAACTCAGAGATATTCCAATTGAATTTGGTGTTACAACCCTTCCATTACCATTACTTGATTTTTATATTCATCATATGGTAATACATTGGTATTAAAATGATAAAGATTCTTCCATATGTTAAGGTGGATATCATGAATGTAATCTTCCATAAATTCTGGAATGTTATACTGAGAATTTGACAATGGCCATAACATGACTCATATTTCTCTTTTAGCCAATTTTTTTCTCATGTTTAACATATCTTCATAATATTTCACTAGAGGTTTCCCCACATGGTCTGACCAAATTGGACACTCTATATTAGAAGAAAAATTACCCAAGAAAGCTTTGGAGTATGAATGTTCCCTTAATACGTCTTTTGGATGAGAAATTATTTCACTCATCAATGACAGGTCATCAAACTTGACTAGACATGTGTTTCCAAGTGAATTTATATAGGAGGGATTTCTAAATTCTACATTATCAATTATAGAACTATAGTAACAATGTGAAATACTACATCGATGAGGTCTTTCATAGAAAATTCCATCATGGGTAGGACCATCGTGGTGTATTATAGTAAGGGAAAAATCCTCTTGGTCCTTGGTCTTCTAGCCACATGGAGGTTTTCGTGGCACCCATCCAGAGATATTCTCTTTGTATTGGCCAAATATTTATGTATCAATTATTCATGATGATGTTCCTGATGGGGAACTTTATAATTGCTAATTCCATTTCCATAATTTGGTAATGAGAGGGTAGGTTCTTGAGAAGAAAAAGATTAATGTCTAATAGCTTCAAGGACTCCAACATTAAGAAGAGCCAAATTGCTACTTGAATCATGATTCTCCAATTGTGTTTAATGAAACTTTCTATTGGATGTCATATTACACATATTTGGATCCACATTTTAGGATATGTGGTTATAATGGGATGGTGTATGTTCCTTCCTTGGATTAGTTACTGGAATAGACAAATTGCCTCCAATTGTTAAGGGTGTATGTTCCCAATCCTGTTGTCTGTATGATATGGTGAGTATTCCCCATGACCCTCCCGAACTAATATAGAGGTGTGTATCTACTCTGGAATTGAATTACGATGTGTCATCCCATGTGTGGGGATATATTTATGTGTTTTTCCCTTGGTATAATTGATGTAGATGTTATATTATCATGGTATGCTTCCAGAATATATGAAGGAATTGTTTTCATCTATTTCATCATTGTTATGATATTTTTGGTGACATGAGAGGATGGAATGGGAATATAAGTCCATTACGTATCTGAAGTAGGAGTATTTTCATTCTCTTATCCTCATTTTCCTTTCAATGGGTATTGACAGTACTCATCCATGGGGGAAGAGAGTTGGGTCTCCCTAGATTTTTTATCACAGATCTTCGACTTACTTCTCAGGGTGATACCAAATGAGACTATTGGCAGGTTTGATGAATTATAGAAGGTTTATATTACTGCTAGAAATTTCCCATCAAGTATATTTATGAAACATCCCTCAATACTGGTAGACGAGACTGCTAGAAAAATTTAGGATTATAAGCAAGTGTATGTTCCTGTTTAACAGTTCCCACTACATTGGATTGGCAGGATTATTTAAATGTAGTCAGACGATCATGTTGACAAAATGAAAACATGTATGCAGGTGTATGTGATTGTTCATAGTATATCATTGGATCTATCTGGTGGGATTGGTGTGTTTTTTCCATACGATTCTGTTGGGCAGCAAAATTGGGACAAACATTTGTATTTTTTTGCTTGTTGTTCTCCATCAAGATAGGTTGATGGACTTCTATGGTTGGGGAAAAGGTAAGAACCTGATCCCTATTGAATGGATGTTGTCCTCGGAGGTTTTCCTTTCATGTCTGGGACTGAGCGACCTGGGAGAAAAATCCATAGGAAACACCACAATCATGTTCGGGGTTCACTCATGCATAATTCTACTAGCAGTGATTGATGGTGGGAGTCCTCGAGAATGACACCTCCATTCGTTAATTGAGTCTTTGAGTTACATATTGATCTACCACCATATATTGTATTATGTAATGGTTGTTTATTTCTGAATAGAAGGACCTGAAACGATTGAAAACAGTGGCTAGAACTGTCTACTTCTCGATCATCAGTCATTGTTGGCTGGAGGGTCTTGGAATGTTAATGACTTGGAGGTCATATCTGGCAGCCTTCAAAGTTAAGATTGTACTATTTTAATGGTACTTATTTTCCAGCATGTTGGAGACAAAATTTTGAATTTTCTGGGTTTTGGGACCATGTTGGATGGATAATGTTGTAAGAAGAGTGTTCTATTATAGGGTGTTGTCATCTGTTGTCAAAGAAGATAAATCAATTCAAATTGTAAATTATATGAAAACTAGATGATGCATTTCTGATTTTTATTTAACAAATTCCATAATTTAGGATAACGTTTGATGCATGACATATTAAGGAATGTGGGAATAAATGGTTTTTTCAGCCATATATAGTTTTGATTGGAAGGAAAGATGCTCGTGAGAGATAGAGAAGGATCAGTACATTCTGTTGAAAATATGACAATGCTAAAGTTATACGATCAAAGGATACATATCCCGATAGTGGATTTCTTGATGAAAGTAGAATAATGGTTATGGGATGTAGTTATGAGAGAAATGAATAAGAAACAGACAAACTGGAGGTGGAACAAAAAAAACATTTTAACATGGCATCATTATCTGGTTTTTACAAAATTTTAGGGCATAAAAATAGGGAGATGAAGAAATGTGTTGTTGGAAAAGGATGCTCCATAAGATTATGAATAGGGATTTGTATGTTGTGTGCAAGTGGTGTTCTATTATCTAAACATCAAAATGTGTAAAAGGATAGGCTTGTGCTAACGATTGGGATTTTGTGCGGAAGAATGTTTTTTGTGAGCAAGATTTGAGGGTGTATGGAATATGGCACGTAAGGCATGATTTGAGGTCCAAACATCAAAAAATGAAAAATTCATTATGTGCATGAAATATTTCAGATGTTCAAAAAGTTGAGTTTGGTGGGAAGGAGACTTCTGCACCCAATTCGACGTCAACTGGTGTTTTGTGTAACCTGTCAGGATCTTGCACGACAAATTGTGGTTTTTACACATAGGGGTCGATGAGTTCTATAAATAATAGGTGACTCTATAAAATTATGTGTTCTAGACACATAAATAAATATTTCACTCTAAGGTGCGGAAATATATTTTGAAAATGAGAGTGCGCGAATGAAATAGAGTTGCGCACATGTAGGAGAAGTTGTGTGCAAGAAGAGAGTTGCACACATGATTGAACATGCACACAATAGGTGTTTCACGACAAATTTCAAATATTGCAAGTGTGTTAAAATTGTTGTGCAGAAGACACCTAAAGGGGTTCACAATAGATTTGCTATCTTCACACGTATTTATTTCTGCATAAGATAGTTCTTACCGGCTTCTGTGTAAGAAATTTAAGACTTGTTCTTCAGAGAATAAAACTACTCAATTGTAAAGAAGAAATAAAATACTATAATTCCCTATTATTGTTTAGATGGTGAAAACACACTTGGGTATTGTTTTCCATGTTTTACATGAGTTTATTGGTATATCCTACACATTTTATTCCTCATAAAAGGATTGTTTTCTTGAGAATTTTGTCGTAGTTTATTATTTTGGTACCATACCAGGGATGTTGCAACTCTTGTAGGTGGTGAACCATATAAATCATGTGTTATTGTGGTTGTTTGTGTTCCTCATAGAAGAAACTCTTTAACAGGAGGAGAAGGTTGTTTCAAAAATAATAAAACATAAAAATAAAAATACATCACTAATTCAACCCCTCACCCTCTCAGTGATACTTAGATCGTTTCTGGAAACTTCACTAGCTGGGAGATGGTGTTATTCCCATGGATGAGGATCTAGCTTGAGAAGCAGTCAAGAAATTCACATATGTCTTCTTGAAGAAATCCATTTTGCACTGAAGGGTTTTCTGAGAAGAAAACATGAAAACAACATCAATAAACTCCATTAAAATTTCATCTGTTTGGATTGATACATGTGTGATTTATTCCTTTGTCTGGCCTTTATTTATCAATTGATATGGGCCTATAGTTAGGTACCATTATTAACATTGTTAAGGATTCATGTCGGGATCACCATTTGTGTTTTGTATTCCCTTGAAACGTGTTTTCTATTTTCAAGAATCACTTCCTCTAGGAAGTTTCCATTGGATTTATTCATGGAACTGGAAACTTCATACTATTCTTTATCAAAAGGTTACCTTCATTAGAAAGGTAGTCATTTCTTATGTTTGATCATTACAATACATTTTAACATGCATTGGTTGAGAGGATGGGATGTTGGAAAAATCACACACTTTGGGGGGGGTTTATTGTCTACTCTAGGACATTCTTTATAAATTTAAGATATTTTCATGAATCGTTATTAATTCACCAGGTATAACATAAGTTTCACTTGGAATTTACAATCACTTATTATCATGTGTTGAATTTAGAATCATCATTATGTTTTCATGTTTTTTCATTAATTAAGATATCCATATGTATTAGTGGTTCTCCATCAATGGTATCCTCTCATATTATATATCGTGATTTTTTTTAATAATCGATATGATGATACTAGTTTTTCATTCACATAGTGGGGAACTCTATATTTTACTTTCATCTTGGGAAATGACTAATTTTTTTATATTGGGATCATACCCATGAAATTGGTAGCATACATATCCTTGTGAAAAGAATCATAACCCTCGTAGTTTGGTGCCCCTTAATGGGACACATAATACCTCTTAAGGTCATGTGATAAGGACATAATTATAAATTTAATTGTCATGTAGTAAGGAAATATAAGAAAAAAGTTTTTATTCAATGTTTGGTGTTGGACGTATGCCTATGCGGCCCAAGGAACTGAGAAAGAATATGGGTTTCCAAGTAAAATTAGACCCAGATGGGAAAATCGACCAAGGAGAATAGGGTTGATTTGACGTTTTGGGTTTGAACCACAAGTAGGCTTCCAACGCATCCCATTTGGATGGGAATCAAAGAATGCATAGTTCGATAAATCTCATATGAGATTACAATCCTTTGAGAGAAATGGGTTTGGGATAACTTCTTAAAAAGGATTCCTCGACAAATTGGGTGTTTAATTTGGGGATTATTCTTAAGGAGGATGCCCAGATTAAAAGAAATAGGGTTTTATTCCTAAAGAGGATATCCCGAGAGCTCGGGATCAATAAGTGCTTCCTAAATATCCCAATTATGGAGGCAATGAAAGTTCTCATAGTTCATTCCCCATGGATGTTTGTGGAAATTTTATAATCATCAAAAATCTCTAATCCCATGTGAGTCATGCTCGATGTGAGAAACAAGAGGATGTGAAATATTCAACTATTACACACACTTTTACTCTTCCACTGGTGGAAGAGGGCACACCTATGGTGGCCATGGTGGGTGAGGGTGAGGCGATGGGACCTCCCTCTATTCTCATCACATTGGACAAGGGTCCAATGAAAGGAAGAAGGAATGATGGTTTAGGGGATTACAACAGGATGGCTTCCCTAAAATTGATCTTGGTAGGGGAGGGGGATTTCTTGTTTTCTTGTATGTAAAAGAACATGTGAACATTACCTTCCCTACTAGAGATTTGAGGTTTTGTCTCTTGGATAATGGAGAGGTCGAGACTGAAACCCTAATTCTCAAAAATATGGAAAATCCCATCACTTTTCATAGAAGATTGATCCTTGTGAATTTGGATATATAGACCCACTTACACTCTATGAATCCTAACCACATTGTGAATCAAATGTGGGAAACGTTTGACTGCAGATATACAAACACAAAATAGAGACACATTGATGTGTATTTACTAAAGGATTGATAATTGAGGAGGTTTTGGTTGAGGTCATAACAGAATCCTTTTCAAATAAGGGAGTCAGTGAAGAAAATGCCTTTTATTGGATAGACATGAAGAGGGTTCTATGGCTTGTCGATGGAGGAGAGGATGTAAATCACAGAGGTGCCCCGAAGTTGGTAAGGGAGCTCAATAATGGGCATGAAAGTAGACATGGGTGAGCTGATATTCACTTATGTGAAGAAAAAACTATATCGTAACACTTGGGTGAGAAATGGATCAATCCTTCATGAGTATTCATAGGTGATCCTAAAAGTGGGGTGCTCAAGTACCTATGAAATGAATAGGTGGTGTTCAAGTGTTTCAGATTTTAGGAGGGTGAACGCTATAGTCGTGCAAGTGTAATTTAATTTCAAACACCAAAAGGAATTAATTCCTATGGTATTACCTCAATTCATCTACTTTAGGTGTTAATGAACTACCTTGTATGATTCAGAGGACTTTGGTGAAGCACTAGGGAAACCATAGCAGTAGTTGTGCTTCTGGGAAATTCGTATGTAAAAATGAAGGCCTGAAGGCTCTATTTATAGGAAAAAATAGGGCATTGGGCAAAAGGAGTTTGGGTGCACAAGTAGGTTGTGCGACTGGTAGGGGTGCATATGTAGGTTGTGCGCCAACGCCCTTTTGGTCTTACTATGACAACCCAAAGCTTTCCCCTTTTAGAATATTTATTTTCTTCATGTCTTTTACCCTATTCTTTCAATGTTATTTCCATTTTTCATTTTATATAATCATTTACGATATAGAGTGTCAACATATAAGAAGATGCATCATTTTTCATTCCATTTCATTATTCAATTTTATTGGGTTATATAAAATTATACAGGTCTGACCTAGGACCCTTGACCCCTCGTATAAAAGTAATATTAAACCTGAGACATAATAATCATTTAATAATTTTCTAATAGAGCTAAACCTAGGTATCCATCAATAGATCCATGGTTCACTCTAAATTTTAAATAAGCCTCAATGAGAAGAACCTCCCTATCTATGGCTCACTCATTTATTTTATATAATTACCCTCTTGATCATGTCCATCTTCTTTTAACCGAGACAATGGTTTACCCAAGTTATACAAGGTGTGATTAGTATCATCAACCCAAACATTTGTTTTAACTAATCATATGGCACACCCATTTCTAATTATCACTAAATAATCATTTCATACAAGAAATAAAATGTAAATTAAACTATTAAGTGGATTTAACATATAAACTCACATTGTCACATATCATATTATAATAAACACATATGAATTAATCAATCACCTAGTTTAACAACAATAACTCATGTGGGAAAAATTCATTTACAATGAACACATGGGTACTAAACAATCACTTGGAATTAATCATAAATCACTAACATGTGGAAAATTTACATATCAAGCCTATTATTTTATCTAAACCATTACAATGCCTTATAATAACCTAAATCACGTTGGTAGGTTCAAAGATGGAGAAATTTTTTTTGAACATTCTTAAACATGAATAAGAAAAACATGGGTCCATGGGGAAATCAAAAATCCCAATCCATTAAAAATTTCAATCAAAATTTTTCACAATTAAAATTCAATTTTAAATGTAATTCATACATGGAATCCCTATAAGGGAAACAATTCATTCCTTATAAGCAAGCTCAATCAAACAGCTATAAATGGTCATTCCAAGGTAATGACACCCATGGGGTTTCCCTTAATCAAGGTAAACAACCTATTTCATTATTTTAAACACTTATTTGAATACCTAAACACCAATAAAAACAATAAGGGTAAATTATAAATCAAGAGAAAGTACAAAAAATGGGTGTGTGGAACTCTAGAATATATAAACACCATGATAACTCATGATAGTCACTACACAACATAACTAATACTCATACAAATCTCCTCATCCAGCATCTTAAATTGATTCAACCTATAACGAAGTAAATATAAAAGAAAGAGAAAAAAAATCAACCTTTAATAGCTTGATCGAGAGGCCAAATCATGATGAACGGATCAACAGAAATCATGAACTTACCAATTGGGTTCCAATTCATCCTATAGAAATAGTAATTGTCTTCTGATAGACAATCGGGAGTCAAAATGACCACCCAGCATGGCTGTTCATTGAACAGGATGACCCCTCTGTTTGTCTGAAAAAACAAGAGGCTACTAGATGATTTTAAAAAAATAAAAAAATGTAAATTCATTGTACTTGAAAATACATTTCATGTCTATAAATGGCATGGTAAGACCGTTACATGGTCATTTAACAAGATCATAAAACATGTTACCCACTCTACATGTCGTGTACATGAAAATACACAGTGTGTAAGTTTCTTTTTCCACCCCCTCATTAAATACAAATTGAAAAGGAAGGAACTAGATTCATACAAACTTCCCCCTTTAAATAAATTCTACCCAAAATTTCACGTCCAAGGGTGGTGAAGAAAAAATCTGAGAACAACTCAGGGAGCCACAATTGTACATTGGTCACCCTCTCCCTGGTCTCGTCCTAAACTCGGTCGTGCTTCCATAGAACTTGTACCAAAGGAACATACTGACCACAAAGAAGCTTCATGCTCCAATCCACAATTAGAATAGGATGCTCCAAAAAGGATATATCTACCTCTAACTCAACCTCCTCGGGTTGAAGATAATGAGACGAGTCCGAAAAGTAACTCATCAATATATTAATGTGGAAGACGCTATGCATAGATCGTTACCTCAGTTGTATCTATAACCAATAGACAATCGGGACGAACCTTTCTAGAATATCAAATGGTCTGACGTATCTCACTGAAGTATTACTTTGTCTCCAAATCCTCTTATGTCACCAATATTGGTGTAACCCATAGGAATACTCATTCCATGACCTTGAAATCTAAAGGTCATCTTCGATGATACACATAAAATTTCTAAAGAGAATGAATATTAGTTATCCACTTCCGAATCAACTGAACCAGCTTAGTGGTCTCCTGGACAAGATAAGGACCCAACATAACTGCCTCTCCTACCTCAAACCAATACAGTGGATACTAGCATGGTCTAATAGAAATGATAATTAGGTTCTATCTGTATAGTAGATCGAAATCTATTGTTATAGGAGAACTCAATGAAGGGTATTTATCTCTCCCAAGAACCCCTGAAATCCAATATGCATACCTGAAGCAACTCCACCAGTATCTGAATCATGCGCTCTAACTGGTTATCCATCTAGTGGTGGTATGATATCTTTAGAAGCAACACTTACCCATCATCCATCGTAACCCTTTCCAGAAATGAGAAAAAAACGTGCATCTATATCTGAATCAATTAAATGTGGAACCCCATGTAATAATAAAATTCAAAATTTGTAAAACCTCCCAAACTCATAAACACCGATGGTTTTCATGATCGGTATGAAGAGTGAAACATTTTTGAGTCTGTTAAGAACATCAAAAATGGAATAATTACAAACACACATCCACCATTGAAAAAATCCATGAACCACTCCCCTAATCATTCTATAAATGTTACCAATATGTTTTTCATTTAACTGGGTGTACCTAAACACAATTGAGGTCATAACAGAAGATTTATAGTAAAAAAATGATGAACCCTGATCTTCCTCATGAAAACTAGTCATGTAGTCATCCCTCTAAGGACATGGAAAACTTCCACATCACACCCACATAAGACTGGTAAAGTGTTCAAACTAGTTCACTTGAACCATTCACACACTACAAGAATGATAAATAATCAAACCTTAATTGGATGACATACATCAGAAATGCTCGACTTAGACGGCCAACATATTGCAACAAAACACCATACCTAATCCACAAAAACCATAATCCCAAAATGATATCCCACACTGAAGATCATAAATATCACTCAGATATGCTCCATTTTCAAGTCATCCCTTGGTCAATTAAAAGGACATGTCACAGTAATAGTTAATGTTTAATTCCATATCCATTCCACTCGAAACATTACTTATTTTAAAGGATCACATCGAATTCTAAAAGTATGTTCGATATAACATCATATTCACCAACCTAGAGTCTAAGGAACTCACCAGGGTGGTACATACTCCCCGTTACAAGTAAGACTTTTCTACATGGCTAGAATTACACATATGAACACTGACTGAAACCATAACGACATATTTCTAGTAGTCATGTCAAAGAAAATGGTTAGAATCCCTGAGTCTGTCCAAGGGGTTCCTATATAGAAACCCAAGTACCACTCAGGATTAACTAATCCTCATTTAAAACTATGAATCCAGTGCAAAACACTAAAAGAGATGAAGAACTACCCCCAATAGCCTACAACTATAGCATGACATAAAACCGATGCTCCCATAGTTAATCAAGGACAATGTCAAGATAAGAGACATGATCATCACATTATAAGGAGAACAATAATAGAATTTAAATGTCTCTAGAAAATAATAGATGAACCACTACTAGTCGACCTTCTTTTTAAAGAATCTCATCTACACTCATTGATGAATTATTATTTAACAGACCATAATTCATTCATCCCAAGGAATTTACATTATTTCTCCCAATTAACAACAAAGGCCTCATCATGTTCATTGGTTCCTCATAAGGGTTTCAAATATATCTAGAATTCAACAATCTAAATCGGGACTCACAAGTCTCGAAGGAATTCATGTATAAATGACCATCTGTGAATGTTCCTTGATTGTAATCCTTTTACCTAGAGGAACACATTTAAAAAGAACTGACAGGATGCTCCCCATGTTAGACTATCTAAAACATCTTGAAGATCTTTTTTTTTCAAGCACACTAGTTCAAAACCATCTTAAATGCATGATTTTTGTTCCACGATCACAAATCACTATGTCATATCACTTGTCATGAATGTCAAAAATTAAACTGACCAGGGTGTCAAAAGACTCCTGACATTGAATATCATTTGGAGAAGTGGGACGATCTTGGTTCCAAAATGTTCAGGTCAATATATTTTGGAGATAATGTATAATAGACATAACAGCTCAAATATAAACTATTTGACTTATCCCAACAGATCTTTTTTAAAATTTAACACTCGATGGGTAATGCGTATGTTAACATATACTGCCCCAATTTTACAAGAATAAACGGCATATTATGTGTATTATTCATAGTTTGTCCACCAAAAGCATATTAGTACCATATTCTTACATAAGAACTGGATCGAAATCAATTCATAAACGTAACTATTTACATGGATGACAACATACGATGTCGCCCATCACATAATGAAAGAGAGGTTCACAAGACCTATTATGGGGCTAACCATGCCCGAGGCTTGTCTAACCTACTAAACCGAGCATTCAATAATTGTCAATCCTATATTAACGACCATGATAAAATGATCACCCATCCAAACAAGTGTTCCCTATTTAATGACTAAAGCATCCTAATATGGACAATAAAACCTGGTTGGTACCAATATTGGAAAGATCTACCTTAGGCTATCCCCTTGTGAATTATAAGTTTCATAACACTGAGAGGCATCATACTCAAGATACTCTAGGTAACATGAGTGATGGGATCCTTAACAGGATCCTCATCTAAAAATTCAATGAAGGAATCCTATATAGGATCGTCGAAAGATAAACAATAGAGGCACCATACAATAAGTATCATAAAAAATGGTACACTGGAGAGGGATTATATAAGGGACTCCCTAGAATAGAATTTATAAAACAGTTTCACATAGGTGATCCTTGGTAACCAGATAGATGATATATAGATCCTACACAGGATTTACTAGGTCGATACATAAGATGTGGAATCCGACATAGAATCCTCGAGATCAACTAGTATCACGACCTCATGGGCCAGAAGGACTAATCTCGAAATGGAGGAATCCTCAGAGCCAAAGTACTGAGAGATGGATCAAAAATAATATCATATCACAGGTCTTTCCAAGGATGTTCTGAACACCCAACTGGACATTCACAGCATGTTCACTCTTAGGTGACTACTGAAAATAGTAACTTGAGGAAGAACCTATCTATTTATAAAGAATCCCAAAAACACCCGTTAGGGGTCCTTAGAAGGCTTCATATGTTTAACCATTATGATCTATGTGGAAAAATACTTAAAAAAAGACTACTCTTGGGTCCAAAACTGAAAATGGTGGATAAAATAGGGAAAACCTAGTAAAGGAAAGTAGAAAATAAGTACATTGTGCACAGAAACCACACACATTGTGTACCAAAAATATCTTATGTAGATGTCTAATCCCACCATACTAGGTGTGTAAACATCCTAGGAACATGGGGTGTCATACTGACACATAGTGTGTACTCATGTTATACCTCATCGACATGTATGATTACATGTCCATAGGCACTCATGTGTATCTATGCAAAACTACAGAGTGTGTACATAAGGTACATGGTATTATATGATCCAAACATAACAACCCATGTCCACTCTCACACGGCTAGACTCACGGTCAAAATCCACATGGTGCATAATCATAGTACACAACGTTTACATCAAAATTTCTTTTCCTCCCGAACAATAGAACACAGTTCATATGTTCATAGCATCACAAATCGTGTTGTCTAGGTTTCTGGATATAAATCCTCTGAAAATACCCTAGAACTCCTTTGTTGAAATGTAAAGAAGATGTTTTCCAAAATCCAATCTATGGGGGCTCATACTCCCCGTCAATCAATTTTTTGAATAACATATTTCACATAACAACACAATATATATCACATGGATGAAAGATGATCCACCATGAATATGATCCAATAGGACCCATAATCTTCTAGGACTATTGTTTGGCCTCTATCCTATTCAGACCATAACACATATCAATATACCTATCAAAATAGTATAAAAATATATTACGGTACCCATCACAACGTCATGCATATCTAGCACGATATATATCCCCAAAACATTCAATTATTAATTCTCTCTGAATGGAATAAAATTAATTCATGTCATGTAATTTTTAACATGTTCCTATAAGATTCATGAGACGAAATACCCTCATCTCATTCAGTTGTAACAAAATAGATCAAATATGATAACAATAATAATAGTATTAAATAATTCTTCCAACCAACTGTTATATCAAATCAACTGTAGTAGCTCAAAAAAATATATTACAATTTCATTTGAGGTAATTTTGATTTACCCTATACCCGAGGTAGCTAATCATAGGCACAACTTAGTTCCAAATAACCTGCATTTCTATCTCTATCTTTTGTCATCAAAAAATAATGAAAAAATAATAATTCACTTTAATACCACTTTGTAATGCCCTAAATCCGGATGCCACTAAACTGGTCCCTCTTACCTAATTGGACACAATGGATTAAGAACATTTCCCCAAATGCTATATGCTTCAAACTAGAAGCATGGGCATAAAATGTGATAGTGGGGAAACTATGCCCTCATTGATTGAGTATAACACATTGGAATAAATAATAATACAATAGGGTAAGAAGTAAATAACGTACAACTAAGATAATCCATGAAAGACTGATAAGATAAATAACCATGAATTATTCTATACAAAAAGATGATGTAGCATGTAATATGTTATGTGTAAGCTTCCAAAACTGGAACACTGCATTAATACAAAATATATGTCTCAAAATCAAAAAAGAATGGCTATGAAGCATTTGAAATCCTCCGGTCGGTCCCATGTACTTGTTCTCTTAAAAAGCATATAAAGTACATGTAGAAAGTCCATTTTAGTAACAAATAGCTGTAATCTTATAATATTTTTGGGCATAAAGGCATGATCCAAACTAGGTGTCAGACTAAATCCCAATAGGAAACCAAATAAGGTCTGTGGTAATCTGTTAGTGAATATATATAACAAGTAGTGTACAATAATGAATGCAGTAAACCAGAAAACAATAAAAGGTATGCTCTGTAGGAATCTCATAACAAAATGTAACCAAGTAAAAGTGATGATAGAATCCAAGTTTGTGATTTGGCATGGGAGACTCATCATTAGTCCTTACAATTTATTTTTAAATTCCTTTGGAATATATAAAAGTATTGAGGTCTATCCTAGAACCAAGGACCTCACATATAAAATTAAAAATCAATATATAACATAATAATAATTTAATCATTTTCTAGTAGATCCTAGCCTTGGTATCCCACAATAAATCCTATGTTTACTCAGCGTTTTAAATAAGGCTCAATGATCTCGATGACCCTATCCCTAGCTTGCTCACAACATTTACAGAATTAACTGCATGATCATGATCATTGCCTTCTAACTAAGACTATGGATCACTGATGGTATATATGGTGCAATTAGTAACATGAGCTCGACCTTGACTTTTCACTAAATCTATGGCCAACCCATTTCTAATTACCCCATTATAATCATTTCATACAAGTAGTCACATGTAAATAAAACTATTACATGGCTATAATATATTAACTTATGTGGGGACAAATTATATAATAGGAAACACATGTGAATTTAATTGACACATGGTTTAACATCAACAACTCATGTGGGTATAATTCATATATAAATCAACACATGGGAATTAAACTATAACATGAATTTAATCCTAAATCACTAACATGGGAACAAATTACATAAAAAGACTATTATAAAATATAAAACATTAAAAGGACATCAAATAAACTAACTCACATGGGAATGTTCATAGTTAGAGAAAAACATTCCAAACAATATTATAAATGAATTTTCATAACATGGGGAAATGGTCCAATAAAAAATCTCAAACCATTAAGTAATTTAATCACACTTTTACACAATTACAATTTCATTATAAATTTAATTCATACATGAAAACCCAATAAGGGAAAAAAGACTTGACTTATAGGAATCTTTGTCCAAACAGTCATAAATGTTCATTCCAAGGGAAACATGCCCTTTGGGTGGCTCTTAATCCTGGTAAATTACCTAATTTATACATTAAAACACTTAATAGATTACCTAAGCACCAATAGGGAATAATAAGGGTAAATTATAAATAATGGGACACTAAAAAAATGAGTGCATAGAAATTTGTAATATATAATCATCATGACAATTCACGAAATGAATAAGACCCCTACGTTGTACGTGTGCGACTGTCCTCATACATCGTCAGAAATTGATTAGACGTTGAATTGAGTAGATCAAAAAAACAGAAAAAAAATAGACGAAAACATTGATATATAAATATAGATATGAAATCAACAATAACATTATCCTATTTATCATGAGAATACTAGTTGGGTTCCAATGCATCTGACGAATATTGAAAAGGAGTTCAGACGGACAATCAGGAGGCAAAACAACCTCTCGGCGCAGCTGTTCGTTGAATAGGTTGAGCCCTCTGTCCATCTGATGAAACAACAGGCTACCACCCAATTTAAAAAAATTTATAAAAGTACACGAAATATACTTGAATATAAATTTTGTGCAGGTACAAGTCCTTTCAAGATCAAAACATGGTCGCGTATTGGGATTATACGACACGTAACCCTCCATACACGGCGTGTAATTTTATTTTTCCTCAATATCATTAAGTAAAAATTTAAAATGAAGTAACCATGTTTATATAATTATGTTATATATATAATACAAACTCATAATTTTTATATTCATTCTTGATTGGTGAAAGTTGAAGATGAATCTCATTGCGCTGTGGAGACGGTAAGCCTTACGTACGCTCGAGCGATGGTATCATATGTTTAATTGTTAAATTTTATGGAATTGGAAGAAATATGAATTAAAAAACAATATCTTGTTATAATTATTATTTAAATCATTTATATTCATCTTTAGACCCAAATAAATAATGTGTACATGAAAAATAGTTTACACCACAGCGTGGAGACTATAAACCATATGTATACATGCATTGTGATATTGTTTTTGTGTGATGGATAAAAGGAATTATATGATTGTACCATTATCATAAAAACATCTAAAAATGTATTATATTTTGAATATTTTATTTTATTATGGAATAAACTTATGAATTGTATGTATAAGAATAACACAACTTTGAAAGATTTTGATAAAACGATTACCTCTTTTTTGGGTATCTTCTTTAGATTTGAAAAAATGGAATAATTTTGTTTGATTTATACCAAATGTAAGTAATATAGTTATTTTAGGGATATTAGGAAAGGAAAATGACATGGGTTGGTTGAGGAAATGGGATTTGAAGGTGTGAATTAAAAATAAGGATATATTCCCTTTTATAAGGGGGTGAGGGGAAATTTAGAAAAAATCCGAAATATTAATTTATTAATAATTGATTTTCAGTATCAAATAACTCTAGAGTAGTTTATTTATATAATAAGATAATTATAGTTTTATAAAATTTCAGAAAATATATTTTAGACTTTTTTAGGTCATAAAATTAATCATAACTTTTATAATTAACCCTTATTTAAGGATTTTACCTCATACCGTGTCCTCTGGTATTTCAACACAACATGGTTAATATAGTTACTATAAAATTCCAAAAGAACAATAAGTGGATCATTTATGTCATTTTTACACTATAAAAGTTATTTTTCCATTCCATAGATGTTTATTACTATTATAACATTTTTTAAATCAATATATATTTTAAAATATCACTAATGTCAATTTTTTCATTATTCAATATTTCCATTTTAAAAAAATCCAAACAATATGATAGCTTCAAAAAATTACATCCAAAATGTCACCAAAATGATTATGTAGTAAATAAAATTGAAAAATGATATTAATTATGTAATATTGAATATATTTTATTTTTATTAATATCATTTATTTGATTCTTCCTTTATTAATTCAATTACCTCATCATCCTTCTTTCCTAATTTGATTTAATATTTAATTTCTAAAAATTATAAATAAATTATCATTATGAATACAAATTTTATATATACCTAAAAAATATTTATATTTTAATTTATCATATGTATTACCCAATATTATAAATAACTTAGTTTTTCAAATTTTATAATTACACTTTTAACTCTTTTTTAAATAAAATATAATAAATGACTTATTTTACGACATGATTATTAAAAAAGATCATATTTTTTACCAAAAATAATTATTGGTCGAAACACACATATACAGTCAAATTATGAAAAATTTTACTATAATTTTATATTATTATAATTCTACTATAATTTGAATTTTGTTATTTACCTTTAACTGTGGTATGTAAAATTCAAAAATAACTATTCACAAAAAAAATTGATCCCATTGAAAAAAGTTTTCATACTGATTACAACCATGTACGTACATTTTTTCAAATTAAATTCACAAAAGATGTAAAATTATGTTAAAAACTAATTGGGAAATGTTGGTAGAATACGGGTAAAAACCCATTAAAAAGGTCAATGAATAATTACATCTAATTATATTATAAAAATGATTACAATGACCTATATTTGGTTAATATATATATATATATATGTGCGTGTGTGTGTGTATATATATTATTTTCATATTATAAATTTAAAATCAATATAAATTATAATAATAATTTAAATGAAAAAGTAATTTTTTAATAATAATGGAGTGTTTTCACTATTCATAAAAAATTGATTATATTTAGAAAATTAGAAATAATTCACCCTAAGATAATTATGATATTCAGAATTAAATAATTAATTATATTATAATAATTTAAATTTATAGCAGTGTATAACATTATTTTTATTATTTTTCATAAAAGGACATAAAAAGTAGTTCCTTTTAGAAAATAGAATTTCTAATCATATTAATATTTTACCGAAACATATACATCTCACTATAAATATGAATTATTTAGGTGAATACTTTATAAATAAAATTTAAATAAAATTTATTAATATTTATATTAATGTATTTAATGATTTAGTTATAAATATATAAATAAATTATTTTCAACACTATAGTATTGTTTCGTAGAATCTCAATCTTGCATGTTACACAAGCCAAGTTGGTGTTTCCAATAACACAAGATATTAAATGTAACATATTATTAAATATTTGTGTATTAAAATATAACAACTAAAAAACAGATAACATGTACTTATATTTTTATCTAATTCTAATAATATTTTTATATATGATCCCATATTCATTCTTAATGATCTTTTATAATATTATTCAAGTATTTTGGAAATCCAACTAAAGATAACAACGTTATATCACCATGAGTTTGTATAATTATTGAGATATACAATATCATTATAATATAAAATAATGAAAATATTTTTATATTTTGGTTAATCATATTTTTAATTGTATTTTATAATGAATTAAAATCCTAAAATAATGTTACTTCGAAGAGGTATGACTAACCAAAATGAATGATTAATGTTAATTTAAATTTTTATTTGAGTGGAATTGATTAAATAATGGTTGTAACCTTTATATAATAACAAAATAGTCTACTAATAATAAATAGGTCATTATATTACTATGGTTTGGGGATTCTATGATGTGAATGATTAAGAATAAAAGGTAATTGTATTTAATTCCCACTTTAGTAAACTTTTATTTTTCAAAAATGTCACCAATATTTTTAATTGTGAAGGATATATAATCGATACCATAGGAATCAAGACAATGTATAGGATTATATGATGATAAAGATAACAAATATTATTACATTAATTCAATGTAATATTATATTTAAGATTTGGTTCAAATGCCCAAAATTATATGTGAAAAAGGCAGTTTAGGGATTACCATTTATTTTTCAGTGATATCATTACAATGTTCAATAGTAAATTTCTATAACAGTTCAAAATAATGGATTTGGTGATGATAATGGGATATTAAAAATTAAAAAAAATTACTTATGAACATGAATTTGGTTATTCAGAATTAGATTTTTCTTTTTATCATTTTTGTTTTAACCTTTATTAAAAATATTAATCTATGTAATTTAGATATTATTTAAAATAAATTTTGTACCCCCTTAAAAATATTTATTTTTTGAAAATGGTTTTAATTGGTATTTAATATATTTTAGTTTCTAAATTAGAAAAAAATTTAATTTTAAATTAATATATTTAATATAAAAAATTAGTTTTTCATGATTTAGTGTTAAAAATAATATCTAATTTTAATTAAAAATTAATTATTGTTAATATAATTAAATATATTACTAAAACTTAAATTATAAAAGAATTTATATATGAATTTATTATTTTATTACAAAAAAATACAGAATGTTAAAAAATATTTTTTTAGAAATAACTTTTTTACAATTATCATAGTAATTAACATTATAGTTATTAATATGTAATTTATTTCAAAAAAAAAATAAAATATTATCTTATATGATCATTTTTTATATTAAATTATTAATCCAATTTATTGGATTTAATTTTAAAAAGTAATGAAATATAATTTTTTTAATATAAGTGAATATTTCATTTATTAGAGTGAAAATTTAATATCTTTAAAAAATATATACAAGAGTTTTCTACATAAAATATATTAATTTAAAATTATTTATATTGATAATCTACATACATTTATAATTTAAAATGGTTTCAAAATTATTTCAGTATTTCTTTTATAATGACAATGTCATAAGATTAACGGTTTCAACAATATTGTTATTATAACATCCTATGTAAATAAAGAATGAGACATATTTCATATTTATTAATATTTGTGAATGAAATATTAATTTTACTTTAAAGGGGTTTCTATGTTCGATAGCGTACCCCATATACAACAATGGGTTTCTTTTAAATCTTACGTTGCACACTAATAATATAATATTATTTAAAATTGTAGTATACTCCTAGCCATTATATTGGTGGGAATGAGAAAAAATTAACTACAATATGATTATACGTGATTGTTAAATGTATTTACATTAATACAATAAAAGTTAGTGGTTTAAAATGTGAATGAATCTAATTTTAAGCATAATTTACATTAAAAGGTCGATATACTACCTTTTAATGGTGAAACCCCTTTAAATATAGTTTTGGTCATTTTAATATGTTCTATTTGACCAAATAAAATTCTTCTTTAGATTTGCGACATCAAATTTTACTTTGGGTAATTTTTAGGTATTTTTTTGATAAAGTTCATTTTTTAATGAATAGTGGAAAATATTGTATTTTAATTCAAAAGTGACTTTCAATGTAATTTATTCATTGGGTGAGATTAGATTTTAATTGGTTTTAAAGTTTAATTAGAAATTATTTTTACCATTTAATCTAATTTTGGTCATTTAAATTAATTTCATTTTGAAATTGGATATAAACAAATATCAATCTTTTGATAGTTGTTGTTTCTTAAAAATATGCTATTTATTTTAACAATGGGTATTAATTTTAAATTAATTAATGAAACTTCTTTGTTTTGAATTTTAAAAAATAGACATAATTTTTGAATTTGGAATATCAAATACTTCTTAGGCTTAATTTTTGATATTTTTCTGAAAAACATCAATTTTAGACGAATAGTGAAACAACTTAGTATATGTAAAAAAAACTGACTTTTTTCATTTAATTGAAATTTTAACACTTCTGAAAATTGAATTTAAAAAATATGACATACATGGATGTTATAAAGAAGTAAAATTTGGTTCAATTAGATGAAAATAATTTTTGGTTAATAGTAACTTTTGACTTTTAATTACAGTGGTTAAATGTAAATAGGACAATTCAATGTTAAAAGAATATTATAATAATTTAATATTTTCCTTAATACTAATCATAACCTTATTGGATGAGTAATGGTCGACCATGAGAATCTTGGGGTATATTTTGGGACCCCACGGATCCCCTTATGAATGAAAATGACACATTAGAATAATTAAATTAATGTTAAGGAAAAAATGACAAAAACAGATATCTTTTAGTAAATTAATTTTTATATGTTGTTATATAAATTATATTTTAGCCTAAAAAAATTAATTGGAAAGATAAAAATATTTTCTACATCATGGTAGTTTTATTTATAATTTTTAGACATCACATATATTTAATTAATTGTGACACAATAAGGATGTAGTATTTACCTCATTATTAAAAGATTTAAATAAATAAGATTATAAATCTTAAATTAACATCCAAAGCCTATCCAATTCCTATTGGATTATATTATTTAGAGTATGAATCAGATTATATTAGAGTTCAATGATTTTTGGTTCTTTATAAACTTAATAGCATTATATAATAAAATAATATTATCACACTTTCCTAAAGAGCCCCTCCTCCCCCTTATAAAAGGAGACCACTTCTAACCAATTCATCACACCACTAAAGCCTTTTGGATCGTTAACACACTACCCAATTAAGCTCCCTATATCCCTCTCCTCCTCCAAGAAGCCTTACCTTAGGCAAAAGTCACTTCATGAAGTCCTTTGGTTCAAACCAAAGGGAGTTACCCAAATTAATGGTAACAGTTTCTCTTAAATTGTTTTCTTTTATTTTACTTCTCCCACCCATAAACTCTTTTTATTACATTCTTTTGTAACAACACCAGTATACTCAATATACTAGGACGTTTTTATGAGACTTATTTGAACTACACTTAGAAACACATCCATCTAATGGGTGAAGAACATAATGTTTATGTGGATGTCAAACTAACGCCTCATGAAACGATGATTGTTCGATTATATCCTACCACCTCTCATGGTGGCCATTAAGATGGAACTATATTTATATATGATATATATTTTGTTTATGTTTCTTTATTCTTATGTAATTTTTATTTATATCATACCTTATGGTTTCCATTGTGGGTAAACGTGATAATTTCATTTGAGGAAGTGCGGACTACCTCCCCCTCAAAGTGATATGACTTGTTCATACCATATTTGGTACATATAGAGGATATATTTAATGATATTATAAATGATAAAATAATGTAATTATAATACTACTATGTATCATTATGTTTTTATTCCATTAAATATGAAATTTAAATGGAAGTAGTGTTTATGCGTACGTACGGCTTACCCTCTCCATGAACGGTGCATTTCATTTATTTCCTCTAAATGTTATGTACTATTATAAATTAATTCATATTGTAGATATATATGATATATATGATATCTAAATAATTAGCATCATTCTTTATATAATGAACATTTGACCACATGAAAAACATGTAATTATAAGAAGTCCATTTTTGACTCAAGTACCAAATATCGAAAAAACATTATTAACTTAAATGATTACATAATGTTTATAACATGGTAATAAGTGATATAAAAGGAATAATAAACTTGATAAATGTTCTTAAGAATGTAGAAATTAACATTATTTATTATTTAGGATATTAAAGAATGATCGAGTCAAGTCGGACATGAGGTAAGGGACATCGTCTCAATCTCCTTCCATTGTGGAATATTTTGTTTTAATTCAAGAATTTAATTTATACTGTGTATAAACCCCTTGGTGGATTACTTTTATTCAAAAGGAATATTTTCTCTAAGAATATTTTTACTAAATGAAAAAAAGTATTATTCTTTTTAACGTACGCAATAACAACGACTTTTCTACTTCCACAACTATTATTTGATCTTTAGATTTCTCAAAAAGCTGTAATGTTTTTAAAATAAAATAAATACCATATACTTTTTTATGTATTTTGGTATTGAAAATGGTTTTGATAATGTATTTTTTATGTAAATATATTTAAGTGGTATGTTTTGATTGAAATGTGTAAATGTTTTCTTTATTTATATTAGTCTTATTTGTTATGATTTTATAATGATACTTAGAAATTTGATGGGTGGTTAAGTAAAAATCCAAATGACAGGTTGTGTCATGAATACTCAGACGGGTGGTTACATTATATCCTCTAATGCATTGTGTATGGAAGTTGGCCATATTTCTATTCCGTTTAGTGATATGTGTGGAATTAAACCGTATGGTTTTTCCATTTATGTATGTTTATGTCCCTAGTTACCTTTTTATGTTATGTTTTCATTATATGGGGTTTATGGTAATATTTTGGTTTCAAAAGTGTATGTAATTATATTTTATTAATTTAAGATGATTTACTAAATCATAAAGGTGAAAATTATTACTTATAATAATGTATTCATGGTTTACCTGATGTTTTCAAAAACTAATATTTTTCCTTCATTGTGTATCCCTTACTGAGATTTTTCTACTCATCCCATGTTTTTGAAATGTTTTTCACATGACATAATTTGGAATAGGGTAAAGGATGTGATCAAGGAAAACTCAAGATGTCTTAGACATGGATGTAGACATGACTCTTTTTTTCAAGAGAACATGTTTTGTAAAAAAATGGAAACTATGTAGAAGTGTCTCTTTTTAATCTTTTGAGATGTAATGGTTATGTCCTAATTCTCTAAAACACTATACTGGAAAAGATCATTAATGTGAATTATTCAATTAATTCAATATTATGTAAGGTTTAAGGTCGAGCCCTTATAGTTGGTATCAAAGGTCGGTTTAGAAAAATTTAGGAGTAAGAATATTGTGAAATTAATGTTCATAAATTAATTTATGTTAAGATTTATATGATATAACATTTACATATTACCATGTTGATTCACCTAAGATATTTTTGTGTTCAGAATGGTTTTCCGTAGAGGTAACAGTGTAGAAATTTGGGACGACATCAGGAGGAAGATAACCTTCCCAGTCGGCAACCGGAGATGGTCAGAATCGGAACAGAAAAGTTTGGGGTAGGGATGGCACAGTTGACTTAGGCTATAAATGGTGGGGGTATCCATTCACAAGATCAGCTAGATCAACCACAAATGAACATGTCTGTAGTGGAACATTTCATGAGGCAACATCCCCCATCATTCAAAGGATCATCAGACCCTGTGCTAGCTGAGGGGTGGATTAAAGCGTTGGGGAAGATTTTCAATGTAATGGGTTGTTCAGAACAGCAAAAGGATAGCCTCACAGTTTACCATTTTGAAGGTGAAGCTGATAAGTGGTGGTCGATGGTGAAAAATATCAGGGATAGTGAGGATATTAATTCTCTTGATTGGGATTAATTCAAATGCATGTTTCTTGAGAAATATTTTCCTAAGGTGGTCCATCTTAGGATGGAAAAAAATCATATCAGTGAGGAAGGAGGATGAATCAGTGGCTTCTTTATAAACCAATGTTCACTCGACTAGCAAGGTATACACCATATTACACCCGAGATATTGATAAAAAGATAAATAAATTTTACTCAAGACAGAATCCGTGATATCTAACAGAGTTAGCCTCTTTTGAGATAAAAAGTTATAAAAAACTTTTGCGATGTGTGGAGAAGTTGGAAATGGAGTTTGTAGATGATAAGGTGCTCTTTGACAAACAACAGAATAAGAGGTCCAGTTTATAGGAAAAGGGGAATAATTCATCAAAAAAGCCTAGAGGTAAGAAAAATATATATCCATCTTGTGAGAAATTTTGTAAAAAGCATCCTAGAGAATGTTTATCAATGCCTAGAATGTTCTTCTGGTGTGGTATGTCTGGTCATAATGCTCGTAACTGTAAGGAATATGATCATGCAAGAAATGAAAACCCATCGGTAAGATGTTTTAAGTGTAATGATATGGGTCATTATGAAAATGAGTGTCCAGAGAAGAACTCAATTGAATGATAGTAGCCATACTACAAGTAGAACAGGGTGGTGAAATCCTTTTCAACTGCTACAGTAGATGTTGGGCCATCGAATGAAGTAGTATCAGGTACACTGTTTGTTTGTTCAGATTATGCCAATGTGTTTTTTGATTCAGGGTCTACACACTCTTTCATTTTAGATATGTTTTCTTATAAATTGTGAATTCCATCTCATAATATGTATACTGAACTTATGGTAAAAAAACCTAGAGTAAATGTTGAGACAAGAAGAATTTCTATGAACCTTCATGCCCTTGTGGGTGGAAAGAACCTAACTGAAAAAATTATTGATTAGACTCTAATAGAGTTTGATGTTATTTTGGACATGTATTGGCTCTCTGTTTATCATGATAAGATTTTCTACAGATCTAAAGAGGTTTATTTCAAGAAATATTTTCAGTTTGTGTACAATAATGAACCCTTTCTTTTGATAACATATCAGGAAGTTGAAAAACTGGTAAAATATGGAAATGAATGTTACCTTTCACAGATTATTGAAAACAAAGGGACTGTTAAAATTAATGATATGTTAGTGGTAAATGAGTTCATTGATTTTTTTCTTGATTTGTTGACTGGTATAATACTTGATCAATAATTTTAAATTATTATTGACTTTGTTTCTAATGCTATGCTAATTTCAAAACCCCCTTATCGAATGGCTCAAATTGAAATTTTAATGTTAAAGATGAAATTGTAGGATTTTTTAGATAAAGGGTTCATTCAAACTAGCACATCACCATGGGGTTATCATGTCTTATTTGTTAAGAAAAGTTGGTTCAATGATACTTCTAATTGATTATAGAGCATTAAATAACATACTTATTAAGAACAAGAATCCTTAGCCTCATATCGATGATTTGTTTGATCTGCTCTAGGGAGTGCAGTATTTTGTGGTGATTTACATCAGATTGGGGTACCATCTATTCAAAGGAAAAGAAGAAAAAAAATCTGAAGACCAGTTTTCGTACTAGATATGGAAATTATGAATTTTTAGTAATGCCTTTTGGTTTAACCAATGCACCTACTATATTTGTGGATCTTATGAATAGAATTTTCCATGAAATCTTGGATAAGTTTTTTGTTGTGTTCATTGATGATATTTTGATTTTTTACATATATAAAGTAGAACATGAATGTAATTTAAAGGATATCATGAAAACCGTAAAAGAAAAGAAACTTTTGTAAAATTCAACAGGTGTGAGTTATGGTTACAACAAAATTATTTCCTTGGTTACATGGTTTAAAAAAATGGCATAACTGTTGATCGTAATAAAATAAGAGTTGTTAAAGAATGGCCAAGACCCACAAATATAACCAAGATTCATAGTTTTCATGGTTCGGAAGGTTATTATAGGAGGTTTGATGAAACTTATTAATGGTTATCTAGTCTAATGACTAAGTTAAATAAAAAAAGTGTTTAGTTTATTTTGACAATATAATGTGATGATTGTTTTCAAGAATGGAAAAAAATTGTTGAATGCTCTATTTTTAGCCCTACCTTCCAGAAGTGGTGATTTTGTTATCTATAGTGAAGCTTCGTTGAATGGACATGGTTGTGTCCTAATGCAGAATGGTCAAGTAAATTTCCATGCTTCACGTCAGTTAAAACCACATGAGTTAAATTACCCTACACATGATTTGGAATTTTCTGCTGTTATTTTTTCTTTAAAAATTGGAGGCATCATTTGTATGTAGAAAAATGTGAATTATGTACAGACCACAAAAGTTTAAAGTATATATTCACTAAAAAATAATTGAACATGATATAGCGGAGATGGTTGTAATTAATCAAGGATTATGATTACACAATCCATTATCATTCGGGAAAATCAAATAATGTGGATAATGGTTTGTGTAGAAAATGTAATGAATCATTAACTATGTTGCTATAGGAACAAGATACTTTGGTTTTTGATTTGATGATCTTTGTTATAGAAGGTGTTAGTGCATGAAATTACTTTGTTTTGTATCAGGTGTCAGTTAGATCATCTCTATCAAACAAAATATAGCAATCAAAGAAAGAAGACATTGAGTTACATTAAATGGTAGAGTTGGTGTAGAAGGGTATGTTTTCTGAATAAAACATTGATAATGATTGTGTTTTGAGGTTTCAGAATAGATTATGTGTACCTTGTGATTCACAGTTGAAGAATGAGTTGTTATATGAAGCTCATAGTTCTCCGTTTTCAGTTCATACTAGTTGTACTATGATGTACAGATATCATTGGGAGTATTACTGATGGATGGAAAGAAAAGTGATATAACTGATTTTACTATGAAGTGTTGTACTTGATAGTAGGTTAAAGCATTGAGGCATTTATCGAAAGGAATGACATAGCATTTACTGGTGCCATAGTGGAAATGGGAAAATGTATCAGTGGACTTAGTTGTGGGATTATCAAAAAAATCTCGAGGTAATAATGAAATCTGGGTTATTGTTGATCGATTGACTAAATCTGCTCATTTCCTTCTGATTCAATATACATTGTCTCTAGATCAACTTGATTTGTTTTTTGTTAAAGATATATTCTGGTTTAATGGAGTTCCCCTATCCATTGTATCTGCTTGTGATCCCAGGTTTACTTCTTACTTTTGGATAGGCCTATAGAAGTCATTGAGTACTAAATTAAATTTTAGTACAGCTTGTTTTCCTTAATCAGATGTAAAATCAGAACAAACAATTCAGACCTTGGAGGAAATTTTATGTTCTTGTTCAATAGATTACCAGGGAAGTTGGGACCATCATTTTTCTTTGGTTGAATTTTCATATAATAACAAATTTCATTCTAGTATACAGATTTCTCCATATGAAGAATTATATGGAAAACGTTGTCAAACTGCAACTTTTTGGGACGAAGTAGGTGAAAGCATTATGATGGGACCAGAATTGGTAGAAGAGATGGCCAAGAAAAATTAGTCGATTCAGAAGCACATGAGAACAACTCATTGCAGATAGAAAAGTTATGCAGATAACCGGATGAAAGATCATTCTTTTGAGGTAGGTGATCATGTCATTCTCAATGTTTCTCCATGGAAAAGTGTGATGTTTTTTTATATAAATGGAATGTTGAGTCAGAGGATCCGTGGACCTTATGAAAATCTAGAGAAAGTTGGATCAGTGGTGTACGGAGTGGCTTTACCTCCAAGATTGTCCCTGGTACACAATGATTTTCATGTTTCGATGTTTAAAATGTATATTCCAGTTACATCTCATGTTTAGATCCCTGAGGTAGTTCAGTTGGAAGAGAATATCCTTTGTGAAGAACAAACAGTTCAGATTCTTGACCATAGTGAGAAATTGTTGCAGATTAAGGTAATTCACCAGGTAATGGTTTTGTGCAAAACCCATATGGTAGAAGATGGAATGTAGGAATCTGAAAATGCTATGAGGGATAAATACCCCCACATATTTTTATAAGTAAAATTGCGAGGATGGAATTCACAGAAGGGGGGAAGGATGTAACATCCCTGGTAAATGGATGATAAGACATATTTCATATTTATTAATATTTTTGAATTAAATATTAATTTTACTTTAAAGTGTTTGCAATGTTTGATAGCGTACCCTATACGTAACAACTAGTTTCTTTGAAATCTTTTGTTGCACACTAACAATATAGTATTATTCTAAATAGTAGTTAAATCCTAGCCATTGTATTGGAGTTAATGAAAAAAGATAACTACAATATTATTATACATGATTTTCAATTGTATTTACATTTATCCAATAAAAGTTAGAGGCTTAAAATGTGAATGAATCTAATTATAAGCATAATTTACATTAAAAGTTTGATTTAATGCCTTTTAATGGATAACCTCTTTAAATATAATTTTTGTTATATTTATATGTTATATTTGACCAAATAAAAATCTTATTTATATTTGGGACATCAAATTTTAATTTAGGTAATTTTTTTTGTATTTTTCGGTTAAAGATCATTTTTAAAGAATAGTGGAAAATGTCATATTTTAATTCAAAAGTGCATTTTAATCTAATTTATTTATATGGTTATATTATCTATTAATTAGTTTTAAAGTTTATTTACAAAATATATTTACCATTTAATCCAATTTTTTCCATTGGAAATAACTTCACATTGAAAATGGACATAAACATGTATCAATATTTTGATAGTTATTGTTACAAAAAAACACAATAGTTGTTTTAACAATGGGAATTAATTTTAAATTAATTAATTACACTTCTATGTTTAGAATTTGAAAAAATTGACATAATTTCTGAATTTGTAATAACTAATAATGCTTAGGCTGATTTTTGGTATTTTTCTAAAAATCATCAATTTTTTATGAATATTGAAACCACTTAGTGGTAGTTAAAAAACCGACTTTTTAATTTAAATGAAATTTTACCACATTTTTGAATTGAATTTGTGAAATCCGACATACATGGTTGTTATTAAGAACTAATATGTTGTTCAATAAGATGAAAATAACTTCTGTTGAATAGTAACTTTTGTCTTTTATTTACTGAAAATGAAGTTAAATTGGGTAATTCAAGGTTAAAAAAATATTATAATTATTAAAATTTTACATTAACACTTGTCCTAACATACTTTTATGAGTAACGTCTGATGATGGGAATCTTTTGGTCTTTTTTGGGACCCCATGGACCCACTTATGAAAGATAATGACACATTATATTAATTAATTTAATGTAAAGGCAACAATGAAAAAATAAAACATCATTCAATAAATGAATTTTTATATGGTGTTATGTAAATTATATTTTCGACTATAAACAATCATTGGAATTCTAAAACTATTTCCTACATCATGTTATTTTTTATATAATTTTTAGACATCACATAAATTAAATTATTTTTGACACAATAATGATGTAGTATTTACCTCATTATTAAAAGATTTAAATAAATAAGATTATAAATATTAAAATAACATCCAAAACCTGTAAAATTTTTATTGGATGATATTATTTCGACAAAGAGTAATCTTATCATTGACATCGATGAGTTTTGGATATTTAGAAACTGAATATCATTATATTATAAAATAACAATATCACACTTTCCTAAAAAGACCCTCCTCGCCCATATAAATACAGACCACTTCTAACCAATACCTCACACCTCTCAAGCATTTTTTTTCTCTTCAAAAATCTTCCCAATTAATCTCCCTACATCGATATACCCCTCATATATTCCTTACCTTAGGAAGAATCCATTTCAATAAGGAATATGGTTCAAACCAAATGGAGTTACCAAAATTAAAGGTAATCGTTTCTCTTAAATTGTTTTCTTTTATTTTACTTATCCAACCCCTAAAACTCTTTTTATTAATTTATTTTGTTATAAAAAGAGTATCCTAAATATTCTAGGATGTTTTTATGAGATGTATTATAACTACACTTACACACACCTCCATCTAATGGGTGATGAACATAATGTTTCTATGGATGGAAAAATAACGCCTCATGAAATCATGATTGTTCATTTATCTTATACCGCCTCTCATGGTGGCCATTAAGATGGCAGTGTATTTATATATGATATATATTATGTCTATGTTTTCTTTATTCTTCTGCAATTTTAATTTATAGGATATCTTTATGGTATCCATTATAGTTAAAAGTGATAATTTCATTTGAGGAAGTGCGGACTACCGCCTACTCAAAGTGATATGAGTCATCCAAACCATATATGGTACGTATATAAGATATATTTAATGATATTATATATGATAAAATACTGGAATTATAATACAACTATGTATATATTTTAATTCCATTAAATATGAAATAGAAATGGAAGTAGCGTTCATGCGTATGTACAACTTAACGTCTCCATGAACGGTGCATTTAACTTATTACCTCTAAATGTTATGTATATTATAAATAAATTCATATGATGGATATATATGATATTTATTATATCCAAATCATGAATATCATTCTGGATATCATTAACCCTTGACCACATGAACAAAATGTAATTATAACAAGTCCATTTTTGACTCAAGTACCAAATATCGACAAAACAAACATTAATAACTTAAATGATTACCAATTTTTTTTACATGGTAATAACTGATATAAAAGGAATAATAAACATGAGAAAGGATCTTAAGAAATTATAAATTAACTTTAGTTTATAATTCAGGAGTTTAAAGAATGATCGATTCAAGTCGGACATGGGGTAAGGTACTTCGTCGAAATCTCCATTCATTGAGGCATATTTTATTTTAATACCTGAATTTCTTTTATACTGTGTATAAACCCCTTTGACATATACTTTTATTCCAAAGGAATCTTTTCTCTATGAAGCATTTTACTAAATGGAAAAATGAATGTTTCTTTTAAACATACATGGTGACAAAGACTTTTCCACCGCCATGAGTAATAATTGATCTTTGGCATACTCAACAAGCCATAATGTTTTTGAAAGAAAATAAATACCATATAATATTTTATGTATTTTGGTACTGAAAATTGTTTTGATAATGGATTTTTTATGTAAATATATTTACATGATATATTGTTATTGAAATGTGGAAATGTTTTCTTTCCTTTATATTTGTTTTATGTCTTGATTTTATAACGGTACTTGGACATTTGACGGGTGGTTACATGATAAAACAAATGACTTTTGGTGCTGTGAATACTAGGATGGTTGGTTACATTATGACCTCCAATGCATTGGGTTTGGAATTCGGCCCTATGGATATTCCATTTAGTGATTTTTGTGGAAGTCGACTGTATAGTTATTCTATTTAAGTATGTTTTTGTGCCAAGATACCTTTATATGTTATGTGTTCTTTATATGGGTTTTATGGTAATATTTTGGTTAAAAAACGTTAAGTAATGATCTTTAATTAATTTAAGAGTATTTACTACTTCATAATGGTGAAAAGTATTACTTATGAAAAAGTATTCATGGTTTACCAGATGTTTTGCAAAACTAACAGTTTTCATTCTTTAGGTATCCCTTACTGAGCTTTTTTATGCTCATCCCAAGTTTTGAGATGTTTTTCACATGACATAATGTAGAATAGGGTCAAGTATGGGATCAATGAAAAGTATTGTTGTCTTAGAAATGGAACTATACATGACACTTTTTTTAAAGAGTTCATGTTTTATAATAAAAATGAAAACTGTGTAGAAATGTCTACTTTGTAATCTTTTGAGATGTAAAAGTTTTGTCCTAATTCCCTAAAACACTAAACATAAAAATATCCTCAATGAAAATTATTCATTTAATTCAATATTATGTAAGGTTTAAGGATGATTCCTTATATTTATTTATTAACTATTTGAATAAATATTAATTATTTTTAAAAAATAACATTTTATGTTCAGCCAATGCTAATATTTATACTATAAATACACAAATAAATTTAACATGGTAAATTTAAAATTCAATAACCTCATAATTTTAATCTTAATTAATTTAATAATTATATAATTTAATTACATTTCAAATAAAATTAACATAGCCAAATATTATCTATTATTATTATAATTACATACAATTTAGTACTAAAATTTTGTTTAATTTAATATAAATATCAATAATATAATCTGTTCAAATTATAATAAAATTATTAAAATAGAAAATATAATTTTCTTTTAAATTTTTTTTAAACATAGATTTTTCTTATTAGTTATTTTTATATAATAGTTTTATTTTTATCATTTATTTAGTAAAAATAATTAATAAAATATATATTTCTTTATATATTTCATAATTTACTTACATCTATTTTTACCTTCCAATTATACTTTTACATTTTAATGTTAGTATTATTTTCCATGATTCTTTTTGGTTTGGTGTTGTGTTGAGAATAAGTATTGAAAAATATACTTAGTGAAATATTGGGTTTTTATATTCTCACCATAAATAAACTATTTCCTCAAAATATTAAAACTCATATGTTTGGAGTATTTTCCATATTGGTTTCCAAATTAACCATACATTTATATTGCATAATTTTTTATTAATGATATGAAGTGGGATTCCTTACATGATATTTTAGTTAAATAAATTAAAAAAGTGATAATAAATTATGAATAAAATCCTAATAAGTGAAGAAATGATAAATCCATATTATATACCTTCCACATACTAGGAATAAGATCCTATCAAAATAGATATTATTATAATACAACAAATTAATTTTTTTTATAAGTAAATTTCTAAAAGGTAAATTATTACATGTTATAAGATATATTCAAATATAGAGTCGAAATTCACTTTCTTCTTAATTAGTTGTTTTTCCATATTCCTTTCATTTTTCCCATGTTCTGAGAATTCATTGATGTTTATTTTCCTTGTTAACCATTTAATTGGGGAATTGATTTTCATAATATCAAAATCCATTGAAATTTAAGATATAGATTTTTATCACTATTGTTTTTCCCCTATACATATGAGTTAGATGGACTTCATCTATACCATTATAGCATTTAATATTCCCTTTGTAATAATTTTACCCCCTTCTACTTTCCAAATTTATTACATGTAAAGAATTGAATATTATTTAATTGATTATTATTTTAACATGAAATTATATGAGTATCTATCCTTATCTTTTCTATATGGTTTGGAATAACTTCATGAAATCTCACTCGATATACAATTTCAATGAGATTATCTTCTAGAGAAGTTTAGTGACCCATGCTTCTCATACACGGGTATGAAATATTTTTATATGAATATACATTAAATTATTAAAACACATTATCATGGATTATAATAGTTTAATGACTTTAAAAACATGAACAATGATAATCGTAATTAATAAAAGATCTTGAATTTCAACCATTACGATATTCCCATTTATAACTCCTACTTAACAACATTCTACATAACTGAGGGAATGGAAGAATAAGAATGGATGATCTCAAATACTTAGTATGGGTAAGCAGTGGAGATGTGTAATCATAACAATAATTTAAGGGTATGCGAATGTGAATATAAAAATTGAAACCCATACCCTATATATAATATATCAAAATATAGAGTCAATCAATAAATAATGGTTATTAGTTAAACATAAATCACAAGTTAATCTAAGTACATGATCTATGATTACATTATATTTTCATAAGCAGTAGAATTGTGACATACACATAAGAATTTAAGACCATTTCCTTAGTAGTCATGTATCATTTCCAAAACATATAATGGTAATTTATATGTGGAACCACATACTATGTGGGACACACCACCATCCCCAATGGTAGCCTCTTCCTCAATGTGCAATGGGTTCTATGCCCAAACTGTCATTGTATTCAATGTTACCTCCCAATAACATCATAACATACAATATTGATTTCTAATATGAGTTAACTACCATTTATAGTCATTTATATCCTATGGGATATGAATATTTAACCAATTTATTGAGGGATATATATGTCCTATCCATATTAGGTTATAAAATAATAGGCATCCCAGGTTAATTCATACCCATCATCCATTGTAATAAAGTAAAGACCTTCCTTATATATTATATAACTATCATAACATAATGATAATCAAAGAAAATATGTTCCTCAATATCATAAAACATTCATCATATCATGAACCATGAAATAGAAATTACTTCATAATAATTTTATTATGTCACAACATGTTGTAAAGTGACATGTTTCATAATCATTTCATCATTATATTATAGAATAACCCACATAATTAATAAGGATTCATTATATTTTAATCATGGTATAACCCATGTAAGAGAATTTTGTTTCATAAAAATAATGTCATCATAATCATAAACCATTCATAGAAAGAACAATAGTCATTTACTTTTTTCATATCCCATTAAAATCCTATATTATATTAATATGTGTCATCTCATATAGAGATGGTTTTTGAAATATCACTGTGAAAATTATTAATGAATACAAAAAATCATTTGGAAAATTATCTTTAAAAATATTTAACTTTTTCAAAATATTTTTCATTGAAAATGAAATTTATTACATATAAAACAATCTAAAATTAAAATAATGGTTATAATAAACCATATATTTATTAATGAAGTACATGATAAATCAAAAAATCATATCAAAATTTTTCTAAAAGTCAAATATGATTTTTTTTTAAAAAAGATGAATATTAAATTATATTTTTTTAGTGAAACATGGATAAAATTTTAATATTTTTTAAATTTTAATAATTCTATAAAACTACAGAAATAATTTTATAATTCATGGTCATACATTAAAAATGGATTTCGATGAAATGATAATTTTTCATAAAATCATTCTCTATGATCTCTCAAGTACATAAATGGAGTAAAAAAAGGGAGAACTACATTTTCATGAAAAAACCATTGGATACTAATAGTAATTTCTTTAATATGATATAGCTATTAATATTTAATTATCAAAAACATATTAATCAATAATCCCATAAGCATTGGTATTGTAATCGAAAATATTCAAAACATTTGTAACATTGAACCATAAGATTCATGAATCAATAAAATAAAATGAAACCTAAAATAAAATGATGTTAAATAATTTCATTTTAATACATTTAATCGATGATTTATTTAAAACTCATAAAATAATAAATTTTAAGAACCTAACACATGTCTCAATGAATGAAAATTTAGAAAAAACTCTCAATAATGTTTTGTAACTTTTGGACTATAAATAACATGAATCATAGACCCTGAAATGGATATAAAAATATATATAATTTTAATTAGAAGAATAATAATTGAAATTCATGTTCAATATACATAGAACATAAAAGAAACAAGTAGTGTCATAAAAATTAAAAATGAGGCCAACATAACATAATGTAATCATGACATCCATTATTCATGTACAAGACTCCAATATAATAAAAATAAGATTATTATATTTCTGCTATAGAAAAATAGATATTTATATAAAACAATATATAATTTATATATGAATTTTTATGACATTTTTATTAATATTTTTTTATTAATCTTAGGATTCATATAATAACTGCATTGTTTTTCATATACATTTTGTTTTATCATTTTCAGTCCTCCTGAATTGATCATGGTAAAATAATATCAAAATTAAATTTCTAAATTAATGTAATATTTATGAATAAATTATACTTTTATTTACATTAATTAAATATTATATTAGGAAATTATGTATTTTACGATCATGGAGGTGGTAGGCCACAAGTTCACATGTGTAATGTTGCCATTTTTCATAGATCATTAGGGAAAGATGGAATGAAATATAATATCATTACATATTTATAATAATATCATAAATAAAATATTATTTCATCAATTATTCTTATTCATATCATCCATGTTGTGTGGTGATAAAAATATAGATTCACATTGCTTCATGAATGTTGTAGTCCACACATACACAAACAATGTTATCATCATTCATTGAGTGAAAATGTAATAATTATGTTATTACCATTTAATAATGATAAATATTTCAGGAATATCACAATTATATAATCAATATGTAATATATTTATAATTAATTTATTACATGAAAAGAATTTATAAAAAATAATTACATCACATCGCAGGGTGGTAGTCTTCCCTACACAGGAGCAATATTGTCATATTCCATATTTAATAGAAATTAAAAATGGTATATATTATATAATGAATCCATTGGTAGAAGCTGTTTATAAATATGAAAAATATATATTTTTTATATTTTCAAAAAAAATTGATATTTTAATGTAGAAATGAACAACGTCTGGACATTAGTTTGTAGTCGTCCATACACAAGAAAGATGATTTTGTAACCCATTGAATGGAAGTTGATATTTTTTATGTCATTCCATTACCAAAAAATTATAATTATATGAAACATATTTATGATAATATATCATCACTTTATTATAAAAATTATAGGATGTGGATGACGAAATAAAACAAATACTCATGTAAATGATTGTTACCTCTTCTTCGACTGTCCTGCTTAGCATTGAACAAAAATACTTCTTTGTCGGGATTTTTGTGATATATAAGGATTTCAGGATGATATTTGGTATTTTTTTAAGTTATTTATTATGGTATTAGATTAACTAAATTTTTTTGATGTTGTAAAAAGAGTGGTTAAGGGTGTCCTTTTATAAGGGAGATTAGTGGAAAACATGTAATTTTTTGAAAAGATTAAATCATACAAATGTTTTGGTGATCCAAAAGACCTCAAAAGTGAGACATAATCAAAAATATAAGGGATAATTTCTAAATATTTTCATCCAGTCATTTTTTAAAATTTTGGATTAATATTGACCCTTATCATTGTTGTTTAAACCATAAAAAATCCATATTTTTACAAAAACTACAACAATTAATATTTATTAAAATCACTATAAATATTTTCTAAAATAAATTTCCAATTCTTAATAATTATAAAAAATTCCATTTCAAAATATGGAAACATTTTTTATAAATTAATATCACATCGGTGGTTTTTCTTAAATTCATCTTTTAGACGTGACCAGTATGCGAGTATTTTGAGTAAAAATATCCAAAAGTTTACAATGTTTTTATTCCAAAATTACATATTAAATTAATTATAATATCCTATATTTAATTTAAATATGTATAATTTATTTGAAATTACATTAAATCAAACATAAAATCAAATTTTTCTTTACAAATAATATAAATGGAAATACATTTGTCATTTTAAATTCATTTTTGTCAATGTTCAACAAAAAATTATATTTTTCAAAAAATTCTACAAAATAACCCCTAATAAAAAATTTTAATCCTAAAAAAATAATTTTAAAATAAATTTTGTAAAATTAAATGACAAATTAAAATTAAATCAAATCTCACAATGATTTCAAAATGAAGTTCATCCTAATGTTTTTTAAGAAGAATATGAGTTTGTATTTACTCTATGTGGAATAAAAATAATATTCTTAATCATAATTTAAATATATTTATATATAAACAATAAATTTAATTAAAACTATTCCTTAACAATTATAATTTTAATTGATTTTAATTGAGAAACATTCTCCAATTTCAAATAGTTTCCAATCAAATATCACAAATCTCAAAAATAAACATATAATAAAATACCAAAAAAATAAAATGGAAAAGTAAATAAGGTTCGTAAATATTAAAAAAATAATAATTATGTTTCAAAAATAATAATTTTTTTATTTTAATTAATATATTTAAAATAAATGATTATTTTAAAAAAAAATCTGTAACATTCAATATTTACGTGCAAATCAATATTTTCTAAAAAATCCAAAACTTTCATCATAAAATTATATAAATATTTTTATTTAAAAAATGAGATGAATTTATTGAAATAATGTTTATAAAATCATTAATAAATAATTATAATATTTTCAAATGAAAACATTAAATATCAGGTGTGAGTATAATTTTTTTTATAAAAATAATTACATTTCCCAATTTTCAATTATTATTTACTAAGAATTTATAAATAAATATATATTGTGTTTTAAATATATACAAATATTTCATAATTTTGTTAATATTATTCAAGTAATGTAATTCAATTGGAATGTTATATTGGTGATATTTAATGTAATATTATTTCACTCTTCACTGAAGATCGTTGTTGAGTGTCATGCATGATTTCCAAAAAAACTCATTATCCTGTTTACTACATGATAAAATTGATATTTCTTATAAAAATGATATAATAAATATTACATGTAACACAAAATGATGTTTTATTTAAAATTTTAGGAAAAATGGTTTTAAATAATTATAGGAGTTATATTATACTGTCCATAAAATTAATTCACCCTTAAAATTCATCGTGGTCATCAGGGGAATAGAATTTGAATAATATTAAATAAAAACCCACATATTAAAATGGTTTAATAAAACATCCACTTGAAAGAAATAAAGGTACATATGAATGTCAACTCAAATAAAACATTATAGTTTTCCAAATAGATGAATATAGGTGGGAAGTGGAAAATTTGAATAAAAGAAAACATTCACACACAAATATTGTTAGAGAGAGACTCAGAAAATTGATAACAATAATGTGGGTAATCTATAAATGGTTAAAGAACAAAAATTAAATAAATAATGATGTCTGAAAAGGGTAATTTATGTCATAAAAAATCATGTAACATAAAAAAAATTATTTCATGATCTGATTCCGAATATTTGGGAATTCCATATCAATATAGAATGAGTTTGTATGTATATTCCTTATATGATATATTTTTATAAAATAGGAATAATTTAAAAATATGGTTTTTTCTTGTTCAATTTCCAAATCATTTCTAACAATATGATAGGTTTTCTAATATATGAATTACACGATACGTCATTCCATCTTTCAATAATTAAAAAAGTGATATAATTAGTCACAAAATTTAGATTGTTTTTTATCATTTTGTGTATCATATTAATATCAAAAACCTCATTCAATGTTAAACTAATTATTCCATAAACGTATAAAAAATCATAAAAATTAAATTTTCAAAAAAATGGACAATAAACTTCTCAAAATAAATATAAAATTAATCCCCCATATATCATTATATAGATCTTGATTTTCATATTCCAAACATTTGAATAACATAATCATATGCTCTGTAGAAACATGGTAATAACATCAATTACAATATATCCTCAATGACAACATGCATTATTACTCATTCCATTAATAAAACACATATTTTTCAATATAATCTATATATCCAATAATATGGTAAATTATATCAAAAAAAATAAACCAATTTATCCCCAAATTATTAATCAGTTCCAAGACCATCATTATTGTCCAAATTAATTCATCCAGTTCAATCATCTATTTATCCCAACATCTTTATCTCAACATAATTAAAATAATAAGAGTAATATTTCCATTGATCTTGTGTTATGAATGAATATCACATTTATATTGATTCATATTTCTATTTCATAGGTATATTTAAACAAATTCATTTAAATCCTTAACAAAAAATATATACCGATCAATCCTTATATAATTCAAATTACTTAATAAATGAATAAAATTACTTAAATACTACATCCCTTCCACATCAATGTTAGTAATTGAATACATCTTTCCTAGTTCGATATGATATTTATTTGATTAGGGAATTGAGTTAGTTAATTCCAATGTTATCTACAAATAATACATTGAACTCTTTAACAATTTGTCACTCAATGACATTGTTTGAAACACTAATAACATCTTCCCCAACATTTTATATATTCTTCTTGTTCTTACTCACACTTTCATTACATATATGAAATTCAATAAACCTTCTCTTATGTTCATTACCTCATGAACATTCATAAATGTGTGTCTGCTTCTTAATATATCTATTAGGAATCTCACTGAACTTCTCATGTTTATATTGTATCATTACAACAGATTAGGGATAAAAATAATATATTTATATCCAATAAAAAACCAATTTTGTTTCTCATAATCACATAATTCTCCATCAGATTCATTGAAAACATAATTCCATCTATATATAGTAATTGACTAACACTATAGCACATAGTTTATGAAACAATAATCCTAATGGGGAACCACAAAATAAAGAAAACCCACTAATAGTAATAGTAAATCATTAAAAAAATTAATATATGAAACCATGATTTTATCATAATTCATTCATTATCATCATATTTTTTTCCATCATTATGGAATATAAGGAGATAAATAATTATCAAATGATATCTATTAGAAGCGTCAAACCTGGTGTGTTGTAAGTCATGTTGTAATGCATGAGTTGCCAATCAAATCTAAATCAACATATCCTATTTAGATTTATTACCCCACACTACATATGTTAAAGAGGAACACCAATATATAGTATTAAACCATGTATTTGATTATTAGACACCACATTCTTATTCATTTACCAAAACATGAGTACATTTTCAAAAAAAACGACTCTAACCTTTAATTATTATTATAGAAAACCTTATACATATCATTTGAAATATATATAGGGAAATTAAAAAGGTTTTCTCATCCTATTTTCAAATATTTATTGAACTCATTCCTCTGATACCAACTATAGTAACCCATAATTATCAAACATTGATATTTACTCTTTTTTTATGAAAATCCATTATATTATAAAAATACCCAATCATGAACCATAATAGTTTAGTAACAATGGAATCACAGAAAAAAATCATATTAATTCATGAATGATCATAAATTTCTCCCATGATAGTATTCCCCATTAGAAATACTACATATACAATTTATCCCTAACTAAGGGGATAAAATCATAATTATGTGTGAACAAAGATTCTATAAATGGATAATAATTGATTTAAAAAAGATTTACTTGATCATAAAATTAATATAAGATGATAATATTATTTCAAACCCATTACCTACATAAAAAATATTATAAACCTTATTCTAAAGACAAATTTTGGAAATTTATAAGACATGAATCATAATATAACTAGACAACATGATCTATGATTTCATTAAATTTTCATAAGACCTATATTTTTGATAAACATATAAGAATATAAAATCATATCCTTTGTACTAAAGTCAAATTTACATAAAATATAAAGGAACTCTTTGTGAGACAACAGTCCTGGGAGGTAAACCACACAATCTTGAGTGGAAACCCTTTCCTTATATTTTAAAAGGATTACTCCCGAATCCACTACAGTAGTCAATGATTATTCCCAAAAATATAATAATGGACAAATTCCCTTACCGAAATGAGTCCACTCTCTATTACAGTTCTATCTATATCATGAGATATAAATCTTTACCCAAAGAATTAGAGGGAGTAATAGGTCTCACCGGTCTATAGTTATAACGTAACCACTAAACTTTTTTATAACATTAAAACCAATACATATTGAAAATATTACATATATATTTCATAAGATCATAAAAAATCATTATATAAAAGCACATAAATTTAATAGTTATTCAAAAAAATTTATCAAATTATAAAATATCGAAAATTTGTATGTTTTATAATAATTTCATCGCAGTATCATAGCATAAACCATGAATTAAGGGAGTTTTATAAGGGTTTTATCTGGGTATAACCCTTGGAATACAAATGGGTTTTACAAAATTCTTATCATTATATTTATAAAACATTGAATGAAAAAATATAAATGGAATAATACAAGAAAAAATCAATTTATTACATGTTTATTAATGAATTATAATATAATATCAAATATAATGAGACCTTGAATATTGATATGTGCAGTGTCTTATGGAATGAGGTATAATACATAAAATCTTAAAGAAATGATTACAAATTAATTATTTAAATCTTACTTAGCATATTCATAATATTAAACAATACTTAATACATCATGGAATAACCTAATGACGTAAATAAGAACTGTGTAATCTATAAAGGATAGTATGGTAATAAACATAAAATTAAATGAAAAAGAAAATACGTTTTATACTGTAGGAATATTAATGGGTTATAAAAAGAGTAAGAATCATAATCATGAATACTGAGACATAATATAGATTGATAATATTATAGGGAACATGGGAAATGTGGAAACAACCTGAAATGTTGCATTATAAACATATGTTATAGAAAACGTCAAAGAAAAAATGAAGGAAAAATTCCCATAGATGAATTAGGTTTTCTCCATATCCGAACATGATGTCTCTTGATGATAAATTTTTCCCATTTCATTAGAGAACAATATAATTATGTGTACAACTATCACATTCATTTCATTTTCATGCTTACATGTTCCATTTAAATCATACAACATAGATTTATTCACCATCATATTTCATTACACTATATTGAATTGTGATGTACTTGTATATAAATCCCAAATAAAATAAGTACAACTAAATACAGGTAAAAATACATAATAGTAAACGGGTATGGGTATGTACTATAGTTTTTTTAGAAAGGAAAACCATATTGGAATTTTGATAGCCTTACAAGGTCACGTAATGAATTATAAAAAATGGTTGATAAGAGAGAAATGGAATTCTGCTCATTTTGAATTAAAATTGATAGTACTAGGGACATATAAAAACATATCCCAATATTGGGATTTCGAATAAATTTCGTATGATAACAATGAAAATAAAATACAGAGGAGAAGGTGAAGATACATTTCTAGGAGGGTACGACTCCGAACGGATTGGAGGATCTTATTGAGAGGGTATGAGAACCACTGGAAAAATCTATAGGGGAGAGAGGAAGTCCTGAATAGATATTGAGTAAGGAAAATTGGGATATTGGGAGTGTTTATATATGATAATATAGGGGAACTATTTTTTAGTTAAGAAAAAAAAGGTTCGGGACTCTATATAATAAAATACCAAAAACCAAAACAATAAAATTATAATTCCAATTATTTTTTCTAAAGTGGAGTGGTTTTTCATTATTAAATAATAAAATGGATGAAAATAATTAAATAATAAAATTGAGGATGTGGAAGTGAGTCATACTCATAATGAAATTATTTTTGAACCTTTAAATATATTAATAGTGTTGGAGAAATCATATAAACTACTTAAAATTAATCAAATGAACATAAAATCGTTTATTTGTAATGGAAAACATAGATATTGTGGTGGATACCCTTAATATTATTTATTACATCACTTTTTGATCATTATTATGTCATAGTACACACTATATAATTAAATTGTATTTAATTATTATTTGAAAAGTAAATTATCTCATAAAATTATGAAAAAATAACTATTGGAAAATTTCAGTATTAATAATCCAAAAATTATATTCATTTTATGAAAATATTTTTATGGATATTTGTATTTTTTGTAACAAAAATTTCAAGCAATATTTATTATGAAATGATGGGTTTTTTTACAATAACATATTTTAAAACCTTATTGAAATTATATTTGACTTCATAAATATTATATGATAATTTGTATTTAATAAGTATTATTTTATAATAATATCTGATTAAAATATATTTTTTATTTTAAAAATATTTTAATTCATAAAAATAAAGGCCTAATTTGACATTGAATAGTAATTAAAAATAAATTTGTTTTTTATTGTATAAAAATAGAAATAATTTATGATGAAATGATAATAATAAAATATGAACATCATTCCCACGAGAATAATTTATACATATTTTAAATATTATGGTCTTTATAAATATATATTTAATACAATTCAAAATGCTCTATGGTTAAGGTGTGTAATAGTGAGACTTTCATTGGGTGCTTCGACCTACATAGTTTTGGCTTTGATCTCGATAAAGTGGAAGTTCTCTTGTAAATGGTTTCACTCATACATAAAAGTTTTTAATTATGAATTGGATTGGTCAAGGGAGAATACTAATGATAAAATCCCCTCTGATGCTCTGATATATGGGATTCATAATATACAATCTCACTGGTTGATTCCATCACTTCCTATGTCTGTATAAATTGGATTATTCATATTCCTATATTTATACTAATGATATGTTAAATTTATAATGGCTATACAATAAATAGTAATGTTTCATTATAGACTTATAAATCTGATAGGATATAATAAAACCGAATAAGTGCATGTTTTTTCATTAAACATGAAATATAATAATAAATTTAATTAAATCACATAGAGATTTTTTTTATATATTTCAGGCAGATATCCTTGGTTCATATCCCTAGAAAATCATAAATAATAGACTCATATTTCATCTTATGTGGGGAAGGATATTGAATGATCATATAAAATATTATTTTGATTAAAAAACATTTCTATGAAAATATCATTTAAAAACAATAAACATTTTTAAAATAATATACTTGTAAAATATTAATGAAAATTATATAAATAATGCATAAAATAAAATAATTCTCATTAATGTTTAAAATAATGTTCAATCAGTACACATTAAAACAAATATTCCCTTAGAATTTTAAATAAAATCCAAATAAGAATTATTTTTGAAAACGACATTGTTTTTATTTTTATATTTTTTTAAAAAACTAATGAATGAGAAATTATTAATTTAATAATTCGTTTGAAAAATTTAATAAATATAATTTTTTTTTAAAATTGATATCATGATTTTGGAAAAAAATGGATTTTATTTGAAAATACTAATATTCATAAAAAATATTTTTTAATTGTTTGGAAGATAAATGGTGGAAAATGAAGTGAAATAATTTATTCATATGAAATTACCATTGGATAATAAAGGGAATTTTTTTTCAAATATATGGATAAAAATATTTTATCATTATAAAAATAGTCATATATTATCCTCATAAAAGTCATGATTGTAAAATAAAATCATTACCAATATAGTAACATTGAATTGTATGACCCATGAAGGAAAAAAATAAAATTAAACTATCATAAGGATAAATAAATAAAATATAATACATTTCATGGGGTATATAGATATCACTCATAAAATAATATACATGCATAATATAACAAATGTATAATAAATGATCATTTTGACAAAAATCTCATTCAGATTTAAAATATGTTGAACTGTAATCCCTATTCAAGAGATATAAAAAAATGGAAATAAACATAATAATAATTTTATTTATAATATTAAAAAAATTGAATCATTGTATGTAGATACATCTAATTAAAGAAACATGTGGTGAATAAATAATTTCACTCATAGAATGTAAAAATGATATGTCAATACTGTACAGTATGTCTTGACATCATTCATACTTGTTCGATCATCATGTTATATATATATATATATATTTATTATACATATATTAAATAAAGTCACTTATATTTGTATAACAATATGAATTATTTACATATAATCCCTTACTACCTATTTTTTATTAATTTCATATTTAAAATTCATATTTAATAATAGTGACCTTCTTTTTCGTATAAGTTATAAATTTTATATTCATTCCTATTACATTTATCAAGGTTCCATAATATGTATAATAAAAATTATGAAACAATTATCATATTTAGACATCAATTTAATTTTTATGAAAAATCATGAAATATTGTTTTGAAAAATAATGTACTTTACAATTATAGTGACGGTTGGTCAAACTTACACATGACTAACATTTCAAATTTTTAATGACCATTATGGAAAGGTTTGATAGAAAAATAATATATTTAAATAATGATAGTAAAATAAAAAATAATATGTTATTTCAATAAATACACTTATATAAATAATCCATGTGTGTGGTGGTGATAATAGAAAGTCACATCACTTAATGAAGGTGAAAGTGCACAATTACAGAAATGATGTTAACAACATTCATAGATTTAAAAGATTAGATAAAAAATGACATAATATCATTCAATAATTTAAAATACTTTATTAATTTAATAATTAGTTCAAGTATACTATATATAATTATTAATGTAATCATTTATTTAAATTGTTAGTGAAAATGAATCACATCAATATGAGAGGATGTAGTCCCCCGTAAATAGGTGTGACATCATCATATCTCCAATAGAAATGAATTTGAAAAGGTTTATATTATATAATTAATCCATATATATAATAAAATCATAATTATCATATAATAATTTAGATCAATCATCATAATAACTATGAAAGGTTCTAATGGAAACACAAATGACATTGGTACACAAAATGATAGTCCACCATACACGTAAATGATTATTCTATAACATATTAAATTGAATTTGAGATAGTTATAGGAAATAACATTAAAATAAAAAATATATCTATATGGAATATAATGATTATATTCTATAGTCATTGAATTATATTAATTGAAGATGTTGGAAGATAAAATAAAACAAAAATAGTTTTTTATGTTAGTTAACTCTATTTTTGTATCCTCCATAGGTTAGAAACAAATTCCATAATTTGATGGATTTAGTTCCAAATTATAAAATCCAAAATTAGAGTATGGATGTTGGGAAGTTATTTTCATATTTATTTGCCAATACAAAGAGTTTTTAATTTGTGAATAAGAGAGGAGAGTGGGTGTCCATCCACATTTGGGTTTTTATTTTAAGGTAATTATTTTCTTTTTTCATAGACACGAATTTATCCATTAGGATAACTATGTGTTATTGACAGTAAATAAATAGTTTGGGATAAATAGTATGTGGAATGAATTTAGTTCTTGGCTGGGGGTAATTGGGCACTAATTCCCAGGAAACTGTGTGATAAAATATTTTTTTGGACAGTGGGGGCCGCACAGTTGGCGCATGATTTTAAAATCATGCAAGATAACTATAAGACTTGTTGTTACAAGATAGTAAGGTGTAATGTATTTGGAAAACCGTTAGGGAAAACAATGTGTCTTTTCCAAGTAATTTAAAATTGGAAACATTCGTTTCTAAAAAAATTTATTTCAACCCTAAATGCCCATATTCCTCCACATTCAGAAATTTTGTCCATGAGAGCCTCCTATATATTTACTTGTACCCATTAATAATCATTCCCTAGGTGGATCTAGTGTTGTACCTTCAGGGAATCATTAGGTATGTCTTGTTTTCTTTGTTATCACCCTCTTTCCAATGTTCATCCACACTCCTTCTTGAGTTCCCATTTTATAGTGGGGTTTTCCCATAAATGGAGTCTGACCTTTTGTTTTATAGTTAAATACTGATATTTTTCCTTGTATATTTCCTTTATAGGGTATTTTGGTGGTGTAGTTATGGTTTCACATTAATTTCTAGATGTTTTCAAGTGTTAGGTAGGTGGATCCATGATTTGAAATTAATAGATGAGTTTTGATTCCCTGTTTCAATTTGTAAATGTGTTTTATGGATTCCATATGTGGTGCAACAAGGTTTTTAAAGGGATGTCATTTACATATGCAATGAAATGGATTTTTCAGTTTAAAATCATTGTATTTTTATGTGTGGTTCATTGTTTTTCGTCATGATAATTTTATATGAATTGTCTGAATGGTGATAAATGTGTTTTCAAAGGTACTTGAGGCGAGAATGTGTTGAAAGTGTGTTTTTTATATGGTTAGTTGATATATTTTGGTATGTGGATAACTTTTTGGGAACCTATTTTGCGATTTTTTAATTATATAAAATATGGGAAGAATGTTTTTAAAAATGAATTTGGATTATGTGCGGATTTGAAATGTGCTTGGACCATGGTAATGGTAGGATTATTTTTGAGTTTTTATTATTGTATTTATAAATTGGTCTCATTATTTGTGAAAGTGGTGATAAATTTATTTTTAAATGTATTGGGTATGTTTGGAATGGATTGTGGTTTTTATTATAGAAAATGGGGATTTCCATGTGATTATTTGTGAATGTGGGGATTTATTTGTTTGCATATGATTCTCAGAATGCGTATGTTAATGTGATGATTTATGAAATATACTAAATTTACATTGAGCTCAACGGGAATACCATGTATCTTGGAGGGGAATTAAGAGCTATTAGTCTAGTTAATAGTGAAATTTCTAAGGCCCATATTCATCTAGATGGATTAGAAATTTCAAAATTAACTAAACATGTGATATGATCGAAGACCAATGGTCCTTGGGATGTGTTACCTCAATAAATTGTCATGTAAAATAATGCATTTATTATTGGATTTTGATATCATGACCAATGGAACTTGGGATGGGATCCCCACTAGTGGCTTGTGCACGAGAAAGATCATGGTAGTTTTGTAGAGGTCATTATTCACCGAGTTACGAGGATTCTAGATTTCATTAAAGAAATATATATATTATAAATTATTAGTGGTTCTCCATTGATTCATGATGTTTATGTGATGTGGCGATGTACATCGAAACAAATTAGATATTATGTGCATTTGTATTTCAATTATTTTTTTCTCAGAAATGATTTTTCATAAAAAGTATTTATTGACAAAATTTTCCTTAATATATTTTCTTGTAAATGATTAAAATATTCTCATGGAAATATTTATGTTGATTTGTATTTAAATGTTATATAATGGAATATTTCTTTTCGGATGGAATCCTACAGGGATATGGATCACACCATACATACACATGTGTTTGTTTGTAGACTTTATTATGTATTAAAAAGGAAAATACATGATATATCATGGTGGAGACGGTGGACCCTATTGCTAGTGTTCAACATCATGTAAGTGCTGATGGTGGAAGAATGAGAGAGTTTCCCCTCTTATTTTCTAGATTATTTGGGAAATTTGTTTTGTCCCCATTCCATTTTTGTATGTTTGGTTTTGGTTAATTTTGTAATAATTTGAATATGAAACTTTATGTACATTGTTTGGTTATGGTTGTCATTTTTTTGATTCAAATTCTTCTTTGGTGTTTGATACCATATAAATTGGTCAAATCTTTCACAATGTATATTGTTATTACTAATGAACATGTGGAGAAACCATGGGTATTTGGAACACCCATCGGTTCATGCCAAAAATCAAGATTGGTGTGGAGTTGGATGAAATCTTGGTTTAGTTTAAGAAAAAAGAGTATTAGAGTAGGTTAATCAGTTTTTGGGTAATGTTATTTGGGAATGATTCTAGATATAATGTATAAATTATTTTTGGTACTTGAGGTTCGTGTTTCAAGTGGGGTGTCTATCCAACACAACTACTGATAGGACTCGAGTCTTAATGTGATGTTGAGATTGATTTTATATCTCCTCTAGGTGAAACGTATAGTCTAAAGACTATATATAGACAGTAATTGGTGGTGGAGTGGTTTGGGTATATTTACATTGTGATGAAATTTGTTATGTTTTGACTTATGTAAAGTCTTTGAGATTTTATTAATGAAGAAAATTTTAGAACATGTGTTAATAGTTCATCCATATTGTTGTTTCATGTTTTAGTAAAATGCATACTTTGAGAATTCATGTGGAACCATGGGATGAGGCCATAGAGAGTTCCCCCTCATTATTTTATCATAGTTTAGTGGATTTTGTGGTTTGGTTTATCCATGGATTGAGATAATGGGAGGATATTGGATCTTCTTAGTTTAGAGAGGTTGAACCATGTCCTGGAATGGACAAGGTTTAAGAGATCCTAAAAAAGGATCCTTCTTTCTGAAGTATCGTGGAACTTTTACAACCAAAGGACTATATTGATAACATAGAGATGATTTTTATAATTTTGATACTCTAATTGAGTCTAAATTGATTTTTTATTTGTTTATGTTGGTTGGTTTTAGTCGATTGTTGGGGGGCATAGTCGTGCCAGATGTAGAACATTAAAATATTAGTTCCAAATACTTCTAGCAAATTATCAATGAGAATAATTATACTAATATTTTTTCCTTGAAATTAATTGGTATGTTTATGGTTATTAACTATGTATATTAGAATGTGACCGAGTATGAAAAACGATTTTTAGAGTTAACTAGATACAAAATTAAGGACGTTTGTAATGAGTACATGTGGTCTCAATAGTTTGGGATGGTGTGGCAACACTAAATCATATCTGAATTATGCATACTCAATATGAATTCATACAGTAGTTTGTTATTATTATTATATGATGGGTGATAGTGATCAGGGTTATAATACTAGTTCCTCAAGAGACATTTCTTCTATAGGAAGTTTATGTTCATCAAGTAATACGCAAAAGTGGGAAGAGTATGGGAATAATGGAGGTTTTAGTATAGGAATTCCTTCCCATCCTTTGTTTTCTATGGATTCTTATACTAGTTTAGCAATGCGACACAAGTGTGTAAAAATGGGAAACATTCCATATTCATGTTTTTCTTTACCCAAACCTTATTATTAAGGAAGAGATGTTGGGAATTTATTGAGATTATTCATGGAAGAATGCTCATATAAGATTTGTTTAGGGTTTTTATCTTTTAAAGGGATTTCAAACCATTCATAAGAATTCGTGATAGTGGCTTCTCATTCATAGGTCATGGAATCAAGGTTGGGTCAACTTTTTGGAAGAGTTGGTTCAATTAAATGATGTCGATCAGTGGTTGTTCTTAGGCTCGGACTGAGATGATTAAACTTCATGTGGGGGACCTAGAACCAATCAAATTGGATGTAGGGAATGTGATAGGTCATGGTACAAAAATTATTGAATCATCATTAGTTTTTCCACTGTATGATACTAGTGTATATATTTCATTTATTTCATCTCATATTTTTAATGTGTAAAGGATTGAAAACTAGATAATTTAATATGTGATAGTGTTGCTAAACACACTTATAAAGAAGTGAGAGATGAGTTTCAATTGTATGTTATGCTTAATCCCCGTGCTAAGGGTAAAATTAGAATGGGATTTCTATTTATATATATGGAACTATTTCATATTATCCTTATTACAAGATTTGATGGTGAATTTTTAGGTTCACATCAATTTATATAGTATGTGTGTTATTTTTATGGCACATGATTTTAGTACACCAATTTTTTATGGTGAATGTGATTCTCAGTTGGGATGTGCTAGATTAGTAGTACTATAATTGTGAAATCTTGTTTATCATGAATATTTTCTTGCACTGGTCGATGATGGTGGTGGTTATGAGAGTAGATTGATTCTTATAGTGGATGAGTTCCTAGAAATTATTCCAGAGTATTTATTTTTTCTTTCATTAGAGTGTTATGTTTATATTTCATTTTATTTTGTGCCAGAAAAAAAACATATATATATTCCCTCATACCATATAGACCCATGGAGTTGTGGGAATTAGTTGTACAAGTGGATGATTTTGAATCCAAGTTATTCATTCTCATAAGCTTCTCTGCAAATTTCTTCTGATTTCTTCTTTTGAAAAGGCTGATGGATCTCTACATTTTTACATTGATTACTAAAATATTTACCTTGTAATGATCAAAGAAAAATATCTTTTCCGCCAAATTTATGAATTTATTTTCATTATATAATAGAAATGTGATTTTCATTGATTTATTTACATTCTTAGAATATTCGTGTCAGAGTTAGAGAGGGGGATGTTCTAAAAACATCCTTTCATATCATTTATTTCCATTTTTAGTAATTGATAATGCCTTCCAGGTTTAAAAATGATCCAATAGCCTTATTGGAACTCATATGTTGGGTGTTCCACAAGTACCCTATGTCTTTTGTTTTTATAATCATTGATTACATCTTGTTCTATTCTATTACCAATGAATGTCATGAGTGTCATTTTTGGATTCTACTTAGCACCCTCTGGGATCATAACCTCTATACAGAGCCTTATATGTGAACCTTCTTGATTAGGGGGGTTATTTTTTGGGTTCATGAGGTCTCCGAACCTAGGGTTTCGTTGGACAATCAGAATATTTGTTCATTGTTTTCACGGTAAAATCTATATATGTGCTTGAAATAAAAATATGTTTTATTATGGAAGTGTTCTATTAAGGGTTTGTTCAATATTTATCTTAGTATTATTCTTACATTAATGTTATTACCTGCAATGTGGTGATGTTTTATTGTATCTCAATGTTTCACATGTCCTTTTGGGAGATTAATTGATGGTTGACCATGAGCCATGTTTTTATCGTGATAGAATTTGGAAAATGTTATGTGTTATATTGTGATGCTTAATGTACGAGTCTTGGTTGTGTTCTTATGGATGATGAACATGTGGTGTTGTATGATTCATACAAAATTTTACCAAATTAAAATAATTACCGAAACCATGATATAGAGTTGGAATTTCTAATTTATAAACTAAATACATTGAGTAGTTACCTTTTTGGTGAGAAATTAGTGGTTTATTAAAATTATAAGATATTTCCCAACATATTCACCCATAATGTTTTGAATTTAAGGAAGTACCATTTGTATGAGTATCTTCAAGGATTAATCTATGATATAGTCTAGACCCCATGGATGGTAATGTTTTGGAGTACTGTTTTTGTATGAATGTATTAGTTCAAGTGTTAATAAAGTGTAGTGATGAGTGGGTGATGAAGGGTATTTTCTCTCAAATGCAAGTCGAGACCATGGTTCTTAGTTTATATGTGTTAATGGTCAGTGTTGAGTAGAATTTTTTTCTTCTTGATTTGATACAGTAAGATAATATGGGTAATGATTTTTTCCAACATTCTATATATATATATATATGGTGGGAAAATTCCTTGTGATTGTTTATATTCACCTGATGGAGTTATGTGATTCAAGAGTCTTTTAATGGTGACATTGTCATTAATTATGTTGGTGATGAAAGATAACCAACAGTCAAACTTCTCTATTCATTTTATTTCCAACAAGATGTTGTATAATGTATGTTGTTATGTCAAGTGTCTAGTATTGAGGTGGCACATAACTAACTTTGTATCTTGGTGTTATACAATTCAACTGGTTAAAGTATATCACCAAAAATACCTCTAGATTTCATCCTCTAATACCCATTCCTACTTGTAAGTGGTATAATATCACCATGTATTTTATTATTGTCCAACCTCATACACATTGGGGGAGGATTTCCATTTTTATGTTTATTGACCGTTTGACCAAATATTACCATTTCATTCAAATTAGTTTCTAATTGATGGTGGATGAGTTGGGTAAGTTGTATGTCCCAAATGTTGTGAAGATTTATTGTATTCTGTTGGTAATTGTTTTTGATAGGGACTACCAGTATACCCAAAAAATATGGGAAGGACATACGATGTATATGAGGTAAAGGATCATGTTTATCACAAAATACCATAATGAAATGGATGGTCAGACAGAGCGGGTGATTGATATATTTGAAGAAATGACCTCAGAATGTGTGGGGGGTTTGAGTTTTATTTTATATTCATTTTGGATTGGATAACATTTCATATAACAGTAGTTACAAATACATAGTTTGAATGGCTATCTTTTAGGTGATTTATGGTCATCCATGTAAGTCTTCCTTGTGTTGGGATTTAGTTGGTGATACATAATTTTTGGGATTGAGACTTGTGATATAATCATTTGAGAAAGTAAATATGTTCATTGATCTGTTTTTTATGTCTGATCATAATTATATGTTTTATTACAACTAGACGCATAGGTCATTGGTGTTTTCTATGGGTTATTATGTGCTTTTAAATGTCGAAACTCACTTTGGTCATTTTCGTTTGGGTAAATAAGGGAAGCTAATGTCGAGGTATGTTAAAAATATGTTGAATAAAGTGTTGATGGTTAAGGTGGAATACATGTAATATTTTTCCATTCATTTCATGTCAATTCATAATTTTTTATGAGTCCTTCTTGAAAATGTATAATCCAAATAATCCCCTTATACTAAATTGGAGGGGTTAGAGGTGGAAACTGATTTTCCTACATTTTTGTTGTCAGTTCTAATTGTGGATCCTCAGAAGAAATATATTTTTGGTACCACCATTTCATTTGTATTAATTCTTTTGCATCAAAATAATTATGTGTGTGAGACAGGGAATTGGTACTCATGGGTTGAAGAGGAGTACCCATTTTTTATGCTCAACATTAAGATTGGATTTTCAGTGGAGAAATGTTTTTATGTAGGGGATAATTGTGACATTAGTTTTTTTATTTTGTGGTAATTATAATATTTTTACTTTGTAATAAATTTATACATTGGGTTACATATGTTTTTTGTTAGAAGAATGTAGACATTGGGCATGGTATAAGGTGGGCCATTTTTGGTGCACGATTGGGGGAAGCCCTTTATTGTTGTCTAGGATACAATGAATGAAGATGTTGGTTTTGGATAGTTTATAACAAGCTGTTAGTACATTATTTGGAAATATGTGTGGGTTTACTATGAAACTTATCCATCTTGGATAGTGATTGGGGCACAATTGCCACAATTTTATGAAAATTGTTCTAGAATACCATGTGACATGTCTTAGTCATATAAAATAAAAAAATTCACACCTACCCACTTTTATTTTAACAATAAATCTTCAATATTATTCCCCATTTGATATATACATCCATGGGATCATCCCCCATTCTTCCATTGACCTATTGAGCATCATTCTATGTGTGTTTCTAATGTCGTAACTTCATGGAATCACAAAGTAAATCACTTTTGTATTATTTTATCCTTCATTCCTAGGTTTTTATCCACTCATTATTCAGTTATAATTTTCTTGATTTTTTATTAGAAAAAAGAGTGATTGATATTTTTTAGGGAAATAATAATGGTTTTTGTTGGATAATGCCTTTTTGAAGCCTTTTTGTTGTGTTTTTTAGTTGTCTCATCATTTTCCCAATGTTTTAAATTATGTGGAAGGTGGTTCTATGATTTTAAATTACTAAATGATATTTTATTCCTTTCATGAGTTTATAAATGTGTTTTTTGGATTACAAATGTGGTGTCAAACATGTTATGGAAGGGATTTTACATGCATATCTGATGAAATAAATTTTTATAAAAGAAAATAGTTGGGTTTTTATGTGTTCTTCATTTTTCTCCTCCTTGAATATTTTATATGTATTATGTGAAATGTTCATAATGTATCTTTAAATAAACATGAGGTTAGAATTTATAGAAGGTGGGTTTTTTTCCAAAAGTAACAGATTTTCGTGGCATATTGGATACCTTTTGATGAACCTTAACTGTGATTTGTTAATGTTTTCAATTATGGGAATAAAATTACTAAAATTTAATTTGGTTTATTTAGATATTTTAGAGGGGTGTGGCCCATGGGAATGGTTGGATTAATTTTGATTTCATATTTTACTATTTCCAAAGGGGTTTCATGATTTATGAACATTCTATAAAATTTAGTATCAAATGGTTTTTTTTGAAATGGAAAGTGGTATTGATTATAGAAAATAGTGATTTCAAAGTGATGATTTGTGATAGTGTTGATTTACTTGTTTTATTTTGATGCATTGATTGTGTATGTGAAATTAATGATTTTTTTGATATTTGAAGTGGAATATGAGAAATAAGGGAATCCCACTAATCTATGAGGGAGATCTAGAACTAGTACAATAATTGATTAGGAAGTGGATGAGTCTAGAATTCAAGTTTTAGTATTGACTACGCAACACTACGTAAACATGTGATATAATCAAAGACCAATATAAATTGAGATGAGATCCATTATATATGATAATGCATGAGAAAATTTTTCACATTGTATTTTGATATGGAGACCATTGGACATTGGGATGTGATCATCTCAAATTCCCTGTGTATTAGAATAATTTTTGTAGTTTAGTGGAGGATTTTGATCACCAAGTTATGAGGTATCTAAAGTATCCTTAGATCTAGTTAACAATATGGATTTTTCCATGGTGTTATCTTGTGACATGATACTTATGTGATGCGGTTCTATTCTATGTCATATGGTAGAAAATGTGTCAATTATTAATTCAGGAAATATTATTTGTAAAAAACGGTATTTCTTACAAATTATTACTCTAGAATGTATTTCTTAAAATGATTTCTTGGAAATGGTTCAAATATTATTATCGAAATATAAATGTTGATAAATATTTTAATGTAATGTAATGGAATATTATTTGTGGTGGAATATTATTAGTATTTGTCTCAAACATTAAAAACTCATTTTTCTGTACGAAGACATTGTTATGTATAACTGAGGTAAAGGAATGATGTATCATGATGGCCATGTTGGACTAAGTTGATAAAGATCCACTATATTCAGGTGTTTATGGTGGTTCCTTGAGGGTGAGATACCTCTTGTTTCATGGAGGATTTAGGATATATGTTTGTATAAATTACATTTTAGTTCAATTATGTATTCTTAATTTTGTAAAATAATGAATTGGTAATCTTTTGCAGCCTATTTGTTTTTGGTTATTAGTTATTTTGTTGTTCATTTGTTTGGTTCTTTGTGACCATAAAAAGGGTGAAGTAATTCCAAACGTATATGATTTCTACCAAGGCAGCAGTCTCCACCATGGGGGGATTGGGAACACGCTTTTTGATATGAAACAAATCTATAAAGGAGTCGCATTTGACAAAATCGTGGTTTAGTTCATGATAAGACCTTTTTAAAATTAGGTGTGTGGCACACATATAATTTTTTTAAAATATTAAATCACAACTTCATTTTGATCATTCCAAAACCCCCAAAAAATATTAATTAAGTTCCATGAAGATAAAAACTCCACATATGGACATTCAATTAGTGTTGTAAAAGTTATGGGTTATTTTGAAATATTATCATTTTAGTTTGACCCCCAGGTAAAAACATTTTTACATTAACCTTCGAAGTTAATCATTTCTGTTATCACAATTCTTGTATTTCAAAAATAAAGTTTACCTATCAAATTTTTTTTATGTTTTTCAAATTCTAAATATGAGATCAATTTTTCCAAATTAAAATCTCTTATTTGTAATTAGGTATTTTAAAATTATTCCCAAAAACGTGATGAGAAGGTGGGATTTTAATGATAAAATGGACAAATGTTTACAGTGTTTAGTATCAAAATTGAAAATAAAATTAATAAAAAATTCATAAAATTTATTAATTAATGTACATTGGAACTAATACTACCTTAAATATATATATATATAATTTAAATTAAAAAAAATAAAAAATAAATTGAAATTTTCAATTAATATATTTTAATTTTTACTATTTATCCAAAAGATAATTTTTTCATAAAATTATAAACAAAATCAACCTAAAATAATATTTACCCAAACATTTCAAGAATGAAATTAAATTATTTGAATAAATATTTATATTTTGGAAGAAAAATAATTTATCAAAAAACCCATAGTCATTGTGAAAATGATGGTTTTTTAGAAGTGTATTTTTAAGAATAAGATGTTCTTGTTTTATATGTTTGTGTGATAATATTTGTTTTATGAACCATAAATAAAATTTATTGATATATACTATATTAATTTCATTTAAAATATTAACCATATGATATTTTTTTAATTAATTAATTTGGAAACTTTTTTCAATTTAAAATATTTTTAAAACATAATTAGGCATTTATAATAGTTAATTTATTTCGATGAAAATAATTTTTTTTAAATATAAATTTCTCCTATTTACTAGTAAATAAATAATTAATTAAAAATACCAAAATACCACCATATATAAATCTTAGTATGATTACACAATAAATTAGGTTCAATTTTTAATGAAATTTTATAAAAGCAGAATAAATCAATTTTAATATATTAACATAGAAATAATTAAAAATCTTTTTTGTAGAAAATTTTCGTTGAATATAAATAAATTTCAATATATTAATTCATTACTTCATATGATTTTTAAAAAAATATATTTAGTATTTCATTTATATATATTTCATAATGTAGTCAATAATATTCATATCTATCTATTTAACATCTATGTTATTATGGTTATAATTAATGAAATATTATTTCATGATTCGCTGATGCTAGGTGTCATGTGTTACACACACATTTTATGAAACTCATTATTAAATGTAATGACTAAAGGAATTATTGTTTCCTATAATGAAATCGATAATAAATATTATATGTCAACAAAATTATCAAAAAGGATAAATTCTTTGGAAAAAAAATTATTTCACAAAATCATGATGTGATACAATAATCAAGGTATTGTACCTTGATCTCATTTTTCATTCATGTTGTAGAAATAATAAAACCAAACTGGGTAATCATGATTGATGAATAATAATTATTATATTATTATTAACATAAATAAAAATTTGATAATTTAACAATATCATGTTATACATTGTTAAGATACAACGTTCACCTATGATCCATTTAGCTCAACCTTTATTTCAAATTTCTAGAACAATATAATTATTTATTCAATCCTAAGTCACATAAAGTTGAATTTTATCATGATCTGATAGATAATACACTAGGAATACTTGAGTATCATTCAATTACAGTATTTTTTCATGTTAAAGTGATTAGGAAAATCATATCCCGAATGTGTGTCTATCCTAGTCTGAAGTTGGACTTATTATTTTTTCTCCATGTACATTACATTTTAATAACCAACAAATAATTTTTGTGTTAGTACACCATAGTATATTTTTTCTAGATCCTACAAACAAATTCAGTGGATGTAAAGAAATTATATTTCTAGTAAACTCACAAAAATATATACATTATGAAAATGATATGATGTTATTATATACATTAACTTATCCATGGGGGTTTTACTAACGTAAAATTATCTTAAAAAAGCGTGTTTAACTTATTACCTAATCTAACCTAATTTCACATATACATTGGATTTTATTAACAATTATAACTTATTGAACCATAAATTATCCATACATAAAATCATCACCAATATTTTTATTTTAACCCTATACTGATACAAATTATACCTACTCTTAAATATGAATTTATGATTATAAGAGAAATAATAAATATTACATTACAATATATACACATGATATTTTTGGTTTATTGATTTATGTTGTTTTGAAAAATCATTTAGGAAAAGTAATACTCTTTTTTCACTAAAATATATTACATCATCTTTAAAAAAATTACTTAATCAATGAAAATCCTAAAAAATATTCCAAATAAAATTCTACATTATATATTCCTATTGATATTCCACAAATATTAAATTACGTCACTTCCAATGAAAATTTAATGATAGGAAGGTGTGATGAAGAATTTTTTATATTTGTTAGTATAATATAACATTACAAAAGATCATAAGTGAAAATGAAAAAAATGTATTAAAATTGGCATTTTTCATAAGAACAATATAATAAAATATAAAATATTTACATAATAAATAAATTGTGTAATCATATTAATTTCCAAATTTAATTACATAATGATATTATAATATCATAGAATCATTGAATATATGGAGATAACATCAGACATGTCATAAAAATTTAAATCAAGGGTCTCTACCTAAATTGTCCTCATAATATGAAAAATGTTCAATGGTTGACTAGGTTTACTAAGAAATATATTATATAATATCTAATGAGATTTGAATATTACAAAATTAATTATAGAAATATATTATACATGTCCCACAAACAAAATATAAATAATATCATTTAAATTATTACTTATGCCAGATGGGGAAATGAATACATACATAATGAAAAAACATTATTAAACCATCGATAAATAACTAGATCCTATTATCATCTATCAAAAAATATTATATGGATATAAAATAATAATTCTATATATAAAAAGAAATTAAATCATTCTATATATCTAAATTCTCATAAATATTCCTTGGTCTGGAGTTTGGTGTTTATATAAAGAAAAAATAATGAGAATGATCTATGGGGAAGTAAGAAAAAAACAAAACACACATGTGATTATTTTCTAAACGAGACTAGAATAACTTATATAAGGAAATATAATATAATTTTCCATTAGAAAAATAACTGATATAGAAAGGTTACACATTTAATAATTTATAATTCAAAAATCAATTTTGGGTGAATTTTTTTATCAATGTTACACTTTTTATGATAAAAAATGTACATGTTTCCATTTTACATTTTAAATATAGTAATATTTCAATAAAAATTCATAATGAAGATTATAAAATAATAACATAAAATTATGAACAGGTAAATATTAATTTAAAATCTGATGAAACATAAATATATTTCTAATTATAAATGATAATATCTGAGGGAAAGAAAAATATAGTGATGTATGGGAAACAATCGTTAAAGAGGTAGAAAGTTATTCCTAAAAATATGTAATTTTTAAGAAATAAATTCATCCAAATAATGATTAGAATATAAAATGTAACGTTCCTATGATAGATTAAATATAATATCATCATATAATAGATGTAATAAATATTGTAAAACCATTTTAAAATAGGAATAATTCTAACTCAATAAATATGTTGGGTCACATAAACCCATAAAACTATTGAAGTTTTACACTCAATACCCTATGAGAGAAAATAAAATGAATAGATAATTGAAAAATGTTAAATATAAATGAATAAATATTAAAAAATTTAAATGTTGTTGTATTCACAAATCCATGTATAAATGGTTTATGCTAATAAATAATTTTTAATTGGTTAAAATGTTTACCGAAAACCATTACATTATTACAGATTTATAAGGCGCATTAACAAATATTGATAAATAATGACACCATATTATATGAGATACCTTATTGGAAACCATATTATTCTATATATAATTCGATATTAATAATTTATTATCATATGATGTGTAACATCCCAAGTAAGTAATGAATAATATATATTTTTATCTATGTCTATTAATGAATTAGATAGTTTTTTAGAGGCTTAAAATGAAAATAAATCCAATCTTAAGCATGAAATACAGTAATGTTTTTAAAAGATTGTTTTACTGCCTTTTGATGGCAACCAATTTTTGAATCTATATTTTGATAGTTTTATAAGCTATGTTTTTCAAAATAAAAATATTCTTTATGATTAGGACATCAAAATTTACTTTGTGTGAATTTTTGGTATTTTTCTGACAATGTTCATTTTTTAATGAATAGTGAAAAATACTGCATTTTACATCAAAACTACTTCTTAATCTAATTTATTTATATGATTAGATTATCTTTTTAATTGGTCTTAATGTGTAATTAGAATCTATGTTTACCATTTATTCCAATGGTGGTCATTGAAATCAATTTCACTTTGAAATTAGACTTAAACTGGTGTCAATCTTTTGATACTTATTGTTTTATAAAAACACGTTATTTGCTCTGACAGCGGGAATTAATTATAAAATTAATTAATGTGACTTATATGTTTTGAATTTTTTAAAATAGACTTCATTTTTGAATTCGGAATATCAAATATAGCTTAGGGTGAATTTTTGGTATTTTTCTGAAAAACATCAATTTTTGATGAATAGTGAAACCACTAAGTGGTAATCAAGCAAACTGATTTTTCAGTTAAATGAAAGTTTACCACTAATGTGTATTGAATTTTAAAAATCCGACTTACATGGTTGTCATTAGTATGTAAAATGTGGTTCAATGGGATGAAAATAATTTTTTGTTGAATAATAACTTTTTTTCATTAATCGCGATTATTGGTAATTAGTGTAGTTTAAGGTAAAAATAATGCTTTAATAATATTAAATGACCTAGACACATGTCCTAACATTATTGGATGTGTCATGGCCGACCAAGACAAGCCATGGGTCAACTTGGGGACCCCATGGAGCCACTTTGGTTGGGAAATGACATAAATAACTTTTTATTTAATGTAAAAGTAAAAATGACACAAACATAATATGTTTTACGAAAACAATTTTGAAATGGTGTTATAAAGATCTGATTTCTAATTATAAATAGTAATTGGAAAGATACAAATATTTCCTACATAATGATATTTTTTTATAATTTTTATACATTAAATAATGTAAATTATTTATGACATCATGATGATGCAGCGATGACCTCATTATTTAACGATTAAAATAAAATGGAAAGATAATGTAATATCTAAGAACTAAACTTGTCCAAATACTATTGTATGGGAATATTTTGAAGCCTTATCATCTTATACTCGAAATATTTCAATGTGGGACCTTAAAAATTCGATACACTTTTGAAAATAAAATAATAGATTCATGATTTCCAAAAGTGCCCCTCCTCTCCTCTTATAATAGGCCCCCACCTCTACATCATTTCACACACTCCTCAAGCATTTGGCTCGGCCAACCCCTGCCCATTTACTCTCTCCAAATACCTATACTCATCCTAGAGGATTCCCTTTGGGCATAATCCTTTCAAAGGAAGCCTTTAGGCTGAAATCAAAAGTAGTTACACTTTAAAGGTAATTCATTCTCTCATGTTCATTTGTTTAATTTTTATTCTCCAACCCCCTAAACTATTTTTATTTACTTCTTTTGTAACAACACCAGTATCTACAATATCCTAGTATGTTTTTATAATATTTATTCGAGCTACACTCTCAGACAACTACATCAAATGGTTAATGAACATACGGTTTCCGTGGATGGAGAAATTCTGCCTCCCGAAACGATGATTGTTCAATACTCATTTAACACCTTAAAAGGTGGCCATTATGATGAAAATATTTTTATATATGATTTATAATATGTTTATTATTTCATTAAGCTTCTGTATTTTTCATTTATGGCATACCATTATTGTTTCCATTATGGGTAAACACGATATCTTCATTTTAGGAAGTACGGACTACCGCCCCCTGAAAGTGATTTGATTCGTTAATACCATATGTGGGATGTGTAAAGGATAAAGTTAATGATATTATATATGTTGTTATACTGGAATTATAATATACTCTTATATCATTATGATTCCATTCCAGAAATACGAAATAGAAATGGATGTAGCGTTCATGCGTACGTACGGCTTACCGTCTCCATGAACGGAGCATTTCATTTCTTACCTCTAAATGTGATGTAATATTATAAATACATGTATATTCTGAATATATATGATATACATGTTATCCAAATCATTAATATCATTCTAGATATAACTAACCTTTGACCAAATTAACAACATGTAAGTGTAAGAAGTCTATTTTCGACTTAAGAACCAAATACCGAAAAAATGAACATTATTGACTTAAATGATTACGTGATGTTCATAACATGGTATAAAAGGAATAATGAACTTGAAAAAGGTTCTTAAGCAAGTAGATATTAACTCAAGTTTATTATTCAGGAGATTAAAGAATGGTCGGGTCAAGTCGGATACGAGGTATGGGACTTTTTCTCAATCTCCTTTCATTGAGGCATATTTTGTTATATACACAACCGTCTTTTATACAGTGTATAAACCCATTTTACTTTTACGTTAAATCAAGAGGAATCTTTTTTATACGAAGCATTTACTAAACGAAAAAAGGGAATTTTTTTGTCATACGTATGTGGCGACAATGACTTCTCCGCCGTCGTGACCGTTATTTGAGTTTCGACTTCCTTTACAAGCCATACCTTCTTTTTAAAAGAAAAATAAATACCATGTTTTACTTTTGTTTTATTTTGGTTTTGAAAATGGTTTTCATAATGTTTTTATATCAATGTGTTGTATTGATATCTTGTGATTGAAAGGTGGAAATGTTATGTTTCCTTTATGCATGTTTTATGTGATACGATTAGGTTGAGGTTCTTGGGCATTATTATGAAGACGGGTGGTTCCGTGATAAAGTAAGGGCGGGTGAGCTAGATATAGCTCTCCAATGCATTGGGTAACGCGAAGGATTGAAACTTTATGGTTTCTCCGAAGATATTTTAGGGAATATACTGTGATGGGTATTCCAAACGTAACTAAGAGGGTTACTCCCTACATAATAATGTTATGAATGCCTCAAGTTACCTTTATGTCTTATGATTTCTATGATTTATTCATGATTTGATGAGGTTTGTTGAAGTGATTATGTTTCATGGGTAATGTATGATCACATCCTTATGTATATATCTACCCATGTTTCCTTTCCATACTTTTATATCCCTTACTGAGATTTGTATGCTCATCCCAAGTTTTTTTTGAAATGATTTTCACAGGTCAAGGGAAAGGTACATGATATCATGACAGTGTGAAGGAAGTGTCAAGAAAGAATCCATGTTTATTTTAAATATGTTTCCATTGATGGGAATGAAGAATACTATCTGTATGTAACCACTTTGTTTATATGTGGAATGTAATGCATGTTTTATGATCTAATTATCTAAAACTCTAAACCCGAAAAGATCCTCAATCTGTAATCTTGTAATAACTCAAGGTTAAGTATGGTTTAAGGCTGGGGCCTTATAGTTGGTATCAGAGGTTGGTTTAGACAAATTTAGGAGTTAGAAAAGTGTTAAATTATAATATGATTGAAATGATATAGAATTTAAAGATTACCATGTTTCTTCATCTAAGGTGTTTCTGTGATAAGAATGGTTTTCCATAGAGGAAACAGAGCATCTTTTCTGGGAAGGCATACAGAGGGAAATGAACATTAAAATCAGTATCCTGAGATGGTCAGAATCAGAACTAAATAGTTTTTTGCAGTGATGGCTCAGTTGACTCAGGTGAAAAATGTTGGTTGTTTTTATTGATGATATTTTGGTGTTTTTTAAAAGTAAAGAGGAGAATGAAAGACATTTAAGGGTTATCTTGCAAACCTTAAAAGAAAATAAACTGTATCGAAAATTCAGCAAGTGTGAGTTTTGGTTGCAACAAATTTCTTTCCTTGGTCACATTGTTTCTAAATATGGGATAACTGTTGATCCTACAAAAACAAAAGGTTGTGGAAGACTGGCCAAGACCCACAAATGGAACTGAGATTCGTAGCTTCCTTGGTTTGGCGGGCTATTACCAATGGTTTATTAGAAATTTTTCACGTTTATATAGTCCAATGACTAAGCTAACTCGGAAGGGTGTTATGTTTATCTGGACAAAAGAATGTGATGATTGTTTTAAATAATTGAAAAAAATATTGGTGAATGCTCCAGTTTTGGCACTACCTTACAGGAATGGTGAGTTTGTTATCTACAGTGATGCTTCATTGAAAGGACTTGGTTGCGTCCTAATGCAGAATGATCAGGTAATTTCTTATGCTTCACGACAGTTGAAAACTCATGAGGTAAATTACCCTACACATGATTTGGAATTATCTGCTGTTGTTTTTGATTTAAAAATTTGGAGGCATCATTTGTATGGAGTAAGGTGTGAAATATATACCGATCACAAAAGTTTAAAGTATATATTCACACAGAAAGAGTTAAAAATGAGACAGATCAGATGGCTAGAATTAATCAGGTATTATGATTGTGCAATTCATTACCATCCGGGAAAAGAAAATAAAGTGGCTGATGCTTTGAGTCGAAAAAGTAATGCTTCATTAGCAATGTTGGATTTGGAACGTGATCTATTGGTTAAGGATTTGATGAACATTGGAATTGAATTTCATGGTGCATGAAGTCCTTCTGTTTTGTTTCAGGTATCAGTGAGATCTTCTCTATCAGATAGAATCAAGCAAGCATAGAAGCAAGACAGTGAGTTGTAGAAAAAGGTAGAGCTGGTTCAGAAAGGTAAGTTGCTTGAATTCAACATTGATAATGATTGCGTTGTGAGATTTGGGAAGAGATTGTGTGTGCCTTGTGATTCACAGTTGAAGAGAGAGTTGTTATATGAAGCTCATAGTTCTCCATTTTCAGTTCATCCTGGCAGTACTAAGAGGTACAGAGATCTGCATGACTATTTCTGGTGGGATGGAATGAAAATAGATATTGCTGATTTTACTGTGAAATGTTTGACATGTCAACGGGTTAGTTTGAGTAAAAAATATCACCCATAGATCTATTACTACATGGAGTGAACAATTTAGTCTAGGGAGGGTATACACCATGCATATGTCTTGATTTTAGAATAGATAGCGAAAATCGTATGGGTGCCGATGGGTTCTCTTATATCATTTTTTAACATTTTTTTACTAGAATTAATCCCTTGGAATATTATTATTGTTTTATCAAGCCGGTTTACTCATTATTGTGAAGTTATGGTGTAACCTATTCATTGGGTGATATTTTATTAATTATACATCATTGAGGATTCATTATATAGAGTGGTATATGGTTATATCTTATTTTCTAGATAAATAGGGTGTTGTTCAATGACCTCATCCATTGGAGTTATCAAAATGTGACCCAACATCTTGATATTTTATGGTTTGTTGGGTAAACATTATCTTAAATAATAATGAAAGTTTTCATTGAGATATTATAGAAAATTTTTAGGTCTATGAGAATATTTGGAATGTTTATTATTATCTTTAATAGCGGGTTCAGTTAATACGGAATCATGATTTGTTTCTCATATCATTGCCTAGAAAATACTATCCCAACCCCCCCCCCCCCCCACCCTTCACGTTTGAGATATTAAGAGAATGAGTTGGATCTAAACATTTATTTTATATATAGACCATTGATTATTTTGGGACATTATTTCTTGGGAAGTTGATTCCATTGTTAAGAGTTATTGGTGGAATGGACCATATTATCCTAAGACTTGGGAGTGAGATTTGTTGATGAGGAGGTTATGACATCACCTCTATTACAGATTTTATTTTTTGATTTACATCCAAAGGATGGAATATCATATGGTGGGTTTTTTAAATATCATGTCACCCACATACTGGTATTTTTTTTTCTCATTTTTCATTTCTCAATTCATTGGGCGCATTTTTGGACTCCCATATATAGATATTATTTAATGTGAAAAATTATGAAATCTTCAAGGATGTGTGTTAATTTAATTTAATGTATTTGATTCATAAATTTTTTATTAGATTTTATGGTCCACACATGTTTAGAGGACATCTATAGTGGTCTATATTTTTCTACTAAAAACTATACATTAACCATTTTGGTGGATATATAAAAACAATATAAATTGATTACATGATGTTCAATTTTTTTCAAAAAGAAGTAATGAGTTTAGTACCCTACATTAATGGAAAATAAGATGTATATTTTTCACATATTATAATGATGATTTTGGTAATTTATTCAAAATGTGATCATTTGTCAAAATTGTCATCCTTCATGGATTACATGACATGAAATGGGATTAAACATTATGAAATTATAATGGATTGTCCATTTAAGGTGAAATGTGAGTGTTTTATTATTTCAATAGATGGAATAACTCTTATATATGAACCTATGATCTCACCCTGGTGAATTGGGTGACCTCCTCTCCATCAGAATCAATTTATTCAGTGATTTATATCTATTATCTATGGGATTAACATCTCTATGTGAGTGTCCCTCTCTACTTATTCATTGACTTTTATCATTATAACACTATTACATTGAGTTTTTAAATATTTTAATCATGTGTTATGACCCTATTATATCATTCCTACATAAATCATTTGATATTTTTCTAGTGTCATATCCTTTGGAGGATAAAATACAGAGTGTGGGCATTCTTCATCGTATTTCCTAACATGCCTTCAACACTACAAATTTACATTGTTGAATAAATTATGAGGTGTGTTGACTAACAATAGTGCATATTTTTTTATCATTTTAATCTTTGATATTGGTTAGTCATGTTGTTAGTGGGTGTGAATTGAGATTTAGTTTGGTGGTTCTATATCATGCCTATGATTAATGAACATCATTTCACCAGTTTAAAAAAATAATATTTTAATGAAATTGAATTATTGAATGTTTGATTTAGATCGGTACTTAACAAAATTTTGATAAGTTATTGTATAAAATTTCCTTGGTATATTAAATTATTTCTTGAAATAATTGGAAAACATTTTTTGTAATAGTTTTCAGATAATTTTTTTGTTGAAATTGTTTAAAAATTTATCTTAATGGAAGAGTGGGAATTTTAGGTTGAAAGTGCAGTAATAGAACTCATCTAATGATAATTTTTGTGGTTTACTCATGTGGTGATCATCCACCCCTATCTCTATTGCTCTATGGACTTTATAGATATGTCAGGAGGTTCACTTTTGAGGTTGTTACTCTGCCACTTAAATTTTGAGCATTTGATTAGGTGTTGAATGCACCCAATTATATATGTAGCTGTTATGAGAGAACATGTTATCCTAACATATAATAATCTTTTGGAAATGTTACATGTGGTGTTGACATGAATGTTTTATTGTACTTCCCTATAATAGTATGATATGTGATTCATGCATTGAATTTTATCTCATATGTGAAATTATTTCAATTTTTCTAACTATATTACATTTTGAAAAATAGAAAAGGGGAAATTATATGTTCTTTCATACTTTTGATATAAAAAAATAAACTATTTTTCATTCATTTATTATTAATTTAAAATAAAATTTTGAGTATTCTGGAAAAAAAAATTATGGATCACCTAGTTGGTATCCTACTGATCATCGTCGATCACACCCTATACACCCTATTGGTGGTTCGTAAAACATTTTATATCATCCGATGTATGGAATGAAAATTCAATGTTGTGTCGTAGGGAGATTTTCCGTTAGTTTGTCTATGTAGATGGTTGTGATATGGTTGGATTTTTCACACACTATCAAATTAATTCATTAGTTTCTTTTCTAGGTTTACGTTAATGTTGGATATGTTCTATGGGATATTCTGACTCCTTTGAGTTATATTATTTCTAATACCTTCTTTTATTTGTAGAAAATGATAATCCCTTATAATATTTTTCTCTGTAACAAGGATATATATATATTTATATATTCCATTTTGTTTTTCCTTCAGAATTTTTATATCACAAACACTTTTTTAATGGTGAGGTGAAAGTTTTCTACCCATAGAGATCAAAAACACCCTTCAGTAATGTGGAAATAGTAGTATGTTCCAACTTCAGTGGGTATCCAGGTCATTTTTTCCTAGAAATAATGTTTTTATAGTTGATACATTATAAGGAATAAATTAGTTTTATTAGTCATTTACCTAAATTATCTGAATGTTCTTTAAAGACATAAAATTTACTAATAACCTTATTTTCATTTCAAAAAATATTTCATAATGTTGTTCCATTTATTTTTACCCACCACATAATAAGATACACTTTAATTGGTATATAATATTTTGATGATTTTTTGTATATTTTTGTGTGTATAACAACCTATCAAGGAAAATAAATAGTGAAATATCTAGATGTTACAATAAATGACATTTGAAAAAATAAATCAGTCCGACCAAATTAATTGAATTAAATTTTTATACATATAACCCTATCAAAAAAAATTTACTTGTGTATAAATTTTTTTATAACCTATGTTTACAAAATTATTTTATCTTAAATATAAAATAACTATTTTATGGGTACAACATATTTATCAAAGTAATTTAAATCCAGTTTCAATAAATATGTTCCATAATAAATTTATTTAATTAATAATATAAAATAATTTTTTAATTTTAAAACTATAAAATTATAGAATTTACCTATTTAACATATAAGAAAATGGAATGAACCAAATTGTAGAAAAAATTTAAAATAAATTGCATTAATTTTTTGTCCAATTGAGTAATTTTTAGTAGGATTATTTCCACATCATATTAAAATTAAAAATTAAACATCATGTTGGGTTTAAGATTTTGTTTTCTAATGACCATTCATTTTGTGTATTTTTTCACATTAATTATAATAATAATTTTCTACATTTGGATATTATATCTCATGGTGATACTCTAGACACCAATTATATTGAAGAGAAAATATTTTTCAATAAAAAATTGATATTCCCTTTTTATAATTACATTTATTATATTTCTATATATATATATATATATATTATCATATGATTTATATATTTTTGTGTTTTAAATCTATTTGACACAATAGCTAGGTTTATAGTACATGGTTAGTTTTTTAATGAAACCAAAAAATCACATTGTGGAAATAATGATGATTTTAAGTAATTGTAAATCCTAAAATTAGGGATTAATCTTGATAATTAGGGTCACATAGGAGAATAAAAAATAATAGAAGAATATATAACAAATGAAGTGATAAAAAACAATCTATTTATTATCACATGTTTTTCAATGATGAATTATTTTTGAAGATTTAATGATATCTTTAAAAATTTGAATGTCAATGTGTTTTTCTAATTTGTTTTATGGTTTTTCGTATATTTTTTAATTATTATTTATCATATATATTTCAATTAAATTAAATAGACAATGGATAAAGTTGTTGGGTAATATATAAAAATATTTTTATTGCCCAATTTAACTAATTTATGATTTAAAATGAATAAGTTTAAGTTATTATTTGTCTAAATATTTTTTTTATTTTTAGTTATAAAATGTTCTTATACGTATATTTATTGAACGTTTCTACATTAATACATGGGAGTGATTCATTATTGTTGAGATACATTTGATGAAAATTTATTTAAATGATATAACTGCATCTTCCAAATCCATTTTTTACTCTTGGGGATCACATTGAAATGTTTTGTTATATTTGATATGAAATACGTAGGTGTTCAATTTGAAATATGATATTTAAGCATAACTATATTCTCATTGATTTTGTGGATTTGAAAATAAAACTCTTGAATTAGTTTAATTTAATTTATAATGATATCTATTGATGAAGTTCATTCTAAAACACCATATTGTTATATCATACGTAGTTATGATGTTTAGTTACTAAAGAGTCATAAAATAATTATTCATTCAATCAATCCCATTGAATACATGACTTTGATAACACTATAATGAGTTAAAGTGTAATCCAAAATAATAATATTTATGAAAAGTATTAGAGAATGTCATGTATAAAAATATATATACATATTTAATTGATAATGAAACTAGGAGTATAATTTTTTATAAAGTAGGCGGTATCCATTAATGATCATATAAATCGTTTTTGTTTAAAAATCAAACAAATAATTTTTTAAATTTTCTTTTGAAGTCCATATTTTATAATTTAAGGCTATGAAATTTAATTATATCAATATTCCACCCTATGTAAATTATATTTTTTTGAAAAAAATAAATTAATATTATTATATATTTATGTAGAATGGGAACAAAGATAAAATTAATTCAAGAATAGTTTTATTTTTATTCAGAGAGAAATAATTATAATCTAGATCTTCTCACATTAATTTTATATTTGGAACTTGAGTTTTTGGTAAAATTAAATAGTAACTTGTTTTCATTTTTTTATGATGATAAATATTATATAATTTAATTTATTTATAATATTAATTTTTTAATAATAATTTTTATAGTTTTATTTGTATACTTATCATTGATTTTGGGAAGAATATCACACTATGATGAATTATATTTAATGTGTTAAAAAAATTTATGATGATAATAAAAACTATATATGTGATAAGAACACAAAAATACCATAAATAGATTTGAATATATTTAATAGGGAAACATTAATAATTGTTTGTATTATCTCAGTCATTTTAAGGACTTATCAATTGAATCCTAACATGAAACACGCATTTTTCATTTCTATAGGATGAAATTAACTTTTTATTATTATTTTAGTCAAAGGGAATGTTTCTATGTCACGATTATGTGATCTTTAATGTATGAGAAATTGAATATAAAAATACTACTTTTATTTATAATAAGTTTTTATCTATGTTGATGTAGTAGAATACATGGATTTGTTTTTGGGAGTTTGGGAGGGTTTTAGAGTGTTTTATGGTTATTTAGGGGACCGTGGATTGATAATGATTTGGGGAAACCATGAACATTTCCCCAAAAATCATGTTAAATGAGAGTTTTATAATATTTTCCATGAACAGTTGGTGAATAGTTTTTCCAAACCATGTATAATTACCATGTGATCCCCATAAAAATATTCTAGTAGAAATGAATAATTACTACCCAATTGGTAAAAATATTCCAAACGACCTATTAGATCTCAAAAAAGTTTCTAGTACCTAGTTTATGGTAATCTCATAAAATATTATATTATGGGGGATAACAATGTAATGTGTAGTAATTTCCTTAAAAATGAAGTTGTGCTTCATTTTTATCCATTGGAACTACCATTTTTCATATTTTCATAGTATATCAAATTTTAATCCATATATAAAATACTCAGTGATTCTCTTTACTAAAGATCATGATTCATATGAGAATAAGCCTGTTAGATGTCCAAAATTATGGATAACTGTCTAGTTTATATATTTATCTTTGAATCTTCTCAACATCGCACAATCACATCATATGATACAACTCATTATGGATAGTTCTATGATATATAATTTCAATGGATGAGTTATATTTTTATTCTATTGAAGAGAAGGTGTTATGAGGTCTAATCAAGTGATTTGTAATATAATTCTACATTATCACCATACACTGAATGGTACATAACTTCTATATATTCTCAATATGTTAATTATATTGATGTAGATGTTTTATTGAAATGTTATGGCCTGATTATAATTAAAATGTTGCATGATTATTAATGGAAACATTATTGATTGATGAATTATGAGAATTTTTATAGATTTTGAAAAAACCAAACTCTCTATATTTTTTAAAATGGTTTTAATACTATAGTATTGGTTATGAATAGGAAATAACATTTACTATACCATTTATTAGAGATAATTTTTTCAATTAGAATGAATTCATAAGGAATATGTTCTTCTCATCCATGGTGGCATGTTTATATATTTAATTATAGGCGGCCTCAATGAAATATTCATAGCGCTGAGTGTGAGAGGAGTAATGGATCATGATATTTACAATCTTGTAATGAATTGGTAGAGAAGTAGGGATAACTAATTATTATGGATCTATAAAATTAATTGAGTATGTGTGTCTGGTACATAAATGGTTGGGTGTTAAAATAGTAACGAAAGACATAAAAAATTGATTTTCTTCAATTTGTTTTTTATTCACATTCCTTATTGATAAAAATTTATAATTATAATTTAGTCAATTTATGTAGTATCCTTGGTTTGAGGTATGTAGCCTTTTTTTATTTATTTTTATGTGTTTAATTAGCTTGGTATGAGTTAGGAAGAGGTTGGGAGTGTTTGGAATGGTTTTGGATGAGTTTGGAGGATTTTAAATGGGTGCACGGTTTGAGCACGATTAAGGGAAACTATGTGGATGCTCTATGAAACTGTATAGGGGTAGATAGTAGGCTCTTAATGGAATGTTAAAGGTTTTCCAAACCATAAAAGTCAATCGTGGTGACCCTTTATCTCAAGGAAGTAGCGTGTGTACGGTTAGCACACGGTTTTCCCAACCGTGTGGGCTAACCGTGCGACCACTTAAAGTTGGTGTTTTTATGTCTGGGCTCCCCTGAGATTCACCTAATACACTCCAATATTCCTCCCACTCGATCCTCACTTGGGATTTTGGGTTCTCATGGGATGCAGGGGCTCTCCCACTCAGTTAGGATGGATTTTGAAGAGGTTTCATGGCGGTTTGAAGCCAGTTTCTCTTGGGTAAATCTCTCCTATTGGTTTCCTTGTGTTTTCCTTCAGATATACATCCCTATATTTCTTGGTTTCCTATATATATAGATATTTTGTGTAGATCTAGGTTTTTTTTCCTTGGTTGTTAATATTAATGCTTGTGGATGTTAATGAATGGGATTTGGAGAGCTTTTGGTGGTGCGTTCGCCGGATTTGAGGCGCAGTTGTATGTGAGTCGATTTCTCAGGAACCCTAAAGGTAGGGGGATTCATTCTCGACTACACTTGGTTAGATATACTGGTTCATTTTTTATAATTTATTTTTTGTGCTGAAAATTTAATTGTGGTTTGTTGTCCGAAATTGGTTGAAAATCCCTTGGGTGATGTTTTGAGGTTTTTTGGGAAAAGGGGGTTTTACGTTGAAAAGCCTTTGTTGTAGATTTTAAAATGGGATTCTATGGTTGATTTTTGAAAATGATTTATGGAAATGGTTTCCAATAAATAGGTTTTTTTATTGAAATATTCTGTGGCATGGAAAATTAATTTCAATTAATGGGTGATTTATTGAAGTGGATTGATATATAGTTGAATTTGGTTGATTGCATGATGTTGTGACCTTGATGGGTTATATGTATGGTTGTGATTGATTGGAATGTTTTGTGGAAGTGGTGAGATGTACCACCACAAAAAGTGGATGGATAGTGGACGAAAGATCCACCATAAATTGATAAGTGGATAGGAAGAGCCCCTAGGTGTGAATGGATGAATGGATTGGATTAAAGCTCAACTATTTGGTTGTTTTGGTTGTTTTTTGTTCATTTCATATCAAGTTGTAAATTTTTGTGCTAGTATGTGAATGATGAAATGGCTTGTGGAATGTTTGGTTGGATTTCCCTTGGTTATTTGGTTTGGGTGTGATGGCTTGGTAAGGTCATGTTTGGCTTAGGGAAATGGTTATACTTGTGATCATTTTATATAAACTGGTTTATATAAATGTGCTAATGGTTTTATCCTAGTGGCGGGTGTAGGGAAGTCATTTAGGGAAATCAAACTGAGTTTTATTACTCACCTTCTGCTTTGGCATGTTACTTTCTTTGCAGATGTTGTGTATCATGACATGGGAAAAGTTAAGGCATATCCCTCATTTAGTCGTTCATTGTGATGTATTGGTGAATCTTGGAGCATGGAGCATGTTGTGGAGTTGTGGTGGTGTCATGGCTCGTTGTGTTTGTTGTTTGGTTTCTACTTATACTATGATGTGGTGTAGACATGTCTAGTTGAATTAGTTTTTGGTTATATTGTGGTGCAACATGGTTTTCTTTTGGGAATGCATGTTTGGATATTTTATTGACATGAATCAATAGTGGTGGTTTGTGGATTGTTTGGTTAGTTTTGTCTTAAGGGAAAATTGATCCCAAAATTGTTATCGGATACCTCGACATTTATTACAAGCCATTGGTGCCTTAGGAATATCTCTTAAGGCCATGTAACCCTCACCGCCTCCTCAAGCTAATGAGTTAGGGGCATGGTGTTATTTATGTTATTTGTTTGTTCAATCCTTAGCTTTCAAGTGAGAGTAGTTATTCGGTCGCTTTGGCGACTTGGTTATGGAGTTGACATTATTTGTGGTATATTCCTTGAGTTTGGATGGTATCATGGTTTATGAATGAAGGAACATGGAATGTATATCATAAAATTATGTAACTAACCCTTTTATGTTGATATTCAAGTTACCAGGGAGTTGGGTACATAAGTGTTTTGGAGACACTTATAGGCATTGTAAATCTCATTGTCGTTCGTGTAACCAATGAGATGTCCATGTCATATAAGGTAGAAATTAATTTCATCTAGGATGAATATTTCATTGGGGTATAATGATTTATGGTGTGATACGAATGTTTGAAATTTTAATCTGAATAAATTGGTAATTTAAAAATGGTTTGGTTTTCAAAATGGTGAAACATGGAAAATGTGAACAAGTGGAAATCCTTGTGCGATAGTATTGTGGAATGTGATTTGAAAAGGGATTTTGTGATGTCTACGAAAATGAGACTCATGGAGGTTTGTTTTCTATTTATAGAAATGGAACTGGGTAGGAGTCATAGAGACCAACTAGGGGAGGCTGTTGAGAATGTGGTAGCACCTGAGCCTTAGGTTATCCAACAGCTAGTGAAAATCATTATGCAAGATTTCTAAGCTGAGGAAATAGGAAATAAAATGGATTAACAAAGGCATGTGGATCATGCAGTTCAGTTTCAAAAGACGAATCCACCCATCATCAGGGGTGATTCAGAGCCAGAGAGGGTAGAAGCATAGTTGAATAGAATGAACAAGATCTTCGAGTTCTTGTGAACACTTGTAGAGTTAAAAGTGATGTTGGCCACGTATATGTTGGATGATCTTGCCCTTCAGTTGTGGGAGTTGGTATTCCAAGAGGGGATGGACTAGGGTATGATGTCGTAAGGATTTTAATAATTGTTTCAAAAAATGTTCTACCCAGATAAATTTATAAATCATTGTATGACTGATTTCATCAATTTGAAGCAATAGATTAGGTCTATGGCGGAGTATGATTCTATGTTTATGAAATTAGTGAGGTTTTCACCCAAGGTGGAGGGTATCACATCATTGAAGGAGAGGATATTTGAAGTGGGTATAAGGGAAGAAATCTGTTCAAAGATATCAGTGCTGTCTATAAATGATTATAAAGAGATGGTGAATAGAGACTCGGTGGCTGAGTGGGATCTGTTGGGCGCTCCGGGCGGAGGAATCATGATGGTACCCATGGAGAATTATGGTAACTCTAACTCCGGGTACAAGTGGAGGAGGGAAACTTATTCCCAGGGAAGGGGTATGAAATATAATCTAACGGCATGATCTGTGAATCTTCCTCTAATGCCCCAGAGCAAACCAAGATTTTTTTAGTGTGGTTCTATAAGCCACATCAAGCGGGATTGTACGACACAACCTCGAGCATGTCATAATTGTAAGAAGATGGGGCATATCCAGCATTATTGTTGGATTTATCCAAGGTCGGGTACTCGTGATACTTCTCAGGGATCGTAGAGGTCACATGCTTCGACCAGACGGGGACACCAGCATACCCCTCGTCAGTAGAGTAAAGTGGGTCATGGTGATTCTCGGAATACCACGACACCTCAGCAGGGAAATATAGAGCATATCATGGCAAGAAATCATGTGTTTGGATCTGAGAAGGTTGTGGTGTATGATTAGTCAGCACCATCCACTACAAGGTACTGTTCTTTTAAATTCTACCTTGATAAAAGTGTTGTTTGATACTGTTTCTTCACACTCTTTTATTGATGCAGGTGTGGTTGTGCTTCTGGGTTTAAGGGTAGAAATGATGCCCTCGGTTTTGAAACATCAAACTCTTCTTGGTAAAAGAGAATGTCGATCCTTCCTGTGTTGATCATGTTGTATCATTGTGGGTGAGGTGGAGCTGCTGTGGAATTTCTCAATGCTTGAGATGGATTGGTATGATGTAATCCTAGGAATGGATTGGTTGATGGTGTTTCAGGCCCAAATTGATTGTGATGAAAAACAAGTATATTTTATGAAACATGATGGTGATATACATATCCTTAGAGGATAGAGGCATTAAAGGCATGGTGTATCAGGTTTTTTGGCACATCAATTGGATACAATATCGTATCAGTTGGCGGTATTGTTGTTGGAATAGGTAGAGGGTGTTGAGAAAAGTGTTCTTCCGGCAGTGGTAGATTAGTTTATGGATGTTTTCCTGAATAATTCTCTGGGTTACCTCCCGTAAGAGAAGTGATGTTTACAATTGATCTCTTTCCAAGGACCAGTCTTATATCACTTCCGTCTTATCAGATAGAACCATCTTAATTGTGGGAATTGAATGTCAAGTTGGAATAGTTAGAGAACAAATGGTTTATCCGGCCTAGCACATCTCTGTGGGCAGAACCAGTGTTGTCTTTGAAAAAGGTGGGTGGAACTTTGAGACTCTATGTTGATAATTGTAGACATAACCAAGATACAATAACGAACAAATATGCACTTCCACAAACTGATGATTTTTAGACCAGTTTATGGGAGCCCAGTGGTTCTCCAAGTTTGACATGAGGTCGGGATATCATCAATTAAAGGTGAAGAAGGACGATATTCCTAAAATAGCATTCAGAAGTAGATATGTCCATTATTTATTTGTGGTTTTTCCCTTTGGTCTAATGAATGTTCCAGCAGTGTTCATGGCATTGATGATGCGGGTATTTCAAAGATATCTGGATTCATTTGTGGTGGTTTGTGTAGATGATGTTCTATTGTATTGAAAGACAAGGGTGGAACATTATCAGCACTTGGCTATAGTGCTAGGGGTCTTGAGGGATCATTAGTTGGATGTCAAATTGTCAATGTATGAATTTAGGATACAAGAATTTCATTTTCTTGGCAATGTGATTTTTGAAAGGGGTGTTTCAGTGGATCTCGAATATATAGAGGTAGTTATCTCGTGGAAACCTCCAACGAATTAGTTTGAGATATAAATTTTTCTTTCTCAAGCTAGTTATTATTGGAGTTTTGTTCTTTATTTTTCATGTTTGGCTTCACCGATGACAACTTTTACAAGAAATATTGTTCCATTCCAGTGGAATAAACAATGTCAACAGTGTTTTGAAGAGCTGAAGGGTCGTCTTACATTAGCACATATCTTGGTTTTCTAAAACTAGGAAAAGGTTACTTGGTGTGATGTGATGCATCTGGATCGGGGTTGGGTTTCGTTCTAATGAAGGGGAATCATGTGGTTTCATATGGGTCATGGAATCTGATATTGCATGAGAAGAACTACCCAACTCAAGATTTGGAGTCGGTACCTGTGGTCCATGCTTTGAAAGTGTGGCATTATTATCTATTTGGTGAGAAATTCATGGTATATAAAGATCATAAGAGCTTTAAGCATATTTTCTCAGAAAGGGATTTGAACATGAGGAAAAGGCGATGGATGGAATATCTCCAAATGTTGGATTTTGAAATAATGTACACACCAAGTAAGGTAAATTTGGTGGTAGATGCATTAAGTAGAAAATCATATGCTCAGATGGTGGAACATTCATCAGAATAGTGGCACTTGATGTTGGTTATAGCCGATATGTGGTAGGAATGTGAGGACTAGGGTGATAGAGCGGTCTTCATTCCAGTTTTGTTGATTATTGACTTGGTTATCCGGGTTAGAGGGGCACAAATATCTTATTCTGTGCTTGTGACCATGGGGTCTAGACTCAATGGTGGGGACACCATTGAGTATTGGAAACTGAATGGAGTGTCAATTTTTTATTTTTTGAATTGGATGGTTGTACTGGTTGCTTGTCTATAGGATCTTATTCGGGTGTATCATCATTCCAGGTGGGATGTTCATCCTAGAATTTAGAAAATGAATAATGCATTGAAAGCACACTTCTGGTGTGCTGGTATAAAAAGAAGAGTGGCTGAGTTTGTTTCAAGATTCTTGAATTGTCAGCAGGTCAGGGTAAAACATTAGAGGCCAGATGGAATGTTGTAATCATTACCAATCCCTATTTGGATGTGGGAGCAGATAGCGATGTATTTTGTCACAGGTCTCCCATGAATGGTCAGAAAGCATGATGCCATTTTGGTCATAGTGGATCAGCTAATGAAGACGTCCCTTTTCATCTCGATTCCTAAATCCTATATGGTGGAGGATCTATCCAAAATCTATATCTGGAAGGTGTTAAAGAGGCATGGCGTTCTAGTTTCTATCCTCTCCAATAGAGATTGGAGTTTTACATATCGTTTCTGGAAATCCTTATAGCAATCCCATGGAACTAAGTTGACCATGAGTGCAGTGTATAACCCTTAAAAAGATGGTCAATCCGAGATTATGATACAAACATTGGAGGATATTTAGAAGGCTTATGTCTTGGATTTTGGTGGCTCTTGGGAGGATCACTTTTCATTGGATGAGTTTTCGTACAATAATAGTTATAAGAAATCCATAGATATGGCTCTATTTGATGCATTGTATGGGAAACCATGTCATTCTCTACTATGTTAGGAGAAAATTGTTGAGTCCTTGATGGTTGTACTGAACCTTGTCCATGAGAATACAGAGAAGATCAAGTTGATCCGGAAGAGAATGGAGACGGCTCAGAGTCATCCGAAATCAGATGTGGATCATCGTCGATGTCCATTATCGTTCGAGGTGAGTGATCCTGTTTTCTTGAGGATCACTCCAAGGTTGGGACATTGTCAGTTTGGAAAGCAAGGAATGTTATCTCCAAGGTATATTGGGCCTTTTGAGATTCATGAGCAGGTTGGTGAGGTGGCTTATTGTTTGGATTTTCCACCTAGGTTCATTATGGTGCACAATGTGTTTCATCTGTTGCAGTTGAAAAATTATCAGCCGGATCATGACCATGTGATTCGATGGGATCATGTTGTGCTAGAACCGGATTATTTATTGGTGAATGTGCCAGTGTAGGTTGTGGATAGTCAAGAGAATGTATTGCATGGTAAAATCATCGGTTTAGTTCATGTTCCGTGGTAACATGGTCAGTTTTAAGAGGATACTTGGGAGTGGGATAAAGAGTTGATCGAGCAGTGGCCTGAGCTCTTTCAGAAAAGGGCGGTTTCACTACTTTCCATGGATGGAAAGTCCAATGGTGGGGAGAATGTAATACCCCGAGTTTGAGGTATGTATCCTTTTTAATGAATATTTTTTTGTTTAAAGTTCATGGGATTAGTTTGGAAGAGTTTGGAATCGGTTTGGATTAGTTTGTAGGTTTTTAAATGGGTGCACGATATGATCACGTTGAAGGGAAACCATGCGTATGCTCATGGAAACTATGTATGGGAGAAAATAGGCTTCACACAGCCTGCGCACAGTTTTCCAAACTGTGTGAGGAAACCGTGAAGACCCTTTCTCTCTAGGTATTAGCATGCACACTATTAACACACAATTTTCCAAACCATGGTGGCTAACCGTGGGGCCACTAAAAGTTGGTATTTTTAAGTCTGGGATCCCTTGGGATTGACCTAACAAACTCCAATCATCCTCCCACACTATCCACACTCGTGATTTTGGGTTATCTAGGGTTTTAGGGGCTCTACCACTCAGTTTGGAAAGATTTTGAACAGGTTTCTTAGAGTTTTGAAGGTGGTTTCTATAAAGTAAGTCTCTCTTCTTGGTTTCCGTGATATTTCCTATAGATCTAAATCCCTATCTTTCATGGTTTTCTATATCTACACTTGTTTTGTGTAGACATAGGGTTGTGGTTGCCTTGTATATTAATATTAAGGCTTGTGTATATTGGGGAAAGGGATCTAGAGAGGTTTCGGTGGTGTATTCACCATATTTGAGGTGTGATTGTTTGTGGGTCAATTTATTAGGAACCCTAAAGGTAGTTGGATTATCTCTCAACTCCACTTGTTTAGAACTACTGGTTCTTTTTTTACAATTAATTTTTTATGCTAAAAAATTAACTATGATTTGTTGTGAAAAATTAGTTGAAAATCCCTTGGGTGTTGTTTTGGGGATTTCTGGGAAAAGGGGGGTTTTATGGTGAAATAAATTTATTGTGGATTTTAAAATGGAGATTTTAAAATAGGATTCTAGGGTTTATTTTTGAAAATGATTTATTGAAATGGTTTTTAATAAAGATGTTTTTCTATCAAAATGTGGTTTGGCATGGAAAATGATTTTCAATAAATGGGTGATTTATTGAAGTGGATTGAAATACAATAGAATTTGGTTGATTGAATGATGTTTTGACCTATATTGGTTATATTATTGGTTGTGATTGATTTGAATTTTGTGTGGAAGTGGTTATAAGTACCAACTTAAAAATAATATGGATAGTGGATGGAAGGGACATCATCAATGGATAAGTGGACGGGAAGAGACACTAGGTGTGAATGGATGAACGGGTTGCACGGAAGCTCCGCCATTTGGTTGTTTTAGTTGTTTGTTGTGCATTTCCTAGGAAGTTGGAAATTGGTGTGCTAGTATGTGAATGATGAAATTTCTTGTTGCATGATTGGTTGTATTTTTCTTGGTTTCTTGGTTTGTGTCTGACGGCTTGGTAAGGGCATGTTTGGCTTAGGGAAATGGTTGTACTTGTGATCATTTTATATAAACTGTTTTATGTAAATGTTCTAGCGGTTTTATCTAAGTGGCATGTGTAGGGAAGTCATTTGGGGAAATCCTACCGAGTTTTAGTTCTCACCCCCTGCTTTTCCATATTGGTGTCTTTGCAGATGTTGTGTATCGTGACGTGAGAAAAGGTAAGGCATCTCCCTACTTTAGTGGTGCAATGTGATCTCTTGGTGGAGCTTGGAGCTTTGAGCTTGTTGTGGAGCTATGGTGGTTTCATGGCTCGTAGTGTTTGTTGTTTGGTTTTAGCTTGTAATCTGATGTGGTGTAGACATGTCTGGTTGAATTGGTTTTGAGTTGTATTGTGGTGAAACTTTGTAGTCTTTTGGGAATGCATGTCTGGTTGTTTTATTGGCATGCATCATATAGTGGTGGTTAAGGGATTGTTTGGTTGGTTTTGTCTTAAAGGAAAATCGTTCCCCAAATTGTTCTCAGATCCCTCAACATTTATTTCTAGCCTTTGGCACCTTGGGAATGTCGCTTAAGGACAAGTAACCCTCACCGCCTCCCCAAGCCAATGTGTTAGGGGTGGGGTGTTACAAATAAAAATTGAAATTTTATTTTTATGTTCCTCTTATTGTTATTAATTATATAATATAATATTATATAATGTATTTTTATTCTATTGATGCATGTTGGGGAGTATGTTGGAGAAATAATTCAATGTTTTACAAGAGCCCTGTTTGTGGGAACATTAATTTATTTGAAGATAATTTATACTAAGGAACATGAAATGGAATGTTATCACAATTTTATAGTTTCAAATCATGAAACATCCACCCCTACTTGAGGTTTCAATATTGGAATTCTCTATTTTATTCTTTGTATTACTTCTACATCATTATTAATACATTAGATAGAAATTTAATTATTTTTGAAATCATTTATTACTATTTTCATGACTACTATAATGATTCTATTTAGTAGGTTTTAATATTTGTATTGTCATAATTTCCCAGGAACCATATATTGGTTTCTGGTTGTTTATTTTTTTATGAGTATATTTCAGTTGTTCAGAGAAAATCAACACTAAGAATATTATTATTCCATTTCCATTAAATTTCAATATTTTGTGCCTTGGGGATATCTTCTAAGGTGAGTAGATCCTCAAACCTAGACCAATACATTGGGTTGGACATGGAAGTTATAAATTATATCAGTATTGGTTGGTCATTCAATATTTTTAGGATGGTAGTAGGGGAAAATGTTCAAAAACTCAAATTAATAGCATAAAAAGCTCCATATAACCACCTTATGCTAAACATCACATTATTAGGGATATTTATGTAAACATTTGTCATAATACACTTTCATGTGTATTGTTTCATCATCACCATGTGTTTTGGTGATGAGTTTAATATATCATTAAGGATAAGTGAGAATTATCACTATGAATAAAATTATTCATCAAGTACTTGGGTAATTTTTTAAAAATGTAGAAAATGATTATATTTTTTACTATTTTGGTAGTAATCAATGTTCTGTTAAAATATTAATAAAGTTATAATACTTACATTTCTAGTGTATATTGAAAAATCTAGTCTTTTATTCTTGTAATAGTTAATTTTTTATGGTAGTTTTCATAGAATCCAAAAGGGTGAGGCCATGGTAAATGTGGTTCTCTTAGTCACAAGTGAATCAATATATTTTCTAGATAATTGTCCAATCACATCAAAATATTGAAAATTAAAAAAATTAATAACGAGGATAACTAGATTATTCAGATTGGTTTCAAAAATAAAATCCACCGATATATCTAGTGGATTTTATAAAAGAAAAAATAATGTATTACTTCAATGAATAAACTAAATTTTTTATGTCATTCATACATTGATAGAGATAAATTTCATACTTTTTACCATATATTAGTATATCATTCACATTAATGATTATATTATTTTTCAGATTTATATTCGAACATGATATTATATTAGATGATATAGAGAAATTAAATTTTAAAAAATTATATCTTCATACATTAATGATGAAAAAATGACATATTTATTCATCTTGAAGAGTAAAAATATAACTGTAAGGGAATATCCAACTATTTTTATAAATTTAATTTTCATATACATTTATGTAGCTAATATTTCATTATCAAAGTGATGAATCTTTGAGTGTATACTATTAACATACCTTTCCAATAATTTAGTTTTACATTTTATTATAGATTATGGTAATATATTAACTATGGTAGAAAGGAATATCTCAAGCTATTTTTCTGGTGAAAGTATTTATTCCTCAATTTTTTGTAGGTGTTAACAATAATTTTGTGACATATTTGAAGAGGTAATACTATTTCCATTGTGGTGGCACAAAAAAATACAAAATAGTGTGACAATTAACATTCCACAATAATATAGTAATAATATTTTCTATATTTAGTGGGGGGGGGTTTGAGCATATAAAAGCAATATTTCATAGGAACAAGTTAAGGTTTTAAATAATCTAATGCTATAGTATATCAATCTTTTTTTATCATATTTTACAATATTATTTTACTATTAATCAACATTAATTATCTCAGATATTAATTAAATGGATATGATTAAATTGTAATAAAAATTCACATCCTAAAAACCAAAAAAGACAATGGGATTCTTAGTACTCCATGACTCCTAATATAATAAAACCTAAATATGAAATAAATGATAAAGAAAGAGTGATTATGTATCTATATTGTTATCAATAGATGATTATAATGAATCAATACAGCCCTTCAAAAGTGCATGTTATGATTTTGAGGAGTTGTACTCTCATGAATGTTTTTCATTACTAAGACATCAAATTATTTTATTTCTACTTGTTTTCAAAATTATATGGGTTTTTAGTTTGAGATAATTCCACGTGTATTAAAACATCAAAAATTATTGTCTAATAGGGAGTGTAAATCAATTATGTATGTTTCATGTTCTAAAACAATCAATTTGGATGAGTTTTTTTTAAATTTATCTATTATTGAGATAGACATATATAACCTATTATTGTGAATGGATTTTTTGATGACCCCCAATGCCCACATTGACTGTTATACATAAAAGGATAGTTTAATATCATCATATGGTGATTAATACATCACAAATAGAGATTGGGATATGAATATATGAAGGGATTAACCTTTTGTATTATTGTTCAATACTATATATTACTTGTTGGATGTTTCTACATTATCCACCACTGATGTAGTCACACATACAAATTATCCAACCATCATTGAAATATTTCCAAATGTATTCCATGAATATTTTTCATGGATTCCTCCAAAATTAGATGTGTAATAAATTCTTTATCTCCTATAGGGGACTACAATTATCTAACTTTCATCACATAGGAAGAAACCAATAAAATTAATTGATTTTAATGTTACTCGATAAAAATAGGAATGAATATAAAACATTCAACATAGAATTTGTAACAAACAAAACCAAGTCAACTAAACAATCAACCCGAGGCGACCCATCACAAAGAGGGGTATAACAAATAGGTAAACATAAAAGTTGAAATTAGTCTCATACAAAACAAAAAAATACATAGAACATGAGTAAAATAAAAAATCAAAATATAAATCCACGATTTATAGGAATGAAAATTGTTTGCTCAATATATATTGTGTAGAAAATGATCCCAGGTATACTAGACAATCAGCCTGAGCTGATCCATCATAAGAGAGGTAAACAAAGAAGAAAATATAAACACATAAATTAGTATCATATATAATAAAAAAATACATAAACATGAGTAAAATAAGAAGAAAAATATATTTCCATGATTTATAAACCCCAATACAATATAAAAAAATTATAAATGTATGAATCAATTAAAACTAACAAGTATCCATGTGAGAAAAAGTATCCTCTGAACCATCCTAATCCAAATATTTATAAACAGTTTGATTCCATCAAGAAACTATATTCACTTTCTTTTACTAGAATAATAAAATATAATATCTACAACCTCCTAAAGTAAAATATATTGTCTAAGAATAGATCCATATTGGTTTCCACCATATAATATATAAAAGTAATAATAATAAGAATGAAACTATTCCAGCTTTTAGATGAAAAAAATACAATAAATTTTGATAAATCCAAACCAAGATGTAAATAATTTTCATTTTGTATTCATAAATTCATTTTATATTCAAAATTAAATTATATGTCAATTATAAGTAATTAAACAGTGATGAATATATAAAATTAATATAAGGTATCAAATGTAACATATATCTATCAAATGATCTGTAATGTGAATATATGTTATATAATCTCATGTGAGAATAAAATTTGAGGTATTATCCATGAAAAAAACAATCACACAACAAATAAAAAATGAAAATGTATACTCTATTGGGTCTCATATCCCCTGGTAATATATGTTATACATATTATATCCTAAAACATGAATAATTTTGAACTAACTGATATCGACTCCTATAAAATTATTTCAATATCACAATGTAACCCCTATTAGTGTCACACTCACTATGGTTATCAATGTCTATTTCTAAAAGCACCCAAAGACCCCAAGTTTCCAATTGAAATAAATAATTCGTTAAAACATGATCATGTTATTATAAAATACATTCAAATAAAAAATTAATATATATTATAGATTGAAAACCAAGTTCTGAATCCAAACTACCATTTAATAATTTGATCACTCTCTTGGTGGGAATAAACCTTTTTTTAATTAAATCCATCTCAAAAATAGTAATCATTCCCTGAAATTCCTTGTATTAATGAAAAAATTAATTCAACAAATAACCTAAATAAATTTTACAATATAAATATTCTATTAATTCAATTAACCGTTTTTATAGAAACACAAACCTCAAAATAGTGTTATAACATATTTCACTCTAAAATGAAGACAGGTGAAGAATATATCAGGCCCTCATGATACTAAAATAAATAGAAATAATATAACCTATATAAGGACCCATATATAAAATATAAAAATCCCTTTCAGGTTCTTAAATATGTGAGGATATGACATGTAATAAGGATCTACCAATAAGATGTTAAACATAATAGATATGAAGCAAACATCAAATTGATCTGTCAGGAATAAAAAATTACACCAAGAATCAAAAGGAAGATACTGTAAAATAACCATGGATGTATAATGGTAAAGAAATACTATATTAGTGGGTGATTATTCATAAAATTAAGATATAAAGGGTATAATCATATTTTTAATCATTTGGACGAGGGACGCTTGACCACCTAAAAGAGGCCACATTGTTCAAAAAGCAGCAAACCATAACCATACCCCCATACTATCCATTCGATATAGCATTGAAAATTTTTCAATGGATACTACATGGTTAGTGTATCAAAAATCTAAACATTCCCAAAACCACTAGAGGATATTAGATGTATAATTCATGGTTACCTCATAGTTAAACTAATTGGTTATAAAAAACGGTTCCCTGATATTTTTCCTCAACAACCCGTATTTTCATCCTTTAATTAACAAAAATTTCATAGACCCCATAAGATTATAACTATCCCCCATATAAGATATAACTATGACCTGGAAGGAATTGCAATTACCCCAATAATAATCACATTCGGACCCCATAATTTATCTAATATCATATATTGACAAAAAGGGAAGGCCACTTCTTCCTCACCAATGATTCCCACTACTAAAAATAATGTATATAATGATGGACATTTTATAATTCCAGGACCTAGGGAATCAATTTATCACGATGTATATTATCAAAATGATCGATAATGTAAAACTTATCTCTATAATTGTGTTCATTGGATCATGATCAAAATCCTACCATCCAATCACATTAGAATTATTCGAGTGATACCTAGTCATATTGAAGACATGAAATATATCAAGAATCCAAATCAAATGAGATAGTAATTATAAATAATATGCCACTATTATAATACTCAACAAGAACTTTATGGAAGAAAAAAATATTGATGCCAAGTAACCCTTCATAACCATCTTACGATGTACCATGAGAGTCAATAATATATGAAAATCCCTATCAGAAACCTCATTCTCTAGTGACCAATGATGATAGTCATATTAATATTTGTGATAGGTTTTTAATATTACCATAAACTTCTATGTAAGAAATTCATTTTTAGTCATTTATTAAATGACGGTCGGCCCAAACAATTTTCACTAACCTAACTATTATGATTGAAAGGGTGAACTATATGGTATCCTTATAATGCTTCAATGGATTCCATATTTATTGGCTCTTTATATATAAAATTATAATACCCAAATTCATAGATGTGGTGAAGAAATCATAAATTTTATAATTTTATCTTTAATGTAGATAATTATGAGAAACTATTTTTTCCACACACACATTAAAAAATTATAAGGATCAATTTCATAACACAAAATTTCGAAATAGTTTTAGGTTTAAAGTTTTAAATAATTAAGAAAAAATAAAACAAACAAACTGACCATGGATTCAAAATATTTTTCCTCATACATAACCTTGTGTTTCATAGTTTTGATCTATGTCATCATCACCATCCACATGAAATCCATTATATTCATAATTCATTCTACACCATTCTTTATAACATATGTGAAATAAAACATAAGAATGGTGAGCTGAACTACCCATTGTGGCTAAAATTAATCATTAACAATTGAATGTCATCATTGATCATATGAAGTGAATAAGGGTATAATAAGATAATAAATGTGAATGAGAGAATAAAAAAACCCACTCTCATCAATACCTAGATCATAAAACATAAAAAATTGAAAAATAAAGGATCATGAGAATAAATAATCATAAACTAAGTGATAACAATTATGATAATAAGAATCATTATAAAGATAAAACTATAAAAATGTGTTGTTTTATTTTAATATTGTTCATCTGATCATGTGTTAAAAATATGTCAAAAATAATGGATTCTTGGTTAAATTAATTGAAAAAACTCTTTGGTATCTCTCATGTTCTTACTTCTCAAGAAAATATTATTTATGGAAAATATTGTAGTACTATCTGGGTACAAAAATTATTTTTTCAATAATGGATTAACTCAATGCTATTTGGTTAATCCATTTATATGAGATATAATGGTATCACTCGATGTTATATAGTCTATAAAATCATTTTACATGTAACGGGATCACCCAATGTTATATACTCCACCCTATTGTACATGGTATTTATGAACAACATCATGAATAAATTAAATATATATTTCAATATATGACTCATATAAACAATCCTTATTCTTAAATAACCTGATAATCCAATGGAATAGAAATGGGTTTCATGTTACGGTTTATGAAACATGAATAACCAATGGAAATGGAACATGATCCATAATAATCTATTTGAATCATGATTAAACCATGGAAATAATTGAGTTATATACAAATATCTTTGAATTATAATTAACCGGTGGAAAAGATACCAGTTCCATAAAAATCACATTGAAAATTTATGAATCCATCTTGGTACAAAATTATTATTATAAAATAACAAATTATTACTACTATATATTTTATAACAAAAAGTGTTTTTGACAATTAAAAATGGGAATACAATGAAAATAATATTAAAAAATGTGGAGAATAAAATTTTATTTTTTGAAATCACATTTTAAGAACTAAAATGAAAAAAATATTGTGAAAGTATATTTTATTTAAATATAACATGGAATAATATTGTGAAAGATATTCTAAAAAATATATTTAAATATTTCATGAGGAAAATATCCTATTTATTATGAAAAATAGATTTCCAATTATGTTTGAAAATCATTCCCTTCGCAGAATAATCCACATTAAAAAATATCATAAAATAAAAATTATATTAAAATTAAAATATAGATATTCATGATATAAAATATAAAATATAATTTACATAGTCCTAATAAATTAATATAGTATACATATAAAAGATGTAAAATTGAGACAACATACCTGACCACATTAATAAAATATAAAATGTAAATCCCAAGATAGTGATATCATATAAAAAGATATTTATATCCATATAAACTTAATTATAAGAACAATTGAATAAAATCACGGGCATTATATAACCCTCAAAATAATAAATAGAGGTGAATATAGATAATATATCATAAAAATAAAAGTGATATGAGATAACCCTTTATTTGAGTTAGATGTGCCATAGGTGTTCTTTTTTCTTCTTAAATGATAAGTTTATTTTAATTATTTATTTTAAGGATAAAACTTTTCCAATTTTATTATTTCTTTTATTTCATTTATTATATTGTTTTATTCAATTATATAATAAATTATGTTTATATTATATGTTTTTACCATATTTTTCATACCTATTAAAATATAATTTGTAGGTTGAATATTGTCCAAGTGGTTATTATTTAAACATATGAATAGTATTAATAATGAAGTAATTATAATATTTACTCATAAATTATAACTTTAAATCCATTCATGAATTATGGATATGAGAAATGAACTATCATTCTGATCATGGATATGTTGGTTGGTATATATGTATGCTTAACATTTCCATATTTCAATTATCATTATGGGAATAATGAATGATATATTTTTTCTCTAATAAAGAAATTTTTTTCTTAAATTAAATATTATATAATTATATATATTCAAATATATCATTATCTTGATTTTTTGGTGAATAAATTAATGGAATCGCTTTGAATACATGGTAGTTTGTATGTCCATGCAAGACATTATAATTTTATTATGAGGGAAAAGGTAAAAATATAATGATACAATATATTTAAATTTTTTTAAATAGTTAATTAATATCATAAATATTTCATGTATATATACTATATTTTATATAATTACCCTTATTTCCTTCCATGTATGTAGTTAACGAAATATGAATGACATCACTTTGTGAGGCGATAGTTCAACATACGCATGAAAGAAATTGTTATATCCCTTACGAAACGCAATATAAATGTTATATATATAAATATATAATATAATGTTTTTAGATATAATATTTTGTCATTTAATATCATATATAATTTTAAAATTCATTATGTAAACAATCAATGATAGGTGGTAATGGGAAAATAAATGACATCGATTCATGAGGTGGTAGTTCATCGTAAGCACGAATACTAAATTTATAACCCATTAAATGGAATTTTGTATGATTATTAGTAGTAACAAAAAAATAATTAAATATTATAATATGGATGATACTTAGGTTATTACATGATTCTGTTTTAATAATATATTAAGGGGTTATAAAGAGAAATAAAAAATGATTATTTATAAATGTTACATCTTCTATGTGTAACTCCATTAAAAATGAACCAAACACATTCCATGGTTTTATTTCTAAAAAGATATATAATATTAGGGTTATTGGAGGTAATTAGGGTAGTTACTTGTGTATGTATTAGATAATATAATTTTTTTTGAAATATGTGATTTGAGGGGGAGATGGTGTGGCATTTGACAATTGAGTTGAGTGGCACACATGTAATTTTTTTTTAAAGAGTGAATTCAAACCACAATAATTTCATATCACCAAAACCCATTAATGATTCAATGTTGATACTAATATGGATAATTTTTAATATGTCAAAAAATATTTGTTTTACATGTTATTTTTTATTTTTTACAACTTATATTCTATGTTTAACCACAAATTAAACTTGTTTATACATTAATCACATTAATAAATTATTAATGTTGTCAAAAATTAAATGGGTCAAAAAATAATTTGACATTGAAAGATAATAAATACTATTCTAATTATAAATATATACTCTATATTTAAAATTTCAATTCACATTTTTGGAAAATATTAATTTAAAATTAATCCAGAATATATCGTGATAAAACGGGTTATTGGAAAGATTACTTTATTTAAAAAGATGAATATATTTTACCTCTACGACAATTAATAAACATTTTATAAATCCTAATAAATATTTAATGATATATATTATATAAATTTCATTTCATAACATCCCTATTAGTTATTATATCAATTTATGAAATTATATGTACAATATGCATTTCATTATAGTTAATTGAAAAAATAAATTAAAAAAAAATTAAAAACATATATTAACAGAAATATAAGGATGAGAAAAAATAATTAGGTGGAAGAAATATAAATAAATAATAACTATATTACATTAAATTATATTCATAACATATTCTTACTTTTAAATTTTTTAATTTATTTCCAAGAAATGTTTTAAAAAATCTATATTTTTCATCATTCGTTGAAAAATCATTATTTTCATGAATGTCCCATAATTTCAACAGAAGTAAATTTTGATATTTGAAAATTTAAAATGATTTTACTTTTTTGAAATATTTTTCATAAAATATAAAAAAATTATTATATTATTATTACATAAAAATAATTTTTTTGAATAAAACATATTTTTTATGAATAAAATCATAATAACTAAAATTGATTGATTATTTAATTAAAAATTAAAATAATTTACATTAATATAGGCATATATATATAATATTAATTAATAATTATAATAATACACATCGATTTCACATATATGTTGTAACAATAATATATATCAGCGGTCGTTTATGTTTTAGGTTATTTGGGGAATATTACATTGAACATTTCAATATTTATTTTTCAGAAATCTCTTGATAAATTGACTTTTTATGTAATTCAATATAAAATCAGGTTTTCACTACCTTTACACTGTATGTCTATCTTTATTTAAAATCTAATGGTGTTAATTCCTTTCATAAATTATATCTTGTATCCCTGCAATTTAATCTTTTTCTCTATATTCAGTAGTTGGAAATTTGGATGAAAACTTATTATAAACCCCCTTAGTAATAAGTTTCAATAAAACATCATATTCAATTGAGAGTAAATTAAGTTAAAATTCCATATTGAATTACACATAACTAGGATTATAAATTGGATAATATAGGTTGGAATGTGAGAAAAACACAAGTAACCAGAGGGAGTGACTGAAAACATTGATCACATGAAATTAAATTATTAATGGAAAGTAAGATCCTCAAAATCATAAATATGTAGTGATAAAAAATTCAAATGGTTCATTGGAAAATAATATACTATGATATCATTTTTTTGGATACATTTTATAAGGTTTATGAATTATAATACTATCTATAAATATTTAATATATATTTATATAATGTTGGATTCTAATTTCATCATTTAATAAACTTCCACCATAGTATCAAAACTTTCTAAAAAGTTTTTAGTATGATTTTTTAATTCTAGAATCACTAATGAAATAACTAAAATACCACATAAACATAAAAGGGATAATAAGTTATTAAATCTATATTTATATATTAAAAAACACAATATGGTTAACACAATGTATGAGAATTTTCAAAATTACTATATAATCATACATTAATCTCCAAATTGAACAATAAAAAACTTTGAATGCAAACCATTCTATAAATAAATATCCTTAAAATACATCAATACATTCCTAACCATATTCAATAACTATTGATTAGAGTTATTTTATCATATATTCATCATTGATAATTCAATTTTTTTGTAATATAAAATACCATATGTTTTAATATTTACCTAAAAAAAATTCATTCTATCCAAGTCAACTTTTTGGTTTGTTGTAGGCGGTAAAACCATATTTTTGTTTGGATATGGCTATGTACCCCACCTCCATTACTAATGTGACGAAATGTCACATGGAATTTGGGGTTTACTTCTATTCTTTTAAAATTTAATTTATTAAAAATAAATCATAATGATATAAGGGGGTTTAAATACAGCAACCCAATAAATAGTCTCCCCATATTTCATTAACAACCTCAAAATGTTTACTATATAAAACCCTAATATTTGGTTTCTATATCATTGAACTTATGATCAACCTTAATCATATATGTAACACACCATGGTTTTAAAAATAAATTGAACTGCATGAAACTCTGAGTCTCTACATAATGAATATTTTTTAATAATATATTTTTGAACTAGACATTATACATAATCTTCCTCCTTCTATATTTTGAATAATAAAAAACATACATCTACGGTTGTGATCAATAATTTGTTTGGAGAATGACAAACCAAATTGTTATTTTGATTAATAGTAACAAACCCATATAAATAGTAATATAACCCTTATAAATAGTAAATCATATTATTGTTTTATTTTATTATGGTTATAAGATAATGATATCATGATAAATTTTTAAGGTGAGATAAAATTAGTTATATTTTGAAAATTGTAATTTTTATAAAAAAATGATTTATCATGAAATCATTATCTTATAACCATAAAAAATTAAAACTATAATATGATATTCTATTCATAAGGGCCATGTTACTATTCATAAGGGTTTGATACTATTCACGAAAATAACAATTTTTTTTGTCAAACACCTTTTTAAAATTAAAATATTCATATTTAAAAACTTATTTTAAAAAAATATATTTCAATTTTAAATTGTACATGTAAAAAAATTAGGGTTAATTTTTGGGATTTTTCTAAAATAATTGAATTTTTGGTGAATAGTGAAATACGGTAATTAACAAAATATTGTAAATAAATGAAATTCTACATCATGATTGATTCATGGATTATTTAAATTACCACTATATTAAACTAAGATGAACATATTACTTTTTTTGTCACAATATCAACACTATTTAGGGAATCATGAAAAAATATTAAACTAATGATTAAAATAATGTAAATCCACTCCTCTCCTCCACTATAAATACCACCCTCACCCCCCCTCTTCCTCTAAGACCACTCAAGACTTGAAGATTTCCTATTTTCTAGAAAATAATATTCTAAAGGCTCTTAGTCATGTCAACGATCTACTTGACCCATCAAAAGGCCAAAGAGGATGTTCTTAGGGAGGATCTCAACAAGAAGAGATCAAGTTGTAAAAATCCACTTTTGTTCAAATGTGATTCCTTTACAATTTGTTTCTTTTCATATAAGCTATTATAATCCCCTTATAGAAGAAGAATAAAATATATATTATTATATATTTTCAATATTTTTTTCATTATTATGGGAAAATTCATTATCATTCATCCACTACTATGTTTATTGTTCAAAAAAATAAAAAACATTATCCATGAAGTTTCATTTACCAAAATCATGGATGATGTGTTTTCAATTACCATAAAATTATTAAAAATAGGTTTTAATTCCATTTTAATGGTTGAAAATATTTAAAAGTGTATAATATATCCTCTTTCGTGTTATGGAGTTACCATATATATGTAATATTATGATATAAAATGGAACTAGTTTGTGATTACCAAAGGACCTTTAAAATGATCTAAACGGATATAAATAAATATTTAACTAATGATTCATCCTCAAACCATACAACCAAAATTATTTATGGAATCATATAATATTATAGAAACATGTTAATAAAACTTCGTTCCACTTCTGGAATTTCATTTCCTGATGATAAGAAAATTAAATACAAACCAGCCATTGAAATCATTTAAAGAATGCACCTGAAATAATTGAAGGAACAATATAATCATAATTAATGGGAGAAATAATGATATTAAATGTTAATATAAGGTGTTATAAAAATTAATATATATTTTTAACATATTAATAACACAATTTTAACCATTATATAGGATGTTTAAACACATTTAATGTATAAAGAACATGAGGTAAGGGGATTCATAACCCAATGTCCATTCTTTTTTTTTACATTATACTTCATTAATTATGTGCTACTAAGATTAATTTAATATTTAATTTCTTTTATATTATGAGGTATTATATGGATTTATAGTGTATATACACTGTCCATTAATTAAAATAATTCTCACTTCAATTATATGTTATTTGTAAGATACTTTCTTTTAAAACCCCTCATTTAATAATCAATTTTTGAAAATTAAAATGAAATATTTTTTTGAAATTAAGAATGTTTAATGATAAAATTATGGTTTATGGTAATTTTTTTGATGATTTTTGGGACCTATATATCCCTCAAATTAATTGGGTACTTGTAAGATATTGGATAGCTGAATGGTTACTCCAGGTGTAACTGCGATGGTCACCTATAAAGTAGTTGTGAGGGTTACTATCACGACCCCCTCCCCACAAAGTGTACCCCTCCTGGGCCGGCAATGTGAGAAGGGAGATAATGACCCCCGAGTCCCGCCTCCAGTAGGCCCCGGGTTGGTGACTAGCACCGAGGGTATAATACACACACAAATGGGAGGCATTTCCCTCTAAGAGAACACATGCAGAAGGGAGAGATAGAATAGACTCCAACCAACTCCAACTCATAACTGAAATATAAAAGAAACCCAAGTACATATATGAAATGTCATGCAAAAGTACTACAACTGAATGGGAAAACTAAAAGTACCCAAAAGAAAGTAAAACGGCAGCGACCACAAGCCCCAACAGCTCCTCCTCCAACCGCAAGATAGTAGTAACCAGCATGATCTCCAACCTGCTCCAAGTGGCCTGAAAAACAGTTTATATGTACATAGGGTGAGTATAACAGTATACTCAGTAGGATCCTTCTCAAGCCTCTCGTGCAGAAGTAAAGAAAGCATGGTAAATACCAGTGAACAACAAGTGAAACTAACTCGTTACCTAAACAGGTATACTATGTTCCCAACCTCACCATGGCTACTGTCACCAAGTAACATATACAAGAATATAGCATATTGCATAGAATATCAAGGGTACCCCGCTACTACTTCCCCACTGGTTTGCCGCTTTGCCCCAACGACATACGTCATGTGCATCTCTCTACAAAGGCTTTCCCACAGACACCTGGGCTATGCTCCACAATCTGCACCTCGTGCACCACATAGGCTTTCCCGCAGACACCTGGGCGAAGCACCACACCGTCCTCACAACCAAAGTTAACCGGGTAGTTTCTGGGAGCCACCACAGCTCGCATAACGTGTATCATACGTCGGGTATAATACCTCAAGCCATTACAGCCCATACTCCGAGTAAGGATCCTCAAGCCATCAAAGCCTATACATGTTACACCTATAGTAGTCCATAGGGTACTATATCCAGAATATATGCGTGTGAATAACCACAAGCCATTACAGCCCTCTACACACATATATGGGGTATCTAACTGCTTGCCTCATGGCACAAGTATCTACCAAGACAAGAGAGCGGGGCCAAAGGGTGTAGTCAGCCATTCAACCTCCCATCAGAATGTTGGGGAAAACACCCCCCCCCCCAGGGCTCAGAATCCCAGCGGTGTTAGTTGCCCTTACCGACAGGGTGGAGTAGCGTATAGAAACACAAAAAGTACAGAATATATATAACTCACAACCACACTATGGGCATTACCTAGTCATAGGCACAACTACAGATAACGTCACTCAGACTCCAGGCTGCTACTTCTAAGACTAGGTATCCTATAAGCACACAACCATTTGAAGAGCTTTATTAGATTACTCCATTCTCATTTTATCAGTTCCACTGTAAGTTAATTTATTCTTTAAACATTAATTAACCATGAACAATTTACCACATTATACTAAATTGGCATCACATTCTATAACTGCTCCTTTTTGGGATTCACATCACTATTAAATTCCAGTTTCTCCATCCCTGTGGATTATCACCATTTAAACAAACTTTCATTATGGAATTTCCTTCCCCATATTCCCAGTAATTCTAGAAAAGCATCCTATGCTACTAAACACAAAGGGCTCAACACGGTGAGTAGATATACTACCCATCGAGTCTTTGCTGCCTATAGCAAGAGCATAGACCCATCCTCCATCGAGAGGCTAAACACAGAAAGCACGTGGCATACCCCGCGTGTCTTCACCTCCTTCGGAAAGAGGGTAAGCAAAACCAGCTACCTTGAGCAGTGGGGAAAAGTAAAGCAGATAAACAATCAAACCACCAACATCAAACCATCACATTCATCTCATACCATCATCCTTGGTGTCCTCCCCGACACCCACATGCATAAACCGATGCATCTCGCCACACTAGGCGTCATCTGCTGCCACAACCACAAGTCCCCATGCCTCCACATATCACAACAGTCATCCAGGCTCACATCAAATCACAAGCAGCAGGAAATCAAAGATCACAAAATGGGCTCTCAGCCCTTTAACAAGGCATTCAGCCTTCATACAAGATGAGCACTCAGAGCTCCAAACCACAAGGCATTCAGCCTTACAAGCAAGCGGGTAACTCAGAACAATTTTGAAATTATCGAACTAATGGTTCTTTAATCCATCTTGAATTAACAGATTCATTAACATGCCTCTTTATCTTTAGCCAATTATTTAACAAATAATTCCGGCTTTACGTTCTTTATCAATTTCCATCATGAACGAGCAACAAATTAAAGAAAATCATAGATATCACGTTATCTAGGAAAACATGAGGCAAACCGTTCTCACGATACAAAGTAACAACATGTGATCAACCAATTCCTTTAATCTGGTTCAATTATTTAATTAGGTCAATTTCAATGTGATCCAAAGGACTAAATCATTCTAATTCTACGATTGCACATTCACAATTAGAGAAGCCATGAATCCCCTACCTCGAAGATTTCTTGACGTCCTTTATCCACACAACGGGTCACAGTCCTCTTCTCCTCACGACAGCTGCATCCACCGGAGGATGCCATGGTATGACAGTACCAACCAACCCCAAGAAACCCCATTAGAACCATGGATATTACATGCTAATATGGAAGGAAGAACAAGAGAAGGTGATCCCCGAATGAACGATGATAAAACATACCTTATATGGAAGAACGATCGACACAACATGGTTTCATCAACAGACCAGAACTGATCTAAGTAACGTTTGATTGTGAAACTCCTATGAGAATGATTGCAAGGTTCTAGCGTGTCGTAGATGAGAACCAGGAAGAAGAACAACGAAGAATGATATCTCGTTCCATTTAAAAAAATTTCGAGAGGCGACGGTTTAAGATCTGATTTATTCTCCATTAAAAACGGATCGCATTAACCCATGCGGTTTGACCAAGTAAAAACATCCCGTCCTTAGGAATAATTAATATAGAATTTATGGCCTTTGAATAGGCCTTAAAGTCCTTAAAATAAGGTTTTAAAAATATTTTACGTCAAAGAAAATGTCAAATTTACGAAGCTGGAAACACTGTTCACATACTCAAAATTTGGCAATGTATGGAATCGGTAGCTCTCATGAAGTATAGAAACACTGTTCATTCGTGAAATTTGGCAAAGTATGGAATCGGTAGCTCTTAGGATTCTGGAAACATTGTACAAGTCTACCGATAGAAGTCCACCGATAGAACCTCACCGATAGAAAACACTGTTCAAGTCTACCGATAGAAGTCCACCGATAGAACCTCACCGATAGAAACACTGTTCAAGTCTACCGATAGAAGTCCACCGATAGAACCTCACCGATAGAAACACTATTCACTAAACCTCACCGATAGAAACACTGTTCACTGAACCTCACCGATAGAAACACTGTTCACTGAACCTCACCGATAGAAACACTGTTCACTGAACCTCACCGATAGAAACACTGTTCACAGAACTAGAAATTTGGCAAAGTGTTAGCCAAGCTACTGCTGGACTGCGGCTACCAGTATACCGAGCTATCAGTACGCCGTGGCTACCGGTAAACCCAGCTACCGGTAGGATGCGGCTACCGGTAGACCGAGCTACCGGTAAGCAGAAGCTACCGGTAATCAGGAGCTACCGGTAGACCGAGCTACAGGTAATCAGCAGCTACCGGTAGACCGAGCTACCAGTAGATCGAGCTACCGGTAATCAGCAGCTACTGGTAGATAGAGCTACTTGTAATCAGCAGCTACCAGTAGACCGAGCTACCGGTAATCAGCAGCTACCGGTAGACCGAGCTACCGGTAGGCAGCAGCTGGGGGATAAGTCACCTATACCTCCCGGAACACCTCCAACACCACATTTTCACAATGTAATGGACCAGGGAGGTCCGGGCCATTACATTAGATACCTCTCAAAACATTCTCGTCCTCGAGAATTAAAAAACAACCCAGAAGAAAAGAGGGGTCCGAACAACCACCCCATAAGATACCTCTCAAGGGAAAACCACCATGAGTTGTTCAAAAGCTGGAACAAAACTACGACATCCGAGAGTATGGAAACAAATAATCCATAACCAAACAATTAAAACATAACATTACATCAAAGGTACATAAATAAAACATGAAAGGTCTAACCATAAAGGAAACGTCATTACATGGAAAGAGTCAAACATTAAACAACTCTGGGTACTGACCACGTATCTGTGACTCACGCTCCCAGGTACTCTCCTCCATGCCACCGTGTTGCCACAAGACACGAACTGAGGGGATAGAATGCCCACGCAACACATTCTCCTTGTGGTCTTGGATCTCCATAGGTCGCTCCTCGAAGGTTGCATCATCGTCAATATCGATCTCTCCCCAATCGATAACATGAGATTCATCATGAAGATAACGACGGAGCTGTGATACATGGAATACATCATGTATCCGACTCATCTGAGGGGGAAGTGCTACTCGATACGCCACAGCTCCAACATGAGCTAACACCTCGAAAGGCCCAACAAACCGGGGAGAAAGCTTACTTCCACGACCAAACCTTCGCTGCCCACGACGGGGAGTCACCTTTAGAAACACATGATCCCCAACATTAAACTCTAACGGTCTCCTTCTTTGATCAGCATATGATTTCTGACGATCCTGTGCTGTCTTCATCCTCTCAAAAATCACCTGAACCATCTCTGTTGTATTCTGCACTAGTTCTGGTCTGAGAATTGCTGACTCTCCGACCCCAGTCCTGCACAACGGAGAACGGCATGGCCGACCATACAAGGCTTCAAACGGCGCCATACCGATGGTAGAGTGAAAACTATTATTGTAAGCGAACTCTACCAAGGGTAAGTGCTACACCCATGAACCTCCAAAATCAAGAACACAAGAGTGCAACATGTCTTCAAGAGTCTGGATGGTTCGCTCTATCTGACCATTCGTTTGAGGATGAAAAGCAGTGCTAAGGCATAATTGAGAACCAAAAGCATGCTGGAGACCTCTCCACACCCTGGAGGTAAAACGAGGATCTCGATCAGAAATGATCGTCTTAGGAACTCCGTGAAGCCTCACCACCTCCTCCAGATACTGCCTCGACAAAATATCCACTGATCTCGACTCCTTGATCGCTATGAAGTGGGATGATTTTGTTAAACGATCCACTACCACGCATATAGAATCATGTCCTCCTGGATTTCGAGGTAAACCTGTAACAAAGTCCATTGAGATGTCCTCCCACTTCCACTGAGGAATCTCTAAGTGCTAGAGAAGACCACCAGGAACACGGTGTTCGGCCTTCACCTTCTGGAAGACTAAACATCGAGACACACATTCTGCAACTGTACGCTTCAGCCCAGGCCACCAAAACTGACTCCTCAAGGATCGGTACATCTTCGTCACACCAGGATGTACCGCCAAGGGTGAACTATGGAACTCTCGGAGAACCATCTCGCGCATCGCCAAGGGAACAAAAAGCCTGCCATGATTCAACACACGGTGTTGTTCATCCTCCGACCAACCATCAGGGGCCTCACCACATACAACTCGGTCTCTCCAAACTTCTACCTCTAGGTTACCCAATTGAGACTCTTCCACCTTCTACATCAGGGATGACTGCACCGTCATCTGGAAAAGACAACCTCTACCCCCAACTTCTTCCATATCAAGATGCAAAGATGATAGCTCTTCCATCACTCTCCAAGAATCACCAGATTCACGCACAACATCATTACGTATCTTTCGGCTTAGCGCGTCAGCTACAACATTCCCTTTTCCAGGTGTATACGATATTTCAAAGTCGTATTCCTGCAAGAAATCCATCCACCGACACTGCCTCAAGTTCAAGTCATGTTGGGAGAAAACATACCTCAAACTCTTATCATCGGTGAAAACCACAAAGTGCTCACCAATGAGGTAATGTCTCCACAACTTTAGAGAAAACAACACGGCTGCCAACTCAAGATCATGGGTGGCATAGTTGCATTCATGTGGACGCAACTGCCGTGACCCATAAGAAACAACTGACCTCTGCTGCATGAGAACACAGCCTAGCCCCAGATGTGAAGCATCATAGAAAACATCAAACTGGACTCCCTCCACTGGAAGACAAAGGACAGGAGCACTTACCAACTTCTCCTTGAGATACTGAAAAGCTGTCTGACACTGATCAGTCCATATGAACGCTTGATCCTTCCTGGTCAAAGCTTTCAGAGGAGTCGCAACTCGGGAGAAATTAGCTACAAACCTCCTATAATAGCCTGCGAGACCAAGGAAACTTCGCACCTCTGACACGGTCTTGGGGGCTGGCCAAGACACCACTGCTTCTATCTTCAAAGGATCCACAGCTAATCCCTGTTGGGACACAACATGTTCCAAGAAACGAACTTCTCGAGCCCAGAACTCACACTTGGACAACTTCCCAAACAACTGATGTTGGCGAAAAACTCCCAAAACGGCTCGTAGATGCTTTGCATGCTCCTCTTCAGATGTGGAGTACACAAGGATGTCGTCGATGAAAACCACAACAAACTTGTCCAAGAATTCACGGAACACAACATTCATCAACCCCATGAAAACAGCTGGAGCATTCGTCACGCCGAATGGCATTACAACAAACTCATAATGCCCATGACGACAGCCGAAAGCAGTCTTCGGGATATCCTCATCCTTTACACGCATCTGATGATATCCTGACTGCAAGTCTATCTATGAGAACCAACTTGCACCCTTCAGTTGATCGAATAGGTCATCAATCCTGGGGAGAGGATAGCGGTTCTTTATTGTCACTTTGTTTAACCGACGATAATCAAAACACAACCGCAAACTGCCATCAGCCTTTTTCACAAACAAAACTGGTCCACCCCAGGGTGACACACTTGGCCGAACAAAACCACACTGCAACAGACCGTCGAGCTGAATACGTAGCTCTCGTAACTCAGAATGGGCCATCCTATATGGAGACATAGAGATAGGAGACTCTCCTGGCTGTAGGTCGATCCCAAACTCGATCTCTCGTCGAGGGGGTAAGGATACAACCTCTTCTGGAAAGACGTCAGGGTACTCCTCTACGACCCTAGGAAACACCAACTGTTGAACCTCTGAAGAACTCAGCGTCATCCCAGCCATCAAGGATGATAAGGATGGAACTCGTCTATGACTCATCCGAGGATCTCTCTCACCAACAAACACCACTTTCTCTCCATCTTCATCAAAGAAAACGACATTCTTCCTGTAGCAATCCACAACAGCCTGCACCGAATACAACCAATCCATGCCAAGAATGACATCATATGGTGGTATTTTCAAACATAGGAAATCTCCCCAAGAGCGGTCTTGCCCCAAAACTAGCTCACAGTCTCTACATACTTCAAACAAGTCAGCTCGACCTCCAACTGGCATAGTCAACGCCAAGGGAACTGGAAGTCTCTCTACCTCAAGTCCCAAAGCATGGACAAGGGTAGGTGATTTGAAGGAGAGTGTTTCTCCTGAATCAAACAAGGCATACACCAAGGTAGAAAACAAGAAAACGGTACCTCGAACAACATCTGGCTCGCCTGGGGCTGTTAATGCTTGAGCATGAAGCTGACCACGACCTTATCCACGGCCTCTCTGACCCTGATGACGACCACCACCACAGTCGCGCTCTGCTCTCTGAGGATGGGGAGCGTCATGGGGTTGTCCTCTGCCTTCTCCATCTACCCTTTGGTGATCTAAAACTGGTGCAACCTACTGCTGCTGCCTCGGCTGCAACTGCCTCAACAGAGGAACCTGGAGTGGAGCGCCCGGTGCGAGATGACTGCTCTGAAAAGTCAGGCACTCCCGCTGCTGATGGCCACGACCATCATAAGAAAAACAAGTGCCTGATCCCTTGGAATAGGTCTGAGAGTTTCTGCCTCCGGAGAAACGATATGGGAAGGGCTGGGACCTACCCCCAGGTGAACGAAAACTCTTATGTCCTGAAAACTGGGAACCCTGGACCACAACTCTGCTTCGTGAGGAATCATGACGATTCCCCTCTCGTGACGATCCAGTCCTGGCCAAAGTCCTCTCAACAACCTCTGCCCTCGCCAGCACCTCATGATATGTCTTCAGCATAAATGGGGTGACCTGGCGCTGGATCTCTGGATGCAAAGCCTCCTCAAAATGCATCTCCCTAGCCTCATCATCTGGTAACAGGTCTGATGCATATCGTAGAAGGTTCCTGAAACGGATTCCAAACTCTCGAACACTGGAGCTCCCCTGTCGAAGGGTAAGAAGCTCCTAGCGACTGGATGCCTTCGCAGTCGAAGAAAGAAACTCGACTCTAAACCTGTCTCGAAACACCTCCCACGAGATCCTTGACTCCTCACGATCACCGAGGAACAAGAACCACCACTGCCTCGCTGCTCCACGTAGCATCGTCACAACCAAGGACACCCAGTGTTCCTTCCGAGCACGAATCGAACTGAAGCCTATCTCGATCTCCTCCAACCAGTCTTCTGTGACTGCATCTGAAACGGAGCCCTCATACTTCTGTAGACTCTGGCGCTGAAACTCTCGAAGTGTCTTCCTCCAAGTGTAATCGTCGTCAACCTCTACTCGGCGGCGATCTGCTGGAACAACCTGATGGGCATCTTCTGCGTAAACCTGACGAGGACGTCGACCTGGAGCCATACCTGCAAAATAACAATTGTTACAGCTCCTAAGCCTGGGATATGGAAGACTCAACATTAATTAATTAATTGTTTTGTTTTATTTATTTTAGGTTACCTATCCCAAGGCCTACCCATTCAAACACAAGCGCAAAGAATAATGATGCATGATCCTTTCCTAGGTCTCTACACTGCAACCAGTATCACATTGTTTAGTAGCCATCGTAAGCTTAAAGGTCCGTGCAACAGATCATAGGGGGCCCTAAACGCCTATGTCTCTGCCGGTCTCCAGTGTTTAACCTACTTTCTAAACATGAATGACACTGTTTCCCTACCATCCCATGCATCCTCACCTGTACCTAACTCCAAACTCCATCCTATCCCTCAACCAGACCTCTGATACCACTCTGTCACGACCCCCTCCCCACAAAGTGTACCCCTCCTGGGCCGGCAATGTGAGAAGGGAGATAATGACCCCCGAGTCCTGCCTCCAGTAGGCCCCGTGTTGGCGACTAGCACCGAGGGTATAATACACACACAAATGGGAGGCATTTCCCTCTAAGAGAACACATGCAGAAGAGAGAGATAGAATAGACTCCAACCAACTCCAACTCATAACTGAAATATAAAATAAACCCAAGTACATATATGAAATGTCATGCAAAAGTACTACAACTGAAAGGGAAAACTAAAAGTACCAAAAATAAAGTAAAATGGCAGCGACCACAAGCCCGAACAGCTCCTCCTCCAACCTCAAGATAGTAGTAACCAGCTTGATCTCCAACCTGCTCCAAGTGGCCTGAAAAGCAGTTTATATATACATAGGGTGAGTATAACAGTATACTCAGTAGGATCCTCCTCAAGCCTCTCTTGAAGAAGTAAAGAAAGCATGCTAAAACCCAGTGAACAACAAGTGAAACTAACTCGTTACCTAAACAGTTATACTAAGTTCCCAACCTCACCATGGCTACTCTCACCAAGTAAAACATACAAGAATGTAGCATATAGCATAGAATATCAAGGGTACCCAGCTACTACTTCCCCACTAGTTTGCCGCTTTTCCCCAACGACATACGTCCCGTGCATCTCTATCCAAAGGCTTGCCCGCAGACACCTGGGCTATGCTCCACAATCTGCACCTCGTGCACCACATAGGCTTGCCTACAGACACCTGGGCGAAGCACCACACCGTCCTCACAACTAAAGGTAACCAGGTAGTTTCTGGGAGCCACCACAGCTCGCATAACGTGTATCATATGTCAGGTATAATACCTCAAGACATTACAGCCCATACTCCGAGTAAGGATCCTCAAGCCATCACAGCCTATACACGTTACACCTATAGTATTCCATAGGGTACTATATCCAGAATATATGCGTGTGAATAACCACAAGCCATTACAGCCCTCTACACACATATATGGGGTAACTAACCGCTTGCCTCATGGAACAAGTATCTACCAAGAGAATAGAGCAGGGCCAAAGGGGGTAGTCATCCATTCAACCTCCCATCAGAATGTTGGGGAAAACACCCCCCCAAGGCTTAGAATCCCAGGGGTGTCAGTTGCCCTTACCGACAGGGTGGAGTAGCGTATAGAAACAAAAAAATTACAGAATATATATAACTCACAACCACACTATGGGCATTACCTAGTCATAGGCACAACTACAGCTAACGTCTCTCAGACTCCAGGCTGCTACTTCTAAGACTAGGTATCCTATGAGCACCCAACCATTTGAAGAGCTTTATTAGATTACTCCATTCTCATTTTATCAGTTCCATTGTATGTTAATTAATTCTTTAAACATTAATTAACCATGAACAATTTACCACATTAAACTAAATTGACATCACATTCATGAACTGCTCCTTTTTAGGATTCATATCAATAATAAATTCCAGTTTCCCCATCCCCGTGGATTATCACCATTTAAACAAACTTTCATTATGGAATTACCTTCCCCATATTCCCAGGCATTCTAGAAAAGCATCCTATTCTACTAAACACAAAGGGCTCAACACGGTGAGTAGATATACTACCCATCGAGTCTTTGCCGCCTATAGCAAGAGCATAGACCCATCCTCCATCGAGAGGCTAAACACAGAATGCACGTGGCATACCCCGCGTGTCTTCGCCTCCTTCGGAAAGAGGGTAAGCAGAACCAGCTGCCTTGAGCAGTGGGGAAAAGTAAAGCAGATAAACAATCAAACCACCAACATCAAACCATCACATTCATCTCATACCATCATCCTTGGTGTCCTCCCCGACACCCACATGCATAAACCGATGCATCTTGCCACACTAGGTGTCATCTGCTGCCACAACCACAAGTCCCCATGCCTCCACATATCACAACAGCCATCCATGCTCAAATCAAATCACAAGAAACAGGAAATCAAAGATCACAAAATGGGCTCTCGGCCCTCTAACAAGGCATTCAGCCTTCATACAAGATGAGCACTCCGAGATCCAAACCACAAGGCATTCATCCTTACAAGCAAGCAGGTAACTCAGAACCCTTTTGAAATTATCGAACTAATAGTTCTTTAATCCATCTTGAATTAAGAGATTCATTAACATGACTCTTTATCATTTGCCAATTATTTAACAAATAATTCCGTCCTTACGTTCTTTATCAATTTCCATCATGAACGAGCAACAAATTAATGAAAATCATAGATATTACTCTATCTAGGAAAACATGAGGCAAACCGTTCTCACGGTACAAAGTAACAACATGGGATCAACCAATTCCTTTAATCCCGTTCAAGTATTTAAATAGGTCAATTTCATTTTGATCCAAAGGAATAAATCATTCTAATTCTACGATTGCACATACACAATTAGAGAAGCCATGAATCCCCTACCTCGAAGAGTTCTTGACATCCTTTATCTACAAAACAGGTCACAGTCCTCTTCTCCTCACGACAGCTGCATCGACCAGAGGATGCCACGGTTTGACATTACCAACCAACCCCAAGAAAACCCATTAGAACCATGGATATTGCGTGCTAATATGGAAGGAAGATCAAGAGAAGGTGATCCCCGAAGGAACGATGATAAAACATATCTTATATGGAAGAACGATCGACACAACTTGGTTGCATCAACATACCACAACTGATCTGAGTAACGTTTGATTGTGAAACTCCTACGAGAATGATTGCAAGGTTCTAGCGTCTCGTAGATGAGAACCAGGAAGAAGAACAACGAAGAATGATATCTCGTTCCTTTTAAAAAAAATTCGAGAGGCGACGGTTTAAGATCCGATTTATTCTCCATTAAAAACGGATCGCATTAACCCACGCAGTTTGACCAAGTAAAAACATCCCGGCCTTAGGAATAATTAATATAGAATTTATGGCCTTTGAATCGTCCATAAAGTCCTTAAAATAAGGTTTTAGAAATATTTTACGTCAAAGAAAATGTCAAATTTACGAAGCTGGAAACACTATTCACATAATCAAAATTTGGCAAATTATGGAATCGGTAGCTCTCATGAAGTCTGGAAACACTGTTCATTCGTGAAATTTGGCAAAGTATGGAATCGGTAGCTCTAAGGATTCTAGAAACACTGTACAAGTCTACCGATAGAAGTCCACCGATAGAACCTCACTGATAGAAAACACTGTTCAAGTCTACCGATAGAAGTCCACCGATAGAACCTCACCGATAGAAACACTGTTCAAGTCTACCGATAGAAGTCCACTGATAGAACCTCACCGATAGAACCAATGTTCACTGAACCTCACCGATAGAAACACTGTTCACTGAACTAGAAATTTGGAAAAGTGTTAGCCGAGCTACTGCTAGACTGCGGCTACCAGTATACCGAGCTATCAGTACGCCGTGGCTACCGGTAAACCCAGCTACCGGTAGACCGAGCTACCGGTAAGCAGCAGCTACCGGTAGACCGAGCTACCGGTAATCAGCAGCTACCGGTAGACCGAGCTACCGGTAATCAGCAGCTACAGGTAGACCGAGCTACCGGTAATCAGCAGCTATCGGTAGACCGAGCTACCGGTAATCAGCAGCTACCTGTAGACCGAGCTACCGGTAATCAGCAGCTACCGGTAGACCGAGCTACCGGTAATCAGCAGCTACCGGTAGATTGAGCTACCGGTAGGCATCAACTGGGGGATAAGTCACCTTGACCTCCCGGAACACCTCCAACACCACATTTTCACAAAGTAATGGTCCAGGGAGGTCCGGGCCATTACAGTTACATTGAAATATAACTGTGAGGGTTACAAATTATAAGGTAGTCGAGAGGGTTACAAGATTATGTATGTAATTATCTAAGATAACTTTATTCTTTTATTTATGTTTATTATGTTTTGTGTAAATCTTGTGTAAATATCATGTTTAACAAGGTTAGTTCATATGAGTGACAAGTATGTCTTTTTGAAAATGATTTCTTAAGTTTAAATATATTCATAGACTAATGTTTTCTTTCCTTTATATTATATCCCTTACAAGGATTTCTGTGCCCATCCCATCTTTTTAAATGATTTCAACATGTAATAGGGATGTGTAAGACAAATATGTAATCCAAGTTAAATTTTATGAAGATTTGTCAAAGAAAATTTTTTTATTTGAAAAGTTTTAAATTTTAAAAGAAATTGATAATGTTTTTTTGGTATCTTATCTAAATTATTGTTTAATGTTATGTATGTAGTATATACCTATTATTTAAAAATATAATCTTGAAAATCTCCTCAATGTGAAAGGAAGCGAGTTATTGACTAATATTCTAGATTATGTAATGTAATAAGGTTGGGTCTTTATCCTTGGTATGAGAATACGGTTTAGATAACTCTAGAGAATATGATGATGTTAAATGAATACCATAAATTATTTTTAATCTGTGGTTAATTTGAAATGTTATAGAGTTTAAATATTACCATGCTTCTTTGACTATGATATGTTTATTCAAAATGGTTTACAGTAGAAGGAACATGGAATATGAAGTGGAAAGGTACTGATAGTGTTGAGCAATGTATTGTTTTCAAACAATTCAAAATAATGTTTTTTTAAAGGGGGAGATTATTTTAAATAATACTCTGTCTCTTTATGATGATTTTGATGCTACAAATACCCTTAAATATTTACTAATTATTTCATTGAGTATTTTGCAGGAATTTATTTTATTTATTTATTTCATACAACAAGATTTCATACTTCATTTATTCCGAGATCAATTTTAGCGTTTTCTGGAATCACTGTAGCGCAAGATCAATTTTAGCGTGTTCTGGAATCACTGTAGCGTGAGATCAATTTTAGTGCGTACTGGAATCACTGTTCATACCCTACGTTGATGAACGTAACGTATGGACGAAAAGTTTACCTTTTATGTTATTTTGAAACGTATGGTTAATGAACCTTACGTTGTTGAAAAGTATTGAAGAAGAACATTACGTTTGGAAGGAACCATACGTTTTCGTTGTTGGACAAGTATGGAAGAGAAACCGTATGTTAGTTTTCAGTGTTGAGTTTGTTTCTCAAAAGTATGGATCATCAACCTTACTTTTATAATCAACCGTACGTTCTTTGGAGAGTTGAAGAAAGACAAAGTATGGATGATCAACCCTACGTTTGAATGCTGAAGAGAAAGTATGTATGTTCAACCTTACGTTTGTGAAACTTACGTTTGTGAACCTTACGTTTGTGAACCCTACGTTTGGAGCCACGTCATCAACCCTACGTTTGGCTTCGGGATATTTTTGACAGACGATGTTTTCTTTTGCATTGGTCAAACAAGCGGTTTATTAAGTGGATTTCGAGCCGATTCTTAAGTACGACTTTGACTGAATCAAAGACGATTTACAATGGATTAATGATTGATTTAAACGGAGCTTTTTGTGCCGATTCTTCAGGGGAGTTACAACGGCTCTGTTATTTCATTTAATATCTCGAATCTAAAGGATATTTTTATGGATCTATTTATGCGGAAGAATTTCTCAGATTTGAATATATATGTTCTATCTTGGAAACTTCGGATTTTATATATATACACAGAAAAGTGTGTGAAAGGTGTATATTGATCTTTTAACGAGCAAGAAACAGAGACTGTGAAAAGGCGTTCTTTTCTGGTGATCGAGAAGAAGTGTAAAACCTTTATTACCGAAGGAAGATCTTGATAGCAGATTCACGTGTTCTACATCGACTATCTGTTGTGAATCTACTGCTGCTGAAGTTGTGAAGTTTCTGGTAATATCTATTGCAATTGGATCGACTCAGAACTGTTTTGATTACAAATAATTATTTTCTGAAGACAACGATCTATCTACTGTCAATTTCTTTCTGTTGCAATTGTGAAGAACAACTGGAGAAGTGTTTTCTTTATCGAAACCCTTTTTATTTTTGAGTGATCAGCTTCTCGTTCTAAGCTGTGTGGGTTCGTGTTTGAACCAGGAAGGCTGTGTCTGCCTGAAACTTGTAAAGGTGTCAACTGCCTGTACTCAGTTGTGAACAGGTCTGTGGAAACGAGGACCAGATAGTGAAAATCGCCAAGCTCGTGGATTTGAGCATTGGTGGAGTGGACTAGGGGCCTTCTGTTCCCCGAACCACTATACATCCGTGTGTTCATGCTTTTACTTTTTCCGCTGCATATTTAATCGAGCAAAAGCATAGTGGACAGAATTTGTCTAAATTGAAGAGATTATAATAATTTTGAAAAGACACAATTCACCCCCCCTCTTGTGTGTAATCCGTAGATTCAGATCCAACAATTGGTATCAGAGGAGGAGCTTCTTATTTTTAAAGTCTTATCAAGCTAGAAGTATTTAAAGATTATACATAGTGTATCATGGCTGATATGAGAGAGGGAATGTCAATGGTCAGAGCACCTTACTTTAATGGAGATAATTATGGCTGCTGGAAATCATGTATGATTATTTATCTGAAAAATCTTGGTTACAAAGTCTATTCAAAGATTCTGACTCCCTATGAAATTCCTGAAAATCCCGATACATGGAGTGCTGCTACAGAGGCTGAGTATGACATAAATTCAAAAGCTATGAATGCAATCATCTATGGTCTAGGACCAGATGAATTTAACAGAGTATCTCATTGCCCGACTGCATATGAAATCTGGCAAACAATAGCTGTTGCTTATGAAGGAACAGATAATGTAAGACAGATGAGATATGCAACTGCTAAGTTAAAATTCGATACTTTCAGAATGATTGAAGGAGAGAGCATCACTTAGATGAATGGAAGATTGACAGAAATTGTCAATAATATAACAGCTCTAGGAGAACCAATCAAGCAGGCTGATCAAGCATTGAAGGTACTGAGAGTACTTTCTACTCGATGGAATGGAATCTCTGCAGCAATCAGACAATCAACTTCTGTTAAAGATCTAACTATGAGAGAACCGATTGGTACATTGATGATGTACGAAGCTGAAATGCAAGATGAGGTAAATGAGCATAAAGTCTACATAAAAAGGGAAAATACTGCTTTGAAAGTGACTTCTCAACAAAAGGATAGAAAGATGAAGAACAGAGAAGTAAGTGCTAAATCAGAAAGCTCTGATTCTTCAAATTCGGACGAAGAACTGGCTCAGCTAGCCAGAAAATTCAGAAAGTTCTATAGTAAGAAGAAAGACTTCAAGAAATCCTTCAAAAAGGATAGCAAGGAACTGAGTTGTTATGAATGCAAAAAGATGGGACATATCAGACCGGATTGCCCAAAATTGAAAGATGCAAAGAAGAAGAAATTCTTCAAAAGAGATGATTATGAGCAGAAAGACAAGAAAGCTATGAAAGATACTTGGAGTGTTTCTGAAGACTCAAGTAATTCTTCTGAATCAAGCTCAGAGAATGAGGAAGCCAATTTAAAAGCAAATATGTGTTTCATGGCTGAAACTGATGAGGTACACTCATACTACTCCTCTGACTCAAATAATGAATCAAACTCTGAAACAAGCTTCTCAAATAAAAAACTTGCAGCTTACTGCAATATGCTTGAAGAAAGGTATGACTCATTATTTAAAAAATATAAATCTATAAAGAACTTGAATAAAGCTATTTCAGATGAGAGAAATACTTTGCTAAAACAACATAAGGAATTAATTGACAAATACAACTCTGTTGACTCAAATAAAATTAATTTTGAATCAAAAATAAAAACTCTACAGGATGAAGTAGAATCTTATAAAAAGGATGCTTTAGTTTTTACGAAAGGAGAAAACGTCTTAAATGAGATACTTGGAAAAACTGTAATTAAAAAGGAAAGGTTTGGAATTGGAAGTAAAGGAGAAAAACCTAAGTTATACAAAAATTATTTTGTTCCTAGCACTAAACAGGTTATTTGTAACTACTGTGGAACAAAAGGTCATATAGCTAAAAACTGTTTTCTAAGAAAACCTCAAATATGTGGAATTAAGAAAGCTTATATTTCCAATGATCTATATGATTCAATCAATTTTAAGAAATCAAAGCAAATCTGGATACCCAGATCACTGCTTGCTAACACTCCTGGACCCAACAAAATATGGGTACCAAAGCAATTTGTTTAAATGTCTTTGCAGGTAGCAGGTCGCCAATGAAAGAAAGAAATATGGTATATGGACAGTGGCTTCTCAAGACACATGAGTGGAACTTCAGCTAATTTCTCTTCTCTTACTCGAAAGGAAGGAGGACTTGTCACCTTTGGTGACAATGCCAAAGGAAAGATTATTGGTATTGGAACAGTTGGAGATCCAGAGACAGTCTCAATCAACAAAGTACTTTATGTACAAGGGTTAAAACACAATCTGATAAGTATCTCTCAACTATGTGATGATGGATACACTGTTGATTTTACTAACAATAGTTGTACTATTTCTAAAGATAAACTGTTTAAGTTTAGAGCACCCAGAACTGATAATGTTTATACTTTGGATTTGTATTCCTTGTGTAAACAACAAGTAAACTGCTTAACTGCTAATATAAGTGAATCCTGGATCTGGCGTAGAAGACTTGGTCATTGCAATATATATGCTTTATAGAAATTATCTAAGAAACATCTAGTTTCTGATTTTCCTAGTCTCAAATTTGAAAATGACAGATTCTGTGATGCATGTCAGCTTGGCAAGCAACACAAATCATCATTCAAATCTGTTAATAAAGTTGCTACAACTAAGCCTCTAGAACTTATCCATATGGATTTGTTTGGACCTTCAAGAGTAGCAAGTTTAGCTGGTAAATTGTATGTTTATGTATTAGTTGATGATTATTCTAGATTTACTTGGATTTTCTTTTAGAAATATAAAAGTGAAGCTTTTAGTTTATTTGAAGGTTTTTGTAAATCTATTCAAAATGAAAAAGGTTTTAATATAATCTCATTGAGAAGTGATCATGGTGGAGAATTTGAGAACCAGGAATTTAATTCCTTTTGCTCAAACATGGGTATTAAACACACCTTCTCTGCTCCAAGAACACCTCAACAAAATGGGATTGTAGAAAGAAGAAATAGAACTATTCAAGAAATGGCTAGAACTATGTTAAATGAATATAGCCTACCTATATATTTCTGGGCAGAAGCTGTTAATACAGCTTGTTATATAATGAATAGAATTTTAATAAGACCTATTTTGAAAAAGACACCCTATGAACTATGGAATAACAGAAAACCTAAATTAAATTACTTTAAAGTTTTTGGATGCAAGGTTTACATCTTAAATACCAAAGATAATCTTGGTAAATTTGATCCAAAATCTGATAAAGGTATTTTCTTAGGATATTCTGCAACCTCCAAAGCTTATAGAGTCTATAATAAAAAGTCAAGGATTGTTGAAGAATCAGTTCATGTGAAATTTGATGAATCTGATCATTTTGAGAAAAGGATAGAACAAATAGATGAACCTGATTCTAATGAAAACATGAGACCTGAGAATTTAAAGAATGATTTTGAAAATGATATAAAAGAAATTCAGTCCAGTTCAGAAGAACATGATACTGAAGAACCTTTGAATGTAATGCCTAGATAGTCTAGAACCTTAAAAAATCACCCTTTAGAATCTGTGATAGGTGACTTAGAGAATGGTATTCAAACAAGAAGAAACTTTGGAAACATAGTTGAATTCTCTTCTTTCCTATCCCAACAAGAACCTAAGACCATAGAAGAAGCCTTAGATGATGAGAGCTGGGTAATAGCAATGCAGGATGAATTGAACCAGTTCAAGAGAAATAAGGTTTGGGAATTAGTTGAAAGACCACATGATTATCCAGTAATAAGAACTAAATGGGTCTTTAGGAATAAACATGATGATCAAGGGATAATAACTAGAAATAAAGCAAGATTAGTAGCTAAAGGATATAATCAAGAAGAAGGAATAGATTATGATGAGACCTTTGCAAATGTAGCCAGGTTAGAAGCCATTAGAATTCTTTTAGCCTATGCATCTTATATGATTTTTAAATTATTTCAGATGGATGTTAAATCTGCCTTTTTAAATGGTTATTTAATGGAGGAAGTTTATGTTGAGAAACCTCATGGTTTTGAAAATTCTCAAAAACCAGATTCTGTTTTCAAACTTACTAAAGTTCTTTATGGCCTTAAACAAGCACCTAGAGCTTGGTATAAAAGACTAAGTTCTATTCTTTTGAAAAATGATTTTACTGTTGGACTAGCAGATCCAACACTCTTTAAGAAAACTGTGAAAAATAATGTTTTGTTGGTTCAAATTTATGTTGATGATGTAATTTTTGGATCGACCAATAAAATTCTTTGTCATGAATTTTCAGAATTAATGCAAAAAGAATATGAAATGAGTATGATGGGAGAATTAAATTTCTTTTTGGGTCTTCAAATATTTCAAAAAGATTTTGGAAATGTTTTAAATCAATGCAAATACATTACTGATTTACTTAAGAAATTTGGACTTGAAAACATCAAGACATTTAAAACTCCTATGTGTACTAATATAAAACTTGATTTGGATGAAACTGGAAAATCAGTGGACAACAAGTTATTTAGAGGTATGATTGGTAGTTTGTTATATCTTACTGCTAGTAGACCAGATATAATGTATTCAGTATGTCTTTGTGCTCGATTTCAATCAAATCCCAAAGAATCCCATTTAACTGCTGTTAATAGAATTTTTAGATATTTAAAAGGTACTATTTATCAATCTCTGCTTTATCCAAAAACCTCTGATTTTAATTTAATTTCATATTCAGATGCTGACTTTGGAAGCTGTAGATTAGATAGGAAGAGTACTTCAGGAACATGTCACTTTTTAGGAAAATCTTTAGTATCATGGTCTAGTAAGAAACAACACTCAGTTGCCCTGTCAACAGCCGAGGCAGAATATGTGTCTGCAGGTAGTTGCTGTGCACAGGTGTTGTGGATGAAAAACACTCTTATGGACTTTGGATTAAATTTCAATAATGCACCTATTTTATGTGATAATACTAGTGCAATTAATATTTCAAAAAATCCTATTAGTCATTCTAGAACTAAGCACATTGATATAAGACATCACTTTTTAAGAGATCATGTGTTTAAAAAGGATATATTTTTAGAATTTGTAAATACAGAAAATCAATTAGCAGATATTTTTACTAAACCACTTCCCACGGCAAGGTTTGAATTTATTAAGGGGGAGTTAGGTTTATTTAATTTTAAATAGTTTTTTTTAAATCTTATTCTGTTTTCGAATTCTGCTTAATTTCTATTTCCCGCTATAAGTAATTTTATTTTGTTTTAAATAAAAGTAATGATTAGTGATTACACGGGAATCAAGGCTGTCAGAACCGTTTCACCTTCTAAACTGTTTCACCTTTTTCGGAAACCCTTTCTAAAACCTAGAACCGCACATCTGCTCCAAAACCCTTTTCTGAATCTTCAAACCCTAAACTTACGAACCTTCAGAAATCGTTGTTGAAATGGCAAAGACTAAGCGTCCAGATGAAGCTGAGAGCAGTGCTGCAAAGAAACCTAAAGTAGTTGTTCGGAAAATACTGCAAGGTAAAGTCATCGATTTAGAATGGCTGTTTGAAACTAATTTACTGTTGAAGCAAGCGTTGTCGTTTCAAAGCCTTGAGCAAGCTTTTAATAGTGAAAATTCTGAGTTTCTTTATGAGGCAGAAATGAGACATTTCATTAGAACTGTTCAGTTTAGCCTTGGAGATACGGAGGATAGTTTATTGGCTCAAATAGAGGATAAGGACTTTTCCATATCATCTGTCGAGATAAGTCAAATTCTTAACTGCCCTCATGAAGGAGTTTTTCATTTCGATTTACGGAATATTGGAGATTCTGTACATAAGTCTGAAGACATTATGTCTTTTCTGTTTGGAACCAGAGTGATAAAGAAGATGTTTATTAAAGATTTGGAGCCCGATCAGAAAATCTTGGTAAAATTTGTTCAGACTGGTTTAGCACCAAGGATGGCTGAGATGGAGAAAATCCTATACCCTGACATGTACATAATGTATCTTCTGATGTGTGATATTAAGTTTAATTTTCCTCGGTTTATGATAAGATATTTGAATTACTGCTGTCAGAGTGAAGCAAGAATGACCTTTTTCCCTTATGGAAGGTTCATTTCATTGTTTTTGTTTAAAATAGGAATGATCATATTGGTAGATGCTGGGGTGAAATGTCACCACAGTAATGTTTTTAATGCTGGAACCTTGAGGAAAGTAGGATACTTCTGGAGCACAATTAAAGGAAAACTCTTACCTGTTGGAGCTGAGGAAGACTCGGAGAGTGCTCAGGCTCAACCGGCTAAGTCCAAGGAGGGACAAGCAGAATCAAGGGTTAGTACAGTGGCAAGGAGAATTTGTTTTGAGATGGAGGAAGTTGAGGAAGAGAGAAGTCAAGAAGGACTTCAATCTAAAAGGAAGAGGTCAATTGATGAAGAAATTATCTCTCCTGCCTTGAAATCCTCTGAACCGGTAATTTCTTATTCATTTGTGAGAGAAGCTGTTGTGGAGCAGACTGCACCGATAGAGGAATCAGCAGCTCAACCGGAAATCCAAAAAGAACCTCAATCTGCTGCTGTGGCTGTTGAAAATGTAATACAACAAGAACAACCTATGGAGGCAGTGCCTGGTGAAGAAGTGGCCCGACCTCAAGGTTTACATGAAAATATTGTTCTTGACCAATCAGTAGAAGTCAGAGAGACTACTGTTCGTGATGAACATACTTCTGAAGCTAATACAGAAGTACTTCAGGAAGATTTTTCAGTGGAAGAGTTTCAGGCTTCAAAAGCTAGTTCAGTGGATCATCCTTGTCAGGACAAGGACAAAGAACAGTCAGATGCAGATTCTTTACCACTTTCCATGCCTCATCAACCTATTTCTGGACATGAGAATAGAGCACAGGGTGCCCCTGATTCGAGAAAAGAAGAAGTTGTTGAGCTGTACAAGCGTATCTCTCAGTTAGAACCTGAGAATGTTAGTCTCAGAAATTCTCTGAACTTAGAGCAGTTGAAGTTTCAGAAGATGAAAGAATCTACTGTTTCAAGACAGGAAGTAGATTTGTTTAAGACTGATATGTTGCATGCTGTTGATCAGTTAAAATCAGAGATGGTAAAGAAAGATGATATGTCTGAGTTTAAGATTTACATGGAGAATAAATTTGAGTCTGTTGCAAACAGTGCTGTGAGTGGATCAGGCTCTTCACCTGATTTGATTCGGAGATTTCAAGCAATTACAGGAGCACTAAGCAATATGAGTGACAGATTACACGATCTTCAGTGTAATAGTGCCCCTTTGTCAGTTTTGCTAGATAATCAGAAATTTTTAGTGGATCAGTTGACATCTGGAGAGCAACCGATTAGGATTCTTTTGAATCAGTTATCAGAAAAGCTGGCTCTTTTTGTTGAAAAAGAAGAAAGAATGCATGAGTTTTTCAGAGTTAATTTGATTGAAGATATTCATATGACTCAAGAGAACAGAGATCTTATCATCAAGTTAGGAGATGGGATGATGAAGAGGCTCAGAGAACAGTTTACAGAGATCAAGACCGTGATTCATAGGAGATAGACACCTTTTTTTTCCCTGTCTTATCCATGAACCTTGATTCCTCTGTATATCACAATCGTTTATATATATAACAGCTTGTGAATGAAAATTCTTTTCTTTTCTTTTTTGTTTTGTTGTTTATTGATTTATGACTAAGTTAGCCAGTATAACAAATTCACTTATTCATACACAGTTAATTGTAGCATTTACTTATAGTTCAGTGCAATATTGAATGTGTTCAAATCCGTAATTTTTCATTCTTTTTGATATCACAAAAAGGGGGAGAATTTGGATAAACACAACATTTAAATTCATTTGTTTCCTATGAAGGAATTTGGATATATATGACATTTATCTTTTATCTTTTTTTTCGCTGAAAATTTATTTTTATGGGGGAGAAATTTTATTATAGTTAAATATTGTTTTAATCCTTTCAGAGTTCTAAAATTTTAAAGATTGCAATTAAATTAGTTCTATTATTTTATGGGTTTTGTGATCATCAAAAAGGGGGAGATTGTTGAGCAATTTATTGTTTTCAAACAATTCAAAATAATGTTTTTTAAAGGGGGAGATTATTTTAAATAATACTCTGTCTCTTTATGATGATTTTGATGCTCAAAAATACCCTTAATTATTTACTAATTATTTCGTTGAGTATTTTGCAGGAATTTATTTTATTTATTTATTTCATACAACGAGATTTCATACTTCATTTATTCCGAGATCAATTTTAGCGTGTTCTGGAATCACTGTAGCGCAAGATCAATTTTAGCATGTTCTGGAATCACTGTAGCGCGAGATCAATTTTAGTGCGTACTGGAATCACTGTTCATACCCTACGTTGATGAACGTAACGTATGGATGAAAAGTTTACCTTTTATGTTATTTTGAAACGTATGGTTAATGAACCTTACGTTGTTGAAAAGTATTGAATAAGAACATTACGTTTGGAAGGAACCTTACGTTTTCGTTGTTGGACAAGTATGGAAGAGAAACCGTACGTTAGTTTTCAGTGTTGAGTTTGTTTCTCAAAAGTATGGATCATCAAACTTACTTTTATAATAAACCGTACGTTCTTTGGAGAGTTGAAGCAAGACAAAGTATGGATGATCAACCCTACGTTTTAATGCTGAAGAGATAGTATGTATGTTCAACCTTACGTTTGTGAACCTTACGTTTGTGAACCTTACGTTTGTAAACCCTACGTTTGGAGCCACGTCATCAACCCTACGTTTGGCGTCAGGATATTTTTGACAGACGATGTTTTCTTTTGCATTGGTCAAACATGCGGTTTATTAAGCGGATTTCGAGCCGATTCTTAAGTATGACATTGACTGAATCAAAGACGATTTACAACGGATTAATGATTGATTTAAACGGAGCTTTTTGTGCCGATTCTTCAGGGGAGTTACAACGGCTCTGTTATTTCATTTAATATCGCGAATCTAAAGGAGATTTTTATGGATCTATTTATGCAGAAGAATTTCTCAGATTTGAATATATATGTTCTATCTTGGAAACTTCGGATTTTATATATATACACAGAAAAGTGTGTGAATGGTGTAGATTGATCTTTTAACGAGCAAGAAACATAGACTGTGAAAAGGCGTTCTTTTCTGGTGATCGAGAAGAAGTGTAAAACCTTTATTACCGAAGGAAGATCTTGATAGCAGATTCACGTGTTCTACATCGACTATCTGTTGTGAATCTACTGCTGCTGAAGTTGTGAAGTTTCTGGTAATATCTATTGCAACTGGATCGACTCAGAACAGTTTTGATTACAGATCTTTATTTTCTGAAGACAACGATCTATCTACTGTCAATTGCTTTCTGTTGAAATTGTGAAGAACAACTGGAGAAGTGTTTTCTTTATCAAAACCCTTTTTATTTTTGAGTGATCAAATTCTCGTTCTAAGCTGTGTGGGTTCGTGTTTGAACCAGGAAGGCTGTGTTTGCCTGAAACTTGTAAAGGTGTCAACTGCCTGTACTCAGTTGTGAACAGGTCTGTGGAAACGAGGACCAGATAGTGAAAATCGCCAAGCTCGTGGATTTGAGCGTTGGTGGAGTGGACTAGGGGCCTTCTGTTCCCCGAACCACTATACATCCGTGTGTTCATGCTTTTACTTTTTCCGCTGCATATTTAATCGAGCAAAAGCATAGTGGACAGAATTTGTCTAAATTGAAGAGATTATAATAATTTTGAAAAGACACAATTCACCCCCCTCTTGTGTGTAATCCGTAGATTCAGATCCAACAGATAGAACTATATCCTTTCTAATATTTAGTTTGGAATGATATGGATTAGAATTGACCAGTTTGTGAAATTAATAGATTAGCTGACACAAATAATAAAGGTTGGTGGCATCCATGCATGACAATAACCATAACTACCACAAATTAACATGACGATAGTGTAACATCTTATGAGGCACAACCTCCCACATTCAGTCGATCTTATAACACAGTAGTGGCTAAAGGATAGAAAACATTCGCTGAAATTATATTTGATATTATGGGATATTTAGATAAACAAAAGGTAATCCTTACTATATATCATTTTGAAGGTGACGATAGTCAGTGGTGGTTAATGGTTATGAATATCGAGGATAAATAAGAGATTGAAGACTTATAGTGGGATTAATTTAAAAGTATTTTCCATTAATAATATTATCCAATGGTAGTTCAATATATATTGAAGAATAAATTATATTTTTGAAGAAGAATGAGAATGTTTTAGTGATATTGTAAGAATCAAACTTCACTAGATTGGCGAGGTATACCCCAAAACATAATTTGGATCATGATAGAAAAATAAATAATTTTTACTTAGGATTGAAGGCACATTTTTGAAAGCAATTGTCTTACATTGAGTTAAATGTTTATGAGAAACATGTCTATATACTGAGAGGTTATAAATGAAATTTTATAAAGATCACCTGAACATTTAGAAAAAATTATAATAAGTGGTTTAAAGGAAATTAATGGGTATGAATCAATCAAAAAAATAATATGTTTAGAATGTCCAGTTTGAATTTTGTGAAAAGTGTGGTAAAAGGCACCATAGGGAATGACTTACCAATAATGGGAAGTGTTTTAAATGGGTTAAGTTGGATATTATGGCCCAATGTTGTAATAAAAATGAACATAAGCATAATCCTGATAAGAAAACTTTAAAGTGTTGAAAATGTGGTGATATTGGTCATTATGAAAATGTCTTCCCAATGAGAGATCTGAATGATAGAATGAATCTAGAATACCAGAATAATGGTGCAATGAGATCCTTTGAGACTACGTCACTAGACGTCAGCCATCCATTGAAGTTGTATCAGGTACCTTGTTCGATTAGTCAAATTTGAGAAATGTTTTGTTTGTTATGGGGTCAACACATTCCGTTAATTCTAAATAATATTCAATTAAATTGAAAATATGACATTATCAAATGAGACTGAAACATATGGTGAAATCTCCAGGGAAATGTTACAGTAAAAAGGAATTCTAAAAATCATCCTATTACTTTATAAGGATTGAACATACCTAAAACCCTTGTTGTTTTGCCTTAGTAGAGTTTGATGTTATTAAGGATATATATTAGCATTATATTTACCATTATAATATTTATTAAAGATCTAATGAAGTTGTTTTAAATAATTTTTTTGATTTTTTATATATGAATGAAACCACACAATTGATTACATATAATAAAGATGACAAACTGTTGAATGTTATAAATGAAAGTTATCTTTCTCATATTTTTGAAAACTAGGGAACTATTTATATTAGTCATGACCAGGGGTAAATAAATATATTGATGTCTTTTATGATGAGTTACTTGGTGTTATAATATATTGGGAAGTTTAATTCACAATTAGCATCATTCTTGAGGCTAATTCAATTTCAAAATCCCCTTATCTAATGGCTCAAATTAAACTTATAGAATTGAAAAATTATTTGTAGGAGTTTCTTGATAAATGAATCATTAATCTTACCACTTCAACATGGGGTTCTCAGATATTTTTAGTTATAAATATTGAAGGTTCCATGAGACTATGGATTGATTATAAATAGTTGAATAAAATCACTTTTAAAAACAGTTATAATTTTCCTCATATTGATTACTTCTTTAATCAGTTCCACATAGTATAATATTTCTAAAGGGTGACCTAAGGTCAATGTACCATCATTTTAATGTAAAGAAGCAGACATCCCTAAGAATATGTTTTGTAATAGATATAAGAATTATTAATTTGTAGATATACCATTTGGATTAACTTATGCACCAGTTGTACTCAAGGATCATATTAATATGATATTTCATGAGTTCATGGATATGTTTGTAGTCAATTTTTATTGATTAATTTTTTATATTTTCTAAAAGAAAATAGGAACATGAAAAACATTTTAGGGTTTTTTTAAAACATTAGACGAGATAAAAAATTATGTACAATTCAACATGTGTGCTTTTTGGATGCAACTAATTTATTTTCATTAGAAAATTGTAAATAAGTATGGAATAAAATTTGATCCTTCCAAACAAATGTGTTTGATGAATGTCCAAGACCGTCAAATGTTGTAGAATTTTTTAGTTATTGTAGATTAGCAGGTTTTTAAAAATGGTTTGTTAAAAAAATATCACATTTAACTATCCTGCTAACTATGTAAAAACAAAAAGGGGTTAAAATTATTTTTAAAATAGAATGTGATGTTTTATTTTCTCGAACTGAAGAAGAGATTGACGAATGCACAAGTTTTGGCTTTACATAACAGAAATGATGATATTTTCATCAAAATGGATGCTTCATTTATGGGACTTGGTTCTGTTATGATAAAAAATAACCAGGTAATTTTTTATGATTCAAGACAACAAAAACCCCATGAGTTATATTATAACACACATTACATTGAAATAGCAGTTTCCATTTTTTCCTTGAAAATTTAGAGGGATCATTTATACTGAAGAAAATGTTAAATTTATACTGACCATAAATGTCTGAAGTATATATATACACCCAGAAGGATTTAATCATGAGGTCAAGAAGATATATTGAGCTAATAAAGGATTATGGTTGCTATATCAATTACAATCCGTGAATATAAAACAAAGTGGATGATTCATTGAGTTGAAAACATCATGTATCATTAACTATGTTACATTTGGAACAAGATCCCTTGTTTAATGATATGTTAAATTTTGTCTTAAATGTTGTTGGGGAAAAAAATACCTCTGTTTTGTTACATGTTTCCGTGTAGTCCTAATTATTATAAGGAATTATGAAATCCCTATGGAAGACTATGATCCACAAAAAAAGATAAAAATTTGAAAAATTGGAATATTTCCAGAATTTAACCATTATATAGATTGTGTTTTATTATTTTGATAAATATTGTGTGTACTTTGTGATTCCCATATGATGAATGATTTTTTTTTCAGAAGCTCATCATTCTTAGTTTTTATTTCATCTTGGCAAGAAAAAATATGAACGTAGACCTTCGAGAGTATTATTGGTGTGACATAATGAAAAGAGATAATGCTGAATTCTCTATGAAACGTTTGAAAAGTCAACATGTTAAAGAAGTGTTGTAGTTACCGAAGGGGATGCATCATCCTTTACCAGTTATAGAGTGTGAATGGAAAAAATAACCACGAAGTTTGTTTTGGGACTACCAAATATTTCTTCAGTTGACAATCCAATATGAGTAACTTTTGACTGACTGACTAAATATGCACATTTCATTCATAATCGAGACACGATGTGTTTGGATCAGCTTTCTGGGTTATACCTAAAATTTATATTGATTTTACATGTATTTTTACTTTCTAGAGTATCAGACATGAATCCTCGGTTCACTTATAATTTTTGGAAGGGCCTTCATAACTCTATAGGCACAAAATTAAATTTTGGTACAATATTTCATCCTCAATTAGATGGGAGGTCAAAACGAATGATTTAGGCATTAATGGATATTCATCGAGCTTGTTCAATAGACTACTAGGAATGTGGGGATCATTATATTCCTATTTTTTTGTTTTCTTATAATTGTAATTTTCATTCTAGTATATAGATGTCACCTTTTGAGGCATTGTATGGGAAGAGGTGCCGAAATTCATCATTTTGGGATAAAAACGTGGAATGGAAGTTTATGGGACTATTATTAGTAGAATAATTGGTTGAAAAAGTGAGGATGATCCAGTAACACATGAAGACAGCTCAGAGAATGCAAATAAATTATATAGAAAATAGCAGGAAAGACATTTCTTTTGAGGTAGGTGATTATTATTTTCTTATAATCTCACCATGGAAAAGTGTTATTCATTTGGGTAAGAAAGGATAACTACCTCCACAATTCATTTCACCTTATGAAATCATGGTAATAGTTGGACCAGTCCCTTAATGAGTGGATTTTTATCTATGTTTATCTCAGGTACATTATGTTTTTCATTTTTTGATGTTGAGAAGGTATGTTCCAAATTCATCCGATGTCTTTATCCTAGAAGCAGTTCATATAGAATAGAATCATTCTTATAAAGATAAACCTATTTAGATTCTTGATGTATGTGAAAAAATATTTCAAAATATGGTAATCCACAATGTAAAGGTTTTGTAGAGAAATTACATGGTTGATGAAAAAACATGGGAATAAAAAAAAGCTATGAGGGAAAGGTACCCTCAAATTTTTAATATGTAAATATAAAATATCGAGGATGCAATTTTCAAAAGGTGTTTAGAATGTAACACCACATGGTTTTAAAGAAATTAAAATGCATGAAACATTGAGTCACTATAAAAGGGAACTACATTTATGGACATATTTATAATCTAGGAATTAAACATAAATATTCATCTTCTATATTTTGAATTTCAAAAAAACTGACATATGAGGTAGTGATCAATATGTTATATAGAATCTGATAGAACGAACATGTTTTTTAATAGTATCATACCCTTATGAATATAAATATAAATGCTAATAAAACCTTTATGAATGTTAAATCAGAATATTTTTTAATTTTCTTAAGTTTATAAGATACTGATGTATTTATTAATTTTTCACGATGATATAAAATCAATTATAGTTATAAATTTTCTATTTTTGGACTAAAATATGATTTTATTTAAAAATTAAATTAATTATATTTATAATTTTATATTCAAAAAATAGAGTTTATTTTTGAATTCAAGCTATCAAAAAATGGTTTGTGTGAGTATTTGGGATTATTATGAAATAGTAGAATTTTTGTGAGTAGTGAAATATAGTAATTAACAATATATGATAAATAAATGAATTTATGAATCATGCATGAGTCATAGATGATGTAAATTTCAATTGATAAGAAATTAAATAAAATTTTTACTATTTTGAGTCTCATTAATTATGTATATTCATGTTCTTTAATGAAATTATTAAACTAATTATTAAAATAATTTAAAACCCATCGTCTCTTCAACTGTTACTACCACCCTCATCCCCATATTCCTCTCACGCCACTCAAGACTTGATACTTGTCTATGTTTGGCCAAATAATAATCCAAAGGATCTTTCCCACATCCAATAACTTCTGATCTCACTATACAGATAATACCAAAGGCCTTATGGAGGATCTCAGGGATAAGAGATAAAGAGGTAAAAATATCCTTTTATATTCATGTGATTTCTTTTCAATTCATTTGTTTTCTTAGGATCTATTCTTTTCCACTTATCCAAAATGAAAGAAAGGTAAAATATTAGATATATTCTATATTTTTATCATGTTTATGGAAAAATTCATAGTAATTTTATCTCTTCCCTTTCTCTAATTCTAAAAAAATAAAAACACCATCAGTTATGTGCCGATTTACCAAAAATCATGGATGATGTGTTTTAAATTTATTTCACACTCATAAAAACATGTTATAAACTATTTTAATGGTTGATTTTTTTAAATGTATGATATATATTATTACATTTTATTCTATTAACATATATATATATAATATTATGGTACATAACGAATCTTATTAACGATAACCAAAGAACCACCAATATTATCTAAATAGATATAACTTAAGATTTATTTAATGATTTATCCTCAAACCATATAACAGAAATTATTTATGGAATAATTATATATTATAGAAACATATGAATACCATTCCATTATACTTATGGAATTTCATTTCCATTTAATAATAAAACCAAATACACACAAGCCGTGGAAATCATATAACTAACGCACTCGAAACAATGGAATGAACAAAATATTAAAAATCTACGGGTGAAATAATGTTATTAAAATATCATATAATTTTTATAAAAATTAATATGATTCGTTATGATATTAATAACCATATTTTAACCATTATAAAACATGATTCAATATATTTGAATAAAGAAGAACCTGAGGTAATGGAATTCATAACCCAATTTTTATTCTCTAGGTTAACCTTCAACTTCATTAATTATGTTCTACTAAGATTATTTTTTCTATTTAATTTATATTATATTATGTTTTATTATGTTTATTTATAGTTTATAAACATAATAATTCCATTATATTAAATCTCAATTCAATTATATGATATTTTCTAGAGACATTCTTTTGAAAATCCTCCTTTAAAATTTAATTTTATGAAATCCAAATGAAATATTTTAAAGAAATTATACATGTTTTGTGATTATGTTCTAGTTCTTGTGAATTTTTTAAGATGAAGGGTTGTACCTATATCTCCCTCCAATGCATTGGTTATGTGTATTTTGGAGTTCGTCCATATGGGTACTCCAACAGTATCTGCGATGGTTACCCAATAAGGAAGTTCTGACGGTAACATGGTATGGTTTCTATGAGATTTAAAAATTATAAGGTATCTAAGAGGGTTACATGATTATGTAAGTAATTACCTTTATACCATTATGGTTCTACTTATTTTCACTTTTTTGTTTTAATCTTGTGGAAATATCATGTTTCACAAAGTAGGTATATATGGGTGAAAAGTACTTCTTTTTTAAAATGATATCATATGTTTACATGTATTCATGGTCTAATGACTTATTTCCTTATTTTTATATCCATTTATTATCATTTTTTCTCATCAAATGTTAATAAATTGTCTTATTAGGTTATAAATATTTGTAAGACAAATTAGGAATCCAATTTAAATGTTATAGAGGTTTTTCAAAGGAACCATGTTTTATTTGAAAGATTTAATTTTTTGTAAGAAATGGATAATGTTTTTGTTTTATTTTATCTATATAAATGAAGAATGTTATATATGTATTATATCTTGATTCCCTAAAAAAAAACATGAGAAGATACTCAATGTGAATGTAAGTGATTTCTTTACCAAAATTCAAGATTATGAAATGTAATATGGCTGGGTCCTTATAATATGGACCTATGATAGTATCCCTAACAGATAAGATATCCTCACATGAAAAAATTATAATCTAAACATATTTATAAATTAACTACAGATAGCAGCTATTATTGTCAAGAACCATAAAACCCCATTTCATTGTTGAATGAATATTTTTTTATTTTCTAAATTTATTTTGTTATTTTTTATACAATGTTTTCCCAAAAAACCATAATATATCAATTGAAACAATTGTATAACATATATTATCAAAGTTATATTCTGATTATTATTTTATGGAATTATGAGAAACTCTAATAAAAATAATCATTTTTCAAAATTATATTTTATACTACGTCACCCATATATTTTAATTTTTTATTAAATCATCATTATAATCCATATGAAATCCCATATACATATAATTTATTCATCCATATTCTTTAAAACCTATGGAAATGAAAACAAATCAAGGGTGATATAAAATTCATAGTAAGTGTAAATAGAAGTATAAAAAATTAAATTAAATTTATGGGAATAAGTAGTGAATACATGTCTAATGACATAATTTGATTTCAAGTGTGAATCATAAAAGAATAAAACCCCATAAATACATGTGTCATCAAATATGAAGACCTGGAAATGAAACTGTCATCATAATCAATAATCAAGTTCCATTTGATATTAATATTGATCATAAGAAAAAATATAAACTTATAACATGAAACCAAAAATGTGTAGGTATCTTTTACCACATTTCATTACAACACATGATAAAACTTTTTCAGAAATAATTGAAGCCCAATTAGATCCATATGAGAAACCATCAGGTAATTCCATAATTATTTCATATAATGACATGGTTTATTAAATAATGCATTTGAGCACAGTCTGGTAAAATAAATTTTTTTTATATTACGGGATCACCCTTCAATATCAGGGCCTCCCCTATATATAATATGTCACATTCTAACATGGTGTTATCTGGTGCACCACATTGTATAAGATGTAACAGGAACACGAGATGCTATCTAGAATTCATCTTTCTAATGATGTCTAAGACCCACGTCACTAATAAATGATATAGGTCTTTCATCATTAATATCATACTGAAAATTAGTATTTTATTATCTCATTATTGAAAATTAAAAATAAGTCAGATTAATGTCAATATATTTGAAATAATTTTAACACATGTGATATAAAAAGGGTTAAAGACATTATCAATGAAACATGATTAACCTATTTAAAATAATTGGTTCCCATATAAATCTATTTGAAATAATCATAATATATCCACAGAAGGAATGACGATGGAATCATTAATATCCATACAAGTGCATAAGAAACAACTAGGTCTATTAATTTTGATGAATAAAAATACAAATATAATATAAAATAAATTTACATATAATATTTTCATTATGAATATAATTTTTTTATATAAAATTTTAAAAAATATTGAAAAATTGATATTTTTTTTTAAATTTCCATAAAATGTAAAGTCCAAAAAAATTACATGTAAAATTATTTAATATTATTTGGGATTATTACAAGTCTGTGAAAATTGACAGAGCATTATTCTGAGGGCCGGTGTTCCCGAAATGAATTTCTAATCTTTTTTTGGTATGTTCAATAAATGTGTGGGCATCATTTTCTATCTTTTGATCTAGTTCTCAGAATTAAAATATGAGAGCATCGTCAAATCCACAATGTCGAGATTCATATAAGACAATCATTTCTTCGACCGTAGATGGTTGGTAGAAAAAGATAGTTTATGGAATTTTTAATGAAAAATGAAAAAACATGTAATTGTTATTTTATTTTATTTTTCTCCAATGGATGAGAAGCGGTGTGGGGATTGGAAACATGTCAAGCTATTAAATGTCTTGACTCAATAACTGTGTAACTCCGCCATTGTGAATTAATAGCGGTTCATTAATTATTTAAATGAACCTCATGAAATTTTCAATGTGTAACTCCCCTTTCCCCCTCCTATTTAAATAGAACATGGGGTGGGGTTTGGGCATGACTTCTTCAAGTGAGATAACTCTGGCGGTGTTCTGCGGAAACATCCACAGACGGAGGACAGAATCTTGGGTGTTAATGATCCGGGATCGACGAACATTGACGACCCCATCCAATGGGGACTCTCATCCCGCTACAACCGCGACACCTCCAACAGATCTCGAGGTAGGGGTTTACGTTCTTTGATGTTTCACATCTTCCCATTCTTGAAAAATATAACGAATTCTCACCAATGGAAAAATGATTTGATCCGCATCTCATCAAAACATCTGAGTGGTATTTGTCGGGTCTTAAATTTTGGTATAACTCTTCATTTTTATTATTATTAGTTTTCCTCATGTTTAAAATGCTAATTTGGAGGGCACAGTCTTATACCAACAAATCTTGAACCTTTTTCTGAACATTTTCCTGGAGTGTTATTTGTGGCATAACAATGAACATAGTGAAAAGGCATATTTGAGGGCCACAAGACAGCACATCATGAAGAAAGAGCAGACCACTAAGGCACACCCGGTGGCCAACAGAAGAAACGCCAACAGACTAGGTAGGATGCCGGCAACTGCCAACCACGGTGGAAGCCTAGTGCCGCTCGGCATGGTGGTGGTAGGACGAGCTTCTGACAGCGTCCAGTCATGGAGGTGGAGGTGGCATTTTGTCATGCACTGCATTGAGGAGCAATGTATTCTAGAGATCAGGCGTTCTTCATGTGGGAATCCAGTGGCTGACTGTGACATGAAAAAGAAGAGCGACCAATACAGTACAACATCAGAAACGCCTGAGTGGGATGATCTAGTTTTATGAGTAATCATCCCTACCTCTATACTAGTGAAAAATACGGGTCAGCATCCAGTGATCAATATGGGTCGGCACCAGCGATGAATATAGGTCATCAGAAATGTCCAATACGAGGCAGCACCAGCGACCAATACATGTCAGCACCAGTGACCAATATAAGTCATCATCTAGCTACCTATACAAGTCAACATACAGTGACCTATATAGGTCTGCAGTTGAGTTACTACAGATAGAATGATCTGGCTTTGCCTCTAGTCATCCCTATCCAACTAACATAGAAGTTATACCATTAGAGTGAGCTATCGATTTTACATTGTGCTTCATGATATAGATCTGGATAGTTATATTACCATTGTGTTATTTCTTTTCATTTTTTACTTTGTGGATTACAGAGAGTCCTTAGGTGGTCTTGGGGTCCCTTAATGAACTGTTATACTCTCTCCTACATAGGCTTCGTGTGCACATGTGTCTCTAGTGTAGACTACTGACACTCTGATGCAGACTTTGGAGGTTCGGGACATAGTGGACCTTAGTAAGATGGGTGTAGTTGATATCCTCTTATTCAACTTCAATCATATAGATACTACCGTCTATGTAGAGATCCATTGAAGATGTGACAATTGTATACATTCTATTTAGTTTCTAGGGGTTGTGTTCTTGCCCACTTTTTTGAGTTATAGTTTTACATGTGGTTATACATTACTCTTGTTGTTATAACTTTCTTTTTATGGTTGTTTAATTAATTTTCCCCGTTTTGTGTGTAGAGATCTCTAAGGAAATACCTTCCTTGTTCGGGAAAATACTTCAAGTGATTTTCACCAACCCCTGGCCTATGGAAGTCGGGCTTGGGGTAGTCACATACGGGCCCCGTGGGACGGGTCATGACAAAGTGGTATTAGAGGGCTGTCGGTTCTACGAGAATAAATAAGAGTCCAATTTTAATGAGGAAATGTTGTATAGTTTCTTGATATTGGATTTCAGTATTGCTATTCTAGTGTCGTGGCGGCGGCCAATTGATCCATACACCAGGACCCTGAATTATGTTTTCTGACACAATATATGAAAACACCGGTTTCTATTACTTTGAAAATTTCTCTTGATCGTTATTGAGTGATATCACCAGTTATAACTTATTGACCACGGAACATCTATTTAATACAAGATACCCCCATGAAGATAGGTAGCCAGTATTCTTGATATAAATCTTGATAGTGGCCCACCGAGCGACGAGGTGTCTGTATAGGGAACACTCAATGTGATGGAACATTTGGGTGGTCTACCAGGAGCACCAACAACCATTGAGTAGAAGATTCTACTAGTGGATCATTCACATTGGCTGAGCACATTTCTTGAGTTCTTGAGATAGAGGAATCTACGTTTTCAAGGCGACACAGACCCCTAGGTAGTAAATGACTGGATTGAGGTGGTTTTGAGGGTCTTTCTCTTAGTAGAGACACCCACTGAGCAGATTGCGATCTTGGCCGCTAGCCTTCTTCAAGGCTCGGTAAAACGATGGTGGATCTAGATACTCCAGGTGAATGAGGAGATGACCCTCACCTGTTCAGACATTGAGATCCTTTAAATGGTGGAGTTCGTTCTAGCGACACTATGCTCTCTGCCTATTCAAGAGTTGCGACATCTACAACAGGGAAGCTAGACTATGGATCAATATGTAGAGAGTTTTACTAACCTCTCCTAATACTCCACCTAGATGGTTTGAGACCCATACGTTAGGGCCCAGACCTTTGAGAATGGGCTCTGACAGGATATCAAAGCTGCGACAGTTTCTTTCGGTATCTCGTTGAAGGATAGGGTTCTAGAGCAAGCTTTGTTGATGGAGAGCTTCCATTCCGAGCATGAACCAACACTGAGATCCCCTACTCGATGATAGGTAATATAGTCATCTGTAGATGGAATTAGACAGATGAAAAAGCATCTCAAGCGTTCTAGACCTTCTGAAGGACAATCATGTGATGCAGGGTCAAAGGTGCGAGGATTTAGAGACCGAGGGAGCCACTAGTGAGGTATGATCTTTTTTTCATGTGGGGGACTGTGCCACAAATCCCGTGACTATCCGACTCCCCCCTCAAATTATCGAAAGATATTGGAGGGACCACCGTGGCAGTAATAGCAGCAAGAGCATGATAATCAGCCAGGAAGCTGATGATGTTGGGGAGTAGGACGTGCAGCCGGAGGTGGTAGGGTTCACCAGGCACTGCAACTGCAACCCCCAGGAAGTCCCCCACAAGTTTAGGGAGAAGGTGGATTGGGAAAGTCCCAACTACAAGACATAGAGGCTCATGATCCTGACATCCCATATATGATACGAGGAACAATCTGTATCTTCTCTACGTTGGCTTCAGTTCTTATCAACATAAGTGATAACAATTCTTTCCTTGTTGATGACTTAGTTTGGTACTCGAGATTCCCACTAAGATTTTATCTCATCCATTGTGTTTGGTTACTTCGATGGGAGGATAATCGGTGGTCTCACATAAGTGTCAACAATTTGGTCTTTATCTCTAACGATTTTGTTTCAGATGGTATCTTCTAATAGTGGCATTGAATCCCTAAGACATCATTCTAGTCATGGAATGGCTATCTGTAGTTCACTCACAGAATGATTGCATGACATGTACAGTGCGATGTACAAGCAGAGATGGAGGCCATATTAACATTATTGGTGAGATGAAAAATATAGTAACACTAGATGGACTTTCACATAGGAGGGTGAAAATGATTGCAAATCAACTAGCATGCATAACCTTCAACACGATGGATGAGACGAGTCCACATTTCCCTAAGGTGGTGGACGAGTATGAGAACTTCTTTCTAGAAGATGTCCCAAGACTACTTCCTCATAGAGAAGTATAATTATGCATTTACATGTAGTCAGGAACAACACTGATATCCACACTGGAATATATGATGGCCCCTGTAGAGCTCCGAGAGCTAAGGGTACAGTTGGAGGACTTACAGGGGAAGGGGTTTGAAAGGCCCAATGTTTCTCCATGATAATCCCTAGTGTTGTTTTCCAATAAAGTGGATGGAAGCTTGAGGATATACGTCGACGTATGGAACCTAAACCTGGTGAGTGTGAGGAACAGGTTTCGTCTAATGAGGATCAATGACCTGTTTGAACTGTTGAAATGAGAAAAGTGGATCTCAAAGATAGCCGTCAGATCAATCTATCATCAGCTCAGGGTACGTGATGAGGATATACCGAAGACAACCATCATATGTTTGTATGGACATTATGAGTCTTAGATGATGCCTTTCAGCATAACCAACACTCTAGGAGTGTTTATGGGGCTCATGAACATGATCATTCTGCCATACCTAGATTTCATTGTGGTGGTATTCATCGACAACATCTTGGTGTACTCTCTATCTAAGAAAGATCACGTTGTACATTTGATGATAGTTATGGTCACACTCCGTGAGAAGCAGTTATATGGGGATCTCTTGATGTGTGAGTTCTTGATACAAAACATCCACTTTTTAGGACACGTCATCTCAGACAATGGAGTTGCAGTGGATTCAGTGAAGATCAAGGTAGTACTTTCATGGGAGCCCCCCAGGAGTGTAACTGAGGTGCATATCTTCCTTGGATTATCCGGATACTATCGATGGTTAGTACCTGATCTGTCTAGAGTATAGGTACTTTTGAATTCCATGATAAAGAAGGGGAAACCCTTCCTATAGTTAGATAAATTCTTCAAGATCTTTAAAAATATAAGCTAGAGGTTGACCAACACTCCCATACTAAGGTTACCAGAGGAGGGCACTGGCTACGTGGTTGACTGTGATGCATCAGTGACCGGAATCAGTTGCATCCAGATATAGGTTGATTTAGTGATCGCATATGGCTCATGATAGTTGAAGACTCATAGGAAGAATTATGCAACTCATGACTTGGAGTTTCCATTAGTAGTATTCACACTAAATATTTGGGGACACCATTTGATGGGCCAGCAGTTCATTATTTACTCAAACCACAAAAGGCTTAGATATATATTCAAACAAAAATATCTAAATATGATCTAGTAACATTTTCTAAAGTTCTTACAAGACTATGAGTTTGAGATAGTCTATACTTCTGTGAAGTGGAACGTAGTGGTAGATGCACATAGCCGAATATCAAGTTAGATACTTTTGAATGAGGCTTAAGGGAATATAGCCTCCCTTCAGATATCATATGTGGATAGAGACAGTACTAGAATCTGGTGTTTTCCCAATAGTAATACTCAAATAGTTTCTTCAAACAATTACTATAGTCTAATAGAAGGAATCATTTCCCAACATTTTGAAGAAACTATTGGAAATTCCTAATATTTCCCAACAGTTTTCCAAAACCATTGGGAAATGAATATTTTCTCTATGATATACAAACGGTTTATCAAAACCACTGGTAAAGGGAGGCTTTTAGAATAGTTTTTAAAAACTTTAGAGAATATTTTCCCCCAAATACCTAGCTCCCAAGCTCCCACTCATCCTGATTGCGGACCTAATCAAGAGCTCCTCCTGAAGTCTTCTCGGCTGGGAAACTACTTTCAGGCATATATCCATATTAAATCAAACAAATTTTTATTTCTACACTTCAAATTAGAATGTTTTACCTTATTCTTAGTGTTCTTCCTCTTTTTTTCTATTTTCTGTTTTGATTTTTTCTAAATTAGATCTCATTCTGCCTTTGTAGTACTGAACCCATTGGATTGTTTTATGTTTTTTTGTTATACACTTCAAACATGGTAAAGTGTTTGTTTTGTGGGGTTTTTTAGTGAAGGGGGTAAGGGGTTTGTTTAATGTTTTTTGACCTTTAGTTTAGTTGAATATTGTATTTATATTTTCCCGTTGGATGGATGATGGATTGGATTTGTGAACAACCCCACCCCCACCCCCTGGACACCTCCCATGCCATAGACAGCACTCCCACCCTCTGGACACCCCCAATTGGACAGGCCCCCACCTCCCCTAACCCCCCACCCCCTGGAAACCCCACCCCTTGTACAGGTACCTCCCCCCAACCCCTGGACACCCCCACCCTTTGGAAAACCCTCACCCCCACCCCCTGGACCCCCCCCCCCCCCCTTTGGAATATCCCATCCGCCGCACCCCCATGGACACCCCCACCCACCCTGGACACCCCAACCCCAATGAAACCCCCCACCCCCGTGGACATCCCACCCCCCAATGTAACACCCATGATTTTTATGAGTAATATTTGTTTTTTATATATCATCAAAAGAATATTCCACTACATACTATCTTGGCTTACTTTACACGCAATCGCGACCTTCCTCGATAACTTGCGTCGTACGCAATACCGAGTTTCACTAAACAATGATGTGCTATTAAAATATTATTAAAACTAGCCGTTATGAATAGTAATAACCACTTTTTGAAACTTTATAAATTTTATTTTTCAAAATGGACTTCATTTTTGGATTCGGAATACCGAAATTAGCCTAGGGTAAAATTTTGGTATTTTTCTGAAAACTTTTAATTTTTGATGAATAGTGAAACCACTAAGTGGTAGGTTAAAAACTGAATTTTGCATAAAACATAATTTTACCACTTATGTGAATGAAATTTCGAAAATCCGGCAGACACAGTTGATATCAGTAAGTAAAATGTGGTTCAATGAGATAAAAATAATTTTTTTGGTGAATAGTAACTTTTTCCTTTTTTTACTGCGGTTAATAGTAAATAGGGGTAAATATGATATTACTATTACCCTAACACATGTCCTAATTCTATTGGATAAGTTTAATTCGACCAAAAACAAACTTAGGAATAAAATATGACCATTTAGGCCCACTTTGGTTAGATTAGGACATTTATTATTAATTTATTTAAAGAAGGGTTAAAATAGTTAAAATCAATGTTTAATAAGTAAATCATTTTTAATATGGGTTATACATAAGATAAATTCGACTATAAATATTAATTATAAAGATAAAAAGATTTCCTACATAATGGTATTTTATTTATAATTTTTAGACATTAAATAATTTAATTTATTTATGACACAATGATGATGTAGTAATTATCTTATTTATAAAATATTGACATAATTGATGTTATAAACACCAAAATAAATGTAATTTGAGACTTTTTATGAATTCCACTAATTTTCTAGGTTACTATGATATATTATTATTGATTTAATCAACTTGGTTCGAACATATAATTCTCTTATGACTTTCACAAAAATCATATATCAAATAGTGTCAAAATTGACACAAAATAGTTTTTAAATAAAATAAAATATTATTAATTTTTATTTTATTCTAAAAATCTATGGTTCGGCCAAATGACTTAGATAAGGATATATATATATTAATAATAAAAAATTTGGGGTTCGTTTGGCATGTTATAGTAAGTGTATTAACCATATAGTGAAAGAAAACAAAAAGACACGGTAAAAGTTAAATTAGTTAGCTTAGAGTTAAATCTAATTGATAAGGTTAAAATAATACCCTAAACTGGTCTAAATACTATTGGTTGATAGGATTTCGACCCATCCCCACATTATCTTCGAAATAAGACCCTTTGGAACCATTATAAAATGATTTTTACATTAATATAAAATAATATTTTGAGATATTCCTAAGGTACCCCTATCCTACCTTATAAAAGGGCATCTCCTCCCCCTCCTCCTCACACCAATTTGAGCACTCAAGATCTGCCAATCCCTGCCATTTTCTCCTCTCCACTTCCCTAGAATAATCCTAGAGGTCCTGGTATTCTTCAAAGACCAATCTTAGTTCCCTAAGTGGAGGATTTAAAGAGGTGTTCCAAAGAAGAGGAGCTTCGGACACGTACAAAGCAAATCAGACCTAAGGTAAGCGAAATATCACAATCTCATTTTTATCCGAGATTGTTTATACTTTAGAATTTATAGGGGTGTATTTTATCATCCACATCCATGTTTCTTCAATATGTAATATTTATATCCTTCTAAAATATTTTATATCCAATTTTACCCTTTGGTGAGTTTTTAGTAAAAGATATGAAAGGAATCTTTTGTCGTTTTTCATACGAGGTACTTTTTGACTTTTCCGAAAAAAGTACGAGAAAAATGTTTTTTTAACTTATACAGCATGAATGGATTTTTAAAACATTATTTCCAAGAAGCTTCCTTTACATGTTTTCAAGATTATTTTTAATCAACATCTTAGTGTTTATAATTGTATGACATGTTAAGAAAAGAAAAGTGTTTTTGAAGAAGAAAGGATATTTTCCTCAAGAATGGAGTTCAAGTGTTTTATCAAAATTATTTTCCATCTATGATAATAAAGGGTTCTGTTTTTATCCCTATTATTACATTGAGTTGATTATGTTGTGAGGGAATTATTTTTATGAAGTCATTTACCTTATATGATTTGTTTTATGATGTCATGATGTTTTTGTTACATGTGTTATGCGATGATGTATGATTTATGATTATGTGGCACACATAATAAAGGATTCATTATAAGATGGGCAGGACCTATATCTCCCTCCAATGCATTGGGTAAAGATTTTATATATCATGATATAGACATGGATGGAACGGTAGGTTATACCGGTTCAGTGAAACATGACTGGAACGAGGGTGACTCGGTTCAGAAAGGGACTTTGTCCACTAAGATAGTCTTGGCAATGAGTCATGACTAACAAGAAATGATTTTCCATGATTATGTGTGACTGCCACAAAGTTTCAAGTTTCATGTTATGATTATGGGGATCTCATTTTCACTTCTATGATTTATTCCATGTTAAGATATTATGATCTCTTTTGCAGGTTATGATTTTCAGAAAGATATGATATGATTTTTATTTCCTTTATTTGCCCTTGCTGAGCATTTGAGCTCACCCTTTTATGTTTTCTTTTCCCCAGGTTAGGAAGATGGATATTAAGTAGAATATGCTAAAAGGGACCCTAGATATGATGAAATAAATGGGAGACACTGTAGAAGATTTATGAACCAGATGTTTATGTTTCCCAGTTTCTAAAGACACTATACCTATACGGTCTTTTGTGGTTTTGTCATATGTTGTAATAAGTGTGCTTTAATTTTGATTTATTAACAATGTATGTAAAGTATGGGTCATTATAGTTGGTATCAGAGGAAAGGTATAGTCAACCTTTGGAAACTAGAATGTGAAAGCCTTAGTAAGAACCCTAAGGATAAGTCTAAGCATAGAACACAATCTTAGTGTTTTAGAAATGGCCATGAATACCCTAGGATAAGACCTTAAGTGTGAAATTTTATTCTTGATTATTTGATTTTCCTATTATAATTAGTGTTGCTCACACTATTCTTATTGGTTTTAGTCAATGGCTGGAACCCGAAGGAACCGTGTTAATGCGGAATGCGATGGGAAATGCAATGATTTTCCCCCTGCGCAACCAAACGATATGGGAGCTGGAATGAAAAATCTCTTATCCATGATAACACAACTTTCTCAAGCTATGAATCATGCAGGACTTCCAAACGAGCAAAGGAAGGAGCAACATTCTGTTGAATCATTCATGAGGAAACATCCACCTTCTTTCAGCGGGTCTACTAATCCATTAGTTGCTGAACAATGGATTAGTACTACTAAAAAGATATTTTCAGTTCATCAATGTTCTGAACATGATAAATTCATCCTAGCAGTGTATCGTTTGGAAGTAGATGCTGATCAATGGTGGAATCTTATTAAGAATACGAGGCAAAGGGATGGAATTGAGTCTATGGAATGGGACGAGTTCAAGAACTTATTTTTTAATAAGTACTTCCCTCATATTTTCTGAACAAATATGGAGAAAGAGTTTCATGAACTGAAGCAAAGGGATGATGAATCTGTTGGTACCTATGAAGCAAATTTTACAAGACTTGCAAGGTATGCTTCTGGTATTATTATCCAACCTGAGAGTAAGATTGGTCGATTCTTTAGTGGCTTAAAACCATGTCTTCGAAGGGCGTTAGCCATAAGGGACTTTAATAGCTATGAGGAAATTGTTCGATGTGCTCTCAAGGTCGAGATGGAGATTGGAGTAACCCATCAGTGAAATGGGTTTGATAAGAAGAGTAAGATGGAATTCAAAGGAAAATCTAAATAGCACACTGAAAAGAAGATGAGCTTTCCCTTATGCTCAAAGTGTGGAAAGAAACATGGAGGGAGTTGTCTTAAAGGGATAATTAAATGTTTCAAATGTGGAAAGGAAGGTCATCGGGCATTTGAATGCCGCGATAATTGGAAGAAGATGTCTAATGATGCAAACAAAGGAAGGGATACACAGAATGAACCTACTACACTTCAATGTTTCAACTGCAAGGAGATGGGGCATTATGCCAATCAATGCTCAAATCCAAGGGTTGATGATGATGGTCGACGTCAACAAAATCGTAACGCTAAAGGAAAAGGAAAGTCACATGCAATTTCTATCAGCGATGTGGAGTACGATAACGAAGTGGTGAAAGGTACACTTACCATCCACTCTAAAGTAGCAAATGTTTTATTTGATTCTGGAACCACCCACTCTTTTATTTCTGAAAAATTTTCTAAGGGTATCACCATATTACCTCAACAATTAGATGTTGAGTTAGCTGTGACAACACCTAATGGCACAACAGTCGCATCAAAAGTTTATAATTCTTCTCCGATCGATGTTTGTGGGAAAGTGCTTCCTGCAAATCTTTTGATCCTTCCTTTAGTGGAATTTGATGTGATTCTTGGCATGGTTTGGCTTTCTCTACATGGAGCTCATATCAATTTCCAAAGAAGGGAAGTCACATTTCATATTCCAGATCAATCTACGATCGTCTATCGATGCAAGGATGAATATAACCTTCCAGGGGAAATTCCTTCCATCTTATGGGTCTTGATTCCACTAAATGAAGGTTATTTATCTCAAATGGTTGGTGAGAAACTTACAATTAAGAATATTCCCATCGTACGGGAGTCTGATGATGTCTTTCCGGAGGAATTACTAGGTCTTCCACCAAATCGTGAAGTTGAGTTTTCAATAGAACTCATACCGGGTGCTTTGCCTATTTCAAAGACACCTTATAGAATGGCCCCAATTGAGTTGCAGGAATTGAAGAAGCAACTCCAAGAGAATCTTGATAAGGGATTCATATGCCCTAGTGCGTCACCTTGGGGAGCACCTGTTCTATTTGTTATGAAGAAAGATGGATCAATGAGACTCTGCATTGATTATCGAGAACTTAACAAGATCACTATCAAGAACAAATATCCTCTCCCACGCATTGATGACTTATTTGACCAACTACGCAGAGCTCAATAGTTTTCCAAGATTGATCTTCATTCAGGGTATCATCAATTAAGGGTCAAAAGGGAGGATATACCAAAGACGGCTTTCCGTACAAGGTATGGACTCTATGAATTTATAGTGATGCCATTTGGTCTTACTAATGCCCCTGCTATCTTCATGGATCTAATGAATAGAGTCTTTAGAGTCTATCTTGATCAATTTGTGGTAGTCTTTATAGACGATATTCTTGTCTATTCAAAGAGCAAGGAAGAGCATGAAGATCACTTGAGAATTATATTGAAGACCCTGAGAACGGAGAAGCTTTATGACAAATTTACAAAGTATGAATTTTGGCTTCAAAAAGTTGCATTTTTGGGTCACATAATCTCAAAAGAGGGGATATCTGTGCATCCAGCAAAAACAGAGGTTATCGAAAGATGGTCAAGACCAACAACAGTAACTGAGATCTGAAGTTTTCTTGGTTTGGCTGGATGTTATTGACGTTTTGTAAATGATTTTTCACGATTATCTAATCCACTCACCAAGTTGACTCAGAAAGGAGTTAAGATTGTTTGGACATAGGAATGTGAAGAGAATATCAAGGAGTTGAAAAGAAGGTTATCCAGTGCACCTGTGCTCACACTGCCTTGTAGTGGAGAAAGGTTTGTGATCTACAGTGATGCATCCAAGAAGGGATTGGGGTGTGTTCTTATGAAAAATGATATGGTGATAGCTTATGCCTCACGGCAGTTGAAAATCCATGAGAAAAATTACCCAACACATGATTTGGAGTTGGCTGCGGTAATCTTTGCATTAAAGATTTGGAGGCATTACCTTTATGGTGAAAGGTGTGATATTTATACTGATCATAAAAGTTTAAAGTATATTTTCACACAAAAGGAGCTGAATATGCATCAAAGAAGATGGTTGGAGCTGATTAAGGATTATGACTGCTCAATCCATTACCACCCTAGGAAAGCAAACAAGGTGGCAGATGCATTAAGTCGACAAGACCATGCTAGTTTATCCATGATGAGGATCACAAAAGATCCAATATTTATGGATTTACAAAGGATGGATCTTGGAATTATAATGGAAGGGGAAAAATCTTGTCTTTCTCAAATGAATTTTCAACCATCTATACATGTGAAGATTAAAGAGGCACAGAAAGAAGTTGTCGAGTTACAAAAGAAGGTGAGAAATGTTCCTGAATTCAACCTTGATTGTGATGGGATAATAAAGTTCAGGAATTGGGTTTGTGTTCCTCCCATCCCCGAATTAAAGAAGGAGCTGCTGGATGAGGCTCATAGTTCTTCATTCTCTATTCATCCTGGAAGCACGAAGATGTATAGGGACCTGAAAGAGTACTTCTGGTGGGATGGAATGAAAAGAGATGTTGCTGAATATGTCTCTTGATGCTTGGTTTGTCAATAAGTTAAAGCTGAGAGACAAAAGTCTAAGGGGATGTTACAACCATTACCCATACCCAAATGGAAATGGGAAAGCATCACTATGGACTTTGTCAGAGGACTTCCTAAAAAATCCAAAGGCAATAATGCTATTTGGGTCATAGTTGATCGTCTTACAAAGTCTTCACACTTCATTGCTATTAGAGAGGATTTCTCTCTAGATCAGCTTTCCAGGATAAATGTAAATTAAGTGGTAAGAATGCATGGAGTACCAATTTCTATTATATCTGATAGGGATCTGAGATTTACCTCGAAGTTCTGGCGAAGTCTTCAGCATACTCTGGATACAGAGTTGATTTTCAGCACTGCTTATCATCCCCAGACAGACGGTCAGTCTGAGAGAACAATTCAAACCCTAGAAGATATGTTGAGAGCTTGCTCTATGGATTTCAAAGGAGGTTGGGATCAACACCTACCTTTGGTGGAATTTTCTTATAATAATCGCTTTCACTCCAGTATTCAGATGGATCCTTATGAAGCTCTCTATAGAAATAAATGCAGGACTACAACTTGCTGGGATGAAGCTGGGGAAAAAAACTATTAGGACCTGATCTCATTGATGAAATGGCAGAAAAGGTCAGATCTATTCAACAACACATAAGAGCATCTCAGAGTCGACAAAAAAGTTATGCTGACAACCGAAAAAAGACCTAGAGTTTGAAGTGGGTGATAAAGTGTTCTTACAAATATCTCCCTGGAAGAGGGTTATGAGATTTGGAAAGAAGGGGAAGTTGAGCCCTAGATATATCAGTCCTTTCGAAATACTGGATCTTGTTGGAAAGGTAGCTTACTGATTGGCGCTTCCACCAAATCTCTCTCAAGTTCACGATGTGTTCCATGTATCTCTCCTGAGAAAGTACATACCTGATCCTTCACATGTACTCAGCTCAGAAGTTGTACCGCTGGAGCAAGATCATTCTTATGAAGAACTACCGATAGAGATTCTGGATCGTAGCGAAAAAGTCCTATGAAACAAGACCACTCGATTGGTGAAAGTTTTATGGAGGAACCACCAATTAGAAGAAGCTACATGGGAGCTTGAGGATATGATGAGGGAGAAGTATCCTCATCTGTTTGTTACAAAGTGACGAATTTCGAGGGAGAAATTCTTTTTAAGGGGGGGTAGAATGTAACACCCGAGATTTTTATGAGTCATATTTTGTTTTTATATATCATCAAAGGAATATTTCACTACATACTAGCTTGGCTTACTTTACACACAATCGCGACCTTCCTCGATAGCTTGCGTCGTACGCAATACCGAGTTTCACAAAACAATGATATTCTATTAAAATATTATTAAAACTAGCCATTATGAATAGTAATAACCACTTTTTGAAACTTTATAAATTTTATTTTTCAAAATGGACTTCATTTTTGGATTCGGAATACTGAAATTAGCCTAGGGTAAAATTTTGGTATTTTTCTGAAAACTTTCAATTTTTGATGATTAGTGAAACCACTAAGTGGTAGGTTTAAAAACTGAATTTTGCATAAAACTTAATTTTACCGCTTCTGTGAATGGAATTTCGAAAACCCGATAGACACGGTTGATATCAGTAAGTAAAATGTGGTTCAATGAGATAAAAATAATTTTTTGGTGAATAGTAACTGTTTACTTTTTTTCCCGCGGTTAATAGTAAATAGGGGTAAATATGATATTACTATTACACTAACACATGTCCTAATTCTATTTGATAAGTTTAATTCGACAAAAAACAAACTTAGGAATAAAATATGACCATTTAGGCCCACTTGGGTTAGATTAGGACATTTATTATTAATTTATATAAAGAAGGGTTAAAATAGTTAAAATCAAAGTTTAATAAGTAAATAATTTTTAATATGGGGTTATTCATAAGATAAATTCGACTATAAATATTCATTAGAAAGATAAAAATATTTCCTACATAATGGTATTTTATTTATAAATTTTAGACATTAAATAATTTAATTTATTTATGACACAATGATGATGCAGTAATTATCTTATTTATGAAATATTGACATAATTGATGTTATAAACACCAAAATAAATGTAATATGAGACTTTTTATGAATTTCACTAATTTTCTAGGTTGCTATGATATATGAGTGTTGATTTAATCAACTTGGTTCGAACATATAATTCTGTTATGACTTTCACAAAAATCATATATCAAATAGTGTCAAAATTGACACAAAATAGTTTTAAATCAAATATTATATTATTAATTGTTATTTTATTCCTAAAAATATGAGGTTTGGCCAATTGACTTAGATAAGGATATATATATTAATAATAAACAATTTGGGGTTCGTTTGGCATGTTATAGTAAGTGTATTAACCATATAGTGAAAGAAAACAAAAAGACACGGTAAAAGTTAAATTATTTAATTTAGAGTTAAATCTAATTGATAAGGTTAAAATAATACCCTAAACTTTTCTAAATCCTATTGGTTGATAGGATTTAGACCCATCCCCACTTTAGCTTCGAATTAAGACCCTTTGGAACCATTATAAACCGATTTTGACTTTAATATAAAATAATATTTTGAGATATTCCTAAGGTGCCCCTCACCTCCCTTATAAAAGGGCAACTCCTCCCCCTCCTCCTCACACCAATTTGAGCACTCAAGTTCGGCCAAACCCTGCCATTTTCTCCTCTCCACTTCCCTAGAATAATCCTATAGGTCCTGGTCTTCTTCAAAGACCAATCATAGTTCCCTAAGTGGAGGATTCAAAGAGGCGTTCCAAAGAAGAGGAGCTTCGGACACGTACAAAGCAAATCGGACCTAAGGTAAGGGAAATATCACAATCTCATTTTTATCTGAGATTGTTTATACTTTGGAATATACAGGGGTGTATTTTATCATCCACGTCCATTTTTCTTCAATATGTAATATTTATATCCTTCTAAAATAGTTTATATCCAATTTTACCCTTTGGTGAGTTTTTATAAAAGATATGAAAGGAATCTTTTGTTGTTTTTTGTACGAGGTACTTTTTGACTTTTCCGACAAAAGTACGAGAAGAATGTTTTTTTAACTTATACGGCATGAATGGATTTTTAAAACATTATTTCCAAGAAGCTTCCTTTACATGTTTTCATGGTTATTTTTAATCAACTTCTTAGTGTTTATAATTGTATGACATGTTAAGAAAAGAAAAGTGTTTTTGAAGAATAAAGGATATTTTCCTCAAGAATGGAGTTCAAGTGTTTTATCAAAATTATTTTCCATCTAAGATAATAAAGGTTTCTGTTTTTATCCCTATTATTACATTGAGTTGATTATGTTGTGAGGGAATTATTTTTATGAAGTCATTTACCTTATATGATTTGTTTTATGATGTCATGATGTTTTTGTTACATGTGTTATGCGATGATGTATGATTTATGATTATGTGGCACACATAAGAAAGGATTCATTATAAGATGGGTGGGGACCTATATCTACCTCCAATTCATTGGGTAAAGATTTTATATCTCATGAGATAGACATGGCTGGAACGGTAGGTTATACCGGTTCAGTGAAACAGGACTGGAATGAGGGTGACTCGGTTCAGAAAGGGACTTTGTCCACTAAGATAGTCTTGTCAATGAGTCATGACTAACAAGAAATGATTTTCCATGATTATGTGTGCCTGCCACAAAGTTTCAAGTTTCATGTTATGATTATGGGGATCTCATTTTCACTTCTATGATTTATTCCATGTTAAGATATTATGATCTCTTTTGCAGGTTATGATTTTCAGAAAGATATGATATGATTTTTATTTCCTTTATTTTCCCTTGCTGAGAATTTGAGCTCACCCTTTTATGTTTTCTTTTCCCCAGGTCAGGAAGATGGATATTAAGTAGAATATGCTAAAAGGGACCCTAGATATGATGAAATAATTGGGATACACTGTAGAATATTTATGAACCAGTTGTTTATGTTTCCCAGTTTCTAAAGACACTATACCTATACGGTCCTTTGTGGTTTTGTCATATGTTGTAATAAGTGTGCTTTAATTTTGAAGTATTAAGAATGTATGTAAAGTATGGGTCTTTATACCCAACCAACTCCACCACCCCTAGACACCCATACCCCCTGGACTCCCTCCACCCCCTTGGATTTCCCCCCACCCCTCCCCATTAGACAACCCCCCTTGACACCACCACACATCATAGACACCACCACACCTCCTAAGTGCAAGAACCAATTTTTAGATTGGAATTAACAATTTTGTTGATTTCCCCATTCCCCAATGACATATTCTAAGTGACCCATAGATCCTTATAAATTGAATTTGTCATGTTTTGATTAATTGAATTTTTCACTTTTTGATTAATTGAATTTGTCATGTTTTGATAAATTGAATTTAACGTGATTTGATTAATTGAATGGGATGGTTGGAATGAAATGGATAATTCATGAATGTTTGGATTTCATAATGAATAAAATGATATTAAAAAAATTACCCTAAAGGGGGGTGTAGGAGGGGTAGGTGGGATGTCCATGTGTGGGGGTTGTCTAGGTGGGGGGGGGGGGGGGGGTTGTCCATGGGGTAGGGGGATACAGATGGTAAGGGGGATATATGGGTGTGGGGGAGGGGGTTATGGTATGCCCAAAGGAGGGGTGTCATCTATCCAGGGGCGTAGGGGTGGGGTGTCTAGGTGGGGGACGGGGTTTGGGGTGTCCAGGCTAGGGGATGGGATGTCCAGGTTGGGAGGGGGGTTGTCCAGGTGGGGGTGGTGGGAGGATGTATATGTGGCGGGGGGATATCTAGGTGGGGGGAATGTCTAGGTGGGGGTGATCTATCCAGGTGGAAGTTGGGGTGGGTTGTCCAGGTGGAGGGGGGGGGGGGATGTCTAGTTGGGGGATACATGGGAGGGGGTTTGGGTTGTCTAGGGAGGGGTGGGATGTCCTGGGGGGATATCCAGGTGAGGGAGGGGGTATGGGATGCCCTAAGGCGGGGTCTCGGGTGTCCGAGGGGGGGGGGGTCACGGTGGGGTGTCCAGGTGGGGGAGGAGAGTGGGGGTGTCTAGGGAGGTGGGATGGGATGTCCAGGTAGGGTGGGGTGGCTGTCCAGGTGGGGGGTGTCTAGGTGGGGGGGGGGAGGGCTGTCCAGGTGGTGGGTGGGGGTGGGCTCTCTAGGTGGGGGGGGGGGGGGGGGTTGTCCAGCTGTGGGGGGGGGTGTAGGGGATGGGGTGTGGGAAAGTCAAGGTGGGGTGGGCTTTCCTAGGGGGGGGGGTATCCAATTGGTGGAGGGGGTTTGGGCTGGCCATGGGGGGCCTTCCTGTGGGGGCTGGGGGTGTGGGATGTCCAGGTGGGGGGGGGGGGGCTATCATGGGGGGTTGTTGGGGGGTGGCTACAGGGGAGGGGATGTAGGCTATCAAGGTAAGGGTTGGGTTGTCCAGGTTGGTGGTGAGTGAGCTATGCAGGTGGGGGAAGGGGTGTGGGCTATCTAGGGGGGTGGTTGTCCAAGGGGGTGGGGTGGGCTATCCAGATGGGGGAGGGGGTGTTGGTTGTCTAGGGAGGAGGGGATTGGTTGTCCACTCCAATAGTATAAAAAATTGTAATCAAATATAACTGATTCCTAGTTTACTTCACACATTATGACCTTTCTTGATGTTCCATACCAACACTCACTCTTACCCTACCAAGAAAAAGTGATTTCTCCAAAGAAATCTGACTCAAGTTCTTATCCACTATCCATATTTATCTCAAACAAATTTAACCTACATACAACTCCTTATCACCTAATGATATAAAAATGCTCATACTCTTATGAGTAGTGTCCCATTGAAATATGTCTCATAAAATCTGATCCACATGTTATATTTGGTGGTGTGTTTAAAATTGGGTGTGTTGTGACTTATATGTATGATATTCATGGTTTGAACCAACAGACTTCTCGATCATTTATTATAGGCTTTAAATCATGTTATAATTTGATATACATTGGATTTTACAAGAAATGCTTGGGGGTGAAAACCCACACACCTTGGACAGCCCCCTTGGACACCCCACCCTCATGGACAGCTCTTCCACCCCGTGGAGAGCCCTTCTATCCCCGTGGAGAGACCTCCCAACCCCCGAGGACAGCCCTCCCACCCCCTAAACACTTTGAACCCCCATGAATAGCCCTTCCACCCCATATAAAGCCCACCCACCGACCTCGTATCACCTGGACAGACCCACAACCACTTGGACAGCCTACCCACCTCCCTAGACACCACGTACCCCTTGTAAATCCCCCCCACCCACACCGCCTAGACCCCCCAACCCCCTGGACAACACTACCACCATCGTGGATACCCTGTCCACCCACTCAACACCACGTCCCCCCCTGTAATGACTGGCCTGGACAACTCCTCCACCCCCTGGACACCCCTCCACCCCCTGGATAGCCCACCCACCCCCTAGAAAACTCATACCCCCTAGACTGCCCCCACCCCACCTCCTGGACACCCCTGACCCCCCGAGACATCCCTACCGCCCATGTGGGTAGCCCACCAACCCCTTGGACATCCCCTCCCCATGTAGACAGCCCCACCCCCGTGGCCTTCCCGCTCACCCCCCTGGACACCTTCCCACTACCCCACAGACACCCCCATCCCCATAGACACCCACCCTAGAAATCCCACCCCCCACCCCCTGGACACCCCGACGCCACTAGACAACCCTCCCACCCCATGGATAGCACGACTACCCCCCGTGGATAGTCCAGCCATCCCCATGGACTCCCCAAACCCTCTAGATAGCCCTGCCACCCCTTTCACCCCCTGTATAGCCCAACCACCCTCCCAAGACAGCCCTCCCTCCCCCCGCCAGCCCTACACCCCCTGTGGACAGCCCGCCGACGTAGACATTTCGACCTCCATTGATAGCCCCCACCCCTGGACAGATCTAACCCCCTGGACAACCATGCCACCCCTTGGACACCCTGCACCCCCTAGAAAAATCCCCTACACAAGTGTACATGATCTTGTACACTCATTTATATTTATTCAATGATATTTTGTTATAAATATATAATTTTGGTGTCCTTTATGTAATGATTCTCATATAGAGTAGTGTGTCAATTTTGGTTTCATACCTTCTATGAGGACTTTATTCCAGATGATGTAGATATTCAATCAAACCACTATATGGTATGGAATTTATTTGGGGAACTTGGATTTTTGAGAAACAAAATCCATGCTTGCCTGAAAGATTGTAGTTTATTCTAGGAGGGAAATGATGAATGAAATGATTGTATAAAATGTGGCACTTCTTTGTAGAATCCAAAATCTGATGGAACACTATCCTCTATTCCACATAATCTAAGGTGGAACTTTCCATTGATCCCCATACTCCAGAATCATTTTATGTCTGATGAAATATCAATAAAAATTCGATGTAATGATACTAAGAAAACTAAGAATGATGATGAGTTTGTTTTCCCTGTAGATGGATTTGCATGACAGAGATTTTATCCTCGATATCCTGATTTTGTAGCTAATGTGTGTAATTTGAGGTTGGGTCATTTATGTGACAGTTTTAATCTGTATGGGCAGATGCTTACGTTGAACAAAACATGACCTATTTTTATACACATTTATAATCTTCGAACATGGTTCTATTTGAAAAAACCTTTTTCTTTCATGAATATACTCATATCTGGCCCTTCTGATTCCAGCAATGATATAGACATATAGATGAAACCTTTAATAAAAGAGTTTAAAATTCTTTAGAATTTCGGTGTGCGAACATATGATTCATATTAGAAAGACATATTTCAGATGCATTCTCCACTTATGTGGATGATCAATGATTATCCTGCTTATACAATGAAGTTTGGATGGAGCATGAAGGGAAAACTATCATATCCTATTTTTATGCAGAATACATGATCCAGAAGACTGAAACATTTTTGTAGTTTCAGTTTTATGTGACACCGAAGATTCTTGCCAATTGACCATCCATATAAAACAATCATCAATGATTTGACTCTACCATGGGGACTGATGATCCACCTTAGTGTATGTCTATTTTTGATGTGCTTAATGAAATTAAAGATTTCACTTTTTCATTCTGGATGGGTCAAATGAAATCCAGAAAAATAAAAAATGTTTCCATTGAAACATATTAAAATAGTTATAAGAGAAGTATCTTCTTTAACTTTCATTATTGGTCAACCAATTTGTTACATCATTTATTAGAGGTAATGCACATTTAAAAACTATCTGTGAAATTTTTCTTTAGATTCATCTAAATGTTAAGGGAAAGACAAAAGATGATTTACTGTCTTAGCATGACTTGGTGGATTGTGGGATCAGACCGGAATTGCATCCTATGCATATAAGTGAAAATAAATTGAAACATCCATGAGATTATTATGTGATAACACCCAAAGAAAAAAAGTAATTTCTAGATGTACTAGAGACTATTAATGTTTCTATTGTCTATTCAAGCAACATATCCAAATGGGTCAACAGAAGAGAGTTGAAGCTAAAATATTTGAAGACTCATTATTTTCACATCCTTCTTAAGGAGTTGATTCAAATTGAAATTATTCATCTTCTTTTCAATAATGTAAAGGAGACTATTATTCGGTTGATCCATTTGTTTAGAGATATTTGTGCTAATAAGTTATCCAAGTCATTCTTGAAAAAAATGTTGGCAGATTCCCCATTATTTTTGTTTCAGTTAGAGAACATATTTCCTCCATCATTTTTCACATGCATGTTGCATCTGTTTGTCCATATTTAAAATGATATAATTCATGGAGGACACGTTTATTTTTGTTGTGTGTATCCAACTGAATGAATTTTGTAAAAATTAATTTATCAGGTCCATAATAGGAATCATCCCGAAGGTTCTATCATAAATGGTTACATGGCTCAAGAATATATGGATTTATGCTCTATGTATTTGTCTGATCTAACTACAAGAATGATTAGACCAATGATAAATGAAGAAGAATGGTTTGAGAATATTGAACCCAGTTTTCCATCACTACCTCAAATAGGAGAAATTCCTGGATCATATAAATTGACAACATTACGCATTGAAGAGTGGGAGATGGCACATCGCACAGTTTTGTTCAATCAGGATTTGTTCGATGACAACATCTTTTATGTAAATTTTATATTTATATTATATATATATATATCTCTGTTAAACGTTTCCTATTTTTATCTACAGGGAACATAAAGTGATGTTAAATAGAAATCATTATTCATTATCTTTGAGACGAAGGGAGACTTTTCATAGTAATTATTATTATGCTTTGTTAAAATTAAGGGCAATAATATTACTATTTAAAATACTTAAGTTTAATATTGATTTATATTTCAGGTATTGAGTTTTCTTGCTAACTCTATCTCTGAGGAAATAAGAGCTTTTGATTATGGTACTAATACCGTGGTTTTTGACTATAAATAAATTTTTATCAATGGGTAATGATTTATTATCACTGAACAGGAAAAGAGTATGAGAACATAAAATGATGGGGTTATGGTTACTACCACAACAGACATTTATCCTAGTGCTTCAAATAGTAGACCGTGATTAGAAAATTTATGTTATTACGGATTCATTTAAATAATCATAATATTGTATTATTATTCTCATGAATGAGTCACGCTGAAGAAATGTAAGTGGTTTGAATCAATAATGATGCAAGGTACATTTATTGATGATTTTGGATTTGGAGTAATTGATATAAATAAAACTATTGCTATCGATGAACCATATGTATTGGCATCAATGATGAAACAATTTTCTTATGTCAAAGAGCATCTTTGACCTTATTTTGTTTTCATTATTGAATTCATTCCATGACCAATTTTTGTTGATAATGATGATGGAATTGACACCATCTATACTTCCATTAGAAATGACGCATTTAATAGTTTTGATGACTCGAATAGCTTTATTTTTAGAGTTGACTATGATCCTGATGTTGGGGGGGGGGAATATATAAAATCATCCATTCATGTTCTCAATTTGTTTGGTTTACCTCAAATTGGGCTATTAAGTTTGGTACTATTCGTATTGATTTAATATTGATTAAAAAAATGTAATATCCAACATAGAAGTTATGTGAACATTAAATGATTATTGGCTGAAATTTTATTTGATCTGCATTTTATAATTTGGAATTGACCTGTATTCAAAACTATGAACCCAAAATTTCTATATTTTCAACAGTTCAATGCATGAACTGTGATTTGTATAAAATTTGTTTGACTCTAAGACATTTATTATAAATTTTACAAGGTAATGAACATGATGGTTTGTAATCTTCTGGAAAATATGTATTGAAACCTGCATCATCTACCAGGTCTAAAGAAATTAAATTATTCATTAATTTTGACAACTGCTTTACCACTTATGAATCCTGTAGAATAAATGTTCTATGATTTTAATAGAGTGATAAAAATTCATAAATAACCATACTACTAAAAATTAAATTTCATTATTACATATTTTACGATTTATTGACCTCATTATATATTTGTTCACGCTCACCTTAAACAATGGTTTGGTAAATTATCCATGAATCCACCAATTCTCTCTAATTTAGTTTTTTTTCATTAGTTATCCGTTTCTATTTACTTCCATATGTGTTTTAAAATGTAGGAAATGAAACCAATTGATGAGAGGTGATGAAAACTGATTATGGACAACAATCGTCGCATGGATACGCTGGGAATTCCACCACTAGTGCTTGCTGTTAGTATTTTATTTCCAATATATATTAAAATAATATATAAGGTCATGTGATTAATTTTTCTAAAATTTTCTGTAGGATCCATCTATTAGACTATTGTTATTTGATGAGAATCCTAGTAGTTGTCCCAGTACTCATGGTGTTTGTACGGGGGGGGGTATGAGAGCCAGAAAATCTCATCGACATACTTTATTAGACCATGCCCCTCCCAATGACACACCATCAATCCCACATGATGATCTTGGTGTGTTGTTAGGGACACAAGAGATATTTAGGCCTAGCATTTTTCACCATTGTTTACATATGAGCCTCCTCACCCATCTGTACCATATCAGATGATGATTCCCACTACCCATCCAGAATTCGGTCCGCCATCCCGATCATCTTATTTTATATCGTATTCCTTATCTACGGACTTTTATATTCCATCTTCTTCGACTCCTACACCACCAGAGTCTGGCCCAACAGAGCATATATTGGGACCCACTCTATCTGTAGAGGTTGTTTCTTCAGTTTCAGAAGATCCAGTGGTTCCCATTGATCAGAATATTGCGGGTATACTTATACTACCCGAATCATTGTTTACACCATTATTTATTTTCATTATAAAATGTATTGATAAAATATTTGTTTTTCATTCATAATAGATAAATATACTGATATAATGTGAGGGAAGGGGCGTACACGCATGCGTGTGATGTGTAATAGCTACATGCAGTTGATGGTGGACTATAATGAAGATAGATAGATTATTGAAAAATATGGGCAGCAATGTCAGAGTTCTTTTGTGATTCTTGCCAAATTCTCTGATTTCATTCCTATCAGCCCACTGTCATGGAGACAACTTCCAAATGATGTCAAGGATAAATCCCTGGGATAGATATGGGTAAAAAAATCTGTTGTATTTAATGAAATATATTTATTTTTGTATTTATATGAATTAATATTTCGGTGTCAGCTACAGTTTAATTTCCCCGATGGCGAGGGTGCACGACCAGCACATCTTTAGGATTTATGAGAGCTTTGGAGAGCTTATAAGCATGATTTATACATTACATAACATGCAAGAGTGGGAAAAATCAACAGGGAGTCTCTATCATGGATGATTTTCCATTAGAACATTACTGACTTATGATTACTCAATGGAAGACTAGCCAATTTAAAGTATTAATCACATTAGAGGTATTTAAATGAAAATTTTCATGATTTTAGTTAATAGTAATTATTGAATTTTATATAGGATTCATATAAACAAATAAAAATCATACATTCTAAGAAATAAGTCCACACATTGGGACTTACTACGATGCTAGATAATGAGAGGTGGCATGTATTACAGTTTATAATCTTTCTTAACGACATTCACTTTCTATTTCTTCCTCTATAATTTATTAAATTTCTAAAGTTATTATATAATTTTAGTTATGCAGTTAATGTTTTAATAGTATCCTATTTTTAATTATGGTTTCCTACATTCAATTTCATTTTAGAGGCATATATTGAATATATAAGGATGTGTTCCTTGAGAAAAATTGTTTTGCTCGAGTAGAAAGAACAAAGATAGAAGTACGACTAATGAACCGACTCGGCATTAGATTGTAAGTTTTAATTTGTAGAATTAAAATTTTAATCTCTATTTTGTAACTTAATAATGTATTTATATTTGTAATAGAATGCTTTAGAGTCCCGTGATTCCTAGTAACATTATAATTTTGGGTCAAACGATCACATACATCCGGTGTTCAAAGCTGAGCACCCTGGTAGAGTACGCTGCCGACCTGAGAAGAGTATAATTCCAACAAGGTATTTTATCTACTAAAGTACGAGTTGTAGTGCCACCATGTTGCAGCAGGTTAAGGCACATGTTGAGCAGGCTAAAAAAAGGGCCACAGAGATTGCAGAATAGTCTGTTAGGGATAACACTACATTTATGAAACTGATGGAAGTTTTACGTCCAACATTTCCACCAGAGGCAAGAATCTCTTGCGATGAATATATGCTATCGATGAATTATATATATTGTGAACCAAGTGCAGTTATAGTGGTGGTTGAGATGATTTCTAGGAGGCCGCTAAGGCGGAGGAGGAGGAGGAGGATGAGGATGAGGTCAAGGGGGAGGATGAGGGCGAGGTGGAGGTCGAGGCGGAGGAGGAGGGAGATGAGGAGGCCGTGGATGCGTACAGGGGGTGAGGAGGAGGGTTGGGATGACAATGTTGACGATTATTAGGATGATGATGATGGTGATGATGATGGTGAGGATAGTGATGGTGATGAGGGACATATTCATCTGTTACATTTTTTAATGATATTACTGACCTTTGATGTTTATAAATTTTTTGTGCCTGAATATATGTGGGATTAGGTAGGTCACATTATCTTTTTATTTTATCTATAAATAATAATAAATTATTTGATGATTTTTTGTGACTGATTCACCCCTCTACTATACATCCCCCACCCCCTGGACAGCGCGCACCCCCCTAGACAACCCTGTCACCCCTGTGGACAGTCCTACCAACCCCCTTAATAACCACACCCCATGTGTACATTTTCCCCACCCCTGGACACCCTGTACCCCCGGGATAGACCTTCCCACCCCTGTGGAATGCTCGCCCACCCTTAGACACCCCTACCCCCCTGGACAGCCCAACCACCCCCTTGGATAGCCCACCCATCCCCTGGACACCCCCTCCCCCTGTGGACATCCTGCCCACCCCCGTGAATAGCCCAACCACCCCTTAGAAACACATACCCCCTGGGTCCAGCCTTTCCACACCCCCTCGACAGCCCGCCCACCCCCCCTAGACACCCAGTACCCCCTGGACATCCCTGCCCACCCTGTGGATAGCCCACCGGCTAGACACCACCCCACCTCGGACGCCAACCCACCCCCTCGACACCCCCCCCCGAACACCATCCCATCCCTTGACACCCCCAAGACCCCCCATGGAATCTCCCACCCCCTGAACACCTCGTACCCCCATGGAAAGCCCTTCCACCCCTATGTACAGCCCTAACACCCCCTGGAAAGCCCCTCACCCTCAAGACAACCCCCAAACCCACCCCATGAACATCCCCAACCACCCTGGACAGGCCCTCCCACCCCCTTGGACACCCCATACCCCCCTTGACAGCCCCACCCACCCACGTGGATAGCACAACCCACCCCAAGGATAGCCCTTCCCACCAACCATAATAGACCCTCCCCCTATAGAATGCCCCCTATGGACAACCCACCCCCCTAGACACCCCTACCCCCATGTACTACTCACCCACCCCCTTGGACACCTCGTACACCCTATACATCCATGACCACCAATGTGGACAACCCCTACCCCACATGGACATCCCCTGCCCTCGTGGACAACACCCCCACCCCCTGGACACCCCAAACCCCTAGACAACGCCTCCACCACCGTGGACCCCCTGTACACCCCCACCACTTTGACAGAACCCCACCCCAGTGAACACCACCACACCATCCTTGGACATCCCCCCCCCACACACACACACCCTGGACCCCCCCACAACCCCATGGACACCACCCCACCCCCTAGACACCCCCACCCCAGGAAAGCCCCCCAACCCCCTGGACACCACCCCACCCCCTTAACACCTCCAGGTATTGACCCCCCCCCCCCCCCCCGCTGGACACCACCCCACCCACCCAGACACCCCCATGGACACCCCCCCCCCCCACCACCCCAGACAACCCCCACCCTTATCCCCCTAGACACCCCCACCCCTCTAGACTCCCCTAGCCCCTTGGAAAGCCGCCCCATACTCCTGAACAACCCCAACCCCTGGAATTCTGAATTTAATTCTTTATGTGGTTAATTAACTTATAAATTATGTGTTAATGGCATATGGGTATACTTGTTGTACGTTTATACAATATGTTATTACCTTATGAAGTATGTGTTAATTCGATTAATGGTGCATGTAACTCTAAATATGATGATCTCTCAAAAAGGTGATTTTCCTCTAACCATTATGAGTTGTATCCACCAAAAGAATTTAAATGGGTTATTTGGAAGAGTGGGTGTCATGTGAAGATTTAAATGGTTAAAACTATGTCATGGTGCATGTCATGCTTGGAAGAGTCTACTATTTTTTATGATATTGTAGGTATTTTTTTTGTTTTATTTAATTGAAAAGTGGTAGATTTTGTGTGTTTTTTTGTTATTTTTTAAGTGCCAGGTGTTCCATTTTAATTGTTTGCATCTGTGTTTGAAGGTGTATGAAGTGCGATGTTTGCAGGTGTATGCAGTATAGGGAATGGGTGGCTGCTGTGCTGTTTTCTGGAAAAACACTATACCAATGGTTTTAAACCATTAGTATAGTTATTTACAAAATATTTATCCCAACGGTATTAAGGAATAGTTGGTAATACTATATACCAACAATTTGAAACCGTTGGTGAACTACATGTAATCTATATATCCAAACAGTTTATCAAACGTTGGTATAAATATATACCAAGGGTTTATATATAAATTATTTATGGAATATTTTAATATTATAGAAACATATGAATACCATTCCATTATACTTCTGAAAATTACTTTCCATTTTATATGAAAATCAAATACACACTTTCTATGGAAATCATATAAATAACGCACTCGAAACAATGGAATTAATATAATATTAAAACATTAAGGGTGAAATGATGTTATTAAAAGATCATATAATTTTTGTAAACATGAATATGATTCTTTATGATATTATTATAACTCTTTTAACCACTGTAAAAAATGTTTCAATGTATTTGATGTATGAAGAACCTAAGATAAGTGAATTCTTAACCCAATTTCCATTCTCTAGGTTAACCTTTTTCTCCATTGAATATGTTCTACTAAGAATATTTTTTCTAATTTATTTGGATTGTATTATGATTTTTTATGTGGATTTATAGTTTATAAACAAAATACAACCATTAAATTAATTCTCCATTCAATTATATGATATTCTCAAGAGACATTCCTTTGAAAATCCACTTTTACAATTCAATTTTATAAAATTAAAAAGAAATATATTTATGAAATTATAAATTTTTTATGATAATTTTCTAGTTCATCGTAATTTTTTTTAATGAAGGGTGGGTCCTATATGTATCTCCAATGAATTGGTTATGTGTATTTTGGAGGTTGGAAATATGGGTACTCCTACGGTAACAACGATTGTTACACAATAAGGAAGTCATGAAGGTAACATTGTATGGTTTCCAGGATGTTTAAAAATTATAAGGTATCTAAGAGGGTTACAATATTATGCATGTAATTCCCTAAATAGCATTATGGGTCTATTTATATTATTTATTTTTTGTGTAAATCTCGTGGAAATGTCATGTTTCACTAAGTAAGTATATATGGGTCAAAAGTACATCTTTTTAAAAATGATTTAATATGTTTACAAGTATTAATGGTCTAATGTCTTATTTCATTTTTTTATATCCCTTAATTTGATTTTTTCTCATTCCTTTTTTTTAAATGGTTTTAATGGGTTATTATTATTTGTGAGACAAATTCAAAATCCAATTTAAATGTTAATGAGGTTTTTCAAATGAACCATGATTTATTTGATTTTTTATTATTTTGGAAGAAATGGATAATGTTTTTATTGTATTTTATCTATATAAATGTGGAGTTTTATGTATTTATATATAATGATTATCTAAAAAACAAAAACTTGAAAAGATCCTTAATGTGAAATTAAGTGAGTTCATTACCAAAATTCAGGATTATGGAACGTAATAAGGCTGGGTGCTTATAATATAGACCTAAGATAATATCCACAACACCTAAGATAAAATAACATGAAAACATTATAATATCCAAATATATATAAATTATCTACAGACACCAGCTACTATAGTTAAGAACCAAAAATCCCAAATTCATTGATGAATGAATTTTTTTTTATTTTCATCATTGAGTATGATAATTGTGATACAATGTTTTCCAAAAAACCATAATATATCAATTGGAAAAAATTTATAACATACATTCTCAAGGATATTGTAGGATTATTATTTTAGTGAAATATGAGAATATCTAATAAAAATAATCATGTTTTAAATTTAGATTTTTTACTACTTCACCCAGATATTCTTCTTTTATATTAAATCATCCCCATCCATATGAAATTACATCTATATATAATTTGGTCAACCAGATTCATTATAACCTAAGGAAATGAAAACATATGAAGGGTGATACAAAATTCATAGTAAGGGTAAAAAAAATCATTAAAAATTAATTTCAATTAATGGGAATAAGATGTGAATACTTGTATGATGACATAATTTTATTTCATGACGGAATCGTAAAAGAATACAACCCCATAAATACATGAATCGTCAAATATGATGACTTAGAAATGAAACTGTCATTGAAATATATAATCATGTTCAATGTGATATCAATATTGATCATAAGAAACAATATAACCCCGTAACATGAAACCAAAAAATGTATTGGTATCTCTTAGCACATTTTATCACAACACATGATATAACAGTTTCGGAAATACTTAAATCCCAATTAAATCCATGTGAGAAACTATCAGGTAATTCCATAATTATTTCATATCATGACATGGTATATTAAATAATGCATTTGAGCATAGTTGGTAATCCAATAGTTTATGATATAATGGGATCACCCTTATATATCAGGGCCTCCCCTATATGTAATATGTGCCATGCTATCATGGTTCTATCTAGTTCACCACATTGTATAATATATAATAGGAACACCAATTGTTATCTACAATTCCTCTTCATAATGATGACCAAGAACCACAACATTAACAAATTATTTTTGTATTTCATCACAAATATCTAAATAACAATTGTTATTCTATTATCATATAATTGAAAAGTAAGTAGAAGTCAGATTCTTGTAAATCTATTAGAAATAATGTTATCTCATTGAAAATAAATAGGTTTCAGGAAATTATTAATGAAACATGACTATCCTATTTAAATTAAATGGTTCCCATATAAATCTATTTGAAAAAAATCATAATCCTCATAATGAATTAATGATGGTGGTATCATTAATATCCCTAAAAGTGCATAAGGAACAAAAATATCTATCAACGTTGATGAATAAAAATAAAATTAAGATTAAAAAATCTGAATATAATATTTTCATTTTGAATATATATTTTTTATATAATATTTTACAAAATTATTGAAAAAGTAATATTATTTTTAAAAAAAACCATAGAATGTAAAGACATGGAAAATTCAATTTAATTTTTTAAAAAAATTATTTGGTATTATTAAAATTCATCCAAAAAATTTGTTGCATGATTCTGAGGTTCTGTGTGCCTGAAATGAATTTATAAACCTTATTATATAAGTTCAGAAAATGCATGGGAATAATTTTATATCTTTTGAACCAGTGCTTAGAATTAAAATCTAAGAGAACTTTTGAATCCATAATACAGAGATTTTCATCAAAGAAGCTTCACTTCAACCGTATATGGTTGGGAGAAAAAGATAGTTTCTGGACATTTTAATGAATAATGAAATAACATGTAATTGATATTTTATTTTATATTTCTCCATTAGATGAGCGACGGTGGGGGGACAAGTGACTTGTCAAGACATTTAATGGTCTGACTCATCATCTACGTAACTCCACCATTGTGAATTAAAAAAATTTCCTTATTTATTTAAATGACCCTCATTAATTCTTCAATGCATCACTCACCTTTCCCCATCATATATAAATAGAGCTCTGGGTGGGGATTTGACACGGCTTCATCATGCGAGTAATCTCTGGAGGAGTTTTGTAGTGACATCCACAGATGGTGGACAAAATCTCGGGAGGCAATGATCTGGGATCGACAAACATCGACGACTCCATCCAATGTGGACGCTCCTCCCACCACAACTACGACACCACCAATGGATCTCGAGGTAAGGGGTTTATGTGCTTTTGTGTTCCCCATCTTACCGTTCTTGAAAAATATAATGAACGTGGACCAACCGACTAATGGGTTTATCCACGTTTCATCTAAACATGAGAGTGGTTGTTTCAGGGTCTTAAATTTAGGGATTACTTTTCCTTTTGATTATTATCAGTTTTCCAAATGTTTAAAATGCTAATGTATAGGGAACATACCATGACCAACAAATATTTGACCCTCAGCTTAAATTGTCCTTGGTGTGTTCGTCAGGGTAGAACTACGATTGCAGTGGAAATGATTATTTGTGGGCCGTGAAAGGACGACGGCATCCAAGGAGGACCATCGACGCATCCGGAAGGAAGAGAAGACCACAGGGGCTCACTCATTGTCCAGCGGAAGAAACACCAACAGACTTGGGTGGATGCCGACAACCGCCAACCGCGGTGGAAGCCTGGCACTGCTCGGACGGGCATCTGACAACGTCAGGTCCTAGAGGTAGAGGTTGCACACCATCGTGCACCATGTTTAAGTGCCACAACATGAAGTTGTGGTGCTAGCGAGCTACAGAGGGCCCGCATCCAGTGGGTCCGTGGGTGATTAGGTGGCACCACATGGCGTCACCCTTAATTAAAACGAACAACTCCATTGATCAATTTGGGATCCGATGACCATGCGACCCCGGTGCAGGTCACCCAAGTGAGTGGGATGGACTACCCGGTTGACCGATATGGTTTGTGTCCTAGTGGGTCATGCCCTCTCTGACCCAGCACAACCGGGTCGGGTTTGTCCGAAGAGGTCGGACCGGACACGGACCCCTCTCGGGCCAAGAAACACATAAAAGGCCGTTTCAGGTGAACTGGACGTCTATTTGACAAACCCTCCATAGCATTTGGGATCCTTCGAAGGAGACAGTCCATCTAAAATAGTCCAAGAGAGTTTTGGATAAAATTCGACCATGTGTGGGTGGGATCGAATCTGAATCTAATTTGTCCTTCGGTATTAAAATGCCAATAACTAATAGACCATGCATCAAATCGATAAACCATTTGTGGAATAAGGAAACTAGTGACAAGGTTGTCATATAGAGATACATTATGAGAGTTTTTATAGAGTTTTAAATGTGACCTGGGTTGGATATGACTTGAATCCAACAAGGCCCTTTTTACAAAAGTGCCCATATCTCACAGAATGGGTGTACGATCGATGTGTCGTCTATCACGTTGTGACCCCTATGATGAGGCGGTCCCTTGGGTATTAATTTTTAGGGACTCAGAACTGGTTTAAATATGACCGATTTCTTGAGAAGAAGAGTCTTCCATATATCAGGCCTGCTTCGTGCGAGAATCCAATGGCTGGATATGAAATGAAGAAGAAGAGAGACAAATATGGGTTAGCCTCAGAAACTGAAGAGTGGTATTATCTAGTTGTACAAATAATCATACCTACCTCTATACCAGTGAAAAATATGAGTTATCATCTTGCGACCAATAAGGTTCAAGATCAGCGACCAATACGGTTCAGCATCAGCAACCAAACGGGTCTACACCGGTGACCATTATGGGTCACCACCAGCGACCAATATGGATCATCATCTAGAGACCTATAATAGTCAACATAGAGTGACCTATACATGTTAGTAGTTTAGTTAATATGGATAGCATGATCTGGCTATACATCTTGTCATCCTTATCCAAGTGACCTTGATGGTATATCATTAGAGTGAGATATCTATTTTACATTGTGATAAATGATTTAGATCATGATTGTGATAATAACATTGTGGTATTTCTTGTGATTTTTACCTTTGTGGATATCTGAGAGACCATTAGGGGTCTCGGGGTCCTCTACTGAGTTGTTATACTCATCCCTACATGGGCTCCACCCACGTGTCTGTGTCTTCTAAAGACTTCAAATTCTCTGAGGATGACTTTGGAGGTTCAGGACTTTGTTTACCATGGTGAGATGGTATCAATTTAAATCCTCTTATTTGACTTCTAACTTATAGATACTACCCTCCAGATAGAGCTCTAGGGAATATGTGATAGTTGTTTACTTTGTTTTAAATTTCTATGGGTTGTATTCTGACCAACTATTTTTGGTTTATAGTTGTTCTTGTGGGTTTACATTACTCTGGTTGTTATACCTTATTTTTTTGCTTGTTTACTTTATTTTCCCCATTTGAGTGTGTACAGATCTCTAAAGAAATACATTCCCTGTTTGGAAATATCCTTCAGGTGCATGTCACCAACCCCTGCACTATGTATTTCGGGCTTGGGGTAGTCATGTCCTGGCCCCATGAGATGGGTCTTGACAAAGTGGTATCAGATGGTGGTCGGTTCTACTAGAATAAATATTAGTATACTTTTAATGAGGTAATTGTGTATAATGTCTTGTGTTCGGTAATCATTATAGGGAGTCTAGTGTTGGTGTGGCGGCCAACATATCCATACACTGGGACCCTGAATTATTTTTTCTGACTCGGTACACAAAAACACTAGTTGCTAGTGTTTTGAATTTTTTTTACCTTTATTGAGTTATCTCATGATGTATATCTTATTGACATGTCACATCTATTTCTTACCGGATGATTCCATAAAGATAGGTATCCAGGAGTTCAGATAGAGTTCATGATAGTAGCCCAGAGAGCAACGAGGTGTCGGTACATGGACCACTCATAGTGATGGCACCATCGGGTGGTGTACCAGCGGCACCCCCACCCATTGAGCAGAAGATGCTACTCATGGATCAGGAACATCGGATGAGAACATTTCATGTGTTCCAACATCAGTGGCCTCTATGGTTTCAAGGTGAGACAGTCCCCCAGGTAGTAGAGGACTGGTTTGAGGTGGTTTCGTGGGTCTTTCTCTTAGTAGAGACACCCACTGAATAAATATTGATCCTGGCCTCTTGCATTCATTAGGAATCGACAAGACGATGGTGGTGCTCGATGATCCGGGTGAATGAGGAGAGGATCCCAACAAGTCTAGATGTTGAGATCCTTTTCAGGGTGGAGTTCATGCCATTGACACTACTCTCTGTGCATATTCAAGAGCTGCTGCATCTGCAGTAGGGTAGCTAGATAGAGTCTCATTACTCGACGAGATTTTCTGACCTCTTCTGATACTCCACCGACATGGTTTGAGACACTTACATCAGGGCCCAGAACTTTGAACAAGAGCTCTAACAAGAGATCAGAGTTGCGATAGTTTCTCTCATAATTCTGAAAAAAGGATGAAATACTAGAGAGAGATTTTCCATTGGAGAGCTTCCTTTCTGAGAATGAACTGGGATTGAGATGCCATATTGGATGACATGTAGTAGAGTCCTCTACAGCCTGATGTAGATTTATTAAATAGAATCCCAGGTGGGATAGACCTTCTAGAGGGCATCCCCATGACACAGGGTCAGAGTTGTGATGCTTGAGAGGCCGATGGATCCACCCGTGAGGCATGATCTCTTTTTCATGTGGGTAATAGTGTCACAGAGTTCGTGACTGTCCTACTCCCCGCTCGGATGATCGAAATATGGTGGATGGGACACCGAGGCAGTGTAACCACCAAGATCATGAGCATCATCCAGGTGGCAGATTATGTTGGGGATTAGGATGTGTAGTGGGAGGAGGTTGGGGTCACCAGGGAATACAACTGCCACTCCTAGGCCGTCCACCATGAGCTCATGGAGAAGGTGGACGGGGACAATCCCATCTACATTCCATAGAGGCTCGCGATAATAACATCCAATATATTTTATGAGGTAAATATCTATCTTCTATACTTTTTCATCGTTTCTTATCAACATAAGTGTTAACAATTCTTTCTTGTCCGCTGACATAGTTCAGGACTTTGAGATTCCGAATAAGCTTTTATCTAAACCTTTGTGTTCAGATACTTCTATGGGAGGATAATCAGCAGTAAAAAATTGGTGAATACTGTGTGATATTTCTCTCAATGTATATAGTCATAGATGAGATATTTTAATAGCGGCATTGAATCCCTACAGCATCATTCGAGTCATGGATTGGCTATCACTAGATTAATCAATGATTGACTGCTAGAGATGTACAATGAGATGTATGTGCAGAGATGGAGACCATTTCTACTTTGTTGGTGAGAATGAAAATAGAGAATCATAAAATGGACTTCTTCTCAATATGTCGCAACTGATTTCATATCATCTGGCTAGTAACACATTTGACATGGTGGATGAGGTGAGTATACATTTCCCAATGGTGGTTGAGGAGTATGAGGACGACATTCCAAAAGGTTTCACTTGACGAACTCCTCATAGAGAGGTAGACTTATGCATTTACTTATAGCCAAGAACTACACTGATATCTACACCAGCATATCTGATGTCCCCCATGGAGCTCTGGGATCTAATGTTACAGTTGGAGGAATTACATATGAAGGGATATGTAAGGCCTAGTATTTCTCCATGGGTATCCCCGGTGTTGTTTTCCAAGAAGGTAGACATAAATTTGAGGCTATGCATGGACTTCCGGCACCTACAATATGTGACTGCAAGGAAAATGAATATTATGCCAGAAATTGATGATTTGTTTGATCTGTTTAAAGGATAATAGTGGTTATCCAAGATAGACCTCAGATCAGGATATCATCAGCTCAGGGTACATGATGAGGGCATACCGAAGACAAACTTTAGATGTTGGTATGGCCATTACAGGCCATTGATGATGCATTTCGTAATGACCAAAACTCCAGCAGAGTTAATGGGGATCATGAATAGGATATTTTGTCCATACATTGATCTCTTTGTGGTGGTCTTCATCGAAAAATCTTGGTGTACTCAGCATCTGAGGAACAACATGTTATACACATGATGATAGTTCTGGACACACTCCGAGAGCACCAGTTATATGGGAAGCTCTAAATGTGTGAGTTATGTGTAATGAAGGTCCACTTCTTGGGACATGTCATCTCAAAGGATTTAGTTGAAATGGATCCAGCAATGATCGAGGTAGTTCTTTCATGGGATCCACCTAGGAGTGTTACTGAGGTGTGGAGCATCCATGGATTAGCAAGATACTATCGAAGGATCGTACCCGATTTCTCTAGAGTAGCAGCACCTATGACTTATACGAATAAGAAGGGTAATCCCTTCCTTTAGTCAAATACATGCTAGAAGAGATTTAAACAACTAAGGAAGAGCTGGACCAACACTCCCATCCTGAGGTTACCAAAGGATGATACTAGCTACGTGGATTACTGTGATGTATCTGGGACTGGAATTGGTTACATCTTGATGTAGGTTGATGAAGTGATTTCTTATGGCTCAAGATAGTTGAGGCCTCACATGTAGAATTATGAAACTAATTACTTGGATTTGGCAGGAGCAGTCATCGCACTAATGATGTGGGGACAATACATGATGGGCCAGCGGTTCATTATTTACTCATACCACAATAGTCTCAGATATATCTTCAGAAAAAAAATACCTGAATATGAGACATGGATGTTGGCTAGAGTTCCTCCATGACTATGAATTTGAGATAGTTTATCTTCCAGGTAAAGGGAACATAATGGAATATGAACTTATCCGGAGATCAAGTTAGAAGCTATTGAATGAGGCTCAAAGAAGTTAGCCTCAATTTAATTATCCTAAATGGATAGAAATGAGACAGTCTACCTTTAGTTGATGGTAGTTTCCCATCCACTAAATTAGTAAGTCATGGAGGTGTAACTCGGAGACAAATGTTGTGGGGCTACACAAGCTCATATATCCATAGGCCATGCACCTGATGAATATTATGAAGGCGGGGAGCACAATATATTTTTTAGAGGACATATAGTTGTACTAGTGGCACTACGAGAGGATGTTCTAAGGGAGTTTGATACACCCCCCTTGGTAGTAAATCCTTTCAGGGTGAAGATGTATCAGGATGATCAGTATTAGTACTGGTGGCCAGTGATTATGAATTTTGTGGTGGATTTTGTTTCTAGATGTCTCATTTTCTAGCAAGTGAAATCCAAGCACCAGGTACAAACAGGATTGAACCAACCCCTTGAGATACCATAGTGGAAGTGGGATGGGATATTGATAGACTTCGTGATGGGGTTACCATGTATGTCGAGAGGGCACGAAACCCCATGGGTGATCGTCAAATGACTCACCAATTTGGCCCACATAATTTCTATTCAAGAGAAGGGTTCATTAGAGAGATTGGGACGTATCTATGTTCCGTAGATCGTGGGACATCATGTTGTGCCTTCAATGATAGTCTCAGAACATGACGAACGATTCACATCCCGGTTGTGGAAAGGATTTCAGGAGGCTTTGAGGACTCAGCTTCACTTGAGCACAAGTTTTTACCTATAGAGAGATGGTCAGTCTGAGCGGACCATCCAAACCTTGGAGGAAAATCTTTGTGAATGTGCCCTATATTTTGGTTGATGTTGGGAGGGCCACATACACTTGGTGGAGTTCACGTAAGACAACAACTATCACATTACCATTGGTATGTTCCCTTGAGAGGTGTTTTATGGATGACCAAGTAGATCGCCCTTGTGCTAGATGGATCCCTAAGAGCCAGCACTCATGCACCCATAGGTTGTACAAGCAACCACTGAGATGGTGTGGGTCGTCTAAGAGTGGATGAAGACTACATTGAGCCAATAGAAGTCTTATACAGATAGGAAATAGATACATCTCGAGTTCTAGGATGGGGGGAACAATTTCTTGAGAGTCTTTGCTCAATAGGGAATATGAAGATTTTGTCGAGGCTGCAAACTCTCACTGAGAATTATCAGACCATTATGGATAATTCAAATGATTTGAGTGGTGGTGTACTTCTAGGAACTACCACCCCTGATCGATAGGGTGCACAAAGTCTTCCATGTATCCCTGCTGAGGAGATACATGTTTGACACATCTCACATCCTCGACCATGGAGTGATGGAGATTTATGATGAAGTGAATTTTTCAATGTACCCGGTGGAGATAGAGGATCTACATGAAAATATCCATCATGGGTGGTCGATAACTATGGGGCGTGTTTTGTGGAAACACAAGAATCTCTGGTAGAGTACATGGGAGCAGCAGTCTGATATGTGTGCCCAGTACCCCTCTTTGTTTGTTATCCATGTTTGGATTTTGGGGATAGAAATCCCCAAGGTGGGGATAATTTAAAGACCTTTAAATTCCATTTTATTTTTTTATTTAATTGGTATTATTATGAGTCTGTGAAAATTGATGGTTCATGATTCTGAGAACCGGTGTTCCCATAATAAATATCTGTAATTTTTTTTGGTACGTTTGGTAAATGTGGGGGAAGTATTTTCTATTTTTTGAACCGGTGGTCTAAATTGAAATCTGAGACCACCGATGAATCTTCAGTGGTGGGATTAACATAAAAGAAGATTCACTTCAACCACAGTTGGTTGGGAGAAAAATATATTTTTTAGACATCTAAAATAACATGTAAATGTTAGTTTATTTTCTTTTTCTCAAACAGATGAGTGGCGGGGGCGGGACTGAGGACTTTTCAAGCCATTAAATGGCCTGACCCATCTACTGCATAACTCCACCATTGTGAATTAAAATAAGTTCATTAATTCATTTAATGAGCCTCATTAATTATTCAACGTGTTACTCACCTTTCCGCCACCTATTTAAATGTGGCTAGGGGTGGGGTTTTGGAAAGACTTCTTCAAGAGAGGAAACTCTAGCTTAGAATTGCGACCACATCCACCGATGTAGGATGAAATCTCGTGTGGCAATGATCTGGGATTGACGAACGGCAATGACTCTATCCAACGTAGACGCTCCTCCCTTTACAACTACGACACCTCCAATGGATCTTGAGGTAGCAGCTTTATGTGCATTGATGATCCCTCCCTTTCTGTTCTGGAACAATATAATGAAAAAGGAAAAATTGACTAATAGGTTGATCTACATCTTGTCTAAACATGCGGATGGTTGATGTGGAGTGTTAAATATAACACCCCAATATTTAATAGTATGTTATTTCTTCGAAGTAATTCAGTAACATTCACTACACATAACACTGAGTTCAAGCGCACCACGAATTACCAAACTAGCCGTTTAAAAATGGTTATGAATAGTATTAACTGAATTTTGAATATTATACATTCCATATAATTTTAGAATACATATTATTATTTTCTTAGACAAAATTTAAGAAAGAATTCATTTTTTTAGATAAAAGAAGTATGTTTCAAAAAAGGAAATTTTACCACCTTTTAATAGAGAACCCTTTTTAAATCCAATATATGAACGTTTTTTATATTCAATTTGGAAGAATAAACTTCTTATTTAAAATCTGGACATAATAATTTAGTTTCAACAAATTTTTGGTGTTTTTCTGATAACTTTCATATATGGGTGAATACTAAGAAATACTATATTTAAACTGAAAACAACGTTTTTAATAAAAATAATTTATAGTGTTGAATTATACATTTTAATGTTTTGGACATATAATTATATTATATTTTTACCATTAATTCCAATTATGGTCATTGTATGTAATTTCACATTGAAATTAGACACAAACAAGTGTCAATCTTTTGATAGTTATTATTTATTAAAAACATGGTTCTTGGTTTTGACAATGGAAATTAATTTTAAATTAATTAATGAAACATCTATGTTATAAAAATTTTAAAATAGAATTCATTTTGAATTCCAAATATCAAAATTATCTTAGGGTGAATTTTTGGTACTTTCTGAAAACATTCAATTTTTGAAGAACAATGAAAAACACTGAGTTATTGGTTAAAACCAGCATTTTATTTAAATACTTATTTATTTTATTTACATTTATATTAGGTCAAAATAGATACATAATACCTATATAAATTCAATTTAATTCATTTGATTCATGTTATAATAATTTTATTTATATTAAAATTTTATCAAACTTTTTACCGTCTTTTACCCACCTCCTATGAACATTTGAAAATTTACATAAAACATAATTTTACAACTTCTGTGAGTTGAATTTCAAAAATACAAGTGACACGGTTAATATAAAAGAGTAAGACTTGGTTCAATAAGATAAAAATAATTTTTGATGAATTGTAACTTTTTTACTTTTATTTACCACGGTTAAAAGTAAATAGGGTAATTAAGGGTAAATATGGAATTATAATTACCCTAATACATGTCCTAATTCAATTGGATAAATGTATTTCTTCCAAAAACAACTTTAGGAATAAAATATTACCCTTTAGGTCCACTTGGATTAGATTAATACATTTATTATTATTTTATTTAAAAAAGAGTTAAAAGAGTTAAAATCAATGTTAAATAATTAAACCATTTTTAATATAGGGTTATACATTATAAAAACTCTACTATAAATATTATTTAGAAAGATAAAAATAAATAATACATAATTGTATTTTATTTATAATTTTTATATATTAAATAATTAAATTTATCAATGACACAAAGATGATGCATTAATTAACTTATTAATTAAAGAAACAAATAAATGGTACTATAAATATTGAAATAAATATAATTTCAACGATTTTATGACATCCATGAATTTTCTATGGGATTATGAGATGTTAGGGATGATTCAATGTATCCTTTTTGAAATAATGAAGTAACAAAATACCAAATAGTGTCAAAATTGACATAAATTAATATTTAAAACAAATACTGTATTATTGGTTGATAAAATATTATTAAAAATGTAAGGTTCATAAAAAGGACATAAATAAAATTATATATGTCATTAATGAGCCACTTGAGGTTCTCTGGGAAGTTTAGAGTAAGTTTATTAACCATATAGATTATGAATACAAGAAGAAACGGTAAAAGTTAAACTATTCAACTAAGAGTTAAATCTAAAAGATAAGGTTAAAATGGTAACATAAACTTGTATAAAACATATTGGATGATAGGATTTAGAACCCTAACCACCTATGGATAAAAATAAATTCAACTAGAACCATTATAAACAGAATATAATTGTAAAATAAATTAATACTATATTCGTTTCCTAAAGTGACCCTCACACATCTTATAAAAGGGAACTTCACTTTCTCTCAAAATCACATCTCCAAAGCCATTTGGCTCGGCCAAAACCTTCCCAAATATCCTCCCATTTTCTCTCACTTATTCCTAGAGGCATCAGTTTGATCATAAATCCAACCTAAGGATCCCTTTTGATCAAATCAAATGGATGAACCTGAAGAAGAGGAAAATATTTCATCACCTCTTTCAAGTTCATTTCTTCTTCCACATAATTTTTCTTTGTTGTATCTATTCTAAAACAATAACTCCAGTATCTTATATAATATTTGATGTTATTATAAATATAGAACCACTATATTCATTATTCTATCCATCTTTTGAATGAGTATTTCACCATGTGTGTGTACGTATGACTTATCGTCTCCATGTCGTGGTGTAATATTTTATTCAAAACTATGTAATTTGGATGGATATAATGATGAGTAATGCGTATAAAAATAATGAAAATAACATTCTAATGTATCTATAAAATGAATATATGATCCAATTAAAAAATTTTATGGAAATTATATTGTCGCTCGTGCGTACGTACAGATTACCGTCTCCATGACGCGATGAGATTCATTTCCACGATCACAATTTATCAACGATTATAAAAAATTTATATTACTAATAATGATGTTATATATGAAATAATAATTCTACTGGAGATACATATATATATATATACTTATATATACCTTATTTAGTTAGAACCGTTCAAAAAAATATGAAAACAGAAACAACGTTTATGCGTACGTACAGACTACCATCTTTATAAACGGCGTTTTTAATTTCATATATATATGTCTATTATAAATATTTTTATTCTTAATATATATTATATATAAATCATGTTTTATATTATTTATGTATTTAAATCTTGGTCTAATTGATACAATAAAGAGTTACAAGTTAAAACATGTACGTTAAAGAAAGCGATTATTATCTGAAATATTAATTTAACATGGAAAATATTATTAAATGGGTAGAATGAAGCCATAAATGAATCATGTATGATATAAAAAACATTAATATGGTTCTGTTGTAATTTAATAACATACTATTATCTGCATACAAGAGGTTAAACGTACCCTCGACTAACGAAATGTTCAAGGTAAGGGTTAATTCCCCAATCTCATTATTATCTGAGATTGTTTATGTGTAATTATTTACTAAGACATTTTTATCATCCATATCCATTTTTAATAAAAATGATATCAAAACGAATATTTTAAGTATTTCTGAAAGGTGCTCATTATCAGTATCATAATTTTAAATGTTTTAAAGATTTATCTTTCTAAATATTTTTAATTAATATCCATATTTTCAAAACGATCTTAAGGATTTATTTATATGGACATGAATGTTTTGAAATGACAACTCTTTTCGATAATATCAAAGTGGTATGGGAAAATCTGATTCAAAAAAATCTTTTACAGGACATCCTTTATAAATTTTGAGACTTACGAACAATTTCATGAAAAAGGAGTATTTCTCTCAAAGAGTTATACAAATCATTTTCATCTATGTAAACATAATTTGATGGACTTTAAACTTGTTTGAAGTTGATTTATTGGAAAAAAAATATTCCATATTGTATCAATGGTTTTGTGATATGTTTGACTGTGGATGTGTTATTTTTATACCATTCATGGTTTGTGGATATACTGTTGACATTTTTTATGCTTGTTTTAATACGAATGTTTATGTAATTTTCAACCTTTTCATATGAGTAATGTATTGGACATAGTAAGTGATGGGTGGAGCCTGCTATATCTCCTCGATGAATCGATATGTATCGTGAGACAACCAGACATGGAATTGGATGATGCCCTTTCCCAATTTTGATATATGGTTTTGGCCAAGGCCGTAATCATTTTTAGAAGTTTTGGTGAAGGCCTTGACAAAATGTTTCATAATGTCCGACATTATACATTCCCTCATTATGAAAATAATATTTATGGATCCTGTAGTCATTCGACTAGTAAAATAACCATGATTATATTTTATTATGGCAGTATTTACTCAACTCATATTCCGTCCATAAAATTATTCATGTTTATTATTTGTGAAGGAATGTTGTTTCAATTATTCACCATGATTAATATTTAGGTTATCTTTCACTGTATTGGTTACCCTTATGAGCATTTGACCTCCCCCCTTTTGATGTTTTCTTTTTCCCAAGATTCCAAGAAGTGTATTTTGAATGATATGCAGAGTTATGCTAAAAGAGAATAATTGTGTTTGAAAAGATTCATTTACGTTTTGTTTCATTTTCTAATGTGTAATGTTACATTCAAGTATGTTAGCTATATTCCAAGACAACTAAACTGATCGGTCTTTCGGGACTTGATTCTATGTAATCATGTTAATGTATTAAAATAATTCACCGTCTCTTAGTAACTGTGGTTGGGGTGTTACAGTTGGTATTAGAGGATGTTTATTACAAAACTTGGAAAAAAGATTTAGATAAACTCTGATTAGAGCACATATCCCTAAGATAAACATTGAGGATTAGAATAGAAGGACATCCTAAAATTTTGTATTGTAGAGATTTTTTCAGTTTTCCAAGCAATACATCCATGTCTGGATATGATCAGATAGAGGCGGATCTTGCACAGATTTAACTATGGGTTATACCTGAAAACACCACTTTGAGCTAGACTCAAACGGGAATTGGTGCATGACCACAAGCCTTGCTGCACTCTTGGTTACCAAACTCCCGGGGGATATGCTTAGGATAATTCTCAGTTTTTTTACAAACCACCCTGAAAGGTTTATGAGTATATATATCTTCAAGGAAAACATTTTTGGGATTATAGATTATATCCATAAACTGTTCAATTTACATTAGGTATTTTACATTCTTGGAATTATGAATTGCGATTCATAACCTGACATAGTGTATTCCATTATTTAGAAATGGAGCTCAGTAGAAAGAAGGAAAACTCCAGCAATATTCATGATCCAAAGAGTAATAAGGGTTATGTCATTCATTGAATTAATCTGACATTTATGATAGAAATAGTTTCCCATGTATTCTCAACATATGAAGAAATAATATCATGTTTTAATAAGATAAGTAAAGAATTTCCAGAGTCTCATGGCATTGACAGGAAGTAAGAAATGAAAAGGATGGTAGAGAGAACAATATATAAAGGGAAGAGGGAAAATAAGGATTTACCCATATGTGATAAATGTGGAAAGAATAACCTTGAAAAATTACTTAAGGGAGTTATAGTTTGTTATATGTGTGGAGAAAAAGGACACCAAGTACGTGATTTTAAGGTTATGAAAAATGATCCGAATGTAAAATTCTTCATCTAAAAGGCATTGAAACACTATGTGAATCAATGTTTCAGTCATCAAAGTATAACACAAATGATGCTATTGATAATAATCAAGTTATGATACTACCTCAGATGAAGATGAATGACTAGTGTTCTTATGTAGTTATTATAGAAATATTTCATCCGAGTGTTGTATCAACAATATACTAGTAATATGAATTATGGAGAGAAATAAGGATTATACTGCAGTACTATTTTATTGAGGATTTGATTTTTTATGGTTCTAAAAAAAGTGACTTAATAGTAAGAAATAGTTTTTGTTAAATAAATGGTTAAATGAAAGGTAATTCTTAATACGGTCTTAATAATGAGGTAGTGATTTTGGAACAAGATATGGTTGATTTTGATAAATTATATTGGATATTCTAGACTTCATTGGAATTTGTTAGTAGTTTTTTTATTTCATCATTGTTAGAATATTCAAAAAATTTGGATATAAGTAATATATCTAGTATTATATAAAAATAAGGGATAATGAATGTAATCAACATGGTATTATTGTAATTCTGGGTGTTATCATGTTTTAAAATAATATATGATGAAGTTGTTCACATGTTATTAAATGGAAAAAGGGATCTTCATTGTGTTTAACGTCCATATAAATTTTGGATTGTGAGTTTAGATAGATGTATTTTGGATATGTTTAAAGGTTGGAATGGATTATGTTAGAATTTGGATACAATTGTTATGGTTATTTTTGGATTTTCATAAAAAGGACAACCCAGTGGTCGAGCGAAAACCAGTCGCGTCCGATAAGGCCGTGAGACTTGAACCCGCAACCGAAGGGGAACAATGGTGCATCCCCTACCACTGGCCTACGTGATTTCCAGGATTGTATAAGGCATTTTATTTTTTTTAAAGGTCTGATAGGTGAATTATAAATTGAATATTTTTGGAACCCTATATGATTAGAATAAATAAAATTTATTTTTTTAAATTCTTTTGGAGTGAAAGATAAGTTTGTGGAAGGAATTAGTTAATGGATGTAACTCTACTTGTCAAGTATATATATATTCCCCTCTTATTCTATGATTAAATTAATTATTAATAATTAGTTAATGGACTTTGTCATTATATCCTATAATTTATCCACCGATTGATTTCAAAATAACTTTCTTTTATACGGTGTATAAAACCCTTTGACATTCCATTTCTAGGGGAATATTTTTCTACCAAGCATTTTACTAAACAACAAATGAAATAGGAATGTTTTTTTACAAAAGTGGTGACAAAGACCTCTCCTCTACCATGAGTGTTATTTGATCTTTTGCATCCTTAAGAATCCAAAATGTTTTTTTAAACAAAGATAATAACTACCATATACTCTTTTTACGTATTTGGGTTTTGATAATGGTATTGATAATGGATATGTTATGTCCATATATTTAAATGATATATTGTGATTGTTGAACTCAATAAATCTCTATAAATATTTACATTTTTCCTCCAATTATGTGTCTCTAATTGTAAACAATGTTCTCCAAATCAAGATCATAATTCAGTGCTAACTGTTTCATTTCCCTTTCCCTCTTATTAAGAGTAAATTTTTGTAACCCAATTTCTGATGTGAGCTTTCCACAAATGTATTTCTCTATTATCATACTTTTATTTTCAAAGAACAATTTGAAATTGTGAGAACGAAATTTATTGATGGAGGGGAGAATGTAACACCCCAATATTTAAGAGTATGTTAATTTTTTCAATGTAATTCAATAACTTTCATGACATGCGACACCGAGTTCAAGTGCACCATGACATACCAAACTAGTCGGTCAAAAGAGGTTATGAATATTATTAACTTAATTTTGAACATTATATAGTCCTTATAATTTTAGATTACATATTATGAGTTTAATATTCATAATTTAAGAACAAATACCTTTTTCTAGATAAAAGAAGTATTTTAAAAAAAATGCAATTTTACCGCCTTTTAATGACGAACCATTTTTACATCCAATATATAAAACTTTTATATATTCAATTTGAAAAAATAAAATTCTTCTATAGAATTTTTACATAATAATTTAGTTTAAATAAATTTTTTGTGTTTTTATGATAAATTTCATATTTGGTGAATAGTGAAAATTAATATATTTTAACTGAAAACTACTTTTTTAATCAAAATAATTTATAGTGATAAATTATACATTTTAATGGATTGTAAGTATATATATAATATAGTTTTACCATTTAATCCAATGATGGTCATTGTATGTAATTTCACTTTGAAATCGGACATAACCAAGTGTCAATATTTTGATTGTTATTATTTCTTAAAAATATGCTTCTTGGTTTTTCAATGAGAATTATTTTTAAATTAATTAATGAAAAATATATTTTTTTAAAATTTTAAAATAGAATTCATTTTTGAATTATGAATATCAAAATTATCCCTGGCTAAATTTTTGGAATATTTCTAAAAGCATTCAATTTTTGATAAATAGTGAAAAACACTGAGTTATTGGTTAAAACAAATTTTTTATTTAAAATTTTTTTTATTTTATTTAAATTAATTTTAGGTCAAAATTGATACATATTTCCTATATTAATTCAATGTAATTCATTGGATTCCTGTTATAATAATTGTAGATATATTAAAATTTTATCGATCTTTTTACCGTCTTTTACCCACCTACTAGGAGCATTTGCAAATTTAAATAAAACATAATTTTATAGATTCTATGAGTTGAATTTTGAAAATAATAGAGACACGGTGAATATTGAAGTGTAAAATGTGTTTAAATAAGATAAAAATATTTTTTTTGTGAATATTAACTTTTTTACTTCTATTTACCACGACTAAAAATAAATAGGGTAATTACGGGTAAAAATGTTATTATTATTAATAACCTAACAAAAGTACTAATTCTATTGTATAAGTTTAATTTGACCAAAAAAACCTTAGGAATTAAATATTACCCTTTTAATTACACATGGATTAGATTAATACATTTATTATTATTTTATTTAAAAAATAGTTAAAAGAGTTAAAATCAAATTTTAATAACTAAACCATTTTTAATATAGTGTTATACAGGAGATAAACTCAGCTATATATATTAATTAGAAATATTAAATGATTTAATACATAATGGTATTTTATTTATAATTTTTAGAAATTAAATAATTAAATTTATTAATGACATAATGATGATGCAGTAATAACCTTATTAATGAGAGAATCAAATAAATGGTATTATAAATATTAAAATATAAATAATTTCAATGTTTTTATGAAATCCATAAATTTTATAGTTGACTATGACATGTTATATATGATTGAATGTATCTTTTTCGATGTAATCAAGTTGGGATGACTTTCACAAAAACAAAATACCAAATAGTGTCAAAATTGGCATAAATTAATATATAAAACAAATACTATATCATTTGTTGATATAATGTTCCTAAAAATTTAATATTAGTCCAAAGGTATTAAATAATATTATATATGTCATTAATTATCCACTTTAGGTTCTCTTGGAAGTTTATAGTATGTTTATTAACCATATTAAATAAAAATACAAGAAGACACGGTAAAAGTTAAACTATTTAACTAAGAGTTAAATCTAAACGATAAGGTAAAAATGGTAACCTAAACTTGTCTAAACCCTATTTTCTGAGCGTATTTCGTCCCATAACCACCAATGTCTTGATTTAAATTCATTTGGAAACATTATAAACCGAATATGAGTGTATAATAAATTAATACTTTAATCGTTTTCAAAAGTGACCCTCAAGCCTCTTATAAACGGGCACTTCCCCATCTCTCAAAATCACATATCCAAAGCCATTTAGATCGGCTAAACCTTGACCAAATATCCTCCCAATATCCCTCACTTAATCCTATAGGCCTTATTTAGATCACATTTCCATCCTAAGGAGCCCTTTTGATCAAATCAAAAGGAAGAACCCAAAGAAGAGGTAAATATTTCATCACCTCTTTCAAGTTCTTTTCTTCTTCCACATCATCTTTATTTGTTGTATCCATTATAAAACAATAAATATAGTATCATCTATATACTGTGATGTTATTATAAATATGGAAGAACTGTATTCATTATTCTATCAATATTATGAATGATAATGTCACCATACATGTGTACGTACGGATTACCGTCTCCATGACGTGATGAGATTCATTTCCATGATCACCATTCATCAAAGATTATAAAAAATATATTTTACTAATATGTATATAATATATGATATAATAATGCTACTTGATATATATATATATATGTAATTATATATATCTTTTTCAGTTAGTTCTCATCAATTCGATATAAAAACGGAAACAACGTTTAAGCATACATACGAACTACCGTCTCCATAAACAGTGTTTTTCATTTCATATATATTTTTATTATACGTATTTATATTATAAATATATTTGATATAGAAATCATGTTTTATATTCTGGAAGTATTTAAATCTTTTTCTATGTGATACAATCAAGAGTTACAAGTTAAAACACGTACGTTAAATTATGCGATTATTACCCGAAATATTAATTTAACATGGAAATTTTTATTAAAATGGTAATATAAAGTCATAAATGAATCATTTATCATATCATAAATATTAATACGGTTCTGGAATATTTAAATAACATACTATGATCTTTTTATAGGAGGTTAAACTTACCCTCTACTAATGGAATGTTCAAGGTAATTGCTAATTTCACAATCTCATTATTATCTAAGATTTTTTATGTGTAAGTATTTACTAAGACATTTTTATCATCCATGTCCATTTTTCATAAAAATGATTTCAAAATGAATATTTCAAGGATTTCTGAAAGGTACTATTTATCAAAATCATAATTTTAAATGTTTTAAATATTTATCTTTTTAAATCGTTTTAATTAATGTCTATATTTTAAAATAGATTTTAAGGATTTATCTATGTGGACATTAATGTTTTGAAAGGAAAAATCCATTAAAAAGTTTCAATTTGGTTATGGGAAACTATGATTCAAAAATCTCTTTTAAATAAAATCCTTAATAAATTCTGAGACTTACAAACAATTTAATGAAAACATGGTATTTTTGTAAAAGAGTTTTACGAATAATTTTCATCGATGTCACCATAATTTGATGGATTTTAAACTTGTTTAAAGTTGAATTTTTATGAAACAAATATTCTATATTATATCAAATGTTTTGTGATATGTTTGACCGTGGATGTGTTATTTTTATTCCATTCATGGTTTATGGATAAAGTATTCACATTTTGTATGATAGTTTTAATATGAATGTTTATGTAAAGTTTCAACCTTTTTATATGAGGACTGTATTAGACATAGTAAGTGATGGGTGGAGCCTGATATAGCTACTCGATGCATCGATAGGTCTCATTAGACAACTAGATGTGGAATTTACTGAGGCCCTTTCCCAATTTTGATATATGGTTTTGGCCGAGGCCTTAATCATTTTTAGACGTCTTGGCCAAGGCCTTCACAAAATGTTTCGGAATGTCTGGCTTTATACATTCCCTCATTATGAAAATAATATTGATGGTTCATGTGGTCATTTGACTAGTATAATATCCATGATTATGTCTTATTATGGAAATATTTACTCAGCTCATATTCCGACAATAATATAATTCATGTTTATTATTGGTAAAGGAATGTGGTTTTAATTATTTACCATGTCTAATATTTAGGTTATGTTCTGCTATATTGCTTACCCTTACGGAGCATTTGATCTCACCCATTTTGATGTTTTATTTTTCATGGATTCCAAGAAGTGTATTGTGAATGATATGCATGGTTATGATAAAAGGGAATAATGGTTTTAGAAAAGATTCATTTATGTTGTGTTTTATTTTCTAATGTGTAATGTAACATTCATGTTTGTAATCTATTTTCTAGGACTGCTAAACTGAATGGTCATTCGAGACTTCATTAATTGTAATCATGCAAATTTATTAAAATAATGCAATGACTCTAGGTAAATGTGGTCGGGGTGTTACATTAAATTCGGGGATTACTATTCTTTTTGATTATAATTAATTTTCTTCATGTTTAAAAATATAACATGTAGGGTGCGAGCCGAGTCCAACAATGCCTCGAGCCTCCAAAAAAAACGTCCTTGGTGCGTTCTTCGTGGACGAAAAACGAACACAGCAGAAAGGCATATTTGAGGGCTGTAAAATGATGAAGACATCCTGAGAGGACCGTAGGAACATCTAGAAGGAATAACAGACCACCAGGGCTCACTCGGTGGCCTGCGGAAGAAACGTCGGTGCCATAGATAGGTGCTGGAAGATAAGGGCAGAGGCCGACAACTTCTGACGGCTGTGGATGCGCGGTGCTGCTCGATGCAGTGGTGATTGGACGGGCACTCGATAGCGGCGACCCGTCACGCGCAACATTGAATGGATGCATCTTGAAGAAACGGAGGAGGTGAGTTGTAGAGAACCTGCCTCTTTCAGGTCTGCGGGTGAAAATATGGTGCCACGTAGAATAACCCTTAATTAATACGAATGGCTTTTTAAGCCGTTCAGGAGCCAGCAACTGGGCGACCCCAGCGCGGGTCGCGCCAGCAAGATGGTCGGACCGGCCAACAAACTGGGCTTCTCCACGGCCTAGTGGGCCAATCCCGATGTAGTCCAGTCCAACTGGGCTGGGTCAGGCCTGAACTAGGTCAGTTCGAACTCAACCAGGTCGGGTCAGGTCGGACCGGACCCGTACCCCTCTCGGGCCCAGAAACACATAAGAGATTGTATCTTTCCAACCATGAATCTGTTTGACGAACCGTCAACGATGATGGAATACATAGAGAGGGATAGTTCTATTGATAATCAACACGAGAGTTTTGGATAATGTTAGAGTACTTCTAGGTTGGATCGACTCTAAATCCAATCAGTCCCTTCGCACTGAAATTCCAATAACTAGTAGACCTGGAATGTGATCGATGCGACGTCTTCAGAATAAGGACCCTTAAGACAAGGAGGTGATTTAGAGATAATATAAGTGAGTTTTTATGGAGTTTGTTGATCCACCTAGGTTGTATCATGCATAAATTTAACAGGGACCCTTTTAGAAAAGTTCCCATATCACACAGATCGGGTGTATGATCGACACGTCGTCTGTCACGTTGAATCCCGTATGATGAGGCGACCCCTTGAGTGTGATATTGTTTGGACATCGTACAGGTTGAAATATGATTTATGGATTGAGGAACACAGTCTTTTGAAGATCATGTGTGCTTCGTGCAAGAATATTGTGTGTGGATATGATATGGAGAAGAAGAGCGACCAATACGGGCCATCATAAAGAATTCCATAGTGAGATGATCTAGCTGTATGGATTATCATCCCTACCTCTATACTAGTGACCAATACAGTTCAGCATCCAATGACCAATACGGGTCAACAACATTTCCCAAAACATGTCAGCACCACCGACCAATACGAGTCAAATAAAGAGACCAATACTAGTCAACATATAATGACCAATACAGTTCAGAAGTAGTGTTACTATAGATAAGATTATCTAGCTCTACTACTAGTAATCCCTATCCTAGTAACCTTAAAGTTATACTATTAGTGTGAGCAATCAATTTTACATTTCCTTCATGATTTAGATCATACTTTTGATATTTCCGTTGTGGTATTACTTGTGATGTTTTCCTTTTGTGGATTACTGAGAGACCTTGGGGGGTCTTGGGGTCCCCTACTGAGTTGTTATACTCACGCCTACATGGGCTTCACCATCACGTGTGTGTCTGGTGTAGACTATTGATGCTCTGAGGTAGAATTTGGAGGTTTGAGACTTGGTGGAACTCGGTGCGATGGGATCAGTCGATATACTCTTCTTTGACATCAAACATACAGCCAGTACCCTACATGAAGAGATCTAGGGCCGATGCTATAGTTTTTTACATTCCATTTAGTTTCTAGGGCTTGTATTCCGGCACACTATTTTCAGTTTATAGTTGTTCTTGTGGTTGTACTATACTATAGTGGTCATAACTTACTTGTGATGGGTTTTTACTTCATTTTCCCCTTTGGAGTGTGTACAGATCTCTAATTCAATGCCTTCCCTATTTGGGAAAATCATTCAGGTGCAAGTAACCAACCCATGGACTATGGAAGGTAGGCCTGTGTTAATCATGTTTGGTCCCTGTGGGATGGTTATTGGCATAGAATCTTATAAAGGATGATTTAAAAAAACATTTCTTGAAGAAAATACCCTTATAAATTTGCAACATATTTTTAGAACTTTTTTAAAATCAATATATTTTATGTTGACCTTGAAAATATAAAAAGCTTGATTTAAATAAAATATTTATCATGACAGTATCATAAATGTTCATGAAGTAATAGTTAAAACACACACATCCTTAACATTATTAGTAAAATCAAATAAGGAATTGTGATGACAAAATACTGATTCATCATTGTTTTTCAAAAAATAAAAATTGGCTAAAATTTTGTATAATTAATTTTTTAGAAAATAAAAATACCATTTTTTATTTTTTTGATAATGTTATTATTATAGAGATCATTTTTTGACTAAAGAGAAAAATGAGGTCATATTATCTTTAAAATAGTTTATTAATTATTATGGGTAACAAATAATAAAAATATGGTGTTATTAGATTTAAATACCATCAATAAATATAATATAATGGAAGTCTTGTGGTTATTTACAGATGGATACTAAGGTATAATCATGGTAAGAATAATCATAAATAATCCCAATAAAGGATGAGATTATATCTTATGAATCCTACCACTTTGGTAACATTGAAATGTATTCCCCATGAAATAATATCATTTAATTACAATTATATAGTCATTATAATAAGGATATTCATGTTATAATATGTCAAACATTCATTGAATACACCTCAAAAAATTAGAGTGTTTTATAACATAACATATGTCTCACAAATAGAAAAGTGAGACAAAAATTTCTCACCTCATTGGTAACATTGATATTTTTGACCCCATGGAAGAGAAATCAAAAAAAATTATATTTAAATAAACTTAAATATTTTAACTAGAATAATTAAAATATATTCATGGGATGTATAAACACTAAAAAAATAATTTGTGAATATGTTATATATCTCACTAAAATAGAAGTTAGATAAGAAATATGTATATTGACATTGACTCATCATGCATGTTATATGTCTTCTGTAATAATAAACATATCAAATGTATTTATATTATTAAGAAAATAATTAAAATTTATTGTTAATTTTATTTTACTTTTTATTATTTTTTGTACAATTACACAATCTAATAAATTTTTATCAAATTTTATGACCATATTTGGTGTATATGACACAATCGAAATTTTTAGGAAAAAAACTGTATAAGAGTAAATTATATAAACATATAAATAATAAAAATCCTGAAATAAATATAACATTTATACTTGATTTAAAAATTTAAAAAATATTCATTAACGATAGTAATGAAAAATGAACTAATATTATTATAATGAAGCTGGTTGGTCATATGTACACAAGAATAACATTTCCACCTTTCAATGGTCATTATTTAAAGATTGTAGCCAATATGATATCTTTATATAATAATAATTTTATCATAAATAACATATTATTTAACTATATATTCTTGTATATATCATTATAGTTATGTGGTGGGGGAAAATAAATCACTTTTCATCAGGGAGGTGGTAATCCACACGTCCACAAACAAAAGTATTACTTTTTTCAGTGAGTGAAAAATTAAAATCAGTATGATATATTATATTTATATAATTATAAATTTAAAATTAATATAAAAAATAATTCATGTATATCACATAAAATAATTATATTTATCCTTATTACATTCCATGTAACATGTTATTGATTAGAGATTCACATCTATTCACGGGGCGGTAGTCTACCCTACACATGAGGGACATTATCGTATCTCATATAAATTTGAATTTAAAAGGATATATATGATACAATGACTAAATATGTAACATTATGTTATAAATATCATATATAAAATCAATTACTATAATCATACCAAACTATGAGATTCGGTAAGGGAGAAACGTATGACATCATTTATTGATGTAGTAATCCTCCATAGACTTGAACGATGATTTTATAACCCATTTTTGGGATGTGTGTGTGGTTGTACATCATAACCATGAAAAAATACATATAATTATATGGATGAAATTGGGATCATTTTATATCAATTGTGTAAGTACAATACTAGGGCTTGTAGAATGAAAACAAAAACAAAAATGATCATTACTGAACGTTATATCTTCTTTGGGTAACTATGTTTGGTTTGCACAAAAGGCCTTAATCAATTAGATTTATTCCAATGAATGTTTTATAGGATGATAAAATGGACATTTTGATGTTTTTTTCATGAACCCGGTCAGGTCTCCATCTGAACCAGTGCCTGACCCGGTCCGTGGCATGGCCCAAAGGGCGTTCCTGATCCCCACCGGCTGGTACAACTGCCCGGGTATCAAAAATAACACATGGGAATGATTTACCTGAAAAAGTAATCACAAAACAGCTGATAAGATAATAAAACTAAAACTAATAATAGACAACCAAACTAGAACTTAAACAGAAATCAAATTTAAAGGTTTACAACATGAAGCATCATCTAAAATGTAACAAAGAAAATAAATTACACTCTAACTCAAACCTCCAAGAAACATGATCAGTGTGATATCCACAAGTTACAAACACCAACATGCACAAGAATACCATCAACAACCCGACCCACCATTGATGTGCATGATGTAGCAACCTATAATACATAGAAACAAGGTCTATATACAACAACAAGTGTATGTAGTGTGTGAGCCAAAATCCCCATAGGATACCATCAAATGAAAATATTCTATTCCATAACATCCAAGAGGTAATTTAATATGCTTATTCCAAATTATAATATCAAAACACTTTTAAAGGAATCATTCACAAGATAAATTCTAAAGGAAAACACTAAGAAATTTTTTTTCACATAAAATAATTTAAAGCGGTAGAGGAAAATTCATTAATGGAAGAAATCTCAAATACTCACACAAAAACACACACACAGTTATCCTCCATATGCTGATGGAAGGAACCACCTCATGAATGGTAGAGCACTCTGGATAAATACCCAAAGTTTCATCTTGCTCGAGTGGGACCCTAAAACCTGATGTCCTGGTGAAATGTGGATTATAAACCACGACCCTCAGTAAAAGTTTCTTAGAAACCAAAACCCTCATTATTTCATATGTTTATTTAGTGCGGTAATCATCAATCCATCTATGGGATACATGCAAGATACCCCTATATATTACTCGTCCAATAGTTCAAGTATTCCTACCTAGATAATCGGGGGTTTCCCTTGTGATCAATCAAGTTTTACAATCCCATAGTATAACTCTTTCTCATATCATAGGACAAACAAGACATTATACACAAATGCCACAACATTCATACCCAAATATCATTTCAAAATAACATGCACACCAAATTTTCTTTCCAAAATATATTTTTTGATACTTAGTCATTTCAGAAATCCACATTTAGGAACACTCAAAAGAAAAATATAATCAATTTGAACAACATAGAAGTAATCATTTTAGTAACACAACAGTGGTCGACACAAATAAACATACCCAATAACAAGTTGTAAAGCAATTTTAAAATCAAATTCCTCTGTATAGCAATGTCACATTAAAACCAATTACACAATGTAACCACATGAATTTTTTTTTCTATTATTCAACAATTTGTAATTAAATTTCAAAAGTCCACAACAATGAAACACACCCAATGTGCTTTATATTCCTCTAAAAATATCCATTTAAATATACACACACCGCAAATACCTTGAAACGTATTTCTCGCCTACCAAATAACCACAGAAACCACTACAGCCATGTTATTCCCCAAAAAACCAAAATATATTAAATTTTTATAAAAAAAAACATCACTTTTACCAACACACACAACATTTTATTGTAAATAAAATTACATTTCTATTAGAGAAACACATTAAATTACTACAAAAAAATCATTTCCACTCTAAGAAATATTTATTGAACCTTTCCATGAATTCTCAAATCAAGACTCTCATGAGAAACACAACCGTTCTAAAAGGAGACCCAAATTCCATCGTATGTGAATATCAAAAATATTTCAGAAAACATTTCACACCACCCCAAACAATTCCTTAAACCCTACCAAACATTTATACAACAACATTCATATGAAGAACAAGAATATTTTATTCTTGAAATCCAATTTCATCCAACGAGTACGCAAAAAAATTTAAAACATTGTTTGGGCATTGTATTTAAAACATAAATCATATTAAAATTAACTAAACAAACAAAATAAATAATCTAAAAGATGAAAAGGCATAGAACCACTTGTCTCTATGAATAAAAACACTATGATATAGATGCAAAAATTCCCCCAAAAGTCAAATATAGCTAAAACCACACAAATGGGCCCTAAAAACATTTTATCGAATCATTTTTGTCAAGAGAAACTGAACACAACATAGACCCCTAGCATAGAGAAGGAAGGGATTACTTGGGTCATATATGGTTGGACAAAGGGAGCAGAAGTCCACTGTAAGGGTTCAGGAGACTGTCTGAGGAAGAAGCGGGGTGCGCCTGCAGCATCCCAGGATGAAACAGGACGCACCAGTAGGCATGGGAGGACAGTTATCAGATGGAAGGAGAGGGAGGTGGCTGAGAAGTCATGTGGGGGAGTAGGGAATGATAGACTAGGGGATTCATGGAGACGGCGCAATTTCCTGGTCGGGTGTTCATGGTTGGGTGTGCGATAGCAGAAGGGCGAGGGGAGGGGGAGTCCGTCGGGATTCTGAGCAGGTTGCAGTGGTTGCGGCATGATGGGGCTGGCCAGAAGATGGGGTGTGGCCTATCTTGGCTGGCCATGATGGAGGCACTTCGACGAAGACATGACATGAGAGGGAGGTGCAACGTGATGAGGGGGGTGGGGTGCTAGCCAACCATAAAAGAAAAAAACAATGTAAAAGAAGAAAATAAGATGAAAAATAAAATATAAATAAAATATTTGCTATAATAATAATAATAATATTAATAATTATAATAAATTAACATGATATTAATAAACATAATACAGTTGACAAAATTTAATAAAATGTTTATAATAATAAATTAATAATAATAACCCTTATATTAATAAACACAGTGAGAATTTTATTAATAATAATTATTATAATAATAATTACCACTTCTATTATCATTAAAATAATTCATTATACCTTGTTTGATTTTTATTATTTTTAACGAGTTGGTCAATCATGTCGTTACCCCGTGCATCTCATGAATTTTTTTAATAAAAAGACGATGATAATAATAATAAATATAATAAAATTCTCATCCCTGACACCTATTTTAATTTCAAACCTTTATTTATCATTACAATTAATTATTTAATAAACTAATAGTTCCCCAGAAGGCCATACGGTGAACTGGGCGAGGTCACACGGTGACCCAGGAGAGGCCGTACAACTTTGATCATGGTGCGATGGACGCAGTCAAGGCCAATACCAGCATATTCTATTTAATATGTCCCAAATATCATTATTTGTGGCTTCAAACAAACTCACCAGACACAATGAAAATTAATAAAATAAATAAATTTGAAAATAGTGGGTTTGATAATTCTCCCCACCATTAAACATTATGTCCTCGGAACGCCATAACTAAGGTTGAGACTCAAATAAGAAAAGGATACCCCAATAAGGTTCAAAGAGGATCCGCACAATAAACAAGAAAAAATATGCAAAGAATCATGCACAGAGAATGTTACACAATGAAAACTTCAAGAAACTCGTAAAAATACATTCTAATATGTGTCACCCACAAAAAGATCTAGAATGCCTCCAGTTGATTAATTAATGAAAGGAACTCTCACACCCACGGAATCCACCATCAAAATCCATAACATCTTAATCACTATTAAATTAAAACAACACTATTTGGATAGAATGACCAAACAAGGTCAGACCACATCCAAGGAACACTCTTATAACTTATAAACAATCCATCTTTAGAAACCGAACCAAAAGGTCAACATAGTGAAGCATGAGGGGATCCCTACCCTTAAGAACCTACCAACGCATAAGACGAGACATGGAACCAGACATTGGGATGTCTGAGTGGACTCCCCACCATTAAAGAGAATTTCATCACCAATTCATTCCAGATACATTCGTGTGAGACCCATCGTGGGTGTCCCCACCATTAGAACTAATAGAAGATACAAAACATGGATAATTTCACAGTGGTAACCAAAACCCAACCACATGGGCCCTGGAGGAAGGGTCCCGACCATAGGGTGTCAAAACCACATCGTAAGACCAACCACCATCTCCACGGCCTTGGATGAGAACTATTCAAATCTGAGACCTATTTAACTAACAGACCCCATAAGGACTACTAAAAGAGATTACACCTAGTGGGATTCTACCCACAGGATGTTAAGGTATGATATGACCACACTTCCTCATTAGTATAGGAATCCTCACACACCTAAAAGGGTCATAGTAAAGTAACATCTACATGAAATGATTTAATCTCCCTTCGCCTTCAATACCGATGCAATAAATAATGCTGGGGTCCCATACACTCATGGGGTTCCTGACAATGTGCCAGCTTTACTCTAAGGCTTACAGCTGGAGCCCTGATGTTCAAAGCATCTCCTTCCTTATAGTCTGGAATTTAAGACTCTCGAACAGAGCTTCTCATTTTAGTACCACACAAAACCACAACGCAATAGATACAACGTCAAAAAACATAACATACCCCGACATCCAACTACTCCCTTATGAACCATCTTCCAAAATAAAGGTTTAGATGATGAAAATGCATAACTTATTCACCTTAATAAATAATCTTATGAATTTATGATTCACAATGATTAATCACATCAGAACATAAAAAATCGGAACTTCCTAAGAGGAGGACATAATCCTATGAAAACAGGGATTATCAGAGGGATCTAAGAAATCCACCTTTTCGCTTCAAGATAACTCACGCTACAAGACGTCACAAAACATGACTCATATAGACGATGATGGAACTACAAGACTTTCAAGCCATCGATCAGCACTGAAAATTTGAAACTTCCTTCACCCATCCCCACTGGATGTCCTTTGACTGTTTGTAGGGGAATCTTCAAACACAACAATGTCAAACTTCAAACCTGATGACTAAGACAACTCAAAGAGACCACGACTCCCTTCAACTCCCCTCACATCTATCATCACGCTAGGATATCATCCTATTAACCGAATAGGGAAAAGGTATAGATATAGTACTATCTCTCAAAAGGGAGAGTCCTTGATGTAATTAACTACAGGGTTGGACAATGGCGAATCCCTTGTGGCCGCACTTCAATCGAATGTTAATGCTTTATGAGGAATTCAATAGTCGATAAAGAAAACCATGGACCAAATCAAAATGGTCCAATGTCCAAGATATACTGCAAGAGAACAATAAACATACAAGGAGAACCACTACAAGGGATTCCCGATGCACTTTCCAAAAGAAATCATTAACCACAAGCTTTCACACCCACTTAAAAAATAAGAATTCAAACTCAGGAAACAAATCATTCAAAAAGGATTCTCATCTCAAAATACCTCACATCTATCATTTCTAAAATACAAGGACACACCACAATATCACATATTATTAAAACATCAAATCATTTTTACATAAAAATAGAAAATCCATGAATTCAAAAAAAAGTGATGAGGAATGATGCAAGGAGAGACTAGTGTTGGTGGGTGACTGAGACATATGGGTGGCGTCCATACGCCAATCACGCCACTGATACATAGAGTATTCATGGATAGCATACCCATTTCCACCTGTCTTTGCAGACCCGGTGAGCTCATTGATAACATTGACCCAAATCCATTTTCATTTACCCTAAACAAAATAAATCATGAGGATCAACGACTGAGACAAAACTTTACTTACTCGGGTAGATCGAGTCCCACAAAGAGGATTGATACCCATGAACCTTGCTCATAGCCAGAATGTCATGTTTTGACTCCCTTAACTTTGGTCTACCCTAACTCTATCCCAAAATAACACCACCCAAGATTGAAAACCAACCCCTTTGATACCATTTTGTCATGAACCAGGAAGGGTCTCCTTTCGAATTGGTTCCCAACTCGGTCTGCGGCATGGCCCGAAGGGAGTTCCCGATCCCCACGGGCTGGTACAAGTGCCTGGGTATCGAAACGAACACATGGTAACAATTTACCCAAAATAGTAAACACGAAACAACTGACAAGATAAAAAAACTAAAAATGAAAAAATACAACCAAAATGGACTTTAAACTAAAATCGAATTTAATGGATTAAAACTTGAACCATAATCCAAAAGTAATGAGAAAAAAAAAAGATACTAATACTCTAACTCAAACGTCCAACCAATAAGAGAGTTGTGACATCCACTTGCTATAAACCACAACCTGCAGAAGAAGACCATCAACAACCCGAACCACCATCGCTAAGAATGATATCACAACCTAGAATACACAATAAACAAGGTCTACATACACCCACGGGTGTATGTAGTGTTTAAACCAAAGGCCCGGAAGGATACCACAACATTTAAATATTCTATGCTACAACATCCATGAGATAATATAATGTGCTTATTCAATATTATTCATTCAAAATGCTTTTAATGAAAATATTTACAGGCTAAATGCGAGAAAAAAAACTCTAAGAAAAACAATCTGACAAATACTATTTAAAAAAGGAAGAGAAAAATTCATTAAGGGAAGACACACACACAGGCACACACACACACACAAACAATTGGTCCCCCATATGCCGATGGAAGGCACCATTTCATGGATGGTATAGCACTATGGGTAAATACCATAAGGTTCATCTAGCTCTCGAGGGACCCTAGAACATCGTGTCTCGGTGAAACATGGCTTAGAAACCACGAACATTAGTAAACATGGCTTAGAAACCACAACCCTCAGTAATTTATATTTTTAGTTAGTGTTGAAATTGTCAATCCTGCTAAGTGAAATAGGGTTGATACCCCTCCGGATCACTAGCATGGTAGTTCTAGTGTACCCACCTAGATACCTGGGGTTTTAAATTGTCCTCAATTAGGTTTCACATTGACATAGTATAATTCTTTCACATATCCCAGGACAAACAAGACATTACACACAAAATCCACCACTTTTATACCCAAAAAACATTTCAGAAACACACGCACACAAAAATACATTTATAAAATATAGTTTTTATTACTTATTCATTTCAAAATTCCCCATTTGGGATCACTCAAATGAGAACATAAACAATTCTCACAATATAGAAAACATCATTTGAATAACACTACAAGGGTTGACAAAAATAAACATACCCAATCACATGTAGGAAAGATATTTTCAAATCACTTTCCTCTGTATAGAAACATCAAATTAAAACCAATTACACAAGGTAACCCCATAAAAACAAGTTATACATTATTCAAAAAATTTTCAATTATATTTCAAAAGTGCACAATAAGGAAACACACCCAAAGTTCTTCATTTTCCAATGAAAATATCTATTTAAATATATACACACCACAAAGACCTTGAAATACATTTCACACCAACAAAATAACCCCAAAACCCTTCTAACCATGTTTCACACCTAAAAAACCAACATATAAGAAATTTTTATAAAACAAAACATCACTTTTACCAACACACACAAAAATATATTTTCCAGAAAATTTCATTCATAACAGAGACACATATTAAATTAGTACCAAAAAACCCTTTGAACAACAAAAATAATTAAGTGGACTTTTCCATGAATTCTCAAATCAAGACTCGCATGAGAAACATGACCATTCTAAAAGGAGACCCAAATTCCATCATATGTGCATATCAAAATTATTTCTGAAATCATTTTGCACCACCCGCAACAATTCATTAAACACTACCAAACATTTATTCAACAACACACATATGAATGACAAGAATATTTTATTTAGGAAATCTAATTTCATAAAATGAGTATGCAAAAACATTTTAAAACAAAGTTTGCGCATTGTAATTAAAACATTTAATCAGGGACGTGTTTCGACGGCGGTAGGCCATGAGGGACGTTTTTCGACGGCGGTAGGCCATGGGTGGGAGGTGTGGCGAGAGTTTCTCATAGAGAGGGAGGTTGCAACACAAACTCGAGAGGGAGGGAGCTAGGCGGTGACCAGTAGCACACAAGGGGCCCTGTTGGCGTGACGCGAAGAGGGGTGTGGGGTACTAGCCAACCCTTGATGAAAAAAAAAACAAAGTAAAAGAAGAATAAAATAACCACAAGAAATAATAAAAATAAAATATTACCTATAATAATAAAAATATTCATCATCATTATGATCATATTAATAATTATAATAACATAACCTTATATTAATAAAGATAATACAGCTAAAAAAATTAAATAAAGAGTTAATAATAATAACTTAATAATAATAAAACTTATATTAAATAACATAGTGAGCATAATAATAATAATAATAATAATAATAACCATTTTATTATCATTTAAATAATATTTTAAACCTTTTTTGATTATTTATATTTATAAAGGGTTGAGAAACCGAGCAGTAACCCCAGGCGTCTCATAGAAATTTTCATAATAGAAATATTTTGAGAATAATAATAAACATAATAAAATTTTCATCCTTAACATCTCTTTTAATTTCAATATTTTATTAATCATTACACTTAATTAATTAATTAATTGATCGTGCACCAGCAGGTTGTGCAGTGAACCAGGTGAGGTAACACTACGGCCCAGGTGAGGTCACGCGACCTCGACCGCGTTTCAATAGACGTAATCAAGTCCAATAACCAATTTTTTCTAATAAGTCACCAAAGTAATTATTCTAGTTTTTAACTTGAACCACTCGACACAAAGAAAAATAATAAAAAAAAATTAAAATGGAGGGTGTGACATTTTTTAGGGCTTGCAAGAACCAATTTATTTAATGTCTGTATAGAGGGGGAGAGAGGATATCAATTTAAATGTGAGTTGATTGGAATATGTATGATTTTTTTAAATGCTGGAATTCAACTCAAATATCTATCTAATCACAATGCCACAATAATCGTCCATTATAAATTACACAATGGACATGGCCAAAATATATCAATACAATGGGAGTTTGAAATGTTTTGGGTCATTTTTACACAATATATTGAATATTTATCAACTCTATAAATTTTTTAAAAATAATAATAACAATAATTAATCCATGGTTTCAATAATTAAATTTTTAAAAAATTATGTAAAACATGTTATATAATAAAAAATATTTTGATTCAAAATATGGAATCTATTTTCAAAAATTCAATTTACTAATGTTGAACAAATTAATTTATGTTAACATCATTGACACATATATACATAGGGGTTTTAAAAAGGTGATTTTTTAGACAAATATGATTCTATATTAACATTTTGACATATAATACTTTTTTTATGAAGATATATTAATATTTCATTATATATGTTTTAAAATTTATATTTAAAAAAATTCCCAATTAGGGATTATATTAATTAATTTAAATGGATAACCATTATTCATTTTAAAGTAATTTTTTGGAGAAACTAGAAACTAAAACCAAAAACAAACATATACTCATAACTAGAATAATATTGATTGAAAGAAATTAAGTGGATTAAATATTACTCCATAAAAATTATTTTATATTAAAGAATATTCAAAAAATACTCTGAATTTTTCATTATAATGTTTATTAAAATGAAATGGCTTTTAACAAAAATAATATTTTCACTATTCACTAAATAGTCAATATTTTCCTAAAAGTCCAAAAATTTACCATGATGAAAATTCTAATTTATATTTCTAAAATTGATGTTAATTTTAGAAAATAAATTTAATATAATTCCCATAAATTTGTAATTTTTTGGGGAATTCACTAAAAATTATTTTAAATAAAACATACTTAATAGATTAAAATCAACTTTTACGAAATTGATTTATTATTTAGTTAAAATTTATAAAAATTGATTTTTTAGTAAAAAGATTTTTTATATACTTTTATAGATATAAATTTTTTAATTCTATTCAAACCCATGAATATAATGACTACAGTGTAATTGTAATATATATCATAGGTCATTTCTGTTTGGTGTTTTGTATTGAATATCATACTAAACATAATAACCTCATGGTTGTGTCAATCACATGCTAAAAAAATGTTATGAGAAATCATAGATAAAATCAATGTTTTTTGTCCTTTATGCTATTTAATTTTCAAATATTTAATTCACGGGGTACTACAAGATAAAAATTTGTATTAGAAAATTCAATCATAGTCTAATGGGTTTCTAAATTTTCTCTAAAATAAATAATGCAATACCAGTTTATATCTACAGGTACCAAAATCGATCTATCAATCTATCATTCCATATGTGGATAATATACAACAATTAGTATAAATAGGGAACCCATAACCTCTTAAAAATCATTCTGAAACCTATATATGAACCTTGAGGACCTATCAAAACCAACCACCCTAGGAAACCAATGATGTCTCCAAATCACATAACAGACAAGTCCCGAAGCTGTTCAAATTTCATTTTCTATTTGATAGATAAGAAAATGGATAAATTTGTATAAAGAATAATAATAAAAACAAATATAATTCTTCCCATAATTATTTCATCTAAAAAAATAACTAATGTCCTTGGAAAATTCATCTCACATCCAAACCATAATGTGATATTATTTCTACAAACAATCAGGTATTTAGTAATCCGACTTAATTTTTTTTAAATGAGACGTTGCCAAAACAAATTCAACAAACCTAATCATTTCTATCCATAAATTTATAAATCTTAGTTCATGATATATCCTAGTTTCCCAAGGGCATGTTGACGACCATAATTGGATTTCACATTCATTCAACTCCTTCTATAAGTAAAAAATGGATGACCAACTTGTTTAAGAAGAGAAATTCTACACTGGGTGACCGAAACCACTCACCTGATGTCTACCAAGCATAATGGATTTCAATAATGTGTTAGAAACTATTTTCATGAATATTTGTGATATGAAAACTCTCATAATGATATGTGTCACCATTCATATGATAACATGTTCTACATCCTATGGAACTTATAATATTATATCAAAAAAATATACTCATCAGAGATCACTCCTGAATAGATTCTTTGATTCCATGTGTTAGTAATTAACTTCTCAACGTATTAGTAAACATATTCTATTCCTAATAGTATATAAAATAAGAAAATAAAATTTTGAATGTAATCCCCCAGTGTCTATGTTGTAAGACCAGATTAATCTAAAAATATATATTTGAATCTCTTATGATCAAAATAGACTACAAATCTCTCTTTCATTGAGATAGTGGTGATGCCTTTCAGTGAATTTATAATTAATTGAATGATAAGATCTTGTGTAGTGTTGTTATTATCCTTATGTTGTAGCATTATATGTCCATAGGCCTCAGAATGTTTCCCCTGCATAAAAAATATTCCTTAACCTGTTCAAGAAGAATCAGAAGAAAAATTATATCCCAATCACTGTATTAGAAGAATAAAAATTGAAACTTGATCTCCCACACCATAATATGTATAAAAATATTTCAGAAATTTTTTATTCCCTTATATATTTACTTCCTTATATTTTAAATATTTCATTAAATATGTGATCATGGAGAAATATAGAAGAAATATTCTATAATAATAAGCCAACCCTAAAAAGATTTTTTTTGTAAAACAATTTTTTCTCTACTACCAAGACATAAAATACTGTATACATTCAAGATAAACTATGTTTCCACTCTTAGTTATCACGGGCCCTATAAATCTCACTTTTAATATACAAACCTCATATTTATAAATCATACCATTAAGATGATGTTCATTCTATTTTTTTTGTATTATATCAAAATGGTCCATATTCTCCCCATCTAACATGACATACTCCAAAATGTCAATCTTGAATACAAAAAGTAAAGTGTCCAAGAATATATTAATGATTTTATTCATCAAATCCATTAATACGAAATCTATGTTCGTGAGATTGAATGGCAGTACCAAAAACTAAAAAACCCAATACTGCAAGGTGAAAATTGTATTAGGTTATTCATATTTTAGGACACTCAACTAGTTGTACCATAAAAGATATATATTACTTGAAACCCATAATCCCCTCTATTATGGTAAAAAAATATAATCAATCCATGTAAAAGGATATTTTTTTCATAAGACTCACCAGAATTAACATTGGTTATGCCACACAAAATATGAGACTTTGGCCTTCCTTTTTATCAAAGATGATATGAAAATCACATACTCTATTTATAGAATTAATAACTCCCTTAGACCCTAAACCATCAAGATATACCTTAAGTTCCACAATCATAGTAGGTACCATTTGATAAGATGGAATAGTAATGGAAATCATACTAGGGAGTATGTCAATAGAAAACTCCATCGGTCTTGGTGGTGTTCAATAAGAAATATAATATGGAAAGACAGAAGGGTAATCACACACCACTGAAGTAAGTGAAATAATAGAACATGGTCAAATGGAATCAAGGAACATATCTAAAAAATTTCATGAGATTACAAAACTATAAGGATAAACTAGCCCCACCCTTCTCGATCGTGAGTCCAACTCATCATATAAAACATGAATGGACCCATCTAAAGATTTATATAGAAACTGAAAATAATAATAGTCTATATAGACCATAACATCGATCATATAATCTATAACAAGTATCATGTTGATGATTACAATATGAAAAACTAAAAATTATTACATGACATCATAGTCGGCAATCATCTTCTGACCTAGGGAACACCTGAATTGTTTTTGGAAATCCTCCCCAAAGCCCTGGATTGATCCAAAAAGGAAAAAATTACTCCAAACAAAATCCTAACTTTTTAAAAACAATTGAAAATATAAATGACTGTGTTCCACCATTAAAAAAAATTCTATGACCACATATGGAAAAAAAGAAACGTCCTTCATCTTACTGTATCAGTCTATGATTCATATTCCTCTAGATAATATTTAGTTCCGCAAAATAAAATGGTCATATCTACATCAACATCACCCATGGCATTCGAATTAGTCACACCACCCATGGAAGCTTCCAAAACAACATTTGAAACATTAGTGATATTGGATGCTTCATTATTTTATGGGGATATTCAATAATAAAATCACTACATATTGTCTTATAATCGACATCCATGATTTTTTTTAAGAGAATCCATAATGTAAGGATTTGTACAACCATCCATTATATATATATTGCATAAAAAATTCATTTGTACTCTTGAATAGACTAAAATTGGTTTTCAATATTACCAATAACAAGTGATTTTAATTATCTATTTGGATTACTCAACCTTTTAAGAAACACAACTAAATAAAGATCCAACCACTCCTATAATCCTAGATATTATTTCCATAGCCAAATATTCTATGTCAACAAATTCCATGAAAAATGAGATGGATAATTATAATCAATAGATATATAATTTTCATTAATAATACAAACTCAATCATATAATCATTTAGGTACTTATTTTTGAGAAGCTCTGTTGATAGATAAACCAGGTAGGTGGGTAGAATACGACAAAAATGGAATGCGGTACTTGATCCAAGGTTAGAAAATCCTGATATTTCCCCTGAAATATGTTCTATGGGAAAAATAGTCTTAAATATTTTAATTAGATATTTCATGGTAAGGTCCTTAATCAACATACCATGCACAATTGAGTCTCATCATCTCCTTCCAGACCCCAAAAAAAACACATAAAAAATCCCACATTATAGCAATCAGGGCTATTTATGAAGTTGATGATTGTCTTAATCACCTCAATCCACTCCTTGGATTACGAGGGATATCACCAACACTATATTAAGGTGTGTGAAATACAGTTAACATAGATCCATGATCCACCACATGACTATGGTTCCTGATACCCACAATCCCTCGGGTCATAACTATATGGATAAAAACTTCATAAAAAATAGATTCAACTAGAAGATTATTTTATAGATCTTATATCCGGGCTTCTTCTCTTGTATTTGGAGTATATCATGTCAACGTAATTTTATATTACCATTAAGATAGTAAACAATTGGATTTAGAGTGTATTCCCAACTCATAGGTCCAACATAAATAATTAAAATCTATTAATTAAAACATAAATCTTCAGAGAAATTTTGATTTCCATGAATTAATAAAATTAAAAAGTATATGGTACATTTAAATAAAAACCCCATACAATTAATTCAAATAACCACAATCTCTGTGTATCGAAAGTTGTAATGAGTTTCTATACACCCATAGTATCTCAACAATAGACCTATAACTATACAAATAAGGCACCATCCTTAATATAATGTCGAAAATATAATGGTCCTTAGTCAAGTGTACCAAATAAATAGAAAACAACTAAGGCAGTGTTAATAGAATTCAGGTTAAGAAAACAAATTTAATTTTTTTAATAAACCAACCCCCATTAATTATAAAATCCATTAGTGTTTTCCCATCACATGGTGAGGTAAAACAAAATGGGAATAGAAACTCTATAAAAATTCTCATATATACATATTATAGACAAAAAACTAGTGTAAAACATGGAAGAAAATGAAAAATTCATTATCTATAAATCCTAATCAAAACCATCATAACTATAAAATTAAGAATGGTACAAAAACAACAAGTATCTATATGAATAGTAGTCAACTCCACCCTATCCCGAAATGAAGGCCGAAAAAACAAGAGAAGCTAACATTCAAAATGTTGTTATTCCCTTTATCATAATATTGAAAAATAAAATCAGTAGAAACCCAAAAGAAAATATAGGGTGTAAGAACAATTCGCAATAGGATTATACCCTAGAATATATACAATGTGTAAATACATGAAATAATTTTTTCTAATATTAAAATAATAGTTTTAAAATGTATTTTCAAAAATCCAGACTCACATGCGAATTATATTACATAGGTTTTCATAAAATTAAACTATTTTAATAAGAAACAAATTTGATAAGTGTATTGAATAAAATAGGGATGCATATCAAATCACAAAATAATATATGAAAGTAAAAAATATACACTTGAATTATTATACCAGGATAAGATTTGTGATACAATCTCATGTGAATACAAAATGAATGAAACTATCCATGATAGAAATAACCATTATATATGTAACTATAAATGAAAAATAAATCTATATTTCGGCTCAAAACCTATATGAATACATACTATATATATTAGACCCTACATCAGGAGTAATTTGGTACTAATCATTATCAATTCCTTTAACATACTATCGATGTCTCAATGTAACCCCTAGTAGTTCCACATTTACTAAGGTAACTTGTGTCAATATCTCTACACTAGAATGGTTACCAAGATAACATTTGTAAAAAAATTCAATGAAATTCTCAAAATTTTATAAAATATTTTCAGTGATAATATTTAACCTATATAGTGTTTTAACATATATTTATAAATCAGAATCACCATTGAAGCATTTAATCAAAATAATTTTGTTCAAAACCCCTATTTCTAGTTAAAACCACTTAGAAAATATTTACCATTCAAATGAATACCATAAAACCAAAAAGAAATTGTTTAAATTGAATAAAAAAAATGAATACAACAAGAATAATAATCAGTTCATAGTCTTAACCAATTTTATAGAAACCCATACCTCAAAATGCAGGTAGCACAATGAGAAGTTGAAAACATAGACTAAGGAATAATTGATCATGTCCTCATAATATATGAACCACATGAAAAAATAAAAGCTCTACTGAAATGATTATATCTATAATAGGTATCCTCTTCGAGTTCCACATGATGGAAATAGATGTGATCTATAAAATATCTAATATGAAGAAGATAAACTGGACCAGAAGCGAAAGATACCTCAAATTCATTAATCAATAATACAAGGGGAGATACATCCAAAGAACCAGGGAAGAATAATTATGATGTATTATGTTATTATTTGTTGAATATGATTTATACTGAAAAGTGAAAAAATTGTAAAATACCATTTTTACAGTTCTTATGAGTGTCAAATTGTTTTCTTGAGGAGTCTAGATAGTTAATATATATGTTCACCATTAACATGATCCACAAATGTCTTTATATAAAACAAGATAATTAATTTTAATTTAGGGGAAAATTATTAGGATAAAAATTCTATAAAGAAAGAATTATATATTAGAAAATCACAAAGGCATTCTACATGGTTACCACATGGATAAGTTAATCATGTAACTTATATGTGTTTCCTTCAAATTTTATCTAAAAACCCATATTCCCAATCTCTGATCCACTAAAGCATATTGGAACCCAATTTATGAAATAGAATTATCATCTAAGACATACCTAGGATGGATATATCATCAAAAAACATCTCTATAATTTGTATCACTCCATTTTGTAAAATAGATGGGAATAACAATTTTTTCATTTTCTATATTATCATTATATAAAAATTGTTTTGATAATTAAAAATTATCATATTCCATGAATTGAGGACCTATTTAATAATTTAAGGTCATCCTAATTAGTCAATAACGTTTATTTAATTTTAGTTTCCATCATCAGTGAGTCAGGAAAGATGATAATTTAATGATCAATTGTCCATGTAATTATGGTCATTAAGACGGTATTTTTATACACTATAGTATTTGGAATAAACCAATAGTGATTATGGAAGTGACAAATCATATGTGCAAAAGAATATAATATTATTTTTGTTTATATTAATTTTTTTATTCTGGGGAATTCTATATGTAGAGAACCATGCTTGTCATACCTGGACATCACATTACATTTTCAGAATACCTTATACATAACAAAAATATACTCCCCAAGACCGTATTTGTTTATTGACTTTAAAAACATGTAACATAATCTTCTAAATTGGTTAATGATCTTCAACATATTCCATAAGGATCTTTTCCTTATTCCCACCAAAAAACATTATCATTATCCTAGGGAAAAGAAAACATAAAATTTGGGAGCTAAAATGCTCAGTGTGTGTTAACATGTTGATCATAAAACAAACCCTAAACATTTGAACATAAAACCCAGAAGATGGATTTTAAATAATCAATACCATGATTGTGGAAATTAATCATGACAGTATGTAAGGAATAGATCATAAATGTACATTTACCATGATAGGATATCATTGACATAAAACATGTAATTTTGGAATATAAATAAACTCATAACATGATTTCTATATTAGAGAAGGAATTTCATCCAAGACCATAATAGTGGATAAATTCCATTTATGAACCAGGTTTACTTGTCGTTCCATCCATGTATTACTAAACTAGATTTACTTGTCTTTCCAGTCATAAATGTATAATGAGATTTAAATAATTACCCAACGAATTGTAAAGAGATATAATTCACACCCATCTCATAAGGAAATAATTCTTACATATTCCACAAAAATATAAATCATTCTTCATAGCATAACACAATAAAATGAATAGGTTTTCTAAATATCCTTATATTATATCATAATCTAGGTAAAATAAATGAATTTGATAAAAATAATTCAATCATAAACACAATAAAATCAATGAAATATTATGTAATGAAACATAAACTTGTGTCATCTTATATGTGAAATAATTTTAACAAAATACTTGAACGTAATTCATGAGGAAAATATCCTATGTTGGTCAAAATGTTTTCTATTCTCAAAATGATGAGAATTTTTTAAGAAAATAATTTATCATAATGTAATCATGAAAACTTTTATAGGAATAATAATTTAAATAAGTTCTTATAAATATGTAAAAATCTATTCATTCCATATAATTCAAAAAACATTCTTCTCATACTTTTTCTAGAAAAGTAAAAAATTGCCTCCTTTTGTTTTAAAAATAAAGATTCCTTCTATACCACGTAGTAAAAGTAAAAAAGGATAGGAAATGACATTAAAGATATATTGAATAATATTAAATATTTTATGAAAATACTTTTATAATTCATGACATGGATGAAAAAAATATCCCCAGTAAACACTTACTAATAAACAATCTCATATAAAAACAAGATTGGAAAAGTTATTGCTTACCTTATGTATGATATGCTTTGTATGTATCCTAACCTCCTGTATAATGATTTAAATAGTCTTAGTTATTTATTCTAGAATCATAATAATTTTTATTATAACATTTATGACAATATTTTTATTAGTTTGTTAGTATCATTTCATCGTTACTCGTTATTCAGGTATTAACTGCTTTATGTTCTTAAGTATGTTTTGTAAAATAAGTTCTTATTATTATATTTAGGTTATATTTATATCATTAACATAATTATATTAGTATAATATATATCATATTTTTCTTTAAATTCATTTATATAATCCTGATTTAATGAAGATTATGTAGAACAAGTCACATCACATCGTGGAGATGGTAAGTCGTACGTACGCACAAGCGACAATATTGTTTCCATGATTGTTGATGGATATTGAATTGGATGGTGTATAATATTTTAGAATAATTAGACTATTATATTAATCATATATATTTATTATTTCCATCATTATAACCATATAGGTAAGGTTGTGGTGAAAAAAAATAGATCACACCACGACGTGGAGATGGTCAGTCGTACGTACGCAAGGGCGGTGATTTCATATTTCATAGGATGGATATAAGGTAATATATAGTTATTTAATATTTATAATAACATGTAATTATATTATTTATACTCATGTTATTAATTTATAATGATACAACTAAATAAGATGAAGTATAATAAGAAATAATTTTGAAAGAATTGGTTTAAAAGATTACCTCTTCCTCGACGTGCCTATTTTAAATTTCCACTTAGGGCACTAGAGTTGGTATTTGGAGAATTAAATAACCGCTAGAATGTATTATTGGAAGTTTATAATTGAAAAGTTCAGGTTTTGTCCAAGCATGATGTCTCACAATGGAGTGAAGAAGAGATAGAGGATTCGCTCGTTTATAATTGAGGCGAGGGGCACTTTTGGAATCATAAAAAATACTATTTTATAATAATATCAAAACCCACATAAAATCATCCAAAATGTCCCAATGTCAAATATTAGAGGAGATAGGGTTATTTTACCATTAACCAATAAATTTTAGACATGTTTTGTTATCAATTTAAGAATTATCAATTTAATTTACACTTAGTTATTCTATTTTATTTGAACTATGGTAATTACATTCTAAATGATTAATAGTTATAAATATTTACATATATGATGTCAATTATCCATAAATATGTATTTAATTACATTTAAGACCTTATTATTTTTTAATTTTTAATTTTATATATTTTTATGATTTTTAAATAATTTAATAAAATGTTATTTTTATCAAATATCTATATTGTCATTTTTGACACTATTCAATTATTTAACATTAAATAAAATACTCACAATTGATAAAAAAAATATTCAATACATTATTAACATGTTATATTAACATATAAATTTATTTTAGCTCTTAAATTAGTTCATTTGATATTTCTTTTAATACTTTTAAAACCATTTATTTGATATCTCTATTAATTAAATAATTTTTACAACACTATTATGTCATCATTAATGATAATTAATTTATCTCTAAAAATTCTAAATAAATTCACATGAAATATATATATTAATTATAATTCTATATAATATTTAATTTCTAGGTTTTATGAAGTATATCACAATATTAATATTATTACACTTATAAGATATAAGTGACTGACATGTTGTCACTTTCATTGTTTTTAATAAGAATTATATCATTTTAGTTGAAAAAAGCCCATTAAATGAGTCTATTCCGACACTTAGGTGATATTGGTCAGCTATTATTCATCCAATAGATTTTTTTCAGTAGTTAAGGTAATTTTATAATATTATGTTTACACATAATTACATGATATACCTTTAACTGTGGTAATAAAAATAATTATCAAACCTAATATTCATATGGCCAAAAAAATAAAATTACACCATTAATATATTTGTGAACTACTTATTCCACATATGGAATCCATTATTAAAAATTAAGAACACATAATTTTGAAAAAAAAATTTACAGTTAATCGTTTTGTTAAAATAAAATGTGTCTTTATTTAAAAGATAAATCATCGTGAAAGATTAAGATGTTTTTACATATGAATTAAATGTAAAATTAATGAATATTACCTAAATTGTCTTAAAATATAAAAATATATTCTATTTATACTTTAAAACCATTCAATAATATATTTTTTCATATCAATGTTTTCGTTGAAAAATATTGTTTTCAAATAAAATGAATCATATTTCCACTATTAATCAAATTATGAAAGTTATCAGAAAAATATCAAAAAATCATCCAAAATACAATTTTTTATCCCTCATTCAATGATGATTTTTATTATTTAAAATTAAATATATATACGTTTCAAAATCATATTTAAAATTGGTGCGCCGTCAAAAGGCTATAAAACTGCATTTTTTTAATACATATTTTATCAGAAATATTGATTTACTTTCTCATATTCTGTTCTACAAATTTTGTAGGATGAATTCCATTGATAAAAAACTCAAAATTTGGTTAATAAAATTCATAAAGGATTTTTTATATTCCATTATATAATAAAATTTTAATAATATATCATTGTTTAGTGAAACATGGTATCGCGTACAACACACGATATTGAGGAAAGTTGCTCTTGAGTGTAACACATGACATGTCAGTGTTGCCTGTAGTTTAAGAATTCTTTGGTACTGCATATAACATAATCCAAACATTGTTCATTTATACGTTCAAAAAAATCTATAGTCATTGTTGCGTTAATTGAATTATATCAATAGAATATGAAATGTTTTGCAACACTAGCCTTGAATATTGTTGCAAATACTACAAGTTAATATGATGTTTCATATAGTGCAATCTAATAATGGTGTATCATACAACATAAGACATAAATGAAATTAAAAAGAATATATCTCATAAAATCTTGGGGTGTTACATTCTACCCCCCTTAAAATGAATTTTCCCTAAAAATTTGTGGGGTGTTTTAAATGGGTTTCTACTTGAATGATTATTTCATGGAAACCCACATAGTAAAAAGGGATAATCAAACGCCATTTCAAGGAGGAATGTTAGAAATGTAATGATTACCCATTGTAACTCACCACTAGGTTTCCACATTGGAGAACATAAGTGGGAAGTTAAAATATTTATATGTAATATAAATCTAACCATCATTTTTGATAGATAGTGATAGAGAATAAGTTTTGGGGAAATATAACTACAAGAAAGATATAAATATAAGATGATTTAAGGGATAATATGATTCATCAGATAAGAGGTTACATGGATAACATTTTTGGTTTTCATGATCAGTACACTAAAGATAAAGCATTTTTTGCATATGGAGAAATACTTGATTTAAATGTAATATCACTGTTTTCCATTTCCTAAACAATTTCCAAATCATCTCTTATTTAAATATATGATGTTTAATTTTTCATTCTAGAAGTGTTATAAAAAAACAATAAAATTACAGTTCATTCCATCATTCTCAAAAAAAAATGGTTAGAACATGTTATTAAATATTCATAAGTCTGCCTAAAGTGAGAGAATACATAAATCTGACAAACATCAACTAGAATATAAATTTTACTATCCATAATTGGATGACATTAACATCATTCCAAAACTAAAAATATAAAACTTTATAAGTATATGAACTAAATCAACTTAACATTTCTCTCCCATATCTCATTTTGCACTTCTTTATTATCCAATTACAAACATCTGAATACCATAATCATGTATTCTCATGAAATATAGTATTAACATGAATTACCATAGAACCTTAGTGACAACAATAATTATAAAAAAATAAACACTTTGCACATACCAAATATACAAAAAATTATATATACTCAAACCATGATATAACTTTGTCCTTTTATCATTCATGATCTCATTAATACTATCAAACTTCTTATTTCACCTTATCTATTCATTATGAGAATATCATCTGATTTCCAGAAATATTTCAATCACATTTCACGGTTACCTATCCCATATAATTATAGAAAACCATAATATAACGATACATAGATATCCCAATATTCCATAATACTATAAATGAGATTCCATAACACTATCTTAAAATCCCATTACATAAACACTAAATCATTTAACAATTCGTTGTCATACTCAACATCTCCAATAGTGATCACATGTAATATTCGTTTTTGTATTACCTTAAAATGGTGTTCATTTAGATTGTCATTAACCCTTGCATTAGTTATTTGGTTAGCATAATGACCCATTTCCATGAACTTATAGAATTTATGTGTTGGTGGTGCCTTCTTTGTAGTATTTTATCTAATATAATTTTTAGCAACCTTTTTCCAATTAATTTGGAAATCAACTGCTCAATAGCCTTATTTTTCACACTTGAGAAATTTTCTAGTCCCATAAATGAAGCCTCCATCAAGATTCATTTCAACACATTGAGCATAATGAAACATTTGTCTTCTTTTCACCATTGTTTTGAGATTTTCCCTTGAACTCCATATTTGTTTCTTGTCAACACCCTGAGATGGATATGTACCACCAACATCCGGTTATACTTTTATAGCACAACACACTATCTCATTATACCTACTGAAGTTTCTTATATCTAACTCCCTTTGATGACTTGGTTTTAAGACACTGAATAATCGATCAACATTAAATTACATTTGGATGATAAAACCAGAAGCATACCATTAAAGTCTTGTAATATTCACATTGTATGTACCAATAGATTCATAATCCATTTTGCTAAGTTCATGGAAATCCTTTACCATAATTTTATTAATAATATGAGGTATGTATTTATTTAGAAATATGTTCTTGAACATATCCCATTCCATGGATTCAATTTCAACTTTTAGCCTTGTATTCTAAATTAGAGTCCACCACTGGTCTACTTCACCTTCTAAACTATAGACAATGATAATGACATTTTCATTTTCTGAATAGCGAAGTATGGAAATTATCTTCTCAATATTACTAATCCATTGTTCAACAACAATTTTGTCAGAATTCCTTCTGAATGAAGGTGGAAATTTCCTCAGGTAGGAATAAATAGAATGTTGTTCCATTAGCTGCTTATTTGGGATCCCATAATGATTTATATCTTGTGTATGTATATCAATATGATTTTTCATTATATCTCCCATAAAATTTTTTTGTTCACGAGGACAATCATTTCATTTCCCAATGAATTGATCATTAACATGATTCCTTCGGGTTCCAACTATTGTCTAAAACCCAAAAAGAATATTTTTAGAGGAAAAATAATACTAGGAAAACAACATAGTCCATGGGGAGTACATTCAATCACCAATATCTTAGGATTAGTAATTGGATATTCATTATTCTTACCATAATTATAGGATTTATGCTTATACTTATACTTAACCTTAGAGACATCCCTAGATATACCATAGAAATATCTCTTGGAATCTCACTAAATATTTCAAATCATAGTTTCCAAAGGTGGACAAAACCATCCCTATGATATCAACTTTAGAGACCCAAGCTAATAATACATGGATGTTACATTAATTTTGTGGAATACTTAATAAATGACAATAAAAGATTCCCAATGATTATATTAGTTTAGTACCTTTGAATAAATGGAACATAATCATCTAACTTGGTCCAAGATATTCAACATCTCCAATAAATATATATTCCATTTTCCCGACATAGAAAAATTCTCTATATCATGGGGAAAATAAAACATAAAAAGGGTGATCTCAAATTCTCAGTAAGGTTAAACATGGATATCCTAAAACTAACCATTAACATTTGAACATAAAAACATGAATGTAAATTTTAAACAATAAAAATCACGAGCCCTTAAATAACTCATGGCATTACATAAAGCATTGATCATAAATATAAATTAACCATAATAGGAAAGAATTGGAATAAAACATGTAATTTTGGAAAACTAATAACCACATAACATGATTTCCATTTTAGCCAAGGAATTGCTGCCAAGAACATCATAGTGGACAAAGTCCATTAATGATCCATGTTTACATGCCATTCTAGCCATTAATTTAAAAACTAGGTTTACTTACCAATCCATTCATGTCTATATCATGATATTTAAATCTTTAACCAATGAATTGGGAGGATATATCAGTTTCATCCATCTCATAATTAAAGAATTCATACATTTGCCACAAAAATTTAAACCATTCATCATAGCTTAACCCATATAATAGAATGTGTTCCTTAAACATAATTACATCATAACATAATCAAATTTAAACAAATTTATTTAATAAAAATAATTACATCATAAGAACAATAAAATAAATGTGATAATATGGAATGAAACATAACCATATGTCATCTTAGATGGGAAATAATTTTGATAAAACAGATGAACTTTATTCTCTAGGAAAATATTCGTTGTTCTTTAAAAACGCTTTCAATTCTCAAAATACAGATCAATTTTAAAAGAAAAGAATTTAATTGAAAATATACATGAAAATTTATAGAGTAAGATTCATGAAAATACATATATATATGATGATGTAAAAATCTATTCATTTCGTTTATGAAAAAAATATTCTTCTCGTACATTTTCTGGAAAAGTCAAAATGTACCTCATTTGGATAAAAAATTATAGATTCCTTCCATAACATGTTCCAAAAGTAAAAAATTGGTAAATATGACTATAAATATACAAATAATTATTTTAAACATTTTATGATAACATTTTTAGAAAACATCGAAATGGATGATAAATATATCCCACGTAAACACTTACGTATAAACAATCTCGGATAAAACTTTGATTGGATTAGTTTTACCTTACCTTAAGTATGATATGTTTTGTATGTATATGAACCTCCTATATGATGATTTAAGTAATGTTAATTATTTACTCTACAATAATTATTATTTTTATGATAAAATTTATGACCATGTTTTCATCTGTTTTTCAATAACATTTCATTGTTACTCGTTATTTGGATATTAAATTCATTATGTTCTTATGTCTATTTTGTCAAATAAGTTCATATTCCTCTTTTTAGATTATGGTTATATAAATTAATGAGTTATATTATTATAATATATATCATATTTATCAATTCATTGCATTTATATAATCATGGTTAAATGAATATTATGTAAAATGAATCACATCACATCGTGGAGACAGTTTTCCATATGTATGCACGGGCGACGATATCGTTCACATAATTGTTGAATGGTATTGAAATGGATTGTGTATATTATTTCAAAATTATTATAATTTTAAACTAATCATATATAATTTTTATTTCCACCATTATACAAATCCATGTATGGTGGTAGTGAAAACAAAAAAAATTACACCACAACATAGAGACGGTAAGTGGTACATACACATGCACGGTGATTTCTTTTTTTTAGGATGGATAGAAGGTGAATTAGAATTATTTAATACTTATAATAACATATCAGTATATTATTGAGACTTAATTTATTATTTTAAATTTCAAAAACTAAATTAGAGGATGTAAAATAAGAAATAAATTTTAAAAAATCGGTAGAAGAGATTACCTCTTCCTCGACATGTCTGCTTTAAATTTCCTCTTAGGAAATTAGAGTTCATCTTTTGAGAACACAATAACCTATATAATGTTACTAGTGTAGTTTTTAAGATAAATTTGTAGGTTTTGGATGGTCTTGATTCTTCAAAATGAATTTATGTGGTGAGGGAGGGTGTTCACTTTTATAATTTGGGTGAGAGGCTCATTTCAAGACCTCAAAAATATTAATTTATAATAAAAAAAACTCCACATAAAATCTTCCAAAATGTCCCAATTTAGAATATTAGATTATATAGGGGTTTTATATAACTAACCAATAAATTTTATAAAAGTTTTTATTTTAATTTAAGCATTATCATTTTAATTAACACTTGTTCTATTTAATTTTAATTTTAGTAAAAACATTAAAAATGATTAATGGTTATAAATATATAGATATATGGTGTTAATTTTCTATAAATAGGTATTTTATGATATTTGGGTTCCCCCTTCTTCCCTTAAAAGGGGGTATTATTATAATAAAAAAATTGAAGGTCTTCATGACGTTGGATGGTATTTAATGATATTTTAGATCATTTTATTATTACATTGAAATTTTTATATATTTTTCTAATTTTTAAATAAATTAATAAAATGTTATTTTTATAAAATATCAATAGTGACAATTTTTACACTATTCATTTATTTGACAATAATTAAAATTCACACAGTAGATAATTTCAAATAATGATATTTAATACACAAATATCATGTCATAATATGCTATAAATTTTTTGGATCACTTTAATTATTCATATTATTTATCTTTTAATATTTTTAAAACCATTTATTTGATATATCTATTAATAAAATAATTTTTGCATCACAATTGTGTCATCATTAATGATTTTTAATTAATCACATAAAATTTAAAATAAATTCACATGATGAAGATAAGTTAATTATATTTATAATGATTATTTAATTATTCTTCTTCTTGTAGATTATCACTAAATGAAAATTATTACACTTATATAATATAAGAGGGTGACATGTTGTCACTATCATTGGTTTTAATAACCATTACATCATTTTTACGGAATAAAGTCCATAAAATGAATATATTATGACAATTAGGTGATATGGGTCTTCGTTTATTCAACCAATTGAATATTTCCATGTTTTAGGGAATTTTTAAAATCTTATGTTTACCCTTAAATGCATGATTATCCTTTATCTATGGGAATAAAAATAATTAACAACGTTACTATTCATAATACCCAAAAAATAAATGTACCCCATTAACATAATTTAGACTTATTGATTCATGATATGGAAACCATTTTTAAAAAATTCAAAACACAATAGTAGCAGAAATAAATTTAAAATTAATCTCATTGTCTAAAAAAATGGGTTTTTGTTTAAAAGTTAAAACATTGCAAACGATTGATATGGTTTTACATATGAATTCAATGAAAAATTAATAAAAATGGGATAAATTGTATTAAAATTAAAAAATAAATTCTATTTATACTTTTAAACCATTAAATAATATATTTTATCCAAATAAAGTATTTCGATGAAAAAAATTATTTTCAATTAAAATTTAGCATACTTTTACTATTCATCAAAATTTGAAAGTTATCCAAAAAATATAAAAAATTCATCAAAAGTAAAATTTTATATCCCACATCCAAATAACAAGTTTATTTTGTCATATTGAACTTATAAATATTTCAAAATATGATTTAAAACATGTATTCCATCAAAAGGCAGTAAAACTGCATTTTTTTAAAAATACATATTTTATCCAAAAAATTGAATTTTTTCTCATATTGTGATCTAGAAATTGTGTATGATGAATTAAATTCATATAAAATTAAAAATTTGGTTAATTAAATTCCTAAAATATAGTTTATATCCGATTAAATAATAATATTTTAATAATATATCATTGTTTAGGGAAACTCAGTATCGTGTACAACGCAAGCTATCGAGGAAGGTCAGTCTTGCATGTAATGCAATACATGTTAGTGTTGTGTGTAGTGTTATATTACATTGGTGCTGCATATAACATAATCCAAACTTATTTCCTGTATCCATTGAACAAAATCTATAATCAGTGTAGCACGAAATGAATTCCTTCAATAGAATTCAAAATTGTGTGCAACACAAGGCAAGAATATTGTGGAATATACATCAAGTTAGTACGGTTCTGTGTATAGAGAATTATAATCTTGGTGTAGCATAAATACCAAGAAATCAATGAAAATAAAAATAATATATCTCATAAAATCATGGGGTGTTACAATATAACCTTTTTTTTGGATCAAAAGAAATATATGGCCATAATGGTGTCCATATTTTTGGAAAATCAACATTACTCAATGATTTCAAATTGTGATATTTAGTTTCATGTGATATATTTATATGGGAACATAATTTATGGATGAGTATTATCTATATACATTTAAATCTGTTAATTTGTTGTCTCTAAGAATCCAATGAAGAATTTCATTAAGATTCGTAGTTTTTGTCTGTTATCATATTTTAAAAATAATTTTGTATCTTTAATAACTTATATTAGTGATGAAATATTTGTAAAAATGATTATACATTTCATTGGGTTGATTCATGTCAAAATTATTTTATATTGATTATGCTTACGTATAGATAAGTAACTATGCATATAATTCTAAGGTTAAGATAATGCAATATGGTTTATTTTTATGAATCTAGATATATACTGGCATGAGTTCTCATAAAGAGACGTTATTTTATATCCAATGCCTCATAAAATATATTGGTTCATGAGATACAATTCCTAAAACATTATTTGTAATTGGATTATATAGTCCTTTTATTAAAAAATATACATCATTATCTTTTTGGTGATTAATTCATAGTGTTCAAATATCATAATAGAATGAAAAACATTTTATCAAAATTATATTAGAAACTATGTTTGTAAAAATTTATGTAATATTGTTTTATTTTTTAATTTGTCTTGATTTATAAACTATGTAAATAAAATGTCTTTGTTAATGTATTATGTAGGAAGTAATATAATAAGATAGATTAAGAGGCCTCATATCAATGAAATATGATGGTAGTAATTTTTGGTATACAAAATGATTTTTTTTGTGAAATTTGATGATATGTAATTCTTTCATGTTTCATTTTTTCTTGATTAAATAGAGAAAGTTAATGATTCTAAGAATTATTATTCAAAATTTATAAATTTGAGTTCAATCATAATTTGATAGGGCACCATTGAGGGACGAATACAAGATTTTATATCTATTTTTTTAGTTAAAAAAACTTCTTCCTTTATCATATTTTGAAAAATTTATCTCAATATACCAATATTGACTATGGGTTTTAGATCCTAAAAGTTAGAAGATGTATACGTAAAAAAGAACCTAGCCTTGCTCAGATAATATGAAAATAATACTCATGAATTATTCTACTAGATTCCTAGATTATAAATAATTCTAAGTGGAGAACACATTAATTGGTTTTTTGTTTCATTCATTAATTATTCCCATGTGGAATAGATAGATGATATTTATAGATTTCTTAACATTTCTACCCTGAAATGTTCAACAAGAATATTCTATATTGGTTTATTTGGATTGAATTACAAATTAAACATACTTAATCCTAATCCATGAATCTAATATGATGGAAGTCATATCAATAATTAAAATCCATCAAGTTTTATATTTTTCATGGAATACATTATTCAATATTTCTGGGAAAAGAAAATATCCTTATATAAAGTATATTGATATTCTTCCACCAAGACCTTGAAACCTAGTTGACCAAGATCATATCCTATCTTCTGAAATGGATGAAAAATTTGATTATATTATCTATTGAATCGATGAAATACTTATAGCATGTGTTGTGATAATTTGAGGAACACGGGAAGATCATACGTCTTTAGTAGAGTTCACATACAATAAATATTATTTGTGGTTCATAAATATGGATCCATTCAAGAATTTCAACTGATTATAATTAGAATCCACACATTATTGGGTAGAATCAAGTGGGACTTCACATATCATAACCTCCCTTCAACATGAGATGACATAGAAGGTTCAGCTGAATATGATTGATCGATGTTGTTAGAAATAATATATGGGTCATAATCAACAGTCATGATCATTTAATTTGGGTGATCATGATCTATTGAGAATATCTCCAAGGTGTAGACATTTTTATTTTGGTAATCATTGAAAACAATATCTTAATTATGTTTTCCATTTTTAGAAACATGAATACTTTAATTATTTTTGTTATCAGTTAGATATCCACCATCATTTAAAAAAATTCAAAATATTTGTTCACTTGTCTTCATTTATGATGTAGTAGATTTATCCTAACTATGTGATTAAATGTCACTATGCTGAGCATAATCTTGATGCTACATCAACTCATGTTTTGATACAATTTGGGGATATAAAAGGGAAAATCTTCCATGAATGTATTATTATTTTTTTATTGGTCATATTAAATAATTTTCAAATTTAGGAATAGGAATGGGAATCTGAGAATAAAAGTATGGAATAGTTTTGTGTTATCAAATAAAGAAATACATTTCTCCTACTATATAATGAAAAAAAGTATTATGGTGGAGAAAATATAACACCCCTGGTTTCTGATGATTTAATATTTTATTATTAATTTTGATATTCTAAAATACATTGATTTAGTTTTGTAGCTTACGGATAGTTTTGGAATGATTTCTTGTAGTTATTATGGTCGAATTGTATTGGAGTGGATAGGGGAAACTGTACAGTTTACAAAAAAAACCCTACTAAATAGGCCATTAAGGATAATAACATTTCGCAGTTGGCTGATGGTTTTTCCGGACCATGAGGCCAAAATTTTAAACCTCCTTGGAGGGGTGTAGTAATATATAACATTTAATTCCATTTAGTAATATCATGCATCCCAATCATGCAATACATTGGGTTTTGATTTGTAGAAATCACATTTTATGTTTATAGGTTCATAATACATCTATCCTATATGTATAATGTTAATTTAAAACTCGTATAATGATTTATTAACATATTTTTACCCCCATTACTCAAATTTTTCCTTTTATATTGGGATCTCAAACTCATCATCCCTTATAGGAATCATCGGTGAATCTTATTGACTTGAATATTGTTTTGTAGAATCAATGTTAGTTGGATATATAGAATCAATTTTATTTCTCAATTCTTTCTCTATATCATTATATATTTACAAATTACCTCACATGGGTCATTATATCTAATAATTTTTGGAATGATTTATGGTTTGTGATTTATTTGGTTGAAATCATGTTGGGATGTTCTATAGGGAATGTATTTGGATGTAGAATCTTATAGCTTCATGTTCCATACCACATTATTACCATCCATTGAGAGGTATGTGGATTCACTCAATACTCCAGTAGTTATGTAACATAAACTCTTTGTTTTATTGAAACATAATGGATGTATGTCTATATAAATATTGAATATTTATTGAAGGAAACAATTTTGACTGTGAATTTAATATTATGGATAAACAAATTGTTGAATTTTTTTTGATTATGTGAAATAAATTAATTTTGAATATGATCTTAGCATGTATGGTGATGTTTTTCATCATTAATTTTATAGAGACTTGTTCAAATATAATGTTTTCACCATGAAAAAGGTATAATTTTTCATGGGATTAAAAATACATTAAATACATAGTGGTGGTTGAGGTACATCTCATGGCGATGAAACTGTAATTAGGAATACATATATGAGTGAGATAGATACACAAGGATTGGTGTCCCATGAATAATTAATGAAACAAAAACATTAAATTCTATCAATGGTTTTTGTTAATCTATTTTAGTATGGATAAATTATTCTGTATTTAAATAATTGTTTTATAAATTAAAGAACTATTTTGATGTTTTTTTATAATTTTTTTTATAAATTGTGATATACTGTTTTCTTTCACATGTTATATTATTTGAGTTTTATATTGGGTAATTATTTTTGATATTTATACTCAACAAATAGTTTTCCATTACTCTTCATTTTCCATCTTTCGTGCTTGAGAAATTAAGAAATATCATTGCAGAATATTTTTATAGTGTTCCATCAAGAGGATTCTTCCAAATGTTGATGATTAGAGCAAGGGGATCTCTCTTGGATTCATTCATGTGATGACACAATTTTAATTTTTTTTTTTAATTTATATATTTTTATTATTGTTGTTGTTACTTACTTTGTTGATGCTACTCTAATGTTTCAATTTTTTTTGAGTTTTATTTTTTCAATCATAAATCATATTATTGTTCTTTATATTCTATCTAACATGTTTTTGTTTATTCTTCAATGAAAATATTCCCACAACAATTTATTATCAACATGGAATTTAATATTATCTATTTGTGTATTATATATATAGCCTATGGGTTATAAAAACTCTATAATGATATAAGTGGATACGTATCAAAAGGAGGTTACAACCATGAAATATGTTATTATGATAATGCTCAAGGTAATGTAGTAATCATGATGTTGACCTTCAAAAAATTGATTGTATGATGGTATATTCTTGATGTGTCCCTTATGTTTTTAAATGTTTTATATGTTAATGGGAATAGTTGATGTGAATCAAGATCACCAGATTAATTGATTGAAGGTTTATTGATAAATAGATAATGGGAGATTCAGTGGTATGGTTCCAAACAACCAAAGTAGCATTCTCATTAAAAAAATTATATGAGTGATGCACTGGATGAGTCACTTATTCACAATATTGAGGGTTTGATTGTATGGAATAGGGAGTGGTATTTGGTATCTCCACAACATTAAAATTCATTAAGGAAACATTGTGGACTGATGATATGTCAATTATTAAAAAAAACATTACATTGAAATAACTTTTCAATCAGGACAAAAATATATATCTATTTGGATTATTTTAGTTTCATATGATTGTAAAACATTAATAACATTAATTACGCGGACAATTTATCATGGGATTAATAATTATCATTCCATATTTGTAATTTTTTGAATAATGTATACAAAATATTTAGATGATCATTACTCCCCAAATTGATATTGAAATAAAATTATAGGAAAAATATTTCATTAAATATTAAAGGAATTTATCAATGAAATATAAATTATATCCCTATTATTTATTATGAATTATTTTTATACTCCCTGACACTAAAAATTATTATCATATATACAAGATTCATATTATCTCATAAATTACATCATTTGTAATGAGTTCATTCTAATGATAAAAATAATAGTAATTAAATTTTGAATTGAAATAAAAAATATAACAATAATTCATTTGTAATGATAATTGAAGCATACATCATTTGAATGTGTTGGGGTGATTTACAAAAACAGATTGGATTATTATGTTATATTATGGGATTATATGATGATGAACTATAATATTGAGAAACAATACATGTTTCGTATATATAAGGTATATATTGTTAGTCACTGATGTGTGATATAAATTTACTTGTCTTGTCATAATATAATATTGAATTAGATTAAAAATAGGATGTGGTTGTGAATATATGGAAAATATTATTACAATATTGATATAATATATAGATTAGATGATATTATTTTTGAAATGGACTGATAAATTAATATATAACATGTCTTTTATATGAAGGTAATGTTGAATGATAATATGTAAAATATAAATTAATGTGGGGGAATAATTTTTTTGACTACATAAAAATAATATGAAAATAATGTGAATATATTATGATTATTTCATAAATGGTCTGCAATGATTAGAACATGATGTTATAATCCAAATGTTGATATTATTATTTTTATTATATAGTCATATATAATAATTTTGAGAATGATAATAAAATATCATTCAGATTAGTTATGGTAATAGATATTTATTTCTTGAAATATTTTGTTAGAATACAATGTTATTATTATGGAATTATGATATGATCAATGTATTGAATAATGTTTAGGTATTGAGCTTTGATTTTTCATCCTCGTTACAATTTATATAGGTGATAAATACATTTTTTCAATTTATATATTTTTAAGAATGTTATATTTTATCTTTTCAAACTCACACACTAAATTGTTGTTCCAGATACAATCCTCTAAGTGGTAAGCGCCCCGGCCTCGTCCTAGAAAGAATCACCAAGGAAAAAATTGTCTGAAAATGTGGGAATAACATTACCCCTGGTGTACTGAAACACCACACCACTATGTTCATAAAAACCAAGAGGAGTCAGATTTTGTCTTGAGGTCACCACTATGAGGAGACATGTGGACCCGGTGACATTGGAGGTCATGCGGAATAGAAGAGTGCAGAGACTGGTTGCACATCATTATCCAGTGAGAAGGGGAATCTATCTAGATGCCTGAAAGCATAGTAATATCCAGAATTAGTTTCCAAAATCTAAAAATGATATCCAACGACATAAATGTGGTTCAATCATAACTATTAGAGACCATCACTCTCACCTTGTTACAAGAGCTATTATTCCTCAACCCATGAATCCACCAGACAATGAAGGAATGAATAAAAGGAAAATGGGCATAGAAGCTGGTGAGATGGTTAATGGTGAGCCAATTCACAAAATCCCAATCACTTTCAAAAAACAATTGATATGAAGATGTTTCGGTTAGTTATTTATACCCTAAATAAACCATGATCTACTATTCGGTATTAATGCATTTCAATGTGTTAAGATTGATTAATAGATTTGATATAGTCAAAATTAATCAAGAAATATAGTCATATAATGGAACAATATAAAAAGTAAAATGGAAATTATGTGCTTAGGCCCTAAGTAAATCTACGTGAATTGCATGAAAACCCGCAGGGCAACAAATTTATTAAGATTCCATGAAAAGGAAACAAGCTGCATTTACAAATGAGAATGCAGAAACCGAAGAAGAACAAAAACTATCCACGGAGGTCGAGAATTCTAAACTAGGTGGTTGCAATCAGTACTATCTCATAGAGTTAGCCTCGTTCACTCATGGACGGACTCATGCACACACACAAGTAGGATACATCCACATACACTTTGAAGATGAGATGAATAATTACAGAACCATGATCTATAAAAGAGACCCTCATCACGATTAAAAAAGAATGTAAATCATGTTACCACATGAAGAGTAGCCATCAAACATATCCATAGATGAGGAGATTCCCACTGAATCACCACCGGAGAAGAACTCTATTTGCAGGAGGTGGCACATACAACGAATAAAAAGTGTAAAGGTACCAGGAGGATCTCGTAAGGGTCCTTCATTTTCTTCATGGAGGAAGAGCAGAGTAACGCTTCACCGGGAGTTTCCTAGGAATCAGAGAGATTAAACCAACTCTTGCACAGTTGTATCCCAGGATAGGGAGAAAAAAAGTGCGTAATCAATTATCATCAGAGAGGAGTCAGGTGATTCATCATATGCACGGGATGAAGGCCATGTGGACGACCATGATCAAATAGAACGTTCACATAACCGCAGCAAATACAGCGCACAGGACGGATGGCACATTAGGATTGGTCGGACTGTATGAATTGGAGATTAAGGCAGATGGAGGAAACACACTGAGGGATCTCTATCACCGTTGGATCACCATTATTCAATGGTTCAAAAGGAACCCACTAATAGGTAAGGAAAAAAAATAAACTGGGTTCCCGAGAAGATGAACCATAAATGATAAAGATGAGTCCGATACTATAAAATTCCCACGTAAACATTCCATGCAACCATATAAAAGAACAATGTAACAAATGAAACAAACTTATGTAATTTCATTTCAATGGGATGTAGGATGCTTGAAAATTGAACAAATCTCCACCTTGAAATCAAATAAAATACATTTATTATGTTCTCTCAACCTAGATTATATAAATGCGTCTAAATTCATAAGATTAATACAATGCATGCATTTGGAAAACGGAATGACCTTAGTCAAACTCTCGACCGGGTTATCTCTAGTGGGTATCTTTGTGACACCCACCATCCCAAATTCTATAATATCTATAAAAATTGTAATTTATTTTCAATGTGATGAGATCTACCCTGACATACATAGTTTTTAGATAAATTTGTAGCAGACTGGAAGTCACAGTGTAACATTATACTATTAGTAGAAAACAATAATTCTGAAAGAAAACCATTTAGACAAATGGCTTCTTTAATTGCCTCTGTTAGGGAAATGTACTTCGCCTTGGTAGTGGAGAGTGGAACTACTGATTTCATCTTGAATTTCCAAGATACCCGTCCTCCATATGGAAGAAAGTCATAACCGGTGATGGACTTATGAGTATCAATGATTGCAGCATAATCAGAATTGACAAATATAACTATATCATCATTAAAAGTAGCATTCAAGCCATATCTAATGCACAGTTTATCATACATTGATACATACCTTAGTAACCATTTTAATGCATGAAAATGAGACATACAAGGTTTTCCCATGAACCTGCTTAGTGTACCAACAGAAAATTATATATCTAATCTAGAGCAGATCAGGGCATACATAAGACTTCGTAAAACATTTTTGTATAGACTCTTTCTAAAAAATACAATTTCATGTTCATTCCTAGCTTATTGATTCAAGTAAAGTTTAAAGCATTGTCCCATGGAAATATTAATTGGTTTGATGTGCTCGAATAGGTATCTGACTAATACCATTCTATCATAAGAAAATTACGATAGGTACATGGTTCTAGCCATCCTGTATGTAATTATTTTCATCCCAAGAAATTTATTTTCATGGCCTATGACTTTAATTTCAAAAACACTATTAATCTGGTTCATAACTAAATTTATGATCATTATGTTTTCACAGAGTAATAACATGTCATCAAAATGTAATAAATGATAAACAAAATCAGGCTTGACGGTTTTAAATTAAACACAAGAATCCAATCTACTTATTGAAAACTTATTCTCAATGATGAAAGAATGAAACCTTTTATACCATTACCTTGAATACTGTTTAATCCCATACAAGGACTTCAAAAAAATACAAGCATGGTTAGGCTTGAATAGTTTTGAAAATCCTTCAGGAGGAGTCATATAAATGGTTTCATCATGATTACCATGAAATAAGGCATTTTTTACATCATGTTTCTCAAGATTCAAATCATGTTTGTTAGTGAATGAAAGTATAATTCTTATGGATGAATGCTTAATAACAGTAGAGAATATTTCACTATATTCAATGACTTCACATTACAGAAACCCAGTGGAAACCATATGATATTTGAATTTAATTTTAGGCTCTCCATCATTGTTATTATTTTTTATAAATCCATCTATAACCTATAACATTATGGTTATTGGGTATAGGAACAAAAACTGAGGTGTTGTTCTTAAGAAGGGAATAAATATCCTCTTTCATTTCTCTTATCTAGCTACTAGGTTCTTTGGATTTAATAGCTTTCTTATAATTTTAGGGCTCATCGTTGAACTTGTCCTGAGCTACATTAAAATCATAGGTAGAAATGTATTCCTAGTTGAAATGATCTGGAGGTCTAATAACCCTCCTTTCTATATCACTAGTAAGTAGATAGCTACTCATGTCATCAGGTTCTTCTCTCTAAGGTTCGGATTATGAATTGGAATCTGATTTCGACTGGGCTTTGGAAACTGAAGGAGCCTGACCAACACAAGACTGGGGGTGGTCTCCTGATATTAATGTAACATCCAAACCTAAAGGAGTTGGGACTTCTGAGGGTCTGACATCTTCATCAGAAACTACCACATGTTGTGGTTCGGTCCCACTATTCACACCAGATTCTTGGAATACCACATCACGACTAATGTTTAATTTTTGATAGTCTGTACTATCAACCCATAACCTATATCTCTTAACACTCTCTGGGTATCCCATGAATATGAACTTAAATGAAACATGGATCTAGCTCATCATTTTGTGTGTGAGAATAGGATATAGATCCAAAAAATATGAGGTGGGACAGGTTCAAGGGTGTGCCCTTCCAAAGTTCTTCACGTGTCTTAAAGTAGTTATAAGAATATGGAGAACAGTTAATGAGGTACACTGGTGTCATAGAAGCCTCGGGCCAAAAGGACATGGGGAGTTTTGAAAGGGATACCACACAACTCACCCTCTCTAGAATAGTCATATTCATCCTCTCATTCATCCAATTCTATTGTGGGGTTTCCACAACACTACGATATCTTTTAATTCCTTCAGATACACAATATTAAATGAATTCATTATAGAGATAATCTAAACCATTATAAGTTCTAATGGCCTTAATCTTCCTATTACATTCACTCTCTACTATAGTTTTCTATTTCATAACACCATGTAATGTATCAGACATGTGATTAAGTATATAAATCCACACTCTTTTAGAGAAATCACCAATAAACATCACAAAATATTAGCCTCTTCCAGGGCAGGATACCATAGAGGTACCCTATAATTCTGAATATACACATTCAATAGGTTCTTTATCCTTATAGATGGACCTACGAAAACTGACTCTCCTGGACTTCCCATATACAGACTCTTCACAAAATGAAAAAATGCTAGTAGTGATATAGCTTAGAATCCCCTGTTTCTTAAGCTCACTATGACCCTTAACAAAAACATTCCCTATCCTCCTATTCCATAAGGTGGTCGTATCGACTTCTGAAGGTGAAGAGGTGTTCAACTGATTTCTGTACACTTTACCATCTAACACATACAAGCCATTACGACGTCTTACTTTCATTATTCTAAGAGATCCTCGAAAAGCTCTTAGGCTTTCAGATCCAGACTTGATGTCATTCCCTTTCTGGTCAGGGGTTCCTAGGGATATTATGTTCCTTTTTAATTCATGTACCCATCTAACCTCCTTAAGAGTTTTAACAGACCCATCATGATGCTCTAATAAAATTGAGCCTATTCCAATGATGTGAAAACTCCTATTATTTCCTAGGAAGACCTCACCAATCATTATATTCCTTAACTCAATAAATAATTCCTTCTTGGATAAAATGTTAAATGAAAATCCTGAATCTCGGATCCATTCATCTAATATGACAGTGTCACTGACATTTAACACATCAACTATGACAATGTATTTTTCAACTAATAGGGAATGGTCATTATTACTATCTCTATAGTCAAATTTTGTATTAGGACATTTTATTTTAATATGCCCAGGCTGCTTCCATTGAAAGCATTTGATTAGCTTAATTCTAGACATGATTATATATTTCTTGGATTGTCCCTTATCCTTACCCCTACCCCTTGACTCACTACGGATTCTAGATTCACCACAGTCTTAGATATTTAGAACATCAGCCTCAGTTGTAACACTACCCTTCCATTGAAGGTATTTTGAAAGCAAATCATATTTCACATCACCAAGAGTCAATGTTCCATTCCCATACATCATAGAGTCTTTAACTGAGTTAAAAAAATAATCTAATGATGTTAATAATATGATATCGTGGTCCTCATAATCCAGTTTAATGTCAATTTTTGCCAGGTCTAATAAGATATAATTAAATTCATAAATGTGTATCCTAAATATAGTTTTATGTTGCATTTTTAATATATATAATCTCATATTTTTATCCAGTCTACCAAACAGAGATTTAAACATATAAATAGATTCCAATTTAGACCATATACCAGCAGCCGAGGACTCATATGCGACTTTTCATAGAATGTTTTCTGCTAATGATAAATGTATTAAACTACAGGCTTTCCTAAGGGTATCCTCAATGAAATCGATAAGGAATAGAGTAGCCTTCTAATTAGGGGTAGTGGTGGTGAAATTCTTCCTAGAGCCATCAAGGGAATCGACTAGTTCATTGTGATATAACATGGTTATCGTCTAAATTCTCCAAAGAATGAAGTCATTCTCATGATTAAACTTATCAATATCAAACATAGTTGAACCCATGGAAATAGAATAGCAAGATCTGATACAACTTGTTGAGGTTAATTATTTAAACCCTAAATAAATCAAGATCCACAGTTCAGTTTTAATGGAGGTGAAGGTGGTGAGTTTGATTAACAGATTTGATATAGTGACAATGAATCATGAAATATAAACATACAATGAAGGAATATGAAGGGGAAAATGAATATAATGTTTTTCGGCTACAAGGGGATCTATGTGCACTTCGAGAACACCAACATGGACACCAACTTATTAAGAAAGCTAGGAAAGGAAACAAACAGCAATTACAGGCGTGAATACAGAAACTGAAGAACCACAGAAACTATCTGAGGAGGATAAGCTTGCTAAACTAGGTGGAAGTGATCAATAAAATCACATAGAGTTAGCCCCGTACACTCCTGGATAGAATCACACACGCACACATGTAGGATAAAACAACATAAATTTTGAAGAAGAGATGAATCATTACTTAACCAATATATACAAACCAGAACATGGTCACGATTATAAAAAATGTAAAGCATGTTACCACATGAAGTGTGGTCATCAAATGTATCTAGAGTCAAGACAATTCCCCCTGAATATCCACCAGTGAAGATCTCTGGTAGCATGAGGTGGCACGTAAAACAACAACGGAGAGTGCAGGTACCAGGACGATCTCAGAACTGTCCTTCTACGACTTCGCGGAGCCAGAGCAGAGTAACGATTCACCAGCAGCTTTCTAGGAACCTGATAGAAGACATCAGCTCTTGCAAAATCGTATCCTTGGATAGGGAGAAACCAAAGGGTGCATTGTGCATCAAAGAGTAGTCAGGAGATTTAGCAGAGGCATCGGATGAAGGTGGTGTGGACAACCATGATCAAACTGACAGTTCACATAACCACAGAAAATACAGCGCACAAGATAGATGGCACATCAAGATTGGTCAGGTTATATGAATTGGGGATTAAAGATGGCCGAGAAAATACCCCAAGGTCTCACCATCACTGTTGTATCAGCAATTATCAGTGGTTCAAAAAGCACCCGCTCCTAGGTGAAGAAAAAACAAACAGGGTTCGAGAGAAGATGAACCAGAAATGAAAAAGATCAAGGGAAAATGGGAAAATATCCACGTAAAGGTGCCATGAAACCACACAAATTAACAAAGTAAAAAATGAATCAAACTTAAGTAATTTAATTGCAAAATGATTGAAGATGGAGGCATATTAAACAGAGGACTCCTCATAGGGTGTTCCACATAACAGACACTATGAATCCATACAGATTGATGTTTACTTGATGTGATTATTAGTAAGAATTTCCTTTTTCTGGATTCAATAAACAATAAAATTCAATTTTCGATGATCTTGTTGCTACATAGGATGGAACACTAACTATCCTGCTCAGTTGGAAGAGATTATAGTCATCAGAGGCCCTTCTGGGAAAACAGTCCAGGCATTGAATAGGAAATAATGCATTTCTTGAATAAATTATTTAGTAAAATTTGATCAAAGAGTCAATGATTATCATTACTTAGGACATCCTGAATAAAATTCAGGAAATAATTTACATGCCTGAAGGACATTTTATGGGTCGTACACCTAAGGAAACCTAGCAGAATTCTATCCTAGTTATGATTCCAGAAAAATATGTCACCACTACTAACGATCCAACGGATGTTGCTCTAGAGAAACTTGATATGCATTTGAATCAAGTTTGATAGTGGAGAAGGTTTTCTATTTTAAGGAAATATATTTTGATCATATTTTCATTCATGTTCCTTCCCCATAGTGAAATCCCCTCAATCAAATCACACACCAATTTAGCATGCAGGCTAGGAAAATCCAAAGATACACTCCTAACATTAATGACCCTTTTTAAAACAACCCTCACCATCCTAGACCATAATTCCCAGTATTTCTTACCATTTGAGTGTTCATACCAAATGAATTTCTCCTGTGTGTTTTCATTGCCGAAGACAATTACATTAGGGACCTTTATAGAAGAAATAATATTCATTGGAATTGAGGTAACGATACTATTTAGTAGATTTATTTGAACACCATGAGAAATAATGTTTATCTACTAATTCTTAATGCATCATATGTTCTTGTCAATTAACCTTGTAAATTGGTGGATACGAATCCTAGAAGGTGATATAGAGGCACCTGAATACATCATCATAAATCACTAAATGGTCATTACCATAATTAATTCCAAATACAATGTGCTCATTTTTGTGCACTGTAATGAGAGTTATACATTACATTTTTCATGATTTACCAGCTTCTCTCTCCATTTTTTGTACTTCTCAAGAACCACATTGATGCCACAGATAGATATTCTACATCAATTAAGAAAAACTATTGTATTATCTATATACATGATATGGAATACTCCACTATGTAATTTATTACACTGAAAAGGAAGAACCATTCCATCCCTGATACATCTAGTAACATACTAACTGAGGGCATCCTGCACTAAAATTAAGAAACTAGGTGACATATTATTTCCTTGTCGAAGAGATCATACCGGTTTAATGAATACAAATTGTCTACACTTAAAGGTGATACTGAACAAAGAAGAGTTGTACATCCAATATAAGTGGTATGAGGCACACGTGGAGAAGCCTATGAAAAATATGAAATTAAGGATAGTGTTACATTTAATCATGTCATAGGCTTCTTCATTGTCTAGTTTTATTACCACATTAGAACCTGTAACCTTATGGTTTATGTCCCTAATCGTATTATTTGACAAACTGATCACACATTTAATTAAACATACATTAATATATATTTTTTGTTCATCAGATACCCACGAAGGATAATCATGGGGATTCATCTACTAATGGTACATTCCATAACCTTATATGAGAAGTTACACATGTTGATGGGGTGGTAATTCTCAGGGTGAAGAAGGGTCCATCATCTACAGTAGAATCACAAGATTTTTGGCACGGACCACTCATCAAAGATGATCATCATAGAGGAAATACTAAATCACATCAACAAACCCCCTTTTGACCAATTCCAAAGAGGCCACATAATATCATATTGGGAATTTTTAAGGGTCATGGCAACAATTATGGCTGATTCCTTTCACTACTTCATAAATTTACTTTTTCACTAAAACATATTCGAAATGGTAATTATCATATAATGAGACCATGCGAATCATTCTCTCATAAAAATCATATAATCACTTAGGGTAGCCTCTAAAAATCCATGGATTCCATCTAGCTAGAAAATCCCTAAAGAGAGACTTAGCCAAGTTCCCAAACTCATCTCGATTATCAGTGTAGGAGTCACCATCCAATTGTATGTTTGGTCTGACACACAATTTATTTTCTTGGACACATGCATGGAAGTATACTTAATTCTTATCACCATCTGTAAGCAACATGACATTGGATTCCCCACATAGTAGACGTTCCTATTCTAGTAACTTAACTAAAATGTCGTTCTTTTTGGTGTCAGTTTGGTTTAAATTATCATCATCCCTTATGGTATTGAGTGGATGAGGAATAAGAGAAGGATTGAACAATCTCCAACTGGAAAAAAGTCACATAAAATGCTATACTTTTTAAAAATATGTACATTATAGAAACAAATTCCCGTACAAGCAACCCATGGAGAATGAAACCGATGAGGCACATATCATCACAACAGAATATCCCTTTTATGAGTCTCATGTGTTGATGACAGAAACATCAACAAAAAATCAACGTATGTTGTATCTTTAATCTGGATCTAGCAATCACATGACATGGCACAAACACCTATTTATGATCCTAGATTAGAGGGTTCAAGGTGAAAATTCATTTAGAATTATATCAATAATATTTTCGTATAGAATATTAGATATTCTGATCAAGAAAAAGGTTGACATTCATGCATTCATCTCTGACGTCTGCTGTGTACCCGACATGAAGACCAACATCGTGAGTCTCATGATGTTAGTGGAAAAAGGCTTTCACATAATCCTTAAATGTTAACAAATGATGATTGATGATAGAGGAATATTGATCACAAAAGTACCGATGGTGAAAATATCATGTTTAGGCTTATGATCCAATCTGACGTACCACAATGTATGGAGATGATACGTTATGATTGTAGGTTCTGAGCATAGTGGTAGTGCGGTTGGTCTGACACCCAATATTATATTTTTTCACGATCAACGATTATTCTAGGATCAATACAATGATAAATGCCAGTCCCCAGAGAAAATAATCCATGATTTAGATAGTCATGGATGATATCTAAAACCATTAGAGAGGATTATTCACATCAGGTTTATAATTAATTTACCTAATTTAATAATGTAAAGAATATTTGGATCTTTGTTACTTTCTTCATTAATGATGTTGATCATATGAAATGACCATTCCATATTGTCTCATGGTTCTTGTGAGGATCCAAACCAGAATCCCTTTAGAAGTGATCCACACGTATTCTAATGGCCTCCAATAGAAAAAAATAATTCTCTATGTTCAAGTGCAATGAAGAGAGTGTCTTGTGTTTGTTGTTCATGATATCCTGTTCTTCCACATTATATAATGATTATTTTTCCTGAGAGGGTTGGGAAGATGATTTTATGGAGAAATTGTTTAGCTCAACAATTTTAAATTAACCGGGCTTGATGTTCGGTATATGGAATAATAGATCTACAAGCCTATTAATCGACATTGATATTTGGTAACAATATTAAATAGCGTAACAAACATTAAATACATTCATAACTAGAGAGAAAATCCATGATTTTTATAATAATACCACGTTATTATTTAGGGATGTCCAACTTGCGCAAAACCAACTTATAAACAAAATTTTTCATCCAAAATAATAGATGCATTAATTTATTTTAACTTCTGTCTACCAGTTAAATAATTATTTACCATCTTAAATATAATTATTTAATTTCATACCAGCATTGGTCCACTCGAACTCCATTTCCATTTTTTGATCACCTGAATAAATAAATAAATAATTTATTCTCTTAAACAAAAAATTTATTTTAGAACTAGTAAATAAATATTTATTATCTATTCAATATAATAAATAAATATATTTTACCCACAATCCGATGAATAAATATTAAATTAATTTATGAAATCATTTTAAATTAAATAATAATTTTCCACTATCTTGGGAATAATATTTATTCAATTAATTAAATTCAAAAAGAATTTAATGTAGTCCACCAGAAACATTTAGGTTTTGAACCTCTAAGATACATTCTCATTGGCATTAGGTGGTATTGTCTAAATTCCAGGAGTACTATCTAGAAAAAGGTCAAGGAACCTAGGATAAAGAACATAAAGTCACAACCACGACATCCACATACAAACATTCAATTTTAAATATAATCACTTTGTCTCAATATCTCATCAAGAAGTTTTCATGATAATGTCATCAACCTTAGTGTTTGATACGTTTTTCTTTGAATACATGAAATAAAGTATTCGTTACACCATTGCCAGGGAATTTTGAACAATGATTCTATTTGAATAAAAGGGTAGAGACATCACCTTCCATAAATTTAAGGGACAAATCCGTCCTCGAATTATCCATTAATAGAATTCCATTCTAAACACACACAATGTGTCATACTTCCCGCCAACATATGGAGTGACGATTTTCATTAGTAAATCAAACTATGTGATTCGTGACACGTATTAATGATAATCATAATGTCTAAGGACTATTACACACAATCACAAATAGGAATATTAAATGACACCAAAACATGTAGAATTACTACTGGCGGGTCGGTTCTCATAATCTACCATCTTGAAGGACACCAATTAAAAACTTCATGAGAGGAAGTATCATCTCATTATGAGTACTCACACCTAATGGTATGTGTACTATGTTTCCTATCATAGTATTTCATCCAAACAGAAAACTATATTTAAAAATATTGTTATAGCATTTAAATGTTCTCATCATAGTGCGGAACTACAATGAACATATCAATTCAACAAATTATCTACGACATTATTACATTACAGTCATGCAGAACAATGAAAAATATGTAATAAGTTGTGTAATATTTAAACACATTAAATATACATGTAATAAAATTACACACAATTGGTTCTAGGACACCAACTCTAACAAACTCCAAATTCGACTAGAGGTAACTGCCTACATCTTTTAGTCTGCTAGACTGCACATGTTTATCTTGTTTATGTTGAGCTAAAGCTTTAGTCAAGGGGTCCACTATAATGTCTTATATTGAAATACTACTCACTATAACATCACCTCTCAATAAAAAGTCACTCAATAGATGATACTTCCAAAGTATGTGCTTCATCCACTCATGTGACATTGGATATTTTGTAAGAGCCACCACTATAGTATTATCACCATAGAGAGTGATGGGTTCATTATAGCTGGGTACCACATCTATCTCCTGGACAATTCTTCGCATCTAAACAACTTCTTATGATTCCTTAGTAGTTGTGATATACTCGGACTCTACTTTAAAATCTACAAACACACTCTTCCTTGAACTCTTCCAACTTACTACATCTCTATTCAAAGTGATGATTTATTTATTTTTATACAAAATTTCAAATTGATCAGTCTGGAAACTAGCATATACATATAATCTGATGACCAATTCCTCCTCTCCTCCAAAAACGAGGAACATATCCTTATTATGACTCAGATATTTTTGATAGACTATATTACCATCCAATGGATGTGACCTAGGTCAGCCTGATATATTCCTACCATACTCAAAGCGTAGGTGAAATCCAACCTTTTAAGAGCATGAAATAAAAGTATAACCCAATCACTGATATGTATGGAGTCCTTTCCATTAACAATATTTTCTCATGTGTTTGAGGAAAGATTTTCTTAGAAATATGAATACCATGTGATGCTGGAAACAATTCCCTCTGGGATTTTTCCAAATTGAATTTCTTTAGTATTTATCAACATATGTAATATGAAATTTTCATGAACTATCCCTTGAGGCCCGTTTCATGACTAACCCAAGCCTACCTTTCATAGGCCAGGGGATGGAGACTAACACCAGAAGGCGTATTCCCAAAAAAGGGAAGGGATTGCCTCTAAAATTGTATAAATACATGATTTGAGAAAAGAAAAAGACAAAACTGTGAAGTAAACCATTGTAGAAAAGTGGTGATTAAAGAAAAAGGCTCTGAAATACAAGCCAAACAAAATGTATTAGTACAAATAAAAAGTACAAATACAAATGAAAATAACGATACAACTAAAAAAAGGGAAAATAGCTATGGTGTAATCCTCTGAGAATCCAACCTGAAGGGTTGGTATAGATAACCTCCTCAACACATTATGTCCGTTTGTCTCCTATGTGTACTGCCTAGTCCTAGCTCCATCAAGCATCAGCCCTACTACTCATCGTCTGCACAAGACACAACAATGTGCGGATGAAGCCCATGCATGGGTGAGTATAATGATACTTAGTAGGCACATAGAGACCCCTGAATGACTCTCAGAGTTCAACAAGAAATACCCCAAATAATGATCACCATCATAAAACATAATGAAATAGACACATCTCAATTAGAGTCTTAGCTTAAACAAGGTATAAAACTTAGAGAAACAGGATTATGATGATAACCCAAAAAGTATCACTATGAAAGTTGATAGCTAGCCATGGATTCTCTAGGCATAGGAACAAGTAACATTCCAAGTCACAACTTCGAACACCACATCTTCTAGGGAAATCCTCTTGTATCAAGTATAGTGGGTATGCCACATTACATAGAGGTGATTCCCACTAACCCTGAACTACTAAGGTACTCATCCCCATCACATATTGTGGGTCTGCTGGGTCACACAGAGCCGCTCCCCACCCTGGCCTGCTGAGGTATTCATCCCCATCATGTACATTGGGTTTTCTGAATCACACAGGGGTGCTCCCCAACATGGTTCTGTTGCATCACATAGAGTCACTCCCCACTTGGCCATCGAGTCACTCCTAGTAGAAAATTCAGCAGTTGTCAAGTCTTAGCCTGTCGTACGGTTCCGTAAATAGTGTGATTGTGAGAAATGCTCCCCAAGCCATCAGTCGTATTTCAACAAGCACAAAATCTAACAATGAAGTGAAATGTTTATATATCACATAATAAGTTTTCCAATGCAATAGATGGTTTCTAAACCAGACGTATGGTCTGTGCATTATTGGCATTTCAGTGCTAAGGGCCCGGTTGGATTCTGGTGTGATCCAACCTGGTCGTCATCCATGGTTCTCAAAAACTATCATGGATTAAGTCAAAAGTATTGTCTCACTATACATAACCCAACTCTCTAGATGGTAAATCAAATAGACTTCTGGTTCTCAAGTTATGACCCTTTCACTATTTCTGGGCCTGGTGGGGCACAGGTCCGGTCCGACCATGTCGAACCAACCCGACCCGACTCGATTTGGGCAGGGCCATGGCGGACGCGGACTAGCTCGTATAGGGAGGGGATCATAAATGGGAGATCCAAAACACAGTGGGGTGTGGCCCAGCCCGCGGGCAACGACCCACTAGATGGTGGCCCGACCGCAAAGGGCGGGGACGAAGGTGCTTCCGCCCGGTGGCTCGGGGGAGCCACTAACCAAGATTCCAAACAACTAAAGGGCTTAAACCATTTAAGCGGTGGCGCCTCATGCGTGCTGATTGATCTCCATGGATCACAGTGGAGGTATGGGTTCTGTCTCTCCTGTCGCGACTTCAGCCATGGTCTCCTGCTCACCGACGGTGGTCGAAGGCGCACCGCCCTTCACTTCCGCGGCTGACCAATGAGCCATCCAACTTCTCTGACAACTGCGGCTGATGAGCCACATCCCCTTGCACACCATTGGTGCTCTACGGTGTGCCCCATCTCTTCCACGACCAAACGGTTCTGGCCGCTCCGACGATCGTCGCGGAATCGTGCCACGACCTCCTCATGCGGCTTGTGTTGGAGCATCTCCTCCTTTGTATCCGGCTGGTTCTGTCATGCCAGCGGTCTTCCATGAATGGGGAAAGGGTAAATAAGATGCGGAGGGTTAAGGATGGGTTCGTTTGGCCAATGACCTCTATGTTACCTTGTGATAAAATTGAGGAAAAAAAGGGTTTGAAAATTTATTTTATTAAACAACAAACAAAAACCAACAAGGATAACATGTAACTACCTTCCACAAAATGAATGAATCGTAGATCAACTCGTTAGTCGGTTGGCCTGCATTGTTCATATAATTTCATGAATGAGGAAGATGGAATCAAAAATGAAAAAATGAAATAAAACCTACATCAGAATCATCAGATAAATGTTCACGCTTGAAGGTGAATCATGTTCTTCGTTCCCACAACCGGTTTACAATGACACAACTTGTACGTCGCCCTTCGGTTCGTGGTTCGGTGTCATCTTTCACCTCCTGCTAGGTCGGCTCTATCTTCTATGGGTCCGACATTGTGACACTCCATCATCACTTTGTTTCATAGTGACGCTGTGCCGATACCCCCCACACTTTATATATATAGAATAAGGTGAGGGTAAGTAACAACCTTGGAATTTAATGGGGATAATTAAATAGGAATCTTCCTAATTCCCCAATGATGTCGTTACTTATGGTTTGTAGGTCATTCCATTTATTGGCTTGACACATCGGTCGCCCCACCACCTTTACTTGTCTGTTTGAGGTTATGAAAAAAATAACAAAATTATTTCATTTCTTTTCTTTTTAAAAGTCGTAAAACCTATCTTTTTCTTTAGACCTACTAAAATCAATGTAAATCCTCCCTTAAGTGAATACTGAAACATCATATTCAATGGTGCCCTCATATTCTTAATCTGAGCGACGGTTCAAAAGTTAGAAAACACAGATCATGCACTTACTGAACATACACAAATAAATGATTAAAAATTCATTCAGGGCACTCCATGCTTTGGAATCACACGCCGTCAATTTTCACAAATTTTTAATAATTCCATATAATTAAAAAATTACATGGAAAATATGGGTCTTTACATTCTCCCCACATTAGGGCTTTTCATCTCTGAAAGCCACAACATAGACTTAGAAAACCAAAGGGGTACTGAGAACTAATCTGAGCCTCTTGATCTTATGTGCTCTCCTAGAGGTTCTCATGCTGCCCGTGAATGCACACTAGAGGCATCGAATGCACACGAAGGACCATCTCTTTTCGATCCTCTATATTTACTTTAACCTCTATAAACATCTCCCAATCAACTAAGTCCAGATCTCCATGGAAGAGGACATGATATGGTTTGTTCATGTATCTCCTCAGCTGGGATATGTGGAAGACGTCGTGAACCTTCTCCATCAATAGTCGATGTCTCATGTGGTATTACACCTCACTTATCCTCTGAAGTATCAGAAATGGCCTGATAATCCTCGGTGATAACTTGCCGCCTCGACCGAATCTTTGTAGTACATATCAAGGAGAGACTCTAAAGAAAATGTGTCCCCCCTCGTGGATCTCTATAGGACTTCATATTCTGTTGGCATATGACTTTTTTCTGCTCTGTGTAGTCTTCATCCACTTCTAGAGGGCCTAAACCTTCTTTTTGGTAGCTCATACCAACTCTGAACCCATAAGTGTTGACTCCCCGGTGTCTGTCCAGAATTTCAGTGATCTTCAAGGTTGACAGTATATGGCCTTGAATGATGTCATACCGATCATGGAGTGATAACTATTGTTGTATGTGAACTCCACAAAGGGAAAGTGATCCTCCCAACTGTAGCCAAAATCTGGGACACATGCACGTAGCATGTCCTCTAGAGATTATATGGTTTGCTCTGATTGAACAACCATCTAAGGATGAAAGGTAGTGCGTAAATGCAACTGAGTCTAGAATGCCTCCTCTAATACCTCCACAATTAGGATGTGAAACATGCATCATGGTCATAGATGATCGAAGATGGATCCCCATGATGTCACAAAATCTCCTGCACATAGAGGCATTCCAAGACCTCTACTGATCAATACTCTCAGATACGTAATAAGTGAGCGGACATAGTGATTCAGTAAACAATAAACCAAATGGTATCATGTTCCCAAGATATATATGGAAGCCCAGTCACCATGTCCATGGAAATCCAATCCCACATCCACTTCGGCACAGCTAGTGGCTGAGCTAAGCCTGCTAGAACATGAATCTCAGCCTTCACATTCTGACAAGTGAGGCATCATAAAAAAAACTCCGCTACAGCCTTTTTCATCCTTAACCACCAGTGCTATCACCGGAGGTCCCATTACATCATCACCACACTAGGATGTAACTCTAGAGGGGATTTATATAACTACATGAACAACCCCTCCCATAGTTCCACATGTTCCATGGTACGTCTTCTGAAGAAAATGACGTATTCTCAACCTTTAGAAAAAAAATCAGGTGCCTGCACTGAAGATATCTAAGAACAACGTAACTTACAGTCATTTTCTCCTAGCTTCATCTCCCTAAATCGATGAAGGAGTGGGGGAGACTTTCATAGACCAGAAGTTTGCTGCTCCATCTCTATAGAGAAAGGATATCTGCAAGACAACTTGCTACTCTATTGCCTCACTCAGCAACTGCAGACTAGACCTCCTGCTGAGTGCATATGCTACCATGTTTCCCTTCCCAATAGTATAGAATATCCCAAAGTCGTAGTCTTGGAGGAAATCTAGCCATATACAATGTCCCAGCTTTTGGTCCTTCTGAGAGAAGATATACCTAAGACTTTTGTGATCATATTAGACTGTAAAATGTTCGTCCCTCAAGTAATGTTTCCACATCTTAATGGTGAAGACCACTGCTTCTAAATCTAGGTCATGCGTGTCTTAGTTCTTCTCATGTTGTCTCAGTTGTTGCAATCCATAAGTGATGACTTCTCGCTCGTGTGTCCGTACACACCCATGTCTTGGCCCCGATTCATCATAGTATACTACATACCTAACCCTCTCTTGGTATACTTAAGATTTGGGCACTCGTCGGTCTCCACTTCAGCTCTTGGAAACTCTGCTGGCATCACTCCCTCCATAGGATGGGCCGGCCCTTCTTCATCAATGCTGAAAAGGGTGAAACAACTTTTGAAAAGTTATGCACGAACCTGTGTTAGTATCAATTAAACCTATGAAACTCCACACCTCATTCATGCTCTTGGGTGGATCCCAAGAAAGCACAACCTCTATCTTCAATGGATCCACTGCAACTCCAGCATCTAAGATAACCTATCCTAGAATGTGGACCTATCATATCCAAAATTGGAACTTTGAGATTTTACCAGAAAGTTGGTGCACTCAGTGTGTATCCAGAACTATGTACAGATGATAGGCATGCTCCTCCTCCATCACCTAGTGTATCAATATGTCATTGATGAACACAACCATGAAGTGATCGAGGTATGTCTAAACGATCATGTTAATGAGTTCCACGAGCACTACTAGGTCATTGGCCATGCCGAAAGGCATAACCAATAACTCATAATGGCCATACAGACCACTAACGGACTTCATCTACACATACTCATCTAATATTATGAGCTGATGATAGACTGATTTGAGGTCTACCTTCGAAAACAAACTAGCTCCCTTCAGCAGATTGAAAATATCATCAATCCTTGGAAGTGGATACTTGTTCTTAAGAGTCACCTGATTCAGGCGCTGGTAGTCCACAATGTGTTCCAAACATCCATCTACCTTCTTGGAAAATATAATCATGGATTCCCATGGAGAAATACTAGTTTTTATGAACCCATTTCCCTATAAGTCTTCCAACTATACGCGTAACACACGAAGCTCAACAGGAGCAATCCGATATGCAGGTGAAGATATCGGTGCTATACCGAGGTAAAAGTTGATGTAAAATTTACCTCTCTACATGGAGGTAGTCCCAAATGATCATCAAAAAATACATTGACATTCTGGTCCACCACTATAGGATAGCTCAGACCCTCATTATCAACTGCTCTGAGGTTAAGGCTAGCCAACTGATAAGTAATTGACAACACCCTCATCTATGTAAGTTCATCATGTGATCCAAAAGTTCCCTTCTCACTAGTGAAGGAAATCCTAGTCCCATCCATGTGGACACATCACAATTTTCTCCTAATACAGTCAATCTTATCATGAACATTGGATAACCAGTCCATACCAAAGATGACGTCATAAGGCCTCGATGACACAACTAAGAGATCCCAACCAATTCTCTCTCCTCCTAGAGTAATTCCACAGTACTGAAATCATTGTGTAATCATCGAAGCTGCTCTCGTAGGAGTCTCTAGCCATAAGTATTGAGATAATGGCTGCACCATAATCATTGAGCATCGTTCTAGGTTTGTGGAAATAAAAGAGTGACTGAACTTGTGTCTATAAGTACTGTAGCTATGGCGGAGTGGACACAGATCATACCTCTAATCATGATTGGAGTCCCTTGGTCATAGGAATCAACTGCATGAAGTTGATTTTATCCATGTCCTATTTCTCCCTATAGTCGGGGTGGACCACATGGTGGTGGTGGTAGTAGAAAATTGAAACGCCACCCACCACCTAATGCATGGCCAACTCCTCTGCCACGTCCGCCACACTGTAGACCTCCTTGCTCGAACCTCTGCCTCTGTCTCAGCAATCCCTCGATTGCCTACTAGTTTTCTATATTGTTTTTTGGGTAGTGGCAATCCATATGACACATCCTGTTGCACCTATAACAATGAATGTCCTTCATGTATATTCCTATCCCTTGGGAGCCTCACACATTTTACCCTGCATCCTGGGGTCATCCACCAGATGGTCTGGTCTTCTTGGACCTCTCTGCCATCTACCTGCTAGCCGCTACCTATGATTCTGCTACCTAACGTCGGGTGGTTTCTCTCAGTGTGGGTGCCTTTGCAGGTAGGAAGCTCTCCACTAATAGTTCTCATTCTATCACCCCAACCAAAGTCAATATGATGAGCGATTTAATCGATGCTTTGATCCTCCATTGGAGAAGCTTCTTAAAGGCTCATGCCCTAATGAAAAGATCTTATACCATATCGGTGGATTAGAGGGAGATATCAGTGAACCTCACCGAGTACTGGTCCACTTTCATGCTTCCCTATTGTATGTGTAGTGGCTCATATATACGCACAAATTCTAAGGTTGTTGGGACGAACTCTGCCTTGAAAAATCCCTCAATATCTACCCAAATGAGTGTCGCCTCATTGTGTATCTGATGCATCACTTTCCACCATCTCCCTACTGCTTCCTGTAAAATGATGGCTTCCAAGACAACTATAAAGTCAGTGGGTGTCCCAAATAAGTGAAAAACCATGGTTAGAGCCATCGGCCAGTCCTCAACCGCATGCACGTCCATCACACCTCCGAACCTTAGAGGCCTCTACTTCTAGAACTCATGAAATGCACTCTGCCAGCATGCATTCTCTACTGGTGGGGTTGGTGTCAATGATAGTCCAAAGGGTAGTGGTGGTCCATGTACACCACCCGGAGGTTCTAATGCCATAATAGGGCCATGCATTGAGTCCTTATCACTTAGTGGGACATCATCGTGTACTCTCTTGAGAATCCTAGCTGGCTGTCAAAGTGGCGGCATCGTGAAAGAAGATAGGTGTTCCATGTTCAATATGTTATAACTGGTGACTTGAATCATGATATCAAAAAGAAAACTTTTCAAAACACATGCAATCAGTGTTTTCATGCACTGAATCGGAAATCAGAATTCAGGATCCTTGTGTATGGATATGTCAGCCGCCATAACAACACCGGATTCCCTAAACTAAAAATCACACTCATAACACACAACACCATTGCCACATTGAAAATATTAGATTTCTAGTTCTTCGGTAGAACCGAACTCCTCTGATACCAATATTCCATGACCCATCCATCGAGACCCGTGAATTGACTACCCCAATCCCGCCTTCCATAGGCCAGGGGATATAGAATAGAACCAAAAGGAGTAAGCCCTAAAATTTTAAGTCATTGCATTTAAACATATATAAATACACAGTCTGAGAACACAAAAATTAGTAACTATGAAGTAAACTACAATACAAAAAGTCGAAATGAAAGTAAAAGGGGTCGAAATACAAGCTCAACTGAACGTATGAGTAAAATTGAAAAGTAAAAATACAATTAAAAGGAAAAATACCACTAAAAATGGAAATTAGCTATGGAGTCATCCTACGAGAATCCTACATGAAGGGCTGGTACAAATATCCTCTTCAATACTCCGTGTATTCTTATTTCCACTACGTTCCGCCAAGCCCTAGTTCCCTCAAGCCTCAGCCCATCGGCTTGAAATCTGCACAAGACTCAAAAAGGTGTGGGTGAAGCACTTTTAGGGGTGAGTATAACGATACTCATTAGAGAACCCAAGACCCAAGAAGGTCGCTCAGAATTCCAAAAGGAAAACCAAAATGCATGATCTCAATCCCAAAGCATAAAAGAATTGACATAGCTGTATTCGAGTCTCAGCTCAAACTAGGTATGTAACTCATAGAAATATGATTATGATGCTGACCCCCACATGATCACTATGAAATCTGATAGCCAAGAATAGATTCTATAGACCAAGGAACAAGTAACATTCTCAGTCAGAACATCGAACACCTCTATTTCTGGTGAGATCCTCCTATATCGAGTATAGTTTTCCTTCTGCGTCACACTTAGGGACTTCCCACTAACCATTAATGGCTAAGGTACTCCTCCCTATCGCGTAGCGTGGGTCTGCCTGGTCACACATAGTCTCTCCCCACTGCGTCCTGCTGAGCTACTCCTCCATATCGCGTGCCATGGGTCTTCCATGTCAAACAAAGGTTCTCCCCATCACGGGTCTATCGCGTCACACAGATCCACTCCCCATTGGTCCATTGAGTCCCTCTGAGTCAAAAAGTCTGTAGTCGTTAGGTTTTATCCAGTCGTATGGTTTAATACATAGTGCACATGGGAGAACCACTCCCTAAGCCATATGTCATATTTCAACCAATGCGAAGTCTCACAAATATTTAACATGATGATCCATCGCTTCATAATGATTCCAACACAATAGATAGTGCATCAACCAGATGCCCGGTCTGTGCGTTTTTGGCATTTCAGTGCCAAGGGCCCGAATGGATTCAGGTGCGATCCAATCCAGCTTTACTTCAAGAATATCCAAAAATTACATAGACTAAGTCAAAGGGACCATATATCTCCATGGATCCCAATCCCACAGACAGTTTTTCAAACGGACGTCCGGTTCTCATGTTAAGGCGTTTTAAGAGTTTATGGGCTTGGTTGGGCATGGGTCTAGTCCGATCCAGTAAGCCCAACACCGCCCGACCCAGTCTGGGCTAGGTCGAGGTCGGTCTTGGACCTCTAAAAGGGGAGTCTCAACCCATATAGGATGGGTCCCTCATGGTGGTGGAATAATGGGCAGGTGGCCTGGCTTGTTGGCGGCGGCCCGTTGGGTAGGCGGCCCGACCCACTCGAGATCGGCCCCGCCGTAAAGTGAGCGGCCCACGGTGCTTCTGCCATGTGGCTTAGGGGAGCCTCTCCCACGATATCCAAAATGACCAAAGGATTTTTCGCCTTTAAGTCGGTGGCACCACATGGTCACCGCCCGGTCACCAAGGAACCCACCAGTGCGGTGGGTTCCGTCTTCTCCATCGTGGCTTCAGCCACAGTCTCCTACTCACCAACAGGGTGCAACAGCACACCGTCCATCCCTTACGTGGCCAGCCGACAAGCTGACTGCCTTCTCTAACTACTGTGGCTAATGATCCGTGATCCCTTACACACCAGGGCATGCGATGGCGCACCACACATCCTGCGTATCCAGTCGGTGTTGGTCGCACCGATGACCGATGCAGCTTCGTGCAGAGACCTCCTCTTGAGTTGTGTGTTGGCTCGTCAGCTCCTTCATAGCTGGCTGGTGCCTCCGTGCTGATGGTCTTCCACAGATGGGGAACGGGTAACAAAGTTTTGGAGGGTTTGACATGGGTTCTTGAGGCCCAATCCATCCATGTTAGCTCATAATCAAAGGGAGGATAAAAATGGGTTTAGCAATTTCTTGTATTAGACAACAAACCGAACACCACAAGGATACCCGTAACAACTTCCCACAAAATGAATGAATCTTCGATCAACCCGTTAGTCTCTAGACTCGTGTTATTAGTATAATTTCATAAACGGGAACGAGGGAATCAAAAATGCAAAAATGAAATAACCTCATACCTTAAATCTTTGGAGAAACGTTCATGCTTGAAGGTGGATTGTGTTCTTTGTTCCCGCAACTGGTTCCCAACAATGTCACTCTTACGTTTCCCTTAGATTCATGGTTTAGTGTATTTTTTCACCTCAAATGGTGTTGGAACCATCTTCTATGATTTTGGAATCATGACACTCCTTCAGCACTTCATTTCTTGGTGAAAATGTACTGATACAACTCCCTATGATACATATATATAAGAGAGAGGTAGGGTAAGTATCGACTACAGTATTTAATGGGGCAGATTAATTAGGAAGCTTTAAAATTCCCCAACGGTGTCGTTACATATGGTTAGCATGTCAATCAATTTATTAGCTTGAGAAATCACTATCTACATCCCCATAACTTGTCTGTTGGAGGATATGAAATAAAATAACAAAATTATTTTATTTATTTTCATTTTTAAAAGTCGCAAAACATAACATTTTCTAGGGTCCTACTATGGTCAATGTAAACCCCCTTAAGAAAATCCTGGTGCTGTGGATTCAACGGTGCCCTCAAATTTTTAATTTGAGTGATGGTTTAAATGTTATAAAACACCACTCACGTTCTTACTGATCGTACATGAAAATAAGTTCAGAAATTCATTCCGGGCACTCAAGATCATGGAATCACGCACCATCAATTTTCCCACACTCTTAATAATTCCATATAATAAAAAATAATTACATGGAAAATCATAGTATTTAAAAACATATGGCCCACAATATCTTGGATCTATCATGATGTATCTTAGTCCCAAGAATTTATGATAGCTCTCCCAAGTCTTTCTCGGAGTCGAAATGATTCAACCATGCCTTAACATACTATAAGACTAGTATCTAATTTCCAATAAGTAATATTTCATCAACATATAATATTAGGAAAACGATTGCATTTCCACTAAACCATTTGTAGACAAAAGGCTCACATTCATTCTTAATAAAACCAAATTTCGTTATTTCTTCTTCAAAGAAAATGTTCCATGTCCTGGATTCTTTATTTAATACATAAATGGATTTTAGAATCTTGCATACCTTATTGGCATCCTTTGGAGTCACAAACCCTTCAGGTTGTGTCGTTTAGTAATGTTTCTAAAGGTTCCCATTAAGGAAGGTTGTTTTGAAATTTATTTTTGAAATCTCATATTCAAGGTAAGAAGAAATGTCCAATAGAATTCGAATGGAATTTAAACATTGAAACTTGCGAAAAGGATACGTCGTAGTCAATGACTTGACACTACATGAACCCCTTTGAAACCAGTCATTCTTTATAGGTACTGTTTTGTCCTTATATGTCTAGTTTCATCTTGAATACCCATTTCCAACTAACAGGATTTAAACCAACTGGAGGATCTATCAAAATCCAGACTTGGTTTTGGTATATGGAATCTATTTTATAATTCATGTCTTCTTCACAACTAGAAACATCTTTGCCACTTACTGCTTCCTCGTAGGATAGAGGATCATTATTATCAACTAATAATGATTCATCTTCATCATTAACTAGAAAAATATACTATTCCAGTTCTCTATCCTATGTTATACACCTACATAGTGTGTCTTTAGAATAGTTCTTTCATCCACAGGGCATTGTGGAATCTGTTTCTGTACCAACTCATGTGTACCTTGAGCATCGACTTCATTGATGTTTATATTGCTCCCATTATCAATATTGGATATATACTCCCTCTTAAGAAATATGTTGTGTCTTACCAGTATAAAATTTTGGCCTGAAGGGTTGTAAAGGTAATATTCCCTTACTTCCAACGGGTATCCGGTAATGCTACACTTTTTCCCTCATGGTGAATTTTTTTTTACATGAAGCCATTATAAAAACACATAGATTCCCCACACATGTAAATTCAATATCATGCGTTTCTTTCCACTCCAAAACTTGTTTGGAGTACCATTTTTCAATTTAGTAGGACCTTGGTTTTGTATGTGTTAATCTATTTGTAACACATATCCATAAAAAGATAATAGAAGACTCGTAGGACTCATCATTTATCACACCATGTCAAACAAGGTGTGGTTCATCTTTTTTCTCACACCATTCCACTGGTGAATGATAGGAGTAGTGAGTTGGGATAGGATCCAAAACTCCCATAATTAATTAGTGATGTCTTAATTATGATATTCTCCACCTCGGTCTGAGCATATTTTCTTAATCTTCTTACCAAGCTGCTTCTCAACCTCATTATGGTATTCATTGAACATATAAATACAATTTGAATTATACCTCATTATATAGATATATACATATCTATTATAATTATCAGGAAAAGATCGGAAGTATGTGTTCCCTCCATTTGATTTACCTAGAAAGTGGTCCAATCACATCGGTATGAACCTATAAAGAAGCTCCTTATTACTTTCTCCTTTCCCACTTAATGGGGCATTTCAATTTTACCTTGTAAACATGAATGACATACACTGATTAGTTTTAGTTTTCTAGACTCTAAATATCTATATTCATGTATCTTTACTAAGACTTTCTCATTTAACTAACCTAGATGTTGATGCTAATGTTGGGTCTGTTATGAGACATTTGAGTTATCTTTGTTACTAATTTCTATTACATGGTTTATAAAATCAAACATGTAAAAATAGTTATATAAATGTGCCCTTCCAAAATAATTGTTATCTTTGTAAAAGGGACAACATTCATTTCCAAGCAAGAAATTGAACCAATCATTATATAACCTAGATACAGAAATATTGTTTTCAGTGAAAAACGACACCTAATAACAACCCTATAATACAAAGATCACCCTAGTTGGTAAGGTGAGTTGGTAGTCCCCAACATATACAGCAGCCAGTCTAGCTCTGTTGGGTTCTCGTAGATCTACCACAGCATAGTCGATATCTTTCAATATATTTGGTTCCTGTATTTGGATAAATATGTTAGCACCAAAAGATGTATCTAACAAATTTTTTCTAGAAAAGGATATATTAAATTCGATAACAAACACACATAATGATTCCCATTGATTCATATGATGGGTGGAGTTCTACTTCTAGTGGCCCTTCTTTCCAGATGTGAAACAAACAACTAGATCTTACATTACCTCTGATTTGATCATTATTTTCATGGAAGGGTGCGATGAATCTTTGGTCTTAATGCTTTTCATCTTTCTTTCCTATTATTCTCCATAAGGGGAGAATTATTTTCGCGATTCATATATTTTTTCACATGGAAGATGAGGATAAGAATATAAGATAAATACTTCTCAATGTTGTTCATATTGAAATTAACAATAATGGTGTAGAATAAATAAGGGAGTTATGCAAGAATAAGATTTGTATGCAGTTCATCTGGGAGATTAAACCCTAGATCCTCAAAGCACTAAATGATTCCAATGAGCATGACTATGTGATTCCCAAATAGGGAACCATATCCAATATTATTTTCAATGAGTGCCTTAGAGATCTGAAATAGTTCTTGTATTTCTCTCATAGTAAATACCACAGAGGTCCACGAGCATGCTATAGGCATCCATGTTTTTCGGGGACATCATGAGCTCACTAGACATCGATGATAACATCATAAATTGAACATTGACCATGTTATTCAAATGTTTCTCATAGACCAAGAACTATTTATCACTCGCCTCATGGGAAGGCAGATCAAGTACTACTGACTGTTGCATGTAAGACTTCTGTTCACGGCGTAGGATAACCCAAAAGCATCTAAAACATTCCTAGAATTTACTTCCAGCGAGGAAGTTGTCTTTATCCAGAATTGATCGTAGGGATAATGTGGTTTTCGATCTTGACATTTTTATTCTAAAATTAAAAGTGATGATCATTATTACATTCATAATTACATTTTATGAGAAATAATAAATTAATTTTTTTAAGTCCCCTGCTATTTTATCATGTACAAATGACCCTTATCATTTAACTCAGAATGTCCAGTTTTTATGAAATTATAGTGGAAAGGATACCTATTCTTCATATTATAACCCATAAAAGGGTTGGTCAACATATTTTAAGGTATTTAGGAAGGAATGTATTTTCCAACTATATGCTTGATGCTCTTTGATCTATTGAGTAGACTCCCCAATCCTAAAATCCTGATATTGGATTTCATCAACTCTTGCCTCCAATAGTACACCAAGTCTAGGAAGGGATACTCTTGTTTTTTATAATATGGTTATTTCAACCCGAATCCTTTCATAAGAGATTCATGTATAAATGTACGTGTCCTAATAAGGGTGGGTCCAAAACATAGTTTTATTGAGTTTTCCCTTAATCATGTAATGAATGTTTTGGTTTGACATAGTAATTTCTTTTGGGTATTTATATCTCTAATGCATGAATTGAATATTATCATTCTCAAATTCATAATAATATTTAGGGGACCATAAATAAGTGATTAAACATATATTGATAATATTTACACATTATCGATGTTTATTTTAGCTCCACCTTGCATGCTTGTTTAATTTATTAATTATGTGATAACAAAAACACATCAATAATGATAAACCATGCAACTAAAAATATAATAAAAAGGGAAGGATCATGAGAATTTCAAATTGTTAGTTTATCTAGAATTTGATAAAAAAAACTCTAACCTATGGGAGAAACAATTGTACCTTTTGGGTTCGTGTTTATAGATTTTAACATTTCTACATCTGTATCTCCTGGGGTTGTTTTCATCTCAGTTCCAGCATGATCCAACTCCATGATCCTATTGGTTTCACCCATATTATATGATTTTTTTTAACTCACATGTAGGTGAAGGGTCAAAAGGGGTGTTTAGATAAAAGAATATGTGGGAACACATTCCCTAAATATTAATGAGGAGAAATGGATTATAGGCCAAAAAATAATTTAATTAATAAATTTAATTGAAACCAATCACGTACAATGGTATTGTTCTAGATCATGATCACCCACATACATGAGACAATTTAAATATTTAATAAAACTTTTATTTGTTCTTTACTAATTATTATTAAGATAAATTGTGCTTGAATCGATTAATTACTACCTATAGTTGATCAATCCTTTTATCTTAATTGTTTTCGGAATTTTCTTGACATTCTCATCATTGTACATAAATTTTCCTTGGTGGTAATCTGAAAAATACTTCTATATGAGAACTAGTATATACCAAACATGATAAAAAATACTATGAGTTGAATAGTTATTTAATGGAATTAGAAAGGGATGAAAATGAACACATATTTCACTAATAGTGGGTTCATTCATCGCATGAATCAAATGTATACTATCAAGAAACAAAAAATATGAAACTAATGGAAAATAATAGGGTACTAGACTATGTAGTAATCATATTATTTGTAGTCCCAATATGAATGAGGAAGTGATGATTTTCCCATTGATTGATTACATCATAAAATGGTACAACTATGTAATAAAATAAAAATATCTCAAAATAGTTCAGTAATGTTCATACCAATAAATTCAATCCACTATAGAATGATATATAGACACCAAAGATTCATTGAAATCATATTTTTAGATTGATACATTGGTTATGCCAATGAGTAATGATGAAAATTTAAGAAAACATTAAATAAATTTGATTTTTTATAACAAATTTTAGAAAATATAAAATTTTATAATAAATTTTTTATGTTTATGGTTATATAATTCAATGAAATTCATTAATTCAGTATTGATTTTTTTTTATAATCTATTTGGTTATTAATCCAGATTGTACTTTTGTTCGGATATTTCGCAATTTTTTTTAATTAAATTTAAATAATCACATTCTAGATTTAGTAGTCACTATAAAATAATTAAGAAATTACTAAATTCCTATAATTTATTTAATCTTAAAAAATATAAGTTTTTCTCATAATAGCATGCTTCCAGAATACATTTTTAATATTCATCAAGGGTTTTTCATTTTTTGGGTTTTCATTCTCCTCATTTTTCATTCATTCATTGTATTTTCATGATATCACTATTAATAGATGGATATGGATTGATATATGGAATCTACTTGTGTATTATTATAGTTTCATTTTTTAATGATTTCTCCCCATTCCCCTCAATTTTTTTCTTTCTGTAACGAAGTGTGAATATTTTGTATTGTATTAAAAAATATGGGTTGACAAAAAGTACATTAGTTTTAGTTCATTTTTGATTTTTTGATTAATTATTTAACTATATTAATTTTTTATATGTTTCATATATGAATGGGGAATTAATATATTACATGGTAATATCATGTTTCTATCTTCTTTGATTCATGGGTCTCAATGGATTTTTATGTAGTGATAGTTTTGTCTAGATCAGATTTGTGCCAGTATTATATAACTACCCTTGTATTTTTTTATAATGGGGATATTTGAATAATAATAGCTATGGGTATAAATGAGTTTCCTATTTTTAACATATTATTTGATGTTTTCATGAGTATTATTCCATTCTAATATGGATTGATTAACATTGGAATGATATGTGATGCATGAATCGTTTATTTATCCTCATATATGATGTAATATCTTGGAGATGATTCAGATTCGTATATGGGTTTTCATGATGTTAAAAATGAAGAATAGAATGTCCATGATGAGTCTTAAAGAGGTTCTGTATGTTGATATAGAATTATATGGCTAGAATTGTGATTATTTTTAATGTTAAATATAGTGTGGGGATTTTTGAATTTTCTATAATGGAGAGTCAATCATTATTTCATTTTGTTGTGATATCAAATTATATATATAAGAAGATATTTTTATCCCATTTAAAATCTTACTAAAATAAAAAAAAATTGAAAGGAGTTCATAATTTATTCTACAATGAGGGATGACAAAGATACATAACATTATTTTCATCTGTGTTATTTATTAATCATGTTCCAAATTTCATTACACACGTTTTAGGTATACTCTGTTTGTTTCCATAGGGTGGTCGAAATATGGGGTGTCCTTCATTATAGTAATTTTCTAGAAACACATTCAATGTTCTTGTAATGTAATTCAATGTGATGATGGTGCACTTAGTAGGGCCAGTCATGGATATGTGTTACATTTTATTGGTAACCAGTGAGTGGATGATGGAGATATCAGTGATATTTGTTATATGTTGTGTCTCTTTATGTTTTGATATTTTTCTGAGTGGAGGTTAATTTTTATCCAAAAATTTAGTAATATTAATGGATTTATGGGTCTGTTTTACTTTTTAACGCTTTATTCTATAATATTTTAATTCCATTATGATTTTATAACATCAATATTTACAATTATTAGACAAAAATATTATAATATTATATTAGTATTATATCTTATTTGACAAGTCAAGTATTGTGACGGCTAGTTCATGAGGGGATTCATGGTTCAGTTAAGTTTCCTAATTACGGGACATGTATTTTTTTAAATACACTAGATAAAGTAAATAATCCATCAAATGAAAAATATGTGATGATGAGATGGTACCTTTTATATGTTGGATACAAAAAAGATATATTTTGTCTTATATATTGATTCAATAACGTTTCTTGGTTAGATATTGATTTATTTTATCATTGATATCTAATCCAATTAATTTAACATACTACACATTAAATACATGTTTTTTCTACATAAAACAAGTTAATTCAATCTCATAGAATATCACCACATTCATAATTAATTTCAACCATCCAAACATTATTAATAAATAAGGCAAATATTTATTTAATAAGAACAATCTAGTTGACCTTCAATTTTTGTAGAAATAAAGAAGATATGATATGCATTTATTTATCAATTACTTATCAAAAGATTTTTATATAAACCATTTGTCACTGTATTTATTATATGTTATCTACTACTTAATGATTTTCCTATACTTGTTTCATTGATTATCATTGAAGAACTAGTATCCAGAAATATATGGTGAGTTCAATATTTGGGTCTTGGGAGAAATTTTATTATTTATAGGGTGGAAATTGTTTAATGGATTAAAAATTTTCATGACACATAAATATAATGATTTAGAAAGTAAAATTTAAAAGGATGATACTATGTATTTTGGTCAGATGTTGTTACTGGTCTCATTTGAAAAAATAAATATGGGGTAACATAGTAATAATTTAACCCTACTAAAAGATATAAGGGAAATTTTGAGGCCCAGTGGTGATTTTGTAGTGTTAATGTATAATATTCTATCATTGATTTTCAATATAGGTTCACATGTTGCATCCAAATTAATATATACCTGAATAAATATCATTATTATTTATTATTTTTCTATTTTTTTATTACTGTTTTTTCTAATAGATTGATGATTTTTGGATTTGATTTCAAATATTCATAAGACGGATTTTTAAAAATGATTTCACAAGTTAAAGAGTTTATATATTATAATTAATTCTATTTACAAAGACCTTGTTGATTTAAAAAATGTGATACAATTTTTACACTAGTTTTCCTAAATTTGAACTCTTCATGTCATGTTATGAATTAAGTTTCTTAATTTCAACATCAATATGAAACATACATCTCTAAACTCACAACAAAATTTTATTGAAGAATATATTAGAATTATATAATGGATTAATTATAATAGTAAATTAATAGGTAGTGTTGATTTATTTACCCCAAGAAGGATTGGGTTTAGTTACGGTTGTGAAAAAAATTATAGATTTTCAATATTTGTTTTTTTAATTAAAATAAATGATATAAGAGGTTCTTCCATTAAATTTATTGAATTATACATGAATCAATGACAGAAGTGACAACATTCTGTAATATATGAAAAGAAAATATAACTCTATAATTTATATAACAAATTCATTATCTGAAATTGAAATTATTTTTTTTCACTCTTGTATTATATTCTATATTTAAATTGAATTTAGAATTTTTTATACTTAATATTATTCCTTACATGTTTTACATAATTCTATATAGTCATTTAAATATAATATTCATTAAATTTATATTTATTTTCCAAATTTAATTAAAACTGGGTTTTATTTGTTAAATATTTTTGTTATATGGATGATGTTATGGGGTCAACAAAAGTAGTGGTATGGAAATTTATCCCACAAAGAATTAATTTAAGCACAGACCATTCCCTTCACTATAGATGGATTGAATCATAAATATTTTTCTTGTCAAAATTCAATGTCATGTAATGATGTGTTGCAATATGTTTTCTATAATAATATCATTTACGGGTTTTCATGTTATTTTGTTTCACTATCATGATGTTGGAGCTAATTAGAATCTAATTTTTTTTCCTGATATGATTGTTCTAGGATTGTTTTAGTTTTCAATAAAAGAGTTAGTTTAAAAAATATATAACATTAATTTATTACAAATGATTCATTTATATAATCCTCTATGATATTCACCCTTCTCACTATGTCATGGATACTGGTTTGGTTAGATTCTCAAAATTACCATTTCATGTTATTATTTTTTGTTCTTTATGTTTTTCACTATGATTGTATTTGAGGTTTTTCAATCTCAAATGATGTGGTTGATAATTACACTTTATTTGATGAGTGTTCCAATTTTCAATAGAGTAATCTTTATTATCATCATAGATACTTTTTTGGTGTTGATATTTATAAATTGCGATGTGTTATAAACATTGGAGGATCTTACTTGTTTATTCATGGTGTGGAGTTCCCTTATTTAAATTCTTTTAAAATAATTATTGATGATTTAGTTGAAAAATGTTATTTATTAATTTATTTCATTATTTTTGGGAAATCATGGAATCATCAAGATTATTATTTCTTTGACCAGTTTGTGTAAAAACACTAAAAAATATAATAAATTAGATTAGAATAACATGAATAGAATAGGGTGATTTTTATATGCTTTATTAAATGTTAAATAATTCATCATTTATTGATATATTTCAAAATTTTACTAAAAATATTTTCCATTTTTACACTTTCATATTAATTAGTGTATTTTTTCTGTTAAATTCACCTTTCATAAGGTATTAGTTACCTAAATATTTCACAAAAAAATTATTATAGAATTATAAAATAATTGATTTATTAATTGAACATGACATATACATTTTTATGAAAGTATTTGTAATTATTTTTTATTTAATGAATATTGATTCATCCTTATAATTATTTACTACTTTCTATGGGTTCATCCATGTTTTGTTTAGCATTGTAATGTTTATTCAACGTGGTTTGTAGTGATGATGATGTGTGGATTTGCTATTGAATTATTGGACCATAAGTTGTTCAATTAGTTAGTAGTGGTATGGTTGGATAAATTGAATTTAATTGTTCTTATAGTTTTTATATTTGTTTTGGAAATGGGTTTTGCTGATATTCAAAAAGGGACTTACTCAATTATTTTCGGGTATTGATTTGTTCTCCCAGTCACATGGTACAAAACATGGATTAACAAAAGTGGATAAGGGTGAATGTAAAAATGACAAATTTATTGAAGGTATTATGGATTATAACAATGGAGGATTTTTTTTCAATTAAATGTTAAGAACTAAATTATAAAATAAAAATTTATTAATTACTGGATTGAAATAAAAGTTGATTAAATGAATACTTTTGTATTAAATATTGATAATTGAATTTTATTAGGTTATTAATGGTAACTAAATAATTTTTTTGGATGAAAGAAATTAAAAGTTAGTAATGTTAATGTATCACTTTTCTATGAATTGATGTAAAATGGTTTATTATAGTAATGATATTCCTTTATAGTAAATATCATTTATAGTGTGGTCACTATTGTAGTTAATTGAATTTTTGGGATTGAACACATATGTTTGGATTATATGTAGATATATTACTCTTGTATTTAATTTTATTTCATATACAGTACCACATACAATTGATATCATGATTGAAAACCACTTTTGGACATCAGTTTTAGTTGTCATCTCTAATATCCATGTTATAAACGAAGAAAATTGTCCACCGGTCCATTTTCACCATAGTCCCATCAGACATAGTATGATCTATTATATATCTTATAATTAATGTATATAATCTTTATTGGATTCATTTTTATATATATTTATAATTTATGACAAGGATAGGTGGTGCTGGTGTGGATACATGGTGGTCGTAATGTATGATAGGTGTAAGGATGAATGTATAATAAATTGATGCTCATGATTCCATTTTCGAAGGATGATGTATTTTTGGGGTTGTGATGTTTATTTTTTATATGTTTTGTGATTATGATATTTTGATACCCAAATATTTAGACATTCTAGATTGGGGTAATGTGGTTTTATGGAAAATTATCATGAAATATTCATATATTGTTGGGACCATAGAGAAACCATATAATTAAATTTTTTTGTTAGACTCCATAAATATATAAACACACAAAAATGATAATAAGTTTCTATATATGGATTTTTTATTTCAAGACAAATATTTAGAACGGTCTGGAAAAATCTATCTAGTCATAGGTGTGTTATGGTTATTTTCATTAATTAATGATGCAATAGTATGCTTCATCAACATTTCTACAACTGTATATGAGGATGATCCAACCTAGAAATATTTTTCCCCTTATAAATATAATTATGATTTATTATTTATTTAGACCACATTACTATTTTATTTATTTAATATTTAGTCAAATATGTTTTCATAATATTTTTTTTAATAATTACTAGATTTTAATTTTGGTATTCTATCATAGAGTAATGGTTTATATATGAGATTTCAATGAATTATAGGTTAAAGTCATTTTTTAAAATATGTATTTAATTGGGGATTTATTATATGTTTATAAATTATTTGTGGCAATGTCCCGCATTAATTTTTTATCATAGATAGAGTGTTAGAGTCATACCATTATAATATTGGTTGTGTTCTTTGGTGGTCACAATCATCTCGATTATTGTATGAGGAGGTATCCCAATGGTATCATGTATGAAATGGTTTGTATAAAATCAATAAAAGTGTGGTATAGATGATATATTAGTTAGTAAATTCTATGTAATACATGGTTTGGTTGGGAACAAATAATTTATTTGATAATATGACATAATATGGTAGACAAACAAGGATATTAGTGATTATGGACCACTATGATAAATTTCATGGACCACAAGATGAAAAAAAATTCAAGGAAATGATTTTTATTTTATAGTATAGATATGGAGTGATAAATATATCATTTTTTATTTCTTTTATATTTTAATTTTTTTAAATTACACTGAATTCAATGGAAAATTTAAAATAATATGTAAAAAAATCATTATTCATTTGAATATGTGTTTAAATTTTTAAAATATTTATTTGGTTTATTAATGTGATAGGTGTGAGTTTTTTCTATTCTTGGTGAAAAAAGGTAGTCTTGTTGACCAGATGAAGGTTTACCTAATAGATAATTATATGTGTTAGATGAATATGATGTGTGACATTTACATTCGGAACATGTTTGAGTTTTATGGTATTGTATTTAATTTCTAAACAATGTGTTGGATTATGGATCTATATGTTCCAATTATTATGACCTATGGTATGAGAGAGTGTTGGATTTTTTTGGTTGTCCAACAGTTTTGTGGGTATTTATATTAGAAGTGTTTATTGTTTATTTGGAAGTATATGTATTTGAATAATTTATGGGTTTCTTTTCAGAATTAAATATTTTTATATTTTAATACAATGAAATAATATGTTCTTGAGGGTGAGAAATTAATTTTAAATTTATTTATGGATCAGTTTCAAATTTAATATTCATATTTGATTTGATGGCTTACTTATTTTCCTTAAATCCTTTTTTTTGACTAGTTGAATATGACACATCATTTTGAGGATATGTTGAGTCTGAAATTCATTATTACGATACCCCATTTAAAATCTCATATATATAATGAGGTGGTACTGATGGTAGATGTAATTGAGAGGATTCATTCATGGTATGGGTCTTCACAAGATATGACTCATCTAAAATTAATGTGGACAAAGGCAATACATAGATGATCATTGATGTCTTGAATATTATTATTTCCACTATAGGGGAGTTTTTATTAGTGGATTTTGTCATACTTATATAAACATGGTAGTTCACATGTATTTACTCAGAGATAAATTAAAGTTTTATATTCATATAGAGTACATTTAAATTGTATTTTTAATTAATATAAACCATATATGGTTAGTAAATGACGCGTGGTCTAGTTTCAGTGCACTATCAATGGAAATTTATTCAGAGTAATTATTAGTAGATGGGATAGTATGTCACTATTCATTTTAAGAATAATGTATTATACAAAGGTTTCTTTCATCATTTCCCCAAACATATGAGAAATATATCTACTTTTGTACAAGAAAAATTTGATATATATTTATTGGGAGTCAGTGGAGAAGTTCATGGTAAATTTTATTACATCAAGATTCACCAAACAATTAGGATATATATCAAATGAGGTATCATCCATTTCTGTTATACTACTGAATATCATTGTTCATCTTCTGTAACATCATATTATTTTACTACACCAACCTTACCTAGTTTAATATGACATAATATAGAAAGGATTATAGTGCCCTTAATTTTGATAACACTAGTTGGTAGGAAGTCTATTCTATATAATGAATTCTATTATTTGAGTTTGTGATTGAAAAAATATAGTTATTTTGACAATTCTTCATATTACCAAAACAATAATATGATCTCATTAATGGAATATTATAATCTTACATGGGGTATTAGGATGTATAATAAATCAAAATAATTTTATTATTATTACATATGGAAGGTAACCATAAAGTATTCATTGCATAGTTGGAATGTAAAATGGGACACAAGTGTCAGATTCCTTTGTCTTATCGCCTAATCCTGATGAAATATTTCACAATGTTGGGTATGTGAGAGATATTTCATAGTGTAAAATAGATGCATTTATATTTTTTTCTCATTGAATTCATGAGTAAATACCCATGATATAACATCGAGTTTTTAACAGAGGTAACTATATAATGTAATTATATTTTAGCATTGCCTTTATTGGAATAAATTGTCATTGTTATAGGAGATGTATATATTTGTTGACAACATTATGTGGAAAATTTATATCTAAACCATTATGATTTTATGGGTTTCCTTGGTGTTGTAAAATATATAGTGGGATGGAAGTATATTATTCCATTGTAAATATTTAATGTCTAATCACATATGATTATGAACTACTATATCCCGTTGTCAATGAATGGATTTATTATATTTTTTAGATAAATTTTTTTGGATTATTAATCAATATAAAATGTATAATAATATGATATTATCTGGGAAGGATATCAGTAAGTATGGTATTATATGTATTTATATACATATTTTTTTGATTATAACTAATTTTATTAGTAATTTATTTTCTTTTCAGGGGAATCATTAAATTTATCTATATTAATATCCATGATATCATCCTTTTACTATTCATCAATGAATCAATTTTCGTCACAAAGTCAAAGGAGTACAAATATATGCCTATAGAGGATCAGTTACATGTCTGTAAAAACCATAATAATTTTCTTGAATTAAAAAAAATGTATTTCTTTCTCAGGTGATTGGATTTCTTCTTCAGATATATATTCTGAAATATGAGTGGTATCCAATCTTTTAATGATCAGAGTCGATGTTTCTTGGGAGGAAGAATATAATGATATTTTTTTTAAATTTCTTCTACCTATAGGTATACTATCAAATGTTTATATCTTATTTGTCTCAAACTAATAAACCAATTATAATTATGGCCCATAAGGAATGGTACTTCTTATAACTTTATCAATTTTTTATGTCTATCAACTACTATAATGATATGTTTATTAGTCCATAAGTTATTCAATGTATAGTGTTGGTTTCAACATTTTAGGTTTTATGTGGCACATTTAATCTGGAATTTTGGTTTCAATTAATTTCATAAAATATATTTCAATTATATCATTAAGGTCTATACAATTTTTTCATTACCAAACCAATTATACACCCACAATCACGAGTTGGATGTGGATGAATTTTCTCTCAATCATTGGAAATAATAATATCTTGTTGAATTTTATGTTGTCCCCATACTACCAAATAGATTATGTTATATATTCTATTAGTGGGAACTAATTATACATCACTAGAAGTAGATATAGATTATAAATTAATATTAAATTATGATAGATTAAACCACCATAATTAAAATTTATATTCATTACTGATAAGGTTGAACTCATTCAAATATTTTGTTTGGGTGTGTAAAAATTCATGGAATTTGATCTAGGTGATTTAACCCATAATTCAATTTATTAATGAAGTCGATAATATGCCTTTTCTAGACCATATGATCATGATATCATCTATGTTTTAGTTTGTTGAGTCTCGGTTGTGATAATCAGAGTTAGAGATATTGTGAGGTATCTTATTGTGTGGTAGTTCCCTTAAGGGATTGTCAAAAAATGGATATGATTAGTTTTTTTGATGAATTTTTTATTCTATTGGTGATATATATTTAGTTCATTTATATTATCATATATTTCCCTATTTGTAAATCTATGTATATCAGTGTTGAATATATCCATGAGGAGTTATTTATGGGTGTTTAATATGAAAAGGATAGTTTTGATGTATTTCTCATGGGAGATAGTTTTTATATTCGTCAATGTAAATCATCAGGTATATTGATGTTTATTATAGCCATTATATTCCAAATAATGGAGGAAGGAGTAACATTAGAGGGATTTTTCAATGAATATTCTAGTGATCAAAGTGGATTTGAATATATTTGGGATTTCATACATTAATTGAATCTGATATCACAATCCACACAGATCAAATGATCATGTTTTGGGGACACTTTGGTAGATATATATTTGGATGAGAGAGTAAAGGTTCAGGGAATTCCATTAACTATCATATCTAATTTGTATCCTTGTTATGACTTGCATGTCATGTGATTTATTCAACATTATTTTGGTTCATAGTTACTCTTTAGAGTCTGTATTTATCCAAAATACATAGTTAAAATTAACAAAACTATTGAGATACTAGGTAAAGTTTTCACAAATTATTTTGTGATTTTAGAGGCTCATTAGTGTAACAAGGGGAATTATATACGATTGATTATAATCATAGTTATCACATTGCTATTGATAATAATCTATTTTATTCATTTAGTGGGTATCCAAAGAGTTTTAAATTATGTTGTATAATAATTATATAGCTTGTAATAATTGCACCTAGTATGGAGAAGAACACAATAGAAAAGATGAAAATGATTTTAGGGTTGATAAAGGTTGTGTATGATTATCATATATCATTTGATGATCTTATTCGATCACTATATTTTGATTCTAACATACATGTTTTTTCTATGATTTTAATACAATGTTGACTTTGTATAATTAACCAATAATTTAATATTTCTATGTGGTTTATTAGGGGATTAATAACTTTTCAGCTCCACAAAAAGATAGAACATATTTTATCTAATCCACCATAGTTGGAAATAGTCCATAGCATCATATGTGTATTACAACATTAGTTATAAAATAATGATGAATCAAATTTCCTTTTTGGTGTGAAAAAATTATATAAACTACACATCCTTCTAAATGTGACATTTTGGGCTTCAGGATCATCTGAAGAATAATTTTAGATGGCATGTCATTCACTAGGTGATGGACATGTTTCAGTATGGTATTATATAGGATTGTATATGGGACGAAATTTCGAATATATATTTATAATTTCCTGATATTATTTAATATTGTTTTAATTAACATTGATGATGTATCATGCTTATATTTTAACATGTATTTATGGATAAATATTAATAGTTTGTCAGTTTCTTCCATTTCACACAAATGTGTTTTTTAAAGAAATATATAATATTATATGACTATTATAACTTAGTTGTCCTATTGGTGGGAATAATTATTACTAAATAATATAATAAAAATATATAAATTTTTCACTCAGTAATAATGTATCAGTAATTTCTTAGAAAATGATTACAAAATTTTTCGTATTGTCACTTTATTCATCAAATAATTGTTTTATTCAAAAATTATTTTTTCTTATTTTTAATAATGAATATATATTTTCACAAGTTCAAAATAATTTATCTGAAAAAATGAATTTCATTTTTTAAATTTTGATTTCAAAATTTTTAAAATATGGTTTATTGAAATTTTTTTAATAATATTTAAAATAATGATATTTATGGAAAACAATATTTTCATTTAATGTTTTAACAAAGTAAAAAAAAATTGTATTAGTTTCACATATTAACTAAATTATTTAGTTTAATATAATCCAATTATGCTTTTTGAAAATGATTTTTATAAATGAAATTATATTAACAAGAAATTTTGTTTTGAAAGGTCATATTTTCTGATTTTTTTTCTTTTTGTTTTACTATATTTATATTTAATTAAATTCCAAAAATTAAATTCAGGAAATTTTTTAAAATGAATTATAAATTTCTATTTAAATTTCTAATTTTATTGAGGAGTTATCTTTTATTTTTTATCAATTTGAGTAATTACCATTGTAAATATTTTTACCATGGTTATAGGTGAATTGGGTATTATAAGTTAAAAATAAAATAATAAAGACCATAACTTAAGACATTAACATTTAAAAATTTTATTTGTTAACTTTAGTTCAACCCATAACACCTATGGATCTAAATTAAGTTGTTTTATTGACTATATATCCATGAAAGTGGCTAATATAAAATTAATCTCAAGTAAAGTAAGATAATGTCAGTCTCTTTGTCTGAAAATATTTTTTATTACCCACATGGGAAAAAGTTATGTTATGAATGAAGAAAAACACATATTTTTAGGATAGTATTCGTATATTCTTGAAATAATTTTTTTTCTCATTTTTGGACACGATAGATTAGATTATTATATTTATATTATTTTATATAAAAAAATGCATTCATTTAACATTCATGTTTAAAAAAATATATCATTATTAATACATTATTACACAGATGAAATATTCTACTAATACTTTTCTTCTGAAATCTAGATGATTTAACTTCATCATCATATTTTATTTTTTATAATTAATTTATTGTAATATTAAATAATTAAACAACGTTAAAGAAATAATTATTTTATTAAGAGAAATATAAAATAATTTTTACTAAAAATACTAAAAAAATATAATATGACATAAATAATGTTATCAACAAATTTTTAACGTGACCTTGAACTCATAAAGATATAATAAAATATTTGGTTCATAGTAAACTTATTATCTACATATTTTTATAGTTCCTTATAAGGAATACTTGAAAAATCGACCCAAATTATATTCTATCAAAATACTACATTACTCAATTATTTATAAATTTTAAAACATATTTAGTGTTTTATAGCCACAAATAGCCTTCTTCCTATTATTTAAAAATAAATAAAACTCACTATGATCAAATATTGTTCCAATTTCTCTTTATCCCAAATCAATTATTATTAATTATTAATATAATATTTTTAAACAGTTTTAGTCAGGGTCTTGTAGTCATTTGGTAATGTTTTTGGTATATCATGATGTGTAATATACTCAATTGAAATATAATGTTCAATGTATGCGGTTTATTTCCATCCAATTCATATATAACGATTTTTACTTCATTGGTTGAGGTAGGATACTCAATAGTTATCCTTATTTATTTATATAAAAATTATTTATTTATAATTCTTTTTCATTGTGTTTATATAATTAAAAATAAATTTATTAGTGTGAAATTTATTTTAATGATTACTTTTACATTGATTATTCAAATTATCATGTAATTATATTAATAATTGTATCTCTAAAAATGATAAATATGAATTAATGTACATTCTAATATTTTTTATATTTCATTTATATTGGAATCGATGTTATGATGTGTATCAAATTTATCAATGAAAATATTAGTGAGAAATGATGACTTTATTGTAGATGTTATAGGTAATTGTTTTTTTGTAGACCCATATGATAGTCTTATATTTGATTTTATTCATCTTTTTTTCTATTTTTCTACACACACCACTACTTGGGTTTTGTATAGTAAATGATACCCAAATGTGGATATTGGTGTTGGGATTCTTCCCCAATGATTATGTTGTAAAAGAAACATATGGATGACTAATCCATATCCTTTAATTACCATTCACATGTACTATGTCCTGTGATTTCTTATGATAAGAATATATATTTTATTTGATGTGTATTTTTGTTTAGGCAAAAAATTATTTGTTTTACCATGTATTTTGGGTGTTTGTGATGATATATAGTGTATGTCATGAAATATAGGAAGAGAAATGTTTTTCTTTCCCATAAGATTCATGATACCTTACAATGATAAGGATGTAATGTATCATTTTCATATTGTTAGTGTATGTGGTTTTTGGGATGTGACATATGGATATTAACATGTTAAGATATTTGGTGTTGAGGTTTTATAATGAATATAAAACACTTGGTTTATATCCATAGGGTTTTAGAGTGACCATATCCATAGGTAAGGGGATTTAGGGTACTATGACATCACACACACACTTAAATATTCATATGATGTTATGTTAATATATTTAGATTTTATATCAGTTGTAGAAGAATTGAAAAGGATAAATAGTTTTTAACATAAAATATGTGTATATTATTTGAATTATTTATCTTGTTTATAAGAGATTTGGGGGATATTTTTATTCTCATATAGAAGAATTTCACATTTGGTACATTATTGTGAACCAATGTTGAACAATGCTTCTCTAGAATTTTTTACCATGTGAAAAATAATTACATTAGATGAATTGATTATGTAAAATGTGTTGAATTTTATTTAATAAATATATTAAATTCAAATTTATCTAAAATAATTTATATTGTGATGTGAATTGTTTTTGGAGTATAGTGTATATTGATATTAATTTGGATTGGTCTGGGCGTTAATCATAATCAATTCTAAAATATTGATAATTGTTGAATATAGATGGTTTTGATTCTAAATTTAATAATTTATGTATTTTATAAGACATAATATTAATGAAATAATATATCATACTCCTTATATATAAGGATATTGACATTATAATAAATGAAAATTAGTTATGTACTATAATGAATAATATTTTTAATGAAAAATGAATAACCTTTTTTTTGGGATGAAAAATTTGGAAAGAGAGAATATTTATTTAGATATATATTAAATTTACTTTGTTTCCTAATGTTTTATTAAATATGTCTGATATTCATTATCATGTGACGTTTTTTCTTTTAGTATAAAATTGATAAAGTGTTCAACATCAGAAAGAGACACATAATATTTATTGATGTGTGTAGATTTTATGATGTCACATAAGGCCTTTATAATGTTATGTCAACAAAATTTATATGATCCAAAATTTGGTTAAAGAACGAGTTACCATGATATAAAAAATATTCAAAAATTTTATGTAATAATTGTTTCTAATATATAATATACATTCTCAGGTACTCATACTTTTGACATAGAAAAAATATTTTTCAATAAATATTAAAAAGATGTTACAATGAAAATTTTATGAAATAAAAATAATCATTTGTGTTGATATATCTTCTATCCAAAATGAAATTGAGGGAATTAAAGGTGTTGATTTTTCATAGAATTTTGTAAAATGAGTCTAATGAATGAAATATTTATATCTAAACGAAAAAAATACAAATTTTGAATTATATTAGGATGAATGATGGTGTAAAAAATTGAAATGTTATTTAACAATGATTATAATGATAGATGAATGTAATTGTATCCTTTCCCTATGATGATTAATGATGTTTAAAAAATTTCACGAAGTTATAAGGGAGAATGATATATCATATATTGATTAAATTTTTTATGTTGAAATAGATAAATAATCTTGTTTTAGTTCCAGAAAATAAGTTAAACAATCATAATGAATATAGATGCACATATTTTAATACCCATATCAATTTTCATTGTTCCATTTACAAAAAAGTCAATCAATAAGGTTTTTCATGATAATTTAGAACATGATACATAGAAGAATAATTTTCATTTGAAATGATAGTTTCATGATGTTTTAAAACATGATTGTTTACCTATAATAATTAATTTATATTTACCATAAAGATTTCATATCAAGGATGATAAACAAACCTATATCAGTACCAACCCATTTACATATTAATATATGTGTACAAATCAATCCCATATTTCATATATCTATGCTTTCATCTAGAATTCGATAAAATTAAACATCAATATCTTTGTGATTTTATATTTATAAACAAAAAATAGTGTAAATTTAATTTCTTATTCACTATATTTGAAATTCTTAAATTCATATTCATTAACACGATATTAATTAAAAGATTTAGTAAATTTTATTGTGTGTTTTGTGGCTTACAAAATAGAATATTAATTTTTTCATAATATTGTGACATTTAGATATAGAAAAAATAATCAATACTTGTTTTTTTAATAGGACAACTTGTATCAATTTAAAGTATTTTTTTGAAACAATTAAAGAAAATTGAACTATCAACGTTCATTAAGATAAAATTAGCTAATATTTTTGAATTCAATAATTTATTATCAAAATATAATCTATAAAACAAAAAATCTATATTTACATGATAAAATTTTAAAAATAAATCAACTCAAAGTTGAAATATACTTCCATTTTCATAGAATTGAAATAAAAATATGTTTGAACAATGTATTTTTCATCATATGAAATACATAAGTAATGATCAGAACCCAAAAAAATTATTAGGTTGATTATATAATCATAATAAATTTATATTGACATTGTAACACAATGGTGGAATCACCAGGACAGAATTAGAGTGTAACATGATCTTATACACACCTGTCTATCCACCAGATCTGGTTGACTTTAGTGAGGTATTTAATTCCGATATAGGGATATTATGGCCAAAATAAACTTATCCATATATGAAACCCATATAAAAATATATATAAGAAACCCATAAATATAATCCAAACATAAAAATAAAATACATGCTAGAAAAATGTAATACATTTCAAACAAGATAATGTAAAAGATATATATTTTGTTAGATTAAACCAGTGAAAATTAATTGAAAAAAGAAACCAAATAACGTTAATATAGTTCCCATTATGTCATAAAATCTATCACTAAATATCCACCATCTTTGTTTCCCAAAATAGGTCCCCTTCCAATTGTTGAAACTGAAACCATTAATTCTGCTCATGCATTATGATGCGTCTGTGGTCTGTGAGAATAATACATGTAGGAAATAACCAATTAATACTTAACATATTTTTATAAATATATAAATTTTTATTCCATAAATATAATTACAATTCATAAATAAAAAAAATCCTATTTTAGTTCATCCTACTATGACCCTGGTAGAATAAACCTCTTCTCTACCTACAATGGTACTATACTAGATGATAAGTTTTATGTTTTTTTCCTGAAATAGAAATTTTTATATATCACATGTCAACACTGAAGATTTATCCATCATTTCAATAACAACATTCCACAATTAAGAAACAACTCAAAGCCTACCTTTAAGTGAAGTACATGCTATATATTTTACAAGTAGTCATATGGATCCTCCAACCAATAACAAACTCATGATTACCCCCCTTGAGTATAATAGAACATACTCTTGAAATTATGAACGCATTAGAACTATACCCATATTCAATGACAATACCTATTGATACGATGTTCTAATGGTCATAATCACTGGATTCATCAAATGGTTTATAGTTATTACTAGATTGGTAGATCATGCCATGTTCTAATGTTATAAAACATGTCTGCAAATGTTATTGGATATCAATCATGTGATTTTTTCTTTCCTTCTATGGAGATAAATATTAATTACATTAAAATGGAAATTTTAATTACATATTCTTAGATTCCATAGGCTTTTGAATAATCTATATATAAATCATTTTGAGAAATGTATAATATGTCAGATCCTATATGGTCTCACAACCCTACACATACCCACATGAAAATGAAATCAATCAATGGTTGAACATGATACATCTATACCCACATTTATATCATAAAAAAATTGTTCTCATTGAAAACACATTAACCCTAATGCATTTCCTATATAGAAAATAATATAAATTCCCATAAACTTAAGGAAATAAAACACCATAAATATTGATTATTAGTTTCAATAATCAATTCCTCCATTAACCATACACACCAAAAGTCACTAGAATTTCTTTTCATCAAATAAGGATTATAAAATTAAGTTTAATGAGGTAAATTTGGATGAGGTTTCATGGACCGGCCTAGATACCCAAGTAACCCAAATACATGAACCATTTAGAACATGGAACTAAGGTTATTGTGGATCCCCATGGGTCGAACACTATCTCCTGGCATTGTAAAATTTCAAAAAGGGAATTATTTTTTAAATAAATAATGGAATAAAATTTGTTACAATTCAGTTTATCAATACACCTCATAAAAAATACATTATAACATCATTATGTTAAACAATTACCAATAAGATAAAAAACAACTTAATGGAAACAAAACATCACAAATAAAAAATTCTCATAAAATCCAGTGTAAAAAAATTGAAAATAACTCCACCGGTCTGCATCATCACTACACTATCCCATTGATTAAGAAAAACCACCACATCAAATTGGTAAATTTCCTTCCCTTGGACCTCGCATAATAAAACCTATAAAAACCTAATGGAAGTTATATGTTGTGTGATATAAATTCTGTAGGTCAACACCACGTGATATTTAATAGATGCAATATCAATCAACCAATAATGGAATCAATATAAATAAAATAAGGCATTGTATAACATTTTCATATTTAAAATGTAAATTTTTTTCATTTAAAAATATGGTTATAATTTAAAAAATGTGATTAATAAGCAATTTATGAATTTTTTATATAAATAAATTTTCATGTGTAAAACATTTCTATAATAGCTAAAATGCATAATAAAATAAATCACAATGAGAAAATTCTAATCTGACCTATTTCATGTTATTTTTATCTATAGTATCCTCAAAATTATCAAATTATTGATTATGCGTAAATATATGCACACACACTACTTGTTCTTATGTTGGATGAGACTCAACAATATCGCATCGAAGCTAATCATGATGATATAGGTTTTTCTTAGGGTTTTTATCACCAATCCATTTCTAAGGGATCCTGATCCTAGAATGATTATTATATATAACTGAGCAAATTCCTAAGAAATCATGTTCTCAATCTATAAATAAACAATGGAAAAAATATATCACATTAAAATAATATTAAATTACAACTTGATTTTGTAATTTCATATATCAATGTTACATTTCAATTTGAAAACCAAAATATGGTTTAATGACGATTATAGGCTTTTTGATTAAAAAAATAGGTTATTTTAATTTCAATATATTCTATAGTACTCAAATTAAATTCATAAATAATTTCATTAATTCTAGGAATATAAAAACTCAACCATCAATTACAGTTCCATGGTGATTTTTGGTTTTTCTCAAAATTTATTCATTTGGTAATTTCATATTTAAATAATATTAATTTAGTGTTATATATATAAAATTAATGATATTGAAGAAATAAAAAAATTCATGGTTTCAATAACATGTAATACCTCAAATGGAACCACCTACCATTAATCAATGATCAGGAACCAACTACAATAATTGGATCTACTGATGAAGTACAAATGGGTCGAGATATTGAAATAAATCCTTCAATAATGATCCAAGTGGACAAATAATATATCCATAAATTATGTGGTGATATTATTGAACTATAGTATAGTTAAATGGTTATCATAATTAGCAACATGATAGAAGTAATGTTTACCGAATTGAGATTAAACAAGACATATCATCTTTGATCCACTACGAGATGGTGTTTGAGGAGAAATAAACTCTTCTTGAGAGCCTCTTAATCCATTGAAATCGTATTAGGTTCATGTAGGTAGGATAATAAACATTGTGGTGGTGGGGGTCTAAAATTTGAAATAAATATTCTGAAGAATTATTTATCAAATGAACAATTTTTTGTTCCGGGACACAATTTGAAATAAAATATGCTCCCCACTTTCTACAGTACACTATTTCTCCATTGTGGGAACATGGATTGAATTAAAATGTTTCAACTATGAAAAATCCCCTATCTATGGAAACATGGTATGGTGGGTCCAACCATATGGATATTAAAAATCTTGAATCCCCACTAGAGCACCATCAAATTGAATATGTTCATAGTTTACAAATGTCATTACTTTCTATAACCGTGCAGCAACCCAACACAGTTGAAATCATTTTATAAATTCACCAAAACAAATCTAAAACTTAGCAAACCAAAACCAAATATATAAGAGATAAAAATAATTTTAATGGAATACTATAAATAACATGATCAGATGTTACAACCTCCCCATCATAAAAAACATTGGTCCCTATAATGCTTCTTAATTTTATTACATATCAAAAAGATGAGGTAGCATATCTCTAACCACTTTTACATGCTTCCTAGTATTATATGAATAAGAAAATTGATTATAAATAATATGGACCAATGGAATCATCCTCCCATGATATTCTATTGTCTAATATTAAAAAATATGTAATAAATGATTAGTCCCAAAAAATTTCGACTCAGCATGATGATCCTCAATGATGAAGACATTATATTGGTCAAAAATATATTTACAAAGATTTAATGAATGGAAAAAATTATGTATCGAAGTAAAAAATTGTGTACGTTAATAATATTAATACGCATTACCTTCATTCTTAATAACATTAAAATTTTGAAAAAAAATATTATCAAGCTTCCATAGCCTTCCATGTCAGTAGTGACCCAACCGAAGTGAAACTCTCAAGAATACCATTTTCCACCAAAAACATCTAATGGTAAAAATATAAAATTATAACATTCCATATACCATATATACTAAATAAAATTCAATTATTAATAAACTTAATCACTATTGAAATATCTTTCATCAAGGTTAGTCTAACCAGTGATATTTTATCAATCCCAAAACAATAAAAGGAGTATTACATGAGCTCTAGTAAAATGACTCAAAATGATACATTTTGATCACAAATTGGTAAATAATGTTTTAATAAAACTCAACCAATCCCAAATTGTCATCCAAATATCCATAAAAATTTTGTATACATGCATAAAGAATATCCTATAAATTCTATATAGCTCAATCTATCTGTCCATCCATTTATTGATTCTATTCCTTACTCAAATGAATGTTATAACCAATCTCCTCCAAAGGACTACCCAATAGTGATATGTAAATATATGATCTCTATTATGGACTTTATAAATTAAATATCTATGAAACTAGAAAATATCATTCATGTGGGGATTTCACAACACATTGAAATTGGTTTTAAATAAATTGCTTTGATTTGATACTATTTGTTAAACCGATCAATCAAAGCCCATATACAATTATTCTTTTTTCGAGTCTAAATAAATAACACCCAAATTCCCATTAAAATAACATGCATCTTCCATATCATTATTAGAATATTTAATAGAAACTGAAAGTGTTAATGTGATTATTAATGAAATGTTGGAATCAATATCAACCTAAAATAAATTTAGCAATGTCCAAATCATTCTTGTCCATTAGAATCCCTTTCACGTGACATATAACCTATTTTGGGTTCCAAGGTATACAATCCACTAAAAATATTTGAAATATACCATTACAATATTAATCATTGATTTATTCTCGAAAATATGTTTTGGAAAACATAGATTACTTAGCATGTGGATAAAAAATCACCATTGGTATCCCAACCATAAATTTATTACCTAATTATATGAAATTTATCATTAAGATTTTTTTTCCTAATGAATCATCCTGATAGGATTGGCGGTAAACTGAATACCATCCATGGAAACCATGGAATCATCCTCTTGAACTCCTAATTGAAACTGTGCGACAAGTTCCATCTTCTTCAAATATTTTAATGCTTTTTTCAGGGAATGTTTCATAATTTTTATACTCAAATCCACTTAAATGACATTACCCTTCCCTAAAGAGGAAGGTATGTAAAAGTCAAACAATATTAAGTACTCTACCCAACCAATCTCATGGGGATTCAGTTTTTTTATAGATGTTATAACTCAAGGGCATGTTTCTATAATTTGTGGTAATACATCATCAGAAAAATTAATATCACTTACTCGTAAGCACATGCATCATAGATACGATTTAAATTTCACTGGAAAAAAATGTGTCTATTGTTGCCAATGTTCTCAGGAACCATATGTTTCCACATGATCACCTTGAATAAGAACACAGACCAAACCGAAACCTGATGTATCAAAGAATAATATATAATGAAGCTTAGACATTGTAATCGTCATCACCGATATAGAGGGAAACAAATTTCAGATGAAACATTTAACTGTAAACATAATCATCAAAAACAAAATTCAATCCATTTGAAGTGATAGAAATTGTTGGATAATCCAACAGTAATAAATCTATTAAAATATGGTATTATTAAAACTATAAACCTATCAATATTAGAATCATTAAAACAAATTCCATTATTTCAATGTCTTAACTACATCCACCGTCATAATATTAGTTAATTTAAAACATTATGAAACCATATTTCTTATGGATATCTCATCTCAAATCCAAAAACTATATTTTATAATCTTGGAGTAATATTGTTGATCTACAAGGATTTAAAACATGATACTTATTTGATTCATATAATCATCCATCGTTTCTTATCACATGTTGCATTATCTAGAAATAATAAAAATAACCCATCGATGAACTCATGGAAAATAAAATTCATTAATGATACGAAAATAGAAAGATATTTTTTATATAAGAAGTAAAAAATTATACTCATAGTGGATATACGTAATCTTAATGGATGTTTTTAGAATATCAGATTCTGTAATTTTAAAATGGTGGTATGAAAATTAATGATAAATCTATAAGAACCACTTCATTCCTTTCAATAAGTAAAACATACCATTTATCATTAGTAAATTTTATTTTTCATCATTATAAATTCTATGAGATTTTGGTAATCAAATCATAGGAAAATAATAACACCTAATTTTATTGCAATGTGAATGGGTGTTTCCCAAGGAGACACAATCATGAATATATAAAAAAAGGTCAATAAAATCATCTCTATGAATATTTGGATCTCTAAACTCTAGTCCTGTAATGAAATAATACCGAATAATAATTTTATGAGTATAAAGTATCAATTCAAGAGAAAACTATTCCACTTATTTTAGTGGAAATTGAGAGAAACAAGAAGGAAACGCATTGGGAATCTCAATGAAAAATGGTTAGATACCATCACACAATAATTCACACTTCATATAAAAAGAATATATTCATATTAATTTCCACATTTTTGGATATTAAGGTATGTCTCAACTCATCCTTGGTTCACATTCTCCCTAAATGACACAACACACACAATCGGCAAGGGAGAGGAGAGCTGTTGAAGTTATGATTCAATTTTTTCTTCATTACCAATGATCCAATAAAATAAAATGGTACATAATGATATTTTATATCGAGACCTAGAGATTCACAGACATGTTCAATCACTATTAAAGAAAAGGAACAAGTAGGAAAATGAAGACCCTACTCTCTATTCATTTTGTGGGGCGTATAAATATCGATCACTTAATACAAAACATGCTTATGAAAATTTTCCATGTATACATATTAATTGAAATAAATGAGTGGCATGAAACTATATCAAATTAATTTCTATCTAAAGATTAATATATAGTGAACGTATATATCATAAATTTTGGAATTGAATTAAATTATTATGGAGAATCTTAAACTAAAGGAAATATCATACTTCTAGATGCATGTGGTTGGAACCCCTTTGTTAGTGAAACATCTAATTGAACCAGAACACATTTAAGTGAATATGATCCTATTACATTACTTATGGTTGAAAATATATAACAAACTTTTATCATGAAACATGATAACCCACATGAACTATAGATCTCAGGTGCTTAAGAATAAACCCAGTTTGAATAACCAACCTCGACACACTAGATTCTAGTCAATGATCATCCACTAATAACTCGGGTAGGTTTAGAAGAACCACGATATCAATATAGATCATGAGTCTCAACATGGTTACTACTTTTATTAATGGAAAACATAGAGTTGCACATAGGATAAAAAGTAACTCCAATAAACCAAGACATGCCAGTTATGTCATGCTCATTCATTAGCGCTCTGTCGAGTACATCAGCATAGAAAGAAATATTTACCTTGAAACAATGTGGTCAAATATATTAATAAATTCACACCTCAATTTTTTATTACATTAACTTCCCCTTGGTATAAATATTAATAAAAAACTAAACCATCTTAATAAGGATGTTATCATACATTTTCACAAGCTTGTCACTTTTTGGAATATTAAGACGCTCCATAGGATTTGCTAGAACATTTTTCTCAAGATAGAACTAAATAAATAAAATGACCTTGATTTCATTATAATTCAGTGATTCTGGATTCATAGATAACCCCATTGAATCTCAAAGCCTTATTTTATTTTCTTAAATCGTTATATTATCCCAGATCACATGAATTTAATGAGGCATTTTAAGGTAGTCAAAATTATATTCCACTCCCCTCATCCATTACCCATCTTCATATTGGTCAATTGAGCCTTGAAAATATTGAGGTTTATGGAGATGAAAGTATTTCATACGATCTCTTGAGGAATCCATTGAGGAACCATGGATTGATGATAAAATAAAATTGGTGTGGCCCCTATTCAAAGAGAATGGATAAAATAAAAAATATCTCAACTAAAATTTGGTTAGGTGGAGTATTTTGTTTACACTGTTCATATGAAGATTCCTCATAATATTAGTTCAAATATCTTCATGATGGAGTGACTAAAAAACATTAGAAAATAAAAAAAATGATTCAAGGGTTAATAGTTCAACAAATAAATCATGTGTTAAAATCTTATTATTTTATGAAAACTATAGGAAAACCATAAAAATACTATAAATATATCAAAATTATAATCAAGGATACTAACCCACCCATAGTATCAAAATTAAAAAAATTTCCTAGAACTCACTCATATCTACCTCCCAAGTCCCATCAATCCTACCTACCACCTACAAGGAAATCATACTGCAAAAACTAATATATGTAACTATTCTTAACATGAATGGTTGATACCACTATCTCATTGACCAATTTCGATAAACTTATACCTTGATACATTATTTTTCTAGGAAATTGTATACTGAATATTCTTAAATACCACAAGGTGGGGATGACTAACATTAATTATAAAATATCAAATAGATAATTATTTATCTACAATACAGTTTAATACAATAATTTAAAAGTTGATATATATACCCTCCTCAAGTAGAAGGTACTAGAATTAAAGAGAAACTCTAACTAGGAAGATATATAATAAAATAATTATAGTCTATAATGTCAATAAGGAAAAATTATTATAAAATCAGATGTAACAAGTGGAAAATAGATTCACTAGCTACTATCACCACTCTACATTTTGAGGGACTATAATCATTCACCACCTCCAAGTGGTGTTTTTTTATTGGATAGAAATAATATACGAAAATCTATAATCACTGAAATGAAAATGGTATGGTGTAAGCTATAAACCCGAGTATGGTATATCCAATTATTCCAAAATATATTCAATAGCAAAATAAAATCATTAATTTAATTTAAATAAAACATTTCATGAAGAGAAAATATAAATATTCTAAAAAAAAGATGATTTCTTTTCAAAAGATAGATAATATTAAAGTCTAGAAATAAATAAAAATTTTATATAAATTCATTTATATAAATAATTTTTTATGAGTAAAATAGTTATATAATTAATGAAATATAAAATGTATGCAAACAAAATAATCACTATGGTCTTCTACAATGTATTATAATTTTTTGAGTCTATATAACCCTCAGAAATATAATATTAGAGATCAATACATTTTATTTTTACATAATAAAGTTTTGGATTAGACCAAATAAGACTTATCCACATTCAATTATGGATAATAATTACAAACGTTTACTTTTTTATATTTTTCAACAACAATCCATTTTTAGGGTATACTAACACTAACATTATTTTCCCAAGTAACCAACTTATAGCATTGTCTCACATGTTATGAATCAATCAATCAATTTACAATAACAAAATCATATCATATTAAATGAATCATAATTAAAAATTAGATTATATACTTTTAAGATTTAATATTTCAATGCAATTGGAATATACAAACATTGTTTTCCCATAATATCATGATATTTCAATAAAAAACCAACCATTATTTTTTATCCATTTCAATTTATTCTATTTTTGGAAAAACAATTTCTCAAATCATTTCATAAATTACATAAATTAAAAAATTCATCAAATAATTACATTTCAATGAGAATTCGATATTGTTTTAAATATGCCATACATTTATAATTTCATAAAAAATCATAGAGAATCGTGGATTTATATATCATTCAAACAAAATATCAATATAACAAAGTAATTCAATGTTTTAATTAGATTAATAATATAAAATGGAAATACATACCTTTATCAAAATATAATAAATCAACAGATACAATGGGATCCTCTAATAAAGAATGATGTTATCAGAGACAATGTAATAAAATCAATAATTATGATCAAATTAAATAGATATTAGACCCATCAATTACATGGTGATCTAGAAAACTATAAGCCTCAGAGAAAGAGGGATTGAAAAAAACCAAAATATTGAATATCCACTCTACTAAAAGAGAATAAAAAATATCACCAAGACTCCAACCATCAATGAGAAATTAATTTATGATCCAAAACACATTCATCAGAGACTCCATTTCAACAAAAAAACATATTAATGTCATGTAAATCGGTTAATAATGTAATGTAGGGTGTTCATGTATTTAAAATAAATTCTCAAAATAATTAAATCTAACAAACATGGTTTCATTGGGATGAAAACATGGTTATTCCAACCATGTACTCTTATTGTGTGACACTACTATATGGAGATCACATTTCTTATATAGTAGTCCCATGTTGGACTAAGCATATAAAAACTGTGAAAAATACCCCTATCTAGGGAAAATGGTTTGAAGGATCTTGTTGAAATTTTTGGAAATCTATATAACCCCTCAATATATACTAGAAATGATGTATAGTTTATTGGGTTGAACCACATAATAACCCCATACCATAATCGAACCATGAAAAACCTAAATGGCTTCCAAAATTCACTAAATTTCTCCCAAAACATCCAAAACCAAGACACAAAAAAGAGAGATAAAAAATGGTTAAATTATAATAGAATTAATGTTATAGGATGTTTCATGTTGTATATATCATATAGGACTAGCCCATGGAGAAAACAAACTATTACATATAATGATCATATTAATAAATAGGAGAAAAATTATCTAAATACATATTACAATCATCATAATTATGAGAAATCCGCATTTTATCTCACTGAGATCCATACATCAAGATTTGAAAACCCAATATACTTTTTTACCAATGATAAAGAAGTTATTTTCAGTAAAATGAGATAAATATACATAATATGAGTCTTTTGAATGATTAAATCATCAAATAAATATGTATATTTAAAAAATGAGAGAAACATATATCATATAGGATACCATTAGATCATTTTGGGTCAATGTGGGTTTATCAATTTATGGGAGGTATCAAACATATGTTTTGGGGTGAGAAAAAATGGGGAACACTATAAATAATCTAGTCTTGAACCCATAAATATTCTGATGGATAGCCCCCTAATGGATGGTATCTATTCAAATTTATTTTTTATGTTACCTCTACAAACGGTTGGTTTGTGGATCCTAATCATCCTTCTAGTGGGATATACAATAGTGAAGTGTCATATTACTTTCTGACATCTATCTCTTAGTGAAGGATTGGTTAGTTGGTGTCCATCTAGATATTTTTTTTCATTTCTCGTGTGGGATTATTATTCCTTTAACTATAATTCTGTATCCCTAAAACATATAAAATGTCTATTATGAATAATTTAATCTATCAAGAATATTCTAAAACACCAATCAACTAAAAATTTATATTATTTGTCATTATAAATATCCAGCAGTACTGAAATATTTTATTCTTGAAGTACTTCTAAAGGCAGTTGTTGATAAAAGATAGACCACTATGTACAAAATTGATTATAATGACCTCATATTTTTAGTCATATTTTTAATAAATGATAATATTAATTATTTTTTTATGTATGAGTTTTTTGTATATGATCCATAGGTTTTGGTATATTTTGGAAGTGTTTTACAACTATTTTTTATAGGTTTATAATTAGGGAATGTTTTTCCTAAACCATTCTAATCATCTATGAATCAATGATCCTCGTGGAATATATAACATCCCAAGTAAGTAATTAATAATGGATATTTTTATCTATATATATTTAATAATTAGATAGTGTTTTAGAGGCTTAAAATGAGAATAAACCCAATCTTAAGCATGGAATACACTATTATTTTTAAAAGATTGTTTTACTACATTTTGATGGAAAACCATTTTTTAAATCAAACTTTTGACAATTTTATAATCCCTATTTGTCAAAATAAACATATTATTTATTATTGGGACATTTAAATTTAAATTGGATAAATTTTTGGTATTTTGCTGACAATGTTCATTTTTTTATGAATAGTGAAAAATACTGCATTTTACATCAAAACTGCTTTTTCATTTAATTTAATTATATAGTTAAATTAGCTTTTGAAATGGATTTAAAGTTCAATTAGAATATATTTTTACCATTTAATCCAATAGTGGTCGTTGGAATTAATTTCACTTTGAAATTGGACTTAAACTAGTGTCAATCTTTTGATACATATTGTTTCATAAAAACACGCTATTTGCTCAGACTGTGGGAATTAATTTTTAAATTAATTAATGTGACTTATATTTTTTTAATTTTTTAAAATATAAATCATTTTTAATTCAAAATATCAAATATTTCTTAGAGTTAAGTATTGGTATTTTTCTGGAAAACTTAAATTTTTGATGAATAGGGAAACCACTAAGTGGTACTTAAAAACTGATTTTTCGTTTAAATGATACTTTACCTCTTCTGTGTATTGAATTTCAAAAATCCGACATAAATGGTTGTCATTAAGAAGTAGAATTTGGTTCAATGGGATTAAAATAATTTTTTGGTAAATAGTAACATTTATGTTTTTCATCGCGATTAGAGGTAATTAGCGTAATTTAAGGTAAAAAATAATGTTTTAATAATATGAAATGACCTAGAAACATGTCCTAACCTTATTGGATGTGTCATGGGAGACCAATAAAACCCATGGGTAGATTTTTGGGACCCCATGGTGCCACTTGGGCAAGATAAAGACATTAAGGCCTTTTATTTATAGTAAAAGTAAAAATGCAAAAAACATGAGTTGTTTTACTAAAAAACAATTTAAATGGGGTTATACAAGTCAGAGTTTTTACTATAAATATTAATTAGAAAGATAAAATGATTTCCTACATCATGATATATTTTTTTATAATTTTTAGACATTAAAAAAATTAAATTATTTATGACACCATGATGATGCAGCGATGACCTCATTATTTAATGACTTAAATAAAATGAAAAGATAATTTAAAATCTAAGAACTGAACATGTAAAAAACATATTGGATGGGTGGATTTAGGACTATTATCACATTATCCTAGAAATATATAATTTTGGGTCCTTTTAAATCTGAAAATCATTTTATAATAAAATATCCTTTTATACCTTTCCAAGAGTGCCCCTCCTCTCCTCTTATAAAAGGCCCCCACCTCTACCACCTTACTCACACTTCCAAAGCCTTTTACTCAGCCAAACCCTGCCCATTGTTTCTTTCCAAATACCTCTCTAACTCGTAGAATCCTCACTTTGGGCAGAAGGCTTCCCATGGAAGCCATTGTGCTCAAATCAAAAAGAGTTACCTGATTTAAAGGTAGTGTCTTCTACTGTGTTCTTATGTTTTATTTTTCTTCTCCAACCCCCTAAACTCTTTTTATTCATTTCTTTTGTAACAAAAAAAGTATCTTCCATATACTAGAATATTTTTATAAGAAGGATTCGAGCTACACTTACACACACCTACATCTAATGGTTAAAGAACATACTGTTTCCGTCGATGGTGAATTTCTGCCTCACGAAACGATGATTGTTCAATATTATTTTAACACCTTAAAAGGTGGCCATTAAGATGAAACTATATTTATAAATGATATATAATATGTTTATGTTTTACTTAAGCTTTTGTATTTTTCATTTATGGTATACCTTTATGGTTTCCATATGGGGAAACACGATATCTTCATTTTAGGAAGTGCGGACTACCGCCCCTCAAAGTGATTTGATTCGTTAATTCCATATGTGGGACCTATAAAGGATGTAATTAATGGTATTATATATGATATTATACTGTAATTATAATATACCTTTATATCATTATGATTCCATTCCATAAAATACGAAATAGAAATGAAAGTAGCGTTCATGCGTATGTACGGCTTACCGTCTCCATGAACGGTGCATTTCATTTCATACCTATAAACGTTATGTAATATTATAAATTCATGTATATACTATATATATATATGATATATATTATATCTACATCATGATTATAACTCTGTATATAATGGATACATGAACAACTTGTAATTATAAAGAGTTTATTTTTGACTCAAGTACTAATGATCGTTAAAATGACCGTTATTAACTTAAATAATTAAATACTGTTCATGAAATGGAAATAATTGATATAAAAGGAATAATGAACATGAAAAAGGTTCTTAAACAAGAATAAATTAACTCATGTTTATTATTCATGACGTTAATGAATGATCGAGTCAAGTCGGACTCGAGGTACGGGATTCGTCACAATCTCCATTCATTCAGGCATATTTTGTTTTATACAGAACCTTCATTTATACAGTGTATAAACCCCTTTTACTTTTATGTTTATCCAAAATGAATCTTTTTTATATGAAGTGTTTTACTAAATAATGAAAGGGAATGTTTTTGTCGTACGTATGCGGCGACAATGACTTCTCCACCGCCGTGACCATTATTTGAGTTTCGGCTTCCTCTACAAACCATCACTTTTTTTTGAAAGAAATATAAATACCATGTTTTAATTTTCTTTGATTTTGGTATTGGAAAGGATTTTCATAATGTTTTTATATCAATGTGTTGTATTTATATCTTGTGATTGAAAAGTGGAAATGTTATGTTTCCTTTATGCATGTTTTATGTGATATGATTATGTTATGGTTCTTGGACATTATTATGAAGACGGGTGGTTCTGTGATAAACTAAGGGCGGGTGATCCCGATATAGATCTCCAATGCATTGGGTAATGCGAAGGAGTTAAACATTAAGGTTTCCCCAAAAAGATTTAGGGAATATACATTGATGGGTATTCCAAACGTAACCAAGAGGGTTACTCCCTACGTAAGAATGTTATGAATGCCTCATGTTACCTTTATTTCTTATGATTTCTATGATTTATTAATGATTTGATGACGTGTGTTAATGTACTTATGTTTTATGGGTAATGTATGATTGCATTCATATGTATATATGTACTCATGTTTTCTTTCCATATTTTTATAACCCTTACTGAGCTTTTTATGCCCATACCAAGTTTTTGAAATGTTTTTCACAGGTCAAGGGAATAATACATGATAAAATGATAGTGTTAAGGAAGTTTAAAGAATGAATCCATGTCTAATTTTAAATATGTGTCTATTGATGATAAAAATGAATACTATATTTTATGTAACCACTTTGTTTAAATTTGGAATGTAATGCAAGTTTTATGATCTAATTATCTAAAACTCTAAACCTGAAAAGATCCTCAATGTGTAATCTTGAAATAACTCAAGATTAAGTAAGGTTTAAGGCTGGGGCCTTATATTTGTTATCACTGGTCAGTTTAGATTAATTTAGGAGTTAGAATTCTATTAAATTATTATCCAAAAATATTTTTTATGGTAAAATTGAAATGATATAGCATTTGAAGATTACCATGTTTCTTTATTTAAGACATGTTTGTTCAGAATGTTTTTCCGCAGGGGAAATAGGGAAGCAGTGCTAGGAGGGAATACATAAGGAAATACCCTTCCGAATCATCATCATGAGATGGTCGGAATTGGAACTGAATAGTTTGTTGCCTTAATGGCATAGTTGAGTCAAGCGATAAATGGTGGTGATATCCATGCACGAGATCAGACAGATCAATCGAAGAGGAACATGTCAGTGGTGGAACATTTCATGAGGAAACATCCCTCATAATTTAGAGGATCATCAATCCATGTGCTTGCTAATGGGTGGATTAAAGAACTCGAGATGATTTTCAATGTCATGGGGTGTTTAGACAATCAAAAGGTTAGTCTTTCTATTTACTGTTTGGAGGGTGAAGCAGATCAGTGGTGGTCGATGGTTAAAAATATCAGGGACGCTGATGAGGTTGATGCTCTCTAATGGGATGAATTCAATTGTATGTTTCATGAGAAGTATTTTCCTAAGGCTGTTCGACATAGGATGGGAAAACAATTCTTGGAATTGAGGCAAGAGGAAGACTCAGTGGCTGCCTATGAAGAGAGGTTCACTCGATTGGCAAGGTATGCTCCAAATTTTATCCGAGACCTTGATAGTAAAATCAATAGTTTTTATTCATGGTTAAATCCAAAATATCGAAGGGAATTAGCTTCTCGTGAGTTCAAAAGTTATGAAAAGCTTGTTCGATGTGCTGAGAAGGTGGAAAAGGAGTTTTCCGATGATCAAGTGTTCTATAACAACCAACAGAAGAAGAGACCGAGGTGGCAAAATAAAGGAAAGAATTCTTCAAATGGTCTGATGGTAAGAAAACTAAGTTTCCAGTTTGTGATAAGTTTTGGAAAAGGCATGATGGGGAATGTCTTCTGAATTCTGGAATGTGCTACCGATGTGGTAAGATGGGACATAAGGCTCGTGATTTCACTAAAAAATATCAAGGTGCTTGTAATTAAAAAATTTATTTACAGTTAGTGAAATGTTTTAGGTGCAATGAGATGGGTCACTATGAAAACGAGTGTCCGACAAAGAGCTTGATTTATGGGAAGCAGTTAGACTACAAGCAGAAAGTGGTGGTGAAATCCTTTGCAACTACTTCAGTAGATGTCGGGCCATCAAATGAAGTTGTATCAAGTACTTTGTTTGTTTTTTCAGATTACGCCAGTGTGTTGATTGATTTGGGTTCTACACATTCGGTCATCTCTGAAACCATTTCTAGTAAAATTGGAATACCATCTCTTGAGATGACTCTTGAACTTGTGGTAAAAACACCTGGGGGAAATGTTGAGGCAAAAAGAATTTATAAGAATCTTTCTATCCTTATCCATGGAAAGATCCTACTTGCAAACCTTATTGTTTTAAGTCTAGTAGATTTTGATGTTATCCTGGGTATGAATTGGATCTCTATTTACCATGCTAAGATTGAATGTAGATCTAAAGAAGTTTATTTTCAGAAAGACATTCAGTTTGTGTACAAGAATGCACCCTTACTCTTGATAACTTATCTAGAGGCCGAGAATCTTGTAAAAGATGGAAATTAATGTTACCATGTACACATCATTGAAAAAAAGGAATTGTTCAGATTAATGATGTGCCAGTTCTAAATGAGTATCCTGATGTTTTTCCTGATTAGTATCCTGGAATAATACCAGATCGAGAAGTCGAATTTACTATTGACTTATATCCTGATGCTAAGCCAATTTCAAAACCCCCTTATCGAATGGATCAAATTGAACTTTTAGAGTTGAGGGAGGAATTGCAAGATTTATTAGAGAAAGGTTTAATTCGACCTAGCACATCACCATGGGGTGCTCCTGTTTTATTTGTTAAAAAGAAAGATGGTTCAATGAGACTTTGCATTGATTATAGAGCTTTGAATAACTTCACTATTAATAAAAAATATCCTTTGCCTCATATCGATGATTTGTTTGATCAGCTCGAGGGAGCTCAGTATTTTTCAATGATTGACCTGAGATTGGGGAACCATCAGCTGAAGGTAAAGGAAACACGTGTTCCGAAGACTGTGTTTCATACAAGATATGGACATTATGAATTTGTAGTAATGCCTTTTGGGCTAACCAATGCACCTGCTGTATTCATGGACTTAATGAATAGAATTTTCCATGATTTATTAGATAAGTTTGTGGTTGTTTTAATTGATGATATTTTGGTGTTTTAAAAAAGTAAAGAGGAGCATGAAAGACATTTAAGGGTTTTCTTTCAAATCTTTAATGAAAAGAAATTGTATGGGAAATTCTGCAAGTGTGAGTTTTGGTTGCAACAAATTTCTTTCCTTGGTCATATTGTTTTTAAAGATGGGATAACTATTGATCCTGTAAAAACCATGGTTGTTGAAGAATGGCCAAGACCCACAAATATAACTGAGATTCGTAGCTTCCTTGGTTTGGCAGGCTATTACCGAAGGTTTGTTAGAAATTTTTCGCAGTTATCTATTCCAATGTCGAAACTAACTCGGAAGGGTGTTAAGTTTATCTGGAAAAAAGAATGTGATGATTGTTTTCAGGAACTGAAAAGAAGAATGGTGAATGCTCTAGTTTTTTCACTACCTTCCAGGAATGGTGTGTTTGTTATATACAGTGATGCTTCATTGAAAGGACTTGGTTGTGTCCTAATGTAGAATGATCAGGTAATTGCTTATGCTTCATGTCAGTTGAAAACTCATGATTTAAATTATCCTACACATGATTTGGAATTAGCTTCTGTTGTTTTATCTTTAAAAATTTGTAGGCATCATTTGTATGGAGTAAAGTGTTAAATATATACTGATCACAAATATTTAAAGTATATATTCACTCAGAAAGAATTGAACATGAGATAGAGGAGATGCCTGTAATTAATCGAGGATTATGATTGTACAATTCATTACGATCTAGGAAAAGAAAATAAAGTGGCTGATGCTTTGAGTCGAAAAAGTAATGCTACATTTACAATGTTGTGTTTGGAACATGATCCTTTGGTTAAGGATTTGATGACCTTTGGCATAGAAGTTGTTGGTGTAGGATGTCATTTGGTTTTGTTTCAGGTATCAGTGAATTCTTCTCTATTAGACAGAATCAAGAAAGCACAGAAACAAGACAGTGAGTTGCAGAAAAAGGTAGAGTTGGTTTAGAAGGGTAAGTTTCCTAAATTAAACATTGATAATGATTGTGTTTTGAGAATTGGGAAGAGATTGTGTGTGCCTTGTGATTCAAAGTTGAAGAGAGAGTTGTTATGTGAAGCTCATAGTTCTCCGTTTTCAGTTCATCCTGGTAGTAAAAATATGTACAAGGATCTGCGGGAGTATTACTGGTGGAATGGAAAGAAAAAAGATATTACTGATTTTACATTGAAGTGTTTGACTTTTCAACAAGTTAAAGTAGAGCGGTAGTTACCGAAAGGGATGCTTCAGCCTTTACCAGTTCCATAGTGGAAATGAGAAAATATATCCATGGACTTCAATGTGGGATTGCTGAAGACACCTTGAGGTAATAATGAAATCTGGGTTATTATTGATTGCTTGACTAAATCTACCTATTTTCTTGCTATGCGGGATACTTTTTCCCTAGATCAATTTTCCCGTTTGTATCTTAAAAAGATAGTCAGTTTACATGGAGTTCCTCTCTCCATTGTATCTGATTGTGATCCTAGGTTTACTTCTAACTTTTGGAAAGGCCTTCAAAAGTCATTGGGTACTGAATTAAATTTTAGTACAGATTTTCATCCGCAATCAGATGGGTAGTCAGAATGAACAATTCAGACTTTGGAGGATATGATACGTGCTTGTTCGATGGATTATCAGGGAATATGGTACCAACATCATTCTTTGGTTGAGTTTTCTTATAATAACAGTTTTCATTCTAGTATACAGATGGAAACATTTGAGGCGTTATATGGGAAGGGGTGTCGAACTCCAGCTTTCTAGGATGAAGTGGGAAAAAGGAAGTTGATGGGACCAAAATTGGTAGAAGAGATGGAAGAAAAAGTTCAGTTGATTCAGAAAACACATGAGAACAGCTCAAAGCAGGCGGAAGATTTATGTGGATAACCGGAGGAAGGATCTATCTTTCGGGGTAGGTGATCATGTTTTTCACAAAGTTTCACCGTGGAAATGTGTGATGATATTTGGTAAGAAAGGAAATATGATTACAAGGTTCATTAGACCATATGAAATTCTGGAGAGAGTTGGATCAGTTTCTTACCGATTTGCTTTACCTCCGAGTTTATCTCAGGTACACAATGTTTTTCATGTTTCAATTTAAGGAAGTATATGCTAGATCCATCTCATGTTTTGAGTCCAGAGGTAGTTTAGCTGGAAGAGAACCTATCTTATGAGGAAAAAATGTCCTAGATTCTTGACCACAGGGAGCAAGTGTTACATTATAAAGTGATTCATCAGGTAATTGTTTCGTGAAAAAACCACATGATTTAAGAGGCAACATGGGAATCTGAAAATGCAATGAGGGCTAAATACCCCCACTTATTCGATAAGTAAATAAATTCTGGGGACACAATTTTCTAAAGGGGGGAAGGATGTAACATCCCAAGTAAGTAATAAATAATGTATATTGTTATCTATATCTATTTATGAATTAGATAGTGTTTTATAGACTTAAAATGAGAATAAATCCAATCTTAAGCATGGAATACACTAATATTTTTAAAATATTATTTTACTACCTTTTGATGGAAACATATTTTTTAAATCAAAATGTTGACAAATTTATAACTCTTATTTGTCAAAATAAACATATTATTTATGATTGGGAAATTGAAATTTACATTGGATAAATTTTTGGTAATTTCCTGACAATGATCATTTTTTATGAAGAGTGAAAAATACTGCATTTTACATCAAAAACTACTTTTTCATCTAATTTAATTATATGGTTAGATTATCATTTGAATTGGTTTTAAAGTTCAATTAGAATATATTATTACCATTTAAACCAATAGTTTTCATTGGAGATAATTTCAATTTGAAATTGGACTTAAACTAGTGTCAATCTTTTGATACTTATTGTTTCATAAAAACACGCTATTTGCTCAGACAGTGGGAATTTATTATTAAATTAATTAATGTGACATATATGTTTTGAATTTTTTAAAATAGAAATCATTTTTGAATTCGGAATATCAAATATATCTTTGGGTGAAGTTTTGGTATTTTTCTGAAAAACATCAATTTTTATGAATAGTAAAACCACTAAGTGGTACATAAAAAACTGATTTTTCAATTAAATGAAATTTTACCACTTCTGTGTTTTGAATTTAAAAAATCCGACATACATGGTTTTCATTAAGAATTAAAATTTGGTTCAATGGGATCAAAATAATTTTTTGGTGAATAGTAACTTTTATGTTTTTAATCTCGATTAGAGGTAATTAGTGTAATTTAAGGTAAAAATAATGTTTTAATAATATGAAATGACCTAGACACATGTCCTACCCTTATTGGATGTGTCATTGCCGACCAATAGATCACATGGGTCGATTTTTGGGACCCCATGGAGCCACTGAGGTAAGATAAAGACATTAATGCCTTTTACTTAAATTACAAGTAAAAACGATACAAACAAGAGTTGTTTTACTAAAACAATTTTTAAATGGTGTTATACTAGTCAGATATTTTACTATAAATATTAATTAGAAATATAAAACGATTTCCTACATCATGATATATTTTTTATAATTTTTAGACATTACATAAATTAAATTATTTATGTCACCATGATGATGCAGCGATGACATCATTATTTAACGAATTAAATAAAATGAAAAGATAATTTAAAATCTAACACCTACACATGTCAAGTACCTATTGGATGAGTGGATTTCGAACTATTATCACCATATCCTCGAAATATATAATTTTGGGACATTTTAAATCCGAAAAGCATTTTATAATAAAGTATCCTTTTATACCTTTCCAAGAGTGCCCCTCCTCTCCTCTTATAAAAGGCTCCCGCCTCTACCACCTTACCCACACATCAAAAGCCCTTTCCTAGGCCAACCTCTACCAATTTTGACTCTTCACATTCCTCTATAACTCCTAGAAGCCTAACTGTGGTTATAATTCTTCCCAAGGAATCATTTGAGCTCAAATCAAAAAGAGTTACCCGATTTAAAGGTAGTGTCTTCTATTGTGTTCTTATGTTTTATTTTTCATCTCCAAACCCCTAAACTCTTTTTATTCATTTCTTTTGTAACAAAACCAGTATCTTCAATATACTAGGATGTTGTTATAAGATTTATTTTAGCTACACTTACACCTACCTACATCTAATGGTTAATGAACATACTGTTTCCGTGGTTGGAGAATTTATGGCTCATGAAATGATGATTGTTTAATATTATTTTAACACCTTAAAAGGTGGCTATTAAGATGAAACTATATTTATATATGATATATAATATGTTTATGTTTTACTTAAGCTTCTGTATTCTTCATTTATGGCATACCTTTATGGTTTCCATTATGGGTAAATGCCATATCTTCATTTTTGGAAGTGCGGTCAACCGCCCCCTCAAAGTGATTTGATTCGTTAATGCCATATGTGGGATGTATAAAGGATGTAATTAATGGTATTATATATGATATTATACTGTAATTATAATATACATTTATATCATTATTATTCCATTCCATAAAATACGAAATAGAAATGAAAGTAGCGTTAATGCGTACATATGGCTTACCATCTCCATGAACAGTGCATTTCATTTCTTACCTATAAACATTATGTAATATTAGAAATGAATGTATATACTGGATATATATGATATATATAATATCTACATCATGAGTATAACTCTAGATATAATGGATACATGAACAACTAGTAATTATAAAGGGTTTATTTTTGACTCAAGTGCCAATGATCGTTAAAACGACCATTATTAACATAAATAATTACATAGGGTTCATGAAAAAGAAATAAGTGATATAAAAGGAATAATGAACGTGAAAAAGTTTCTTAAACAAGTAGAAATTAAATCAAGTTTATTTTTCCAGACGATAAATAACGATCGAGTCAAGTCGGACCCGAGGTATGGGACTTTGTCTCAATCTGCTTTCATTGAGGCATATTTTGTTTTATACACAACCTTATGTTATATGGTGTATAAACCCCTTTGACTTTTACGTTTATCCTAAAATAATATTTTTTATACGAAGCGTTTTACTAAATGACAAAAGGGAATGTTTTTGTCGTACGTATGCGGCGACAGTGACTTTTCCGCCGCCGTGACCATTATTTGAGTTTCGGCTTCCTCTACAAACCATACCATTTTTTAAAAGAAAAATAAATACCATGTTTTACTTTTCATTTATTTTGGTACTGAAAATGGTTTTCATAATGTTTTTATATCAAGGTGTTGTATTGATATATTTTGATTGAAAAGTGGAAATGTTATTTTTCTTTTATGCATGTTTTATGTGATACAATTAAGTTATGGTTATTGGGAATTATTATGAAGACGGGTGGTTCTATGATAAACTAATGGCGAGTGAGCCCGATATAGCTCTCCAATCCATTGGGAAATGAAAAGGAGTTAAACGTTAAGGTTTTTCCGAAGATACTTAGGGAATATACTGTGATGGGTTTCCAAACATGACCAAGAGGGTTACTCCCTATGTAAGAATGTTATGAATGCCTCAAGTTACCTTTATGTCTTATGATTTATATGATTTATTCATGATTTCATGAGGTATGTTAATGTTCTTATTTTTTATGGGTAATTTATGATTTCATTCTTATGTATATATGTACTCATGTTTCCTTTCCATATTTTTATAACCCTTACTGAGCTTTTTATGCTCATCCCATGATTTTGAAATGTTTTTCACAGGTCAAGGGAATGGTACATGATATGATGATAGTGTCAAGGAAGTGTCTAGAAAGAATCCACGTTTTATTTTAAATATGTTTTCATTGATGGGAAAAATGAATACTATATTTTACGGAACCACTTTGTTTAAATGTGGAATTTAATGCAAGTTTTATGATCTAATTCTCTAAAATTATAAACCTGAAAAGATCCTCAATGTGTAATCTTGTAATAACTCAATATTAAGTAAGGTTTAAGGCTGTTGCCTTATAGAAGAATCCATTGTGGTGGAGTATGTGTAAGGAACTTTGTTTATGAAATCAAAAAACCTCACTTAATAGCCACGATACATGGTCATGTTTCTAATATCATTACCGGAATAGAATCTTCCAAATTATTCAAAAGAGTCATTATCAGTTCCCATGAGAGTTATTAATCTTCACACGGTTATTGCCCAATTTTTAAAACCATAAAACAAAATAGTATTTGTGTTTTGAAATTATTTAAAAACCATTTTAATGGAAACTAATATCAAATTTTGAATATTTATTCATCCAATTAATTTCTATCACTATCATAGTGTCAACTTATCCCATCCAAATATAATTCCTCTCCTTCGCATAACTATTTTGCCAGATCCAATTTTATTAATGACCATGAATTACTATATTATATACAAAATCCATATTTATTATGTTCCCAAATATATCTAACCTAATTTCTTGGATAATAAATATATATCTAAAATTATGCTTTCATATCATTACATTATGTTTCCATAAAATGTATTATTCATTAATTTTTTCTTGAACAGTGGGGGTTTTAGTGCATCTATAACACTTATATGATAAATATTAATTCTAGAGATGTATGTGGATTTCAATTGGTATGTTAGTGATGGTATAGTTCCATGTTAATATAATCTTCATTAATAACATAATTTAAACCTAATTAATGGATGTAGGGTGGGTTATATTGATAATTACAGTGAGAGATCAATCAGGGTGGATATCTGGCGTGACACAGTTATCTCTTCTATATGAGTTTTATAGTTCTTCAAAAAACAATTGTGAGGTAGGACGTTTGATACCAATTCGATCCCTTTTTATGGTTATATAATTGATTTTATTCTCCTGTTATGATAGGTTTTTTGAAAATTCTTTATTCCATCTCCATGAATGTGTGCCTCCTCTAATGTCATATATTATGATTGAGTCCTTTATAATGATCTTTTATCATGTTAAAAATGCATGATGAATGGTCACAAGTTTATTTATGTTTTCTAATTAATATCATTATGAAATTATATATTATTGCTTGTATGGTTTACCTGCTTTTTGTATTACAATGAATCTATAGAATTTACATTTTTAATCATAATAGGTGGTCTTTCATTATATTGTTCTCCCTTATAGGGGGAGTGTGCATGAAATGTGATGATGAAAATCAATGAACTATGCACAAGGTAGTTGAATTATTTCATTGAGGCTAGTCTTACGGAAATTTGTTTTGGTGTATAATGTTATTGGGTCATGATATTTGTCCAAGAGAGGATACGAGGGACTTATGTCATGGCTTCTAACAAATAATGGTGGCTGATAGTCTTAAGGCCTAAATCGTGCTGAATTCAAGATGAAATGTACTTTAATATCTCTTGAATAAAGTAAATATTACTTCTATTAGAATTTTTCATTAGCCTTGTTTTTAGCTCTTGATCACTCGTAACATTATTTTTTATTATCATTCTATAATTAGGCCGATGAAGAAATGGTCAAGGATCTTATTGGCATCGATATCCCATGATTTATCAACATATGAATTTTTAGGTTTTCTAGTAATTTATATATATCTTATATTACATATTTTATTAATTTTAACTCATATTAATGATGCATTTGTAGTATCCTATAATGATATATTTGGCACACCATACAGAAGAATCTTGATAAGCATTCATACATCGTGATTAATGATCAAGGTATTGGAAGGGTCCAAGAGACAAATAGATGAGTTGTGGAGCATGTTGCTGGTAGTTGTATCAATATGGACTCTAAAGGTTATAATTAACATTTTATAAATTTTTCAATCCATAATATAAATATTTTTTTTCTTATTGTATTTAGAGAATTGTTTTTTATACGTATGGAATGTATGTCAATATTTATTTCATCATTATACTTAGTTCAATAATTTATTTTCAAGTTGTTATATTTTATTGGTATTTTAGTATATTGATGTGATTACCAAGGGTATAGTATCCCCAATAATAGGATTCTGAAACATTCTTCATGTTAGAAGCCTTTTATGGACATAGAGATATACATAATGACTTTTGTTACACTGGACCAGACCTGATGTTTTAGGTTGGTGCATTAAAAAATATTACATTTTTTTTCTTTTATTTATTAATGTGTATTATTGAGATTGAAGAAAAATGAAATAGTATATTTACAACCCATATAGTGGTGTAACCATGTGCCGAGCTATCCCATCAGTATCAAATAATTGAGATACCAGTTATGTTTTTGTTATCATTATATTAGAGTAATTTTGGGTATTCATGCTTCATGAGTTGGAATATAAGATTACATGAAATATATATAACAGTTGGGTGGTGTGTAATTGTTTATTAATTTGATTCATTGTATTTCAATATCTATTCTATAAAGAAATTTTATCTATATAGAGTGATATATATGTGTTTCTATAGATTTGATATATGTGTTGTAAAATTATCTAATTATTTGAGGATGATCATATTATTATGTATTGTAAATATTTCATTTCAAATAAAATGAATATATTTAGAGTCATTACTAGTACCTGTTTTTTTGTTCCTCTATATATTTGGTAGACTCACATTACACTATTACATTGAAATCCTATATGTTTACAAAAAATAATTTTGATATTTTTCTAGTATTAGTTGATATGGGAAATATAAATGTTCATGTAATTTTTTCGAAAAAATTTACTTGGAGAAATATGATTTTTCTATCTATGTTGAAGGAACTAGTTCAATAATTTACACGTCATCACTCAGTCTATTAAAATTTACATTCATATAGTAGTTGACAATAAAGAACCATGGTTGAAGATTAATATTACATTTAGCTCAATAATATGCCATATATTCACTATATAATAGTATGCATGATACTGATAAATAGATAGACAACATTGAAGTCATATTCAACTAGGTCCGGATATTGTAGTACACATTGTTTAAGCAATAAATGTTTGTGTTTGGGGAACTAGTGTTGATATAGTGGCATGTAATTAGAAAATGGAATGATATTGTATTCATGGATCTAATATGGTTTCTACATACTCAACTCATATCAAAATAATTCATACTTTTCCTCCATAGCTGGAGAATAATGTGTCATAGATATCCAGGAATTTAGAGAAAAATATTTATCATGATGTAATATGGTATTTCAGGAGTTTTCCCAAAATGACATACCTAATGGATCTGTAAATGGATATGGCTATTAAGAATGTATTAGGGATGTTTTGAGTTACTGGACGTCATCTATCCTTTATTAATATGGTTGGTGGGAATCATAATGATTTAGTGAGTGTCTTTTCTAGTTGAAGGAATTAGAGTACTGAAGACATATAGTTGGGTAGTGGTAAGAAGTAGGAGATTAGTATGGGTTTTTCATACCCCTCAAGTGGAGCTTGACTATTATTGTGGAAATGAAATATAATATTATAGGTAGTGCCCATCACTTAAATGTATGATTCAAAAATGTGTCTAGATGGGTTATCTCAAGTAGTTCAAAATGTGATATTTGAGAGCTAATTTAAATATGGTTCCAAAATTGGATAGATCTTGCACCTAGAGATATATCTAGGTTCATTGGTTGTATATTTAACTAACACATATGAAAATAAATCATGTGATATTTCTACCTCATTTTCCAGGCTATGGTGTAATAGAATGTTATTATATGTAATCACCAAAGTATCAAATGACTATGGAGATGGTTTATAAAACACTCGGGGTATTTTAATGACTTCATATTTTCTATGTACATAATTAATTGATACTACTATTACCAATTATTTATTATCATTTCTATTTTATTTATATAATTAAATATTAATAATGTTTTATTCTGAGTTTTCTCAATTAACATATCCTTTGGTATGAAATAATACCAAAACTATATATTTCTGTCGTTTCATATTGTTGCTTTAAGCTATGGTAGTTGTGTGGTATTGTTTTCTTGAAGATGAACCTATTTGAAATGATTACTGAAATTGACTAGATAAATAGCATTTGTGCTACCATTGACTATTATTGTAGTTTGGTATCCATTTTTAAACCTAAGACATATAATATTATGTCGAACAATGATTATATATTCAAAAAAATATATCTAGGGTTATATTTCATCAATAATGGTGACATCATAACATAGGTATAAGGATGATCTTGTATATTGTCCTCGAATGTCAATTAGTCTTGAATTTCTCATGCTGTCAATATCTATCAATATGACATTAAAAATTATTTTTTAGGTATTTATTTGGAAATAGTAATTAATTTATGAATATAAATCATAACTATAGTATATCCTATTTTGGATCCTAACAATATCATGGCTTCTTCCAAGTTAAGAGATATTAATAATCTATATAAGGACAAGAAATGATGGGTTTCATCATTCTATACACATCTTAATGTGTTGAAAATATTTTTTTCTCCAAGAAAAAGAATTTTAATCCGGGTAACATTGAGGACTATAGGATGCTAGATTAGAAGAAAGTGTATAAAACATATCATCTCCCCAATATTTTTAATCATTGTGATTAGTTACAATAAGAATAGTAATATTAAACTATTTCTAACCATTCCGGTTTAAATAAGTTACAGGTCATAGAAGAGGATATCACTAAGACAAAATTATAGAATAGATATGGAAATAATGAGTACAATATTTCCTTCCTTTTGTATTGGTTAATACACTATAATCTTTCATGGATCTCATGAACATATACATCCAATAATATCTCAACTCTTTCATCTCTGTATTTTTTTATTATATACTCATATATTCAGACACTTATTAGTTATATTCCTAGCACCTTATACCATTTTGATTAATCTCTAAGAATACTGGATTCATTCCAAAAAAAATTGTATAATACTTGTTTCAGAGATTTAATTTTCCATGTTCATGTGATCTTTAATTTATTAATATCTATGGACTAGAAGAAACAATAATGGATTATATATTGGAATCACCCTCTAAAATATGTTTTGATCATTAGTATAATTAGGGTAGTTTTATACTAAAGATGGTTTAAATCTGATTAATACCACATAATATGACAGAGGTATAATATTTATAATATGGTGATAGAGTTTGAATTTCCTATTCAGTGTGAGGTGGCCTTTATTGAGTATAATAGGAGGTTGAGGATATCTCAATATTTGATTCTCCCATAGCCCGACATAAGATACGAAGTGTATTATAATTAATAATTTTCTATGATAATAGTGGTTATGATGAATATAGATTAATTAGTGGCATGTCACCCTTAAATAATTATAAAATATTTCTATTTATATAATTTCACTTCTTTAATAACAGGTGTCACATGATAGTATGAGTTTAGTCCAAATATATTACAAAAAATAAAATATTTTGGGTTATTTATTTCCCAACTATTGGATTGGTGGGAATGTATAGTGGAAACTACAATATGAAAAAAATATGGTATATTCATTTGTAAAAATTAATTCATTTTTCTCAATTTTTTAATTTAATAATAGATATTTATTAATTAAAAGTGGCTTCTTTTCACTAAAATTATTTTTTCTGATCGCAAGGAAATGTCAAATTTATAAATTAAATAGATCAATATATGTGAATGATTTTAATGTAATATATATCTAAATTACTCATTATAAATTTTCTCTACATTAAAAAAATATTTTTAGCCACCGAATTGGAGTATGTTTAGTTTTACTCTAGAATATATATATTCTCTAAAAATAAATTTTTATTGTGTTTTTCATGATTATATTAATATTAATTTTTATATATTTATATATTTTTAATTAGATAGATATTTATTAAATATTTAAAAATATTAATCTCAAATTTGGTAAATTGGTTTCTTTTATTTTTGGTAATTATGACTTATAACTATTTTCAAATTTATCTCCCCATTAAAGGTTACATCATGTTAATAAAGATTATAAATAAATGATGGGGCCATAATATTTCATCATAATCATTATTGGATGATGCAAATTAGAACATTAACACCTTAGAGTCATAATTGAGTTGTTTAATGGGCATTGGTCCATGTAAATTACTTATATATAAATTTAATGAAAGAAATATACAAAAACGAACTATCAATATTTTTTAATATAATTTATGTGTTTATATATGGATAAATAGTGGTTAAAAATTTAAATGAATATAATTTTTTCTCAAAATTGAATTATATTAACAATATAAATTTATTTCTAGTTTTATGTATTATATAATTATATTAACTTTTTCATAGAAAAAACATGTATTTACTTAATTATTGGAAAAATAAAACAATAGATTTTGATAATATCATAACTGACATGAAATAACTAAGTTAATGTCATAAAATTTTCGTATAGGTGAATAATAAATATTACTAATATTTTTCTATATTACATTCAAATTATTTATTTTAATTAAAAATTATATGAATAGCATAAAACAAGAAAATACTGATATTTTTTAAAAAATATTGTTTAAATAATTATTAAAGATTAATAAAAAATTAAATAAAAAAGGAGGTCATTTTATGGTTTAAAATTTCATATGTTTTCCATTTATAGGCCAATTTTAGTTATATATTATTAAATTAAAATAGATTAAAATTAAATTTTTTATTAGAATAGATAAAATTAAAATTGTTCAATAAAGAAATAATCAAAATGATATGGTTCCAAATATAAGTACTAAATTTCAAAATTAAATAGGTTTATGAGTTTAAAACCCAATCATACTATAGAATTAAATCTATTTAAAGTTAATGGAATTTGTCTTTCGAATTAGTTTCTTATATTTTAACATATTTATAATTTAAAAAATTACACTAAAATCCACTATAAAATTGAGACTCTTGGATCACATATCTATACCACAAAAATACTTATAACTCAACCATAATCTACAAATTTCCATTCTCAATATCCACATACACATTATAGAGGTTCAAAATTTCACATAATATCTACTGTAGATCCCACATGATGTGATCAAAAAAAATTCTTAAAAACTATGAGTTTGGAGTGCTTATGATACATAAAAAAAATCAATAGAAGGGGGTTTCTATTGTAATATCACTGATAAATTAGACTGTTTAGGATTATGTATCAAATAATGAAATAATATTATATGTCTTTAAATAAACTCTTCACCTTACATAATCATTGGATATTTCTTGAAAATATATATTTTTTTCATTTTCAGCACATTTTATGCTAAGATGATAGAATATATGTTTTTAATAAAAGTTAAATTATTTTATCTCTTTAGTTGAATTTTTTTTATTCTATATCGATGTTCTCAAAAAAAATTTAAATAAATTCTTTTATATTTTCTTATTATTGATTAATATTTTTTTACCAAATTTATAAATATTAAAAAATGGTTTGAATGGAATCATCATGTTGTTTTCCAAATGAGGCACTTTGTGACTTTTTTGAAAAATCATGGGAGGGATTTTATTTAACACATATGGAATTAACATAATTTACTAAAATTATGAGACTTATATAAAATAAATTATGATAAATATATATCCATGATTAATTTGAATGAAAATTAATTATATAACAATTTTGATGTTCTATATATTTATGAAGTGTGTTCAAGATATAAATGGAATATTTTCTATGATTGTATAAATGATATTTTAATCGAATTTCAATCCATAGAATAATATATCCCTTGATATGACTTAGAAAATACATTGAATTTGATGTAATGATATAATACCTATTTTAGTTATCAATGGTTTATTTTAATGGTTTCATGTGTTTTATCAAACAAGATCCTTTTCCATGAGTTTTAATATGATAATATTTTTATGAAACCCGTTCTTCCATAGGTTCTAATAGGTTGAATGTGGTATAATCTCATAGAACACATTAATATTATTTTTATTATGCGATGGGATGGAGCTACATCTACCTTGAAATCATTGTGTAAAATATTTGTATCTAATGATATAGATATTCTTATAATGGTTAGATAACCAAGATTAGTATGGAAGTATCTCTGCTATGAAAACAATAGTAGTGAACCATGACTACTATGAGGGATTGTGGTGTATAACCATTAAACTATGATTGCCATTGAAATGATCCTTCAATACTATTGAAAATTCTTTATATTCGTATGTGTATTCCACAAGTCAATGCCTTTATATAATATTAATCCTTAATGGTTATGTTCATATATTACATTATGATTCATCAGTTATGAACAACAATTACTCACTTCAATTTTTATATATATATAGGCTGTTGTTCTAAAATAGTATGATCATGTTCTTATCGGCTTATGAACATGTTTTTCATATTTTTATCATTGATATCTCATTTTATTAACTTTGTTAGTCTTCTATTCTCATAATTCTCTAATTATCATTTCAATATGTTATTAATAATGGTATTTATAATGAAAAAACAAGAGATCCAATAGTTCTGAGAATGTTTGTAGGAGATGATATAGATATTTTATGAGTCATTTTTTTATTTCAATGATTCCAATGATATTAGATCGAAATTATTATGATGTGGGTAAAAATATTAGGTAATGAATATTCATCCATCAATTTGTAATATATATTTATCAAAATTATGTGATTTTATAGATAGTGTGAGATACTTTTTTTCATTAACCCTATGAAAATATGATCATAAAACACAATTAAAAAAATTTGGTATATATCAATGTATAGATAAAATAATAATGGTATTTTAATGATCATGAATAGCATTGGTTAAACATAAGGATTCATAGAATAAGGTTTCATAAAAAAACATCAAATAAATTATTTTTCATGTTTATGTGGTTTTCCATAATAATTTTTCTTATCACACTATGATTCTCTATAAGTCAATGGATAAATCCCAAAATAATTGTCTAAATTGTTATTTCATATGAAAGTGAAACGATTTTCTACCCTATCAACCAAATTTTGCGGGGACCAAGAATAAAAAAGATTACTATTATGGTTATAGAAAAATATCATTCTTTGAATCAATATTAGCTTCCAAATCAAAAAAGAGTAAACCAGGTGATTTTGAGTCTATAATGAGGAAATTATCACCTAAATATTTTGGCTCCACTAATTCAATAGTCATTTTGATATGGAATATAGTTTATGATAAGATATTTTCCCTTATTAGTGGTTAAAAAAAGGTAATTTTATTTTAGTTGTTTATCATTTTGAATGTGAAGGAGATCAATGGTCAACCCTTATTATTAATAAAAGAGAACAATATGAAAATAAATATATTGAAAGTATTAATTAGAAAACCTATTTTTCAATAAACACATTTCACATAATCTTCATACAAATGGAGAGATAATTCCTTGAGTTAAATTAGAAGGCTGATAAATCTTTTATTATATCTAACGTTCAATTTACAAGACATGAAATGTATAACATTGGTATATTTATCCCACCTGAATGTATGGATAATGAATTATATATCGTCTCAAAACACGTTTTTTATTTTCATTATTCATAAGTTATATAAATTTTTTTTTAATGAAATTGTTCTATGTGCACTCTAGGTGGATATGGCGATTGGTTTTTATAAAAAATATCATGGTTTTGTTAATAAAAAACATTTTAATTTGCAAGAAATTATAAAACCCATAGAAAGAATAATATTAGGCTTAAATTATGCACAATATGTAGAAATAATCATGTATGAAAGGGTATTTTTTAAATAGGTAAATGTTTCATGTATGGGAAGGATATTAATTAGGCCATTAAATGTTTTTATGAGAAGGGGATGTTTTTAATGATGTGATAAAAGTAGAATCTCAACATACTAAACCTCAGAGACTCCAATGTTTTAAATTAAATATCTATGATATTTATAATTACCAATTTTAAAATTAAATGATTAATTATGGTGATTGATGTAAAAAACATATTTATCCTAGTGAAAAGTGAAATATTATGTGAACACTGTTTCTAATGAGGGGTACGATAACGACATGGTAAAAGGAACATATACCATGAAATCCATAAATTATAATGTATTAATTGATATTTTATCAACCCACTCTTTTATATATAATGTTATTTATATGGTTATAATAGTACCACCACAAAAATTAGATTGTGTTCCAGTTTTAAAACCCGTAATGATATTTTATCGCATCCCACGTCAATAATTCTTCTTGTATTTATATTTATTCAATTTTCTTCAAAAAAATAATTACATCCATCATATGGTAATTTTTTAAATAATTTATTTGATTTCCATACTAAAACCCATCCTTAACTACCAATCAAGGGATTGTACATTTCATGTTCTAAACAAACCAATGATGTATTTTCTTTGTGATGACAAAAAATGAAGTTGCAAAGGAAATTTAATCAATCACATGGGTTGTTATTACTATTTAAATATTGATTGTATCTTTTATGTTTGGGGATAAAATAAATATAGAGTAAATAATTAATCTTAATATTTTGATTAATGTTTTTATACAATATTTTTATAGTCTTCCACCAAATTGTTTTGTTGGTTTATCTATATAACTCATAGATGCTGATACAACTATTTAAATGAATCTATATAGAATTTTCCATATTGACTTATAAGTATTAAATATGAAACTATAATTGAATCTTTAAAATATATTCATTTACCTTACACTACCCCCTTTCTAGGCATATGTTTTTTATTAAAAATTATAAATCAATGTTTCTATAACATGATTATTGAGATCAAAAAAATATAACTGTCAAGAAAAAGTAACAATTAACCTATATTTATGAATTGTTTCACTAACTATAAATAGAATATCTTTTATAATATTGATCTAAAATATGGATGTCATCAATTGAGGGTTACATAGGATATACCTATCACAATATTGCTTATAATGTATGGAAACTGTGGGTTTATAACGATTTCATTTCATTTAACTAATAAAACAACTATTATTATGGATTTAGATGATAAAATATTTAGATATTACCTTTATAATTTTTTCATAGTATTTAAATAAAATAATCATGTATAAAAAGATAATGTCAGAGAATGATGGTTATTTGATTATTTTTATAAATACCGTAAGGGACAATAATATTTATAAAAAATATATTGACTATGAATTCTGTATCTATAAAGTATCATTATTGGGTTATATAATAACTATTTAAGGTATATTAGTAGACACATAAAAGATAAAAATTATAGAACATTATCCTAGACCTACCACTATGACTAAGTTATTTTTTTCTTATTTTAGAAGGATATTATTGGTGAATTGCGGAAAAATATTCACATATATCTAATCACACACCAAGTTAACATGGAAGTGAGGAATGATCCATTAAGTGGATGAATGTGTGTAATGTTTTAACAAAATTAATCAAATTCTATTCATTTATCATATATAATCATCATCGTGATGTGCATAAGGCTTTGTAATCTATAGTTACACATTAAAAATTTAATGGGATCTGTCCTCATGTCGATCAATATGGTTATAGCATATTCCTCAAGAAAATTGAAATTACATGAGATAAATTACACATATCATGATTTAGAGTCAGTAGTGGTAATTTTAGTATCAAACATATAAAAGTATTGTCTCAATGGAGAATGGTTTGACATATATACTAATAAAAAATGTTAAAATTATATTTCGACTAAAATGAAGATGATTACGAACCAGATAACATGGTCGGTGATGAATAATATTTTTGAATGATAAATAAATTAACACAAATAAAAATCACAAAACAATTGATGATTATTTAAGTTAAAATGATCATTATTACTTATATTTTATGTGGATCACAAATGAACCAACAATTATGGATTTTCAAAGGGTATGAAAAGAACTTTTTGTGAAAGATGATATATATTATTTTGATTGAATGAATGTTAAATCATCTAATCATGTGATTATTGTAGAGTAATAGTAGAAATAAATTTAATGTAAAACATATATTGAGAAATGGTCTTATGTTTAAACATGATTTTAATGAAATACTAAGTTTTAAAAACATTTTATTTATCTCTTTGTTATAATATTTTATTTAGGGTATATTGGAATGAATTCATATTCCTCCATTGACTATTTATCCTACTAGTATGATGATATATATAGATTTCAAAGAGTATTTCTGGAGGGATTGAATGAAGATATATATTTTATAGTATGTTTTATGATTCTTTATATGCCAGAATATTATTTCTAAGAGATAGAAGTCTATTGAGATGAAAAACAATTAAACATACCAGAATGGATATGGTATAAAATCAACATGGATTTTATAATTTTACTCCCCCTTAAATATAAATGAAATATTTTTATATGGATTTAGTACACTGCTTTAAAATGATAGAACACTTATCCTCTATATGGTATGATTTCCCTATTAATTTAATATATTGTTTCTTCATTAAGGAAGTTGTAATAATGAATGGAGTAACATTATCAATTGTGTTTGATCAGAGTATTACAATTACTTAAATGTTTTGGAGTAGTCATTTTCTGGATATAAATATTGTTTTTTTTCATTACTTCTTATCATCCTCTGACATATTTTTAGTCTAAGTGAACCAATCAAACTCAAGGATACATTTCTATATCATTCTATACAGATTCAAACAGGTGTTTTAATAAAACATTAACTAGTTTTAATTGTAATAAATTTTTTTTAAATGGATCATTCATAGGAATTCTTATGAATCCATAATTGGTAATATTTGGAGAACTGTGACATGGTAGAAAAAATTTGTAGATGAAAAGTTATATTGATGTGATATAAATATGGAAATTGAAAGAAGGATATATCCATTCAATAAAATATCTGATTAGCTAAAAGTTGACATAATAATTTTGTTGGAAATCATATTAAATATCTATAGTTTGATGTTGGTGACAAGGTATTCCTATATATTTCTCTCGGGAAGAGGGGAATGATATATGGAATAAAGATAATTTCAATCCCTGAGTATTTTGTTCATTTATATATTCCTTTCCATATTTGGATAGTAGCTTATCTATTGAAGGTTCAATTAAATATATCTTAATTTAAGGATGTGTTCCATGTACCGATCATTATGAAATACCTACATAATATTTCATATATACTGAACTCAAAGTTCAAACCCCTAGAGGAAAGACATTTTTTTGAATAATAACTAAAAAAAATTTTTTATCAAAGGTTTAGAGTTATATGACATATGAGAAATCACATGGTCATTGTTTTATGGAAACCCCAAAAATTGACTAAGTTACAAGGGAACATAAGGATTTGATTAGGTAGAATTATCCTATTGTTTTGTATTAGAGTGAGGAATTTCGAAGGAAAAATGATTTTTTTGGAATGGAATAATGTAACACATATAGATTTTCATGATATATTTGGATGTAATTATTATTATTTTTCTATCGTGATATAAGAAGTACCATGTTTAGATGAACAAAAAATATTAAAATATTATATGTATGTCATTACAGGGAAATTGGATTTGTGGGTGTGAATAATAAAAACTTATATAAAGAAAAAAAATATAAAATATAAAATTTTAAATAATTAATTCATTATCTATTATATATTTTGAATTAAAAAATAATTATTATTTGTATATTAATGTTATTTTTTTTTGATTTTTTCAATGTAATTAAAATTTAAAAAAATATAGTAAAAAGTATTTCGGAAAATTTCTAATGGAATTTATAAAAAACAGAAATGAAATAATATTTCACGAAATCTATTAATATATTTCTACACACAGGATAAGTATAAATTCTTTTTATGATTGAAATTATATTTTTTTAATTTGTTTTTAAAAAATTTCTCACCTAAATTGAAATGATTGTTTTCCATTTATCGGTATTTAATTAGATAAAATAAATTACACATTTTATATAAAAATGATCAAATTTGGTAAAGTTCCCGATTTTTTTATTGGTTATAATGATATATATCCATGCTAAAATTTATCCCCATGATAAATATTGAATTATGTATATCACGATTTCAAATCAGTGACAAGGCCATCATTTCTCATCCAATTTTTGATTGGATGAAGTAAATTTAACCCTTAACACCTTATCCTCTAAAATGATTTTATTAATGGGAAATTTCCAATTTATTGTCATATATAAATTTTAAATGACTGAATGTTACAAAATATAAAATTCATTATTTTTAATAACATTTATGTTGCCACATAGTGTAATAACAAGTCATGATTAAATCATAACATTATTTTTGTGAATATTCAAATTATAATCCTTATTTTTATTTATTTATAACATTTTGGTATCCTATAATTACCTTTAATGTTTAGACAATGAGAAAAAAATAATTTTTTTCAATTAAGGAAAAAAAATTCAATAATTATTAAAATTTTAAAATAATATAAATCGAGTAATTTATATTCATAAAAATATATTATAGGTAATTATGAAATATATTTATAATTTTAAATAATTACATTAAAAACAAATCTTTTTCATTATTTATTTTATGTAAATATAGATGAACATTTCAGATACAAACACAAGTGATGTTTTCAAAATTCATATTTTATTTGAAAAATTTATAAATCATAATATAATTTCTTTCTATAAGGGTGTTATTATATATTATAAAATATCCCAAATTGGAAATTTATTGAATCATTTAATCATTTTAAGAAAAAACTGCAACTTATTAATATTGAAATTGGTTTTATCATCATTATAATTATAATTGGTTTATTGACTCTTAATCAAAATTAAAGGATATGAAATTACACCAAAACGTATCAAAATTATATTTCTTCATGGGATTACAACCCTTTCGAACTATCTATTTGAATCTATTTCTGTTTGGAGTTATTTATTATGATAATAAATTTATAATATTTAGTATTTATATAAAATTAAAATGATCCACTCACCTCAACTTTAAAATGGATCTACCTCTCTCACTTATATTCACAACATCAATCCCACTATTTCGACTAAAACCTACCAATTTCTCTCATATACTCCCCTAACTACATTCTAAGAGATATGATATTCCAATGATACCATCCCTATAACCCTTTATCTTATCTTTAAAGAATTAGTTTCAAAGGTGAGGTAGTTAGAGTGCTTTATAAAAAAAGAGAAATCAATATAAGGGGTTTTATGTATCATTCAAATTATCTATAAGGATTGGTTATGATTAATTTTTAAATGATGAAATCTTATGATATATCTCTCAATAAACTCATGAATTTCTTTATCTTCTAGTTGTTTCTAAAAAATAAATTTTTTTCTTTATTTCCTCAAAATTTATACTAAATAGACATGAAAAATGATTATATGGAATATTGTCATCATTTATGAATTTAATTAGAAGCCATTTTTAATCAAGATACATGATTTTAAAAACAATTAATGAATTTTTTATTATTATCTTTGCAATAACAAATTATTTAAAAAATTCTTAATACTAATTATATATTTTAAATAACATAAATTATAAAAAACAATGATTGAATTAAAATTAGATATTTTTTAGAAATAAATTTTATAGAAAAATAAGGAAAACATATACATTCAAATAGAAAGACATTAACATCCATAATCAATCAAACAAACATTGAAATGAAAATTGGGACAATTAGAATCATCTAACTTATATTATATACAATGATGTGATTTTTACATAGAATCCACATCATTATTTATGATATCTTAAAATTAATATTATCTCTTGTCCTATGTTTGGATGGCTGATTATTGGAATATTATTATTTATAATTATAATTATAATTTATCCATTTTAATTTTGGTTGTCACTAAGAGTAAATAAATTATGAATATATGCGGTTTTAAAAGGAATATGAAATGAAAACAATGGTGAAAAATTAATTGAAAATGGAAGAAAAAGCAATTCAAAAATAATGTAAATAATTTTCCAAATAAATAATTTTATTCAAAAATAATAATTTTACCTCAATAAATTAATCAAAATTATTTTTATGATTAATTTTAATGAAATTTTTTTCTTAGATATTAAATATAAATTTTAACCCTAAACATATGTTTCTTTATTATATGAGAAAATATTAAATTAAATTTTACACTTCAAATTATTTTTTTAAAGGAGACTAATAACCATTGTTGTTCAATTATTTAAAAAAATACTTACAAAAAATTTATAATTTTATTATAAGAAATAAAATTCATTTTGAAATGAATATTTTAGAATTATATGAGTGTAAATTGATGATAATTTTATGGGAAAACTAATTGTTTGATTAATAGTAAAAATATTGAATTTTATTTAAAAATATCATTTTGAAATAACATACTGTTAATTTTTAATACATTTAAAATTGGAATTAAATTAAAACATGTTTATCTATATAAATATTAATGTAATTAAAAACATTGGAATAAATTTCATGTATAATTTTTTTATAAAATCTTTATAAATGTTTTATCCTTTAATCATTGAAAACATGTTTTCTCATCACATCTATTAGATTAATTTTAATTTAAATTGTGGAATTATATAAATTGAATTTCAAAAAAAATTATTTATATTTTTAATCATAATAATTTATATAACCCATTATGGTAAACACAAATTTTCAACAAAATTAATAGCAAAAACAATAAATATTGATTTGCGCAGTGGATGTAAAATTTTGTTTAATAGGTGATACTCTTAAATGATAATAGTTAATATTACCAAAAAATTATATACCTTATATTAAATGTATATATTCATAACATATTATGTAAAATTATTGATAACACCTTATTTGGTATCCTATTTTATGGGAAAAAGGTTGGTCAAATTATTCATTTCAAAACATTTAATGTGTGCCACTCTCCTCAATTATAAAAGTCCACCACATATCCGATACTACTATAACAATAAATCCATTTTGGTTTATCCATTCCCTAAAAATTCACTTAAAAAATTCATTTTCTCTCCTTCTTAAAGCCTTATTTTGGGAAGATTTCTAACCCAGGTTGTATTTTTGTTAAAACCTATGTAAGTTACCTGAATAAGTTGTAATGTTATTCAAAGATCACTTTTATATAATTTATTCCACCACCTACTTTAATTTTTACTAAAAAATGATGATATAATAACATACGTATTTTCCTTATACTAAGATGTGTTTAATCTATGTTAATGATCTATAGTGATATATAATTCCATCAAACGGTTCACGAAATCATCGTTTTATTGTATGGTAGAAAACCACTTGATGAAAAGATGTCATTCATTTTATTATTACCACATATCACAATTCAGAATACTAATAAATATTACGAATATATTTTATATTTATTACCCAATAGTTTTTATGGAATAATTATTTCATATATTTAATATATTTCATTCTTTCCATTGCATGAAAGGTAATTTTTCTCATTGGTATGTTGAACATCCTCCTCACAAAATAAGGTGATTCATTTTCACCAAGGCATTAAATAGATGATAATAAGGATATTTATATGTTATATACATGATTTTTTTTATATTCATGGAATTTTAATCCTTGTGAAAATATTTTATATAGTTTTCCTTTTAATAAATAAACTCAAAAAAAGGTGATATATTTTCTCACATATGAAATTCCACCTTCACGTAGAGATGTAACTATCTCCTCGTAACCAGACCGCATGGAGAGACAGAAAAAATGTTGCTGACTTTATGTAATCCTATGCTATAATTAATGACCCATGTTTTATCTTTAGTTGTATAGGATCCCATTATCCTATGTGAATTATTGTTATTAGGGTGGACACCCTGGGACTCCATTATTTCATAATCTTCAATACTTTTTTGGACTTATTCATCAATTTATTCTCAATATATATTCATTAATTTTCATGTATTATCTTATACTAAGTGTAACATTAAATTTTCTTTAATAGATTAATAAAATCACTAATAAAATCTTATAGGTTTTGATATATTTACGTATAGCTATATAATAGATGTATAATATAATTATATTTAATATAAAATAGGTTCAAATGAGTGTAAAAAATTCCTGACATATGTAATTATAATTCAATCTCAATTTTACATTCTACGAAAAAATTCAATTTTCACCACATATTCCTTTCATTTGTTGATTATATATTTCCTGAAATTATTTTATGATTATTAAACTAAAAATTATTTATATTTACATATCTATTTGAGAAAATATATTTCATGGTGTTTAAAGACCAAATGATACTAAACCGGTAAGGGGTTTTTTCTAAATATTCCTTTATTGAGATATTTATTATTTTTTATACCAATCTTCCTTTACGAGGTATATATACATCCCCTTAGATATGTAATATGATTAAATTATTTATTTTTGTAATATTTTTAGTTTCATGTAATGATATTCCTTTATGGGGTATATATTTCTATGTTCATGATGTGGCCAATATTTTACATTACATTATCATAGTTTATTAGTATTGTTTATGACCGATATAATATTATAATTTGTCTCTCATGAAAAAACCTTAATTTTATCCTCCTATAGTTATTTCATATGAATGCATTTTTTCCCTACATTTTCCATTATTTATATACAGAAGAGTTAAAAATGATTGTTTATAATAAAAATCATATTATTAAAAGAAAATTTTTTTCCTTCCACAACAATTATTTGAGGAAAAATTACAACATGATTCAAAATTTTTTAATAATCGATTATTAAGGTTTTTTTTCAACAATTTATAACTTTGATAGAAAAATATTTTTAATGTAAAATTCATTTCATATTTTAAATAATGCCCATTTAGATTTTACCAAAATTAAAAATTAAATATTCTATTAAAATGCACATCATGAATGAAAATTACAGCCATTCAGACCGTTATTTTTATTGGATTGTTCATTTATTTTCAAATTAATTTTGAAATAAATGGATTATAAAATTTACTAATGTTTAAAAAATTCAATGTCGAATGTATATTTTCATTAAAATGTATTTTAATCATTTTTTAAAGATACAATTCTACAAACTGAAGGATAATTTTAAATTAATGGTTTTTATTGAATTTTATGAATGTTTATCATTAAAAAAAGAAATACAATGAAAATATTTATTTGGAAAAAATTGTTTCATGTGATTTATTTTTCCAAATCGTTAACTATATAGGATGAAATTATTTTATTTAAATTATGATCTTGTTGAAATATGATCAATTTTTACCATTATGATTATTTCTATGAATTATTTTTTTATAATGTAATGATTTTTAGAAATCTACTATTCTTCATGGTTTATACCCTGAAAAAATTCCTACCACACCTGCATTTTGTAAATGGGACATGCAATGATAACATGATAAAATGTTTATTAATACATAATCATTTCAAAATGATATTATATGATGAAATTTTTATGATTCCAATTTCATTCATTATTAATTATATGAATAATATTTTATACTTTTGTGTCTCACATATGTGTGATTTTAATAATGTGATGTGTGTGTATTATATCTCCACCCAATAAATTGTAAAAAAAATTGCATCCCATGAGATATAATGAGAAACAAGATGATAGGATTCATCCACTATGATAAATGGGTGTTCCATGATCCACTATGGGTAATAAGTGTGTCCTAATCCACTATTAGAAACAAGTCTATCCAAATCCAATATAGGAAACATGTGATGATTTATAAAATAGAATGGGAAATAGTTGATGAATACAGATACACAATAATTATGGTATTTGTAATTATCCATAAAAGATAAAATGTGAATTAATAATCATAATGGATCCACACATTTATGTGATGATATTGCGGTTTATTATTTATTAATAATTGATTATCACTTATTTGAGCCTTGTTTTCAGAAATTATAACATTTTTTGGGACATGTCTTTATGTTATATGACTAGCTGAGTATTGCCATCAAATATTATGTTCATGATCATATACTATGATTTATTTCTTACGAATTAATTTGGTTATAGATTAATATAATGTGTTCTAGCACTTATATAGAATCCAATATCACAATTACTTTTAAATTGGGTAAGGAATTCTATTTCATTATATGAAAATGGGAAACAAGTTGTTGTGCTTGATCTACTAAGAGTAATTAGTGTTTCATTATTCAAAATTGAAAATAGGGGTTTTTTGATACTCTATGGGAAATATTTGTGTACTTATCCACAATGGAAAATAAGTGATGATTCCAAATCTAGAAAGTGATATCGGTGTTGAGTCATGGTTCCCTTAATTGATGGTCTTTGTAGTAAACCATGTAATATTATTTTTATTCAATATTAATTATGATTCCATTCTTTTTTTACTTTATCTTATGGTTCATGATTGATTTATAAAAATTTATCTCTCATAGTGTTTATGTTTTTAGATATGGAATAATTTATTCCTAGACATATGTTAATGAAATACAGAAGGCTGGAATTGGAACTTATAAGAAATTTTCATTATCACATATCCTAATTCGTATCTCATTCTTTCATATGATCATATATTTATATATTGTATTTTTAACCTTACTCATCTGCTGAGCTCACCCTTTTCTATTTTTTCTACCCTTAAATGAATTGAAATATTTATGTTTTGTATACCCAAGAATAGTAATACGATTGAAGATCATTGTCAGATATTTTGAAAAATATTAGGAAACAATTCTATATTGTGTACTACATCTGTAATGAATATAATTATTAGGGTCTTTACCATGTGTTCCTATAGTGTATTGAGAAATCATTAAAAAAGTTGTAATTTATATGTATGAAACGTCATTGTATCTATACACTTATGATTTTAAAGTCATTTTTACCACTGTTTGAATCTTATATTTATTTTAATGAAATATTATTATTATTTTCCAAATGAGATACATTGTAAATTATCAGGAAATGGTATAGAAGGAATTTAATTTATCATGCATGGAATGTACATAAATTCATGCTGTCATGATCTCTCAATGCATTGATGATTACTTTCCACATTCCAATGACTACATAATATGGTAATTGATGATTTATTATGTATATAGTTATGGATAAAAAACCAATTATAAATGGAGAGGTAATTTTCTTCAACAATGTTTTTTCGAACATTTAATGAAATTTATATTCATCAATGACAATGAATCATGACATCACTTATGATTTACTAAGAATATGATCTAAAGATACCATCCATAAGCTCTTTTACATTTTTTGATTATTATGGAATGAGTTTTATGAATCCTAATAATTTTCCCAGGGTTATATTATGATTAAATGTTTACGGAACAAATTTACATTCATTGGGTATGATGTGATTAATGGTTAATGATATTGTAGAAGATATACATATGATTTATATTATATGATTTGTTGACCAATATATTTTTCCAATACATGAGGTAAATCCCGATATATAATTAGATAAATATGAATGGAAATTGAACTAAACAATATATATATATCTGGCTATCTCTACTTTATTAGTCTTGTGAGTGGACCTTGAATTCTACGATGGAGTGGGGTTAATCCCAGTCCACTATGATATACATGGCAGAAAATAAAGACTTCTATATATTTGATCTTATATGTTTATGTGTATTCCACAAGTCAATGTCTTCAATCTATGTTATTCTTTTATGATTCATGTTATTTGATTCCCCAATTATCTATATATTATTAACAAAAAATAATTATTCCACAAATTATTATTATGATATTTAATAAGCAGGTTATAGTTTTAAAATAAAAGTATTACAATATTTTTCCAATTATTCTCATTTTATTCTTATGTGATCATTTATAATTCAATTTTATAACCATAATTAAACTTTTATCACACAAATTCTTTAATTTTTATTTCCCATGGTTAATAGTAAATTTATTATTCAGGAATGTATATGAATTTTTATAGTTTAATTATTGTTTTGTAAAATTATATAGATTCATTTTTGAATCAATTGTTTATAATAATCATCGATTCCATTTTTATTGAAGGAAAAAAGGAACAAGAATGAAACCCAAACATAGCCTATAGAGGCCTAATGTGGTGTAGGCCGAGGTAATTCTCTCTTATTAATGATAAAACCTCTATATTGATGAATGAAATATGAGGATATGAGGTGACTTCAAGGTTTTGGTCATATTATGATGCTAAATGATATTTCACTTTATTTCCATCATGCAAGATACGAGTAACCTTAATAGCATTGCTAAGGAGATGTCTCCATTTTCTTATGATATAAAATATCAATCATGGAGTTCAATAATTACCTTAATGGGAGTTGTGAATGATAATTGAATCAATTGTTTATGATTCTGGTTTTCCAATTATAATATAGCCAAATCATTCTCACATGGGACTTCATTTGAGAAAATTAATATTCACTCATTAAGATTTAAAATATATCTATGAAATTTAGGGGTTACTATATGTTTCATATGGGACATGTGATAAGGAAACAAAGATATGAACTAGATGAAAAATTATAAGGTTGAAAAAGATGTTTCATTACATTTTTTTTGTTAGTTAAAATTTCTTAGTGTGAAGAGGTATATGATTGGATTATTTTCCATGATTCCTTACTAGCCAAAGGATAATGACTACGAATATGGGGCCTAGTGGTTTACTTTATCTATATCTAGTGCTAGTGCTTTAGTATGATGATATGATAATGGAATTCATAATTGAGTTACATCAATCCCATAGGATTCATCATCTAGATAGGGTTGTTTTGGACCTTCTATTGAATGATTATCATCTTATATTGATCCATAACACTCACTTTTTTTATGATAGGTTAGTGTTTTAGGCATACACAATTTTATATTATCATGTTGTTGATTTTATCATTTTATTTCAAATAAGTTCATGTTTTATATATATGGTTATTGGAGGACGTTTTTATGACCTTGGTTATTTTGTTAAGATAGTGTACGTGCAATAATATATAGACCAGTTATCAATTTTAGTGAAATATATTGATATTTGAGGATATTTTGGGGTATAAGGTTATATATATTCATGTATTTTGGGATAAAAATATATCTTGGTTGAATTAACCCACAATAACATATTTTGATATTATATTCATAATTATCCTTTTAAGGATCTCTATAGACGATCATGTTTATAAATACGATGTTAGAATAAGAAAATAATGTAGTTTGGGAAGGGAAAAATGGTATAAGGTTTCTCCATTAGAGTGCAACTAATATGGAAGCATCGACCACCACATAGAGTAGGGATAGATCATTCAAAATTTACGGTGTAGTACCCTTGGTGTTTTATAAGATAATGTGTTTTTATTCATGTGACATCTCATTTAAGGAATCAATGTTCTCATATAAATGTAATCATATAACAATGATTCATTATAATATTGGGTCTTTTCAAGAATATTTGGATTTTGGATTGAAATTTTTATCATCCTTATTACTACTTAGCTATGGATAATTTTTTTCATGTGTATCACCTCTGGATGTGCTTCCCCATTCGTTCCTATGTAATTAATATTGAGTTTATTATAGAAAATACTGATTCATTTTATAGTTAAAGAACATTATTGATTATATACCATAATGAGAAGGTGTTTTATGGATATATAGTTGTAAGGGGTCAGCCTTGAAAATAAACTATTATATTACTTTTGAAATAGATTTCATATTTTAGTACCATTTTAAATTCTATATTAATAGAATTAAAACAATCTCACACAATGTAATCCCATACATTACATGTGGACACTTAATCTAAATGACCATTTTTTCACCAAAGGAAATCCTTTTAAATTAAGACATGACTTATTTACATGAAAAAACTCCAATAACATTATCATGAAATATTCATTGTCCTTACAAATCATAAAACCATGGACACATATATTTAAACCTTTTATGAGTACAAAATATAAATAAATAAATTGTTAGTAATGTGAAATCATGGAAACCATTATTACACCATTCTTAAAAACATATTAGAATACATAGAAAAATCATACAGTTTCATTGGTACATAATTACCATTGTACACTGAAATTCACCCTTATAAGTTGAATAAACATTTGATCAACATTCATCTCTAGAGTAACCAATTCATAAGGGGTCTATAATGGGGCTCACCCGTCATATCCTAGGCTATAATGGAGATTAAACCATCATTTATTGGTATGTAATGTGAATCAAACCTTCATATCATGAGATATAAAAGTATAAACCAATAATATATAATGTACAAGTATCATATAATGTAAAAAACCTTGAAAAATATTTTAAACCATAGATAAAAACACATTCAAATTTAAAAATACCCATTCCATGTAAACTAACATTTAACCTTTAGAAATAATGCACATAAATGTTATATTATTTTCAAAGATAATAATTTTGAAAAGATATGAATATATATATAAATAATATAATAAATCCCCATTAAATGTTTTTAAACCACCCAATTCGTATAGGTTAAAAAATTCATTTTGACTTTTTAAAAATTAATTTAAAAAGGATCATTAAATGAGGGTTTTTAAATGAAAGTCACCAAATATTTTCCATTATGAAATAATTTGAGAGATAAATTTTTTTTAGTATTTTAAAACCTTACATTCCATATATATACATTTATAAAACCCATTATATAAAAATTTATATATAATTTAATTATTTATAAGAATTAACCATTAAAACATTTAAAACATTATTTTTAGTTAAAAATTCTGTTAACCTATGCTTCAATCATCATATAAAATATTTATCTTCTATAATAATAGGCATATTATAATTTTATAATTAATTGAAAAAATTTTATATTTTATTTCTTTTTATTTCCATGTTATAATAATTATTATTTAAGAAAGTTCTGGAGGGATGTTTTGATGATTTTCATTAGTTGAGTCCAAGATGAAAATGGTATGATGTCAGTAGTCAATGTGGTCCTAAGTCTAAAATATCTAGAATAAATTTAATTATATAATAAATACATAATAAATAAATGTTACTTTTAAACAGAAAATTACTAATGGTTATAAAAAATGAATAACTTTGTAACGAAGGAGTCAATAGGTCGTATGCATACAAGAGTAACATATCCATTCTGCCAGGATCATTATATGAATAACATATTTATAATTTTATCATTACATAATGATCACAATATATATTTTGTCATATAAATCGTTAATATATACTTATATATATATATATATATTTCATGTTATGTGGTGTGGAAAAATGAATCACATCAATTCATGGAGTGTTAGTTCACACGTGCGCACAAACGACATTATCATTTTATGTGTATAGAGTGAGGAAAACCTAAATGACATATTATTATTTAATAATGATTTATATTTCACAAATATAATAAAGGAATACTAATTCCATTATTATAATCAGTCTTGATAGATAGACATAGAAAACAAAATATATAGGTTCATGAGGTGGTAGTCTATCATACAAATGAACGAATAATTCATTTCACATTTGATAAAATTTGAAATGTGTATAGGTAATGATTTTAAAATAATATCATATTAGTAAATTGAGGATATTGGATTTATCATTTATTATTGGTGTAAGAAAATTTGATGGAATTATAATATTAAATAAAATAGAAAAACTTAATTAAAATCAATTCCTATCATTTGGTCATATTCCTTTCATTAACACCTTAACACCTCTAAGGTGGGTTTCATACCTAAAATAAGTCATATATAATGTGGTGAGGGATTAAATGAAGGTATTTTGGAAGATAATTTCCAAATAAAATATTTTTTTAAGTGTATTGAAATGATATGAATGAGTTCCCTTTTCTAACAGAAGAGAGGGGAACTCTTCGAATTCATCAAAGAATTAAATTAATATAAATAAAGTTTCTATTAAAATTGGTTTAAAATTGTGTAATATATATGATATGATGTGTTTTGACATAAACTCATTTATAAAAAATATTAGATAGTTATTGAGTATTTTTTATACTTATCATGTTATTTTAACACTTATTTTACCCTTTTAATTCTAATTGTGGTATTATGTAATATACCAATTAAAGGTTACTATAATTCAAGTAAAATGAGAAAAAGAAAATCATTGATTGATTGATAAAATTTTAAGTATTATCCCAATAATGTGGAAGAATATTAAATTTTTATAAATTTTATATCATTTAACTAAATATTATTAATTTAAAAATATAAATAATGTCAATTTTGACACTATTCGTTATTTTAAATTTGAAAAATATCATAAAAACATGGTAATATTGAGAAAAATCAACTAAATAATCACTAAAATATCACAGTCATCAATGAAATTTATGGATTACATAAATTATATCAAAATATATTTCATTTTAATATTTTTAATATCATTTATTTTATTCATATATTAACAAAGAAATTTATGCATCCTAAATGTGTCATATTTTAATTTAATTATTTCATTAATAAAATAATAATTAAATTAACATGATATTGGATAAAATTTTATATTTATATATAATTTTTATACTCTATCAAATCCCATTTATAAAACCTTATTAAAATGTTTTACATGATAAAAACAAGAGTGTGACATAATTGATTTTTTCTGAACATAATAATATAAATTCCATGAACTCACCCAAGTGGATTATAAAGGATATAACATTGGTACAAGGATTATTTTGGTCGAACCAAATTAATCTTGTGAAATTAGTATATGTGATCGTGTAATTTTTATATTAGTTATAATATTACTTTTACCATCAATTACCCAATTTACACTTAATCGTTGTTATAAATTTATTACTAAATTATTTATTTTTAATTACTAAAAATAAAATGTATCTATTTAATAAATTTGGAAATTTTAATTACAATTATTAAATCCGTTTTAAATACATAATACAAATAAATTTACTTTATTAATTAATCATTAACAGTGTATATTGAATGGGAAAATGGGTTTTTAATGTAATAACACTCAAAGGATTCATATTTTTTTAAATCCAAATTCATTGTAGAATTCATTCAAACGACCTAAATTGGATTAAATGAAAAATACATTGAATAGTTATACTTTTAAACCAACCAAATATATAATTTATCTCTACAAATATATGTGATGAAAATGTTCTTTCAATTATAATGTAATATATTTTTTCAATATTCATAAAAAAATAAATCATTGTAGGAAATAAGAAAAATTAAACAAAAGTATATTATTAAATTACTATTTAAAAGATTATGTTTTTAATAAAATATAAATTATAAAATCATAAAATATTTTATTTAAAACAATAATTCCATAAAATTTAATAAAAATACATTTTTAGAAAGACACTTATTTTACGCATAAAATTGGATTTTTTTTCTTATATTATGTCTGGAAAAAATTTATTTTAATTGTATACAATATCGTTAATATTTAAATAAATAAATAAATTTATAAATTTATATATATAATAGATTCCATCAAGAGTGATTTATTATTTTATAAACACAATTATTTTCATTTTAATTGATTTCTGAAAAATATTTTTCATTTATTTTCAAAAGGATTTTCATTCTTTTCTAATTAATTGGTCACTAAATAATAAATTATAAATACATGTGTACACCATATTTTTATAATTCCATTTATAATATTCTTTCCCATTATTCTAACTACTATGTTTTAACTGAAATAATAAAATTATTATATTTAATTGTTTATTTAATAATTATGTGGGGTATGATGTAGGTAATCGAATAGTCTTACCTTTTTTAAAACTCAAGATATTAAATTCATCCTATTTAATAATTTATTCTCTTTCAATTTGAACTCATTAATGAAAAATTGGGGTTTGAATTCTCAAAATACAATTTTTGAAATCCCAATTTCAAATAATGATTAATAAAATATAAAATTTAAAAGTTAAAATGGGAATTATGATTGTCACATGAGAGAAAACATACTATTTTTTTATATAGGAAAACATTTATATGGAAGAGAAAAAAAAATCTAATATACTAATAGGGAGTGTTATAGAAGATGATCATTGGAATTTTAACCATCACAAAGATATAAATATGTGATGGTCCAAATTACAATTGATATAAATAATCGAATAAAGCTTTTGTTTCATGAAATTTTTCATGAAGTTGATGACTGATTTTACAAAATAGATTAAGATCGTAAGGAAGGATATTAAATTGAAATGTAGAGTTTCATCCTTTAATCAATTTCCACCACAAAATCATATTTTCCTCTAAAAGATGAGTATTCGTGATGAATTATTAATTATTTCAAGAACTAGATCAATTTATAGAGAATCACATAATAAAAAATAGGTAACTATATATTTATCCTATATTGAATTATTATGAAAAAACAAAATAGCTAGGATACGATAATAAAATTCCCTACATATAATAAATATATAAGATGTAAAAGTACTTCATTCTCCAAATTTAAATAGTAATAACCCCAATTCAATATTGATCTCTCAAAAAATAACTATCCTTTAAATTACACAAAATAATCAAATATATGATTTAATCCCAATATTTAGAAGGATTTAACCACGTCAGATTTCAAGATATATTATATCATTTTTTTCCAAATGATTCCAATTGTTGATGAAGATATATACTAAAAAGTATCTTCCCTATTAATTTTCAAGATATTCTAAAATAATAATAAATAGCCCAAATACCCATATATTTTTAATGAAATCATAAATTCTAATAAATTTTAATTAATCATTTATTCCAAAAAATCCAATATTATTCATGTAAATTTGATCGTATATGGTTCCCAAAATAATGAATGTATTCTGAAATAACATTATTCAATTAATCAACAAATCATTTTCAAATAACATTTATATCAATTAGATTAACGAAATATTACCAAAATATTATTATTATTATTACGTTAAATTATTATACTAAATAATGAAAGTTATAATAATAAGGAATTCACATAGGTTAGTTGTAGACACTACACTATTGTCACTATTTGGTTGTGGGTTTGATTCCTACAGACCTACCAGATGTGGCGTGCTAACACCCATCAAACATTTTTTCCATTTTCTAAAACTATGAAACTCATATAACATTCCAAAATTATTATAAACACCACAAAAATAAAAATAAGAATTTTTATAGTCATGTTTTATCTCACACCCTTCTTTTTCCATTCCAAAAATTTATAACCTATAATTTTTTCTAAAATAAATGTCTCCAAAATTATTCACAATCACCATAAAATATCATTACATAAATCCTCAAATAAGGTATATAATCTATTGATATTATTATCAAACATAAAAATATAAACCCATGATGATATCCTTATCTCTTAATAAAACATCCTAATCTCTAATATTTTTAAAATTGGACTTCGATACCAACAATGAGGACCTAGACTTAAATATGACTTATTATAGTATTTTTGAAAAAGTATTCATATTTTAGGACAATTTTAGTATAATTATATGGAGTATTATGATAATCTATTACAATGTAAACCCATATATTATATTTGGACACATGAACTCAATACGGATTTTCCCACTAAATAAAGTATTTTCAAAATAAAAAATTACTTATTTTCATGATATATCATTAATAATTTTGTCATTAAATCATTTATGTCTTTACCAAAATTTTAATATTTGAAAAATATTTAAAACATGGGATTATCACAAAATCTCAGAAAGAGACATAATGAAAGAAACCGTTAGTACAATTCAAAATTAAAACCATTTCATTCCAATTTTTTATAAAATACATTATAATTCATAGAAATATTGTGAAGGATTCTAAGGAAATAATTACCATATCATTTCCTACATTCACCCTTAAAAAAGAAAAAATCGTATGGTCAAATTCCATCTTTGTAGTACCTAATCCATCAGAAAGCTATTATAGGGATCATCTGTCACAACTTGAGCTATAATGGGGATCAACAAATCATATCATTGAATTTAAATATTTACAGTAATAATAAAATAACAAATTAATAAGGAGAAATGTCTTTTTTAGAATCAATAAATTCCATATAAGTTAGATTGCATTCCTTTTGTGTTTTATAAAAAAATATTTTAAAATGAAACTTTAAATGAGTGTATTCAAAAGAAATTCCTATAAAAATAATCTTTTATGATAAAATTTAAAATATATTCAAATTTTATAATTATAAATTATTTTTCTATGTATATATATAATAATAATAAAAAACATAGACATAAAATACAATTATTTATATTAATAACTCTTTAGAATATTTAAAATGAGTTTTTTATTCAAAAAGTACCTTACCCTGAATCTGACTATTCAAGTCCAAAATTTACCTTCATAATTAATAACATTTGGTTATTTATTGAATTTATTAAATACCTTTTCAGATTTTATTATTATATATTATAATGTTTTAATAATTACTTAATTATGTATGTTCATGTGATATTTTTGACCAATATTCTTTACTTGAGTATAGAACGAACTTCGTGTGTTGTAAACATGCTATGTTTTCATAATTACATCATCTTCATAAAAGCATTCACTGATGAATAATCAATTTTATACATAAATTATAATTTTAAATCAAACCATTTATGTCAGTTTATAAAAAATAAACCACGTTATAATCATTGAGACAGTATGTCAAACGAAGGCATGAATAACGTTTCCATTTATCAATTTTCATTATGTAAATAAAGTAATTATAATTTTATAATTATAGAATGATAGTTAATTCATTTATTTAATACTAATAGTTTATATATAATTATATATATTCATGTGATTTAGTTCACACAACTGCACGAATGACATTATCATTTTATGCTTATAGAAAGGTAAGAACATAAATGAAATATTTTTATTTAATAATGATATATATTTCATTAATATTATATATAAACATTAATTCTATCACTATAAACTGTCTTTAGAGATTGTGGTAGAAATGGAATTATATCAATTCACGGGTTTGTGGTCCACCGTACATAAGAATGAATAATTCATTACCCATTTGATTAAATATGAAAGGTATATTGGTGATGATATTAAAATAATAACCTAGAATTATAATAATATTAATTAATTTATGATTATATAATATTTGAATTATAATTTATGGATGTGGAAGAAAAAATAAAATAGAAACACTTAATTCAAATCAGTACATCTCCATCGGACAACCACATTTGATTAACACCTTATATGGCATCCTGTCTTTTTATAACATAACTTTGATTTCATTACACGGAACTGAGGATCGTTAAGGTTTAGTGTCTAGGAAACAAGGAACATAATACATGAAAAAAACATAAAAAATTCTTCTTAAACACTTGTAAGGATTCTCCTTTAGTTCATCCTAGGTTCATTACTGCATCTCATAACCTGCGGACATACATCAAAAGAAAGGGTGAGCAGAAGGCCCAGTAAGGGAAACAAGAGAAACATTTTACTTGTGAACTTGAGATACTTCAATAAGGACATGAAAAGAACATTAAGGCATGAGAAAGAAATAATGAGGTACATCATAATAAAAAAAACATTTTTCAGAACATGAATATGTGGCTGAAACATTTAATATTTACAATTGTTTTGTTTCACCAAGGTCCATCCCCAAGGCGTCGTTAAAAATTACCAAGGTTATTCACCAAGGCGTCGTTAAAATGGTCATCTATAGAGATTAAGTCTTTACCCAATGCATTGGAGCGCTATCTGGGCGCACCCTTAAATTTTCATTTATTATCATGTGAGCCACATATATCATCATCAAACATTTCATAAATAACACATATAGCATAAAATAAATTGGTTTCAATTCATAATCATAACATTTTAAAAACTGCTTTAAAGACATGATCATTACATTACTTTAAACCCACAGAAAGGGAAAGTGGGTATCATGTATGTAAATCCCAGAATTTAAAATAGAACATTTCGATATATATGTGAATAACCCTATATAAATAAGAGCTCTGAGTATTCACTTTATAACATAAAATAATTTTGAGAAAAGAGAGGCATTTTGAGACGAAAATTCTACAGCATAACGGCTATGTTACATGGTTTTAGAAAACATTGAAAAGAGACGGAACATGGGTCGAAAATTCATAATTGACCCATAAAACAGTAGAGGGATATAATAAGAAGGATATATGGACATGGTGATGAAATTTCAAGGACATACCATTTAAAATGAAAAACATGGAAGGAAGACAAAAATGTGATTTCTCTTATAAAAAATCGACAGCCTAACGATGTCACTTAAACTTCAACAAAAATGAATTGAACAGATCAAATAGAGTATCTCATCATATGATAATAATAGATCAGTATGAAAGATATAGAGATCATACCCCAACATAATAAAAAGAAACTTGAATGATTTGACATTAAAATTGAACTTGAAAAATGAGAAGGGTGAAAGAATCACTTAAAAATTCGGCAGCCTAACGGCGTCACTTAAACATTCATAAAACGAAATGATTAGAGTAAGAGGGGATCTCTCATCATATAAACATGAAAGGGAAGTAAGAGGAATATAAATGAACATCCTCTTCACATAATAACATGGAGCATAAAAGGAATGACATAAAAGAGATTACATGAAAAGAAAGAGAGAGGTCAGATCCCTTACCTTAAAACGTGACTCTTGAAACTCAATGGTTTGGACCATGGGGGCTTGGGGGCACCTTGGGAGGACTCCTTGGTAGGTAAGGAGACCAGAACTTCGTTGGGGGAGAGTTGGTAGTGAAAACTAAAGAAGTAAATGGTGGGTATTTATAGGAAAAGTGAGGGGACAAAGCATTAATGGCCAAGGGACACCTCATTAGTGGTTTTGGCAAAACCATGGGCTTTCCCATGGTATTTTCCCATGGTATTGGCCACTTGGGACACCTCATAATTTATCTTACTATTCATAATTCGACCATATTTAATAAATACTTAATACATCATTTAATGATGTCATTAAACATCGGTAACTTAAAAACTATATTTTCACTATTCATCGAAAATTCAACTTTCTCAGAATAATCCCAAAATTTCACCTTAACCAAATATCAATGCTCTGATTTCAAAAATGAAATCCTTTTTATAAAAGTAATTTTCTAAATATTTTTAATTTAATTTTTAAATAAAAACACTATTCATAGAGAATTCATTTTTTTCCGAAAAATCCCCAAAAATTACCTTAACATAATATCGATGCTCTGAGTTCAAAAATAAAGTCCTTTTTATAAAAATAATTTTCTAATTATTTTCAATAAAATTTTTAATTAAAAAACACTATTCACCCTAAAAAACTAATACTTGACTAAAAATTTATGATACCGTTATTTACCCATTTTATTGAATCACATTACTTAATCTAGGTGTCTAAATTATATTAAAACTTTCTTTGAGTGAAATTACTAATCCATTTGGTCACATTACTAATCCTAAGCGTAAAATCACTATTCATAATTTACTATTCCTCAAAATTTATGTTGATCTTATTAGACTCCAAATTCCTTAATGAACACTTTTTTAGAAGACCATTTTTTGAAAATCATTACACATCATTAATTATTTAGGGCTTACATAAATGTTTTAAAATATCCCTTTTTCAAAAATTCATCAATAAAATATATCCTAAAATTATCCGGACAAAAGAAATTCCACAAACATCACTAAAGGAAGAGATCTCAATTTATTCACCCAAAAGGATTACACAGGGAAGCTAGGGTCTCGTCACATAGCCCCTTATAACACCGTCATAAGACCTAAGTGTAAGGTGTGCTATGGTGAGAGAATCTGAGGGAGGCTCAGATAACATTTCCCTAGTAGTAAATCTACTATCTTGAACTTCTCCCATAGGCGTTTCTGTTCAAGATTGACACACTGGAGTTCGGCTTGGGCTTGGTCCAAATCGGAGCCCACAGATGCTACCTCCTTCCCAAGCTCTGATAAGTGGGCTTCATAAGGGTCGAGTCTACTGGATGAATCCATCGACTCGTCTTTCTGTATTAACCATTAACATCTTATTAAATCATTAAGAGTAAGTTAATATACTACTCAAAAATATTGGGTCGTTGCATTCTTCCCCCATTAAGAAATTTCATCCCCAAAATTTATACTTGAGGCCTAGTCGAAAAGGTGAGGGTACTTTTGCTTCATTGTTTCCTCAGGCTCCCAAGTCGCATCTTCATATTTATGATTCATCCACAACACTTTCACAAGGTGGGTAGTCTTGTTTCGTAGGACCTTGTATCTACGGTCCAAGATCTCCACTGGTTGCTCCTCATAAGAGAGGTCATGTTCCAGTTGTACCACCTCTGGGTTCAGTACATGCGAAGGGTCAGGTATGTACTTCCTCAAGAGAGATACATAGAACACATCATGAAATTGAGCTAGGTTCTGTGGAAGTGCTAGACGATAGGCCACTACTCCTATGCGATCAAGGATTTCATAGGGGCCAATGTACCTAGGGCTGAGCTTCCCTTTCTTCCCAAACTGCATTACTCTCTTCCATGGAGAAATTCGAAAGAAGACTTTGTCACCAACACCAAACTCCAAGTCCCTTCGACGATTGTCAGCATAGCTCTTCTGCCGACTTTGAGCAGCCTTTATGTGTTGTTGGATGGCATGAACATGTTCTATCATCTCTTGCACAGGATCAGGCCCAAGAAGCTTTCTCTCACCAGTTTCATCCCAACAAGTGGGAGTTCTACATCGCTTTCAATACAGAGCTTCATAGGGTGCCATCTGAATACTCGAATGGAAGCTGTTGTTATAGGAGAACTCAACTAATGGGAGGTGTTGATCCCATCCCCATTTAAATTCCATTAAGCATAATCTCAACATGTCTTCGAGTGTTTGAATAGTCCTTTTAGATTGGCCATGAGTTTGAGGATGATAGGCCGTACTAAAATTCAATTCAGTATTCAGAGCTTGTTGAAGACTTCTCTAGAATTTTGATGTGAATCTTGGGTCACGATCAGACACAATGGATAGTGGTACCCGATGTAGCCTTACCACCTTCTTCACATATATCTTGGCAAGATGATCCAGAGAGAAATCTTCCCGAATAGAGATAAAATGGGCTGTCTTGGTGAGGCGGTCCACAATAACCCATATCGCATTATTTCCTTTGGATGTTTTCGGGAGACCAGTTACAAAGTCCATAGTGATATTATCCAACTTCCATACTGGTATGGGTAGCGGTCGTAATACCCCCTTAGGAACTTGTCGTTCTGCCTTTACTTGCTGACACACCGGGCACCTTGTAGTGTAATCAGCAATCTCCCTCTTCATTTTATCCCAACAATAATGATCATGAAGGTCTCTATACATCTTAGTGCTTCCCGGATGTATAGAGAAAGTAGAGCTATGATCTTCATCCATACGTTCTTTCTTTATCTCCGGAATAGATGGAACACATAGTCTTGTACGAAATTTTAATACACCTTCTTGATCAATATTGAAATCAGGGAACTTCCCATCTTTTACAGCCTCCAACATCTCTTGCAGCAAAGGATCTTCTTTTTGAGCCTTCTTGATCTTCTCTAGTAATGAAGGTTGAGAAATTATTTGGGATAGGGTTGATGATGTCCCTTTCCTTATAATTCCCATGTCCAGTTTTACTAGATATTTAATCAAGGGATCTCCTAGGATCCTCATTGTTGCCAGAACAACAGGATCTTTCCTGCTTAACGCATCCGCGACTTTGTTTGCTCTTCCAGGGTGATAATGAATTGAAAAATCATAGTCTTTAATAAGCTCCAACCATATCCTCTGTCTCATTTTCAATTCTTTCTGTGTGAAAATATACTTTAGACTTTGGCGGTCAGTGTATATATCACATTTCTCCCCATAAAGATAGTGCCTCCATATCTTTAGATCAAAAACAACTGCCGCCAGCTCTAGATCATGCGTAGGATAATTCTGCTCATGAATCTTCAACTGTCGAGATGCATAAGCAATTACCTTGTCATTTTGCATGAGGACGCACCCAATCCCTTTCAGAGATGCATCGCTAAAAATAACGAATCCTTCTCCGATAGAGGGTAGTGTTATCACAGGTGCAGTAACCAATCTCTTCTTCAACTCTTGGAAACTTTCCTCACATTCCTTTTTCCAGATGAACTTAACCCCTTTTCGAGTCAACTTGGTTAGTGGATTAGAAAGCTGTGAAATTGTTTTCACAAACCTCCTATAATATCCCACTAAACCAAGGAAACTATGAATCTCAGTTACTATTGTGGGTTGAGGCCACTCCTCCACAACCATTGTCTTTGGAGGGTCAACCGAGATTCCTTCATTGGTTACGATGTGCCCCAAGAAAGCCACTTGTTGTAACCAAAACTCACACTTGCTAAACTTCCCAAAGAGCCTCCCCTTCCGCAGAGTTTTCAATATAACCCATAGATGATCTTCATGCTCCTCACGACTTTTTTAATATATCAAAATATCATCAATAAAAACTACCAAAAAGTTATCAAGGTAGTCCTTAAAGACTCTATTCATCAAATCCATGAAAATAGCAGGAGCATTAGTCAAGACGAAGGGCATAACAGTAAACTCATAATGCCCATATCTTGATCGGAAGGCGGTCTTTGGAATATCTTCCTTCTTCACCCTCAGTTGATGATAAACAGATCGAAGGTCAATCTTAGAGTTGAATTGAGCCCCGCGAAGTTGGTCAAATAAATCACCAATTCTTGGAAGAGGATATCTGTTCTACACTGTGATCCCGTTCAGTTCTCTATAATCAATGCATAGACGCATTGATCTATCCTTATTCTTCACAAAGAGAACTGGTGCTCCCCATGGAGACACACTTGTTCGGATAAACCACTTCTCCAACATGTCTTGGAGTTGTTTCTTTAACTCTTCTAGCTCCACATTTTCCATTCTAGATGGAGTCTTTGATATCGGTTGAGACCCAGGTACGAGTTCAATGGAGAACTCTACCTCTCTTTCTTGGGGAGGTCTTGGTAACTCCTCAGGAAATACATCCATGTATTCATGAACAATCGGAACATCTTCTATAGGTATTCTCCCTTTTACTTCTTCATTATCACCGATTAAATACATAAAGAAAGATATAGGAGGTGCTTCTAGATAGGGATCAGTTCGGGATATCTCTCCTCGGAAGATAACTGTAGGTTGTTCATTCATGACTACTGAGATTTCCTTACTTCTGAATTTGATCTTAGCATTATACTTTGAGAGCCAGTCCATCCCTAGTATAATGTCAAATTCCATCATGGGAATGACTACTAGATTTTCCATAAGATTGTTCTCACCAAAGTAAACACTAGAGTCTCTAAATACTGTTGATGCAAGGATAATACCACTTGGAGTCTTGACTGACAACTCTACCTCTAGCAGTTCGGGGATTGATTCTATATTTCTTGCAAACTTCGAGGAAATAAAGGAATGCGTAGAACCAGAATCCAATAAAGTACTTGCTAGTTTTGAGAGGACAACAACAGTACTTGCTACCACATCGTTCGGAAATTCCACTTCAGTTGTTGTGATAGCGAAAGAACGACCTTGCTCCCTTGGCCTCTGCCGAGGTTGATGGTGATTCCCCTCCACCGCCCTCGGATTTGGACATTGGTTAGCAAATTGCCCATGTTGTCCACACTTCAAGCATGTGACTTCAGGTAGTGCCAGAACCATCTTTCCTCTGTCGTTAATGTTGGGAAGCTGAGGCTTCACCTCACTATGACAATTCCGAGCAATATGGCCTCCTCTTCCAAACTTGTAGCACTTTCCACTTCCGTTCAAGCAGTTACCCAGATGATTCATCCCACATTTATTGCATGTGGTAAGTTTCATTTTCTTTCCAGCTCTTCCCTGATCAAATGACTTCCCTAAACTGGGCTCCAACTATCTCATCTTTTCATTTGTTTTGTGAGTCCACTGTGTCTCACCAAACTCTAGCTCGACTTTCATAGCACTTTGATCTATTTCTTCATAGCTATCATAGTCTCTGTTGGCTAGATTCTTCCGCAGATGAGGTCGTAGTCAACCAAAAAATCTATCAACCTTCCCATTAGGGTCCATGACAAAGCTTGAGGTATAACGGGAAATCCTTGTGAAGTTCATCTCATAGCTTCCGATAGATTCGTTCTCCTTCTGCCTCAGCTCGAGAAACACTTTCTCTATTCTCGTTCTCATGGAACGAGGGAAATACTTGTTAAAGAAAATTACCCGAAATTCTTCCCACTCCATAGCTTCCATCTCTCCTCGTGGATTCGTGTTTCTGATCAGTTACCACCAATGATCAGCTTCTCCCTCTAGGCGGTAAACAGCAAGGGTGACTTTTTCTTGTTCTGAACAATGAAGTACAGAAAATATCTTTTCAATGGAGCTTATCCATTGTTCCACAACCAATGGGTCAGTAGATCCACTGAATGTTCTCGGTCATTGACGCATGAAGGACTCAACAGAGTGTTGTTCCTCTCGTGGTGAGGTCGGTCTCTCAGCTTGATTCAAGTTATTACTCATAACTTGAGTCAGTTGGTTCATCATTCACATGAATGTTTCCATTCCGGCTTCCATCGGAGGGCCGTCAGCACATGGTGCATTGCGGTCACCATCGGCATGGTTCCTCCTATTGCCCACCATTTTCTAAAAGAATAAAACCTTAGTAAGAAACTTATTTCATTTATGAATCATTTAACTAAGACATCATGCTTAGGCAATTACAGTTTTCTATAATTCTTTCATAATGATTCATAAAAAGCTTTTGATTAACCAGACATATCCCCCGGGAGTGTCGTAAACAAGAGTGCAGCAAGTCCCGTTATCGTACACCAGTTCCCGTTCGAGTCTAGCTCAAAGCGGTGTTTTCGGGTTTTACCCCTATGTACATCTGTGCCAGAGCCGCCTCTACCTTCTCGTATCCAGACAGGGATGTATTTGTTCGATAACCCACTTGCTCAATACATACCAAAATAACAGGAAGTTTTCCTGTATTTAACCTTTTCTATAGGGTTCTTCCTAAAGTTTTTATATCCTAATTTCCACAAATAACTAAAACATCCTTTGATACCAACTATGGAATCCCATATTTTCATAACATGACTTTCATTTCATTACACGTAACTGAGGATCGATAAGGTCTACTGTCTTGGAAACAAGGAACATAATACATGAAAAAAAACATAAAACATTATTCTTAATCACTTGTAAGGCTTATCCTTTAGTTCATCCTAGGTTCATTACTGCATCTCATAACCTGGGGACATAATCAAAAGAAAGGGTGAGCATAAGGCCCAGTAAGGGAAACAAGAGAAACATTTTACATGTGAACTTGAGATACTTCAATAAGGACATGAAAAGAACATTAAGGCATGAGAAAGAAATCATGAGGTACATCATAATAAAAATAAAATTTTTCATAACTTGAATATGTGGCTGCACCATTTAATATTGACAATCGTTTCGTTTCACAAAGGTCCATCCCCAATGTGTCGTTAAAAATTACCAAGGTTATTCACCAAGGCGTCGTTAAAATGGTCATCTCTAGAGATTAAGTCTTTACCCAATGCATTGAAGCGCTATCAGGGAGCACCCTTAAATTTGCCTTTATTATCTTGTGAGCCACATATATCATCATCAAACATTTCATAAATAACCTATATAGCATAAAATAAATGGCGTTCATTTCATAATCATAACGTTTTAAAAACTGCTTTAAAGACATGATCATTACGTTACTTTAAACCCACGGAATGGGAAAACGAGTATCATGTATGTAAATCCCAGCATTTAAAATAGAACAATTTGATATATATGTGAATACCCCTATAGAAATATGATCTTTGAGTATTCACTTTATAACATAAAATAATTTTGTGAAAAGAGAGGCATTTTGAGACGAAAATTCTACAGCATAACGACTATGTTACAAGGTTTTAGAAAACTTTGAAAAGAGAGGGAACATGGGTCGAACAATCATAATTTAACCATAAAACAGTAGAGGGATAGAATAAGAAGGATATATGGACATGGTGATGCAATTTCAAGGACATACCATTTGAAATGAAAATCATGGAAAGAAGACAGAAATTTGATTTCTCTTATGAAAATTCGGCAGCCTAACAGCGTCACTTAAACATCAACAAAAATGAATTGAACATATCAAATAGGTTCTCTCATCATATGATCATAAGATATCAGTATGATAGATATAGATATCATACCCCAACATAATAAAAAGGAACTTGAAAGATTTGACATGAAAATTGAACTTGAAAAATGAGAATGGTGAAAGAATCACTTAAAAATTCGGCAGCCTAACGGCGTCACTTAAATATTCATAAAACGAAATGATGAGAGTAAGAGGGGGTCTCTCATCATATAAACATGAAAGGGAAGTATGAGGAATATAAAAGAACATCCTCTTCACATAATAACATGGAGCATAAAAGGAATGACATAAAAGAGATTACATGAAAAGAAAGAGAGAGGTCGGATCCCTTACCTTAAAACGCGACTCTTGAAACTCAAAGGTTTGGACCTTGAGGGCTTGGGGGCACCTTGGGAGGACTACTTGGGAGGTAAGGAGACCGGAACATCGTTTGGGGAGAGTTGGGAGTGAAAACTAAAGGAGGAAAGGGTGGGTATTCATAGGGAAATTGAGGGGACAAGGCATTAATGGCCAAGGGACACCTCATTAGTGGTTTTGGAAAAACCATGGGCTTGCCAATGGTATTTTCCCATGTCATTGGCCACTTGGGATACCTCATAACTTATCTTACTATTAATAATTCGACCATATTGAATATATACTTAGTACATCATTTAATGATGTCATTAAACACACGTAACTTAAAAATTATATTTTCACTATTCATCGAAAATTCAACTTTCTCAGAGTAATCCCAAAATTTCACCTTAACCAAATATCAATGATCGGATTTCAAAAATAAAATCCATTTTATAAAAATAGTTTTCTAAATATTTTTAATTTATTTTTTAAATAAAAACACTATTCATCAAGAATCCATTTTTTTCAGAAAAATCCCCAAACATTACATTAACATAATATCGATGCTCTGAGTTCAAAAATAAAGTCCTTTTTATAAAAATAATTTTTTAATTATTTTTAATTAAATTTTTAATTAAAAAACACTATTCACCCGAAAAAAACTAATTCTTGACTAATAATTTATGAAACCGTTATTTACCCATTTTATTGAATCACATTGCTTAATCTAGTTGTTTAAATTATTTTAAAACTTTCTTTGAGTGAAATTACTAATCCATTTGGTCACATTACTAATCCTAAGCATAAAACCACTATTCATAATTTACTATTCATCAAAAATTATGTTGATCTTATTAGACTCCAAATTCCTTACTGAACACTTTTTTAGAAGACCATTTTTTTTTAAAAATCATTACACATCATTAATAATTTAGGGTTTACATAAATGTTTTAAAATATCCATTTTTCAAAAATTCATCAATAAAATATATCCTTAAATTATCCAGATAAAAGAAATTCCACAAACATCACTAAAGGAAGAGATCTAAATTTATTCACCCGAAAGGATTACACAGGGAAGGTAGGGTCTCGTCACATAGCCCCTTATAACACCAGCATAAGACCTAAGTGTAAGGTGTGTTATGGTGAGAGAATCTGAGGGAGGCTCAGATAACATTTCCCTAGTAGTAATCTCTACTAACTTGAACTTCTCCCGTAGGCGTTTCTGTTCAAGCTTGACATGCTGGACTTCGGCTTGGGCTTGGTCCAAAGCGAAGCCCACAGATGCTACCGCCTTCCCTAGCTCTGATAAGTGGGCTTCATAAGGGTCGAGTCTACTGGATGAAGCCATCGACTCCTCTTTCTGCATTAACCATTAACATCTTATTAAATCATTAAGAGTATGTTAATATACTACACAAAAATATTGGGTCGTTACACCTTATCACCTCTAAGGATGGTGTTGTTCCTAAACTAAGGACTATATAATTTGGGGAGGGATTCAATGAAGTTATCTGGGTTGATATTAAATGAAAAAAAAAGTTATCAATTTTATTATAATGATGTCAATCTGCGCCCATTAACAGGAGAGGGGAGGGGCAGTCTAGGTGATCCTAAAATTATTAAATTAATATAAATAATTTTATATTCCTTGTGTCCCTAAAATGATTTATTTTAAATATATTATGAAAATATGTATAAATCAATGAATACTAGAAAAATTAGAAAAAAATTTACTTATTAATATTTATCATTATGTTTTAATACTTATTTTATCCTCATAATTCTTACGGTGACATTATGTATATTACACATTAAAGGATTATATATTTATAATAAATTTCCAATCAACCAATAAATTATTAATTCATGAAATTTATAGAATTATTTTAAATATTTTAAATAAATTTATATTTTTTATTATTTTAATCATTTTATAAAATGTTATATATTTTAAAATATCAATAATTTTAATTTTAACATTATACATTTTTTTAATTTATAAAAATATCATACAAAAATGACATAGTAGAACCAATAATAATAAATATTTACAAGAAGGACAAATACATCTATAAAATTAATTTATGAAATAAATTATATAAATTATAATTATTTTAGTATTTTTAGTCTCAATTATTTGATTCTTACACTAATGATTCAATTACTTCATCCTCATTAAGTAACTATTTAATTTAATCAATTTCTTCAAAATATATTTATTCATTACATTGATATAGGTAAAAATTATATATTTCAAAATATTATTTATTGTTGATCATAACAATTATATAACCCCATATTTATATATTTAACTTGATTAAAATAGGATTATGAAAAATTGATTTTCATTGAATATAATAATATAAAAGTCATGTCCACACCCAGGTGGATTCCAAATGTTATAAGTTTGGTAAGATGACTATTTCTGTCAAAAAACCCATCCAATGAAATACAAATGATTGTTATGGTAATTTTATATTACTTATAATATTAGTTATACCTTTAATATCCTGATTTACCCTTAAAAATGGTCATAAAAATATATTTATAGTTACAATTTATAATGTTAAACAATAAAAGTAACCGATTTACTAAATATAAATATTCTAATTCCAATTTTTGAATCCATTTTTCATATTCTATGTAAATAAATTAAATAAATTATAAAAAAATTAACACCATTGACGAAATAAGAAAACAGATTTTTATAGTCAAAACATTAAAAACATTTAACTGTTTTTATATTAAAATTCAATGTGATATTGTTTCCAATGAAATAAATTATCTTTAATAAAAAAATATTATATAATTATACTTTAAAACTATTTAAATGTATAATTTAACACTATAAATAAATTTGAAAAAATAACAGTCTTCAATTAAAATGCATGTTTTTTTCACTATTCATCAAAAATTAATCTTATGATCAAATAACATTAATTAATTCAATTTAATTTTGATAATTCTAATTCAAATAATATTTTTATTTTTTCAAATATAACATATAAATTTTTCATAAGTACATTTAATACAAGTGTTTCATCAAATGGGAGAATAACTTCCTTTTTAGAAAAATATTTCTTGTATGTGTAAAATAGATTTGTTCTTATATAATATATTGAAAACATATGAGATGATTTATTGTAGTTTTATATAAAATATTGAATATATATATATAATTATTAGACTCCAACAAGGGTGATTTAATTACATTACAAAAAAACTTGTTCGCATTAATGTTTTTTTTAAAATGATTTTTTATATTCAAACGGGGTTTACTTCATTTATAATTAATTTTTCTATAAAAAAGAAATAATAAATACATGTTTAAACATTATTTTAATTATTTTGATAATAATATTCATTTCATTAATTCTAAAGACTATGTCGTAATGGTAACATTTAAAAATTAATATTTAATTTTTTATTTAAACAAGATGTGTTGTATCATGTACGCTGTCAAATATAATATTTCCTTTTAAAAAACATGGTACAATAAAATAGTTCCAGTAGTTCAGGTCCTATGATGGAATATATAGATATAGATGATTCTTTATAGAGAGAGTTTAATATCATGGAATATTGGAAAGATTGTTTGTTTCGCAATTCTTATAGATATATCTCAGAGATAAAAATTATTAGGGGGTATATTTTAATATCCTCTAATTTTTAGATGTTTTGAGAGTAAATTTAATCATTCAATCTTGATTTTATAATTATATAGGTGTTTTTCTTGGATTCTAGTTTATTTCAGAGATATTTTCGTATTTTTATAGGGTTATGGATGGATAACCAGTTCCATAACCAGGATTATCCTCCTCAAAACTATGTTAATAATGGAAGAAGGCATTGGTGTGGATCATGGTTAAGAAATATGGTTTATCAAAACCTAAAAAATAATCCAAAAACTATATAATAATATTCAATGTCCAAAAACATGTATGAAACATAGTTTAAAAACCCATGCGCCAAAACTGTATGGGTGCCAAAGATTTGAAGTATGACACACGGGGATTAAGCATTAGTTTTCAAATCATGTGTACATTATTGAATTATTTGAATATTTATTTTGGTGTATATTAATCATAAAAAATTCATAATTATTCTTCCAATTGATAGGAAACTTCAATCTATATAATACAAAACACTTTCAATATAAATTACCCTCCTTCAATGATATATTCTTGAAGATAAAATGATTTTGATGATTGATAGTTAAATTTTTCAATCCATGGATAACCATCATAAGAAATTTCTATATATACCTCCCTTTCCCTGAAATAAACCCTGAATATGGTACACCTTTGTAAAATCATTGTATTATGATTCAAAATAATTCTAAATTTAGGGTTTTTTTAAAGAATGTTGTAGGTCATTATCATTGAGGAAACTATATTGATCTATCTACATTTTACAAGAATTGATGGATGTAATGTGTTTTTTTGGTTTTTATCCAAATCATTAAACAATTGATATTCCTGAATATCTGTTAGGAATACTGATTGATTTAGATGGGATTTTTTCTGGGGATTCATGAGGATAAAAACTAATCATGTTTTATATGGGGAATGGATCAAGGATTGCTTTTCACTGGTTTTGGTGTTTTAAATCAGGACAATTTACTTAGGTTGTTACTATACATTTGGTGACATTGTGTCATACTATGGAATTTATTTAATATTTTTGTTAGAATAACACGTCTAGCCATGATGTATAGTGATATTTTTCTATTGATTATGTTCAAATACTAGGATAAAATATATGATTATTTTTCTCATAAGAATTATCTTCTACCATATTAAAACATATTTCATTTTTGGTCACATGTTTATGTATATAGTTATGAATAATCAAAATTATATTATATGAAAATCCTTATATGAGGTACCCTATAATTTATATTACCATGAAATTGGTTGTATTTACTTAGTACATAGAATAAGTGGATCTTTCTGATATGGATATCCCATAGAGGGTGGGGGTGCACATGACATGTTTTGGTGACAATGATAGTCATGATTGGTGGGTAGGGGCATGAAGACGATGAAAATAAACTTAATTTAGAGGAATTAAGGGAACTAAGTCCATACCTATTTACCAAATTCATATATAGGTTTCATTATCCTTGGGGCCCTATCCAATAATGGTTAAAGGGTTTGATCATCTTGGGGCTTGACCATGGATGTAGTTGGGATGTGAAGAACAAGTTAAATGATCTAAACTTATTTCTTATGATTTCTCAGATAAAGGATCCACAATCATGTGTTTATATCATTATCATTATACAAAAAAAATTAAACTAACCTTCCATCACAGAGTTGATGAATATATAGTTCGGGTTCATGGTGGATTTTCTAAGACACGATTTCATTGTATATTATAGATAATTCCATTATAGAATTACTTGTGTCATGACATAGATCTATTAAAAATATTAAAACATGTTAAATTATATTTTTTAGAATCCTACTAGTGATTAATAGACAAACTCTACGTAGTAATATCTTTCCATATAAAAACTGAATGATTAGTAATCCTTATAAGGGAAACATGTCCATATATGATATATCAGTAATATATTTTTTAAATCATAGGTGTACCATGAGAAAATTAATGCATTTTCATAGTGTATTCATTATTTATATATCTATAACTTGGATACCCTAACATCGATTGAAAAAATTTATAGACTACTATTTTTATATGTATGAATTGCGTGCCATTTTTTATTTCAATATAAAAAAAATTATCCATCCAGATATTATGATTAAAATTATTTTATCTAAATTTGGATCTTGAATATGATTATAGAGAGTACTGTCTCCACCCTGATTGTGTTCATACTATCTCTACTAGAAGAAAACCTTTTTTATGAAATGATTTTCGTGGTGTCTTTTGAAACATCAACTCATGCCCAAATGATTGGGTCATGGTCATATAATTAAATTCCCACTACATTGTGCTATATTTAATTCCATTGTTCTATAATAAACCATTAACATGGGGGTATAACTTCACTAATTTCACCTTTTCTTCTCCACTATATAATTCAAATTTTATGTTCTATGAATGATTCATCAGGGTCCAGTAAAAGATCTTTATATGAATTGAAATACATAATATCAAGATCATACTTGTCATGATGTGACACATGTAACACATTGTTTTTAGGTTTATATCATTTGTTTTGATCTAATAAATAAGCCATCATTCGGATGCACTCAATGATTTTGACCATCCCCGCAATATTCGTGTCACGACCCCCTCCCACCAAAGATGCCCCTCCTGAGCTGTCAATGGTGAAAGGGAGATAATGACCCCCGAGTCCCACCTCCAGTAGGCCCCGGGTTGGTGTCTAGCACCAAGGGTATGGGTTTTCACAAATATGGGAGGCATTACCCTTTTTATTATTTAGGATCGGGAAAAATGACATGTGAACCACCAAAAAGGGAAAAGAACAAGTTTATATAAATAAACCCAAACCAAGCCCACATGCATGTTTAAACAATTTTATAACAAGGTACAAGTACAAGGAAGCTCCAAATTATAATACCAAAGAAAACAAGAGAACAACAACTGCAACAACTCCAACTGCCCGACTAGTAGGGTCCCGCATGGCCCTGGTAGTCCTCCTAGAAACCTGAAAGTAAATGTAGGGTGAGCACACAAGTATACTCAGTAGGGAAACCTAAAGCTCTCGTGCACAAGTGGGAAGACATCCTAATGTCCCGTTAGAACATTAGAAGAAACCTAACAAGGAAAACTATCCACACAACCTCACCAGCCACACTCACCAAAACACAATCACAACTGGTAGTAGTAGTATAAGAACAAGAGCATTGGGTACCCCTCACCATTTCCCATTAGTTAGCTGAACATCCTGACGCTGTCACACTCTCCCCGCCCGCACACACCTGGGCCTAACAACCACGCATCCCGCCCGCACACACCTGGGCCTCAGAACCATGCATCCCGCCCGCACACACATGGGACTCACCACCACGTCTCCCGCCCGCACACACCTGGGCCTCACAACCACACAACCTTCCCACACACACCTGGGCCTCACAACCACAACCACATCCCCGCCCGAAGACACCTGGGCCTCATCTCGAAGATTCTTGGGAACGGTAATGGTAATAGAACTCTCGCCCGAAGACACCTGGGCCGGAAATCGAATCCTACTTGAAGATTCTTAGGTGTAAGGTCGCCTCATTCCATCACAGCCTATAAGTCTGCCCGGAGAGTCTTGGGCCTAACCACCCAAAATCAAAACCTACCCGAAGAGTCTTGGGTGTATGGTCGCCTCAAGCCATCACGGCCTAGGGAAGAAGGAGCAGGAAGGAGCTAGTAACTATGGGAAAAACACCATCTCCCGTGAAATGGGAGTGTTCGGCACTAAGTTCTCAACAAGATTTCGGTGTGATAAAACACAAAATATATAGATATATATATATAGCAACCACTCATCCCAACCTATGGCTTCTAGACAGAAAACTGAGCACGTGCCTCGGCACTGCTACCACGAAGTATGCATACAACAAACAACCCCAACCCCATTTAGGTTTTCACATATCAACAGAAATTAGCTTATTTAGTTCCTTAACTACTGGGAAACTATCCACAACCAACCACAACGATCGTTCGTAATCATATCCCTTCCATCCACAAAACAAGTTAGGGAAAAACAAGCAGCACTACAAAACCCTTTTTATCAACCAACCAATCCATTTATTGTTATTTCCATTTCCTTACCAAGTCCCATCATTCATTAACTCTTCAATTTATTATTTAAACACAACACATAGTCCGTTCACATTTAAACCCATCCCTGCAGCCCCGCTTCCAACCACCATAACCACACCACACATCGTTATCCCTTTAATACCACTTATTGCAGCCCCGCTTCCCATCACTATTAAACATTCACACCTTCCCACAACCAAGACGACCGCAGCCCCGCTGCTCACCCATTTCCAAACAACCCACAAACACCCCCAACACATGACACGTAACCAAGACAACACCCACATGTTCATTATTCCATTTTGTTTAACCGGGGTGATCACACAAGGGTTCTAGATAATAATTTAATTAGCAACTTTACGTGATTATCCAATTTACACATTCAACAAAGTTCCACTCACAAAAACAATCTAGAAAGATAGGGAAACATTTAATTGTGCAAGAAAAGGCCCCCAACGACCGTTTTTTTCAGTAGGCATAAGCCTATTCATGTCACAAAATAATATCACAGGATATAAAGTAACAGCAATCACAACATCCCAACCCCGTTATATAAGCCAGTTATTATCTTTATTAAACCGGTTCATATGTGTTTCACGTAAACAATAGAACACCCACCCCACATGATGCACAAATTAGAGAGACGAAGGTAAGATCCCTGCCTCAACAGGTTCTGGTCACAACGCTCCCCCGGATCAACGTTAGAAGACGTTCGTCGGCATCCAGGAAAAACCATATCAGGGGGAATTCAGAGAGAAAAAGCCTAAGGAAAGACAACGGATCCAAGCTCGGAAGTTCCACCTCGTTGTTAGGATTTCGTGGCCGCTGATGGATCTTAAATCGGAGCTCGAACGAAAAAGTTATGGAAGAAAGATCCTTCGAGTCTCTTGAGAGAGATCTGCTTAGAGGAGAGGGGAGGATAAGTGTGAGTTAAAAGGAGGAGGGTACTCCTTCTTTTATAGGCGTGAAAAGAAAAAGTACACGGTATGTACTTATAGTACACGGCATGTACTCGACCGTTTTCACACGGTCTCCATGCGGCCTCCAACGCGGCTCCACGGCCATTGACTGGTCAACAAATGGTTTGAAGGTAACTCATACGTGGGGAAGGACAACATAGAGTGTAATTTAGACAAACGGCGTGTACTCATTTATTGCACACGGCAAGGACACGAACTTGACATGGCACACGGCTGGCGACTGGTCAACACACGGTAACGCATACGCGGGGAGGGACTACACGACGTGTAGTACAGGACACACGGAGTGTACCTATATTCTTCATGCGGCAAAGACACGACCATCCACATGGGGTATACCCGTCAAGAGGGTACACGACGTGTACTCAAACTACACGGCGTGTAGTTTCAAAATTCTGGAAAGTGTGGGAAAAGTCCATTTTACCCTCCAGAACACTTCGTGGACTTCTTTTTGACAATGGAATGGGCCGGAGAGGTCCGGGCCATTACATCAGACACCTCTTAAAACATTCTTGTCCCCAAGAATTAAAAACCAACCCAGGGGAACCCAACAAGATACTTATTAGGGCCCTCGTTATAACAGGAACCCAACCAACAACCCTAATCATATGTGTTAGGAATTCCGTCTCCTATGTCGAGATATTATCCGCTTTAAGCGGTACTGACTCGCCTGCACGGGTTTAATCAGATACTTATTAATGTGTCTCGATTAATAATTGGGTCTTACCACTTTCATACATTAGGATTTTTCAACTCACACTAACCCCAACACCACACAACCAACACAGCGCCTGAACACGTGGGTTTGGGAAAACTCCTTCACCTATGTCGAGATATTATCCACTTTAGGCGGCACTGACTTGCCCGCACGGGTTCAATCGCATCCGCATTAATGAATCCCGATTAAGGGTCAGGTTTTCCCCCTTCCCACACATCCGGACATGTTACACATTACCAGGGAACAATGAAACAAAAGGTCTCACAAATGACAAGCCAATCATTCCATATATCAAAGGTACAAAGTACAACATCAACACAAAGCTCAGAAGAACAAGGGAAAACACAAGTCAAAACAACTCCGGGTACTGAGCGTGCATCTGGGTCTCCCGCTCCCAAGTGATCTCCTCGAGGCCTCCATTCCTCCACAACACACGAACTAAGGGAATGGTTCATCCACGGAGCACCATCTATTTACGATCCTTGATTCTGACTGGTCGTTCCTCGAAGGTCGTGTCATCTCCCATATCCAACTCTCCCCAGTCGATAACATGAGAGTCATCGAGTAAGTACTGACGAAGCTGGGAGACGTGGAAGATGTCATGAAATTTCTCAAACTGAGGTGGTAGGGACAGATGATATTCCACCTCACCGACTCGCCTCAGCACCTCAAAAGGTCCGATGAACCTAGGTGAGAGCTTTCTCCCTTTCCCAAACCTCTGCTGCCCCCATCGAGGGGAAACCTTCAAGAAAACATGGTATCCCACCTCGAACTCCAAGGGCCTCCTCTGACGATCAGCATAAGACTTCTTTCGGTCCTGATCTGCCTTCATCCTCTCACGTACAAGATGAACATTCTCTGTGGTGCTCTGCACTACCTCTGGCCCAAGAGCACTTGTCTCACTAGCCTATTCCCAGAAAATGGGTGAAATACATGGCCTTCCATACAAAACCTCAAATAGTGCCATGACAATAGTAGAGTGGAATCTATTGTTGTAGGAAAACTCTACTAAAGGCAAGTGACGTACCCATGATCCTCTGAAATCCAGAAAGCATGCTCGTAGCATGTCCTCTAACGTCTGGATAGTCCGCTCTGTCTGCCCGTCGGTCTGGGGGTGGAAAGCAGTGCTAAGGCGTAGTTGGGTGCCAAAAGCATGTTGTAACCCCCCTGACTCGTGAGGTAAACCGAGTATCCTGGTCTAAGACGATATTCCTTGGAACTCCATGAAAACGCACTACCTCGTCTACGTACCTCTATGCTAAGGTACTCACCGGGCCCGACTCCTTGATTGCTAAGAAGTGAGCCGATTTCGACAGTCGATCCACCACTATCCAGATAGTATCATAACCACCTTGAGCTCTGGGTACTCCTATGATGAAGTCCATCGAGATGTCATCCCACTTCCACTCGGGGACATCTAAAGGATGCAACAAACCACCAGGAACACAGTGTTCAGCATTCACTTGCTGACACACTAGGAACTTAGCCACAAACTACGCCACTGCCCGTTTCACCCCGGGCCACCAAAACTGATCCCTCAGGCCCCGGTACATTTATGAAACTCCTTGATGTTCCGCTAAGGCTGAGCTCTAGAACTCATGGAGAACTCCCTCACACATCGCCTCTGGGACAAACAACCTTCCATGGAAAAGCATCTGATGTCGGCTATCCTCTGACCATCCCTCTAGAGCATTCCCCGGATCGACACGATCCCACATCTCCTCTTCCTCAGAGTCCCCCCACTGAGACTCCTCCACCTACTACGACAAGGAGGATTGCACCATCATCTGGAACAAACAGCCTCTAACACCTTCTTCCCTTGCATCTAAGTGTAGGGAAACCAACTCTCCCATTTCCTTCCTAGCATCAGCGGATTCCCGAACCACTTCCTTATGTGACTTCCTGCTCAGGGCATCATCCACAACGTTTCCCTTACCTTTAGTGTAAGAGATATCGAAGTCATAGTCATGGAGAAACTCGACCCATCTCCGCTGCCGTATGTTCAGGTCATGATGGGAGAAGATATAACGCATGATATTGTGATCTGAGAAGACCACTATGCGCTCTCCAAAGAGGTAATGTCGCCACAACTTCAATGTGAACACTACTGATGCAAGCTCTAGGTCATGGGTGGAATAGTTACGCTCGTGAGGGTGCAACTACCTAGACACATAACAAATCACTACCTTCTTCTGCATCAGCACGCACCCCAGAAGAAGGCCAGAAGCATCACAAAACACTTCATACAACAACCCTTCCTCTGGAAACCTGAGTACGGGAACACTGACCAACTTCTCCTTCATCTAGTAAAAATATTTATGGCACTGCTCGCTCCACAAAAAGACCTGGTTCTTTCTAGTCAAAGATTTCAATGGAGAAACAACTCGGGAGAAGTCTGAAACAAACCTCCAATAGTAACCTGCTAACCCCAAGAAACTACGAACTGCTGCCACACTCTTGGGTGCTTCCCAAGAAACAACTACCTCCACCTTTGACGAGTCCACCGATACTCCATGCTGAGACACCACGTGCCCACAGAATTGTACTTCTTGTGTCAAGAACCAACACTTCGACAATTTCCCGTAAATCAGGTGGTGTCGAAGGACTTCCAAGACTGCCCTGAGATGCTCAACATGCTCCTCCTATGATCTTGAGTAGATTAGGATGTCATCGATAAACACAATGACGAACCGGTCCAGAAACTCTCTGAAGAAAAAGTTCATAAGTCCCATGAACACAGCTGGTACATTCATAACTCCAAACGGCATCACTACAAACACAAAGTGCCCATACCTGCACCTGAAAGCTATCTTCGAGATGTCTCTATCCTTCACCCTCAGATGATGATATCCCGATCGTAGATCAATAATAGAAAACCAACTTGCTCCCCTTAGCTGGTCGAAGAGATCATCTATCCTTGGAAAGGGGTAACTGTTCTTGACAGTTACCTGGTTTTTCCTTCGGTAGTCTATACAAAGCCTGAGACCACCATCTGCCTTCTTCACGAACAAAACTGGAGAACCCCATGGTGACATACTGGGTTGAACACAACCCTTCTACATCAGATCGTCAATCTAATTCTGCAACTCCCGCAAATCCTAAGGTGCCATCCGATAAGGGGCCATCAAAATCGGATGGGCACCGGGCTGTAAGTCAATCCCAAACTCAACGTCTCGTCGGGGGGGGGGGGGGGGTAGAGTTACAACCTCCTCAGGAAAAACATCGAGGAACTCCCCAACAACCTCTGGGACATCCATCATCTCTGAATCAGCTGGAACCACTGATAACCCTCTCAACAAGGAAAGGAGAGGCTCCACACGCCTTATTCCCGCCTGATAGCTCCTCTCTCCATCAAAACATACGCGTTGCCCATCTACGTCGGAGAACACGACTCTTCTCCGGAAGCAGTCGATAACGACACTAATAGAAAACAACCAGTCAATTCCTAGGATGACATCGTATGGCTGCATCTGTAACAGAAGAAGTTCTCCACTAGATCGATGTGGTCCCAACATCAGCCCACATCCCTGGAAAACACAAGATACGCTGGTCTGGCCCCCAACTAGTGTACTCAGTACCAGTGGTATGGAAAGTCTCTCTACGTCTATTCCCAAAACATGGGCTAGACTAGGTTCCACAATAGAGTGTGAGAATCCCGAATCGAACAAAGTACAAACAAGAGTGCTGAACAAAAAAATCGTACCTTGCACCAACTTTGGTCCTGCTGGAGCTGCCAACTCTGTTGCGTGCAACTGTCCACGCCCATCTCCTCTGCCTCTCTGATGTCGTCCACTTCCCCGACCATGCCCTAGTCAAGGTCCCCGAGGAGCACCCTGAGGTCGGCCTCCTCCCGCAATGTCTTCCCTCGGAGGAGCATGGTCCTTCTGCTGCTGCAAGGGCCTCGCCAGCAACTGGTGCTGCGGCGGTGGGCGCAAAACGTGCCCACCTCCACTGTACGGAGCTCGGGTCGGGCACCGACTCTGAACGTCCCCTAAACCTCCAAAAGAAAAAAAAAATCAGTCCTGGGCTCGTGAAAAAGGGACGAGGACCCGAAGATCAGAGGTGGAACTGCTGGGGCATGCTCCCCACTGGCCTGAACCTAGAAGGTCCTGTCGCAGGAGACCTGCTGCTTACTGCCTTCCCCTTCGACGAACCTTGCTAAAACACCTCATGCGGTGCACCTCCCAATGAGTGCATCCTCCCTACGACCTCTACCTTCTTCTGCACTGCCAAGTAAGTCGTAAGGGTAAAGGGGGTGACAACATAATGGAGCGAAGGATGAAGCACCTCCTCCAAACGTCTCGCCCGAGATTCCTCATCCGGAAAGAGATCCCGAGAAAAGTGCATGATATCTTTGAACTTGATCCCTAGCTCTCATACCAACATACTCCCCTTCTGAAGGGAGGGTAACTCATGCCACTTCTCTTCCTTGATCATGGAAGAAAGGAATTCCTCTCGGAATTCCTTCTCAAAGTCAGCCCATGGAACCTCTGCCTCTATCCTCTCTCCGAGGTAGAGCGTCCACCACTATCGCACCGCACCTCTCAGCTGACTGACTGCTAGGGGAACCCATTACTCCCTCGGAGCACAGATTAAGGTGAAAGCGATCCCTACCTCCTCAAGCCAACCCTATGTCTCCTTAGCTGAAGTACTACCCTCGTACTTCTTGAGGGTCTGTCGCTGGAAGGAACGAAGAGTCTTCTACCACTGGCTATCTTCCTCCTCTCGGTCAATCCTCAACTAATCGACCTCCTGGATCTGCTAGGCATCGGCCGTCTGAGCCACTCGAGGACGACGTCCATGTGCCATAGTTGTACGGTAAACAAGGATCACCTAAGCCGAAGTAGTAAGGAAATTTCTCAAAGTTTTAATTATCATTTTATTTCAATTTCATTCCCAGAACACCCAAATCAAGTAAAACACAAATATGATGATGCATGTACCTTCCCTAGGGTATATACCATGCAATCAATGTAGTCTCACTTGGTCGTTCGGTAGGCTTAGAGTCCTTGCATCGTATCACGGGGGGTCCCTAAAATCCCGTGTCCTAGCCAGTCTTCCCTAGCCTATGTCACACACCAAGATTAACTAACACTGTTACCCTACCATCCCATGCAATCCTCACTATGCCTAACTCTAGACTCCATCCTATCTCTAAACCATCACCTTTGATACCATTCTTTCATGACCCCTCCCACCAAACATGCCCCTCCTGAGCTGGAAATGGTGAAAGGGAGATAATGACCCCCGAGTCCCGCCTCCAGTAGGCCCCCGGGTTGGAGACTAGCACCAAGGGTATGAGTTTTCATAAATATGGGAGGCATTACCCTTTTTATTATTTAGGATCGGAAAAAAGGACAAGTCAACCACTAAAAAGGGAAAAGAACAAGTGTATATAAATAAACCCAAACCAAGACCACATGCATGTTTAAAAAATTTTATAACAAGGTACAATTACAAGGAAGCTCAAAAGTACAATACCAATGAAAACAAGAGAACAAAAACTGCACTAACTCCAACTGCCTGACTAGTAGGGTCGTGTACGGCCCAGGTAGTCCTCCTGGAATCCTGAAAGAAAACATAGGGTGAGCATGCAAGTATACTCAGTAGGGAAACCTAATGCTCTCGTGCACAAGTGGGAAGACATCCTAATGTCCCGTGAGAACAACAGAAGAAACCAAACAAGGAAAACTATCCACCAAACCTCACCATCCACACTCACCAAAACAGAATCACAACCGGTAGTAGTAGTATAAGAACAAGAACATTGGGTACCCCGCCCGCACACACCTAGGCCTCACAACCACGCATCCCGCCCGCACACACCTGGGCCTCACAACCACGCGTCCCGCCTGTACACACCTTGGCCTCACCACCATGTATCCCGCCCGCACACACCTGGGACTCAAAACCGCAGATCCCGCCTGCACACACCTGGGCCTCACAACCACAACCACATCCCTGACCGAAGGTACCTGGGCCTCATCCCGAATATTCTTGGGAATAGTAATGGTAATAGAACTCTCGCCCGAAGACACCTGGGCCTGAAATCGAAACATACGTGAAGAGTCTTAGGTGTAAGGTCACCTCAAGAAATCACAACCTATAAGTCTGCCCGAAGAGTCTTGGGCCTAACCACCCCAAATCGAAACCTACCCGAAGAGTCTTGGGTGTAAGGTCGCCTCAATCCATCACATCCTAGGGGAGAAGGAGCAGGAAGGAGGAAGTAACTATGGGAAAAACACCCTCTCCCATGAAATGGGAGTGTTCGACACTAAGTGCTCAACAAGGGTGTGGTGCGATAAAACACAAAAGATATATATATATATATATATATATATATATAGCAACCACTCAGCCCAACCTATGGCTTCTAAACATAATCCTAAGCACGTGCCTTGGCACTGCTACCACGAAGTATGCACTCAACAAACAACCCCATCCCCATTTAGGTTTTCACATATCAACAGAAATTATCTTATTTAGTTCCTTAAGTACTGGGAAACTATCCACAACCAACCACAATGATCGTTCGTAATCATATCCCTGCCATCCACAAAAAAAGTTAGAGAAACAAAAGCAGCACAACAAAACCCTTCTTATCAACCAACCAACCCATTGATTATTATTTTTGTTTCCTTACCAAGCCCCAATATTCATTAACTCTTCCATTTATTATTTAGACACAACCCATAGTCCGTTCACATTTAAACCCATCCCTGTAGCCCCGCTGCCAACCACCATAACCACACCACACATCGTTATCCCTTTAATACAACTTATTGCAGCCCCGCTGCCCATCACTATTAAACATTCACACCTTCCCACAACCAAGCCGACCTCAGCCCTACTGCTCACCCATTTCACAACAACCCATAAAACACCCCAAACACATTCCACGTAACCAATCCAACACCCACATGTTCATTATTCCATTTTGTTTAACTGGGGTGATCACACAAGGGTTCCAGATTTTCATTTATTCAGCCAACTTTACGTGATTATCCAATTTCCACATTAAAAGAAGTTCCACTCACAAAAACGGTCTAGAAAGATATGGCAACATTTAATTGTGCAAGAAAAGGCCCCCAACGACCGTTATTTTCAGTAGTCATATTCCTATTCATGTCACAACATAATATCACAGGATATAAAGTAACATCAATCACAACTTCCCAACCTTGTTATATAAGCCATTTATTATCTTTATTAAACCTGTTCAGAAGTGTTTCACATAAAAAATAGAACAACCACCCCACTTGATGCACAAATTAGAGAGATGAAGGTAAGATCCCTACCTCAACAGGTTCTGGTCACAACACTCCCCCGGATCAACTTTAGAAGACGTTCGTCGGTGTCTCGGCAAAACCTCATCGGGTGGAAGTCGGAGAGAAAAAGCCGAACGAAAGACAATGGATCTAGGATCGGATGTTCCGCCTTGTCGTTATGATCTCGTGGCCGCTGACGGATCATAAATCGGAGCTCGAACGAAAAAGTTATGGAAGAAAGAGCCTTCGAGTCTCTTGAGAGAGCTCTGCTCAGAGGAGAGGGGAGGAGAGGTGTGAGTTGAAAGGAGGAGGGGACCCCTCCTTTTATAGGCGTGAAAAGAAAAAGTACACGGCGTGCACCTATAGTACACGACGTGTACTCGGCCGTTTTCACACGGTCTCCATGCAGCCTCCAATGTGGCTCTGCGGCCGTTGACTGGTCAACACACGGTTTGAAGGTAACACATATGCGGGGAAGGACTACACGACGTGTAGTTTAGACACACAGAATGTACTCATATGTTGCACACGGCAAGGAAACGGCCTTCACACGGCACACGGCTGATGACTGGTCAACACATGATAACGCGTATGCGGGGAGGGACTACACGGCGTGTAGTACTGGACACACGGCGTGTACCTATCTTCTACACGTGCCAAAGACATGGCCATCCACACATGGTAAACCCGGCAAGAGGGTACACAACGTGTACTCAAACTACATGGCGTGTAGTTTCAAAATTCTGGAATGTGTAGGAAAAGTCCATTTTACCCTCCAGAACACTTCGTGGCCTTCTTTTTGACAAAGTAGTGGGCCAGAGAGGTCCGGACCATTACAATTCAGGTCTAACATTCAACAATTTTTCATTCATCGATGGTTCAATAATTGTTACACATGATCAAAACCAAATCACCCTTTATAATTTCTATGAATCATCACCTCCGATCAACATATAAATTCTTCATCCTCTAAGCTATCACAAAACACCACGAATCAATAACAACAAAATAGAGGTATCGTATAAATAATCATTATAATAATAGGGTTTTCACCTTCATTATAGATATATAAAATTGAAAAATAAGTTTCATTAAATCAGGCTTCAAATGGGAAAAAATGTATTGTTAATTGATTTTTTTTTTCATAAACAAATTTTGTTATGGTAAGATGATCGTATCATGTTCAACTGATATCCAATCATGGATTTTATTAATATATTATGAAAAAATAATTAATTCATTCTGAATATCCATTAGTATGAGAATGATAGTCCAAACAACACTTCATCTGGGACCCATGGCCTTTATTATGATTTTCCAAAATCACACCATAAACAAAATCCATGAGGAGACTCTATGATCATAAAAATACCAAGATGTCACACTAACTTTCACAAATATAGTTTTACACATTAATAATCTAATTAAATTTATTAATTCAGAGTGGAATGATAAATCATCATTAAATAGTAAAACACAATCCAATTTATATTTCAGAATCGTGGTGTCCCATATAACCACATAATAACTAATCAGTATTATATCACACAATAATAGAAATACTCTAAGTGGATGATACAATCATATAATTCAATAATGAACAACCATGATCTTCTAATAGTTAATATTATGAGGTATAAATCCTCTAATGTTTTTTCATACAATGAATCTAGATTTTTTTTTGATATCATGATACATAATCCTAGATCCCAGGGAGCATAACCCATTATGTCATATGAGGATCTCTCATCACTATTTCATTATTATATTTAGGCACCACTACACTATCAACAATTTATATCATATAATGCACATCTTATCTATATTCTAAAACCGGTTCATTCCCCATTTAACTATTTACATATAACTATAATACATGGATTCAATTCAATCTGGTTTTATCAAATATTCTATTAAATAATATGTGGTGAATAAGTGGAACCAGTTCATCAACAATATATTCCCATATGTATGTATCACCAAAATCATCAAGCAAACACACAAAATTCAACTTTACTTCTGATGATCACTCTCCAACTATTAGTGACTTGCTATTAATATCAACTTATTTAAAATTATCTTTTATTAGTTTATAATCCATATAGATGTCAAACATCTAAACAACTCAACCGAATTCCATTGGGGATGATTTATGAATTATTAGGAGAGAATAAACTGTATGAAATTGATGATTAGTCAAATGAGAAATATATCACATTAAATATTTTTCCCCACATTTTTGTGATTTATCCATCATAAATAATTATATGTATTTAATATGGTAGTTCCACTCTTAGGTTCATAGTTTATGATACACGTATATGACTACATGATCCCTCAAAAAAATATCCAAAATAAAAACAATAATATGTTTGTAAAACTTCTAAAAAATCCATTTTAATGTAGATATAAGATCAGAAAATACGTAAATTATATCTTACACACTTTGTAATATTCCATTAATTTTTTATTGCATTATATTATTTTTTATTTCATGACATGTATATTCAAATATGGTTATAAACGAGAGATTTTTATGATGAACCACATATAATAACCAGTTAATCTAAGTAAATATATGAATCTTGAACACATTCATAGGTACATCCAATTAGATAACCACATAAAACATCATTGGAGTAGAATATATTCCTATCTAAAAAACTAAATTCTATAAGAACATTCTATCATTGATACAAACACAACAATCAAAATCAAGGTATAATGTTAGTGTACTCAAATTATACTAAATTAATTTTAAAATTATAGACCATATCATTATAAACACCATCATTGTATCAAAATATGAAAAATGAAAACGTAGAGAAATTTGTATTGGTACGGGTGATAATTCCTTTTAATTAGATTTATTGTCATCTATAGACAATTTAATAAACCAAATAAATCATAAGATACATATTAAACCCATATCTAATTCTAATATCTATCTATGGTATGTCCAATTTTCTATTCCAAAGTTTATTGTATCCAAATTAAAGGAAAATATTGGATAAGCATCATGATTCACATAAAATACAATTAATATCATCAATAAATGGTAAAAATGCCGATATTTTATCAAGAATTGACATACTTTCGATTTATCCATTATTAACAAAATTTTACTATCCAATTCATTGAACAAAAGTCTCTATCAATCTAATGAGATGATATATAGTAATAAAAAACAATTACTATTACATACATAGGACAAAACATTAGTTTTTTTATCACATCGAGAGATATACAGTAAGGACGATTTAATATAGGTAGTTCAAAATGTATTTGTTCAATGAAAAAATTGATTTGACTATCAAGAAGAGGACCTGAGATGTTATTTAGAAAATTACCTGGATAAAGATCCAAAATTTGAGGAAGATATGACGATGTTAATTCTTCAACTAAAATATAAATTTAACTCTATATATTCTCTTTAATAAATTTATTATATACTTGTTCTAATACAAAAAAAATTCTTCTAAATTCAATTCTCCATTAATGATATATTTCTATCTCTTATAAGTGGTAATGAATACTCATCTACTATAACAATTTATATGACCTTAGTAACATATTAACCAATCTATAAGGAAGGATAAATAAAAATTTGTTCTGTAGTGATTTATGAATTCCAACTAATGTCCCAAACAAAAAACTAATACAGGTCAATCTAAAAATATTATTAGGCGATTAAACTCTATTACAATGGTTGTATCGAGATAATTAAACTGAGTAAATAATATAACCAACAATCCTAAAGCCAAAAAAGTTCTTAATATTTAATGGAATGTTAAGAATTTATAAAAAATAAAATAGCAAACATGGTGATTCATTCATGACCATACCATAAATAAGAAATAGTTCCTCCCAAATATCTGTTGGGAACTAGTCCACTATATTATTATTTCGTTTATCACACTACTGACCTTGGGTTATTCATTTTTGAATATATAGGGTCACTTAAATATTTTTACTCTATATATATAACTGGTGTTCTCTATAGTTACCAAATAATGACTTTTCTAAGAACATATGCGATTGAAATAGTTAAAAGAGGTAAAAAACATATTTTTCGAAATCAATGAAGTTCCCTGATCATTTTCATGCATGTTATACTATATGTCCATGTTCATCAATATTAATTACAAATGATAGTACCTCCTCCAAATATTTACCTGAATATACATAAAACTCATCAGTATTATATCATAATTCAATAAAACACAAACGAATTGATATTTCAAAATCTTGGGGTCCTATATAACCACATAATAACTCATCAGTATTATATCCAGCTTTAATATAAATACTCTTAGTGGATGATACAATCTAATAATTCAATAATGAACAAATCTGATTTATAATAGTTAATATAATGAGTTATGAATCCACAAATGTTTTTTCAAACAAAGAATCTAGAATTTTTTTGATATCATGATATATAATCCTAGATCCCAGGTAGCATAACCCATTATGTCATATGAGGATCTCTCATCACTATTTAGTTATTATATTTAGGCACCACTACACTATCATCAATTTATATCATATAATCCACATCTAATCTATATTCTAAAACTGGTTCATTCCCCATTAAACTATTTCCACATTACTATAATCCATGGATTCAATTCAAGCTAGTTTTATCAACTATTCTATTAAATAAAATGTGGTGAATATGGGGAACCCGTTCATCAACAATATATTCTCATATTCACGCATCACCAAAATCATCAAGAAAACAAACAAAATAACTCTTTAATTCTGATCATCACTCTCCAACTATTTGTGAATTGCTATTAATATCAACTTATTTAAAATTATCTTTTATTAGTTTATAAGCCATCTAGATGTCAAACATCTAAACAACTCAACTGAATTCCATTGGTGATGATTTATGAATTATTGTGAGAGAATTAACTGTATGAAATTGATGATTAGTCAAATGAGAAATATATCAGATTAAATATTTTTTCTCCAACGTTTCTGTGATTTATCCATCATAACTAACTATATATATTTAATATGGTAGTTCCACTCTTAGGTTCATAGTTTATGATAAATGTATATGACTACATGATCCCTCAAAAAAAATATCCAAAATAAAAACAATAATATGTTTGTAAAACTTCTAATAAAATTCCATTTTAATGTAGATATAAGATCAGAAAATATGTAAATTATATCATACATACTTGTAATATTCCATTAAATTTTTATTGAATTATATCATTTTTGATTTCATGACATGTATAGTTAAATATGATTATAAACGAGAGATTTTTATGATGAACCACATATAATAACCAGTTAATCTGAGTAAATATATGAATCTTGAACACATTCATAGGTACATCCAATTAGATGACCACTTACAACATCATTGGATTAGCATACATTCCTATCTCAAAAACTAAATTCTAAAAGAACATTCTATCATTGATACAAACACAACAATCAAAATCAAGGTATAATGTCAGTGTACTCAAATTATACTAAATTAATTTTAAAATTATAGACCATATAATTATAAAAATCATGATTGTATAAAAATATCAAAAATGAAAACGTAGAGAAATTTGTATTGGTAAGGGTGATTATTCCTTTTAATTAGATTTATTGTCATGTATAGACAATTTAATAAACCAAATAAATCATAAGATACATATTAAACCCATATCTAATTCTAATATCTATCTATGGTATGTCCACTTATCTATTCCAAAGTTTATTGTATCCAAATTAAAGGAAAATATTGGATAAGCATCATGATCCACATAAAATACAATTAATATCATCAATAAATGGTAAAAATGCCGATATTTTATCATGAATTGACAAACTTTCGATTTATCCATTATTAACAAAATTTTACTATCCAATTCATTGAACAAAAGACTCTATCAATCTAATGAGATGATATGTAGTAATAAAAAACAATTACAATTACATACATAGGATAAAACATTAGTTTTTTCATCACATCAGGTGATATACAGTAAGGACGATTTAATATAGGCAGTTAAAAATGTATTTGTTCAATGAAAAAATTGATTTGACTATCTAGAAGAGGACCAGAGATGTTATTTAGAAAATTACCTGGGTAAAAATCTAAAATGTGAGGAAGATATGATGATGTTAATTCTTGAACTAAAATATAAATTTAACTCCATACATTCTCTTTAATAAATTTATTATATACTTGTTCTAATACAAAAAAAATCATCTAAATTCAATTCTACATTAATGATATAATTATATCTCTTATAAGTGGTAATGAATACTCATCTACTATAACAATTTATATGAACTTAGTAACATATTAACCAATCTATAATGAAGGATAAATAAAAATTTGTTCTGTAGAGATTTATGAATTCCCACTAATTTCCCAAACAAAAAACTAATACAGGTCAATCTGAAAATCTTATTAGGTGAGAAAACTCTTTTACAATGGTTGTATCGAGATAATTAAACTGAGTAAATAATATAACCAACAATCCTAACGCCAAAAAAGTTCATAATATTTAATGCAATGTTAAGAATTTATAACAAATAAAATATCAAACATGGTGAATCATTCATGACCATACCATGAATAAGAAATAGTTCCTCCCAAACATCAGTTGGGAACTAGTCCACTATATTATTATTTCTTTTATCACACTACTGACCGTGGGTTATTCATTTGTGAATATCCAGGGTCACTTAAAAATTTTTACTCTATATATATAACTGTTGTTCTCTACAGTTACCAAATAATGACTTTTCTAAGAACATATGCGACTGAAATAGTTAAAAGAGGTAAAAAACATATTTTTCAACATCAATGAAGTTCCCTGATAATTTTCATGCATGTTATACTATATGTCCATGTTCATCAACATTAATTACAAATGATAGTACCTCCTCCAAATATTTAATATGGTAGTTCCACTCTTTGCGTCATAGTTTATGATACACGTATATGACTACATGATCAATCAAAAAAATATCCAAAATAAAAACAATAATAATTTTGAAAAACTTCCAAACAAATTCCATTTTTAATGTAGATATAAGACTAGAAAATATGAAAATTATATCATATACTCTTTGTAATATTCCATTAATTTTTTATTACATTATAACATTTTTGATTTCATGATATGTATAGTCAAATAGGATTATAAACGGGAGTTTTTCATGATGAACCACATATAATAACCAGTTAATCTGAGTAAATATATGAATCTTGAACACATTCATAGGTACATCCAATTAGATAACCACTTACACCATCATTGTATTAGCATATATTCATATCAAAAAAAATTAATTCCAAACGAACATTATATCATTGATATAAACACAACAATCAAAATCAAGGTACAATGTCAGTGTACTCAAATTATACTAAATTAATTTTAAAATTATAAACCATATCATTATAAACACCATGATTGTATCAAAATATCAAAAATGAAAACGCATATAAATTTGTATTGGTTAGGATGAATGTTCCTTTTAATTAGATTCATTGTCATTTAGGGACCATTAAATAAACCAAATAAATCCTATGATACATATTAAACCCATATCTAATGCTAAAATCTATCTATGGTATGTCCACTTATCTAATAAAATGTTTTTTATATCCAAATTAGAGGAAAATATTGGATAAGCATCATGATCCACCTAAAATACCATTGAAATCATCAATAAATGGTAAAAATGCATATATTTTATCATGAATTGACATACTATTGATTTATCTATTATTAACAAATGTGTAATACCCTTCTTCTTTGATCAAAAGACTCTATCAATCTAATGAGATGATATCTAGTAATAAAAAACCATTACCATTACATAAAAAGGTTAAAACATTAGTTTTTTCATCACATTGGGTGATATACAGTAATGATGATTTAATATAGGCAGTCCAAAATGTATTTGTTCAATGAAAAAATTTATTTGACTATCAAGAGGTGGACCTAAGATCATTTTTAGAAAATTACGGCATTCTTTATGATTTTCCAAAATCACAACATAAAATAATCCATGGGGAGATTCTATGATCAAAAAAATTCCTGGATGTCACACTATCTTTGACACATATAGTTTTATGAATTAATAAACTAATTAGATTTATTGATTTAGAATGGAATGATAAATCATCATAATCCAATAAAAAACAATACAATTGATATTTCAGAATCTTGGTGTCCTATATAACCACATAATAACTCATCTGTATTATATCACAGTTTTATAGAAATACTCTAAGTGGATGATACAACCTAATAATTCAATAATGAACAACCACGATGTTCTAATAGTTAATATAATGAGTTTTTAATCCTATAATGTTTTTTCATACAAAGAATCTAGAATTTTTTTTTGTTATCATGATACATAATCTTAAATACCAGGGATTATAACACATTATGTAATATGAGGATCTGTCATCTCAATTTCGTTATTATATTTGGGCACCACTACACTATCATCAATTTATATCATATAATCCACATCTAATCTATATTCTAAAACTGGTTCATTCCCCATTAAACTATTTCCACATAACTATAATCCACGGATTCAACTCAATCTGGTTTTATCAAATATTCTACTAAATAAAATTTCATGAATAAGGGGAACCAGTTCATCAACAATATAGTCTCATATTCATGCGTCGCCAAAATCATCAAGAAAACACAAAAAAATCCACTTTACTTATGATGATCACTCTCCAACTATTGGTGACTTCCTATTAATATCAACTTCCTTAAAATTATCTTTTATTGTATTATAGTCCATCATGATGTCAAACACTTAAAAAACTCAACCAAATTCCATTGGTGATGATTTAGGAATTCTTGTGAGTGAATAAAATGTATGAACATGACGATTAGTCAAATGAGAAATATATCACATTAACTATTTTTCACCAACATTTCTGAGATTTAACCATCATAACTAACTATATATATATTTAATATGGTATTTCCACTCTTGGGGTCTTAGTTTATGATACATGTATATGACTACATGATCCATCAAAAAAAATCCAAAATATAAACAATAATAATTTTCGAAAACTACCAAACAAATTCCATTTTAATGTATATATAAGATCAGAGAATATGTAAATTATATCTTACACTCTTTGTAATATTCCATTAATTTTATTATTACATTATAACAATTTTTATTTCATGAAGTGTATAATCAAATATGATTATAAACGAGAGATTTTCATGATGAAACACATATAATAACTAGTTAATATGAGTTAATATATGAATCTTGAACACATTCATAGGTATATCCAATTAGATAACCTCTTACACCATCATTGGATTAGCATATATTCCTATCTCAAAAACTAAATTCCACAAGAATATTACATCATTGATACAAACACAACAATCAAAATCAAGGTATAATGTTAGTGTACTCAAATTATACTAAATTAGTTTTAAAATTATAGACCATATCATTATAAACACCATGATTGTATCAAAATATCAAAAATGAAAATGTAGATAAATTTGTATTGGAAAGGGTGAATGTTCCTTTTAATTAGATTCCTTGTCATTTATGGACCATTAAATAAACCAAATTAATCATAAGATACATATTAAACCCATATCTAATGATAAAATCTATCAATGGTATATCCACATATCTAATACAATGTTTTTTGTATCCAAACTAGAAGAAAATATTGGATAAGCATCATGATCCACCTAAAATACCATTGGAATCATCAACAAATGGTAAAAATGTATATATTTTATCATGAATTGACATACATTCGATTTATCCATTATTTACAAAAGTTTAATATCCTTATTCTTTGAACAAAAAACTCTGTCAATCTAATAAAATGATATCTAGTAATAAAAAACCACTACCATTACATACAGAGGATAAAACATTAGTTTTTTCTTCACATTTGTTGATATACAGTAAGGATGATTTAATATAGGCAGTTAAAAATGTATTTGTTCAATGAAAAAATTTATTTAAAAATCAAGAGGTGGACCTGAGATGTTATTTAGAAAATTACATACTTCTTTATGATTTTCCAAAATTACATCATAAAAAAAATATGTGTGGAGATTCTATGATATTAAAAATCCCAGGATGTTTCACTACCTTTCACACATATAGTTTTATAAATTAATAAACTAATTAGATTTATTGATTTAGAATGGAATGATAAATAATCACAATTCAATAAAACACAAACTAATTGATATTTCAGAATCTTGGTGTCCTATATAACCACAAAATAACTCATCAATATTATATCACGCTTTAATATAAATACTCTTAGTGGATGATACAATCTAATAATTCAATATTGAACAACCCTGATCTTATAATAGTTAATATAATGAGTTATGAATCTACTAATGTTTTTTCTTACAAATAATCTAGATTTTATTTGATATCATGATATATAATCCTAGATCCCAGGGAGAATAACCCATTATGTCATATGAGGATCTCTCATCACTATTTCGTTATTATATTTAGGCACCACTACACTATCATCAATTTATATCATATAATCCACATCTAATCTATATTCTAAAACTAGTTCATTCCCCATTAAACTATTTCCACATAACTATAATCCATGGATTCAATTCAAGCTGGTTTTATCAATTATTCTATTAAATAAAATGTGGTGAATAAGGGGAAGTCTTTCATCAACAATATATTCTCATATTCATGCATCACCAAAATCATCAAGAAAACACACAAAATTACACTTTACTTCTGATCATCACTCTCCAACTATTGCTGACTTTCTATTAATATCAACTTATTTAAAATTATCTTTTATTAGTTTATAATACATCTAGATGTCAAACATCTAAACAACTCAACCGAATTCCATTTTTGATGATTTATGAATTATTGTGAGAGAATAAACTGTATGAAATTGATGATTAGTCAAATGAGAAATATATCAAATTAAATATTTTTTCTCCAACATTTCTGTGATTTATCCATCATAACAAACTATATATATTTAATATGGTAGTTCCACTCTTAGGTTCATAGTTTATGATACACGTATATGACTACATGATCCCTCAAAAAAATCAAAAATAAAAACAGTAATATGTTTGTAAAACTTCTAAAAAAATTCCATTTTAATGTAGATATAATATAAGAAAATATGTAAATTATATCATACACACTTTGTAATATTCCATTAATTATTTATTGTATTATATCATTTTTGATTTCATTACATGTATAGTAAAATATGATTATAAACAAGAGATTTTTATGATGAACCACATATAATAACCAGTTAATCTGAGTAAATATATGAATCTTGTACACATTCATAGGTACATCCAATTAGATAACCACTTACAACATCATTGGATTAGCATATATTCCTATCTCAAAAACTAAATTCTATAAGAACATTATATCATTGATACAAACACAACAATCAAAATCAATGTATAATGTCAGTGTACTCAAATTATACTAAATTAATTTTAAAATTATAGACCATATCATTATAAACATCATGATTGCATCAGAATATTAAAAATGAAAACGTAGAGAAATTTGTATTGGTAAGGGTGATTATTCCTTTTAATTAGATTTATTGTCATGTATAGACAATTGGATAAACCAAATAAATCATAAGATACATATTAAACCCATATCTAATTCTAATATCTATCTATGGTATGTACACTTATCTATTCTAATGTTTATTGTATCCAAATTAAATGAAAATATTGGATAATCATCATGATCCACATACAATACAATTAATATCATCAATAAATGGTAAAAATGCCGATATTTTATCATGAATTGACATACTTTCGATTTATCCATTATTAACAAAATTTTACTATCCAATTCATTGAACAAAAGTCTCTATCAATCTAATGAGATGATATATAGTAATAAAAACCAATTACTATTACATAAACAAGATAAAATATTAGTTTTTTCATCACATCGGGTGATATATAGTAAGGACGATTTAATATAGGCAGTTCAAAATGTATTTGTTCAATGAAAAAATTGATTTGACTATCAAGAAGAGGACCTGAGATGTTATTTAGAAAATTACCTGGATAAACATCCAAAATGTGAGGAAGATATGATGATGTAAATTCTTGAACTAAAATATAAATTTAACTCTATACATTCTCTTTAATAAATTTATTATATACATGTTCTAATACAAAAAAAAAATCTTCTATATTCAATTCTCCATTAATGATATATTTCTATCTCTTATAAGTGGTAATGAATACTCATCTACTATAACAATTTATATGACCATAGTAACATATTAACCAATCTATAATGAAGGATAAATAAAAATTTGTTCTTTAATGATTTATGAATTCCCACTAATGTCTCAAACAAAAAACTAATACAGGTCAATCTGAAAATCTTATTAGGTGAGAAAACTCTATTACAATGGTTGTATCGAGATAATTAAACTTAGTAAATAATAAAACCAACAACCCTAAAGCCAAAAAATTTCTAAATATTTAATGGAATGTTAATAATTTATAAAAAATTAAATATCAAACATGGTGATTCATTCATGACCATTCCATGAATAAGAAATAGTTCCTCCCAAACATCAGTTGGGAACTAGTCCACTATATTATTATTTCGTTTATCACACTACTGACCTTGGGTATTTCATTTGTGAATATCTAGGGTCGCTTAAATATTTTTACTCTATATATATAACTGGTGTTCTCTACAGTTACCAAATAATTAATTTTCTATGAACCTATGCGATTGAAATAGTTAAAAGAGGTGAAAAACATATTTTTCAACATCAATGAAGTTCCCTTATCATTTTTATGCATGTTATACTATATGTCCATGTTCATCAACATTAATTACAAATGATAGTACCTCCTCCAAATATTTACCTGAATATACATTAAACTACCCTTATTATCTCATACCATCCTAGTGGATGTCATATGACTTCTTCTTATCATTATTATAAATGGATCCCATAATACCCCTTGTTTTTCTATTAATTTTCCACTACTAAAAGGAATGATGGATAATTGTTTATACTCCTCTAGTACCATATAAATCATCATTTCCATTGGAGAACATCATTATATAATTTTAGATAAAAATTCCATTATTGGATCCTATTCTTGTGTTGAATGCTATTATAAATACCACATGTATTTTTTCCTTATTCCTTAAAATAGAGTAAAAAATAAATCTTATTAGTAAAATAAGTAGTATAGAAATACAGTAACACCAATCCATTTTGGATATCCATAAACACATATATGTGTTATATAATTAGAGTTTTATATAAGGGAACCTTAAATAAATGTCCCTCCAATGCATCTCAATATCAAATCTCCTAGTTTTTAGCGTAGTTCATGATGCACCATTTTCTAGTTGATGGTAATTGTAGCATATAAACTTCCAGTTTCACTTTTCATTTTAATTGTTTCTCTATTAGATTATTTATTATCATGTCGATAAAAATCAAATATTCTTTATCCATGGGGATTCATGAAACCTGGAATTATAGGTATTTCTAAGGAGGAAAACCCCAATATAATTATACCATCGTCAAATAATCTTACATTACATAAACAAACACTAGTCAGGAGACTCTAGTATAATGTTATTACACTTCCTAGACTACTGTAAATTCTACAAGGTTATTTTTATATGTATCCTCAAACACATTTACTATAACTACAGGAGAATAATCCTATAAAAGAACATTTTATATAACTTCACTAGGTTTCCACACAAGTTGTTTTTAAAGTATAAATATATTAATCATAAAAAAAATTAACCATATCGAAAAACATAACTAATTACACAACTCAATAAATTAATAGGATCCTACATAAAATCCATTTCATAATGACTCATCCAAAGACGATACTTCCCTCTATAATAGAAAACTCCTAAAATACTCCCATGTATTTTGTACTAATAGGTTAATCACATTAAAATATTTATATATAACATGGAATTACTTATTCATGCTAAAAAAATTAAATATCAACTGTGAAAAAATTGGATATATTAGACATGGATTATATCTGGCACACAATTCTCATAACTAAAATCAATCCTATGCAATTACATGAATGTTATGTCTGGAATCATTATTACTCGGGATTATGGCACACAACCAATTCCCATATAGTCAACTACAAAATAGTCATCATAACAGTAATTAAATATTAATAGAATAAATGATATAATCAATTACATCCCCAGTAATAGAATGATCCTTACACTTGAGAAAGTCAGGAACAGGCATCGAACTGTTCCCCATGTAATATAAATCTTTCCCCATTATAGAATATAAATAAATAAATTAAAAATTATAATGAATAATAATCAATTTGATTCAACATCGTAACACCCAAACCCAAATCAATAATCCTGATGAATATTTCATCAAGACCTCTAATATGACTCCATATAGAAAAGAGAATGTTGGTTAGTTTTGAGATCCAAAATTGTTCAATAGAGATATTATTCAATAAATATATATACATAAATCAGAAATATATCAATATATAAAAATTAGTAACCAGAAATAAAATTCTACAGGTAACAATAATATATATTAGGTATCAAATGGCATGTAGGTCATATATTATAGTTCAACTGATCCAAAATTTAGTAGATAAATTCAACGTAGGTTGAAAATTATAAAATAAATCCCAAATTCATAAATCATGATACTATGAAGGAATTTCATCAATTTCCCATGTTCTACAAGCTCAACATGCAAACATAAGGCATATTTCATTTTTATGATCCCTAACCATAAATTTCATATAGTCGCCAAGATGTTCTATAAGGACCCAACCATAAACATTACATTTTATGGAATTAATTAAATAATTCACATTGAGGATATTTTCAGGTTTATAGTTTTGTAGAATTAGTCCATAACTTTTTACATTACATCTCAAATATTACATTGTAGACACTTCTACTCAGTATCCATTTTCTTCATAAAACATAAACACTAAAAAAGAGTCATGTCTAGTTCTATATTTTAGACAACATTACTTGTCCTTGATCCCGTCCTTGAACCTATTATTCAATATATACTGTGAGAAATATTTCAAAAAAAGAAACATGGGATGAGCATAAAAATCTCAGTAAGTGATAAATAAATATTGAAAAATAATTGTTTTTAAAAACAACTAGTAAACCTTGAATACATGTTCATAAGTAATACATTTAATCATTATGATATAGTAAATAATCTTCCCTAAATAAAAGATCATTGACTACCCTTTTGTAACCAAGATATTACCATAAAAACCATATAAATAACACATTACATATAATGGTAAGATGGGACATAAATATACATAAATGGAAAAACTATACAGTCTACTTCCACACAAATCGCTAAATTGAATAGCCATACATCCGACTTCTATACCCAATGATTTAGAGGTTATATTGTATCCATCCATTCTAGTCTATCATGAAAACACCCATCATTTGGTTTTTCATTTAACCACGTATTAGTTGTCCACGTACCATTATAACATCATAACACAAAAAATATTGAAAATATAAATATTTCACTAATAACATGTCATTTTCAATAAAAAAATAATTTCAAGATATTGAAACAATAAATAAATTTTAAAAACCATTTTCAATACCAAAACACCCAATAATAGAATAAGGGGTTTCTTTTTCATTTAAAAACATTAAGGATTATAGATGAAGCCAACAAATGATTACAGCTGCGTAGAGGTCATCGTCATCTCAAACGATTAAAATATTCATTTTTGATTTTAGTAAAAGGCTTCTTTGAAAAAATATAACATTTGTATGAAATGAATATTCAATGGTATTCATACACTGTATAAAAGGAAGTCGTGTATAAAACAAAATATGCCTCAATGAATGTAGATTGAGACAGAGACCCTTACCTCGTGTCCAAAATGACCCGTTCTTTATTTAATTTATTGAATAATAAACTTATGTTAATTTCTACATGATTAATAACATTTTCATGTTTATTTTTCCTTTTATATCGCTTATTTCATTTCTATAATAATTAGTTAATTATTTGAGTTCATATCGGACATTTTACCGATGTTTGGAACTTGAGTTAAAAGTTAACTTGTTGTAATTATAAACAATCCATTGGGTCAAAAGTCCACTATCTTCAGAATGATATTCATGATTTAGTTATCATATATTACATATATATCATATGTATCCAATAAATATAGGTACTTATAAGAGTATATAACATTTGGAGATAAGATATGAAATGGAATGCACCATTCATGGATACGGTAAGCTATATGTATGCTTGAACACTACATTCATTTCTATTTCTTACTTTAATGGAATGAAAACATAATTATATATAGGTATATAATAATTCTAGTATAATATCATATATAATTTCATTACCTCTATCCATTATACTTGCCATGTATGGAATGAATGAGTCATATCACATTGATGGGGGCGATATTATGCACTTCCTAAAATGAAATTATTGTGTTTACCCACTATGGAAACCATAAAAGTATGATATAAATGAAAAATACAGAGCCATGGGGACAATATAAATATAATCTATATAATATATAAATATAGTTCCATCATAATGCCCAACATTTTAGGTGGTTGGAGATATTTTAACAATCATCGTTTCATGAAGCAGTAGTTTGAGGTCCAAAGAAACGATATGTTCGTATCTATTAGATGATGGTATGTGGAAGTGTAGTTTGAATCATTATGAACCTGGTTCTTATTCTTGAGGTATGGGTTTCTTATTTTCCATTATCTTTAAGTTTTTTTGAGAAAATAAGAAAAATTGTGGAAAATACCAATATTTTTGGGTACACACCTTGTACTTTTCCACACGCCGTGTACTTTGGCCCTGTGGGATGAGTATACAGGGAATGAAGGCATGTCACCGAAGAAGGGTGTAAAAACTGACTACACTCTGTGTAAATAGTATATATGCATTGTGTAATTAGTCAGTATGTGAATAGTAAGGTGGTGGATGTAGATGCTAGCAGAATGGTAGTACACGCCGTGTCCTCATAAATACATGTCGTGTAATCATGTCGACATATGAACAATGTGGCAGTGAAAAGTAATAGAGAGGGGAACCACTAAAAATTAAAATTACATGTCGTGTACTTGAGAATAAATGTGTGTGTTTGTGTTTTTTGTTAGAAAGCACCAGTAGACAATTCTTTTACCAGAGGAACTGAAGAATGCCAGGAGGCCACTAGAGAGAAGTCCAGCATTGGAAGAGCTCCCAACTGAACATTGGGACTTGGATTCCTTAGCGAACGGTCATAGTTGGACCGTGCGGGTGAGTTATTCTCTCTTCTTGAACTTGTTTTCCAAATTTTTTCCTTAGTGGATGTTATTTGGGTTTTAATGGGTTATCATTCTTCCCATATCTACATTGTTCTCTGACATTTTGGGAGGCGTTGTTCGTGTATATCGATCAGTGGAGATCAATGTAGGTGGTCTCGTGTTTATTTACAACTATTGAGTGATTTTTGTGTACTATTGTGCCATGATCCCATGTTCTGGGTGTCATGTGGCTGATTCCTTAGCTGATAATATATCTTGAATTTCATAGATAATCTAATTATAAATTTAATCTGTTGTTTGGGATCTCTGCTTGTATCCAAGGCCACCACGTGGGTGCGATTCCCTTATTTAGGTGTCTGTCAAGGATACTCGTGGTTATTCCGTGATTATAAGCATGTGTTTAGTTTTCTAGAGGGAAAACATATATTCTATTTTTGGTTTCAATGTTGGGCTCGACCTAGTTACATGATTTCTTATGTTATGCTTGAAGGCAGTGTTTTAAATCACATGAGGGCAAGTTTCTGTTTAGCCTGAGGGTAGAGTCTGTTAGAATGAGGGTAACTTTTCTTATGTCTGTGGGCAGTAGCTTCCATTCTTGAGAGAAGTACTTGTTATTCCTATAAGGCCCCAGCCTTAAACCTTACTTAATCTTGAGTTATTACAAGACTACACATTGAGTATCTTTTCAGGTTTAGAGTTTTAGAGAATTAGATCATGAAACTTGCATTACAATTCTCATTTAAACAATGTGGTTACATAAAAGACAGTATTCATTCTTCCCTTCAACGGAAAAATATTGAAAATAAAACATGGATTCTTTCTTGACATATCTTTGACACTATCATCACATCATGTACCTTTCCCTTGACCTGTGAAAAACATTTCAAAAACTTGGGATGAGCATAAAAAGCTCGGTAAGGGTTTTAAAAATATGGAAAGGAAACATTAGTTCATATATACATAAGAATGAAATCATACTTTACCCATAAAACATACGCACTTTAACATACCTCATCAAACCATGAATAAATCATAGAAATCATAAGACATAAAGGTAACTTGAGGCATTCATAACATTCTTACATAGGGAGTAACCCTCTTGGTTACGTTTGAAATACCCATCACAGTATATTCCCTAAATCTCATCGGAGAAACCTTAACGTTTCACTCCTTCGCGTTACCCAATGCATTGGAGAGCTATATCGGGCTCACCCACCCTTAGTTTATCACGGAACCACCCGTCTTCATAATAATGCCCATGAACCTCAACATAATCATATCACATTAAACATGCATAAAGGAAACATAACATTTCCACCATTCAATCACAAGATATCAATACAACACATTGATATAAAAACATTATGAAAACCATTTTCAATACCAAAATAAATTTAAATTAAAACATGGTATTTATTTTTCTTTTAAGAAGAAGGTATGGCATGTAGAGGAAGTCGAAACTCAAATAACGGTCACGACGACGGAGAAGTCATTTTCGCCGCATACGTACGACAAAAACATTCCCTTTTTTCGTTTAGTAAACGCTTCGTATAAAAAGTTTCCTTTTGAATAAACGTAACATTAAAAGGGGTTTATACACCATATAAAATAAGGTTGTGTATAAAACAATATATGTCTCAGTGAAAGGAGATTGCGACGAAGTCCCTTACAAAGACGATATCCTTGGTTTAAGGATAAATCAATTACATAATTATGTGTGACAAACGAATACACCAAATATAAGTGGATATTAAGTGTAAAGTAATCAAAGGTCATTCACACATATTCAAAGTATGACATATTCAATAACTACATGTTGAACCCTAAGAAATCGAAATTGGGTTAAGAAGTTCCCTGGACAGCCTAACGGCGTTACATCAAAATGAGTTGATGAGAGATAAAAAGTGTATCCCATCACTTGGACATAAAATTTACATCAATAAGGATATATGAGAACATATCCCAACAAAACAATATGTAAATTAAAATACCCCAAAAAATAAGTCTTTTTAAAAAAGAGGAGGGTGAAAGGTTCCCTTACTGACTTGGGTATCTTTCAAAACATACACCCCATGAAAGAAGGACAATAAATCATTGATGTAAATACTCATAAACAAAAGTATATTAAAAAAAGAGTAAAATAATGGGTATTACATACACCACTCAAAGGAAATTGTGGCAAATGTAGCATAAATCTCACAGGAATAAAAGTGAGATGAAAAATCCCTTACAAAAACTCGGAAGCCTAACGGCGCCACATAAAACTTACAAAAATGGATTGATGAGATAAAAAAGGGTGTCTCATCATATTAACTTAAAGTTTATAGAAATAGGAATATATAAAGAAAATCCCCCAACATAACAAAGAGGAGCTTAAAAGAAGTGACATAAAGGAGAGTACTTAAAAAGAAAGAGAGAGGTTAGATCTCTTACAAAAATTCGGCAGCCTAACGGCGCCACTCAAAACATCCAAAATGGATTGATGAGAGAGAATAGGGTCTCTCATAATATGAACATAAAAATTACAGTAATAGTAATATAAAATAACATCCCAATCAAAAGAAAGATGATCTTAAAAGGAATGGCATAAAAGAGTGTACTTAAAAAGAAAGAGAGGAGTAGGATCCCTTACCTCAAGTCCAACTTGTCTTGTTCGTTTCTTTATATTCCTGAGTAATAAACTTTGGTAAATTAATAATTGCCTAAGTATCTCCATTAGATATTATTATTCAGTTCATATCACATATTATAATGTTATAATAATTATTTAATAATGTTAGTTCATATCAGATGTTTTTGTCGATGTTTGGTACATGAGTCAAAAATGAACTAGTTTGAAAAAAGATTTCACATATAGTTATAAGTAAATAATTTCCAGAATAGTATTAATGATTAAAATATCATATATATCCAGTAAATATTAATTTCATACTATTCCATATCATTTGGAGATAAAAAACAAAAAGCACGTTTCATGGAGATGGTAGGCCGTACGTACGCTTGAACGCTACTTTCATTTTTTGTCATATTAATGGAATTAAAACAAAATGAGATATATATATCTATGTTATAATTCCATAATTATATCCATAATTTTTATGTAATATAATACATATATATCCATTATATATATGTACTTATAATGTTACATAACATTTTGAGATAAGAAATGAAATGTACCGTTCATGGAGACGGTAAGCCGTACGTACGCATGAACGCTACTTCCATTTCTATTTCATATTTAATGTAATTAAAACAAAATGATAAATAATAGTATTTTAATTCCATTATGGTATCATATATAATATTATTAAATATATCCTTTATACGTACCACATATGGTATTAACGAATCAAATCACTTTGAGGGGGCGGTAGTCCGCACTTCCTTAAATGAAGATATTGCGTTTACCCATAATGGAAACCATAAAGGTATGCCCAAAATGAAAAATACAAAAGCTTAAGAAAAACATAAAAATATTATATATCACATATAAATATAGTGTCATCTTAATGTCCACCTTTTAATGTGTTAAAAGAATGTTGAACAATCATCGTTTCGGGAGGCCGAAATTCGCCATCCACGGAAACAGTATGTTCTTTAACCATTAGATATAGGTGTGTGAAAGTGTAGCTCGAATCCTTCATATAACAACATCCTTGTATATTGATTATACTGGATTTTTTACAAAAGAAATGAATAAAAAGAGTTTAGGGGGTTGGGGAACCAAAATAAAACAAAAGGACTCAAGTGAAGAAATTACCGTAAAATCGGGTAACTCCATTTTGTTTGAGCTCAAAGGCTTCCTTGGGAAGACTTATGCCCAATGTGACGCTTCAAGGAGTAAGAGAGGGAAGTGGAGAGACAAAATGGGCAGAGGTTTGCCGAGCAAAAGACTTTGGGAGTGTGGGTAATGAGGTAGAGGTGGGGGCCTTTTATAAGAGGAGAGGAGGGGCACTCTTGGAAGGTAAAGAAAAGTCACATTATTTTAAAATGCTATTCGGATTTAAGAGGTCCCACATTGATGTGTTTTGAGGATAAGGTGATAAGGGTTAGAAATAAACTCATCCAATATGTTTTGGACATGTTTAGGTCTCATATATTACATTATCTTTCCATTTTCTTTAAATCGTTAAATAATGAGGTCCTCGCTACATCATCATGATGTCATACATAATTTAATTTATTTAATGTCTAAAAAATTTAAAACAAATTCTATGATGTAGGAAATATTTTTATCTTTTCAATGAATATTTATAGTAAAAAGCATGACTTTTATAACCCTATGTAAAAATTGTTTTAGTAAAACATTTCATGTTTGTGTCATTTTTACTTTATCATTAAATAAAAAGATATTTATGTCATTTTCCAACCAAAGTGGCTCCATGGGGTCCCCAAGTTGACCCATGGATTTTATTTGTCGGAAATTACACATCCAATGAGGGTAGGACATGTGTCTAGGTAATTTCATTTTATTAAAACATTATTCTTAACATAAACTACACTTATTACCTCTAATCGCGATTAAAAACTTAATAAATTACTATTCACCAAAAAATTATTTTTATCCCATTGAACCAAATTTTACTTCTTAATGACAACCATGTATGTAGGATTTTTTAAATTCAAAACACAAATATGGCAAAATTTCATTTAAACAGAAAAATCAGTTTTATAAGTACCACTTAGTGGTTTCACTATTCATCAAAAATTGAAGTTATTCCGAAAAATCCCAAAAAATCACCCCAAGCTATATTTGATAGTCCAAATTCAAAAATGAAGTCTATTTTACAAAATTAAAAACATACAAGTCACCTTAATTAATTTAATAAATAATTCCCGCTGTCAGATCAAATAGCCTGTTTTTATGAAACAATAAGTATCAAAAGATTGACAGTAGTTTAAGTCTGATTAAAAAGTGAAATTAATTCCAACGACCACTATTGGATTTAATGGTAAAAATATATTATAATTTCACTTTAAAACCAATTCAAATGATAATCCAATCATATAAATAAATTAGATTAAAAAGAGGTTTTGAATTAAAATACAACATTTTACACTATTCATTTAAAAAAATGATCTTTATCGGAAAGATACCAAAAATTTGCAAAAAGTAAATTATGATGTCCCAATTTGTAAGAATAGTTTTATTTGGTCCAATAGAATGTATAAGAGTGAACAAAACTATATTTAATGACGGTTCTCCATCAAAAGGCGATAAGTGAACCTTTAGTGAAAAACAGGGCATATACGCCTAAAATTGAATTCTTTCCGTATTTTAAGCCTTTATCTTTTATTGGATAAATGTAAAAACATTTAAAAACATATATAATAAGATTTTAGGTATTTCTATCAATTCCCTCCAATACAACGGCTACATGTTAACTAGCATTTAAAATAATATTATTTTATTATTAGAGTGCAACGTAAGATTCCCAAGAAACTCGTTGTTGCGTGTTGGGTACGCCATCGAGCATAGCTTCCCCTTTAAAGTCATATTAATAATTTATTCACAAATATGGATAAATATGAAAATGTCATATTCTTTATTTACTTGGGGTGTTACATCCTTCCCCCCTTTTGGGAATTGCGTCCTCGCAATTTTTAAAATTGAGCTTGGAAACATCCTTGAATGTCCCACATTGGAACAAGAGTCGGTAAAACAATCACTTTAAAATAAAGAATGATAAGTACAAATGTCACCTGAGTAAACCCATACTAGGATTCCATGTAGAAAAATGTGGACATGGAGGAGAAAACATAGGGTCATGTTCTTATGGAGAGTGATAGAAAACATGTTTAGGAGAAAGTTAACAATAAGAAAATCACAAACTTGTGATGGGTTAAACGGTGTTGGGTTCCTCGGTAGGAAAAGTTAATAGAAAAAAAATTTTCATGAAGTTACTTTTTATCGAGGAATTTATTTTTGAGCTTAAATAAAACATAAGGAATCATACTTAATTGTCATGTTGACTTCCAACTTTTACTAGATTCCTTAATCAAACTCATATTTTTTCAAAAGACGAGTATTTATGGAGACTTGATCTCATTAAGAGTACTATAATAAACTTCTAGAGAATCACCTAATCCACCAAAGAGAACTATATACTTCCCATTTCTTTAGGCTTTAACCAAAACCAAAACCAAAAGGTTAGTACAAGGTCAGATAATCCAGAAAAGGATAACCCTTTAAAAAGAAAATCTATGCTTAATCTCCAAAATTTGTCCAACAAAACCCAATGTTCAACGTGGACCATTCGATAACCAATTTTTCCATAAAATTATTCAATGTAAACCAATATAAGATTGAAACCAAAATATTTGAAGGATTTAGTCACATTGCCTTCCAAGTTAAATAGTAACATTTATCTCCAAACAACATTAGTTGCTCCTAAAGTCTCATATAGAAAAGTAATTAACCTAATCACATATCCTCCATGATAGGTTAATCATTTTCATAAATAACCCAAAATCAACTTAATCTTAATTCATAAAATCATCTAACTAAAAAGAATCGGTCAATCTAACCAGGGACTTCACGTAGTCCATTGGTAGGCGATAAATACCAGTTGTACTTTAGTTGTGGGTTCGATTCCCACAGCTTTGTTCGATGCGACGGGATGTCACACGGTCTACGTGTTGTCCTTTTTCCAAAACTATATAATTCTCAAATAATTACCCAAAAGAGATAAAATCATCAAAAATGATCATAACATATTTTAACCACAAGTTTATCTCGTGCCTTTCATTTTCCAGCATATCATATAATAACCCATAATTACCCCAAATGTAAGGATCATATAAACTCTAATTGGTACCTTTATAATTATTATCTGATCTTCCACATCGATTGGTCATCTCGTAGATGATGCATTATAGAACATACCAAGGTTCAAGTGGTTGATCATGACTCCTTGATAGTTGGTTTAGAACAACCATGAGTTTCCTCATTGAATCACCCATTTTATCCAGTATCTTAATCATAGAACCCCCACAGGTTCCTTCAAACCTATTGTCTCTTTGGTTCCTGCTAGATCCATCCATTCACTAAAAATAGAAATGTCCGTGTGAGTATATCAACAAAACCATCATGTTCTAATGAGGAAGGTAAACACTAAGATATACTTACTCATTCACTTTATCTAAAACTAGGACTCTTTCTGAAATCATATACATTATGGTACTGTCACTTATTCTTAGAGAATAACCTAACCTCTAAAGTTATCTAAACTGACCTTTGATACCAACTATAAGGCCCCAGCCTTAAAACATACTTAATCTTGAGTTATTACAAGATTACACATTGAGGATATTTTCAGGTTTAGAGTTTTAGAGAATTAGATCATGAAACTTGAATTAAATTTCACATTTAAACAAAATGGTTACATAAAAGACAATTTTCATTATTCCCTTCAACAGAAACATATTGAAAATAAAACATGGATTCTTTCTTGAAACATCCTTGACACAATCATCACATCATGTACCTTTCCCTTGACCTATGAAAAACATTTCAAAAACTTGGGATGAGCATAAAAAGCTCAGTAAGGGTTATAAAAATATGGAAAGGAAACTTGAGTTCATATATACATAAGAATGAAATCATATTTTACCCATAAAACATATGCACTTTCACATACCTCATAAAAACATGAATAAATCATAGAAATTATAAGACATAAAGGTAACTTGAGGCATTCATAACATTTTTACGTAGGGAGTAACCCTCTTGGTTACGTTTGGAATACCCATCACAGTATATTCCCTAAATCTCTTCGGAGAAACCTTAATGTTTCACTCCTTCGCGTTACCCAATGCATTGGAGAGCTATATCGGGCTCACCCACCCTTAGTTTATCACGGAACCACCCGTCTTCATAATAATTCCCATGAACCTCAACATAATCATATCACATAAAACATGCATAAAGGAAACATAACATTTCCACCATTCAATCACAAGATATCAATACAACACATTGATATAAAAACATTACGAAAACCATTTTCAATACCAAAATAAATTTAAATTAAAACATGTTATTTATTTTTCTTTTAAAAAGAAGGTATAGCTTGTAGAGGAAGCCGAAACTCAAATAACGGTCACGACGACGGAGAAGTCATTGTCGCCGCATACGTACGACAAAAACATTCCCTTTTGTCGTTTAGTAAACACTTCGTATAAAAAGTTTCCTTTTGAATAAACATAAAATTAAAATGGGTTTATACCCCATATAAAATAAGGTTCTGTATAAAACAAAATATGTCTCAATGAAAGGAGATTGCGACGAAGTCCCTTACAAAGACGATATCCTTGGTTTAAGGATAAATCAATTACATAATTATGTCTGAAAAACGAATACACCACATATAAGTGGATATTAAGTGTAAAATAATCAAAGGTCATTCACACATATTAAAAGGATGACATATTCAATAACTACATGTTGAACCCAAAGAAATCGAAATTGGGTTAAGAAGTTCCCTTGACAGCCTAACGGCGTCACATCAAAATGAGTTGATGAGAGATAAAAAGTGTATCACATCACATGGACATAAAATTTACATCAATAAGGATATATGAGAACCTATCCCAACATAACAATATGTAAATTAAAATCCCCAACAAAAGAAGTCTTTTTAAAAAAGAGGAGGGTGAAAGGTTCCCTTACCGACTTAGGTATCTTTCAAAACATACACCCCATGAAAGAAGGACAATAAATCATTTATGTAAATACTCATAAACGAAATTATATTACACAAAGAGTAGAATAATGGGCAGTACATACACCACTCAATGGAAATTGTGGCAAATGTAGCAGAAATCTCACAGGAATAAAAGTGAGATGAAAAATCACTTACGAAAACTCGGCAGCCTAACAGCGCCACATAAAACTTACAAAAATGGATTGATGAGATGAAATAGGGTATCTCATAATATTAACATAAAGTTTATAGAAAGTTGAATATTTAAATAACATCCCCCAAAATAACAAAGTGGAGATTAAAAGAAGTGACATAATGGAGAGTACTTAAAAAGAAAGATAGAGGTTAGATCTTTTACGAAAATTCCGCACCCTAACGGCGCCACTCAAAACTTCCAAAATGGATTCATGAGAGAGAATATGTTCTCTAATAATATGAACATAAAAATTACATTAAGATTAATATAAAATAACATACCAATCACAAGAAATATGAGCTTAAAAGGAATGGCATAAAACAGTGTACTTAAAAAGAAAGAGAGGAGTAGGATCCCTTACCTCAAGTCCAACTTGTCTTGTTCGTTTCTTTATATTCCTGAATACTAAACATTGGTCAATTAATAATTTACTAAGTAACTCCTTTAGATATTATTATTCAGTTCATATCACATATTATAATGTTATAATAAATATTTAATAATGTTAGTTCATATCAGACGTTTTTGCAGATGTTTGGTACATGAGTGAAAAAATGAACTTTTTTGAAAAAAGATTGCCCATGTAGTTATAAGTAAATAATTTCCAGAATAGTATTAATGATTAAAATATCATATATATCCAGTAAATATTAATTTAATACAATTCCATATCATTTGGAGATAAAAAACAAAAAGCACCGTTCATGGAGACGGTAGGCCATACGTACGCATTAACGCTACTTTCATTTTTTGTCATATTAATGGAATTAAAACAAAATGAGAGAGATATATATATATGTTATAATTCCAGAATTATATCCATATTTTTGATGTAATATATTACATATATATCCATTATATATATGTACTTATAATGTTACATAACATTTTGAGATAAGAAATGAAATGTACAGTTCATGGAGACGGTAAGCCGTACGTACGCATGAACGCTACTTCCATTTCTATTTCATATTTAATGGAATTAAAACATAATGATACATAATAGTATTTTAATTCCATTATGGTATCATATATAATATTATTAAATATATCCTTTATACGTACCACATATGGTATTAACGAATCAAATCACTTTGAGGGGGCGGTAGTCCGCACTTCCTTAAATGAAGATATCACGTTTACCCATATTGGAAACCATAAAGGTATGCCCAAATTGAAAAATACAGAAGCATAATGAAAACATAAACATATTATATACCACATATAAATATAGTGTCATCTTAATTTCCACCTTTTAAGGTGTGAAAAGAATGTTGAACAATCATCGTTTCGGGAGGCCGAAATTCGCCATCCACGGAAACAGTATGTTCTTTAACCATTAGATGTAGGTGTGTGAATGTGTAGCTCGAATCCTTCTTATAAAAACATCCTAGTATATTTATGATACTGGATTTGTTACAAAATAAATCAATAAAAAGAGTTTAGGGGGTTGGAGAAGTAAAATAAAACAAAAGGACTCAAGTGAAGACATTACCTTAAAATCGGGTAACTCCCTTTGGTTTGAGCTCAAAGACTTCCTTGGGAAGACTTATGCCCAAAGTGAGGCTTCAAGGATTAAGAGAGGGAAGCGTAGAGACAAAATGGGAAGAGGTTGGCCGAGCCAAAGGCTTTGGGAGTGTGGGTTAGGAGGTAGAGGTTGGGGCCTTTTATAAGAGGAGAGGAGGGGCACTCTTGCAAGGTAAAGAAAAGTCACTTTATTTTAAAATGGTATTAGTATTTAATAGGTCCCACATTGATGTTTTTCGAGTATAAGGTGATAAGGGTTCGAATTACACTCATCCAATAGGTTTTGGACACGTGTAGGGCTCAGATATAACATTATCTTTCCATTTTATTTAAATCGTTAAATAATGAGGTCATCGCTGCATCATCATGATGTCATCGATAATTTCATTTATATAATGTCTAAAAATTATGAAGAAAATACTATGATCTAGGAAATCGTTTTATCTTTTCAATGAATATTTATAGTCAAAAACATGACTTGTATAACCCCATGTAAAAATTGTTTTAGCAAAACATATCATGTTTGTGTCATTTTTACTTTAACATTAAATAAAAAGATATTTATGTCATTTTCCAACCAAAGTGGCTCCATGGGGTCCCCAAGTTGACCCATGGATTGTCTTGGTCGTCTATTACACATCCAATGAGGGTAGTACATGTGTCTAGGTCATTTCATTTTATTAAAACATTATTCTTACCATAAACTACACTAATTAACTCTAACCGCGATTAAAAACTTAATAAATTACTATTCACCAAAAAAAATTATTTTTATCCCATTGAACCACATTTTACTTCTTAATTAAAACCATTTATGTCAGATTTTTGAAATTAAAAACACAAAGTTGGAAAAATATCATTTAAACAGAAAAATCAGTTTTATAATTACCACTTAGTGGTTTCACTGTTCATCAAAAATTGATGTTTTTCAGAAAAATCCCAAAAATTCACCCTAATCTATATTTGATATTCAGAATTAAAAAATGAAGTCTACTTTTAAAAATTTAAAACATATAAGTCACATTAATTAATTTAATAATAAATTCCCGATGTCAGATCAAATAGCGTGTTTTTATGAAACAATAAGTATCAAAAGATTGACACTAGTTTAAGTCTAATTTCAAATTGAAATTAATTCCAACGACCAATATTGGATTTAATGGTAAAAATATATTCTAATTTCAATTTAAAACCAATTCAAAAGATAATCTAATCATATAAATAAATTAGATTAAAAAGAGGTTTTGAATTAAAATACAACATTTTACACTATTCATTTAAAAAAATGAACTTTATCGGAATGATACCAAAAATTTACACAAAGTAAATTTTGATGTCCCAATTATTAAGAAGAGTTTTATTTGGTCCAATAGAAAGTATAAGAGTGAACAAAACTATATTTAATGACGGTTTGCCATCAAAAGGCGATAAGTGAACCTTTAGTGAAAACCAAGGCATATACGCCTAAAATTGAATTTTTTCCGTATTTTAAGCCTTTATCTTTTATTGGATAAATTTAAAAACATTTAGAAACATATATAATCATATTTTAGTTATTTATATCAATTCCCGCCAATACAACAACTACATGTTAACTACCATTTAAAATAATATTATTTTATTATTAGAGTGCAATGTAAGATTCCCATGAAACTCGTTGGTGCGTGTTGGGTACGCCATCGAGCATAGCGTCCCTTTTAAAGTCATATTAATACTTTATTCACAAATATGGATAAACATTAAAATGTCATATTCTTTATATACCTGGGTGTTAAAATGCCTGTGGGAATTCACTTGCTGGTTTCAATTCTTTTTACCTACAGGTAAGTATTTTCATGTCTGAGGATAATTTTTACATTGCATATTCACTATGGTGATTTCTTAGGTTGTATCTGCCAAGATAAAGCACAATCTTGGAATAGTTAAATTATTATTAAAATGGAAATGTAATTTATAGGATAGTTACATTTGAGAACATTATAGTTTACTTATTTACATTATTGCACGCTGTAATTTCCCATTTTCACTAACAGTTAGGCACGGACCTTTCGTGGTTGCCTACTGGGATTTATTTCTCACACCCTATTTGGGTCATGTCATGGGCCCAAAGAAATTATAAAGATGCAGGCGTCGATAAGGGCAAGGGTCCCTACACAACTACATGATTGTTGTAGAGGAGTAATAGAGCATGGGACTGAGCTTAGGCTTGAGATGCTGCTGAGTTCATATTGCACTATTTATGTTTTCTTTATTGTACATGGTGCTTTGTACTCTATTGAATTATATTGTAGTGTATTCTGTTTTGACTGATTTCTTAGAAATATGACATATTTCATCATCATATATATGATTGTTGGATATATGTTTCTTCAATGCTATTTTACATTCATCTTCATATTGTTACTACTTCCACTATTGTATGTTTATATTTATTTCCCCTGAGCTACACTTTGAAAAATGATGGTATAGTTTCCCAACTATCAGTCATTTTCCATCACTGCAAGTTGGAATCCTATGGAATTTGGGGAAATGTGCTTGGGGTCATGTGACCAACAGGGTTCAGAGCACCCGTTGAGTGGCACCAGAATCTCGGATGTTACAATGTGGTATCAATGGGAATTTATTTTCTTCTTTACTTACTGTTTGGAGCCTATATCTAGAGATAATATGGAATAGGTATTTGGAAATATGTTGTGCCTATGAGTAGCTTACCCGTGTACAGGGAACCCCAATTTACCATGTTTTGCAATATTACTGATTTTTCACTTTTACATTTGATCAGATTTCACCATTGGTTGATGCACTTGTGGTGTTATATTTATATTTTAATAATGGATTCTATTTAGTCTCAACCCGATGAAGTGAGGGTATGCCATATCAGGCATCATTTAGGCACATGATAGTATGACATGCCATGCATAATATACATGCCATATAGGTGCATTAGAAATTGCATGCTATTGTGATAGATTTTATTCTATAAAATACATGTTATTGTTATAGTTACCTTGATAGATACGCCTTATATTGATAGGGTTTTGGTTCAAGTTACGGTTGGGTTGATTGACCCTAAACATTGGTACCTTAAAATTATGGGCTCTCCTGGACTGGAATTTAGCAGATCATGATCTAGCCAATTTTTTGTGTTTTGTACTATAAATGGGAAGGTTAGGGTGCTAAACATTGGTTCATGGGGTGTATGGGACCCCACATATCAGAATTTGGCATACTGAGGCTTGATATTTAAGAAAAAGGGATCCGATGTAGTTTTTGAGGTCTACTGTTTGGAACATGAGACAACGCTGTGGGTGGTTTTATGAACACATAATCTATACTCTTCTATTCGAGAAGAAATTAAATAAAAATTAAGTACAAGTTGTGTGTCGTAAGTACACACTGTTTAATTTTTAACTGTGTAATTGGCCGTGTAGGATGACACAAAAGATAGGGAAACTCTTGAGAGAACACTCCGTATACAGGTTGTACATATCGTGTCGTGTTGACCCTGTGTCTGACATGTGACAAATAACACAAATAGAGAAATCATTACTTAAACATGTTGTGACAATAATGAACACGCAGTGTAGTTTAATCTAGGGATTCATCCATGTAACTAACAACATGTGTCGATGTTACCACTTCTAGTACAATTCGTGTATATATGGAACACGCCGTGTAGTGTGAGACGTGTATCCGTCCATGTCTCGAACAACATGGGTCAGTGAAGGACGTATTGTACATGTCGTGTACCTATGGGACATGCTATGTAGTCTCACCTAGTGAGAGACCATGTAGACATGGCCATTTGGTTGGGGAGAAGGAGTTTTGTACACACTGTGTGCGGGTGTAACACGCCATGTACCTAGGGATGAGACACACCCATGCCATCATTATAACTCGACTATGTAAGGGTTTACGGGTACACGCCATATAGTCTCGTTCAAATGAGAGCCGTGTTGAAGAACTCGGGAAGGTAAGAAAATTTATATGCACATTGTTTGTAAGGTAAACACACCATGTGTTTTGGGTGTTACACGACCAGTGCAGGCAGAAGTACATGCCAATGTGAAATACATAAAATAAAACACTGGGTAGTTATTATATACGCCATGTAGTCTTGTTTTGTAAAAAAAATGTTTTCTTTCTCCTACTACCTTCTTACGTTTCCATTTCTTAGCCCCTGATGATCTTTAACTAAGGTGTGCATTTTCCACTGTAGAGTCATGCTACCGAGACGACCAACAATTGTTCACTAAGAGAGCGGCGAAGATTATACTCCAGAGATTGCAGGCCACGGGCTACCGATGGATCCTCCTATAGTGCCAGATGTGGTGCCAGCTATTATACTGGAAGTAGGCATGGATGCACAGTTCAGTGAAGACTTTAAACAATTCATGAAGACATTCTAGGGAGAACTTCCATCCGCCACATCTGTGGCAGAGCTAACATGTCTATTCTAGCAGCAGAATCCGCCTACATTTTTAGGGGATGTCGAACCATAGGCTACAGAGTCATGTATGGGTTCTATGAAAAATATCCTTGAGAATCTGGAGACTCCTACTGGAGGAGGGTAACACTCACTACATAAATTCTTCGTGATTGTGACAAGATATTGTGTGATGTTATCACCCAGACTGAGAATCACCGAGACACTTAATGGGAAAATATTCAGACGAACTTCTATAAAAGTTTCTTTCCAGAGATTCTAAGGTTTGATCGAGCTTGAGAGTTCATGAATCTTCCGAAGGGAGCCATGTTAGTGATGGATTATTCATCTTGATTCACCATGCTACCATGTTTCTCACCTGTTCTGTTGGGTGAAGATACATTGAGGGATATATGTTTTAAGTATGGTCTTCGATATGACATCTGAGTAGTGGTTAATTTTTTTAGGTTGCTTAAATTGCACAGTATTATGAACTAGACACTAATTTCGGAGTGGAACCTGGGGGAATCTAGGGGTGCTGGCGGGGGTAGTTCATCACTAGTTTCTAGTACTATCTCGACCAGTAAGAGGAATAGGCAGATGGATTTCTCACATTGTGGAAGTACTAGCTAGAAGAATTATTCAGGTGGCCCAATAGTGTGCTACCACATTGTTAAATAGGGTTACAAGAGACCTCAGTGTCCATAAGACCTAGTGGAGTGGCGAGCTTATAGCAAGGTGGGCCATCTCTAGCATTTTTGTATGGGGGTTTCCACCAGTGACTAGTTAGAGGGGTTCTATGCAGAATTCGTGTAAAAGAGAAGGGCTAGTAGCTTATTTCCAGTCAGGGAATTCGAACACGTCCGGACGTTCAGGCCAAGGAGGTGGTCATGGACATGGTAGCCAAACACCAGGATCCCATAGACAATAGGGCGGGTCAGCTCAGGGTAGCCAGGCTGTGTCGTAGGGCCGCGACGCTGGGTAGGAATATGCCGTGAAACATAACAAATAAGAGCATGATCCTGGACCTTCCACTATCATAGGTACTATTCTAGTTGCTTCTATTTTGTCTTCAGTACATTTCAATATGGGTACTACACATATCTTTATATATGTGCCCGTTGAGGAGAGAGATGGGTTGATGTTCCTTCTTCTTCATAAATCATGTCGCTAGAAACTCTGTTAGTAATTAGAACAGTAGGCGTGCGTCAGTGCAAGGATTTCCCCTAGAGGTTGCTGGGTGACACTTTTTTGGGACCATTATGTCTTAGAGATGATGGGATATGATTTCATTCTCGAGATGGACTGGTTGGTACCCTTTCGAGCCTTTGTACATTTCTATCATCGCAGGGTGAGTTTCACGTCACCAGAGGGTAGTGAGTTTCAATACAAGGGAGAATGGGTTGTCTAGAATAACTGAGATGGACCTGAGCGTCGTGGGAGAGGTGGTGTGACAGCAGAAACTGTGAGTTTATATCTGGATGACTAGAGAACTTTCTAGAAGGATATACCTCATTTTGTAAATCATTTTAGGAATGTATTCATTGATGAATTTTTAGGTCTACCTACTGAGCGAGAGGTGGATTTCTTTATTGAGCATGTTCTAGGAGTGGGACTGGTGTCCATTACTTTTTATAGTATGGATACACTCAAATTGTAAGAGATCAAGAGGCAGTTAAATGAGTTATGAGCAAAGTGTTTCATCTGACCCAGTACTTCTCTTTGGGATTCACATGTCTTGTTTGCGAAGAATGTGGTCGGTACCCTTGGACTCTGTGGGGATTTTCGGAAGCTGAACCAGTAGACAGATAAGAACTGTTTTCCCTTATCAAGGATTGATGATTTTTTTTATCAACATTGAGGAGTACGAGTTCTCTCAAAGATTGAATTGAGATCCAGATATCATTAGTTGTGTGTTAGACCATCAGACATACCACTAATAGCTTTTCAGAGAAGATATGGTCTTTACGATTACTTGGCCATGCAGTTAAGACTCAAAAATGCACTAGCAGTTTTCATGGCTCTGATGAATCGTGTGTTCCACCCATATCTGGATTCTCTTGTGGAAGTCTTTGTGGAAAATATTTTGGTGTACTCCCACAGTCTACATGACCATGACACCCATATTAATATTGTATATATTACACTGAGAGATCATCAGCTATATGCTAAAATCTCAAAATTCCACTTTTGGATGCACCCGATTTGATTCCTGGGTGATATTATCACAGCAGCAGGTGTTTCAGCAGACCTAGATAAAGATAGAGAAGTAGTTTGTGGGGAGAATCCTAAGAAATGGTTTGAAATATAGAGTTCCCTAGGGCCATCTGGTTACTACATGCACTTTATACAGTACTTCTCCTACATATTAGTGCCATAGATGGGTTAGACTAAGATGGTTTTGATGTTCGTTTGGTCAGACGCATGTGATACATTCTTTCAGGAACTGAAGGGAAGGTTTACATTAGCACGAGTCATGATACATCCAGAGCGAGGGAAGATCTATACAATTTACTCTTATGCATCAGTTATTGGGCTGGGAGCACTATTGATACATGGCAATCAAGTAGTTGTGTACAGGTCTCGGCAGATGAGGCCACATGAGAGGAATTACCCAACGCATGATCTCGAGTTGGCTATAGTTATACATGCGTTACGCTGTTGGAGACATTATCTCTTGGGATAAAATTTTGTTGTTTTTAAGGACCAAAAAAGTCTTAAATAAAAGTTTACACACTGTGACCTGAATTTGAGAAATCAAAGGTGGGTTCAGTACCTTCATTCCTACAACTTTGTGCTTGCCTATACACCTAGTAAAGTTAATGCAGTAGCTGATGCACTGTGTAGGAGGAAGTAGATACTGGCAGTACAGGAGGCCAATGGTGAGTGGAAGCTTATGACTTTGTTCACTGAGATGCATTTAGAGGTGCAGGATAGTCAGTGGAAAGAATATCATTCATCATAAGCTATGACATCTACCCTCCTAGATAGAGTGAGGATGAGACAACTATCAGATTTAGAAGGCCTAGTTCTACGGGATTCAGTGGAAAGTGAACACCATCCTCCTGGTTTGAAGATAGGTGATGATGAGGAATTGCATATCAATGGACAAGTGTGGGTTCTAGGGGATATACACGATGAGTTGATGCGGGAATTTCATGCTTCATCTTGGGTAGTACATACCGGTGTTACCAAAATGCACCAAGACTCGAGATGTTAGTATTAGTGGTAAGGAATTAAGAGAGAGGTATCTTGTTTTGTTATGAGATGTTCGACCTTTCAAGAAGTGAAGGTGGAGCATCAATGGCTAGCTGGGCTATTACCGCAGTTACCCATTACGTAGTGGAAATGGGATGATGTCGTGATGGACTTTGTGACCGGGTTGCCGAGAACAACTCGAGGCAATAATGTCGTGTGGTTTGTTGTGGACAGACTCATGAAGGTAGCTCACTTTTTTTTGATCAAGTAGACCATCATTGTTGATGATATAGAGATGATATATATCCGAGAGGTAGTATGACTTCATGGGGTCCCTCGTTATATAGTTTTAGATAAGGATGCCTATTTTACATCTCGTTTCTGGATGAGTTTTCAAAGGGAACTGTGTACACAGGTGCTTCTAAGCAGACTTACCACCCTCATTCTGATGGCCAATCAGAGCATACGATACAGGTTATAGAGGAAATGTTGCGTGCTTGCATCTTGGACATTGGGTGCTCTTGGGAGAATCACATACCCTTGGTCGATTTTTCCTACAATAACAATTATCAAAATACTATTGAGATGACACGTTATGAGGCTCTATATGGTAGGCATACTGATCAACCATGTGAGAGATAGAGGTCGATGATATAGCTTTTATGGGACAATGACTTGTGTAGGATACATAAGAGCTAGTCCATTTTATTTATAAGTGGATGAATAATACATAGTCTCTTTAGAAATTTTATGTCGATCGCCAGACATGACCCTTGGAGTTCGTGGTTGGGGATGTGGTTTTCTTGTGTGTTTCGTTGAGGATGGGACACATGCAGATCAAGAGATAGGGTAAACCTTAACTAAGTTATGTAGGGTTATTTTATATTTTGGAGAGAGTCGGGCTGGTTGACTATCAGTTGTAGTTACCACAGAGGTACCAGGACATGGACGATGTCTTCCACGTCTCTCAGTTGCGCCGTTATCATTCAGACCCGTGACACGTTTTTCAGCCTAAGGAGGTTGAACTACATGTAGATGCATCCTTTGGCGAGCATCTGTTTCATAATGTTGATTGGATCACGGTGGTTCCCCAAAGCTGGTTAGTTCCTCTCGTTCGAGTACTAGGGCAGCATAGATGAGTAAAGGACAAAACCTAAGAGTGGGAGACCGACGTACTTGCTACGTAGCTAGATTATTTCACATCATTATCTTCACCACCATTTGAAGGGAAATTCGTGGACAAATTGCTTTAAGGAGAGAATTTTGTAAGAACCGAGTTCTTATTCTTGTGGTATGGGTTTTTTCTTTTCTTTTTTCCTTAAGTATTTTTTGGGAAATTAGCAAAATGGGGGAAAATAACAAAATTTATTGATACACACCGTGAAATTTTCCATATACAGTGTACTTTGGCCATATTGGATGAGTATATAGGGTGTGTAGGCTTGTCGGTGATTAAGGGTGTAAACAATGACTACATGCCATCTACGTAGTATATAGACACCATATAATTAGTAGGCATTCGAACAGAAAGGTAGTAGATGTAGCCACCAGTGCAATGGTGGAACACGCTGTGTTCTCAGAAATACACAACATGTAATCATGTCGACGAATGAACAATGTGGCGGTGAAATGTAGCCCCTATGGGAATTGTTAAAAATGAATATTACACGCCATGTACTTGACAGTACACGCCCTGTAATTGTGTTTTTATGTTATAAACCTACAGTATCCTCCTCATTCAACAGAGGAATCTTATAAAGCCAGGAGGCCACATGAGAGAAGGTTGGACCCTATAAGTGCCCCTGATCGAATACCTGGTCTCCCATTCATTCGTCGATGATCACGTTTGGACTACGCAGGTGTGTTATACACTCTCCTTTAACCTCTTCATCCAATTCATTCAAGAGGAAATGTTATTGGGGTTTGAATGATTTATCATTCTTCCCAGATCTACATTGTTATCAGATAATTCGGGAGGAGTCATTCACATATATTGATCATTGGAGATTGAGGTAGGTGGTCTGGTGATTATTTACAACTGTCAAGTGATTGTTGTGTACCGTTGTGTCAGGAGCCCTTGTTTGGGGTGTCCTATGGCTGAGGCATTAGCTGATAAGATATCCAAAATTGCATAGATAGTCAAATGAAAAATATAAACCACTGTTTGGGATCACTGCTTGGTTCCAGGGCCACCCCATCAGTGCGTTTCCCTTGTTTAGCCATTTGGCTAGGATACTTATGGATATGTCGTGATTATAAGCATGTTTTGAGTGTTTTTTAGAGGATAAAAATATATAATTGGTTGTTTGTATGGTGTGATCGACCTGGTTAATTGATTTCCTATGAGATACTTGAGGGCAGTTTTTTGTTTAGCCTGAGGGTAGTATTTTGAATCGCCTGGGGGAAGGTTTCTGTTTAGCCTAAGGGAAGGGTTTGTTAGCCTGAGGGTTACATTTTTTTATGCATGTGGGAAATAGGTTCCATGCTGGAGGGCAATATCTCGTATGCCTGAGGGCAATATTCATTATGGTTGTGGGCTGTCACCTGCGGGTTTTGAATCTGTTTCCCTAAGGGTATATATTTGCATGTCTGAGGACAATTTTTACATTGCATATTCACTGTGCATATTTCTTATGTTGTACCTTCCAAGCTAAAGCATGATCATGGAATTGTTAAATGATTATTAAAATATTAATGTAATTTATAGGATAGTGATTTTTGAGTACATCCTAGTTTACTTATTTACATCACTACAGGCAGCTGTGGCATATTTTTCACTGATAGTTTGGCACGAGCCTTTGGTTGTTGCCTATTAGAATTTATTTCTAACACCACGTTTGTGTCATGTCTTGGACCCAAAAAAATTATATACCTTCAGGCGTTGATAAGGGAAATAATCTCTACACAGGTACATGAATGTTGCAGAGGAGTAGGCGAGCATGGGATAGAGCTTAGGCTTGCGATGCTGATGAGTTCATGTTGCACTGTTTTAGTTTGCTTTGTTGTACATGGTACATTGTACTATAATGTATTTTATTTCAATGTTCCTGTTTTGACTGATTTCTTAGAGATATGAAATATTTCATCATCATATATATATGATTTTTGTTTATCTTTTGCTTCAGTATCATTGTCCATTCAACTTTATATTGTTACTTCTTCCACTGTTGTATGATTATATTTATTTCTGATGTGCAACACATTGATAAATTATAGTATACTTTACCCACTAATAATCCTTGTCCCTCACTACTAGTCGGTATCCTCTAGTGTTTGGAGAAATTCAGTTGAGGTCATGTGACCAACCGAGTTTGTGGCACCCGTTGAGTGGCACCCAGATCCGGGAAGTTACATAACCCTTCTCATAACTACAACCTAGTATATTGATGATACTGGTGTTTTTATAAAAAAATAGAGTAAAATGATTTTAGGGGGTTGGTGTAGTAAACTAAAAGAATAGAACATAAGAGAAGATGTTACCTTTAAATCGGGTATCTCCCTTTGGTTTTAACGAAAAGGTTTACATGGAGTACCTTCTGCCTAAGGGTGGGTTTCTAGGTGGAAGAGAGGGATGTAGGAAGATTATTTAGGAATATGATGGATGATACAAGGGTCTTGAGAGGTCTGAGTAATGGTTTAGAGGTGACGTATTTTTAAAAGGGGAGGAGGGGCTCTATTGGAATGTTTGAAAATATAATTTTATTATATAATTATTTTTTCTTCTTATTGTTCCAAAACTCATTAAAGACAAAGATAAGATGACTCATGTTAGAAATAAAAGCATCAAATAATAATTGGACATGTTTTGGATATTGTTTTAATTTTATAATCCTATTTATTATAATCATTTATTAATGAGGTAAACACTGAATCAATATTGTGTCATAAATAATTTTATTTATTTGATGTTTAAAAATTAAAAAAATATACCCTAATGTAGGTAATCATTTTATATTTCAAATAAAAATTTATTTTCAAATATATAACTTCTATAACCCCATTTAAAAATTGATTTACTAAAAGATATATGTTTATGTCATTTTTGTCTTACATTAAATTAATTAATATAAAGTGTCATTATCACTATTAAGGGGCTCCATGGGGTCCAAAATCGACCCAAGGATGAAAATGGTCGAAAATATAAAAACTAATAGGAATAATACACATATTAGGGTAAAATAATATTTTAATATTATTATTTTTAACATGAATTACACTATTTACCTTTAACTGTGGTAAATTAAAGTAAAAAGATACTATTCGAAAAAAAATTCATTTTATTAAACTACATCTTACATAATAAAAAGAACCGTGTATGTTGTAATCTCTAAATTCAATTCACATATACTGTAAAATATCATTGAAATGAATAATTCAGTTCTTTAACCACTACTAAGTGTTTTCAGTATTCAAAAAATTGTGATGGTTTTCAGAAAAATACAAAAACATTTTCCTAAGCTATATTTGATCTTCAAAATTCAACAATGATGTATATTTTATGAAATTAAAAACATAGAAGTTGGATTAATTAATTTAAAATTAATTTTCATTGTCAAAACAAAATTGTGTTTTTCTGAAACCAAAACTATCAAAATATTAACACTTGTTTATTACCAATTTGAAGTGAAACTACATTCAATGACCAAAATTGTATTAAATGGTATGAATATAATGTAACTAAACCTTAAAACCAATTAGAAAATTAATATAACCATATAAATAAATTATATTAAATGGACTTTTTGAATTAAAATAACGTATTTTACACTATTCATTAAAAAAATGTGTTTTCTTAGAAAAATATCAAAAAAATTAACCAAATTAAATTTCTATGTCCCTATTCTAAAGAAAAATTTTATTCAGAAATATGGAATATATAAAAGTGAAAAGAACAATATTTAAAGAGGGTTAACCATTAAAAGGCGGTAAATATACCTTTTAAAGAATATTAGAGTATTTATGCTTAAAATTATATTCATTCACATTTGAAGCCTTTAATATTTATTAAATAAATGTAATTTTTTTTACAAAAATGTATAATTAAATTGTAGTTGGTTCTGTTCATTCCCGCCAATACAATGTCTAGGTGTTAGCTACCATTTAAAATAATATTATTTTACTATTTTTTTTGTATTAGTCATTATTGTGTGCATCATAAGATTTCAAAGAAACTCATTGTTGTGTATAGGCTATGCCATCGAACATAGAATCCCCTTTAAAGTAAAATTAATATTTATTTCTCAAATATTAATATATAAATAAATATTTATTATTTATTATTTACCCTGGATGTTTCATCCTTCCCCCCATTTAGAAATTGCTTCCTCTCAATTTTATTCACCTATCGAATAAATGGGGGTATTTATTCCTCATAGAATTGTTAGATTCCCACGTTTCCCCCTCAACAATATGATTTTTACACAAAAACATTTCTTGATAAATTACCTTATTCCTCCAAACATGCTATCTTCGATCAAGAAAATAGACTTGTTATTTATCATAAGATAGATTCTCTTCCAACTAAACTACCTCTGGGCTCAAAACATGGGATGGATCTAGCATGTACTTTCCCAACATTGAAACATGAAGAACATTGTGTACCTAGGATAAACGTTGAAGTAAAGCCACTCTATACGCAACTGATCCAACATTCCCTAGGATTTCAGATGGTCCAATGAATCTCGAACTCAACATTCCTTTCATAGAAAAACGCCTCAACCTTTTCTGTGGAGAAACTTTGAGAAAGACATGATCTACTACCTCAAATGAAATATCCTTCATCAATTATCTGCATAACTTTTCTTCCTACTCGGAGCTGTTCTCAAGAGCTTCTGAATCAACTATTATTTTTCTACCATCTCTTCTACCAATTATGCTCTCATTAGATTATTTTCACCTACTTCATCCCAAAATTATTGAGTTCTACACCACTTACCATATAATGCCTCAAACAGTGCAATCTGTATACTTTAATGATGAATTTTCTTATTAGAAAATGCATCCAATGAAAGATGTTGGTCCCAACATCCATGGTAATTTATTGAACAAGCACGTAACATATCTTCTAATGTCAGAATTGTTCATTCTGACGGCCCATCCGACTATGGATGAAAATATGTAATATAATTTCATTCAGTACCCAATGACTTTTGAAGGTATTTTCAAAAGTTAGAAGTGAACCTGGGATCACGATTCGATACAATGGAGAGAGGAACTCTATGTAACCTAACTATCTCTTTAACATACCACTAATAATGTTGATCTAGAGATGAAGTATTTAGAATAGGATGGAAATGAGCATATTTAGTGAATCGATCAACTATAAACCAGATTTGATTCATACCTTGAGATGCCTTCGGTATTCCCACAACGAAGTCCATTGATATATTTTCCAATTTCCACTTGGGCACTGGTAAAGAATGAAGCATACCTTTTGGTAATTTCCACTCTTCTTTAACCTACTGACAAATCAAACACTTCACATTAAAGTAAACAATATCTCTTTTTATTCCATCCCACCTGTAATAATCCTGATTTTCTCTATATATCACTGTACTTCCAGGATGAACTGAAAATGGGGAACTATGATATTCATATAAAAACTTATTCTACATCTGTGAATCACAAGGAACACATAATGTCTTCCCAGATCTCAAAATACAATCATTATCATTGTTAAAACCAGGAAACATACAATTCTAAATCCACTCTACCTTTTTCTACAGCTCTTTTTCTTCCTTATACGGATGTTTAATTACTTCTAATAGAGATGATTTCACTAAAATATGAAACAAAACTGAGGAATTTCTTACACCAACAACTTTTATGCCAAATTTCATTAAATCAAAAATCATAGGATCTCATTCCAAATATAGCATAGTTAATGAATCATTAAATTTTCGACTCAAAGAATCATCCAATTTATTTTCTTTTCCCTGATGGTAATGGATCAGGAAATCATAATCCTTGATTAATTCAAACCATCAACACTTTCTCAAGATTAATTATTTCGGTGTGAATATATACTTCAATATTTTTTTGCCAGTATATAATTCTCATTTTAATCCATATAGATGATGTCTCCAAATTTTAAAAGAAAAATAATAGTAGCTAATTCAAAATCATGTGTAGGATAATTTAACTCCTGAGGGTTCATGTAACGTGAAGCATAAGAAATTACATGATCATTCTACATAAGGACACATCCAAGCCCATTCAATGATGTATCAATGTAGATAACAAAATCACCTTAATAATTTTAAACAATGATACTAAACATTTGATATTAGAAACACCCCGTGACATCGAAAATCATTCCAGTGGTTTAATCCACACTTCAAAATATAGAGGGTTAGATTATCCTATAAATGATGGGGGGAATTTTCTCATTAAATTCTTCACTACTGACATATTCCTCTTTGGTTAATCTGGCTGATCTTGTGCATGGATACCCTCACTATTTATAACTTGATTCCAATGTGTCATTATTGCAAAAAATTGTTCATTTTCGATTCTAACCATCTCATGTTGCTGATTTGGAAGGTTATTCTTCTATGTATGTCATCACCACATAGCTTCCTTATTTCATATATGGAAAAATATTCTAAACATAAAATTATCTTAGGCGAAGAAACATGGTAATCTATAAATGATATATCTTTTCAATCTTATAATAAATAAATTTCTGGGAATTAATTTAACAATATTCTAACTTATAATGTTGTCTAAACCGACCTCTAATACCAACTGTAATGACAAGGCCTTATACACTACATAATCTTGAATTATGTTAATAATTCAAATTGAGGATCTTTTTAGGTTATAGTTTTATATTATTATGCCATAACATATTACATTACATCTCAAATAGTAAAATGTAGAAACTTCTACTCAGTATCCATTTTTTCATAAAACAAAAAATCTAAAAAAAAGAGTCATGTCTAGTTCCATATTATAGACAGTATTAATTTTCATTGATCTCATCCATGACCCAATTCATCATTATGTCCTATGAAAATCATTTCCAAAAAAGAAACTTTGGATGAGTAATAGAAGTTCAATAAGGGATACACAAAGAAAGAAAACCTGTTATTTTTTCAAAACAAAAAGTAAACAATGAATACATTATCATAAGTAATAATTTTCAGCTTTATGAATTAGTAAATACTCATAATTGAATAAAATATCATTTCATACAATTTTTTAATCAAAATACTTCTGTAAAACCCATATAATGAACACATGACATATAATATTAACTTGGGACATAAACATAATTAAATGAAATAACCATACGGTCAACTTCCACACATATTACTAAATGGAATCGCCATATGGTCGAATTCCATAACCAATTCATTGGAGGTTATAACATAACCACCCATATTTGTTTACGATGAAACCACCCATAATTTGGTTTATCACGTAACCACTCATCAAATGTCCAAGAACAATTAAAAAATTAAAACACATAAAATATTTAATAGATAAATATTTCACTAATAACATTTCATTTTCAATAAAAATAAGTCATTTCATGATATTGAAAAAATAAATCAATTTCAAAAACCATTTTCAATACCAAAACACCCAAAAATAGAGTAATGGGTTTCATTTTCATTTCGAAAAACATTAAGGCTTATAGAGGAGGCCAACTAACGATTAAGGCGGTGAATAGGTCATTGTCATTGAAAATGATAAAAACATTCCTTTTTCTATTTTAGTCAAACACTTCATAGAAACAATATTCCCTTGTAATGAAATGAAAAGTATAAGGTGTTTATACAACATATTAAAGAATATCATTTATGGAATAAAATATGCCTCAATGAATGTAGATTGAGACGAAGTCCCTTACCACATGTCGGACTTGACCCGTTGGTTGTATAAATTCCTGAATAATAAAATTAATTTAATTTCTACTTTCATAAGAACAATTTGGTTTTTTATTATTCCTTTTATATCACTTATTACCTTTCTATGACAATTATATAATTGGTTTAGTTCACAGCGGATATTTTGTCGATGTTTGGAACCTGAGTTAAAAATAAACTTGTGATAATTTTAAATTGTCCATGTTGTCAAAAGTACATTATCACCACAATGATACCCATGCTTTAAATATCATATTTATCATGATTATCTAGTATATATATGTATTTATAAAAGTACATAACACTTGAAGATATGATAATAAATGAAATGCACCATTCATGGAGACAGTATTCCATACGTACGAATGAACACTACTTTCATTTCTATTTCTTATATTAATGGATTGAAACCATAATTATACATAGGTTTATATAAATCCATTATAATATCATATGTAATTTAATTAACTCTATCCTTTATATGTACCATGTATGGCATGAATGAGTCATATCACGTTGAGGGGGCAGTAGTCCGCACATCCTCAAATGAAATTATCACGTTTAACAATTATGGAAACAATAAGGGTATGATATAAATGAAAACTACATAAGCATAGAGACAATATAAATATAATGTATATCACATATAGAATTAGTTCCATTATAATGACCACCATGATAGATGGTTGTAGATATTTGAACAATCCTCATTTCGTGAGGCAACATTTCGCTGTCCACAGTAACAATATGTCCGTATCCATTAGACGTAGGTGTGTGAAAGTGTAGTTTGAATCCTTTTCATAACAAAAAACTATTATACTGAAGATACTTTTGTTGATATAAAATAATGTAACAAAAATATTTTAGGGGGTTGGTGATGTAAAATAAAAGAAAATAACTAAAGAGGAGATGTTACCTTTAAATCTGGTATCTCCCTTTGGTTTGAACCATAAGGTTTAAATGATGTTCCTTCTGCCTATGGTAAGTCTTATAGGAGAATAGAGGGATGTAGGGAGTGTATTTTAGAATATTTTGGACGAGGAAAGGGGCTTTATATGTGTGAGAAATAGGTAAGAGGTGAGGGATTTTTATTAGGGGTGAGGAGGATCTCTTTAGGAATGTTTGAAAATATTATTTTATTATATAATGATTTTCTATTTTAAAAGGTCCAAAACTCATTAAAGACAAATATAAGATGAATCATGTTAGAAAAAAAACATCCAATAATAATTGGACATGTTTTTGATATTTGTTAAATTTTATAATCTTTTTTATTCAAATCATTCATTAATTAGGTAAAAAGTGCATCATTATTATGTGATAAATAATTATTTTATTTATTGTCTAATATTTTTTAAAAATACTATGATATTGGAAATATTTTTATATTTCGAATGAATATTTATATTAGAAGAGATAACTTATATATCCCCATGTAAAAATTGATTTACTAAAAGATATATGTTTATGTCATTTTTGTATTTACTTTAAATTAATTAATATAAATTGTCATTATCAATCTTTAGTGGCTCCATTGGGTCTATAAATCGAACCAAGGATGCCAATGGTCGGAAATATATCATTCACTAGGATGAGGATACATGTTAGGGTAAATTAATATTATTATAATAATATTATTATATTGAATAACCCTATTTATCTTTTACTACGGTAAATTAAAGTCAAAAGTTACTATTCACAACAAATTCTTTTAATCTTATAGAACCAAATTTTACTTAAAAATAAAAACCATGTTTGTCGGATTTTCAAAATTCTATTCACAGAAGCGGTAAAATTTCATTTAAATGAAAAAGTCTGTTTTATAATTATTATTCAGTGTTCTCACTATTCATCAAGAATTGGATGTTTTCAGGAAAAATACCAAAAATTAAGCCTAAGATATATTTGATATTCTCAATAAAAAAATTATTTATATTTTAGAAAATTAAAAACATTGTAGATGGATTAATTAATTTATAATTAACTCCCATTGACAAAACCTAAGTGTGTTTTTATGAGAAAATATCTATCAAAATATTGACACTTGTTTATGTCCAATTTCAAAGTAAAATTACTTGCAATGATCAAAATTGGATAAATTGGTAAAAATATAATATAATTACACTTTAAAACCAAATAAAAATATAATCTATCCATTAAAATATATTATATTACAAGACTGTTTTGAATAAAAATAACTATCAATGTTATTTTTCCATTAGTCATAAAAAATTAATTTAATCAGAAAAATACCAAAAATTGACACACCATAAATTTTAATGTAAGGATTCTAAATAAGAATTTTATTTGGTAATATAGAACATTTAAAAGTTTCCAAAACAATATTTAATGAGGGTTCTCCATTAAAAGTTGGTAAATCGATCTTTTAATCAATATTAGTGTTTTTATTATTAAAATTAGATTAATCCACATTTTAAGCCTCAAATTATTATTGAATAAATGTAAACACATTTAAAAAACATGTATAGTCATATTTTACTATGTTCATTTCATTCCTTACAATATAACAACCAGGCGTTGACTAAAATTTAAAATAATATTATATTATTATTTTTCAGTATAACTCTGCATTGTGTGCAACATATGATTTCAAAGAAATCCATTGTTGTGTATCAGGTACGCCATCGAACATAGCATCCCTTTTAAAGTAAAATTAACATTTAATTCACAAATATTAATAAATAAGGAAATGTATTATTTTTTATTTACCAAGGATATTAGATGTGAGTATATGGTTATACTATAAACCTTGATGTTCTTGAACATTATTTTATTAATTCAAGTTCATAAAAATATATATAATTTAATTAAATAAAAAATGTAATTTTTTAAAAAAATAATGTTCACAGTCGAGAGGAGCTAAACAATATGAAAAAAATCCATGATTTACCTTCTTCTACCCCTTGTCATATGAGAAGTCAAAATTAGAAACTCTATGACAACTATCATTTCATATTGTCCACATGACATCTCTAGAGGAACAAACAATTTAAATATATTAATGTTCCACCTTGAAGTAATTATTCCATTCCCTCTATTAATGGAAATTATCCCTCCAAATGTATCAAGTAGTAAGTGGAATTATACTATCAATCACTACATTCAAAAATAACTTCATCTACATGATCTTGTATACACTCAATATTCAAAAACCATTTTAACACTACTTATATCGATGTTTGTTAATCACTGGTATGAAGTTCTTGTGTTCTGAATAATTGAACTCTCCCTCTGCTGCATGATCATTCACATAATGGTTGAACATTAAATGTTATAGAACCATCCATTGTTCACCACAAATTAATAGGATTTAAATTATGTAATCCATTATCTACCTATTTTAAAATAAAAAATAATTTTCATAGAATATTGATCATCATCATTTTTTATGAAAATTTTGAATAGTATTTGTCATGAAGCATCCAAAACACCATGGTACCTCGATTTTCCAACCAAATCTGCCATATCATGAAGGGAGTTCCCAATACCCAAGGGATGTTAACTAGAACATGGCCTCACACAATATCAAGATGGGATAAATCTTCCTCATAAAAATAAGAAGACACAATATATAAATCCATGTGATAAACAAATCATAGGGATACATTATAATTGCTAAACATTTATAATATTATGATAATTGACTATAAGCATCCCAACAGAACATCATCCAATGATGAAAACATAAATCTCATCAAAACTTCCAAACTACTATGTAACAATTGACCAATGGCTCCATAATTGACCATCACCACTACAAAAACGAAATAACCAAAAAATCCAACACATCCATGTTCTTATTTCTCATTAAATGGAGATAACATGTGGATTTAAAAAAATTCTAGAAGCTAATGGTTCAGTGTGAACTATATAGAGCAATAGGGAATCACCAGTGGTTCCATAATCAAGACCATAACAATTAAACATTTATTATGTCAGTTTTACTAAAATAATTCAATAAATTATTGAATAATATTTTAAACCAAAACAAAAATTCCTAATTAAATGATGGAAAATAAATAAAAACATGTTTATAATAGAAATAATTTAAAATATTGCTAAAAAAATTATATAAATCAGATAGAATGGAGAAAAAGTCCATTGAATCAACTGAATCTATAACAAAATAATTTAAAGAATGAATCATTACAAAGATTCATTTAGTATTTTCAGTTTCATGGAAATAAAATATTCACACATTTAATTTTTTCAACGTGTATATATAAGTGTATTTACACAAAAATAATCATCTTTTTCATCCTTTTTGTTTAATTAAACAAAAACATGTTATTAAATCAACTACAAGGAAAAACTACGATCATGGATAATAATTTTGTTATAGTAAGTCCATTTCGATGTAATCATGATTTTATAATTCTTATCTCAGTGATGAAATTAAATACTAGGCTTCTAGGTGCTTTAGTCAATCATTTAATCATTAAGTTTGGAAAACAATAATTTAACGTCATTTCAAAATATAATTTCCCAATTTTTGGTTTTCACCTAGGCTTTTTATTAAAAAAAAGATAATATATTTCAATAATTTAATTCCATTTAAAATAATCATGAAATATAAGAAAAATTCTTAAGGCCAACATCATATTAGATCATTAAAATAATTTCTAAATGAGACCATAATTGTAGAAAATTTCACCATCAATTTCAAATTCATTGTTATGTGGTGTTTTATTCAATTCCCGTGTATTTTTCATATAAAAGGTTGTGTAATATACTATGAATTTTATAAAATCATATAATAATTGCATCCCAAGAAATAATGATATATAATGGTTCAATTTAATGGAAAATCATTATGAATCCACAGACATTAAAATTAATGGATCACAACTCACAACACCCCAAACAAGGAAAGACAATGAAGAATGAAGGTCCAAAATTTCTATAAACATATACAATAATAAATATCAATGGAAATGTATTTTATATCTATCAATTTCATGAAGACCTATCAAAATAATTTAGTATAGAAATACAGATCTGGTAAAACCACGTTAGAAGATCCACTTACCCAGAAGAGGTCAAATGAGATGAATGATGATTTGATTCATTATGAAAATGGTTTGAATAAGTATAAATCACCACTTGATAGAATAAAAAACCAATTAATTAATTTTATGTAAAAAATATGTTATTAAGATTCTAAAATATTGGTTTTATTATTTTAAATAATTTTTTCAGTTTATTAAAAATCAACTTAATCGGTTTTCTAGTGAGGATTCTCTTATTAGAGTAACTATGCACCATAAATATTAATTAATTCTACTAGGGAGAATATATTTTCCTATGAGGTAAAAATTTTCATTAATTCATTCCATAACCATGAAAACCCTTATTGATTATGTATTTATAGTTTGGACGGGCAACCGACATGGTTTGAAAAAACTACAGGACTGCCTTTAGTAGCTCACAACCAGAATCACGATTTTCTCAACCAAACAAGACAAATTTCTATAATTGTATACCAACCATTCATATACTCTTCACCTTAAAATATTTTATATTTTGTTTAGAAAAACAATAAAATAATTCCCTAATTAAAGGAGATAAATTTTTTTTGAAGGAATACCTGAATAATGGCTATGGAACAATATAACCTTCTTAAAATAAAAAATATATATCCCAAAAAATGGTGTCAATAAATTTCCATAATAAATTTGAGGAAAATACTCTCTCGTTAATGAATACTGGTTCCAAGTATCATGTGAATTAGGATAATTCTTCTATAGAACATGGACAGAAGTTCCCCTCCTCCCGATATTTAGCTATGTATAAAATTAAACAATCATAACTGGATGAAAAGTCACTGATAAATCTTGATAAACATAAAAAAACTCATAGAATAACACTTGAGATGGTTCTAAAATATTATTCCAAATTGATTTCAAATGGTACACAAAATGTATTGATGTCCACAACAAAGGAATTTCTAAAAGACAAGACACATTCAGAACATAGTCAAATAAAATAAAATGTCTTGTAATCTATAGTCTAGGAATACCGTCTATCCAAAGAAAGTGATGACCCATACATGAAAAATCTATTAAAAATACTGATCCACTAACTAAAAATTTGAAATTTCATATGTAATGGTAATCATATAATCTAACCATCTTATGTCATCATAATTATCTAATAAAACATTCATGTATTTTATATCATTTCTTGTTACAATCACATCCAAAATAATGACCTTTAACCAATACCCATCCAACCATAGTTGAACTAAAAATAGACATTTATTTATAGAATGGTACCTATTGTTATCAGAAAAATAAATCAATCGAAAATGGACATCCTAATATCTAAAAATATATATGACACATGAGAAAATCATATCCTCAAGAATCTATATCTCTCATTCATTATTTCCATCCATTTGTGGAAGATATGATACGTTCAAATGTACCTACAGTCATATTGATTCGTTGGGGCCTCTATAGATGTGAGAAGTAAAATGGGAATCTCTAGGTAAGACTACAGAATAAGGTATATTATTAAATATAATAATTTCATTCCCATAGAGATACCTTATTCAATAAACTATAGTTATATAATGAATTCATAAGAAGATATTCAATTTGACCACTTAATTGATCAAAACCCATAAAATATTCTTATTATGAGGGTTACGTGACAACATAACCAAAATGTCCATATAGATCACAAGACACATCCATCTAGGAACTAGAAGTGGATAAAGAATACTAAAATTTCTCTGTTTCTTTGCATTGACCACCTGATAGGTATAAAAACGTGACATAATTTCAGGGATGTATCTTTATTAAATTTTTTATAAGTACCATCACCAAATATCATAAAACTTCACTGTGAACCATCAGTTAACTTCAATATAGGAATTATGTAAATCCTCCATTATAGACATTCATAAATACCAAGGCCTAAATACCATTTTTGAATACATTCTATTCTCATAGATGAGAACATACCCTCACTAATGGTCTCCCCAAAATATATATAGTCCATAAGGTCATGAAATTAAACATCAAGGTGATGTTCCTATAAAATCCTCTTGATGTGAGATGTTTTTACATGAAAAATTTCCACAAAATAATTTTAATATTACTGATGGAATAATAATTAAATATGTACAAAAAGAGCCATCAATTTCAACAATTCTTATGAATATTTCAACACCTGGTTTGGGAATTTCATTCCCAAATCATCTCAAATGACATTTCCATTCGTTAAAGGGTATGAAATATCAATTTTAGAAGATCGCATTTACTCTACCACAATGCCTTTTAATATGGGAAAATATTTTTTAGAGAACATATAAATCATTTTTTTGTCAAAATTAATGATAAAACATTATACAAAAAGGTAATTCCACCATCTCTTATGGGAATGGATAACTACTACGTGTTCATGTTTACGGGCTAAAAAATTAATCTATTTTTTCATACATATTTTGGAGATATATGATACAACATGGTCTCCCAAAATAATAACGTTGCCCAAAACCATAGTTTATGTGTCAAAGGAGACCACACAGCCATACACATCCAATATAAGAGTAATAAATGGAACTGAAAATATAATAATTTTTTCAAACAAAAACTGACATTATTCATTCAATAATTATCACTTTATTCCAAGTGAGAGCAATATATGGAGAAGATGACTTCGACTAATATTTGACATAACATTTGTAATACCATAGGATTACAAAGAATGTTTTCATAAAAACATTAACTGGTTTCTTCATTATCATAATATCCTTTTCCTACTTAGGATCGACTAAGATTACTTTTTCTAGCACCATGTGTCCAAACAAATTCACATATAATATGCATAAATTAAACTATGGATTCTTTGAATATTATCTGTTATTCTTAAATATATTTAAAATTATTTATAGGTGACTGACATGATCATCCTTATACATAGAATAAAGAATAATATAATACATAAAATCTAAAACATATATATCATTATACATATTTTTTTTAATCAAATACATAATGAATGTAGGAGAATTAGTCAGAAGAAGGAACTAGCATGATACTCATTATGAAAATCCATAACTATAAAGGATTTTTTTTGGATATCATACTCTTTTCTCACAAATTATGATAATAATATTAATGGTCAATATTCTAGAAACACATTTTACATTTGAATTGATCAAATTGTTCATCTATACATTTTAATATATACAAGTTATTAATGATAACAAGATTTTTTTATTCAATATAGATGCGAGGTTGTAAGTCATATTTTTTCACAATGAAAGATGGGTCCAAAAAATGTGTCGCACTATTGAATATAAAGACACCCTCTAATAGATAATATAATGAATTCTTTAACTATTTTAGCTTTTCTGGTACCATACAGTAAAAGGGAATAGATAATGGATGAGTAATAAGTAATATATAATTAGAGATATGTGTGTATTATATGAATGGGAGACATGAGAAATTAAATCTAAAAAAATTTATAAACCTATTGATAATCAATGGGAGAAAAATTCCCAAATATTCGAGATAAATTTAGAGGAAAAGAAAAATATTTACATATCCAATTCTGTAATATATTGTATGGAAATAATAATCCTTAGATCTCATTCTCCCCAAAAATACAACACACCCCATCGAGTGTAGAATCAAATTATTTTCAAAGTTACTAGTTAATTTGGGACTTATTAGTAACTCCTAAATCCATGACAATGATGAAATTAAGAGTATTCATGTAAATAAATATAAAATTATTTCTATTATTGACTGCTGATAAAGGGAAATAAAATACAAAAAAATATTATGGTCTTTATTCTTTATGAGGGGTGAAATGACATTAATCACATAAGAACAAATCTCTATAAAAATATTTATAATGATGAAGATATAGGTAAAAATTTAAGAGTGAGAACATATAGTATAAAATAAAGAATTCAGTAAAGATGAATCTATAGTGATAGAACCTATCAAAATTGATGGAGTTGTATCAGATTCTTTAAAGACAATTGTATTGCATGAAAAATATTTTTTATTGTTGCATGTGGTAAGAAACCCATATATATTTAATCATTTTATTTCAACATAATACATTTAGGAACTCATAAGATAGTATCTGTATATATAGAAGAAAATATATTGTATAATTTATATGGGTGTCTTGAATAGCGTAGAAACCACAAATCATGGGTACCATAATGATATTCCATCGTAAATTCACAACCTTTCGTCACTAAAAAAAATCAAAGTTCAAATTCTAGGAAAATCAATATATACTAATCTTTTATTCTATTTATATCCCCCATGAGTGTATTAATTAAATTTATTTCCTTTTTATGATGTTAACGAATATCCATTGAAGAAAAATGTTCTTAAATCCTTGACATTGAAACTACGTCCTAATCAACCAGCAATGCCCTTTCTAGAACATCGGTAAAAAGAATGAAAATTTCACATGACATCAGGAGATCAACTATAAGGTCAAATAACCATATAAAATAATTATTCCTTCTAATTCTAAATATTCACAACCACATAAAAAACTTAATAATATTAGAAATTTATTTCCATATTTATTCTTATTCATTAAATCATACTATATTTTGATAAATTCCACGAAATTCACCTAGAACATAGATTCGATGTATTAGTGATCATTGAAATGGGATTCAATGTACCTACATTTTAATCCCTACATATTATTTCCATCATAATTGATTCTCGTAATCACATATTAATATTTTCTAGAATAAAGGTGGAACATTTTAACATAATAAGATCTGGAATTTCCATGTTATAAAAATGAATCTATATCTTTTTCAATAACTCCCATATGTCTTGAGGAATTTTTGATCCAGGTATCACATTTGGATTCTACGGAGTATCTCTTGAGAATTAATATGGAATTATTCCCCATTATGTTCCACTACTAGAGCCTGAATGGGAATATGTTTTAGTACATTATGTAGACAATGGAAATATAACACCAATATCTTGAAAATATTATACTCCATGGGAATATATTCTCAAAATGTTTATCCATCAGATTCCTCTGACTTCATATTCATAAATCATATCAAAGTATTGATGAAACACAACATCAGTAGAAACACAGAATTCATCATAATGATTACACAATTCAGCATCTCAAACATGACACATAAGAATATTAATTCCATTAGGTAGAATGTTTTATATTTTAATTTCATCTAACTCAGATCAAAGATAGTGAAAATAATATATGTGTCAAAAAAATCCTCTAGTCCACCATTCCAAAAACAACCATGGTAACTTAAAGGCTCTTATAGTGTGATAGGTATAGAAACTAACTCATAAATACCCTATATTCTCCCATTATGACATCCCAAACTGTATACTAAAATTATGGAATCCTGATTTAAATGATCATTTAATACCACTATTTCACAAACCATCCTTTATAGTATATTAAATTGATATGCATGTTCACTCTAGCATATATTGAAGGAAATTATTTATCCACATGTGTTGGAAACTATAACATTGTATTATATAACATTAATAGGTAAACCCTTCCCTAAGAAATAGATGAATATAATAAACACTTGTTTCAATGATTAAAACTCCAAAATTGAGAGTGTACAATAATAAAATAGGAATAATTGTTCATAGTAAAAATATAATATTCCCCATGGAACATCATCCCAATAGAAAAACATAAAAAAAGTTAACATTTTCAAAAAAACTAGTGTAACAAGTGGAAAACAGTTGAATCATTCACCATCATCACTCAATGATCCAAAGTATTAAGAAAATAAACCACATCTAACTATTACATTCCATCTTCTCTCCCCAATCATATATAATTCTATGAAATCACAAGGAAAAATGTAGGCTGAAAAAAATAATCATATTACTGTCTTACCAAGATATCTATAATCAAAATAATAATAACTATCAATTTAATCTTCTACTTTAAATAAGTAAGGAATTAAATTAGATTTTAATATTTTGAAAAAAAATATTCAAATTTATAGGATTGAAGTTTTATTAACATATAATTAAATAAATATTATATAAATAGTTTAACTAAAATATATTATATAATTTAGTTTATATAAATAGATAAATTAAATAAATAATGGAATGTGATATGAAATCATGTAATGAATGAACCAGGAAATAGATCCCCTTGGTATGTTTGTTTCCCAATACATTGTACTAAAACTTCTCATTTCGCAATAGATCCCTTAATATGTGTGCACACTAAAATAATCAACCATTTACGGAACCACTATGATCTATCAAATTATATCTTGTTTGGGGATCCACAATATGAAATATAACTTTTTCTAGTTCAATTAGTGTTATCATAATAATTATATTTCTAGGTAGTCAATATCCTAGAGTTATTTTCCAAGTTACCTAAAATGTACCCAGTCTTATATGTTCTTAAATAAAATAGTTAATCATTCAAATTTGATATCAATCATTTCAAAATATTATTTCCAAATGTCACTTTTCAACATGCGATTCTCATTTCAAGACCAAATAATAGGTTTTCAGAATATTAACTCATTTGAAATAAATTATAAAGATAATAAACATTATCAAGATAATCATAGGATAATTTCCAGGAAAAAATATCCAAGTCAAGAAATAATTTTTCACAATTTCACCAATAATATCAATTTAATTGAATTTTTTTATTTTTTAAATTCCCTTGGTTTTTTAAAATTAATTAATATATAATAATAAACCACAAGTTTAAAAAGATTTCTACTATTTCTAAATTAATGAATTAAAATTGGATTTGAATAGAACGGTATAAACTTATGGAACCACATACCTCGAAATCAAGGGATCGTAAATCATAACACCAGAAATGGGAATTAAAATGAACAATAGAGGTTCTTGTGATCTTGATCACATCCAAAAATCCCAATCTAATATAAAGTGTTTATATTAATCAATTACATGCTGATATTGAAAACCATAATGAGTAGATAGTGGGAGATTTTGGAAATCCAAATCATTATATTTCTAATAACCTGATAGTGACTGAACAAGAATAATTCTAGTTTGATCTATAAAGAAGTCATTTTAAATGGGTAATGATTTCTTCTTAAATTTTCAAAAACCAAGAACAAAAAATTATGATAAAATGGGTGGATTAGTAATTTTAAACCATTCATTTAAGTATATTAGTTAAATTTCTTTTGGAATCAAAAAAAATATTTAATTGATTTGTAGAGTTGGTGGATGGTTTGGAGTAACAATGTTCCCCATCCATGTTCCCATGTTGTTAGAGTTCATGGTTTCTCCTAGGACAGTGCACATTTTTTCGAAGAATGCATCATTCATGGAAAACCTTACTAACTAAGGATGTACAATTTAGAGTGTCTGGAAACATGGTTTGGAATAACTATACTGATCCATTCAATGGATCACAAAAGGTAGCAATATTTGATGGGCCAAACAACTTGGATTTCCCAAAACACGAGCTAGCCTGGAATGTCCCTTTGGGAACCTAATGTTTTTAAAATTATCTTTGACTACCATAAAAACCCAACTAAATAGATATCCAAATAAGGGTCTTTGAACATATGAAAGAATATGATAGGTTGTTGCAATATTCTAACAACTACATATAATTCCCATAATATAGTGGAACAATAGTTCATATCATGGAACTTCACATGGAGCACACATGCACCAACATGAATATCACATAAATAAAGAGTCTCATGAGACACACCCAAACATATATCTATATCACAATATGAATGGAACTCACAAGATATAACATCATAGACATGCATATCATCCATTAAAAATCCTAGAAATCCCTCTAGTTGTAAGGACATTATACCTCAATCGTATCGAATTGTAACACTATCAATCACTTACCATATCATGATGAAATAAAATTAAATGCTTAGAAACATTATTAATTAATCACATAAGGATTAAAAAAATAATCTTCCATTATGAATAATATTATTATAGATAGAATATATACAAAATACCCAAGGTAAATGAAAAATGATTACTCTATATTCAATTTATAGTGAGATGTGAAATTTGTTATTATAGACTCCATTCACAACGTATTATTAAAAACCAAAATACATCACATCAAATTCAATATATATTTCCTTGAAATGAATATTCAATTATATAACTTAATGTAATGTCGATTTTTTTAATAGAAGGTATTCAATAGAAAACATGAGCCACTGGATCGATCTAATCATTAATCATTGAGGATATAGGGAGAACATATAAATATCTACTATATATGATTTTTTTGTTATGTTTTGATCCATATTATGCTAGAAAATGTTACAATAATACGAGGTTACTACCTAAAATATTGGTAGTATTCTTCCTCCCACAATCCTATTGAGGGGATCTTAAGAAGAGGAAAACCAAAAAAAAACCAATATTTATTCGGTGGTGCTAGATGAGCTCTCCAGTAATCCTATAAAATATTATCTATTGTAGTTATAGACGTCTTCATCCATTAATGGATATTTATTTTCCATAACAACTAAAAGATTACTCAAATATGTATATAATAAACTCTATGCATTATAATAATTAATAAATTGTACCATGAAATTTAGATAAGTTAAATGTATATAAATATTTTAAAACATTATGACCCACTAATTTATGATTTTGAGTATTTTTTAGTTGAGAAGAAAAAATTTGAAAATTTTAATTCATCAAATATATAAAAACTCAAAATCAGACATTAGATAAAATATTTTTTTCTAAACTATTCATCAATTTTTATATTAATAACCTATATGTGTACATACATCTACATTTTATCGACACACTAAATATTTGTTTATATAGAGAATGTAATAATATTTATTTTATAGAATAAAATATAGTTATCAAAACTGTATTTTATAATTTATATAACATTTGTTAAACATATTTTTACTGCATGCTAAATTCATCATGGGATATTTTAGGTGATAAAATTTATTATTTAAAATTTTAAATTTTAATAAACACCTTTATATTCAGAAAATTCAACATAAGTTTAAAAAATATGTTTTTATAAATATATATTTCAATATCAATGTTGAGATATTACCCATATAACAAAAAAGTTTATGAAACACCAACTAAAATTAGACATATATCAACTATGAAATGTAAAATCAGTAATATACTTCAATAATAATTTAAAGAATTACATAAAAATATTATATAATTTATCTTGATTCATTTATGTATATAATCTATTGATTTAAAATTTCTCATGTTTGTGCGACTTATATATCTAGAAATACTTTATTTTCCCCAATAGTTCCATCAGTCACTCTAGGTGAGTTAAAAATTGTATAGAATATGTTATCAAAGTCGTTTTTCTGAAATTACATTATCTTAAATATGTGGTGAACCTACAAACTAGACTAATATTAAATATCCAATAAAGTACATTATCTTAACCAATTATGAAATCTGATAAAGTGTCAAATTACATAAGGGTTAATTGTTTTCCTAAAGGTTGTATAAGGTCACTTGGAGACCATATAATTCATCAAAATACCATTGAAAACTATTTATAGTTTTTTTATTCAATTTTATTCATTGTAAAAATATATCAATTATTTTAGATTTGATGATACACTATAATAAAAATAAAATAACAATTAATTTTTTTCCCAATAAAAATAATAAAATATTATTTCTCCCATGTAGTATTGTTAGAATTTTGATCCATGTGTACTATAATTTGGTAGCTTTACTTACCATATGATGAAAATTAAGTTCATTATTAATGTAGATTTTACTATACATTTTTTCTCTATGTATACATTATATAATCATAGAAAATTACTATATTAAAAAAACTCATGAATCAGTAACATTTAAAATTGTTCACATGATTAATTGGATGTCCGAAAATTAGTAACACAAAATAGGTACAATATTAAATCATTATCATAAAAATAATTAACTTGCATTTTTTTAGATTAAAAAGAAAATTAATATATTGTTATCCAGAAAAAAATAATGAGAGAAAATATTTTTAGAAAGAAGTAAGTACATGTAATGTGTTTAGGAATAAAAATCCAAATAAACACTATTAATTTTCTCACATGAAAAACCCCCACCAAGATTATATAAGATTCTACTAATTGAAATATTCAAAAACTACCATCATATAAATTTATTTGTTTTATGATATTTAAATAGAATATTAAATATATGTTAAATAGAAAATTAAACCATCTATTTAAAAATAACAGATTGTGGTTATCATTATTATACCTTTCCATACATTAATAATCCACATGTAAGAAAACTAACAAATGAATTTTATTAAACATAATATATTATTCCATTACATGAATATGTATGGTTGTTATTATTTTTGGGACATAATTTTTCTACAAGAATCTTATATTTAATAAAATTTATAGGTAATATATTTATTTTTGGAAGTAATGAGTTATAAAAATAAATTATTTTTTTTGAAAAAAAAGTTTTCCATTCAAATATTTGAGTTATAGAAACCTAGTCTTAACATATATATCTATTACATTCATTTTAGTTGAATATTAGGAACATTACAAATGTACATGCCCGAGGACCATAATAACTTAGTTCATTTGTAATCATGGACAAAAATACTATATCAAAGTAAAATATCTTCATTTTATCCACATAGATATTCCCCTTTAATAATAATTCTCAAGCCATATAATTATAACATAGTGAAAGAAATTATATGAAAGTCTGATCATAGATGGTCAGTAAGGGTAAACAAAAGAGATATATTATAATAATCACATGCATAATAGTATGAGAACATGACCATATAATTTGAATATCATACTCTACCTATCATGGATCATAAAAAGAGTTTTGGAATAAATATTAGTAGTTCATATGATAAGAATCATAACATTATAAAGAGAATAATATATGAAATCATAACATATTAAAATTTGTGGAATTTTGATAGAAACATAAGAATATAAAATATAATGTTAAGCATACCTACAAAAACTATAATAAAATGTTTGGACTGGGAAAATCACTCATGTACGTGCTTCGTAATAGGTATACAACCCTTAAACCATATTGTTTTTTTGATATGACAAAAACCCATCTACCATATTATTTTTCGGTGTCGGTTGACACCCGTGTACCATCTTGTTTTCATGCTTGGGCTATATTTTTTTTACCTATTGTTTCTGGGGGTGGGCTATATCCTATGTACCCTCTTCTTTTTGGGTATGTGATAGAACATGTGTAACCAATTATTTTCAATCTTGGTGTATAACACGTGTACCCTCTTGTTTTTGGGATTGGGATACAACCCATTTACCATCTATTTTGGGGATTGGGATACTAACCATATAAATGTTTGTTTGAGCATGCATTACAACAATTGTACACTTTTATCGGGCATGGGTGACAACACATGTACCATCGGAGCCCACATAACTTTTATCATAACCCAATAAATTGGAGTTAGATATAGGTCCCACCCACTACATAATGGAACCATTCAAGGATGTTCCTAAATATAATAAAACATTAATTATATAATGACAAAAAATGGTTTCCTACGAATAATATCATAAATATTAAAATTAAATTAGTGTTATAAACCATTCATTATGTTATAAGCTATGGATAAGAGAATGGATATATAATCATTTTATCAATGAATACCCATGATAAGAAGTATGTCACGACCCGACCCTACCTGGGCTTGAGCCGCAACTACCCCAATCCTGCCACTATAGGTAAGGGGCTGGCGATAAGCACTGAAGGCTAAACAACTTGGGGAGGCCTTTCCCTAAGTACCTGTACACAGACACGCAACACACTCAATGCAAAAGTGCAGAGTAAAATGTAATTAAATGTAAAAAAAACTGCAAACGCTATATATAAACCATAAAAGTGCATCGACCTCAAACCGTACAATGAAATTGCTGATGGTAAACTGAAAAAGGAAAGGGGAAAACACACACCCAACCAGATAATGTGCCACAACCCGACATCAGGTAAACAACAAAAAAATAGCTGGAAGGGTCCCCCACCTGGAACCTGACCCCGACCACCGCACGTGGTCCAAGATCCCAAACTCCTAAGATCTGATGAAGTCACGACCAACCTGTCCGTCATCTGCAAGGGAACACCATGTGCGGGAAAATCCCAAGTAGGGGTGAGTATAAAATTACTCAGTAGGATACAACGATGGAACGAGGGAGAAAAAAACCAGGTACTGAAGGGTGAGCAGTAGATAGAATAGGGAAAATTAGAGGAGTACAACCGAGTGTATAGTAAAGAGTACAGTAGAGAGTCCAGCTCAACCCAACAAGGGAAATAAGGTAGACTCGTCCAGACACAAAGAGCTGGAAACGGTGAGAATATGAACTTCTCGTCGAGTCTTCGATACTTATAGCAGGAGATTAGACGCATCCAACCCTGAGGATATAGAAACGGAAATCACGTGGCATACCCCACGCATCTTCTCCTCTCCTGGAGGGAGAGTAACCAAGACCAAGAAGTGGGTACTGGAATAAGGTACATACATATCCAAATGATCAATTAAAAATCCCGAACATGATCTTAAGGGGGATCTCCATACCATAGCTCAGCCGAAAAGAGTGAGTAGCCAACTGTCCCATAAGTAAACCCCATCAATGCCCAACATCCTACACATCTGCACTGAACTGCAAGTCAAGGGGCTCCAATCACAATAAATCGACACTATCTGCTTTGGGCGGCACTTACTCACCCGTATAGTTTTAGGTCGCGTCACAAGGATGCATCTCTATGAGGAATTTCCCCTCATACTTGAGAGTTATAGGGGAATCCAAACCACACCTCGTCACTGCCCAACATTCGAGAGGTCTTCTCAATGTCAAATTAGTCACATCCCTGACCTGTACAACCAGGGGTCCCACTCCAGTAATTACGGAAAAAATCCGCAGACTAGCCTAGTAGAAAGGACTAATTTTGAAACAAGTAATCTGGTGACCCACGCCCTAGTCTCTACAGGAGGGTTGACCCTAAGAGGTTGTCGGGTGACCTACTGCCCAGTCTCTGCTGGAGGGTAGACCCTTTGAGATTGACAAGAGACCCACTTCCCAGTCCTCCTGGAGGGTAGACATGGAATATGTCGATAGGATACCAACTGACCAGTCTCTCCTAGAGGGTAGACCTATAAGAAGTCGACAGGCGACCAACTGCCCAGTCTATACTAGAAAGTAGACATAGAAGAAGTCGACATGCGTCCCACTGCCCAGTCTCTGCTGGAGGGTAGTCCTGGAAGAAATCGACAGGCAACCCACTGCCCAGTCTCTGCTGGAGGGTAGACCTAGAAATGTCTACAGGAAACCCACTACCTAGTCTATGCTATAGGGTAGACCAATAATATGTTGACTGGTGACCCACTGCCCAGTCTCTGCTAGTGGGTGAACCCTAAGAAGACAATGAGCAACCCACAGCCCAACCTCTTCTTGAGGGTATACTCAAAACTGCTCTGGACATCCCTACTATAAATAACCTCCGGAGTAGAGTATATGTGACCAGGTAATGTATTGGTCAAACCAGAATCCATAGGAACTCTACCAAGGAACACGAAGAAACTCTGCCAGCCAAACAATCGAGAACAGAACCAAGGGGGAAACAACTCACCCTGCTGGTCGAAACCATCGTGAACATGACCATGGGGGAACCCACTCAACTCTGCTGGTCAAACAAACGAGAACAGAACCAACGGAAACTCAACCCTGCTGGTCAAACAAATGAGAATAGAAGGAAACTCTATGTCTTGAGAGGTCAAGGGTACGCTAAGCAGAACACGACACGCACATGGGTCCACACGACGTGTGGCCCTAAGTCAACTCAAACAAAGCATACAAACATTCTCACATACAAAAAACCACACGTACCTCCAAGAATTCCCATATACTTCCAGATTATACCATGTTTCCAGCCCAAAGGTTATCATGCACATGAAACCCAAATGTCAATGCGATGGGCGTAAATGTAACAACTCCAACTTGCCACCTCAATGGCCCAAGCACGGACAACTACAACTCTTCAAGAATTACATCACTCATAGGGGAGTGCATGCGATCACACGCCAACAGTCCGCTAAAAACACAATTTGAAGAACTACTACTGGAGCACCTTCCATGTTTCCACATTTAATAATATCACCTATGGGGTTCGCTCGCCTGAACAGATTACATAGTTGTAATACTCACAGAAAAACATGTGATATCAACTACATACTCGCCTCCAATGGATATCTGACGTAAAATTTATCTGACACAACATTATGCCTGAACGATGTCCCATGGTCCCGAGCCTTGGCCTCGAAAATAGTCGAGCGCATCGCACCATTGCGTTCCCCTAGGGAAAACACGTCAAAAGGACTGATAACTTGAGTGCAACAAATATATGGAGAAAAAGATGCATTCTGTCGTACCACACATGAGTAGTGCTTCATGGGACCCACATCCTGGTCCTAAAGCACAATGAACAGATTGCACCGCTGTGATTCTCTCGAAAAAGTACAAAATATTGACTATTAACTTATCCAAAATAGACACCCAGTGATAAAGCTGTAAATCACCACCAACTCCCAATATAATCCTTGTGGGACCCACACCACTGTGAATAATTAAATTGGACAGATTGCGCCAATGCAATGACCTCAGAAAAACACTAAAAAACGACTACTCGCACGGCCCGAAAGGACACCCGATGAAAAAGTATAAGAGATCTGGACGCAGCTCGAAAGACGGGTTGTGGGGACCATTCTTCAACTCTGGTTTAAACGCCTAAAACCACACTACAAATCTTCATCTCAACACCAGGTTCACAATGCCACTGACGGCGCTCAAAACAGACATCGGATGTGTCAGTGCCGCCCAAAACCAGGACATCCAAAAAACACCAAACTTAGTTAACGCATGTGTCTTTCCACAAAACCCCTCATCTCACGAATTAAAAATTCTCAAGACCATATAAAAATTCTCTTCTTGATTCCAGGAAGGCACTGCCACAGACGGAATGCAAAACGGACACCAGTAGCGGAAATTACAGGCATCTGAGTCGAGGTGGCAAAGCCCCTTAGGCTGGACCGGGCGGGGCCGGCCTGCGGTTCGACCACGCGGGCCGACCACGGACCCACGGTCCATGCACAGACTAGACCTCATGGTCGGTCATCACTGTTACGTGATGATTCGTGGGATGTGGGTGTTTTTCCCCCGCCACAACCTCGTGGTCGCGTGCCCCGTCGGCTCGACATCGCCGCCTAGATCCACCACCTCGGTCGGCCGGTGCCGCCTCACGCTGACGCCCTCATCCTAACTAGATCCACTTTGTCTCATCCAACCATCGATGCCGCCTCCACTTGGATCCTTGCCGTCGTAGTCTTAGCATGCGCCGCCGCGATCTCATACCGCTGGAACCCCCCAAAACCGGCCAGAAGAGCTCCAAAACCACCAGAATCTTTAACATACCACCCCGGACTCATCGGGACTCGGATTTTCGATTCAAAAAGAGAAAAGGCAACCTCAAATAGAGATCTAAAAATAAATGGCCATCTCTTGACAATTTGACAGCAATTCTACACAAGTAATTCAATTTTAAGGTGATTGTGGGAATTAAAACTATAAACACGAGCATACCTCTTGGGTGTAGCCGGACACTTCAGACACCATCCGCCAGATCTGCAACCTTGGAGAGGATGAGGAGAAGAGGAAATGGTGTGGAGATCTCCTTGGTTGACATCTCTTCCACTAGGTGCTGAAAAATGGGAGACGGTGAAATTGATTAGACTTATGTAGGGAATTAAATGAAAATTTTAATTCCTTTTAATCCTCTAACTGTAGGCCCGTTCCCAAACACTCGGCGGGGGTCAAGGTTAAGCCTCCCCAAGAGTAAAAAACACCTCCTGAGAACAACGGTGGTCTCAATATAGTAATCTGAGGCCCCGTTCAATAGTTATTAAACTCAACTCCCGAGACAACCAAATTACGAAAACACCCCTGGTGGCATTTTTCACAAGAGACCCGCGCCGGTGAAAATTACAGCCCTCCTAGGGTAAACAACATGCTCTGGACTCAAAGGCACCTTTTTTTCCAATCCGAGCCATCATTTATGAGATAATTGATTTTAACAATTAAACTAATAAATTAATTACTTATTTATCAATCTAATGCTTCGTTAACGTGCGGGGGTCTCAACGTTCCGCGCCAACATGTTTATGTCATTCCTAGGGTAAACACCCAATTTTGGACCCATCTGTACACTCAGATATCTGATTCAAAAGACTTTTTAGGAGTTATCTTATTTATTTGGCGTTCCTAGTGTGAACGCACTGAAAAATTAATTCCGGCCACACTGGGGCTCGGAATTTCATGCCGTTTGAAAGCACTGCTGTGGAATAACATCAAGAATATTCCAAAGTATTTTATATCAAAACAGGGTTCTTAAATCATTCCCTCCTTCATGATTTTTGTCCCCGAAATGAATAACCAGGGAACAACTCAGCGTACTAAGTCCACACCTGGCTCTCCTATACACAGAAGAACTCTTGCATAGACCTGCGCCACTACACACATACCAAAAGATTTGATCTATTCACGCAAGGACTGCCCTTGCCGATGATGTGCATATGAGCACACTCACTTCTTCTCAGGTGAGTCACGTGGGAGATGATATGCGCCCAAACTAGACTTTGGGATTAGGGAAAGGAGTTAGGGAACCTCTCCATCCATTTGCACGGTCTCAAACGGCCCGAAGGCTCTCAGGGGTAGCTCACCTCCCTAATCGATCCTCTATGTCACATGACATAACTAGAATAACCACCCGTACCTGGAACAAGTATCGGTGATTCCCTCCTTCAGAATATCCATATCGGTGGAAAACGCAAAGATATCTGGTCATGCAAGATTTCACAATCGGTGTCTCGCAACCACGACTCTCTTACACCCTCGGAAAGCAGAGGAGTCGACACCATCGACTAAAGAAAAAGGTCTCACGCCTTTTCCCATACCAACACAGGGTTACACCGAAACCCCGTACCACCCTAGTAACAACTCAAACAAGGATCAAGGAGAATAGAATTTCATGTAGAGAGTCTAGATATTCTACTGAAAAAAGTAGAAGAGCTGTAGAGTGTACCTCTATTCACCTCCTGCTCTGCAGGATCGTCGACACCCAAAGCTTGTGGTTGTCCGCAGTCCCAACTATCAGCTATAGAAGCCAGATGTGGACCACCTAGTGGTGATGGGAAGACCTCGTGAAGCTATCCCCCATTTCCAGCTCCTCCCACTCCTCTTCTAGCACCACCTCACTGGGCGCTATTCCGATCACTGCGCTGCCTCTGCCACGGTGGTGCACATGCTACCTCCCCGATGTTCTTAGTGTGCCTGGTCGGGCGGTCTCATGCCAGGTGACATTGCCCATCGAAAGCGTAGCACTGATTCTCTCTGGGCTGCACTGGTGCCCTCTGGAACCTCCGTGGTGTATGATCACGCCCCTGAGTCTGGTTATCAGAAATCCACATATGTTGAGGTTTTGTCAGCCGACGCCCGCTAGCTGGACATACATCTCGGCTCTATCGAGCCTGCTTCCACCACCAACTATAGAACATGACATGAATCACTCTGTCACTAGCACCTTCTCTAGCACCCCAAAATATGTGGAAATGCACAAGGGTACTATGACAGCATGAATCCCTATATGGAGACCCTGATCAAACTTCCACACTCAGAAGTTGTCATTGTAGACCAAAACCAGGTAAAAGATTGCATGGTCTACGAAACTTTCCGTGTACTCGGCCACCATCATCCTTCCCTACTAAAACTGCAGGAGCTACTGAATCTGAATGGAGCATAAGAAGGAGGGGCAGAAATCCTAACGGAACAACAACTAAATGTTATCCCACGAATGCGATGACTCTTCAAGAAACTGAGTCACCAGACTCCACCAACACCAAGCTGCTCCATGGAAAAGGCTGGTGGCCAAATCCACCATATGATTTTCCGGTGTCTACAAAAGACTGAAAAGGTGAAACACTGTCTCCAGACACACCTCTACTGCCTGAGCGTCTGGCTCACGACTAAACATCATCGGTCTCTGTCGCCGGAACTCACGGAGCACGCTCAACCAGCACTCAAACTCAGTCTTCTTTGTTTAATCTGTCTGCTATTAAACAGGTGGTGGTGCTACTACCGGCCCAACCGGAGAAATGGGATCGCAAGATGGGTCCTAGACTATGACCTCATAGCTCACAGGGTTTTCGTCATGTACCAAAGCTGGTATCCTGGCTAGCTTTCTTCACGGATACATACTGAATATTATCAAGGAGTTCTGTGATCAGATGAACATATATGTATATAACAATAACAAAAATGGGGAGCTGACTCAAGATGTACAGTCAAAGACTCAATCCTACGTGATTCCCAAACCATGTTTCCCTGCAACAAGTGTCTCATCATTCTGAATGGACAAGAGGGTTATCAAGGTCCTGGTGAATGGATACGTCGGCCACTCCACCATCACTGGACTCACTGGCCAGAGAGGCGCTCTCGAGACACATTGACAATGTTTCCCAAAATACCAACCAATTATTTTTTAGGGACGTCCACACAACTCCCCATGGAATGAACCACCTCTGATACCACTTTGTCACGACCCGACCCTACCCGGGCTCGAGCCGCAACTCCCCAAGCTCGCCTCCATAGGCTAGGGGCAGGTGACAAGCGTCGAATGGTAAAAAACTCAGGGATGCCTTTTCTTATGTACCTATACACAAACATGCATAACACTCATTGAAAAAGTGCAGAGTAAAAGGGAAAGAAAAGTAAATAAAATTGGAACTGCTATATATAACTCACAAAATCCCATCAACCTATAACCGTACAGGGCAAGTGTTGAAGGTAAATTGAAAAAGGAAAGGGGAAAACACACGCCCAACCAGAAATGGTGCCACAAACTGACAACATTAAACAATATAAGAACAGCTGGAAGGGTTCCCGACCTGAATGTTGACTCAGACCACATCTCGCGGTCCAAGCTCCCGAACTCCTATGCTCCGTAGAAGTGATGACCGGCCTATTCTTTGTCTGCAAGGGCACATCAAGTGTGGGCAAAGCCCAAGTTGGGGTGAGTATAAAAATACTCAGTAGGGTACCTCGAAGGCTCAAGGGAGAAACAAAGAAGGTACCAAAGGGTGAGTTGTAGATCGAACAGGGAAATGTAAATAAGTACAACCGAGAGTGCAGTAAAGAGTATAGTAGAGAGTCACTCTCAACCCAACAAGAGAAAGGAGGTAGACTCGACCAGACACAAGGAGATGTAAATGGTGAGAATATGAACATCTCCTCGAATCATTTCTACCTATAGCAGGAGAGTAGAATCATCCAATCATGAGAATATAGACACAGAAATCATGTGGCATACCCCATAAATCTTCGCCTCTCCTGGAGGGAGACTAACCAATCCCAAGAAGTGGGTACATGAACAAGGTACATACATATCAATATGATCAATCAAGAATCCCGAACAAGATCGTAAGGGGGATCTGTATCATGTAGCTCAACATAAGAAAGTGAGAAGCCAACAGTCCTAGAAGTAAACACCATCGATGCCCAGCATCCCGCACGTCTGCCCTAAACTACAAGTCAAGGGGCTCAAATTATCTCACCTCGACACTATCCACTTTGGTGAAACTGACTCTCCCGCACGGTTTAAGGCCACGTCACAAGGACGTGTATCAGTGGGGAATGTTACCCTATTACATGAGAGATCTAGGGGAATCCAAACCACACTAAGTCACTGCCCCGCAGTCGAGAGGTCTTCTCAAAGAAAAAGTCATCACATCCCTAACCCATACATCCAGGGGTCCCACTCCGGTAATTACGGAGAAAAGACACACACTAGCCTAGTAGAAAGGACTAATTCTGAAAGAATTCATCGAGAGACCCACTGCCCAGTCTCTACTAGAGGGTATACCCTAACAGTTTGTCGGGTGACTCACTGCCCAGTCTCTGCTGGAGGGTAGACCCTAAGAGATAGACAGGAGTCCCACTGCCCTGCCCTACAAGAGGGTAGGCTTGGAATATGTTGATAGGAGACCTGCCGCCCAGTCTCTGCAGGACGTTAGATCTAGAAGAAGTCGACATGTGACCCACTGCCCAGTCTCTGCTAGAGGGTAGACCTAGAAGAAGTCGATAAGAGACCAACTACCCAGTCTCTATTAGAGGGTAGACCTGGAAGAAGTCGACATGTGACCCACTGCCCAGTCTCTGCTAGAGGGCAGACCTTGAAGAAGTCGACAGGAAACCCACTGCCTAGTCTCTACTAGAGGGTAGACCTGGAAGAAGTCTATAGGCAATCCACTGCCTAGTCTCTGATGGAGGGTAGACCTGGAGGATGTTGACTAGCGACCCACTCTCCAGTATCTGCTAGAGGGTAAACCCTAAGAAGACAATGAGATACCCACTGCCCAGCCTCTGCTAGAGGTTAAACTCGAAACTTCTCTAGCCATCCCAACTAGAAATAACCTCATGAGTAGAGGATCAGTGCTCGCATAAAGTATTGGTCACACCAGGATCCACTAGAACTCTACTAGGGAACACGAAGAAACTCTTAGATCCAAACCATCAACAACAGAACTACAGGAAAACCACACACCCTACTGGTCGAAACCATAGTGAACCTGACGAAGGGGAAACCTACTCAACCATTCTGGTCAAAAAAAAAACGAGAACCGAACCAGGGAAAACTCAACCCTTCTGGTCCAACAAACGACAACAGAAGGAACCTCTATGTCGCGAGAGGTCAAGGGTACACAAAGTAGAACACGACACACACATTCGTCTAACACGACGTGTGTCCCAAAGTCAACTCCAACCAAGCGCACAAACGTTCACAGGTACAAACAATCACATTAACCTCCAAGCATTCTCGTATACTCCCAGAGTATACCAAGTTTCCAGCCCAATGTTTATCATGCACAAGACACCCAATGTCAACACGAAGAGCGTAAACATAAAACCTCTAACATGCCACCTCAGTGGCCCAGGCATGGACAACTAGAACTCTTTAAGAATTACTCCCATTACACGGGAGTGCATGCGATCACACGCCAAGGGTCCACTACAAACACTGTAGAGGAACTTCCATCGGAGAACCTTTCATGTTTCCACATTTAATAAGATCACATAAGAGGCTCTGATCCCTTGAATAGATTACACCATTGTAATCCTCACAGAAAAACACGTGAGATCGACTACTTACTCACCTCCAACATATATCTGACGTAAAAGTTGTCTGACACCGCTTTACGCCCGAATGACATCGTGTGGTACCAATCCTTGGCCCTGAAAATAGTCGAGCGCATTGAACCACTGTGATCCCCTTGGGAAAACTGGTCAAAAGGACTCCTCACTTGAGTGCAACGGATATCCAGAGAAAAAGATGTATTCCGCCGCACTGCACATGAGCAGTGCTTCGTGGGACCTGCATTTTGGTCCCAAAGCACAATGAACAGATCGCACTGTTGCGATCCTCTCAAAAAAGTACCGATAATTGACTATTCACTTGTCCAAAAAAGACACTCGGTGATAAAGCTTGAAATCATCGCTAACTCCCAAAATGGCCCTCGTGGGGCATGTACCACCATGAGGAATTAAAGTGGTAAGATTGCGCCAATGCAATGCCCTCAGAAAAACATCAAAAAATGACTACTCGCACGCCCCGAACAGAAATACGATGAAAAAGATGTAAAATGTTGCATTCAGCTCGAAAGACGGGCTGTGGGGCCCACACATCAACTCCGGTTTCAATGCCCGAAACCATAATGGAAATCTCTATATCAACGCCAGGGTTGTAAGGCCACTGACGACGCTCAAAATGGACATCAGATGTGTCCGCGCCGCCAAAAACAAGAACTCCATGAAAACGTCAATCTTACTTAACACACGTGTCGTGCCACCCAAACCCTCCTCTCATGAATTAAAAATTCCCAAGACATTCTCAAAATTATCATCTCAACGCCAAGAAGGAACTGCCATAGACGGCATGCAAAATGGACAGCCGTAGCGGAAATTACGTGCATCCGAGATGAGAGGGCAAAGCCCCTTGGGATGGACCAGACGGGGCCGGCCAGTTTGCCCGGCCTGGGCAGGCCCGCGGTTTGGCCGCGCGGGCCAACCGCGGACCCACGATCCTCATGCAGAGCAACCCTTGTGGCCGGTCATCCCTACTGCATGAGGACCCCCGGGACGCGGGACACCCTCGTCCCTCCAAGAGCTGCCACCTCGCACTGGAACCCTCATCCCACCTGGAGTCGCTTCGCCTCAACCAACCGCGGATGCCGCCTCTGATTGGATCCACGCTGCCGCTGCCTTATCACACGCCACCGTGACCTCGGACGTCCAGAATCCCCAAAACCAGCCGTAAAAGCTCCAAAACCACCGGAATATTTAACGTACCACCTCGGGCTGATCGGGACTCGGAATTTTGATCATAAAAAGGCGATGAGAACCTTAAATTGAGATCTAACAAAAAATTTCCTTCGCCTGAAGACTTGATAGCAATTCGACACAAGTAATTCAATTGAAAGGAGATTGTGGGAATTAAAACTATAAACACGATCCTACCTCTTGGGAGTAGCCTGACGCTTCGCTCACGATCCGCTGGAGCCGCAACCTTAAAGAGGAGGAGGAGAAGTGGACTTGGTGTGGAGATCTCCTTGGTTGAGAGCTCTTCTGCCAGTGGATGAAAAATGGGAGAGGGTGATCATGATTATACTTAAGTAGGGAATTAAATGAAAATTTTTAATAAATTTTAATCCTCTAATGGTAGGCCCTTTCCCGAACCCTCAGAGGGGTTGAGCTTAAACTCCCCTAGGATAAAAACCACCTCACATGCATAATAGTGGTCTTGAAATTTTAATCTGAGGCCCCATTCAAAAGTTATTTAACTCAACACCCAAGACCTCCAAATTATGAAAACGCCCATGATGACATTTTTCCTAGGAGACCCACGCTCGCGAAAATTACACCCCTCCTTGGGTAAACAACATACTTCAGACTCAATGGTTCCCTCGATTTTCCTATTCGATCCACCTTTTAAGAGTTACATGAGATTAACCATTAACCGAATAAATTAATTATTAATTTATTCGTCTAATGTTCTGTTAACAAGTGAGTTGTGCCAACGTCCCAAGCCGACATGTTTTATGTCATTCCTAGGGTAAACACCCCATTTTAGACCCATACGTACACTCAGATCTCTGATCTGAAACACTATTTCGGATTTATGTCATTTATTTGGCATTCCCATTGTGAACGTACTGAAAATTTAATTTCGGCCACACCGTCGCTCAGAATCGCACGCCGTTTGAAGTCGCTACATTCAAATAACATCAAGAATATTCCAAGGTAATTTATAACAAAAACCGGGTTATTAAAAATAAGGTTTCAGAAGAGACATGTAATCTTAAAATTAATCCATTCAAATAATGAATACTAATGTTTATTTTGGATCATATACATTATAAATCCTAAACTATATCGGTGTATTCCATCTTAGATATAGAAGTAAAAATTCACATGGAGTATTGTTTATAGAAAATAAAAATTCATTGATAGTCATAATATTTTAAAAATAAACAAATACTTTTAAATATTTTTCTTTTAAAACAAAATTAAAAAAATATAATGTGAGTATAAAAAATCATTTAATACATTTTATATGAAAATATAATTTAAAAACAACTAAAATCATAAAATATTTTTTAAACCTATTTTTTAGAACAAAACCTGGAAAACATAGATATGAAGCCTTAAAAATTCTTGAAAAAACAATTAAAAAAATTATATAAATTTTCAATATTAATTTTAATGAAAATTAAATAATATTACTATTGAATTAAATTTTGAACACATTTATCGTAAACAAAGAGTTTTTCAATAAAAAAAGTTTTCATCCAATGGGGGAAATAAGGTTGGATTTTCATAATATGTTTATTATTTGTCATAAGTACCAAATAGAGTAATAAATGGTAACATTATTTGATGATATAATGGATAACTGTATGAGAATATATTTCGATGGAGTTCATTAGTGATGGACCTTAAAATTTCATCATAGAAAGTATAACCATAACCAATCCTATAAATGATGAGATTGTAGAAATAAATTCATAAATATTTGGTAACATTAAATCATAATACCAATGAAGGAATTACATTAAATAAATATCATGATCTCATTAATAGAATTAAATTCATGATAAAAATTTTATAGTCCAATATATATATCACGTAAAATAATATATGTTTATGACGTGACATGTTCTTCAATGAAGGAAAATTGAGACACAAATTACATTAGAGATTTAGTATCTTTGGTGTTGTAAAACATAGGAATTGGATATAATAAAATGGATATGTATTATACATATATTTAATGAATCTTATCCAAGAATACTTTTATGAGAAGTAAAAATACCACTGTAGAAACTGTGAAATGTTTTCCATGCACTTTTCTGTAGAAATCAAGATGTGAACGTCACATAGACACCAACTTCTACGTTTGGGTGAAATACATATTTATAGAGGTTGAAAGAGCATATTGGATATTAATGTTTGATGACCCAAAAAATAATCAATGGGGATCTAAAATTTCATGGTGTGACTCTCCATTTTTCATGAGATCTAGTGAAAGTTGTGAAGGGACTTCCTAGAACAACTAGGATAGTTTTCCAGAGAATGATCCCAAGTAGGGGTGCCGGGGCGCAACCCCCTCAGAATGGAGAAATAGTTTCATGAAGCTGGTTCATCCATGGCCTTGTGAGCTCATAGCCTGTGTTTACCACCTATATTTCACTGAAGGTGCATCCCCACTACATGATACACAAAGGCTGGTCACTTGCACCTACTATATGCGTGACCCAGGTAGCTCTCTAAAAACACAAGATAAGAAACAAAATTAATTGTATAAGTAAGATCCAAGTACTTTAATGTTCTAAAATACAAGATGCATGTTTATGGATCATTCTTCCATAAGAATGTTTCACTAATGCGAGGACCCTATATTAAGAAAGGACTAGAACATGATTGTTCTAAGGACTCCAAAACTAACCAGAAGTGTTTTTGGTGAAGCCCTATCCCATGTTTTTCATCCCTAGTGGTCTATTTACTATGTAATATACATCTAGTTAATTAATGTTCTTCATGTGTCAATCCCTTTACGTTTCTCTTATGCCCTTCGCAGACGACTTGGATGGCTCACCCATGCTGAGAACCTATGACCAGGACCTATGTGTGTCACCCTTTGAGACCTCATCCAAAGAAACCTATGTACTTGATCCTATCTAATTGGTTGCATTTCCTTAAAGGATCCAAGATGAAACCTCCACCAAGATCCCTTAATTTAAACAGCTTTGGTGAGTTTTAGACGAGCATATCCTCTATTTTTGTATGTATTCCTCTAGAAATAGGTTCCCTATAGTTTTATACTTTCTAGTCATGGTTATTATTTTGTTTGTGGATATGTATTACAATGGTCATGAGTACCCACACCCCATGGTTAGTGTTAGGGTGTTCCTAATTTAGAGGATTATGGTTTTGAACTTGTCTGACAGTTCTATTCTCATATAATTATATCCTCCAATTACAAAAAGTGAGGGATATGATTACACTTTATTTTCCATTTAAGGGGAAATTATATTCTTCTTTATCATCTGAAGAGATTGTAGGTACACCATCCTAGAGTAATCCCCTATAATTTCTTATGATATGTTTTATACTTTCTCCTCTACACCTTCATGTCATTTACCTTCCTTCCTCACTTAACATGTACTCTCATACAATTTAATATGAAGAGAGGGAATCGTAGTATCCCTCACCTCTTCAACTATATCCCTAGCCTCTACCACATTATTTATATCCTCTTTCAAAAGAGAAGGATGAATGGTCTGTGACTTGTCAAATATTCCATATAATCTTGTTTCTCAAACCAAGAATGGATCACGTGGGCTTAGAGGATAGTGATGATCAAGAAATCCAAACAATCCACATGATGGATTGAACTACATAAATATGATTCTTTCTAACCTAGATACATGGGAGGCCCATTTATTGGTTTAATCTCAATGGGAATCAACCCTAGGAAAAATTACAAATCATAATTTATATATTTTGTGTATCCACTTTAGGAGTAAACCTCGAGTTAATCCTCCATGTTTCCATGAGATAATATATTACCCATGTCCATTATCAAGGGGGTAGCTTTCTCAAGAGTAATCCCCCAACCAATACTCTCAAAATCATATAATAAACTATGAGTATTACTAAACTATGTGGGAATTGATTCACATCCAAATGAGATATGCAGGAAGCCTCCCTAATGATAAAACACAATTGTAAAATCAACCCTATTCTTTTGGGGCCATATCCATAGTAGGGTAATATTTAACATAGAAACTCATATACTTAAAGTTTATTTTGGCTATTTAAGCCTTATTCCAACACTAAAATTTAACCTGGAACCATTGTCCTTGAATTCCTTGCCTCATCATGTTAAAATTATATGGTTGGGTCATCATCACAAGAAAATAAAAATTTTTATGTTCCCCACTAAGAAGAATAGAACTACATGGGTTATGATTTCATTACAAGGATATGTAGGTATCACATTTATGGATCCGATCCCAACATAATAAATTTATATTCCTTTTATATTATGATAAATTACAGAGCGACCTTCATCTACCTAGAGGATAATAATCTATAGTGTGCCCCATTGTGTGGATAAAAAACCCACATTGTAGTAATAAAAAAAAGAATATTATATTGTTATATTAGTTTATACCATCAATGTATAACCTAAAATACATATTGATACCATTATTGAAACATAACATCAGATATATATAGTTGATTCTAAACTCTACACATGAAAATAATTGTTTTTTAATATTAGGATGAGCAACATCATACATGGGAATTAATAAAGGATTCCTGAACATGTCATAAATCTATAAGAGAGGATCGAAGTAGGATATAATTTCCCCAATAAAGGGAGTGATGATTACGACCTCACATCCTCTAGTCTAATGTAATGTCATATGAATTATGGGTAAAAATAAATAATGAGAACATATCGTTTGAAATTATGTCTCTATGGATGTAGAACCATTGGTAGTTTTCGATTCCAGAAATTAAACCATTTGAAACTGTTTGGAAATAGGAAACTATAATGGGGTGTGATATTTGAGGGAAACAGCCACACAAATGAAATGATGGGTGAATATGGAATAAGTCTCTCATAAATAAATAATAGACTAGAAATCCCTTAGTACCTGATTAATTTTCCATTATTATCCCCATGAATGAAAAAAATCCATTAAAACATTAAATATCATGAAATAAAGGGTATTCATGATTTAATATGCCATTTCCCATTATATATACCAAAATAAATATAGTGTTTAATATATCATATATCTCACAAAAATAAATTTATTATGATAATATTCTTACCTTATGCCTTGAATTTATTTGTACACATTAAAACCTCATGTATAATAGATATTATTTTTTTAATACATATAAACCGAACCATATTTATATAAATCATACTATATAAGTGTATTTTATAATTTATACTACCCATTTATTAATAATATAATTTTAATGTTATGTTTCAGGGAATAATATATATATTTATCATACATGTTTTGACTTTTCATGTTTAATACTCTTATATAGATCATGATTTACCAATTTAAATAATGTAACAATGATATTAATATCATATATACAAAGTATATGATAATTTATAATAATATAAAACTTATTGTTATATAAAATGAATTACACCCATATTCGTGGCCACCTTGGTCAATACACATCTGCTCAACTGAACAATAAATTACACTATTAATGGAGACTGTAGGATGTTCGTATGCATCAATATTATTTTCATCATCTTATAGTATTTTTTAAATAATACAATTAAATGATATATATAAATATTTTAATCATTATACTATAATTTTTTAATATATCTCACATCTTCATATAAAAACAATTCATTTTAATTATAGGTACATTGAGAATAAATCACATCCCTTTAAGGAGGTGGTAGTACACACTTCCACAAACGATGTTTTCATATTCTAAAAAAATAGAAATAATGAAGGTACATGTTACATAATAATTCTATAGTAATAATGAAATAAGTTCTATCATATATATTAAATAAAACCAATAATATAAGAAATATTCCCAATCATGAAAACTGGAAACAGAAGATTGCATGACATTGGTTCGTGAGGTGGTAGTACTCCATATACATGAATGAAGATTGTGTATCCCATTTGATGGAAGTGTGTCTAAGTGTAGGTCAAGAAAATAACATAGCAAAATATCATTATATTTAAGATACATAGGTTAATTTAAAATCTCTACTTAATTAGAATCGAAGGTGTGTAGAATGAAATAAATCAAATGTTCTTGCTAAATAATGTTGCATATTCTTTGGGTAAATACTTTTGGTTTTCACTAAAGAGTTTGAATGGTTGGATTTTCGGCCTAATGTGAGGCCTCCAAGATGAGTCTAGGGATGTTTCAAATATATTTTAATAGGCGTTCACTGATCCATATGGTGGGATTGGTGTGAAAAGGTGTGGTGGTTGATTTTCATTTGTAGTGGATAAAGAGTGTCATTCTTGTAAATATAAAAATCAATACAGTATTATGATGTATCCCCAAAATAATTTTCCTTAATTAATGGTCCCATTTATTTAAAATAGAGAATATGGATGAAATATGGATAATAAATTGACTTTATACATGATTCTCAGTTATTTTCCCCATTAAGTTAATGTTTAACCACTAAATAAACTTCTTTTTTTTCATAATTACAAAATTTTATTTAATTAGATTCTCTAGTATTTTCATTAAAAAATATATTTGACCATAATACAAATTTTAAATTATTCTGAATTTAAAAATTGAATCCATTTCCTTAAATATTAAAATATGATTCATTTCTTTGATATTTATTTCATGTAAAATATTTCTTATATTTTGAAATGGTTATTATTTTCGTTTCTAGTTAATCAATCACCAAATAATTCTTCTTATGTACACATATAAAACATATATTCAAAATTCAATTAATTTTATTCAGTAACTCAATTAAAATTAACCAATGAAAATTATAAATACATTTTAAAAAATATTATCCATCATACCTTATAGTTTGGTAGTAATAGGTTTTGAGTTTGATAAATGATATCCAATGATTCAACATATTATTTAACAAAATTCCATAATAGTGTAGTGTATATCACATACTAATCTATTTTTTCATGTATTTTAAGCTTAATATCAGGTTTTGTATAAATATTTTATAACTTGGTGTAGAGTGAAATGAATGTCATCAATGATATTTAATTTATTCAATAAACATTAATTCACAAAACCCGATGAATTACATTCAACCCCCAAAATATTAATTTCCCTATCAAAATTCTTATAGGTTATCATGTTTTTAATTATTGATGTTCTATTCATAGAAACCCACATCATAAAAATTAATTCTAAAAATTTCGTTAATATAAATGGATGGAAACATAATGGTTCCCAAATGAAACTCATAACTAGGTTTCCACGTATGAGAACATCAGTGTAAAGTGACAACATGGACATGGAAGAGAATAATAAATAATTACTGTGATTTGTAAATATCAATGATCAAATCAAATTTTGTGATAGAAAGAAAGACTGTAAAAATAGAACTATATCAGAATTAGACTTGGAGAGGTCATTTATATAATATAAATGATGATAATAGTATAAAATTTTATCCTAAAGTTGAAAACGTTTCAAATTGAGATGCACTAATATCATTTACTTTAATTTAATGTATGTAATTTCAACGTTTAGTTTTTTCTTCACTAATTTTACTTCATATCTTAATAAATTAAATTATGGTGAAATTTTTATCCATGAATCACCAATGAATCATAATATCCAAAGTTATGATGATAAGTCATTATATCTATCCTTGGTTATCAACCATCAAAAAATGATAGCATATGTTATGAAATATGAAAAAATCATTATTTGTAAAAATGAATTTTTTACCAAAAACATCACTCAAATATTATCATAAACTATTTAATACATTTTTATATCTGTTACCCCACCAAATGATAAAGATATAAATCTTAAAATAAAGTTAACTAAATGTATCAAAATCTTATTAACATTGATCACAAATATCTCATATATTATCTCTACAATGTCACATAAAAAATGTAATTGACTTTATCATGTATTATATTTTATCATGGTAATTAATATTTGTACTTATTGAAAACATTCATGATTCCAAAAAATAAAACAACCAGAATTCTTTTAATATGCTCTTATATTATAAAAAATATTCTATTGGAAGCTTGGGTTCATCCTCACATTTTTATAACATCAAGGAGAATTAATTATTATATAGGAATATGTAATGATAGGTAATCTATGTTGGTAATCATAACATGTTCAACTTGAGGATAAACAATAATATTTGTATACATCATATTTTCACAAAACCCCACATGAAATTACCAATTATAGATCTCCCCAATAATCATGCTTCACATAATCAACTGTTATTTCATAATAATTTTCATATTCCACTTTAATTATCTATTTTTGTAGTTGATCACCAATATTAACAATACAAATGTTGAAATTTCTTGAATAATAATCAAAATATATGCAATTGAAACACCGAATTGTGAAAGGGCATTCTTTTGGGATTTTTCATTATTTTTCCAATTTGTTTTTTTACAATCACATTAGTATTAAAATACATTATAAACATCCATTACACACTTGAAACATTTATTATTCGACTTAAGTGAATTAACTCTATATTTATTCTATTATTTGGGGCATAATAGAAGCATTATTTTAATCTCTATCGTTCTTTGATTTTCTGTTAAACTCTGTTTTAATATTATAATAAAAACCATTAGATTGATATAAAACCCATTAGTCCATTTATATCATGATTACTCATAAAATAAATTATTCATAGCTACTAAGGCCACATATATCAATGAAATTACAATGATTATAGTTCATTCCACCAATGAATCAATCAACATTCCTTTCAGGTTTGTTGATAACACCCAAAGAGTACCTGACATTACTTGTTATTTTTTCTTCATAGGAACCAAAAAATTAATCACCCATATGCTTAAGATATAGGAAATCCATTTCAGCCTTCATATGAAGAATAAACAGAAATTACAGATTTTGGAATAAGATCATGAACCCATCCCGATCCATGGAGTCATTTTTATATTGTCACATCTTATTATTAATATGAATCAACCATTTATATCTCTCTTGTTACAGACGATAGTCAACTAAAGTATCATTTTCATGATCAAATACCCAGAAAATGGAATTTAACTTTATTTTGGTACTACTATATTTTTTATAAACTATAATATTAATAGAACCATTGAATACCGGTGGGTGATGAATAATGAATTACTCAATAGAGCATTATTCCCTCCTTTTCTCATTTGGATGTTCACCATTATTTATAGCATTATACAGATGTGTGAGCATAGTAATGAGGTTTTTATTTTAGCTACCATAAAATTCAATATTATAGGAGTAAAATAATTGAATATTCTATTCAATACGTTAATAACAAGGTTCTACCATGTTCTAGCAATTGACTAAAAGAAGAAACATGTTTTGAGAAATACATATCATAGTTGGAAACCAAATAATAATGGAAATTACTTATAAGAAATCATCATTATGAATCCTAATTATTTAAAATATAATATCTTAGTTTTATACTATCATATTCATATTCATATTCTTTTTAAAACCATTATGATGGATCATTAAGAGATTATAAATTTCCAATGTATTTCCCCTAGGAGTATAAAACTATTCATGCAGCAAGGCCCATTGTAGTGCACAAAATCCAAATCGAGCGTAGCTCAATACAGTGTTTTGGGGATATTAGCCCTATGATCACTCATGTTAGTGAAATATCCATGATTAATATATGGTACCAGCCTCATAATAAAACTTAATCCAGTGTTAAATAATTAATTAATATTTAGTATCTTTTTAGGTTTACAGTTTTATATAATTAGGCCACAACTATTACAAGACATATCAAATACACTAGTATAAATATGAGATTTAATGTTGAATCAATGATATTAGTTTACTTATAAACCTACACAGATGGTTTGGATGATAAAATTTAGGCTTCTGTTTTTCTAAAAATCATGGCCAACAATTTTTGTGAGTTGTTTTTGGTGTATGTTTTATGTAAATTGATGCCAAAAACTAGAAATCGATGATTTTTTGTAAGATTTTGTTAAAAGCGAGGACAAAAACATTTTTTCTGTGCATTTTAATAAAAACAGATGCTATAGTTTTAATTTTATACGTCTATTTTTTGGAAAACCGATGCCGAAAATAAAAATACCGAATAATTTTTGAGTCGTTTTTTCCAAAACTGATGCTTAATGTAAAAAATAAATATATAATCAGAGTCGATTTTATGAAAAAACAATGCATAATTTTTTTTATATTTTCAAAATATGTTTTAGTAAAAACCAATGGAAAAATTCATTTAAAAAATGATAGGATCAGGAAACCATTATCTTCTTTGTTCATCAAAATAGAAACTCGTGGTAGAACCTCTCTACTCATTATGATATCAAATCTTTATTTGTGATATCCAAAAGCCATTTTTGGTGATTTTCTTCTATTTTCACGATCTGCATTATGCCCTCTTAATTATTTTCCCCTATTTAATATTTGGCAGATTATTTGTTCTTCTGAATGCTATTTTTAAGGACTTTCAACCATGGTTAGATTTTAGGTTACTGTTTATTTTTATTTTTCGTTGTTACAGTGAATTTTTTCTAGATATTATATTGATTAATTTTCCAAATCCATATACATATTAATTTTTATATTGGGGATCTATTTTCTTATTGAACTCCAATTTTTATATGTTTTTTTTATTATTTTGAAGATAAATCATTGATAATTTAATTTTAATTTTATTATGATTCAAATATTGGTTTATATATTATTTAAAAAGTGTTGGAACATAGTTAACAGTCATCCCTAAGAGTTCTTAGTAATTTTTCATGATATATATTGTTTATGTGATGTCAACCCTTATGCCTTTCCTGACATGAAATTAACTAGCCTTTGATTAGGATATTTTACAATAAAAAATAATTTCTCTATGTTTTTATTTTTCATTAGAATCATTTAGATACATGGCTATTGTATTTTACCACATAATACCAATACATGTTTAAATGAGGTGTTGGTAAACTAACCATGTTTTTATTCACACTTACCCACACATTTATGAAATATTTGGTAGTTTGGAATTTATTTAATAAAAATAATTTAATTAAGATCGTTTAATTATAAAAAATAATTCATCATTCAAACAAAAATGTAAAAATGTGTGATGTGTTTATCTTTACAAGGTCTCTACCCTAAAAGAATCCCCATTTCACTTGGTAGTTTAGTTAACTCATATTCCTTTCATCGAATCGTAGAGGGATCTAAAATCCTATAACCTAACTGGCATCGCTTGCATATATCATGCACCAGGATCAACTAGTATAGTTTCTATACCAACACATGTGATCCATACAAGTATTTAGAACTAGCCGCTTCCATAACACTTAACAAAAATCATTGATGCCCCTTTATCAAAACACTCACCCACTGGGAACCCTTCATGGGTATATAATGAAGATGAGGGTAACCCCCAAAGCCCACCTCGACAGCCACTTATTATTCCTCAAATTATTATATTATTCTCTCACCCAAATGTGTTGTAAGATATATCAATTTAGATATGTATTTAATTTCATTAGTGATAATTTTTGTAGTATTAGTATTTATTTAACTTATAATATGTACTTTTAATGTAATTATTATTTAATATTAGAAATAATAACTAAATTTTCACTAATTCAATTAACTAAATATTCAATACTTTTGACACGTGCATCATCAACATAATGCAATAACTATGTAGAGTGATCTAATAAATTTTAAAATATTGACATCATAATGTAATAATAATATCAATATAACACATGTATATAATATGAAAATAAAATGTTTACTATTTTTAAATGTGTTTCATATATGATGTTTTATATTTGATTATCAATAATTTTTATTAAATGTGTTTTTTATTACAATTTACCGTTACTATATATATATATAGATGTTTATATGTTTTAATATATTCTAAAATTATTTTTGGAATATTAGATATTGAAGGAATCATAATTGGATACATTTACGAAGAACCACTAGTGAATATGAAAAAGGAGTTAATGAATTCATGTAATTTTCTAATAGACATTTTCAAAATATTGATTAGATTTTCTATCGATGTGTGAAGTGTTTAAATATTAGAAATCTTAGCTCTAGAGAAATAAAGGACCATATCACTTGTTATGGTTTTAGCTTTAATTATACACATTGGAACTCACTTGGTGAAACAACTTAAACGTCAACATCCAATGTGGATGAAATTATTCATAATAGGGAATATGATCATGTTGAAGAATTAATTCAGGATTTATGTTTTGAAACCATCGAAAAAATAGATTCTATTGAATGATTGTACAAATATTTTGGGAAAACATTATTCCTAGGTTGCAGTAAATATACAATTTTATTATATGTTTTGAGATTAGTTAACATAAAAGAAAAAAATTGTGGAATGTTAAATGTTTTTCCACCATACTAGAGATTTTAAAAGAGCTATTTCTTGAAGTAAACTAGCATATAGTTTCCAATTATGAGGTGATGAAAATATTATGTCCAATGGGATTGGGGTATAAAAAGATACATTCTTTCCCCAATTATTGTGTACTGAATTGGAAAGAAAATGTTTATTTATCCAGTTTTCCTACACATGGGACATCACACTCTAAGATAGATTGGAAATTAAACTCAGATTCATTCTCATTTTATTTCATATAAAGTCAAGAAAAATGAATTTTGTACTTTATAATGATATAATCCAAAAAATTTTTTAGGAATTTCTTGTATTTCAATTGTGTTTTATTTTTATATACCTGAATCAAAAATCATGCTAAAGCAATTCAGTACCTTCCAATAATTCCACATTCGAAGTGTCTTTTTTAAAATTCAATTGACACAAAATGGTTATGATGGAATTCATTTAAGCACATATCTTTTGGTAACTTACATCACCCATCTGATTAACCATAGTTTAAGAGTTTTGATAACCAATTTCATGATTTTGGAAGTGAAGTTAGAAATCATAGAGATGGTCTGTGCACTAATGGAATGAATCCATATCATATCCATATTAGCCAACATAGTTCATGGCCTATTTTATTGGTATTTTACAAATTTTACACACATCTTTGTGTGAAGAAAAAATATGTTATGATTTTGACCAAAAAACTGGGAAATTATATTGATGTGTATATTTCACCATTGATTGATGATTTGAAACTACGATGGGAGGTAAGTGATAATGTCTTTGAAGCATACAAGAATGATTATTTTCTTTTGCATTCTATTATAATGTTCACTATAAATGAATTTACTACATATGGAAACTTATCTACATATAGTGTTAAGGGATATAAATCATGTCAAATTTGTGAAGAACAGACATCATATTATCCGTTCCAGAATAAAAGAATGACAGTGTACATGGGACATCAATGATTTTTGCGAATTGATCATCCTTATCATATATTAAAAAAAATCATTTCATAGATTGCAAGAAAAAAATCTTTCCCCTTGACCATTGTTGGATGAAGAATAATATGGCACAATTAAAGATGTTGATTTGATATTTGGAAAGAAAAGAAGTTTTTGTCTTCAAATAAATATCTGGAAGAAGCGGTCTATTTTTAATGAACTACATTTTTAGAGATTTTTAGAGATAAAACATAACATCAGTGTTAGGCATGTCGAGAAAAGCATATGTGATAGTTTGATTGGATTGTTGATAGAAATAAAATGAAAAACAAATGAAGGAATACATAGTATATTAGACTTGAGATTAATGAGAATATGTTTGGAGTTAGCTCCCTTTGTGAAAGGAGATAGAACATATTTACCTTCTCCTTGTACACACTTTATGAAAGATTGAAAAGATGAACTTCTGTCAGTGATTTCATGGTGTTAACATACCAAGTGGGTTTTATTAAAATGCGACTAATTTGGTTTAATTAAAGGGTTGTAAATTAAAATTATTGAAATATCATGATTTACATGTGTTGATGAACCAACTTCTACTAGTAGTAGTGCGTGGCATATATCCGACAACTGTGAGAAATATTATCATCATGTTATGTAATTTCATCAAATCCACTTGTAGCTAAGTCGTTGATCCAAAATTGTTAGATGAGTTGTATAAGGATGAAAATAATAATCTTTTTCAACTAGAAATTGATTTCCCACATATTTTTTTTAATATAATGGTTCATCTGTTGAATCATTTGGTGTGTGAGAAAGAATAAGTGGGCCTTCTAATTTTAGATAGATGTATACTTTTGAATGGTATATGAATATTTTGAAGGTATATGTTAAAAATACTTATCAAACAGAGGCCTCTATTTTTCAGAAATATGTATCAGAATAGGTGATTGAGTTCTGTACTTATTATTTGTATGAATAGGAGCATATTGGTCTTCCTGTAACTCGACATATGATAGTTGATAGTGAATGGTAGAGGGGTTCAATGTTTTAAGGTAATGTTCATTTGATGTGATGCAGTTATGCAAGCACCTTTATACATTTTGAACAACACAGATGAGGTTTTATCATATATATTATAAGGCCCTATCCTTAAGAATTACTTAATCTTGAGTTATTACAAGATTACAAAATGATGATCTTTTCAGGTTTAGAGTTTTAGAGAATTAGATCATTAAACTTGCATTACATTCCACATTTAAAAAAAGTGGTTACATAAAAGATAGTATTCATTCTTTCCATAAATGGATACATATTTAAAATAAAACATGGATTATTTCATGACATATCCTTGACACTATCATCGCATCATGTACCTTTCCCTTGACCTGTGAAAAACATTTCAAAAACTTGGGATGAGCATAAAAAGCTCTGTAAGGGTTATAAAAATATGGAAAGGAAACATGAGTTAATATACACATAAGAATGAAATCATACTTTACCCATAAAACATAGACACTTTAACATACCTCATCAAATCATGAATAAATCATAGAAATCATAAGACATAAAAGATAACTTGAGGCAATCATAACATTCTTACATAGGGAGTAACCCTCTTGGTTACGTTTGGAATACCCACCACAGTATATTCCCTAAATCTCTTCGGAGAAACCATAACATTTCACTCCTTCGCATTACCCAATGCATTGGAGAGCTATATCAGGCTCACCCGCCCTTAGTTTATCACGGAACCACCCATCTTCATAATAATGCCCAAGAACCATAACATAATCGTATCACATAAAACATGCATAAAGGAAACATAACATTTCCACATTTCAATCACAAGATAATAATACATCACATTGATATAATAAAAACATTTTGAAAACCATTTTCAATACCAAAATAAAATAAAAGTAAAACATGGTTTTTATTTCTCTTTAAAAAAAGGTATGGCTTGTAGAGGAATCCGAAATAAAATAATGGTCACGGCGGCAGAGTAGTCGTTGTCGCCACATATGAATGAAAAAAAACATTACCTGTTGTCGTTTAGTAAAACGCTTCGTATAAAGAAAGATTCCTTTTGGATAAATGTAAAAGTAAAAGGGGTTTATACACCGTATTAAAGAAGGTTGTGTATAAAATAAAATATGCCTCAATGAAAGGAGATTGGGACGAAGTCCCATACAAAGATGGTATCCTTGGTTTAAGGATAAATCAATTACATACTTATGTGTGACAAACAAATACACAAAATATAAGTGGATATTAAGTGTAAAATAATCAAAGGTAATTTACACATATTCAAATAATGACATATTCAATAACTACATGTTGAACCCAAAGAAATCGAAATTGGGTTAAGAAGTTCCCTTGACAGCCTAACGACGTCAAATCAAAATGAGTTTATGAGAGATAAAAAGTGTATCTCATAACTTATACATACAATCTAAATCAATAAGGATATATGAGAACATATCCCAACATAAAAATATGTATATTAAAAGACCCAACAAAATAAGTCTTTTAAAAAGAGGAGGGTGAAAGGTTCCCTTACCGACTTGGGTATCTTTCAAAACATACACCCCATGAAAGAAGGACAATACATCATTGATGTAAATACTCATAAACGAAATTATATTACACAAAGAGTAGAATAATGGGCAGTACATACACCACTCAAAGGAAATTGTGACAAATGTAGCATAAATCTCACGGGAATAAAAATGAGATGAAAAATCCCTTACGAAAACTCGGCAGCCTATGAGCGCCACTTAAAACATACAAAAATTGATTGATGAGATCAAATAGGGTATCTCATCATATTAAAATAAAGTTTATAGAAAAATTAATATAAAATAACATCCCCCAACATAAAAAAGAGGAGCTTAAAAAAAGTGACATAAAGGAGAGTACTTAAAAAGAAAGAGAGAGGTTAGATCTCTTAAGAAAATTCGGCAGCCTAACGTCGCCACTCAAAACATCCAAAACGGATTGATGAGAGATAATAGGGTCACTCATCACATGAACATAAAAATTACATTACGATTAATATAAAATATCATCCCAATAAGAATAAATATGAGCTTTAAAAGGAATGACATAAAACAGTGTACTTAAAAAAAGAAAGAGTGGAGTAGAATCCCTTACCTCGGGTCTGACTTGACTCGATCGTCCTTTAACGTCCTGAATAATAAACTTGAGTTAATTTACACTTTACTAAGAACCTTTTTCTAGTTCAGTATTCCTTTTATATCACTTATTTCCATGTTATAAACATTATGTAATCATTTAAGTTAATAATGTTTGTTTTGTCGATATTTGGTTCTTAAGTCGAAAGTTGACTTCTTACAATTACATGTTGTTCGTGTGGTCAAATGTTCATTATATCCAGAATTATATTCATGATTTTGATATCATATATATCATATATATCCAGAATATACATGTATTTATAATATTACATAATCATTTAGGGGTAAGAAATGAAATGCACCGTTCATGGAGACAGTAAGCCGTACGTACGCATGCACGCTACTTTCATTTCTCTGTCATATTAATGAAATTAAAACCAAATGTGAGGTATGTATATTATAATTCTAGAATTATATTCATCATTTATATGTAACATAAATCATATATAATTACTTTAAATCCATCCTTTATACATCCCATATATGGCATTAACGAATCAAATCACTTTGAGGGGGCGGTAGTCCGCACTTCCAAAAATGAAATTATCATGTTTACCCACAATGGAAACAATAAAGGTATGCCAAAAAAGAAAAATACAGAAACATAAACATATTATCTATCATATATAAATATAGTGACATCTTAATGGCCACCTTTTAAGGTGTTATATGAGTGTTGAACAATCATCGTTTCGTGAGGCAAAAATTCTCCATCCACAGAAACAATATGTTCTTTAAACATTTGATGTAGGTGTGTGTAAGTGTAGCTCGAATTCTTCTTATAACAAAATCCTAGTATATTGAAGATACTGTATTTGTTACAAAATAAATGAATAAAAGGATTTTAGGGGGTTGGAGAAGCAAAATAAAAAAAAGAACACAAGTGAAGACACTACCTTAAAATTGGGTAACTCCCATTGGTTTGAGCTCAAAGGCTTCCTTGGGAAGACTTCTGTCCAAAGTGAGGCTTGAAGGAGTTAGAGAGGGATGTGGAGATACAAAATGGGTAGGGTTTGGCCGAGCCAAAGTCTTTGGAAGTGTGGGTAAGGAGGTAGAGGTGGGGGCCTTTTATAAGAGGAGAGGAGAGGCACTTTTGGAAAGGTATAAAATGTAACTTTATTTTAAAATGTGTTTCGGATTTTAATGGTTCCACATTGATGTTTTTCTAGGATAAGGTGATAAGGTTTCTAAATACACACATACAATAGGTTTTGGACATGTGTAGGTCTTTGAGTTTACATTATCTTTCCATTTTATTTAAATCCTTTATTAATGAGGTAATCGCTGCATCATCATGATGTTATATATAATTTAATACATTTAATTTCTAAAAAATATAAAACAAATATCATGATGTAGGAAATCTTTTTAAATTTATAATGAATATTTATAGTCCAAAATATCATTTATGTAGACAAAAGTAAAAATATTTTACTTAGGTGATACATTCTTTGTTACATTTAACATTCTTTAAAAATAAAAAGATAAAAAAACACTTTCTCACAAAAGTGATTCCATGGGCCCCCCAAGTTTGGCACAAGGAATCCCATTGTCGGCCATGAGACAACCATTAGACTTAGGACACATTTTTGGTCATTTTTTATTATTATGATATTATCTTATTTTCTTTAACTACCCGATTACTCATTAATCAAGATAATTAAAGATAATTACCGTCATTACTATTCATAATGTCCAAAAACAAAAGACTCTTAATTACATAATTTTGAACTTATGATTAAACATATTTAATTCATTTTACCAAATTCAAAACACATAAATTTCCATAATTAATTTAATAAAAAACTTCCCATTGTCAAAACAAAAAGCGGGTTTTTTTAAACAATATTTATGAAAAGTATGGTACTTGTTTATGCCTAATTACATAGTGAAATTAATCCCAATGACCATCATTGAATTACATGGTAAAAAATATATTCTAATTAAACTTTCAAAATAATTTGAAAGATAATATAACCATATAATTAAATTATATGAAAAAGCAGTTTTGATGTAAAATGCAGTATTTTTCACTATTCATTGAAAAATGAACATTGTGAGAAAAATACCAAAAATTAACCCAAGTTAATTTTCAATGTCCCAATAATAAATAATATGTTTATTTTTAAAAATATATCTTATTAAATTGTCAAAAAGTGTATTTAAAAGGGGTTCTCCATTAAAAGGCGGTTAATCGACCTTTTAAAGAATATTAGAATGTTTATGCCTAAAAACTGGATTCATTTGCATTTTTAATCCTCTAAAAATCATTGTAAAGAGTAAAAATATTTGACAAACATATATAGTCATTTTGTAGTTAGTTCTTTTCATTCCCTCCATTACAACGGCTAGGCGTTAACTACCATTTAAAATAATATTATTTTATTATTAGAGTGCAACCTAAGATTCCCAAGAAACTCGTTGTTGCGTATTGGGTACGCCATCGAGCATAACATCCCCTTTAAAGTAATATTAATATTTTATTAACAAATATGGATAAATATGAAGATGTCATATTCTTTATTTACCTGGGGTGTTACATCCTTCCCCCCTTTTGGGAATTGTGTCCTCGCAATTTTAAAATTGGGCTTGGAAACATCCTTGAAAGTCCCACATCGGAACAAGAGTCGGTAAAACAATCACTTTAAATTATAGAAAGATAAGTACAAAGGTCACTCAAGTTATCCCATACTAGGATTCCATGTAGAAAAATATGGACACGGAGGAGAAAACATATGGTCATGTTCTGATGGAGAGTGATAGAAAACATGTTTAGGAGAAAGTTAACCAGAAGAAAATCACAAACTTGTAATGGGTTAAACAGTATTCGATTCCCCAGTAGGAAAAGTTAATAGACAACATTTTTGTTTTAAGATACATTTTATTGAGGAATTTATTCATAAGGAAACAAAATTACTTATCATGTTTACTTTCATCTTTTATTAGATTCCTTACACAAACTCATATTTTCTCCAAAAGACGAGTATTTAGGAAGACTTGTTCACATTAAGAGTACTGTAATCAAATTCTAGAGAATCACCTAATCCACAAAAGAGAACTATATACTTCCCATGTCTTTAGACTTTAACCAAAACCAAAACCAAAAAGGTTAGTACAAGACTAGATAATACCGAAATGAATAACCCTTTATAAAAAGAAAATCTATTCTTAATCTCCAAAATTTGTCCAACAAAACCCAAAGTTCAACGAGGACTATTCGATAAACAATTTGTCCATAAAATTTTTCAATGTAAAACAAACTAATATTGGAACCCAAATATTTGAAGGATTTAGTCACATAGTCTTCCATGTTAAATTGTAACATTTATCTCCAATCAACATCAGTTGCTCCTAAAGTCTCATATTGAAAAGTAATTTACCTAATCACAAATCCTCCATGTTAGGTTAATAAATTTCCATAGATAACCCAAAATCAGCTTACTCTTAATTCATAAAATCATATAACTAAAAAAGAATCAGTCAAAATAACCAAGGACTTCACGTAGTCCAGTGGTAGGCGCTAAATACCAGTCGCACTTTGGTTGTGGGTTCGATTCCCACAGCTTTGTCCGACGCGACGGGTTGTCACACGGTCTGCGTGTTGTCCTTTTTCCAAAACTATATAATTCTCAAATCATTCCCCAAAAAGAGATAAAATCATCAAAACTAACCATAACATAATTTAACCTCCATTTTATCTCAATCCTTTCACTTCCATCATAACATATAGTAACCCATAATTACCTTAAAAGTAAGGATCATATAAACCCAAATGGTTCTTTATAACTATGTCCACAAAAGAATAGATAACTATTCATTGAATAAAATTTTCATATATTAAACATCAGGGTTACACATACTATAAAAAGGCTTCTAATGTAACCCCATCATCAAAAGAGACTTCATACTCTTATGAATTTCACCATTACTCTTGAAGCCCTTATATGTTGACATCTAACTCATTCAACATTCTTTATGATCCATTAACCATTATTTCCAACTTATTCTGAAATACTTCTTTCCTACAAAAAAAATCATGAATCATATCCTAAGATTCCAAAATAGGAAAACAATAGTTATGAAATAATCTATACCTTTGATTGGTCATTTTCAATTTCTTGATCCTCAATCGGAATGGCATTAGGTATTGGTAAACGAACATTTGTACGATCTTGGTGGTCCCATTCACGAAACATCTTCATAGGACATGTGTTTTCATAATGACCATGCACACCACATTTAAAACATTCAATTGATCCCTCAGAAAGAACTTCTTTCCCTTTCCTCAAGTCAACTAGATGCATCCTTTTTTCCATGGCAAGGTTCTTACTTTATGACCTTCATTTCCACATCTATAGAATATTTTTGTCCCTTTGAAACATTTTCCTAGGTGTTTCTTTCCACATTTTTGACACATAAGTTTTTGACCACACTTACCTTTATGATTATTACCTGTAGATCTGTAGGGATTTATTTCTCACATATATGATTCCTTAGAGAAATAACCAAGGTTTAGGTGGTCAATCATAACTCCAGATTGTTGGTTGAGGATAATCACAAGATTCCTCATTGCAGCTCCCATATAATTCTGTTGCTTGCTCAAAAAAACTGTCACAGTTTCCTTCACATCCACTGTTACTTTGGTGCCTGCTAGATCCAGCCATTTACTAAAACCAAAAAGGTCAGTGTGAGTATATAAACAAAACCATCATGTACTAATGAGGAAGATAAACCCTAAGATACACTTACTCATTCACTTTATCTAAAACTAGGACTCTTTCTGAAATCTTAACCATTATGTTAATGTCACTTATGCTTAAAGAATACCCTAACCTCTAATGTTATATAAACCGACCGTTGATACCAACTATAAGACCCCAGCCTTAAACATTACTTAATCTTGAGTTATTACAAGATTACACATTGAGGATCTTTTCAGGTTTAGTGTTTTAGGGAATTAGATCATGAAACATGAATTAAATTCCACATTTAAACAAAGTGGTTACATAAAAGACAGTATTCATTCTTTCCATCAACAGAAACATATTTAAAATAAAACATGGATTCTTTCTTGACACATCCTTGACACAATCATCACATCATGTACCTTTCCCTTGACCTGTGAAAAAAATTTCAAAATCTTGGGATGAGCTTAAAAAGGTCAGTAAGGGTTATAAAAATATGGAAAGGGAACATGAGTTCATACACACATAAGAATGAAATCATACTTTACCCATAAAACATAGGCACTTTAACATACCTCATCAAAACATGAAAAAATCATAGAAATCAAAAGATATAAAAGGTAACTTGAGGCATTCATAACATTCTTACGAAGGGAGTAAACCCCTTGGTTACGTTTGGAATACCCACCACAGTATATTCCCTAAATCTCTTCAGAGAAACCTTAACGTTTCACTCCTTCATGTTACCCAATTCATTGGAGAGCTATATCGGGCTCACCCGCCCTTAGTTTATTACAGAACCACCCGTCTTCATAATAATTCCCAAGAACCATAACAAAATCGTATCACATAAAACATGCATAATGGAAACATAACATTTCCACATTTCAATAACAAGATATCAATACACCACATTGATATAACAAAAACATTATGAAAACCATTTTCAATACCAATATAAAAGAAAATTAAAACCTGGTTTTTATTTTTCTTTTAAAAAAAGGTATGGCTTGTAGAGGAAGCCAAAATTCAAATAATGGTCACGGCGGCAGAGAAGTCGTTGTCGCCACATACGTATGACAAAAAACATTCCCTTTTTTCATTTAGTAAAACGCTTCGTATAAAGAAAGATTACTTTTGGATAAATGTAAAAGTCAAAGGGGTTTATACACCGTATAAAAGAAGGTTGTGCATAAAATAAAATATGCCTCAATGAAAGAAGATTGAGACGAAGTCCCATATAAAGACGGTATCCTTGGTTTAAGGATAAATCAATTACATAATTATGTGTGACAAACGAATACACCAAATATAAGTGGATATTAATTTTAAAATAATCAAAAGTCATTCACACATATTCAAAGGATGACATATTCAATAACTACATGTTGAACCCAAAGAAATCGAAATTTGGTTAAGAAGTTCACTTGACAGCCTAACAGCGTCACATCGAAATGAGTTGATGAGAGATAAAAAGTGTATCTTATCACTTGGACTTAAAATTTACACCAAAAAAGATATATGAGAACATATCCTAACATAACAATATGTAAATTAAAAGACCCAAAAAAATAAGCCTTTTAAAAAGAGGAGGGAGAAAGGTTCCCTTACCGACTTGGGTATCTTTCAAAACATACACCCCATGAAAGAAGGACAATACATCATTGATGTAAATACTCATAAACGAAAGTATATTACACAAAGAGTAGAATAATGGTCAGTACATACACCACTAAAATGAAATTGTGGAAAATGTAGCATAAATCCCATGGGAATAAAAGTGAGATGAAAAATCCCTTATGAAAACACGACAGCCTAAGAGCACCGCATGACACTTACAAAAATGGATTGATGAGATCAAATAGGGTATCTCATAATATTAACATAAATTTTATAGAAAGAGGAATATAAAAGAACATCCCCCCAACATAACAAATAGGAGATTAAAAGAAGTGACATAAAGGAGAGTACTTAAAAAGAAAGAGAGAGGTTTGATCTCTTACGAAAATTCGGCAGCCTAACGGCGCCACTCAAAACTTCAAAAATGGATTGATAAGAGAGAATAGGGTCTCTCATCACATGAACATAAAAATTACAGTAATATTAATATAAAATATCATCCCAATAACAAGAAATATGAGCTTTAAAAGGAATGACATAAAAGAGTGTACTTAAATACAGAAAGAGTGGAGTAGGATCCCTTACCTCGGGTCTGACTTGACTCGATCATTCTTTAACGTCCTGAATAATAAACATCAGTTAATTTCCACTTTATTCAGAACTTTTTTCTAGTTCATTATTCCATTTATATTACTTATCTCCATGTTATAAACATTATGTAATCATTTAAGTTAATAACATTTGTTTTGTCGATATTTGTTTCTTAAGTCGAAAGTGGACTTCAAAGAATTACATGTTGTTCGTGTGGTCAAATGTTCATTATATCCAGAATTATATTCATGATTTGGATATCATATATATCATTTATATCCAGAATATACATGTATTTATAATATTACATAATCATTTAGAGGTAAGAAATGAAATGCACCGTACATGGAGACGGTAAGCCGTACGTATGCATGAACGCTACTTTCATTTCTATGTCATATTAATGAAATTAAAACCAAATTATAGGTATGTATATTTTAATTCCAGAATTATATTCATCATTTATATGAAACATTTATAATATATAATAAATTTAAATCCATCCTTTATACATCCCACATATGGCATTAACGAATCAAATCACATTGAGGGGGCGGTAGTCCGCACTTCCTAAAATGAAATTATCATGTTTACGAACAATGGAAACCATAAAGGTATGCCACAAAAGAAAAATACAAAAACATAAACATATTATATATCATATATAAATATAGTGACATCTTAATGGCCACCTTTTAAGGTGTTATACGAGTGTTGAACAATCATCGTTTCGTGAGGCAGAAATTCGCTATCCCCTGAAACACTATGTTCATTAACCATTTGATGTAGGTGTGTGTAAGTGTAGATCTAATTTTTCTTATAACAACATCCTAGTATTTTTATGATACTGTAGTTGTTACAAAATTAATGAATAAAAATTGTTCAGGGGTTGGAGAAGCAAAATAATACAAAAGAACACAAGTGAAGACATTACCTTAAAATCGGGTAACTCCCTTTGGTTTGAGCTCAAAGGCTTCCTTGGGAAGACTTCTGCCCAAAGTGAGGATTCAAGGAGTTATAGAGGGATGTGTAGAGACAAAATGGGCAGGGTTTGGCCGAGCCAAAGTCTTTGGAAGTGTGGGTATGGAGGTATAGGTGGGGGCCTTTTATAAGGGGATAAGAGGGGCACTCTTGGAAAGGTATAAAATGTAACTTTATTTTAAAATGCGTTTCAGATTTTAATGGTCCCACATTGATGTGTTTCAAGGATAAGGTGATAAGGGTTATAACTACACCCATCCAATAGGTTTTGGACATGTTTAGGTCTTATATTTTACATTATCTTTCCACTTTATTTAAATCCTTTATTAATTAGGTAATCACTGCATCATCATGATGCCATATATAATTTAATAAATTTAATGTCTAAAAATTATAAAACAAATATCATGAGGTAGGAAATCGTTTTAGCTTTATAATGAATATTTCTAGTCCAAAATATCATTTATTTAGACAAAATTAAAAATATTTTACTTATGTGATACATTCTTTGTTACATTTAACATTCTTTAAAAATAAAAAGATAAAAAGTCCCTTTCTCACAAAAGTGATTCCATGGGGCCCCCATGATTGGCACAAGGCATCCCATGGTCGGACATGAGACAAAAATTTGACTTAGGACACATTTTGTGGTCATTTTTTATTATTCTTATATTATCTTATTTTCTTTAACTACCCGAAAACTCATTAATCAAGATAATGAAAGATAATTACCGTCGTTACTATTCATAATGTCCAAAAACAAAAGAGTATTAATTACATAATTTGGACCTTCTGATTCCAAATATGTAATTCATTTTACCAAATTCCAAACACATAAATTGCAATAATTAATTTAAAAAAAAACTTCCCTTTGTCAAAACAAAAAACGGGTTTTTTTGAAACAATATTTATGGAAAGATTGGTACTTGTTTATGCCTAATTTCAAAGTGAAATTAAACCCAATGACCATCATTGAATTAAATGGTAAAACATTTATTCTAATTAAACTTTAATACAAATTAAAAAGATAATATAACTTTATAATTAAGTAATATGAAAAAGCAGTTTTGATGTAAAATGCAGTATTTTTCACTATTCATTGAAAAATGAACATTGTCAGAAAAATACCAAAAATTAACCCAATGTAAATTTCAATGTCCCAAACATAAATAAAATGATTATTTTGAAAAATAGAACTTATAAGATTGTCAAAAAGTGGATTTAAAAGGGGTTCACCATCAAAAGGCGGTTAATCGACCTTTTAAAGAATATTAGAATGTTTACGCTTAAAAACAGGATTCATTTGCATTTTTAATCCTCTAAAATTTATTGTAAAGAGTAAAAATATTTTAAAAACATATATAATCATTTTGTAGTTAGTTATGTTCATTCTCGCCATTACAATGGCTAGGCGTTAACTACCATTTAAAATAATATTATTTTATTATTAGAGTGCATCGTAAGATTCCCAAGAAACTCGTTGTTGCGTATTGGGTATGCCATCGAGCATAGAATCCTCTTTAAAGTAATATTAATATTTTATTCACAAATATGGATAAATATGATGATGTCATATTCTTTATTTACCTGGGGTGTTATATATGTCCTCACATATTTCTGAATTAATGTTATAATTTCAGAAATGAAACGAAATGTGTTTGATGATTGAGAATAATAAGACATTTGTTTCCTAGTATAAAGGGAAAGTCACCCCAGATATATATACATCAGAAACATTGATGTGGAATTTAGGGGGACTATCTCTTAATTTGATCACATGGTCTGGTTTTGAAATCAATGGATACACATTTTACATAAAAACATGTGTGATAAGATTACTCGTTAGAATAGTGGTGTGATGGTTTTTGCTAAAGCTGTTCATTTTTCGAGTGATAAAGTTAAAAACAAAATTTTTACATAAATTCCACATTTTGATGTTCTAGAAGCCATATGGGAAATTGATTAAATTAAATTTTCAGTCACCATTTTTATGTTTAATTTGGTTGATAGTAATAGTGGTGTGAAACATGATGAATAATGTTTTAAACTGGTAGATTTGAAAATATTTTATTACAATGTGGAACCATTTAACATTGTGACACATGAAATAAAAGTATTTTATGTCATTGATCAATAAAGTGATCAGTGGTCATTTATTTTGCAAGAAGAAAGATACCATTTGGGTGATGTGGATGATGTTGATGATGTTAAAGATTTATATAAGCCTTATTCATCTATTACACAATTTATAAATGAATACAGTGAGTATAAGATAGACACAATGGATGCAGTACATAATGATCATGATGAAGGCATGTGGGAAAACACTAAATTAGTCTCCCAATTTTTCTGGTAAATTTTAATATTCTTTTATTTTTTTGAAACATACAAATTCATGCCTCTTTTTATACAAACTTATTGTTTGTCTTCCTTGTTTCTAAATAATCATTTTCTATTGATATGCAGGTACAAAAATATTCATTACACATTCTAGTATCAATTTCAGATACATATAGAGAGAAGAAGTTACGAAGCTATATTTATTTTTACATATTATTAAATATTATGAAATATAAATATTTAATGAAATATAAGTATTAATTTAAAAAAATAATTATAGGACTATTAATGTGTCCTCGGCAGAGAAGACATCTCATGTTACTACTTCAAACTATTATTCTCAAGTTGGTAAAAGTGATATTACATGTTTACTAAAACAATCACATTTTTGTGATGATGATAGAGTACAAATCCATTTTGATTATGATAACAATGAAAATTTCCCAAATTCAGTTTAGATTTTAATTTAAATAGAAATGCAAGCCTTCACAGGATTAGTATTTTAAATACTGATTGGAAGTCAGTGCCCAGGATGGCGAAACAACCGCTTTGGGAGGCCGTGATGGTAAAATAAATTAATTGATTTATTTTATCTCATTTTTTAAAATTATATATTTTAAAACACTTATTAAATTTATTTAATTACTCTTGACATTCAATTTTGAGGAAACTAATCAAATTAAGAAAACACATATCTCTTTAATAGCAGTTCGATGGAGAGATTTTAAAACAAAACTGAAAGAAATTATGTTTTGGGAATGATTTGGTTTGAAAACCAATGACTGAAGTATCCATTTATTGATAAAGATACTTAGAAGCGAGTTGTTGATAGTCTTAATGAAGAAATGTTTCAGGTATTATAATTTTTTTATATTGTATCATTTATTATATATTTTCATTATTACTTTGTGATGGATTTTTATATAATAGGCCTCTAGGAGATCTCATCAAGAGATTCAGTTGAGAAATGTATACCATCATACTTAATCATATGGAGGGTAATCACATTTGCTGCAGAAAAGGATTGACGAAAACTGTGAATCATTTATATCTCGATCTAGTAGTGGTTTAGAAGAGGTCCAATTTGGTCCTCCATCTCCTCCCACTCACCATGAAAAATGGAAATGAGAAAGATGAAGGAAAAATGAACAGTATCTTATGGTGGATGATAAGAAAGTAGCTGATAATATTGTATGTAAATATTATTTATTTGTTATATTTTTTTCATTTTTTAAATTATAAACACTAATATAACATTTTCATTTTTCATTTCAGGAAGAAATTCTAATGCAGGAGACACATGGATCTTTTCTCCCTGAGGATAGGATTGGCATCTTATCCACTATATAGGGAAAATTATTACACCTCCGCCGCATTTGATGATATCTAGCGAGTGTTAGTATTAAGATGGTTTTTTTAGAGTAAGAAATCAAGAGACCCAGAAATAGAATCCTTAAAAGAAAAGATAAGAGATATGAAACAATCTAGGGGTGATAAAATTCAAGTAGAAGTGCAGAATGGTTTGTTATAACACCTGGAAAGATAATCACAGTATGAAAATCCATCCATGTTATATTATTCATTTTTCATCAATTATTTTATTTTATAAATTATAAACACTAATATAAATATTTCATTTTTTAGCCTTCCCATCCTGATCACAAGAACATCCATGACCCATCTGCCTACCCCCCCCCCCTAAAATGAGCAGCCATCCTAGGTATATTATTTGTTTATCATCACCTTTTATTTTTTATAAATTATAAACACTAATATAAATTTTTCATTTTTCAGTCTTCCCAGTCTGTTCACCCAGACTACCCGACCCCATCTACATACCCTACCCCATATGATCACCCTTTGTAGGTATATTATTTATTTTTCATCAATTTTTCTATTTTATAAATTATAAACACTAATATAATTTCTTCATTTTTCATCCTTCAAATCATACTCAAATGGACTACCATGTCCTATCTTCCTACCACACCTCGTAAGAGTAGCATTCCGAAGTATATTATTCTTTTGTTATCAGGTTTTATATTTTATAAATAATAATCACTAATTTAACATTTTCATTTTTTAGCCATCCCAGTCTGCTCTCCTAGACTAACCTTCCCCATCTTCCTACCCCACCCCATCTGATCAGCCTTCCCAAGTATATTATTTATTTTTTATCAATGTTTCTATTTTATAAATAATTTACACTTTTATAACCTTTAAATATTTCATCCTTCCCATCCTTCTCACCCGGACTACCCGGCCCCATCATCTTAATTTGATTCTCCACCAACTCTCTCACACTAAAATGTATATTGTGAGTTGTTTGCTAGAGATCCGCACATACATATTGTTTCATTAAGACTCATCCATTTTTTGGGGATTCTGCAAATCACCAGCCTATGCAGATGGGTCATGATAGAGTATCAGTACTCAATATTGTAAATCCTATATTTCTACTTCCATTTCCTACCACAGAGATCACCAGAGATAGGGATTGTGTGGGTAATTTCTTTGTCTAACTGATTTTCATCGTTATTTATTATATGACGTATGCGTTTTTTTAATATTAATTACAAATGATACAAAATTAATTATAATTTTTTCTAAAATTTATCTTATATAGGATTATCTGAATGAAAAATAAGCTGCACAAATGAAACAAAATGTTCAAGAACATTTTCTATAGATACTTCTGGAATTTCTCATTGGATAAAAATATTCTCTCAGTAATCTTCTACATGGAATTATATATAAGTGTTTTAGATGGAAAACAATATATGCAAAAGAAAATATCCATTGACATTACTAAAATATTATATAATGTGTCTAGTAGATTTTGAAGAGCTTGGCCTAAATGTGGTGAAATGTTTTACCTTGTATGTAAATTGACATTTTTATTTGTATTTATTTAATAAAAGATTATATTAATTTGAGTAACTATAGATTTTTTTATGTTGGGAATACACACATGCTTCTTCTACAAAATTAAAGTACACACATTTATGGTTTTATAGATCTATAAATTATTTCCATATAAGTACAACATGTGAAGTATCCTGAAAGAGTGGCATATAACTGTGAGAGGTTATCCCATAAGAATATTCAGGGCTTGTTTATGCCATTTATTAATAATTAAGAACAAAAATTATGAACTAATAATCATTATATATCATTAATTGTTAACTTTTTGGTATTTTAGGGGGCACTGGATGTTGGGAGTAATATGCCCATTTTAATGAACTGTATATTGTTTTTCTCTTTATTAGGGAATGTTTATAAACAATTTCTCACATTTTTAAAATGGTATGTTTTTTGTTTCATGTAATATCATTTTTTTATTCTCATTGTTTAGATATGTATTATCGGTTCATATATATGAAAATACAGTTCATAAAAAAAATTAACAAGGAATATAAATCGATAAAGGCACTGAATAGAATCAAATATGTTGAAGCGCAAGAAATTAGTTTGTATATTAGATTTTTTTTTCTGATTCTTGGTTATATATGGATTTTTATTAACAGTTTAATGTTTTATAACTTTTGCGTCATCATAAAAAAGTAAATGTTAAATGTGTTTATTATATTATATGATTCATGTATGAAATAATTACAACTTCGGAAACTACTGAAATAGATAATGTTTTTTTAATTTTTTTTTATTTTATGCCCTATTATTCTATTTTTTAACTCATATAATTCAATGTTATTGTAGTCATTCAATGATTCATTGTATTATTCGACATATGCTATGAATCATATTCTATATATTTTTTCGATCTATTTGTTATGCCTGATTAGTATTTGAGGTAAGAATATTCCAGTATTTAAAAATAATATTACAAATGAGTTCAAAAAAATAACTCTTTGGATATATTAGGTGTTTGAATCTACTAATAAAAAAATGAATTCTTCAACAATAACCATAAATAATCATGCCATAAATTTCAGGTAAATGTATTTTAATTCTACTTTATTTTAAATCATTAATATTCTGAATTTTCTAAAAACAATTATAACTTTCGGCATAGGTTTTTTTATTCATGGTATATAAAAGAATATACAATCAATCAACCATGTGCTGAGAGTCCATGTACTATTGAATCTGAGATGAACCAATGTCGTACTTTCTAAACCTCCATGACAAAAGGATAAAAAATAGTATATGTTACCAAGAACAATCCAAATGTGCATAATACATATTACATGGTATCCTTAAGGCATAGAGTATTGAGTCAGGCCCCAATAATGATGAGTGAAAATGTACTTGATATCTAAAAGACATCAATTTCTTGCATAGTACTTGGTATCTATAATGAATTAATTTTTAGGTCTATCCACGGGCCTATCATAGGTACATCATAGTCATTGTCTTGTGTTAGGTCAACCACAATGGAATAATCATATCACGACTGTCGACTTATTCATACTAGAGAATAATGCTTCCTTAGGTGTGGAAATACAATAAAAAATAAATATCATTAACGGTAGTATAATACATGTCATCGTGAGATATATCATCGAATGATCATTAATTATAATTCATTGAGTTCTCTCAAGTTCCACTATAATGTATTTGTCTAATTTTTTATAATATTTATAGATCATTAAATTTTTTAGTGACTCAAATGAATTGAATAATAAATACTCATTGACTTTTTTATATTGTATTTTTATAGGGATTTTGATTTTATTAGAATTATTGTTTTTCATATTTTTCTATTTTTTTATCTTACGACGTCAGTTATTAAAAAAACCAAGGCCTATATTAAAAAAACAATTTTCTCCACTGGTTTTGCCTAAAATTGACGCAAAAAACTGATTTAAGGCATTAGTTTACATAAAACGGATGCCGAAAAGCGGTTATTGGGGTTAGTTTATTAAAACACATGACACCAAAATCCTAAATAAAATTTATTTTCGTTGTTGGTTTTTCGAAAACTGACATAGAAAGTATTATAATTTACATCGCATTTATATATGTCGGTTAAAAACTGATGTTAAAAATAAAAAAACAGACATTATAATGTGTTTTTGCACTTGTGATATTACAATGTAGATACTTCTTCTCAGTATCAATTTTTTCATAAAATAAAAACCTCTAAAAGAAAAAAATAATTATTTTCATGATATAAATCTTAATGAATTATTCATTTCCATTACCCTTCTGTATTCCCTTTGAAAATAATTTCAAAAACAAGGGATGAGCATTAAAATCTCAAAAAGGGTTATAAAATAATGAAATAAAACATTATTCCAGCAATACATTAAGAACATAAGCACTATAACATAGATCATGAAATCATAAAATTTATAAATAACACATAGAAATCATAAATCATACTTGTAAACTACAACATCCATATCATACATACATAGTAGCTTTCAATGAGACATTGGGAGTTACATATGGAATACCCATAACTGTATATTCTCTATACTTCATGGGATAATCATTAAAGATTACCATCATCACATTAGCCAATGCATTTTAGAGATATCATATGCTCACCATCCCTAGGTTCGTCACAAAACTGACTGTATATGTAAACAATTCCCATTAACCACAACAGAATCATAAAACATGAACAACCATAATGAAAAGAAAATATTTCCACATTTCTATAACAATATTAAATTTCAATATACATAGATAATAAATCCATCCTCAATATCATTTTCAAGACCAAAATACGTAACAAAATAATACGGTAATCATTTTCTGTTCAAAAACATTACGACTTGCTATGGAATAAAAATATCAAATAATTCCCGCAGGAGTAGAAAGGTCATTGTCACCTCGTACGTTAAAATGAAACATTATTTTTTTAATTTAGTAAAAAATTATCATAGAAAATGGGTCTCTCATCGATTGGAAAAACTTTATATAAATATATATATTCAAGAACATATTCAAACAAAAGAATATATTAATTAAAAGGAATGACATTAAAGGAGTATTTGACAAAAATTGGCTGGTGAAAGGTTCCCCTAAAAAGATCATTTTGTAAATAAAATAGATAGATTATGTGTATTCACTATAAGATGACATACATAATTTATAAATAAAATATATAACATCAAAAGTAATTTCATACATAATCAAATCACAACAAAATTTAAAATTAGAATATTAATCCTATGAATTGAAATTGGGTTAAGGAGTCCCCTTACCTCAAGTCCAACTTGTCTTGTGTGTACCTTATTCTTCCTGAATAATAAAATTATGTTAATTCATTATTTCTCTATAACCTTTTTCAATTTTATTATTCCTTTTATATCAATTATTACCTTGCTATAACAATTACTTAATTAATTGAATTCTTATCAGAAATTTTGTTAATGTTTTGAACTTGAGTAAAAAATGAACTTGTTATAATTACATATTGTCCAGGTGGTCAAAATTCCATTATATGAAAAATGATAATTATGATTTAGATATCATATATATCATATATATCCATTATAAATGAATATATAAAAGTCCATAACTTATGGATATATGAAAATGAAATGCATCGTTCATGGAGACGGTAACTTGTATGTATGCATTAATGCTACTTTCATTTCTTTTTTTTTCAGTTTTAAACGAATGAAAACCATGTGATAAATTGGTATATTATAAATATAGTATAATATATATGTTATATATGTTACATAAGTTCATTAATTACATCATTTATATATTCCATGTATAGTATGAACGAGTCATAACAATTTGATGGGGCGGTAGTTCTCACCTCCTCAAATGAAATTACCGTATTGACGTGTCATGGAAAGAATAAAGGTATTATTTATATAGAAAATAAAGAAGAATATTGAAAATATAAATATGATATATTACATATATATATAGTTCCATCATAATGGCCACCATGAATGGTGGAACGAGATATTTGATCAATCATTATTTCTTGAGGCGGTAGTTCTCCATCCACAGAAACAGTATGTTCTAAATCTATTAGATGGAGATTTGTATTGGTGTAGTTCAAACACATATCATACCAAAATCGAATTATATATTTTTTTCTGCTGTTGTATTGTAATCAATGAAAAATAATAGTATATGGTGTGATGAAGTATAATAAGGGAAATGAATTTTAGAGAAGACGTTATCTCTTAAAACATGGAACCCTCTTTGATTTGAGATAAAAGGATTTATTCAATTGCCTTATACCTAGGGAAAAACATCTTGGAAGAATATGTTGTTTTATGTAGCTTTATGTAGTAAAGTTTGCAAAGAAAAGGGGCTTCATAGGTGTGTGTTATGGGTTATAGGTGGTGGCCTTTTATAAGAGGGAGGAGGGATCTTTAGGAATGTTTGAAATTAATATTTTATTATAATACAAGTTTTGGTTTACAAATGTAAAAAACTCATTACATTAAAATATATGATAAATATACATCTAAATAAAATCATCCAACAATAATTTTCCATGTTTTGGATATTTCATAATCCTTATGATTTTTATTTAACCATATTTTTCTCTTACAATTTTATCAGGAATTTAACTCATTGAGAATGAAAATAGTTATCGAAACATGGGAAATATTAAAATAAAGAGGAATTAATAAAATTTGAGACTTATGATAACTATTTTTCCAAATATTATATTTTCTGGAATTTTATAATATTAAAAAAATTATATTCTAAAATACGAATTCTGAAAATTTTGGCAATATTCATATCCTTCAAAACAAATTCAAAAAATACTTGATTCATTCAATCAAACATAATTAATACAATGAGAAAATGTAAATATCATCCAGATAATTTATGTATGCTATCAAAAAAACAAAATTACATTTATTTTAACATTTATAATATCAATTTTTCAATAATTTATTAATTAAGCAATCACTATATCACCATTATGTCATAATTTACATTATTTATTTAATTTCTAAAAATTATGAAATAAATACCATACTGAAGGAAATATATTTGGATTTCTAATTACTATTTCTAATAGAAAATATCACTTATATAACCCCATATATGAATTTTTTTACTAAAAGGTATATGTTTATGTTACATTTTCCTTAACATTTAATTTGTTTTTATGAAATGTCTTATTCACATTAATGTGGCACCATGGGGTCCCATAATCGCCCTGAGGATGCCTATGGTTGGACATGTATGAAACCATATGGTTAGGACATGTGTCAATGTAAATTAATATTATTATAGTATTATTTATTACCATTATTTACCAGATTTATCTTTAACCATGGTAAATAAAATAATTACTAAAGTTAATATTTAAAATTTTTAAAAATAAATGTTTTCTATTTTAACAATTTAGACCTACTGATTCTATATATGGAATTCATTTTTCAAAATTAAAAACATTGAAGTTGCAGAAATTTATTAATTCACATTGTCAAATCCAAAATAGCGTGTTTTTAAGAAGTAAAAACTTTGAAAATATTGACATGTGTTTATGTGAAATTTCAAAGTGAAATTATTTTCAATGACCAAAATTAGATTAAATTATAAAAATATAATCTAAATAATATTTAAAACCAATATTAAGTATAGTATAATCTTATAAATAAATTAGATTAAAAGGCAATTTTTAATTAAAATGTAGTATTTTTCACTATTCATAAAAAATGAACTTTATCCGAGAAATAAACATATTTTACCTAAAGTAAATTTTTATGTCATGATTCTAAAGAATAAAATTAATTTTTAAAATGGAACAAATAAAAGTGAAAAACAACTATATTTAACAATAGTCCGCCATCAAAAGGCAGCAAATTGACCTTTTAATGAATATTAGAGTATTTCATGCTTAAAACAATATTCATTCTTTTTTTAAGCCTATAAAATTTATGCGATAAAATAATAAACATTTAACAAACATGTTTAATAATATGTTAGTTAGTTATATTCATTTCCACCAATAAAATGGCTATTAATTATTTATAATTTAATATAATAACAATAATATATTATTTTTTTGTATAACTCAATGTTGTGTGCAACGTATGATTTCAAAGAAACATTATTTTACGTGATAAGTATACTATCAGACATAGAATCCCCTTCAATGTAAAGGTAAAATTTAATTCAAAAATACTAATAAATATGAAAATGTCATTTTTCTATTTACCTAGAATGTTACATCCTTCCGACTTTTTGGGAATTGTATCCTTTAAAATTTAAAATTGTGCGCGAAAACTTCATGAAATGTCCCACATCAGAAAAATAGTCTATAAAACTATCACATAAAAATAATATATGTGAAGTTCAAAGGACTCCCAAGATAAACCATAATATGATTTCATGTTGGAAATCAAAGATATGGAAGATAAATTATGTGTCATGTTCTGATTGACAGTGATGAAAAACATGATTAGAAGAATATTATCAACATGAAAAACACAAACTTGTGACGGGTTAATCAGTCAGTGGTTTCCCAGTAGGGAAATTAAATGTACAACATTTTTTTAGTTTCATTTCATAATGTTGGGGAGTTTATTTATCAAATTCACTAAGGAATTAGGGAAATATACACACTTTTCAAGTACACATTCATACTTTAATAAGATTCTAACAAAAACACATCTTTTATCCAAAGGATGAGTTTTGAAGATTTCTTTGTCACACTGAAAGTTCTAGAATCATCTTCTAGAGAATCACATAATCCAAAAAATATGAACTATATATTCCACCTATCTTTAAACATTAACCAATTCCCAAATTTTAGTAAATTATTATATAATCCACAAAAGGATATCCGTTTATAAAAATAAATACTACTCTTAATCTCAAAAATTTATTAAACAATACGCAATGTTAAACAAATACCATTCAATGAATAATTTTCCTTAAAATACTTTAATATAATCCAACCTAAGATTAAAACCCAAAACTCAGAAGAGTTTATTCACATTATCTTCTATATAAAATCGTAACATTTATCTCAAATTGACATCTAATACTATTAAAGTCTCACACTGATGTGTAATTAACCGTATCAAATATTCTTTATAATATGTTAATTATTTCCATAAATAACCCAAATTTCCATATATCCAAAATAAAAACACAGATTCATCCAAAATAAAATTTCAACTGTTACTCCATAAATTAAATCACTTTGTATTCTATTTTCCATAGGCATATAGTGTTTCCCCAAAAGAGTGAATGTATTCCAAAATAATTGTTATCACTTAATCACCAAATCACTTTCCTATACCAAGGATATACATTTGATAAAACATAACTTCCAAAAATATACTTAATTTTGATCCATAAAATCATTAACTAAACGAAATTAGTTATACTAATGAGGGACTTCAGGTAGTCAGGTGGTAGGAAATAAATGAAAATCACACATTAGTTTTGGGTTCAATTCCCACATCTTTATCTAACACGACAGGTTGTCACACAGTCTACATGTTTCCTTTTTAAAAAATTACACAATTTTATAAGATTCCAAAAAATGATATAAATTACTCAAAAATAACCATAACATATTTTAACCAGAAATTTTATCTCATACCTCTCATTTTAATCCCAAAAAATAATAACATTTAATTGCCTCAAATTTAAGGATCATATAAACCCAAATGGTTTTTATAACTATATCCAAAAAAGGAAATATAATTCTTCCTTGAATAAAATTTTCACATATCAAACATCAGGTTTTCACATCCTATAAAAAGTATTCCATGTTTTTTCTACCATTAAAAAATTTAAATCTATCATCATCCATAGATCCTACATAACTCTTCAATTCGTACAATGTGAACATCTTAATCTTCTAATATTCGTCCAAATCATTTATCCATGTTTTTTACATATTATTATTTTATAATTATTTCCTACAAAAAAATCATGCATAATGTCTTAAGATTCCAGAAATGTCAAAACATGATCTATGAAATAAATGATACCTTTCATAGGTTATTTTCAGTTTCCTCATCAATAATTTGAATGGAACTAGGAATTGGTAAACATATATTTTCATGATCTCATTGATCCCATTTCCAAGACTTCTTCATTGGATAGTTATTTGTATAATGTCCATTTACACCACATTTAAAACATTCAATTGATCCCAGGGAAATAAATTCATTCCCTTTCCTAGAGTCAACTGGAGGCTTCCTTTTTCCATGCCACATTCTTGATTTATGACCTTCATTACCACATCTATAGGACCCTCCCGTCCTATTGATTCATTTTCAGCAGTGTTTCATTCCACATTCTTAACAAATAGGGTTTTTAATATACTTACTTTTATTGTTATTACCTAAACATCCATAAGGATTCATTTCTCACATATATGATACCTTAAAAAAACTCCAAGTTTTAGGTAGTCAATAATGACTCCATATAGTTGGATGAGAATAACCACAACAGTTCTCATTGCATCTACAATTTCATTTGGTTTCTTATTCAAAAAACATCAATGTTTTCTTCACATCCATTGTATCTTTGGTTCCTTCTAGATCTATCCATTAAATAAAACCAAAGAAGGACAATGTGAGTATATTAGTAAAATCATCATATATACTATTTTGATGAGGGTAAATACTATGATATACTTATTCATTTTATCGTAAACTCATTCAATTTATCTAAAATAAATATCACTCTTTTTAATATGTTAACCACTTTGTTTATGTGAAATATGTCACTTATGATTAAATAACACCATAACCTATAAATATATCTTAACCGACCTTTGATTCCAACTATAAGTCCATATCCTTCAAACATTACTTAATTTAAAGTTAAATAAAAAATTAACATTAATTATCTTTTCATGATTTTAGTATAATAGAATTAGGACATAAATATTAAATTACATATCAAATATTACAAATTAGACACTTTAAATCAGTATCCATTTTATCATAAAATAAAAACTCTTAAAAGAAAACATGAAATGTTTTCATGCTGTAAATCTTCTTGATTTAATCCTTTCTCTAGACCTTCCTTATACCTTGTGAAAAACATTTCAAAAAAATTGGATGAGAATAATAAGCTTAATAAGGGTTATAAAATAAATAAATAAAACATTAGTATATAAATACAAAAAAAATAGAAGCTCTTTATAATACCTCATTAAATGATAAGATTTAAAAATAACACATTGAAATCTTTAATAAAAAATATAACTTGTGGTATCTATATCATACATACATTGAAGCTTTCACAGCTACATAGGGAGTTCTATGTGGAATAACCATAACATTATATTCCCCTAATATCTTAGGAGAAACTATAGTATTTACCTTTGTCACGTTAATCAATGCATTGGAGAGGTTTCTTGGGATCACCCGCCCTAGATTTATCATAGACCCTCCCATATTTGTATACAATTCCCAATTACTATAACATAATCGTAACACATGAAAAAGCATAAATGAGAGATAAAATTTCTGTATTGTAATCAAATTATTACATTTCAATATATTGAAATAATCATTCTATTCTCAGGCCAATTTTTAATAACAAAATATGTAAAAAAAAGTATATCGCAATAATTTTCCTTTTAAAACCATTATAGTTTGTTAAGGAAGCCAAATATCAAATAATGATCGCAGTAGTGGAAAGGTCATTGTCAGCACATACGTAAAAAAGTAACATTATTTTTGTCATTTAGTAAAATGAATTATAGAAAAAAATTTCCATTTGATTGAAATTAAAAGTAAAAGGGGGTTATACATTCTATAAAGCAAATACTTTTAAAAATCAAAGTAACCCTCAATGAAAACAGATTGAGACAAAGTCCATTACAAAAATTCGGTAGCCTAACGACGTTAATTAAAAGTTCATAAAATGAGATTTTGTGAGTGAAAATGTTGTCTTATCCATTGGACATAAAAATTATAGAAAAATAATATATAAGAATATATTCAAAAATAAGAAAATGGAAATTAAAATACATAACATAAAAGAAGTCTGTGACACTGTGAAAAGGGTGAAAGGTTCCCATACAAAGATCATTTTGTAAATAAATTATATAGATTATCTGTATTAAATATATGTACACATACATAATTTATAAATAAAAGATTGTAAATAAATACTTTTTTCATACATAATCATATTAAGAAATTATTTAAAAGTAGAATTTTAACTCGAATAATAGAAATTGGGTTATGAAGTTTTCATACCTCAAGTTTTACTTGTCTTGCATGTTCCTTGATCTTACTAAATCAAAAACATAGATTAATTTATATTTGTTTCAGAACATTTTTCATGACTATTATTCCTTTTATATTAGTTATTACCTATCTACGACCATCAGTTAATTATTTGAGTTCTTATTCGAAATTTTTTCGATGTTCGAAACTAGATTAAAAATGAACTTGTTATAATGACAAATTTTCCATGAGGTCAAAAGTACATTATCTACATAATGTCACTAATGATTTAGATATCATATATATCATATGTATCCATTAAAACTTTACGTATAATATTCCATATAATTTGAATATATGAAAAATAAAAGCACCGTTCATGGAGATGGTAAGCAGTACGTACGCGTGAATGTTACATTTTTTCATTTTTAATGGAATGAAACCAAAATAATAAATAGGTATATTATTAATAAATTATAATATCTATAATAAATATGTTAAATATGTTAATTAATTCCTTCCTTTATATGTTCCATGTATAGTATGAACGAGTCGTATCACTTTGAGGGGTGGTAGTCCACAATTCCTCAAATAAAATTATCATATTTACGAGTTATGGAATGTATGTAGGTATAATTTAAATAAAAAATAAAAATTAATAGAGAAAATATAAATATTATATATACTATATTTAAATATATTTCCATTATAATGGCCTCCATGAGATGCAGTAGGAAACAATTGAACAATCATCGTTTCGTGAGTTAGTAATTTGTCATCCAAAGAAACAATACATTCTAACCCCATTAGATGGAGGTGTCTGAGAGTGTAGTCAGAATAGATCCCATAACAAAAGTATATTATATTTAGATACTTTTATTGTTATTTAATCAATTAAAATGAATATAATAGGGATTAATGAAGTAGAATCGTGGAAATGAAGTTTAGAGAAGATGATACTTCTTAAAACATGTAACTATCATTGATTTGAGACAAAAGGAATTATTGAATTGACTTATTCCTAGGGTAAAGCTGATTAGAAGAATTGGGGGATTTTTGGAGATTCATGGAGAAGGTTTTTCGTGAGAAAAGGGGCTTGAGGGCTATGTGTTATGGGTTAGAGTTGGTGGCCTTTTATAAGAGGGAGGATGCGCTCTATAGGAATGTTTGAAAGTATTATTTTATTATAATTTTTTTTTGGTTTAAAAAGGTACAAAACTAATTAAAGTCGATGATAAGATGAATATAAGACGAAATAATATGATATAATAAGAATTCAATTGGTTTTGTATGTTTATTAATCCTTATCCTTTTTTATTTAACCGTTTTTTCTCTTACTCATTGACCAAGGATTTAACACTTTGAAAATAAATATAGTTACAAAACAAGAGAAATATTCAAATAAAGTGTCATCAATAAAATTTGAGAGTTACGATAACTATATGGTTGTATAATATTTTGTTTTTTAATTTTATAATATTTAATAATCTTTTTTAAATTTGAATTATGTCAATTTTGACGCTATTCATATCATGATTTTTTTTAAAAATCCAGAACTTCTTGATTGGCTCAATAAAACATCAGGAAAAAAATTTATCATATAACTGTAATCATGAAATTTTTTTATGATATAAAAATAACGAAATTACAATTATTTTAACATTTATAATATCATATATTTAAATCCGTTTTTAATGAGGAAATCACTTCATCACGATTATATCATAATGAAATTTATTTTTTTAATGACTAAAAATTATAAATAAAATACCACGATGTATAAAATATTTTTAGATTTATAAGTAATAATTATAGTCTAAAATATCACTTATATATCCCCATATAAAAATTTATTTACTAAAGGGTATATGTTTATGTTACATTTTCAATATTTTTAAATTAATTTTTATAAAATGTCATTTTCATTTACAAATGGCTCCATGTGGTCCCATAATAGACTGAAGGATTCCCATGTTCATACTTGTATCAGTCGATAGGGTTAAGACACATGTTATGATAATTTAATATCATTATAATATAATATTTTTATCCTTATTTACCGAATTTACCCTTTAACTGTGGTAAATAAACTATTTAATGATGTTACTATTCATACTATCTAAAAATAAAATACAACTAATTTCAAAATTTGGAACTCATGATTCCAAATAAAGAATCCATTTTTCCATATTCAAATCACAGAATTTTTAGATAATAGTTAATTTCTTTTTTCAATGACAAAAATGGTGTTTTTAAGTAGTAAAAACTACCAAAAGATTGACATGTGTTTAAAACCAATTTCAAACTAAAATTACTTTTATGACCACAATTAGATTAAGTGATAAAAATTTAATTTAATTACACTTCAAAATAAATTAAATGGACAGTCTAATCATATAAATATATTAGATTAAAACATAGTTTTGAATTAAAATGCAGTATTTTTCACAATTCATTAAAAAATGATATTTATCAGAGTAATACCAAAATTTTACTCTATGTAAATTATAATGTCCCTATTATAAATAAGAATATTGTTTTTTCAAATAGAACATATCAAAGTGAAAAATATATTTTTAAATATGGTTTCCCGTCAAAAGGTGTTAAATCAACTTTTTAAAGAATTTTAGATTATTTCATGCTTAAAATATTATTCATTCATATTTGAAGCTTCTAAATTTTATTAGATAAAATTTAAAACATTTAAACACATTTGTAATAATATTTTAGTTAGTTTGGTTCATTTCATTCAATACAATGTATAAGCGTTAACTAGTATTAAAAATAAAAATATTATTATATTATTTTTCGGTATAACTCAAAGTTGTTTGCAACATAAGATTTCAAAGAAAACTTTTATTATGTGTTAAATATGCTATCAGATATAGAATCACAATGAAGTTAAAATTAATTTTTAATCCATAAATATTAATAAATATGAAAATTTTCATATTCTATATTTTCTTGGGATGTTACATTTTGTGTCGATATATTTATGTAATTACCTGTAAACAACCATCTAAATCCTATACTAAAAATCTAGGAAATTATTATAATCACTAAATAACCCTTAGAATAATCCTTATATACGTACCTAAAAATATCATTATAAATACCCCTAGGGAATCACTAAAATTATATTATCATAGTTTCCAATTTTTTACTATATTTTCCACTGATTCCAAATATACCGACTCAGGATTAACACATATTAATATTACATCCTTTTATATTAATATTCATCAGATTACACAATTACATTCTCAAAAAACATAATAATATAATGTATTTCTAAACATAGAACATAATATTCTATCATAGTGAAAGATCTTAGATCTTTCCTTATATTTCATCCCCCTATTATTCCCACCCAAAACCATTATTCATAAATAGGGGAATAGAAACATAAGATGGGGTGATCTCAGAGCCTCATTAAGTATAAACAATAGAGAAATGTGAGAATAATCATGAGAATAATTACATAAGAACATGATCATAAAAATATAATATCATAACCTACATGTCAAATTTAATAATCATGAGTCATGTCATTGAAATTTGTATTTCAGATGACATGAATCAAAATGGAATCTATAGTATAATTCAAGAATTCGTTACATAGGAATAAAGAAATAGATTTTTTCTAGACATATAAATTTAGTCAATTTTATATTAAGGTTACCTACATTGATTTTCATAACATGTTAGGATTTGGTTAATAACATGTTTTCCTGCTTTAGGATTGGGATAAACCCATAGACCATCATCTTTTTAGGAATGTGATACAATGGATGTACACACCAATTTTCAAGATTGGGCTACGCCCTATATACACTCTTTATTTTTGGCATGGGCTATAACATGTGTAACCTATTGTTTTGATGCATGGTCTATAACATATATTACCTATAGATTTTTTCTGTGATATAACATGTGTATCCTCTTTTTCATCATGGGCTAAAACCTGTGTACCCTCTTATTTTATGTAATGGGATATAACCCATGATCACTCTTTTTTTATTTGGATACAAATTGTATACAATCTTATTTTATTTCATGGGTTACAACCCTTATACCCTGTTGAATTCATTCCTTTTATAGAGCAGGTGTACACTCTGATATCACATACATTTATCATTACCCAATGCATTAGATATATACATTGATCTTTCCCATAACATAGTGTAATCATTCATTCATGATACAAAAAACATAAAATATTCATCATATCATGACCAACAAAAAAATATATGGGATTCATATAAATTATATCAGAACCAGTGAAATGAAATTGGTATCATAAAAATTTCATCATAATATAATATGTAGAAAAGAGATAGGTTTAATAATCAACTTATCATAGAATACCCATTTAAAGAAGCTAAATTTATAATAAACATTTCATCTTAACCATAGAAAATATGAAAAAATATTAATGTTATCCCAGGATCATTCCTCTAGTAGAGAATAATCTATATCAAAGGATTCCATCTTATTTGAAGAATGAAACGAACTCTTGGAGAATATAATAAGAATATTAATCATTGTTTGGAAGTCATTATCTTTTATGACATTAAAAATATTATAAATTATATTCTTTGAAAATGACATAGAAAAAATATTAACTAATCCAAAAAAATAATTTAAAACAGTTATTGAGGATAACAATCTTTCTACTTTGAAACCCCATTTTGAAATCTAAAAACTTTTTAAAAACATTTTTCTTTGAAAATGAAATTGAAAACATATAATGAAACCATTGATAATCGTTGAAAGGGATTTTTAAAACAAACAAATTTTGAAAATCCATTTTCATGAATATGATCTTAAAATATAATTTAAAAAAATTGATTACATTTTTAAAAAACATAGTTTTTAAAAATTAATTTGATTTCCAACCAAATAAGGAAATATGTTTTAGTTTTCCTAAAAATAGTTTTAAATTATTTTATGAACCAAATAGATGAATAAATGCTACCATTCCGTTGTTATATCATTAAGATATAGAGGATAAGAAATTTCATGAGGTTTATTCATATATAGATCATAATATTTCGTCAATGAAATCATAATCATAACTAATCTCGATAAATGATGATATTGTAACAATAAACTCATACCACATAGGTAAAATTGGATAATAATACCATTAAGAATAAGATAACATGAAATTAAGTATATTCATGAAATTTTGTTTCAAATGGAAGTATGTACACATCTTGAATGATTATAGGTTCATAAAATGACATGTGTCTAATAGAAGGAAAATTGAGAGAAAATAACTTTGATTATTTGGTATCTTTTATACAATAAACAACATTAAAGAGATATAAACTAATATATTTGTAAATTATAATATATTTAAGGGTATTAATCATAAAATAAATTCATAGGTACTATATAAATCACACAAATTAGATGATTGGTGAATATAGAATATGTTTTGTAGAAATACAAGTTAGACTATAAATAACCTTACTCAAGAGGGAATATTGAATGACGATGAAAATAATAGAATAAAATAAATTAAAACATTTATCAACATTAAAGAAGTTAAATTAAAGATAGAAAACTGCATTAGTCTATTTTTACATGACACAACAAGAATTAGAAAATAAAGAATACATCTCATAGAAATAAAATTAAGAAGTGAAAATCCATTTCATTAGTATTGAATTGTTTTTACACATTGAAACCAATATTAAAAAAATAAATTAATTATACATATAAAAAATAACTATATCCTAATATATAATACCATATATTAAATTTTTATGACTTTATATTACCCATTTATTAACAATTTCATGTTAAATTCACATTTAAGGTATTAACATATTTTTTTTAATGTTTTAAATATTCCCTATTAGTCTTCATAATTATATCATTATTTTATTATTAAAATAATTTTAACTATGTTATAAATATCACTTAATTTTATTATATAAATATTTAATATATTCCACATGTTATAGTAATAGAAAATGCATTACACCGTTTATGTATACGGTATGCCTTACATACGAATGAATGTTGTTTACATTTTCTTGTAGTATTTTTGATAGAATAAAGAGTAAATGACAAATATATACATATATTAAAATTATATTAGAATTATTATTTAATACAAGTCTCATATTTATACTAAAAAGTCCTTTATACATTGCATGTAATGTGTGTATATGAAACATCACGTAGAGGAGGAGGTAGTCACGACCACAAACGAAGTTATCATATTCTCACAAAATGGATAAAATGGTGGTTTGGGTTATAAAATAAATAAATAAGAATAAAAAAATCATATAAATCATATAAATAACATAAAAAATAGTGATTCCATCATTATTTTTATCAATATATAGGGGTAATGGAATAACAGATGACATCAGTTAATGAGGTGACAATATAATGTACCCACGAATAATGAATGAATATCCAATTTCAAGGATGTTTTTATGAGTGTAGGTCAAAACCATAACATAAGTAAATCTTATTATGCTTGGGATACTATGGATATTATATAATTATTATAAAATAATGATATAGTGTGTGGATAATCTACAAAAATAATTATTCTTGTGGAAAGTTGATATGAATTCTTTTGTAAAATAATTTTGGTTTGCAACAAAGGGATTAGATGGTTGAATTTATTCCAAAAATTATTCAACTTGGATAAATATATTTATGTACGTATAACATTTTGAAAGGGGATGATAGGGAAAAATTGGATGAGATGTGTGGATAATTGAGGTGGGTGACAGAACGTTTATAGTGGAGAAGGAGTGCCATTTTAGAAAATATAAAATGTTAAACACAATTGAGTGGTATCCCGTACATCGTGATACTCAAATAATTTTACATATTCGATCCATGTACATATTTGGTACAAATATTTCCATTAAATGTATTTTTAACCATTTACAAGTTTATTAGGCACCATAAGTTAATGTTTAAGCACTAAATAAACTAGTTATCACTATAATCACTATAATAAATTTTAGTTACTTTCTAAAATATTAATAGTAAAAATATAATTATACCAAAATATATATTATGAATTATTCTAATTAAGAATATTAAATACATTTAGGACATTTCTAAACACAGATTTGGTGAAAAATAATTTAAAATTACCCACACAAACAGTACAGGACGATGTGTTTTCAATTTAAAAATGTTCAAAAGATTGAAATATTTTTATATTCAATTTCAATATGATTTTGGTTCCAATTTCCTAAATTTTATTCCTATATTTATATATGAACTAAATATAAATTAATACAAAATAAAAATATAATTTCACAATAAAAATAAAATATATAAAAATTTAGTTTTCAACCAAAATACATTATTTTCACAATTCATAAAAAATGCAACTTCTCTAAAATATAAAAAACACACCCTATGGTTATTTGGAAGTTCCAAATTTTGTAAATATTGTTTATTTTTAAAAATATCATTTATAACAATGTGTAAAATTTTATTTAAAATAATTAGCTGATTAACATGATGTAAATTTACTAATTAATATATATATATATATATATATTTCTATGTGTAAGATTGTTTTTATTATTATAGATTCTATAGAAAAAAAAATTATAAGAACAGCAAATAATTTATTAAATAATATATATATATATATATATATTTCATTAAAATAAATTTTATATTTTATTAATTAATCTGTTGATCTATGACATGTTTTATTACATATATATTGTTTTGTAGAAAAAGTATTTCCACTATTTTTAAAAGGGATTTATTTTCATTTCAGGATAATTGGTCATGAAAAAAATTTCTGCATATATAAACATATAAACCATATTTTAATAATTTTATTAATAAGTTTCATAAGCACCATTCCACTAGCTAGGTGACAACTACAATAATATTTTATCAATAAAATAAATTTTACATTGTATTTTGGTAAAACTAGGTCTTATTTGTCATGCATGTTATGGAAGGACCCAACATTGAGTGTAAAAAAGCCAAAAATAGTGATGTGTGTACCACATGATAATCTATGTATTGTGTGTACTACAATATTAAATTGTTGATGTGTATAAAAGAGCATAAAAAAGTGTATCATATAATACATGTCATCAATGAAATTTAATTTATTAGTAAAATATTTATTTAATAAAACTCGATGTGTTACATGACTAAATCTACATAATTTTTTATAGATTCTAATTTATTTATCTTTCATCAGGGATATAAGATTCCCTAAGTATATGTAAAATAATCTCTGAATTGATATAATATTAATTCTGGTTTCAATTTTCAATTCATTTTATTCTGCTTCCAATATTGATTGGTCGACACCCTAATAAATTTTTTTTAAACAATTAATGACATGAAGGAAATATTTTTATTTAATTATATATTTTTCCTATCATATTGATTCCAAAAGTATTAATATTTTCAAAAATAAAAATATACTATTATGAACCCTTAATTATCAAATGAATCTCAACTCATTGTGTCACGTTTCTTATTTATACGATTAACTTATCATTCTAAATTAATTTTGGAATGTGATTATGTATATGATTTAATAATTTTAAAATTTAAAATATTGAATAATTCTATAATGAACTATGATTATTTTTATTATAATTTATCCAATCACGATATAATAATAAATAGTAGTAAATATTTTATATTACACTGTTTTTCTAAAAATGGTATTGTAATTAGTTTTTTCTTTATATTTCATAAAAAGTATTAAAAAATTTAGATCCAATATTTAATTCATTTAAAATGTGTCTTCATGAAACTTTAATTAAGATGTTCTATATCACAATAAATACAATAAATATAAATTTAAATCATTAAAAAAGTACATAAATTGGAATAAATATTATTTTTTCTGCATAAATATATAAGTACCCTGAGATATCACACTGGCTTTGAAATCATGGATTTCCCTGAATCCAAACAATCGTGAATGATTTTGGAGGATGTGAATTACATTAGTATATCTGAATGTCTTTCATAGTCAAGAAACACTTTTGTAGTAAAAAAAGTAGAATACATTAATTATTTTAAATCAAGAAACTCATCTTAATTGTGAATTAAATTTAAAACCATGAAAGGTAATAGGAAATGTGAATGATATTTAAATTCAAAAAAAATAATTTAATAGTAATGAATATTTTGGATTTCCCAAAAACCTAGTAGTGTTGAAATCACATAGATGCACAAAATAATTTTGATATTATTATATAATATTTTTAAAATATACTATATAATAATATTATTATTTTTATATAACAAAATTATTAAATTAGAAATGAAGACTAGAAAAATTATAAATTATAACATACTTATATATTCAAAATAATTAGAAAATAATTAGCTAATAATCACAAATAATAAAATTAATTTAAATACCAAAATAGTTGAAAAAAATAAACACTACCAAATTATATATTACATTTATTTTAAATTATATATATAATTATTAGGTAATTATATATTAATGTAATAAAAATTATATTCTATTAGTATTTTGAATAGAGCTTAATTATGTTTTTATTAATTTATAATTTTATTACTATTTAAAAAATAAATATTATTATCTTAAATTTATTTTATTTTTTAAGGTTTCAATTTTCCAATTAGTATTTCACTAAAAATATAAGAATTATCATTTTTTGATGTATTTTAAATTCATCTGAATATATTATTTTTTATTTCAATAATTAATTACGACTCTATTTATATTAGTTACTGTTTATATATAATTTATTCATTAAAATTATTCATTAAGATGAATTTAAATTTACTATTTTATATTAAGTTTAATAATTGATAACAATTTTTTACATTAAAAATCATTATTTTATAATTTGTACTAATAAATTAACCTATTTATATTTTTTTATTTTACCAAATAGATTCATTATGTAAAAAAAATTACTACATTGGAATGTTTAAAATAATTTTGTCACGACCCCCTCCCACTAATGATGCCCCTTCTGTGTTGGTAATAGAGAAAGGGAGATAATGACCCCCGAGTCCCACCTCTAATAGGCCCCGGAGTGGTGACTAGCACCAAGGGTATGAGTTTTCACAAATATGGGAGGCATTACCCTTTTTATTATTTAAGATCGGGAAATAGGATGAGTCAATCACCAAAAAGAAAAGGAGCAAGTAAATGAAAATAAACCCAAACCAATCCCAAATGCATGTTTAAAAAATTCTGAAACAAAGTACAAGTACATGAAAACTCAAAAGTGCAACACCAAAAGAAACAAGAGTACAACAACTGCAACAACTCCAATTGTCCCAACTAGTAGGGTCCCGCACGGCCTTGGTAGTCCTCCTGGAATCCAAAAAGTAACCGTAGGGTGAGAATACAAGTATACTCAGTAGGGGAACCTAAAGCTCTCATGCACAGGTGGGGAGACATCCTAATGTCTCATGATAACATCAGAAGAAACCAAAACCTAGCATGAAATTCTATCCACAAATCATCACCTTTCATGCTCACCAAAAACACAAAACAACGGGTAGTAGAATATAAGAAAAAGTGTATTGGGTACCCCGCACCATTTACCCCCACTAGTTAGCTGATCATCCTAACGGTGAACATCCTGACACTACCACACTGTTCCTTCCCGCACACACCTGGGCCTCAAAAGCCACACATCTCGCCCGCACACACTTGGGTCTCACACACCACTTATCCCATCCGCACACACCTGGGCCTCACAAACCCCAATCATATCCCTGACCGAACACACCTAGGCCTCATCACGAAGATTATTGGGAATAGTAAAAATTCCTAATGATTCTTGGACTATAATCCCACCAATCGAAACCTACCCAAAGAGTCTTAGGTGTAAGGTATCATCAAGCCATCACAACCTATGGACTAAGCAATAGGAAGGAGCTAGTAACGAAGGGGAAACCACCCTCTCCAATGAAATGGGAGTGTTCGGCACTAGGGGCTAAACATGGTTAGGGTGTGACAAAACAGAATGATACAGATACATATATGTATACCAGACACACAGCCCAACCTATGGCCTCTAAACAGAGAAATTGAGAACGTGCCTCGGCACAGCTACTACGAATCATGTATACAACAAAAAATCCCAACCCCATTTAGGTTTTCATGTTTCAATAGTATTAGTTTATTAGTTCCTTAATGAATGGGAATTTATCAAACTAAATCATGTTTTTCATAGAAAAACTCTGCCAACCACAAATCAAGTTAGATAGAATAAAAGCAGCATAAAACCAACCTTTTTATCATCAATCAATACCCATTGATTGTTCATGTGTTTAATTCATTATCATTCCCCAGAGTTCATTTATCATCTTTCCAATTTCTTTTAATATCAAAACCCATTACTACAACCCTTCTACCACTATAACCACATCTCCAAAACCATATCACAACACAAGGCTTGTGCCACATCATTTCCCCTTTAATATCATCTACCACATCCCTACTGTCCATCCAATTCGTAATAACTCAGGATTCACCCCCCCCCCCCTTCACACACCACGTAACCAAACCATCACCCACATTTTCATTATTACATTTTGTTCTACCAGGGTGATCACACAAGGGTTCCAAGTATTCATTAAATCAGCCAACTTTACGTGGTTAACGAATTTCCATATTCAACAAAGTTTCCATCCACAAAACAGTCTAGAAAGATAGGGAAACATTTAATTACACAAGCAAAGGCCCCTACGACTGTGAGTTTTAGGAGCATAAGCATATTCAATTCACAACATAAAATAGGATAAACAAAGATAAGCATAACAATTTTCGCATCCCCATTCTTTAAGCTTGTTATTATCTTCATTAAACTGCTTCAACTATGTATCATGAAAGATAGAGGACACCCATCCCACATGATGCGCACATTAGAGAGACAATGGTAAAATACCTACTTCAACATGTTCTGATCACAACACTATCCCAGATCGTCTTTAGAAGACATCCATCAACATCTGTCGCTTCTGTCAAAACCCAAAAAAACCTCCTCAGGTGGAAGCTGGGAATGAAAACCCGAAGGGAAAACAACATATCCAAGATCAGGATTTATGCCTCGTCGTTACAATCTCGTGACCACTGACGGATCGTAAATCAGAGATTGGACGCAGATGTTATGGAAGAAAGGAGCTTTGGAGTCTCTCGGGAGGGCTCTGCTCGATGAACCAAGGAGGAGAAAAATGATCTGAAAAGTAAGAGAGGCCCCATCCTTTTATAGGAGAGAAAAACTAAAGTACACGGCGTGTACTTTCTAGTACATGGCATATACTCGTCCATTCCACACGGTCGACATGAGGCTTCCAACACGGCATTCAACGCGGAACATGGCCATTGATTGGTCAACAAATGTTTTGAGGGTAAGACGTATGAGGGGAGAAACTACACGGCATGTTGGATGGGCTAAATAGAGTGTACATATTTATTTCACTTTCCAAGGACACAGATTCAACAAGACAAACGGTCGTTGACTGGTCAACACACGGTTTGAGGGTAACCCGTATGCAGGGTGAAACTACACAACATGTAGAATGGGCTACATGGCTTGTAGTTATTTATTTCACATTTTAAGGACACATCTTCAAAATTTGGTATACTCGGAAAGGTGGTACAAGGCGTGTACTCACACTACATGGTGTGTAGTCACAAAATTATAAAAAGTGTGGGAAAAGTCCATTCTACCGTCCAAAACACTTCATGAACTTCTTTTCGACAAAGGAATGAGCTAGAGAGGTCCGGGCCTCACACCATATACCTCTTAAAACATTCTCCTCCTCGAGAATTAAAAAAACCAACCTAGAGGAACTCAACAAGATACCTCTTAGGGCTCTCGTTATAATAGGAACCCAACAACAACCCTAATCAAAGGTGTTAGGAATTCATTCTCCAATGTCGAGATATTATCCACTATTGGTAGTACTGACTCTCCAGAACGGGTTTAATCACATCTACATTAATGTATCTCGATTAAGAATTAGGTCATACCATATCCATATATTAGGATTTTTCAAACATACACTGCCCCCAACACCGTACAACCAACACACTGACCAAACACATGGCTTAGGGAATTCCTCATACCATGTCAAGATATTATCCACATTAGGTGGCACTGACTCGCCCGCACAGGTTCAATCGCATCCTCATTAATACGTCTCGATTAATGATCAGGTTTTTTCATTTCCCCACACATTTAGACTTGTTACAAACTTCTAGTGAATAAGTAAACAAAACATATCACAACCGAAAAGCCATGAATTCCATATATCATAGGTACATAGTATAAAATCAAAACAAAGCTCGGAAGAACAAGTAAAATCACAATATATGCTGGTCTGACCTCCAACTATTTTACTCTGCACCAGGTGTATGGAACATATCTCTACATCTAAACCCAATGCATGGGATATACCGGGTGCAATAAAGGAGTGTGATGCTCCTGAATCGAACAAAGCATAAATGAGAGTGCTGAACAAACAAATCGTACCTCGTACCACCTCTGGTCCTACCAGAGCTACTAACTCTGGTGCATGCAACTTTCCACACCTATCTCCTCTGCCTCTCTGATTTCGACCACCACCCCGACCACGCCCTGGGCGAGGTCCCTAAGGAGAACCCTGTGGTCGGCCTCCTCCTACAAAATATACCCTCGGAGGAGCCGGGTCCTGCTGCTGCTGGAAGGGCCTCGCCGGCAACTAGTGCTGCTGAGGAGGGCACTGAACCTTCCCACCTCCACCATACTGAGCTCAGGTCAGGCTCTGACTCTAAATGTTCCTGAGGACTCTGTAAGAGAAACTCTTTGGTCATGGGCTCAAGAAAAAGGGTTGAGGACCCGAAGATCTGAACTGGAACTACTGGGGCCTGCTCCCTACTGGCCTGAATTTGGATGGTCCTATCACATGAGACCTACTGCTGACTGCCTTCCCCTTCGACGAACCCGGATGTATCCCCTCTTGTGGTGTACCTCCCTGGGAGTTCATCCTCTCTACAACCTATTCCTTCTTCTGTACATCCATGTATGTCGGAAGGGTGAAGGGGGTGACAACATACTTGAGCGAAGGATGAAGCGCCTCCTCCAAACGTCTCGCTCGAGACTCCTCATCTGGAAAGAGATCTGGAGGAAAGCATAGGAGACCCTTGAACTTGATCCCCAATTCTCATACAGACATACTCCCCTACTGGAGGTAGAGTAACTCCTACCGCTTCTCTACCTTGATCATGGAAGAATGGAATTCCTCTCATAACTCCTTCTCAAAGTCAGCCCAGGGAACCTCTGCATCTGACCTCTCCCCAAGGTAGAGCGTCCATCACTAACGCTCCACACCTCTCAGGTGACTAAATACTAGGGGAACCGAGTACACCCTCGGAGTACGAATCAAAGTCCAAGTGATCCCTAGCTCCTCAAGCCACCCCTCCATCTCTATATCCAAAGTACTACCCTCTTACATCATGAGGGTTTGTTACTGGAAAGAATGAAGTGTCTTCTGACACTGATCATCTTCCTCCTCTCATTCAATCCTCAAAAGATCGACCACCTGAATCAGTTGGGCCTCGATTTTCTGAGTCACCTGGGGATGACGCCCAGGTGTATTAGCTGTATGGTAAACAAAGATCGCCTAAGCCCAAGTAGTAAGGAAAATTTCTCAAGGTTTCATTTTATCAATTAATTTTAATTTCATTCCCAGAACACCAATATCAAGTAAAACACAAACATGATGATGCATGTTCCTTCCCTAGTGTCTCTGCCCTGCAATAAATGTAGTCTCACTTGGTCATTCGGTATGATCAGATTCCTTGAATCAGATCATGGGGGGCCTAAAATCCCATGTCCTAGCCGGTCTTCCCTAGCCTATGTCACACACCTAGATCACCTAACATTGTTTCCCTACCATCCCATGCAATCCTTACTGCTTATAACTCCATACTCCATCCTATCTCTCAACAATCACAATTGATACCATTCTGTCACGACCCCCTCCCACCAAAGATGCCCCTTCTGTACTGGCAAGGGTGAAATGGAGATAATTACCCTCGATTCCCGCCTCCAGTAGGCCCCAGAGTGGTGACTAGCACCAAGGGTATGATTTTTCACAAATATGGGAGGCATTACCCTTTTTATAATTTTAGATCGGGAAATGGGATGTGTCAAATACCAATAAAAAAGGAACAAGTAAATGAAAATAAACCCAAACCAATCCCACATGCATGTTTAAACAATTATGAAACAAAGTACAAGTACAAGAAAACTCGAAAGTGCAATACCAAAAGAAACAAGAGTATAGGAACTGCAACAACTCCAACTGTCCCAACTAGTAGGGTTCCACACAGCCCTTGTAGTCCTCCTGGAAACCTGAAAGTAAACATAGGGTGAGCATACAAGTATACTCAGTAGGGAAACCTAAAGCTCTCGTGCACAGGTTTGGAGACATCCTAATGTCCTGTGGGAACAATAGAAGAAACCAAAACCTAGATAGAAATTATATCCACCCAACCTTACCAGAAAAACTCACCAAAAACACCAAACAATAGGTGGTATTAAATAATAACATGAGTATTGGTGTCCCCACAACATTTCCCCCCACTAGTTAGCTGCTCTTCCTAACGGAGAACGTCCTAACGCTACCACACTCTTCGTGCCTGAACACACCTGGGCCTCAAAAGCCACACATACCTCCCGCACACACCTGGGCCACACAAACCACTTATTCTGCCCACACACACCTAGGCCTCACAAAAAAAATCACATCCCTCCCCCCCCCCCCGAACACACCTGGGCCTCATCCCGAAGATTTTTGGGAACAATAAAGCTACCTGAATAGTCTTGGGATAAAATCACACCAATCGAAACCTACCCAAATAGTCTTAGGTGTAAGTTCACCTCAAGCCATCACAAACTATGGAAGAAGGAGAAGGAATGAGCTTTTAACAATGACGGAAACACCCTCTCCCATGAAATGGAAGTGTTAGGAACTAGGTTGGCAACATGGGTGGGGTGTGACAAAACACAATGATATAGATACATATATGTATACCAAACACACAACCCAACGAATGGCCTCTAAACAGAGAAACTGAGCACGTGCCTCAGAACTGCAACTAAGAAGTGTCCATACAACAAACAATGCCAACCCCATTTAGGTTTTCATGTTTCAACAATATTAGTTTATTTGTTCCTTAAATACTAAGGTATTATCAAACCAGATCAAGTGTTTCATAGAAAAACCCACCCATCCACAAATCAAGTTAGATTGAATACAAGAAAAAAATTTACAACCTTTTAATCATCAATAAATTCCCATTGATTGTTCCTGAGTTTAATTCATTTTCATTCCCCACAGTTCATATATCAACTTTCCAAATCCTTTTAATATCACAACCCATTGTTGCATCCCTGCTGCCACTATAACCACATCTCCACAACCGTATCACAAAACAAGGCTTCTGTCACATCATTTCCACTTTAATATCATTTACCTCAGCCCTGATGCCTATCCTATTCATAATAACCCAGTTTTCACCCCCACCCACCCAACCTTATCACACACCATGTAACCAAACCAACACCCACACGTTCATTATCTCATTTTGTTCAACCGGGGTGATCAGACAAGGGTTCCAGATATTCATATAAGCATCCAACATTACATGATTAACCAATTTCCATATTCCATGAAGTTTTCATCCACATAATGGTCTAGAAAGATAGGGAAACATTTAATTGCACAAGCAAAGGCCCAAAAAAACCGTGATTTTCAGTAGGAATAATCATTTTCAATTCACACCATAACAATATTATAAACAAAGAAAAACATAACAACTTTACCATCCCTATTATTTAAGCCAGTTATTATCTTCATTAAATAGGTTCAACTAAGTCTTTTGAGAGCAAGATTACACCCATCCCACTTGATGGACAAATTATAGAGACGATGGTAAAATCCCTACTTCAACAGGTTCTGATCACAACGCACCCCCATATCAACTTTAGAAGACGTCTGTGGGAATCCGTCGCTTCTGTCAAATCATGGAAAAAACCTCCTCGGGTGGAAGCTGGGAAGGAAAGGCCGAAGGGAAAACAAACGATCCAAGCTCAGATGTTCCTCCTAGTCCTTATGATCTCATGTCCACTGACAGATCTTAAATTGGAGCTCGGACAAAGATGTTATAGAAGAAATGAGAATTGGAGTCTCTCGGGAGGGCTCTGCTCAAAGGAATGGGGAGGAGAGGAATAATCTGAAAAGGAGGAGAGGCCCCCTCCGATTATTGTTGAGAAAAACTGAAGTACACAGTGTGTACTCAGCCATTCCACACGGTCACCACACAGATTCCAACAAGGCATTCAACGAGGTACATGACCGTTGATTGGTCAACACATGGTTTGAGGGTAACTCGGACGTGGGGAGAAACTACATGGTGTGTAGTATTGGCTACACAAAATGTACTTATTTATTTCATGTGTCAAGGACAAGGATTCAACATGGCACACGACCATTGACTGCTCAACACACGGTTTTTGGGTAACACATACGTGGGGAGAAACTACACAACGTGTAGGATGTGCTACACAGTGTGTACTTATTTATTTCACGCAGTAAGGACATGGCTTCAACACGGGGTATACTCGGTAAGGTGGTACACGGTGTGTACTCACACTACACTGCATGTATTCACAAAATTCTGGAAAGTGTGGGAATGTCCATTTTACCCTCTAGAACACTTCATGACCTTCTTTTCGACAAAGGAAGGGGCCGGAGAGGTCCAACCGGTTACAAATTTAAAGAAAATTTTAATTATTAATAACATTATATTAATTATTTATTATTACTTATATTAAATTAAAGAAATTATTCATTATTCCTAAATTTGACTAATATTTTATTTCCTTATGCGCACATTATTATAAATGTCTTCACAATCATCATTTAATTATTATTCTAAATATTTTAGTTATTTTTCACAATTAAAGTGACACAAAGCAAAATCATTCAAAAAAAACTAGTAAAAAATAATGTCATGCCTCATTCATCCCAATAAGGAATATAAAATACAAACAAGGACACATATTAAAGTTGAAATTCCCCAAAGGTTCAAGTGGTGATGGTGCCAATGATGTAGATGAGATGAACCAATCGTCCCATATGATTGAAAATTTTTATGTCCCCACAACCCTCCATTAAAAACCTATTATCTTAATTCCATCCACATTTGTCAATGCCAATGGAAAACTACATATAAATGTGTATCCCATTTGGATTTATCCATCAATGACAGAAGAAATTTACAAACCTACATCAGTTTCACTCTTATAATTAGATCGAATAAATCCATTGTTAGTGTATTTACATGAAAAATAAGCCAACAACCCAATTCCCATTTTTTCATTACTATAGAAAAAACATTTGTGTTCTCAAATTATTCAAGCTTTGTGAATGAAAATAACCCCTAAACATTATTGTGTTTTCATAGAGTGTCGATGGTCAGACCCTCACTATAATATGAAGAAAACAACCATAATAGTTGAATTGAATCTCAATATAATATTATATTTTATAATAATGAATAATATATTAATTTAAAAAGGAAATAATTTAAATATTATTAATCAAACTTATTTTTAAGTATTACATATTACTTTTTAATTATTTTATTAATAAACTAAAAAGATTATAAGATAATATTTTGAAAACATGTAAAAATTAGTCATGAAAAATTAATTAATGTAAATAGATTAAAATAAATTAATATATTTATAAATATTAATTAAATAATCAAATTACATGAAGCTATATTTTAATGCATGTCCAATGAATACCATTATAAAAATTTATCGAACATAAATAGTAAATATATAACTTAAAGATATATTTTTAGAAATAATTCAATGATAATGGGAGATAAATATAGTTTGGGAGTTTTAATATGAATGTGTAAATGTGAGTGTAAATTATAAATAGTTACATTTTTACAAAAAAGTACATTAATTTGTACTATCCATTAGAGAACATCTATTTTTAGAATTATTTGCGATGGATATTTTTTATGTAATATGATTTATGATATGGGTTCATGGAGTGACTGTAAAATCTATCGCAATTGGTACCAACCTATGTTATATTCCCACAAATACAAATATTATTTATAACATTTTCTATCTATTGTAAATAAAACAAATGTTAACCAATTTCCAATATACATACTATGACATCATAAAAATAATTTTATTTTAATTACTATATATTATATGAGAAATTGGAAATCCCGGAAAATTATATATATGATGCAAAAAGATAATATTGTATAGAATAATATTACATTATAACAAAATTAAAATTCTAAAATTATTTATATGATATGTTTATGGACTGTTGAAAATATTTCATGAGAAACATTTAGTTGTCGAACAATTTTAATGGAAAAAAATAAATGGAGTATTTTCAATGAATTTATGATTTTCCTCAAAAGACTCATGAAAGAACAAAATGATTCTATTCATCTCCCATTTTATTTAATTGTGTCTTGATTATTAAAATTTTCTATTTAACATGAATATTAAAAGTCAATTTTATTAATTTTATTAATTTTTTTTTGAAAAACAATTATTCTAGAAAGTAATTTTTAATTAATTGGCAATAATTAAAAAAATACTTTCTCTTAATTTTAAAAAAAATCATGCAATCATCATAATTTATTTTAATTGTTTTTAAAATCCAATTAATATTACATATATTTTATTATGGTAATATTTTCAATAGTTTTTACACTCTATTTATTTCAATTGTTTTTTACTTTTAAAACAATTTATAATATAATATGGGCCTCTACTGTTAATATTGTTATGATTATTTAATGATTTTTTATTTTATCTCATCGATTATATATATATATATACATTTAATCATTATATATAGTGGGTGACAAGAATTATGTATCACTTTATTGTGTTGTGTAATGAATACAATACATAAGATTTTATGTTTTGGGTTCTAGGTTTTTATCCTTATCTATTATGTCATGATGCATGTTTTTCTATTATGTAATGATAGTCTTGATTGTTATCCTTAATATATATTTTTTATGATTATCTGTATACGGTATTCATATTTTTTTTCCTAAAAATAATGTTTTTACCACTTTTTGATCCATAGTTCTAACCAAATATGAATTATTTTAAGATTTTATTATGCTTCATTTATATTCATTTAATTCACATTTATTAATGATATTTATTATAGTAATATATGATTAATTTATTATTATCCTTAGTTTTTTAAACCCATCTTAATAGTCACAATGTTAATGGTAATTAATATTGTGTAATGTACTTATAGAAATGATTTTTTTGATGAAAAATTATTAGAAATTTATAACTGTTACAAAATAATAGCTGTATGTAGAAAATATTAATTTTAATAAAATTTAGGTTATTGAATAATAATTTTTTGGTTAGATGTAATGGATAATAAAGTATAATGATCAAATTTACATTTATATCATTGTTGAGTCATATATGTGAAACCTCAATGTTGTACTTTGATTTGGTGGAGATAAATAGATAGGACCATTGAATTTAACTATATAATATTTGAAATGGTGTTGAAATGCTTTATCCATGGTTGTTTAAACAATTAACTTGTGAAATTATGAAGGTATTTCTTTACCAATCAAATTAAGAGTGTAATCTTCTTAAAATTGCAATTTTTATACTATTTGACAGATAATTTAACAGATATGGGAACCTAGATATGTTATTCCAAAAATTAATTATCTTATTTCAACCTGAACTAGTTGTTAGTTTTCATAAAAATAAGCTGAAACTCATCTAACAACTAATGATTATTCACTCCTAAATAGACCATGATAACACTCATTAGTGATCCAATAGCTTGATGAAGAAATAAGGTTTGATATATGAGTATATGATTATAATTTCTATATGTTACATATACCATTTTTAATTTACTCTAATTAATTTCAGGATATTCCATGTTTGAAGGTTGTTATATTAATTTAAAGGAAGGAAAGATATTGTTATAATGTTTTCTGATTAATGTGTAGTTATATTATAAAAAAACTATTGTGTCATGGATTATCATATATCAATGATAAAAAATTAGGGTTATGATTGAGGATCGATAGTTCATGGTTCAATTTTATGTGTATGGATTAATCATAGATACAATTAGGTGTGTTTTATATTTCTTCCAGAGGAAAAAATTTTCCTAAAAGGGTTATGATTTTCAATTTCTTATATGATTCAACATAATGGTTTCATACTATAATGTAAAAATTATTTAAATTATTGGTTATATTATTCATCTATGGAGTTTTTTAATAGTATATGACCATGTTTTTTGATTTTATATAGATTATATCTACATTTTTTTTACAATTTGAGAATAATGTAATGAATTGTTCATTTTTAGAATCCAAGAGTTGTATAGATGTAATTATTCCCATAATGTTGGTGTAGTGCCTCATTATTGGGAATGAAAAATCATCATCATATCCTAATTTTTCTTCATTCTAATATATTTTATTCAAAAGGATCACCCAAATATGAATTTTTATATAGAGTATGGTATATGCTCTGATTGAGATTATCATTTTCCAAAATGGTGGATCGTGATTTGTAATTGTTATAGGATCAAGTAACAATATAATATAATAATAATTATTCAAATTAATTTTCTTATGTATGAAGGGTTTTCCATGAGAATTTTTATAGTACCCTGAAATATATCTCTAATGTGACCTCAATGTTTTTTATAGAACATGGTTGACTCATTTTTTTGTATTATCTAAATTAATATATAGTTTTCTAGTATATAAATATTTACATTATTATATATATTTTATTTATAATTATGGAATATATTATTTCTTAATACTTTTATTATTTTGAATCTCTATTTTCTATTTCAATTAGAAGATAATCATATCAACTCATCTAAACGTGTCAACCATATTTAATATGTAGGATCATTATATTTTTATTTATCATATTATTTATACTATGATAATTTTAATAAATTATTACTATAGAATGATGTGTGGTACCTCACAATATTATTATCTTTACTTTAATATTAATTTATCAGCAACACTATATCTTTCCATTTTCATACCCATTATAATGATTGAATTTGGTTTATGTTGTAAATTTCGGAACTTTAATTACAAATAAAATCTAAAATGATATAATTTTATTTTTAATTTTTCATATTAATTGATAATAATTATTTGAATAGTATTATGATTTAAAATTATAGTTCATCCCTTAATTAAATATAAATAATAAACATATTTGTATTTTAGAATCAATAGATTCTAGTTTACATTTTATGCTACATAAAATAAAACCAGTTATTCTAACTCATTATTTTTCTACATTCATTATTTGTATCTATAATTTAAATATTTATTTATTTACAAAATAAAAACAATATAAGATTGTTTTATATTCTATATTAATAATTAATAAACAAAATAAATTGTGTTTTTCTGTGCCTCTTAATTATTTCGACCATATGTTATATTCAACAATAAATTACTTATAAAAATGAGAAATATATTTTTAAATCCTCTTTTAAGTGATTATTTATTTTTGGTCTTAGTGTTTTTCATACAGAACCTTGAATTTGAAAATTAATGTTACAATAATCATAATTTTGCATCAATTTTATATTTAAAATGAAATAATAGATTTCATGGAGTGGATTATTATAGAGAATTGTTTAGATTATAGAATTAGTTTTGTGGAACCATTATTAAGAGAGTTATAAACCCTTCTTTTACTAATTAGTATTATTCTTATATTTTTTCTTCTATTTTTAGTACGAGACATGGGTTATTTTGGCAACCTAAGTATGAATGTAATTAGATATAGACATTTATTATCAATAATATTTATAAATTTTTCAATTTTTATTGATATATATATTTCTATATATTTGTGATGTTTCTATGTGATGTTATAGTTTTGGGGTAAAGTAATTTCTTTTATTTAATGTCCTCTTGGTTAGAGTTACATGGTTTTTTGTTATTTTATGCATGATATGGAAGGAAAAAAACATATTCAAAAAAAGTATCGATATATCAGGTTTTGGATATTAAATTATTCTAAAAAAATTATCTATCATATATTATCATCCATTTATATTCTCATGTATAAATCAATTTCATAATTCACATCCAAAAAATAAATTTTTTTTGACAAAATTAAAGTGTAAAATATTCATATTTGGAAAGGAAATTTATGATCATTCAATGGCTATTATATGTAAATGGTTACACATTGATCATATTTTCCAAGAAGTATATATGATATTTTCCATTTTGAATATAAACATGTTTCCCTATAATTTATTCATAATCTCATTATTATTATATAAATTTGAAAATAACCTTTTTACTATATGTTGTATCCTTCATATTTTATATTATTTCATTAAATTATCACTTTACACTATGAATATATATCATTTATTTATAACACTATCCATTAAATGAATCAGTAATTATATATTTTGATTTCATTTATTATCATTACATATTGATTATTATTTCTTCTCGTTCCCTTATTTATTTTATGGTGTCTTGATTAATTATATTTAGATTTATATAAATAATAATAATAAATATTTACATAATCCTTTGAAATTTTATTAAATTTTTATGGGATATAGAAGAGTTTAATTCAATGTGAACAAAATAACTTACTTGGGCTACCCATTTTGAGACACTTCTAATTGAGTGTTTCTCTCAAGTAAACTAGATCGATTGATTTTAATAGACACAATGTTAATATAATATTTATATTTTTTATATAATTATGTTGAGAATTGTTTTTTATAAACATGACATAAGTATACTAATTTATGTTAGTGACATATAGAAATTCATTTAAATAAATCATTATTTTGGATCAAATATTATTGATGTGTTATGTAGGATAATTTATTTATTTTATTTATGTATTATGTAATTAATTTTAATTTTAAATTTAATTCAAAAAATATTATTGGTATTTAATAGAATTAAATGTTCCAATATATATATATATATATATAGTTCAACAGTTCATATGTTTGGTAGGATAATTAGTTAGACGTATTTTGATAATTAATTTCAATTAGGTTATATTTTTGTAATGTAAGGTTAAAGTAAAATAAAACAACCATCTTTGGAAGAGGAAAAACATATTTCAAATATTTTAATCAAATTGATATAAAAATTTGAGAATAAATAAAACACAAAATATTCTAGATATTTCCATTAAGAAAATATGTCTTATGTTATACTACATGAATATGTCATAATAAAAACAATTAATCATTATTTCTAAACATTTTGATAAGAGGACCATAATGTGTTTAAAAAATAAACCATCCCCACAACTATTGGTTTATGGTATTCTATTTATTTTTTAATAATTTATTTAGCTTACTCATTTTTAATGAAATCAGTTTTCTATGGTAATTAATGATCTTAGTGAGTCTTTTACAACTATTATGTGATTCTATCTTTAAAACACCACCTTGAAACTGAATTATCCCTTTGACATAATTTTCTATACTTGTTATCACTATGATTTTCTTCGGAGGTAATTATTTATCGTGTGAATAGTGGAATTAATTATTACCGTTATAATATAAAAGAGAAGAGTTAACAAATATGGATCTCTCTTCACCAATAGATATTCCAAGAACTATTAATTATTTCCCAGATTATTCTTTAAAATATCGTGTCTTTTTTTTTGTCGGTATAGATTGAAAATATAGGTGTTAATAAAATGATCGATCACATTATGATTTATTAATTTAAAAATATTGCCTATATACTATTTGTGAGTGATAATCTATGTATCTTATAAAGTGTTTAACTAATCCCCATATTCATTAAAACTCTTGATACTGATTTATAATAAATTATTTTAATATAATATTGTGGACATGAATAATATAAAATTCACTAAACTCATATATAATACAATATCAATAAATATACTCTAAACACCATTTTATTTCCTCTATAAGCTTTTTAATCAAAGTAATGTTCTTAACAATTCATTAAAATTTGAAACCAATGAGTGAGTATGACCAATTTTTAGCTATTCCTCTATACTATCCCAATCCATCAATTTAAATAGGGACTCCATAGGTTGTGAATAAAAATAGGGAATATTTCCTTGATCTGGATATATGTATTCAAAACAACCTAAAAAAATGTTACATCTCATCAAAACATTATGATAAACCATATTTTCAATATTAATACACCACATTTTTGATAATGTTATATTCCTAGAATAATGTTTTTAATTATCATCAATAACATATATATGTGAGATATATTATGACAAATTCATTATGAAAAACTATTTTTCCCTTCCTATCGTGACCTTTAAAGAATAATATTGCTCCAAAATGAAAACAATTGAATAAAATTTTACTAAATAAATTCAATTTTTTTTAATCTATCCTATCAAAATGGAAAAATTATTATAAATCACAAAATGATAAAAAAATATTTTATACAATTACTAACTAGAGAGTGTTATCCAAATTCATATAGACATGAACGTTATAAAAGATGAAATAATGTTTGTGAGAGAATCACTAATTTGATGAAAATTCAAAATGATTGTTTTCCCCATAAATCATCAATAGGCAACATGGATGAATCATCAAAGAGATGTATCTGAACCGTGGATCAGGATATAGAAATCAGAACATTAGTCTAATTGAGTGAAGGATGAATATTAGTTTTATATTTCAAAATCAAACTCCCAAAAAATAAAATATTATTAATCCAAAACTATAGTATTATCCCATGAATCAATGTTAAAAACTGATTTATATAAATATAAAAAAAATTAGAATTTTTTTACATTATGTCAATTTTTTGTTGCTAGAAAACAAGGGTGTCCATAAAAAATTTACAAATTAGTGATAATATATAAAAAATAAAATACATTGAATTATTTATTTAAAAAATAAATCACCACTTATCCATAATGAATTAGTTGAAACATATTTTCTTTATAATTTCCTTTTTTGGACCATGAAATACAACTATTTTACACCCCATAATTGAAGTAAATAAGATTGAATTAAAGGCTCCACTTGAGTAGGATCCCATGGATTCTGTTTAGGATCCTCTTGGGATTATATAATTTCATATGGATTTCTATAATCAATGTTGTTGTCTGTACGATATTGGATTTAATATAGAGTTACCAAAGTGGTTGTGTGATTATTGGTTGGACCAACTCATTACATATATGAAATATTATGTTTAATCATGATATCCATACTATAAATATTGAAAAATATATTAATGAATAATGATATTTCTAGGCTAAGCACTATTCTTATGTTTTTTTTGGTTATCAGGATATGGAGACAACTTATGGATAGATGTGTTCCCTTGATCCCTACAATTATAAGGATGGAAAATGGAAGGTCTATACTAAATAATTAGGAAACCCCTATGTCTTAGAATATGGAGGTTAGTTTTAAAATTAATGAGGCTTTTTGGAATAAAATTTTTATCACTACAATAAAAATGGACTTGTATGTGATACAAATGTTTAATATTTTATTTCTTTCTTAAATAATGCTTACACTTTTTGACACATGTAAATGAGTATTTTATTTAAAACCATACTTATTTTGGGTGATGCAAGTGAAATATCAAGTCATATTCCATAGAATCTTAATCAAAGGTTGGATGAATGACCTTGAGATGATAATGGAATCTAGATGCTCATGTCCCATGCGTACATATGGGAAGAAAACATATTTGTTTATGATATCTGTTATAAAGATAATTAGTAGGCTAGCTTAATGGGATATTTTTAAATTCCTAACATATTTCTAAATTTATGGAATGTGGATGTCGAGGGATACATTTACACCTATTTTTGTAAATACCGATTTTATTCCTGTATATTTAAGTTTTCATAATTTATTTTAGGAACAATAATTATAGGACCCTTATACTTTTTTGAAATAATAATAATAATAATAATAATAATTCAGTTAATTTCATGAAAAAATAGTTCTAAATTAATAATTTTTTATAAATATTTTATTGGTTTTAGGTTATTTTAAATTAAAATAATAGATTATTTAAGTTATTATTTTTATTTAAATTTTCACATTTAGAAAAAACGAAATTTTTTAAAAAAATAAATGATTTCTTAATATTTTGATCATTCCATGATGCTATTAATAATGTTTTATAAGTTTATTTAATAATTTAATGATTTAAAAATACTCTGGATCAAATTTTTTAAAGAAAATTTAATGATAATTTTGAAAATATATGAAAATATATCATCATAGTCCATATAAAAAATTGGTTTACATCACATATTGTATATATTTTTTTTCTAATTTGATCATTTCAGTTTAATTGTTTAGGATTTTATTTAAGTAATTAATAATATTTTAAATAGAATATATATTAATAGTATAATATTGATTAATTTAGTGATTTGATATGAGTATTCATAGGTTATATAAATTATTTTATTTTATTTATAATGTTACATCAGTGATATGCCCATTTTCTCATGAAATAATTTAAAAAATTAATACATGAAAAAATTGTTTTTATTTTTCCCATGACATTAAATAAATTATTTACATATTGGTAAATTATAATTTTAAAAATAATTTAGTTAAAAAATAATTAAAATTTTGAAATTATAAATTTTATTTTAAATATGATATGATATTTATTTTTCCAATGTATTTTAATTTATATATGTAAAAATATTCCAAATAGTTACTCCAAGGGTCTCAAAAGACACTTTCCCAATCCAATTTGGTTATTCAACATAAGTAGTCATCAAAATTTTGACCCCCAACCAAGAGGTAGGAGATAAATCCCCACAGGGGAGATCTCATATAGGCTATGGTCCAAAGCTTGAATAAGTCATGCAATTCATCATAGCCCACATGTGTGTGTGTGAAAGGTGTACTCATTATCTTATAAACAAAAAAAATAAATCTAAAATGAATCTATAATGGGGTTATATATATAAATGATCAGATCTATGATTAATTTTGATGTGGCATGGTGAAAAGAGATTACGAATCTACACATACCAAAACAACGTCGCTCCATGTTAAGTCTCTCACTCCACTATATAACATTTCTCTCCACCATTCTCAACTGCCTACCACCAATCAATGTTAACCCCAAGACACATGAATGGTCCAAAATGACATTGATTTCATATAGGGATATTGATTGTGAGTATATATATAGAACATAATCATGGGGTCACTATGGATCACTTTTCGGACTACATGTGATTTTTTAAATGCCTATTGGATTTAAAATGATTTCATACATAAAATGATAGCTCATTTCTACTATTGGGATGGACAAAGTGGTTGAGGTGGATCCAAATTCCATTGTTTCACTATTTTTTAATGGGATAAATATATAAGATGTCACTACATAGGGGTAAATAAAACTAAACTGAAAACAATTTATTTAAATTTAGTTACATATCATTTTTATGTGATTAAATATTTCATTTTGGATGTATAAATTTTTTATAAAATATCCATGAAGAAATGAAAATATAATATTTGATAGTATTTAACTCCTGTGATACAATACGGTCTCAGTGAGGATATTATACATATATTATAATTACATTTGTGGAATATTTAAATTCAAATATTTTGATGAAAAATATTTTTGTATGAGGTGTTCACATTGGCCTATAATTAAAGAGTCCCAATATGGGAGAATGGGTTAGTGACTGAACAAATGATAAGTGATATTGATTAGTTGTAAGATGATACTATATATTGAAAGAGAAGGGAAGAACTGCATCCACTCATCCTAGAAAAATCATACACTATCTTGTTTCTCTAATTAGTATAATTATTACCTCTAATACTCTAACATCTGTGAACCATCCATTAATGGAGTCATGTAAGATCATAATGATAAGGTGAATGGGTATTGAAAAAATTATAATGTTTTATTTTTTATTTTATCTTAATAAATGAAATTATTTTATTTTTTAAATTTTATTAAATTGTTAATTTCATCAATTAAATTATAAATTATTTTTATTATGTTTAACTCTTAACTATAAGAAATTCAATATTTAATAACATTGATATCCCTCTTCTTTTATTTGGATATCACCTATAGGATGGTCGAGATTCATGTCTAGATGTTTTTAGTGACTATTATACAGGTGATAAAGAAGTACTGGTCTAACACAAACATCCAAAAATTGCATTATGGGATTAGGTAATTACTATATAATTCAAGGGAGATCATTTGTGATTTCTCTCATATTAAGTAGAATAGTCAATGAAAATATATTTTTAAATATTATTCGCATCATCATCAAACGTGATAAATGGTGATAATGGGAAATTAAATTTTGAAACCTTTAATAAAATATATTATTTAAGAGAATATAATAATTATTAATGAAAAATGATTTCATAAAAAATGGGAATCCAAACTAAACACAATTATCATGTCTCTCAAATGAATTTATAAATCCCTGTTAATTATCATTCTACACCAAATAATAAATTGCTTTTATTAACTTTTCCACTATTGAAAAACAGTTAAAAAAATTATAATATGGATGATAGTAGTAATTTATATTATGACACGCGTAATGGAAGATAAATATTTTTCAATTTTCAATGAAATGTGTTCATCAATAAATTGTTTTTCTATAGGGGAGTGGGTGTTTTTGTAAAATAAAATGGTTCTATTAATAGGAACTGTATTGATGTATTATTCCCTTTAGTTATGAGTATAGAGAAAATCCTGATATCAATACATACGAACCATAATAATATTAATGAAATCAATTTAGAGGATACTAGTGAAACATCAAGTTATCTCCCTAAACCCACCATTATTATAAACAATAAACATTAAACACGGAGAGACCATTATTCCTCAAACTTCAAAAAAACAAATTAACAATCCATATAAACCAAAATTACTTTGAAATATATATGGACATAATTATAGTAATACATAAATTTAATGACATTGTTGGAGAAAAAATTGTTATTCTTATTAAACAATGTATTTTTTAACGATGAATGGAACATGTGGATATATCATTTATGTTATCATTAATTGACGAATCACCAATTAAAAATATGAGCTTCAAAAAATAAACAATATATAATTCAAAATTGTTAGGGACAAGAGGACCATGTATTTAAGGTATTTTGGATGTATGAATATCTAAATCAACTCATTTATTTTAATCCGAATGTGAAAAAATAACTTTTTTAGTATGACATGTGGCTCTAGAGAAATTTAGAAAACAATCAACACCATAATTTTTATATGTATTGTACTCATGAACACAATATTTTACTAAAAATGTCTTTACATACATGTTATATATATATTTTCAGTAGCATATCATACTATGAAATTACAACAAAAAGAACCATGAGGACTTTGGAAAAGAAAACATGTTTTAATAGGTCTTATAAAATCGGTTATAATTCTTATATGTAACAAGAATCCTAATTATAACCCTATAAAATATAAATTCCATAACACACCTAATTTTAAAAAACCATACATGAAACACTATCAAAAACATATTTTTCAAACACCTCAATTCCAAAAATATCTTATGGATAACCATCATCTTTTACACCACTAGAAAATCAAATAAAAGGATTGGAGATTGAATATAAGAAATAAATATTGATTAATTTGTAAAAAAATTGGGAGCCTTATAGAAATTTTGTTCAATAACCTATGAAATCATATAGTTCAAAGCATCCAAAGTCCAAATGAATGTATAACAGTAATAATCATTATGTGCAATAGATAAAATTCAATCCCAATCACATAATGATGTTTTTTCAAAAATCAAAGAAGGCATGCCTTCAAATTTTAGAAAGAACCTAGAAAAACAAACTACTCAACCAATATTATAAGATAAAGAAGAATACATGAGTACATTATTAGGATAAAAGAATACAAAAAATACCATCCAAATAAAAAAATTGATAAAATGGAAATTTCATTACAATTCCAGTCATGTTTTACAAAATATTTAATGATAAATGAATGAAAACATAATATAGACAACCAGATGGAATTTAAAAGGTATTAAATTAAAAAAAACACTCATTTAATCCAGAAAAAAAAATGATCTACTATGATAAATTTATTAATCATATTTCTTCCATATTAATGAGACTTTTCAGGAATTATAGAATCATCCAAATGAGTAGTGTCACAACCATTATCACACCACCATTACCCAAAATATTCCATTATATATATCCATTTAATATTAAACAAATTATTAGTCATTTTTAATTTTATATTTAATTGTATGATCATCATTCATCTATTAATGCAATGTTTCATTGTTTTATACATATTTAGAAATAGGTAAATTTATTTGTAAATTAGTGTTTTTCTAATTAAAAAAATCCACCATCCTTGTATATATTATTTTATAAGATTTCCTATTAGGTGATGAAGTAATAATTTTTCATAAATGATTTTATTATTTCACCATTGAGTTGGAAAGAATAATTATCCAATAACTAACCATTCTGTATAGAACATTCCTAAATTTATAAAATACTATAATTGGTTTTCATGTACAAACCTGCACTATGGATCGAGTAGATAACAAGGTGTATTTAAAATTTCATGAATCCTAAAATAATATTTAGTGAAATTATACAATCATTAAATTATTAAATAATGAAGTGTTTTATCCCATTGAAGAATTAGATTTTCAATGTTATTTTTATCCTTTTGATATCACATCTCTATTTTAGACAGAAAGAAATAAGTGAGTTATATAAAATTTAGAAATTTATATTTCATGTCAATAAAAGAGATAAAAAACCAAATTAATATAATGATTATAATAAAAAGATGAATAATTATAATTAAATTATTATATCAAGGGTAACCAACTTAAATATGAACTGGTTGAATGTAATACAACAAAAAATAGAAAGAACTAAAAAAGGGAGAAAAGAAATATGAGAAAAAATCATTATTTCACATTTTTCTATATTATTTACAATAGATTACGAAAAAATAAATAATACATATAGGGGATGTTTGAAAACATCTCTTATCAAGTTAGATAAGATTTCAAGAAAAAGTTTTAGCCATGTCTACAATTTGGGTATATTATTATCACACGGTTTGTTCATGGTTAGTCTAACCATTTAGATAAACCATGAGGATCACATTGATTCGTATAAGAGAGTGTACCGACAAGAACATAGTTTTAAAAATTGTGGACATAAATCATGAGACCCATTATTTGGGTAAAATGATGATTTCCATTTAATTTTTTATAACATTACACATATTCTCCCTTATTATTTTCATTTCACACAGAATCCATGAAATCTCTCATTTGAGCGTAAGGTATTATTTTAGATTCCTTCTTTTTCCTAAATCAAATTCATGTGTGGTTCATCTACTTGAATCTGTAATGACATGGCCTTAATTCCATTTTGTTTTTTTTTCATTATTCATAGAATTTACTGTGATATTTGGATTTAGGGTTTTATGGCATAATTTATCATTCTTTATCCATTCTTCAGATTTCTCCCATTCAAGGATAACTCAGATCATGATATTAGAAGAGCTATCAAGAATGGTCCTAAAGTAGTTGTTCTTGTTTTTTTTCAAAATAAAGCTATTTATATATCTCGTTGTTCTGTGTGCCCATTTTTTTTAATCATTTAAATTTATGATTTAAAACTATCATTAAATTTCGTATTATAGGTAAAGAAATAGGAATTTAAATGCTTGTAAAAATTTTAATTTTTTGAGTACGTACCACCCCGTGGGTGAGTTACCTTGAATAACCCCTTTTGGCTTTATGGATTAGACAACTGTAAGGTCTACATTTATCCCATTCTTGGGTTGTTAATATGAATTTGGATAGAAATCAAAAATCTATGTTATTAATATGTAATTGTTTTAGGAAAATGGTATAGAGTTGATGAATTTCCAATTAACCCAACTATTCCCTTTTCTTGTCTATTCTTGTTTCCATTTCATTGCCTTTCCCATGTGAGTAAATTAGAGGATACGCCATGAATTGTTTAAATTGGCTTGAATTTCCATAATTTTTTATTTTCCATGTCATATTTATTATAAATAATCCATGTGAAAGACTAATTTTATTTTTAGGTTTGTTATGTTAAAATTTTCAATTTGAGTATTTCAATGTCCCTTGAATTACTATCCATTTTTGTAAATGTTGATACATTCCTTGATAATGGATTGATTAAGAATGAGATGTTCATTACCATAACATTACCATGTGAGTTAAATAATGTTAAATCCTTGTTCTAGTTGTTATGCATGTTACAAATGTTATATAAACTATTCCCACATGAGTAATTGGTAGGCTAATCACTTTTAGGATTTCCAAGGATTGAAACAACTTTTGAGGTGAGATTTTCATATTCTCTTGGTGATTAACTTACAATGTTCAATGAATTAAATTAATGAAATTGAATTCATTAAATGATAAATATCCTTTGGTGACACATGGATTCAAATTGTAATTCTAGGGAATGTCTCATGTGACTACTGAAATTTATACCTAGGGTGATACATGGGTACAACTTAGGAATCCATAGAGATACTCAATGGTTAAATTTTATAAACCACATGTGATACATGGACCCATTGAGGGATACTATGGATTGACTATTTTAGGATTGAATTATATGTAGAGTGATATATGGATTCCTATGAGAATTCCATGGAATTGCTAAAAACGAAATTTTACTGTTATTCCATTGGTGATACTCAGGATTTATAAAATGCTTTGAGGATGGGCTCGATTTTTTGGAGAATTTATTCCTTACCCAGAGTGATACCGATTTCCTAATATGTTCTCTAGGGATGGGATTATAGGATTTTGGTTGATATTGAACCTACAATGATTCATGATTTCCAATATATTAATGCCAAGTTTGAATTCAGGTTTTGAATTAAATAAGGATAGAAAATACTATTACAATATATATTCCAAGACAAAGCATAATCTTAGAGGAAATCTTGTCTTATTTGTTTATATTTCCATATAAGGAATCTGTTGTGCTTTTATTTATATGATACATTATAGGCTTTATCCAGATCTTAGGGCTTGTGTATTAATTGTAATGGAATTTTTAAATCAATTTAAATTTGATGTAAAAGTAATACATTGCATGTAGGAGGTTTAATTTTGGTTACTTCCTTTCTTAATACTTTCCTTGTTGAACATTTCATCTCATATATATTAACTGACTAATTAGAAATAACCTTGAATGGTTACCTATATAGATTATATTTCACTCCATTTTCGTATCAACATTTTGGTCCCAAATATATTATATGATTGTAGTAAATGATAAAGGAAAGCACACTTTTATAGGTATTTTATATGCAATAGAGCTGAATGAGAGCATGAGACCAAGACATGTCTTGGGATCCTATTGGCATTATTTTTTAATTTTTTACATTTGTTATTTGGATTTTATATCTTCTTTGTAATCCTATTTATGTTTCACTCTTAAAGGCATATGAAATGCGGCATTAATCATTATATGAGACATATTCTATTTTTTTCATCGGGTGGCCCCATTATAATTTTTTCTATTTTATTATATTACTACCTATGATACATTAATGATGTTTTTGTTTTGTTAAACTACTCTAATGAGGGCATAGTCTCCCCAATAACTCACCTAGGCCCTTAATACTAGTCAATAGCCATTGGCATATGTAGAGATGCGCTTGAGGCCATGTGGATGATTTGTCTCAGAGTACTGTTGAGTGATATCTAGTTCTAGGATGTCACATCTTTTATTTATATATATTTTCACCCATTAAAAAATTATTTATACACTTATACTAATAGATGAAATTATTTAGTTATACTTATACACCCAATAGTGAAATAAAAAATTTTTCCACACCCCTTGATAGGTATCAATCAATGAGATTTGAAATTTGGGTGAATGAGTAATTCTGATTTTTATTTGGTATATCAATATATATATTAGGTATATATATAGGGGTGAACATTTTAATTGTTTATAAATATGAGTGAAATGATAAATTGGGATAAGGATTCATCAGAATGGTCAAACAAAAATATAATTTTCATATTAGAAATAATATTTGTTTTATATAATATATAATGGTTTGTTATGAAAATTTTACATTAAGGGTTTATATTATAATGATCTACGGTTTTAATTATTTTATTTTTATTTAGCATAAGGATATTGGAAAATATATTTTGAAATTATTTGGTTGTGTATTCATAGGAAAAACAATTTGATAATCAACTTGGATTATTTCAATCCATATATTTATATACTTAACTTTATATTGGGTTCCCAATATATTTTTGTTAGATTATTATCATTTATGATGGTAAATCAATATTTATTATAATAATTTATAGATATTGGAAATTTTTTTTGATTTCTATTCTTATATTCTTCTTTAAAATAAAATAATTTTTTTATTTAAATTTTATAAAAGAGATAATTTAATATAGTTGTATGTATTTAACATTATGATAGATATGAAGGAAAAAATATGGATGATAAATTTTTAATGGATTTATTAATTTTTATGATTTGTAGTTTTATTTGGATAATTTTATCATCAATTAATAAAAATGATTTTTTTTCTAATGAGATCCTAATAGTAGTGCCACTATATTGTGGAAATATGTTATGATTTTATATGATATAAATTACTAGTGATTAGGTGAGTTTAATCCTTATAATATCAATACTGACTATAAATTCATCATTCATGGCCTATGAATTATGTAATAGGGAGTTAGATATTACCGATTCCCAAAGTTATATCCTTAGTCATTGATTATTCTTCTTTTCTCTAACATTTTTAACGATTACCTCACTAAGAGTAGCTATCCTGTTAACATTATTTATTTTTCCTGGAGTGATGATTATTTTTTATTCTTTCTCATTATGATATTTATAAAATTTATTTTCATATAATAATGTTTGTTATATGGTAGATTATATATCCTTTAATTTTATATAATAGTTACCATTCATATATGAGGATTCTTTTTCTAAGAAATGTACCTGAGTTATATAGTTTTGATATTATGGGATTATCATTGTGGGTTAAAATAAACTCTTGTGACATTGAGTGGGATGAACATATAATTGTGTATGTATGAAGGAAACACATTGTAATGTAATCATTATGATGATTAAATAATTATAAATAGATACGTGAACTTATTTCTATGATCCGGTGATAACTTCAGTTTTGAAATGCTAATTAATTTTACAATTTCTCAATTAACACATAATAATATTCCTCCATGAATTCATTGTATATTTATTGAATTATATTAAATATGAAATTATATTCTGATATGAACGAGTGTTTCTATTTTTATATTCTCTTGAGTATGAGGATTTTGAATAAGGAATATTATTTTAATAGAGAATAGAAAATATATCATCAAAAGGCCATTTGTTATATGATCCTTATTGTCTTTCATATCAATTTGTTATTATGGGTTATTGTCTATTACTATAGTGTTTATTAATTTTTATTCATAATTTTTTTACATATTTTCTTATTCATATATTATTTGATTTTATTTTAACACATTATTTATGAATGATTATTTTTTAATTTGAAGTATAATTACCATATTAAATAATAATTTTCACTATGATTAAATGTAATGGAGTAATAATGTGAAATCTAACTAAATTATTCATTATCATCCATACCAATTAACATAATATAGATTACGATTGTATATAATTTGAAACCATTTGATATAACAGTTAATGCAATTACTTATTTTGGGAGATTATAGTTCATTATGTGTGAAATTTACCTATTTGATGACCAATAATTAATTGTTAGTGTTGAGTTGTATTTTATTGTTATATAATATTTAATCTATCAGTTATGTATCCTTGTAAATTATTATATACATTGATGATTTTATTATCCATATTAATCCTAACTGTTTAAATTATTTATAAATATCTTATATTTACTATATATGATATAATTTTTTAATGTCATATATTATATATAATTTATTTGTCAAAATATCCATATATAATTCATGGATATGATGTATTTGTTATTTTTAAATTTATAATTTTAAATCCTTTTTTCTTGTTATAATAGAAATAGAATCGCTAATATTTTGAAAAATCCATCTTCACTTCATAAATTTCTTTAGAGTATATAGAGTAAAAGTTGATATTAATGATATTTCCCTCATTGTTTTTAGTGGTACCATGTAGTAGCTATGAAATGTAACTAACTGTTTTCTCATTTGGTTTATTTGTAATGAGTTCATCTAAATCAATCGAAAATGAAATTTATTTTTATTCCTTCAAAACATTTATTATATATACTACTAATAGAAAAAGAAAATTTTCAATTCTCGTGTATGTGAGGATGATATTTTTTTCATAGATTACAAAAATAATTGATTAAATAATAAAAAAGAAGAAAATATTTGAAAATAAATATTTCTGTTTTGAAAAAATATTATTATATTTTGTCCATACATTTTTATGAATTCAAATATATTTTTTCTTTAATAAATACTAAATGCAATTAATAATTATATTTTTTTATTGCAAATACAATGATTATAAATTTTAAAGTGGAAAATTGGTGGTTTGTTTAAATATAATTGATATAGTCCTCCATTGAGACAAAAATGAAGACATTACTCTAGTTAACAATCATCTATAAAGAAATATAATTAATTAAAAGATAAATTCCAAAAAACTATATAATATGTGATTATGTGATAATATAAACAGTAATACCACTCATCAATCCATAGAATAATTTATTTATTGGTGAATGATGTAATGAAAGACATTATATGAGATATTATACAACCACCATATGTAATATCATATTCTATGAAATGAATATATAATAATTATTATGATATATATAAATTCCATTCTATATTTAAAATATTGATTATAAGAGTTATTCAATATTGTTTCGATGATCATTTTTTTATAATATAATTAAAATATTCATATATCATATAGGGAAGGATATGAAGAGTCAAAATAATTTATGTGTTATATTAAGGATGTGATAAAAAGTGTTACATGAATTATAATAGCACGCATTAAAAACATTTTATATTAATATTTAGTAAGTAATAGGACAGATCATGTGATACTTTATATTGTGTAAATAAATGGAATGATGACTTTGGAATGATGTTTGATTCATGATTATGTATTATCATGATGGATTATCCTTAATTCCACTAAAATATTCTCCTTTTCATATCGGGATATTTATATATTGTGGTGTACATGGGAATATCAATCGAACAGATGGTAATTACATAAAACAATGGATACAACAAGGATGATGGAGTGCATATTCTATATTTAAAAGGATAATTTTTAGATATTTAAATGAATAAAATAGTACAATACATATCTTTTTAATAGAACAAGAACATTATTCATTTTATATAATACATTCATTAAATTTAACAGCATGGAGATGTTGGTTTATGGTTCCTTTTTTCCTTGTTTATAGATTCTGAAATATCTAAATTTTTATGTTTATATATTATTCAAAAAAATTACATAGGAAAACACATCATTGAATTTTTGAATCCATATTCCAAAATTTATAACCTTAATCCACATTATATTTCATTAATCCATGATAACTACACAATAAATACTCCTAACAATATCTGAAAAAGTTATTGTGAAATAGACCAAATTAAATGGATCAACATCCTTAAACCATCATAAATTGAACTGTATCTAACGTCATACCTTTTATCTATATGTAATTCACCAAAAAATCATGTCCCATGGAAATAGAATAAATTCATCAAAATTTCAAGGTCACAAATATAATTTTCATACCTCATTTCGGTAGCAAGAGATTTTTTATTGGGATATAATGATGTAGGGTATATTAATCAAATCCATTACCTATTTATGTATGTTATACTACCATTAAATTATATATTACATCACAAAATGAAATGTTATAGTATATAAGTGTGAATATAAAAATCATACTCACTTATACCTTTAAATAAAAACAATTAGTGAATTTTAGGTTAAATTATTATAGAGAGATGGTAATGAAACATTATAGTGTCACCCTCATTATGTTTTTTTATTTTCATTGCTGAGATGATACACCACACATTTCATTACTGTGACTAGGGTCGTAGATTCTCTTTGGAAATTTCAAGGTTTATAGGTTACCCAATGCTCTTCAAAGAAAACCATTACTGATTCTCTTTTGCAAGAACACCTCCTAGAACACTATTAGTGATAAAATTCACCTAGAAACATACATTAGTATAAAAATTGAACCATTTAACTCATTAATACATGGCAACCTAAATAGAATTTGGTTTTCTGAGACATCCTATAGTGGATAACTAGGTAACTATATCATACAGGTGACCTCTGGGATCCACTACTATTTAAATATTCTAATGATGAATATCAATTCCATTTATAAAAACCTGATTTAATTCTTATATCAACCATTAGTTATTTCCCAAGAAAAATTGGTTAGCATCTCTTCCAATGTGGATACCAAAATTATACTGACTCCCATCCCTGGTTAAAATTAGGCCATTTAAATTAAAATCCTAATATACCTATTAAAAAAATTAATTTAAATTAGAAGACATTCTAATGGAGTCCTTAAAAACCTTATCAAATGTTCTCATACATATTCCTTCATTGAATCCACAAAATCCAAAATTTTATATTATAGGGTCATGGAATAAATTAATTTGATCCTAAAAAATCATTTATTCCTCTCATAATTGGAAATTTTGATACTAAAATATACTTCACATTCCGGTTTTCCCATAAATACAAGAAAACAATTTATAGTTTATTATTAAATATGTTCATATCGAGGATTTATATCCTTGGAAGCCAATTTATTGATACATTTGATAACTATATTTTCTCGTTTAAAATGACTATTATAAATGAAAACACTATCCATTATGTGTTTAATATTTTTTCAACCACTGTATTATATTAAAAAAAATTTAAAATGGGACACCAAAATAGTGTATTCTCATATAAAACTTATTTTTTTTAAAATTTATTGATAAACCATAAAGGGTTGATCAAATGTATTTCTCGCACCAACATTTATTTGGAACCCATGCATAATAATATATTTTTAATGTCTCCAAAATAATAATAAATACTTATAGTAAACCAAATTTAATCAATAAAAAATTAATTCAATAAACAAAAGAACATAAGTGGAATTTCATTAGCCTTAGATGACTGAATTTCTAAGGAAACTCTTTGATCAAGGGAATAACACTGAAAAATATACCACTATGGTCCCTTATTTAATACCATAAAATGTATGGTGGTCATTTTTAATGGATATAAACAACATAGATTTTGATCTATATTATGTATTTATTTATTTTAAAATAAATCTCAACAATATATACCACCTACCTGGTTGGGATAAATTAAAATGATCCTATTAGAATAGATTTAATCCAAATCAATAATAATTAATTATGGGGGAGATATATATCTAGTTAAATATTAAAATGAATAACCTATAAAAAACATATATTCACATTGGTTTATGGTAACAAATGACCTATTCTATAAATGGGTATTAATATTTAAAATATAATTTATTACAAAAAGTTCACATCATTAGGAGAATATAAACATACAAAATAAAAAAATTTATATGATATGTTTTCTAACTATATTCGGAATTTTGATTTATATTCCAAATAAAAATTATCTCATTATAATGAATGATAACAATTAAAACATAGATTTAGAAAAACATTTTGTGTTAATATTATTGAAAAAAAAAATTAATAATACCAATATTAAATCATTTTATTTTTATATTATTGAATTAATAAGGACTATAACCTGTAGTACATCATAGAAGATATATAAATTTGATGTTTTTTTATAGAATTATGAAAAATAAAAATGACAATCTAAATCAATATAAAATTATACGTAAAATATATTTTAGTATACTATATTAAAACTTTTAAAATCTATGGTGTATTTTCATAACCTACACATTTCATCAAAAATAGGTTCCTAAACCACAATGACTTTTTTTTCTTTAAAACCCCACAACCATTTGCAACATTCATCGTGTTTTTAATGAAAAATGTTGAATTTGAATTTTGAGATTATAATAAAATTAATTTGATTCCCACTCTATAGGTGTCTAGTGAAATCCTCAAGGTGTTTTGTTAAAAAAGGAATCATCATTGTTAGAATACAATATGATTTAGGTCAGCCCTATCAATAAATAAATTATTCAATATATTTTTACTCAAATAAATATGTTAATATATTTTTTATTATAGACATTTTAAGATAAAAATATATTAAATACTTGTATATATTTTGGAGATTCCAATGAAGGATCATATCATCCACGATCAATTACATTATATTCCTGAATCAATCACTATGGAAACTATCAACATATTTTATATTGAGTCACCATCCCAAGATGTGAAATCTATGGAACACAACAAGATGAAATAACATGTTAAAATAGTAACTAATACTCATGAGTACCCCATGTTTTCCATTCAAAACTACTTTCCATTCCACCATTGGAAACAAGTCATTTTCAAATAAATTTTTTTATGTTAAAATAACCATAACATTTAATAAGGAACATAAGGGATATATCTAAGGGTATTGAAATATATATGAAAATAAATTGATTCTAACCCTGGCTTCTAGTGACACCCATAATGAGTATTGAAATATACCAGTGGTTTACCAAGGATGGTTAGTCTTTATAATTTCCAATAATCCACATATGATACTATAGAAAGCATAAACATTTAATTTAGTAAAATCCTTATTAACATGAATGAAAAAACCAAAATATATTTCATCCATGTTTGTTTCATTAAAGAAACAGATAAATTGAAACATATTGTGGTAGTTATTGTGTTCCTCACATTCATAACTTGTAAACTGTCAATGGAATACATCTTTAAAATGACATGAATACCATCCATGTTTGTCCTCACAAGGGTAGAAATCAATAGGAAAAAGACTACAGTGTTCCACTAAATGATGTTGGTTAATGAGGTCCTCCTTGTGGCAAAATTCTCAACCAATACGGATGACATAAACATCCAAATCAAAAAATAAATAGATAAAATAGTTTCTCAATAAATTTTGGGAATAAAAATACATATCATGTGAGTGACTACACTTATTTAACATGAAAGTAATATTTTTGGTCCAATCTAGTGTCATCATAGTTGAGGACCCCCCCCCCTAAATGAATTACTTATATAGATATATAATTCATTAAATTAACCAATAAATCAAAAAAAACATTAATTCCAACCCTTGGTGATCTTGAGAATAGCAAAAGTTGAGTTCCACCTATTGACTATTAATCCATGGTAAAAAACAATGATCTTAACCTCTATCTTTCTCAATACCAATATCCTATCATAAGTATATAACTCTCTGAAAAACATTAACATCATTTTCCCAAGATTCTATAAATTTTCCTTTATAATTATAAGATCTCTAAAAGGGAATGTAAAAAATATTAGTTCTCCAAATATAATTCAATGGTTTTTCATAATTATTATTTGGAAAAATAATGGGAGACTATGATTTATGCCTTCCATGGATTGTTCAACCTTAATGGTGAAAATTCATATAAAAAATAATCTATATTGTCTTCATGATGATTTTGTAATTCAATTTTATATAATAATAAGATAAAATAATTACTCATTGAAAATTCAAAATACCAAAATGTCAAATTGTGAGATATATTTGAATATAAAATACTAGTAATAATTTGATACATTTCACTACCTGATAAAGACAATCCTTAAAATTGATAACGAAATCCATTTGACATATAATTACTAATATATGGATGATATTTTATCAAATTAAATAAATAAAAATTTCCTTTTAATAAAATTATAATAACCATAATTAATTGGATTCTCATTATCATTATGTTGATTTGCAAATATTTCATGTGGGTCAAAATATGAAATCATGATAAATATTTGTATTTATCTATCAATCATAGTATAATTGTTCGATGATTATCTTCAAAATAATCTATCATATAAAATCTAGTATTTTTATATTACGGTGGGATGAATATGGATATCTATAGATCATTCCACTAAACAATAAAAAAATTATTTTTGGGAATGAAATCATACAATTCATCTTTCTTTGGGTCAAACCTCATCTCCCAAATCTCAGAACACTATAAATTCAGTCAAATATGGGATGTCTTGACCCATGATCCATTAAATAAATCACTGAGATAATGGTTAATATGCCCTCAATCATTCCTCACTCTATCTTAAAGTCCTCCGACTAGTAGAGAGTGTCCATAGGGGATCAAATGGGAGACTATTCTCAGTTGTTCAGAGTGGTGAATAGTTTTATAATCATTGAAATCAATCACAGTACCATATGAGATAGCTAAAAATCTGATGAATAAACACCCATCATTTAAATAACAATGTAATATTATCCAAATGTGACATATACAATGATGATCATGACATTCTATACAAAAGTTACACAATACATAAAATAACCATTTTGTACAGTACATTTATCAAAAAAAAAGAAACTATCACCAGATTGAATCAAAAGAATATTATCTATACTTTTATTTATTTCTCATATTATATAATAAATTAGGCACCATTATGCTTCTGATTCCCCCAGTCCCTACATGAACCGATGAAGTCTATCTGGGAGGGGAACTCGTTCATTATTCTTCCTTTCACCTTCAAATGTGACTCCTATTTGGTAAAAATCCAAAACATTTTATCTTCATCTCATAATTAATTATTCTTGATAAGGAAAATGGTTCTTCCATTTTGTATATTCCCCAACAATAATCACTAAAATTATCCTACTCTATAGTATAATCCCCAAACCAAATTAACTAAATAGGAAGAGATTCCCTTCAAAAGGGGATATGTTGAAGCCACATTAATGTTCAAAACCAAAACAAAAAATGATCCTAAATCGTTTTGGATGCCATATCCCTAGGAGGATAACATCAATCATGGGAATCAGTACACATTTTATGGAATTAGGGATTGTTTATTGTATGTTATATTACATACATTAACTATGAATCTTTCATCTAGATGTTCTCACCACATGTCATTAAACTACATGGATTAGTCATCATCACATGTTCTTAAAACATATGATTTATCCATTTATGTCATATCTATATAATGGAATTGGATTCCTTTCACATGGTCAGATAGGAATCCCATATCATGGTCATGATCCATCCATCAAATTAACGCATGTATTACCAATTTTTTTAAGTTGCATAGCGCAATATTATGTGTCATAAAACAATAATTATTTTAATAAATGATATAAGAATCTATAAAACGCATAAAAAGGGAACCATTGATGGATAACCTTATATAAATACAAATTTATTCATCGATGAAGAACCTTATATTAATAAAACATATTCTAAAAAAAATACAATCTATATAATTAATTGTTGGTATTGGGTATAGTTGTCATAAATTTTTTATTTAATAATAGATTCATGAATATATTTTAAATTAATAAAAGAGTCTCGATAATGGGAAATTCACCCCCGTAAAGGATGCAATGAGCTTGACCTTACATCCTCTTACCCAACTCAATTTTTCATTTCTAATGGAATAAATCAATGTATCTTGATACCATTGAACTATAGTTTCTAAAAACCCTGAAATGTTTTGGTCTGTGAAGAAGTAAATGAACTTTTTTAACCTAGTGTGAACTCGTAGCCTAATGAAAACTGTGTCACCCACATGTGATTCCACTTCATGAGAAATTAAAGAGGAAAAAACATAGATCCAAAACAAACTATTATTTATATGTTTATTTAGTGAGATAATTCATTGATGGGGGTATTCTTGTTTATGGATTTCATAAGCATTTCAATAACACTTTAAAAAACTCCATTAAATAAAATCCAATTGATTCCATAAACCAACTCAATATTTTTCATCTACAGTCATCAAATCATAAATTCAGAGGATACCCACACCAACCCGACATCACCAGCATCATTTAAAAAAACATAACCTTTGGGATTACAATAAAAATTCACCATTACAAACCTATAAGATATATTTTACAAGATCTATAATTTATGAATCCCCCCCATTAATCCAATCAATGATCGTTAGTGGACCAGATGGAAACAAAACCAATTTTCATGTGAAATCATTCTAGTACAATATCTAAATAATGTCGGAAACAATTCCTCCAATTTATTTAGGTGCTTGATCTAAAGGTCACTAATGGCCTCATAAATACACCCTTGGGGACCAAATTACGGGATCCTATAAGAAGTGGATTCTAGTAGTGATTATTTTTGACATACCCTCACAATGAAAGTGGTTCATATGTTGGGATTCCACCCTATGTAACCCATACCGGGGATCACATGAACTCCCACCGATAAAAGTGATCATTAACAGAGAATAGGAACATACTACTTCTATCCATAATGTGCCAGAAAATACATACGGTATAAGACAATAAGTATGTGAATAGGGGTTCCTGGACCCATAAGACTCACCATTATAGTATTGTAGTATATTGAAAAAAAATTTCATCAGATCTAATCTAAAAATAGGGAATACCAATATCTCACCCTCCACGCAAAATTATTTTCAGCATAACATGGGACTAAATAGAGGGAGTAGGAAGAAATACACCCCTTATTCAACTATAGTATGGGTATATATTCCAATTCCAAAGTGAGAATATGTCTTTTATATTTAGAAATCAATTTAGGAATATAAATATATTTCTATCCTCATTCCACAAGTTTTTTCAGGATAAAATTATAATATAAGTGGTGAATTTGAATTGGGAATATAAAATAGTTGGAAAAATTGATTTGACTCACCAGAAACATTTGATAGTCACCCTAGAATATATGCATATCCTTTCTCACATATAAGAGGGTCATGACCAAACAATGAAAAATGGAAAACATGATCGGGTCCATATCCATGTTCTATTTAGAGGACATCAGTCAGTTCAATTAATACATGCCCACCAAAATTATAAATACCTATCATTGAATTATGGTAGTGACCCTAGATCCAATCAAAAAAGAATTCATATATGAATTTTATTACCATTTTTAGATGTTACAATATATAGTAGGATGACATATAAAAAATAAACTCACTAATATCAATTTGAAAATGATGAGACGATGTATAACAATTTTAAATTCAATTCATGTTTTATATAATCCCATAGATATTTATATATGGTGGATCATTATTCTACTAAAAATTTACCAATTTGTAATTATATTACAGGTAGTTGTGATAGAAATCCCAATAATCATGTTTCCTATAGTTTTAAAGCTCATCCACATATATCTTAACAGGAAGACTTATATAATGTCTAGATTCAAATTGATCTTGACAGACTGCCTCCCAATGTGTGCTATGATATACCTATGCATGGATAGAATATCAAATACCTTTTCAGTTATACCCTTACAATATTCTTCCCTAAATTTCATACCCAAGGTGTACACTATAGGCTTTCTCCATATTGTCATATGTTAAGAAATGATGGTTGTCCTCCCTATGATAGAATATGCTGCAAAGCCCTCCTTATAATAAAATTCCATTTCATCGGGAAGGTCCTCCCCATGAAAAATCTAATATTAGGAAACCCAAATATTAAGATTCACTTGAAAAAAATGTGTCCAGTCAATCCTGATGAATTATAAATGAAAAAAATATTTCCCACTACAATTTATCCCAAGGAAATGATCATTATCCAATCCATCCATACATTAGCTATGTTATGATAGAACAAATGAAATTCATGTAAAAAATTATGCCTAAAATGAAAAAATTGTGAAATTTACACTTGGTCATATTTATTTTATAGAAAATATCTTAAAATAAGAAGGAGATATATTTATCAGGAGGTGAATGTTATAATTGGTTAAAATAGAAATAATTTTTTTGCATTTATCAATTCCTAAATTCTACATTACAGATGCATTGTTGGATGATTTCATTCATGAAATATTCCTGAAAATATGATATAATCTTAATAATTTGAAAACTGAATTATCTATAATAAATATCGAAACCATTTCCTAGTAACAGATGAGATAAATAATCAAATTCACTTGGAATCTCTCTTAGCTGTACGACTACCAAATTTGAAAAAACTAAAATTGGTCCCTTTAGTGTGAACATCTCAATGCATTATGTAAATTTAGTCAACAGATCACTAACACTAATCTAGTGTTAATATGAGATTATATTATGAACAAAAGGAGTTTAATTTCACCATACACCTGATCAATGTTTTTTGGAAATTTGGACCCATGTGATTTCATAAACCCAGTTCATCTTCATGAAAAAAGAATCAATATACAAGAACTCTTATGTTCAAAAAAACTATCCCATAATATGTATCATAGTAATTTAGCTGTAAATGAGAGATAAATCTAATGTATTAGGTATCTAGAATTTATAAACATTGATACATCCTCCCACTTAGTGGATATCAATTTTCAGATAGTGAAAATGCCTTACGAATATTATGCGTTGGGTATAAATCATGAAACACACCCATACCTTGTTAAGAGGAGATAAATAATATCAATTAAGATTTCATAGAAGTTGAAACCATATAATATAAGGTTAAACGTAATCCAATAAGTCAATATTAATTTTTTTAAAAACCATTGAGCCTCATAAATCAGTTCTAATGCATTGAAAATGTGGAACAAGAGAACCCCAAACCATAAGGGTTGGGATATTTTTTTCCATTATTTTAGAGAAAGTCAGCCTTCTATCATTTAAGAGGACCTCAACATGAAATATTTCATATTTCTTCCCATTCATTGATTCAAAATATTTTTCATGTATATGAACATCAAAATTATTTGTAGTTCACCTGAAAATCACAAGTCACTCAATTGATATGAATAATTCCTTGATTGAATGGATTATATCCCTTAATATTCACACAAAATCACGTTAAGAACAAAAACTCTCACATCAATATTTTCTTTTTTGGTGAACCATCTCAGAGTAACCAATTATCCAATTATTCATAGCCAATGAAATTATTGTGATGAATTTAGTGTTTTTAAATGTAATCATCCAGGTTTCTGGTATACTACATATGATTAGGAAAATGATGTACAAAAAATGGGAACATTACTTATTCAAACAACATTACACTCCAAAATTGAAGAATGTTATGTGAATATCAAAAATTAAAGGATTTCTCAAAATTTGGTGATTCCTACAAATAATTCAATTTCTCCATGATGAGAATCATACAAGTAAATGTATAAGGGAGTATATGAATACTACTTATTTACATATTTTGTTAAACCCCTCACAATTTATTAAATACTAGATAAATATGAGAGATAAAGGATATAACTATAAATTCTTAGTGTTGAACTACTCAGTGGTAACCATATCACTAGATATTTCCTCCATGTAGAACATAATTTCACTCTCCCACCTAATGTAGCTCAACTGGAAGACCTCATCACATATTAAAATGTATAATCATAATTTATACTAAATACATGAGTTAGGAAACCAATTTACATGGAACTAGTGACTGCTGAATACTATGATGTCCCTCTATTAAAAAACAATAGACCAGTATTTTTCATGTTATAACCATCCAACTCATGAAAAATAGAAAATTAGGCCAATACATCTAATTCATTCGATTTCTCCCTATACTACATGCCTTAACCAGTTGGCCCTTCTCCAAGGACATGCTAACACTACTAAAAATTATAATCATGACAATAATAAATGGAGGGACATCCCAAGTGTAGCCTCAAAGAAATCCGTATCCTAAAAAGTAAAATATAACACTTCCCCAAACTTATTTCAACAAAAAAATATTTCAAACATTCAGTAGTTTAGGATATAATTTATAGTATCTGATGAATTATGTATCATAGTGTGTCCATAGGATAAGAAATGTATTGCAAAAAGATTCCGCTATGTTAGGGTGTTTTTTGAAATCCATTTTGGTAACAAAATTGATTTTGTATATAGTATTACATATAGGGTTGATCAAAGGATGGGAAAGCCTACAATACTTGTTTCATTATCAGTTCAACTGAATGATGTGAAATAAAATTTTAATAGACCTCTTGAAGTATAAATTAAATTAAAATGACAGATTATAAAATATCATTTCTATGTGGAATAGTCTTTGCTAGTTTTCAATTTTGAAATTTCCATAGGATTATTTTTTGGGAATTTTTATACAAAATAAATGTGATGAGTTTCAAAAAACAATGTTTCAATTGATTTACATGGGTGGGTTATGTGGGCTTTCTATAATTCTGTAATTCTTGGAAGAAGCTATCCTGAAAACCAAATTTACATTTTGACTAGTATCAAAATACAAATTTATGAGGATGATAATAGAAAAAACATTAAAAAAAACTCTAAAACATTCATTGTATAAGTTTTATCTCTAAATCCTATATTTAATCTTGATGAACCCCGTTAAGGGTAGAATGAGTATAAAAAACCCATACACATTAATGTATATATCTAAAATTCTATGATTTTGATGAAAGGAAGAACAATACCTACCCCTTATGGGAAAAATAGGTTCATGTATATCTAATAGAATCCATAGAAAATAATAGTTATCTTTTCTATAAAATTAAAGGCCCAATAATGTTTTACATGAATATCCTCCAAATTATTTATACTTTCAAAAAATTTTAGGGAATTATATCTAATATTGGATTCTCTTACATGATATCCTTTAGAAAATGGTTTATTTTGGGAATGTGATTAGGGAATAATTTTCAACATAGTTAGAGTGAATTTTTATTCTATTCTAGAGATAGAGGATGAATAGAAGGAATTATATAACAATATATCATATATGTAAACTGATTTTGATTTCCATAATAAAATCATCCTAACACATTTTATTTTCCAAGAAAAAATAATCAAACAAATTATGATCCCATTCAATTAACTTATATTATAAATAGATTCTTTAACCCCACAAACCCACAAAATGATGGTATTATATAAAATTTCAGGGAATAATGAACAAGATGAAAATACCAAAAGATGAATTTATTGCTAGAACAATGTTATCATTGAAACTACTATATATAATTCTTTCTATACCAATACAACAGTTTACCCTTTGTAAAATAGTACAATGGATACCAAACCACCAAATGAAGTTTTGATTGTTTGGAAAATTGATCTTTGGATCCATTAATATCATTCATTTAATGGAATCTATATATGATTATGAGTTTTATTGTCTACCAGAGCAACCCACACAAAATTAGGGAGACATGAATCAAGTATAAATGATATAATGAGATAGATTGAGGGATGAAAATATCCAAACTCAAAACACAATTCAAAAAAATGATATAACTACCAATTCTACCAAACACCTTTGTAAATAATTTAATAATTCCTTGAGGTAGTATGAAGCATTCCTCCACACATCTGAAAATTCATTAAGAACCAATTTTTCAAGAAGAATTGTTGATAAATAAGTGAAAGTATTACCATACTGGGCTAGTTGGAAGGCTATGTAATCCTAATTAATTAGAGGGAAAATATTATCCACATTTTTTCAATAATACAACTCGTATACCCTAGGAATTCTGCCTCTAGTGATTTCACCAACAGAATAATTCAAAACATGGAAATAATCTCCTTTGACCCATAATTATAAAATCTATATGAAATTTTCCACAGTTATGGAAAATATTTAAATTTTTATGCTATAAATATATTTAGATATCCACATGAAGAATGTGTAGATTATTTACATTACCTTCAAGTGAGGATAGATGATGTTAATGTTAAGATGGTATATTATATGGAATTCTATCTTAAATAAAGTCATGTGTTATCTATTTTACAATATAGGAAATATATGATTTTATATGGGGATAGATCATTTCTATTTACATGTCTAACTTCTTATATAACATTCAAATCCATATAGATTTCATAAATAATTGATTAGAAGTCATCCTTGTTCCTATCAAAATGGTTTTAATGCTTTGATAATGTTAAACTGATCTATGTACTTCTATATTAATTATTTAGTTGTATGATAATAGAAAACTAAAAATCGACCATCATCGCTAATCTCATAGTTCCTTTCATGATATTATTGTCTTATTCCATGTTTATAGTAGCCCGATAAGACACAAATTTGAATTTATTTCTCAGTTGGCCTTTGTTTCACATTAATTGATTGATACCTTCATCTTTGAATCAATGAAACTAATATTTTTTCAATGGGGAAGTTGGGATGTTACCTGGAGATAGATCTTCACTAAAGTCTTCTAAATCTCAACATATTGATGAATACTTATTTTGAAGGGAAGGGATGTAATAAATAATATATTGTTCTATTCAATTATCCACTATATGCGGTCTAGAAATGAACATGATTAATATATTCAAATGCATTGGGGATGAGTCTGTATGACCGATCTTCCTGGTTGGACATATCATTTCTGATTATAAAATGTTCTCACCGATCATCAAGAAATCATCTACATTAACTGATCATGATAGTATTATGTAAATCTCTAATTCCTCCACTGGTAGTGATACCTGAGATGTAGGTTCACTATTCATATCCTCAGAGCATCACCATTCCACAACATCATCCAGTTATCCTATAGATTCACGATATCAACATACAATGACTTCTCCCTATACATTGACATTTACATTGACCTTAGTGATTCCCCATCAACTGTAATTTATTTATACATCGACAATCTTGAAGGTAATGAAGGAAAATATGTAGTTGAAGCAAATGATCTCTCTAATACTCCACCATCAATTTCAAATAGAGTCTCTACCACTGTTGATGAACCCTGATAGATAAATCTTGGTAAAATTGATGATTGATGACCAACACTTATCAGTGCCCCTATAACCCTAGATGTATTGTAAATTTAGTCCTTTTTATTGAAGTAGTATTGAGATTTTCTTTATCTGAATTACAATGACATGCTAAGACTAGATCCTAATATGGATACCCATATAATGGGTTTTCAAAAAGACCATCATGGGTATTAGAATACAGCCAGAAGGACACTATAGTATCATTATTCCATGGAAATTACATAATTTGATAACCCCATTAAATCCAACAACATTTGGGGTGGCCCATACTTTAAATAGTTTTCCATCATAGTCTATGTCTATAAAATTAGTATTAAAATTTGTGATTGCATTTATTTTAGATATCTCTAACAAAACTATTTGAAATATGGCTTCTCAGCTCTATTTAATGGATATATATTAGATGAAACAACTATATATAAATACCTTTCAATCATGGATCTATATTTAGTGTGTCATATGATATTAATTTCTCAAAAAGATGAAAAATATTCTTCCTTTGGGGTGATCATGGAGTAGTATACTATTGGGTGATTCATTTCATCTTACCGATTAATGGTGTTACATAACAATGATCCATGTATCATATCTACTGACCCTTCTTGGAGAAATATGTAGAATGTTACGATATTTATTTGGATGTAAATTCATAATAAATTTCTGACCACCTTTCATATTTCTATTTTTTTGAAAAATATCGACAAAATAGACTAATGTGAAATCAGTTGAAATGTGCATTCATCATCACATCAAGAATATTTACCATCTTTATAATATTTCATAAGGCATTGAATATAATCATGATAAAAATTAGGAATTAAATTTTATGTATAATCCTTGAAAAATGAATGATTTAATATTATTTTAAGGAAACCATATTTACGTTCGATGTATCATAGATAACCCCACATGAAAGTATTTTAGCTTCTCCATTTAATTATAGAATGGAATTGTATTTTAGTAGACTAATTACAATCAAGAAATATTCTACTAACAAAAATTTTATCTCTTAATCATAACTATTCTACTTCCTCTAGGGAATGGAGGGATAATCATCCTATATTTGATGTACATATGATTTTAAAAAGGTTCCGTCAAAATGTAGAAAAATTATTTTGGTATTAAAAACATCTTTTATTATCTCAGTCTCAGTATCCTCAACACCGATACTCAAAATTCCAACATCTATAAGAACTATCAAGATTTGATTTTCAAAATATTGCATTTAATGTATTACTTGTATCACCACGAGGACCATTTGTTTTTCGAAATTGAACTGCTAGAATATATCCTACAACATCACATGTTTGATATACATTTTATGTGATGGTTAGTCTTTCTAAAAAAATGTATATCTTGTTCATTTAGAACAAAGTTATTAAGGGATAAGATTTTGAAAATTTACAAGAAGATCTTCCCTTCGTGGAAGAGCATCCAATGAGTACCAAAATTCTAGATGAGGAAATATTTTTTATAAGGGTACATAACTTTGTGGAAATATACATTAATGGTTCATCTATAAGTTAATCCATGAATAGTTTAAAAAAATTGATTTTTTGCATAGTTGGATTGGGAATGATTCTCATTTCACTGAAAATGGATATTTTACCGTATTATTATCTTCAATCACAATGTTTAAATAAATCATTAGATGAACATAAATCCCACAGTGTAGGTTTGTAGATGTACTTACATTTATAAATGATTTTTTCAAGACACAAATGTGATTCTATGTTGGTAATTAAAAAGAATAATTGTAACAACACCATCAAAAAATATAGATTAACCAACATCCCATATATATATGATGTTTGATAGAAGAATTCACCAATTTGATGAAACAATTTGATATATCTCATTCATAAAATCCTTGGATGATTCGCTATCAAATGATTATGATTCCTTGGAAGATTCATATTAGGATGAATTTTTCATCAAAATAATCTACTCCAGAATAGAACAACCATTTGATTAGTGTGGAATTGACGATATAAAAGAGGTCAACAATACCCTTGAACCATAAAATTCAGAAAAAATGTGGATAAAACCCATCCTTTAATATCTCTAAAATGAATCCCTTCTTCCAAAGAGATCTTTAAAATTATACATTATTAGATGGGATTAAAATATTACAATGTACGAAATTCCGAGTCATGAAAAATATCAATATAATATAATCATTGATTGAATTTTCATGACATGCATTGAATGAAAGGAAATTATTTCCACCATGGAAGAAATTACTGAGAGTGTATGAAGTCCCCATATTTAAGAGCTAATATTTCTAAAAAATAGAAGGCATGAATATTTCTCTCCCTTAATTATGTATGATTTCACACATTTCATTAAACACAATTATTCCATCCTTGTTCATTTATACTTCATCCAACCCCACCCTGAGATGATAAATAATACTAAATAATCATCATCTATCACTATATGGGGGATTTAATTCATTCTACCATACCCTCTAGATAATCCCATGAATCTCAAGTATATCATTACTACTAAAAAGTTATTTGAAAATTAGCAATGTAAATACATCTTATTAAAATTAGATGTATAAGTACCATCAGGTTTATGAATTAAAATATCATCTCTAAATTTAGTGTCCCTAATAATATTACTATTGAAAATTGTTACAGTGATTTATTCATCAAAATTATTAATTTTTTTATTAGAATAAAAAATAAAATCTAACAACTCGTCCCAAAACTGTGGGATAAATATAATAGGTAGAGACTATCAATAAATCTCAATCAATCCATCACCGGAAAATGGTGGATAGATAAACGAATTCTTGGGGTAACATGAATCTACATTCCTTGTGGTAGTATATGATTAAAACTCTTAAAACTAATCATGAATCCTCATAATATTTTCTTTTGAAAACATGGGATGTTATAGCCATTTATTTCAAAATTACATCATTCAAAATATATTTTTGTTAAAAACAATAAAATTATGAATAATCAATAATGTGGATTGAGTAGTCAGTGAATAGAAATGAGAAAATGATGTACAACCATCATCATTCAGAATTATATCTAGAACATATTGCATGAAGAGAATATATAACTTAGTCCTTATCTTGTCCCATCATGAAATGTTTGTACCGGTCCTTGATACAAAATTATACCAAGGAAGAAAAGTCTAATGTTTGATCAAATGTCAGAGGGGAATTATTAAATTCAAATTTTCAACAAAAAATAGAGTTTAGTTTTAAATTAAAATAAATATGTAATAATTTATTCCCCCACATAATGTCATATTAGTTAAATTATACTTCATGTGATAAATAAACCATTTTTTAAAGTTTCATGATGAAAAAAATAGTTCATCTATATTGCACAACGTTAAAATACATATCATTATTATTCATACTTTCACAACAATAGAAGGTAAAAATTATTTTATTATCATATTACATTAATCAAAATAGAGTAACATTCTAGATAAATGAAATTAATCTCTATTGTTATCCTTTTCCACATAACCTTAAATGGAATTATTCTTCATGAACATGACATGATGATAAACTACATGAGAAATTCATACTAGTCAAAATACATTAGAATATATGAAAAATGTTTTCCCAAATCATATAAAACTATATTAAATTTTGAAACATTCTTGATATTTTCAAAATAACTTTTTTTGGTCTTCCACCACTCCCCCATTCATGAACTACATGTGTATTGATTCTTTCCATCATTGGATATGTAGTGATGCAAAGATCTTAAATCCAAGGAATATACATGATATAAAAATGTACCAAATATCATTGTATTGGACAGACCATCACAAAAACAATTCATAAAAGAACTAAATGTTAATTTAATATCACTTAAAATTAGTTAAATATTTATTCCATGAATCTATTCCCTATCCTAGCCATGATGAAAAAACATTCCGCCTATCCTTCATACAAATTAAGATATATTTAGTGGAATCAAACATGGTTCCATCCACTTTTGTTACCATATGGATGATTTAGAAAAATATGTAGATTGATTCACCTCTAGAGAGGATATGTAATGATGAAAAATGCATTTAAGATATCCCGAATGAGTGTAAAACATAACAAAACATGTATACCATTCATACTACATACAACCCCATTCCTTGAAGGGAGTCTCAAATAAGGTCACCTCAGTCTTGATCCCATCATAGAAACCAAAATAACCCTTTCCATATATATGAGTCCAATATATAGGGGTAACTACACACCCCATAGTCAATGCATGTTCAAATTAATCCATTTTTCAAGGTATTTTTATTTCTATACATATTACTAGATGTATGGGTAATAATTTGACATCTAAATTCTTCCGATGGATATTACAAAATGAATTTCAAATTCCTTAGGAAACCATTTATTTTTAATATATATAATATATAAAATTTTATGTCTTTATATGAATATCTTAAATTATCTTTCAACTAGTGGGATTTTCTTCACTAGGAGAGACCTATTCTATCTTCTGAAACCCCTAACAACATCATTATAGAATCTTCTATTGGAGTATGATCTTTGGTCATTTATTACAAAAATGACCCTTGTTATTTCTCCTAATCTGCGAACTCCCATGATCATAGCTTATAATTTCCATCGACATGTCTCAAGATGATAGAACATCCTTGGGCCAGTATTCCCTATATCACTCATTATTGAAATGATATCAGATAACCATCACATTTGATATATGATTTTGAACAATATGGTTTTCTAGAAAAAATTTTGGATTAATTCTATTCCATATCATAAATATTATGAATCCTAGACCTCATTTCATAGAGTCATCCAAAAAATAAACCTTTATAATATGGTTTTTACTATCCATTATCATTTGAGATCTATCTTCAAGTTGCGCATATTTTTTAGTAACTGAAAAATAAAACTTTTCAAAATCATCAGTCAATGATTTTCAACCATAAAAATTTCTATCAACCACGATCTATATATGAATTTATTCTTACCTTTTTTAGATATGCAGAGACACCCAAATCATACCTACTAATCTAGACACCACATAATTAAAAACAAACTATCCTTACATTTAATCCCCTACATGTCTTGAATGAATCTAGTAGTATTTCATGTTTATTATAGAAATAATGGCTTAGATTAGATTAAGAATATTCGAAAAGGGAATCCCAATATAATCATGTGGTATTAGTTCATGTTTGGGATAACAAAGTTTTGCATGAAAAAACATAAATTAAACACAAACATCCATTCCCCTAGAATATAAACTAAATTGTTGATGTCTATTAGATGATATATATGGCCCTCTCCCGGGAGGACCCCTATATTGGGTGTTGGTATATGACCACCCCTATTTCAATGAACTATGTGTGGCTTAAATCTCATGTGTATGAGTTATTTAGTAATTATTCGATCCTACATCAATGTTTTGGTTCAAAACAATAATGCCCACACTCTTATATGAATGGTCCAAATCATCATTGATGGGTACAATAAAACATTTCATTATTCTAGTGAACCTGTATTTAAACAAAAATTACCCCTCCCCAGACATGAATTGGATCAATGAGAGGAAATATATTCTTAAAATATGCAGAGATTGATTATCCATTTGATGAAAAATTTGGGGATGCAAAAACCCTATGTCTTAGGCCAAGACACAATAACAAAATATATTCCCACGCATATGGGTTAGACCATCATTGGAAATATTTCTCGCCATTATTGCAGGATTACAATATGAAATTATCCTTCAATAATCTGGCGCTATCATAGAAAAAATAAAACATTGTGTCTTGAGAAATATGAATCTTCAAAAAAGATCCATGGTCATTAGAAATAGAATATTAGATTCCTGATGAAATCATTTTTTTACTAGAGAACAAGACCATGTTTAGCTCTAAAAAATTATCCATTAAATAGAATATTAATTAGATGCATAATAGTCCTCAAAAGGGACCTATACTGTTTCTGTAATCCCTAAAACATTATGTTATAAAAAATATTTAGAATATGGTCTATGGTCATTCCATGAATACCAGTCACACAATTATTTTCAGATTCCGTAGTTTGTAGAATATATAATTCAACATACTATATTCATGCGTGTAAAATTATTTTAAATAATATATATGATCGCCATGTAATAGAAAATCATTAATCTATTTTTCAAATCCATGCGACCAAAAGAGAAAACAATCATACTTCCCAACAACATGATGTGAACCTATGCAGCTCAGGTCACGATCACATTGAAATTAAATTATATGACACTCTTCTAAGACATAATACCTTAAACTATAACGAATTTTCCTCATCATTTGAACATAAAATTTAGAAAATATTACTCCCTAAACCATTACATTTATCCATGGGATGCACATTAAATTCATTATCACATATTCCTTACAAGAGATCTACATCCATGTAGTGGTACATGGTACTCTCTTCGGAGACACATATGATTCCAATCATAAACCGTGATTAATAATGAAAACTAATATCCTATATGTAATAGTTTTTTTAATATAGAGGTAACATCCTTTCTCAATGATCAGTTAACGTCTAATTAGTGTTGTTTTGGGATATCTCAATATAATATGATTTCCAATATCAAGATTCGGATGATGGATGTATTTGATCAACAATGTAGTTTTTCACTAGACATTTTTGTCAGAAATATTATTTTCACATATTGTTTTATGATAGGTTCACCCTTAAATTATCCATGTGAGCCTAATTTTCAAACTACTATAAAATATTCACATCAATCCGATAATGAATTTGGTCTTCATAAGTAGACAAATTACACAGATATATAGATATACGAATTAATACTTCTATACGATGAATGAAAATATTAAACATCAAAAGATTTCATTCATGGGTTATTAGATCATCCAATAAAATTAGAAATAAATGAATAAATAAATATAAATGGCCTCAATTAATCTATACATTTTAAAATACAATGAAGATATGATAATGGCTCTCTAATTTATCAATAATATGTTTGAATGAAATATACTCGATAATAGTGTAAACATTGTGATATTAAAATTATTACATGGCATGATGTTTACCAGAACCACTATGATCCGGACCATATTCACCCAATAATACTGGTATATAATAACTATTGAATTCTCTATTGGTAGGATTTCACAAAATTATGAAATATTTGTGGGAAATCCATACATCACCCCTATACTATAGTTTTAGGAACTGGGTAGACATATTTTCGAATGATAAGTGGAATGACCAACATTATTCCACTTAGACTGATATTAGTTGGTATTCCAATAGTGATATTAAAAAATGTGGGGTCTATAAAACATCAAAAAAAATGGGAACATAAGGGAAAAATCACAAAAAAAATCATCCCACAAATCAACACTAAAATAATCTAGTTTTATAGATTTCTTCATCAGAATACACATATATGGAATCCATTGAAACACTATACGAAGGGTTGAAATTTTATGGGTCTTAAAATGTTTTTGAGGAATATTAGACGATAATAATTGTTTTAATCGATAAATTAAAAAATAACTATTTCCAAATGATTATAAAGGTAATTTATGAGGATAAGTAAAGAAGAAACAACAGAATCACGGCTTCTACATAGAATGTACAATATTATAGTCACCCCTCCTCATATCACACCTAAAAAATACAAATGTGTTTAAGGGAGAGGTATCATATATTGTAACAGTTAATATAATATTTATTTAAATGGAGAGAATTATTTATAGGTCCACTACAAATGAATTTTTCATTATGGGGTAATGTTTCTTTTCCAGATGCCATAAAAATGAATTTTAACTTACATGAAAAAATGTCACCCTCCTCCCCCCAAACATATTTTTATTTTCAAGGTGATGAATTATAATTAGGAAACCTGTAACGAAAAATTATTCATGTTATGCAATTATTCCATTAGTTTCATCAAACTAGATGGTTGATTACATATATCCCCCTTAGAAAATACCAATAAAGTGACTAATAAATTAGTTATAAACATAATACATAGTATACTAGAAACAAATAATGGAATTGAGATAATGTTGGAGCACAAAATTTTAATATCTAATCTTTTACCATATATCATAATGTAATGTATGGAATAATAATTGTTACTTATAAAAACTTCTTTTCAGATAGCCTTCTTCTTAACATAGATTATTACATATAAAAATAAACAAGCCAACTATATATGAAATCATTACATACCACCATAACGAATGTACATATTAGGTGATATGTGTCCATTCATTCATGAAACTCTTCCTTGAAGCATTTAAACTTATATTGGACTCTCTAAAAAAATGTTCAAACAACCCCCTCTTTTAACATATCACAGAAAGTGATATGGGATAAAAGGTCCTCTTCGATAACTACCACTCCATGGCCTTTTACAAAGACTCAATATTAGTATTATTAGATCATACAGAACACTATATTTCCTATTATATCATGATTTTCATGGTAGTCAGAGGGGCCTCCCTATTTTTGAAGATAAGGGGACACATTTTTTCCTTCATAATGAGGGTTAATTCCTTATCCTAAACAATTCTCTATAACTATGAGTAGAGAATACATCCTAGAGTAAACCCTATACATTTTTGTTAGGTAATTTCTATATAGGTATGTTTGTACCGACGTAGGCTATGAAAATAGAAGAAGAGATGTGTTCTTGAGCATTTTCCTTATCCCATAGTCCCGACAACATCCACTTTTAGACAAATGATATTTAATTGTTTTGAAGATTTCTCACATCCTCTTGTTTCTCAAAATTGGGAATTATTAAAATGTTATTAGTGTTTAGAGATAAACAAAAAATCAACATAACTAAATACCTTCCTTAGGAGGGTGATCCTTTCTGGATCTTCCTATCGACATCAAAAGGGTATTTTATTCATTATATATCCCAAATGTGTTATCTTCACATCAAATAGACATATTCTTGATGATGCAAATGTGCCTATAATGTTTTCTAAGACCCCACAAGACTCACTCTATTGGAAAATATTTATAGGTATAAGTCTCATGACAAATAAACTATGTCAAATTTGAATCAAATCCAAATGGGATATAGAGTAAGAGTCCACAATGAATAAACCTAACGCTCTAAATTCACCCAAATAATTTGTGGCCATATCCCATGTAGGGCCACATACAGCCTTGAAGGCCATAGTCCTTCTAGGACCTCTAGTATACTTCATAATATATCCAACACAATTGATTTATGTGTTATATTTCACCTATATGTCCATACAACATGACATTAAAATAGGAATTTTTATCCACATCTGATGACCTTAATAGTTTTGTTGTGTCCTATTTATTGGTACCAAAATAATTTGTTTCTGATTGATTTGACAAAGATATATAGGAATCCCATACCCGAGTACCTATCCTAACAAAAAAAAACAAAATATATCTTACTGGATGATGCTAAATCATTGAGTACCAAACTGTGTTGAATAATGTGAGCATATAGATAATAAATCATATAATAACAATTAATATTCTTACAAAATAGTACCATCAAAGGAGAACATCAGTTGTATACAAATATATATATTAGTAAAAAGCCTCACATACATAAAGATAGTTTTGAAATAAACACAGTCTAATTAAATTATTATTCATACGCATGAGTCTTCTATTATAATTGGGATTTAATAAAGGATAAACAATATATCTTAAATATAATGTAATTTCATAGATAATGAAATAGTTCCCCCAATATTTTGTGATGAGATCGACCTCACATCCCCTTGGAAAAAATGTCTTATGTGGTCTCATTGATGAAATCCTGGTGACAACCTGCCTCTAAAAATCATTTCTGCATCAATAAAAAACAACAACATGTTCAAAGAAGGTCAAATACAAGGTAAAAATGCATAAATAAAAATAATAAATGATTACTAAAAAATATTTTTTTTATAAATTATAATTATTTAAATCTTGAATATTATACATATTAATGGATAAGAAGACTATACTTAATTCTCTAATGATCCGAGTCTAGAATCCCATTTCAGTTTTGTCTCCATGATAGAACCAATACTTCATTTAAAAAATGAACAGCAATGTCCCTTATAATTGTCTAAAAAATTTTACATTAAATCTATCGGGTGCCAAACAATTGTCTATACAAGGTGTAATTACATCATTGTAGATCAATAAAAACTTGTCTAATCAATTCCATCATGATAATTATTATTCATGACATAAATCATGTAGCAGCATATTATTTTAAGAAATAAATAATGTAAATAAATGAAGCATGAAAAACCTCATCTTATTGTGTGAAAAGGGGGTTATCTTGTAACCTACAACATAAATCTACAAAATATCTCCATCCATGGATGGATGAACATTAATATACATGGGTAACCTGATCAATTTAAAATTATCCCACCTGAGTTTAATTTGACAAACATAAAATAAAAAAATGGCCTCTACATGCAGGCTGTCATGGATCATGGCCATATACATCCATAATATCACCCTCACATCCAGTGATTATGAATATTGTTCTCATACATATGATATAAAAAAATTATATACTCTTCTGAATCATATTATAGTGCACCTAAACATAATGTACAAAAAATTTCCCCCATTCCATCATTCATCAACAAAATTAATGACTTGTATCGCAACAAACTCAACATGACACAATGCATCGCACCCCAATGTATAAATCACATGAGTTTTAAGTTAGAAAATCTATGAGATAAATCTCATGTCCTAAAACTCAAATTTCATATATATAATCACTTCACAAAATGATCGATTCATAAAATTATAATTTTTCCAACAAAGTATATTTTGTGAATTCTAAAACCCAATTAACATAATAATTATCTTAGATATGTTTAATTTATCATTTATCCATAAGTTAAATATTATAATAGTGAACCCAATTATGTTGAGGTGATTCTACTATAGAAAATCATAAAATATACATGTTAAAATAATTATTAATATTAATATGACAATCAATAAATATATACAGTATCTTAAAATAATTATTAATATTTGTTTTTTGATATTTATAGAGTCATTTATTTATATAATTCATTATTAAGGTAATCATTATATCATCATTGAGTCATATAAAAATTTATTTATTTGGTATCTATAATTTTTAAATAAAATTACATGAAGTAGGAAATATTTTTATATTTGTAATGGATATTTTTATTAGAAATTATCAATTATATAACAGTATATAAAAATAAAAAAATTATACTTATGTAATAATTTTCTTTTCATTAAATTAAATATTATAAAATGTAAATTTCACATCCATGTGAAACCATGGGGTCCCCAAATCGACCCGTGGTTTCCCATGGTCGGATATATCTCATATAATATGATTACGACATGAGTTAGTGTAGTTTATTATAATTATAATATTTTATGTTTACCCTTATTTACAAGATTTATGCTTTAACCATGGTAAATAATATAATTACTAAAGTTACTATTCATAATGTCTAAAAATAAATGGTACCCATTTACATAATTTGAACCTCATGATTTAAAATATGATATCCATTTTTCCAAATTCAAAACACAGAAACTTTATAAATTAATTTAACTTAACTCCCGTTGTCAATATAACAAACGACTTCTTATGAAGAAATAACTATCAAAACGTTAACATGTGTTTTTGTCTAATTAAAATGTGAAATTATATACAATGATCATAATTGGATTAAATGATTAAAATTAAATCCAATTAAAATTTAAAAACAATTAGTAAAGTCTAACTTCATAAATAAATTTGATGAAAATTCAATTTTGAATTTAAATGCAGTATTTTTTACTATTCATATAAAAATGAACTTTATCAGAAATATACCAAAATTTCTACATAAATCCATTTTAATGTCGCACTTGTAAAGAATAACATTATATTTTAAAATAGAATATATAAATGTTTAAAAAATATATTTAAAAAGGGTTCCCCATCAAAAGGTGGTAAAACTGCATTTTTAGAAAAATAAATCTTTTTTCTGAAAACTCGAATTTTTTCTTATATCATATATAGAAAAAATATAATATAAATTTAAACGATTAAATTGAATATATAAAATTTATTTTTCATTAATAAAATCTATAATTAGTAAAATTATTTTATCAACCGAATTATTCATTTTAAAATAGGATTTCATAAAAACACATCCTTTATATTCAATTGGTTTTTTTCCATTTCTAAAAAATATTTTAACCAATGAATAATTATTTTAAAATGTTAAAAAAATATTGAAAAATTAAGTTGATACCATTAATTACCACCATTATAATTTCTTTTCTTTAACCGCCATTTAAAATAATAATAATATCATTGTATTATATTTCTGTATAACTCAAAGTAGTGTGCATCGTATGATTTCAGAGAAACCCAGTATTACTTGTTGAGTTCACTATTAGAAGAATCATCCCCTTTAGCATAAAATTAATATCTTATTTATAAGTATTAATAGAAATTAAAATGTATTATTCTTTAAATACCTGGTTCATTTCAGTATATCCACTATTTGGTTGAATCTTTTATCCTGAATAATAAACGAAATTCCTAGGTAACCCTCTACAATGGGTGTTATAATGGGCTCATTATCAAATAATTTTGAGAAAGAAAGAACATTTTAATTATTCAGGTTTTTCATGTAGGAATCCATGATTCCCAATAAATTATATATATGATAATCATCCAAATCTGGAGAAATGGTTTGTTTTTTCAATAAATTATAAATGACTTCATTTTATTCCCTATGATGATCATTACTTGAAAAAAATTCCAAAATAATTCAACATACATGTGTGTACGTCCACATTGGTATATAAAAATGTTAATTGTATATTTTAGGGATAGAAGGAATTTGTTCATATCCTTCGAAAAATTCCTAAAATTCATGTTCATTAATATAAATAATTTTTTTTCTCAAAATAAATAAAATTTTACCACTAATAGAGGATGGAAAAAAGGTCATGATGCATTTATTATTTCTAAATTTAATTAAAACATTATTATCCACGCTTAAAATCATATTATATAATATATCAATCATATATTCATATTTTATTATATAACTGAACGATGATTATAATATCTAGGGCAATCACTCATCCATTTGTCAAAAAATAAAAAAAATTTACGTAAATTAATTAAAAATGTATATATAAAATATACATAAAATGATACAAAACATGAAAAGAGCCCTTAGAAGTTATACATATCAATGTTTTATGGGAATATTCAATGAAATATATCAATAATTTCCATAACATAGTTTATAACACATACATGTAATATGGAATGAAATTCATTATTTTATAGAAAATTATATGCCCAAATGTTTTTAAAAAATAAGTCATATTACATTGTAAATATTCCAGTACATATCAATTAATTTAACACTATGATTATTTTTTTAAATAATATAATATAATTTTATAGATAAAAATTATACGTTAATAACATGAAATCTCAAACAATATAAATAATTAATAAAAAAATTTCCTTTGGTTAAAAAATATTATAACTGATGGTGCAATGATAAAAATAATTTTTACGATTTCAGCAAATTTGTATTTTTAAAACATATATTATCATACATATTGACTGGTCTAGTATTTCATTGGTGGGACATAAAATTTATATAAGTCACATTATTATTCATATGTGACCCTGGATTATTCTGTTTATATCCCATAACTATATATCTTCTCACACCAATCAAATTGATGTCCACTAGTATACCTTAGAAGTTTTGATGGATTCGACCAAATTATATTACGATTCACATAAACTCATGGTTACATCATAAATGGTGTATTCCATTTAAAATTTCTTCAGATATCTACATAAAAAATGTAATAATGATAATTGATGCATCTCTTCAATTAATGATACAAATGTTTTATTCATTTTTGATTTCACATTGTTTTTTCTAAATGAATGTAAATCATGTGAATTTTGTTAATTTTTCAATAATTATGTTAATATTTTGTTATAATATATCCAATGAAATATTTCAATTATATTTAACAATTAACATGTGATTAGATTTATTAAATCACGATTGAATTGTTTTTTAAATATTAGATTATATATCATAATCAATGTTAATAAATAAAAGTGATATTTTCTATTACAGTTAGCTAAAACTATTGGGTATCATATAAAATAGATATATATATATCTAATACACAATAATGATTTCAAAGGAGGTAATTTAGACTAAAATTTTTATTATACCCATATCATGTAATTTTTTGAATGGTTCTTTTCTTATTAGAAAAATATGGTTCACGACATATGGGTGATATTAAATATTTTAATTATTAATGTCTCTAAAAAAATTGTATTATAAAAAATATAATTTTATGTCTATTGAATCATAATTTAATTTCTTAGTTTCCCTAAATAAATAGCGTTCTTCTATATTTTCCGTCCAAAACCTCTAAACTAGAAAAAAATTGTGATATATATTTTTATGAAATAAATAATACCTATAATACATATCCATAAAATTATCATGAATGAATCAGTGTAACATATTTATGAAATATCTACAATTGTAATCAATAATAGATTTAAATTGTTAATTTTATATGATATATTTTTAATTAAAATAGTTGGTTTAATTCATTGAATTTTTTAATGAAAATTATTTATATTTTAGGTAAATGGTAATGTTAAAAAAATATATTATTAACTAAATAAATATATATCTACAATATTTTATTGAATTTATGAATAAAAAAATTTGTTTTAGGAAATTTTTCTCACATTTAAAAAATGGTTTTTTGTTTTTTACATTTATTTAATATTTTCAATTTTCAAAATTAAGAAATTAAATAAATTAACATAATATTTTTTTCATATCATAAAAATATTAGATTTGGATGATTTTTTGTGATTATTATAAAATGGTGGACAATAAGATGAAATGTGACACAATAAATTTTAAAATATGATCATTTTATTTGACATTATATAAGAAATCAAACACCACACCTAAATAACAAAAAATGTTTATTTCACTAAATAATACCTCTTTGATAACTTGTTGAACGTGCAATCATATCTTAAAATGAACTAATAGATAATATATCACTTTTACATGTCCATTAAACTATATGTTTTGAATTGTAATAAATAAATTTATAAAAAATTGATTATGTATTTTTTATAAATAAAATAAGAATAAATTTAATAAAATTTGAATTTAATTTGATAGAACTATATTTAATTCTTAAAATGAATCTTATTCACTCTTATCCAAAACAATATAAAATTAATTTTCATCAACATAAGAAATTCTATTTTATGAAATTATTTCAATTTTTTATATTAGCACATTCAGATTTATGAGTTTGGATTTCTGTGGTTTTAAAAAAATATTTTATTTTTTAAAATAGTGAAAAATACCAAATATTAATTTTCAATTTCAATTTGATTAAATTATTTATAAATAAAAATTATATTTATTAATTAATTGTAATAAAAAAATAGATTTATTATATATCCATTAATTCATTTTATTCCAATGTAAGAATTCTCAAATGGAATTCTAGAAGAAAAACATTTTAGTCATCTGAGAATTTTCACATTGAAAACCCAAATTCGCATTGTGTCACCAGGATTAATTTTAAATTAAATTTTCTACATAACTGAATAAGATTTTTAAATATGTAGTCATGATTTGGAATTTGAAATAATATATTTTTTCTAATATAGTCAACTTATTTTTTTCCAAAATTAATAATGAAAAAAATACCAGAGATAAGGAAAAAATTTAGTCACTCAGCGGTTACGCTAAAATAATAATGGTTAAAATAGCCTAAAAACATTTATAATTTATTTTTTAAATTCCATATTTAAATTTTATAATGTTCATCGCACTATAATACTCTATTTTTGCCTTTATTTGGATTTTAAAAACATAGGTACAAATTTTTTTCCCAAAAATCACAATTGTGTCACTCACCAAAACTTATGAAAGGCCCTAACATATCCTATTCAATTCATAATTTCAATAAATTTTTCCCAATACCAACATAAATCATATAAAAATTTCCTTAATATAATTCATGATTCATTCTGTTGGGTATAAATGTAAAGATTCAACCATAGTTTCCAAGAGATAGTGCCTTATTTAATTATATTGACATATAAACAGGGAATATGTATCCCAAAGGACTGAGTCATTTAGTTTCATTTTAAATAAGATATATAAATAATTTCAACATTAAAAATTCATAATAAATACAACATATATGTTTTTTGGGAACATCCACACCTCTAAGGTTATCACTGTGTGTCATACATAATAATCTACTTCTTGTCCTGATAAAATAAAACATAAGAAGGGGAGAGCTCAGATTCTTAGTAAGGTTAAACATTACAACAGAAGATAACATAAACATTTAGATAATTAATAATTGAAAACACATTCATTTAAAATGAAACTAAAACATAATATGGTTGGAATATTTTTTGACTAAATATTTCAATAATAAATCATATTTATGTGTATCCCACTAGTCGAGTAACCTCATTGAAATAAATTTATAGCTTCATAATGAGGGAAAAGGAATATTATGGACATTCTAATACATAATGAAAAGGCCTTGTCTAAGGCATCTAAAAATGATAAATTCCACGACCAAAACAATATATTACAATTTTCAAGGCTCAGCCAAGTCTGTATCTATTTGTCTCATGAGACCTATCAATGCATCAATGAGTTATTGCAGGCCCCAAAAATCACATAATAAGTATTATGATTTAATCATATGAATGGGGATAAACATAAACAATATATACATTCTAATTGAAACTTACATATGAAACATAAATAACTTACCCCGAACATTAAGCATAAACACTAACCATTAATAGTAATGTTGTGAATGGTTTTAAGATAACACATCCAAAATAAAACTAATAAAAAACCATTCAATTTATTATGGTAAATTATATCATTAATAATAATCTCAATGACACATAATAGTCATCATGAGTGTCCAAATAGATGAATATATTCCTATTAAATCATTGAGTAATTCTTGAGATAAATACTCTTTTACTTTGAAAATAATAGTTCCTTTGAAAAAATCTTTGTATAAAAATAAATATAAATTAATATGGTAAATTAATAATAAAATAAATGATTTTATAAAAATAATGGTTTCTAAAAATATATTATAGGGTTCCCTGGGAAAAAAGAAGTATTTTGAGAAATTCCTTTGAATCAATATAGTATTTTAGGATGAATTTTATGAATGAACATTTAAAAACATATAACTCCTCATAAATTAAGGTATGATTACGTTCGAAACACCTATATATAAAATTTACCAAAAAATGTAGAGCAGTACATTTGAATGGATAAAATTTTAATGGAGGTATGTAGATAAAATTGTAACCCGAATGAAAATGGAGGTTCGGGTAGAAAATACATATATTATGTCTGAAGGTGTTCCTCACCTATTCTTAAAATCCTGAATAAAAAATAGGTTCATAAGTTATTTCTTATAGAACCCCATATACATTTAATTGATTTAGAAAAACCTAATTAGGTTTATTCAAGAAATTTTTATTTGTTATGAGATTCAATTTCATCATTTAGGAGTGTTTTCTTCCTTGGTTTTCATGGTTGGTGTACTTATATTCACGTATGGATAAATATGTAGAATGATAATGGTTGTACATAATAGAAGTTGTATATTATTATTGGAAAAAATATATAACATGGTCATAACATTCATTATGTTATTGGGAGTGAATATGAATAATTATAAAAAACATTAATGACAATTTGTAGGATTAAATTGTAGATTTTGATCACAACTAACTCATTTTGATTTATAAATTAATATCATGTGTAAAAAAGGATTCCAAAATCATAAATAATTTATAATACATATTTTATATTTTGGTTCAACCATCAATATGGTTTCATGACCAGAATTAAAGTTGGTAATAGAAATTGAAAACATGTCACCCTTGAATATGAGAAGTTAACACCATTGGATGGGGTTTTCATTTCTAAGATAAAAGATGGAGAAATGGGAGATGATGAAGAATTATTCCATTATCACGACGAAATTCATGTACATTTATTATACATGAGTCGAAAAACATGATGATTGGAGGTAAGAAAAAAAATAAATGAATGGAACATGAAATAAACGAAATAAAAAGAGAAATTTTCCTCTCGAAGTAATCTTCTTTGAGAGACTCTTTAGGGTAGAGGATTTTGTATTATTATGACACATAGAGATGTTGGATGTGGGGGATGATCTTGAGAAGATATTTGAGTAAAATCCATACAAGGAACAAGGATTGATATCAGTGAAGAGATGAGGGAGTGCAGGAGAGTTTTATAGTGGAGGAGAGGAGGGTTTTCCCATTATTTTACTCATTATTTTATTATTTTTTTCAAAGACAACAAATATTATTGATTATTTTAACCAAAACTAGTAATATGTTAATGTGAGTTCGAAAAACGTGTAATTACATCATCCATGATTCATGTAATAGTGAATTTAAATGATAATTTATATATACTGGAAATTAATATATTTACAATTCATAAAAAATTCGAGTATTTTAGAATAATCGAAAAAATTAACCCTAGGGATTTTCTGATTTGTATAATTGAAAAATATACTCAATTTTTTGAATATAATTTTCTAAAAACTGTTATTTTTATTTTAAAAAAATATCATAATATATTCAAATAATAACAATTTTAAAACTGTAATTCATTTTATATCACCTAAAAAATTAATCAAGATCTCATTATATTAAAAACATATGGAAATAAAATAATAATATAATTTATTATTCATAAGGTTCAATTACAATTCATAATGTCATGTTATCATTCCCCAAATATTATGTTTGTCTTATCAGACTCTTAATATCTTACATAACACAACTATGTCTGTATGTTTTCAGAAATTTAAATCATATAGGTGGAAAATTTATTTATACTAGCTAGGTTATAACAATGTGGTGTTTTGTAGAGACTATGTGTTTCATGCATTCAATATTAAATTTATTTTCAAAATAATGGGGAGTTACATTATCCCTTCCTTACCATAAAATCATCCTCCAATTTCAAGATTGTTAGGTCAAAAAAATTGGGTGGTTCTTTAACATAAACTCCTAAAGATCTAATGTTGCCTCTTAAATTTTATTATTTTTCCAATGTATTTTTAGAACTTCATTCATTCAATTGCTCAGTACATTTTCTTTAGTGTCTAGAATCTGGATAGGCACTTCACAGAATAATATGTCAGGATCTAATTCTATACCTTTATAAGTGAGGATATGCGTTGGACATGGCATATACTTTCTCAACAATGATATGTGGAACTCGCAGTGTACTTTAGATAAGCATGGTGGAATTTCCAAATAATATGCAGTATCTCTAATTCTCTCCATCATTTCAAAAGGGCCTATGAACATTGGGCTCAGTTTTCTTTTCTTCCTAAATCTTATAACACTATTCCATGGAGATACTTTCAAGAAAACATGATCTTCTACGTGAAACTATAAATTCATCCAGCAATTATCAGCATTTTTTCTCTACTTTGAGCATCTTTGATCTGGACCTGAGTTGTCTCTACCTTTAGTGTAGTTTCTTCTAAATGCTCACGTCCACCAATATTCCTTTCTCTATCTTCTTTCTACTACTTTGGTGTATGATATCTCTTTCCATATAGTTCTACATATGGTTCCATTTGAATACTTGAATGAAAAACCATTATTGTTGGAAAACTACACAAAATGTAAATATTCTTCCCACATACCTTGAAAGACATGTGAACATCATCTAAACATTTCTAATAATGTATGGATTGTCCTATCATATTGCTTGTCACTTTATGGGTGATAATCAGTACTCAATTGTATCATGGTATCCAATTATTTTGAAACTTTTTTTAAGGATTTTGATGTGAATCTTGGATCATGATCAGAATAAATTGAGAGTGGGGATCCATGAAGTCTCAAAACACCATTGATATAGAGTCTTTCTTCATGCTCTAGTTGAAAATACACCCTTTTAGCGAAAAATGTGTTGATTTTGTATGTTGATAGAAAATTACCCTTATTACATTCTTGTTTCTTTTAGTATTGGGGAACCTAGTTACAAAAAAATGGTGACATCATCCTAGTTCCTTGTAGGAGGAGGTTGCATGAATCCTCAAGGATGTTGACGTTCATTGGTCACCTGTTGAGAGACTAAACATCTTGATACATAGTCAAAAATTCCCCTATTCATGTTATCTCATAAAAAATGTTCCTTCAAATCACTATACATTTTATTGATACTAGGGTGTATAGAAAAATTTTAGCTAGGAGCATCATTGAATATCTCCCTTTTTAGCTTTGGTAAAGAGGAAACACATAGCCTCCTTCTAAATTTCAGAATTCCATCTTCACACATGAATTCAGCCAACTACCAATATTTCACCACATTAATATTATTTTGAATATTCTCATCATCATACTATGAAGCATAAATTAATCCCAATAAAGGTGGTTGGGAATCCATTTCAAAATGTAATAAATTTTCTCCTTTTTTTGGAAATTACCATATTATGTCACGACCCGAACCCTGGGGCCCTTTCTGTGACTACTCCATGCCTGACTCTTTAAGGCCATGGACTATAGATTACTGCTGAAGGAATCACCCTTCTTGTGGGAGGCATTTTCCAGGATAACTGTATGCACACACAATCCACACTATGTACCAACAAGTAGAAAGGGAAATAACATATCACTGAAAAACTGATTACACTTACTGCTGAATGTAAAGTTATTGGAATACATGCCCAACTAAAAAATACAACTACATATGAAAAAAAAAACTCCGTAAATAATCCACCAAGGATCCTACATGAATTGTAGGTACATCTCATATCCGTAGATCTCCATGTCAACCAGTCACATCTGAGTACCGCCTGGTCCTGGCTCCCTAACGTCTTGGCCAAGTTGTTCGTAAACATCACATGACACAACAAGGAGTAAGAAAATCCCATGATAGGTTGATTATAAAAATACTTAATAGAGAACCCATGAACCCATAAGGTATTCAAAAATTCAACAAATGAAAAACCACAAAGCATGACCTCAATAAGAAGGCACAAACTAGAGAAATATCACACAAGGTATACAACTTCATGATCAAGAATAATGATGAATTGACTTAAGCTATATAATTTTGTTCTGTTTGTATGTTCCACATATGAACAACGATGAAGTTGTTCCATTTTCAATCCATATATGGTCATATGACACTGATCCATGACGGGCCGCTCTAAGGATTATCCTCGTCGGGTCGCACACTCCTGATCTGCACAGGGTCTCTAAGATGATTATCTACATAGGGTGGATGTTCTATTGATATACACGGAGTCATTGTGATTCTGATTCATACATGGTCTCTATAATTCTGATCCACATACGGTCTCTATGATGATGATCTAGGTAGGGTATCTATGATTCCGATCCACACCAGGTCACTCTTCAATTGACAGCCAGCCACAGGATTCCCCGCACTCGGTGCTCTTGAGTTCCGTAGTATTTTATCCTTAAGATATCAGCCATGGATTAACTACCAAAAATCTCTAAAAAGGAGTTACCTAAAGGACTTCCATGTCATAAGGGTCCCAACGTGATAGAAAGATAGTCAATCGGACGCCCTGTCTGTGAGTTATATACATTTTATTACTAAGGGCCTCATTGGATTCATGTTCGATCCAACCTAGACGTACTCTAACAATCTCTAAAACTCAGGTGGAGTATCTCAAAAGAACTATGTTGTTCCCAGGATTCCAGCAATGTAGACAGTTCTTCTAATGGGCATTTGGTTTGTGAGATACGACCATTTAAGTGAAACTGGGTCGAAAAGGGCCTAGGTCCAGTTAGACCTGGTCGGACCACCCCAACCAGGCATGGCCCGAATTTGCAAGGTCTTGTAGGGCTCAGCCTACCGGTTCGTGGATCGGACCAACCTGCCTTGGCTGGTCGCAACCCGCATGGCCATGTGGGGTCGACTCTACATTACCTAACAAACATTTTATCCTTCCTATTGGTAACGGTGGCACCACATAGTGCCACACCCAGTAAGTGGTACCTATGGGGCGTGTGTCCCCCCGTTGCCTTGGATCCAATCTACGAACTCCCTCCACAGATCACGACGGTGTGCCACCCTACTACCCATCGCAGCACATTCATGCACCGCCATAATCTGCGGCAATGAGAGCCAGCTGCCGCCGCCGGTCACCGAGGTCATGCTGACGGGGCTTCCACGGGCCACCAGGTGAGCTATGATGGTCCGTTTTCCTTTTTTATTGTGCCTTTGGGTCTATTGGGATTTTTTATTCACTGTGTGGATCCCAGATTAATGTTTTTGTCGAGGTAAATCCTCACTCATGAAGAACACAACCAATCCAAATGCAGATTAGGGTCCTAACACTATTCGGGTAGCCCCTCCCTCCATGTTAGCAGTTTCACAAAGGTGTGGATATTAAATAATCAAATGATAAATTAAAATCCCTTTTAATAAATCCCACATTATCTACTGGTATTTTCATACGAATCGTGGATTAACTATTTTATAGTAAATTGACATTCATCATGTTTTTCAAGAATGATATATTGAATCAAATTCACTTGAATTTAAAAAATTCCTAACTAAAATGTTTTGGAAGGAGTTTCATAAGATGAAGTTGTTTCCATGTACAAAGTTATTCGTCAGCGTTCATCATCATCCATCGTCTTCCCCAATGACCACAACTTGATCTCAATCTTTGTCTTAGTGGAATATCATCAATGCTTTTTCAGAGGATCCACTTTTGAGTGACCCAAACTCATGCCTGATCTTTATTTAAATAGATGTGAGGAACCAACTATGTTGTATAACATTAATTTGGTTCATTAATTAACTAATATTTTTCTTCCACTAAAACATTCAACATCGAGGTTATGCTACCCAAGGGTCAAGTCATTGAATGACCTATTAACTATATAGACCCAAGATATCACTCAATGGTTAAAAAAAATTTAAATAAATCGTTAAGTTATTTTAATATTTTTTGTAATGTCCTAAAATAAAAATTTTCATCCAACCCTTGCCGGTAAATATTAATATTTGCCTAAGAGAATCATGTCACTGTTAATTAAATTGTTCCCATGGATTTTTGATATGAACTCTAGATCAAAATATAGAAATCACTACCCGTATGTTTAATGAATGCACCTTAAAAATAGATCGAAATTTATTAACAGTTATCCTCGACCCGTGTCGGTCAAGCATATGATCTTCCAAATTGGAACACACCCTCATGAGCAAAAAAAAACTCTCCAATTTCTAATCTGAGTTACCATTTAGGGGTTATATTATTTAACATCAAAATAATCGTTACTTGATAAATTTATTTATGGCCAAAAAGTAACTTCCACTATTGGCCCATGCTGACCAATGTTAGGATCTACCTAAGGAATGAATACCCTCAAAAGTTCAATAGTGGTGTCAGATTTTTAATCGAAGTCTCTGTTCATGATTTATAAACATTTTAAAAATAATATAATTTTATTTAATAATTTTATTTATGGTTAGGTCATTTTCGGGTTTTCTCACTTGAGACCTGCACCAACTAAACTTAAGTCGTGCCCAGGGTAAACCTACAACCCTGAACAAAACAACGAACATAGATTTCGGATCTGGGCACCCATTTAATAGTTATGCAAATTTTTTAGGAAAAATACTTACACACTCTGTTTAATGATTAAATTTTTTCGACGGATCATTGCAGGCACTCAGGGACGTAGAATCACATGATCTTAATTTTAGAATTTTATTCATAAATCATTATAAAAAAAATTATACAGAATTTATGGGACATTAAATTCACTCCACATTTGGTCTATACATCCCCAAATTCCAAAATAGTGGAAAATAAAACAAATGATGGTACTAATCACAAATCTTAGCCTCCTTCTTCAATTTTCTCACATGGAGGTTCCTGTGTTTCCACCAAAATCGTACCGGAGGGATAAACATTCCCTGAAGGACTCACTCTTGCCGGTCACCTATCTCCACTAGGAACTCCGTAAAAGTATCACAATCATCAAAGTCCAACTCCCCTTAGTCGATAACATGTGATGGATCAGGAACTCTTGTACTTATCTATGATACATGGAAAAAATTTATGAACATGGTGTATCAATTGGTGGTGCTAGGTGGTACTCCTTATCGACAACTCTACTAGGAATATTGAAAGGTCTAATAAGCCTTAGAGATATCTTTCCACCCAGTCTAAATCCATTCAATCCTCTTCGGGTTGAGATTCAGAAGAGGACATAATCTCCCTCCTCGAACTCCAATGGTCTTTGTCTCCTGTTGGCATAAGACTTTAGCCAGGTCTGTAAATTATTCATCATCTCCTGGATGAACTTATACTTTTCATTGGTATCTCATACCATATTTGGAACCATAACTTATGACTCCAATAGGTTTTTATGGCAAATAGGTGATCTACATAGTCACATGTACATGGCCTCAAACAGAGCCATGCTGATGGGGGAGAGATAACTGTTGTTGTAAGAGAAATCCATCAATGGTAGGTGGACCTCCCAACTAGGGCCAAAATCAAGGAAACAGTCATGAATCATGTCCTAGAGTGTATGTTTGGTCTGCTCTTTCTGACCATCTGTCGGAGGATGGAAACTATTTCTCAAACATTGTTGAGTCCCAAATGCCTCCTCTAAATCCTTCTAAAAGAGGGGTGTTAAACAAGCATCATGAATTGAGAAGATCGTCAATGGAACTCCATGAAGTCCTAGAATATCATATATGTAGAGAAATCATAAGATCCTTATTGATCCTTACACTCGAATGGGTAGCATGTGGGTCAACTTGGTGAGTCAGTCAACAATCACCCAGATGGAATCGTGGCATATGGATGTAAGTGGTAGCCTTGTCAGGAAGTCCATGGAGATACCATCCCACTTCTACTCTAGTAACTCATGTGGTTGTGTTAACCATGTTGGAAACTAATTCTTAGCCTTCACTTCGTGACAAGTGAGGAATCACGATATGTACTCTACCAGGGCTTTCTTCATCCTGGGCCACTAGTAATGGAGCCAGATTTAATGGTATATCTTCACTCATCCAGGATGTGCCACAAAATGGGATGAGTGGAACTCCCTAAAGACATAATACATTAGTGTCACTAGAACCATGGTGCATTATATAAAGAGGATGATGTGCTCCCCACCATCATAAAATTCTTCTGAAGCCTGTCCTATGGATATCTGAGCATGTTGGGCCTCACAGTTCTTATCCCCCTTCTATGGAGTATAGACTATCTCAAAGTAATAGTCAGGGAGGTACTCCAACCACCGTCGTCGTCTAAACTTATGAAAATACTATAGGAACCATTCCATCTCCATGAAAGGAAACCACTTTTAGTTGACTAATATGCTCATCGATCCCTTGGTAGTGGATACACATTCTCCATAACTACTTGGTTAATGTTCCGGTAATCCACACATACCCTCAATCACTGGTTCATACTAAGAACACACTTTGAATGTTTCCAAACTATACCCTCATCTCCCGGAGTTCTGTGGGAGCCATCTAATATGACTTTGTAGATACATGTGTCTTCCCAGGGTACAAACCATTGCATAAGTCCCTCTCCCTATGGAGAGGTAATCATGGAAACAACTTCTGAAATGATTTTCCCGCATTCTTCCACTAGTGTTGGGAACTGAAAACTCAAAATATCAAATTCCATGAGAATAAGGCCAGTTGACAAAGTAGTTATTAGCTGCACCATCTTATACATGAATTTATCCTTTTCTACCTAGGTATCCATTTTCGCCGACCATGGAAAACACAATTCCAATGATGTGGAAATACAACATCCTTTTTTCCTAAAGCCGTCAATATGAGCATGAACTGTGGATGAACTGTCCATAAACAATATAACATCATAAGGCCTCAACACTTCCACCAATAGGTTCAAACAGAAACTCTCGGCTCATGTGACAGATCACGCTGTTAGAATAAGTGTGATTATCAAGTCTCCTCCGATAGTTATCTATAGTGTAAGGGTCTATTCAATGGTTTAGTCTTAGAATATAGCTATTGAACAAGATTCATGACAAGAAGGAATGGTTAGTACATATGTATATTAATACAATAGCTAGTAGAAGAAACAAACTATACATCGAATCATTCATGGTGTCATTGGGTCAGACTCCTTGACCATATACAGCTACACGCTTCCCATGTCCTTCAACTCCTTGAGCCTGATGGGGACCACATTGGGGTGGTTTTTGTAACATGTAGAAATGTATACCAACTCATGTTTTTCTACTACCTCCTCTTACATGTATGCTCCCCCTGAAAATTTATCTGTTCATATCATTTCCTCCTCTTGAAATCATTTTACCCTCCCATGTCTATGAGATTGGGATCAGTTTTCTACTTTCCCACTACTAACATTCACTAGTAGTATTTGCTCAACCAAAGAACATTCAACCACAAAGTCTTTCTCTAGCACCCTGAAATTAGTATGAATGCACAAAAAATTGTTCATGCCCGAATACCCCCAAACACATCTTGCTCAAAGGTCTGTGCCATGAGTCACTATTCATATAGTATTAATAGAGTAGCAAGAATGGCCTATATTCCTCGATGAATACTTAGCTACCAAGATGTCATCCTAACGAAGCTGCAGAAGATCATGGGAACACATACCCCTTAACACTTTTATAGAATGATACCCCTTCACTTAGGAAGGTTCTCAATCTTTTTCCACATAACAGTAATCTCATCGTAAGATATGGGTAATCAAAACCCTTCCATTGCTCTGCTGAGCCACATAGAATGCTCAATGCCTAGACCACCATAATATTTAATGGTTCCCCAGATAGGGGGAAACTCCGTCACCACTTCACGCCATTCTTTAGCCGCCTGTTAGTCAAGATCACCTCAAAATATGAGTGGTATATGTAAGTAAAACTCTTGTAAAGAACAGATCCTGTATGTTTCATATACTGTTAGTGCTTGTAGATAATGCTGACTAATGAGAAGTTGTATCGATGGGACACTTCTCGATGGTACCTTCTCAGGAAAAAATCCTTGCACTGAAGCATCATCCCACAATTGACAATCTTCATGGTCACACATTGGAATCCTGACTGGATTTTGGAATAGAGGAATCCTGAAAGAGAATCAAGATTAACCATTTTCAATAAGTTACACCGGGTGAGATTACATAAAAGAGATAAAAAAACATTTACAAACACGCACAATTAGTGTTTTTGTCTACCAAGTCAGAAAATGGAATTCAGGGTCCTAGTGTATAGATACGTCATCTCGTGAACCAACATTGGACTCCCCAAACTGAAAAGAACACTCAAATTACTTAACACTATTTCCACATAATATATATCAGAGTCGTATTTCTTTAGTACAACCAACACTTATAAAACCACTACGTCAAGACCCATCCCCAGGGACCCGTGCTGTGACTAGCCCTATCCTGCATCCCAAATTCCAGGTGCTGAAGACTAGCACTGAATGTGTGAACCTGCAACTGGGAGGCATTTTCTTGGATTCCTATATGCATCGACACACCCAACCAAGTCCAAACTTGCAAAAAGGGAAACACCATAACAATGAGAAACTGATTACAAGTACAAATGAATGTAAAGGGGCTGGGATACAATCCCAAATGAAAATATACAACTAAAACAGAAAACAGAACCTAAAATCATCACCAATGATCCTTCTATAAGGGAAGATACATCTCATTTCCATAGATCTCCACGTCAACCAGTCACCTATGAGTACTGCCTGGTCCTAACTCCATAAAGTCTTAGCCATGCTTTTCATCATTTGAACAAGACACAACATGTTTCAAGTGAATTATGTCCAAGGGTGAGTATAAAAATATCTAGTGGGGACCCCGGGACCCCAAATGGTCTCCCTAAAGTTGAAAAAGGAAAAACCACAAATCATGCCTTCAATTATAAAGCACAAAGTTGAGACAGCTCACACAAGGTATACAACTTAGAGATCAACAATAAATATGATTAGTATTAATGAATAACATTTTATTCCATTAATATGTTAAAAATATAATCCATGATGAAGTTGTTCCATTCTCGATCCACACAGATTTGTATGTCATTGATCCACGATTGGTCGTTCTAAGGCACGTCCTCGTTGGGTCAAGCACTATTGATCCACACTTGGTCACTAAAATGTTGATCCACATATGATCTCTATGATGTTGATTCACATAGGGTATCTATGATTCTAGTCGACATAGGGTCACTATGATGATAATCTACACATGGTCACTATAATTCTAATCAACACATGGTCTCTCTTTAATTGAAATCCAGCCATAGGTTTCCCCGCACTCATTACGCCTGAGTCCCATAGAATATTTTCCACAAGATATCTATCTTTACTATAATACAAAATATATCCAATAAGCAGTAACCCAATGAACTTCCATGTTGTAAGTGTCCAACGTTATAGACGACTCGTCAATCGGGCGCACGGTCTGTGAGTTATAAGCGTTTTACTACCAAGGGGCCAATTTGATTTTGGTTCGATCCATCTCGGTAGTACTCAAAAATTATCCAAAACATGGATGTATTTTATTAGAAGAACCATCATCATCTAAGGATTCCATCATTGCAGACTGTTCATCCAAAGGATGTCTTTTTTGAGAGATATGTCCTTTTAAGTAAAATTTGGTCGAAAAGGGTCTGGGTCCGGGCTGACCCGATCAGACCAACCCAACCTGACCCAATCCGAGTAAGACCAGGGTCCGACCCTACCCAGTCCAAACCAGTTGGACCAGGGACCGACCTGACTCGCATTGCCTAGGTGCGGCCTGCCTTAGCTTGGGGAAACCCACTGGGCCACATGGGGTCGGCTCCCCCTTCATAAGTAGACAATTTTCCATTCTATTTGTAACAGGTTCACCATGTGGTGTATCCCCCTATTAGTGGGAACCACAGGGTCTGGGACCCTCTACTCAGTGGATAGAAGCTGTAGCCTCCCTTCGCATCAACCCAATGACACAACCTCCCTATGTGGCTCGAAGCCACGACCTACCTCCGCGACCTCCCTCCGAAATGTTCGACAGTGCACCGCAATGCTGCCCGCCACATCACCTTCAGGCACCTCCTTCCTCTACGGTCAGAGGGAGAATTCTTCCACTATTTCTTACCGGTGCCAAACACTGGTGTCGTGCCGACGAGGCTTCTATGAGCTAACGGGTGAGCTCCAGTGTTTTGTTTTCCCTTCCAATTGTGCATATGGGTCTCCTGGGAAGTTTTCGTCACTACATGGTTCCCAGATTCAAGTTTACGTTGAGTTCAAACATCTCCCATGAATAACATGACAAATTAGAAAGCAGAGGAGGGTCTGGGCCTTGTTTAGTTGGCCTTTTCCCTATGAGTTAGCTGTTTAATAGGTGTGTGGTAATAAAATCCTCAAATGATAAATTAAAACACAATTCAATAAATACCTCATTATCCACCAACAGTTTTTATGAATCACATATTAAATCATTTTTAGTTAATCTACGTTCATCATGTTTTCCAAGAATGATATATTGAAACAAATTCACTTTATGTAAAACAAAAACCCCTACATGGAATTTGTTTTAAGTCACTACAAAAGAGGAAGGAGTGTCCACATCCAATGATTTTCTTCGGCTTTCTCCATAACCAATCATATACCCTAAAGAAACTTGCTCGATCACATTCTTTTTCAGAGCGAAAAGTCCCCAGTGCATCATCAGAGGTTTCTCTCTTGAGGGAAAAAACTAGTGGACAATCATTGTTTAAATAGACTTGAGGATATAACTAAGTTTCACAACATTGATTGAGTTTATTAATTAACCGCGTTTAGGAATCCATTAAAATAACCAATATTGAGGTTTAACAACCCATGGGTCAATTATTTGCATGACCTATTAACTTCACAGTCCTGAAATGTCACAAAACCATTACAAAAAAGAGAAAATAACTCATTGAGTAATTTTTTTTATTTTTTTGTATTGTCCAAAAATTAAATTTTTCTTCTAACCCTTGTTGATCGAAGTTATGTTTTACGTATTCGAATCATGGGGCTGTGAAATCAACGATGCCCTTATATTTTCAATCTGATCACTGGTTCTAAAGATAGAAATTTCTGCCCATACTTTTACAAAATGTATATCAAAATTTTTTAAAAAATGGTTAACAGTCACCCTGGACCCATGATGGTCGAGGATAGGATCTTCCGAAGGGGATAATTCTTTCACAAGATCAATGGTACTCTCTAATTTTCCATCCTAGTTACCATTTATGAGTTATAAAATAGAAAAAAATAATAATTTTTACTTAATTATATTATTTTTGGCCAAAAACTAACTTCCATTATTGGCCCACACCGGTCATAGTTAGGATCTTCTTAAGGAAAGCACACCCTCACGAGTTCAGAAGTTGTCTCAGATTTTTAATTTGATTCTCTTTTCTTGAGTTATAAGCAATTGAAAAATAAAATAAATTTATATAGTTATTTTATTTATACTTATACCATTTTCAGGTTTTCTCACCAGAGGCCTGCACTAACAAAACTTTTTTCATTGCTAGGGTAAACCCTCCATCCTGAACGCAATGGTTCCCTCAAATTTATAATCTGGCTGACTGATTAATAGTTATTAATATTTTTTAGGAAAACCACTCACACACACTACTTAATGCTTAATATTTTTCAATAGATCATTCTGGGCACTCCAGGTCTCAGAATCATGAGCCATCAATTTTCACAGTCTTGTAATAATTCCATATAATAAAAAAATATATGGAATTACCAAGACATTACATATTCATCATCAATAGTTCCAGGTACAAATGATCCTTATCCATCCACATTTTTTTGATGACTCTATGATCCATTCTACTGAGTGAATCAACCACCTTATTTTTCATTCCCCAGTGGTTGTGTATGGAAAAATTATAATCCTCAAGTAGTTTAATCCACCGACTTTGCCTCATGTTGAGTTCTTTCTATGTGAATTCTTATTTCAAGATCTTATGATTCAAATATATCTCGCATCATTCTCCATAAATATAATGTCTCCATATCGTCTGTGTAATGATTATATCTACCAACTCAAGATAATGAGTAGAATAGTTTTGTTCATGAATTTTTAACTACCTTGATGCATATTAAATAACCCTATCATTATGATTGAAGATACGACCGTGTCCTTTATTTGATGCATCACTACAGAACAGAAACCCATTATTCCCTGCTGGTAGTGTTAGGATAAGAGCATTCATTAAAATCCTATTGAATTATTTGAAAAAGACCTCAAATTATTTTATCCATAAAAACATAACCCCTTTATGTGTAATCTTGTTTATTGAGGTTTCTAAATAGGATAAGCATTTAAAAAAATGTCGATAATAAAATACTAATTTAATAAAACTACGTACCTATATTATATTCATTAGAGTAGTCCATTCATGCATTGCTTTTTTCTTCATAGGATAAGTTGATATTCCTCCCTTAAGGAAAATGTGGAAAAGATAGGAAACTGATTAAATCCAAAATTCAAACATGCTAAACTTCCCATATAATTCATTTCTTCTAAGAGTTATCATAATAGTATAAAAACAATTTTTATGATCCTTGTATATTTTAGAGTATACTAATATATCAACAATAAAATCCAATATAATTTCATTATGATATTCTTTTAAAACATCATTCATTATATCAATAACGATAGATGGTTTATTAGTCCATACAAAAGGCATTAATATAATCATGTAATTCACATAACTAATTAAAAAAGCCTTCATTGGAATATTTTTTTTCCACACGTGCAACTGATGATATCCAGATCAAATATATATCATCAAAAAATATTGGGCCCCATGAGTTTGATAATATAAATAATCCATTCCAGATAGGGAATACTTGTTCTTTATTGTTATAGCAATGATCTCCCTATAGTAAATAAACAACCTCATAGATCCATATTTCTTCTTAATGAAATGAACTAGGGCTCCCCATAGAGAAACACTAGGGGAAGAAATCCTTTATCACTCAATAACTCAATTTATATCTTCAGTTCCACTAATTCCACAATGGCCATTCTATAAATTGTTTTTGATACGATTTTTCAATCCAGAATGAATTCATTAGAAAAATAAATTTCCATCTCAATAGTATGTATATGAAAATACTTTAGAAACACATCAACATATTCCTGCACAATTGGCATGTCCTCTTTTTGAACATTAATTTCCCCACCAACAATTATTTCATTTCATTATTCTCTAATAATTAAATTATGTATAGTTATTGGGGTGGATCCATGTGAGAATCATATCTGGATGATTCTTCTCTAAAGATAAGAGATCCCACATCATCCTCAACAATTGTATCCACCTTCTTCTTGTAATAAATTTTCACATAATTGTTTGAAATCCAATCCATATTAAAGATTATATCAAATTCAATCATGTGTAAGATAATAAAATTAGAAAATGAAGAACTTTTATATGCCATAATGGGGACTACCTGACAAAACATTGTGGATATAATACTTCCCTTAGGTGTTTCAATAAAAAACTACATTACTAAATCAAATTAGAAATATCTTATTTTCTTGTTAAACTAGTAATATATGATAGAATTTGATGATCCACAATCAAATAAAGCATACACTATTTTTGAGGAAACATTTAAAATACCTTCGAGCACATCATTAGGAACATCGGTATCAAAAGTTGTGATCACATAAGTAGGTCCCTGCCCCCTTGGACATTTCTAAGCCACATTCACTTAATGATATAGAAAAAAATTATCATAGTTTACATTTACATAAATTTATAGCATTGAAAATTAATATATTCTTTCTTTCACTTTCAAACACCGACATGTTTGCTTTTCGGTCCACACTTGCAGCACACCCCTTTTCTATTCAAGATGGCACCAGGGTGTTTCATTCTACAATTATCATAGGGAGTAAAGTCAACTATTACCTTATTCCCCATTTTTGTATTTCCTTTCCTAGAGTTTTCCACAACCTTATTCTTCTGTTTATTTGCATTTAACAGTTAAAACATAGAGAAATTCATTTTCATCTTGACAGCACCTGACACAATATCTTCTTATGATGAGAATGTTTGGCAGTCAATTTCCTTCCAAAGGAATGGAATAAGTCCATCATGAAATTGATAAATATTTCTCCTTGTATTATACTTATATTCTATAACATGCTTTTATATCCTAGTTATGTTATCTTCTTACATTGAATCATTCTCATCTTCCTTTGGCCTAAAATTCAGAAACATTCTTTCTATAGATGATCATTGTTCATGAGGAAAGTATTTCCATAAGAAAAGTTCTTTAAATTCACCACATTACATATTTTATATCTATTCCTCCTCCTTTGTGTTTTTAATTATTGACCATCATTTCTCAGTATCTCTCGAAAGAAGATAAACCACCATAAAAACCTTCACTTTTTCGAAACTTCTCAAGGAGATAAATATCTTTTATATGGAACATATCAACTACTCTACTACAAATGGTATTATAGAATAATTAAATAATGTATGTTGTTGTTTATTAATGTGATATAACATAGACCCACCATTTGTGGATATTGATTTTTTATATGGGTATGGTTATTTTTCATAACCTGAGTATGTTTTCTTCATATAGTTATAGGTTTCCCCACACCAGTTGTAGCTCCAAAGCAAGAATCATTATATTACACAAGAGGGAAACCCCTACATGAGATTTTCATGTTTATGTGGTTTCCATTCCTTCCACTAGACACCATTTCTAAATAATATCATACACAAGATTTGGTTATCAATCATAATAATCAATATTAATATAGAAACACTACATACCATAAATTTAAATCCTATTCAAGGACAATCTCATAATCATAAACATGGTTTTTGGGGGAAAATATTACATTTAATTCCATTAAATGGAATTTAATGAAAATGTGAATTATCCTACGAATATCCCTGGGGGGTTTCAAAACAAGTCTGCAGTAAGGACCATTGTCATATACCAGTATAATCTGGGTCAATAATGAAACTCCTAGTAGGATTTTTCACTAATACATACATATTTTATAGAACCACATCCTCTTGTAGTATCCAGACCTAAATGTTTTTTCTAGAATGTTCTACATAATATTATCATTTCCAAAAAATCTATGATGTTATTTTATGTTTTTCCTCAAATAATATCTTATGGTTTTATTCCATAATCTAAGTTTTCTAAATCTAGTTTATGTGTTTTCTACTTAATTTTTTATGATACAAATTTTAAAGACCAGACTACAGATTCACAGATTTGGTGCCTTATTTTATTAGATTAAAATATAAAAAAAGAATGTGTATCCTAAAGGACTGAGTAGTTAAGTAACATTGGTATCAAGATACAAACATAGGTTAAAAATTGCAACATGAAATAAAATCCAACATAAATGTTATATCAGTTACATCCAAAACTCTATGCTTATCCCTATAGGTAATTATTAATAAACATCTTCATGTACTATGAAAATGAAACATAAGAAGGTGTAGGATTAGAGTATCAGTAAGGTTAAACAATACAGTGGATGATAAAATAAAAATCAATCATGGTGAATAATAGAAAACACATTCCTTTAAAAATAAACTAAAAAAATAATATGGATGTATTATGAGTTTATTACATATTTATATGATAAAACATAATCATGTGGATTATACTAGTCTACTAACAACATGTCATTGAATTTTTTTTGTTTCATAACATTGGAAAATTCATATTTAATACATTATAAAACATACCGTTAAGGCCTTGAACAAGATATCTAAAAATTATTAATCCCTTGGCCAAATCCATGTCTAAAATGGGCAAGGCCTCAAATATTTCCATATCTATTTGTCTCATGATTCCTACCGATGCATCTATGGATATATCGGGCCGCAACCATTACATAATAAGTCCAATGCATTCTTAATATGAGTTAGTATAAACATAAAAAATATATACATTAATGTTGAAACTAACATATGAATTGTAAATATCATTCCCCGAACAATAAACATAAACACTAACCATTTAGAGTAAAATGGTGAATGGTTTAAAGATATAATATCCATAATCAAAGTAATCATAAAACATTAAATTAAACATTGTATATGATATCATAATGATTATTCCCATTAATACATAACAATAAAAAAGTGTTTTGAAATTAATGAATATAATCTTATGAAATCATTGAGTAATTATTGAGATAAATACTCTTTTTCTTTGAACATAAGATTTATTATAGTTTTTTATAATACTAGAAGTTAAGTGATATGTTATTTTTATAATAAAATATATTATCTTAGGACAATAATTGTATCAAAAAATATATTATAGAGTGACCTTTTAAATAGGTAATATTTTTTGAAATTACCTTGAATCAGGATTGTGTTTTAGGGAGATTTTTTTGGAAGATCATTTTAAAACATATAACTACAAATAAATGAAGGTTTGATTCCAATTGGAAAAAATATATATAACATTAAAAAATAAATTATGAGGATTAATTATGAATGAATAATAATTTAATTGAGGTAAGTTTATATTAAAAGTAACCTGAATGAAATTGGAGGTTCGGGTAGAGAACTGTTACCTTAAGTCTGAAGGTGTTCCCCACTTGATCATAAAGACCTGAATATTAAAATTTAGTTTCAAAATATTTATGATTCTAGAACCTCATAATAATTTAATTCATTTTTTATAACCTTATTAGGTTCATTGATGTCGTTTTTATGGGATAAAAGTTCAATTTCATTGAATGATGGTGTTTTCTTCCATTGTTTTTATGATTAGTGTAATAATATTCATGTATGGATAATCCTGTACAATGAGAATTGTTATCCAGAATAGAAGTTGTATTTTATTAGTAAAACCCATAATAGTACATGGTTATAAATATTTTTGGTTATTTGGAGTGAATATTAATCATTATATAAAGAGTTAATTATAATTGATAGGGATAAATGGTAGTTTTTTTTCACAACAAACTCAAATCCATTTATAAATTAATATCATGTCTAAAAAGGATTAAAAACTATAAATAAGTTATAAAAAATATATTATATTCTATTTCGACCATTAATAAGGTTTCATGATCATAATTTAAGTCGATTATAGAAATTGAAAACCCTTCATCCTTGAATGTAATAAATTAACACATCACAAATGGTGTATTCATATATATTATAAAAGAAGGGGAATGGGTGATGGTGAAATATTTTCTCTTTATTATAAATAAATTATTTTACATATATGTTACTATATTCATCACAACATTTTTATGAATGGTGGTGAGGTAAAAAATTAATGAAAGTAACATGAAATAAAAGAAATGGAAAATGGAATTTACCTCATGATGTAATCTTCATTGAGAGCCTCTTTAGGGGAGATGTTTTGGTATTATTGTGAGACCACAGGCTAAAAGCTGTTGGGGATGATATTTGACAAAAATTTATACATGGAACATTTCTTGAGAGGAGAAAAGCGATGAGGGAGTGTGGGTGGTGTTATTGTGGATGAGAGGAGGGTTTTCCAGTTATTTTACTAATTAATTTATTATTTTTAAAAAGTCAACAAATAATATTGATTATTATGGCCGTGAATTGTTATATCTTAATGTCAACACAAACCACGTAGGATTAAATCATCAATTATTCTAGTAATAGGGAATTTAAATGATAATGTTTATATAGAGTAAATTAATATATTTTTCAATTCATAAAAATGTAGGTATTACAGAAAAATCCCAAAACTTATCCATAACGATTTTTCAACATATAAAATATATACATGAACTATATTTTCTGAAAATTATTTTCTAAATATTATTCATTTATTTTTTTAATAAAATCTTATTTTATTCCAAAAATAATAATTTTGAAACTATAATTTGTTTTATATCACCTTGAAAAATTAATCAAGATCGCATTATCTTATAACCTTATGACAATAAATTAATAATATGATTTAACATTAATAAGGGTCATATTACTATCAATATTACTATTCATAAAGTTATGTTAATATTTATCTAAAATTAATATTGTCTTATCAAACTCTAAATATCTTACTAAACACAACTGTGTTTGTCAGTTTTTCAAATGTGAAATCACAGATGAGGAAATATTTTGCTAACCGGATAGGTTAATAAAAAGTGATTTTTTTTAGAGACACAATGTTTCATTAATTAAATATTAAATTTATGTGAAAAATCATGGGGTGTTATCATGAATCCAACATATCAAGGTATTTTGGTGAAAAAAGAATGATCCAATCTAAAGAATATGTATGGTTATTTGATGATAATTTTTAAATAATTTGATCATAAATATCATTAAATTATTATTAAAAATTATGCTGTAATAACCTTAGTAAAATCTATATTATATGATTTTTTTAATAGAATTACCTACTACCATCATAAAATCCATCAAATAGGTAACGTAATAATTATTTGTGTAAAAAAAAGAGTACAACCTCATAAACCGATGACATTTAGTTTTCAATTATATCCATTCATGATTAGGTATAGTTAGTTATATAAAGTATAAATAAAATATTTACAACAAGATTATACATTGAATTTTATTTAATCATATATATTCATTTATTACTTTTCCTTCTATTAGGGATAAAATAATGCCCCTAAATTTTATGATGATATATTTCCCATCAAAGTGAGTTGAGATTTTTTATAGTAATTAATTACATAGATGTTAAAATGTATAATTTTGATGAATAAAAATGAAATAAATGATGTGTGTAATTTTTAATGACATATTTATATTTATTAAAATTTAATATAATGTTTTCATATTTACCTTTTCACTCACATAATGGATATAACATCATTAATGTACATGTGTACTATAGATTTTAGTAGGTGATGAGACTTTCTTTTCATTGACACAACAAAATGGATGATAAATAAATTAATATTTAAAAAAATAATATTTTATAATGATATTTCTCAAAAGATAACTTATTACATACCTCCTTCACATGATTACATTTAAAAATTGGAATCTTAACTTATATGTACATATGCCCTAACATATATATGATCATAACATACATAATTTCATAAAACCATCATCCATTATCAGTCCTAAAATTATAAAAGATGTATAAATATGTTAATTGGTTTGTTATTATTATTCTATATATGAAGAAAATATATAATAAAAACATTAACCAATAATTAATGACGATGGAAAAATGAGAAGACACAATATTTTACATTTGAAGCAATAAAAATATTGATAGATTATTAAATAATGGGTTGAAATATATTATTAAATGATAATATTATTAATTAAAAATCATAATATATTTTAATGTAAATTACATTTCTAAAAAAACTATATTTGATTTTAAATCATGTTCGAAAAAAGTAATAATGAGATAATTAATTTCATTCTTAATTTTCATTAAATGGTTTAATCTTATACCCCATTGATTATTCCCAGATAATATTATCTATGGAGTTTATTTTGAATTAAATATTTTTTTATCAACTTTTTATGGTTATTTAATATTTATATACATAATCTATCAATTTAATAAACATCACATTAATTTTAGGATAATTATTAGGGTTTATTTCACACTAACATTATAATATACATTGTTTATTCTTGAATTCCTGTTGTGTTAAATTATTTGACCATTTCTATAAAAAACCATTTTATTTTCATCTAGAATATTTATTAGTGGAATTATAGAAGAAAAGACCCATTTTCTTACTATTTAGTCCTTAAAATTATTTGGAAAATGTTTTAATGCAAATTTTGATTCATTTATTCTTTCGTTGGATAAAGTTTTCATTGAAAATCATGTTTTCAAAAAGTGTTTAAAAAAATGATTTAATCCTTTTGAAAATGACATTCTATATTCATTTTTATACAATTTTACATTTAATTGAATTTATAAAATGGCATCATAATATTTATTTTGGAAACATTCCCAATTTTATTTTATTGAAAAATAAAATAATATTTATTTTTTCCAGTAACAAATTCATATAATTTCATGATGTAAATGCCACTAATTTTTTTAAATATAAAATATAATTTCCAAAAAAATATTTTCAAGAGAAAATAATTTTAATTTTTTTTAATATAATTTGATAATAAAATTATTTTTAAAAGGAAAAAAATATTTTCCTAAAATATGTTTTCGAATATATTATAATTATAATTCAAATCATAAATTATTGCTGTCATTTATTATTTACCAAATGGTTATATTCTTGATTGATACTATCCATATTATTTATATATATGATTTATGATTGTTTTTAATATGGAAGGTATTATCATTTCCTTCATTGATACATTCTTTTAGTAATTAAATTTACGTAGAATGATCCAGAATTCTTTGATAAATAGTTATTAAATTTCTCCTATATATCCATATAATTAATCTTGGACGTTTTTATTTCATAAAATATATCTTATTTCAAAATATCTCATTTTAATTTTATTGGTATCTTATTTGTAAAAAAAAATTCTGAATATATATTCTTTCATAAATATTTATAATTAATTGAAATTGATATTTTTCATGATTAAACCGATTATTTAATATATGGTGATTAATTTTGGAGAATAAATAATGTGTGGGTTGTAGTTATAGATTGTCGTTCAATGAACCTCTATGAAACATTATATGAAATAAATTTTTATAATTTTATATTTGTGTTTATAACCATATATTTTATAATGTCATGATGATAGACCATGATGGAAGATGTGTCATGTACCTAAGACATTGATCAAAATAATTAAGTATTTCCAATGTTATTAATTCAATTATTATTACCCATGATATTTTTACAATGATATTGTCTATGAATTCATTTGTTTTTATCCTTAGTTATTAATTTTGATGTGTGTTTAGTTATCAACCATGCCATAATGTTTATTCCTTATATCAACATGATATCTTTGTTACTTAAATGTTCATTTTTTTCTTTAATTTTCCATCAAATTTTGATTATTCTTATTTATATATGATAACTTCCACTATGAATAACCATTTAAAATAATATTGTACAACCATTATTTTTTCAATTTTCATCATTCTGAGAATATTATTATGTTTCATATGAATGTATATACTGGATGTAATAATGTTTTTATGAAGAACATATTATGTGATTTGGATTTTCAAATGTAATATATTACTCATATAAATATATATCTGGACAAGATAAAAAATGTTTTCCATTGAGATGTTATTTATTTTATCTTATTCTAGTGTCTTAATTTCAGAAATTGGCTCCTTGTTACATGATATGGGTCGTTAGAGTTGGCATCAATGGATGTTTAATTGAATCCTTGGGGACTGTCATAAACAATATATACTGTTTATAATACTATGTTATAAATTATGGATGAATATATAATTACATAAAGATGTATTCTTATGTTAAATATTATATTAAATTTCAATTATATAAATCCATTTCTTGATACAATATTTAGATGTGGTTCTAGCATTGATTTATCTAGGTTTTAAAACTCTAAAAATGGCTCATTAGGGTTAACCATATATTCAATTGATGAATGAAAATGAGTCTTACAACATAGTTGGTCTGAACATAAATGGAAAATTTATTTAGATAATTTAAATTTTCATTATAATCCACTGTGAAATAATTTAATATAATGATATTTAGAAACGAAACATATTTATTATTATGAGATTCTATATGCCTAAAATTTTCAATTTTTGGAACGTTTTTAGTAGTTTTAGGATTATAAAATATTTATCTTAACGATATGATCTACTAAATTGCATATAAATGTTGGTAAAATTTTCCCATTGTTAGAAATGGGAACTACATCAATGCATATAATCCATAGAGTGAGAATTATCATCTCTATTATGGGATTCTACCAATATTTTGTGGGGAACTACTCTCCCAAACATTATTATCATAGGAGTACATAGTATCATGTGATAACATGATGAATAAATAATTTACTACATATAATAGATTATAAGGGAAGTAGTAGAAAAAGGGGATGATAGGGAAAACATATTATGTTAATAAATTAATAACTAATTTTACGACATTATATTATTTTTGAAAGAAACAACATGTTTCTTACATTAAACTAATTAGAGTTTTCTAATGGTGTTGATATAAAGGTCTCCACGCTCATGATATCAAGGGTAATAATAAATATATTTGTAAAATATTTCATCTATAAGTTGATGGGAAACTCATAAATTTAATTCCTTAGCCGTTAATGGAATATACCTCAAAATAAGCCAATTGATCACTGTAAAGATTATGTTATTACCACATATGAATTGGAATAACTAATTTTCGTATCTTTAGATTAAAATTTTTTAATGATATTATATTAATAAGAATTATGATATGTATTAGGATTATATTATAGTATGTTTTCATTAATATTTATAAAGTTTATGTTGAAAGCTCATTATGACCTAGAGAAATGATTACAATAGGTTTTTATAAATAATTACATGGGTACCACTGACTTGAATTATAAAATTCCACCCCATATCCTCTATTCTTCATGGCATAAATCCCTTTTGGATATTCCAATACCTTCGTAAATCACTTCTAAAATATATAATGTTATATGATAAATTTGATTTTTCAATGTTCTCCATTTTTTATTTCTTTTGGTTGAAATCAAAGGATGATACCTAAGGAAGATGTGATGTTATTTAATGATTATTTTTATTCTTTATCATCCACAACATACTTAAATTCTTAATAAAAATTTTTAGAATCCCCTAAAAATAAATAATACATAATCATGATTCATGTAAAGAATTCAAATTTAGTATATTTATAGGTTTATAGTTTTAGATAATTATACCATAACTGTTACCTAAAAACTCATATATTACAAAGGGGACACTTTTACTCACTATCCCTTATTTTCAAATGATAAAAATCATTGAAACATGATATATATTTTCATGATTGAAATATCCCTAACACTCATCTTTACTTCATAAATTATATTACCCATCCTTATACCATATGGAAAATTATCAAAATCATGGGATAAGCACCAAAATCTCAGTAATGGATATAAAATAGGAACAAAAAATCTTTTTGTCGATGAATATTTGAAAATAATGAAAACATTTTCCCACAATCTTAATATTCACCCATAAAAAATTCTTTTTTTAACATAACTAAGGAAATCATAATATTCTAGAAAAACTTATTATCTATAATAAATAAAAAATTTATCTTGTTTATTCCTTTACATACTATCATTGTTGCTTTCATAACTATATAGGGAGGAATCATTATGGTTACATTTGAAATTACCATCACTGTATATTTGGTAAATCTCTAAGGATAAAACATATCATTTAACTCTATCTCATTATCCATTGAAATTGAGGTGTATAATGTGATCAATTACCATTGGTTTATCATGGAACCACCCATATTCATAAACTAAACCAAAGTACCGTAAAATTTTCAAAACATATAAAACTAGCATAATGGAAAGATAACATGTCCATATTGTAGCCATAATATATTTTTCAAGGTATTGATATAATAAATCCATTATTTAAACCATTTTAAATACCTAATAACCTTTAAAGGTAATATGGTATTTTTTTAGAAATAATAGGGCTTGTATAGAAAGCCATATATTAAATAATAGTCATGATGGTTGAATATTCATTATCGTCATATATGATAAAAAATAATTCCTTTTTGTCATTTAGAATAATTATTTAGATTAAAAGATTATTTTTTATGTTCATGTTGGGAAAAAAATTATAATGGGTTGATTATACACATTATAAAAGAAGCTGGTGTATAATATCAAATTATGCTTTATTGAAAGGAGATTGAGATAAAGTCCCTTAACTCGAATCGAAATTGTCATATACATTATTTATATTCTTCAATAATAAAAATATGTCAATTTATAAAAGATTTATATCCTTATACATTTTTATTATTCTAATTATATCACTTATTTATAATTTTATAACAATTACATGATTTTTTATGCCCACATTGGACATTTTTGTCAAAATTTGGTACTTTAGTTCAAAAATGAACTCGGTATGATGTTAATTCTTATTTTGGTAATAAGTATATAATATCCACAATTATTTTATTAATTTAATGATATTTATTTTACATTAATGATAAATTTCAATCAAACTATTAATTAAGATTATGAAAAATGAATATTGTTATAATCGTGGAGACGATAGGCCATACACACACATGAGTACCATTTTCACTTTTCATTTATGATTATTGAAATAAGGTAATTATTATTTTGTCTATACATAATGGTAATTATGTTACAAATATAATATTAATCCTTTAAATATACTTATAGATATCATACAAGTGATGTAGTGCAGAAAAACGAATCACATCTCTTCGTAGAGGTGATAGTTCACACGTACAAACGAAAGATGTTATTGTATTTATGTGCATCGAAAGTAAGAAAATACATGATATATTATTGTATAATAATTATTAATATTCCATTAATATCACATATGATCTTTATTTCCATCATTATAATCAATTATTAAAGAATGTTATGGAAAACGTTATATATAAGTTCGTGATGGTTATTGTTAACATGTACGCATGAATGCTTAAATACTTTCCTATTTAACAGATGTCAATATGGATTTATGTGATCATATTTATCTAAAAATATCTCAGTATATTTAGGATATTTTATTTTTTATCTCATGATGTATGGATTATATTTAAAATAAGTGGAAGAAGAAATAAAAAAGACACTCTTTAATAAAAACATTACCTTTCCTTCAAAAGATCACATTTTGTTACACCTCAACACCTATAAGAAGGGTGTTCTACTTGATATAAGACCACAATAATGTAGGGATGGTATATATGAATGTTTTATAGTTGATATGGGCCAAGAAAAATGGTTATCTATGTTTACATAATAGAGATAAAGAGTGCGATTTATAAGAGAGTGGAGGGGAACTATTTGAATTATAAAAAGTATTGAATCAATTAAATATATTTCCCTCTTAAAATTTAGTCCAAAGTTGAATTAGTTAGAATATAAAATTATGATGGGTCTAAATTAATTCATAAACTAAAAATTAGATATTTTAGGGATATTTTGTAATCTATATATTAATGATATGACCATTTTAACACTTACAATTTTATTAGGTATTTTAAGATTTGAGAGTTAAAACAATTACAATAACATGTTAATCGACCAATGAATGAGTCCTTAATGATGTTTGGAGACATATAATACAATTTATATGTGGTTTTAATTTTTATAAAATTTAATTTAGATAATTAAATATTTTATATTTTAAAATATTAATTATGTCAATATTGACATTATTCATTACTTGACATTCAAAAAATAGATATATTAACATTATTCCTTCAAAAAACCATGTTTAACTAATAAATAACAAGCCTTTTTAATCCATAAAAATCCTGGAAGGTATCAAATATTTAAATAAATATTTATTTCCATATTATAAATAACATTTATTTGATTCTTCATTTAATTAATCAATTACTACATCATCATTGTGTCATAAATAAGTTCATTTTATTTATTGTATAAAAATTATAAATAAATTACCATGACATAGGTAATATTTTAATATTTAGATAGACTATTTATAGCCTAATATATCACTTATATTACACCATATTGAAATTTTTTTATTAATAAGTGACATTTTTTTGACATCATTATTTTTAAATTAATTTTTTTATTAATTTAATTATCACTTCCAAGTGGATTTAAAAGGCCAAAATTTCTTCCCATGTATTGTATTTATAGTAAATAACTCATAAAAAGATTATTAAATTTGTTATCATAGATTTAATATTAATATAATATTATTTTTTCCGTTAATTACCAGATTTACCTTTAACAGTGGTGAATAAAATACTAATGTTATTATTCAAAAAAATATATTTTTATCCTTGTAGACGAAAATTTTCATATTTATTAAAACCATGTATGTCAATTTTTGAAATTTAAATTTAGATATATGAGGAAAATTAATTAAAAAATACATCCCATGGATAGATTGAGGAAATAAGTTATTAAAGTAAAAACGTTCAAACGTTCACGATGTTTTTATATCCAATTTCAACATGAAATTGATTCCATGAACTGAATTGGTTTAAATGAAAAAAAGTATTGAATAATAATTTTAAAAAATGAGGAATTTTTCACTAATCATTATAAAATGTATATTCTATGAAAAATAAAAAAAATTAAACCAAATTATGTATTAATGTCTATTTTCAGAATAAGAAGTTTAATTTTTCATATAAATTTTATAAAACAATTAAAATTTTGATTTATAAATGGTTCACCATTAATAGGCGGCAAGTCTACCTTTGAAAAATAATAGTTCTTTTTAAGCTTAAAATAAGATTTATTCCTTTTTAAGATAGTATAATTAAACAGAATAAAGTAAAAAACATTTAAAAAACATTTGTAAAAATAATATAGTTAAATATATTTATTTCTTAAAATACAACATATAGTTTTAAAAGAAAATATAAAAGAAAATATTAAAAATATATTATTTTATTGGTATAAATCAATCTGGTGTGTAGATTAATATTTTGGAGAACCCCACTAATGCATAAAGGGTATACTATCAGACAATGAATATTATTAAATTTAAAATTAATATCTAATTCAATAATATTAAAATTTATGAATATCTATTATTATATAATTACATGGGATGTTATATCCATCCACCATTTTGTAATTATGACCTCGTATTTTTATTCACTTATCAAATAATTGAAGGTATTTCTCCATCCCTGAATTTTCAGATTCCCTTGATGCCACTTCAACCATATGGTTCATCCACAAAAAATTTACCTAATTAACACCTTATTCTATGACACATTATCTCTATGGCCACTAATTTGTAATGGAATATCCTCAAAAGAAATAATCACTTCCAACTGATCTAGTCTTGGACTCAAAAATAGAGAATGAACCTGCGTAATCATTCTTCACTTTGAAACCTTTAAAAAATGAGTACATAGAATAAAATTAGAGTTAAATACACTCAATGAGAAATGGATAAAATCATATCCAGGATTTTATCATTTTCATAGTACCATGGAATAAGATTCCACTTTTTATAAAATCTCATCACAATTTTCTATTGAGAAACATAGAGATATCTATTATCACTTACCATGAATGAAATATACTTCATTCGGTTACGTGAATTAATATTATGCCTACTTTATGATTTACTCATGTGTTTCTAAATAAAAGGAACATGTTTTTCGTATCTTCAATCAATTATGCTCCCATCAACATCATTTCTCCTCCATAATCCAAAAAATTGGACTTCTACATCTCTTTCCATATAATACCTCAAATAGATCCATCTATATACTAGAATGAAAATTGTTATTTTATGAAAACTCTAAAAAAAATTATGTTGATCCCATATTACATAGTATTCTATTGAAAAATAATCTATCATATCTGAAAAGTTCTGAATTATTTGTTCTAACTATATATCTGATTAAGGATGAAAAGTAGTGTAAAAATTTAATTCATTTCCTAATGAATTTTGACGTCATTTCCACAATTTAGAATTTTATCTAGGATCAAAATTATATAAAATAGATAGAGGAACTCTATGTGACCTTTATATCTCTTTAATATACAACTAAAAACATTTTCTAGAGTTAGTGTAACTCGAATTGGATGAAAATGATTTTATTTAATAATTCTACAAATAGTAACCCAAATATCAATGTTACCTTGAGAAGCCTTTGGTATTCACACAATGAAGTCCAAGGATATATTTTCCTATTTTCACTCTGGTACTGGAAATGGATGAAGTATCCCTTTTGGAAACTATCATTCTTATTTAACCTGCTAAAAAGTAAAACACTTCACACTAAGGTCAAAATTATATCTTCTAATTCCATCCCACTAGAAATACACCTGAAGGTATCTATACATCTATGTATAATGAGGATGAACTAAAAATAACAAACTATTAGGTTTAAATAAGAAGTCCTTTTTCAACCCTGAATCACAAGGCACACATAACCTCTGCCAAAATCTTAGAACATAATCGTTATCAATGTTAATTTCAGGAATGTTTCCCTTTTAAACAAATGCTAACTTCCTATACATTTCGTTGTCTTCCTTCAATGCTTTATTAATTCTATCTAGTAAAGGTGATTGCATTGAATAATTAAAAATAGTTTAATTTCATGAACTAAAAAATACACTCCAAAGTTTTTCAAATCATTAATCAAAGGGTCATTGTATAAATGTTTGTAAGTAAATATAGAATTACATTTATGTCTCAAATAAACAGTCACTTTGTTTTCCTATCCAGGATGGTAATGAATCATACAATTATTATCCTTGATGTCTTCCAACTATATTATCTATCTAATGTTCAATTATTTTTGAGTTTTTATATTCTTCAATATTTAATCGTCAGTATATATATCACATATTACTCCATAAAATAGATGAATCCACTTTTTTAGTAAAAAAGAAATAGAAGCTAATTCGAAATCATTCCCTGTGTTATTTGACTCATTATTTTTCAACATAAGTGAATCATCAGAAATTACCTAATCATTTTATATTGAAACAATCCAGGTTCATTAAACAATGAATCATTATAGCTAACAAATTCACCATTTCTAGAATTTATAGGAAAAAACAGAGCATTCACCAATCTTATTTTCATTTCCTTAAAACAATCATCACATTATTTTTTATAGATGAACATAGCACATTTTCTGGTGAACTTAGTTAGGTGGATAGATAATTAAGAAAAATAATCATAAAACCTCTAGTAATAACTTGATAAAACAAGAATAATACAAATTTCAGTTATATTTTGGTGTCTTTTCCATTCTCCAACATCATTCATTTTAATATAATCAAAAGATATTCCACCATTAAAAAGAATGTGACCTAAGAATGAAATTTGTTACAAATATAATTCAAACATTATGAATTTCACATATAGTTTATTTTCTGTTATGATTTTCCAAAAAACAGTTAGATAAAATTCATTCATCTATTTTCTCTTTAAAGAATAAAAAATTTAATCTTTAAACACTACCACAAAATTATATAAGAAACCATAGAATATTATATTGATAATATCCATTAATCAGGCAGGTAAATTAGTTAACCCAAATAGAATAACTAAAAATTCATAATGTACTTATATAGTATGAGATAAAGTTTTCAAAATTTCCACATCTATTACACTCAACTGATTATACCCCAACCTCATGACCTCCTTCAAAATATATTATTATCCTTATATATGATCTAATAAATAATTTATATGAGGAAAAAGATACTTTTTCTTAATATAGATGTTATGAAAATCCTTATAATCATTACAAGGCGTTATTGAAAGATATTTATTTTTAAAGAACACAATAGAAACACCCCATTTTGTTTTTCTAGGTCATATGAAATATTTATCTAATAACATTTGGAATTTCATCATCAACTCTAAAAGGCCAATTTGAGCTATTTTATAAGGGGATTTTAAATTTTATTTGATTAAAAAAATAGTCAATAGTAAATTCAGCTTCATTATCTTGTATAATACCATGCAACTCATCACAAAAATCATCATGATACACAATTACTAGTAGAGCATCATTAATATAAATAGTTCCATTGTTTTAAAAAATACATAAAAGGTAACATTTATTTCATTATTTAAATATTTTTTAAACATTATGATATGTTATCAATATGAAGTTTTTAATCCTATACCGAAACTGAAATCTTTTAAAAAAACAACTTCATCTCTACAGTCAGTCTTATCATGGTAAAAAGAAATCTGATCTTTACATAAAATAACATCAAACACAATTAGTGGTAAGACAAGAAGGTCAGTAGGAAAATTCATTCCACAAATAAGGGTAAGATGAGTATTATAAATTCTTTTTTTTAATAATTTCCCAAAGGGGTTTCTATTTTATGTTATGAATTTATTTCATAAGGTGGAAAATCCAATTTAACCAAACATTTCTATGAAATGAAAAAATGTGTTTTACTAAAATTATACAACAATTTGAAATAATCTGAATTAATAAATAAAATATACATGATACCACATCATTTGGTCACCCAACATCTACTAATGTAATTGTAAATGATTTCACCACGCATTTCTACTTATAGTCTGGGTGCTTTTCATTATTCAAATTCTTCATCAGAAATTCATTTTCATAGTGTACCATATAATTTTATTTACAAAATTTAACAGAAAATATATCAAATTTTTTATTACAATTACGATGACCATTTTTAGGGATGTTACGAGCCTTATTTCCCATTTTATAACATTAGAATCACAAAATAGTGATTTGAAGTCATTTTTTAGTGTATATGTTCCCAAATTTCTCAAAAGTCGTAAAATTAATGTTCATACCATTTTTTTGATGAATTATTCCTTTTTTTCTCATCAACCTTCTTTTCATCTAGTTTTCCATGAAAAATTATCATAGGAAAACACCATTTCCACATTATCGGTAAACCGAACAAGTTTTTTATAACTCATGATCTCACAAGAATCCAATGTCCTTTGATACTTTTTCTTTAATCATGAGTAAAAAATATTGATTTTAATATTATGATCTAGGATTAAATTTGAATATTATATTTCTAGTCAACTATGTTTTGATTTTTTATTAGCCATATAGTCTTTATCCTTCCTCAATTATAGGAATTGTTTTTCCTTCCAATGTCAAACCGCCTTAAAAATATATTTTGCAAGAAACATACTTTTAAATTAATCACAATCAAGAGAATTAATCTCCTCAATGTACCGGATATTCTTGACCATTGACCATCAATGATCAGCTTCACTATCAAAATGGTAAACATAAATACCAACCTATTTATTTTCTAAACACCCCCATTAAATAACAAATCTTTTCTAGGGCATTAATACACCCTTTAGCATGTATAGGGTTAGATGATCTAGTGAATTATGGGGGATGTCTTCTCATGAAATTAAACACTACCTACATATTCCTCTATGGTTGATCTAGCTTGATATAATTTATGGATACCACCACCAGTATTATCCTTATCAAATGTGAAATCGCTATGTAAAACTATTTAGTTATGATTCCAACCATATCAGGTTGCTGATTTGGAAGGATCTTTTCCCTATGGTTGTCGTCCTAGAAAAATCTTCTAGTTTTTTTATTTGGAAAAAAGTTTTAATAGACTTATCATATATGAATAAATATGGTAATCTTGAATTTCTATTTCATTTGAATTTTACCATAAACAAAATATAATTTATGGATATTCTATTAGCAATATTTAAGCCCGAATGTTATCTAAGCATACCACTAATACCAATTATAATGACTCAGTATCAATCGATACATAATATTTAGTTATGTAAATAATTTAAATTATAAATAATTGCATGTTTATAGTTTTAGATAATTATTAAATAACTATTACATAACAAAAAAATATGACAAAGTAGAAACTTCTACCCACTATCCATTTTTTCACAAGATAAAACTCTTGAAAAATGATTTCGTTTTTCATGGTAAAAATATCCATAATAGCCCACTTTAATTATCTATCACATCATTAGACTTAATTGATAAAATTTAAAAAACATTTTTTGAGAACAAATAGCTCTGTAAAGGATATAAAATAAGGAATGAAACCGTTAGTCTTTGAATATTTTTAACTCGTGAAAACATTTTTAAAAAATAATTCCTTTCAACCTCAAAAAAGAAGTTCATTATCATACCTCGTAAAATCATCAAATTTATGATAAACATCTATGAAATCATAAATCAATATGGTAACTTTTGGAATATATAATATATGTACATTGTATCATTGATAGCTATATAGATTGTAAACATCTTGGTTACATTTGGAATGCCCATCACAATATATTCCCTAAATTTCTTAGTAGAAACCATAATATTTAACAATTAATCATTACCCAATGCAATGGATATCTATAATGCACTCACCATACATTTATTTATCATAAAACATGATGTGTACATAATCAATGCCTAAGTAATGTGACATAATAATTACCCATATAACAAAAAATAAAGGAAAAAGAACACTTCTAATTTCCAATCACAAGATATAATTTCAATATATTGATATAATCAGTAAATATTAAAAAATCAATTTAAAAATATTGAAAAATGGAATATGGTATTTATTTTTCCTTTAAAAAATTACACCATGTAGAGAAAACCAAAAATCAAATAATGGTCACAGCGGCCAAAAATTTCTTGTCATCGTATACGTTAAAAACATTCATTTTTCTATTTAGTAAAATGATTTGTATAAAAATATTTCTTTTTTTGTCTTTTTTATGAAATTAAATTTCAAAGGGGTTGATTATACATTGTATGAAAAAAGTTTGTGTATAATATCAAATTATGTATTAATGAAATGAGATTGAGATGTAGTCTATTACCTCGAGTATGACTTCACATGTACGTTCTATATATATCTGAATAATAAAATGATATTAATTTATAATTTAATGTGAAATTTTTTCCACTTTATTATACCCATTATATTACCTATTTATAATTTTATGAAAATTACTTAATTATTTATGTTTTCATCAGACGTTTTGTAAAAATTTGGTACGTGAGTTAAACAATGAACTTGGTATGATGTAAATTGTACTTGTGGTCATATGTTCATCAACCCTATAATAATATTCATGATTTAATGATCACATTATTTCATTATTTATAATTGTTAATGATATCATTAATTATCCTTAGGAAAAATGAAAAATGTTTATATAATGGAGATTTTTTGTCCTATATATGCAAGAGTAACATTTTCAAATTTCATTGATCATTATAGAAATAAGATAAATAATATTTTACTTTTCCAGAATGATCATAAAATCATTAATATAATATTAATAATTTAAATATACTTATATATATCATAAAACTAATTTAGTGAATAAAAACAAATCACATCTCTTCATGTAGGATATAGCTCACATGTACTCACAAACGATGTTATCATTTTTATGTTCATGGAATGTATGAATGTAATTGATATATTATAATCTTGTAATGATTAAGATATTGTAAATATCACTTAAGAACATTAATTATATCATTATATCCTGTCATGATATATGGTTTTGTAATATAAATTATATCATTTCGTGGAGGTGATAGTTTACATGTACACATGAACGATTAATTACTTTCCAATTTGATAAATGTAGAGGTTTATTTAAGTGATGATATTTAAATAAAATCATATTAGTTTATTGAGTACACATCAGTTATTATCTCATCATGGTTGGAGGATATTTTATGTAAGTGGAAAAATAAATAAAATAAAAACACTTAAATAAAAATATTACATTTACTTTGGATGATAAAATTTATTAACACCATAACACCACTATGAAGGGTGTTATGCCTAAAAAATGATGCAAGAATGTGCAGAGAGAATCAATGAAGGGTTTTGGGGGATAATAACTGAACCAAATGGATTTCTATGTGTGAGGAATAGTGAAGAAAATTGCCTTTTGTTGGATATGGGAGGGGATCTGTTGGAATTAAAATATGTAATTAATAAATATAATTTAAATACAATATCACATTCCTGATTAAAAAAGCGTGTTATTATTACAAACATGATCAAATGATTGTTGTGTTTTTATGTCACATTTAAAAGTAAAATTGATTCAAATGACCTAAACTAGATTAACTATAGTATAATTTACCTAATTTATCTTAAAAAATATTTAAAAATATAGTCAACCCTTATAAATAAATAAGTCAATAAATCAAATTACAATTAAAAGCCATTGTTTTCACTATTTATCTATAATGATTTTTTTAAAAAAATATAAAAAAACACCCTATCATAATTATGATCTTTTTTACTTTAAAAATAATATTTATTTTGGAATAAAAAATAATAGTTAAAAAAATTATTTAAAATAAGCTATTAATTAAAATTTGTAAAATTTACATTATATATATAGGGTTTTGTGTAATTTTGGGATTTATCTTATCTTATGACTATAAAATTAATATTATGGATCTATATAATTTTTATTGGAAGTATAATATATAAATTTACTAAATTAATCAGATAATGTATTAAAATTTAATTTACATTGGAAAACATAACTAAATTGTTTTCATTAAATCTGGTATTGTTTTCCCTCTGAACTAGCATTGTATTTCAGGGTTTTAAAGCTATGAGAAAAAATTAAATTTCTTCTAAAATTAAAATATTGAAAATTATTGTGGTGTCACATTTTCCCAAACTTAAATAAATTGTTTCCAAGTAATTCAAACAATATCTCAGTAGTTAAGAGATTGATATTTTAAAATAATATATTTTTGAATAACCACATTGTATATATAGTAATTTAAACTAATTCTTTATATAATATAATGTAAAAAATTGATGTTCCCCAAAAAGATACGCATTAAAATATGGGAACATTAATGAAAAAAAAATATGGTATAAAAATATAAAAATAAATTTCAAATGAAGAATGATGGTGTAAATGTTCTGGAGATTATTTTTGGTCATAAATTCATAATCCATAGTTGTGGAAAATGGAATTGATATCAACCAAAATTAATATAGTATGAAGAAATATTTGTTTCAAAAGGATTTTCGAGGAAATATTTCATTATCTACGAATATAAGTAAATATATGTTTCCATTTTATACAGACAATAAAATTCCTTGGGATTCCTTAAACTATTACAAATTTCTTATTATTTGGTTAATTAATGAAAAATTATCTTATACCTTTTACAAAGAAAAATAAAAAAATTTCTTAAATGGTTAATATTTCTAAAATATTTTGATCCATCACATAAAGATTATGGTCACTGATTTTTCAAAATGGACATATCAAACAACAAGAAGAATCTATTAATCTTCATATTCCAAACATGTTAATAAGGTAAAAAATAGAATTAACATAATAATTTATTTGGAACATGCATTTTTTCCAATTCCTTAAGTAAAATAAATTTTATTTTATATAGTCCATAAATTCAAATGTTTTCTAAAATTGATCAATTGTAGCATAAACCCTATTGTAGACAAGACATTAATCATTTCTAAGATATTCAGTAATATCCAAATAACATTATCTAAATTAATTATTTATTTTTATGAAAATAGTAATCCCAACAATGGGAATATATTAAGTGTTATATTTTCCTCAAACAGATGATTTCCAATAGGCTAAACATACCACTAAATCACTTTTCATGGAACTATTTAACATGTAATCTTAAATCCTTAAACAAAAAGTAATACATTATAATAAATATATTTTTCACAGCATCATCATTTGAATACACTTACAAAATATTTCGTTGATCCAAATACACAATAATAGAAATCAATTCACTTCTTTTATATCAATAGCAAAAGTTGGCCTCCTCATGTTGGACACTTCTATAGTAGACACCCCCGATTCTTAGGTTATTATTTGGCATAGTTACCCAAAATATTATAATTATAAACAAGAATAAAATGATTTTACTGCTTCCCAAATAATAGTTTTTTTCTATTTACCATTTTATCCACTCACATAACAAACACCAAATCCATTAAAGCACTTACCATGGTTGTTATTTTCCATAGATATCACATTTTATAAAATCTATCTTTCCATTCATTCCATTGCCTTTTATTTTCTATTATATACTCTACTTCTATTTTATCTCTTCTAATCTATAAGACATGGATAGTTCTTTTTCGATCTTTATATCATATAAAAATTTTTCATCGTATGAATAAATGGATTCAGAAACCTATTCCCCTTGGAGAAATTTCATAAGTGCTTCAAAGAAGTAGTCAATGATGAACTCCATATTGCATATAAAATTTGGGGTATACCCCTCTAAACCAATAATGTTAGCTTCCAAATCATCATCACATTGTTCATAATTTTTCTTTAATCCATGGAACTTTCTCCCTATCTCAATTGGTATATTTTAAAGGAAATATTATTTAATAAAATATCATTAAAATATTTCATATCTATGATTTCTATTTCCTCTTCCTTTATAAAATTCTAAAACAATTACCAACATTTATCATATTCTCCATTGAGACAATACACTTCATGTGTATCCATTTCCTTTTAACCATATTCTAATTCAATGAATATCATAACAATAGACATAATAAATTTATTAAATACTATTGGATCAGTATTCCCACTGAAATATGGATGTCTCTGTCGCATTAAGGGATCAAAGAGTGGTGAATATCGATATAAAACATGTTCTTCCATTTAAAAATTATTATTTTTTATATCATTATTAAACATCCCTAATATATACATAACATTATATGTTCTAATACTACCTACATAAAATTTCTTAGTAGGGAATCCTCTAGATTATAATTGATTATTGATACACTTCATCATTCAGGGTACCATTTCAATCCAATGGTATAAACATGATTATATCATAATATTATGAACATTTTATAATTCATAATATTGAGTAACATATAACATTAATTTTAAAATTTTATGCATAGATAATCTGATAATCCTAAACCTGGGTTGCTGGATGATATTATTACAGTAAAATCTATCATATTGATTGGTAATGAAAATGGTAGTTATCCTAATAATTTACCCTTGGAGTGACAAAATATGAGTTTAGTAAGTCTTGTTATCATGTACTAGGTTATGATTGAGTTAAGACATGATCACCTTGTCATATTTGTTACCCATTTGAACATCTTTCCTATAACTATTTCCACTTGTAGTTTCCAGATATGGTGCATTGTAAGGAAGACCCACATAATCTCTTACATAAAACATTCTATGATATTCTTCCATAATTATCCTCAATTCCTTTCTTAGTGTTATGTACCATATTCAATTTTATAGGAATATAGTTTCTAAAAGTGCTGCTAAACATCCAATGATGTTAAATGTAGCACCCCGAGCCCAATATCCTGGATCTGGTGTCATGCTACCATTACATTGGTATAATTACATGGAATCATGTCTCTGAATATCAACTAGTTTATTAGTCTTGGAAAATCAGATACATACATGAGCATTGTATTACAAATAAATACACTAATTATAAGATATTTGTTTTTAATAAAATTATTCCATCTCATATATCCTTTCATATCATTTATAGTACACTACATTAAATCCTAAGGAAGGGTGTCAAAAGAAAATTTTCCAAAAATTCTCAATATAGGTAAAATATATCCAAAGGAATAATTAATCAATTAAAATAATCATTATGGTAAGGTAAATAACATTAATCTCATTACATGAAATCAATTAATTAAAATTAACTTCATATTTAATTTGTAATGGTAAATTATTAAAAAAAATTCATTTTATATAATTGAATAAACGAAAACAATTATAGAAATTTATGAAATTCAAACCAAATTCCATGTATAAGATAAATTAATATTAAAATGAATCCATTGATTTTATCACATGAAAATATAATGAAAATTAAATACTGATAAAAAATAACGTAAATTCATAATCATTGGATATTATATCTTAGGATCTTGAAAATATATACTATAAAGGCATTTTGGAATATTGTTTCAAATAACAATTACAAACATATATCCTTTTCCCAACTAATTTTTCTCATTATAAAATATTGATTAATTGAGGGTTTATATAAGGTTTTGGCCCCACCTACTACTACATGTTGAATGAATACATCAAATTAATTTGATGATCCAATTAATGACAAATATTCCTTATCCAATATTCATATTTAATAAAGAATATATATTTTACAAAATTTACACAAAAAACGAAATAACAAGAAAATAAACATTATGTTGAAAAATGATACACAACTGAGTAAATAAATATATCACTTAAAATTGATATGAATAATTAAGGGAAATTAAATTTATAATGATAGCATGAAATTGAATAATTAATGGTGGCTACAGAGAATCATGTTTTTGAATTTCAATTTTATTATTGGACAAATAAATTATAAACCATCCAAAAGATTAATAAGGTTGGTATCAATATAACATATATCAAGTGGTGTAGAAATAGTAGTTTTTTCCATTAATGAATGGAGATATTATAAAAATTTGTTTTTAATACCTTCTATTGGGAAATATTATTATAATTTTGAATATCATTTTTAAATTCATTTTCATTGGAAACCATTTTATAAAAAACTATTTTCATATGAAAAATGGTTCTCTGAATAAAGTGATTAGTGCTGTCAGGTTTTATTAAATACATTTTATTAAAAACTAGTTCAAAAGAGGGTGAAATAGTATTATCACATTGTTAGGGTCATGGAATACAATAGGATAGTAAAATAAATCAATTTATCAAAAATATGATATAATAATTATCTTTGATGCAAAATTCAATTTTAAACAAACACAAAGCGAATAATATGGTATGATAAATCCTTAAAAAGACTATGAAATTGATGTGAGAGTAAATATATAATTAAATTTTGTGTGTAAAATGTAAATACACTTCAAACATATAAACACAATAAAATATTGAAAATAAAATTGCACACATAATATTAGAATAATAATGAGAATAAGCATTAAATTTTAATCAAAGAAATAAATTTTTTATGGCCTTATTTTCTACCTAGTTAAACACAATTCATATCCCCTTACATGATGTAATTTATTTTGAAACTCAATTTAACATTATTAAAGATTGAATCATGATATTATGTGTCAAATTTATAGTATATACACATTATGAAAACATTTAGGAAAAAAATAATACATATGTCCCAAATAACGGCAGTTGAAACAATATCTCATCCTATTTGATTTCATTTGAATTTTAATCCCCATGAAATAATTATTTGAAATTAAAATCTAAATTCAATAAATATTATAATATTTATGATATAAAATCCAATATGTGAACTATATACAACAGAAAAAATAAATATTTTGTAAAACAGGTGTATACCGCACGAGAAGGAATGTTATACAAGAATCTCTTACCTTCTGTTTCCTCTGAGGTGAAGATATGTTAACCACATCTGTAATGGTTTCAAGAAAGTCAATAAATTATTTCGGACCAAAATTCATAATCATAATATCATATATTATCTTCTTAAATATCATTTTTCCCCAATTGTTAATAATTTTTCATTACTTCCTCTATTTTAGGTGTTAATTATCAAATTTTTCAGCATGATTTGACTTGTATCATGTTTTTTAAATTAATTTGATCATTTTTTAATCACCTAAAAATTTATTCAGTTATTTAAATATCATATAAATTTATATTATTTTTTTAGAATAAACCATAAATTTTGTACATGGGAAATGAAATGTTTTATTCATGGGGACGGTATGCCATATGTAGGAATGAACTCTACATCAATTACATTGGTGTATGTAAAATAATTAAAACTAAATGATATATATTTCACATATTTTTAATAAATAAATTCTACATACATTTCATGTACTTTTTGAATGATTCATGTCACTTTGAGGAAGTGGTAGTCCACATTTCAACAAAAAATGTTATCATATTTAAATAAAATGGAATGAATGATTGTATGTGTTATATATAAATTATATAAGTATATTTATCAAATAAATATAATACATATTGTATAAAAATATAATTTCTATCACTATTTTCCACCATTATTGGTGATATATTGGAAAAGAACATCATCATTTCGAGATATGGTAATTCAGTGTACATTAACTATAAGATCATTACTGATTTGATAGATTTGAGTAAATGTATAGTTATAACCCGAAAAAATAAGAGAAAACATTATATTGAGGACATTTATGTTTTTATATAATCATTACATAAAATAAATTTTATGGATGGTGAAGTAAATGAATGAAAGGTGATGGTTGAAGAACATTAGATCTTATTATGGTAACATTTTTTTGTTTAAACTAAAATACTTTTTCAGATTACCTTCTATGCAAAATTAGGATTCACTAATAAGGTTAGGGATGTTGGGATCTTATTTCGTCATTATTTATGGTGATACAAATATATTTATATTTTTGATTAAGAGGGAGGGGTGAATGCCTTTTATTGGGGATGAGGAGTGTATTCTAATTATATTTTAAAAATTTATTCTCACCATCAATTATCAAATGTCCAATGGATCCAATAATTTACCAAATTATATAAAATATTTTATTAGGTATAAATATTTCCTTAAAATATATTTTATACAAGTTTCATGGTCAATTTATCTATTTTTATTAATGATTAGTCCCTTGTAATGCTAATTTTTATCTTATTCAATGTAATTAATTTCAATATATTTTCCTAATATATTTGGAAAAAAACTGATTTTACATTGTTAGACATTATAAATTGTGATAATTTAAAATATGGAATAAATTATACAAAAATAATATAAAATAATGGGTTTAAATTAATGTAAATTTAATCTCACGTATGGGATGACAATACATGTTTTTAAGGTAAAAACAGATCAAAATATAGCTATGTTTTTATGTCCCACTTCACAGCGGAAATGATTACAATAAACATATTTGGATTAATGGAAAAAATTTATATAATGTAACATCAACACTTGTTAATATTGTAGTTATATGTTATATATAAATTATAGGAAAAAGTAGTTTTGATTTAAAATAATATATTTTTAACTATTCGTTAAAAAATGAAATATTTCAAAGGAATTACAAAAATCCACCCTATACTAAATTAGAAGATTATTTTTTATAAAATTAGTTTATTTATACATATATAATTTTTTAAATTTTCCTAAATTTGTTTTAAAATCGATTCTCCATTAAAGGGCAGTAGAATTACCATTAGAAAAACATATTTTTTTATGCGTAATATTGGGGTTTCACTTATTTTATGACTATAAAATATATTGGATAAATGTTAAAGCATTTTATTTTTAATATAATATATAGATTTTCAGAATATAAATTTAACAAAAACATTTAAAAATAATTGAATATGAAAAATGTGATAGAATAATATCTTTTTTAAATCGGGTATTGTATTCACTACAAACTGATTTAGTATTGCATGTTTTGCATGTTATTGAAAAAAATTAAACTTATTGTAATAGAAAGACAAAGTAATTTATTGGGGGTGTTATAGTTTTTATTTTATGATACATAATTATATTTATGCATTTTTATAGTTATTTAAATTTATCTTTATTTATCCCAACTCACAAAAAATATATCCCTATAATAAAATTTCATAGATATAGATCTCATGTGAATAACACTTCATCAAATATTAGAATCTACATAAACAAAACATGACAATAATTCCATTAAATCACATTTTATCCTAAAATATGTTATTTAATTATATATCTATGAACTATTTTTCCGTTTATGACATATGATTATTTTAGGGAAAAATTATAATAGGGACATTAAGTTAAAATATAAACATTATATATCCTTGATGATATTATATATATAAAAATAGTATTACCTTCTTAAGATACTTATTATCGACTAATTCCTTATCAATCGTTATAAATCACAATTTAGAAGGAAATTGGATTTGAAAATAACATTGAGTCTTCCATCCCAACCATCATTATAATGTACATAACATATATCACCTAAGAGAGGAAAATATATTTATTCAGTAACAAGATTTTAAATCGAATATTTTAAATAATTTTTCACAATATGAAAATTTCAAAAAAATAAATCATATCCAATAAAATTATCCCATGAAACATAATGATTCCGATAATTTATTTTAGTTTAAAGATAAATAATAAAAAAGGGGATGATATTCATTTTCATTTGTTTATAGTTTACAATCACCTATTTGAATCTTGTAGTAAAACCTCCTAAAAAATGTTTCAAATTTTGAAAACCAAGATCTCATATCTTTATTTAACACATAATATTATTTCATTAACATTTGAAAATAACATCCATCTTTCGAAACATTATGTCACATGGTTTTTCGATATATACAACTTTATTGATCTCTCCATTATAAAAAATTCACTTGACATTCATCATAAATTTTTTTCATTGTTATTCCACAATAGAAAGAATAATTTAGATTGATTCTAATATTTCTCTTTAGAAATAAATGGAGTATAATCAATGAATTGAAATTAAAAGTAATCCTTAAAAAATAATTCCATGTTTGTTATAACATCACCGTCCTCAGTGAAACTATTTTAGGACACTTACATTACAACAATAAAATTTTTATTACAAGGCCTCATTTCATGTTCTCAATAATTATCCTTATGAATATAATCCATATCTTAATTTAAATAATCAATGAAGTCTTTTTCACCAAAACCTTATTGGATTCTTTGGGAAGAAATGTTTAATATAAGGATTTATGTGGAACTATTATTTTTTGTTCTCTTATTTTGATCACGTTTCCATGGAACACCTAGGATGTATTGAACTTGCACATGATTTATCAGCATAAGATGAGATGTGTGAAGATATTACTAAAAAAATTTGATACATGAATTATAATCATCATCTCATTTTGTTTCAACGTTGATATTATATTTAATAACTTTTTCACATTTTTCAACCACGAACAGATCATCTTACATTTCATCAAAATATATAACTATCTAAAAACCATTCTTATTTCACTGTTCTAGAACATTAAAAATATTCGAGTAAATTATATTTCCTATTTCATTTATGTAAGATGTATATATACAACCACTAATTTGGATGTCAACAAATATCCCATAAACTACCCACAAATTAAACCTCCAATGATGTATACCTGTGACCTATATAATAAAAAGGATCTCAAATATCATTGGATTTTTGAAGCTATATCTCTAAATGTAATAAAATGCATACGGATTCACATAAATTTTTGTACAATATAAACATTTATTATGAGAATTTTGGGATTCACCAATATCCTACCTCTAAAAATATCATTATGTGTCCTATTGGATCAACATTGTTCATTCCATATCCCCAAAACATTTATTTCCTCATTCAAAATGTTGCTTTTTATAGGTATCATGCACTATAATCATGATTAATTATATCTTTTTCATGATAATAAATACCCCTTAACATTTATATTCAACAATATTGAAATTTTGAATGTTCTTCACCGAATATCATTATTCATTTTCTATACTTCTACTAAAACAAATAAAAATTATATATCAAATGATTAATGTTTATAAAAATCATAATTTTTACACATAGTGTGAGAAAATTACAAAATAATAAAACTAAATTATTTAACTCCATGAAGTGATTGATTTCTCATTATACAAAAATAATCAAAGAGAATCATCTATAAGGGGTGTGTTGAAGATATAAAAACTATCTTATGAAAAAATTTTGTAATCATTCCATCCTAGTAAATGGAACATACAAAATATCATCATCATGATCAGTCATTAGTGTCATGAATAAATATAATCTCTTTTAGATATTTCATATTACTATAAAACATATTTCACATCCTATTTTAATATAAATAATTTTTCAACTGATAATTAAATATTAATAACATTTTACATTAACATTATGAGATTTTTTTGTTTATTAGAATCTTGTTATGATTTTCCAATCATATAACTTATTAAAAAAATCATATTCTATAAAAATAACTTCATTAACATCATCACTAGGTTATGAAACATTTAACATCTTATATTCAAATTTATCAACCAACAATAATATTTTGGATTTCATCCTTTTATACATGGTGTTAAAAGATCCAACACATTTGATTCTGAGTTACTGATCATTTCCAAAAGTAACGTATCCTTCTTTAAAATCATTATCATTCTTTAATAACATCAAATATCATATCAAATTTGAATAACATAATCTACCAAAAATCCATTGTCATTATCCTTTTATAGCATTCAGAGTTGTTTTAACAATAGTGGATATTTATTTCATCTCACTTAACATTTGATATTTCAAGAACATAATTTTTTATTTTAATATCAATTTTAGACACATTTTTATTGGATTTAAATGTTTTTCACATATTTAAAGTGTATTCTCTAGGAGTTAGAATATTCCTACAATAATTAAACTAACTTATAATTCATCCTTATTTTTATTGGTTGAATTACCCTATATCCATTAGCCTAGATCTAGTATGAATTGCTGTAATTTTTATGATATCCCCAAAAAATATTCATTTTAGGGTGAAATACCCAACAACACAAATAATATCAATAAGGGTAACATTTTCCTTCGTAATATTAATTGTTTATAAATGTGTGTCTATTATCATTAGTATCCTAAACATACTCATTCAATCATTTCTAATACCCACTTTTTTTAATATTATGATATTATCTTCTATATATTACAATTCCTTTCATCCTTAACTGAATCACGAACAACAAGATAATTATGTTTGAGAATCAAAATTTAAAAAAATTAGGATTTCAAATTTGTTTTTAGAAACACATATTGTTTACTTATCAAATATTTCAAATTAATTTTAACCTCATTTTATCATCAATTGATGCAAAATTTTGTCGAATCATTTTTGAGATACAATTTCTAATTATTATAAAAATTCTATAACTAATTTCTAGAATCATTTCATTTCGAGTTCCATATTATGAATTTTTTTGACTAGCTCTAAATTATTGTATTTCATATTCAATACATAATTGTGCTCAGAACTAAGTATTAGTTTCAATAAGAAACAATAAGAAAATTTAACCACATTTACAAACATTTATTATCTTAGATGAAAAGATTTTTTATTTTTTACTATACACTTTTGTTTCATATAATTAATATTCACTCATTAAACTCTAACAATCATATAAATATATATTTCAAACACACTATTAATGATAAACTCCATTTATGAATCATATTCCATAGAGATAATTTTATTTACTGGTAAATGTTTCTTTAATCACTTTTTCTATAATACATTTTTTAAATGAATCAACATTGTTATTTTTCACTTCTTCTTTACTGTTATCATATTCATCATAATTAGGAAAATGGTTATCCTTTTTGATATTTTGAAATATTTATCCTTGTCCTTGGAAAATGATTTATATTCTTTTACATTATTCTTAATGTATCATTAGGAAATTGTCGCATCTTCCTACCTTTCGTTATCTTATATTTATCAATGAATTTTTTTTGTGAAATGTGAAGTAAATCTACTATCAAAGTAATATGGTAGGTTTTTCCTTTTATATATTTTTATTGTTCTTTATTATTATTTTAGAACAGAAATATATAAATCATTTAATTTTTTTACTAATATCTTATTTTTGATTAGAGTAATTAACTTCTTACTAATCAATGACTTTATTATATTTCTATTCATTTAATATACGAAAGATATTTCATTACCATACTTCTAGTTTCTCTTAGTTACCTGTTATATTCTAATTTTTATGTTACGAGGGTTATATTTTGACAATAAATCATTAGTTTTTAGTTAATTTATCTTCCAATGGTGATATTGTAACATCAATTTTTTCAATCATATTAAATAATATCTTCTCAATAAATTATGAATCATCCATATTCTAACGAGTGTATATAAAAATTTTATTCATCCTTGTATTGAAATATAAAATAGTTCTATAATAACCCATATTATAAAATTATTTCCCAAATATAACAACCATAATGTTTCACTCTTAAACCGGAAATATTTTAAAATGAATAATGATTAAATTACACCAATACATTCTCTATGAGTGAATGAGTTCAGTTTCAATGGATTCTAGACAAACAATCATCTAATATCATTAATTATAATCTACTTTAACTATGATATTAAATGACTTTAGTATTCTTCAAATTCATATCCTATAATAAAACAATATTAATTTCATCTAGAAAAGAAAAAATGGATGAAATATAATTCTTAATAAGGAAAAACATGGTTGATATCAAAATATGATCTTATGAAATCATAAGATAAGAAAAACAGTATGAGATTGAAACAAAATTGATAAATACATTATGTAGTCAGTCATGAGTCAAAAAATTAATCAATTTATTTCTTAAGATATGAATCATAATGCAATCAATGAACATGATCCATGAGAGTACAAATTTTAATTAAAAAAATGCAATTTTGGATTGAAAAATAATATTATAAATTTGAGACTATATTTATATCTAAATGAGTTAACTCATTATGATAAGGACATGAAATTTTTACCTTGAATTAATATTTGGAAATGAATTCAGGTCCTTTTATATCCTTACAGTAATCAAAATAGTTCCACCAACAACCTTATTTGAATTAATTCATGGACCTTGCATAAACTTTTGATCCTTTAATGTGTTCCACACATAAAATAATTAATAATTGATTTATCCATCCTTATATAATGCATTGGGTATCTATAATGGGGTCCCTAGTAACCAATTTATAATATAACCACACTTCCTCAGTTCATAATGCTAGCACCCAAACATGATTTATAATGCAATCACCCTTCCTTTTAAAAAAATATCCACCAAGACTTATTTAAAACCATGCATATTTGTTCCATAATATCATAAATAAATTTATATATCATCACATTGTAACACGAGTATAGAAAATGAGTTTCTAAAAAACTTATTTATTTAATCATAGAATAACCCATGAAAATATGAATGATTTATAAAAATAAAAATAATAAAAATATTATCAATAAATAAGGAATAATATGAATTGTATATTGGATCATATCACCAGTCATTATCGTGTGAGACTAAATACATTATCATCAATTAAAATTAAAATCAAGGTTTATTGGAAATTTTCGTGGAGGAAATCTCCATTTCATAAGGAGAATGACATTTAAAATAAATATATTTACAAAATATTTTGAAATGAATTTTCATTAAAAGGATACATGAAAACATGTATCGAATCTTGAGAGAATATTGTGATCATGGTATTTGAAAATACCATACATTTCATACATGATAAAATAAAAAATCTCTTAAAATTTTTGGTAAAAGTTAAAAATTACATCAAAATGAAAATGAATGAAAAATTCATATTTAAAATTTTTAAAAAGTTAAATAACGGTAAACACTACCATTAACCCATCATAAGTTAATATAAAAACATTATCTTAAAATTTTTAGAAACATGTATATGAAATAGAAACAAATGTTTAACCAATGATCGAAATAATGTCTATTAATTTCCTTACAGAACTATGTTGTTTTATTTGTTTTTTAAATAGGGGAGAACGGAAGTAAAATATTTTATTTCTAGGAATAACAATATGATAAAAACTTTCTTGAGTTTTTTTAAGAGTTAAATCAAAATATATCTTTATTAGTTTGTTAATAATAAATAATACTGATATAAATTGAGATTGTAAAATAAAACCCATACCACTTTGGTATCCTTTGAGTAAAAACCCATATTCATGAGATATCTTAAAATGGATATCTATATAACACAAACTTTTATTATAATAATAATGAAATCAATTCATGGGACTTATATAAAATGTGAAAGTTACAATTTGTGGTTATGGAATGTGTCCCAATGAGATAAATGTGAGATAAATATACCTTATATCGAGTCCTAAATTTCTTCAGAAACACTCAATCCACCTATATAATAATTTAAATTTATTATTATTTACTATATGGGTTAAGAAAATTTTTAATATATCCTATATAATCCATTTATAATATTTAATCAACCACTTATAAATAACTTATTATCGAAATCATTAATTTTTATTATTAGATATTTTTTATTCAAGAGTTTTTTAGAATTTTTGGTCATTTTACTAATTTTCCATCATTCTATAGTATTAAATTATTTTATCAGGATATAAATACCATATATATTAAAAATATTACTAGTTAGATTTATTCATATAATTTATATATAGAATCTTGATATTTATTATTCATGTATAAGGTAGGTTGTATGTATAGATGAATACCATATCCATTTATTGATAGATAAAACCAAGGTGTAAGAACCCAGACCATATTTTCAGGTATGTTTTTCAATTTTCTAGAGTTTATGAGAAAAAAGGCGTTTTTTGGAAAAATTTGAAGTACACACCATGTAATATATGAGTACACGCGATGTATTTCGTTGCATCGTGAGGCCGTTTGATGACCGTGTAAGGGACACACACATAGTCCTATGGGGTGATGTGGAGGCTGCCTAAAGAGGAGTACGGAAACAGTAATTACATGCCGAGTACTCCAAAAGTACATGCCGTGTATTTTGTTTTTTATTAAATGCACTGGGGTTGCGTATGATGGACAGAACACCCACCTTTTATCATTGGTTTGACTGAGACCGAGGGCACGACTGCAGATCTTCTCTGAGCCCTCGAGCCTCCATCTATTCTCTGAATTGATCGCAGTCGATTGCATTAGAACTGCATCGGTAAGCTCTCCCTTCATCAAGAGCATCATTTTCCAATTCCTCATTTTTTCATGTTATTGTGGGTTGAATGTTTTCTTCATTTTCATAGATCTATGATGTTATAATGAGATTCAAGCCTCTTGGTTCAAGTCAGTTGATCACTTAACCTCAAGTAGGTGGATTGTGCCTTACCGTTGAAATTCCTTTAATAATATGTTCAAATTACCCCAATACCCTTGAATGGGGTATTGTGTGTTTACCGTTTTACCCCTATGGTATGCCTTCCATGCTAGTATTCCCGTGTATGGGATTTTTGAACATGAATATGGTTGAACTGTTAAGCTTTGGAGGATCTACCCATGCATGTTCTGTTTATGCACATTTGTTCTTGTTTTGGCTTTGTTACTTTGTCTGTTTCATGCCTGTACTAGTAGGATGCAGAAATGTTTTTCTAACATGCTTGGCATGCTTTAGGTCAATTTAACCATGTAGTTCATTAATTATAAATTATTCATATTTTATTTCTATGCTGTTATCCTACACAGGGTCGTGACAAATGGGTGTAGTAGACTATAAGGGGATAGACCGAGTGAGCTTCCTCAGAGAGTCTTTGAGCTTCAGTCTATACAGGGATTGACTGAGTGAGCATCCAAAGAGTGCCTATAATTACTTTGGCCTATAATGGGATAGACCGTGAGAGCTTCCTTTGAGAGTCTTTGTCTATTTTAGACTATACAGGGATAGACCGTGTGAGCTTCCTTTGAGAGTCTATCTTCTTTTGGTTTGAATCATCTGATTACCATAGGTTGTAGGAGGGAGTGATTGTGTCAGCTTCCTCATAGAGTCTATTAAAATAATTTCTATAAAGGTAATTTGACCAAGCATGATTCCATAGAGAGTCCTTGACCTTGGGGCTATAAGAGGAATTGATTGTATGAGCTTCCTTAGAGAGTTCCTGACTACACTAGAATATAAGCGGAGTTGACGGCGTTTGCTTCATCACAGAGCCTTCGTAATTATATATAAACAAACCAGAGAAGTTAGGATGAGTTCACTTCCTAGAGGGATGTTGGTTTTTACTAGGTAGGACCAGAGGGTTACCTGTTGTTCTATGCTGCTTGTTAGCTGATGCTTCACTCTGGAACTGTGGATTATTTACTGTTCAACATGTTCCTGTTTATTGTATTCTGTACTTTTTCCTTCCATATATTCACTGAATGTTAGGAACATAACTTTTGGTGGTTTCCTACTTAGATATAGTCTCACAACCTGTTTGGTTCATGCTTTTGGGCACAAACAGACTATATTGTTGCAGGTATAGGCAAAGGAAATCACCCTTCAACATCAGGTACATGACTGATCTTCATCTTGAGTGCATGGGACCAGGCTTCAGCTAGCGATGTTAAGGATCTATTTATTTTTAATTTTACTTGTTTTTAGTAATGTTGTATTTCGAGCATTGTGAATTGTTTGTATATGTTTCTATATTTATGTATCATGTATCATATATATATGTGCTTCTGCTATTTATCATATTTACTCTTCCGTTTTTCACTTGTGTTTGGATTGTGTACTTATTCAAATAAATGTTATTGTTTACTGTTTTTCTCTTCTGAGGTGTACTCTTCCAATGAAGGAATATGTTTCCCACAATCACACCCATGTCCCTCACTACTAGTTGAAAGCCTCTGGAATTTGGGGAAATGTGCTTGAGGTTATGTGACCAACCAGGTATAGGGTGCCTTTGGGTGGCTTCTGGATCTAGGGCTTTACAAAGTGGTATCAAATGAATTCTTTTCACATTAATTAATGTTTGGAGCCTATATCTACCGATAAGATGGAATTAGTACTTGGTAATAAGTTCTGCCCAGGAGTAGCTAACCTATGTACAGAGAAAAAGCCATACTACCTCGTTTAATGCAATTTTATTGGTTTTGAATTTTACAGTTCATATGAATTCAATGTTTGGTGATTCACATGATTTTTGTTGTTACTATTGTTGTTATTGCGGTTCTATTTCTATCTCAACTTGATGATATGAGGCTATGTCATCTAATGAATCATATAGGCACTTGTTATAAATCACATGCCATGCATTATTGAAATTCCATCTAGGAATCATTATCAATTTAATGTTATTATGATATATTTTGTGTAGATTATACATGTTGTCGTGGTAGATTCATTGATAGAATCTCTTCTGATTGATAGAGAATATGCTTGTGTTGTACTTCTCTTAGAAGGACGCCAAAATTTGGTTCTTTACGTGTTATGGGCCCTCATGGACCAAGAATTTGGTGGATCATTACCGGGTTTCCTTATTATAACTTCTATACAATTTCAAGCATTGATTTGCGGAAAGTATTGGCCCTCACATATCGTAATTTAGCACATTTACGTTTTTTGGTGTTTTATGGGATCTAGAGTAGTTTCTAAAGCTACTGCCTGAAAAAACCCAGAACACACGGTGTTTAATTTATTAATACATGTCGTGTAGTTTTTAACCGTGTCACTAACTATGGGGGCAGAGACACGGGGTTGTGAAAAATCATTCAGGAACAAGCCGTGTATGGTATGTACATGCCCTGTTGTAGTTATCAGTTGTCTAACCATGTGACTAATGACATAGATGGATAAAACATTGACTTTACACGTCGTGTCCTGTTTTCACGTGTCATGCCGTGTAACGTAAGTACCCATGTCATGTCACAAACAACACGGGTAGGGGAAATCCTTCAAGTACACATCGTGTCAGCATATATCACAACTCGTAGTGTATACCGTGTAGTTAATCGTGTAACTAACAATATGTGTAATTGAAACATGTTTAGTACATGTCGTGTCCTTAGTGAACATGTCGTGTATTCTAGGATTAAGAGGACCATGTGGGTTAGTCGTGTAAGGAGACTCGGGCAGGGGAATAGAGTTCATGTACACGCCGTGTGTTTTGAGAACACGCTTTGTGTTTGGGGTGTTAAACGACCAGTTTAAACAGAAGTACACACCCATGTAAACGACCTCATGGAACACGCTGTGTAGGTAGTGTACACACCGTGTAGTATTTTTTTGAAAAACTTGAAGTATTCATTCTTCTTTTTCTCTTCTTACACTACATGTTTTCGGTAATTGATAATCATGAATCTGAGGTGTGCGTTTGACATTTTAATGTCATGCAACTGAGACGCCCTCCGGTTGACCACCAGATACATGGTACTGATCAGATGCCTGATATGGCTAATCAGGGACTTCATGTAGATCCTCTAGTTGTGCTAACCTTGGAAGCAGTGGTTAAAGAAGTTGCAGGCACTGATGCATAGTTTAGGGATGGTTTTTGAGGATTATGCAGACCTTCTGGGGGGCGCATCCTCTTTCACCGTTAATGACTGATTTGACGTGGGTTTTCCAGCAGCAAAATCCTCGCACCTTCTCAGGGGATGGAGGACCTTAGGCTGAAGAGTCATGGATTGAGGTCATGCTGACGATCTTCAAGAATCTCGAGATACCACCAGAGAGGAGGGTGAATCTCATGACCTACATAATCAAAGACTCATCCAAGAGGTTGTGGGAATTCATATCTCAAGCGGGACACCCCCAGAATATGGCATTGGAGGAGTTTCAACGTATCTTTTATGGTTACTTTATCCCGTAGACCTTGAGGGCTGACTGAGCTCGAGAGTTCATGAGAATAGATCAGGGTACTCATTCTGTGATAGAGTATTCATCTCATTTCACATAGTAGTAGTGTTTCAAACATATCCAAGCTGGTGATGAGTTGTTCCTGGCTAGGATGTTTGAGGACGGTCTAGGGTAGAATATTCGTTACTAGGTGAACATCTTCAGGTTGACTTCTATATCCTATATCTTCAACCGGGTGCTGATCACAAAGAAATATCTGAGGGATTATGCAGCATTAATCAGGGGTGGTTCGACCTCTAGAGCTAGTGTTCCTCCTACTGATAGCAGGAAGCGTTGTAGAGAGATTTCTTGAGGATATCAGCATAGGCGGGACACACCTTTTAGTAGCCACGTGGTGTGTTACTAGTGCCGGGGGAGTGGGAATACGAGGCAACGTTGCCCGAGATACCAGATGTAGTGCTGATCTTGTGGGAGATTGGGCCATATCCATCATTTCTATCAGTATTTCCTCCAGCAGCTGGAGATAAGGGTTCATCTATGAATCCATGTTCGGGAGCATCACCACTAGTTTCTCACCAGTCTGGGAACTAGAGTTCTTCCAGCCATTTATGCCGAGGAGGAGGTCGTGGCCAGGGTGGACAGTCACCGGTCGATCATTGATAGTATGTAGGATCGGCTCATAGTAGATAGGCATGGTCACATGGACATGGAGCCAGCCAAACTTTTGCGATAGATAAAACCCAACAAGAGCAGGATCTTGGACCTTCCACATTTTGAGGTATGGTCTTAGTAGCCTCAGTTTTATCAGTATCTCTTTTCGATACAGCGGTTATCATAGCTTCATATCTGTTTCTATTGTGAAGAGTCTTCTTATTTTCATCCTTTCATCTGCAGACATCTTGAAACTAGAAACATTGTTGGGGACTAGTATAACTAATGTACATCAGTGCAAACAGTTCCCTCTTGAGTTTGTGGAGTGTCACGTCTTATGGAAACTCATTTTCCAAGAGTTTATGAGCTATGATTTCATTCTCAGGATGGACTGGTTAGTCCCCTTCCAGGAATTTGTCAATTTCATTCACTATAGGGTTAGTCTCATATCACCAAAGGGTAGAACTTTTCATCATCAGGGTGAGTGGAATGTCTAGGTGAGTCGAGCAGACCCGAGCATCATGGGCTAGGAGTATTTACAACTCATATTTCCAGTCTATATTTGGATGACTAGGGGACATCACAGCTAGTCCTTCCTCCAATGGTGGATCATTTCAGATATGTATTTCCAGAGGTGTTTTCAGGTTTTCCTCCAAAACGTAAGGTATACTTCTCTATTATGCTTGTGCCAGGAGCAGCACCAATGTCGATTCTTCCTTATAGGATGGCTACACCTGAGTTGTAGGAGCTCAAGAAGAAGTTGAAAGAGTTTCAAGAAAAGGGTTTTATCCAACCCATTACTTCTCCTTGGGGTTAGCCAGTCCTATTTGTAATGATGGAAGACAACACCTATATTCGTTGTGTGGATTATCAAAAGATAAATTAGTTGAAGTTCAAGAACCAATATCCCTTGTCGAGGAGTGATGATCTCTTTGATCAACATTGAGAATCTCGAGTGTTCTAAAATATTGATTTGGGATCTGGTTATCATCAATTGAATGTTAGACCATCTGATATCTCTCTTAAAGCTTTGTGGAGCATGTATGGTCTATACAAGTACACAGTTATGCCATTCAGCCTCATGAACGCGCCATATGTTTTCTTGGCACTGATGAACAGAGTGTTCCATCCATTCTTGGACTCTTTCATCATGGTCTTCTTGGAAAATATCTTTGTGTACACTCTCAATCAAAATGATCATGCAACCCATCTTGATATCATTCTTAGTACACTAGGATAGCATTAGTTATATTCTAAGCTCTAGAAGTGCCACTTTTTGATGGATTAGATTCACTTTTGGGGCCTTGTTATCTCCGATATAGGAGTATCAGTGGACCCAGAGAATGTGAGAGAACTAATTTCCTGGGAGCATCCGTAGAACATCTTTGAGGTGAGTTGTTTTCTGTTGATTGTTGGAAACTATAGATTCTTCATATAGTACATTTCACGCTTGGAAGCACTGCTGGCCTGCCTAAATAAGAAGGAAGAAAAGATCTTATGGTCAGACTATTGTGAGTCAGCATTTCAGGAGCTGAAAGGGAAGCTGACATCAGCACTGATACTAGTCTTTCCATGGCCAGAAATGAGCTATACTATTTACTGTCACACTTCAGGTATTGGGCTGAGAGCTGTGATGATGTAGGGAGATGGAGTTGTTGTGTACGGGTCTCAGCAGTTGAGGCCACATGAGAGGAAACACCTGATGCACGATCTCGAGTTGGAGGTAGTTGTTCATGCCATACATTGTTGGAGACATTTCCTTCTGGAAGAGAATTGTTTTTGGTTTTCACCGACCAAAAAATTATCAAGTACATCTTCACTCATCATGATCTGAATCTGAGATAGCACATGTGGGTCGAGTATATTTAGTCCTTTGACTATGATCTTGCCTATACACCTAGGAAAGGTAACGCGGTGGCTAACACGTTGAGCAAGAGAACTCATATATAGGAATTTCAGGAGGCCTGTAGTGAGTTGTATCTTATGGATCTGTTCTATGAGATGCATCTGAAGGGGCATGACTGACTGGGGAAAACTTTTCTTTCTTATGTAGCATTTACCTCTACGAATCTTGACTGAGTTTGAATGAGGAAGCTATCTGATTTTGAAGGGATAGTCCTATTGGAAAGCATGTCAGGAGAGGACTATATTAATGGGTGGACCATAGGTGAGTATGATATCTTGCGTTTCCAAGGAAACGTATGGGTACTAACAGACATACGCGACGAGATGAAGCGGGATTTTCATTCCTTGGTTTGGTTAGTTCATCATGGTGTCACCAAGATGTATCACGACCTATGCTGTCAGTATTGGTGGACATGTATGAATAAGTATGTTGTTGGTTTCATTAGGAGGTGTTCCACTTTTTGGTAAGTGAAAGCGGAGCATCAACGACCAGTTAGTATTTTATAGAAGTTACCCATTCACGAGTGAAAGTGGAACGGCGTCGAAATAGATTACGTGACGGGGTTGCCGAGGTCTCATTGAGGGAATGATGTTGTTTGGATTTTCATCAACAGGTTATTGAAGGTTTCACAATTCTTTCCGATCATGGAGTACTTTAGTGTTGATGATCTGGGATGGTTGTACATCCATGAGATTGTACATTTTTATGGAGTTCCACACTCCATCATTTCAGACAGAGAAGCACAGTTTAGTTCTCGAGTCTGGCAGGGGCTGCGGAAAGCTTTTGGTATGCAGGTTCTTCTGATTGTATCCTACCATCCTTGGAGAGATGGCTAGTCCAAGCGTACCATTCAGGTGCTTGGAGATATGCTTCAAGAATGCATACTGGACTTTTTAGGTTTTTGGGAGAAGCATATACCTCTTGTGGATTTCACCTACAATAATAATTTTCTGGAAACTATTCTGATCCCACCTTATGAAGCATTGTATGGTAGGCCATGTCAATCACCCTTATGTTAGCAGGAGGTAGTAGAGGCATCTTTTCTGGGACCTCGTCTTGTTTAGAAGGCCACATAGAAGATAGAGTTGATTCTGAAGAGGGTGGGTATTGTACAGTTTCGACAGTAGTCATATGTTGATCACCAGAGATATCCTATGGAGTTCGTGTTCGGGGATCAGGTTTTCCTATGTGTCACACCAAGGTTGGGACACAAGGGGATTCAGATACATGATATGCTTTCATTGAGGTATGTCGGCCCTTTGAGGTGTTAGAGAGATTTGGGTCGGTTGCCAATAAGTTTTAGTTACCTCATAGGTATCGGGCTATGCAAGACGCCTTCCATGTATCTCAGCTCCAACATTACTTATCTGACCCATCTCATGTCTTTCAACCTAAGGAAGTTGAGCTTGAAGTTGATGCATCATTTGAGGGGCATCCTATAAGGATTTTCGATTGTAGTACAAAGGTTCTCTATGGCTGGTATGTTCCTCTGGTACGAGTGATATGGCAGCATGGGTGAGTAAAAGATTAGACTTGGGAGAGTGAGGATGATGTACTGTCGTAGTGGCCAAGCAGTTTGGGATTTATTCTTCTAAGCATCGCTAGGGAAATTTGGTGAAGAATTTCTTTGAGGGGGAATGTTTCTAAGAACACAAACCTTATTTTCAGGTATGTTTTTCCTTTTTCTATATTTTTTTGGAAAAGAGGTGTTTAATGAATTTTTTGGATTTCACGCCATGTATATTATAAGAACACGTTCTGTACTTCGTTGCAGTTCGAGGTTGTGTGTTGGCCATGTAAGGGCCACAGACACGGTCGTGTGGGGTTACGTGGAGGCCACCTAAAGTAATGTACATAAATAGTAAGTATAGGCCATGTACTCTAAATATAAATGTCGTGTATTTTTTCGTTAAATTCACCTGCGTTGAGTCTGACAGAAAGAAAACCCTCCATTTAGCTTTGGTTCGTCCGAGAGTGAGGGTACATCTTTATATCATTTCTGAGCCCCCAAGACTCCATCTTTTCGTCAAACCGACCATCATTGATTGCATTGGAACTGCAGCTGTAAGCTCTCCCTTATTCCAGAGCATCATTTCCCAATTACTTCTCTTTTGCAAGTTATCATGGGTTTAACATATTATGTATTTTTGTTGATATACGATGTTCTAAGTAGATTAAAGGTTCATGGTGCAAGTATATTGATCTCCTAACCTCAAGTAGGCGGTTTGTTCCAGTCCATTGAAATTCCTTTAATATTATGTCCAAATTCCACCAATACGCTTGATTGAGGTATTGTGTGTTTACCATTTTACCCCTATGGTATGCCTTCTATTCTAGTATGCCTGTGTACATGTTTTTTGAATATGAATATGGTTTACTTATTATGTTTTGATGGTTATGTCCCTGCAGGTTCAGTTTATGACCATTTGGTCCTTTTTTTACTTGGATGCATTTTTTGTTCCATGCCTATTGTAGTAGGACGAAGAAATTTTTTTCTGATATGATTGAAATGTTGTAGGACTGTTTATCCAAGTGGTTCTATAATTCTACATTAATCATATTGTATTTCTATGCTGTTATTCTACACAGGGCTGTGAGAACCGGGTATAGTAGACTATAATAGGATAGACTGAGTGAGCTTCCTCATTGAGTATTTGAGCATTATTCTATAAGGGGATTGACCGAGTGAGAATCCACTAAGAGCCAAGGATTACCATGGGATATAAGGGGATAGACCGTGAGAGCTTCTTGAGAGAGTCCTTGACTGTTTTCGAATACACGGGGATAGACCGTGTGAGCTTCCTTAGAGAGTCTCTATTCTATTAGTTTAAATCACCAAATTACTATAGGTAATAGGAGGGATTGGCTATGTTAGATTTCGTAGAGAGTCGATGAATGACCTTGGATGTAAGGGTAATTTGACCAAGAATGATTCCTCAGAGAGTCTTTGACCTTGGGGCTATAAGGGGAATTGACTGCATGAGCTTCCTCAAAGAGTTCCTAACCACCCTATACTATATGGGGAGATGACTGCTTGTGCTTCCTCAGAAAGTCTTTATAATTTCGAATGAACAAACTAGAGAGGTTCAGAAGAGTGCACTGCCTAGAGAGTAGTTGGTTTTTACTAGGTAGGACCTGAGGGGTGCCTGTTGTTCTATGCTGCTTGTTAGCAGTTTCTTGACTCCGTAACTGTGGATTATTTATTGTTCAGTATGTTCGTGTTTAATATTATCTGTACTTTTACCTTTCTTATATTCACTGAATATTGGGCATAGATCTTCATATGGTTGCCTACTGGGATTTAGTCTCACACCCAGTTTGGGTCATGCTTTTTGGCCCAAATAGACTATATTGTTTCAGGTATAGACAAGGGAAAGCGCCCTTCGACTTTAGGTACTTGAATGCAATGGAGCTGGAGTGCATGGGACCAAGCATAGGTTTGCGATGGTGTGGAGCTATTTATCCTTCTTTTGAACTTGTTTTTAGTGCTGTTGTAATTCCATCATTGTGAGTTGTTTGGATATTTTTATAGACATATGTATCATGCATCATATATATATATATATATATGTGCCCCTACTATAAATCATATTTTGTCTTCCGCTATTCGCCTATGTTTGGATTTTGTATTACTTCCATTATTTTTATTGTTTATTGTTTTTCTATTTTGATGTGTACTCTACATATGATTTTATATTTTCCCCACTATCACACCCAAGGCCCTCGCTGCTACTCGGTAGCCTCTACCGTTCGGGGGAATGTGCTTGAGGCCATGTGACCAATAAGGTACGGGGCTCCTTTGGGTGGCTTCCGAAATCGGGGTGTTACACTAGGAAAGTTAAATAATAATATAACTTTATTGAATAAATGTTTTGTTATGTATTTCACATATATTTTATAAATTTATACATATTACAATACATGTAAAAAATAATTTAAAAATACATTGCATTGTTTTCTAAAGGGGTGGTCCATTATATCCACACACGATCATGTTCATCCACAGGGTTCTATTTTAAAATGATTCATGTGATAATAAATTATGTATGAATTTTATTTTTGACAGAAATATCGCATATATTATTTAAATTTTACCATACTACATTCCATGTAATGCGTATGTGAAAAACGCATCTCATTGCTTCAGGATGTGGTAATACCCCAAACACAAGACCGATTGTGTTATATCTACAATAGAATGGAATTTATGAATGTATTTGTGATAATATATTTTAAATAATATAAATATGTCACAAATATCTTATATATAATATAAATCCATCATTATTAAAATTAATGATAGACAGTGACAGAAAATATATTTCATTGGTTTGCCCGACATTACTCTATCATACATGGGATATATGGTTTTGTTTCTCATTTGAGGGAGGAGGAGAGGTATATATTTCATTAATATAAAATAACATCATCCCATCATATGGAATATAATTATTATCTTCTATAATAATGATTTAATATTATTGATGTAGGTTGAATATGAAATAATTTGTAAAAATTTTGGTAGGAATGATAACATTTATTCAAACTACCTCCTTTGTTTGGCACCGATATACATTTTATTATATATTTTTTATCAATAAAAGGATCCATACTTTTGGGAGGTAATTATGGATATTATTTGGGTATTAAATTGATGAAATAATTATTTTTTGAAGTATTAATATTAGAGGATATGGGTAGCCATTTATAAGTGGTGGACATGACATACATGGAATATTTTAGAAGAAAAAAGATATATAGATATTTTGAAAATTACATAAGGATGTAAATTGAATCATTATGTAATCTAACATTATATAACATAACAATATATCCATATAATTTTAATTGAATATATTTTAGGTTGTCTAAACCATTATCTTCATAGTTAGACCACAAGATAAACATGTTTTCACATAAACCTAGGTTATTAATTATTTCTATTTTCACTTGTCATTCTAAGAAAAAATTAACATGACCTTACTAGATAATGTTTGTAAATATTATTCAATATATGGAATATATTTTACAAATTATATTGAACATAATTGACATAACTGATCATAAAATAATACTATAATATTATTTAAAATGATGTATTCCAATGGAAAAATTTTCCGAACTATAGAGAGATTTATATAATATTAATATATTATTAATTAAAATGAAATAAATTATTAAAATAATATTATTATATATATAATAATAATTTATTAGTCAGTTTATATTATTTTAAATTTTTAGTGGCTTTATTAGAATTGAATTTTCTTAATAGAAATCATTATTTCTCATTAATCATAAAAAAATTATTTTTTTCAGAAAATTATAAATAATTAACTCTAATATATTATTTTAAAAAATTAATTATAATAATAATTTCATTTACGTAAATAAAATTTATATATTCTTTTAAAACTTTTTACTATAATTGTGAAAAATATGATGAAACCATTTTTTTGAGAAAAACATGTTTAAACATTACACTAGATTAATTTTTATTCCATTCATAGACAAATATTTTATAAATGATAAAGGATTTTATTGATTATATAATTTATATATTTCATTAAAATAATTCACCAAATTTTAATTACTTTATATATAATGTAATAAACATTTTTCATACAAAAGTAATTTTTTTCAAAAAGTTTCCTATATTTTGAATTGGTATTTATTTTGACTTTTAAAATGATTGGTAAATCATTCATATTGTATTGGCTCGGACCTCTCTGGTCCATTACTATGGAAAATGTGTTGTTTGCGGTGTTTCGGGAGGTCAAGTTGTCTTATCCCCAACACTTTCCCAAATTTCTAATATTGTGAAGAGTTCTATTAGTGACGTTTAGTGAACAATTCTATCAGTGAGGTTTTGGGAACATTTATATTGGTGATGTTCAGTGAACAGTTCTATCGGTGAGGTTTTGTGAACAGTTCTATCTGGGAGGTTTAGTGAAAAATTCTATTGGTGAGTTTTTGTGAACAGTTCTATCGGTGAGGTTAAGTGAACAGTTTTATCAGTGAGGTTTTGTGAAAAGTTCTATCGGTGAGGTTAAGTGATCAGTTCTTTCAGTGAGTTTTTATGAATAGTTCAATCAGTGAGGTTTTGTGAACAGTTCTATCGGTGATGATTAGTGAAAATTTCTATTAGTGTAGATCAGTGAACAGTTCTATCGGTGAGGTTCATTTAATAGTTCTATCGGTGAGGATTTGGGAACAGTTCTGCCGGTGAGGTTCAGTGAATAGTTCTATCAGCGAGGTTCTGTGAACAGTCCTATTGGTGCGGTTCAGTGAACAGTTCTATCAATGAGGTTTTGCGAACAGTTATATTGGTAATGTTTAGTGAACAGTTCTATCAATGAGGTTTAGTGAACAATGTTCTATCACTGAGGTTAAAATAACAGTGTTTTATCACTAAGATTCAGTAAACAGTGTTCTATCAGTGAGGTTCAGTGAACAGATTTCAATTAGTGAGGTTCAATGAACAGTGTTCTATCGGTGAGGCTTGTGAACAATGTTCCAATGGGGAGGTTCATGAACAATGTTCTATCGGTGAGGTTCATGAACAGTGTTCTATTGGTGAGGTTCTAACGGTGAGTTTCATGAACAGTGTTCTAAGAGTGAGGTTTTTGAATAGTGTTTCTAGCTTCCTACAAATTCAATCCTTTGACATTTTGTTTGACATAAAATACATTTAAAACCTCGTTTTAAAGACTCTAAGTCCGAAACAAAGGCCATTACTCCTATATTAATTATTCCTATAGCTCAGGATGTTTTTACTTTGTTAAACCGCGTGGTTTAATGCGATCCACATTTAATGGGAAATTAAGCATATCTTAAACTGTCGCCAGGTTAAATATTCTAAAGGGACAAGATATATTCTCACGTATTCTTCATCTTTTTTCTTGGCAATGAGACTCTAGAACCATTCCATTCATCCCGTAGGAGTTGCACAATCAAACATTACTCCCTAGATTGGTTTCGCTCTGTTTTGATGAAACCAAGTTGTATCGATCAATCATCGATATAACGTATGTTTTATCACCATTATTTTGGGGATCATCTTATCATGTTTCTCCTTCCAATGTTATATCATATAATCTCTATTCTTATAATGGGGATTTTCTTGGGGTTTTGTTGGTGCGGTTGTACCGTGGAATCCTTGGGCGGATGCAGTCATCGGCAGACGAGGATCGTGACCCGTTGTGTGGATAAAAAATGCTAAGACCTATTTGAGGTTATGGATATGTTGCATCTCTTTATTTTATGTGGAACTATATCTTTAGCTTGATTTATCTCACTGGATGACAATGGAATTGATATAATAAATATTTGAACTGGATAAATAAATTTTTATTGATCATAAGATCTTGCCACTTTTTTTGTGCTAGATCGTGTGATATTTATTCTTGTTCTTGATGGAAATTGGTAAAGACCGTAAACCAGGATTGATTGATGATTTTTTGGATAAAGATAATGAGGCATGTAAACGAATTTGTTTCTTGTTGTAACTTGATGTTAATCAAATTGGTGCAGTAAGCATGTTTATTTATATGTGATATCTTACAATTTGGTTTCCTGAATTTAGATTCAAATAATAATAAAATCGTTAATCTAGGATGGATTAACGAACATCTGTTTGTTATAAGATATTTTCATGCAGTTTTACGAGTTACCCTCTTGTTTGTTTAAGAGAAAAGAGACCAATTGTGAAGATGTTTGTTTTACATCCTCTTTTGTTTTGATGTGAGCTTGGTTGTTTGTGCTAATATGTGTAGGCTTGGTGGCCTTTTTTTGTGGCAACAGATGATGCCTATAGTGGCGAGATGTATCGGTTTATGTATGTGGGTGTTAGGGTGGATACCCAGGATAATGGAATGGAATGGATGTGATTGATGGATGATTTTTGTTTCTTTGGTTGTTCATCTGCTTTAATTTTCCCCACTTCTAAAGGTAGTTGGTCTTACATACCCCTCTTTTTAAAGAGGCAAAGATACAGAGGGTATGCCACATGCTTTCCTTGTTTCTATTTTCAAGGATGGATGGGTATATGAACTTACTATAAGCGTCAAAGATTCAACAGGTTTTACATTTACTCACAGTGTTGAGACCCTTGTGTTTAGTAGCATGGAATGTTTTTCTAGAATTCTTGGGAATGTGGAAAAATATTTATGTAATGAATAATTGAATAAATGGTGTTAACCCATGGGGATGGAGTTTCTGGAACATAATGATGAGGTTTTAATTTTGATGGAATTTTGAACTCGGATGTGATACTAATGAATTTTATGTGGTATTGTTCATGGTTAATTAATGATTAATGAATTAATTAACATACAATGGAACTGATATAAAGGTAATTAAGTAATCTAATAAAGATATTTAAATGGTTGTGTTCTTATAAGATACCTAGACTTAGAAGTAGCAGTGCAGAGTCTAAGAGATGTTCGATGTAGTTGTGTCTAAGACAAGGTAATGCCCATAGTGTGGTTGTGAGATATAATATATCCTGTACTTTTTGTGTTTCAATATGCTACTACACCTAGTCTATATGGGCAACTGACACCCCATGGATTCTGAGCACTAGGGGAGTGTTTTACCTAATATTTTGGTGGGAGGATGGATGACTGACTCCCCCCTTTGGCCCTGCTCTATTCTCTTGGTAGTTAATTTTTGTGGCGGGCACATTGGTTAGTTTTCCCAATATATGTCTATAGGGGGCTGTAATGGCTTGTGGTTATTCACACACAAATATTCTGGATATTTTTTTCTATGGACTACTATAGGTGTAACATGTATAGGGTCTGATGGCTTGAGGATCCTTACTCGGTGTATGTGCTTTGATGGCTTGAGGTATAATACCCGACGAGGATACACATTATGAGAGATGTGGTGGCTCCCAGAAACAACCTAGTTACTATGGTATGTGGACATGGTGGTTTTGTTTCACAAGGTGCATATTGTGGTGCTTCACCCCGGTGTCTGCGAGCAAGCCTTTTTGGAGAGAGATGCTCAGGACATGCGTCGTTGGGGAAAAGCAGGAAACCAGTGGGGAAGTAGTAGTGGGGTAACCTTGATATTCTTTATTATATGATATATTATTATATGTGTCACTTGGTGAGATTTTCCATGGTGTGTTTGGGAAATTAGTATACCGGTTTAGGTGACGAGTTAGTTTCACTTGTTGTTCACTCTGCTTTAGCATGATTTCTATACTTTTTCCAGAAAGGCAATGGGGAGGAACCTACTGAGTATACTGTTATACTCACCAAATGTAAATATAAATTATTTTTCAAGTCACTTAGAGCAGGTTAGAGATTAAGTTAGTTTCTTCTTGCATGGGGTTGCAAGAGCTGTTCTGGATTGGGGTTGCTACTAATTTTACTATCTTTTGGGTACTTGAAGATTTTCCCATCCATTTGTAGTACGTTTTCATGCCATTTCATATATGCACTTTGATTTCTTTTATATTCCAGTTTTGAGTTAGAGTTGGTTGGTGTCTATTTTATATCTCTCCTCCACATGTGTTCTCTTAGAGGGCAATGCCTCCCATTTGTGTGTTTATTATACACTCTTAGCTAGTCGCCAACCCAAGACCTACTGAAGGCGGGACTCAGGGGTCATTATCTTCCTTCGCATATTGTCGACCCAGGAGGGGTACACATTGTGGGGAGGGTTTCGTGACAGAGTGGTATTAGGGGTCTGATTGAGGGCTAGGATGTATATTGGAGTTAGGCACAGGTGAGGTTGCATTTGTTGGTATGTAAATAGTATCATTCATGTTTATCATGTGAGTTAAACACTGGAGATCAGCTGAGACATAGGTGTTTAGGTCTCCCTATTATCTAATGTATGAACCTTTAAGATTACAATGGCTACAAACAATGTGATACTAGTTACAGGGTAGAGACCTAGGAAAGGATCATGAATCAATTTTTCTATGTGCATATGTTTGAATGGGTAGACCTTGGGATAGTTTAACCTATAATGAATAAAAGAAATTAATTAATTAATTAATGTTGAGTCTTCCATATTCTAGGTTTAGGGGCTCTAAAGGTTTTTTATTTTATAGGTATGTCTCCAGGTTGATGTCCTCTTTAGGTTTGTGTAGAAAATGTCCAACATGATGTTCCAGCAAATCGCTGCAGGGTGGAGGTTGATGACGAAGACACTAGGAGTAAGACACTCTGAGAGTTTCAGTGCCAGAGTCTACCAAAGTATGAGGGCACCATTTCAGATGCAGTCACAGAAGACTGGTAAGAGATGGTCGAGATTGAATTCAGTTAAATTTGTGCTCAGATGAATCACTGGGTGTCCATGGTTGTGATGTTGTTGTGTGGAGCAGTAAGGCAATGGTGGTTCATGTTCCATGAGGATTGTGAGTAGTATAATATCTGATGGGAGGAGTTTCGAGAAAAGTTTAGAGTCGAGTTTCTTTCTTCGACTGCAAAGGATTCCAGTCTCCAGAATATTCTTACTCATCAATAGGGGATCTCTAGTTTTCACATGTTTGGAATTCATTTCATTAACCTTTTATGATATACTTCGGACATGTTGCGAGATGAGGAGGTTAGGGTGAGACATTTTTAGGAGGATTTTCATCTAGATATCTAGTGTCAGGTCATCTAATTTATGTTGAAAACATATCTTGAGGTTCTGGAAAGGGCAGAGGTTGTCGAAAGGACTTTGGCATAGACCAGATCATCGTGAGAGGGGAATAAAAATGATTTCTCATGAAGCAGACTTGTGGTTCAGGGTTCCTGGTTTTTAGGGCCGAAGAGTTTCCGTTCAGATGGGGGTAGGTCGCATCCCTTCACATGTCGTTTCTCAGGAGGAAGAACCTCTGAGGATTATTCTATGGGATCAGGTGCTTTTTTTTCTTGTGGTGGTCATGGCCATCAATAGTGGGAGTCCCCGACCTTTCAGAGCTGTCATCATGCACCGGGCGCTATGCTCCAACTTCCTCCGTTGAGGCAGTTCGAGCCGAGGCAGTAGCATCTAGTTGCACCAGATTTAGATCAACAGAGGGTAGATGGGGTAGGTAGAGTATAGCCACATGATGCTCCCCGTCCTTAGAGAGAAGAGCACGGCCGTGGTGGTAGTCATCATCAGGGTCAGAGAGGTCGTGAAGGAGGTCGTGGTCAACTTCATGCATTAGAATTTCCTGCTCCTGGTGAGCTAGACATCGATCGAGGTACACATTTCTTGTTTTATACATTGGTTTATCCCTTGATTGATTTAGGAGTGACACACTCCTTCATATCAACAACCCTTGTCCATGAATAGGGACTTGAGGTAGGGAGGTTTCCAGTGCCATTGGCATTGACTACGCAAGTTGGAAGTCTGGTAGTCTTGTTTGAAGAATGTTGAGACTATGAGATAGTGTTGGGGAACCACCACTCTCGGAGAGATTTCCTATGTTTTCAAATACAACCATATGATGTCATCCTCATAATGGATTGGGTGTATTTTGTGCAGGCTATCCTGGATTGCTTCAGGAAGAAGGTCTTATTTATTGGTGAGGATGGAGAGCAAGTGGTGTTTGTTGGTGAGATAGATCCTCGGATGGGTCATAGTCGCATTCCACCCTTATCATTCATGATGGCTGAGATGATTCGTAGTTCTTCAGAGGTTCAGTAGTTAGTGCTTCCTAGGGACATAGTGTAGTACCCTGATGTCTTTCGAGAAGAGGTTGTAGCATTACCCCCTCAACAAGAGATCGAGTTTGTGATTGATCTGCATCTAAGAGTGTCTCCTATCCCTATTTCTACATATAGGATGAACCCTTTTGAGTTACGAGAGCTAATTATATAGCTTGATGGTATGTTACAGTGCTGTTTTTTTGACCATGCGTGTCACCATGGGGTGCAATAGTTTTTTTCATGAAGAAGGCCGAAGGCAGTTTGCATTTTTGTTTCGATTATCATTACGTAAAAAAAGTGACAATAAAGAATCATTGTCCTCTTCCACAGATTGATGATTTATTCGATCAACTGAAAAGAGCAAGTTGGTTCTAAAAGATAAACTTGTTGTCAGGATATCATCAGAAGAATGTGAAGTATGGGGATATCCCAAAGACTGCTTTCTATTATCGTCATGGTTATTATGATTTCGTTGTAATTCCAGTTGGCATGAATAATTCTCTAGCTATATTCCTGGTATTGAAGAATGTTGTGTTCTATGAGTTCCTGGACAAGTTTGTGGTAGTTTTCATCGACAACATCCTTCTGTACTCCACATCTGAAGAGGAGCATGTAGAGAATCTATAATCCATTACAGGAGTTCTTAGCCAACATCAGCTATTCAGGAAGTTGTCGAAGTGTGAGTTTTGAGCTCAAGAAGTCCGTTTCTTGGGGCATGTTATGTCTCAATAAAGAGTAGTTGTGGATTTGTCGAAGATAGAAGAAGTTGTTTCATGGGAAGCCCCCAAGACAGTGTCAGAGGTGAGAAGATTACTTGGTCTCTCAGGCTAATACAAGAGGTTCGTATTTGATTTCTCATGAGTTGCGACTTCGTTGAAAGCTTTGACTAGGAAGGATCAGGAATTCATATGGACTAATCATTTTCAGGAAGCTTTCGAGTATCTAAATGCGATGTTAGTAAGTGATCCTGTCACAAACCAACCCTGTTCGAACTTGAACCAGTCACCTGAGCTGGTCCGTGACATGACCCAAATGGCATTCCCGATCCCCACTAGTTGGCAACCAGTGGCGGGTGTCAAAACATACACCTGGTAACGAATTAAGCCCAAAACAAATTAAAAACCAGGACCAGAAAAATAAATGAAATAAACTAAGGACGTAGCAGCATGAACAACTGAATATAAATTAAATAAACTAATCTGGATATAAGGTGCATCTCAATAGGCAGAAAACTAAAATACAAAACTGAAAACCCAAACGAACAAACCAAACTGACACAACCCAATCTCTAGGTGACCTCTTGGTCACCACCAACCATAAGACCAACACTGCTATAAAATCAAGCACCTGCTAGGGAAACCATAACCTAGACTGAACCTGCAAAATAGCTCTAGTCTACCGACACCGAGTGGTATAGGTAGGGTGTGAGTTATTTTCTCAGTATGAAACCACCATTGATTCCATGTCATTTCTTCCACAAGACATTCCATTAATACTAGTTTGAACTACATTACAAAATTAACTTTTTATACACACTTTTATTTTTTCAAAAACAAAAAAACATGACCCAATGCCCTTCATGTTTAAATCCAAATACAAGGGGAAAAGAAAAGAGAGTTTTGATTTCTATTTCAAAAAATCTAATTGGAATCCTTTTTAATGTAATCTCAAACTTACAGTTTTCTAAATAAATACCAAAACCAGCTGAAAAGAAAAAAAAATTCCACATAAAAAGGGAAATGGCTCTAATAGTACTCATAATGGGGAAACACAGGATATCCTAGGAACACAGAAGAAGACCATAACATACTATAGATGTGACTCACCCTGAAGGAATGCCCTAACTCGATGACATCATAATGCCCTAACGCTCGGCATAGCCCTACATGGCCAAACCGTGGGGCCCAATCCCCATAGAAGAAATAATTCTGTATTCCCCAGCTATAGGGCCACTAGCCAGTGCATGATCTAAACTAGTGCAATAATCATTCTCAGTAAACCTCTTTTATATGCTATATTCCCATGCAAAGTTCTCAAGGGGGTGTTCCATAACATTCAAACAACAAGTCAAATACCTATAATCAAACAAACCACACAAAATGCCACCACCCCAACAACCTCAAGGGTTTGTTCCTTGCCTCAATATAATTATCATTCAACGATGTCCCATACCGAGGACCCTTCCATCTCATGAGTCAACATTTAGGTAGGGATACCTACCCATGAATGGTTTTCAAAAAATCTATTTCAGATTCCAAATGGTCCTTTACACCAATAATTCACAAATAATTTTTTGAATGTGCCAATCGGGCCATTTAATGAAAACACTGGGTAAGTGAAAATCGATGAAAATGCGCCACACACTTTGAAATCCACATTTCAAAACATACGCACTCTAAAACATTTTCCTAAAATAGTTTCACACGTCTTCCATTATTTAATAAACCATTGAATCACCTTATAAAACAATTATAAATAACACTCAAAGAATTTAACAAAATTTATTTTTATATAACAATACTATTTATCCACATTCAACTACATAGGAAAAAAATTTCATGAATTGAAGGACATGTCAAAACCTATATTTAGAAAGTTAAACTAATAATAAAACAATACCATATAAATGTAAATTTTTAATAAAAGAGCGAATGAGGGTGAAAAAATTAAATACTAAAATACAATTATTGCATGGAACGAAATTGGAAGAAATGTCATGGAAGCACCTACCTCAGAGAATTGGTCGAGCCAATGCATTCAAACTCACATGGACAACCATTAACATAAATGCACTCCCACAAAGACGCATGCACAAAAAACATCGCCACACCTTAACAATATAGTATACACACAAAGTCAGTGCGACAAAGTCCAACGCACAACTAAATAAACACCAAGGACTCAAATACAATATAAGACACAAAATTGGACGATTCAAAACAAAAACGTTGGTGCATTTACCTTACTCGAAAATTTGGTGGCAAGGGAAATCGTGTTCATCCACCTCTCCCTTGGTGGAAGATGCCGGGACCTTGACCAACAGGTCTTGATTCATTAATTTCATAACCTAGGCACCAAGAAAAAGAATGAAAATCACAAACTAAGGTACTTGGGTATGGTCAATTTCAAGAAAAACACCAAAAAGAAATGAAATACAGATAGATCATAAGGATGTGAGATGTCAGCAATGGGAAATGCGGTCACTTTGGAGCAAAACAGATGCACTAGGTTAGGGGGTTCGGGTCGTGCCGAAACGTGTTGAGAAGGGGGATGGTATCACCAAAATCATTCCCGGAAGGGTGGTGTGGTGCTACAAAATATGGGGAAAACAGGAGGGGGTCTATCAGTCCGCAGAGGAGGGAAAGGGAGGAGATCTAGCCACTGTTGCTGCTGGCCGAAGCTCAGGCCACCGCCGCTGGCCAGAGCGGTAGAAGAGGAGGCCACCTTGCAGGGGTGCGGTCGGAGGGCGTCGGCTGAAGGGGGAGGTCGGTGAGGTGCTGAGGAAACCATGGAGGGCGCTGTGGGTAGGCGACACAGGTTATAGAAATGGGGAAGAGGGCTACAGATCAGTGTGCTGGACGGAAGCGAGCAGGAGGCGGCGCTAGGGTGCGCAAACCGGGTGATAGGGAAGTGGGGGGGGACAAAGGGGGAATGGGGGGAGCACTAGCTAGATTTAGGGTTTTGAATTTTTTTTATTTCATAATAGTAACAATAATAAAAATAATAAAACTAGAAAATAATAATAATAAAAATTACAATGATTAAGATAATAATAATAACAATAACCATTTTAATAATAATAGTAGTAATAATAACAAATATTTAATGACAATATTTGTAAAATATTAATAATTATATATTCATAACATTATTAATTTCCTTAATGATAATGGTAATAATAATAAACTTCTTTTAAAAAAATACTTTAATAATAATAATAGCATTGAAAGTAATAATAATTATAGTCATAATTTTATTCATTTTCCTTTAAATAATAACAATATTAATAACGACTAAATAATTATATTTGCAACAATTTCATTGATAATACTATTAAAAAAATTTAATAATGAAAATATTTTTATCTATATAATAATATTATTATTATTAAAATTTAATCATTTAACTTATTTTATTGATGACAAATTTGTTTTATTTTAAACATTACACATTTTTGTGGCCACTTGGGCCAATCGCGCAGTCACCGCCATCCATGCAATGTCCGCGCACCGATCCGACACTGACCAAAACTGTTAAATGATAAAAACTTTATACCAGTGGTCAAATTGAAACTTGACGAAGCTAACCAAGTTCAATAAATAATAAAATAAAATAATAATAAAAAGGGTTAGGTTGTGACAATTCTTCCCATCACAAAACATTCTTCCCCATGAAAGTCACCAATCCAACCGTTATCATAACTTGAGTTCATTCTCAGACAAAACTGAGGAAAAAAGGTGAATCCCGGGATGGCCTTACTCTCCACATGTCACACCCAACCAATTCAAGAGAAAATCAAAGATCTTGGTTTATGGGAGAACATGGGAGGGTTCTACCCACCATCAGAATATACTAATATGGAAAACATGTAACCCAGTCATACCACCCCTGAGGGGGGCCAACACGGGAACTCCCAAAATGAACTCATTTAATTTCTCCACATGGACTGAACAACACTAAGAGACTTAAATAGAAAGCTTTCTATGAAATGACCCAATAACCTGAAGATTAGGAATTAACTCAACCCCTCACACTCCGACCGAATAAAATCTTCACCGCAATCATAGAATAGGTAATTCCTACACCGAACTCTGAAAGGACCCTGAAACACCGCCCAATAATTTCCCGAAACCAAAAATCCCCCTAACGAACACAATTATGACCCAAATCAAAATTTGAACGACCTGCCTATTCATGGGCCCAACACCCTTCAAGGAAATCTGAATGATTTGAAAACACACTGATAACAGATAAATCAACTTAGAATGCGGTAGAACAAGTTCATCATATCACCACAAGTATGATGAGATTACAATAGTGACAAGAACAGAATAAGGGATCTTTGGATATATCCCCCCCAAAGCTGAAAAATTTACTCAAACCGAGGTTCAACACACCCTCGACAACTCCTGATTGTGCGCGAGCTTCACCTTAAGACCTGTGGCTAGGGCCCTGATGGCTGAAGAATCTCATGCCTCACAGTCATGAATTTGCATCGTCTAGTCTCCAACTCCCTCCTGAACATCACTCCTTTATGAACACTCACTGGTGCCCTGAATCGTCGCATGGTAGTATGTATTCTTATTAATGTGATAAGCAGCTTAGAATTCCTGAACCAGCTACACAACTGGAATGCAAGAGAATGGTCCATCATACATTAAGTCGATGTCGATAATCAAGATTATTCAGAAACAGATTCCTCTAGCGCACCCCGCTCGCCAAATGGTGATCCATCGCAAAAACCAACCCCCACCACTACACCCTGAACTAAAATGAAAAAGAGACACCCCATCATTATTAGTCAAGATCTAGACCCTCAAATAATCCTGAGAAGGTACGAACCATATCACCCCTAAGAGTTCCACACAACCCAATGTCACACACTATCTCCATGGACTATTCAACTACCTCTAACAGGCTTCTACTACATCGAAAAGCAAGAAACACAAAAAAGGAACTAAGAACTGAGCACAACTCATTAAAAACTTTTTGAGGCTTTCTTGGCAGCATACTCATGACAACACGAGAAACATAGTCGAAACCAACATCAAACCAAAACTCAATCAAAGAAACAACACAATCCAAGGGATACATTTCCATAAGCCAAACATATACAAACACAAGCATAAATCAATTTTCCAAAACCATTTTTCCTTTATAATTTTAAAACTCACATATGGAACCTTATGAACCCTCACATGTGCGTTCATTCAATATCACTCACATCATCTGAAACAAGTGTCCCTACGCACTCTCCATACATACCCACACACATGTGACCCTCCATAAGGATTTCCAAGGTCTAAGCACTTATTATTTACTAAATCAAAGCACATACAATGTTCTCTAAACCGATAAACTATCTCTAAAAACCCACTTTACTTATTTCAAAATCAATTTTGAAGAAACCACTTCTTTTCATTTCGAAATCAAAGTAATTTTCAACACACACTCATATCGACCGAGTTTAAAATGAAACGAAACCATCTATAATCCATTGGAATAAAGGACTACTGTATGTTCCTAACTCGACTACATGGTAGTGATCCATGCCCCAAGTAAGGAATAATAATAAGAGGACCTTAAACCGGGAACTTGGACTCCACATGGGTCACCATCCCATGTGAGACCGCAATGTTAACTGTTTCACCTCCATTTTCATCCCTCAATCAAAAACAACCAAATACCAGAGACTCAAATCCTGGAGTATCCCTTGAAAATCAGGTCTCATCATAGGTAGTAGGGATCAGGCACTGACCCATAATCCACCTACGGAGCCCTGACAGTTTTAATATCCTTCTACCAGACACCCAAATAAAAAGGTCCTCCTCTAATACCACTTTTTCATGAACCAACCTGGGATGACCCTGAACCAGTCACCTGAGCTGGTCCACGACATGGCCCGAAGGGCGTTCCCTATCCCCACAAGCTTGCAACCATTATCGGGCATCAAAACAGACACCTGGGAATGATTTAAGCCCAAAAAAACCAGGACCTGATAAATAAATGAATTAAAATAAGAATTAATCCGCATGAACAAATGAAAATAAATAAAATAAACATATCTAGATAAAAGGTGCAATTCAACAAACAGAAAACTAAAATAGAAAAATGGAAACTCAAATGAACAAACCAAACATCAACAACCCGGTCTCTTAGTGACCTCTTGGTCACCGCCAACCATAAGACCATCAATGCTCCAACAATAACCATCTCCTAGGAAAACATAAAAAAACTAAACCTTCAAAATAGCTCAAGTCTACCGACACCCAGTTGTATAGGTAGGATGTGAGGTAATCTCTTAGAAGGCAACCACCATTTATTCCATGTCATTTTGTTCCACAATACATTTCATTAACACTAGTTTGAACTACATTATAAAAATAGGTATGTATACACACTTTTCTTTTTTAAAAACAAACAAACATGATCCACTTACCTTCATGTTTAAATCGAAATAAAAGGGGGAAAGAAATGGGAGTTGTGCATTATATTTAAAAACATTTAATTGAAATCATTTTTATGTAAAAAAAATTCACAGTTTTCTAAAGAAATACCAAAACCAGGTGCAATGAAAAGAAAATCCCTTACAAAGAGGGCAATGATTCTAATAGTACATGTAACGGGGCAACACAAGAAATCCAAGGAATGCAAAGGAAGACCAGAACATACTATACATGTGACTCATCCTGATGGCATGCCCTAACTCGATGACATCACAACACCATAACTCTAGGTATAGAACTACATGGCCTAACCGAGGGGCCCAATCTCCATAGCAACAATAACTCAGTTTTCCCCTACTATGGGGCCAATAGCCAGTGTGTAATCTGAACTATTGCAGCAATTGTTCTCAGTAAACCACTTTTCTATACTAGGTTCCAATGAAAAGTTCTCAAGGGGGTGTTCTATATCATTCAAACAACATGTCACATAACTATAATCAAACACACCACACAAACTGGCACCACCCCAGCCACCATAAGGGTTTGTCCCTTACCTCAAAATAATTATCATTCAATGATGTCCCATACTGAGGACCCTTCAATCTCATGAGTCAACATTTAGGCAGGGATACCAACACATGAATGGTTTTCCAAAAAACTATTTGAAAATCCTAATAGGACATTAATCCAAGATTTCACCAATGATTTTTTTAAAGTGCCAATCAGGTCAATTAAAGAAAACACGTGGTATGTGAAACTTGATGAAAATGCACCACACACATTGAAATCCACTTTTCAAATCATATTCACTCTAAAACATTTTCCAAAAATATTTTCACACTTCCTCCATAATTTGATAAACCATTATAGAACCTTATAAAACAATTATAAAGAACACTCATCGAATTTAACGAAAATCTCTTTTTTAAACAATAGTTTTATCCACATTCAACTGCATAAGAAAAACATGTGCATGAATTGAAGGACATGTCAAAACCTATATTTAGCAATTTAAACTAACAATAAAACATTACCATAAACTATGTATAGTTGTAATAAAAGTGTGAATCATGGTGTAACAATTAAATTCTATAAAACAAGTATCGCATGGAAAAAAATTGGAAGAAAAGGAATGTATGCACCTACCTCAAAGAATTGGTCGAGCAAATGCTTTCTAACACACACGACCACCTGTTTATGTACATTCACTCCCACAAAGGCGCACACGCTAAAAAAACATCACCACACCATAACAATACAGTCGACACCCAATGTCAGTGTGACGAATACCAACACACAACCAAATAAATACCCGGGATTCAAAAACAACATAAGACACTAAATTGGATGACGCAAAACAACACAATGGGTGCATTAACCTTACTCGAAAAAATTTAAGCAAGAAAAATCGAGTTCATCCGCATCGCCCTTGGTGGAGGATTTCGGATCCATGACTAACGGGTCCTGATACATTAATTGCATAACCTAGGCACCAAGAAAAAATACGCAAATCACAAACTATGGTATTACGGTCTGGTCAATTTGAAAAAAAAAACACAAAAATATGAAATACCCATATATCATAAGGAAGAGGGATGCTAGAAATGAGAAACATGGTCGCATCGGAGAAAAACAGATGTAGTAGTGTAGGGGGTTCGGGTCGCGCTGAAAAATTCCGAGAAGTGGATTGTGTTTGCCAGAATCGCACCGGGAAGGGTGGTGCGGTGCTACAAAATATGGGGAAAACATTAGGGGTTCTGCGGACTAGAGAGGAGGGAAAGGTGGGAGATCGTTCCATCATTGCTGCTAGCTGGAGTTCAGGGCACCACCGCAGGCCGGAGCGAGAGAGGAGGAGGCCGCCATGCGAGGGTGCGGTTGGAGGGCGCCGACAGAAGGGGGAGGCCGACAAGGTGATGAGGAGACTGGGGAGGGCACAGTGGGAAAGCGGTGCAGGTGAGAGTGATGGGGAAGAGGGCTGCAGAGCAGTGTTCCACGTGGAAGTGAGTAGGAGGTGGTGCTGGGGTGCGCAGGGAGTGCGACAACGATGTGGGGGTGGGGGCTGATGCCCGCAGCCTACAAGGGGGGAATGAGAAGGTATATCGGGTAGATTTAGGGTTCTTATTTTTTTCATTTCATAATAGTAATAATAATAATTCTAATAATAATAATAATAATAATAATAAAACTAGAAAATAATAAAAATAAAAATTACAATAAATAAGATAATAATAATAATAATAACCATTTAAATATTAATAATACTTATAATAACAAAATTTTAAATTTAATATTTTTAAATATATTAATACTTATATATTCATAACATTATTAATTTCCTTAATGATAATTGTAATAACAATAAAATGCTTTTGCCAAAATAATTTTATAATAATATTAATTATAATAATAATGACACTGAATGTAATAATAATTATAGTCATAATTTTATTCATTTGCATTTAAATAATAATAATATTAATAACAAAAAAATAATTATATATGGAACAATTTCACTGATAAAATTATTAATAATGTCTAATAATGGTAATATTATTATCTACACAAAAATATTATTATTATTAGAATTTAATCATTTAATTTATGTTATTTACAATAAATTTTATTTATTTTAAACATTACACATTTGTGCGGCCACTTGGGCCAATCGCGTGGTCAACGAAAACCATGCGATATCCGCGTACCGATCCGACACCCACAGAAATTGTAAAACGATAACAATTTTAGATCATCGCTCAACTTGCGCCTTGATGAAGATAACAAAGGTCATGAAATAATAAAATAAAATCATAATAAAAAGGGTCCGGTTGTGACAGCTCCATTTCATTGTCTTCCAGCTGTGGGAGTTTAGTTTGATGTTTTCTGCGGTGCTTCACATCTGGTGTTAGGCTGTGATCTCATTTAGCAGAGGTCAGTTGTTTTTTATGGGTCTCAGAAGTTGCGTACCCATGAAGGAAACTATTCCACCCATGATATTGAGTTGGCAACAGTGATGTTTTCTATGAATTTGTGGAGACATTATCTAATTGGTGAGTTCTTTATGGTTTTCACCAGTCATAAGAGATTGAGGTATGTTTTCTCCCAGCTTGAATTGAACATACAAAACCGTTGGTGGATGGAGTTCTTATTGGAATATGACTTCGAAATATCCTATACACCTGGATAAGGGAATTTTGTAGCTAATGTGCTATATTGAAAGTCACGTAGTGATGCTATGCATGAATCTAGTGATTCATGGAGACTAATTGAAGAACTGTCAGCATTGCATCTTGAGATGGAAGAAGTTGGGGGTATAGGTTGTCATTTTCAGATGACAGTACAGTCATCCCAGATGCATAAGGTGGAAGAGTCCCTGTTTGAAAATATGGAGGTGGAGGTCTGGAGAGACTGATTTGTTTGTGGTGAGGCCCCTGATGGTTTGTACGAGGATGAACAACCCCTAGTGTTGTATCATGGAAGGATTTTTGTTCCTGTGATGATGCGTGAGACAATTCTCAAAGAGTTCCATAGTTCACCATTAGCAGTACATCCTGGAATGACAAAGATGTACCGATCCTTGAGGGGTTAGTTTTGGGGGCCTGGGATGAAGCGTGTGGTTGCCGAGTTTGTGTCTCGATGTTTAGTCTTCCAGAAGGTGAAGGCCAAACACCGTGTTCCTTTTGGTGGTTCTCCACCCATTAGAGATTCCTTCGTTGATGTGAGAGGATATATCAATGGACTTTGTTACTAGTTTACCTCGATCTATGGAAGTAAATGATGCTCTTTGGATGGTAGTGGATCCTTTACCAAAATTGGCCCACTTCATAGCTATCAAGGAGTCGAACTTAGTGGATATTTTGTCGAGTCAGTATCTATAAGAGGTGGTGAGACTTCATGGAGTCCCTAGGATGATCATTTATGATGAATATCTCCATATTACCTCCAGGGTGTGGAGAGGTCTCAAACAAGATTTCACATCTCAACTATGCCTTAGCACTGTTCTTTATCCTCAAACGGATGGTCAAATAGAGGAAACCATCCAGAATCATGAAGACATGTTACACTCTTGTGTTATTGATTTTGGTGGTTCATGGATGAGGTACTTACCCTTGGTGGATATCCCTTACAATAATATTTTTCACTCTACCATTGGTATGGAGCCTTTTGAAGCCTTTTATGGTCGGCCTTTTCGTTTTCTGTTGTGCTGTACTAGGGGCGGACAGTCATCAATTCTCAGACTAGAACTAGTGAAGAATACAACAGAGATGGTCCAGGTGATTCATGAGAGGAGGAATATTGAAAAATATCATCAGAAATCATATGTTTATCAAAGGAGGAGACCCTTGGAGTTTAATGTTGGGGATCATTTGTTTCTGAAGGTGACTCCCGTCGTGGGCAGCAGTGGTTTGTTTGCGGAAGTAAGATTTCTCCATGATTTTTTGGGCCTTTCGAGGTGTTAGCTCATATTGGAGCTGTATCATATCAAGTAACACTTCCCCCAAAGATGATTCAGATATATGATGTTTCCCATGTTTAAAAGATCCATCATTATGTTCATGTTGACTCTCACATCATCGATTGGGGGGAGGTTGATGTTGATGATGATGCAACCTTCGAGGACCGACCTGTAGAGATCCAAGACTGCAAGGAGAAGGTGTTTTGCGGGAATTTTATTCCCTTAGTTTGTGTCATGGGGCGACACAGTGGCATGGAAGAGAGTTCCTATGAACGTGAGTCACATATACATGCTCAGGACCCAGTGTTGTTTGATGTTTAATAGTATTCATGTAATGATGTTTCATTAATGGTTAGTCCGTTCATGATTTACATATGTATTTCTTTTGCTGCTTTTGTGGCTTCACTACTACAAATATTCCCTTTATCAGCGCTAAAAAGGACCTTTAACAGTGCTAGGAAAAGCTCTGTTAAATCCGGCGAAGATAAAGGGGGGGGGTCCCCTTTATCAGCGCTCAAAACAAGTGTTAATAAAGACCCCTTTTATTTGCGCTAAAAAAGCGCTGATAAACATGCTCTTTTATCAGCGCTAAAAAAGCGCTGATAAAAGTCCCCTTTTTCGACGCATTTTTTAGCGCTGATAAAAGTCCCCTTTTTCAACGCATTTTTTAGCGCTGATAAAGGGGTCATATATCAGCGCTTTTAAAAAAGCGCTCATAACAGTTAAAAAAATAAATAAAATTAAAAAAATTAAAATAAATTACAAAAAATTAAATAAATCATGCCGATCATGGGGGGGCTTTTATAGCGCTTGACCCCCCATTTAACAATGCTTTTTAGCCCCTCCAGTGCCCGCACGCACCCCCTCCACCCTTTATCAGTGCTAGCCCCCAACATCCACCCTCAAACGCGCGTCTCTGCCTCGAGCAGGTTTTGAACTCGAGACCTCCCCCCCTGCGTGCCTAAGCCCTTACCACTACTCTATTTTGATTTGTTTTCTATTTCATGATATCTATATATATATATTTATATTTTTTCGTATTTTTATATATATTCATATTAATATATATATATAGTTATATTAATATATATAGTTATATTAAAATATATATATATATAGTTATATTAATATATATATAGTTATATTAATATATATATAGTGATATTAATTTATATATAGTTATATTAATATATATCTCTATTTATATATATATAGTTATATTTATTCGTATAGTAATATATATTTATATTAATATATATATAGTTATATTAATATATCAATATATTGTTATATTAATATATATCTCAATTTATATATATATATTTAGTTTTATTTATTCGTATAGTAATATATATTTATATTAATATACATATATATATATATAGTTATATGAATATATATATTTATAGCGATATTAATATATATATTTATAGTGATATTAATATATATATATATATTAATATATATATATAATTATATTAATATATATATAGATAGATTAATATATATATATATATAGTTATATTAATATATAGTAGTTATATATATATTCATGTTTTAGTATTTAAAATAAAATGAATATTAGTTATTATTTAGATAGAGCTAATATATTTTATATGTAAATATGTTTAATTATTTATTTTAAAAATTTAATTTTTAGGTGTGAATATATAAAAAATATGTGCATATAGTTATATATTTGATTATAAATAACAGTTCATTATTAAAAATGGTAAAATTTCAAAGAAATACTATCAATATAAACGTAATACCTTGGAATAAATTCAGTCCCCACCAAAAAATCCAATAATACCCCCTCAAATGACGCTGAAAACCCATAAAATGTTATAAAATCGGGGTACCCCGACTAAAAACTCAGTTTTGGAGGCCTTATGGGCCTATTTTGGCCTCGAAAAACTCTTGAATGGGGCCCCCATTAAAAGTGACGTAGAGATCATCGCAGGCTTCGATTTGATATGTGGTAGAGCTCAAACGGACACCCGGATCAAAAGTTATGGCAGTTTTAATTTTGAATTGCATTTTCAACTTATTTTGGATCTTTCTTTTTTAATTTTTTTTAATTTTTATAGTCTTTAAATTTTTATTAAATGACTACTACTACATAATAATTTTCAAATTATTAATTAAATAATTTTTTTAGTTTTTTAAGAATCCATCTTCACTAAATATCTTAGATATTAAGTATATTAAGTGTTAATGTACAATTATACTTATCTAAAATATATTTAAAAATTATATATTATATCTATATCAATTTAACTATATTTATATCTTAATATATTAATATATTTTTTTAATTTTTTTTAAATCGACCCGTTATCAGCACTACTAAAAAACGCTGATAAAGGGGGGGTCCTTTATCAGTGCTAAAAAAATGTTGATAAAGGGGTTCTTTTATCAGTGATTTTTTTAGTGGTGATAAAGGAACCCTTTATCAGTGCTTTTTTAGCGCTGATAAACCCCCCCCCCCCTTTATCAGCGCTTTTTTGTTAGCGATGACAAAGGGGGTGGGCGCTGTGAAAAAACTGCTTTTGTTGTAGTACATGCTCACTTTTGAGAGGTATCCTGATGGTTGGTTGTTCGAACACCTTTTCTTTTCTCTCTATCTTTAGGTGGGTTTTGAATTCTCGAGGACAAGGATGTTTTATGATGTATTTGATGTAATGTCCCGAACCTCTCTTTTCCATTACTTTTTGAAAATGTGGTTTTTTAGGTGTTCCAGGAGGTCAAGGTGACTTATCCCCAACACATTGCCAAAATTACCATTTTTTTAAGAGTTCTATTGGTGAGGTTTATTGAACAGTTCTATCGATGAGGGTTTGTGAATAGTTCTATAGGTGAGGTTCAGTGAAAAGTTATATCGGTGAGAATGATTGAACATTTCTATCGGTGAGGTTCAGTTAACGATTCTATCGGTGAATTTTTGTGAACAGTTCTATAATCGAGGTTCAGTGAAGAGTTCTATTAGTTAGGTTTTGTGAACAGTTCTATCAGTGACGTTTAGTGAATAGTTCTATCAGTGAGGTTTTTTGAACAGTTCTATCAGTGAGGTTTTGTGAACAGTTCTATTGGTGAGGTTCAGTGAACAGTTCTATCGGTGAGGTTCTGTGAATAGTTCTATCGGTGAGGTTCAGTGAATAGTTTTATCAGTGAGGTTTAGTCAACAATTCTATCAGTGAGGTTATGTGAATAGTTCTATCGATGTGGTTTAGTGAACAGTTCTATCGGTGAGGTTCAGTAAACAATGTTCAATCGGTGATGTTTAGTGAACAGTGTTCTATCGGTGATGTTTAGTGAATAGTTTTCTATCTGTGAGGTTCAGTGAACAGTGTTGTATCGGTGAGGTTAAGTGAGAATTGTTCTATCGGTGATGTTCAGTGAACAATGTTATGTTGTTGAGGTTCAGTGAACAATGTTCTATCATTGAGGTTCAGTGAACAGTGTTCTATCAGTAAGGTTCTAATGGTGAGGCTCGTGAACAGTGTTCTAACAGTGAGGTTCATGAATAGTGTTATATCTACGAGGTTCATGAATAGTGTACTATTGGTGATGTTTCTAATAGTGATGTTCATGAACAGTGTTTCTAGCTTCCTACAAATTTGCTCCTTTGACATTTCATTTGACGTAAAATACATTTAATGCCTCTTTTCAAGGACTCTAAGGCCGATTCAATGGCCATATCTCCTATATTAATTATTCCTATGGCTTGGGAAGTTTTTACTTTTTCCAACAACGTGGTTTAATTCAATACACTTTTAATTGTAAATTAAGTGTATCTTAAATTGTTGCCCCGTTAAAACTTTTATAGGGACAAGATATATTCCTCCCTTATTCTTCCTCATTGTTCTCGTCTATGAGATTCTAGAACCTTTAAATCTATCCCATATGAGTTGAATAATCATACATCACACCCCAGATTGCTTCAACTCTATTTTGATACATCCAAGATGTATCGATCAATATTTGATATAAGGTTTGTTTTACCGTCCTTCCATTGGGGATCATCATCTCTTGTTTCTCCTTCCCATGTTATAGAATTTAATATCTATGTTTATAATGGGGTTTTTCTTGGGGTTTGATTGGTAAGGACGTACCGTAGCATCCTTGGGAGGATGCAGTTGTCACGAGTGGATGATCATGACCTGTTTTGTGGATTAAGAATGTGAGGAACTGTTTGATGTAAGGGAATCGTTGCTTCTCTTTCTTTTATGTGAAACTTCATCTTTATCATGTTTTATCTAACTAGATAAAAATGGAATTGACATAAAAATATTTGAACCAGATAAATAAATTGATATTGATCAAATGTTATTGCCACTTGATTTTTCTAAATTGTATGATATTTATGCTTTTTCTTGATAGAAATTGGTAAATAATGTAAACTATTATTAATGAATGATTTTTTTGCTAATGATAAAGAGGCATGTAAACGAATCTAGTTATTATTGTAACTCGATGTTAATAAAATTGGTGTAGTAATAATGTTCATTTATTTGTGATAGCTTACTGTTAGGTTTCCGAAATTTTGAACCAATGATTAATAAACCGGTTAATCTAAGATGGATTAAAGAAATGTTGGTTGTAAGTAAATAATTGCTTGCATGGTTCCGATTTACCCCCATTTTTGTTTAAGGGCCCAGAGCCCAATTGTTAAGATGTTTCATTTACTTCTGCTTGTGTTTTGATGTGAGCCTGGATGGTAGTGGTAATATTTGGAGGCATGGAGGTCATTTTGTTTATGGCAGCAGATGATGCCTAGTGTGGCAAGATGCATCAGTTTATGCATGTGGGTGTTAGGGAGGACACCATGGATGATAGAATAGAATGGATGTGATTGTTAGATGCTTTCTGTTTCTATGGTTGTTTATCTACTTTACTTTTCCCCACTGCTAAAGGCAACTGGACTTACATACCCCTCTTCCGAAAGATGTGAATACATGTGGTGTATGCCACGTGCATTCTGCGTTTATCTTCTCAAGGAAGTATGGGTATATTCTCTTTCTATAAGTGGCAAATACTCGATGAGTAGTACATCTACTCACCATGTTGATCCCCTTGTGTTTAGTAGCATATAATGTTTTTCTAGAATGTCTGGGAATGTGGAAAAATATTTCTGTAATGAATAATTGAATAATGGTGTCAACACATGGGGATGGAGTTACTGGAACATAATGACGAGATTGTAATTTTGAAAGAACAATGAACATGGGTGTGATGCTAATGAATTTTAATGTTGGATTTTTCATGGTTAAATAATGTTTAATGTATTAATTAACGTACAATGAAATTGATAAAAAGGGAATGAAGTAATCTAATAAAGCTCTTTAAATGGTTGTGTTCTTATATGATACCTAGTCTTAGAAGTAGCAGCCCAAAGTTTGGGAGACGTTAGCTGCAGTTGTGTCTAAGTCTACGTAATTCCCATAGTGTGGTTGTGTGAAATAATATATGCTATACTTTTTTTGTTTCTATACACTACTCCACCCAGTCAGTAAGGGAAAATAACACCCTGGGGATTCTGAGCCCTGGGGGGTCTTTTCCCCAATATTCTGGTGAGAGGATGGATGGCTGACTCCCCCTTTTGGCCCCACTCTCTTCTCATGGTAGTTATTTGTGATTCCAGGAACATTGGTTAGTTTTCCCCATATCTGTGTATAGAGGGATGTAATGGATTGTGGTTAATAACACACTTATATTCTGGATATAGTTTTTTATGGGATACTATAGGTGTAACATGTATAGGTTGTGATGGCTTTAGGATCCTTTCTCGGTGTATGGGATGTGATGGCTTGAGGTATAATACCTGACGTATGATACACATTATTCAAGCTGTGCTGGCTCACAGAAACTACATTGTTACTTTGGTGTGTGGATGTGGTGGTTTTGTTGCACGAGGTGCATGTTTTGGTGCTTCGCCCAGGTGTATGCTGGCAAGCCTTTTTGGAGAGTGATGCTCAGGACGTGCGACGTTGGGGAAAAGCAAAAAACAAGTGGGAAAGTAGTTGCGAGGTACCCTTGATATTATTTCATATATGATATGTCCTTTTATGTTTTACTTGGTGAGAGTATCCACGGTGATGTTGGGAATGTGGTATACCTACTTACATGACTAGTTATTTTCACATGTTGTACATTGTACTTTAGCATGCTTTTCTTACTTTTTCACGAGGGGTTTTGGGGAGATATTACTGAGTATACTGTTATACTCACCCTATTTATATATAAACATTTTTTCAGGTTACATGGAGAATGTTGGAGATCAAGCTAGTTTCTACTAGCTTGGGGTTGCAGGAGTTGTTTATGTGTGTGGTTGCTGCTGTTTTTACATTCATTTGGGTACTTGATGTTTTTACCTTCTAGTCATAGTACTTTTTCATAACATTTCATATATTCACACATGTTTCTCTTATATTTTATTTTTGAGTTGGAGTTGATTGGTGTCTATATTATCTCTTTCTTCTGCATGTTTTCTTTTAGAGGGAAATGCCTCACATTTGTGTCTTTACTATACCCCTGGTGCTAGTCGCCAACCCAGGGCGTACTGGAGGCGGGACTCGGGGGTCATTATCTCCCTTCTCACATTGCCGACCTAGGAGGGGTACACACTACGGGGAGGGGTCATGAAAATTATAATATATGTAAAAAAAAATATGTTATTATTATGTAGAGATTAATTTTCATACACTTTATTCAAGTGGTAGGAAGACAACTATCATATTAAAAAATAATATTTTATTAGTGTATAATTGTACAATAAAACATGATGTTGTGTGCGATTAGAAATTATCAATGAAATTGAATTTATTTGAAATTAATATGTCATAAAACTTTTGTTATGACATTATACGATCCGTTAACATAATTTAATTAATGAAATTTTGTTCATATAATCACTCATGTAAAAACAATTGTGGATACATCTGTCTCTTCACACCCTTAGGATCCCCTACACCTTAATTGATTTTATTTTTTCCCACATAAAAATTAATTGGGTTATTTGGATTATTGCATAGGACATTCTCTATTTGATCTATAATATCTCATGTATAATTCTCATGATATATATATTTCCCTAGTGGTATGATCATTTTTTTTGGAGATATCAAGGGTCACATATGTACTTCCTCAGGAGTTTTCCTAGGATCACATTGTGAACATGAGAGATAATTGCTAGAACCACTAAATGATATGAAACAGAAAACACACATATAAAAATTTAATATGTTATAATATATCTTGTCATAAAAATTATTTAACATAATAAGAAAAATTCTATCATTTGGGTTTCATTTATCATTTTCCACTATGTCTCGTACTCTATGAATGAAAATTCAAGATGAATATATAATTAATGAAGCACAGAAATAATCATAAGATCCATAATTAATTGATTAAGACAATAAAAATTTACCAATACAAAAATAGTGACCACTGGTTATCAAATAAAATATATATTTCAAATTAATACTTTCTATAAATAGTCATCCTTATGGATCCTACAAAATATTTCTGACGAATAATGAATCTGAAATATTGGAATTATTTGATTTCATATCATTCCCGAATGAACCTAAAAATACTATTTATTTGTTATAAAGTATCAATATATATATAACCCAATCACATTGTAGAAAATTTAAAATATAATAAAACCTTAATTGCATTAGAAATAAAATTCTTTTTGAGACATTAATTAAACAATTATCATATCCAAAAAAAAATTCAATTATAATTTACTAATTATCATTACACTGAAATAAGATAATAGGATTCTTTATAATATAAAATGTGTTTTAATTACATAATAATCAATGTATAGGTATATAAGAAATTTTTAGATTCATCACATGTATATCTAATGTATGCATGATAGTATTTTCATGGGGATTGTTATTAAAAATTCCAATATGAAAATACCCACAATAGAGTACCATAATTATAATTGTTCTATTAAAATGATATTATTGTTAATTATACCCATTTTTCTTGGCCAATAGAGGGTTTTGAGGCTTATCAACAACATTTTACTATAGTGTATGGAATTAATTCACATAATGCACATGGTCCTTTAATCTATATCCGTACTTTGGGGGTTTCATATTCTATTGAATTCTATCTACTATAAAAGTAATCAAATGGAATCTTGAAAATATATATATATTATTTTTATTGATATATAGGATTCCCACACATGAAATACCTTCTTTTCACATTCTCTGAATCACTTGAGATTCCATTTTCTAATTTTTTTCATGTTGGGGGATGGATGTTTTTACCCCTACAACATACTTACAACATATCCATATTGATATTTCTAATATCATATAATATTAATTTCTAAAATTTTATCACTATTTTATTAATTTAAAATAATTATTTCAATTGTTTCAGTTGCTAATTTCTTTATATTATTATTTATGTTAGTACATGAAACATCTTTTTCTTTAGGATATTATATAGTTTCATCATCTATATAATAATAATTTGCAAATAATTATCATATTGATACATCAATAATACATTTATGACCATGCATGAATTATTTTTTTTTTTGAAATTATGAATATTGAGATCATGGAGATTGTAGGTATCATGTATGGAAGTGTAACATTATCCTTTTTCAAATATGAATATATAAATATGTTCTGTAATATTTTACCTTTACATAATGATCGTAGTATCATATTATTTCATTATTTATTATTTAAATATATCATCCAACTAGTGTGTTAATGAAAATAGAATCATCAGTCTTTGTGAAGGTGGTATTACACACATAAACGATGGTTGTAATCATCTTTATGTTTGTGAAAAGGTAAGAAATAATATTATATACATTATCTTTTAATAATAGTAATTTCTTAAATAATATAATTATTATTTCATTTATATAACAAATATTTAATACATTGTAAATTATTTCCTAATATATAATGTGTTAGTGGAAAAAGAATTGCAAAACCTTAAGAGGCATCAGTTATCCAAAAACACAAGTAACATTATAATATCCAATATGAAATGCAAAGTAAAAGGGAATATATGAAATAATGACTCCATGTCGATAATTATGATATAAATATCTTATATTTATTATTTATCCATCATCATACAAGTTTTTAAATGTTGTTAATAAAAAAACAAATGCTTTTGTTAGTGAGGTAGGAGTTCACCATACCGAAGAAAAATGTTTTGGTATCTCATTTGATGGAACTGGGGATGGGGTTAGGTTAAAACCTTACCATAAAGGTATATAATAATATAGAATACACAGAGATTAATACATCATCATTGTAACATACTAGGAAAATATAGAATATGGAATTACCATTTATATTAATATTTATAAATTATATGTCAATTTTAATATAAAGGGGATGATTTATCTGATAACATACTACCCACACAACAACGGGGTTATCTAAAATATTACCTTTCAAGCCAGAATAAGTTATATAAAAAATGATACATTATTAATATTATTATTTTAAATGGTAGTTAATGATGATAATTTGTATTGGAAAGAATGATAAAAACTAATTATATTATATTTACATATTATTGTTAAATATCTTTACATTATTACAAAAAGTTTCATTGGATTAAAAAAATAATAAATCTTATTTGAATCATACAAAGCTATAATAATTTTAATTGGTGATTTTACCACCTATTGATGGTTCACAATTTTAAATTATAAATTTCTAATTTTTTATAAATTTTATATGCAAAATTAAAATTCTACTATGTATTAGGAATTTATATTTTAATGTGGTTGAATTTTTGTTATTTTTATAATATGATTAAATTTTTAATGAACAATAAAAAATACTACATTTACTTCAAAACATAATTTATATTAATTTATGTATATATTTAGTTATTTAATTTCAATTTTTAGAAAAAATTATATAATTTTTAATTATTAAATTCAATTTATGATTTTAGAATCAATATCAAATTGAAATTGGGTATAAAAACATTGTGAACCTTTAAACGTATTTAATTTAAAAAATTGTTTTCTAAATCTGTCAATGGTGTTAATTTTTAAATTAATATTAATAACATATATGAATTGATTATATAAAAATGGGTATACATGTTTTAAAATTTATTTAAAAATTAACCCCATTGATAGAATGAGGAAATAATTTTTTAATGTTAAAACGTTCAAATGTTTACAATATTTTTTATATCCTATTTCAATTTGAAATTGATTATAATGACCTAAATAGGATTTTATGATAAAAAAGTATTTAATTATTTTTAAAAAAATTAAATAAAATAACTAACTATATAAATAAATCATAATAAATTAAGTATTTAAGTTAATGTTGTATTTTCTAATATTCATTAAAAATTAGATATTATTATAAAAATAAAAAATTCAACCAAATTAAAATTTTAAATCCTGGTACAAGGTAGGATTTTAATTTTTAATATAAAATTTATAAAACCTAAAAAACATACAATTTAAAAGGGAGAACCACCAATATGTGTTAAAACCATGTATTAAAAATATAAGAGCCTTGTATGCTTTAAATTGGATTTATTCTTATTTTAATCCCATAAAACATATTGTAATAATGTAAAATTATTTAACAAACATATGTAAATACTATATAATTAGTTTTTCTCATCCTTTCCAATAAAAATTCTAATCGTTAACTACAATTTAAAATAATAATATTAATAATGTATCATTTTTCAATATAACATAGTATGGGATGCAATGTAATATTTTTGATAACCCCATTGTTTTGTGTGTAGTATTCTATCAGATAAATCATTCTCATTATATTAAAATTTACATATAATTCATAAATATTAATATAAAATAAAATTACATATTCTATATTTACCTAGAATGATACAATGATGATGTAATAACCTTAGTGTATTCCATATTATTATATACGTTTATGGTAACGGTGTAACCTAACCCCATCTCCAATTTCATCAAATGATATACGAAAACATTTTTCTTTTGTATTGTTAACTCCTACCTCATGAATAGAAGAATTGTTTTTGATTAAAAACATTCAAAACCATGTACGATGATGGATAAAATGTAAATATAAGATATTTATAACATTATTATACATGTGGAGTCATTATTTCATATATTCCCTTTTTCTTTCCATTTCTAATTGGATATTATAATGTTACTTGTGTTTATGGTGAACTAATTACTCGTGAGGTTATGCAATTATTTTTTCACTGACACATTATATAGATGGAAATAAGGCATAATTTAGTCAATATTTGTTATATAAATGAAATAATAATTAAATAAATGAAAAAATAATCATTATTAAAATATAATATATATAATATTATTTATTACCTTTTCACACACATAGAGATTATTACATCATTCATGTATGTGTGTAATACCAACCTCACAATGACTGATGACTATATTTTCATTACCACACTAGTTGGATGATATATATTAATAATAAATAAATAAATAATTTGATATTATGATCATTATATAAAGTAAAAATATTACTTAACTTATTTCTATATTGATATTTGATAAATGGAAATGTAACCCTTCCATACATGCTATCTACAATCTCCATGACAACAATGTTCTTCTTTTCACAAAACAAAATTTCATGATTGGTTATAAAAGTAATATTGATGTATTAATATGATAATAAATTGAAAATTATTATTATAAAAATGATGAAACTATATAATATCCAACAGAAAAATAAGTTTCACGTATTAATAAGGATAATAATATAATGAAATTAGCAATTGAAACAATTGAAATAATGAGTTTTAATTATTAAAAGGGAGAATTTTTTTTGAAATTAATATTATATGATATTATAAATTTTTATATGGTTATTTTTAAGCCACTTGGTGGGATAAAAAGTTTTATCCCCCAACATGAAAAAATTGGAAAATGGAATCTCAAGTGATTACCTGAATGTGAATAGAAGATATTTCATGAGTGAAAATCTTATATACCGAGAAAAATAATATAGAAGTTTTGAAAAGAGTCCATTTGATTAATTTTACTAGAGATAGATATTAATAAAATGTGCTACCCACATAGTAGTGATTTAGATTAATGGACCATGAGAATTATGTAAATCAATTCCCTACACTATAGGAAAATATTGATGCTAAGCCAAAACAACGTCTTTAGGACTAAGAAAATGGGTAGATTTAACAATAATATCATTTTAATGGAACCATTATAATTATGGTACTTTATTGTGGGTATTTTCATATTGGAATTTTTATGTACAATACCAATGAATATATTACTATGCATACTTTAGTTAAACATTTTACGAATCTATGAATTTCTTATATACCTCTACATTGATTATTATGTAATGAAAACTCATTTTATACTAAAATAAACATATTATCTTATTTCAATGTAATGATAATTAGTAACTTATAATTGTTGTGTTTTTATGGATATGGCAAGAGATTAATTAAAGTATAAATAGTGACTTTTATTTCAGATGCAACAGAGGGTTTTATTATATTTTAAATTTCTGACGATGTGATTGGAGGATCCATAGGGATGACTATTTATAGAATATATTATTTTAAAACATATTTGTTATTTGATAACATGTTGTCACCATTTTTTTATTGGAAAATTATTTTTGTCTAAAAGAATTAATTGTTGATCTTATGATTATTTAAGTGCTTCGATAATTATATATTCATCATGAATATTTATTCACAAAGTAAGTGACGTAGTGGAAAATGATCAATGAAAAATCAAATCATAGAGTTTTTCTTATGATTTTAACTATTCTTTAGGAAAAGATATATTATACCATTTTAAATTATTATATGTATTTGTGTAGTTTCATATCATTATGTTCTTCCACCAATTATCTCTCATGTTCACAATGTGTTCCATGTTTCACTCATGAGAAAGTACATATGTGACCCTTTGCATGACGTAACAAAATTGGTCATACCACTAGGGAATGATATGTATCATGAGAATTATACAAGAGATATTATAGATAAAATAGAGAATTTTCATTTAAATAAGACCCATATCATAGCTAATTGTTATGTGGTGGAAAAATAAAATCAATTAAGGTGTTTGGGATCCTAAGGGTGTGAAGAGAGAGATTTATCCAAAATTGTTTTTACATGAGTGATTGTATGAAAAAATTGCATGGGTGAAATTTTGTTTAAAGCTCGCATAATGTGAGAACCTATGTTTTATGACATATTAAATTCAAATAAATTTAATTTCATTGATTTCTTATAATCGCACACAACATAAAGTTTTAACGAACTATAATACACTTCTAAAATATTATTATTTAATATGATAGTTGCCTCATGACCACTAGAATAATGTATATAAGATGAATATCTACATAATAATAATATGTTTTTATTTACATATATTATATTAATTATTTTTCAATCATTTTATTATAAGTCAAAATAAATACCAAATTCAAAGTAAATTAAACTTTTTGAAAAAAAAAATTTGTGCGAAAAATGTGTTTTATATTATAAATAAAATAATGGAAGTTTCATGAATTATTTTAATGAAATATATAAATTATATAAAAAATAAAATCAATTATTATTTATATTATATTTTTCTATAAATGGAATAAAAATTAATACAGTCATGTGATTAAGCATGTTTATCTCTAAAAAATGGTTTCATCATATTTTTCACAATTATATTAAATTTATTTTTGTAAAATTTATAAATTTTATTTCAATAAATGAAATTATTATTATAAGTATTATTTTAAGAAATATATTAATGTTAATTATATATAATTTTCAAAAAAATTTAATTTTTTATTATTAGTGAGAAATAATGATTTTTATTAAGAACATTCAATTATTCTAAAGCCTTTAAAAATTTAATATAATTTAAAAGGATTATTAAATAAATATTATATAAATAATAATATTATTATTATAATATAGTTCATTATAATTAATATTATATTCATATTATATATACAAACCCTTTATAGTTCAGAAACCTTTTCCACTGGAAGACATTATTTTCAATAGTCTTATAGTATTATTTTATGTTCAATTAGGTAAATTATGTTCGATTTATTTAATAAAATATGTTCAATATCTTGAATAATAATTATGAATTTTATCTAATTAGGTCGTGTAAATTGTTTCTTAGAATGACATGTGAAAACTAAAATAATTAACTACCAAGGTTAATGTGGAAACATGTTTATATGGTGGTCAAACTATGAAGATAAATATTAAAACAACATAAAATATATTCTATTACAATTATATGGACATATTGGGATGTTATGTAATCTATGCTTCTATAATGATAAAATTTAGAGCCTTGGGTACTGTTCGAAATATCTATATATTTTTTCTTCTAAAATATTCCATTTGTATCCTTTCCACAACTTATAAATGGACACCCATCTCCTCTAATATTACTACTTCTAAAACTCATTTGATCGTCAATTTAATTCGAAAATACTATCCATAATTACCTCCCAACATTTTGAATCCTTTTATTGATAAAAAATATATAATAATAAGGATATTGGTTTCAAACTAAGGAGTTTTTTCGAATAAATGTTATCATTCATACCCATGTATTTACAAATTATTTCATATTCAAGAAACATCCATAATATTAAATCATTATTATAGAAGATAATAATTATATTCCATATACTGGGATGTTATTATTTTCATTTAATGAAATATAAACATCTCCTCCTACCTCATATAGTAAATAAAACCATATATCCCTTGTATGATTGAGTAATGCCATGCAAACAAATGAAATATATTTTCCGTCACTATATCTAATGATTTTTTATAATGGTGGATTTATATTTTTTATAATATATATGTGACATATTTATATTATATAAAGTATATTATCACAAATACATTCATAAATTCCACTCCTTGGTAGATACAAAACAATCAGTCTTGTGTTTGGGAGATTACCACATCCTGATGCGATGAGAGGTGTTTTTCACATACCCAGTATAAGGACTACAATATGGTAACATTTATATAATATATGTGATATTTCTGAAAACAATACATAGGAAATTTCTTATAACATGAATCATTTGAAAATATAACCCTTTTGAAAAACAAGGTCATGTGTGGATAGAGTGGACCACTTCTTTAGAAAACAATGCGATGCGTTTTTAAATTATTTTTTGCATGTATTGTAATAAGTATAAATTTATAAAATATATCTGAATTTCATAATAAAAAAATTTTCAATAAATGTTAATTATTATATAAATTTTTTAGGTTTCATCAGTTAAAAAATGGATATCGTATTCATCTATACATACAACCTACCATCTATATGAATAGTATATATCATCATTCTATATATAAATTTTCTGAATAAATATAAATATTAATATTTTTAATATATATGGTATTTATATCTTGATTACATAAATTATGATTATTTTTATGATGAAAAAATAGTAAGATGACTAAAAAATCAACAAAACTAATGAATAAATAAATTCCTAACAATAAAAGACGATGATTTGAATAATAAATTATTTATAAGAGGTTTGATAAAATGTTATAAATGGATCATATAGGATATTATAAATATTTTCATAACCCATGTAGTAAATAATAATAAATTTAAATTTATTATATAGGTGGATAGATTGTTTCTGATGAAATATAAGACTTGATTTATGTTATATTTGTCTCACATTTAATTCATTGGGACGTATTCCATAATCACAACATGTAACTTTAATATTTTATATAAGACCCATGAATTAATATTAGGATTATTATAATAAATTTTATTATTATATAGATATCCATTTTGATATATCTTGTGAATAGGGGTTTTTATTCAATGGTTACCAATGTGTTATGGGTTTAATGTTACAATCTCAATTTTTATCAGTATTATTTATTATTGTCATTCTGATGAAGAAATATTATGATTTATCTTCAAAAAACTCATTTAATTTAATATCATTTAGTTATTCCTAGAAATCACATATTTTACATCCATTCTCCCCTATTTAAAAAATAAATCTAACAAAGTTGTTAATTATGGAAATTAATAGACATTATTTCGATCATCAATCAAAAATGAGTTTCCATTTCATATAGATGTTTCTAAAAATTCTACGATAATATTTTCATATTAACCTATGATGGATTAATTGCATTTTTTACCATTCTTTATCTTTTTAAATATATTAAATATGAATTTTCCATTCATTTTCACAATGATTTAATTTTTAATTTTTACTAAAAATGTTAAAGGATTCATTATTTTTACATGTATGTCATGTATGTTATATTCAACTAACATGATCAAAATATTTTTCCACGATTCCATTACATGTTTTTGTGTATCCTTTTAATGAAATATTGATTCAAAAATATTTTTTAAATATATATTTTTTTTATTTCATTTTATTTTTGAAATGGATATTTCCTCCATGAAATTTTCCAATACACATTTTATTTAATTATCATTTATGACCATGATTTTAGTGTCACTAGATAATTAGAGGTGATATGATCCAAAATTAAATACATATTATTATTTTTATTATTAATATTTTTATAAATTTTATTTTTATAAATCATACATATTTTCATGGGTTATGCTATGATTAAATATTTAATGTTTAAGGAAACTAATTTTTTATACAAATGTTACAATGTGATGACATATTTATTTATTTATGATATTATGGAACAAATATTCATGGTTTTCAATAAGTATGGACGATTATTTTTTATAAAAGGATGGGTGATTACATTATGAATTAAGTTTGGGTGGTAACATTATGAACTGAGGAAGTGTGGTTATATTTTAAATTGGTTACTATGGGTCCCATTATAGATATCCAATGATTATATAAGGATGGATATATCAATTATTAATTCTGTTATGTGTGGAACACATTAAAGGTTCAAAATTTAGTGCAAGGTCCATGAATTAATTCAAATAAGGTTATTGGTGGATCTATTGTGTTGAATGTGAGGATACAAAAGGACCTTCATTCTTTTCCAAATATTAATACAAGGTCCATATTTGGTGTCCTTAACATAATGAGTGTAATCCTTTATATAGAAATATATTCACAAATTTATAATCATATAATATAAACCAAACCTCTATTTTTTATTAAAATTTTGTACACTCATGGATCATGTTCTTTGATTTCATTATGATTCATCTCTTAAGAACTAAATTTATTTATTATAAAAATCATGACAGACTACATAAGTTATTTACTAATTTTGTTCCAACCTCATACCATTTTTCTTATCCTAGGATTTTATAAGATCATATGTAGATATCTACGATGTATTTCTTTATTAAGAATATCATTTCATCATTTTATTTCCGTTCCAGATGAAATTAATAATGTTTCTTCATAGGATATAACTTTGAGGAATACTAAAGTCGTTTATTATTATAGTTGACATAGATTATCATTCTTGTAGTTAGATTATTGTATTTCTAGTATCCATTGAAAATGAACGTATACAATCATAGAGAATATATTGGTGTAATGTAATCATTATTCATCTTATAATATTTCAGGTTTATGATGGAAACATCAGGGTTGTTATATTGGGGAAAAAATATTATAATATGGATGATTATAGATATATTTTTTATTTTAATACAAGGATGAATGAAATTTTTAGATACTCTGGTTAAAATATGGATGATTCATCAATAATTTAAATGTTATTATCAAAGATGACTGAAATAATTGATGTCATAGTATCATCATCTGAAGATAAATATACTAAGGACCTATAGTTTTATTTTCAACATATCACCCTCATAACATAAAAAATTAGAATATAATAGGTCATAAAGATCAACTATTAGTATGGTAATGAAATATCCTTAAAAAATTAAATGAAATAAAAAATTAGAATATAATAGGGGTGCATGTAGGTCTTTGAATCAGGTCTTCCCCCCGCACATGCCTCCATAGTTGAGGTCATCCGTGATGTCCAGGAGTGTGTGACTCCAGCCTAGATGGGCGAGGAGCTGCCCCAGACCGACATTCCCTATGTGAAGGCCCTATGATTTTGGGGAGTGGAGGTCCTGCTGGCTCAGTGCTGATGGCTTCCCCAAGGGATTCAGGACCCCTGGTTTCAGTATTTTTTGACCAGCTGAGACAAGATCTGGGTATTAGCCCTGTGTCGAGTGGTACAAGGGTCTTTTTGTAGGAGTCTAGGGTTTGGAAAGTGGGGAGGAGCCCCCACCAAGAGGCTGCCAGTCATCTGGACTGCCCCAGATTAACCAGTGGTGTGGCTGCACATTTGGAGGTATGTTCTCCGGGTGAAGTTGGGAATTTTCAGAGTGAGGGATGGGAGGAATCAAGCTCTCAACATTAGTACATGGGACAAGGATATGAACAGCCCGGTTTTTCAATAAGTCCCTAGGAGGTTTTTCAGGCCAGCCCTTCTTATGATGATACGGTGAAGGTAGGTGGAATGGCTGCCTTCCCTCTTAACAGGTTTGCTCTATTGGTTGATGTCGGCTAATATGTGGTTGAGGAAGGGGGTGAAGAGGAGTCTGCTCTTGGGGAGGTTAGAGAGTCAGCCTCTAATTCTCCCGCCGAACCAAAGAAAATGGAACTAGATAAGGAGTTTATCAGATTCTCCTCAAAGAAAGGAAAAAATAAAACCATTGACTCGAAGGGATCATTAATCACACACAGAGGCCATGGAAGAAAAAGGACTACTTCTTCTTACATAGCCTACCAGTCACTAGATCCTCCAACAAAGGGAAATCCCTCAAAAGTCTCCTAATTAGGTGGGGATAGATCCTACGGATTTTGAACCACCTGTAAGGGATCCACCAGCCACTGATGTGGAGAATGGAGTTAAGGAGTCATCATCACCTTATGCCCTCCAAAGCAAGAAAGATTTGATGGAATGTGACGAGTGGGAGGCTATCCTCGATTACATCGAAAGCTTCTCAGACAAGGGAATGGTGGTCATTACCACGGAGGTGGAGTATGACAGGTTGTTCGGGAGGCAGTTTCAGGCCAACCTCACTAAGGAGAAGCGTGTATGGGCCAATAAAAAATTGGAATTTTAGGGCGTGGTTTTTATGAGCACAAGATTACTGTGTTAGAGCTCATCCAAACATGGGACAAGATAGTTAACAACTATGAATACCTCCATAATGATGATGTTTGGGATGAGATGGATGATGACCTCCAATGGACCCTTTTTAGAGGGAAGGTTTCTAGAAGGCTAAAATTGCAATTCATTGATTCTGCTATCTCTTTTCATGCTGTTTGACTTCTGTGTAAGGACAAGTTTCATACTTTTTTCTAAAGTGTTTTCCTTAATAAAAAAATATTTGGAGTCCTAATGATCCATTATGAATAATGTAGAAGAATATAAATAATTTTCCGAGGATAAGGATAAATATTTCAAAATATCGAAAATGAGAACCATTTTCTTAATTATGATGACTATGATAACTACAAAATAATAAGTGAAAAATGACAATGTTGATACATTTAAAAAATTTATTTTAGAAAATGTGATAAATGAAATGTTTATCAGTGAATAAATTATATCAATAGAAGATGATTCACAAAAGGAGTTTATCATAAATAGTGTGTTCAAAATATATCTATAAATTATTTTAATAGTTTATAGAGAGAATATGTATTTAATGAAATAAAATTTTATGTGAAAAAATAAAAAATCCTTTCATCTAAGAAAATATATATATGTAAAAGTGGTTGAATTTTTTTATTGATTTGTATTGAAAAAAATACTCAATTTTTAGCATGATGAGTTGTTCAATATGAAGTATAATGATTAAGATCTAGTTAAAAAATACTAAATATGGAGCCCAAAATGAAACATTTCTTGAAATTAGTTATATAATTTGGAAAATTATTAAAAAATGTATCTCAAAAAAATATTCAACAAAATTTATCATCAATTGATGATAAGAGTGAGTTTAATATGAAGACGAAATATGTGATAAATAAACAACATATATTTCTAATAACATAGTTGAAATGTTAATGTTTTTTTAGTTTTGATTTGGGAACCAAGTTATATTATTATTGTTGATTCAATTAAGGATGAGAGGAATTATAATATAAAGAAGACAATATCAGAAGATTAAATAAATTAGATAATTAGAAATGATTGAATGTGTATGTTTAGAATACTAATGAAAATAAGTACACATTTATGAAAAAATTAATATTGTGAATCAAAATATTACCTTTATGGATATTATTTTTTTGGGGGGTACTTCTCCCTAAAATGAATAATCTTTGGAAAATTCATAAAAATTATATCAATTCATATTGGAACTATTGTAATGAATTGAGGGGATGTCAACCAATAAAAATAATGATTCCTTAGAAGTTAGTTTAATTATTGAAGGTAGATTATAACTCATAGAGAATATATTTTAATCATGTGAGAAACATGGAAATCCTTGAAAAATGTGTCTTGAATTGAAATTACAATAAAAAATTTGTGTTCAAGAAATATCAAATGTTATCTGAGAAGAAATAAATATCCACTATTGTTAAAAAAATCTGAATGCTATAAAACTAGAATGACCTTGGATTTTTGGTAGTTTCTGTTATTCACAATTGATATGATATTTGATGAAATTTAATAATGATAATGATTTAAAAGAAGGAATAGTTACTTTTAGAAATGATGAGAAACTCAGAATCAAATGTGTTGGATATTTTACCACAAAGGATAAAAATATGAAATCCAAATTATCATTGTTGGTTAATAGATTGGAATATCAAAAGTTAAATGTTTCACAACCAAGTGATGATGATAATGAAGTTATTTCTAGAGAAGAATATTTTTTGTGAATTGGATATATGATAGGGAAATTGTAACGAAATTCCAATAAACAAAACAAATATGACGATGGTGTTGTAAAATGTTATTACTATATTATTATCACTGGAAAATTTATGTATATATAAATAGGATGAGAAATACTTTTCAGGGTAATATGAAAAATCTAACAAATATTGGATTTATTCTTGATATTAATGACTGACCATGATGAAGATATTTTATATGTTTCATTTACTAGAATGGAATGACTTAAAATCTGTTCATAAGATAGTTTTTATATCTTCAACACACTCCTTATAGATGATTCACTCAGATTATTTTGGGATAATGAGAAATAAATCACATCCTGTAGTTATGTAATTTAGTTATTTTATTTTATAATTTACCCACATTATGTTTAATAATATTTATTTTTTGAAACATTAATCATTTGATCTATAATTTTTATTTTTTAGGATAAGTTTATAAAATTAATAATTATATTCATTGAAGAAAATTCAAAATTTAAATATTGTTGAATATAAATTTTAGGGGTTTTTATAATCATGAAAAATATATAATTAATCATGATTCCAGTGCATGATACCTTTAAAAATCATTTTTTTGAATGAGTAAATAAATTTTTTGGGGTGGTGGATAGAACAATAATGATCCAACATTACACATAATGAAATTTGTAGAGGTAGGATATTGGTGCATTCAAAAAAGTTCATAATCATTGTTTAAATTTTCAAAAATTAATGTGAATTCATATAAAAATTTTTACATTGAGAAATAAATCATAAAAAATCTAAGGATATTTGATAGTTCTTTTATTATAAAAGTCAAGGGTAGACAGAATTGGTGGTTTAATTTGAGGGGTGTTGATTGGATATTTCTTGACTTACAACATAGTGGTAGTATATATACATGACACATAAATGAAACATGAAATTTTATTGACTCTAATATTTTTATGTTCTTTAACAATGATATAAGAATGTTTTTTTGATAGATATATATTTTGATGAAATGTAAGATGATGTGTTTGCGATTGAAAAATGTGAAAAAGTAATTAAAGATAATATCAACATCGAAATAGATTGACATGATGATTATACGTCATGTATCACATGTGTTGAAGAATATCTTCATACATCTTGTCATATGATGAGAAATCATGTGGAAGTTCAATACTTCCTAGGTGTTCATGGAAACATTTTCAAAATAAGAGAACAATAATAATAGTTCCACATAAATCCTTACATTGAAAATATCTTCCAAAAGAAACCAAAAAGGATTTGGTTATGAAAGACTGTATTGATTCTGTGATTTAATAGATGAATTATATTCATAAACATAATTATTGAGAACATGAAACGAAGACATGTAATAAATATTTTATTGGTAAAATGTTAGTGTTCTAAAATAGGTTGAATGAGGATGGTGATGTGATAAGAAACAAGGAATTTTTTAAGGTTTACTTTTAATTTTAATTCATTGATTTTAATTCAATGATTTCAAAATAAGAAATATTAGAAACATTATAAATTATTCTTTCTATTGATGGATAATAATAATAAAAAATTATGATGAATGTGAAGTGAATTTTTTATAATGGGGAGATCTATAAAGATTTATATATTGAAAACTGATGTGACATATTTATTCAAAAGATGGATGTTATTTAAAAATGTTGATAAAATCATTTTTTGGGTTAAATCATGATTTGAGATCTTGGTTTTCCATATTGGACACATTTTTCTGATGGTTTTAATACAAGATTCATATGTGTCATTGTAAACTATACACAATTGAAAATAAATATTTTCCCTTTTTTATTATTTATATGTAATGTAAAAGAATTTCTAGGATTGATTAAGTGTCATGGGATATATATTTTTTGGATATGAATTGTTTTTTTGAAACTTTCACTGTGTGAAAAATTATATAAATTCATTATTTTATAATCTTATTACTGAATAAATATATTTTCTTATCTCTGGAGAAGTATGCTAAAGAAATTATAAAGATGGTTGGGATGGAAGACTCAATGTTGTTTTCCAATCCAATTTCAGTGGAGATATTGATTTATAAATATTGATAAGGAACTGGTGGATAATAAGTATCTTAGTAAGGTAGTATGATTTCTGTACATATAATGTCATCAAGGATATATAATGTTTATATTTCTACTTAATGTCCCAAGTATTATAGTTACCTAAAAGAATAAAATGTCCTAAAAGGAAAATGAATTCAATGTTATATGAAGAAAACAACATATTTTAGGGTAAAATGAGATTAAAATATAATTATTGATATGTGTTGGTTATATAGATTCAAATATTTAATGATGTGTTATTCACATGAGATCTATATTTATGAAATTTTATTATCGGGATATATTTTTTGTGAGTTGGGATAAATATATATAAAATTATATAACTCTAATAATGCATAAAGATAAGTATGTATCATACAATAAAAATTATAACACTCCTAATAAATTACACTCTTTTTTGTAAGAAAAATTTTAAATTTTTCAATAACATACATAACACACAATGCAATGTCAGTTTGCAGTGAACACAATACCTGATTTAAAAAGACAATATTCTATCTCATTTTACATATTCAATTAATTTTAATAGTTTTTACTAAATATATATATAGTAAATTTATTTATTATATTACAAATAAAATGTTTTTACATCCATAAAATATATTTTATAGTCACAAAACAAGAGAAACTAAATATTACGCATAAAACCCTATGTTTTTCTAAAAGAAATTTTACTCCCCTTAACCAATTTTAAAACAAATTTTGGAAAATTTTATAAATTATATATGTATAAAGAAACAAATTTTATAAAAAATAAAGTTCAATTTTAGTATCGGGTGGATTTTTGGAATTCTTCTGAAATATTTCATTTTTCGAATAAGAGTAAATATCATTGAATTTTAAATCATAACTACATTTTAAATTATTTATTTATAATGTTTAACTAAATTATTAACATGCTTTGAAGTAAAATTTGATAAATTTTTATTCAATTAATCCAATTAAGTTCATTTTTCCCATTTTCTCTATGAAATTAAGCATAAAAACATAGATAGATTTGGATCTTTTTTTACATTAAAACCCCGCATTGTCATCCCATCTGTGTGATTAATTTTAGATTTATTTAAACCCATTATTTTAATTTAAATTTGAATAAATTATTCCATATTTTAATATATAATAATTTATAATTACTATCAATGTAAAATTAGTTTTTGTCAAAATATATTTGTGAAATATATTGAAATTAATTACAATGATTAAGAGAAAAATACGCTTAACAACGGAGTAATCATTAATAATAATGGAAACATTTACCATGAAACTTGCAAAAAATCTATTTTATGGAAATATTTATACCAAATAAACTATTATATATAATTTTGTCCAATATTGGATTCCATAGACATTGAATATATTCGGGTGAGAATAACTTTTAAAAAATTTATTAGAATCCACTCCTTCTCGACTATAAATGGAACTCATCCCTCCCACTTATTAAAAAATATAAATATATTTGTATGACAAAAAATAATGGCCAAATAAAATCCCAAAATGCCTACCCATATCTTTGAAGCTTAATTTTGGATATAAGTTAATCTAATGAAGTATTATAGTTCAAACCAAAAAAGGACTCACCATAATAATATCTAATGCTCTTCAACCGTAACCATTCATTCATTTACTTCACCACCAATTAAATTTATTTTATTTAATGATTATATAAAAACATAAATTTCCTCAATATAATGATATGTATTTGTTTTATGGGTTATAACTATATATATACTCACATCCATGAAATCTGAAATGATGTTAATGATCATGTACAACGAACAACCACATCTCAAAATGATGATGTTCTTTTTTATTTAGAGCCTTTACTGGTTGAAAATTATGATAGAAATTATATTATTATACTATATGTATTATCTTTATGTTATAAATATACATATTTAATTTTTATATATCACATACCTTCATTAATTACATTTTATATAAATATGATAACATAGTTTGTGGAAATGTAGACTACCACCTCCTCATAGTGACATTACTTATTTAAACTATACATGGAATGTATGAATGATTTATTTAATAAAAATATTTTAAGTATATATCATTTAATTTTAATTATTTTAAATACACCAATGTAATAGATGTAGCGTTAATTCCTACATATGGCATACCGTCCCCATGAATAGAACATTTCATTTCCCATGTCCAAATTTTATGGATTATTTTAAATACAAATATAATAAATTTATATGATATTTAACTCACTGAATAAATTCATTATGTGATTAAATCCTTATTTAATTTATTAAAACAACATGATGCAAGTCAAATCACGATGGAAAATTAGATAATTAACATCCAGAATATATGAAGTAATGAAATATTATTAAAAATTAGGGGAAAAATATATTTAAGAAGATAATATATGATGTTATGAGTATGAAATTGGGTTGGTTGTAATTTATTGACCTGTTTGAAACCATTAAATATGAGGATAACGTATCTTCACCTTAAAGGAAACAAAAGGTAAGAGATTCTTGTATCACTTTCCATCCCATGAGGCATAAACCATTTTCACAAAATATGTATTTTTTGTGGTGTATGTACTTCACCTATTGTATCTTATATCATGATTTTGATTATATTCATTGAATTTATAGCTTCATTTGAATATATTTATTTAATGGGGATTATAAATCAAATGTTACCAAATTCTATGATATACAGTTTCAATTACCATTATTTGATACATACATTATTATTTTTCACATAAATGTTTTTATAAGGTGTTCATACTACAAAAATGACACATTATATCATGATTCATTCATTCATAATGTTAATTTGAGTTCCAAATTAAATTACATCATGTAAGGGGATATTAATTAAATGTAACTATGTGGAAAATAATTATATAAGAAATTTTCTCTTTTATTAAAATTACATGCTTATTATCATTAATATTCTAATATTATGTGTGAAATATTATTTTCTATATATTATTTTGTTTATATGTTTAAAGTGTATTTACATTTTACACACACAAATTTATTATTGATTTACTGTCACATCAATTTTATGCTATCATTAAGGGTTTATCTTACAATATTATTATATTCGGGATTTTTTACATGTAAATTTTGCATCAGAGGAAATTATTATATCATATTTTTGATAAATCCATTAATTTTACGATCCTATATTAATGCATGACCCTAACTATGTGATAATACTATTTATCCATATTTGAAACTAAATTTTTTTAAAAAATGGTTTTAATAAAACCTGACATCATTAATCTCTTTAGTTGGAGAACCTTTTTTAATCTAAAAACAATGTTTTATTAAATGGTTTTCCATAAAAAAAGATTTTCAAAATTATTTTCAAAATAAAAAAAAATATTTCCCAATTTAATGTTTTAAAAATATATTTTTATAATATCTCCATTCATTAGTTGAAATGAACTACTATTTCTACTCCACTTGATATATGTTATATTGATACCAACCAAATTAATCATTTGGATGGTTTATACCCAGAAATATTAGTTAGAGGGAATGTCTCTGACTATTTATTAATATAGATGAAAAAGTATAGCGAGCAAGAAACATAGAACCTAAAGAAAAAACTACATTTCATAAGATCCATACCTATCCCCATCTACATAACTGTTTTCTCCATCCACAGTGGCTGACACCCATTCCGTGCTGTCCCACTGCTTCAATATCCTATCATACTTCCTTTTGAGATTTAATTTTTCAATATATAAAAACTCTTCAGAGGGATGTGCACCTTTCCCATTGCTGACAGAGCACATGGTGGGAATCGGCTTTGGCATACTGGAATAGTCTTTCCTTTGCCTTCTTTTTGGAGGAGTGGTCATAACTTCTTCCATCCCTGACACAATCTTCTTGCTGACCCGAAAAATTTCACTATACGAGGTCTGCACCCTACCTCCAACATTCTTTTCTTCACTATCTGAGATATCCCCCCAGTTTCCCGAGATATGCACCTCCTGGTAACCATCATGCACCCCTTGTTCTTTCGCAATGTTACTATTGGAATCAAACATAACTAAATAGTGTGAATGCTCCGTGTGCTCCTTATCTCCATGCCTCCCATGCTCTAAATCTTGAAAAAGTTGCCAGCAGCCTGCTCTTGCAACTGTCCATTCCCATTGTCACCATGAGTACACTTCCTCCCCAAAATCAGAAGTCTACTGTCATCCAGTTCATTAGTAGCTTCAACCGACACCCATCTAGGAGATGAGGAAGCTTGAGAAATCAGCAACGCAACATGATCTGGGACAGGTTCCACTTCATCATTAACCTGACCCGCAAAACTGTTCCCAAGTTCAATCTGGTCTGTCTTCTTATCAAGATGTGTCTACAAGCTAGTTTAAACATGCACCCCCCCCCCATTTTCATCCATTGAATCACCTCCTTGCATATCCTTAACATAGTTGTCCCTCATTGTATCATTCTTCTCAGCAAACTCAACTGCTTGGTTCACCATATCACCCATTTCCCTTGTGTCTAGAGCTGCAAAGGCTACATCATCGGTCCCATGCACACCTGTGACACTAACAGAACCTAAGACCTGCTTCCCCAACCATTACATCCAAATCCACCTCCATATCCCAAATATCGCTCTCCATTTGATGGCCTTCCACCATAGGAGATCCCTCAGGCACTAGAGGTGTACCATGAACATCCACAACATCCTCAAGATAAACCTCAGAACCAATATAATTTCCATTATCAGCTCCCCTCAATACCTACCTCACAATAGGAAGAGATATAACACTCAGATCCCACTTTATCTAAGAAAAAACATCACTGACCTTCAGTTCAAGAGGTAACCCCATATGCTTTTTCTGTATACGAACAACACTTAAACTCACAGGATACTTAAACTCACCGGTCAAGATCCCTCTCCAGTGCCTCTAGCATTCACATCATCATCTTTCTGGTGACCATCATGGAGGCAGCAAGCCATAGAGTGTCCTAGTCTATGGAAAATCGAACAAAAATCCATCCATTGATCAAAGATCACCAGTTGTTTGCATCGAATCCCCTCGGAAGCATCAATCCAAATTGGCTCCACCGGTGCTCTTGAGGTATCAACCTCCACGCACATCCTTTGATTAATCAGATGACTAACCGAGGTTGTACAAGAATCATAACAAAGAAAGTTCCCAACAATGTTCCCCAACAGATGCATGATCGCAGGGTTTTGAAAAGAGAGGGTATGAAGGGGCAAGCTATTCTAGAATAGAATGAAAGGGGAATCACGATTCATATGAAAATCATAGGTCAATCTGCGTAAATGAAACTCATACCTTCCACAATTTTTGGGAGCAAATGACAGTGCCCAAACCATGTCCTCCAATGAAGAGAAACAAACCATAAGACTCCGCTTATCCAGAAATCCAATAACTTCCTGAAACTAAATCCCCCATGATTTAGAGACGAACCTGTTGAAATCGTCCACCGAAGTCCGAAACATCCTGAATCAAGCAATCATGGTCATATCAAGGAGGCTCTTAGCTTCCGAGATCTCCAGAATTGAATGAGGGACCACAGGGTCTCTGTTCTGATGTCAATGAACCTTTGCACCGATCTGAATCTCAGGGAAAGGAAGATACAAAGAAGGGTCAGAGAATCGGGGGAAGCGATTCCGTAGCGATACCTCCTTCTCTTCCACCAGCCCTCCAGCTTGCGGTGGAGGGGGAAGAGACGCCGACCCCATTAGGGTTAGACGACCATCATCTCATGCTAGAGATCCACCTCTTGATCACTCAATATAGTTTCCCTATTAATGTTGACCTATGTGATTCATCATTTGGATGGTTTATAAACTCCTTGAGAAACAATAATATTGAAATTGAAAAACATTATTACTTGCATTCACCTAAAATTATTAAATTTCATACTATCATTATAAATTTAATTTCCCCTAATTATTCATATCACTTTTCTGGGATATATTTATTGACTCCATTTGATATCATTTTCCAACATATTGTTTATTTGATAGTATTTTGTTTTTTTGTGGAAATTTTTTAAATATGTATACATTATTCAATACGAATATTGGATAATAAATATTTTTTATTTACTCGATCAACTTATTGATTTGTTAAATTCATTCAACAGGTAGTGGTAGGTAGTGCTGAAACCTTATATATCCCCTCCATGAATCTACATGTCATAATAAGATAAATTAGTAGGGAAAAAGAAAACAGTTTGTAATTATTGTTTTAAACAATCTTATAAAATTCCATGATGCTATAGTTTTTCAAGTTCGTAAGATATAATATACAATTATTATGAATTTAATTTATTTTGGTTCAGTATTTAATGTTTATTATATTTTCATGTGATAATATCAATGGATTCATTTCAATATTAATTTATTGACTACATGGCATATGTTTTGAGTTTCTTACATTTATATAATTATTTTTCATTATTCAAATATATAAATGGAATTTTTTTTCTAATAATTTACCTTTACAAATTAAATATGAAATTCATTTTAATTTATTGATTTCATGCAATTTGTTTTATATTATTTACCATTCCATAACTATTATTCTCATTCATTAATTATATTTTTGGATATATTTTACACATATTGAGAGTTTTTGGAATCTTTTGATTTTTCTCCCTTCCCTTGGATTAACTATAGTTTACTATAAATGATATGAAAGGATACACAAGATGTAATAATTTTATAAAAGAAATTCTCTTTTAAATAATGTATTTATTTGAAATACAAGACTCATGTATGTATCAGATTTTCCTAGACTAATCAACTAGATGATATTTTGAGATATGATTCTAGGTAACCATACCAATGTAATGGTAGCATGACACCAGATCCAGGCTATTGGGGTCGGGGTGCCACATTTGGCATCATAGGATGTTTAGTATCATCATTGGATACTATATTCATATAATATAGAATACGAAACATAACACAAAGATAGGAAATGAGGATAATTATGGAAGAATGTCATAGAATATTTTATGTAAGAGATTATGTGGGTCTTCCTTACAATACACCATGTCTGGATACTATATGTGGATATGGTTATAGGGTTGAAATAACTAGGGGTAACAAATCGAAGAAGGTTCTCATGTCTTAACCCAATTATAACCTAGTACACGATAACAAGCCTTACTAAACTCAATGTTTTTCACTCTAAGGGGAAATTATAAGGATAATTCTCATTTTCATTACAAATCAATATTATAGATTTTTATGTAATAATATCTTTCAACAACCCAGGTTTATGATTATTTGATTACTATGCATAATTTTTTCAAATTAATGTTATATGTTACTTTTTATTCAGAATTATAAAATGTTTATAATTTTATGATATATTCATGTTTATACCATTTGTTTGAAATGGTACCATGAATGATGAAGTGTATCAATAATAAATTATAATGTAGAGGATTCCCTACTATGAAATTGAATGTATCTAGTATCAGAACATATAAATTTATGTATATATTAGGGGCGTATAATCGTGATATAAAAAATAAACATTCCTAAATGGAGGAACCTTTTCCATAGAATGATTTACTGCTATTCAATCGTTTTATATGACATTGGCATCCATAATTCAATGGGAATACTGATCCAATAGTATTTGATAGATGTATTATGTCTTTTGATATGATATTCATTGAATTGAGATATGGTTAAAAGGAAATGGATACACATGAGGTGTATTGTCTCAATATAGATTATGATAAATGGTGGTAAGATTTTAGAATTCTAGAATGGAAGAGGAAAAATAAAACATGGATGAGAACTATTTTAATTACATATTTTACTTAAAAAATCTATTTTATAATCTATAAAATGATATGAGGAGAAAGTAACATGGATTAACGAAAAATGATGAACAATGTGATAATGATTTTGAAGCTAGCATTATAGGATCAGAGAGGTATACCCTGAATTTCATATGCAACATGGAGTTCAACAATGATTACATCTTTGAAGGACTTTCAAAATTTCTCCAAGGAGAACTGCTTTCTGAAACCATTTATTCATACGATGAAATAGTTTTATATGCTATAAAGATAGATAAATAACTATCCATGTCTTATTGATCAAAAGGGATGATATAGAAGTAGAGTATAGAATAGAAAATAATATACAATGGAATGAAAGGAAATATTGATATTACAAAATGTGATATCTATGGAATAAAACCACCATGGTATGTTATTGAATGGATTTATTGTTTGTTGTAAGTTTTGGATAAAATGGTAAATTGGGAAAAAATTATATGGGAGGAAGGAAAATTGTTTTATTCTAATTTATAATTACTAGAATTTTGGTAACTATGACAAATAATAGCCTATTAATCAAGGGTGTCTACCATAGAAGTGTCTAACATGAGGAGTCCATGATTATGCTATTCATACAGATTAAGTGAACTGGTTTTTATTATTGTGTATTTGGATCAATGTAATATTTTGTAAGTATATTCAAATGATGATGTTATGTAAAATATAATTATAGTATTGTATTACTTTTTTGTTAAGTATTTGAAATCATATGTAAAGTAGTTCTATGAAATGTGTTTTAGTGATTGGTTTATCTTATTGGCACCACAAAATATTTCACTTTTTCCAAAAGGGGAATATTTGTTGGTAAAAGTGCATTTTCTGTAGGTAAAACGTTTTACCAACATTTATGTCCCTGTTACTAAACTTTAGGTAAAAACTTTGTCACTAAATGTTTTGGAGATAAATAAAATAGTTCTGTTGTAATTATAATAATACCACCAGATAATGTATGTGATGGTTAAAATTATTATAAACAGGTTTTGAGGAAAAATTTTTTGTCGGTAATAATATTACCAACATACAATATTTGTATCTAAATTACATTTAAATAAAAATTATAAATTTTAATTTCTGGTAAAATTTCATATTATATATATTAATATATTATATATAATACATAATTATTAAATATAATAATGTTGTCACATAGGTCAAAAATTATAAAAAAATTATATTTATAACGAAATTTAATTCAAAATCACTGGATCCATAACAACACCCCACACAATGACCAATACATCACCCCAAACAGCGACCCATACCCAACTCCATCTATGTTAACTCCATCACCAATCCATGCCAGCTCCAACACCAACCCATGCATACAACAACAGTAGTCCATGCCAGCAACAGAACTACCACCATTCCGTGTCAGTGACAACATCAGCACCAGTAAACGCACCAGTCCATGCCAGCTCTAGCACCAGCACTCGTGACAGAACCAGTCCATGCCTATCCATGCCAGTGACACCACTAGTCCATTCCAGTGACACCACCATCACAATTCCATGCTACTGACAGTACCAGAACCACTCCCTGCCAGTGACAGCACCAGCACTAGTCCTGCTCCAGCACCAGTCCAAGTCAACTCTAGAACCAAAGATCCAACAATGAAGAACATATGATCAAAGTAAATGCTAAGGGCATAATAAGAAAAGAAGAAATTAGAGGGTGGTATCCATCATTAGGGTAACACCAAACTTCCATTCCAAGAAGGATCCAGCTGACATGCTGGTTTGATTTCAAACTCATTCCATCACTAATAAGTTTGATGTTTTGTAGGATAATTCAATATTTTATTCAAAATCATATATAAAAGTAATCTGTTTCTACAATGGAACCAAAGACGAAGAAAATGAATCCAAAAATATGGTATGTATAACATATAAACGTATTCAAATTTTACAAAATAAATCACCTGGATTTGTGAAAATGTAGTGTAAGGATTGAACATTAATTTTTTTAGCATTCTGGATTGTAGTGACAATTACAAGATTTCTGAGGCAGTACATAAAAAAATATAATTGAATAATTATTAAGGTGTATGATATTGATGAAAATAAATGAAACATTGAAACTTACCACTATGTCATTTCACATGAACCAGTTGCGTCCAAAAAATAGGGTCTGACTGAATTGTTATTCAAGAACTCCTTTATTCAACAAAATCATCCCACTTGGCTATGTGGGATGCTGGTGAGCTTCAAAATCCATATTTCCAATGATAAAGCAAATAAATAACTAAATTCTAGGAATATTTAAACTATAATGACAAATATATATTTATGCATGCAATAAGAGTGAAATGAGGTAAGAGTAAATGAAACAATGAAAGTCTCCGCTCATCCTTTTACATCATACTCTAATAGAATTTAATATTTCACAGATATTGTGGTTACCTATAAACATTCATTGATATCATGAAGAGTTTTTCTTGTGCATTTTTTTCTTTAAACTTCAACGCACCTGCACCTTCTTTGTTTACCTATCATTCTGTTATCAATGTTTTAAATTACATGTTCAAAAAACTGTGACATGAATTGGTGACCCAATTCATGCCTCAAATAAATATATTAAATTCGAAAAATTGTTACAAAACATGAATTAGATGTACTGAGCATACAACATTACGTAATTGAGGGAAAAAGAATATGAGGTAACAATAAAACTGAAACTAAATCTCACAATGCATCATACCTACCTAAAATATCCTGGATTCTACCAATAAATCACCTCATCCAATGATGGTAGAAACTCCAAGGGATAACCACCACCTCATAAGCAATTATATGCAGCCTCCAAGAGACACATTAACCATTGTGTTTAAATTCATCAAAAAACGTGTTTGATAACATACAATATGGAGAGAAATCATCACAAGTGAGAACTTCCCAGATAAAGCACCATGTTCTAACAAACCACCAATGAAAACTCCCATCAAGTATAGAATATCAGTGATGATCTTCTCTATAGCTGCATGAATGCAATAGTCAATGAATGTGTATAACTCAAAAATACCATAAAAAATTGTATAAATTTAATAAGTCACATTGTTTTCTTAGTATTTAGTATGATTGGATAGACATTCATGTAGTGGATTAGGGTATATGGATGACTTTAGGATTCTATCGAATTTAAACACCAATTTTTGTATTATCAATGATTTGATAGATAATGATATAAACTTTTTATGAAAGGATAATTGATTCAACGATGTGTGTATGAAAAAAAGAGTTAAAACCTCAACTGTGCACTAAAGCATCAATCGGTGCATCCTAAAGAATGAGAGTTCAAGGGGTGTGGTGAAATCAAAGTCACAAAAATTTCACTTAAACACTAATTCTAGATGTCAAGAGCAACCTCATGGGGACTCTTGATTGTAGTATTGAGTTCTGTGATACCATTAGAGTGTATTTTAGTGTCTTTGTGATGTTTCTATTCAGTTTTTGTTGAAAATTCACTTTGCATATTTTACATAGTCAATTACTAGCTCAATTTCCTCACACATCACTCATTGGATTTGACCTCTTTGTTGAAGCTTTTTCTTATCTCTCACTTCCCCATACCTACACTCAAACACTCATATTATATATAAAAACAATTAAAACTTTTATATGAACTTAATAAATTAGCATAATTATTTGATGTTGTTGGCTCAAATGGTTGCAAGAAACAAGAATAAAACTCAATATGTATGAAATTTTTTGGAATCCTTGAAAAAATAGACATGCCAATGGAGTAGAAATTTACGACAAGTATAAAACCTTGCAGTTAAATGTAACATATCTGGAAATTTGAAACTCTTCAATCACCCAAATCACCTTTGAGTGTTCTACTCAAGAAATCCTCTTCAATTCTTCAAAACCCAACTGATTTTAAAAGTTTATGCATTGGATATAATAACCTAAATTAAAATAAAGTACAGAAATGTTTTCCACAAACTAATAGACATATTCCTAGGACCAACATCTGGTGAAACTATGGAACCCAAACATATCAATTTCACCGACAAGATCAAGAGTACACATAAAAAGATAAAGCCACAACAATGACATGAACATCACAATTATTTTCCATTTGATAATGCTTCATGAAAAACATTATAAGACCAAATAAATACTTAAGTATACAATATCTTATTTAACAAAGGCAATTCGATGTACCTGGTTTATGAACGCCCCATTGATAAGACTGATTTTTCTTACAAATTCAATAAAAAGCATCCAAACAGTACATGAGATGGGTATAAAGCTACCTACCTTCAATTCCATTATCCATATAGATGATGATGTAGGTATGGTCTCCTTTCATGAGTGTGGAATAAGTAAAATCCATCTCCATGTTCTTTTATTATGCATTCTCTACACACCACCAAGAGAAATAAATATTTGATGTCCTTGAAAAGGTTTCCTTATAGTATATAAATCCATTCGACCTTCTTACCAATATTACCATCCCAAATATCAACCAGCTCATTCATGTAACACACTTTACTAGGGGGCCTCAAATAAAACACTTCATTAAGTGTGCATAGGTATTCCACTGTAAAAATGGTGAAAGTTGCCACATTACATTCTTTCACAAAAACAAATTTTGTGTTTCCATCACCAAAAATTGAAACTTTGTCCCTATGCAGAATCTTTTGGACTGGTTGAGCCAAAGAGGGAGTGAAAATCTATTTGTCTTTGTGAATCATCACATTTCTTCCAATTTTCTATAGGAAAAAAATTAATAGAGTAATAGATGAAATAGTATTTCTTTGTACAAAGTATAAATATTAAAAACTCCATATTTTATATCTTATTTATGTATCTTAAATGTAGAATAAAATGAATATTTCTTGTAGAGAGTATGAATATCCTATAATCTTCATTGTATATTCAAAATGATGACCAAATGTACTATTGAGTTATATTTCCCTCAATCATTCATTAATATTTAGAAGAACTTAAAGGTTATAAAAATATATATATGCACTGGAACCCATTTATAGGGATTCCAATTGTTTCAAACTCCATGTACCCAAGAAGATAGATCATAGTGACATGTAGTAGGAAAACATGCATTAAAAATAGAAAGTATTATTGTTAATAATATCTCTTCATTAAAACGGTCTTGGTGCATTCCATTTAAAAATGTAAAAAATAATTTTCAAGAAATATCTTACATATCACCATGTCTTCTTCGAATCATAATCTAATCAATTAACCCAATAATACAACGAAAATCAGCTAGTAGCAGAACAAGGAGAGAAGGACAACACTGCTCAATTTTTATTGAGATTGAGCTTGAGATACCCAAGAAGCATACCAACTGTTGTCCATTGTTCTTACAAAAAATATCTAGAGCACATAAAAAAAGTAAAATACACTTCCATGACATTATGATTATAGGTACTCTATACAATATGAAATTTGTGTAAAAATTGATGTTGTTTTTGCGTGAGAATGAGTGTCACCCTCCATGTAAGTTAGCATGAACACATCACTAGTGAAAAAAATAGATCCTTCTATTTTATCTTTAGAAATGGTCCCATAAATGACACATTAAAATATGCTATTTGAGTAGAAACTAATTAGTGAGAAAGAGTGTAACCTTTTTCAACAAATAATAAAAATCCATAAGTGTAAAATTACAAAGAAACAATTGCAAGTTGAGTAGAAACAAATGTTTTTTCTCAGTGATAATGAGTGTAACATTGCTAAAAAATTAGTAAAAAGTCATCAGAATATTAACAAAGAAGAAAAAATTAAAATAAAACATTTTCTATTCATTTTAAATACTAAAATAAATAATGATTCATTAAAATGAATCACCAATGGTTTATAATCAAATATAAATATCAGTGTGATGTTAAAAATATAAATGAAATTCAATATAGGGTCTATCAAAAATTTAAAAGATGATGTGAGAGAATTTGTTACCCATTTATCCAAGTGGCAGTGGGAGAATGATCCTCCTTCAAATGGTCTTCAATTGGATGTTTTTGGGATGTATTTAGCATTGTGAAGTGGGCATAGATTGGAATGGTTTTTAGAGAGGATGAGTTTCCGGGTAGTAAGGTGTATGGATGATTTCAAGATGGTGAGGGTCTGGTTATTTAGGGAATGGGATTGTAGGAAATTGGGATGAAAATGATGTTCGAAAGGGGATCGAAGGAATGTTAAGTCCACCAACATGGCTTGAATCCAATCCAATAAACACAAACCAACCTTGATCATGCCATGAAACACCAACCAGCCTCTGTCTGGTCCACCTGCAGGGCATGAATCAAAACATGTGAGCACCAACATTAATTCCTAAAATGATGTAGCAAAGACGAAAAATTTCACTAAAATAGTATACAGTCCATCAGCCTGAGCTAGTTGAATAAACTCTTATACTATGCATGGCAGGCACACCTTTAATGGATATTGTTAAATCTTTAAAATAGTCTCTATGGGAATCAGATGATGTTCTAATCAAAGAAGTGTAAAATCCATCATCAACCGCATCAAGAATCATAACTCATAAATTATGTCATATTATCTAGAATAGTAAACATTAATGGTCACTGTATTTATGTGAATATGATGGATTTTTCAATACTCTACACACCAATCAACCAGACATTTAATAATGGTGATAAATAATGAAATTTGATCAAATTTAACATAAGAAATGTATGTGGATAAATAAGAAACACTAGTCATCCTATTTTCAAGGGGTATGAGATGCATGTAAAAATATCTACAAACACCAAGGGAAATATGACACCATAATTTTCAGGATCCAATGAGAAAGAATAGAACATCACAAACTGAGAAAATTTATTTTTTTATGATGTCGGGATGGTTTTTTGGAATGTAAAAAATGAGAGTTTCAAAAACAACTATTAATCGACCATTATCAACACATGTCTGAAGATGCTCAAACATAACCACTATTAAGCTGTCTAATCTGTCTGTGAATATTATTTTCTCTAAAAATATTTGAGTAAAATGTTCCTTTTGAATCTCAACATAATTATCATCATCCTCGAATTCATTAGACGTCTCATCTAACTTCTCCATCTCAATCTGAAAAATGACATCCCAACTAATCTCCAGATCCAAATCTACCAAAACATCAATCATTTCTTTACGCACGGTTCCCCCCAAAATTTCCCCATGTGCACTACTATCCAACCATATTATGATTTATAAATATATCACAATTGGATCCTTGGGATTCCTATAGAACAACATTGGCATTGATTGAGGAATTATGTCAATAACGGAAATGGGGCAAGATGCCCCAGGTCAGCAATAGATCTAAGTGCAGAAAGGACCCTGGAAGGAACATGATGATTATTTTCAATACTACATGGATGATATAAGATATACATGACTACATTACTTAGTTTTAAATTTCATTGAATAATATCCAAGAATGCATCAAAACAAATTCCATTTGATGCATCTAGGAATGTAAATAAGTTCCACCAGTGCATCTAATGCCTTAGGCTCATGGATACTACATGTTTATTCCAAAAATATTAGAAAGAATATTTCTGTGTAGGATTCTATATATATATAAAACAAAACCTTTCAAGGCCATTAATCTATTAACTAGTAAGGCCCCCTCATCGGGTTCTATATTTTTTAGAACACCTATCAGCTAGTCATATTTGACAATATAACCCATAGGAACTGATCTAATAGAATCTCTAACATGTCATGTTAGTTATGAATCACTCTGATTAATATCCTAAACTTCATAACTCTCGTCCTTTTTAAATGTCAATTCCACACCCATGGTTTTAGATCTTGTTAGAGACTTGTTAATCTTTCGAACAACTGCATATCAAATTAATATAGGATCCAGCATGATATGTCATACCTTCAATTTTTTCTTCTAAAATGTACATCCATCACTTTCATAAAATCTAGATTTCCGGATTTGAATGGGTAGCATGGTGGGAGGGTGGGGGAGGTGGCTTCGCCAATTCCACAAGAAACAACATACTTCACTAGGGATATGGCACTATCTGGAGGCAGCGTTAGAGGGAGAGGGTTATTGGGTAAGGGGAATGAGAAAGGTGTGGGATGTCATGGTTGTATCTGCTAGGGATTTGAGTAGAGGATTGATGAGGAAGGTGTCATCTTGTTTCCCCTCCCCTTTCGTTTCCCAATCCCCTAGGCTTGTAGGGCTTAACCTAAGGCAGCAGATAATGTCAAGGGATAGAAGGGAGGCGGTGGAAGAAGGGACTGGAGGGTCCGGGGAACAGAAGTGGGATGAGAGGGGATGGTTTCGGTGGAAAAAGAGATAGGAGGGGTCTGGGAATAGTAGTTGGGAGGGAGTAGATGGCGGCGGCGGAAGAGGGGATAGAAGGGGCCGGAACAGTAGTGGGGTCACATTAGGGTTTTTTACTTTATTCATGTTTGTATATATATATATATGTATATATATAATAATAAAATCTTGGAATTTATATCAAAAAATATTTTGTATGATGATTATGTATTTATATACATATATAACACTAATAAATGTTACTAAATTATATATATTTAAATTAATTAAATATTTTTATTATCAAAATTATTTGATTTTAATGGGTAATATATGTTTCTATATATTCAATTTTTTTTAAATATTTTATGTTATTGAATAATTAATTTGTAACAGACTGTCTTAACGGTAAAATATTTGTTGGTAACAATAACCAATAACATCATATCTATTTATCAGTAAATCAATTGTTGGTATTATTATGATTAGACCATGGATATAACTATTATTAAAATATTTGTTGGTATTGAAATATTAATTTAAATAGACATATCTGTTGGTAAAAATAATTTTTGCTACGTATAGTTAATATCAATAGAATTTAATATCTGTTGGAATTAATGATTTTTAACAATAGATATATTATCTGTCAGTAATTTTCTTTTGGTAAAGGTCACTTTTTTTGAAGTGTGGAAATCATCTATTTGAGGGAAATATGACACTTAATATATTCCCAATGTTGGGATTATTATTTTCATGAAAATAAATAAACAATTTAGATAATGTTATTTGGATATTACTTACTATCTTGGAAATGATTAATGATTTTTTTAAAACATGGTTTATGTTATAATTAATGATGTTTAAAAAACATTTGAATTTATGGAAGATATCTAAAAACATTTATTTTACATAAGGGTGCGGAAAAAATTATTTTTATGAATAAATTATTATAGTAATTCTATTTTTTACCATATTAACATGTTTGGTATATAGATATTAATATATTCTTTATGTTGTTTGATAAGTTCATTTTGGAAAATAATTGGCCATAATTTTTATATGTTGGATCATAATATTTTATAAATATTAACCATTTATGAAATTTTCTATTTGATATTTGTAAAAGGTTTAAAATAATTTTTCATTACTTCACCGTATAATAAGTAATGTTGAAATAGTATATGGCATGACCAATGGATAATATTGTGTGTACAAAATAGAAACATATATTTACTTATATTCATAGATAGGGAAATAATTCCATGAAATTTTTTTCGATACAAATATTTCATCATGTTATCTTATGTTTTGTTGATATGAATTCCCTTTTCCAGACCTATGGTTTATGAGTTTGTGACAAAAAATAATCTCATGAAAATGTACACTAATATTTATCATTTGAAATTTATTTTCATATTTTTATACAATATTTTTATTTCATAATATTCCCATATAAGAATGAATATATTTTTGGTGAACATAAATTTTTTCCATTACATTATATAAATAAGTTGTTTTAATTATTATATATTAAATGTGGTTTCTAAAAAATAGTTTATTTTCAAATATCAATCTCTTAACTGCTGAGATCGAGTTAGATGTAAAAGGTAAAAATTTATATATGTTGGGGAAAATGAGGCACCACAGGAATTTACAATATTTTACTTTTAGAATAAATTTAATTTTTTTCCATAGCTTAAAACACATGAAATACTATGTATGTTTGGAGTGCTTGAAACACCATATTTAATGAAAACAATTTAGTTATGTTTTCCAATGTAAATTAAATTATAATACATTTAGGCGATTAATTTAGTAAATATATATATTATACTTCCAAAAAAAATTTATATCCATAATATATATTTTATAGTCATAATATAAGATAAACCCCTACATTACATAAAAACCCTACATATATCTAATGGGAGTTTTACGAATATTAATTAAGAACATATTTTAAATCATTTTTTTGAACAATTATTTTTTATTCCAAAATAGATATCATTTCAATGTAATAAAGATCAATATAATGTTAGTCTGTTTTAGGTATTTAATTATTTTTTGATAAATATTGAAAACACAGATTTTTAATAGTAATTTGATTTGTTGACATATTTATTTATAAGGGATGACTATATTTTGAATTTTTTTAATGATAATTTAGATAACTTTTACAACATTAATCCAATTTTGGTCATTTGAATCAATTTTACTTTCAAATTTTATATAAAAACATAGCAATATATTGATCATGTTTGAAATAATTAGACATTGTTTCATCAAGAATGTGATAATTTATTTAAAATAATTTCATCTAATTCTATGATTACAATGTATAAAAATAAATTCCATATTTGGAATCAGAAATAATTATATTTACAATAATTTAAACAGTATTTTGTCCAAAATTATTAGAGAAATTAATTAAAATTAATTATAGAGATTATGAAAAAAAATTAGCATAACAAGGCACTATACCTTATTACTAAGGTCCAAAATGAGATAGAACGTTTAAAAAAATAAATTGGATGAAATTATTTCATCATTATCCTCTATTTGATTTAATTTCATCCACTACTGGATCAACATGACATGGGGAAAATGTGGGTTGAATTCCATTTTCAAATGCTCACAAGAATGTCATTCCTTATCCACTATAAAAAGGCTCCCATCCCTCCCACATATTCAAATATATAAATCCATTTCGATTGCACAAAATAAGCCCCAATAAGCTCCTAAAATTCCAACCATCAGAATAGAAGACACAATTAGGGAAGAATAAATTTGAAGGAATTCTATTGTTTTAAACCAAAAGAATTTCCCCTAATATGTGGCAACATTCTTCAACTATAACTTTTCAAGAATTTAATTATAAATAAATAAAATTATTTTTATATAATTAAAATATATATATATATATATATTAGTATTACCAATATACTATGATTTATTTAGGTTATGGTTTCTACCTACCCTTAATCACACTTCAATAAAATGGGAAAATGAATATAGTTCGTTTATAGTGAACTACCACCTCACGAAACGTTGAAGTTCACTTTTTTTCAACACATCTCATTATTGGGATTTATTATGGGTAGACAATTTTTATATGATAAATTTGACATTTATGTTCTCTCTAGGGTTTTCTAAATTTTATATAACACAAAATTTAATGCTTTCAAATTTTAGTAAATATGATAACATCATTTTCAAAAGTGTGGACTACCACCTCCTCAAAGAAATGTGACTCATTCACACCATAAATTGATTGTGTAAATGATGGTTTTAATAATCATGTATGACATATATATATCATGTACTATTAATTATTTTAATTACATTAAATAAATAGATGTAACATTCATGCATAAATACGACATACCATATCCAAGAATATTACATTTCATTTCTAATCTCTAAATTTATCATATTATACTAAATACATATTATTTATTATATATGATATTTTAATAATGTTTTAGATATTATAAATAATTTAATCACGATCTATCTAAAATTAACATTATATAAAAAGTGAAACCATACACGAAAAACTATAATGTTGAAAACTGAAATTGTTAAATTAATGAATGATTATTAAATGGGGGTAATATAATATTATTAGAATATCATATATGATACTATAAATTTGAATAATGTTTTTATAAGTTAATGAACTGTTTAAAACCATTATATATGAGGATAAAGTATTTTCACCCAAAAATAAACTCAAGGTCAGCGATTCTTGTCTCACATATCATTTTGTGAGGCATATACCATTTTCCCCAAGTATATCTTTTGTGTGGTGTATAAAATGCACCTATTTTATTTTATATAATGAATAAATATATCTTCACTGCATTTAGATTTTTTTAATGTATTTATTTTGTGGGGATTATAATTCAAAAGTTACCATGTAGTAATGGAATTCGTCTCAATTTCCATTATTTGATTCAAACATTATTTTTGTGAAAGTAATATCTTTTTTATCATGTTGATATACCATTTAAAAATATAAGATCGTGATTTATTAATTATTCCCAGTATTTTAATCTTCTCTTTTATTTAATTCATATTTTGTGATTTGAATTATTTGTTACCAGGTGGAATAGAATTTTATAACACAGTTACTTTCTTTGGGTGATATTATTTCATCATTGTCGTTAATATTATAAAATCATTTGATTAATCACATCTCACTATCTACTATTTTATTTTAAAATTTTCTGTGAAATTGGATTTGGCACATATGATCTATTTTTTATTCATTATCATATCTATTTTATTATCTTTTCATGTGTATATTTAAAATTATCTATTGTTTTTATATTGATTACCCTTGAATTTTTATTAGAGGAAATTATTGGATCATCATTTAATAAATCATTTAATTTTCTTATAATGATAGTAATTACTTCCTTTTTTAATGTGATTTTACTATTTTCAAATTCATTAATACTCAAAATGATTTGTGAATTTTTTTATGAAAATCCACCCTCATTTCCCTCTTTAGTCAGAGAACTATTTTACTTCTAAAAATTATATTCTATAAAGGATTCAAAAGAAAATGATTATAATTTTTTTCAAAAAATAAATAGTTATATTACTGTAGATTTTTTTGAAAATATTTTTATAATATTTCAATTCATCAATGTCAATAAATATTTATTTTTACACCACATCGGATATGTTATATTTATTCCATTCTTATTCTTCATCTAGTTGGTTTATGTTTTCTCTAAAAAATGAAGAGTGTTGACAATACACAACCTTAAATCCTTATATTCCCTAAATAATATTCAATTTCCTATGAACATCAAAAATTTAATTAGCAGTATTGATACATATAATTTATCATGGTTATATTTCTGCCTAAACCATATTTCATTTTTACATATGTTTTTTACATTGATCATTATTTCATTTTAGGAAATAGTCACAAATATGAAATATTTATTCAACAAAGATATTTGATATGGAGTATTGTTTTCTAATTGAATTGATTACTCAATCTGGAGAATTCTCCAGATAGGCAGTGAAAAGTGGGGCCCATGCATTATAGAGCACCTCGATACACTAACATGTTCACCTAAGAAAAATAATTTGTTAAAATTATATTGGTTTGTAACTATAATTTTGAACCGTATTTTGAAATGTCTTGATGGTTTAGGTTTCCATGTAATATACAAAACATGTACAATAATTAATCATTCCATAGAAGTTTGTTTAGTATTAATTATCTCTATTAGTATCTTTTGATAAAATTTGTGGATGAATTTAATTATCAGTTTATTTATTACGTGGAATGTGTTTTCAGTTTCTTATATTTCCATATTTATTTTTCCTGATCCTGTTATATAAATTAATTTTTTTTTCAGTTATTTACCTTTACATATTGTTTATGAAATTCCTTCTTAGCTTATTGATTACATGCCATGCATGTTATGAGATTTACCTTTCCATATTGATTATTCTCAATGATTCATTATTTCATCCTATATACTTAACCATTACTGAGATGTTGGGATAACCCTAATTCCAGTTCAATTCCCTAATATTCTGGTAGGAGTACTAAAAATTATATTCCATGATATACTATATGGTATAATTTTATCCTTTAAATGATACAATTGTATTGTAATTTTTGTATTCATTACAGTGAAATTCTTATATATGTATCTAGGTGAAAAATAATAATAAATTGATCTATTCTTAAGGATTGTATTCCTAGTAATCATTCAATTGTTATGGTAGAAAGTCACTAGATATAGGTTTCTAGGGTGGCGGCACTGTAATGATTCTATATGAAATTTATAAATGATGAACCAATTTTATTATTTTTTTGGAAGAAGTAATAATAACTACTATTTTATGTTCTGATGTTAAAACTGAAATAAATCTCACTAAATGTATAGTGAATCATTCATAGTCAATTAATATTGATATCAAATACCACTTCATTAAATATAATGTAGATAATAATGGACCGACATTGATATTGTTTTCTATAATGGGACATGATACAAATAAATTCAGTATAAAATTTTAGAAAAATTCATTTCATAAGTTGATTTTAAACATGGGTGTATAACCTCTTCCAATATGAGGATTACATATGTGGTTCTATCCCCCAAGAAAAGTTTTCTTTTTAAAATATTTTAAATGAGGATATAAGTGTATATTAAATATAAAAATTGTTATATATTAAAATTTTAATTGAAATAATGTATTTAGGGGGTGTTATTAAATTGGTTATTTTATGAATTCAACTTTTTTTATAGTTTAAAATAAATTATAATAGATACCCAAAAAAATTCACAAGCAGGATAATGTTTTTTATGAATTATTCATGTTTAAGTAAATATATTCTCAAGAGATACCTATCACTACATAGGAAAAACATGGTATTTAAGATTAATTATTGTTGTTTCTACATCAATTTCACTATTATAGGATTTCTATATTTGAAAAAATGATCCGCTTCTTGAGTTACAATGGTTTGCTAATTTTGGCTCCTTAGAAAAAATAAAACTTATAGTGGGAGATATTTCGATCCATGATGGATGAAGTTGTTTCAAGTTTGTTTAAAATCATAATGAAGATAAATTTTTGTTATGTTAGTAAATAAATGAATTTTTCAAGAATGGTTTTTCTTTCATTAAAATAATTTTTTATAACATATCATTAGAAAAAATTGTTAAACCATTATGTAAAATAAATATATGGATGATACACTAATTTTTTCCATATTGGGTCCATCAGATAATGTTTTCTGAAAATTGTTTAACATATTAGGTTTAAAATATTCATTCATACATACTATTTGATAACAAAATATCGTGACTTATTAATGATCTTATTTCTTTAAATTGAATAGTTCTTTAAATATCATGTTATAGGTTAGTGTAAAAATGAAGCATAATTCTACTTGGGGAGAAATGTGGAAAACAATTCATACAAAAAATGTATGGAATTTTATTTGAATGTTATGTTTATTCTATTATGTTTGGAAGCTATGGATATTCAATTTATTATCATTATTATATTTCTAAATTATATTAAAAGAATAAATCGTGTTAAATATATAGGTAGTTTATATGGGAATATCAAGAGACAGTCACATAGTGTTTAATTGGTTTGATTATAATAGAATGATTGTTTAAAAAATCAATGATTTTAAAGAATGTCCATATAGAAATTTTGGTTTTATAGAATAGATGTATTAGGTTAATTATCATCACACATAGGTTGAAATGTGTACCAAACATATGGACTTATTTTTTGAAATTCATCGGATAGAGTTGGATCAGACCAAATAGAGGGTTTTATTTTTCTTTATAATAAAAATCGACATTTAACTGTGGAATGATGTTTTATATATTATTTTAGGTTTTATGTGTTACTATTTTGAAGGCCATTATTTTATTTCTAAATATATTAAATTTGATGATCTTGGATTGACATTAAAATTTACAAATATAAAGGGGTTAAATTGTTATAATCATAAAAAATTTATGAAATTTGATAGTGGATTACATTTTTGGTCATAAAAGAGTGTCTTAAAGAATTTTTGAGAACATTCAAAAATATATTAGTGAAATTATATTTAGTGGAATTTCCCAATTTTTTTTAACTGAAGTTAGAAAATATGTTTTTATTCAAATATTCCGTCTCCAAATCATTCCTATGTAATATTTTATTTTTATAATATAAAATGTGGCAACACAATTCACATGTGATGTAGTGTGGAAAAGAAATTCATAATTGGAAATACAATTGTACAAATATCTACATAGAATCAATAGATAGATGATTACTATATGTAATGTCCGTAAAAATTGGTATCATATGAGTGATGAGTAGAAATTTACTTTTTATGTCTTCATATAGGTCATAGTCGAACAATTGAGTGTTCCATCAATCAGACAGCATACAAGAATCTTTTTAAATGGTGGAATCAAACAAATTATTGTAAAATCAAATAAATTGACAAAGAGAATGAAATTTTATAACTTTTTAGACTTTTCATGATGGATTTTACTTGATAGAAGATTGGATGATGAAATTAGCCGATTAATAAATAATCAAATGTAGTATAGAGTAGTTTAAGTTATATGTACATCCATATATTTATTAAATAATTTGATGAACACGTTTTTTTAAGAAGTGGATGTGTGATTATTGTAAAGGAATCATAGTGAAAGAAACTGATACTTATTAGTGATGTTTTGTTAAAACTCTCACAATAATTTGATGTATCATTATCTATATAATGAAATGGTGAATTTTTTGTTTTTTTATATATCAATTATAATTTATAGTTATTCCATTCATTCTATAACCACATGATGTGGTTTGTTATCATTCTTATTTTATGGTATTGGATTGTATCCACCTTATTACAGGGAAAATAAACACATTATGAATAGAAAACATTATATTTTTTTGTCTCTATGTTTTTTCTTCAATGAGTATTTTTAGAAAATGAATAACTATGTAACAAGATGTCAAGGATTATTCATACAAAATAAAAACATGAAAATATATCATTCATATACACCCTCCCATTCTCTAGGATTATAATGATCTTTGTTCATCCTTTTACAATAAAACGTTCTGGTGATTTTGACTCATGTATCCCAAAAATTGAAAAAAATTGAATAAAATTACATTCTTCCAAACAAACAAAGGATGAAGAATTTTTTATTTAGTATTTCATAGGTAAGTTACCGAAACTCAATATTATCTACTTTTTTACACTTATTTCTAATTGTTGGATTAATGTGTTTGAAAAAATATAATCAATTCATTGATGCACATAAAATAATAATTTCATCTTAATATACTTCCATATTTATGGTGATGATGATTAATTTTATAAACCTACTATGAGAAAAATATAAAAGTTCTATATAGAAAATATGAGTTTGAATAGTTCAAAAATTTATTATGCACTATTAATCTTCCTCTACCTATTTTAATAAATATTGAAATTGAATTCTTGGAGTTGAAACAAAAAGTGGATAAACTAATTAGTGCATATAAATAAAAATACTGAAGATTTATTGGCATTAATTTAGACTTTTATTCAGAAAATAATAGTAAAATAGATCCTGGCATTATTCCATTAATTAAGAATAATTAAATAGAATTAGATATTAGAGGATTTGGATGCTTTGATAATTATTTTTTCTATGAACTTAATGTGGAAATAGAAACCTGAGAATCTAATTATTTTAGAGATATAATTAAGAATGTCATTAATCATAGAATTTTTTATGATAACTCTCAATGGGGAATGTATGTTCAGATTCTAACATGTATTTTTTTGGAAGCTCTTATGTATCTACCACCAGGGAACTTGTATGTGTTTCTAGTTTTTGATAATTTCATATAAAGTTAGTGTTTCTTACAAGGGGACTGATATGGTGGTAATTATCATACATGAAAAAAATTATCTATACTAATTCACCTACCACATTACAATTCTTAAAACCAATGATTGTAAGAATTATTCAAATCAATTAACTAATACTTGTGACTATTAAGAGAATTAGTGAAAACAATTAAACACAAAGATAATGAATGGGTGTATGTTATCACTTTCACTAATGTGTATCAGAATAATATAGTGACATAATATATAATTATCATATACTATATAGATGCTAATTACTTTTTTGATCATATTCGTTATATTCTATTGAATCATGAATGTTTGTAGTTAATATTCATTCACACCTCATTTGTTGGATATTAACCCATCTATGAATGTACCTGGAATAAAAAGTATCATTACTATGATATTTAACACTTCAAATATGGAAATACGTGTGATGATTCATCATACTGATAAAAATATTATCACATTCAATTACATTGTCATAATATTTTCAATGAATTTACTTTCCTAGTATAAATAAAAAATCAATTAATTGGAATAAAAAATATCATGTATTATCTAAAATCATCTTATTAACAAATTTTAATGTATGGACGACAAGAAACATTTTTTGTATGTATATTTAGGAATATGGGCCATGATACTAATCAATATGCGAGATCTAGCTCTTATAATCCTAGGGGATGTCATCATTGGTGACATAATTATTGAATAAGAGTTATAATGATACCCTTTTAGATAAATTTATTGGTTTTCCAATATAGAGTCACTTAGACATATATATTCAACTCATACCAATATTTATCAATATATCAATGAGTCCATATCGAATTTATCCTAATATGTCTGATGAAATGATAACTTTCAACAAGTGTATTTTTAAATGTGTTTTGTATACTATTGTTATACAAATTGGGGTGTACTAGTCCTATATTCAAAAATATGAATGGATCATTGTGAAATTTCTTTGATTATCATCAGTATAATAGTATGATGTTCATGAAAATTTATTATCTACTTCATATTGATGATCTATTAAATCGTCAAAGAGGATCCTAATACTTCTAAAATTTTGTGTTTTAATCTGGATATGCTCATTTTTTCACCAAATACATGGATGATTCAAAATGTAGATTATTTTATGGTATAGATTCTATGAAATAATAATTAATTCATTTTTTAATATTAATCCTCCAACTATCATTATGCATCTATTGAATAATGTTTTTACATACTGACCTGACAAATTTGTGGTTTTTATATAGATGATATTTTTATATATTTAAAATCAAGGATGATCATGATGATCAAATATGGAATATCTGTCACGACCCATCAACCGGGGTTAGTGCCGTGACTGACCCCAAGCTCGTCTTCCATAGTCTTGGGGCTGGAAACTAGCACCAAAGGTGTATTCCCTAAAACTGGGAATGAATTTCCTTTATAACTGGTAAACAAACTCCACCAAGCACACACAAAGATATGAATGAAAGTCAACTATATAGAAAAATGTGTGCTGAAAGAAAAATGAGTCCGGAATACTAGCTCAATAATAATAGTACAAGTATAACTAAAATACAATACCACTATAGGAAAATAAAGGAAGATACTGGGTCGTCCTCTGTGTTCCAACCAAAAGGGTAGGTATAGATCCCCTCTTCAGTACTACACATCCATTCATCTCCTCTGCATACCGACACACTGTATGGTCCACCTCTAAGCACCGTCCAGTCCTGGTACTCTCACCCTCGATCTGAATGTCCATTGTCTCCATCCAACGCAATGATGTGCAGGCATAGCCCATGAAATGGTGAGTATAATGATATTATTAGGTACCCCAAGACCCTCCAGGTGTCACAAATCTACAATACATGAAAACATATGTCAAACCTACTTAATTATATTCCCATACATATACCTAAGATATCAAATAATCCCATCTGAAACATGAGGAAACACAAAGCCCCTCTCAAGAACAAAACACAATTCTTCATCCATGTAAAGAAAAACACGAAGGCACGTACCAGACATATATTCCACACTGAATAATATGACCAAGTTATTACCACGATGGAAGGTACCACATAGGTACAGACTCACCTCACACTAGGTATAACGTATGTACAATAGTAGAGATGATTAATTGTTACTACTGAACCATATTACTCTGTAAAAACGAGGACCCACAAAGGATCGCTAGGATCTGAACCACATAGGATCTCTAGGAGATGACCTACATAGGATCACTAGGAGCTGACCCACACAAGATCTCTAGGAGCTGACCCACATATGATCTCTAGCTGCCGACTCACATAGGATTTCTATGAGCTGACCCACATAGTATCGCAAGGAGCTGACCCACATAGGATAACTAGGAGTTGACCCCCATAAGATTACTAGTAGCTAACCAAAATAGGATCTCTAGGATCTGACCCACACACAATTGATAGGAGTTGACCCACATAGGATCCATATTCATTCATCTCGACATAGCCAGCAACTGGGTCCCCCACCCCAGGCTTTCTCTTCTTCAGTACGACCCACTCCCCAATCCAATAGTTGATAATACTACTTCTATGAAGTCCAATTAGAGATATCTCAATGGTTTGACACGTCAAAGGGGTCTCAACTCAACAGATGGTGCGTTAATCGGACACCCGGTCGGTGAGTGATTAGCCTTTTAGTTCCAGGGACCCGGTTGGATTCATGCTCGATCCAACCTAACTGTACCCCATCATAATCCAAAAATCCAGTGGGGTATACTCAAAAGGAATGTCTTCCTCCAAGGATTCTATAGTCGCTGGCGGTTTGTCATACAGACGTCCGGTGCCAATGTTATGGCCCAAGTAATATATAGGTTCTGTTCTCAGCCGGCTCCGGTCTGACCAGGTCAGGCCGACCTAACTCGAACTAGCTGGGTCGACCTGGTTCAGGTTTCCCCATCCTGTAGTGCGGGCCGGCCTATAGGGAGGTCCGGAATGTTGTGAGGGCGGTGAGGGGCCAGAGATGTTGCAGGTGTCGCGGAGCGGCGGACGTCGTTGGTAGGATCGACAGTGGATGGCGGCTTGGTCGCGGGGGTGTCGTGAGGGTGCAGGGCAGCTCAGCTCTACTCGAGGTAGCTTAGTCAGGAGGGCGGAGGATGCGGGGCGGCATGGCTTGGGTGCTTCGGATGGAAGGGAAGTGATTACATCAAAGGTGGAGGCTTGTCCAAGATGGAGGCGGCGACTCGTGCGACGGTTCGGCCCAGATGGTGGCAGCGGCTCGGCGGCCGCTCGGCCTGGATGGGGGTGACGATAGCTTCGGTGGCGGATCTAGTGGTAGTTCGGCCTGGACAGTGGTGGTGGTTTGTCTAGGATGGTGGTGGTGGTTCGGCCTGGTACGTTGGCATATTTATAGTGGAGGAAGCTCGAGAGGATCCTCCACATTATGGAGGATGGAAGGTGGGGCTCAAAATAAGTTATTTCCTGATAGCCTCCTACAACCCCTTACATATCTGGGAAGTAAGACATGAATCACGATCAGAGAAAATCATTGAGGGTACTCCATGTAACGGCACAATCACATGCACATAGAGGCATCCAAATCTATCTACTGAACTCTACACTCTGATCGGTAGGAAGTGGGCCGACATGGTGAGTCAGTCAATGATTACCCAAATGAAGTCATGTCCTTTGGATGTACATGGAAGACCCATCATGAAGTCCATGGATATCCCATACCACTTCCACTCTGGGACCAACAAAGGCTGAACCCATTCGGCTAGTACCTAATGCTCCACCTTCACTTGCTGACATGTGAGGAATCGTGAGAAAAACTCTGCTACTGCTTTCTTCATTTTCAGCTAGCATTGCTATCATTGAAGACCCTTTTACATCTTCGCCACCAAACAAAAGATGATGTCTTAAGTCCTTGACGCTGCTACTCATAGATATCATCCGAAGATCTCACCTCCTAGAGTAAACTCACACTGCCGACAGTAGTGTGTAATCGTCGAATTCGCTCCCAAAAGACTCTCTAGATATTCGGATTGATCCAATGGATCCATAGAAATTTATGATCTCCAAACAAGGGCAGTAAAAATAAAATAATGACTTGAACATGTGTCTATAAGTACTGTATCTAAGGTGCAGTAGACCTATATCATACCTTGTATCATCTCCAGATCATCATGATCGTAGGCCCCAGCTGCCTGGAGCTGAGCTCACCCCTATCCACCTGCTCCCAGTAGTTGGGGTGGACCTCCTAGTGGTGGTGAAGTTAACATCTAAATTCTTCGCCCACATCCAGTTGCACGACCAGCTCCTCTTCCACGTCCACCTTTTCCCTGCAGACTACCTCGATCAAGCCTCTGTCTCTACCTTGGTGGTCCTTCGACCATCTGCTAATCATCTATATAACGGGTTGGAAAGTCATGAGCCATGTGACCCTACCCACTGCTTGCATAACACTTCCCTATTCGGGTATGACTGTCTCTGCCTTGGGTTCCCCGCAAAACCGATCAGAAATCATGGGTTCGTCTACCTATAGGTCTGGTACTCTTGGACCCATGCAACATCTCTCTGCCACCAGCTGCATTAGACTCCACTACGTGATGTCTGGTGGTCAATCTTGCTAATAGTTACTTCTCAGCAAGGAAAATCTCCACTAATAGGGCCCTCTCTAACACCCTCTCCTTTGTCGAGTTGTTGAGTGAGATCATCGATGCCCTGATCTCCCACATGAGTCCCTGCTCTATGGTCCAACATAAAGAATGAGTCTCCCACCATATTTGTGGAGTAGCGTGTGAGGTTAGTGAACCTCACTGAGTACTGAGCTATAGTCATTCTGCCCTACTGTAGATGAAGGAGCTCTTGTATGTGCACCGTGCTAAGGGTCGCTGGAGCAATCTCTGCAAGATACAAGTTCTCGAAGCCTTGCTCATGAAGTGTCACCTCATCATGAAATTGGAGCATCAATCTCCACCATCTATCTGCTGCTGCCTATAGAAGGATAGAGACAAGGATCACCATGTGATCTGCTGGTGTCCCTACCAATTAGAAGACTCTCACCATAGACTCCATTCAATCCTTCGCCGCCTGTGGGTTAGTCTCTCCCCTGGACCTGGGTGGCCTTTGGCACTAGAACTCATGCAATGCGCTCATGCGGCTTGTACCCTCTACTACTAGGGCTATTGGAATCAGTGGCCCAATGGGTAATGGTTCTGTGGGTGCCTCTACTCAAAAAGGGCCCTGCACTGTGGCGGCATCGCTTGGTGGGCTATCAGTGCATAGAACTCATGGAACCCTAGATGGATGTTTGTGTGGAGGCATCCTGAATTGAAACATGTGCACCGGAGTAAATAAGTTATACCTAGTGAGGTGACTCAAGAGATCACAAAAAAACACTTGGAAATACACATGCTATTAGTGTTTTCTTACACTTCATCGGAAATCAAAAGTCGACGTCCTGGTGTATGGATACGTTGTCCGCCACACCAACACTTGATTTAATAAACTGATAACCACACTCACTACACTTAACACTATTTACATTAAAAAAAATAATGATCAAAGTACTATCTTCAATGGTATAACTGACTACTATGATACCAATTTGTCTCAACTCGGTCCCCCTGGGCCCGTGCCGTGACTAACCCCATGGCCGCCATCCATAGGCCATGGGATAATGACTAGCACCAAAGGCGTATTCCATAAAACTGGGAAGTCATTCCCTTTATAACCTGTAAGCACATGCAAAAAATCACATAGAAATATTTGAAAGCAAGTCATGTATAGAGAAAAAATATTGTTGAAATTAAAAAGGGTACGGAATAAAAGCCTAACAGTAATAGTACATGTACAACATAAATACAATACAACTATAGAAAAACAATGGAAGATACTAGGTTGTCCTCCAGGTTCCTAACTAAAGGGTAGGTACATATCACCTCCTCATCACTCTAAGTCCAGCCGTCTCCTATGTTTAACAACACGTCATAGGGTCCACCTCCTAGAACCTTCCAATCCTGGTACTCTCAGCCTCGATCAGCACTGTCCATCGTCTGCATCCACAATAATGAGGTGCGTGCATAGCCCATGTAGGGGTGAGTATAACGATACTTAGTAGGGACACTGAGACCCTCCATCTCTCATAAATCCAAAAAACATGAATACATTTATCAACCTTACCTACGTATATGCCAATACATATACCTATGTTTTCATGAAATCCCATATAAAACCTGAGAAATCACAAAGCCCCTATCAATCCCAAAACACAACTATTCTACAAAGGAATGAAAACAAGAAGGCAAGTACTACACATGTACGCCACACTAAAGGAAACTACCTAGGTATTACATTAAAGGAAGGTACCACATAGGTATAAACTCAGATCACTGTAGTTATAACATAACTACATTAGTTTAGATGATTAGATGTAACAACTGAACCATATTCATCTGTAAGGAAGATGACCCACACAGGATCGATAAGAGAAGACCCACAAATGATTGCTAAAAGCTGGCCCACACAGGATTCATAGGAGCTGACCCACACAGGATCGCTATGAGCTGACCCACATAGTATCACTAGGAGCAGACCCATATTGGATTGCTAGGAGATAACCCAGATGGGATTTCTATGATCTGACCCACACAGGATCGCTAAGAGTTGACCCACACATGATCACTATTCATTCTTCTCTTCCCTTCCAAATCTTGGGTTCCCCACCCTAGGCTTGGTCGTCTCTGAGAAGGTCAGCTCCCCAATCCACTGGTCAATACTCTAACTGCTACAATGTCCATGAAGAAGTGTCTCAAGGGTTCACCATGTAAAATGGGTCTCAACGAAAAACATGGTGCGTCAATCTGATGCTTGGTCTATTTGTTATTATCCTTTTAGTCTTGGGGGCCCAATTGCAGTCGTGATCGATCCAACCAAACCATACCCCATAATAATCCAAAACATCATTGGGGTATACTCAAAGTTACTGTATCACTCCATGATTTCTATCGCCACTGACAGTTCTTCATATGGACGTTCGGTGAAAAAGTTATGGCCCAGGAAAAATATTGGTTCGTATCGAGTCACAGTCTGGTCCGACCAGGTTGGACTGAGTGGACCCGACCTGGCCCAGGTAAACCCATTTTGGGTAATCCCGGCCCGTTGTGTGGTCCGGCCCGCTGGGCAGTCCGGTAGGCCGCGATGGGCTGTAGAGGCCACCTGTGTCATGGGGCGGCAGAGGGCGAGGGTCATCTGGACTGTGGATGACGGCTCATCTGTGGGGGTGTCGCGAGGGCATGTGAAGATCAGCCCAGCTTGAGGTGCATCAGTTGGGAGGGTGGAAGCCGCAGGGGGGTGCTCAATAAGGGAAGTTAGGTCGAAAGGGAAGAAACAGTGTCTCGGGCGGCAGCGGCTCAGGCAGCGGCCCAACTGGCGGCTCAGCCTAGACGGTGGCGGTAACTTGGGTGGCGGTTCGGCCCAGACGGCGGCTGCTCAGGTAGCGGCTCATCCCAGAATGCAATGGTGGCTCGGGAAATGGTTCGGCCGATACTACAACAATGGCTCGGGTGGTAGCTTGGCCCGGACAGTGGCGGCGGTGGCGGTTCGGGCAGCAGCATGGCCGTGGAAAGTTGCGGGGGCTGCGGGGCAGCGAGGCCGTGGCAGTTGAGTCACCACCTTCGTAATGAACAGTGGAGGTTCCAGCCTCTATTCTCTTTCCCCACATGTTGTTAGTCATTCCTCTATAGCGATCAACAATTAATCACAAGGTTTGCGGTTAGGATAGGCCGTGTTTGTTTAGCATGCACTCCCCGTGTTAGTGCAGTAGCAAGAACCTATAATTCCATCATGAATTACGTAGAATTATCAAGAACATGAATGGAGAAGATTTCCAAAGAACCACCTAATAACATCCCACAAAAATCATACACAAATAAACCCTTATCCTGGATTTGTCGTTGATGTTGGTGCGAGAAGAAGTTGATGTTGTTGATGTTCGTCTCATCTGAAACTCAGCTCAAATCTCGGGCTCATGCATCGATTCATCATATTCAAAGACATTCCTCGTTGGAGGGTGTCCTGAGGAAGACACTGAATTCTGTGTTCTTCATTGGAGGAGCATTTGTTCTGGATGTAGTGTAATCCTCCATGGGATCTCCACTCACAATTCCACCCAAAAAAGAAAGAGGTTCCAATATAATTAACATAAGACACAATTATGGTGTTATACACACACAAGATGGAAAAATTAATGTGGTGTGTTGGCATAATTAATGTGAAGGAATCTAAAGAGGCTCCTCCACATTAAAGAGGATGTTAAGAGGTTTATCCTCCATTAAGAGGGGTCGGGTGGTCCATTCCTCTAGGAATTCAAAAATGGGGGGTTTATTATTTGGTGGTCCCCACAACAATAACCCACACATGGAAGGTTTCAAGAATAATAAAATGTTAATTAATTTAATTTTTATTTTCCCACGTAAAGCCCAAAATCTTTCTTTCACCCTATACCCAGTGCGGTTGAGGTGAAGGTCTCCTTATGAGAATATCGGCACTGTGTTTTCAACAGTGCCCTTTGATTTCAATTATATTAACCAGTTCGAAATATAGAAAAACCTGATCACAATTTTACTGAATATACCCAAAATAAAGTTCAAAAATTCATTCCGGGCAGTCTGGGCCTTAGAATCACATGCCATCGATTTTCACAGACTCGTAAAATTCCAATATATTTTTAAAAAATTATATGGAAAATCCTTGTATTTACAAATTTTTAACGACCATAATAGTTGATAAATTGAATTCCAAATTCTAAGGATTTAATTATAAATATTCAATGAATTATTCTTTGGTTGTCCTATTTCATGAAATGGAATATCTATTACTATTTAAAATATTTAATTTTTTGAAAAATTACCCAAACAAAAAATTTTAACCAATATCAAAACATTTCATAGATTTGTTGAATAATATTCATGATTTCTGAAAAAATTATGATGTCTATTAGATCCATTAAATAATTTATCTACTATGGAGGTGTTATTCAGTTTTATAGAATAATTTTATGAATGATTTATGTAAATAAAGGAGAGGATGGTCAATACCCTTATACTATTATTTCCCTATTGTATGGAAGGGTTCTCAATATATCGTAATTAATTATTTGATGGATTTCTATGTGTTATCATAAAAATTATATTGTAATTTATTATTCCCTATATAAAATAAAACAACACGCTGAAATTAACTGGAATAACATGTGGAGCTATGATAAATGATATTTAAATTTATGATATTCAAGAATTATATCAACAGATAATATTATGATTATTGTAATGAATAAAATAAGTTGAAAAATATATTAACATATATAATGATGATTTTTATTAATATAAATTCTTAAAATTTCAAAAAAATTATTATGATTCCTTAATTTATTCCAACTTTGGGAAGGAAAATAAGAAGGATGATGCTTCTAGTATAATTGTTAGTGTACTATTTCCCACATTTTGGTTGAAAAAGATCCAATAATAATTTTTTTATGGATTAAAAATTTAATAATAATAGAAGGTGATGAATACTCTCATTCCCAAATGAATATTAAAAAATCCATCAATATAATGAAACAATACTATAATAAGGAAAATGTGGAGCTACAAAAAATTGTTAGTGAAAACATCATTGTTCATAATAGAAAATGATTGATTTATACGGTTAGTATCATAAATAGTTTTCTAATTAAAATAAAAACTAAAGGGGGATATTGAGGATTATTCAAATTTCTTGTTCTTTATTATTCAACATGGAATAATAATGATATATTGAAATATAAAATCATACGGTGAAATATCATGGTGAAGATGTTTTACATTATATATCTCAATACTTTTTGTGCCATTAATATAATATTGAATTACAAATGAATATGCTTATGTCATAACCATTACAAATAATATTATTGAAATTGGAAAAAATGACCATCGGTATCATAATAAGACCCCCCAATAAATTTTATGTCATTAATTCCATTGTGGGGGTAGTTAATATCATACTAATTACAATGCAATTTAGATAAAATAAATAAGATCTCTCACATGCCAAAAAATTAACTAATATATAAATGTGTTCCTACGATCTAAAGGGATAAATATATGTGTTATATCTTATCATGATATGAGATTAAATGTGATTATTTGGGAAATATTTGTTTAAAATTGGAAGATATTTATTATTTTCCACACTTCTTTTTCATATTCAGATAGATTATCATCCTCATAGAATTATTATAACTCATAATGATATGTATTATAGTTTATTAATGGATTTCCATGTATATTGTGACTAAAAACATCCCCTTGTATAGTTCTCATATATCAATAGTTTTTATACTATCATTCAAAAGGATTAATTAGATTCTTTATATGGGAAGACATAAATAACCTCATAATCGAACTATTAAGATAGATAGGGGAAGCTATTAGGACCTGACCATATCCAAGAAATAATGGATATAGTTCAAACTATTCCTCCTTATGTAAAACTAGAAGAAACATTGGTAGAAGAGATATTTGGATAATCATCAATATGATATAGTGATTTATGTTGACAAAAATGAGTTACTCGAGATATGTAAATTAAATAATGAAATCTAATTTGGATAGAATATACAGATTTCCCTAGGTATATAGGTCCATTCGAGATCCTTGATCATGTTGGGAATATAGATTATTTTTTCATTCCTAAAAGACCCATACAATGTACAATAGGTATCCCATGTGTCATTATTAAGGAAATATAATACATAAATAATGCATGAATAGAATATAGATGCCATAAAAATGGAACATGACTAATCGTATAACGATTAATTGGAGGAAATTTTCTATTAAATATATATGATAACAAAGAACATTATAATTGATTTGGTGTGTGTCATTTGAAAATATTTAAATATTAGTGAGGCTACAGGGTAACCCAAGGAAGTAATTAGATAATAATACCTCAGTTACAGTCATTACAATAAAAATTATTGAAGAAAAAATATGGTTTATGTGAAAGGGAATGTTACAACCCAAAATTTAAAAATATATTTTCTATAAATAAATATATTTTTAATAAAAAAATTCAAGAAATATTAAATTAAAATGAAATAAATATATATTTTATTTTGGAAAAATAGTTCTATTAAAACAACTATATCGATTAATTAGATATAAAGAAGAATAACTGAATAAAAATAAACATATATAAGTTATTAAATAAATATTTACATAATTAATTTTGTGATTAAAAATTAATTTTAATAAATCTTATACTGATAGAAAATGTTATTATTATTATTGAAAACATATTTTCTTATTGTTAATTTTCAATGATATTAAAATATAATATTTATTTAATGAAATAAGGACTATTAGTGCTTTAAATAAATTAATAATTACAAATATTAGTATTTAAAAAAGTAAATTTTCAATGATTTTTTTTTATTTTATTTAATGGTGATTATAAAATTATAAACTATTTTTATTTTTAATTTAAAAAATTATCATCCAATTTTAATAGAATAACATACAAAGAATGAATTTTTTGTAATTAAAAAAATATATTTATTTTCATGTGTGGGTTGTAAAATATTGGTTTAAAAATTCAATGAAAAGTTTGATATTATTAATATATAAGTATGGAATTTTATTTTTTAAATCAATATTTGAGGGTACAAATCTATTATACATATTATATTTCGATTTAAAATTTTTTGATTTCGTTTATGAAAATATATTTTCAATATTAACATATATTAAAATATTATCTAAAATAATTATTAATACATTATCCCACAATTATTTGAAAATTAGTTTTTATAAATCTTACTAATTAAGTCTAATAGTATTAATAATACAAATAAGACCATATGTTCCTTAATATATATCTTTTTTATTCATAAAATTGAAAAAAATTGTCAAAAAAGTGTTTAATGTTTTGAAATCCAAATGGGTAAAATGGGATAGCCAGTGGGGTAAATAGCATATCATATAAAATAACAATTAATAATTGATCGGATGATGTTTTTTTAAATAAAATTTTAAACACTCTATATTTTCTATTTTTATCTTATTTAATTTGAAATATGTGATCACATTTTATTAATATGAAATAATTAATGAAATCGCCTCGAACCCACTTATAAAATGAGTTTCTTAGAATACCATCATGAAAAAAAATTAATTTTCCCTTTAACAACACAACCGTATTTATATTTAATATAGTATTTTTCAACTCACATTATCTCATGATCACAAAAAGGTAGCATACTACCCCCATTTTCAAAGAGTTCTCCAAAAAAAAATTCATGTTTTTAAATAGAGTACATATCTATGAAATTTAAAATTTATTATCCACGTTATTTATCCATATATAATAATCATATTCATAAATAATGATATTTTTGATATTTTTATTCTGTGTTTTTTTACACCGCGGTTATAATCAGAAACCACATTGAACTTATTTCCATATTAAAAAATTAATTCATCATTATTGTGTTTCTAAAGACTACCCCCTCCATAATGTTATATATAAAAATTTTAATGAACATTATTATTAATTTAATAATAAGAAATCAGATTTACCAACATTGAAAAACTAAATAATTTCATTAATCATTTATAATAATGAATTTATTCCAATCGAAACGACATTCATAATCATTCTCATCCATTATTTATAGTACGTTCATGTTTGTTCATGACTATTCTCATACATGAATTATATAATATAATATTGTTATATATATCTATGGGATTTTAATTATTAATAATATATGACATTAATAAAAAATTAATATTTTATTTTGGATTTCTGAATGTAAAAAAATATATTATTATCATTATCTAAGATACATATTAGAGTTCATTAAAAACCATACTCACAAATGATTTCATTCTTTTGGATTGTAAATCAAATTCACATGGAATGATATAATATCAAGTTAAATAATAAAAATTAAAATATTTTATTAAAAACAATGATATAGGAATTGTTAAATTTGAGATAATAATGATGAACAACACTACTTTTAAAATATTAGTTTATAATGATTAATATTACACACACACAAGATATTTAATGTTGTAAAAAAGTTGCTAATATAAATAAGAAGGATAATTAAAAATTTTGTTTCTAAAAGGTTTAAAAATTTTCTATATATTTAAAATAGGTAAGTATAATAGTTGTTATGATATACTAGTGATTCACCCAACTTACTGGATGTTAGGAATGAATATAAAGGTTTTTTGTGCACTAAAACTCATTTCATTATTCGTTATTATTATTTTATAATATATTTATAACATATTGATCACATATATTTATAATGATACTATAGTTCCTTATTCAACTTGAATTTTTATTTTGTAATTGAAATATATAACTTGAATAATTCAATACTATAATTCCTATAATTTTATTCCATAACTCTAATTATTTTTACTGATGTTTTCCCATCCATATTCATATTATACATTCCCATCAGTATTCTCAATTTTATGTGTAAACAGAATTTGGTGTTATAACATGTATCCTTAATAATATAATTTTTTAAATTTAAAAAGATTATTTTTCACTGTTAAAATTATTTTTCTAGTAAAATAACGCATTTCAAAAATAAAAAAAATGTTTTCCATCTTTTTATTATCAACATATATTTCATCCCCTAAAAATTTTATTTTACTATCCATTTTAACATTTAAAGGATCTAGTATAAAATTATCAATTTAATTTCATTTTATATTATAATTTTTTAAAATGATATTTTAATATAATCCATATCGTTTTATAAAAATATATAATTTCATTAAAAATAATTTACGATATGAAAAAATTTTATTTTTCAAATGGATTTATTTTCCATGGAAATTATATCAGTAAATCAATTTCAAGTATTATTCTGAAATAAGATTTTCAGTTATTCATTATTTTTTATAATTATATTTCATTCATCTGGTAAAATTTGAGATTCCATCATGAAATATTGGTAAAAATATATTTTATTCCATTTTTTAATTAAGTTATAGTGAACGAAACCCATTTTCATCGGATATGATTTCACGATATGTAGAATTAAGAAATATTATAGTCCATAATTTTAATTATTATGATGTTTTGGGTCCTAAATCACCATATAATTCACCGATTAGTTTTTTATTTAGAATTAGTTAATGTATTGTATGAATGATTAGAAACTCTCAAATTATAATGGTGAGACATATTATATTATCCTCACAAAATAACGGGTGGTCATTCCCTGATATTCTTAAAATATAATGGTACTATGAATTTATGTTTATTCTAAACAAAATATTTCTCCATGTACTCAGGGGGTTGTTACATCTCAATTACATATAATTATGAATGTTCCCCATTTCTCATGGTTATTATCTATGGATAATGCATCATATTTATTTGGAATAAGTTTGGATAATTACGATTTATTGTCTTCCTATAATGATTTATTCAATACTCTAACTGTTCTATGTTTTTTTAAATAAAAATATTTTTCAAACTACTAATTTATCATATTCCTATTATCAAAATCTTTAGTAAAATATTAGAAGTTATTTCATATAATATTTTTATGATCTCACGAATCTTCATGGGATTTAATTCTGTAGGGTATTAATGAAATTATAACTTTTGTGAACTCTTATAGAGAGCATATTTAAGATTAATAATTGAATATTTTTTATAAATTTTATTGAATATGAATATTATATGGATAGTTTTCAGTCAAAATAAAATATATATTTTTATAATTGTGACATGATTTGGTTGTTTATATTATCATAAAATAGAGATGTTTGAAAATAATGATATGTTTGTCTAGGGTTGTTATAGTAGGATATGGTACCCAGAGAACTATTATTATCTTACACAAATAACTCTACATCATATTATTCATACGTAAAGGTATAATTTCAATAGATTAATTATATGCTATATAAACATTGAATTATATTATTGAAAAGGTTCACAACATTAGTCTTATGTGTACAATTTTGTGCAATATTTATATTATTTGAGCCTTCAATTATATGTTTTTTTATTTTTTATCTCTAATAACTATTCTAAATAATTATTGATAGAAATACGGAGTTATGTGAACATATAACTCTAAAAAGGTAATCATCTAGTATTATGAACTATATAGAAAGGAAAAAAATGTTATTTATTATTTTTTATACAGTGATGTTGTAATTGATTTAAAATTTTTTATCAAACAAAATAAAAAGGAAATTTAGAAATTTTATTAAATTATAATATTATTTATAATTTATATAATTATATTGTGTTCATATTAAATTATTTAAATGTATTAAAACCATTTTTTGAATTAATATCCATAAATATTAATTTTTAATTTTAATTATCTTCTTGAAATTCTATTGCTTAAATAATACATAATATATAGAATGCATATATGAGAGTTATAGGTGTATTATATAATGTGTTTACAAATTTAATATAAATATGGAATATAAATAATTATTATTTATTATTATTAATTGTTTATTGTTAATTAATTTTTTTTATCATAATAATAAGTTTTTTTAAAATTATGTTACGAAATTCAAATGGAATATTCAAAAATGATTTGATCCAGGATTAAAAAATATTTAATATCTGAAATTTATATTATGTAAATTCATTACAAAAAATTATTTAAATATTAAATGATTATATTATATTTCTTATCAAATATTTATATAAAATTTCTTGTAATTTTTATATGAAATGTGTTCACATTATATATTAATTTAAATTACTTATATATATATATTTATTTATTTATTTTTGAATTGTACATAAAGTAAGTATTTGTTATATTATGTTAATATTTATCTATTATTTATGAATTTATCATAATTTTTATTCTCATGACATAATTTATGAACTATTAATTTATTTAATATATTTTAAATTTTTTATTTATTTATATAAAATTTTATTTTTTATTACGCAATTTATGTTTTGGTTTTAGTATTTAATCAACCTCTATAAATTTATATACACATATATTTGAATTTTTACATTATGTATATTAAGTGATATTGCTTTCTTTTAAATTTATATTTCCATATACAATGTTATGATCAATATTATTGATGTTTTTTGTGATTTAGTCCTCTTAGGTGTTATAATTATGATGTGATTAATTTCTCACTTGAGTAATGTAAAACTGGTTAGAGGTTATATGGGGTAATCTAAAAACATTTCTTATGGGATTATTCATTTTCTAATCAATTCATTTGTTGGGTAATTTTCAAACAATATCTAAAGATTTGGGTATGTTTTATTTCACATGATCCTAACCTACTACACCTATTCATTTAATGTAATACATGAATGTGAATTATAAATATTGATTTTTGTCACTCTATATTTTTGTTTTAGTGAGACATTTTATGTGTTTATTAAAGAGTTAAACACTAATATTTTAAAAAAATATTTATTTAGTAGAATATATTTTATTAAAAAATATCAAGAAGCTTGAATAATTTTTAAATAAGTATCACTACATGTTGAATTTTCCAATTAAGGTTTTCAATTGATTTACTTATGTAATTAATTAGGGAAATTGATAACCACAATAGTTTGGTATTAATGTGTCATTTCCAAATTTATGTTTCACATAGTAGAGAAACCCCAAATTTTATGATACCAAAATATTCTTGTTGAATTCTTCTATATGAGGGATATTGAAACAGATTTTCCATATTACCAAACAAGAGTTTCAATGATATGATTGGTATAAATGTTTACCTAAATAAATTTTTGTTGACATTAATTTGGATATGGATTCTATTCATTGTCAAATATGGGACCTATCCTCAAAATGGATATAATGAATTTTTAATAGTTTCAAATTTTATTGGGAAACAAATTACATGAATATACTCATTAAATAAATATAAAATATTATATTCATCTTATAAAATGTTTTGTTATAGATAATATTATCATCAACATTGAAAATATATATTTAATGAATTGAAGAAAAATTATAGATTAATTGAACAAACTCCAAAAATTCTTACCTAAAAAAATATTAAGAATAAAAATTCTATGTGTTGGAGAAAAAAATTCCTTAATTACCAATTACCCAATTTCATATATATGTGGATTCATACAGTTTTCGGAATCATAGAATGAATCAATCAAGGTATCCTTATTTATTTTTTATTTATTAAATACTTGTATTTTATGTAATTGTATACTATTTATATTGTTAATCTGTTCAAAATAATCATACCCAACATTCCACTGTGTTGAGATGTGATGAACTTGTAAATTTTATTTCCACCCTTTCATATTGTGTTATAAAAAAAGCAAGAGAAATAATAAACGAAAATTAAAAAAGATAGATATAAATTCAAATAATGCTTCCAATGAAGGAGGCTATCGGGTCACAAATTCATTTGAGCCCCACCTTCCATGTACATTCGTCTGGGGAAGGAAGGTGGGTCTCAAACGAAGTTATGTCATGATAGCCTCCTGCAACCCCTTCCATACCTGGGAAGTAAAACATGCATCACGATTAGAGACAATCGTTGAGGGTACTCCATGTAAACACACAATCTCATGAACATAGAGGCGTCACAAGCTCTCTACTGAACACTACTCTCTGTTCGATATGAAGTGGGCCGAGTTGGTGAGTCATTCCATGATCACCCAAATCGAGTCATATCCCCTGGATGTAAATGGAAGACTTGTCACGAAGTCCAGGGATATCCCAACCCCCTTCCACTCTAGGACCACCAATGGTTGAACCAAGGAAGATCATGATGATCAAATATGGAATTTGTGTCACGAACCGTCAACCAAGGTCGCTGCTATGACTAACCCCAAGCCCGTCTTCCATAGGCTAGGGGCTGGCGACTGGCACCAAAGGTGTATTCCCTAAAACTGGGAAGGCATTGCCTTTATAACTGGTAAACAAACACAACCAAGCACACAACAAGATATGAACGCAAGCCAACTATATAGAAACAATTGTGTTGAATGTAAAAAGATTCTAGAATACAAGCCCAACAGTAATAGTACATGTAAAACATAAATACAATACAATTATAGAAAAATAAATGCAGTTACTGGGTCATCCTCTGGGTTCCAACATGAAGGGTAGGTATAGATTGTCTCTTCAGTACTCCACGTTCATTCGTATCCTCTGCATACCGACACTCCGTATGGTCCACCTCGAAACACCGTCTTGTCTTGGTACTCTCATAATCGATCTTCATTGTCCGTTGTATGAAACCAATACAATGATTTCTGTGTATATCCCATGAAATGGTGAGTATATAGATACTCCTTATGTACCCAAAGACCCTCTAGGTCTCACAAATCTACAATGCATGAAAACATCTGTCCACCCTACTTAAGTATATTCCCATACATATACCAAAGTTATCAAGTAATCCCATCTGAAACATGAGGAAACACAAAGCCCCTCTCAATTCCAATACTCAATTGATCAACCAAGTAAGTAAAAACAACAAGGCAAGGACCACACATGTATGCCACACTAAAGAATACCACCAAGGTATTACCATGAAGGATGGTACCACACAAGTACAGAATCACCTCACACCAGGTATAACATAAGTACAGTTGTCGAGATGATTATATCTTACTAATGAACCATCATACTCTATAAATAATAATAAAAAATGATAAAGATTTTTTTTTATTTTCACATGAAAAACCAAAAATCATTCATTCACCCTAGACATACTGTTGTCGAGTTGAAGATATCATGAAATGAATACCGGTGTTATGAGATCAATAGTTCCCTCAGATTACAATTCTGAACACCAGTTCAAATGTTAGAAAAACCTGCTGGCATGTTTACTAAATATACCTGAAATAATGTTTAAAAATTCACTTCGGGCACTCCGGGCCTTAGAATCACGCGCCGTCAATGTTCACGGACGTGTAAAACTCCCATATATTTAAAAAATATTTTACATGGAAGTTAAGGTTCATTACATTCTCCCCACCTTAGGAATCTATGTCCCTATAAGCCACAACTAAAACTAGGTAAACAAGTGTGGATATTTATCACGCATCTGAGCCTCCCGCTCACATGTTCTCTTCTGGAGGTTCTCGTGCTGCCAACAAATAAGCACTAGATGTATCAATCATCCATGAAAGAACTACTTATATCGATCCTCAATCCCTACTAGAAACTCATAAATTTTCACCCCGTCGTCGAGGTCTAGCTAGACATGGTGAATGATGTGGGAAGGGTCGTGTATTTATATTTTCAACTGGGATACGTAGAAGACGTCATGCACTCGGTGCAATTGAGGTGGAAGATCTATGTGGTATCCCACCTCTCCAACTATATTGAGGACCTGGGAAGGTATGATAAATCTCAGAGATAACTTATTGCCATGGTCAAATCTCTGCAATCCTCATCAAGGTGAGGCCCGTATAAAGACACGGTATGCATCATTGAACTCCAGAGGTCTCTGTATCTTATGGGCATACGACATCTTCCTACTCTATGAATTCACCATCTGCTCCTAGATGATCTGCACATTCTCTATTGTAGCCCATACCATCTTTGGTCCCACGAGTGCTGACTCTCCTAGGTCAGTCCAGCACAATCGTGATCTGCAATGTTTCCCTCTACAATGCCTCAAAAGGTTCCATCCCAATGCTGAAGTGATGGCTATTGTTGAATGAAAACTCTAACAATGTAAATTCATCATCCAAACTACGAATAAAGTAGGGGATTCATGCACGTAGCATGTCCTTGAGGGTCTGAATGTTCTGCTCAGTCTGACCGTCCTTCGGGGGATGGAAGGTGGGGATCAAACGAAGTTGTGTCCTGATATAATCCTGCAACCCCTTCCGTACCCGAGAAGTAAAACATGCATCACGATAAGAGACAATAATTGAGGTCACTCCATGTAACCTCACAATCTCATGCACATAGAGACATCACAAGCTCCCTACTGAACTATACTCTCTAATCGGTAAGAAGTGGGCTGACTTGGTGAGTCAGTTGACGATCACCCAAATCGAGTCATGTCCCATGGGTGTACATTGAGGACCCATAACGAAGTCCATGGATATCTCATCCCACTTCCACTCTGAGGCCACCAATGGATGAACCAAGTCGGCTGGTACCTGATGCTCCGCCTTCACTTGCTGACAAGTGAGGCATCGTGAGACAGACTCTGCTACTGATTTCTTCATTCTCAACCACCAGTTATGTCATTGATGTTCCTAGTACATCATCACCACCATACCAAAGATGATGTCGTAAGGCCTCAACGCTACTACTAGGAGATCCTAGCTGATGATAGCACCTCCAAGAGTAAACTCACACTGACGACATTAGTGTATAATTGTCGAATCTGCTCCCATAAGAGTCTTTATACATAAGGATCGAGCCAATGGATCCATCCAAATCTCGGAGCTCTAAACGAGAAGAGTGGAAATACAATAATGACAAGAACATGTGTCTATAAGTACTATAGCTATGGTGGAGTAGAAATATATCATACCTTGTATCATCTACAAAGTGCCACGATCATAGACCTTATCTGCTTGGAGATAAGATCACAACCGTCCACCTGCTCCCAACTGTCGGGGTGGACCTCCTGCTGGTGGTGGCAGTAACATCTCGAATCTTTTCCCACATCCAGCTGCATGTCCAGCTCCTATTCCACGCCCACCTTCTCCCTGAAAAACTCCTCGATCGAACCTCTATCTTTTCATTGGTTGTCCTTTGACCGTCTCTTAATCATCCATACAATAGGTCGGACAGTCACGAGCCATGTGACCCTGCCCACCGCATGCATAACACTGCCCCCTCCGGGTATGACTATCTCTACCTCAGGTTCCTCCACATAACTGATAATAAATCATGGGGTCGTCTACCTATATGTTTGGTACTCTTGGACCTATGCCACATCTCTCTACCTCCAGCTGAAAAAGACTCCTTTGTGTGACGGCTGGTGGTCAGTCTCGCTACTGGTGACTTCTTAGAATTGAATCTCTATACTAAGAGGGCTCTCTCTAACACCCTCGCCTATGTTAGGATGCTGAGTGAGATCATCGATGCCCTGATCTCCTTCATGAGTAGCTGCTCGAAGGTCTGGGCCTAAAGAACAGGTCTCGCACCATATTTGTGGAGTATCATAAGTGATTAGTGAACCTCACTGATTATTGAGCTATAGTCATGCCACCCTGCTGCAGATGAAGGAGCACTTGTATGTGCACTACACAAAGGGTCGTTGGAATAAACTCTGCTAGAAACAAGTTCTCGATGACTTCCCCGAGAAGCGTCACCTCGTCTTGAAATTGGAGCATCAACCACCACCATATGTCTGATGCTACCTATAGAAGGATGGTGTCAAGGATCACCATGAGATCTGTTGGTGTCCCGACTAGTTAGAAGACTCTCCCCACAGCCTCTAGCCAATCCTTAGCCACCTGTGGGTCAGTCTCTCCCCTGATGCTGGGTGGCCTTTGGAACTGTAACTCATGCAATGCGCTCAAGCATCTTCCACCCTCTACTACTGGGGCTAGTGGATTCGGTGGCCCAATGGGTAATGGTTATGCTAGTCCCTCTACTCAAAAAGGGCCATGTACCGAGGCCTCGTCGCTCAGTTGGCTATTAGGGCGTACAACTCTTATAACCCTAGCCAGTTATCAGCGTGCAGGCATCCTGAAAAGAAACATGTGCACCGGGGTAAATTAGTTATACCTAGTGAGGTGACTCAAGAGATCACAATGAAAAAACATAGAAACTCAAACTCAATCAGTGTTTTCGTGCACTTAGTCAGAAATCAAAAGTTGAGGTCCTGGTTTATGGATACGTAGGCCACCACACTAACACTATATTTTCTAAACTAATAACCACACTCATTAAAATTACATTATTTCCAGTAAAAAATAAATATCAGAGTCCTATGTTCTATGGAAGAACCAACTCCTCTGATACCAATTTGTCACAACATGTCCCCCTGGGCCCATGTCGTGAATAACCCCAAGCCTTCCTACCTTATGCCTAGGGCAGGCGACTAGCACCAAAGGCATATTTCCTAATACTGGGAAGTTGTTCCCTTTATAACCTATATGCACACACAACAAATCCCACATCAAGATATGAATGAAAGTCAACTATAGAGGAAAAATAGTGCTAAAATAAAAAAAGGGTATGGTATACATGCCCAATAGTAATAGTACATGTACAACTGAAATAAAATACAACTATAGTAAAACAAATTGTAATACTGGGTTGTCTTCCAGGTTCCTACCTAATGGGAAGGTACAGATCGCCTCCTTAGCAATCCAAGTCCATCCGTCTCTTCTATGTAACGACACACCGTACGGTCCACCTCATAGAACCATCCAGTCTAGGTACTCTAAGCCTCGATCAGCACTGTTCGTCATCTGCATCCACCACAATGATGTGCGAGCATAGCCCGTGCAGTGGTGAGTGTAACGATACTTATTAGGGACACCGAGACACTCCGTCTCTCAAAAATCCACAAAACATGAAAACATATATCAACCCTACTTGGGTATATGCCCATATATATACCTAAGTTATCATGTAATACCATCTCAAACCCAAGGAAACACAAATCCCCTCTCAAGCCCAAAACTCAACTATTCTACAACGAAATGAAAACACGAAGGAAAGTACCACACAGGTACACCACACTGAAGGATATCACCAATGTATTACCTTAATGGATGGTACCACACATGTATAGACTCAGATCACACCAGTTATAACATAACTACAATAGTATAGATGATTATATGTAACTACTAAAACATCTTACTCTGTAAGGAATCTGACCCACACAGGATTACTAGGAGCTGACCCATAAAGGATCTCTAAAAGTAGGCCCACACAGGATTCATAGGAGCTGACCCACACATGATCGTTATGAGATGACCCACACAGGATCACTAGGATCTGACCCACAGTGGATCGCTAGGAGCTGACCGGCATAGTATTTCTAGGAGCTGACCCACACAGGATCTCTATGAGCTGACCCACACATGATCACTATTCATTCGTCTCATCCCTGCCAGCTACCGGGTTTCCTACCCTAGGTATGGTCTTCTTTGAGATAGTTAGCTCCCCAAGCCACTGGTCGATACTCGAACTGCTACAAAGTCCATGAAGAAGTATTTGAAGGGTTTTCCATGTGAAATGGGTCTCAATGCAAAAGATGGTGCGTTAATCAGACACATGGTTTGTGAGTTATTATACTTTTAGTCCCAGAGGCCTGGTTGGATTCATGATCGATCCAACCTAATCGTACCCCATCATAATAAAAATGATCATTGGGGAATACTTAAAGGGATTGTATCTCTCCATGATTTCCTACTCCACTGACGGTTTTTCATACGGATTTTCGGTACAAAAGTTATGTCCCAAGTAAATTATAGGTTCATATCGGGTCATGGTCATGTCCGACTTGGTCGGACTGACCAGACCCGACCTGGCCTGGGTCAACCCATTTACGGTCAACCTAGCCCATGGAGTAGCCCAGCCCGCTGGGTGGTCTGGCATGCCGCGATGGGCCGCGGAGGCCACCGGTGCCACAGGGCGGTAGAGGTCGAGGGTCGTCATGGTTACGGATGGCAGATCAGCTGTGGGGGGGGGGGGGTCACGAGGGCGCGGGGCTGCTCGACCAGGCATGAGTTGGATTGTTTGGGAGGGCAGAAGCCGTGCGGTGGAACGAAAAGGGAGGTTTGGCGGGAATAGCAGCAGTAGCTGCTCGGGCGGCAGCAGCTCCAGCGGTGGCCCGAGTAGCGGCTCGGCTCAGATGGTGGTGGAGATATGGGAGGCGGTTCAGCCCAGAAGGTAGCTACTCAGGTAGAATCTTATCCCGGAAGGCAATGGTGGCTCAGGAAGCGGTTCAGCACATGCTGAACTAGTGGCTTGGGTGGCAGCTCGGCCCGGATGGTGGTGGTGGTGACAATGGCGGTTTGGGTGGTGGCACGGCCACAGAAGATGGTGGGGCCAAGGGGAGATGAGGCCGCGACCTTGGGGGTGGTTGCGTCGCAGTCATCGTCATTGCCGGCGGAGGTTCTATCCTCCATTCTCATGCCCAACATGTTGGTAGTCATTCCTCCATCGCGATCAACAACTAATCACAAGGGTTACGGAGAGGACGAGACATGTTTGTTTAGCCTGCACTTTCTGTGTTAGTGAGGTATCAAGTAGCTATAATTCCATCATAAATTACTAAGAATTATCAAGAACTAAAATGGAGAATATTTCAAAACAACCACCCTATAACTTCCACCAAAAATCATACACAAATAAACCCCGGAATTGGATTGTTCGTTGATGTTGGTGTGAGAATATGTTGATGTTATTGATGTTCATCTCATTCGACACTCACCTCCAATCACGGGCTCGTGCATCAGGTCATCGTAGTCAAAGACATTACTCATTGGAGGGTATCGTGAGGAAGACATGGAATTCAGAATTATTTGTTGGAGTAAAATTTTTTTAGGATGATGTGTAATCCTCCATGGGTTCTCCACTCACAATTCCACCCAAAAAAGAGGTGCCAATATAATTAACATAAGAATAAATTATGTTGGCACACTCAAACATGTTGGAAAACTTAATGTGGTTTGTTTAGATAATTAATATGGTGGAAGCTGAAGAGGCTCCTCCACATTAAAGAGGATGTTGAGAGGTTTCTCCTCCATTAAGAGTGGTTGGGTGGTCCCTGCCTCTATGAATTAAAAAATTGGGGGTTTATGCTTAGGTGGTCCCCACGACCATAACCCACACATGGAAGGTTTCATGAATAAAAAATTGTTAATTATTTTTATTTTTATTTTCCCATATAAAGTCCAAAATCTGTCATTCAACCTAGACTAACTACGGTTGCGGTGAAGGTCTCCTTAAGATAATATCGTCACTGTGTTTTCAACGGTGCCCTTGGATTTCAATTCCAAGCACCAGTTCAAAATATTGAAAAACATGTTCAGAAGTTTACTGATCGTACCGGAAATAAAATTCAAAAATCGATTCTAGGTACTCCAAGACTTGGAATCACATTCCGTCGATTTTCACAGACTCGTAAAATTCCAATATATTTTTAAAAAATTTCATGGAAAATCCATGTATTTATAATTTGTTAAAGACAATAATATTGGCGAAATTGAATTCCAAAATCTATGGATTTAAATATAAATATTCAATGTATTGTTCTTTGGTGGTCCTATTGCATGAAATGGAATATCAATTACTATTTAAAATATTTAATTTATTGAAAAATTATCGAAACAAAATTTTTTAACCAATATCAATACATTTCATAGATTTGTTGAATAATATTCATGATTTTTGAAAAATTTATGATGTCTATTAGTTCCATTAAATAATTTATCTACTATGGAGGTGTTATTCAATTTTATAAAATACTTTAATGAATGATTTAACTAACTAATGGAAAGGATGGTCACTACCCCTATAATATTATTTCCATATAGTATGGAAGGGTTCTCAATATACTGTAATAAATTATTCTATGGATTTATATGTGTGATTATAAAAATTATGTTGTAATTAATTATTCCCTATATAAACTGAAAAATCAAGTTGAAATTAACTGGAATAGCATTTGGAGCTATGATAAATGATATTTAAATATATGATATTACAGAATCATATCAATAGATAATATTATGATTATTATAATGAATACAATAGGATGAAATAAATATTAACATATCAATTGTTGATTTTGATTAATATAAATTATTGGAATTTAAAAAAATATTATGATTCCTAAATTCATTACAACTTTTTTAAGGAAAATAAGGAGGATGCTGCATCTAGTATAATGTTCTGGGTACTATTTCCAACATTTTGGTTGAAAAAGACCCAATAATCATTTTTCTATGGATTAATCTTTTAGTAATAATAGAAGTTGATGAATACTATCATTCCCAAATGAATGCTAAAAAATCCATCAATGTGATGAAAAAATAATATCATAAAGATAATATTGATCTACAAAAAAATGTTAGTGAAAACATTATTTTTCATACTTGAAAACAATTGATTTATATGGTTAGTATCCTAAATACTTATCTAATTAAAATAAAAACTAAAGGGGGATATTTTGGATGATTCAAATTTCTTGTTCTTTATTATTCAACATGGAATAATAATTATGTATAGAAATAAAAAAACATACAGTGAAATATCATGGTGAAGATGTTTTATAATATATATCTCAATACTTTATATCCCATAAAGATAATATTGAATTTCAAATGAATAAGGGTATGTCATAACCATTACCAATAATAGTATTGAAAATGAAAAAATGACCATCGATATCATAATAAGACCCCCCCAATAAAAGTTATGTCATTAATTCCATTGTGGGGGTAGTTAATATCCATCTAATTACAATGAAATTTAAAAAAAAAATAAGATTTCACGCTTGAAAAAAATTACCTAATATATAAATATGTTCCTAAGGTCTAAATGGGTAAAATATGTGTTATATCTTATCATGATATGTTATTAAATGTGATTATTTTGGAATTATTTGAGAAAAATTGCGTGATATATATTATTTTCCACACTTATTTTTCATATTCAAATAGATTATCATTTTAATAGAATTATTATTAATCATAATGATATGTAATTTACTTTTTTAATTGATTTCCTTGTATATTGTGACGAATAAAATCCCCTTTTAGAGTTCTCATATATCAATAGTTTTTATTCTATCATTAAAAAGGAATAATTAGATTATATATATCGGAAGACATATATAACCTCAGAATCGATATACTAAGATAGAGAGGGGATGATATTAGGACCTGACCATATCTAAGAAAAAATGGATACAGTTCAAACAATTCCTCATTATGTAAAAGTGGTTGAAATATTGGAAGAATAGATATTTGGATAATCATCAATATGATATAGTGTTTTATGTTGACAAAAATGATTTACTCAGGATATGTAAATAAAAAAATGCAATTTTATTTGGATATAATATATGGATTTTCCTAGGTATATTGGTCCATTTGAGATCCTTGATCATCATGGGAATATATATTAATTTTTCATTATTAAAAGACCCATCCCATGTACAATAGGTGTCCCATGTTTCATTATTAAAGAAATATATTACATAAATAATGCAAGAATAGAATATATAAGCTATAAAAATGGAACATGATCTATTGTATAATGATTAATTGATGGAAAGTTTCTATTAAATATATATTATAACAATGAACATGACAATTGATTTAGTGTGTGTCATTTGAAAACATTTAAATATTATTGAGGCTATAGGGTAACCCAAAGATTGTAATTATATAATAATAACTGAGTTACATTAATTATAATAAAAATAATTGAGGAAGAAATATGGTTTATTTGAAGGATAATGTCACAACCCAAAATTGAAAAATATATTTTCTATAAATAAATATAGATTTAATAAGAAAATTTCAAGAAAAATTAAAATAAAATGAAATAATGATATCTTTTATTTGGAAACAACAGTTTTATTAAAACAACTATATCAAATAATTATATACAAATAAGAATAATTGAATAAAAATAAACATATATAAGTCATTAAATAAATATTAACATAATTCATATTTTGATTAAAAATTAATTTTATTAAATTTTATACTGATTTAAAATGATATTATTATTAATAAAAACATATTTACATATTTTTAATTTGCAATGATAGTAAATAATAATCATTATTGAATGACACAAGGACTATTAGTACGTTATGTAAATTAATAATTACAAATATTAATTTTTTGAAAAGTGAATTTTCAATGAATTTTTATATTTTATTTAATGGTAATTACAAAATTATAAACTATTTTTAATTTTGATTTAATAAATTATTGTCCAATTTGAATAGAATAAACATACATAGAATTAATTTCTTGTAATTTCAAAAAAAAATTATATATTTTCATGTGAGGGTTGGAAAATATTTGTTTAAAAATACATTAAAAATTTAGATATTATAAATATATATGTATGAAATTGGAATTATTAAATCAATATTTGAGGGGAAAAATCTATTATACATAATATAATTCAATTTTAAAAAATTTATGTTTTTGATTATGAAAATATTTTTTCTATATTAACATATATTAAAAATATTATCTAAAATAATTATTAATACATTATCCCACAATTAATTGAAAAATAATTTTTATAAATCTTACTAGTGGAGTCTAATAATATTAATAATACATATAATCCCATATGTTCATTAATAAATATCTTTTTTATTCATAATATTGAAAAACATTGTCAAAAACATGTTAAATGTGTTGAAATCCAATAGGGTAAAATGTGATAGCCAGTGGGGTAAAGAGCCTATCATGTAAAATAACTAATTAATAATTGAATGGATGATGTTTTATTGAAACAAAATATTAAACACTCTATATTTTCTATTTTTATCTTATTTAATGTTAACCAATTGTTCAGATTATTTTAAGTTGAAATAATTAATGAAATCACATCAAAACCACTTATAAAATGAGTTTCATAGAACACCATCATGAAAAAATTAAATTAAATTTTACTTCACAACACAACCATATTTATATTGAATAGAGTAATTTTCACCTCCCATTATCTCATGATCACAAAAAGGTAGCATACTACCACCATTTTCAATGAGCTCTCCAAATTAAAATTCATGTTATTAAAGAGAGTACATATCTATGAAATTTAATTTTCATATACATGTTATTTATCTCCATATAATAATCATATTCTTAAATAATGATATAATTGATATTTTTATTCTGTGTTTTTTACACTGCAGTTATAATCAGAAACCACATTGAACACTTTTCCATATTAAAAAATCAATTCAATAATCTTTTGTTTCTACAGACTACACCCTCCATAAAGTTATATATAAAAATTTTAATGATCATTATTATTAATTTAATAATAAATAGTCAAATTTACAACCATGGAAAAACTAAATAAATTCATTATTCATTTATAATAATGATTTTATTCCAATCTAAACTACATTCATAATCATTATGATCCATTATTTATAGTATATTCATGTTTGTTCATGACAATTCTCATACATGAATAATACAATAAAATAATGTTATATATATTTATGAGATTCTAATTATTGATAATATAGAAATTAATAAAAAATAAATATTTTATTTTGGTTTTCTGAAGGTAAAAAATATATTATTATCCTTATCTAAGATACATATTATAGTTAATTTAAAAACCAAACTCATACATGGTATCATCCTTATGGATTGTAAAATAAATTCACATGGAATGATAAAATAACAAGTTAAATAATAATAAGGAAGTTATTATATTAGAAACAATGATACGAAAATTGTTAAATTTGAGGTAATAATTAATAACAACAAATCTATTAAAATATTAGTTTATAATGATTAAGATTACACACATATAGGATATTTAATGTTGTAGAGAAGTTGCTAATATAAATAAGAATAATATTCATAAATTTTGTTTCTCAAATGACTAAAATGATTCTATATATTTATAATAGGGAATTATAATAGTTGTTATGTTATATTAGTGATTCACCCAAGTTACAACATATTAGGAATGAATATAAGGGTTTCTTATTAACTATAACTCATTTATTTATTCATTATTATTATTTTATAATTTTTTTATTACAAATTGATCACATATATTTATAATGATACTATAGTTCCTTCTTCCACTTGAATTTAATTTTTGTAATTGAAATATATAACTTGAATAATTCAATACTATAATTCCTATAATTGTATTCTATAGTTCTAATTATTTTTACTGATGTTTTCCCATCCATATCCATATTATACATTCCCATTAGTTTTCTCAATTTTATATGTAAACATAATTTGGTGTTATCACATGTATCCTTAATATTATAATTTTTCAAACTTAAAAAAATTATTTTTCACTATTACTATGATGTTTCTTCTAAAATAATTCCTTTCAAACATACCACAAACTTTTCCATTTTTTTATTATTAACATATATTTCTTAACCCACAAATTTTAATTTACTATCCATTTTAACATTTAAAGGATCTAGTATTGAATTTTAAATTTAATTTAATTTTATATTATAATTTTTGAAAATGATATTTTAATATATTCAATATCTTCTTATTTTATAAAAAATTATAATTTAATTAAAAATCATTTACGATATCAAAATGTTTTATTTCAAATGGATTTATTTACCATGGAAATTATACAAATAAATCAATTTCAGCATGTTATTATGAAATAATATATTCATTTATTCATTATTTTGTATAATTATATTTCATTTTTCTAGTAAAAGTTTAGATACCATCATGAAATATTGATAAAATTATATTTCATTCCATTTTTAAATTATGTTATGGTGAATGAACCCCATTTTCACCAGATATTATTTCACGATATATAGAATTAAGAAATACTATGGGCCATAATTTTATACATTATAATGCTTTAGGTCCTACATCATCATATAATTCACTGATTAATATTCTATTTACAAATGATTCAATGTATTGTAAGAATTTTTGTAAACTCTCAAATTATAATGGTGAGACATATTATATTATCCTCACAAAATATTGGGTGTTTGTTCCCTAATATTCCTAAAATATAATGGTATTATGCAATAATGTTTATTCTAAACATCATAGTTTTCCTTGTACTCCGGGGGTTTTTACATCTCAGTTACATCTAACTATGAATGTTCCCCATTTCTCATGGTTATTATCTATCTATTATAAATCATATTTAATTGGAATAAGTTTGTCTAATTACGATTTATTGTCTTCCTATAATGATTTATTGAATACTCTAATTGTTCTATGTTATTTTAAACAATAATATTTTCAAAACTACTAATTTATCATATTCCTATTATCAAACCCTTTAATAAAATATTTGAAATTTTTTCATACAATATGTTTATGATCTCTCTAATCTTTATGGGATTGAATTCTATATGCTATTAATGCAATTATAACTTTTGTTAACTCTTATAGAGAGCTTATTTAAGAATATTAATTGAATATTTTTTATAAATTTTATTGAATAATATTATTATATGTATAGTTGTCATTCACAATAAAATATATATTTTTATAATTCTGACATGATTTCGTTGTTTATGTTATCATAAAATAGAAATGTTTGAAAATAATGATATGTTTGTCTAGGGTTGTTATAGTAGGATATGGTACCCAGAGAACTAATATTATCATACATAAATAACTCTACATCATAGTATTCATACTTAAAGGTATAATTTTAAGGGATTAATTATATATTATATAAATATTGAATTTTTTTATTGAAAAGGATCATAACATTTGTCTTATGTGTACAATTATGTGCAATATTTATATTTTTTGTGCCTTCCATTATATGTTTTTTATTTTTTATCTCTAATAACAATTCTAAAACAATAATTGATTTAATTAGGGAGTTATGTGAACATAAACCTCTAAAAAGTTAAGCTTATAGTATTATAAATTGGTTAGAAAGGAAAAAAATGTTATTTTTTTATATAGCGATGTTGTAATTGATTTATAATTTTTTTCAAATAAAAATTAAAAGGAAATATAGAAATTTTATTGAAATATAATATTATTTATAATTAATATAATTATATTGTCTTCATATTTAATTAATTAAATGTATTATAACCATTTTTTGAAATAAAATCCTTAAATATTAATTTTAAATTGAAGTTATCATCTTGACATTATTATCCATAAACAAATAAATAAGATATAGAATGAATTTATGAGAGTTATAGATGTATTATATAATTTTTTAAAAAATTTAATATAAATATGGAATATAAATAATTAATATTTTTGATTAATAATTGTTTGTTGTTAATTAATTTTTATTGATCATAATAATATGTTTGTTTCTTAAATTATGTTATGAAATTAAAATGGAATATTCAAAAATGATCTGATCAATGATTAATTTTTTGTAATATCTGAAATTTATATTATTCAAATTCATTACATAATAATATTTAAAAAATAAATGATTATATTTTATTTCTTATCAAATATTCATGTAAAATCTCTTGTAATTTTTATATGAAATGAATTCATGTAATAAATTAAATTAAATTGTTTATATATATATATTTATATATATTTATTTTTGAATTGTTTATAAAGTATGGATTTGTTATATAATTTTTATAATTATCTATTATTTATGAAATTATCATAATTGTTATTCTCGTGATCTAATGTATGAATTTTTATTTTATTTAATTTTTTTTATTTTTTATTAATTTATATAAAATTTTAATTTTTTTATTAAGAGATGTATGTTCTGGTTTTGGTATTTAAACATCCTCTATAAATTTATATACACACATATTTTAATTTTTACTTTATATATGATAAATGAGATTGTTTTATTTTAAATTTATAATTCCATATACACTGTTATGATTAATATTATTGATGTTTATTGTGATTTATTCCTTTTAGGTGTTATAATTATGATGTAATTAATTTCTCACATGAGTAATGTACAACTGGTTAGAGGTTCTATGGGATATTTTAAAAACATTTCTTATGGGATTAATCATTTTTAAAATATTTCATTGTTGGGTAATTTTCAAACAATATTTAAAGATTTAGGTATGATTTATTTCATATGATCCTAACATACTACACCTATTCATTTGTTGTAATACATGAATGTGAATTATAAATATGGGTTTTGTCTCTCTATTTTTTGGTTTATTTAGACATGTTGTTTGTTTTTGTAATGAGGTAAACAATAATATGTTAAAAAAATATTTATTTAGTGGAATATATTTTATTAAAAAAATTCAAGAAGCTTGAATAATTTTTAAATAAATATCATTACATGTTTGATTTTCCAATTAAGGTTTTCAATGGATTTAATTATGTTATTAATTATGGATATTGACAACACCAATATCTAGGTAATAGTGTGTTATTTCCAAATTTAGGTTTCACATAGTAGAGAACCCCCAAATTTTATGATACCAAAATATTCTTATTGAATTCATCTATTTGAGGGATATTGAAACAGATTTTTTCCATTACCAAACAAGAGTCTTAATGATATTATTGGTATAATTGTTTACCTAAATAATTTTTTTTGACATTAATTTGGAATTGGATTCTATTCATTGTCAAATACGGGACCTATCCTCAAAATGGATATAATGAATTCTTAATAGTTTCAAATTTTATTGGGAAAAAAATTACATAAATTTCGTCATTACATAAATATAAAATCTGATATTCATCTGATAAAATGTTCTATTATAGATATTAGTATCATCAACCTTGAAAATACATATTTAATGAATTCATGAAAAAGTATAGATTAATGGAACAAACTCCAAAAATTCTTACATAAAAAATATTAAGAATAAAAATTCTATGTGTCCAGGAAAAAAATTCCTTAATTACAAATTACCCAAGTTGTTATATATGTGGATTTATATAGTCTTCGGAATCATTGAATGATTCAATCAAGGTATCATTATTTATTTTTATATTTATTATATACATGATTATTTTGTAGTTGAACTCTATTTATATTGTGAATGAGTTCAAAATAATCATACCCAAAATTCCAATGTGTTGAGATGTGATGAACTTGTAAATTGTTTTTCCATGTTTTCATATTGTGTTAACAATAAAGTAATAAAAATAATAAACCAAAATTAAAAAAGATGGATATAAATTCAAATAATGCATCAAATCAAATCAGGTGAAGTTTACCATCACGTATATTTATTTCAAAATTTTCGTAATGATTCCATATAGTTTAAATTTTTTTAATAACTAAAATAGTTTTTAGAAACATAATATAATTGAAATGAAAAATAATTATGTTATCAAAATTAAATTTTAAATTTTGAGTAGTATGTTATAACACCTATTTGTATTTTAATTTTTAAATATATTAAATTCTCTAAAAAGAAATAAATAATTAGTGGTTCCTGAGGTTTATAATAGAAAAAATAAAACATATTTCAAAATCATTGAAATGAATAATGATTAATATATCAAGAATAGGTAGATAGAAAAGAATAATGTGTAAAATTATCATATTTATTTTATATTATATGTGATATTTTGGTCATATGGGTTTTTGTGATTATTAGGATATTATAACATCTGTAATTATATAGTCCAATATAATATTATATGAGATATAGAAATAATATTTTTTATTTCATATTCTCACTAATAGGAAAAAAATATCATTCTCTAACCATAAAATAAATTTTTGTATATGGAATTTTATTATTATTATATAATTGTTGTTTTTGAAAGGTGAACGAAACAAACATAGAGAAATATTGTATCTGTTTATGTGGATATAATGTTTAGAGAAAAATTATTCCATCCCCACAACCATAAATTTTTAGTTTCATTGAATAATTAATAATATAAACATATTAATATATAAATGATCAATAACATATCCCATAAAGATATTAATATTAATATCCTTTTAGAAAAATGATACAGAGAAACTTCTATTAAAACATGTGGATGTAAAACATAATAATAGGTGACGTAAAAATATCTATAAGGGATAAAATTATATATATCAATCTATTGATATATGTGAGTACATGTGTATGTAACATGAGAAAATCAAAGAAAATTATACCTAATAAATTGAATAATATTTATCAGTAGTCATTGAATATATAAAATTCATGAAAAATAAAAAAGTATCATGGATGCCCAATCACACATAACCAATCCTGATCAATGAGATCATAACATAAGCATATGAATTTGAAAAAATCATATGATTATAACATTTTTACATGTGTAAATAGAAATATGATCACTAATTATCTTAATGAAATGAAATATCTTCCTTCTATAAAGTAATAAAGACTAATCCAGCTCCATGCATTGTATAATTAATAATAATCCATGTCCACAAATAATATTGCGAACAAGAAAAATGTTAATCCCTAACAAAATAATCTCATGATATTTTCATCATTGAGCAATGAATTAAAGGACTACAATAGACCCACCCATAACATAACAATTGAGAATAATATTTCCGTAGGATCCAAAATAACATTCCTCACTCCATCATTATATATTCCATGGAAAAATATAGGTTTTATCAATATATCATCATAGTTTTGTAAACCCATTTACATGTAAAGCGTGTAATAAAATTATCCATATAACAGCAGTACCATAAAAAATCTCAAAAAGTAGTGGTTGATTTCATTTGATAATTTAAAAACTAAATAATAAGGTTCATCAATGTATATTATCATATATGATAATTTAATATTAAATGTCATTGGAATATTTCACTACAAAAGAATATTTTTATTCTAAAAAAATTATAAAAAATTATCAAATAAATCAAAGTTATTAATGAAACAATTTTTATTTAAAAAACATGATGGAATACTATATTATAACAGTAAATTTAGAAATTATTCATGAGGGTGTAATATTCCTTAGTGAAACTGGCATTAAAATAGACATTTCCTTCACATATTTTATTAAGTATTTAATTAATAAAATAAAAAATAGGATTATATATAAACCATTTCATGAAAATTAATATTTGGAAAATAATGAATTTTTTTTATTCATAAAACTATATTAAAAACATTATTGAATGAATTTATTATAAAATAAGGAAATGGAATATAAATATTAACAACCAAAGATGAAATGATGTATATTTTTCAAAAATTTATTTTCTCAATCCTTTTCAAAACAAAATGGAGAATATTATTTCTATTAATTTAAAATAATATTAATAAATAGGTGGTATTAAAATATAAGTTTATTGTAGGATATTGTTTATAATATTTTATTCAATAAAATCTTATCATAGTTAAACCCATAAAAATTTATATTGTAACATAAACAAAAATATCAATTATCCTTTTGATTTTTAAATGTTATAACATCGTAAAAAACAAATATAGATTAATTATATTAAAAATAAATTACCAGAATTAGATATGTGATACATTATAATAATTAAATAGAGCATCATATCAATAAATGTTTTAAAATTTTTTCAATAAAAGCACTTTTCCTGGTGGTAACTACTTTAATTATTATGAATTTTTCTATTCAAAAGTCTCGACTTGTAAAATTTTAACATGGTTCATCATACCAATATTCTTAGAAATGAAATAATATTCATATTTATTAAAAAATATTATTTAGTACCCATTCGAAAAAAGTTGTTCTAAAAAATGATTTACATCACATCATAGACATTTTATTATTTAGATTAGAAAATTTGATATTTTTCATGCTTCAAAGGATGGAACAAAATAAAGTTATATAATAATTCACAATTATATATTAATCATAATTTCCATATATATTACTAAAATCTATCCTTACTACCATAAATTTAAAATGAAATTAAAAATTAATACCATATTTTTACTGATATGGTAGTCTAAACATAATCACTAGCAATATTATAATTTCTAAACATATGAAAAATTAGATGTTTAATGGTAATTCTATCAAGATACTACCATAAAGCTATATTTGATACTATTAAAAATTGAGTTTTTAGGAATTTTTTTTCTAAATATAAGTATATTTGATAGATTTTATTATAATCGTGTCCATCAAAATCTTGAGTTACATGATACATCATGTAATTCTTGTGATATACACAACACCAAGGTAATATTTTTCAACACGCAACATCGATAGATAATGCGTTACACAAAACACTATTTTTAAAAAGAACAATGATTCATTATTAATATATTTATCCATATGCCACCGTTTTATCATAACCATTTAACATATAAAAATTTATATTAATATGAAATATTAAATTTAGGGGTATTATATAATATAAGCATATTTATGGTAAAACACATAACTTTTGATATAGTATTTATATGTATGGAAAATAGTATTTTCTCATTAAACTACGTTTTATTACTTTTTAGAATAAAAAATAATTTATTTTTTATATTTAAAAAATTATTTTCATAAAATAAACAGAATTTTTTATATTAATAATTATAAAAGTATCATAGAGTTATTTTTTTACTATTTTAAAACATTACTTTTTTAATGAATTTTGATTTTTTTTTAATTTTAATTGCAATGTACATTTTTAATTTATTTATTTATCTACATAAGTTATAATTTTATTTATTTTTAATTTAAATTTATATCAATTATAAATATATTAAAACGATGTTTTTAATGGGAAAAAATATTAAATTTTAATTGAATATACAATCATTTCAATCTTTTGAAAAAATTTCACTTTAAAAACATGTTTTTTCAGTCTGTCGACATGACTAATATTAAATTAATTTCATACACTTATTTGATGTGAATTTGGAAAAATTGATTCCATATTTTGAATAAAGAGAATATATATTGACCATTTTAAAAAATGTATTTCGTATAAAATGTTTTAGAGGAAAAAATTAAAAAAATTAATGATGGTCTAGGGAAAATTTAGTTTACCAAAAGACTAAACTAAAAAATTAATGATATATTATCCTTGAAAGTAATCCAAAACAAAATAAATTTCTATATTATGACTATATAACATATTTAATCAAATATGGTTTGTTGTTGGATGAATATAACTTATTAGAGATATCCAAATAGTGTTTTATTTTTTATATGTAAAATATATCCACTCCTCCTCCAGTATAAAAGGGAACTCAGCCCCTCAATTATTTACACCTATACATAAATAAATCAAATTTAAACCCATCCCAAATAACTATAATACTTCAATATATTTATCCTAGAATCCTTGTTTTGGACATTAATCAATCAATGAAATTCTTTTGCTGCAAACCAAAAGGATACACCCACTTAAGAGGTAACATTCATCAACAAATGTTTTTGTTTTATTTCTTCATCAAACCCCATTAATTTTTTTTATAAAATTATCATATAATAGAGTAAATGTATTATATATATTTACATGTTTTTAGTTTTAGTTGTACTACCTACAACATCACACACTACCATCAAATACGATATACAATTTTCATTTGTGTGAACGGTAGAGTACCACCTCATGAACTGTTGTTGTTCATTCTTCCATTACATCATGTCATATTTGGAAAAAATGATGTATATATAGTTTATATATGATATATATTATTTTAAATATTATTTTTTTATTATTTAGTTTTTATATCATACATAACATAAAGCCTTTCATTTTGTGATAATATTATAACGTCGTCAGTGTGTCCAGTGTACTACCAACTCACAAAGAAATGTAATTAATTCTTACTTTAAATATAACAAATTTTAGATGGTTTTAATAAACATATGTGATATATGGGACATAATATTTATTCATCGCTGATAATATATTATATATATTTTTTCTTTTAATCCAAAAATAAAATTATTACTTCATTAATGCTTATGTATAAATTTTTGAATATATATATATATATTATATTTATAACATGTTTTAAATTTATTGATACATTGATATCATGAAAAAATTTATATTATATAGAATAGAAAGACAAAACATGTATAAAAAAGTTGTTATTACCCGAATCATAACATTAAAATGGAATTTCTCATAAAGGCGTTATAAAAAGTTTCATGTAAATAATATATGGAACTATATAGCTGATTATAAATATTATTAACACTTATATTATACTTCTGTTAATTATAATGGATATTTGAATGTGTACAATGATATTAATGATGTAAGGTAATGGACTAATATCTCAATTTTTACCATTGTATGAATCATCCTATATTAAACACTTATTTATTATATGTGGTTATTATATATCCCATTGATGTATATTATGAATATTATACTGAAATTTATATTTACATTAATATCCATTTCATTTTATTTATTCCATGTATTTTTCATTTAAAACATTACTAAAGTGGTAAGGGTGTTTTTTTGTCTCAAATTTCTATATTTGAGCAATAAATTATGTTATGCCCTAATATCCTTTAACATGGTGTATAAAAAAACCTATATAAACATAATAGAGTTATTTTTTTATTACTCATGATATTTTATATTTAATTTTCTCCCTTTATGATGTTTATGATTCAATGTTACCAAAAAGAATGAATATTATTTAAAAAATATCATTATTTATCATAATTGTTTGTGATTATGGTTTAATTGATGTAAAAATATAATAATTATCTATCGAGTTATCATGAATTTTGTTCCCCTAAATTTATTAATGATATAATCATGTATTTTTACAATTATTACACTCATATGTACTTATGATAATTAAGAATTATTTTATGATATTATGAATTTATTACAATTTTTAGTCATAAAACTATTTTCAATCAAGACCAGGTATTATAAAAATATTTTGAAAAATATTCTATAACCTATTAACAATTATTAATTTAGTATTTTTAACTAAAATATAATATATTTTTTAAAAACAATGTTTCCAAATGAATTGTCTTCTCATTTTCTAATAAATTCAAATATCTAAACTTTTTACAGTGCAAAACAAGTGATCACTTAACTTGAATGGAATATACCTATTTAGCCTCTGAACTAGCCCATCCAAGTTGACCACTAAACCATTATCCGAATTACTGGGTCACATGGCATGATGTGTTTATCCATATACGCCAGAGATTAATGACTTCAGTAAGGTTCTAATGAGGTGATAGTGTAAAGACTGTGGATTGATGATCAGTGTATCAAAAAAATATTATCTCATAATAAATATAATATAATAGAAAAATGGTAAAAAAAGACACAAATTATAGAAGAATAATAATATAAAAAAAATATTTCCATCTCTAATTTACAAAAAATCCTTCATGTCTAGATGATAATACATAACTATATAGTAGCCATGAATAATGAAACTTGATAAAATATAGTTTATAAATAAAGTGAGGAAATAATATTCCCGAAGGGTGAACACAATGAGAATCTTGAGGTTCATCTTATTCATGGCTCCTAAAACCTATGTATATGAATAGTAGCACAAGCAATCATCCATGGTCAAATGAATATAAAATATACTTAGGTCCCCAATGAAATGTATGGTTATGCAAGGTGTGAGATATAAATCCCAATAGGTTACCACCCACAATGTATATATATCTAATACAAAACTAAAAATATATATTAATCAAAATTTCTTATATAAATAATAATATAAGGCCATAAATATATTAAAATGATGTGTTCAGGTTTCTAAAGGATTTCATGTGGCTCTACCTGTGTTGGCTCATGGTTGGAATGAATCTTTGATCAGAGACCATATATATAGTAGTCTATATATATATTATTTTTATAAAATTAATACTCTTATATAGCCTTGTGTGTAAGGATTCTAATTTCCAAATACCCTGAACACTATTTTCATACTAGTCTGAGGCATGACTCAGACATCCATATCCTGTATAAACAAGCCTGTAAGGACATGAAAATGGTGCATACCCTACATCTCATAAATTAGTGGGATATATCATCCTCATCACTCGATATGGTGAGGGTTTCATCATGTTGACACTCGATGTTGTGATTGTTCCTCCATACCAACACTCAATATGTGACATGGCAGATCATGCCCACATCTAAATAATTTTACTACTGTAAGACATCATGCTCAAATCCTGATTTAAGGGAGCATGATATCATCATTTAGAGTTGAATCTTTACCATTGTTCGACATCCTATGTTAACCCGCAATAAAATTTATAATATATCCAAGATTCATTACCTATCATGATTTAAATTATTAATCCTAGTCATAACTAAGTGCATCATTATTATAACAAAAATCATGGTCACAATACCCAATTAGATTCCACCACATTTTAAACAGATGATGATATTAATCCATCATGAAATAAATATTCCTTTTAAAACATGCAGTTGAGTATATCGAAGAAAGTCAATTTATTTATGAAAGAATAATGATGATCTTAGAAGATTCATTGGTAAAATATGGTAATTTCCCCCAAGTAAATTCTATTCATAAGTTATGTCAATCACTTCAGAGTTTGAATGGTTCAAATTAAAAAATTAACAGATATATATTGAAACTATTTAAGGAAATCATAAGAGTAAATGTCCTAAAAATTCCATGTATATTTTAATTAAAAATTCTATATGGAAAAAATTCCAAAATTACAATAAATTTACTTTTCAATAATTGTCACATTGAAACTTTTAAGACAACACACCTCATCTGAGGTATTTTATTATAAAAATCTGAATTTATTTATCAAATAGTTCTTTAAACACATTTAAATATTAATTAAAGCTTCATTAGACAATTTACTCAAAAAAATAGTCATGAAGAAAATGAACATAAAAACAAACACATGGTTTTAATATAGAAAAATTGAGGTTCCTTTATCTATTTGTTAGTTGATAAAAAAGAAATATCAACTTTCAATAAATAAACAATTATTATAAGGATTACTATGAATTTAACCATTTTATATAAAATGGTAAATTTAATATGGAACACCCAATGGGTTGTCTTAATCGAGGTTGAATATCTCAAATTAATAATCAAGGCTCGTTGATAGTAATAAAAGGATTGTAATTCAATTTAAATGTATGAAACAAACTTCAAGGAAATTTGTGGAACATTTTTGCATCTGGTACAATGGTGATATTAATAATTTAACAAAGGAATGTGGAACAAGAATAGAACACCTTCTGCATGAGTAAGATGATATACACAAAAAATAATATGGTATAATTCAGGCTGGATTTGAAAAAAATGATGAAACGAACATCCACCATGAAAATTGGGAAAATGATCTCTTACAATGATAACATGGATGAGAGGAAACTATATGGTTAAGGATTAAATATTAACTAAGATATTACCATCGTGAATCCATATGAAATAAAAACACTCAAATCGTCAGATGATTAATAGAGTTATCAAGATCCATAAAAAAAGTAATGATATAGTACACATGGTGACTAGAGGAGATCCCCACAATGTTGGAGGAGGAGAAGAAATAAAAAAAGAGGGACTTAAATATCATTAAGTAAAAATGTTATATTCACCCACAAAACTGGGCCTCATAGTTTTTCCACACAATTGGCTAAAATGTGCTCTAACCATATATCTCCCACTGCAAAATAACACTAAATTTCATGGTTATCCTATTGAATTTTCCATTGTGAAGCACAAATTGTCCAATCACAATTGATAGGTGGCACTTAGCCTGAATGATAGTTAAACAGTTTGACCAAATGTGTACATCCCATGCACACCACATCCGCTCACCAACACATGTCTCCTAGTTTACTGCAGAAGGGTCATGCGGTTTTTGGGACACTATATTCCCATATAATTAATAGGCAATTATGAGAATATGGGGTAAAATACTCCCAAAGAATGATAGAGCACCTAAGGAACCCTTAATGATTTTAACCACATTAAAAACCAAAACATTTTAGTGTTATAACTCTCATAATTTCATTTCAATGCTGAGTTTAGGGAACAACCCATACTTCTAACATAAATAATAATTGTTTCTTGAAATATTTCACCGTCTCAAAAAACGAGTCATTTAATTCCCCTACCCATATAACATCCATTACCTTAGAGTCCTTCAAAAAAACGAAATCATCACCCAACTTACAAGGGTTTTTATGTCTGAATCAAAAGGTCACATAGTGTCTTCAGACACCCAACACTACGAAAATCAATACATAAGCATACAATAAATAACATGTTAAAATACTTAGCTAAGGATTAATTTCTGATAGAAACACCAAAACAATTCTTACCCAATCACTTTAACCTAGAGACTCAATTACGCCTTTATATAAAAAAAATATGAACAATGTTGCTCCCTAATAGATAATTTAACATTTAACTGACAATATCAAACCATGGAAGACCCCACCATTGAAATTCCCTACCAAAAAGTCACTACGCATTCTAGATAAACTCCTGGAATGATATTTTTTATCTACATGAAAACTATTACTCATGATATCATTGTAGGGATATAATAAACCTTAATTTTTTGAATCCTGATTAACCTAACTGAAACTTGTCAAAAAAATTGTCCATGAAAGACAGAACTGAAAATTACACCACAATATCAAAAAACTGCACAACATGATTTAAAATGGTTCCTTTCAACTATATACATCGAGAAAGAAGGATAACTGGTTGATCCCCTCCTGCCAACTTATCCAATAAATTCTCTACATTGATGGTAGGTGTATTATGAACTAAATCTCAATGTATTCTTCTAAGGAATCGTGTGTTTACCATAATCACATTCACTAAAGTCCATATCTAAATTTAGGTAATTCTCACATATCAAACCAACTATCCCACTAAAACCCCATCCTATTAAATGACACTATCAGGCCCAAAATAAATTCTGGGATAACATCAGAATCATCATACTAGAGTATGATCATCATACCCACGGTAATCCATAATCCATTATCACATAAGAGACACTGGTACAAGGGAAATAAATAGACAATAGATCATTGAAAAAGGATAGAGAGGCATCCTCATGGTGGTTAGGTTAGAGAAAAAAAACTTCTCTTTCCCATAAATCATTCCATGACATTCCTACATTGGAATCCATTTATCACACACGTCTAAACATGCCTCAATAATACCCATTCATCTAGAATACACATTGAAAAAGTCATTTTACAAAAAAGGAGGACATTTGTAACATTTATCCGGAAATATAACCAAAACTATCTTATTATATTAATGATGATGTCATGATTTGAAACATGCTTATTGCTATAAAATAATTCCTTAATAGTGAACCATGAAATTGAAAAGAGGACAATTTTAATCACTATTAGTCTATTTCATGAAATAATATCAAATTCACGAGAGGACACATAATAATTAACTGATCATGATGCCTTAACCACCCACGTTATCATGTGATTACTCAAATGTAACCACCAATTTCCTTTCCTGAACAACAGTGTTTGAAAATGGTTTTAATACACATCCAACTACATCAATGTATAACTACAGAGAAAGCACCAACATGATTCAAAGTAATCTATCCTATAGGGAATTCATGTAATATCAACCATTTTAAGGTGGTATTCTATGATTTTTTCCCCTTATACCATGATGCATATTCAATCAAAAGAGCTAACATGAATCTCCCCACCTAAGGAGTGGCATAATCATAAAAATAAGATATATAATAGCTTTTCATATGTGCATTAAATAAGATTCACTGAAATGAATAGGTGACACCCCATTAAGTCATACTCAAATACATAAAATCGTTTTCATAGAAATCCAAAAACAATATGTTCGACGTGTCAAAACAGACAATTATAAGGGAACATAATATCGATCATATGGACAATTTTGATTCTTTTGATGCCCATGTCACTCTACTCCGGAGATGACTTGAGAACATACAATATACCTCAAGGATCAATGTACCACCAAATTAAACTGATTCATTACATCACCTAGAAACAATATGGTATATCCTAGGTGTTATCCATGGGATATTCACCCTATGCATCCATGTATTAGGTGGTTCATAAAATATATTTTTCCGAGAGTCGTATTTCCTCATACATCCATTATCCTAATTGAATACATATGAAGTCATCCACACTGAGGAAAAACAAATGTCAGAAGTCTTACAAAGCATCCATCCATGATCACAACATGTAAAACCTATTGAAACAAAGAATTAATTGATGATTTAGCATGTAGAAATGGTCAAGGATGCAATGACCACACCACTAAACAAGTGTGTAATTTGGTGCAATGAGTAATAATAGGGATAACATCAAACAAAGAAATCATAAGTCAGAAAACTCACCACGGTTATAAAGTATGTTAATCTCTATATGTGATACTGACCTCAGCCTAGACCCTCACAAGAGAATAAGAATCCACCCTAGCACATGGTCACACCAAATATATTTCACATGGTATTGATTCAATAATTTATTCAATTAGATGTAGAATAAGATGCCTAAGGAAAAAATCTTGTTTCATTTCCAAGGAAACTCAAAAACAATTTTAAATTTCCATTAAACAAGGAATTAAACTAAGGATACCATTTCATGTTCCATTTTTCATCATCACACTTCTTAACATTCAACCTTTAAAAAAATTAAATTATGTAAAATAGAACATAAAATATAGATTATAAGATAATGGAACATGGTACATGATATAACTAATGCATGAAAGTAAAACAGCTAAGCCTTATCAAAATTCTTATTTATACATTAATATTTTATTATCATTATTTCAAAATATGGGTAATTATAATATAAATTCCTCAAAAAAAATATAGAGACATATGAGGGTCATTCATAGCCAACCCAGGATCATCAGAGTTCCATCCAATAAAACATTTTTCCTTATGAATGTATTAGTACACCTGTAGTGGGTTATCTCATAAAAAATATGCCACAACTGATCTACTTGTCTGAAGTTGTTCATTTCAGAGGATAATCATATGAGTCATTTTCCCTAATTAATAGAGATACGAGACCTAATAATAAAGCCAAATAATTTTATATCAAAATAAAAATATTTTATATTTTAGTATTTTGAAAATATATAATTGTCATATATAATATTTTAATTATTAAAGCCACAATGAATAATTTATAAATCACCCATACACATTAATGATCAAAAACAATGTCTCATTTATTAAAATCCAATTCAAATTAAGATTTGAACATTATAAAAATTTATATTTTAAGTATAGTATCATTATATGTATACAAATATCAGAAGATGGTTTGATTATACCATTTACCTTTCCAAAATAATATGTTTTCCATATGTGTTACAACTGAAGACTTGTTCCTCTATAATAAAAAAATATATATTTATCCAATGAAACTATATATATATTTATATATATTTACTACAATGTCGTCATGATAAATAATCTAAAAAAATATTCCAATTATCATAAAAGAATGAAATATTTTCCAAACATTCTAGATAAACCTAATATATAACATATAATCACTTAATGAACAAAATAAAAATCAATTGTAATGTTTTCTATAAAACTCAATGGAATAGAATATGCATGAAATGTAAATTTATAAGTTCCTATTATGATTCATTTAATGCATAAAAATTTTCATTCCTTGAAAATGATAAATTTCCTTTATTTCATAAATAATTAGAAACAACAGGTACAATAATCACTTTAGGTGATATAATAATAAACTATAATAATGAAAAACATGAGAAAAAACATAGCCTTATTCAAATAGAATTTTATCTAAACATGAATTGATTACTACATCACACGATTATTTAAAAAGCACTGAAAATTTCCTTTTATATTATCTACCTACCCAAAATAATGAGAAAATTAAAATAGAAAGGCTCTAATACAACATTGTAACATCTCATCATAGAGTACCACTAAAATCGTAGCCATATTGGTATGTCACATGGTCTCAAGTGCACCTCTCTGCATTCCAGAAGCTAGCGACAAAAAAATGGTCAATGGAGGAAATAATGGGGAGAATATATAACAACCCTAGCCTTTTAAACTTATTATTACATGATTTTAAGAATAAATAACTAGAAAATTACAATAAACTAATTGTAATGACTTGTGACCTTGGATGATTAGGTCCAAATAACTAAAAACATGTAAATATAATATATTATATTTGTTTTAATCATTTATCAATAACTCATATCTTCCATTGAAATCTTATATTAGAATAAAGAAAACCACATAGGATATAATGCATAATATATTTACATGTAATCGTAAAATATTACGAATATGGAAATAACAAACAATGAGAAATATGTATTACTCATGGATAACATCTATAACCATTTCACATGGTGAATAAAGTCCCAAAAATGAATCAGGTTCACTCCTTATCCTAACATGATATCTCATTAAACTAAACATTACCCAATGCATAGATTCATATTCTGGATTCACCCATCATAAATTGTTCATGAATTTTTTATCCAAAATTAGAATCAAGCATAATTAATAATAATAAGGGTTACACGTGGTTGTAAATGGGTATCATAATCATGTCATAAGGAAGAATAAATTGGCACGTCACAAATGTTTCCATGAAATAATGGATTTAAATAATTCTTGGATATTTATAAGGGAAAATATTCATATATATTGATAATTTATTTCAGATTGAATAGAAAACATTTAATAATAGATTTTAAAAACCATTAGAAATGAATATTTTAGTGCAGTTTAAGGGAAAATATTAAAGAGTACATAATGCTAAAAACAAATAGTCATTTATATAAAAACAAAAATGAACCAAGTTGGATTTTCAGAAAAAAAATATTTTATTTTTTATGATTAATGGTGGGTTAAAATAGATTTTTTTGGTACTTGAAAATGGGTTTGAAATTGGGAAGCTCCCTTTAATTGGGCTTGCTTATCAAGAGTAATTGAGAAGATAAATCTTTAAAAACACATATTTCAAAATCAATGAATGAAAATTTGTGATAGAAACATATTATTGAAACAAACACACATAATTTGGTAATATTACATAATAATAGTTAAGAATTATATTGGGGTAAACATATAGAAAGTATAGTCCAATGGATAAAATGACGGTTCAGAGAGAACCCCTTACCTTCTTTCAGAATGTGTCTTACACATGATCTTAATATCCTGTATAATCAAATTTAACTGATGAAATTATTAATTAATTAATTTTTGTGGAAGTATAATATTTATTATAATTTTATTATGTTAATTTATGTAATTTTTATTAGTTATATGCTACAATATCATCATTTAGTAGTGTTCATTTCATTGTTTTCATAATTTGTTCATTTCTATAAATGTATGAAAGACAATGTAAAATTTGAATAGATATAAAACATTTATGTTATATTTTGTTAATGGACTACCATAATTTTTTTATGATTATATAATTAATTTGGTTATTTTGGGTGAGGATAAATCATTTTATAAGTTTTTAGTGATAATGATTTAGATAATCCTGGATGTTTTTTTGATCATCATCAAATAGTTCATTGTCATTTTTCAGTATTGTTTATATAAGATAGTTTCAGACATAAAAATGGGTTATAACATAAATTTAAAAAAATTAACAACCATTATAATGATTTTATGTCAATACATTAATGTGTTAAAAGAAAATGAATACTTCTCTTCCATGAAAGAGATTATTCAACACATCACATACAATATTATCATTTTTAGAATTAAAGGAAGAGGCGACGAGTCATGATGGTGAATTTTCCATTAACAAAATAAAATTACAGTTTATATAATCTTCAATAGTTATCATTCATGTAATTATTGTGGTTGTGAGGATATAATAATAAAATAGAATAATTTCAAATGAAACTGATAAAAGTGAAATATGATCTTACATCTAAAATTTGTCTCCCTAAGAATCTCTATTGGGTAATTGCATTTGGACTATTTTTTAGAAAAGAACAACTTGAACATGGGTAAGATAAATGGGGAGATTATGGGGTTGAAATTTCATAGTCTACAATGCTTAATATGTGTTAAGAGAATAGTTGATGAGGGTTGGTATTTATAGTGGAAGAGATATGTGTTTTTTAATATTTTATTCATTTGATTATTATTTTAGATCAAAAATATGGATAGTGTATATTTGTTTTGACTATTTATAGTAATTAGTGAATATGAGTTTGATAAAATATTCATTATATCTTCAAAACATCATCCATGACTCATAAATTCATATATTTAGCTTATACCAAATATTATTGTATTTCACTATTCACCAAAAATTAATTTATTTTAGAAAAAAACCTAAAAATATACTTAACTATTATTCAACATGTATAAAAGACATATCCCAATTTTATGATATTAATTTTATAAATATGATAAATTTAATTTGGAATAAAATCATCATTTAATAGAAAAATATCAAATTTTTAAAAATAATTGATTTTATAACATATTGAAAATTAATTAAAGGTCTCATAAAATTTACATATATTAATTAGACAAAAAATTATTACATTTTGATTATATTTTATTCATATAAATGTAGTTCAAAATGTTAATCATATTTATAATTTTGTAAATAAACATTTATGTTTCACAAAAATACAAAAACACAATTTATCACTTTTTAAACATTTATTTACATATACTATGATATAATTATACCATAATTTCATTTATACGATATCTAAATTTTATTTATAATGTCATGGGTGAGGTTACTATTATATTGAAAATATAACAATTCATTAGTGTCATTTTACTATTCTAATTTTCATGTTTTTATTCTATTGATATGGGATCCTTAATTTCATAAATTATACTATTATTTCATACATTCATTATGTATAAATTTTTTATTAGGCTATCTATGTGATTTTATTTGATTTATACTATATAAAATAATTATAATATGGGAAATTTTGTTGATATAATTATGGATCATTTACATTCTTCCCCCGTTATGACATTTCCCCCCTCAAAATTTAATTTCACTACCCAAGAGGAAACACATGTGGGGGTATTTTTCCTATTTGCATCCATTACCTAGCAATGAAAAAATAAGGGGCTTCAATACAATGTAAAACAAATTAAAAAAAATTAAATATTGAATTATAATAATATAAATGGAAAGTAGATCCTATCATGTGATTCTCTATGTTTAAATCTAGGTAATCCATAGTGATATAATAATCCATAGTGTTCTTACTATGATCATATAGTCCTCATATCAACAATTATCTAAACCTATGATATAATACGAACTATAAAATCCTAATAAATTTAACAATATTATTACATGATTTTTTTAATAATTAAAAGTCAAATTACAAGATGGTGATCCAATATACTAGTGTCTTAGGGTGACTAGATGTATAAAACTGAAACATGGAAATAGAATAAAACATAACTATTTTAACCATAAATAATGTGACTATATATTCCATTTTGTTCCTAAATCATCATAACAGATCCTAAGGAATATATAAACCAGTGGGATGAGCTAAAAATACTATAGTATGTATAAATATTGGAAAAACATAGAACATGGGTTAGAAGTCATTCAATGATTACATAAAATGGAAGGGATCATGAATAACCATATAAAATAATAACATGTAATGAATGGGGACATGCAATAATGTAATAATAGGGATGTTGAAACAATACACAACATTAAATAAGAATGAGTCAATGATAACTACCAAGACCAGTATACAAGTCAGTCAATGTTCCATAATGGAATCAGTTGCACTCATTATCCAAACACGATGTCTCAATAGACTAAAAAAATAACCAATTCATAGTAACTCTATTTAGTTTTACCCTTAATAACAAAATCAAGAATATTTTTTTAATTGAAGAATAAATAATAATTAATAATCATAAGGGCTACCCAAAGAAATAAATGTGTATCTGAATCATGTCAAAAGCCATTACAAATGGGAATATAAGAAAGATTTGCTTGACTGAATGAATGTAAATCATAAATAGTAATTCTTATGAAGTAATAGGCAAATATCATGATATGTAATAGAAAATTGAATTGAAAAAAATGTAACAAGATTGTATAAGAAACATTTGAAAGGAAGTATTTTATTGTGGTTTAAGGGACAATATTGATGAAATTTTGATCGGAAAAATGAAAAAATATATTATATGAATTTGTAAATTAAATAATATGGATCTTAATGATACAATTATATATTGTATAATAATAATTGGTGAATAAATTATATTATTTATGGTATATGAAAATGTGTATGATTTTGGTATATTCTCTTTAATTAATAATTCATATCGATATAAATGGAGAAGGGACCCTTATAGAACATTTGTCTCCCAATAAAAAAGAATAATTTATCTAGAAAACTATTCATGGAACATATAAAAAAATTAATATTGTGAAAAAAATAATAATTAGTAATTTAAATTGTGTAAAGACATTGAAAGTATATACGAAGGAAAAAATGAAGGTTTAGTGAGAATCTCTTACATTATGTCTGAAAGTTATGTACACATGATCTTAATGTCCTAGATAATCAAATTAAATAAATTAATGAATTAATTATGAAACATTTATAAATTTATTTTATTTATAATAGTTTTATTATGTTCATACGTGGCCCTTTTTATGAGTTATAACATACATTTTCATCATTCGTTATATTTCATTTCATTGGTATCCATGATTGGTTCACTTATATAAATGTTTGTAAGATCAAATATATTAGGAATAGATATATAGAATTTATGTTATTTTTTTAATGGAATTAAATATGATTAATTTTTTATATTAGTGATTTTAATTTTTGGTGATTATGAATAATTAGATACAACGTTATTTTTAATATTATAGATTATGTAGGAAAAATGTTATCCTAAAAAATAAGTTTTGATTCATGATTAATTATTTTTTTTATAAAATATAGTTTGAGAACGTAGAAAATAGTAATTAAATTCATTATAAAATTCGTACCAATGATTATAATGGTTTTCTACTCATCCCATAATGTGATAAAATATAATGAAAACATTTCATCCTTGAAGGCGATAACTCAACATAAGACATATGATATTTCTATTTTAGGAATAAAAGTAAATAGAGAAAAGAATCAACATTCTATTTTTTATTAACATAATAAAATAAATTATATATTATATATTATATTTATCAGTCATTTGTTGATATATTATGTAAGTATTGTATAAGGAAAAAAAAGAAATTGAAATAAAAATAATGAAAGTGAAGGATTGTATTACATCTGGACTTTTTCTCATTGATGACCTCCTTAGGTAAATTTGATTTGGTATTATATTGAGGAAAGATCCTATTAGACCTAGGTAAAGGAATTGGTAATTTTATTGTGTTGAATTTGTACATATTATAATGACTAATAGTTGCGAGGAGAAGAAGAACTAAGGGGTGGTATTTAAATTATATGTGATGAGAATTTTTTGATTATTTTATTGACTTTTCTATTATTTTGGATTAATAAAATTAATAATGTGTATTCATATGACTAATAATAGTAAATAGATCATGTGATTTTTAAAAAAATGTTTCCTACATAATCCAAAAAATCACACAAGACTTAATAATTAATATATTTTTTATACTATAAATTACTTTATTTCACAATTCAATAAAAATTCAACTATTTTAGAAACATCTAAAAAATTACCCTAACCATTTTTGACATGTAAAATATAATATTAACCCCATGTTATGATAATATGTATCTACATATGATAAATTTAATTTTTATTTAAAATTATCATTTATTCAAAAAATAACAATTTTATGCTTTTTATTGATTTTATAACACTTGAAAATTTTTATTATGATCTCAAAGAAATATAATATAATAATATAAAAACAAAATATTAATTTATGATTCTATTTTAAGGAAAATAAATCTTTTAAATCAATATATTAATTTTAAAATATTATATAAATATTTTTATTTAACCAAAATTATGACACCTAATTTATCATTTTCGAAAATCTATTTTCTAATTTAACGATATAAATATTAAAATTTTTCATTTATAATGTACATAATTTTAATTTATATTATAATCTGTGATGTTACTATTCTATTTGAAGGTTTACTATTTAGAGTGGTCATATTACTATTTCAATGTTTATGTTAGAATCTCATTAATATAGGTTCCTTAGTTTCATAAAAACCCCCTTATGTCTTTTAATATTAATTTAAAATATTTTTATTGTGTTCAATGTGTAATTTAATGTGATTTATATTTTATTAAAAATTATAGGATATTAAATTTTCATTGAAAAAAAGCTGGTTCATTACAGTCTATACCCTCATCATTAGAGAAACACAATGGATTATTAGATAATAAAAAATAGAGAATAATAGAAGAAAAAATAAATGAAAGAAAGTGGAAAAGAAGAAAATATAAAATGATTATAAATGATAGCCTTTTACAATGTATAAAAATTCAGGAATTTTGTGAAAATAATACATAACTAAAATAGTATATATATAACATACAATAATATACAATGACAGATTTCAATGAAGGTAATAAATAATATTCCCTAAGGGTGACCTCCATGAGCATCCTGATCTCCAACCTAGTCTTGTGCTCCTAACTCCCATGTTTAATCATTGAAACAAAATCAATCATCAATGGTCCTTGAAACATGATATATACTCATGTACCATTTTTCAATGGATTCCCAAGTAGGGTGTGAGATATAAATATTATTATGTTACCACCCATAGTGTCTATAGCTAAAACTAATTCATGAATATAATGAATAGTAGTGTATATGTGTACAAAATAATAAAGTGAATGAAACATTTAAACAACATGTATCTCGAGTTCATATAGGACACTTATCAGCTCTAACTTCAATGGTTTAGGGCCAGAATAAATTTATTATTAAGAAATATATACATATATATATATAGTTACATTTTTACATCACTTACATGGACTAAATGTGTGTGGACACTATCTGCCAAATATATGGAATACAAGTTTCTTATTAGAGTAGGGTGTAACTTAGACATCCCTCAAAAGTCTAAATGATCTTATAAGCTTAAACAAGTGTTACATGACATATATCTCATAAATCATTGGGACAAATCATTATCTCCACTCAATATTGTGTGTGTGTAGTAATTTCAACACTCAAATTCTTGATGTTTTCATCATGAAAACACTCTAGAATGGATGTGGTGTGGAATGTCCATCGTCCACATAATATCACTAGTTCCAGATGTCTTGATCATCACCCAGTGTAAGGGAACATAATACAACCATGTTCACTATAACCATCTCCATCATTACACAAGATATAACAATTCATAATTATTTTTATAATAATAGCCTTGTGGCATTTTTTCTCATGTTTCAAATTGTTAATCCTAATCATAACTAATGAAATAAAAATTATATGAAAATGTATAGTTAAGCGGCCTAATTCAATTTCAATCATTTAGACCATTTGACGAAAAAAATCCACCACAACTAAAATTTTAAATTTTAAACATTTCATTGAGTCTATCAGTTCATGGGAATTTATTTATCAATGATCATTGGGGAACTTAAAAGGATCCTTGGTCATGTATAGAAAATAAAAACAAGGTAATTCCATTCATATGTTAGGTTGAGAACATGTGAGGGGCCTGGTTCTGAATAAAATTTATATAGATAGAGGGAGATACCATTTACGAACAATATGGGAGGACATTCATAAACATGCAATTTATATTACAATAACCAAAGGCATAAGAAGAACAATAATTTCATAAGCCCAAAAATGAAAACACTTAATATCAATTTGTAATTTTTAAGACATTGCACCTCATCAAAGGATACTTATTATAAAAACAAGAGATTATGTTTCAATTTTTTCATTTAACAAAATTAAGCTTATTTTCATGAATTGTAACAGAAATTTGAAAAAGAATTACTTAAAAGAGAATGATCATAGAAAAACAAACACAATGATCTAATATAGAACTAAGGAGGTTCTATTATCAATTAGGTAATAGATTACATTTTAAAACACATTATCAACCAACTAAGAATACTTATAAGGTGTTTGCGGAATTAAATTAACTCATTTAAAATGCTCTATAAAAGATAGAACACCCGATGGGTGTCTTTAATGGATTTGGAAATTCTAAATTTACTAAAAATGATTCAATGGTTGTAACAAATTGTTCATATTTCATTTTAAAATGAAGCAACTAATTTTAAGGAAATTAATGAAATATTCCATCTTGGTGAACAACATAAATATTTATAATTCAAATAATAATATGGAAATATATTTAGACCACCTACCTTATTCATAGTATTTTATACTCAAAATATGTCATGTTTTTATTAGGTATCTTTTGTGATAAATAAATGAAACAAATATCCTCCCTGAAAACAGTGAAAATTATCTCACACAATGATATCTTGGATGAGATGAATATAAATGTATAAAAAATAAATGTAATGAAGATATGAACTTGAAAAATCAATAGGGACCGATGATTCTTGAATGAGAAGACATATTGAGGAGTTATCATGATACATAGAATAAATAGGAGAGGGAACCCATGATTCCAAGATTAGATCCCTGTATTGCTGGAGGAGGAGAAGAGATAAATAAATTATTGATTTAAAACACATTAAGAAGAAAGGGGTCATTTCACACTCTAAACTTTTCTACTTGGTTTGGACACACTATTATCATAACCCTGTGCTAATAGTTTAGCTTCTTCTTCTTAGAAACCCTACCTCACAAGTTTTTCACTCATGTTTTCCCTAAAAATGTCGAGACCATGGGAGGATAATTGAAAAAATACTACCTAAAATGAACCAATAATTTGGGTTAAGAACATGATTTTGAAACAATTTTTCACCCTATGAACACCACACATGCCCACATAAACCAGTCCCATGATTTCTGACTAGTGTGTGGAACAGTTTCATAAAATGGTGTGGCCCTCTAAATCTTCTCTACCTTTGAGAATATGGGTTTTGATGATCCCCAAACATGAAAGATAAATCATGAATCCTTAGGGACTTTAATTATGTATAATAAAAATTTACATGTTCCAACTCTCATATTTTCATTTCAATGCTCCATTCAAGGAATGTAATGTCCACCAAATGTAAAAACTAAAGTTTCCATATAATTTATACACTAATCAAAGCATGTTTAATTTCAATATCTATTATAAATACCACATATTTAATAATTATTTTCATTTTTAAAATCATATTTTTGTTAAATTTATTTACAATATTCTGAATAATTATTTTTTAGAGGGTATTATAGAAATGTTTCTCCAAAATTATATTTCATTTAAATAATGTTTCAAATGAAAAATTATATCATATTAAATTAATTTTTTAAATGATCCTTAATAATTATTTTCGACATAATATGTAACCAGTTGATATATTTATTTCTTTATTTTGGATGTGATCCAATGAATTCATTTTTGTTATTTCATTTAATGGTTATATTTAACATTAAATGTTGTTTATGAAACCCTTTTGTCTTCCACATATTATAACATGATAAAATGATTCTTAAGACCACATAGTTTCAAAAGGAATTCTATGATAAAATGATTTTGATACATGTAACCTCTTTATAGTCTATGATATGATGACATGTTTTTTATTCCCATTTTTTCATGGGTTATGATTTGAATAATTTTTATTATCTCATTGGAACCATAAATATGGTATTCATTATTTTATTGTTGTAACCTATATATCCCTCCCGTGCAGTAGTTAAATATTTATATCTTGTCAGATTTACATGACTAGAATGGGTGAGCAATATGGATAAATAATATAGGGATGTAACAGGTTGTGAACTCAGATCTGCAATACAAAGATGGAATAGTAAGTGATATCGGTTCAGTAGTAAATCTTAATAAAATGGTGTGAAATGGGTTAAGTAAAGGGAATTATATGATATGATAGTCTTGTAAGTGGTCATCAAATAATATTGAAATTATTTTTATATAAATATGTGTATTTCAAAAATTCATTGTTTTATTATATCATAGATCATGTTATTTTATTCCCTAATTATTAATGTCTTATAAAATTTAAATATTTATACCAAGACTCTTGATTATGATCTTTTTTAGGAAGGGAATTATATTATAGTGTTATGATAATGTTATCATACAATTATTCTAATTATTATTCTTACATATCTACCTCTTTTACCCTTTTTGGTCAAATGAGATCTCCCTATCCTATTTCCCTTTCCCCTGGATATGAAGACATGTATAGAGTATGATTTTTCTAAAAAGTATGGTAGTCCTAGAATATCTATTTTTTATACTGTGTCTCAATTATGAACATATTATTTTGTTTCATGGTTTCAAAAAAGAAAAAAAAGATAATGTATTGGAGAACTATTTAGTGTAATGTAATGAATATTCCATAAAAATTTATTTAACATCATTGTATGAGATGAATGGCTTGTTATAGTAGGCATTAGAGAAATATTTTATTCAGCCTTTGAAAACATGGATGATAACAACATAGTGAAATCCATAAAGAAAATTAGAATGATAAGTACATGGATGAGTCAAAATATAATAAAACATCCTAAAAATTATAATGGATAATGTGAGTGGATTATTAGAAAGACAACCACGTCTTAACATTATAGGAGGTTGTGGATCCTACATATAAATACATTGGAGAGAAACTTTGAAAAAAAATAAAATGAGCTAAACTTAACTAGGAACTTATGAGAGATAATGTGAATTGATCTACATCAAGTTTGACTCTCTCAAGGGATAATCATTGAAAATCAACACATTTTTTATGAACTATAAAAAATGATTTAAATATCATATGACTAGGAATGAAATATGATAAACCTAATGGGTCATATATTAAATACATTTTCATACATTAGGAATCCTATAAGTGATTTCCATAGTTATGTTGTATGCCCCAAATATAAATGATTATTTATCTATGAAACATGGTTTCAATAAATGGATGTAATGCAAATGAACATATTCAATACCAAGTATGATAAGTAATGTAATTATTTCACCCTAGAGAATCAATATTTTATGTGAAATGGAATGAAAAATCATTTGGTTATGCTGACATAACAATTAAATGCAATGAAACATACTATAATTCCAAATGAGAAAATGAGTGAAAAATTTTATTTGATTCCTTCATGAGTGAGTATCCACCATTATTCATAGAGTCATCTTGTATACTTATTTCATAACAATTGATCAGTACCATCAATTATTTATTTTATATTTTTCAATTTTCAAAACATGAAAAAGTAATTTTTGATTTAAACCATTTGGAAGGGGAAGTTGATCAATAGAGGGATCTTCTTAAGAATATAAAAAATAAAAATGAGATTGACTCTATATATTTGTACAATGTCATGACCATTTTTTTAAAAAAATCCCCCTATTATTCATATAATGATGATGAATTATTTCCTGCATTTATCAAAATGAATGGTGAATAAGTTGGTACATACATGGCTAATTTGACCAGAAATGTGAGGTACACATTAGGTATTATTATTGGACCTGAAATAAAGTTTGACCAATTATTTGGTTGATTATAATAATGTATCCGATAGAAATTACCCAAAAGAAACATGTATAAATACGAATAAATTTTTCAAAGTTAATCATGATTGAAACAGATTATAAAATTACATATCAATCTCCTTTTGTTGAAAATAAATGGTTTATTGTGTTAAAACGAAAATATAAAAACTATATAGGGAAGAAGATGAGATTTCCTTTATGATATACATGTGGAAGGAAAAATATAAGAAAATCAATTAGGACCACTATTAAATGTTTTAAGTAAAAATTTGATGGTTATGAGGAAACTGCTTACTGATGTGATGGGAAGAAGCTATATAGTGATGTGAATATAGATAAAGCTACACAGAATGCACTTACCACATTTAAGTGCTTCTTGTGTAATTATAATAGTCATTATAGCATCTCTACCACCAAAATTGAGGTCCAATGATGATGATCAATGTCAGCAACCTCTCAAGCAGATGGAAAATGATAAATATCTTGTGGTCACAGTTTTTGTCGAAGGGTATTATAATGACTTCGTTAAAGGTACACTTTATATCCAATCTAGAATAAATAAGTTCTTATTTTTCTTATCTTGTACCCATTAATTTATATATTAATTATTTTATAAATGAATAAAGATTCGACCAAATAATTGATATATAATTATCAATTAAAAATCGAAATTGTACGATGGTCACATATCCAGTCAAGGATTCCTCTCCCTTTGATTTTTGTTGTAATGTACTTCCTACAAATCTTATCATTCTTTAATTGGTTGAATTCAATTTCTTCTTAGGTATGGATTATATTTATCTACATAAATCCAATATCAATTATATAGGATGTGATGTTACATGTGATATTACAAACCAACCTATGATTGTATATCGATAAAAGGATTTATAATAATGACTTAAGTATATTACATCCAATGTATGGGTCATAATTTCCATGAAAATAACATTTTTATGAAAAATGGTTTTCATAAAACCCTACATAAAAGATATGAATTTTTTTTGGGAATTTATAGATTTATTTTCCTAAAAGTGTAATTTTCTTCCACCAAAATGTGATGTATTGTTATTAATATAACTAATAGATGGTACCAAAAAAATTTCAATGACTCCCTATATAATTCCTCAAATTTAGATGTAGTAATTGAAGAAGAAACTCCAAGAAATACTTCTTATGGGATTAATTTGGCCAAGTGTATCACCTCAGGGTGCACCCGTTATTTTTTTGAATAATAAAGATGTCAAAATGAATCTATAAATTGATTATTAGGATCAGAAAAGATCATATTTTTTATGATGTTTCCTCTTACTTGTATTGATGAGTTTTTTGACCAACTTTTTGGAGATCACCACTTTTTTAGGATTGATATTCATTTAGGATATATTTAATTGGGTTTCACAGAAGACGATTTACTAAATATGAAATTCCATAAAATGTATGTACAATTTGAATATATAGTGATTCTATTTGGCATTGGAAACACCCATATAATCATTATATATTTCATAAATATAGTCCTTATATATTACCTTGATCATTTTTTGGTGGTATTAATAGATGATATTCTTATCTACTGAAATAGTATTGATGATCACGAAGACTACTTGAAAATTTTATGAATTTCACTATGGAATAGTAAAATGTATGAAAAAAATTCAATGATTGAATTTTGGTTCAAAATTTTCCAATTATATGCCATATAATTCCTTCATAAGGTATGTCAGTAGATCCATCGATGAATGAGGCTATTCAATGTCTTTCTATAACAACCACAGTGTCTAAGAACCATAGTTACCAAGGTTAATCATTCCATTATCAAATGTTTTGGAGAATTGTTCACAACTATATAATATAATAATAATTTTTAATTAGAATTGATCCATATTCCTTTTAATAAATGAATTCAATGAAAATTATGAGGCATTAAAGAGATGTTTAGTGATTGTATCACTACTTACATTACCTTGTAGTAGAGATGGTGTTGTAATCAATATTGTTTCAAATGAGAAGTGATTGTTATCTTATCTTATGAAGAATAAAATGGACACAAAATATAAATCCTGATAAATGCAAAATCATGATGAAAGTTTCTCATATCATGATTTGGATATATCCAATGTAATTTTTCAATTAAATATTTAGAGGCATTATCATTAGGAAGAAAAGTGTGATATATATACATATTATAAAATATTTATGTATATAGCCACATAGAAGGATCATGTCTTTTTAAAGAGAATATTGTTATAGATTAAATGGGATTATTACTTATTAATATATTATTACACTAATAAATAAGATAACATGGTCGTTTCTATGAGTTGAAAGGAACATTCTATCTTTTCCTTCATGGGGCTCACAAATGATCAATCATTTTGAATATCAAAATTATGTATATGGGAATGATAAATGTTTTCAAAATGTATTATCTACGAAAATTAAATGTTCTACAATATCTCTATGTGATGATGAATGTTTTATATATTTAAGATGTATATTAGAAAAAAAAATTATATCAAAATTTTTTAGTTTAAACTTGATTATGATGGAATGGAATCATTCAGGAACTATGTATTCATTCCTTCAAACAATATTTGAAGAATTTTTTGTTTGAGGAATCTCATAGTACATCATTATCGTTTCATCACATATGTATATTGATGTATATAAATTTGAATCAATAATTCAGGTGGGATGTAATGAAAATGGATATTATATAGTTTATACAGCAGTTTTTGGTTCATCAATAAGTTAAGGATGAAAGAGATCGGTATAAAAGGATTTTGTACCCACTACCATACATGAATGGAAATCAAAATTCATCAATGCAGATTTTTTTCCAACTACCCAAAACCTCTAATAGGGAATAATAATATATTTTATCTTGTTGTTTTCTTTAGTAATTAATAAATCTTTTTCTCTATAAAATAATAAATTCCTATAGTTTATCTTTCTTGGATATAAATAAATGAAGTGGCATATTTTATAAGAGTAACATATTCCATTATATTTGAATATTATTTTTGATTCACCTCAAAGTTAAGGTTATTTCTTCTAGAAATCCCTTAATACATAATTGAGTTTTAGGACATCATATCATCTTTATATGGATGACCAATCTAAATGAACAATTAAAACCCTAAAGAATATATTGACATTTTTTTCTCGAGATTTCAATGTTTTTTGGGATCAAAAACATTATCTCAATGTGTTTTCCTAAACAATAGATCACAATGATGCTTTATAATGACTCATTTAGAGGCCCTATTTGGTAATAATTGTAGTTCTACAACATAATGGGATGAATTTTGAGTATGATAGCTAGTGTGACTTGAGATCACTAAGGAAATATACGATAAGGTTAGATCTATTCAGAAACAAATCAAGGTACTCGATATTCAATAAAAAATTTATGGTGATAATCATTAGCATATCTATAATTTTATGTTACTAACAAGTTGATTTTATAAATTTATACAAGGAAGATTATTATGATATTTGGGAGGAAAGGTAAATTAAGACCTATGTATATCAATTCCTTTGATATTCCTGATCATAATATGATAGAATCATATCCCTTAAGGATTCTTCACCACCTCCCTTATGTCATATATTTGTTCCATATATCTATCCTGAGAAAGCACATACCCAACCATTAACATGGACTTACCTTAGAGGTGACACCACTGGATAAAGATCACTCTTATGAGGATTAACTAATTGATATTCAATATTATATAGAGAATGTTCTGCAAAATGAGACCACTAACCAAGTAATAGTTTTTGGATAAAACACATTTTATAAGTAGCGATGTATGAACCTTAGGATATTATAAGGTATAAAAATTAGTATTTTATTGTTTTAGAGTGATATATTTTGTAGGGGAATTTAATTTTTAGCGGGATACAATATAACAAAGAAAATGTTTTTGATAATTTTTCAAACAATTAAATTTCATTGATGGATTTCATTGCATGATTCATCAAAATATGTTTTTTTCAAATAAATCATTTTAATAATGGATTATAGAAAACAACATGGTAAGAATATGGTACACACAACATCATCTTATCATTTTTTACTATAAACACTATGTTTCAAGAAAAAAATATTATTATTATTGTTTTTAAACCCAACCATTCTAAAATAGATGATAAACATAGTGATATAAATATTATAAAATTATTCAAATAATAATAATATTTATAGTTGAATCATATTGGTTCGGAAAATCATAAATTTTTTTAAAATATTTATCTGTTTTGGAAATACATTTTTGTAACACCGCAAGGTTTTCAAAATAAATATATAAGAAAATATTATGAACATAAAGTGCCTCTTCTATTTTTTTTATTTCGAAAAATGGTCATCTAGAGTTGTGTTCAGTATGTCATTTGGAGTCTGATAGAATAAACTTGTTTTTTGGTGAATAGTAACATACCCTTAGGAATTGTAAAATGAATAGTTAAATGAATAGTAATATTACCCTTGAATAGTAAATATTATTATTATTTTACATTCTTAAAGAAATATGATAATGTGATCTTAATTAATTTTTCAATATCATATAAAACTAATTGCACTTCAGGATTGTTATTTTTCGAATTTACTATGACCTTATTTAAAAATTAAATTTATAATATTTAGAAATTTATTTTTTACAAATGGATTTTGCTTTTGAATTCAAAACTTATAAAAATTGTACGGGTGAATTATTGGGATTTTTTCTATAATACATGAATTTTTCATGAATAGTAAAAATACAATTTTGAGTTTTCGGTAGTTTAATGACATCATAATGACGTAATAATTAAATATAATAGTTTTTTAGACTTGTGTATAGTATATAATGACAAGAGGTGTCCCACGTGGCTTAAACCATGGGAAAATACCATGGGCAAGCCCATGGTTAGGCAAAAACCACTAATGATGTGTCCCTTTAAAATTATTAAAAAATTACCTCTCTTTTTCTATAAATACCCACTCATCGATTCGTTTTTCATTCATTCCAAATCACTCATCCTAGAATATCTTGTGGTTTTACCTCTCTAAGAGTCCTCCCAAGGTGTTCCTAATCTCCACGGTCCCGTCCTTCAAATATCTAGGAGTTATTCTACAAGGTAAGGGAATCCTTCATTCAATTTTTTTAGTCGACAATTCTTTTACGTTATAAATTTGAAATAACTTATCTTATATTGAGGTTTTATTTTATTAAATATTCTTATTGTAATTTTTATTTAATTATTATTAGATACCCTTTTGTTCTCATCATTGGATTTTATGAAATTTTAAGTGGCGTTGTTAGGCTGCCGAATTTTCATAAGAGATCTCATAACATTTATTTTATTTTCAAGTTCATCTATTTTATTTTTCTCTCATCACCTCCTCTGTCGAAATGATTATGATAACTCCAGAGAAATTTAAATACTATATTTATGTCAAGTTAATGGATGACCCAGCATTAATATTCCTACTCTCTCCCAGTTATTTTTATAAACGAAATCAACGTCCATGAGGTTCCAATTTATACCCTTCGTGGATGACGAAGTTTCATTCTTCAATTTCATCTTCATTACTGGTCATGAAACCATATTTATGTTTGAACAAGACTATAATATATGTATTATAACAGAAAAATATTCAATAACTAGAATATGTTCAAATTATTAATGTATATGACAAAACTAGTTCATAACAATCCAAATACCTCCAAATAATCGAAGTTGTCCTCATCGAACGATTCATCCTCATTCCATATAAACAAATGATATAAATGAACATTACCAACTCTTTTTGTTCATAATTAATATATATTTTCAATCCTGTAGATTTATAACCATTCCACATGATCTTCATTACTTAAAAACAATATAACCGAATATGAAGGAAACGAACACTCCAGAACGACGAAATTCAATACAATAACTTGTAAATAAATACAGAAATGAACAAACCAGAATTATGTTAAACAAAATAAATTTCTAATAGGTTATGAAATAAGTTATTAGAAAGAATAATTTCATAGTCTAAGATCTTAAGTATAGCAGAGGAACACATTTGGAGTTAAGGTAAGTTTTTTTCACCCGAACATCCTTTTTCATTAGGGTTACTTTTATTGTCTAATTTACTCAATGAAATTATTATGTATTTTTATGTAATCCTCATAAATTCTGTGTGAGTATTTTTTATATGTAAACCAACCATAATACTTCCCTATTTTACTGGATAGTTACATGTTTTAACAGAATCTCTCAAAACTATTTCCAAAAATGCGAGCCCGATATAAGGGAAATTATAAAATTAATATCTATTTTCATGGGGAAGTTATAATCTATTTTTGGAAGTCATTATCTTATAAAAACAAAAATTTTATCAGGAAATACTATATTACTCTACTTCTGGTTTTATACAATTATTTTTCCAAAAGAAATATTTTTTTCAATATAATGGAATATTTGTCAAAAGAAATGATTAATGATTTTAAAAGATTATTCTCGTTTGATTCAACACTGTTATTGATTCTTATCTATTGCCAGGGTGAATAATTTATGATTTCATATACCATATTTTATTGAATGGTTTATGAATAAAGTTTTTGTGGATGATCTATCATAAAACCATTCACCATATTATTTGAAATAGTTAGTGTTTATGTTCAAAAATTTGGGAAAGTTAGTTATATTTCATATGATAGTTTAAATATGAATGTATATGTTGTCTATGTTTATCCTCGCTCATATGAGGAATGAATTGGACTTATAATGTGATGGGTGGGGCTAGCTATAGTCCCCTGATTCATCGGTAGGTATCATGAGAAAAAACAATGGTCTTGGCACGAGGCCTTGACAAAATGATTATTTTATGGTCCTAGCATGAGGCTTGGACGGTGTGATTATGATGTACGTAATATGAAATTCCCTCATTATGATGCTAGTATTTGAAGTTCATGTGGATATTTGACTAGTATAATACCCATGATTATGTTCTATTACAACATTATTTATTCAGCACATATTTCTTCCATAATTTGTTCATGTTCATTATTAAAGTCATCTGTTTTCAATTATTCACCATGTCTAATGTTTATATTAACATCCGATATATTGATTACTCTTACTGAGCATTTGAGATCACCCCTTTCTTATGTTTCATTTTCTCAGGACATGAATAAGAAATTTATGAATAACGTTCAAGCATAATCTAAAAGACGGGATGATTCTAGTGGAATAAAATATTGTTTTGTTTCCCTTCATGTTGTAATGATAAACTTATGTATTTAACCTGTTTCCAATGATACTAAACTACTCGGCCTTTCAGGATTTGTATTCCTTGTACGAATTCCAACGTCATCAAATAAGGCACCACCTCTGGGCGACAGGGGCCAGGTCCTTATAGTTGGTATTATAGGAAGTTTAGTAGAATACATGGAAACTAGATTTAGAAAACATTGAATTTGGGAAGAATCCATAATTTAGTCTTTGAGGATAATACAAACAATTACATCATGGTATTTTGGTAAGGAAAATATTATTTGGATCTTTCAAACAATACATCCCAGTCTAGAAATGAGCAGGTAGAGGCAGATCTTTCACAGATGTATCTAGGGCTAAAAATCGAAAACACTGATTTGAGCTAGAATCGAACAGGAACATCGGAATGACAATGGGCATTTCTGCACTCTTGGTTATGACACTCCCAGGGGATATGCTTAGGATATTTCACATTTTCATTACAAGCCATTATGATGGATTGAAATGTAAAATATTCATAATAGAAACCATATTTGTGAATATGGGATTATCCATTCCTAGGATGTCAATTTTTCTGAGTATTTTTAAGTTATGATTATACATTATGATTCCTAACCTAATCTAGTGTATAAAATTATCTAGATATGGTGCCTAGTAGACAGAATCGAAGTCGCATGAATGCACATGTTCCCTGTATGTATTTTCCTCTGACGCAAGATATTAATGTTGGATCTGGTGTTGTGACTGGTGCTGAGAAACTCAAAACTATTATGGGATAACTTACTCAGGTTATGAATAATAACCTTACCCGTATGGAGCATTTGGATCCACCACTTGGAGGAGCCATGCTAGATCGCTTTATGCGACAATAACCTCCATCATTCAACAGGACTATAATCCCATTTGTATCAGAGTAGTGGATATTTTCCCTTGAGAATATATTTCTCACTTTGGGACGTAATGAAAGAGAGAAGGTTCTCATGGTAGTGTATCATCTATCGGAAGATGCAGATTAGTGGTGGTCATTAATCAAAAACACAAACATGTAGAAAGAGATAGAAGAGATGGAATGGAGGTATTTTAAGGAAATATTCTAGAAAAATATTTCACTCGTGAGTAGTGAGAAAATTTGGAGAGATAATTCTTGAATATGATGCAGAAAAGAAGATGATAATGTTGCAAGGTACAAAGCATACTTCACAATATTAGAAAGGCATGTTGTAGACTACATATGAAATCCAAGGAGAAAAATTGATCGAATATTTGATGGCTTCAATTCATTCCTCCAGTGGGAACTGGTCTCCCAATGATATTCATCATATGAGGATATAGTTTCATGTGCCATCATGACAGAAAATGAATTCTCTAAGTATTACGACTTTAAGGGAAAGCATGAAAATAAGAGGGCTGCTGAAAAACATGGAAATGAAAATATGGAAACAGGGAAGAATGGAAGTGTTGAATTTCCACCATGTGACAATTGTGGAAAAAACACCCTAGTGCATGCTTAATAGGAAAAGGAGTATGCTAAAAATGTGTTCATAAGGGCTATCTTGCTGGTGATTGTAATGGGAAGAAGGAAGCCAATGATGTTCAATGCTATAATTGTCAAGAGATGGGACACTATACTAATGATTGTCCAAAATGTAATGGAAATATAGAACAGAGAAGGCCAAGGGATCAGGGGAAAATTTATACAATCACAACTACAAAGGTTGAAGTTCCTAATGGCATGGTGGCAGGTACATTAGTTGTTTCCTCTAGTTTATCCAATGGTTTATTTGATTCTAGATAATCACATTGTTTCATATCATCACAGTTTTCAAAGAAAATTAGATATTTCCAATTTGATTTAACAAGGGAGTTGTCTGTCAAAACACCTAAGCGAAGTATCATTGCAACATTGTTTTGTGAATCAGTTCCCATTACAGCATATAAATGTTCTTTATCTGCTGATCTCATCTTCATACCCATTATTTAATATGATATAATCCTCGGTATGTATTGGATTTCAAAACATGATGCAAAAATTTATTGTATGATGAAAGAGGTTACAATTTTTGATGATGATGATAAAGAACACATTGTATTTAGAGTAGAATCATCACCACTTGATTCATATATAGATACACCCCCAGTAGCACAACTAAATTCAATTATTGGGGAGGAAGATAAAGAAATAACTATGCGTGAGGAAATTAATTTTCAAATACAGGATGTACCTATTGTGAGAGAATATGTTGATGTGTTTCTAGAATATTTACTTGAACATCCTCTAGAATGAGAAATTGAGTTTTCAATTGATTTAATTTCTTGTTCATGTCCCATATCAAAGACCCCTTATAGAATGGCCACTGTGGAGTTAGTGGAACTAAACAAACAACTAGAGAAATTGAGTAATAATATATTTATTCGCCCTAGTGTTTTCTCCATGGGGAGCCCATGTCCTTTTTTAAGAAGAAAGATGGATCTATGAGGTTATATATTGACTACATGGAGATCAATGCTATAAAAATAAAGAACAAGAATCCTCTACCTCACATTGATAATTTATTTGACAAACGTCATGGAGATAGATACTTTTTGAAGAATGATCATCGATCCGGATATCATCAGTTGCTTGTGAGGAAGGAAGATATTCTAATGACAGCATTTCAGACTAGGTATGGGCACTATGATTTTATAGTAATGCCTTTTGGATTAACTAATGCACCCTCTTTCTTCATGTATCTAATGAACATAGGTTTCAATGAATATGTCAATGATTTTGAAGTGGTATTTATTAATGATATCGTGGTATACTCCAAAAACAACGAAGATCATGAAAATCATATGCGCATTATCTTGAAGACTCATAGAAGACATGAATTAGATGAGAAGATTAGAAAGTGTGAATTATGGATTCTAGAGATTTCTTTTCATGGACATATTTTCTCTATGGATTGAATCCTAGTGGATCCTGTGAAGAAAAAGGAAATCCATGATTGGCCCACACCAACAAACATAACTGAGATACGCAGTTTTATTGGCTTAGAAGGTTATTATCGGCGTTTCGTGGAGAATTTTTCCCGACTAGCTGACCTGATAACAAATCTCATAGGCAAAGGTGTTAAATTTTTTTGTACAAAAGATTGTGGTGAATGTTTTGAATAACTAAAGAGAAGATTAGTCAATGCTCCTATATTGACTCTACCATCGGGGAATGACGAGTTTGTTATTTATAGTGATGCTTCAAAGAAAGTACATGGTTGTGTCCATATGATAAAAGATAGGGTTATTTCTTATGCCTCACGAAAACATAAAATTCATGAGGAAAACTATACTACACATGATCTTGAGTTAGTTGTTGTAATCATTGCTTTGAATATATGAATACATTATCTCTATGGTGAAAATTGTGAGATTTATTCTGATCACAAGAGTTCAAAATATATTTTATAATAGAAAGAACTCAACATGAGGCAAAAGAGATGGCTTTAACTCCTTAAGGATTATGAATTCATGATAAACTACCACCCGGGGATGGAAAATAAGGTGGCAGATGATTTGAGAAAAAAGGATCATTGTGTTTTGAACAAGATATTACTTGAAAGGGATTCTATTTTCATGGATCTAGTAATGATCGATATGGGAATAACCATGGAAGGTGACACATCAATGCTTTATCAAATGGATTCCAAACCATCATTAATAGAAATGATAAAAAGATCTCAAGATGATGATGAGGAGTTTCGTAAGAAGATTAAAGCTGTGAATGATAGGAGATTGAGTGAATTCGTATATGAAGGTAGAATTTTGAAATTTGGGAAGAGGCTTTTTGTTTCAGATATACCTGATCTCAAAAGGGAATTTTTGGATGATGCCCATAGATCCAATTTCTCTATACACCCTGGTATCACTAAGATGTATAGAGATTTTAAGGAACATTTTTGGTGGGACAACATGAAGAGGGAGATTTCTGATTTTGTGTAAAGATGTATGGTTTGTCAACAAGTGAATGCTAGAAGGAAATAGACTGGGGGAGTATTGCAACCTCTTCCCATACCTGAGTGGAAATGGGATAATATCATGATGTACATTTTCATGGGAATACCAATGACTCCTAGAAGGAATGATACAATATGGGTTATTGTTGATTTTCATACCTTGTCAGCACATTTTCATGCTATAAGAAAAGATCTACCCATTGAACATCTAGAAAACCTATCTGTTAATGAAGTTGTGAGACTTCATGGAGTACCCATATTGATTGTTTCTAATTGTGATCCACGTTTTACATCAAGATTCTAGACAAGTATTCAGATGGCCCTAGATACAGATCTTCGTTTGAGCACTGCCTACCACCCACAAACTGATGGACATTCAGAATGGACTACTAAAACATTGGAAGACATGTTGAGGTCCTGATCAATTGATTTTCATGGAATGTGGTATCAGTATTTACCTATCGTAGAATTTTCCTACAACAATAGCTTCCATTCAAGTATACAGATGGCACTCTTTGAAGAATTATATTGGAGGTGATGTCATACACAAACTTGAAGTGATGATGTGGGTGAATGAAAGCTTGTGATCCCAGAACATGAGAAAGAAACAATAGAAATGATGAAGTTTATCCAGAACCATATCAAAATAGCTCAAAGTAGGAAAAAGAGCTACATTGATAACCTAATAAAAGATTTGGAGTTTCAATAAGGTGATAACGTTTTCTTAAAGGTATCTCCATAGAAGGGTATAATATGATTTGGTAAGAAGGGAAAATTAAGCCCCAAGTACATCAGACATTTTGAAATTCTGGACTGAATTGGAGCATAGCTTACCATTTGTAAATGCCTCCAAGTCTCTCTAAGGTTCACAATGATTTCCACCTGTCAATGTCAAGAAAGTACATGCCAGACCAAACACATGTACTCACTTATGACGAAGTGGAACATGAGACTGATCTATCTTATTGTGAAGAGCCTATCACGATTCTTGATACTAGAGAACAAGTATTGGGAAATCAGACGACTCGGCTGGTAAAGGTTCTATGGAGGAACTATAAGATGGAGGACGCAACATGGGATTCTGGGGAGCTTATGTTAAAGACATACTCGAATATTTTTAGTTAATATTCTGTGAATTTTGACGAAAAAATGTTTTATAAGGAGGGGTGAATGTAACACCCCAAGGATTTGAAAATAAATATATAATGCAATTTTTTGAACACAACTTTGCCTCTTCTATGTTTTGAATTTCAAAAAATGGCCATCTAGAGTAGTGTTTTGTAAGTCATTTGGAGTCTGATATAACAATAATGATTTTTGGTGAATACTAAAATACCCCTATGAATAGTAATATTATTAATAATATGAATGGTAATATTCCCCATGAATAGTAAATAATATTATTATTTTATTTTCTTATGGAAATATGATAAAGGGATCTTAATTAATTTTTCAGTGTCACATAAAACAAATTGCACTTCAAGATTGTTATTTTTCGATTTAATTAAGACCTTATTTTAAAATTAAATTAATAATATTTAAAATTTTTTTTTTGGAAAATGGATTTCAATTTTTAATTCTACACATTGGAAAATGGTAGGGGTGAATTTTTGGGATTTTTCTAAAATACCTGAATTTTTCATGAATAGTAAAAATATAGTTTTGAGTTTTAGGTAGTTTAATGACATTATAATGATGTAATAATTTAATATAAAAGTGTGGTCGACTTGTGTATAGTAACTTATGACATGAGGTGTCCCAATTGGATTAAACCATGGGAAAATACCATGGGCATGCCAATTGTTTGACAAAAACGACTAATGAGGTGTCCCTTTGAAATCATTAAAAAAATTAACTCCCTTTTTCTATAAATACCCACTCATCCATTCGGTTTCATTCATTAAAAATCCCTCATTCTCGAATCTCTGCTGGTTTTACCTCTACAGGAGTCCTCTCAAGGAGTTCTTATGCCCCAAGGTTCCATTGATCAATGATCTAGGAGTTATTATACACGGTAATGGAATCCTTTATTCTCTTCTTTATGTCGACACTTATTTTTTGTTATATACTTGAAATTCATATCAAATATGATGAGGTTTGATTTTATCCATTATTCTTACTTTCATTTTGATTTCAATATGATTAGATACCATTTTTTTCTCATCATTTGATTTTATGAAATTTTAAGTGACGTTGTTAGGAAGCCCAATTTTCAATAAGGGATCTCTTACTTTTCTTTTATTTTCTAGTTCATCTTTTTATTTTTCTCTCCTCACCTCCTCTGTACAAATGATCATGATAACTCCAGTGATATATATATACTGGATTTATGTCATGTGAATAGAATACCCATCATAAATATTCTTACTCCCTCCCTTTTATTTTTATAAATGAAATCAACGTCCCTGAAGTTTTAATTTATAGCCTTTGTGGACGATGATGATTCATTATTCAATTTATTCTTCATTACTGGTCTTGAAACCATATTTATGGTTTAAACATACTATTATATATGTTTTATAACATAATTAATAATCAAGAACCATAATATGTTCATATAATTAAGTTATATAGAAAAACTAGTTCTTAATAATCCAAATACAGCCAAATAATTGAAGTGGTTCTCATCTAACGATTCATCCTCATTACATATAACCAAATGATTTAAATGAACATTACAAATTAATTATGTTCATAAATAATATATATTTCCAATCCTGGAGATTTATAACCTTTCCACATGATCTTCATTACTTAAAAACTATATAACCGAATATGAAGGAAATGAACACTCCAGAACAATGAAATTCAATACAATAACTTGTAAATAAATACATAAATGAACTAACAATAATTATGTTAAACTAAATACATTTCTAATATGTTATGAAATAATCTATTAATGAGAATAATTTCGTATTCCAGGTGCTTAAGTACAAGAGCAGAACACGTTTGGAGTTAAGGTAAGTATTTTTTACCCGAACTTCCATTTTCATTCGGGTTACTTTTATTGTCTAATTTCCTCAATGAAATTATATTTTATTGTTATGTACCCCTCATAAATTATGTTTGGGTATTATTTATATGTAAAAAAATCATAATACTTCCCTATTTTACTTGATAGTTACATGTTTTAAAAGATGCTCTCAGAACTGTTTCCAAACATGTGAGCCCGATACAAGGGAAATTCTCAAATTCATATCTATTTTCAAGGGAAAGCTATAATCTATTTTTGGAAGCCATTATCCTTATAAAAACACTAATTTCTTCTTGAAATACTATCTTACTTTACTTCTGGTTTTACACAATAATTTTTCCAAAGAACTCTTCTTTTCAATATAAAAGAGTATTTGTCAAAAGAAATGGTTAATTATTTTAAAAGATTATTCTCATTTGATTCAAAACTCTTGTTGATTCTTATGTATTTTCTGGGTAAACAATTTATGATGTCATATACCATATTTTATTGAATGGTTTATGACTATCATTATTGTGTATGATCTATCATAAAACCATTCACCATATTATTTTGAATGGTTAGTGTTTATGTTAAAAAATATGGGAAAGTTAGTTACATTTCATATGATTGAATCAATATGAATGTATATGTTGTTTATGTTCATCCCCGCTCATATGAGGAATGCATTGGAATTATTATGTGATGGGTGGGGCCTGCTATAGCCCCTCGATTCATCGGTAGGTCTCATGAGAAAAACTATGGTTGTGGAACATGGCCTTGAAAAAATGATTATTTTATGGTCCTAGCATGAGGCTTGGTCGGTATTATTATGATGCCCGAAATATGTAATTCCCTCATTATGATGCTAGTATTTGATGTTCATGTGTCTATATGACTATTAGAATACCCATGATTATGTTCTATTATGGAATTATTTATTCAGCTCATATTTCTACCATAATTTGTTCAAGTTCATTATTAAAGGCATCCGTTTTCAATTATTCACAATGTCTAATGTTTGTATTAACTTCCGATGTATTGATTACTCTTACTGAGTGTTTGAGATCACCCCTTTCTTATGTTTCATTTCTTAGGAAATGAATAATTAATTTATGAATGACGTTCAAGCATAATCTAAAAGATGTGATGTTTCTAGTGGAATACAATTGTGTTTTGTTTCCCTTTATGTTGTAATGATAAAATAATGCATTTAACATGTTTCCAATAATAATAAACTACTCATTATTTTGATATTCGTATTCCTTATATGAATGCCAACATCATAAAATAAGGCACTACCTCTGGGCAACAGGGGTCAGGTCCTTAGAGTTGGTATCAGAGGAAGTTTAGTAGAATACTTGGAAACAAGATTTAGAAAACATAGAATTAGGGAAGAGTACCTAATTTAGTCTTTGTGGAAAATAAAAACAATAACATCCTGGTATTTTGTTAAGGAATATATTATGTGGATCTTTCAAGAAGTATATCCCTATCTAGATATGAGAAGGTAGAGGTAGATCTGGCACAGATGTATCTATGGGTAAAACCAGAAAACACATCTTTGAGCTAGAATCGAACAAAAACGGGGCCACTCCAATGGGTCTTGATGTACTCTTGGTTACGACACTCCTAGGGGATATGTTTAGGATAATTCACATTTTCATTACAAGCCATTATGATGGATTGAAATGTAATATATTCCTAAAAGAAACCATATTTGTGAATATGGGATTATCCATGCGTAGCATCTCAATTTTTCTGAGTATTTTTATGTTATGATTTTACATTATGAATAATAACCTAATCTAGTGTATTCCATTATCTAGATATGGCACCTAGTGGATAGAATGGAAGTCGCACGAATGCATGTGTTCCCTGTAGGTATTTTCCTCCGACACAAGATAATAATTTCGGCTCTGGTGATATGACAAGTGCTGAGTAACTCAAAACTATACTGGGATAACTTACTTAGGTTATGAATAATAACCTTACCTATATGGAGAATTCGGATCCACCACATGGAGGAGGCATGCTAGATCTCTTTATGCGACAACAACCTCCATCATTCAATGGGACTATAATCCTATTTGTAGCATAGCAATGAATATTTTCCATTGAGAATACATTTCTCGCATTGGGATGTAATGAAAGAGAGATGGATTTCATGGCATTATATCATCTATCAGGAGATGTAGATCAGTAGTGGTCATTAATCCATAACACAAAGAAAGAATAAGAGATAGAAGATATGGAGTGGAGGTATTTTAATGAAATATTCTAGAAAAATATTTCCCTCGTGATCAGCGACCAGATATGGAGAGACAATTCTTGAATCTGAGGATGAATGAACATGACAATGTTACAATGTACGAAGCTAACTTAACAAGATTAGAAATGCATTATGTAGACTACATACGAAATCCAAGGAGAAAATTTGATCGATTCTTTGATGGCCTAAATCCATTCCTCCGGTGGGCACTGGTCTCCCAATTTTATTCATCATATGAGGATATAGTTTCATGTGCCATCATGATAGAAAATGAATTCTCTAAGTATTATGACTTTAAGGGAAAGCATGAAAAGAAGAGGGCTACTAAAAAACTGGGAAAAGAAAATAGGGAAACGAGGACGAAGGGAAGAGTTGAATTTCCACCATCTGACAATTGTGGAAAGAAACACCCTGGTGCATGCTTAATAGGAAAATGAGTATGGTACAAATGTGGTCAGAAAGGCCATATTTTTGGTGATTTTAAAGGGAAGAAGGAAGCCAATGATGTTCAATGCTATAGTTTTCGGGATATGGGACACTATTCTAATGATTTTCCAAAATGACAAGGAAATATGAAATAGAGAAGGTCAAGGGATCAGGGACAAGCTTATACAATCATAGCTGTAGAGTTTGAAGTTCCTAATGATGTGGTGGCAGGTACTTTATTGTTTCCTCAAGTTTATCCAATGATTTATTTGATTCTGGATCATCACATTGTTTCATATCTTCACAGTTTTCTATGAAAATTATATATTACCAATTTGATTTAACAAAGGAGTTTTCTGTGAAAACGCCTAAGAGAAGTATCACTGCTACATAGTTTTGTGAATCAGTTCCCATTAGGGCATATAAATGTTCTTTATCTACTGATCTCATCATCATACCCATGATTGAATTTGATGTATTTCTTGGTATGGATTGTCTTTTGGACCATGATGAAAAACTTTATTGCAAGATGAAAGAGGTTACGATTTTTGATGAAGATGATAAATAACACCTTATCTTTAGAGCAGAATCACCACTCCATTATTCTTATCTAGATCCACCCCCAGTAGCCCAACTAAATTCAATTATTGGGGAGGAAGAGAATGAAATAACTATGGGTGAGGAAATGAATTTTCAAATAGAGGATGTACCTATTGTGAGAGAATTTTTTGATGTGATAATAGAATATTTACCTGGATATCCTCTAGAACGGGAAATTGAGTTTTCAATTGATTTAATTCATGTTTCAAGGCCCATATCGACGACCCCTTATAGAATGGCCACTGTGGAATTAGTGGAACTAAAGAAACAACGAGAGTAATTGAGTAATAAGATATTTATTTTCCCAAGTGTTTCTTCATGGGGAGCCCCTGTCCTTTTTGTAAATAATAAAGATGGATCTTTGAGGTTATGTATCGACTACAGGGAGATGAATGCTATGAAAATAAAGAACAAGTATCCTCTAGCTCACATTGATGATTTATTTGACAAACTTCATGGAGATCAATACTTTTCAAATATTTATCATCGATCTAGATATCATCAGTTGCTTGTGAGGAAGGAAGATATTCAAATGAAAGCATTTCATACCAGGTATGGGCAGTACGGGTTTACAGTAATGCCATTTGAATTCACTAATGCACCCTCTGTCTTCATGGATCTAATGAACAGAGTTTTCAATGAATATCATGATGATTTTATAGTGGTATTTATTGATGATATCTTGGTATACTACAAAAGCAATGAAGATAATGAAAATCACTTGCGCAATATCTTGGAGACTCATAGAAGACATGAATTATATGGGAAGATTAGAAAGTGTGAATTCTGGATTCAATAAATTTCTTTTCATGGCCATAATTTCTCTAAGGATGGAATCCTTGTTGATCCTGTGAAGACAAATGAAATACAATATTGTCCCACACCAACAAACATAACTGAGGTACGTAGTTTTATTGTCTTAGAATGTTATTATCAGCGTTTTTTGAAAAATTTTGCCCGACTGTCTAACCTGCTAACGAAGCTCACACCTAAAGGGGTTAAATTTGATTGTACAAATGATTGTGAAGAATTTTTTGATGAACTAAAGAGAAGATTAGTCAATTATCTTATATTGACTCTAAAATCGGGGAATGAAGGGTTTGTTATTTATAGAGATGCTTCAATGAATAATTTCTTATTCTAGGAGCTTAAGTTCAAGAGCGGAACACATTTGGAGTTAAGGTAAGGGGTTTTTACCCGAACTTCCTTTTTCATTAGGGTTACTTTTATTGTCTAATTTCCTCAATGAAATTATTATTTATTGTTATGTACTCATCATAAATTCTGTGTGAGTATTATTTATATGTAAAAAAACAATAATACTTCCCTATTTTACTGGATATTTACATGTTTTAAATGAAGCTCTCAAAACTGTTTCCAAAAATGCGAGCCCGATATACGGGAATTTCTCAAATGCATATCTATTTTCAAGGGCATGCTATAATCTATTTTTGGAATGCGTTATCCTTATAAAAACAATAATATTATCCGGAAATACTATCTTACTTTACTTCGGTTTTTATACAATGTTTTTTCAAAAAAAACTATTCTTTTCAAAAAAAAGAGAGTATTTATCACATGAATTGATTAATGATTTGAAAAGATTAATCTCGTTTTATTCAACACTCTTGTTGATTCTTATGTATTTTCGAGGTTAATAATTTATTATGTCATATACCATATTTTATTGAATGGTTTCAGACTAAATTTATTGACGATGATCTATCATAAAACCATTCACCGTATTATTTCAAATAGTTATTGTTTATGTCCAAAAATTAGGGAAAGTTAGTTACATTTCATATTAATGTTTTAATATGAATGTATATATTGTTTATATTTATCCATGCTCATATGAGGAATTCATTGGACTTGTTATGTGATGGGTGGGGGCCGCTATAGCCCCTCGATTCATCGGTAGGTCTCATGAGACAAACTATGGTCTTGGCACGAGGCCTTGACAAAATGATTATTTTTGGACCTATCACAAGGCTTGGATGGAATGGTAATGATGAATGGAATATGAACTTCCCTCATTATAATGCTATTATTTGTTGTTCAGGTGGTTATTTCACTATTAGACTACCCATGATTATGTTTTATTATGGAATTATTTATTCCCCTCATATTTCTGCCATAATGTGTTCATGTTCATTATTAAAGGCATGTGTTTTCAATTATTCACCATGTCCAATGTTTATATTAACATCCACTGTATTGATTACTCTTACTGAGCATTTGAGTTCACCCATTTCTTATGTTTCATTTTCTCAGGACATGAATAAGTAATTTATGAATTACATGCAAGTATAATCTATGAGATGTGACGCTTCTAGTGGAATATAATAGTGTATTGTTTCCCTTCATGTTGTAATTATAACCTTATGTATGTACCTTGTTTCGAATAGTACTAAACTACTCAGTCTTTCAGGATTCGTACTCCTTGTATGAATGCCAACGTAATCAAATAAGGCACCGACTTTGGGCAACTAGGGTTGGGTCCATACAGTTTTTCTAATAAGAAAAGTTTAATTGAACTATATAAAACATATTATTTCTCAGTTTTAGAAATTTAATTGGATAACCTGAAATTCATTTTTATTTTAATAATGTGAATAAAATGCATGGTGATGTTTGTGAAGTTTTTATAAAATTTTCCATTTGTTTGAATTGTCAAAAATATGGAATTTTAATTGAAAACTAATATATTTCATTATTTATTTACATATATAAATTATTTTTATAATTGTTTTTTAATATAAAATTAATCCCATATACATTAATTTATCTAATTTAGGTTTTTTGAATAAATTTCACCTCAAATTTGGACATAATAACATTTTAATCATTTGGCCATTTTTCTCATTAAAACTGTATCGTTTCATCCTATTTGCAAGATTAATTTTAAATTAATTAAAGATTCTTATATGAATTGTGTTTGAAAAAATGGTATCAATGTTTTGAGCCATAATAATTTATAATTACTATTTAGTACAATTTAATATTTTATTAAAGGCATTATTGAATACAGATAGAATTAATCATGATGATTAAGATAGAATCCTGATTAATAAGGGGATAAACATTAATATTATGATGAAAATGAACTAAAAAAATCACAAAACCCAATTAATATATTTATTGAAACCATATAAAATACTACTTATAAAATGGTTCATTTTTGGAGGATCATTATTTCAGGTATATCTCCTAATAATGTTTCCTTTGAATATTTACAATTATTACACTCATACGAAATTATTGAAGGGAACTCATCCAAATACTTATTAAATCCTCTAAATCCATTTTTCTTATAAAGATTGTTTCCAAAATACTAATCCTAAATCCTTGGTTCATTATAAATAAACTATTTTTGGATAATGAAAATCAAATAATTCTTTTAGTAAAACCCAAAATGAGACACTCACTAGAGAGGTAACATTCATCAACAACATTTTTGTTTTATTTCATCCATGAATTCCATACATTATATATAACATGATTATATGTCAATAATTTTATCTTAAATCACTGAGATGGTTTTATGTTTACCATATTACCTACAACATCACACACAACATTCAATTGGGATACACAATCATCGATCATGTGTACGTCGGACTATCGTCTTGAAAACCGATGTAGTTCATTCTTCCATTTCCTCATTTAAATATGGATAGTAATAATTTATTGTTAGTTTATATATTATATATATTATATTTGGTATGATGTTATTATTATGGAACTATTATATCACACATACCATCATACTTTCCATTTTATGATAATATTATAATTTCATTCATTCGTATGACATAATACCACCTCTCAACGAAATAAGATTCATTAACTATTTAAAAGGAATGTATTAATTATGGTTTTAATAAATATATGTGATATAGAGGGAATTTTGTTAATGATAAAATATCATATACATTAATTTAATTTAATTTTATAGGAAAATAATGACCATGTGCATGCGTATGTACGACCTATAGTCTCTATGAACGGTATATCTCATTCTATATTTTTATCATTTATATTTTATTATAAATACTTAAATTGTTATTATATAAATATTTTATATTTTTATTTTTATTTACATTCGAGATATGATTATATAATTATCTAAGAAATATGACCATGAATATAAGGTAAAAACTTATAGAAAAACAATGTATTTATTACTGAAAAAATTTAACATTATCATTGAATTATTAATAAAATAGTTATATTATGTCATAAGTAATCATATATGGTATTATATATACGAATATGATTATTTTATATATGTATAATAAACTGAAATTTATAATATAGGACCTTTGATTGAGTATAATGAGATTCATGAATTATGGAAAGGGATTTAAAACTAACTTTTTAATTTTTCAAGAGAAATACTATAATTACCACATGATTATTTTATTTTGGGTTGTAGAAACCATGAAATGTGTTCCATGAACATCACTATAGAATGAAGATATGATTCTCACATAGACAAAACATGAAATTTATGAGTAAATATTTTTTCAGAATGATGGAAAAAGATTCCAAAAGTATTTCTATGTTCCAAAATACTACTCTATATTGACAGATAAGTGGAATGATTCCCCATCCCGGAGGAGGGAGTGGATTTCTAAGATCGATGTTGAAATGTTGTCGACACATTAAATTAAATATGTAAGTTTTTTTCAAGAATTCATGGTTTATTTACTATCTAAATATGTGTATACCTATTCAAGTCCTTCTATTTGACTGGTCATATAGCATAAATGGACTTCCTTCATTGACCACAATGAAAAATAGAGAGTCTCACTGTGAAAATTCAGAGTCCGGCCGATGACATTTTCCATTGAATCCTTTATTTTTCCCAACTTCCCACCTTTAAATATCTAGGTTTTTGATATCCTCCACAATCATTGATGTTCTGTGATTTGACTTACTCCTCTTGGTTCCTTTTACATTTTATGAGTTTGGACTCTCCTTAGGGATTTCATGAGTACCTTGAGTTTATAAAATACTCAAGAAACTCCTCAAACCCCATTACATGACTCTTATTATTTTTTAGGTATCAAATGGGAATCCTCTTTAGTAGTAATCCCAAACAATTTTAAATGAGAAACTATTCTGGTGTAGCGCCCTAGATATTCTTACAGGAGTTAGCATCATTCCACATCCTCCCTTCTTCGGTGCCAAAAACAGGAGGAGAGATTGTCACATGGACTCTTTGTTACCCTTTCCCTCCCTCGTTGAGCTTTGTTACTATGGGAACCCTTCCTGGTGAAATACTTTTACCTGCACCTCTTTCTCCATTCATTATAGCCTTGTATGTAAATATAGGTAAGGCTCGTTGCCTCACCCTCTTTTGGGGATAACTCAGGCCTTGTCCACTCTCGCTGCCATAGGTGTGCCCTCTTCCACCTGCATAGGAGGAAATGTGAATGTGTAATTGTTGAATCTTTTACATCCTCTTGGTTCCCACACCGATCATGACTCATCTGGGATTAGAGATTCGTTATGATTACAACAACAGCAAAATCACTCCTTTGGTAATGAAAAATGATAACTATGATTCCCACCATAATTGGGATATGTAGGAAGCCTTCTCAAGGCCTGGGCACACTGGACATCCTATTTATGAATCCAATCCTAATTCCCCTAATATTGGAATCCTCCTTAAGAATAAGACCCAAATTAAAACACTAAATCATCAAGGCATCATTTTATATATGTAAGGCCAAACTCACTCATTTTCGTTAAAGGACTATACTATCCTATGATATTTATCAAACTACGTTGGATTTGATTCCTATAAACATGGGATACATAAGAAGCCTACGTGATGATCAAACCCATCATTTCAAAGTAAACATTGTTCTCCTTGGGCCATATACCCCACAGGTTCTAATTTAACATGGAAAACCTATATCCATTATTTTCTCATTGGAATGTTTTCTATAAAAGTCTCACACCAAACATTGACTAATAACCTTTCACATATATTTACAAACCACATGACATTAAATAGTATTGATAGATCCATACCACATGACCATAAAAGGTTTGATGTGTCTCATTAAGTAGCACCAAACTACAAGGGTTCTTATTCCCATTACAAGGATATGGAGGTAACCGATTTCATGGGTACAATCCCAATATCAAAACAATCCTTCGTCTCCTTGGATGACAATAAATTCTAGACTGCCCCTCTGAGTTTCTTAAAAACTAGTATAATAAAAATGATGATTAAAAGAATCTTGAAATAGTTTGCTAGAGGATACCATTGGTGGAGAACCTCAAATACATATGGATATCTCCATTAATAAAGAACCCTGAATGCATAATGATGATTCAAAATTTTACACAAGTGAATAAGTGATTGTAAAATCCATGGTAAACATATGTCATGCTTAGTGAATTAATAAGGTTTCATGAAGATATCTTAAATTTATAAAGCGAGTCACGAAGTTGACAATAAATCCCCCCAAAAGGGTGTGATGAGAATGACCTCTCATCCTCTCTACCAAAGTACATTCCTATGTATCATAAAAGTCAAACACAACAAACACCTTCCTTTAGAATATAGGTCCCCATCGGATAAAGAACGGTTCGATGTTTTTGGTTCCATGAATAAATCCAATAGAAACCATCTAGATGCAGTGATTCTTAAAACTAGGATACACATTTCAAGGAACAATGAACCATGTTTGTATAAATCCGATGGATGTATTTTATGATTCTTATATTTATAATTTTTTGGAATTAAATTCCATATAAGGATATACCATTAATAAGGTTTAAGGTTATAATGTTAATATAGTGGTAAGAGGATTTTCCCCGTATTTTACTTCATTAGGAATACATTATATTATGAAACTATATTATTTATGTAGGATTATATAAAATCCAATTTTCATGTAGTATATTTAATTTTTCATAATCAATATATTTTATGTTTCATTTTATCGTATTTTTTCGTGGGTTTTATTATTAAATTTTACCAAAGCAGTAATAGGTTATTCTTATAATGTAAAAATTTCTTGAGATGGTCTATGACTATGATTCCATTAAAGATTAATTATGATCCATAACTTATGAATTGGTATAAATTTTCTTATCCTATGACTATTCAGTGCTCCATTTTTCTAATCATACAAATTATGATAATTGAGATTTTTTTTGATAAAATCTATCATTATTTATCTATTCTGTAAGAAACTAATTTTCTTTCAAAACAATAATTTCAAAAAATAAATTCAATTTTTATATAAAATTATTAAAAATGATGTATTAATTCAAATTTTAACGACATATTCCTCAAAAAAAAATTCAGATGAATCATATTGTCATTTTCATTTCAAGGTACATTGTTAAATATTTTAATCGGTAAAAGCAATATTCATTTATTATGAGGAACATGGACCAATTTACCTACCATCCTAGGAGGAGTTTCCATGAATCTTAATTTTATAGTTTAGAAGGATATATTTATAGAAAAAATTTATCCAAATACTCACTAAATTCATTTATTTTATTGTGGTTTTGAAATGTAATTTTTTCTATAAAAAAATTTGTTTAAAAAACATATTCTTATTAGAAATGATATTTTTCTCATTAAAATTTTTAAATGGTCATTAAAAATTGATTTACATATAAGATTAAATCCATTACTATGTTGTATTTGTTAATTGGGATATTATCCCTAAAAAAATTATTATTATTTCTTTCAAAGGTTTATTATTAATATGACAGGTTTCTTATTGAACCTGTTTCTATTCAACTAGTTTTACCACAATAAGATGATTGTGAAAAAAACATATTTTAATGGTTTATTATATAGTATTTTGATTAAAAAATGTATTTTTTCCATGGATCTGATATGATAGAGCATATATCACACCTGTTTCATTTCATCGGTTATGAAATTATGAATATTTATAATCTTATGCCACATATAAATATATATTTCATTCTATGACGGGTATGCCCAATTTATTGATCCAATGAAGTGAGTAAATATTTATATCTCAAGAGTTAAACCCTAATCTAATGATATGTGAACTCGATCTAGTAATATAATGGTATAATGGGTTGTTAACTAGATTTTGTAAAAAAGTGATCAATTGGGAACTAAACATGGTTCAATATATGAATAGAAGGTGGTGTGATCATCGTTCAGCTAAATAAATATTATACAATAATGGTCTTGGATGTTATACTTGAATGATATAGAACTGTTTTTCTATACTTATATTTATTTTTCAAATTACATGTCTTTTTCTTTCATGTCTCATAATATTTTTTTTCAATATTATTATTTTCTTTTTTAATAAATATCATTTTTTCATGTATCATCTTTATGAAATTTAATATGAATGGTATGGTCTCATATTTTTATGATCAAACTATCTGACACATACACTCTTGATTATTCTGACATATCACAATTTTTTATCATTAATAAACTTCTAAAATAAACAATTTTTATGTTTCCCTTTACCATGAAATAAATATATTAATTGTGTATATTTTTACTAAGAAGGGTTTTAGTCATAAAGAATCTTGTTGGGGATAATTTCTCTGACTTATGTACATGTTTTATCCATTTTTTCAAAAGTAATTATATTAATATGGACCTTGGGCATGTGATTTTTTATTGTAATGGTATTTTTAAAAATTTCTTGTAATGAATATTTATTAGAAACATGTGTTATAGTAGTTAGTGTGATATTGAAGACTTAGTTATACATTTTAATCTATTATTAGAAAACCATTTTGAGATCCCTAGTTGAATAACTAATATTATGTATATGGTGGAGTCAAAGTATAAGAAAATTTACTAAAATTTTCGTAATGGATATATATATTGGTTTCTAAGAAACATATACATGTCACAATAATGTAATTGGATGTGGATTTTACATAGACATACCAAGGAAAAAATCCCAAGAAAAAACATTATTTTGATGGGCATGATTAGAAACTAGTGAATGAAAATGGTCCTTCATCCACACCTAGTCTGAATTTCGTAAGGGATATGTTTTGGAAATCCAAAATATATTTACAAAACATGCTGAATTATTTTAATAGAATATGGGTATAAATGACCTTTTATTAACTTAAGTTGTATTATACTAAATTATCATTCATAATTTCTACTTTTTATATGTGATTTCCTTTGATTGTGTGACTTAACACTATAATTATTCATTTTTATTCTATTATTTACTTTTTTATTCACTATCTAAAACCCATAAGAACCATGTTAATATATATTTAAGTGCTAAATGAAAATATTATCCTCCAAATAATTCAAAATGTTTTGGGATATGGAAAGAAAAATCTTGTAGTTATACTCTAAAAAATTCCAATTCTATTAATCAATATCAAATTCCAAAGGGTGTAAAAAAATTCTTATGATTACCTCATGAGGAAACATAAAACTATTTTAGAGTTTCTTTTTGTCCACTGATTGGTGAAAAATGGATCAATATCATCAAAAATATATTTTTCATTATCGAATGTTTAGTATAGAAGCTCTACTTTCTCTTACATGACTATTATATCATTTTGATGATAAAAAAGATAATATAGTTATATATTAAGGATGAAACAATTTAGTGTCTTGAGAAAATTAGTCTTATAAATAAGTTTTACAGAATAAAAATATAATTATATTGTTATTTTTTCTCTCTATTTTTAGTGTTTATTTCATTCTCCATAGTATAATTAATCACATTAAGATATACATAAATGAATGTGGTGTGATAAAATCCCAGTAAGAGGATAAATAATATCATAAATCAATATGATGTGGGTGAGAATAATCAGTATCATTATAACATAAAAATATTAATCATAAAAATTATCATGAGGGAAAAAATTGCATAACACCATGGATTGAGGAAATGGAAAAAATTTATAAATCATGACTTAGTGGTCAAATACCATAAACAATTGTAATCAAATCTAGCATCATGTTCACGGGTGACATATGTGAATTATAATAAATTCATAATTATGAAAAAATATAGCCTAATTTAACCTCGTATTACACATTCTTTGATGAGATATATCACATTACACAATGAATTTTTGTCTGATATAATTCAAGGTGCAGCCATTACATTATAACCATTACATAATCGTGAAATACACATTGAATGTATAATAATGTTATTCCAAAAAATAACACATGTAATGAAAATTGGTATCATGATAATTTCATATAGAATATATTCATGATTAAACATTAGCGTGGTCTATTAAAAAATGAATGAAATACATGGTATATGAATCATCAATCGCGAGTGAAGAAGAAAAAATCTCCTGGGAGTTTATATTTGCTTTGGAAAGAGTAGTTTTTTAGGAAAATCATTAATGTTTTCATAAAACTAAATTAGAAACATTTATATCTATTAAAATAATAAATAGGAATAAAGAAATTATTTTTAAAGAAATAAAATATTTATTTACAATAGAAATATTGATAAATCTGGAAATCAATCGGAAATGTGGTCAGGTTTTAGAATCCCCTTACAATAATTCCTAATTAATATCGTCATATTTTCACTTCCTAAATAATAATAATATGTTTATTAAATAAATAATTAAAATTTATTTATAGTTATTTTATAAAAATATGTATATATTATAGTCATTGAATTATATTTATTAATTTTACATGAATAAATTGAAACATTTTGATATAATGTTTTACTTACAAATTTCCATTTTTGCAGTGATTTTTCTATATTTCTAAATTTAATTTATAAAGAAAAATAATTAATTCTAAAATAATATAATACATTAAATTACATATATATTTATATTATATATAATTAATCATTTCCATTCATGATCATTGTTATAAGAATTGGTTGTACAATGTCTCCATATGTGGTTGACTAACCTTTAACATGGTGATGTCGAAAGAGAAGGAATGAAATGTATGATATTTATATTTTTTGTAAATAAAATCATTATAGTCGGTTACCCTCATTATTATAATGTTTAAATAATTTATAATTAATTTAATATTATATTTATTTTAATGTGATAATGTGAAATTTAAAATGAAAATATGAAAATATTTTTCAGTTAATAGAGACGTATTATCTTCTTAGCGTCGCTCCTCTTTTATGACACTATAAATCTTTGTTAATTTGAGTTTTATTTCTGTAGAACATAAAAATGGATTATAGGTTGATTATGTGGGAGTAATTTTGAATTTTTTGTTATTTTTAATGTATGGGAGGATTGGTTTACTAAGGGGAGTGAGGGGGAATCTATATATGTGATTATATGGGTATTTTTAGAATGAAATATTGAATAAAATGATATATTAGAGGAAAAACATATAATGTTGAATTTATGAAATAAAAAATCATATATTAAAATAATATAATAATTTTAAGTCTTTAATAAGTTTTTTTATTTTTATTAACATGTTTTTTAAAAAATAAAGTGAATGGAAATAAAAAATTATTATTTTAAAGAATCACATTGAAATATTGGTTTTCGAAAGTTATTTTTATGTTTTAAACATGACAATATTATATTTTAATGAAAAATTTATAAAATTACATATCCAATGAATTAATCCAAATTTATATAAAGGATAATTTATTTATTTATTAATGAATATCTAATTTAAGGTACACCAGTTATGTAAAAATTTGTATTATTACCATTCAATAGGAAATTGAAGTATTTAAGAAAATTACCAAAAAAAATTCCTTTGAAAATATTAATGTGGCGATTTAAAAAATAACATTCATTTAATGAATTTTTTTAAAAAAATAGGTAATTATTATTTTTAATATAAAAAATTGTTTTTACAAAATTATTTAAAATATAGTTTAGTAAAAATGTGCTTATATTTCATTGATTTTCTTAATCATGATAATTATCATTTTTTCATTATCAAATTTATAATTAATTAAATTAATTATGATAAATATTATATATTTTACAATTTATTTTTTTAAGTGATATACTATTCCAATGATTAGTTATTATTCTCAATGGTCACATTTCCATTCCAACAGTCACATTACTATTCTAATTCTCACATTACTTGTTATAAATAATACTATATTATTTCAATTAATATACATCACAATTACTATAAATGTTATATATTTCAATTTTCATTACTTTTTTGTTTTTTAATAATATTTTTCCTGTCCCTAATTGTATTTTCTTGTTGGTCAATGATTCCAGAAGATTTGGTGTAATGGCCTGGACCTCTCATGCCCATTCCTTTGTCACAAAGAAGGTTACGAAGTGTTCTGGAGGGTAAAATGGACTTTTATTGAACCATTCAGAATTTTGAAACTACAGGCCGTGTAGTGTGAGTACACGCCATGTACCCCCTCGCCGGGTATACCCTGTGTTAAAGGCCATGTCTATTCCATGCAAAATAAATAGGTACACACCGTGTACCCCAATACTACATGTCATGTAGTCCCTCCCCGCGTATGCATTACCTTCAAACCATGTGTTGACCAGTCAACGACCATGTACCGAGATGGAGTTGTGTCCTTACCATGTGAAATAAATGAGTACATGCCGTGTATCCAATACTACATGATGTGTAGTACCTCCTTGTGTATGTGTTACCTTCAAACCATGTGTTGACCTATCAACGACCATGTGCCGCATTGAAGGCCGTGTTGGAAGTCGTGTGGTGACCGTGTGAAATGGGTGAGTACATGTCGTGTAGCATAAAGTAAACGTCGTGCACTTTTTTTCACAACTATAATAGGGAGGCTACACTCCTCCTTTTCATCTCACCCCTCTCCCCACTTTCTCGGAGCAGAGCTCTCCCAAGAGACTCGAAGGCTCTTTTTCTTCCATAACATCTTCGTCCGAGCTCCGATTTACGATCCGTTAGCGGCCATGGTATTGTAACGACAAGTAAGAACTTATGATCTTGGATCTGTTGTCTTTAATTTGGGCTTTCCTTTCCAACTTCCACCCAAGCAGGTTTTTGCGGGATTTAACAGAAGTGATGGGCGCCGACGGACTTCTATTAAAGTACATTCGGGGGAGCGTTGTGATCAGAACCTATTGAGGTAGGGATCTTACTTTCATCTCTCTGAATTGTGCATCATGTGGGGTGGGTATCCTCTTTTTTTCATGAGAAACTATTGAACCATTAAACGATGATAATAACTATTTAATGAACGGGGATGGGGAAGTTGTTATGTTTATCATTATTTATCCTATAGTTATGTTTTTAATTGAATAGGCTTATGCCTACTAAAAATCACGGTCGTTGGGGGCCTTTTCTTGTGCAATTAAATGTTTCCCTATTTTACTAGATAGTTTATTTGAATGGATGTTTGTTGAATGTGTAATTTTTTTAATCACATAGAGTTGGCTGATTTAAAATCTAGAACACTTGTTTGATCTCCCTAATTGAAAAAAATGGAATAATGAACATGTGGGTGTTAGCTTGGATACGTGGCATGTGATGGGGTGTTTTGTGGGTTGTTGTGGACTGGGTGAGCAGTGGGGCTACGGTTGGTTTGTTTGTGGGTTGGTGTGAATTCTTTTTTGTTATGGTGGTTGGCAGCAGGGCTACAGGTATGGTTTTGAAAGTGAACGAACTATGGGTTGTAATTAATAAATTAAAGTGGAAGAGTTAATTAATGGTGGGTCATGGTAATGGAATGAGAATGATAATCAATGGGGTTGGTTGGTTAATAATAAGGGACTTGTTGTGTTTCTTGTGTTTTTCAAACTTGATTTGTGGATGGAAGGAATATGTTTTTACGAATGATGGATGTAGTTGGTTATAGATAGTTGCCCAGTAGTTAAGGAACTATTAAACTGATTCTGTAGAAACATTAAAACCTAAATGGGGTTGGGGTTGTTTGTGGTATGGATGCTTCGTAGTGGCAGTGCTGAGGCACGTGATCAGTTATTTGATTAGAAGCCATCGGTCGAGCTGAGTGTTTTGTATATATATATATATATATATATCTGTATCTTTGTGTTTTTTCGCACCTCACCCATGTTGAGAACTTAGTGCCGAAGACTCCCATTTCATGGGAGAGGGTGTTCTCCCCATAGATACTAGATCCTTCCTGCTCCTTCATCCCTAGGTTGTGATGGCTTGAGGTGACCTTACACCCAAGACTCTTCGGGTAGGTTTCTATTTGGGTGGTTTTAGCCCATCACTCTTCAGGAAGGTTTTACTATTTCCTAAGAATCTTCGGGATGAGGCCCAGGTGTGTGCGGGCGGGATAAGTGGTTGTGAGGCGCAGGTGTGTGCAGGCAGGAAGAGTGTGGTAGCGTCAGGACGTTCGCCATTATGAAGAGTAGCTAACTAGTGGGGTAAAATGGGGCGGGTTACCCAATACTCTTGATCTTATATACTACTACCTTTTGTGATTGTGTTTTTGGTGAGTGTGGCTCGTGAGGTTGGGTGGATTGAATTCCTTGCTAGGTTTCTTCTGTTGTTATCATGGGACATTATGATGTCTCCCAACTTTTGCACAAGACCTTTAGGTTTCCCTACTGAGTATACTAGTATGCTCACCCTACATTTACTTTCAGGTTTCCAGAATGAATACCAGGGCCGTGTGGGACCCTACTAGTCGGGACAATTGGAGTTGTTGCAGTTGTTGTACTCTTGTTTCTTTTGGTATTGTAATTTTGAGGTTTCATGTACTTGTACCTTGTTTCATAACTATTTAAACATGCATGTGGGATTGGTTTGGGTTTATTTCTATACACTTTTTGTTTTCATTTTGGTGGTTGACTTTTACTATTTCTCGATCATAAATAATAAAAAGGGTAATGCCTCCCATGATTGTGAAAACTCATACCCTTGGTGCTAGTCACCTCCCCGGGGCCTACTGGAGGTGGGACTCATGGGTCATTATCTCCCTTTCATGATTTCCAGCTCATGAGGGCATATTTGGTGGGAGGGGGTTGTGACAGAATAGTATCAGAGATGATGATTGAGAGATAGGATGGATCCTGGAGTTAGGCACAATAATTATTGCATGGGATGGTAGGGAAATAGTGTTGGTTAATCTTGGTTCATGACATAGTCCAAGGAATACCGGCTAAAACACATGATTTTAGGGCCCCCCATGATCCGATGAAAGGACTCTGAGCCTAGAGAACGGCCATGTGAGACTACATTGATTGTAGGTTAGAGAACTTATGGAAGGTACATGCATCATCATGATTCTGTTTTACTTGAATTGGGTGTTCTAGGAATTAAATTGAAATAAAATGATAAAATGATACCCTAATAAATTTCCTTACTACTTGGGCCTAGGCGATTGTTTTTTACCATACAGCTATGGCACCTGGAAGTCGTCCCTGGGTGACTCAGACCACCGAGGACCAGCAGATTCAGGTGGTCGATCAGTTGAGGATTGACCAAGATGAGGAAGATTGCAAGTGGCAGAAGACTCTATGTTCTTTCCACCGGCAAACCCTCAAGAAGTACGAGGTTAATACTTCAGATATAGAGATGGAGGGGTCGCTTGAGGAGCTAGGGACCGCTTAAACCTTGATCTGTGCTCTAAGAGTGTACTGGGTTCCCCTAGCATTCAGTCAGCAGAAAGGTGCGGCGTGATAGTGGGGGACACTCTACCTCGGAGAGAGGATAGAGGCAGAGGTTTTGTGGGTAGACTTTGAGAACAAATTCCGAGAGGAATTACTTTCTTCCATGATCATGGCGGATAAGCAGCATGAGTTACTCTCCCTTTAGTAGGGGATTATGTCAGTATGAGATTTGGGGATCATGTTCAAGAATATCCTGTGCTTTGCTCCGGATCTCTTTCCAAATGAGGAGTCTCGGGAGAGACGTTTGGAGGAGGCGTTTCTTCATTCGCTCCAGTATGTTGTCACCCCCTTCACCCTTCCGATGTACTTGGTAGTACATAAGAAGGCAGAGGTTGTAGAGAGGATGCACTCGCTGGGAGGTGAACCATGAGAGGGGATCTAGCCAGGTTCGTCGAAGTGGAAGGCAGTCATCAGCAGGTCTCCAGCGACAGGACCTTCCAGGTTCAGGCTAGTGGGGAGCAGGCCCAAGCAGTTCTAGTTCAGATCTCCATGTCCTCGTCCCTTTTTGACGATCCCAAGCCCAAAGTGTTTTTCTTGTGGATGTTTTGGGCACGTTCAGAGTCAGTGCTGACCTGAGTTTAGTACGGTGGAGGTGGTATCGTTCAGCGCCCACCTCAGCAGCACCAATTTCTGATGAGGCCCTTCCAGCAGCAACAGGACCATGCTCCTCCGAGTGTAGACTTTGTCGGAGGAGGCCGACCTCATGTTTCTACTCAAGAACCTCAACTAGGGTGTGGTCGGGGAGGTGGACGACATCACAGAGGCAATGGAGCTGGGTGTGGACAGTTTCACGCAGTAGAGTTAGCAGCTCTGGCAGGACCACAGGTGGTGTGAGGTACGATTTGTTTGTTCATCACTCTTGTTTCTGCTTTTTTCGATTCATGGGATTCACACTCCTTTGGTGCACCTAGTCTATCCCATGCATTGGGAATATACATAGAGAGAATTTCCATACCCCTGGTGCTGAGTACAACTGTTGGAGTCCAGACCAATATATCTTGTGTTTTCCGGGGATGTGGGCTGACATTAGGACCACATCAATCTAATAGGGATCTTATTTTGCTACAGATGCACCTTTACGATGTCATCCTAGGAATCAACTGGTTGTTACTATTAGTGTCGTTATCGACTGCTTCCATAGAAGAGACATGTTCTCCGACGAGGACGGGCAGTGTGTATCTTTTGTTGGCGAGATGAGCTATCAGGTGGGAAGTCGGCGTGTGGAGCCACTCCTTTCCTTTTTAGGTAGCTTATCAGTGGTTCCAGCTGATACAGAGATGATGGATGTCTAATAGGTTGTTAGGGAATTCCTTGATGTTTTTCCAGTGGATGTGGTGACTCTACCCCCCCCCCCCCAACTTGAATTTGAGTTCAGGATAGACGTACAGCCTAGTTCTCATCCTATTTCTATGGCCCCTTATCGGAAGGCACCTTCGGAGTTGAGGGTGTTGTGGATGTAGATTGAAGATATGATGGAGAAGGGTTTTGTTCGACCCATCGTGTATCCTTGGGGTGCTCCAATTTTTTTGTGAAGAAGGTATATGGTGGTCTCAAGATATGCATAGACTACTGAATGTTGAAATAGGTAATGGTTAAGAACCGTTATCCCCTTCCAAGGATAGATGATCTCTTTGACCAATTGAGGGGAGCAGGTTGGTTTTTTATGATTGATCTACGATTTGGATATCATCAGCTGAGGGTGAAGGACAGTGACATCTCAAAGATGGATTTCAGGTGCAGGTATGGGCACTTTGAGTTTGTAGTAATTCCGTTTGAAGTTATGAATGCACCGGTTGTGTTCATGGGACTTATGAACTTTGTCTTTAGAGAGTTTCTGGACGGGTTCATTTTTGTGTTTATCGATGACATCTTGATCTACTCAAGATCAAAGTAGGAGCACGTTGAGCATCTCAGGGTAGTCATGGATGTCCTTCGACACCACCATATTTATGGGAAATTGTCGAAGTGTAAGTTTGTGACACAAGAAGTACACTTCCATGGGCATGTAGTGTCTCAGCATGGAGTGTCAGTGGACTTGTCGAAGGTTGAGGAAGTTGTTTCTTGGGCGTCACCCAAGAGCATGGTGGATGTTCATAGTTTTCTAGTGTTGGAAGTTTACTATCGGAGGTTCGTTTCAGACTTCTATCAATTTGATGCTCCATTGATAGCTTTTACTATGAATAACTAGGTCTTCCAATAGAGCGAGCAGAGCCAGAAATATTTCGACTACCTGAAGGAGATGTTGTCCAGTGCTCCAGTACTGAGGTTTCCAGATGAAGGGTTGTTGTTTGAGTTGTTTTGTGATGCTTCTGGCCTTGGTATGGGGTGTGTGATGATGTGGAAGAAGGGAGTGATCTGTTATGGGTCTAGGAAGTTACGCCCCCACTAGCGTAACTATTCCACCCATGACCTTGAGCATGCAGCAGTAGTGTTCGCACTAAAGTTGTGGAGACTTACCTCTTTGGGGAGATCTTTGTGGTCTTCTCATATCACAAGAGCCTGCGTTATATCTTCTCCCAATGTGACCTGAACTTATGGTAGTGGAGATGGGTCGAAATCCTCCAAGACTATGACTTCTAGTTCTCCTACACTAAAGGTACCTGCATCATTGTGGCTGATGCCCTGTGCAGGAAGTGACATAATTAAGTGGTTCGGGAATCCACTGATGCTTGGAACGCGATGGGAGAATTAAATACCTTGAACTTGGATGCCAGGGTAGAAGGTGTTAGAGGATATTTGTTTTAGATGACTATGCAGTCCTCCTTGTTGCAGCAAGTGGAGGAGTCTCAGTGGAGGGACTCCGATGTAAAAGTGATGCAAGATCATGTCGATCAGGGGAAAGCTCTAGAAGGATGGTCAGAGGATAGCCGACATCAGATGTTTTTCCATGGAAGGTTGTTTGTTCCAGAGGCGATGTGTGAGGGAGTTCTCTATGAGTTCCATAGCTCAGCTATGGCGGTAAATCCGAGAGATTCAAAAATGTACCGAGTCCTGAGGGAATAGTATTGGGGGCCCGGGGTGGAACAGGTAGTGCCAGAGTTTGTGGCTAAATTCCTAGCGTGTCAGCAAGTGAAGGCTGAACACTATGTTCCCAGTGGTTTGTTGCACCCTTTAGATATCCCTAAGTGGAATTGGGATGACATCTCGTTGGACTTCATCACAGGACTACCCAGAGCTCATGTTGGTTATGATGTTATCTGGGTAGTAGTGGATCGACTGACGAAATAATCTCACTTCCTAGCAATTAAGGAGTTGGGCCTGGTGAGTACCTTATCACATAGGTATGTAGACACGGTGGTGCGTTTTCATGGATTTCCGAAGACTATCTTCTCAGACCTGGATACTCAGTTTTCCTCACGAGTCTGGAAGGGATTATAGAATGATTTTGGCACCCCGCTATGCCTTAGCGCTGCATTCCACCCCCAGACCGATGGGCAGACAGAGCGTACTATCCAGACGTTGGAGTACATGTTGCGATCATGTGTTCTGAATTTTAGAGGATCATGGGTACGACACTTGACTTTAGTTGTGTTTTCCTACAACAAGAGCTCCCACTCTACTATTGTCATGGCGTCGTTTGAGGCTTTTTATGGAAGACCATGTTGTTCACCCATTTTTGGGCAGAAGATAGTGAGACAGGTGCTCTTGGGCCAGAGGTAGTGCAGAGCACCATAGAGAAAGTCCATCCTGTATCTGAGAGGATGAAAGTATCTCAGGACTGACCGAAGTCTTCTGCTGATCATCGGAGGAATCCCATGGAGTTCGAGGTGGGAGATCATGTGTTCTTGAACCTTTCCCCTCGACGGAAGCAGTGGAGGTTTGGGAAAGGGAGCAAGCTCTCACCTAGGTTCATCGTACCTTTTGAGATGCTGAGGTGAGTCGGCGAGGTGGCATATCAGCTAGCCCTACCACCTCAGTTGGAGAAGGTTCATGACGTCTTCCATGTATCCCATCTATGTTGATACTTACACGAAAACCCTCACATTATCGACTAGGGAGTGTTAGATATGGGAGATGACAAGACCTTCAAGGAACAACCAGTCAGAATCGAGGACCATAAAGAGAAGGTGCCCATTGGATGAACCGTTCACTTGGTTCATGTGTTGTGGAGGCATGACGACTTCGAGGAGAGATCTTGGGAGCGAGATTCTCAGATTCATGCTCAGTAACCGGAGTTGTTTTGACTTGAGTTAGATTTTTTCTTCTAAGCTTTGTTTTTATGTTATACTCTGTACCTTTGATATATGGAATTCTTGGCTTGTCGGTTATGAGACCTTTGGTTTCCTTGTTCTCTAGAAGTGTGTAGCGGGTCCGGATGTGTGGAAAAAAGGGAAAGACCTAATCCTTAATCGAGACGCATTAATGCAAATGTGATTGAACCCGTGCAGGCGAGTTAGTGTCACCTAAAGAGGATAATATATCGACATAGGAGAAGAAATTTCTCCAAACCACATGTCCATGCAGTGTGTGGGTTGTGCAATTTTGGGGGCAATACGAGTTGGAAAATCCTAATATATGGAAGTAGGAAGACCCAATCCTTAATCGAGACACATTAATTCGGAGGTGATTAAACCCGTACAGGCGAGTCAGTGCTGCCTAAAGTAGATAATATCTCGACATAGGAGAGGGAATTCCTAACACCCATGATTAGGGTTATTGGTTAGGTTCCTATTATAACAAGAACCCTAAGAGGTATCTTGTTGGGTTCCTATGGGTTGTTTTATTTGAATTCTTGGGGATGAGAATGTTTTAAGAGGTATCAGATGTAATGGCGCAGACCTCTTCGGTCCATTCCTTTGTCAAAAAAAGGTCACGAAGTGTTCTAGAGGGTAAAATGGTCTTTTCCCTCACTTTTCATAATTTTGAAACTAAACATCGTGTAGTGTGAGTACACGCCATGTACCCCCTCACCGGGTATAACCCGTGTTGAAGGGTGTGTCCTTACCGTGTGAAATAAATGGGTACACGCTGTGTACCTCAATACTACACGTCGTGTATTCCCTCCCCGCATATGCATTACCTTCAAACCGTGTGTTGACCAATCAACAGCAGTGTGTCGTGTTGGAGCCATGTCCTTTCCATGTGAAATAAATTAGTACATTCCATGTATACAATACTACACGCCATGTAGTCCCTCCCCGTGTGTGTGTGTTACCTTCAAACCGTGTGTTGACCAATCAACGGCCGCGTGCCACATTGAAGGCCGTGTTGGAAGCCGTGTGGTGACTATGTGAAATGGCCGAGTACACGTTGTGTACCATAAAGTACACACCATGTACTTTTTTTTCATTCCTTTAAAAGTAGGGGTCCTCTCCTCCTTTTAATCTCACCCCTCTCCTACCCTTTCCTCTAAGAAGAGCTCTCCCAAGAGACTCGAAGGCTCTTTTTCTTCTATAATTTCTTCATCCGAGCTCCGACTTATGATCCGTCAGTGGCCACAGGATCGTAACGATGAGACGAAACTTCTGTGCTCAGATCCATTGTCTTTCCTTCGGCCTTTCCATTCCAACTTCCACCCGAGGAGGTTTTTCCCGGATTTTACAGAAGTGACGGGCGGCGACGGATGTCTTCTAAAGTTGATCAGGGGGAGCATTGTAATCAGAACTATTGAGGTAGGGATATTACCTTCATCTCTTTAAATTGTGCATCATGAGGGGCGGGTATCCTCTTGTTTTCTTGAGAAACGACTGAACCTTTAAACGAAGATAATAACTGGTTAAAGAATGGGGATGGGGAAGTTTTTATGTTTATCTTTGTTTATCCTATTGATATATTTTGAATTGAATAGGCTTATGCCTACTAAAAATCACAGTCATTGGGGGCCTTTGCCTGCGCAATTAAATGTTGCCCTATCCTCCTAGACCATTTTTGAGAATGGAACATTGTTGAATGTGGAATTTGGTTAATCACGAAAAGTTGGATGATTTAAAATCTGGAACACATGTGTGATCACCCTGATTGAACAAAATGGAATAATGAACATGTGGGTGTGGGCTTTGATACGTGGCATGTGATGAGGGTGTTTTGTGGGTTGTTGTGGACCGGGTGAGCAGTGGGGCTGCTGTTGGTTTGTTTGTGGGTTTGTGTGAATGATTTGTGGTTATGGCGGTCGGCAGTGGGGTTGCAGGGATAGGCATGAATGTGAATGAACTATGGGTTGTGAATAATGAATGATTGTGGAAGAGTTAATGAATGGTGGGGCATGGTAATGGAATGGGAATGATAATAAATGGGGTTGGTTGATTAATAAGAAGGGACTTGTTGTGTTTCTTGTTTTTTTCTAACTTGATATGTGGATGGAAGGAATATGTTTTTATGAATGATCGATGTAGTTGGTTGTGGATAGTTTCCCAGTAATTAAGGAATGATTAAACTGATTCTGTTGAAACATGAAAATCTAAATTGGGTTGGGGTTGTTTGTTGTATGCATGCTTCGTAGTGGAAGTGCCGAGGGACATGCTCAGTTCTCTGATTAGAAGACATAGGTTGGGCTGAGTGTTATATATATATATATATCAATATCTTTTTGGTTTGTGGCACCTCACCCATGTTGAGCACATAGTGTAGAACACTCCCATTTCATGGGAGAGGGTGTTCTCCCCGTAGTTACTATCTCCATCCTGCTCTTTCTTCCATAGGTTGTTATGGCTTGAGGTGACCTTAAACCCAAGACTCTTCGGGTGGGTTTCGATTGGGGTGGTTTTAGCCCAAGATAGTTTGGGAAGGTTTTGTTATTTCCCAAGAATCAACGGGATGAGGCCCAGGTGTGTGTGGGTGGGATATGTGGTTTTAGTTCCAAGGTGTGTGCGGGGGGCGGGGATACATGGTTGTGAGGCCCATGTGTGTGTGGGTGGGATACATGGTTGTGAGGCCCAGGTGTGTGTGGGCAGGAAGAGTGTGGTAGCGTCAGGACGTTCACTGTTAGGAAGAGCAACTAACTATTGGGGGAAAATGGTGCAGGGTACCCAATACTCTTGTTCTTATATACTGATACCTGCTGTGATTTTTTTTGGTGAGTGTGGCTGGTGAGGTAGGGTGGATAGAATTCCTTGCTAGGTTTCTTCAATTGTTATCACTGGACATTATGATGTATCCCCACTTGTGCATGGGAGCTTTAGGTTCCCCTACTGAGTATACTTGTATGCTCACCCTACGTTTACTTTCAGGTTTCTAGGAGGACTACCAGGGCTGTGCGGGACCCTACTAGTCGGGACAATTGGGGTTATTACAGTTTTTGTACTCTTTTTTCTTTTGGTATTTTACTTTTGAGATTTCTTGTACTTGTACCTTGTTATAGAACTATTTAAACAAGCATGTGGGATTTTCTGGGATTATTTCTATACACATTTTCTTTACTTTTTGGTGGTTGACTTGTTCTATTTCATATTCTTAAAAATTAAAAACGGTAATGCCTCCCATGATTGTGAAAACTCATACCCTTGGTGCTAGTCTCCAACCCAGGTCCAACTGAAGGCGGGACTCGGGGGTCATTATCTCCCTTTCACCATTGCCAGCTCAGGAGGGGCATCTTTGGTGGGAGGGGGTTGTGACATTTGGGAACTCCTTATTTTCCCATTTTATATTTTATATTTTATATTTTTTACACACTTTCATAATTTGGAAATTTTTATTTGTTTACTTGATTATTATTTAGATAGTTTCCTATAATTAAACAATGTTTCGATTTTTTTCTCTATATTTTTTATTTTTATAACATTATTCAACACATGTCTAATTGTGAATTTTATTTTAAATACACTAGGTCATTACATCCTTCCACCCTTTAGAAATTTATTCCTTGATATTTAAACTTGTAATTTTAATTGATAATAGTTTATAATTATTCTGTTTCATTATTTTCATTGGTTCCCATGTTTCTTATTAATATTTATTGTTCCACAAAAACAATTGGACTAAGTGATTTTTCTTGTTGCGTAGAACATTTTTTCCTTTATCCTATATTTTCAGTGGCTTATCTTTGTATGTGATTTTGTTTTCATGTTGTACCAACTCATGGTTTAGTTCATGGGAGGGGTCGAGTATGTAGTTCCTTATTAGTAATAAATGTAAAATTACATGAAATTTATAGATTCTTGGATCATGTTCAAGTCTATATTCCACTACTGTTATAAAAAGAAGGATATAAAAGGGGCAAGTGTAATCTAGGAAAATATTCCCTTCAATTTCTAATCACATGACTGTATTCCATGGAGATATTTAAAAACATAATTTTCCCTAACATCATACTCAAAATACCATATAAAATTTTCAACATAGATCTCTTGAAAACAATGAGATGTTTTTATATGATGATGGATGTCTTGAACCATCAATGATATCTCATTAATAGGATCATGTATCCTTACAATTTTTTCAAAAACATTATCCCAACATGTGTTTGTTTAACATCGCATCCCAAAATGAACTTAATTCGAATCTATTTAAATAACTGTATAGAACCTATTGTTTTATTAGAAGTCAACTAGTGGGAGAAATTGACCCCATCCTCAATTAAATTCCATTGAGTCATCTATTATAATATATTCGTGATCTGAATAGTCCTATCAGATAGGCTATCCATTTGGGGAAATAGGTTATGATGATATTAAATTCCCTAGTGGAAGAATGTTAAAGGCATTTTCATAATTTATATTTGAACCCTGGATCATGATCAGAGATGTTCAAAAGTTGTACCCCATATATCCAGACCATTTCATTCACATATATCATGAAATTTTTTTCAGGAAAAATATATTCCCGAATATTGACAAAATTATACAATATTTAGGAGTTGATCTACCACAACCCATATAACATTGATACCATTGGATGTCTTCAAAAACCATTGATGATGTCAATGGTGACATTATACCATTTCATAATCGGTATAGAAATGTTTGCATCAACCCTTCAGACTTATGTTACATAACTCTAACTTGCTGACATACCCAAAACTATGAGATATATTATGAAATCTCCTTATATATGTAATACTAATAGATTTTTTTGGAATATCCTGATAAATATTTTTACATCCATGATTTATAGAGAAATATGATATATCAGCATTATCCAAAAGGTACTTTTATATATTAGGTGATCAAGGCACACAAATCCTCATTCTAAACTGAATCACAACATAATCATTAATATGAAACTCATGTTTCTTCCCTTTCATTACTAATATAACTTTATTTTTTAACTCCATATCATTCCATTTTTATTCCTTGAGATTTTTTTAGATAGATGGTTGGGAAATCACTTGGGAAAGGTAATATATATTCCCTTCCATTATGAGTTCTAAATACATCCATTGAATTTCCATAAATATGGTTCATTATCAAAATGAATCATGGTTAGAGTAGAATATTGTTTTTATCTAATAGTATATGCTATATTATTTTCATTCCCATGATTATAGTATATAGATATATCATAATCCATAGTTATCTACAACCATCTCCTCTAAGGAATGTTGAGATCATTTTTCTGTGAATATATACAATAAGATACTATGATTATTATATATGTCAAAAATATTTCAATATAGATAGTGAAAACAATTATTTATCATTAAAATTACTACTCCTATCTCATGATCATTCATCAGGATGTTATGTTCATGGATCATTAACTTTTTTGAAGATTATTCTATCACTATATGATTTCCATTAGTAATAAAACCAAGACATTTAGCGATGCTTTACTTTATATCACGAATCATTATCAACATTTATCTATTGTGAGTACAGGGGAAATGCGCATCTTTATCATTATCCATTTTACGATTTACACACACTCATATATCTAGATGTACTTGTCACTTTTTCTAGTTTTTGTAGATAGTTGATAGGAAAATTGTGATAAATTTATCATTAGATATTGATAGTACCCATCTAATAAAATTAAACTATGTGTTTTATTTGACACTAGTGGGCATGGGCTATTACTCGATTACCTTTATGTTTTTTGGGTCCACATAAACTCCCTCACCTATGATTAATTGGTATAACAATGTAACATGATGCATCCAAAAAACACACATGGTAAACTAAGAATATATTTTCACATTCAAAATTTCTATAGAAAAATCCTTAGATTCTCTTCATATTTCCCATTTCTCTTCAATTTATTGATAATTTCTTTAATATAAACTTCTAAATAAATTTGAAAGTATATTTTTAAGAGTATAATAATAAAATTCATGATTATTTCATGGGAATTAGTAAGTTCAAATGGAATCTCTAGGAACTCATAGTTTCCATACATTTAAAGAAAATAGTCTTCTAAATATCATCTTTATTCACATTCATTTAATTATTTACAGAATGAATAACCATAAATGATAAGTACTAATCCACACTTACTTGATCGAACATGCCATAAATAATTTATAGAGGACACTTTTTCTTTGTGGGGACCTTTTTGATCTCTAGAGAATCGATACACAAATGCATTGATCCATCCTTCACCTTTACAATGTGAAGTACCTCACCCCATGGTGATTCACACGGGATTATGAACCCTTTGTCCAAATGATATTACTACTACTTCATTAACTCTTACAATTTACTTTGGGCCATCCTATATGGTAATTGTACTATTATAGTATCTCCAGACATGATATATAATGAGAAATATACATCACAGTATGGGGTAACTCATGGTAAATCTTCTAAATTAAAAAAACATTATTCTCATACTATGGGAATTTATTCCTTGTTGATACCTCCTATTGAATAATCTATTTGAGCAAGGTATTCTTCTTCAACTGGTATCAATAACCACACTTTTGAGGTATTTTCCATAGAATATCGTGATCATCTCATTTTTTATAGAGGAAATTGGATGGTTTATAATATGAAAGGAGAAATCCTTTATCTAGATAGTTGACATGTTATCTATATATTCTTAGATAATCCATTACCTATAAGTGATTTATTACAAGATTCAATTGAAAAATATTCCCAAATATGCAAATAATAGATGACTCCATCACATGGGTTGACAAAACTATAGTTTTATATAGATGTCTCTAATTCAATGTTTTGCGGCATTGATTCAATAGTTCAAGGAAATGTTCCGAATACAAATGAATGCATAGAAATGGAATCAAGTAAATTTTTTTACTTCATGAGTGAATATTATATTTTCCTTTTCACATCATCATTTTATTACTCTACCTAAATAGTAATGATGGAATGACCTTTCCCTCTCTCTTTTAGCTATGGTGTCCCCTAAAATTTATTACCCTAACAGACTCAAGGGCTAGTGAAATGGACTATGTAGTTCATTTTACACTATGATTTAAGTATTGAAACATGAGTTGTGTATTAGGAGGTTCCCTCATTTCCTTCATCATATTGATCAGCTTCAACATCTCTCTTCAACATTCATGAGCTTGATGACCTTCTCTAAAAACATGTATCATTTCCCTATCCCATTAAGACATTTCTTATAACGATTCATCCAACATTTTTCACATGTGTGTTTTTTATCTTCTTTACTCCTTTTACATTTGACCCAATTTCTCTAAACTCTATTTTTCTATTCTAATCACCATAACAGTGTGACCTTTCCCCAAAATCAATCTCTTATTTTAGAATACATTGAACCACAACTTGATAACTCCAAATTTTTGAAATTTCTAGAGCCTTTATATTTTTTGGTTTTAAACCATGAATGAATCTAGATATTTTTTTCATTGATGAAAAAAATATATGAGGCACATCTTGAAATCCTAGTGGCATTTTCCTTGTAATAAATAAATTATTCACCATCATTTATATTCAACCCTATGAAATCTATCTCTATTATTTTTTAATGAATTTGATGGGAAAACATGGTAAGAAATATTTTCATAATGTCTCTACACACCATCTCTTCCATATCATCCTTTTTCATTAGGTTCTATAACAACTACAACCATTGATTAGCTTCTCCATATAATAAAAAAACATTATAAGTAACCTTATCCTTCTCAGAAAAATGGATCATAGAAATGAAATTATCCATTGTGTTTATTCAATATTTTTCAATAATTAGTTTACATGTTCCACAAATCATCGGTGGTCACTGCTCCATGAAAAAATGGATAGCTGATCCATCTAGGTTAAAGGAATTCACTCCACATGATTCATGTTATTATTAATAGCATGAGATATCTGAGTATTAGTAAAAATAATGTTTATAACCCCACCTCCTATATCATTTAAATTCTCGTTTATATAATCTTTTCATTGTCCATCACATGGATTATTTTTCGTGTTTCTCCTTGTTCCAACCATTTTCAAAAATTGAAAAGGTCTGAAAATATATGTGAAATAACAATTTATTCGTTTGTACTATTAAATCTAAAAGAATATATTGTGGGATCCCTATTATAATCAATTTTTTTAGTTACTAAATACTCATGGATGATTTCATATTCGTTGTCCTATCATAATTGGTTTCCTTATTCCTTTATAATTCTAATTCCCAACATAAAAAAACTCTGCTCTGATAGCAACAATAGAAAAACTACTCACACTTACATGACTATTAAATTATTATAAATATTGACAATATAATAATGTTATATATCAATGATCTAATAGTTTAGTGTAATGGAAAAATTATCCGTATATATAACTTTTACATAATAAAACATTTACATTTTTTAATTTATTCATCTCTACATTCCCAGTGGATCTTGCTTTCTCCTTATTTCAACTAATCACTTGAGTATGTACATCAATGAACAGGTTTATCTAAATTCTATGTAAGATGATAAATATGTATTATAATCAATATGATATGGGTGTGCATAATAATCAAAAAAAAAGATCATAAAAATATGATCATCATCATAATTAGGAGAGGAAAAGTTGGATAAATTCTGGGAATGTGTAAATGCATAAAAATGATACATCATGTCTTTGTGGTCAAATAGAACAAATATTTCTAAACAATTATGGATTTAAATATAAAATAAGTCACTTTATAAAAAAAATATTGAATTAGAATATATCTTTTGGTAAACATGATTAATTACAACAGATATTAAGTTTTCTTGGTATAGATTTTCAAAACGAACGCTTCTTTTTACTAACAGATATATCGATTTGTAGTGATCATTCAATAACTACATATCATTTACTAATGGCTGAATCTATATCTTTTTCGTAATAATGATAAAATGTTTTTACTAACACATTAATCTGTTATTAATAACTCTATTTCCAATAAAGCATGTAAGGATAATAAAAATTTAAAAATAAATTATTCAACATGAACATATATTTAATCAATAAATAATTGAGAGAGACATAATATATTTATATATATATATATTAATAAGTAAAGTAATTTATTTTCTCGGAGTATTATAAAAAATATCATAGTTGATTATAATTGTATGTTTTCTTAAAATATTAAATATTTCAATATTATTTAATATTTCTATTCAATATTCTTGAAATATTAACAGTTTCAATAATTTTCAATATAATTTATTTAAAAACATTTAAATAATTTTGATAAAAAAACATAGTGAAACCCTGATTGGGACTCCATCGCCACCCCTATCCTATGTTCGGCATCACCTCCCATTTCTGCATCTCACATCCCACCCTACCCTACTCCAGCCTCACATCCCACTACACCACATCACATTCAGGTTCCCTTCCATACACTAGCGTCACATCATGCCACCCCTCCACAAAACCCACCATCCTCAAGTCTCTCCACCTCTCCTCACATCATGCTTCCCTTCACTACACTAGAATCACATCTCGTCACCCAACCTCACATCCCACTTCCCCACATCCCACTGCCCCACCTCACATCTCGCCCTTCAATATTTTTACGACAAATCCCATCATCCCATCTCAGATATCATCATGCCCATATCTCTATTCATCCCACTACATCCTCAGTTATTTAATCGCTGGCACCCATTAACATGTTCTTCTTGTTTCTTATGTTTTTGTGTGGACTTAGTCTCATATAGTGATTTTGGGGCTATTTATTATTCTTTTATTGTTTTCTCTTGTGGTTTTATTACCCATAATTTAGGATAATTCCACAACATGATTTGATATTACTTTTCAATATATGAATTTTGGGTATGTCTATTTACACATCAATCAGTTTTGATTTCCCAATTTTGTATCCTCTTTTGATTGAAAGGTATCAAAGTGAGTCTTCAATTTTTGTGGCATTAGTTGTCATATATGGTGACCCCACCAGGTCCTAATGGTTATACTCTTATCACAAAGCAGTGTTAGTCTATCCATCTTGAACCAATGTATACCAGATTATTCAACATATTTATGATCTCTGAAAGTGAAGGCTGGTGAGGTCATTTCCCTATTTTGGGTTTCTATTCTATTGTTTCATGAAATGAAATTATTATGAGGATATGATAGTGATGGTTCTTGTTATAGATTAACATTGTTATCTCAAATGTATTTTGAAGGAGCGAATTTAGACAAAATGTATGATGATTGTTTATGATGCCTCTATCAGGGTGCACATCTGTCTGTTTTGGAGGACATGCAGTTCTTGCCTCAGATTCCCGCTTCCCAAAGGGTGGAGGAATCCTTTGCTTATTAAGGTATGTTTTCTCCTTGATCGAAATAGGATGATGGAATACCAGTTCCTCCTTCTGTGGATTCCTCCTCCGAACATGTAACCTAATATAGGTCTCATTTATAACTTTGAGTCCTGGTTCGTTAATCTCATTAATAGTGCCATATTTTTGCGGATGTTGATTAATTACAGTACATCCATCCGAAAATTCCATGGGTTCTTGACATGGTAGCATTTGTTGGTTAGATTAGTGACAACATCATTCATGTCGGGGCATCTCTGGATGTGTGGACATCAAGGGACCTATATTATTCCTCATAAGAGGGCATCCCAAAGGCGCATAACCCATGTCATAAATTGTTGATCATAGGTTTTATTATGCTAAAGGCATTTCATTGTGGTCTTCCATAACTTCCCATGCCTAACACAAGGCATGTCATGAGTTTAGCATCTTGCGGAGACATTTAGGCCAGAGGATTGTCTTTTGAGGTTTTTCTCAGGCTTCTCATGTTTAAGATGAGGTAGGTCTTTAGTTTAACATCTTGAATAGATGGTTTAAGGGTGATTAGAACATACCATAGGGACATATCAGATCTGTACATCCCTATGAGGGAGAACATTGAAGGTTTACTAGATGGATGGGTCAGAACGCTCGATAAGAGCATTCCAAGGATGGTGTGTCCCATAAAAGTAATATGTCACTGTGTGAAGTCTGATCTGGATACCACTAATGGCTGATCAGGGAGAGTTCCCCCTAAAATAGGATAATCGAATGGATATATTTGAACACTCGATGGGAGTAGACCCATGGTGGTGTGTCCCAAAATGGGACGATGTCACACAGTGAAGGCTGATCTGGACACCAATGATGGTGGATCAGGGAGAGTGATCCCCAGAAATGGAGACACCATGCTTTACCATTGGTTGTGATTAATCCTTGCGAAGGTTTCATACATATAATGTGCATTAGATATGGATAAAACCCCACATAGTTAGAGTGGGTGATGAATCTGGGTGTACACAATGGAAAATCACCCGAAGAGAATCTCATGCTTACATATGGACTACATATCATCATAAGAGGGAAACTCATTGTTGTATGGTTATGGATAGTGTGATTATTATGCTTGATTAGCTGCCCGATTATAGCTAGGAGTAGTGGGGAAGTGTGTTACATGATATCATCTGGATGTGGAGGCCCAACTAAAAGTCAGGATGGATGTGGATGAGTTGACTAAAGTGGATGAGTAATGAGATGGAACCATCGTAAAAGTGTTGGTAGCCTTGGTATTGATCCTTATAATGGTTTCCTATGTATCCCAATGGTATGGAAGACAAGTCAACATTTTTCAGGAAGGGGTATTGAATCGTGGCGTACACAAAAGACAATGACCCGATGACATATAGGGGCTTACATGTGGTTTGTAGCCCAGATTGGTCTGACACCACTGGGGGCGGACCAGAGATGTGGGTACCTGTGAAGGGGACTAAATGGATTACCGTTGATTGTGGACTACAAAAGATTACCACTAGCTGGGATATACAACAACTTACCTCTGGATGTGGATCATAATGGCTTACCCCTAGTCGGGTTGAAAATAGCTTGCCGCTGACTGGGGGAACACAACATCTTACCACTGGTTGGGAAGCATAATAGCTTACCACTGGTTGGGGAACATAACAACTTACTGTTTATTGGGGAACACAATGGCTTACCATATTTTGGGTATCACAATGACTTACCGTTGATTGAGGTTGGACCTTAGGGATGCTTTCTATGTACCTTGTATTAGAGACAAGGACCAAATACCTTGTAGTTCAGATGGGTACAGTTTTAAATATTGTGGGATGAAAGGGGGGGCATGTAGTTTAACATCACGCATGATGATGGTGGATTGACATGGAGTGGTCAGGACCAGCTAGGTTGGTCTTGAAAATCAGGAATTATTTCTATGTACCTTTACTTAGTAAGGATAAATGTTTATGTAATTCAGAAGTGTTCGGTGAACCGACGAGAAGGGGATGGGGCAAGTAGGTGTTGGGATTGAACCTCAGGTAGGCTTCTTACATACACTTCATAGGAGGTAGGGATCAAAGTACACATTGTTCAGAAGTGGTTAGTTAACTGACATTAATGGGTCGGGACTAGTATGTGTTGGGATTGAGCATCAATGTGGACTCTAACATATGTTTCTATGGCAAGGTTTAAAGATGGTGTAGTTCGGAAATGGATAGTGAACTGACGTGAATGGTTTGGGACCAATAGTTGTTGGTATTGAGCCTCATAGAGGATTCCTACGTACCTTTCATTTGAATGGATCAATGTCTACATAGTTTGTAAGTGGTTGGTGAACAGATGTGAATTGGTCAAGATCAGAAGGTGTTGGGCTTGAGCATCAGAGAGGCTTCCTACTTACCATTCATTTGAAAGGATCAATGTCCACATAGTTTGTAAGTGGTTTAGGGAACCCACATGAATGGGTTGGGACCATTAGGTGTTGGGATTGAACCTTAGGGGGGATTCCAACATACCTTGCCTTGGAAAGGATGAAATTCCACATATTTCGGGAGTGTTTTGGGAATTGATGTAAATAGGTCATGACTAATAGTTGTTGGGATTGAACCTCCAGAAGGCTTCCTACGTACCTTGCCTTGGAATGGATCAATTTCCTCGTAGTTTAGGAGTGTTTGGGGCTTACACGCTAAGGTGGATCAGGAAGGATGTCATGGTAATTGTTTTACTCAAAGGTCAGTTGAGTCCGGCTCGTTGTGAGAAACAAGAGGCTACAATAGACCTGACGATCAGGGAGAAAAGTTGTAGCTGAGAAAAGTGATGAATGTGGATTATGGATGAAGTTGTCCATGTTCCGATAAGGAGAATAAATTGTTCATTGGGCTTAATCATGGAAGCTTTTCCAGGTGCCTCTTTGGAGCAGAAATGGTGAATGGGGATTACGCTTGCAAGCTACCCATGGGCCACTAAGGAGCAACAACACTGAATCATACATACTCATGGAAGCATTCCTGGTGCTGCTAAGGAGCAATGATGATGGATGGGACTTACGAATCAAACTTTCCCAGGTGGCGCTTAGGAGCTGAAAATTTCAATGGGTATTAAGAATGAAGGTTCTCAAGTGCCACTGAGGAGTGGAAAAGGTGAAAGGGTCCTAATCAAGCAAGATGCTCTGGTTCCATCCAAATTTCTATCCATGAGGACATCCTAACAAATAGGTGGGTTGAGGCATATAATTGGAGCCTACATATATGCAATAGTGCACAAGCGGGACAACACAATGTGTGTTGGAATCAGTCCTAACAAAGGGAGATGAAAAATGTGAAAAGCATGCCCAACATTCGGAACATGATAATGGTGGCATGATGATAGAGAATAACTATTGACCTTGATCAAAAAACATCATCCATATCATGTTAGCCTGAAATGGGGAAAAATGAGGGTCAACTTCTGATTGTGTTCAAAACATAGGACCATACATGAAGGGTCATCCTAAGACATCAGGGATGTTGTCCTAGAGTGTTAGTTGAGCAGATTTGACATGGGACCAGACTGTTAGGTCGTCCCCTCATCCATCGAAGAGGATAAAGATCCTAACCGGGGACCCATGAATCATGGGGTGGAGTGATAGAATGATTGAACAGATTCCAATGCTCATGAAATATTTCCATTGTTATCATAGAATTAGGTATCTTATGCTTGTCAATTAATCGATCTATTATTTTCAAAAAGAGGCATCAAATTATTAAATTATAAGGAATACTATCATTTAAATTCATGTAGTAAGGACTATTGGAATATTATGCTTGGCGCATAAGGCATCTATTATTTGGAACAATAGGTATCCAATTATATAATGATAGGTTGTACTACAGTTTATAGTCATGTAGTGTGTAATATTTTCTTCTTATTCTTGCCACATAAGTCATCTCTTGTCTGGAACAAGAGGCATCCTATGATTTTAACATAGGGTGTAATATTGTTTAAATTCATGTAGTGAGGACTATTGGCATATTAGGCTTGGCGCATAAGGAATCTATTATTTGGAACAAGAGGCATCCTATGTTTTCAACACAAGGTGTGCTATAATTTAAAGTCATAGAGCTAGGACCATTAGGAATAAGTCGCCTAACAATGGATGTTGTTGAGACTTATGCAAAAGAATCCCTTTCTCAAGTATCCTGACATAGGGGTAAGGTGATAGGGGTTGGATGAGTCACTTGAGGAATGGTTTAACTCAAAATACTTGGGGAATTGATGATGAGAATCTCAAATCACATCATGAGAAATGAGCCAAGAATAATATGTTGACTAAGGGTGTTTCCGGGTGTGTGGAGAAGTATCTCAAATCACGTTATTCCATAAGTGGATGGAGAGCCCTTTATGCACAAAAGTGATGTTTTGAATGAAAAATGGGTGGTTTTGCACCCATGTGGGAATGTTGCAGACGTACATGCATTAGAGTGGCAGATGACCTCCAGGGTCCCTTTGGTATGTTGGGGGTGAACTTGTATTTAAAATAAAAACCTTGAATGATGGTGCGCGTAAAAATTCTATTCCAATTTTGAAATAAAATACATTTTTCATGGAAGATTTCATTTTTCATGCAAGATTCCATTTTTCTGTGGTAATCCATAGATTCCTCAAAACTGTTCCTCAATGGAAATTCCCAATAGTCTGCCTTTGAATGACGATAACTTCTATTTTGTATATCCATTTGAGCTCCACAACCCATCAAATCAAATCTTGCAGAATGATCTATGTTCTGAGATCATGGTCGACAACATTCATTGATTTACATGGATTTGTTTTCTGGTTTCATCAATGGTGTACTTGTTAAATAATTTATTTTTTTGGATTGAGTATATCATTAATTTCATGGTTTTCAGTTTTTGGCCAGCTACAACAATATCATCCAATGAAATCATCAGAGGAAGTACAATTTAAATGTTGCAATTTTTTTAGAGATGAATCACTATTTAATTGCCATATTTTACTCAATGTTCATGAACATTAATATTTATACTAACATTATTATAGTCCATATAATAATTTTTTCCATATATTTAACTAAAATATAAACTCTGTTGGTTGGTTTTGTTGAAAAATTTAATTCATGAATGAAAATTCACAGCCAAATAGTATTTTTTTGATACAATTAGATCCTATAAAACGAAATAGTATTATCTTTTCACCAATATCAATGTTTCATTTATTGAAATCAATATTAGTGTCCATATTATTTATTAAATTATATTTTTTTTATAGACCTCCTTCCACATCCAGTAATTTTTACTACATTCCTGCATGAAACAAAATTAATGTTCATTCCATACACAATATTTGAAAAAATGTTCAAATCCAGATGAATTGTTTTGTACAAATGTTTCTATTTTATATATTATACATAAAAATATTTCTTTATTGATGTTATTTTGCTTCATTTCAATGGAATATATTGATTACTTGTATACACTATACATAATTAATGTTTATAATTTTTTTATTAATGATCTGATGATTCAGGTCAACACCTATGTTTTTTCCTAGCTTATAAAACCTTCAAATACAACTATAGAGAGGGCTTATTTGAATACATTAATATTCCATGATAACATAAAACTATACATTATATCAATAAATGTTGGAGGGTATGTTAAATCTTCACAAAATATTAAATTCTTATAGGAAACCAATATTCATCTATTTTGTATCATATTATTTTTTTTAAAATTATTTTTTCCAATATCTACATACCCTCTGCATATCAGAAGTATTCAATTTTAGTAAAAATGATTAATTATTTTAATAAAATATAATTTATTTACAGTATAAACTATTTATCTACAACTATTTATATACTGATTATTGATATATTTATTTTTTACCACACAAAATAACTTTTTTAATTAAAATTTAATTACTAATACTTAAAGATAAAAATAATAAACACTACTACATTTTTTTTTTGTTTTTCAAAATTCTTCTCAAAAGAAAAAATTACTATAGACACATTAATGTTTATAAAATAGGGTCTTATATTCATGTTTATTCTCATTGTGTTCTTCCTTTTTAGACTAAAATAAATTTCATATATGTTGTTATAAATTTAGTTATTAAATACAATATTTTTTCAATTCTCAGATAATATCATATAAAAATAATATAATATATTTGACATTTATTGTATAATAAATTAATTGTATATATTAAATATTCCACTTTAATTTTTTTTATCCATAATGAATGTATTTTTGTTTTGGTTTTTTCTTGGGGAGCTGATGTTGGAGATGGATAGAATATTTCAGTTGGAAGGTTTATGATAAATGTGCATGCATACATATACCAGATTATTGAGGTTTTAATAGGGACGATGAAAAATTATCACAATGAAAATAGTTTTTATACTTGCATTTATTTTTATTTAATTTAATTAATGTAGAAATTTCCATTGATTTGAGTTGGGGCAGGGTCCCCGGTCTTGGGGTATGGATATGTTTTTGGTTCACGCAGGGCCCTAGTGTGACAAGGAAGGGACAAAGTAACATTTTGGTCTTTAGTCATTGATGGGTTGTTGGTTATCACTGGTCTCAAGTGTGACAAGGATGAGATGCTAAAATAATGGATGGCTGGGATTCATGGGTGTGAATTTTGTATTGGTTCATTTTTTATAAATTTTCATTATTAATGTAATAACTATATTTATAATTCTTAACATGTGCGAAAATAATATTTTCTTTAATAATTAACTTATATGTATCATATGTGATACATTAATAAATGTAATATTACATTTATGTAGAGATGAAATGTTTAAATTTTTATTTAAATTTAATTTATTAGAAGATATTATATGTTGGAAATATTATTACCGATATAAAAAATTGACATTAAACCCAATTGAAAAAATATTTTAACCAACAGATATATTATTTGTTGGTATTATTAAAATTAAATAAGAATGATTTTATTTATCACAAAAACATTTAGAAATAGTTTATTTTATAGATATTTTAGTGATATGGAAATATATGTTGGTAAAATGTTTTAGTAAGAAAAAAATTAATTTTACCAACAGATATCCCACTATTAGATAATTGAAATATTTTGTCTCGTATGTTCACTAACAACTTATGTTCATAATAATAAAACCATCATTTAGAGAAAATATAGAATCATTTACAAACATATTTTACTTTGTCTAATTGGATATATCATACTAACTGATGTATTGGAGAACTATTTAATTCTAGGAGCACTTAACACATCATAACATTTAAATAATCATTCCCATCAAAAGAACGTATACAAATAATTTTAATACAATAATACAGGAAATGTGAATTAGTTTCTTGATATTTTCACAAAGAATATATTCAGGAATAATCTTTTGGGTTATGAAAATAATAATGGAAAACATACATGAAATAAGAATCATCAGATATGAGTAATGATGATATAATCAAATGGGAGTCGGCATGTGTTTTGGAAATAAGGGTTCATTTGAAAAATGTTAAAAATATATCTTTAAATCAATTCAAAAAAATGAATATCCTTGAAGACAAAAATAGAATAATATTAAAATTATATTTAAGGAAATTTAAATGAATATCCACAGTTTTATTTATTAGAAATAGGAAAATCCTAGGAAATTGTGCTCTGTTCTTGAATACCCTTACATTAAGTACCGCTTAATTTCTTGGAGTTTTTACCTCATGAACAGAAAAAAAATATTTTCATAAAAAACTGATATATATTTTAATTACATAAAATTTATCAAAATATTTATCAATTACAATCATTGGAATATAGTTCTTAATTTTTGTTGTTGAAGTCGAAGCATTTTTTTATCATGTATTGCTTAAACATTTCCAATTTTATAACAATTTACCAAATTTTTTAAATGTAATTTATATATTAGTATAATTAATATAATAAACATAAACTCATGAATTTTAAAAAAAATATATATTATATATAATTCATATTATCCATCAATGATTTTGGTGAGAAGAATAGTGTTCATAATGTATCCTTATGTGGTTAAATCCATTAATGGAACATTGTATAAAGAGAGGGAATGAAATATTTAACATTTTTTTGTCATAAATATGATAATTACATAAAGATATCATAATTAAAATATTATTAAATTATTTTAAAACAAATTTTATAGTATATATTTTTGAATAGTAGGGTAAAAATAACAAAGGGAATATGAAAATAGGGATGTGTAATGACAGACATACTCTCTCCTCACTATAGCTTCACTTGTAAGTCAGTATAAATCCCTAGTTATTATATTCATCTAACTATAGAACATACCTATATATTTTCAGAGACATATGAAGGATGATTTTGGTAGTTGTTGTTCTTTTTAATAGATGGGAGGAGTGGTTTTCTAAGGGCAGGGATGGGTTTTTTATACATCAAGAGAGGTGTATTTTTAGAATAATTTATTTTATAAAATTACACATCAATGGTAAAACTTGTAACACTGATTTTTTTTACATTATAAATAATTTAATAATATAATATATTGATTTTATTACTTTAAAACATGTTTATAATTATAATTAATTAGTTAATTAAAATGTAATGTAGAAAGAAAGAAAATTATAAATTTAAATAATCAATTTTGACTTTTGGTTTTGGAATGTTAATTTAAGGATTATAATATTTATAATTTTTTTAATTAAAAATTAATGAATTTTAATATATCATAGAAGAATATAAACTTTTATAAAGGATTATTTTATTATTACAACCTGAAAGAGGTAATTTTAGTTACACCAATTATGTGAAAAACTACATTTTTACTATTCACCTAAAAATTATTTTATTTTATAAAATTACCAAAACATCACCCTTAGATAATATAGAAATGATTATTTAAATATGATATTAATTTTATTAAAAAAATTCAAAATTAGGTATTTTTATTTCTTATAATAAAAATAAACATTTTTACAAAAACATATTGAAATATTGTTAATTTAAAATGGTCATATAATTTCATTCAGTTTCTAAATCACAATAAATATTTTATCAAATTAAAAAATTTATTTTTTCCTTAAATTAATGATTATAAATATTATTTATATTAGAAAGTAATTTTTAGAGGTAAACTACTACCCCAACTTCTATGTTACTGTCACATTCCAGAAGTCGCATTACTATTCCAATAGTCACTCAAATTTCTATATATACAACCCTATTAATTAAAATAATATTCAACTCAATTATCGTAAAGGTTTTATATTTTCATTTCCTTTTATTATGTCTTGATTAATAATTTATTTTGTATTCCCTATATTTTTTATAGCTGAGGATATTATTCTAGTACATTGGGAAAATACTTATTTTCCCATTTTAACATTTCTTTAAATATTTTCTTCAAGTATAATTTTTATAATTTCACTGGATTCATTTATGACTAACCAGATAGTGTTTATTGATGAAAATAAATTATTTTTTGGTATCTCTATATTTTTTATGTGTATAATAGAATACAACAATACTCTATTCAGGAAACTAATTTATATAAAAACAATGGGTTACTAATTTTAGGGCATGAAAATGTTATTTTAAATATCCATCATTTTGAAGGTTAAGTGGATTAATGGTGGACACTAATAATGAATAAGAATAAATAAATAATATTTACTCTATTGATTAGTATGAGTCAAATAACAAATTTTTCAACAAGTATATTGTTATTATTCTTAATACGATAATGGAGAAGGTGATCCTTAAGATAATGAAATTGGATGAAGAATTAGTTGGTACATACAATGATAATTTAAAAATAATGATGAGGTACCCATTTGGTATTATCTTCCATCCTATATGATAGGTTCACCAATTCATCAGCAGCATAAAATGATGTATTTCAAGGGAGTTAAACATAGAAGAAAATTATATATATGAAGATATAATTACATGTGGAATCATGGTGGAATTGAGGAAAAAATAAAGTATGAATCTCATCATTTGTATAAGAAAATGTATATGTTGTTTAAAGGAAAATATAAAAACCACGGTGGAAGGAAGATGATATTTACATTACTATCATTTTAGGGGAATAATCATTCATGAAATTGACATTGTGGGGGACTAGTTTATGTATTATGTTCATATGGTATGTTCATTATGAAATTGATTTCAAAAATGATTGAAATAAGTAATTCAATGATGTGAAAAAAGTAAACTCCTTATAAATCACATCTCACACATCATCACATCATGTATATATAGAATTATAATTATTCTAACTAGTTCCCAAGACTGATGGTTAATGAAATTTATTGACATCAACTACATCTCAAAATTATTCAAAAAGGGAAATATCATGAGATCACTTCATATGATAAAGGGTGTGATAACAGTGTGGTGAATATTAAACATAAAATCTATTCTAGAACTGATAATTACTTATTTTACTTTAGATATATAAATTCTATTGTAAAAAATATATTTATTAGGGAGTTTGGACTCCACCCAAATGATTATATGTGGAATTAGTAGATAAAACCGCTAATGTTAGGAGGACCGAACCTCAAGTGTTTCATTCCACTTCGATTGATGTCTGTGGGATTGTTCTTTCAAAAAATCATTTCATTTTTCTAATGCTTGAAATATATGTCATCTTAGACATGGATTGAATTTCTATTCATAAATAAATAATAAATTGTCATGTAAGGGATGTGATATTTGAAATTTTAATCAATGGTACGATCACATATCAATATGATGACAAGTATAAACATCTTATAGATATTACATCATGTGTATGTTTCTTAATTATTATTCAGAATTGCTGTTTATCTCAAATGGTTGGAATGAAACTCCATATTAATGATATTCTTATTGTATTGTAATTTTTTGATGTCATTATAGAAAATTTTATTTGAATTACACCAAAATATAGGTTTTATACCCCAATTTTTTTCATTCCTCATTCCACAAAAAATTCAAATACTCTCTAAAATTTGGTTCTAATTGATTTTCATGAATTAAAGAATAAACTCTAAGAAACATTTGATAAGGGATTCATTCATACAATTGTGTCACCTACTAGTTCAGCTATACATCATTTTAATTTAAATATTGATTAATGAGACTGTTCATTATTTATTAGGTGTTAAAAAAATCACAATTTAAAAAATTATAATATTCACCATACTAATGATATATTTGATTAACTATACATAACTCAAATCTTTTACATGATTGATCTTCATTTTAATTATCATCATTTAATTGTATGGATTCATGATATTCCCATAGAAATATTCATATGAGTCATACACACATGAATATATAGTGTTGTTTCTTAATATTATTAATGAAAATTAAATTTTGATGAATTTTATGAATAGAGTCTTTAGAGACAACCTCAATCAGTTTTTTGTAGTCTTTATATAAAATATTTTTATACACATATAGATAAAAGAAGAGAATGACCAAAAAGTCCAAATTTTACTAATGAAACTATTTAAGGAAGAACTATATGAAAATTTTATTAAGTTTTAATTGTTTACAAAAAAGTTTCATATTTAAATCATATAAACCCAAGAGAGTGTATATCAAAAGATCCAAAAAATATTATTTCATTTAAATGTTTTCCCAGAACAAAAATGGTGTTTGAGGTCCATAATATTAATTTTTTAGATATATATTATCAATTATTTTTTTGATAATTTATCATTAATATCTAATAATATAACCATGTTACTCGGAATGGATCCATGTTCCCATGGAAATTTGAATGAGAATAAAACATTAAAACACTTAATAGAGAATAGTCAGTGCACTGGTGCAAACATTATCTTATATGAGAGATGGATTTTTAATGATTAGTTATGAATCCATGAAGGGGTTTGGAATTGTAATTATCAAGTGTAACATGGTATTATATTTCACCTTTGAAAAACCTATGAATCCTGATAAAAATTACCCAACTCAATATTTTGAGTTAGTGCTGGTAATGTTATTAATTAATTTATATGAAAATATTCATTAATGAGAAAAGGGTGATATATATAATGATTATAAATTTTTAAAGTATATATTCATATAGAAGTGGTTGAATATGCACTAAGGAATATATTTATTTTTGATAAAGGATAAAGACCGCTCAAAATTTTTCTTACATGTGAATGAGAACAAGGTGGTCATTTCATTGTGTTGAAAATATCATTATATTTTATCTATTATATAGATAAAAAAATCCAATATTCATGGAATTGAAATATATAGATCTGTAATTCATGATTGAAGGGAAAAAATATTATCTTTATCATTTGAATGTTCATCTATATATATAACTTAATATTAAAGAGGTGAAAATGGAAGATGTATTTCTAAATAAGAATGTTAAGAATGTTTTATAGTTTAATCGTGATCATGATGTTATAATAATGTTGAGAAACCATGTATTAATCCTTCTATAATGTATATTAAGAAGGATTTGATAGATAATGTTCAATGTTTTTCATTCACTATTCATCATAGATATATAATTATGTATAGAGATTTTAATGATAACTTCTGAAGGGATGGTATTAAGAGGGATATCACATATCATGTATCTTGTATCTTGTGATGTCACCATTTCAATGCTAAAATTAAAAATTCTAAGGGGTTTTTTCATCCATTACCAATATTATAATATAAGTGGGAGAAAATATCTATTGATTTTTTTCATTCTACTACATAAAACCTCTAAAGGGAATAATGTTATATGGGTGGTAGGTGATCGATATAATTAGTAATCACATATCATATTTATAATATAATAATTCTATATGGATAATCTTACTTGGATATATATAAATAATGTGGCAAGGCTACCTAATATATCAAATTACATTGTATCTAATTGGGATATGTAGTTTAAATCAATGTTCTTGAGATGTTTTTAGAAATCCCTTGATTTTATTTGAGTTTCAGAACTACATATCATCCTAAATTGTATAGTTTGTCAAAAAGAACAATTCATACTATTGAAAAAATAATGATATCAGATTATATAGTTTTCAATTGTGGTTCGGATAAACACCTTCCTCTATTTGATTGTTATTACAAAAATCAATTTCATTCAAGAATTATGATTGATAATTAGGAGGCCCTGAATGGGATTAAATGTATAAATCAAACATTTTGAAATTATGATAGTGGGAAAAGGTTTATTGGGACCCGATATTGATGAATAATAGTAAGGTAGTGATAAATACATTAAACATAAAATCAAGGTAGCTCGAAGCCAAAAAAAATTATTTCGATAATCATATTCAATATCTAGAATATGAATTTCGTGATAAGTAGTTTCTATTAATTTATCTAAGCGATGGGGTTCTGAGATTTTCTAGTGGAGGGAATGTAAAACCTAAGTATATCAATCCCATTTAGATTATTTATCAAATATGGATGGTAGATATTCCATTAACCCTTAAACCGGACCGTTAACAAGTTCGGTTTTTGTTCCCAATATATCTACTATGTATTTACATACTATATCATTTTAATTTGTAAAACTCAGAGGTTATAAAACATGATCAAGGTATTTCTTATGAAAAAAACATGTGAAAAAAATTTCTTATACAAAAAAAAATTATGAAATAATAACATTCACACAGTAAAGGATTTTTTCTAAAATCATAAGTTTGATTAATCTACATGGGAACTTGAGGATATGATGGGGAAACCGTTGTATTATTATTTTTTATTAGAGTGACAAAAAGTGAATGAGAAAATCATTTTATGGGCTGTAAAATGTAGCATTGGTTGTTTTATGTAATTTTTGATGAATTAAATTAAGTTGATGGATTACATTACATGATACCCAAAGATATGTTTTTTTACATTATATAACATCATAATAATTCATTATATGTGAAACCAAGGTAATATTTATTTATGTTAAACACTTGAATAACTTGTGTAAAATGCATTATTGATCTTTAACAATAAAATTATATATTTAAAATATAATTATCTAGACCTGACAGTTCTAAAGTATTCACTATAAATATTAATCTCAAATGTAATAAATATATTTAGATAATTTTTTATATAATGGACCATATTTATAAAAAAAATACATAATTTCTAATAATGACTTTATATATTTTAAAAATAATATATGATCATAAAACTGATTTTTATATATTTTATGAAGAATAATATTTTTTAAAAAATATTAAAAAATATTAATTTCATAAAAATAATCTTAATTTAATAATTTTTAATTTCAGAAATAACATTTGTTGAATTTTTGGGATTTCTCATAAAATGTCTATATTATGATGAATAGTAAAAAATGGTATATTTTGATTTAAAATATAGTTTTCATTTAATTTTTATATATAGTTTAATTATATTATTATTTTGTTTAAATGTATAATTAGAAAACATAAAAATATAAAAATATAATTTAGTTCATTGGATCAATTTGTAAATTGCAATTAAAAATAAAAACATATTAATCTTTCGAACATTTTTACATTTAAAACTCATTGTTTTGTCTTGTATACGGTAAGAATTAATAATTTATTTATTAATAATATTAGAATTTAATTTAGAAAAATGGATTCCATATTTTGGATTCGAAAAAATGATAAGGAGAATTTTTTCAAACATAATTTATTCTAAAATGTTTAGGGAAAGAAGCTATGTTACTCACAATGATTATGTGAAAAATTGGTTTACTCAGGGAGTAAACTGTAATCATAAAGATAAATAGTATCTAGAATTATTTAAAAAACACAATTGTTGGATAAATTTATACCATATTCGATCCTATATCAAACACGGTTCGTTATTGGTGGAACATTTTGTAATGGTTACCTCCCAATAGTGATTACTTTTTAATATTTACAAGATTGACACTCCTCCTCCACAATATATGGGCAGACACCCCTCAGTTATTTACACCTAAAAACTATTATATAAATTCAACACCATCCCAAATATCTATATTTGTTCAATAACATTATCCTAAAGCATTAATTTGGGAATAAATCTATGAAACTATTTACACTGGTTCAAACCAAAAGGAGATACCAGAAGGATTGTTAATTTTCATCAACAAATGTTTTCTTTTAATTTCATCCTAAAACCTCATGAGTTGTTTTTATATCATTATTATATAAAGAATTTAGAATATTAAATATACTAAGATGATTTTATATAATTGTTATTATATATAACTTCACTCAAATCCATCAAATGTGATCCACAATCATCGTTCGTGTGTATGGCGGACTACAACCTCACAAACCAACAAAATTATTTCTTCCATTATCACTATTAAAGGTTGGAAATAATTATTGATTCATAATTTATATATGGAAATTAGGTTTTTTTGATTTATTTTTTTTATTTAATTTTCATATCAAACATATCTTCATGCTATCATTTTTTTGGAAATATGATAATGTCCTTCTTTGTATGGTGGACTACCACCTCAAGAAGTTATGTGATTGGTTCATGATTAACTAAAAATATTTTAAGTATGATTCAAAAAAATATATAAGATATATATTCCATTAAAATGATTCTGGGATGATAATATATCATATAATTATATTTCACTTAATCATACAAGAAAATGATAACAATATCCATTCATTCATACAGTCTACAGTTTCCATGAATGGTGTATCTCATTTATTATTTATATATTTTATATATTATTATACATAAATAAATATTATATATATATATGTAATTAATATATTTTTTATTTATATTTTCTGATATTATGGTCAATTTATGAAGACCATGAATATTAACTCAATGCAAGTATGAAAAATAAAATAGTTATTACTAGAAACTATAAATTAACACAGAATTTTCAGTAAAATTGTAATATAAATTCGTATATAAATCATAAATGTTAATATATATAATAATATGGCATTTTTATATAGTTATGTTAAACATTTATTTATTATAATGGATGTTTGAATGAATATGATGGGTGTTAATACTTCAGGTAAGTGATTTGTGTCTCACATATTGTTTTGTGAGACACTTGTGATATTCAAAAAAAACATTCTTCTATATAGTGTGTATAATTCACATGGATTTTTTATAATACTAGTAATTAATTATTTTTACATATCCATATAAGGATCCACAATTCATGGGTTTTATGTTTAAAATAATACTAATGCATTAACGGGGTTTTTTCGATATTTTCCTTTTTAGACGTAAGTTATATAATTCACCTATATTCCTTAATGAGGAGCATATACAGCCACATTGACATGTAATATAATGAATGATTTAATCTTAGAGAAATTTTATCTTTGTTTTTTATTTTATTCCATTAGGAGTTTAGTAGTCATTGTTAAATAAGTATTAAGAGTTTATTTCTTTAGTTTCATTATCTATTGGGATTGTTTATTATTACACTTCCATTAATGAAATATTATGATCCTTCTATAAAAAACCCTTTGAATTTTATTCTGCATTTTTTTCAATTATATATTCAATTAATGGTAGCATAATTCTACACTTTGTATCTTATTATAGCTAAGACATTTTTTCATGAAATTATGACATTATTTCTCTCTTAAGTCAAAAAACATTTTAATATAAAAACCACGGTCTCTAAAAATTATTTAAATTTTATTATAGGTTCACAAATTATTCAGTTAAAAAATTTACCACTTTTAAAAATATTTGTTAAAGAAATAATAAGATTATTCATATCATTTTATTATCAAGTTGCTTTTCTAAACTATTTATTTTGAAAAATGAAATGTTTTCTTAACACTATGACTTGTATAATATTAACTACCTTATTAAACATAACTTCATTGAATGTCACTTTTAATGTTTATCATGATATCTTTAAAAAATACGTTTTCACCAATAATATGGAAATTGTTTTATAGTGGTATTCAATGAAAATGGTTTTCATAATAGTTTTACATGTTAATAAAATTCAATGAATAAAAAACAAATTTCTAAATATGTTTTCTAAATGATCATAAAAAATTATTTTCTATAAAAGATACAATCCATTAATATTGTTTATGATTAATGAGTGATATGATCCAAGGATTCCATTCATGTTATTTCTTTTAATAAACTAGGTTTATTATTACATGTTGTTTATGAAAAATGTTTCACTGATATGAGTTTTATAATGATAAAATTATATCGAAACCTTATTATTTCTTGGGTTATACTGTTATGGAATTTCTATGAAAGTATTATCATTTAAATAGATTATGATAGAATGATATTTTTATTATTCCCATTTCATTTCGTGGGTTATGATGTGATAAGTTATTTTGATCATGTGGCATAGATAAATATGGTTTTCATTTTGTGAAAATTTGTACCTATATACCCCACTATATCACTGAAAATTTATTTATATCTCATGATATAAACATGACTGGAAAAAAAGGTGAACATGATTCTATAATACAAGGATGGAATGAGAAGTGAACTATGATCAATTATAAAGGGTTGGAAAATTATGTGAACTTGTTTCAGTAAAATAGGGATAAAATGGTGTGTGAACATTATTAAGTAAATGATTTTCTCTGAAATTATATTCATGGTAGTGATCCATAACTAATATGATCATGATTTTGTATTCCTATACTTATTCCAAGAACATTATTTATTATACTATCCTGGATCATTTTAAATGATTACATTATGACTCAGGGTTTACGAAAATCTAATCATTATTCCATGAATATTAATTATGAAATTTGTTATGAAGTTTATGATATTCTAATGTTATGGTAATATTCTCATACCCTTATTATCATGGATATACTTACATGTCTCCATAATTTATAGTTACTAGGATTATTATTTAACCATTTATAATGTTTCCTTTAGAAATTTTATGAATATATATACCATTTTTTATGTGTCTAAGAAGGGAGATTGTCAATGATTACCTAGTAGGATAATTTTTAGCTCACTTATGTAATGCATGTATGGAACAGTATGTTAATTGGGTTTAATAATGTATGGTCATAATAGGAAGTGTACTTAGATTAGTAATATATGGCTAAAATGGTCTGTGAACATATATTAGTAATATTTTTTGTTCTAAATGATAGTCTTGAATGTGATCCCTACCTAATATGAAAATGGTTTTCTATGATTATTTGTATGCAAAAAATTTCATGTATTATGCACTCATGGAACTTTTTCAATGATTCCATTATGCCTAGTGTCTTGTGAACAACCCATAATTATTCAATACACTCTTGATTATGATATTTTTTATGCAGGGTATCATACTAAATATTTTTGGTCATGTTACCATAACCTTAAAATCATGGTTAGTCTTACATATCTTCCTTTTTTACACTTACTGGGCTTCTAGGATCACCCTTTCATATGTTTCCTTTAATAATGTTACGAATATATATTTATATATATATATATATATATCATGTATAAAGTTTTCATGAGTTATTTAGTACAGGTTAAATGAGGGGGAGATATTGAAGATGGCTTATATACCATTTTTTATGTTACCAGGTTTCCAATAGAACAAAAATAATAAGTTTATTATGCATGTGTTTATTTAATATAATGAATATTTCACAAAATTATATGATCTCTCTATATGAGAGACCTAGGATTTATGGACACAATGTTGTTGTAAAATTAAAATTATTATAAATGAAATATAATATTAAAAACAAGAATTTAAATAAAATATAATGTATAAAACAATTACCTTTGAATTTAGATAGCTACATTAGATGTCCTCTTATTGACACTAGTGTTGGTATTTTAAAGATAAAATACAACTAAAAGATGACAAATAATTGTGTGAATAGGTTTTATAAGGATTTCAAAAGATATATTTCTCAATTATTTTTATTAATAAACGATAGATGGTTCCCTTTTATAACTAAGGAAAATGAAATACATCGAAATACATAATATATATATATATATATATATCATAATAAGGTCATGTGGCACAAAATTGGAGATAATTTATTTTTTTGGAATTGATAATAAAGGAAGTGCATCTGTTGATAAAATTTATTCATGATTATGTTTTATTTTTAGACATATCTTTTGCATTAACCACCTAATTAACAATGTTTAACATTAACCATATTAGGAAAATATTTTCTATTAGTGTCATAAATTTAATTCTAATCTACCATGTTCCATAAAAATTGACTATGTAATATATTTAATACCGTTTTCATTAATTATTCCCCTCTAGAATCTTAATTTGTGTTTTTCTCCATTTATTAAAATATTAGTTAACATAAAATAAAATTAACATGTTTTGAGGACTATTAATTTGAATTGTCTTCGTAGACTTTAATAATATAATAGAATTAGAAAATAGAAACAATTATGAGAAATTATTCATTATAATTAACCATGAAATTCTTTTCATATCCAAATTCTACTAAATAATAGTAGTTAAATTTTTCATAAAAAATTTATAGTTTTTGTATTAACAAAACAAGAACTATGTTAGTGTTAAGTGATAATTTATGATATTTATTCAATAACATAATAATAAAAAAATTAACATGATAAAAAATTAATTCATGTATTAAATAGTCATTTCTAATCCATGAAAACCTATTTTGATCACTAGGAGATATTATTTTATATATTCAAACCACGAGAATGATTTTTTTATTCTTTATATAATATAGTAATTTTATAATTTTCCAATAATAGTGGAAATAAATTTTAAAAGAATAAAATATATAATCCTAATTTTTACATGTACCAATAAGTAAAAATAATTACATGTTTCTCAGATATTTCATGAACTTATCCAAAATTATTAACATTTTTAAAGTCATTATCCATTGATGATGTGGAAAATATTTACAATTTTCATTATTCATGAATAGAAAAGATGATATACTAAATAAATATTAACCTTATAATTCTTAATGTGTAAACCTATTTTTTGATCATTTTATAGGCTTCTAAATAATCAGTCGTATTATATTAGGGTATAATTTAATAAAAATAGTTTTTAGAAAAATATGTTCTTATGATCATAAGATTTTTTCATAAAATCAAATTACAAAGATGATTTATATATGAATAATAATTTTATTTATAATTATACTACACTCATATTATATTAATATCAAAATAAAAAAATTGTTTTTTAAATTTAATTGTTTAATTGGTAAGAATGAATTTTTTATGGAAATCTATATATTTCACTATTCAAATAAACATTTATCATTTATAAAAAATCATAAATATTCAGAATAAGTGAATATATATATGGAATATTTAGGAATGATATAATATCCATCAAATAAGATTTCTAAAAAATATTAAAATTACGTTTAATTATCTACCACAAATTTTTTTAGAAACTATTGTTGGAGAAAAATTATTTTATAATTATAAAATTAAATTATAAAAATTTGAGTTCATATTTATTATACATTAATTATTAAATTTTTGTTAAGAAAATAATTTATAAATTTACATTCTATTATGTTTAATCTTATCTATACACACCAGTTTTAAAAATATGTTATAGTAATTCATAAAATGTTTTAATCTTGATGATTTATATCATGGATGAATTAAAAAAATTGGAAATATATTTGAAAATATTTTGGTTATACATTAAACCATGTTAAATTATATTTTTCCACAATTGTCAATTTAATTTAGTGAAATTGAAATATATTGGCTTAGTAAAAAAATATGATATAGAGTCTATCATGATAGAAAATATTGATGCCACTACTAGGAACATTGTATTTCATAATTCACTATTTCTATATATATAGTTATATATTATTATAATAATAATGAGTTTCCAAAAATATACCCTTAATATCTGAGTAATAAATTTCAAAATAGACTTGATATATTTTTTATCCAGTTACTTGATTTAAGAAAATAATATAGCAACAAATTTATAAAATATGAGATAAAAATCAATATTTAATTCTACAAAAATTTAATTTTTGATTCTTCTTCATGCAATATTCCATCCCTTATATTTCTAGTATTTCATATTATTAAAACAAATGATGAGTTATTATTTGGCAATGAGCATAAAAAATAAAAATTATTTAATCATAAGATATATATTTTAATTACAATTCAATCCTTTTATATGTATATATTGTTACTAAAACTAAAATAATCAATCTATGTTATCAAATATGAATAAATTATCCTAAATCTATAAAACAATTATCTTTTTTAACACAAAATATTCAATAATAATCATTCCATCTATTACTATCCTTAAAACTATTTTAAATTTTCAAGATCAAAATTGAAACCAAAAGATTAAAATGTGGTTAGAACATATTCTTCAATTAGAAATAGAAACATTATCTCTAAATAATTAAAATAACTCATAATTTCAAATAAAAATATTGCATATTCCCAAATAATAATATTTAAAAAAATATTATATTCCTTTCATATATATATTTAATCATCAAAAATTTAAAATAAAATCATATATGATTCCCAAAAATAATTTTTCCAAAAAATTCCAAATAAATTTATTTATATATAAATATTATTTATAAAAATTAAAATTATCATCTCCACATAAGGAGAATATTAATGCTTATCAATCCAAAAATAATATTTCATCCAAATATACTATCCAACCACTAAATAATATTTCTCGTTTCTTAATACCATTGGATGAATGTGCGATAATACTCAATGAAAAACTACTACATAATAATACTCAAATGATTCATTACTAGTATAATAATCATATAATTTGTAACAAAAATATATAGCATAATTCACAAATAAAGATTTATAAAAACATATATTAATTTAAATGGATTATTTTCAATGTATATTACCATTTTTGGACTATGAGTTATCATTTTTATTAGGGCTTTGACTAAGATATTTCCCATTATCCCCCCACAAAAAACAATAAACAACAAACTACACATTTGGATTTTCATTAATTTCTTCAAAAGAAAATATAAATTTTAATTAAAAATAATTTCCTCTATTATAATATTTTAAATAAATAAAAAATATTATAGATGTGATGATTCAATTTATGGGAATTTCAAGCCATAGATGTAAAATATATGACCACAAATAAATTTTTTATCTGAATCTCACTTTTAAGGAAAATGTTAATAACAAAAAAATATCACAATTCATTAAATAATCAGACCTCCTCATAAATTATAATTCCATACATTTTTAATCATATTATATTTGTTATAAAAATCACCAATGATATTGTTTTTAATAAAATATATAGCTGAATTGTTATTCCTAATTACAAGGTATTATATTCCACCGCCAGATTAATTTGGATGATCAATAGGAAAATCTTTCCATTGTATGTCAGATTCATAATTTACTTTTTTATTACTTGTTCATCTATAGAATAAAAACAAAATTCTTATTTTGGGAAATAAAAATAATAGATTATAATAATGTAAATATGAAAATCATTCATGATTTTTATAATATTGTTTTACCTAATTATAAACATATGAATGTTTAAAATTGTAATTAGACATACATAATAATAATTGGAACAAGTCACTATTAATTATTCATAATTAAAACATTAATTAACCATAATATATACTTTTAGAGGGTCTAACTAGGTCTACTGTCATATGACCAAATTAATTTCACAAATGATGAGTAAATAATAATTGAACATCCCATTTCAGAGATGTTACCCATTGGTCAATATGTCCACATCCACATCTATATCTCACTATATGTACATAGAATTATTTTCTATGTAGAAACTTAAAATATACATTAAAAATCATTATTTTATTATCATATACATTATCTTTTTTCAGGGGTGGTAAAAATGACCTTTTCATATTAAAATCTAAAAAAATAATTGTTTTTTAATTCCTACTAAGGTGAAAAAAACAATATATAAATAACTATTACATCATTATATATTAATATACTATTCATAAAACAATTTTACATTCCCTAGGATTATAATGGTATAGTAGCATTGGAGAATAATTTCATTACAATTTTTTTACATAACGATATGTCAATATATAAAAAATATATAATTTTACTATTACTTTTCAATATATATCATACATAAAACATTCCATCAAAACATAGGGATTTAAAATAAAATGTGTTTTGAGGTCATATTATCAAAATTGTTTAATATAGAAAGCATCAAACAATGACCACATATAATAAGTAGGGTATGAGAATATGATCCTAACATTAGAATATTATATAAAACCAATTTAATCCCATTAATCATGTTTTTGGTACATATATATTATAATAAAAGACAACAAAATAAAAAAAAGTGTTGAATCATTGATAAGAAATCAAGATTCATGACAATATATCATAAACGTAAGTATGTAGAACGAATATAATTTTACAACAAGGTTAACAGGCATAAATATTAACAATATAATACACCAGACCCTAGTATCCTCGAAAAGATATATTATTTTATTAATTGGAATAGATACAATGGTTTTAGTGCTAGAGGACTAATCGGTTTAGTTGTTTTCAAAAACTACATACATACATTATTCTCATTCTATATCGGGTATAAAAAATAATAAATTATATATAACAATTGAATATGAATGGAATCATGGAAATTTTATTAATCGTTTTCATCTTTATAACCTATGAAATGGAAAAATATCAACATTATATTGACATTATGGTTTAATTATAGTGGATGCTATCATGTTTCAATAATATTAATCAAAGATGAATTGACAATAACTGAACCCAAAATCCATTTAAATAATAATATGATAATGAAATACTTACAGAGATAATATTATAGCTAAAAATTTTTTATAACAAATAATGTTATCTTAATTAAGGAAACATTTAATTATATTATGTCAGGTATCATGTATATGATAATTCTACAATCATTACCATCCATATGATTGTTTAAACTATAGGTATCAATATGTTTAATTTAGAAAATTGTTTTGTCTCATGAGACATACTCATACATCATGTGGAAATATAATGTCGGCCCCTACAAATCTATAGAGGTAAAATATATTCATTATATATAAAATTATTTTTCTTTTTGATCACTAAATATTATGTAACAAAAAATCTCAATATTGAGTACAAGAAAAATATTTATCAAAATTTCCTTAGTCACTCAAAATAGCATTCTATGTAAACAACATATGTAATAATGGTATACGGTTTACGAAATAATCATAAAAATTAGACAAGAAATTTAATATATAATATCAATTAAAATACCATTTATAAATAATAAAAGAAAAAATTTTTTTATAATGTAAATAGTCATAAAAGAATGTATGATTGCACAATACTTGTTAAGACGATGTAATTTTCATGAAAAATATAAGTGGATAAAATATTTCAAAATGAAATATAAAATTTCATTATTTATTAATGAATCATTATATAAAATATCCTATAGGAAGAGTATACACAACAAAAAATTGAATTGGGGGATAATAAAAAATAAGTCTAGGTGGATCTTAAATTGTGATTAAATCTATTACCTCAAGATTTCCATTATTTGAATGTTCTATAGAATCTTTATTAATATCATTATGAATGTCATTATATTATAATTGTTGGTCGGAGTGGATACTCAAGAAGGGGGTGAATTGAGTTCCAATTAAAATTTCTGTTAAAAATATTTCTCTTAAAATACCCCAATTTAAAAACAAGATAAACTGTAGTAAATTTATATAGATTGTGAGTGTTAAATTAGTTTCTCAAAGATTGATTATGTCTCGGTTAATTTATTCAGAAGATTAAATTAACTTTTGAAACTAACTTACTGAATCAAAATAAATAAAAACACTATCTAATTTAACTATCAATATAACTTTAAAAAACAATTGTATTTCAAAGTAATTGGCAGAAGAATATGAAATATATATATATATAGTATACATTTAAACATAAACAAATATTCACAGAAGATGTAACCAAGAGGTTCAGTCTCAAGCTGAGACTTAGTCCTCTAAAATATGTTATATAAATTTGATCCACACCCTTGATCGGGGTAAACAACAGTTAAACAACTATCCAGGTACAATGACCTCTAACACAGTTCTACGTGGGAAAACAAACAACATCTCACTGGATGTCCAGGTCTTACATGACCTCTACTACTATCCACAGTGGGGAACAAGGGAGTTATAGAGTTTGAATGAGTATTTATAAATCCTCCATCATAGAACAGGAGACATTGTGTATATATAAAAAAAATATAGTATACACACTGCTAAAAATTTAAATAAAAGAACCACTAAAAGAGTAGATAAGAGTTTAGAATGCTCTAGTGTTGTGAATTTCAGCTCTATACACTTTTGATTTTTTAGAAATGCTTCTGAGTCCATATCTGGTTTGTGTTTGGAAAACAAAGTGTCATTTTCTTCCTTGATTTTAAGGTTTATCTTTATCTACTTGATTTATTAAAGTGTTCATTGTAGTTCTTCAATCAAGATGTTGCTTGTGTTCTCCTCTAGAAAGAATGGCTTCGTGTATGTCTAGTGATCTTCCAGTATGAGTGTATCTTTTTTCCTTTTGTGTGTATGCACCACATTTTATATGATTTCATCACTTTATTTTTAAATCCTTCCTGTTCATTCTTTATTCTTGATTTTCCTCACTTTGCTTGCTCTTTGTCCTTCCTTTTATTGCTATCAGCTTTGGTAAAAATAATTATTACTCTTTTCATGGGTACTAGGTATGGTTCCCTAACATGCCAACAACTATCATTAAATAACATTATTTTCATTATAAAATCAAATATAACTGTTCCATAATAAATAAATAATATTGAGAGTATAGAGTTTGACTGGTCAGTCTTTCATTAGTAGCCTTCAGTAGGTAACGGTTGGCTTTTTGTAACAGTGACCTTCTATCGGTAGTTGTTTGATCATGTATCGGTAGCTCTTTGAACATTAATCGGTATCTCTAGGTATCGGCAGCTCTTTGATCATGTATCGGTAGCTCCTAGTATCAGTAGACATGTTTATATCGGCAGACTTACTCTATCGGTAGTTCTGGTGTAACAGTAACTTGTATCAATAGACTTTTATTCTGTGCATATTGGTAGCTTCATTTGATTCCAGTGAAGTATATATATTGGGAGACTTATGCATACCGGTAGACTTGATCTATCGGTAGCTCTATTTCTGTCGGTAACTGCATGTAACAGTGGACTTGATCAATAAGAGACATATGATTACTGGTGTACTAATTCATATGGGTAGTTCTATGTATCAGTGAGCTTTTCCTATCGGTGACAATGTCTATCGGTAGACTAAGTCTATTGGTAGCTATAGCCATATCTGTGACTTTACACTTATGTTTTATGGAGAACACATCCAATTGAGTTAGAATAAACTCAAAACTTATATAAGCGTAGTTAAACATTGATTTACATATTTCAAGGTCTATTTTAATATTATTATCTTCTTAATAATAGAATATCATAGATTGAAAGAACTAATATATAGATAAACATTAATTGGGATTATCAAAGTATGTGAAAGTATAATTGGGATTATCAAAATAGGTGAGGTCAACAATCTCCCCATTTTTGATAATCACAACTTATGATATTATAGTCTCAAAATAATCAGTAATATATCAGAGGATATATAATTAAATTCAATTGTATCAGAGAAAACAATATAAGATGTGAAATATTCAATGTATCAGAGGTAGAATTAAATGCAATGGTATCAAAGGTACGAAGCATAATAGCATTCCCTTTGATAATATTTCTCCTCCATTCGCATAAATGTTATTTTTCCTAGATATAATTTTTCTCCCCTTAGAATATTTCTCCCCCTTTGGGATAATCAAAAAGTGGGAAACAACAAAGAGAAAAGGAACCAAATGAGAGAGAAAAGAAGGCCATTTGTATTTCATGTTGCAAAAGGTTACATGGCAATAAAGCAATATACAATGGATTCCTATCAAAAATTTATAGCCACTAATCAATCCACATACTCATCATGAGTTTTCCACTTGGGATCAGAAGTAGATTTTGGCGAGGTGCATGTAGGTGTAGGCATAGGAATTCTAGAAATGATCATAGGAGGCTGAGCCACTGAAACTATTCTTGGCCTATACTAGGTTGTTCGTTGAGTGATCATAGGAGTAAGGATTCGAATTGCTTGGGATGGAGTCATCTGAACAAGAGAAGCATTAGAGGCAGAGGCAGGAAAAGATGGAGGTATAATCACTGGTCTAACATCGATATGCAAGAAAGGAAAAAAAAGATTTCTGAAATCTATAATTATTCCTCCTCCTCTCTCTATATCAGATATGAAATCATCCATGTTATCCATGAATTTGTCCAAGGTTGTAGTCAATTCCCTTAGCTTGCTAACATTCTATCTAAAGGCTTGATTGATAGTAGGTAACTTCAAGATTTCTAACAGAAGTTTGAAGTGGTTTTTGAGTTGATGTTTGATATAAATTTGTTGTAAAAAGTATTCCACCATAACTTTAACTTCTTTTTGAGAGGCATAAGCATATCTCATATAGTCATGAACTATCATCATTATCTCTCTAGATGAATCTCTAGTCGAAATCACCACTTTGATCAGGTCGGATTAGTCCACAGAGCCACCTGTTGATGCTGAACCAAGATCCTCTTTCATTACAGCTCGAATATGATCCATGTCCACTGAAGGTTTGGAAGTAATTGTACCAATAGAAAAGGTTACTATTTCCATGAAATTTTTGGTCAACCCACAGTTAATATTTTTTACTTGGAAATCCTGGGTGCTAAAACGATCTTTCATAGAGGTTCTAAATCCATCAAAGACTGATACCATTTGGCTCACAACACTTTTGACATAAGCTAAATCCTTTTCAGCTTGTGATCTAGATCTCATAAAAGATTCTAAAGAGATAACAGATTTCTTAAGAACTTCGAAACATTCTTCTAGGATAGACAATGGATTCTGGTAAGCTGTAACTTCATCCACTATTTCTTCCACAATGGTAGATACATTATAGCTGAGAGAGAGTTAAAATGACTTTTCCAAATTGCTCATTTCTTCAACAAAGCAGTGCTTCAACTTGGTAATAGAGGCACTAAATGAATCATTCAGCTCATTCATTAATGATTCAAGATCATCTCTGGTGATCATATTTTCGGGCACAAAATTTGGTGCAACCAAAACAGTTGCTCTTTCAGATTCTATACTAGCTACTAGGTCATTTATAATCGATTGAATTGATGACAAAATTAAATCATCCATTTACCTTATTTCTTCCACAAAACTGATATTGAGATCATCCTTGAGCTTGTCCAGATCATGCATTCTGACAACATCTTCAAGTAACAATTAAGTCTGAACATCATAAATGATTTTTGGTCTATTTTGGGATACCTCATTGTCAGAATCTGGATAGTTTAATCCACAAAATACAAAACCTGTTTCTTCTGGAAAATACACAATTTCAACAGACCCTGAAACACTACCAAATCTGGATTGAATCTCCCCCTTAATTAGTGCATTCTCTTGTACAACAACATCATTCTCAACAGGTCTTTCTTCTACATAGGAATCATCTACTATGAACTCCATCTATGCAACAGATTCAAGAGAATGATGCTCCTCTAGATTAGGCAATAGTACATCCATCTTACACACTACTTCCATTATAGGCACATCTGAGCTTCCAATAAATGAACTCAATCTTAAGAAAACATAATCAGAGGATTCAGATTCATTCTCCCTTTCTACTTCATTCTTATGGACTAGCTGGTCTTCCTCAGCAGCAGGTGTCTTCTCTTCCTCTAAATATTCCTTTCCTGGAGATACAATTTCAGCAGTAGGACTTGGGGTCATTTCTGGATCCCTTTCATCTTCCATGGAAGTCTCTTATTCATCATTCTCATCACTATACTCAGGTTCTTCTTCATCAGGTTCTAGACCTGGATCTCTTATATCCTTAGGCCTTGAAGGATGATTCACAGGATTGAATTTATCATACACCTTCTTGTCATCATTAACCCATTATTTTATCCATGGGTTCCAATTTGTCTTCATATATTATCAAACTATGTTTTTGATACATAATTTATTCTTTACTACCACTGTCTCATCTTGAGACTCAGCTAATCCTTTCACTTTGATCATCACTGAGATCAATTTGTCAAAGAATATGGCATTTGTCTATGATTTTGTCTTGGTCATGTCCTCAATTTGAAACATTAGCAATCTGAACAGATTCACTTTCACACAATGTCTCAAGAGATGTATGAGATAGATATCTTGATATCTTAAATTCTCAAAGTCCCCTCTTCTTGGTATTAAGACATGCTGATAAAATTTGAACATCAATCTGTTCTCTCCAACCATTTTAACATCCACCACTTATCTTTGATTGCCACTACCCGTGTGCTCTTCTAGAGAAGATTCATAATAGAATATATCACTTTTAGGTGGTATTGATTTTGTGACATATCTAGAAACACCTTCATGTAGAACCTTCAGTCATTCCACCCACTCAAAAAATGAAAAAGATATCTCCATTCCATTCACCAATGAAATCAATCGATTATCATCTTCTGCTTTCTCAAAACTCACAAACTCATAAAATTGATTCACTAGATTTGGATAGTAGGGGCCATTGTTGTACGAAAATAAATCTACCCACTTTTTATCTTCCATCACCTCGAGCACTAACGACATTCTATCCAACAAACATTCGACACAGTGCTCCTTTTCAATAACAATAACTCTATTTTTCAAATGAGGGTTCACTGGTCACCTCCCAGACCTTTTTCAACTAATACTACCACTGACTTCTGGCTCGGACAACTGCTTCTTTGCATTCGGCTCATCAATGTCTTCTATGAGGATTGGGAGTCTGGTTTTTTCCTTCTCTGGTTCGAGGTAATTAGGGTTTTTGAAAAATTCGGGAGTTAAGGCTTGAGGGTAAAGGGTTTGAGACTCAGTGGATTGATAAGTAACTAGGACTTAGTTTTATCAATTAGGAATCATAAAATAAATAATTAGAATATCAAAAGTATAAATGATTCAGATTCTGGGAGTAGGCAGAAGTATAAAACAGAGTGTACTCATCAGTATGGTTTATCGGTGATAATTCTTATCAGTGATGTCCATCGATGAGGTTTTTCATCAGTGACGTAATAACATTATTGAGGTATTCACATCAGTGAGGTATTTACATCAGTGAGGTATTCACATCGGTGTAGTTTTTAACATTGGTGAGGTTTTTATAGACCAAGGTTAATCATTACTAACTCATATATAATGTAACTTAACTTATCCAATCATAAAAGTTTGGTGAAGATGTCAGCTAATTTATGTTCAGTACCTATAAATTAAATAATAATATCACCTTTTTGGTAATTATCTCTCAAAAATTGGTGCCTTACATAAATTTGTTTGGTCCTAGAGTGAGTTACAGGGTTCTTTGAAATATTAGTTGTGCTAGTGTAATCAATGTTAATAGAAACATGCTTAAAATCTTATCCATTGTCCAAAAGAGTATGTTTTATCCATAGAATTTGTGCACAGAAACAACCAGCAGCTATATACTCTGCTTCAGTAGTAGACAATGCTACAGAATTATGGTTTTTACTACACCAAGATACTAAGGATTTTCCCAATTAATGACATGTTCCAGATGTGATTTTTCTTTCCAACTTGCAGCCAGCAATGTCAGCATCTGAATAACTCATTAATTTGAAAGATTACCTTTTTGGATAAAACAAACATAAATTGACAGAATGTTTAAGATACTTAAAAATTATATTAACAGAAATTATGTGAGATTATTTTGGATTAGCTTGAAATCATGCACACATACACACACTAAATATAATTTCTGGTTTACTAGCAGTAAGGTAAAGTAATCTTCCAATCATACCTCTGTAATTTGTTTGATCCGCTAATTTCCCATTTTCATCTGCATCCAATTTAAATACAGTACTCATAGTAGTATCATTTTCCTTAATAATATCCAACCCAAAACGTTTTAAAATATCCTTTGTATATTTACATTGATTCAAAATAATACCTTTTTCATTTTGAAGAACATGAAATCCAAGAATGTATTTGAGTTCTCCTATTAAACTCATTTCAAATTAATTTTGCATACTCTTTGAAAAATCAGTACACAAATAATGTTTAGAAGATCCAAAAACAATATCATCAACATAGATTTTTACTATCAAAACATCTTTTGAAATTATTTTAATAAAAAGAGTTGGATCAGCAATCCCTTTAGTAAAACTTTTTGAAATAATAAAATTACTAAGTCAATCATACCATGCTATTGGAGCTTGTTTCAAACCATATAAATATTTAGATAGCTTGAAAACATGATTTGGAAAATGAGGATTAGTAAATCTAGGTGGTTTTTCAATAAAAACATCATATATTATAAAACAATTTAGAAAAGAAATTTTGACATCCATTTGATATAACTTGAAATTCAGATGAGCAGCATAGGAAAGTAGGATCCTAATGGCTTCTAATATTTCTATAGGTGCAAAGGTTTCCTCAAACTCTATTCCTTCCTCTTGACTATATCCTTGTGCAACTTACCTAGCTTTGTTTCTAACTATATTTCTAGATTCATCAGTGTTGTTTTAAAAAAACAATTTAGTGACTATTTTCAATGTGTCTTTAGGTCTCTCAACTAATTCACAGACTTTGTTTCTTTCAAATTTATTTAACTCTTCTTGCATAGCCATTACCCAAAATTCATCATTGATTGAATCATTGACATTTTTAGGTTCAAGCAGTGAAAGAAATTCTTGATGTTCAATCTAGTTTCTTAGAGAAGCTCTAGTCTGTGTCCCTATATCAAGATTACCAACAACAACATCTAAAGGATGATTCATTAGAATACTAGTTGATCTAGTAAATTTAGGACTAGAAATTTTAGGTTCATCTATAGGTTCGGGTTTAACAGAAGTATATTCTTGAATATGTCCAGAACTGGATGATTTCACATCAGGTTCTTTAGTTTGTCATTAATGTCCAAAACAGTCAAATCTTCTTCATGATTTTCATGAGAAGGCTTAGGTTCATCTGCATCAGTTTCATCAAACATGACGAGACCAGATTCTTCCACACATTTGGTTATTTTATTAAAGACTCTATAAGATTTTCTAGATAAAGAATAACCAAGAAATATTCCTTCACCACTTTTGGAAGCAAAATTGTCAAGATTATCCTTGGTATTGAGGATAAATACATTGTAGCCAAAGACTCTAAAGTAACTAAGTTTATGTTTTCTATTCTTCCACGGTTCATAAGGGGTCTTGTTAGTAATAGGTCCATTCAAGATTTTATTGATAATATTACAAGCTTTATTTACAGATTTTAAAAAAAAATAGGTAGGTCAAACTCATTAAGAATAGTTCTTGCAATTTCTTGTAGGGTTAGATTTCTACTTTCTACTACACCATTCTTTTTAGGTGTTTATGGGAAGAAAATTTATGACTATAGACACTATGTAAGAAATAATATTCAAACTCATGATTTTCAAACTCACTGCCATGATCACTTCTTAGGGTTTTAATCTTAAGACCACTAAGGTTCTCAATAGACTTGGAGTATTTAGAAAAGTAAGAACAAGCTTCATTTTTTGTGAGATATGAAGTATATCCAAGTATATCCAGAAAATTCATTTACTCGGACATAAACATAGTGCTTCCTATTTAAAATAGAAACTCTAGAAGGTCCAAAAAAGTCCATCTGAACAAACTCGAGAGGTTGAGAAGTTGAAACTTATTTCTTGGATTTGAAAGAAACATTATGTTCCATTCCCTTTTGATAGTGATTACAAACTTTTCTTGATGAGAATTCAAGCTTATGTAGGTCTCTAACAATGTTTTTCCTATTCTGTTTTCTAAGTGAATAAATGTTGCAGTTTCCTAATATTCTGCTCCACAACCAAGATTCTTTATGAAAATCATTTAATCATGTAACATTTTTCTTGGATATAGAATTCAAATCAATAGAATAAAATTTTTCTTTTCTTAGGGAAGAAAATACTAATGCATTTTTAGAATTAAAAACATTAGAAGAAAAATTTTCAAATGTAACATTGAAACCATCATCACATAACTGAGTAATATATAATAGATTATTTTTATGTCCATCATCAAATAAAGCTTTAGAAATTAAAAATGAATTAATGTTACCAATCTTGACTTGGCCGATGATCTTTCCTTTAGAGTTATCACGAAAGGTGACATGGACTCCATCAACCTTTATTAAGATTTTAACTAAAGAATAGTCTCCAAAAATGAGCCTTGAACATCCATTGTCCAAGTACCATATCTTCTTTGGGGAACTCTTCAAGCAAGTCTCCTACAAAACATGTTTAAACAGAAAATGATTTTGGTACCCAGATCTTCTTGGGTCCAGATACGTTAGCAGTCAAAGATTTAGGTACACAAACTTGTCTTTGGGTCTCATGTAATTAATATATTCAACATATTTTGACATATAAACATTTTTTGATCTATAAAAATGTGAATAACTAGTTGAAGAATATGAATTTCCAGAACAGGAAGTAGTAGAATTTTGTCCAGATTTAGGAATAAATCTATTTTTGGTAAACTATCTCTGTCCAGGATGATATCCCAAACCCGTAGTGTACTTTGGTGCCTCTTATTTACCTAGATTTTGAGTTAGTGTATATTTTACATTTGTGAACATTTATAATTCCTTCCTTATTTGGTCATTAGACAATTTTAGTTCAATATTTTCCTTATGTAATTGAGCATTATTTTCTATTTCAATCTCAATGGCTGATTTAATAGTGCTAGATAAAGCATGTTGTTTCTTTAAGGCTTTGTACATTACCATAAGTTCATTACAGGTCTCTTCTAGCATATTACAGTATTCAAACAATTCTTCACTAGACATATTTTGGGGTTGAGAATGAGAATCATCTACAGAATAGTATGAATTTAAAGCAGGAGTGTCCAACATTACCTCAAACATGTTTGTCATAAAACACACGTTAGCTCGATTCTTTTCAGAGTCAGAAACTTTAGATTCACTTGTGATGTGTTCTGAAGCACTCCAAGTTTCTTTCATTGCATTATTATACTTTTTTCTCTAGTAGTCATGTTTATTCTTGAACATTATCTTTGGAAAACCTTCTTTTACATGTCCTTTCCTTTTTCATTCATAGTAGATAACATCATCAATTTTATCATGTTTCATCCAGTCCTTCTACCAGTGACACTTGTTATCATATTTTCCTTTGTATTTTGATATTCTGAATAATTTATTCTTCCTATAGAACATTATAAATCATCTGGCTATCTGAACCATTGCAGCATCACTGCCAGAGTCTTAATTTTCACTTATTGAGCTTTCAGATTGTATGTGAACATTCTCATTGTCATTTCTCTTTGAGGCAATAAACTTAAATTCCCCTTGCTTCCTTTTGGGTTCATCATCCTCTTCTTTATTCACCTTGAGTTTTTCCTCATACAACATAAGCTTATCAATAATCTCCTTAACAGGTAGTTTGCTGATGTCACATGATTCTCTAAAGGAAATAGATGGGACTCTCCATCTTTCTGGAAGACAACTTAATATCCTCATAATTTGTTCGTTTGCTAGAACAACCTTACCAAGAATATCATGCTGTTGAAAAACTCATTGAACCTGAGAAACATGTCAGAAATAGGCTTATCAGACTTCATTTAAAAGATATCATATTTAATAGTATAGGTATTCAGCCTCATTTCTTTATCATTGGTTGTTCCCTCATGGGAAATATCCAAAGTGTCCAAAATTTCATAATAAGATTTACAGGAAGATATTCTATTAAACTCTTCATCTCCTAAAGCATAGTACATGGATTTCATAGCCTTATAGTTATTATTGTAAGCTGTTTTAGTAGGTTTATCCCTATTAGTTCTATCAGTTTCTGGAATTTTATATTGAGCTTCTATAGCAGTATAAATATCAAATCTCATAATCTCTAAGTGAATTTTCATCATAATTTTCCACTAAGCATAATTTGTACCATTAAAGAAATGTGGCATGTTGGTAGCAGCACAATATAACCTATTATACATAGATAGATTTTTAAAAGTAATTATAAAGAGATAAAATTTAGAATTAATAGAAATTTAATATTTTTAAGGATGCAACTAAAATCACAGTTGAAAAACAGATTGTTTTGAAATCCTATATTAATAAAAACAACCACTGATACCACATGCTGGTTGGAGTGGATACTCAATAGGGGGTGAATTGAGTTCCAATTAAAATTTCTGTTAAAAATATATCTCTTAAAATCCCCCTATTAAAAAACAAGTTAAACTGTAGTGAATTAATATAGATTGTGAGTGTTCAATTAGTTTCTCAATGATTTATTAAGTCTTAGTTAATTTAATGAGAAGATTAAATTAACTTTTAAAACAAACTTACTGATTTATAATAGATATAAATACTTTCTAATTTAACTATCAAAGTAACTTAAAAACCAAATTTTATTTCAATGTAACTAGTAGTGGAATATGAAAAATATATATTGTAATCTTTTAAACTGACAAAAAGTTGCACAACATATGTAACCAAGAAGTTCAGTCTCAAGCCGAGACTTATTCCTCTCAAAGAAGTTATATAAATTTGATCAACACCCTAGATCAGGGTCAAAAACAGTGAAACCACTGTCCAGGTAAAAAGACCTTTACCACATTTCTACATTGGAAAACAAACAATAGCTCACAGGCTATCCAGGTTTTACTTTACCTCTACCACTATCCACATTGAGGTATAAGGGAGTTATAGAGTTTGAATGAGGATTTACAAATCCTCCATCTTGGCATAGGAGACAGTGTAGATATATAAAATATACAGAGTTTACAAACATCTCAAAATGTAAATAAAAGAATCACAAAAAGAATAGATAAGAGTTTCGAATGCTCTAGTGTTGTGAAGTGGAGCTCTAAACACTTTTGATTTTTCAAAAATGCTTCTGATTCCTTCTCTAGTTTTTGTCTGGAAAACGAAGTGTTGTTTTCTTCCTTGATTTTCAGGTTTAGCTTTATCATCTTCAGTGCATGAAGAGTTCATTGTATTTATTCACTCAAGAGGCTGATTGTGTTCTTATATAGAATGAATGGCTTCGTGTATGTCCATTTCTCTTCAAGTATGAGTATAGTATTTTCCTTTTGTGTGTATTCACCAATTTTTCAATTCTGTTTATAGCATGCTTTTTATAGCCTTCTCGTGCATTCTTAGTTCTTGATTTTTCTCACTCTGTGTAGTCTTTATCCTTCCTTTTATTGATGTCAGCTCTGGTAAAAAGAATGATTAACTTTTTCTTCGGTACTAGGTATGATTCCATGACATGCCAATATCTAACATTAAATAACATTAATAGAAATAAAAAAATCAAATATAAATGTTTCATAATAAATAAATAATATTGGGAGTATAGAGTTTGATTGATCAGTATTTCATTAGTATCCTTTTTTAGGTAACAATTGGCTCTATGTAATAGTGACCTTTTATCGGTAACTGTTTGATCTTGTATCAGTAGCTCTGTTAACATCTATCGATAGCTCCTGGTATCGGTGGATCTTTGATCATGTATCGGTAGCTCCTGGTATCGGTAGACATGTTTATATCAGCAGACTTACTCTATTAATAGCTCTGGTGTAACAGTACCTTGTAGAAGTAGACTTTTAGTCTGTGCATATCTGTAGCTCCGTTTGATTCCACAGAAGTATATATATCGGTAGATTTATGAATACCGGTAGACTTGTTCTATCTGTAGCTCTGTTTCTGTCGGTAGCTGTCTCTATCGGTGTACTTGATCTATCAGAGACATTTTCTTACTGGTTGACTTATTCATATCGGTAGCTCTATGTATCAGTGACCTTTGCCTATCAGTGACTATATGTATCGGTAGACTATGTCTATCGGTTTCTATAGGCATATCAGTGACATAACACTTCTATTTTATGCAGAACACATCCGATTGAGTTAGAATTAATTCAAAACTCATATAAGCATATTTAAACAATGATTAACATATTTCAAGGACTATTTTAATATTATAATCATATTGATAATAGAATATCATAGATTGAAAGAATTAATATATAGATAAACTTTAATTGGGATTATCCAAGTATGTAAAAGTATAATTGGTATTATCAAAACAGGTGAGGTAAAAAATTATATATCCATAAATGTATTTATAAAAATATATAAAATCTTATTATAACATTATAAAACTTGTTTGATAATAATATTTCATTATTTTCATTGTTTTGTGTGATAATTTTCTTTATTACTCATTAATGTTTTGTTCTGAAGATTGTTGTTTTCTTTTATATTATATAGTTCCGTAATATAAAAAATAATAATCATGAAATAAATATCTTATTTATATATTAATTAATTTTAAATCCAATATTTATATATAGATATGAATAAAATATGTCTGTTACGATCATGCAGGTCTTATGTCACACATATGAATGAGAGAAATTTTCATTTTTCAGTGATCATTGTGGAAATAAAGAATATAATATTATATAACAAACTAATTTTTAAAATATCATTCATAGAAATTGTTTTATCTATATATATGTATATATATATCCCATGTGATGTTGTGATGAGAGGAGAGTCACATCACATCATGAAGGCAATGGTCCACACTGATATGAATGGCGCTATAATAATTTCTTTAGTTGAAAGGAAATATATAAAATGATATATATTATTACAAAATATTGATAAATATTTCATTAATATTATAATTTTTCACTTATATCTTATATATTAATAAAATATATCTTTATCTCATTTCATGTAAATCATTAGTTAACGCTAAATCATATTTCATCTTGAGTGAATATTCAGGGACACAATAGATAAGAATTAAATAAACACACACACAGATATATATATATATTAAGTGACAAAATAGTCATAAATAGGTCATAAATTTCATATATCATATTTATATACATCATTATTACCATCCATCAGAGGTGGAAATGGAAAAAATAATATCATCAGTTCGAGAGGCGGTATTTCTTCATACACGAAAACAATTATCCCATAACCCATTTTATAGAAGGGGAGATTTTATTTAGTCAATAAATTATATTTATAAAATAAAATTCAATATAATATAAAGATTTTATTATATCATCACGTATTAACAATAATTTAAGGATGTAGGGGAATAAATAAATTGAAAATGACTATCAGTGAACATCATCTATCCTCTAGAGTGGTATTTTTTTAAATACATAAAAATTATTCACTATTTGGTGGTAAATCAAATCTAATGAGGACTAAAAAATTGATAATTAATGGTTTTGTTTTATGGTATGGCTTATTAAAACCACCGTTATAGAAAAAACACAAGTTTTAATCATGTTTTCATTAATTTCAATGATTCCATACTTTTACCTCTTTGTTTTTCATAAGTGTTACAAGTTTTCTAACATATTCAATTTTTCCACTATGTCTATATTAAAGTAAAAAATATTAGATTATTTGAAACTAATTATAAATAATTTAATATCTAGTTTGATAAATATAAATCCAATGTAATTCAGAATTTAATTTAACACAAGTACACATAATGTGCAACAAAACACTGCCTTGTAATTTCCGATGCTAAGAGGATGTTTACGATTTAGAGTTCAAAATATTAATTATAAAAGATAAAATTATTAATTGAAATTGAATATTTTAAATTTATTGTTAATTACAAATCAATTTGAAGAAAATAATATTTTTAATAATATCAAATTACATAATAAAATATTATTTATCAGAAAATATTTTTAAAGTCAATTTATACATTATTTATTTAAATTTAATATAAAAATATCAAAACAACGATGGAATTGTAATATATATTCTTCATAATATATTAATATTAATTAATTATCTTAGAAAATAATCGAATATAATTATTCATTCAATGCAAATCAATTTTAATATTTTTATTATCATTTATTTTATTTCTTTGTAAACTAACTGATTACTATATTGTAATTTATAAAGCATTTTATGATATTATTTCATATCATAAAAATAAATGTAATTTATTATTAATTTATTAAAATAAAATTAATAACTAAAGTTAGTCTGTTTTTCCCTATCGCGAGTCATTGTAGTAATTTAAATGAAGAAATGACACTTTTTCCTTTTTCAATATATAACATATTATATGGGTTATTTTCATTGAAAAGTGTCCCAAAACTAAAAATATGTATAGATTAATGTTATTGGAGTCGGAAAATGACAAAAAATGTATTTGTTTTAATTAAACGGTTATTTTAACCATATTTTTCTTCATTTAATACCTAATTTAAATCATATATACTTTAGTTATGGTAACTATTTTTTATACTTTTAACTGTTAATTTGATATGAAAAAATTTATTTTACATTATTATAAATTATAAATTATTATGATTCAAAATGTGTAAATAATTCTTGCAAATTCAAAATTTGTAAGTGGAAAATTTTAATTTATCAATATTAAAGCGTATATGATGAGAAAAATGTTTTATAAATATAAAATGTTCAAAATATTAAACAAAATGTCTTAATTAAACATGAAATTTATTCTAATTCTCTAAATTTTATTTATAGATATAAAATTCAGGTAAATATTTTTTAATAAAAATTAAAAGTATAATTTAATAAAATAAATTATCTATATCAAAAGTATGTTTTCATTTAAAACCCACTATCATTAAATATTCATAAAAAATTGAACCTTCTCAGAAAAATAAAAAAAATCTACCCTAAATTTTTTTCATTTAATATCAAAATTGAATATTATTTTTTCTTATAAAATTTATAAAATTGTAAAAATTCAATTCTAAATAATGTACACAATGTGAAACTAAACCATGTTGGTCTAAACTCGATGTTTCTTGTTTTATATGATATCCATGAAATGATGTTTATTCTACAAGAAATGTATTATATTGTAACAGGTTCTAGCAATTTCACCACCCTATTTAAATAAATTACATTAAATTTAAAATTGATCTCATAAATCTTGGTTTTGGAATTTGAAAATACCCCTATTGATAAACCTACATCATAAAAAGAGTTAAAATCCCACTTAATGAAAGATAATGAGAAGTCCACAGGTCATATGGAAAAATCACATAATAAGGTTTCGATGTAAGAAAACATATGTGAGAAATAAAAACATATATATGGGAAAAAATACTAAATATCATGGTATAATAGAGAGTGAACTTTTCATTCATCACACAAATGTGGGTGATCAAAGGAAGAATAACGACCATAAGATCATAAACCAATTATGTTTTAAATGGGAAATTTATATCAAAATAAATGTTTTTAATGTAGGAACATTTTATTTTAAGAGTTTTCTTCTCAAGATTAGGAGTTATTAAACTCTATAAAAATTTTCAGAAATAAATACAAATTATATATTTTTATTTCATAAGAAAAAAAATTATCTTTTTGTTTGGCATTGACCAATTTTCAATTCAGCCTTTAGTCCAAGAAATAAATATCCAAAAAATTAATTTTTATTTCTTAAGGACTAAAAATACCTTTATGTAGATTATATGAATCGTAACATAGTAGCTTGTTATTCATCCTATCATTAATAAAAACTAAATGGTTATAAAAAATTATCTAACACCTAATTATGCTCATGTTTATCCATTTGATAAATTGTTATCCATATGAACCTTCCATAAAATAATATCCAAAAAATTAGAAAAAAGGTCAGTAAATTTTCAAAATGAATATACCATCAATACCTAAAAAAATTGATGTATCTCTTTACAATCACATTCCAATATTATGAATACCTTCATCATGTATTCTCTTGAAAAATGGAAGATGTATTAATAAACATAAAAACACACACAAAATATGTAATCTTTATTATTCCAAAAATAAAACACAAATTAATGGTTGTATTTCCTTAGATCTACTTTTTTTTATCTCCATCAGTGTTATCATTTACCAAATCTCCAAAAAATCATTATTTTTTATTGAGGTAGTTAGTAATATACAATTCACTTCATACACATCAATCATCTCATTATCCCAACATTATTTTCTCAGCATTATGAATATATTAAGAGTAATATTAGAAATAATCATTTGTTTGAAAAGAACATAATAATTCCACTAAATCATTTCTTTTCATATTTTAAACCATTCTCAAGAGGTTCTCCAATCATTAATGAATACATAATGAATTACAATTATTATAAATTTCATAATTATAATGGCCATAATATCATTGATAAAATAATCAAAGTAAATTATTGTTCGATAGAAATAAAATAACATTAATAATTCTTCTTAATAGATTTGGATAGAATAATATTTTCCATGGTTCAGTATACTTTAGTATGTATATTAATTTTGTATCACCCCATGATTTCATAGTACTTTATCTTTTCAAAGTAATTCAATAACTTGCACAACACGCTTCCTCGAGTTTGCGAGCACCACAACTTACCAAACTAGTCGTTCAAAAAGATTATATGAAAAGTTTGACCTGAATATTTTATTTTATATACTCTATAAAATTTTATAATCCATATTATATTTTTCTAAGACATAATATAAGTACAAATTCAATTTTTCAGATAAATGAAGTATTTTTCAAAAAATGAAATTTTACCACCTATTAATTGCGAACCATTTTAAATACAATATTTGAATCTTTTATATATAAAATTTGACAGAAAAAACTTCTTCATTATAATTAGGTCATAAAAATTTAGTTCCGATAATTTTTTGGTGTTTTCTGATAACTTTCATATTTAGGTGAATAGTGAAAAATACAAAATTTTAACTGAAAGAAAATTTTATAATACAAATAATTTATAGTTTTATATTAAACATTTTAATGGTTTTTAAGTATAATTATATTATATTTTTATCATTTAATACAATGTTCATCATAATAAGTAATTTCACCTTAAAATTTGATCTAAACAGATGTCAATCTTTTGATAGTTTTTAATTTTTAAAAACACTCCTTTTGGTATTGACAATGGTATTTATTTTTAATTAATAAATTCAAATTATATGTTTTGAATATTTTAAAAAAGATATTAATTTTTGAATTCATAATATCGAAATTTTCATAGGGTGAATTTTTGATATTTTTCTGAAAACATTCAATTTTTGACGAATAGTGAAAAAAACAACATTATTGTTTTAAACTGACTTTTTATTTATGTAATTAGTTATTTTATTTGAATATATTTTAGGTAAAAATATATACATAATACATATATATGTTCAATGTAATTAATTGGAGGCATTTTATTATAAGTTTACATATATAAAATATTATTTAACTTTTTTACTATCGTTTACCCATTTTCTATGAAAATTTGAGAATTTGCATAAAACTGAATTTAACCACATATGTGAGTTGAATTTCAAAAATCTGAGAGAGTTGGTTAACCACAGTAAATAAAAATCATTTCAATATGATGAAAATAATTTTTAGTGAATAGTTACTTTTGACTTTTATTTACCTCTATTAAATGTAAATAAGGTAATTGAGGGTAAAAATGATATTATAATTCAACTAACACATCTCCTAATTATATTGGATAAGTGTAATTCAATAAAAATCAACCTTAGGAATAAAATATGATCCTTTAGTTCCACATGGATTAGATTAGTACATTTATTAATTTTTAATATAAAGAAGGTTTTAAATTGTTAAATTCAAGTTTACAAAAGTTAAACAATTATAATATATGGTTATACATAATATAAATTCAAAAATAAATTTTTATTAAAATGATAAAAATATTTCATAATTAATAGTATTTTATTTATAATTTTCATCCATTAAATAATTAATTCTATTAATGGCAAAATAATTATGGAGTAAATACCTTATTAATAAAATATTAAATAATTGATATTATAAATACACAAATAAATGTAATTTGAGACATTAGATAAATTCCACTAATTTTATATGTTAATATGACATGTTAGGGTTGATTTAATAAATTTATTTCACAGTAATAATGTTTTTATGATTTTAACAAAAAACTAATACCAAATAGTTTAAAATTGGGATAAAATTATTTTTAAAACAAATACTATATTATTCATTGATATAATATTCCTAAAATATAAGGTTTGTCAATAGAGCTTAGATAATATTATATATGTAATTAATGAACCACTTTAGACTCTATTGGATGTTTATTGTATGTTTAATAACCATATAGTGTAAGAATACAAGAAGACACGTTAAAAGTTTAATTATTTAACTGAGAGTTAAGTCTAAAAGATATGATTAAAATGATAACCTAACCATTGCTAAAACCTATTGGTTGAGATTATTTCTACACATAACCACATAATGCTCGATATAAATTCATTTGGATCAATTATTAACATAATATTATTTTATAATAAAGAATACATTAATATTTTCCTAATATGACATTCGCCTCTCTTATAAAAGTGCACATTCCATTCAACCAAATTCTCACCTCTAAAGCCATTTTTCATGGCCAAAACCTTCCCAAATATCCTATAAAATATCGTCCCTTCATCCTAGAGGACTTCATCTTGTCATAAATCCATCCTATAGAGCCGTTTTGATCAAATCAAATGGAATAACCTGAAGAAGAGGTAAATATTTCATCACCTCATTCAAATTCCTTTTCTTCTTCCATTTCCTCTTTCTATGTTGGTTCCATTATAAAATAATAACTCTAGTATCTTCTATATTATTGGATGCTATTATTAAAATGTGACAACCATATTTATTATTCTATCCATTATATGAATGAGAAAGTCACCATATGTGTGTATGTACGGCTTACCGTCTCCATGTCATGGTGTAGTTTGTTATTCAATCACATCATTATTTGGATGGGTATACTAAATATTATAACAAATTTAAATAATAAATATATATATTTCTGATTCTATATATATGATATAACATCCAATTATATACTATTTCTCCATCAAAATAATGATATTGTTGGCCATGCATACGTATGACTTACAACCTCCATGATGCGATAAGATTCATTTCCATGTTCCCCATTCAACGATGATTGTAAAAATACATATTGTTAATAATTATGTAATATTTTAAATAATAATTATACTATAAATATATATATATATATATGAATATATACTTACATTTATCTCATTCACTTAATTCCATTTGATGCGATATGAAAACAGAAACAACATTTATGCGTACGTACGACCTACCGTCTCCAGAATGGTGTTTTCCATAACATATATCTATCTATTATAGATATTAATATTCTAATTATATATCATATATAAATAATGTTTTATATTCATGAGGTATTTAAATCATGATCCGAATGTTACGATCCTGAATAACATGTTAAAACATGTAAGATAATGAAAACGTTTATTAACTGAAATGTTAATTTAACATGTAAATAATTACTAAATTGTTTGAATAAAGTCATAAATAAAAAATGTATCGTATAATAAATATGAATATGGTTCTGGTATTTTTAATATCATACTATGGTCATTATACATGAGGTAAAATGTACCCTCAACCAAAAGAAATTTCAAGGTAAGGGTTATTTCCTCTATCACATTATTATCCAAGACTGTTTATGTGTAAGTATTTATTGAGACAAACATATCATCAATACCCATATTTCATAAAAATGTTTTTAAAATGAATAATTTATGGTTTAATTGGATGGTCTATTTTACTATATAATCATTTTGAATTTTTTAAGTAATTATCCTTCAAAACCGTTTTAATTATTGTCCATGTTTTCAAAATGATTTTAAGGATTTATTTATATGTAAATGAATGATTTGAAATGATAACACATTTAAAAAGTATCTATGTATTATGGGACACTATGATTCAAAATTCTCTTCTAAATGAATTCACTTATAAATTTGGAGACTTTTAAATGATTTAATAAAAAACGTGTATTTCTATCAATGCATTTTACTGATCAATTTCATCTATGTCAAAATACAATGATGGATATTAAACTTGTTTGAAGTTGATTAATTATGATACAAATCTTCCATATTGTATTTTAGGTTTTGTTATAAGTTTGACTATGGATGTGTTATTTTTTACACAGTTCATGGTTTATGGATAATGTATTGAAATTTCGTATGCTGGTTTTAATATGAATGTGTTTGTTATGTTTAAACATTTTCATATGAGGAAAGTATTGGACTTAGTAAGTGACGGGTTGATGCCTCTATAGCTTCTCGATGAATTGGTTGGTCACATGTGACAAAATAGTGTCTTCGCACAAGGCCCTGACAAAATATTAATTGTGGTCATGGAACAAGGACTTGACTATGTGGTTATGAAGTATGGAATTTTGCATTCCATCATTATAAAAGTGGATATTTATATTTCATGTGGTTATTCGACCAATAGAATATACATGTGATTAAGCAAATGGAATAATTTGAATTTATCATTTTCATATTTTGTTGAAGTTGACATTTAAATGGTTTTTGTTTAATCTTACACATTGCCTAAAATGTTTACGCTTATTTATTAAATGTTCTGGTATATTTTTATCCTTACTGAGAATCTGAGATCTCCGATTTCGATGTATTATTATTCCCAGGATATGAAGAAATATTTTATAGTTGACCTAAAAGGATAGGCTAAGGATATATGTTTGTTCAAAAGGTGACAAAATGTTATTGATGTTGTTATTTCATGATGTAATTTAAGACTAATAAATCTATCTAGTACATCCAAGGCTACTAAACTGATTGGACTTTTGGGACAAGATTTATTGTATCATGCCCATGTTATGTAATAATTCACCAACTCTGGGGAACTAGGGTCAGGGAATTACAGTTGGTATCACAGGAAGTTTAGTATAAAACATGGAAACTAGATTTAGATAAACTAATATTAGAGTACATTACCCTAATATAGACTTTGAGGATTAATATAGAAGAACCTCCTTGATTTTGGTAATATAGAGATTTTGTGAGTTTTCCAAACAATACATCCCTATCTGGATACGATCAGGTAGAGGTGGCTCTGGCATTGATGTACCTTGGGGTAAATCCCAAAATCACTACTTTATGTTAGACATGAACAGGATCTGGTGCATGACAACTGACCTTTCTTCACTATTGGTAATGACACTCTCAAGGTATATGTTTAGGATAATTCACATTTTTATAACATGATAATATGATGTAATTTGGAGTAAATACTTCCTCCAAGAAAAAACAATTATGATTATGGATGATATCCATAAACTGTTCAATTTAAATTAGGTATCTTACAAGTTTGGAATTATTCATTGAGATTCGTAAACTAACCTAGTGTATGCCATAGTTTTGAAATAGCACCCATGATAAGAAATGCGAACTCCAGCAATACGTATGATCCAAAGAGTAAGAAGGATCACATCATTCAAGGTATTATGCCAAAATTCAGATGGGAAATAGCCCCCCACGTGTTCTTAACATATGAAGAAATAATATCACGTTTTAATAAGATAAGTAAAATAATTCCTTGAGTCATATTGGTTTGAAGGGAATCTAGATAATAAAATGATGTTAGAGAGAAAGATGGATAAATGGAACAGGGGAACGACAGATTTTACCATATGTGAAATTTTGGGGAAAGAATCACCCTAGTAAATGATTGAAGGGAATGGTAGTTTGTTATAAGTGTGGAGAAAAAGGAAAACAAGTATGTGATTTCAAGGGTAAGTAAAATTATTCTAATGTTAAATACTTCATCTGCAAGGAGTTGGGACACTAACCGAATCAATGTCCCAATCATTAGAGTATAATGCAATTGATGCTATTGGATAATAATCAAGTTATGATTCTACCACAGATGAAGTGGAATGACTTGTGTTCTTATGTTGTTATTATAGAATTATTTCATTTCATTATTGTATCGATGAAGTATTGGTTATATAAATTACAGAAAAAAATAAGGAATATACTGTGATATTATTTTAATGTGTATTTGAGATTATATGCTTCTATGAAAAGTGACTACAGAACAAGTTAATTTTTTTTGGAAAATACATGGTTGGAGGAAAAATAAACATTAATATGGTTTTGATAATGAGGTAGTAATTTTGGAATAAGATATTGTTGATTTGGATATATTATAATGGATATCTTATACTACCTTGGAACTAATTAATGGATTGTTTATTTCATTATTGTTGGAGTATTAAAAATGTTATGATATAAGTAATATATAAAAAATTCTATATGGAATAAGGGAGCATGAATGCAATGAATAATTTTTTATGGTAATTCATGGTGATACCATGTTTTAAAAGAATACATTATTAATTTATTCACATGTTATTACATGGAAAAACAATATTTTCATTGTGTTTACCTTTATTAAAAATTTTGGACTGTATATTTGGAAAACTTTATTTTGGACAAGTTAAAGGTTTGAATGGATTAAGTATGAAATTTGATACTATTTTTACGATTAAAAGATTTATTAATATTATCTTTGTATTGTTATAAAATGGACAACCCGGTGGTCATGAGATATCTTGTCGTGTCCGACAAGTCCATGAGGCTTGAACTCGCAACTGAATGGAGACAAGGGTGCACCACCTACCACTAGCCTATGTGATGTTATAGATTGTGTAGTTTAGGGTTTTTAAATATTATGGAAAACTAATTATAAATTCATTATTTTTGGAACCATATATGATTACGATAAATAGAATATTTTTTATGACTATTATCTTTTGAAGTGAAAGATGAGTTTGTGGTTTGAATTATTTAATGGATGATACCCTACATGTCATGTATATATTTTTTTCCTCTTATTCTATAAATAATTTAATTCTTAAACTTTAGAGAAGGGATCTTAAAACCAAATTTTTTTTATCCTAATAACTTATGTTTTGTTGAACCGATGATATTTTAAATCATCATAAATTGATGGTGTGACACCCCGACACCAGTTACCCTGAGTCGGTGCATTATTATGTAACATTGGAATGATAAAAAAAGATCAAGTCTCAAAATACTGATTAGTTTAGTAGCCTTGGAATCACTAGATACATTCATAAATGTTATATTACATCATAAAGTGAAAAATAACAATACCATAGTCTTCATAGTCTACACTCATATCCCCTTCAGACTATCCCTGCAGGTTAGTCAAAATATATTTTTTCAGATCCAGGGAAAAATAAAACATAGAAAGGGCTGAGCTCAGATGCTCAGTAAGGATAACAATATAGCAGAATCTTTCATAAATAAACATAAATGTTTAAGGAAATGTATACCTAAAAAAAATCATTTTAAACTTGAACTTAAAAATAATATGGAAAACATAAAATGATATAATTCTATTTAATTATTCAGATGGATATTCTACTAGTCGAATAATCACATGTAATATCAATAACCACTTTCATAATGATGGAATGGATAATGCCAGACTATCATAACCACATAGTCAAGGCCTTGTGCCAAGACTAAAAATAAGATTATGTCAAGGCCTTGTGCCAAGACACTAGTTTGTCTCATGAGACCTACCGATGCATCAAGGAGCTATAGCAGGCTCCACCAATCACTTATTAAGTACAATTAATTCCTTATATGAAAGGGTTTAAACATATCATAAACCATTACATAATTGTATCACATAAAACATTCATAAAGGAAACATAATATTTCCAAATTTCAATCACAAGATATCAATACAACACATTGATATAATAAAAACATTATCAAAACCATTTTCAATACCAAAATAAAATAAATGTGAAACAAGGTATATATTTTTCATTTAAAAAATGTTATGGCTTGTAGAGGAAGTCGAAATTCAAATAATGGTCACTGCGGCAGAGAAGTCGTTGTCACCGCATACGTACGACAAAAAAAACATTCCCATTTTTTGTTTATTAAAACGCTTCATAGAAAAAATATTCCTTTCGAATAAACAAAAAATTCATAGGGGTTTATACACCATATAAATGAAAATCTTGTATTAAAACAAAATATACCTCAATGAAAGATGATTGAGACAAAGTCCCTTACATCATGTCCGAATTGACTCGATCGTTCATTAACATAGTAAATAATAAACTATTTTAAATTTATACTTTCTTAATAACCTTTTTCAATTTCATTATTCCTTTTATATCACTTATTACAATGTTATGAACATTGTGTACTTATTTATGTTAATAACGGTTGTTTTGTCGATCATTGGTACTTGAGTCAAAAATAAACATCTTATAATTACAAGTTGTTCATGTGGTAAAATATACATTATGTACAGAATTATATTCATGACTTATATATCATATATATCATATATATCTAGTATATACATGAATTTATAATATAAATAACATTTAGAGGTAAGAAATGAAATGCACCGTTCATGGAGACGGTAAGCCGTACGTACGCATGAACGCTACTTTCATTTCCATTTTGAATAAAATGGAATAATATCATAATGATTATAAGGTATATTATAATTCCAGTATAATATAATATATAATATCATTTACATTATCCTTTATACATCCAACATATAGCATTAACGATTCAAATCACTTTGAGGGGGCGGTAGTCTACATTTCCTAAAATGAAATTATCGCATTTACCCATATTTGTAATCATAAAGGTGTTCCATAAATGAAAAATATAGAAGCATATGGGAAAAATAAACATAATATATATCATATATTAATATAGTGACATCTTAATGGCCACCATGAGAGGAGTTAACAGAAGATTGACCAATCATCTTTTCATGAGGCAGTAATTCACCACCCACAGAAACATTATGTTCTTTAACCATTAGATGAAGGAGTGTGTAAGTGTAATTCAAATACATCTCATAAAAACATCCTATTATATGGAATATACTGGTTTTGTCACAAAATAATGGAATAAAAAGCGATTATGGGGTTAGAGAAGCAAAATAAAACAAAAGAACATAATAGAAGACATTACCTTAAAATCAGGTAACTCATTTTGATTTGATCCAAAGGCTTACTTGGGAAGCCTTCTGCCCAAAGTGAGGCTTCTAGGAGTAAGAGTGGGAATTTTAGAGAGTATTTTGGAAGATGTTTTCTGATCCAAATGGCTTTGATGGCATGAATAAGGTGGTAGAGTTGGAGGCCTTTTATAAGAGGAGAGGAGGGGCACTTTTGGAAAGTCGTGAAATGATACTTTATTATGAAATCAATTTCTGATTTTAAAGGTCCAAAAAGGATATATTTATATGATATGGTGATAAGGGTTCTAAATATACCCATACAATAGGTTTTATACTAGTGTATGTCTGATATTTTACCTTATCTTTTTATTTTATTTAAATTGTTCATTAATGAGGTAATCGCTACATCATCATGGTGTCATAAATAAATTTAATTATATTATGCCTAAAAATTTTAAAAAAACACCATTATGTAGGAATTCTTTTTATCTTTCCAATGAATATGTATAGTCGAAATTTTAACTTATATAACCCCATGTAATTATTGTTTTAGTAAAACAACACATGTTTGTGACAATTTTATTTTTACTTTAAATAAAATGTTATTAATGTCATTGTCTTATCCAAGTGGCTCCATGGGGTCCCCAAGTTGACCGATGGATTTTCTTGGTTGGCCATGACTCATAAAATAAGGGTAGGACAAGTGTAAAGGTAATTTCATTTTATTATAACATTATATTTACCTTAAATTACACTAATTAACTTTTATCGCGATAAATAAAACATAAAAGTTACTATTCACCAAAAATTATATTCATCCCATTAAACAATATTTTACTTACTAATTACAACCAGGTATGTAGGATTTTTGAAATTAAATTCATAGAAGTGGTAAAGTTTCATTTAAATGAAAAATTATTTTTTTAACTACCACTTAGTGGTTTCACTATTCATAAAAAATTGAAGTTTCTCAGAAAATTACAAAAAATTAAACATAGGATAATTTCAATATTCTGAATAAAAAAATGAAGTCCATTTGGAAATATAAAATTTATATAATTTCAAAAATTGGGTATTACTATTCATAACAGCTACGTTGATTGGTCTTAGTGTGTTAGAATCTCAGACTTGCGTACAATGCCAGCTATTGCATTATTGAAAGAGAAGCGTACCAAGGAAGCTTGGGGTGGTACATTCTCCCATCCTTCAATAAATTGTGTCCTTGAAATTTGAAGTTCATTCTCGAAAAAAAGGATGAAAGTAGAAAATACCTTTGTGGAAAACCCACATCAGAAATAAAGATAATAAAATTTAGTCTTAATAAGATAGAAAGGGAAATTAAAATGTCACCACCAAATTATGATCTCGATTAAGAGAACATTGGTAGAAATTAGAGACACATAATTAGAGGAAAACATAAATATTTCCCAGGAGAGATTGAGGTCATCAATAAAAAACAAGTGTGAAATTGAGGTCCACAAAGCCTTCAATCTAGGGTGATTTAAAATATCAGCAAATCAATAAAACAAAAGATATTAGGATAACACGTTTTTTTAACATCCATTCCCTAATTTTTAAGAATAAATTTCTTCATAAAATAAGATATATATATATATATATACTTGGCAAGTAGAAATTCATCCTTCAACTAATTTATACCACAAACTCATCTTTCACTCAAAAAGATAATAGAACTCAATAATATTATAGTTATCCTAATCGTATATGGTTCCAAATATTAACACATACCATGAACAATAATATTTTTTATTAACCAGGGACTTCCTGTAGGCTTGTGGTAGGTAATAAAGGCATGCCTAACTATAGTTGTGGGTTCGATTCCTGTAGCTTTTTCCGACGCGACAGGTTATCCCCTGACCTGCAGGTTGTCCTTTTCATAAAATTATAGTATTATAATATTCGAAAGTTAATCTTTATAAATGTTTTATCCTTAAACAATACTATCCAAATTTAAACTTAATCCATTCCAACCATTATGGTTATCCAAAATACCTCTCTCTAGACATTCTCTAAAAGGTCTCTAAATTCCCAAATCAATTGTAACATTATATTCCCCAAACAATGTAATGTTTCTCTTATTGTAACATACAAAAAATAATTTTACCTCTATCATATTAAAACCTTAATGAAAACAACAGGAACTGTAGTAAAATCCACATATATATCACATTATTTTTATAACAATAATATTGTTCTTGAGTCCAAGAACACAAATACAATAATTATTCCACTTCAACTGTAGTAATAGCATAAGATTGGCCTTGGTCCCTTGTTCTATTTTGAGGTAAGTTTCCATGACGCTTAGGACATTCATTTCCATAATTCCCCATTTCTCTATAATTGTAGCATTAAACAATGATAGCCTCTTTCTTTCCCTTGAAATCCTGAGCCTCGTGAATGTTTCCCCACATTTATAACAAACTCTCATTCCTTTTAGGCAAGTACCGGGGTGATTCTTCCCATTATTATCGCATATTGGAAAATCCTTCTTTCACTTTTTTCCTTTATCTATCTCTTGTTCCACCATCCTCTTCTTTTCTTGCTTCACTATGTTGTCATAAGACTTAGAGAATTCCTTTTCTATCTTGATAGTACACGAGACAATGTCTTTATATGATGAGAAGGATTGTGAGAACAATGCATGACGGAGAAATGGTTTTAGCCCATCAAATAAACAATCAATATTACTTCATAGGTTACATATATAATCTTCAGCATGTCTCACTATCCTTGTAAAGTTAGCATCATACCTTGCGACATTCTCATCCTCCTTTTGTCTCAGACTAAGAAATTGCATTTCCATATCTTCTCGATGGTCACTAGGATAGTATTTTTTTAATAAAATATCTTTGAATTCCCTCATTCCATATTTGATACCTCATCAACTTCCTTAGTGTTTTGAATCAATGACCACCATTGATCAGCATCTCCAGGGAGGCAGTAAACTGCCATGATAACATTTTACCTCTCACTACTCCCCAAGGCCTGAAATATTTTCTCTAGGGAATTTATCCATTGCTTAGATACTAATGGATTTGTACTCCCACTGAATGTTGGTGGTTGTTGCCTCATTAAGCGGTCTAATATTGATCCTCCACGCTGCGGATCAGGGTTCTCCATACAGGTAAAGTTATTATTCACAACCTGAGTGAGTTGTCCCAGTATGGTGATAAGCTGATCGACACCAGTTGTATCACCATCTCCATTATAATTTTCTTCAGTAGGAGGACAATCACTACATGCAGTGCGTGCAATGATATAGTTTCCATTCCTTCCACTAGGCACCATTTCTAACCAATTTCATAAACTAGATTAGTTTATGAATCGAAATACATAATTCCATACTTGTAAAACACTTAATATAAATTGAAATATTTATGGATATAATCCATAAAAAATATGTTTTCTTTGAGGAAGTATATACTCATAAACCCTTCATAATGGTTTGTAATTAAATCATGAATTATCCTAAGAATATCCCTCGGGTGTGTCGTAACCAAGAGTGCAGCAAGGCCCGTTGTCGTGCCTCAGTTCCCATTCTATTCTAGCTCAAAGTGGTGTTTTCAGGTTTTACCTCTAGGTACATCTGTTCCAGAGACACCTCTACCTGCTCGTAGCCAGACAGGGATGTATTTCATGGTAAACTAACAAAATCTCTATAATACCAAAATTTTAATAAGTTCTTCTATTCCAATCCTCAAAACCTATTTTAGGGATATATGCTTTAATCAGAGTTTATCTAAATCTAGCTTCCAAGGTTAGTAATAAAATTCCTCTGATACCAACTATAACGCCCCGACCCCAGTTACCCAGAGTCGGTTCATTATTACATTACATTGGCATGATCACAAAAGATCATGTCTCGAAATACCAATTAGTTTAGTAGCCTTGGAAACAGTAGATACGTTAATAAATGTTACATTACATCGTAAAGAGAAAAATCACAATAACATTATTTCCATAGTCCACACTCATATCCCCTTCTGAAAATCCCTACAGGTTAGTCATGAAATATTTCCTCACATCCTAGGAAAAATAAAACATATATTGGGGTGAGCTCAGATGCTCACTAAGGATAACAATATAGGGGAAATTTTCATAAATAAACATAAATGTTTAAGGTAGTGTATAACTAAAACAAAAGCCTTTTAAACTTGAACTTCAACATTATATGGAAAAAATATAATGAAATAATTCCATTTACTTATTCACATTGATTTTCTACTAGTCTAATTTTAATGGCCCGAACCTCGTCGGCACATTCTGTTGTCAAAAAGAGGGTCATGAAGTGTTCTGGAGGGTAAAATGGACTTTTCCCACAGTTTTTAGAATTTTGAAACTACACGCCGTGTAGTGTGAGTATACACCATGTACCCTGTCCTCAGGTATACCCTGGGCTGAAGGTAGTGTCCTTTCAATGTGAAATAAGTGGGTACACACTGTGTAACCCAAACTACATGTCATGTAGCCCCTCCCCGCGTATGTGTTACCCTCAAACTGTGTGTTGAATAGTCAACAGCCATGTGCCATGCTGGAGCCATGTTCCGACCGTGTGAAATAAATGAGTACACGCCATGTATCCAATAATACACGTTGTTTAGTCCCTCCCCGCGTATGTGTTACCATCAAACTGTGTGTTGACCAGTCAACGGTCGCGTGCCGCGTTGAAGGCTGTGTTGGAAGCCACTTGGTTATTGTGTGAAATAACCGAGAACACGCCGGGTACTATAAACTACACGCAGTTTACTTTTGTTCTCACCTATAAATGGAGGGGTACCATCCTCTTTTTCAACACACTCCTCTCCCCCCTATTCCTCTGAGCAGAGCTCTCCTAAGAGACTCAAAGGCTCTTTTTCTTCCATAAATTTGTCATCTAAGCTCCGATTTACGATCCGTCATTGGCCACGGGATCGTAACGACGAGGCGTAAATTCTTAGCTTGAATCTTTTTCCATTCCTTTGGCATTTCCTTTCCAACTTTCACCCAAGGAGGTTTTTCCGGAATTTGATAGAAGTGACAGATGTCGATAGACATCTTCTAAAGATGATCTGGGGGAGTGTTCTGATCAGAACATGTTGAGGTAGGGATCTAACCTTCGTCTACCTAAATTGTTCATCATGCAGGGTGGGTATCCTCTTGTTTTCATGATAAACGATTGAACCACTAAACAAAGCTAATAACTGGTTAAATAATGGTGATGGGGAAGTCATTATGTTTATCTTTGTATTCTATGATTTTATGTTGTGAATTGAATAGGGTTATGCCTACTCAAAATCAAGGTCGTTGGGGGACTTTTCTTGCACATTGAAATATTTCCCTATCATTATAGACCGTTTTTGTGAATGGAACATTGTTGAATGTGGAATTTGGTTAATCACGTAATGTTGGCTGATTTAAAATCCGGAACCCTTGTGTGATCACCCCAGTTGAACAAAATGGAATAATGAACATGTTGGTGTTGGATTGGATACATGGCATGTGATGGGGGTGTTTTTGTGGGTTATTGTGGATCGGGTGAGCAGTGGGGCTGTGGTTGGCTTGGTTTTGGGTTGGTTTGAATGCTATATTAGTGATGGGTAGTGAGGTTGTAGGGTTGGGATTTAATATTAAATAAAATGTGGAAGATTTAATGAATTTTGGGGCATGGTAATTGAATGGGAATAATAATCAATGGGTTTAGTTGGTCAAATAAAAAGGGACTTGTTGTGTTGCTTCTGTTTTCCTAACTTGATTTTTGGATGGCAGGGATATGTTTTTCGAATGATTGATATGGTTTGTTGAAGTTGATTGCCCTGTAGTTAAGGAACTAATAAACTGATTCTGTTGAAACATGAAAACCTAAATGGTGTTGGGGTCATTTGTGGTATGCATTCTTCGTAGTAGCAGTGCCAAGGAATGTGCATAGTTCTCTGATTAGAATCCATAGGTTGGGCTGAGTGTTTGGTATATATATATATATCAATATCTTTGTGTTCTATCTCACCCCACCCATGTTGAGAACTTAGTGTCGAACACTACCATTTCATGGGAGAGGGTGTTTTCCCCTTATTTACTAGCTCCTTCCTGCTCCTTCTTCCCTAGGCTGTGATTGATTGAGGTGACCTTACAACAAAGACTCTTTGGGTAGGTTTCGATTGGGGTGGTTTAGCCCAAAACTCTTTTGGTAGGTTTTACTATTTTCCCAAGAATCATCAGGATGAGGCCCAAGTGTGTGCGGGTGGGATACGTGGTTGTGAGGCTCATGTGTGTGCGGGCGGGATACATGGTTGTGAGGCACATGTGTTTGCGGGCATGATACATGGTTGTGAGGCCCAGGTTTGTGTGGTGGGATACGTGGTTGTGAGGCCCAGGTGTGTGCGGGCAGGATACCTGGTTGTGAGGCCCAGGTGTGTGCAGGCGGGATACGTGGTTGTGAGGCCCAGGTGTGTGCGGGTGGGATATGTGGTTGTGAGTCCCAGGTGTGTGCGGGTGGGATATGCGGTTCTCGAGGCCAGGGTGTGTGTGGGTGGGAATAGTGTGGTAGCGTCAGCACATTCTCCATTAGGAAGAGTAGCTATCTAATGGGAAATTGTGTGGGGTACACAGTACTCTTGTTCTTATATACTATACTCTATTGATTTGTGTTTTTGGTGATTGTGGCTGGTGATGTTGGGTGGATAGAATTCCTTGTGAAGTTTTGGTTTCTTATGTTGTTCTCATGAGACATTAGAATTTATACCCACTTATGCAAGAGAGCTTTAGGTTTCCCTACAGAGTATACTTGTATGCTCACCCTATGTTTACATTCAGGTTTCTAGGAGGACTACCAGGGCCGTGCGGGACACTACTAGTTGGGACAGTTGGTGTTGTTGCAGTTTCTTGCACTCTTGTTTCTTTTGGTATTGTACTTGTACTTTATTTTAGAACTATTTAAACATGAATGTGGGATTGGGTTGGGTTTATAACTATAAACTTTTTCTTTTCCTTTATGTTGACTTGTCCTATTTCCCGATCTTAAATAATATTTAGGGTAATGCCTCCCATATTTTTGAAAACTCACACCTTTGGTGATAGTCGTCGTCGTGGGGCCTACTAGAGGTGGTACTCGAGGGTCATTATCTCCCTTTCACCATTGGAAGCTCAGGAGGGGAATCTTTGGTGGGAGGGGGTCCTGACAGAATGGTATCAGACGTGATGGTTGAGAGATATGATGGAGTCTGTAGTTAGGAACAGTGATGATTGCATGGGATGGTAGGGAAACAGTTTTTTTTAATCATGGTGTGTGACATAGGCCAGGGAAGACCGGCTAGGACATGGGATTTTAGGGCCCCTGTGATCCGATCCATGGACTCTGAGCCTAAAAAAACGAGCAAGTGAGACTACATTGATTGTAGGGTAGAGACCCAAGGGAAGGTACATGAATCATCATGATTGTGTTTTACTTGATTTCAGTGTTTTGGGAAAGAATTTGAAATAAAATGAAAAAATGAAACCCTATGAAATTTCCTTACTACTTGGGATTAGGCGATCATTGTGTACCATACAGCTATGGCACCTGGACGCCGTCCCCGGGTGGCATATACAGCCGATGACCAATAGATTTAGGCGGCTAATTGGTTGAGGATTGACTGAGCGGAGGAAGATGACCCGTGGTAGAGGACTCTCAGTTCTTTCCAAAGACAGAACCTCAAGAAGTTAGAGGGTAGTACTACAGATATGGAGACGGAGGGGTGGATCGAGGAGATAGGGATCACTTTTACATTAATCCGTGTTCCGAGGGAGTACTAGGTTCCCCTAGTAGTCAGTCGACTGAGAGGGTCGGCACGATAGTGGTGGATGCTCTACCTCGGAGAGAGGATAGAGGCAGAGGTTCCATGGGCTGACATTGAGAAGGAATTCTGAGAGGAATTCCTTTCTTCCATGATCAAGGTGGAGAAGTGGAAGGAGTTACTCTCCCTTCAGTAGGGAAGTATGTTAGTACGAAAGTTGGGGATCATGTTCAAGGATCTCCTGCACTTTGCTCCGGATATCTTTCTAGATGACGAGTCTTGGGTGAGACGTTTGGAGGATGCACTTAATCCTTCACTCCAGTATGTTGTCACCCTCTTCACCCATCTAATGTACATGGAAGTACAGAAAAAGGCATAGGTTTTAGAGAGGATTCACTCGCAGGGAGGTGCACCATGTGAGGGGATCTAGCCAGGTTCGTCGAAGGGGAAGGAAGTTAGTAGTAGGTCTCCCGCGATGGTACCGTCTAGGTTCAGGCCAGTGGGGAGCAGGCCCCGGTATTTCCAGTTCAGATCTTCAAGTCCTCGTCCCTTTTTCACAATCCCACAACCGAAGTGTTTTTCATGTAGAGGTTTCGGGCACATTTAGAGTCGGTTCCCAACCAGTGCTCAGTACGGTGGAGGTGGTCGGGTTCAGCTCCCACCTTAGCAGCACTAGTTGTCGTCGAGGCCCTTCCAGCAACATCAGGACCATGCTCCTTTGAGGGAAAACATTGTGGGTGGAGGCCAACCTCAGGGTGCTCCTCAGGGACGTTGAACAGGGTGTGGTCGGGGAGGTGGATGACATTAGAGAGGCAGAGGAGCTGTGTGTGGACAGTTGCACACAGCAGAGTTAGAAGCTCCAGCAGGACCATAGGTGGTGTGAGGTACGATTTGTTTGTTCAGCACTCTCATTTCTACTTTGTTTGATTCCGGAGCATCACACTCTTTTGTTGAACCTAGTCTATATCATGCTTTGGGACTAGAGGTAGAAAGTCTTTATATACCCCTGGTGCTGAGTACAGCAGTTGGAGGCCAGAGTAATGTATGTTGTGTTTTTCGGGGATGTGGGATGATGTTGTAACCCCATCAATCTAGTGGGGATCTTCTTTTTCTACAGACGCACCTATACGATGTCATCATAGGCATCGACTGGTTGTTTTTTTAGTGTCGTTATCGACTGCTTCCGAAGAAGAGTTGTGCTCTCCGATGTGGATGGGCAGCGTGTATCTTTTGTTGGCGAAAGGAGAAATCAAGTGGGAAGACGGCATGTGAAGCCTCTCCTTTCCTTGATAGGTGGGTTATCAGTGGTTTCATCTGATGTAGAGATGATGGATATCTCAGAGGTTTTGGGGGAATTGCATGATGTTTTTCCCGAGGATGTTGTTACTCAACCCCCCCCCCCCCAATGTGACGTTGATTTCGGGATAGACATACAGCCTGGTGCTAATCCAATTTCGATGGCCCCTTATCGGATGGAAACTTCAGAGTTGTGGGAGTTGGGTATTTAGATTGACAATCTGATGGAGAAGGGTTTTGTTGAACCTAGCGTGATGCCATGGGGTGCTCTAGTTTTGTTCATGAAGAAGGAAGATGGTGGTCTCAGGTTATGAATAGAATACCGAAGGTTGAATCAGGTTACAGTCAAGAACCGTTCCCCCCTTCAAAGGATAGATGATCTATTCGACCAACTGAGGGGAGCAGGTTGGTTTTCTAAGATTGATCAACGATTTGGATATCATCAGCTGAGGGTGAAGGAAATGGACTTCTTGAAGATGGATTTCAGGTGCTGGTATGGGAACTTCGAGTTTTTAGTGATGCCGCTTGGAGTTACGAATGCACCAGCTGTGTTCATGGGACTTATGAACTTTGTCTTCCAAGAGTTTCTGTACCGGTTCATCGTTGTTTTTATCGATGATATCCTGATCTACTCAAGATTAGATGAGGAGCACTTTGAGCATCTCAGGGCAGTCTTATAACTCCTTCGACACCACCAGCTTTATGGGAAATTATCTAAGTGTAAGTTCTTGACACAATAAGTACACTTCCTTGGTCACGTAGTCTCTCATCATGAAGTGTTAGTGAACCTGTCGAAGGTGGAGGTAGTTGTTTCTGGTGAAGCACCCCAGAGCATGGTAGAAGTTTCTAGTTTCATAGGGTTATAAGGTTACTATCAGAGGATCATTTCTGAATTTTATCGATTTTCTTCTCTATTGACAGCTTTGACTAGGAAAAATCAGGTCTTCCTATGGATCGAGATGTTCCAGAAATCTTTCGACTACCTAAAGTAGAAGTTTCTCAGTGCTCCATTACTCAGGTTTCCTGAGGATGGGTTATTGTATGAGGTGTTTTGTGATGCTTATGGCCTTGGTATGGGGTGCGTGTTGATGCAGATGAAGGGAGTGTTCTGTTATGGGTCTAGGAAGTTACACCCTCATGAGCGTAACTATGCCACCCATCACCTAGTGCATGCAGAAGTAGTGTTTTCACTGAATTTGTGGCGACATTACCTCTCTGGGGAGTGCTTTGTGGTCTTCTCAGATCACAAGAGCCTGCGTTATATCTTCTCTCAGTGTGACCTGAACTTATGGTAGCAGATATGGGTTGAGTTCCTCCAAGACTATGACTTCGAGATCTCTTACACTGAAGGTTATGGAAATGTTGTGGCTGATGACCTGAGCAGGAAGTCGTATAAGGAAGTTCTTCGGGATTCCACTGATGCTTGGAAAGTGATGGGAGAGTTGGCCGCCTTGCACTTGGATTCAAGGGTAGAAGGTGTTAGAGGCTGTTTGTTTCAGATGATGGTGTTGTCCTCCTTGTTGTAGCAGGTGGAAGGGTCTCACTGGGGGGACTTCGAGGCAGAAGAAATGCGGGATCATGTCAATCAGGGGAATGCTCCAGAAGGATGATCAGAAGACTGCCGACATCAAATGCTTGTTAATGGAAGGTTGTTTTTTCCATAGGCGATGCATGAGGGAGTTCTCCGTGAGTTCCATATCTCAGCCATGGTGGTACATCGAGGAGTTTCAAAAATGTACTGAGGCCTGAGGGAACAGTTTTGGTGGCCCGGGGTGAAACGGGAACTAGCGGAGTTTGTGGCTAAATTCCTAGTGTTTCAGCAAATGAAGGCTGAACACCGTGTTCCCAGTGATTTGTTGCATCCTTTATATGTCCCCGAGAGGAAGTGGGATGACATCTCAATGGACTTCGTCACAGGAATACCCAGAGCTCAGGGTGGTTATGATGCTATCTGGGTAGTGGTGGATCGACTGACTAAATCAGCTCACTTAATAGCAATTAAGGAGTCGGGCCCAGTGAGTATCTTAGAACATAGGTACATAGACGAGGTGGTGCGTTTGCATGGAGTTCCGAGGACTATCATCTCAGATCAGGAGACTCGGTTTAACTCACGAGTCTGGAGGGGGTTACATCATGCTTTTGGCACACAACTACTCCTTAGCACTGCTTTCCACCCCCAGACCGATGAGAATTTTGAGCGTACTATCCAGACGTTGGAGGACATGATGCGAGCATGTGTTCTGGATTTCGGAGGGTCATGGGTACGACACTTGCCTTTAGTAGAGTTTTCCTACAACAACAGCTTCCACTCTACTATTTTCATGGCACCATTTGAGGCATTGTATGGAAGACCATGTTGTTCACCCATTAGTTGGGTAGAGGTTTGTGAGACAGAAGATCTTGGGCCAGAAGTAGTACCGATCACCACAATGAAATTCCAGCTTGTACGTGAGAGAATGAATGCGGCTCAGGACTGAAAAAAGTCTTATGCTGATCGTCGGAGGAGGCACTTGGAGTTAGAGGTGGGAGATCATGTGTTCTTGAAGGTTTCCCCTCAACGTGGGAAGCAGAGGTTTGGGAAAGGGATCAAGATATCACCTAGGTTCATCAGACCTTTTGAGGTGCTGAGGCGAGTCGGTGAGGTGGCAAATCAGCATGCCCTGCAACCTCAGTTGGAGAAGGTTCATGACGTCTTCCACGTCTCCCAGCTACGTCGATACTTACACGATGACTATCACGTTATCGACTGGGGAGAGTTAGATATGGGAGACGACACGACCTTCGAGGAACGACCAGTCATAATCGAGAATTGTAAAGATAAGGTTCTCCATGGACAAACCATTCCCATGGTTTGTGTGTTGTGGAGGCATGGTGGCCTCGTGGAGAGAACTAGGGAGAGAGAGGCTCAAATGCATTCTCAGTACCCGTAGTTGTTTTTACGTCTGTTTTCTTTGTTCTTCTGAGCTTTGTTTTGATGTTATACTTTGTACCTTTGATATATGTGTTGCTTGGCTTGTCGGTTATGAGACCTTTTGTTTCCTTGTTCTTTGGATGTGTGTAGCACGTCCGGATGTGTGGGAAAAAGGGGAAAACCAAATCCTTAATTGAGACGCATTAAAGAGGATGCGATTGAACCCATGAGGGAAAGTAATTGCTGCCTAAAGAGAATAATATCTCGACATAGGAGAAGGAAATTCTACAAACCACATTTTCCGGAAGTGTGTTGGTTGTGTGGTGTTGGGGGGTAGTGTATGTTGAAAATCCTAATGTATGAATGTTGGAAGACCAAATTCATAATCGAGACACGTTAATGAGGATGCGATTAAGCCCATGCGGGCGAGTCAGTGCCACCTAAAGAGGATAATATCTTGACATAGGAGAAGGAATTACTAACACATATGATTAGGGTTGTTGGATAGGTTCCTATTATAACAAGGGCCCTAAGAGTTATCTTGTTGGGTTCCTATGGGATGGATTTCGAATTCTCAGGGATGAGAATGTTTTAAGAGTTATCTGATGTAATGGCCATGACCTCTCCGGCCCATTCCATTGTCAAAAAGAGGGTCATGAAGTGTTCTGGAGGGTAAAATGGACTTTTCCCACACTTTTCATAATTTTGAAACTACACGTCGTGTTGTGTGAGTACACGTTGTGTACCCCCTTGCCAGGTAAACCCCATGTTTAAGGTCATGTCCTTGTTATGTGAAATAAGTGGGTACACTTCGTGTACCCCAAACTACACGCCTTGTAGTCCCTCCCCGCGTAAGTGATACCCTCAAACCGTGTGTTGACTTGTCAAGGGCCATGTGCCATGTTGGAGATGTGTTCTTGCTCTGTGAAATAAATGAGTACACTCCATGTATCCAATACTACACGCCGTGTAGTCCCTCCCTGCATATGCGTTACCTTCAAACCGTGTGTTTACCAGTCAATGGCTGCATGACGCGTTGAAGGCTGTGTTGGAAGATGCATGGTGACTGTAACACCCGAGACTTTTATGAGAAATATTTTGTTTTTATATTATATAAATAATCAAAGGAATCTTTCACTACACACAACAATAGCTTTGCTTTCTTTACACGCTATCGTGGCCTTCCTCGATAGATTGTGTCGTATGTGAAACCGAGTTTCACTAAACAACGATATGCTATTAAAATATTATTAAAAATAGCCTTTATGAATAGTATTAACTGAATTTTGAATTTTATAACATTTTAATTCAACTTATACATTTTCTAGAATAACGTATAAATGCAAAATCATTTTTTGGATAAAAGAAGTATTTTTCATAAAATACAGTTTTTCCACCTTTTGATGGAGCACCCACATTAAATCTAGTTTTAGACATGTTTATAAGTTCAAGATGAAAAAATAAAATTCTTCTTTTGAATAAGGGTATAAAAATTTACTTTTGATAAATTTTTGATATTTTTCTGATAACTTTCATATTTTGATGAATAGTAAAAATACGCTAATTTTTTTATTAAAAACAACTTTTTTCATTGAGATAATTTATATTGATAAATTATAATATTGAATGGTTTTAAATTATAAATAGAATATATTTTTACCATTTAATATAATGTATGTCATTAGAATTAATTTCACCTTGAATTCCTAGGTAAAAACATTTCAATCTTTGGCAATGTTTTAACTTCTAAAACTCGTTTTCTTAACAACAGGATTTATATTAAATTAATTACTGCAACTTATATATTTTTAATTTTGAAAAATGGATTCCATATTCAGAATCATCGAGTCCAAATTATGTTAATAGGCTACTTTTTATTTTTGGGCATTATGAATAGTAACTACAGTAAATTTTATTTACCATAGTTGAAGGTAAATCAGGTAATTAAGGGGAAATATAATATTATAAAATTACCTTAACACCTGCCAAAATCTTATTGGATGACTAAACGTCGACCCATATCACATAAGTGTTAGATTAGATTCATGTAATGGACTTTTTTCCCTGAAAATAATTTAATTATTATTAAAACCAAAGAATGTGACAACATGTCACTTTCTTAAATCTTATAAGTATAATAATTTTAATTTAGTGATACACTTCATGAAACTTAAAACATGAATAGTATACAGAAATATAATACAATTATCTACATCATAGGAATTTATTTAGTATTTTTAGGGATTATATAATTATCATTTATTATGACACAGTAGTGATGTTGAAATTATTTTATTAATTAAAATATCAAATAAATGGTTTTAATAATAATAAAATAAATATTATATGAACTATTTAAAGTTCTCCACTAATTTTATAGATACATATGTCGTTTTATGGATATATTAAAGCTTTTAGTTCGAACATATCTTCTGTATATATTTTATTTAAATTCAAATAAATGAATAGTGTCAAAATTGACACTATTGTTATTTTATAAAAATAACATATTATAAAATTGTTTAAAAATAAAAAAAAATATTTATAATTTATAAATTAAAATTTATATGGTCGACAATGTCATAAAGTGTCAAATTATGGAAAATTCACAACACATATGTAATTATTTTTAATAATATAAAATTTAGAATATTATTACCACAAATAAAATTAAATTGATAAATAAGGATAAATCAAGTTGATAATGTTTAAAATAAATTTCTAACATGTCTAAAATTTATTGTTTGATGATATTACAATGCTATCTCATCTTATCTTTGGATATGAGTTATTTTGGACGTTTTTATGTGGGGTTGGGATTTAATATAAACTAATATTTCTTATATTTCCAAAGGTGCCCCTCTCCTCCCTTATAAAAGGGCACCTCATCCCTCTCCTCCTCACACCAATTTGAGCCTGCAAGCTCGGCCAAACCCTTCCTCTTTCTCCTCTCCACTTCCCTAGAGACATCCTATAGGTCCTGGTCTTCTGCAAAAACCAATATTAGTGCCCTAAAAGGAGATCTCAAAGAAGCGCTTCAAAGAAGATGTAATGCTCGTTACCGATTCTTTCATCTTTATTACTTATTCCACTTCTTCTTCATTAGTTGTTTCATTATGAAGTAATAACATCAGTATAACTAATATACTGATATGTTATTATAAGTATGAAACAACCATATTTCACCATCTATCCATCCTACGGAAAAAAAAATCACTGTGTGTGCCTACGTATGGAATACCTTCTCCACGCCGTGGTGTAATCTATTTTCCCCCACCACCTTACATGGATGGGTATAATGGTGTAAATAATTACTATATATGATTATTTTAAGGTGATATTTATTCTGAAAAAGTATACATACACTCCAATACAATTCCACGATCATGGGAATGATATAATCGCTCGTGCGTACGTACGGAATACTGTCTCCAGAATGTGATGTGACTCGTTCTACAAGATATTCATTTAATAATGATTATATAAATGAATTGAATGAATGAATATGATATATATTACACTAATAAAATTATGGAAATGAGGTATCTATAACCTAAATAGAGGAATGAGAATTTATTCGATAATACACGCATAAGAACAAAAAGTAATAAACACCTGAATAACAAGTAGTAATGAAATATTACTAATAAGAAGCTATAAATATGACCATATATGATATCATAAAAATACTTATGATTTTTTAATAAGTCAATAACCTTATTTAAATCATTATACAGGAGGTTCGGACACTTACAAAGTAAATCGGACCAAAGGTAATGGAAATATCACAATCTCATTTTTATCCGAGATTGTTTATATTTTTGAATTTACTGGGGTGCATTTTATCATCCACATCCATGTTTCCTCAATATGTAATATTTAAATCATTCTAAAGTATTTTATATCCAATTTTACCCTTCGGTGAGTTTTTAGTAAAATATATGAGAGGAATCTTTTGTCGTTTTTCGTACGAGTTACTTTTTGACTTTTCCGACAAAAGTACGAGAAGAATGTTTTCTTTTAACTTATACGGCATGAATGTATTTTTAAAACATTATTTCCAAGAAGCTTACCTTAAAAGTTTTAATGTTTATTTTTAGTCAACTTCTTTTAGTTTACAATTGTATGACATGTTAAGAAAGAAAATGTTTTTTTGAAGTAGAAAGGATACTTTCATCAAGAATGGAGTTGAAGTGTTTTATCAAAATTATTTTCCATCTTTGATAATAAAGGGTTCTGTTTATATCCCTATTATTACATTTACTTTATTATGTTGTGATGGAATTAATTTTATGAATTCCTTTATCTTATATGAGTTGTTTTATGATGTCACGATGTTTAAGATTCCCATTTTTATTACATGGGTTATGTTGTGATGTATGGTTTATGATTTTATGTAACACATAAGAATGGTATCATTATGAGATGGGTGGGACTTATATCTCCCTCCAATGCATTGGGTAAAGATTTTATATCTCATGGGATAGACACGACTGGAACGGCAGGTTATATCGGTTCAGTGAAACAGGACTGAAACGAGGAGTGAACTCGGTTCAGAAATGGACTTTGTCCACTAAGATAGTCTTGGCAATGAGTCTTGACTAATAAGAAATGATTCTCAATGATTATGTGTGTATTCCACAAAGTTTCATGTTTTCAGTTATGATTATTGGGATTACATTTCACTACTATGATTTATCCCATGTTATGAAATTATTATCTCTTTTTCAGGTTAAGATTTCCAAAAGATATGTTCTTAGGTATAGGATCTGATTGATATTTCTTTTGATTACCCTTACTGAGCATTTGAGCTCACCATTTTGTATGTTTTATTTCCCCATGTCAGGAAGAATGTTATTAAGTAGGATATGCCAAAAAGGGACTCTAGATATTATGAAATAAATGGGAGGCAAAGTAGATGCATTATGAACCAGTTGTTTATGCTTTCTAGTTTCTAAAGACACTATACCTATACGGTCTTTCCATGGTTTTGTTATCTATTGTAATAAGTGTGCTTTAATTTTGAAGTAATTACAATGTATGTAAATTAGGGGCCATTATAGTGACCATGTGAAATGGTCGAGTACACGTCGTTTACCATAAACTACACACTGTGTACTTTTTTTTTATCGCCTATAAAAGGAAGGGTCCCCTCTTCCTTTTCAACTCACTCCTCTCCTCCCCATTCCACTGAGCATATCTCCCTCAAGAGACTCGAAGGCTCTTTTTCTTCCATAACTTCTTCATCCGAGCACCGATTTATGATCTGTCAGGAGCCAAAGGATCTTAATGATGAGGCAGAACTTCTGAGCATGGATCTGTTTCCTTTTCTTCGGCCTATCCTTTCCAAAATCCACTATAGGGGTTTTTCTGGGATTTGACAGATGTGACGGAGGCCGACAGACGTCTTCTAAAGCTGATCCAGGGGAGCGTTGTTATCAGAACCTATTGATGTAGGGATCCTACCTTCGTCTCCCTAAATTGGGCATCATGTGTGGTGGGTATCCCCTTGTTTTCATGAGAATATTTTGGTCTAATAAATAAATATAATAACTGGTTAAAGAAAGGGGATGGGGAATTTGTTATATTTATCTTTATATCATGTTATATTATTTTGTGAATTGAATAGGCTTCTAAATTCTGAAAATCATGGTCATTGGGGAATTTTCATGCACAATTAAATGTTTCCTTGTCTTTCTAGACTATTTTTGTGAATGGAACTTTGTTGAATGTGGAATTCGGTTAATTACGTAAAGTTGGCTGATTAAAAATTTGGAACCCTTGTGTGATCACACTAGATCAACAAAATGGAATAATGAACATGTGGGTGTTGGCATGGATACGTGGCATGTGATGGGGGTGTTTTTGTGGGTTGTTGTGAATAGGGTGAGCAGCGGGGCTGCAGTTGTCTTGGTTGTGGGTTGGTGTGAATTCCATGTTAGTGATGGGCAGCAGGGGTGTGATAAATGGTATCAAGGGGTGATAATGTACGGTGTGGTTTTGGATATGGTGTTTGGCAGTGGGGTTTCACGGTATGGATGTGAATAATAAATGAAATGTGGAAGATTTAATGAATGGTGGGGATTGGTAATGGAACTGGAATAATAATCAATGAGTTTGGTTGGTCAGATAAGAAGGGACTTATTGTGTTTCTTGTGTTTTCTTAACTTGATTTTTGGATGGTAAGGATATTTTTTACGAACGATTGATATGGTTGGTTGCAGTTGATTTCCCAGTTGTTAAGGAACTAATAATCTGATTCTGTTGAAACATGAAAACTTAAATGGGGTTGGGGTCGTTTGTGGTACGAATGCTTCGTAGTAGCAGTGCCAATGCCCGTGCTCAGTTCTCTGATTAGAAGCCATAGGTTTGGCTGAGAGTTTGGTGTATATATATATCTATATCTTTGTGTTTTATTGCACCCCACCCATGTTGAGAACTTAGTGCCGAACACTCCCATTTCATGGGAGAGGGTGTTTTTCTCTTAGTTACTAGCTCCTTCCTGCTCCTTCTTCCCTAGGCTGTGATGGCTTGGGGATAACTTACACCCAAGTCTCTTCCGGTATGTTTTGATTGGGGTGGTTTAGCCCAAGACACTTCGGGATGGTTTTACTATTTTCCCAAGAATCATCGGGATGAGTCCCAAGTGTGTGCGGGTGGGATACTTGGTTGTGAGGCCCATGTGTGTGCGGGAAGGATATGTGGTTGTGAGGCCAAGGTGTGTGTGGGCAGGATACGTGGTTGTGAGGCCCAGGTGTGTGTCGGCGGGATACGTGGTTGTGAGGCCCAGGTGCGTGCGGGCGGGATACGTGGTTGTGAGTCCCAGTTGTTTGTGGGAAGGATATGTGGTTGTGAGACCCAGGTGTGTGCGGGTGGGATATGTGGTTCATGAGGCCCAGGAGTGTGTGGGCAGGAAGAGTGTGGTAGCGTCAGGACGTTTTCCGTTAGTAAGAGATGTTAACTAATGGGAAGTGGTGTGGGGTGCCCAATACTCTTGTTCTTATATACTATAATCTATTGATTTGTGTTATTGGTGAGTGTGGATGGTGAGGTTGGGTGGATAGAATTCCTTGTTAGGATTTGGTTTATTATGTTGTTCTCAAAAGACATTAGGATGTCTCCACACTTGTGCATGAGAGCTTTAGGATTACATACTGAGTATACTTATATTCCCACCCTACGTTTACATTCAGGTTTCTAGGAGGACTACCAGGGTCGTGCGGGACCCTACTGGTCGGGACACTTGGTGTTGTTGCAGTTTGTGATACTCTTGTTTCTTTTGGTATTGTAATTTTTTAGCTTTCTTGTACTTGTACCTTGTTTCATAACTATTTAAACAAGAATTTGGGATTGGTTTTGGTTTATATATATACACTTTTTCTTTTCCTTTTTGTTGCCTTGTCCTATTTCCCGATCTTAAACAATAAAAAGGGTAATGCCGCCCATATTTGTGAAAACTCATACCCATGGTGCCAGTCGCCACCCCGGGGCCTACTAGAGGCTGGACTCGGGGGTCATTATCTCCCTTTCACTATTTCCAGCTCAGGAGGGGCATCTTTGGTGGGAGGGGGTCGTGACATGAATAATCACATGCAATATCAATAGCCACTTTCATTATAATGGAATACATAACGCAAGACTATCATAACCACATAGTAAATGGCCTTGTTCCAAGACTACAAATAAGATTTTGTCAAGGCCTTGTTCCAAGACACTAGTTTGTCTCATGAGAGCTACCGATGCATCAAGGAGCTGTAGCGGGCACCACCTGTCACTTATTAAGTCCAATGCATTCATTATATGAATGGGTGTAAATATATCATAAACCATAACATAATCGTATCACATAAAACATGCATAAAGGAAAAATAATATTTCCACATTTCAATAACATGATATCAATACAACACATTGATATAATAAAAACATTATCAAAACCATTTTCAATACCAAAATAAAAGAAAAGTTAAACATGGTATTTATTTTTCATTTAAAATAGTTATGGCTTGTAGAGGAACCTGAAACTCAAATAATGGTCATGGCGGCAGAGAAGTCATTATCGCCGCATACGTACGACAAAAAACATTCCCATTTCTCGTTTAGTAAAACCATTCATTTAAAAAAGATTCATTTTGAATAAATTTTAAAATCAAAGGGGACTATACACTGTATAAAAGAAAATCTTGTATTAAAACAAAATATTCCTAAATGAAAGAAGATTGATACGAAGTCCCTTACCTCATGTCCGACATGACTCGATAATTTCTTAAACCTCCTGAATAATAAACTAGAGTCAATTTCTACTTTCTTAAGAACATTTTGAGAGTTCAATATTTCTTTTATATCACTAATTACCATTTCATGAACATTATGTAGTTATTTATGTTAATAATGGTCATTTTGTCGATCTTTGGTACTTGAGTCAAAAATAAACTTCTTATAATTACAAGTTGTTCATGTGGTACAATTTCCATTATATACAGAATTATATTCATGATTCATATCTCATATATATCATATATATCCAGTATATACATGCATTTATAATATTACATAACATTTAGAGGTAAGAAATGAAATGCACCGTTCATGGAGACAGTAAGTTGTACGTACGAATGAATGATACTTTCATTTATATTTCGTATTTAATGTAATAAAATAATAATTATATAAAGGAATAATATAATTACAGTGTAATATAATATATAATATCATTTACTCCATCCTTTATACATCCCACATAAGGCATTAACGATTCGAATCACTTTGAGGGGGCGGTTGTCCGCACTTCCAAAAATGAAATTATCGCGTTTACCCATAATGGAAATCATAAAGGTATTCCATTAGTGAAAAATATAGAAGAATAAGGAAAACATAAACATAATATATATCAAATATAAATATATTTAAATATTAATTTCCACCGTGAGAGGTTTTAAAAGAAGATTGAACATTCATCGTTCCGTGAGGCAGTAATTCGCCACCCCGAGAACCAATATGTTTTTTAACGATTAGATTATGTTGTGTGTAACTATAAATCCAATCCTTCTAATAAAAACATCCTATTATTTTTAATATATTGGTGTTGTTACAAAATAAAGTAATAAAAGAGTATGGGGTTGGAGAATGAAAATAATACAAAAGAACATAAGAGAAGACATTACCATAAAATTGGTTAACTCTTTTTTATTTGAGCCAAAGGCTTCCTTGTGAAGACTTATGCCCAAAGTGAGGCTTCTAGGATTAAGAGAGGGAATTTGAGAGAGTATTTGGGAAATGGTTGGCCGATCCAAATGTCTTTTATAGAGTGAATAAGGTGGTAGAGGTGGGGGCCTTTTATAAGAGGAGAGGAGGGGCTCTTTTGGAAAGTCATGAAATGTTACTTTATTATGAAATGCTTTTCGGATTTTAAAGGTCCCAAAATGATATATTTCGAGGATAAGGTTATAAAGGTTCAAAATATACACATACAATAGGTTTTAGGAAATTGTAAGTCTTTGATTTTACCTTATATTTTCATTTTATTTAAATTGTTTATTAATGAGGTAATCACTACATCATCATGGTGTCATTAATAAATTTATTTATTTTATGCCTAAAAATTATAATAAAAATACGATGATGTAGGAAATCGTTTTATATTTCTAATGAATATTTATAGTCTAAAATTTAACTTATATGACCCCATGTAATAATTCTTTTTGTAAAAAAAACATGTTTGTGACAATTTTATTTTTTCTTTAAATAAAAAGTTATTAATGTCATTTTCATACCCAAGTGGCTCCCTGGGGTCCCCAAGTTGACCGATGGATAGTATTGGTCGAAAAGGACTCATACAATAGTGGTAGGATAAGTGTAAATATAATTTCATATTATTATAACATTATATTTCCCTTAAATTACACTAATTACCTTTAATCACGATTAATAAAACATAAAAGTTACTATTCACCAAAAATTATTTTCATCCCATTGAACAAAATTTTACTTACTAATGAAAACCATGTATGTCGGATTTTTGAAATTCAATTCACAGATTTGGTAAAGTTTCATTTAAACAAAAAATTAGTTTTTTAACTACCACTTAGTGGTATCACTATTCATAAAAAATTGAAGTTTTTCAGAAAAATACCAAAAATTTACCCTAATCTATATTTGATATTTATATTTAAAAAATGATGCCTATTTTTAAAAATTTTAAAAATATAATTTGATTTAATTAGTTTAATAATTAATTCCCGTTGTCACAACAAATTGCGTATTTTTATGAAACAATATATATCAAAAGATTGAGAATTGTTTATGTCCAATTTCAAAGTGAAATTAATTATAATGACAACCATTGGATAAAATGGTAAAAATATAATCTAATTATACTTTAAAACCACTCAATTGTTTATTTTATCACTATAAATTATTTTTTTTAAAAGTTTTTTATAATTATTTTTTCTATTAATAGAAAATTGGAATCAGAAAATTACAAAAAATTCAACTTAGGATAATTTCGATATTCCGAAAACAAAAATGAAGTCCATTTTGAAATATAAAATTTATATAATTTTATAAAGTGGGTATTACTATTCATAACGGATACTTTTATTAGTCATGGTGTGGTAGAATCTCGAACTTGCGTACAATGCAAGTTTTTGCATTATTGAATGAGAAGCGTACCATGGAAGCTTGGGGTGTTACAGATGTCTTTGGGGGCCTCAATTTTATACATGTTTGTGATTGATGACCTCAGTCAATCCCTAAAAATATTTACGTTTTTTCACTAATTATGGGTCACTAATTTCAACCAATTTTACTCTAATTGAGATCATAATTTGGTGGTGACTTTTCAATTACCTTTCCCTCTTATTAAGAGTAAATTTTATTAACCCAATTTCCGATGTGGGTTTTCCACAAAGGTATTTTCTAATTTAAACATTTATTTTCAAAGAACTATTTAAAATTCTAGGGACACAATTTATCTAAAGAGGGGGGAATGTAACAACACCATGTTTCATTTTAAGTTATCTCTTCAATGCAATTCAATAACATGCGCTACACCCAACACCAAGTTTGAGTGCACCACAACTTACCAAACTAGACGCTCAAAAAGCGGTTATGAATATTGTTAACTGAATTTTGAAATTAATCAAATCTTTAAAATTTTATAATCTATATTCTGTGTTTCGTAGCAATTATATATGAAAAAATTCATTTTTTCAGATAAAAGAAGTACTTTCCGAAAATTTCAATTTTACAGCCAGTAAATGGAGAACCCTTCTTAAATCCAATATTTGATTCTTTTATATATTCAATTTGAAAAAAATATACTTCTTCTTTAGAATATGGAGATAAAACATTAGTTTCGATAAATATTTGGTTTTATTATGATAACATTCATATTTGGGTGAATAGTGAAAAATACCGAATTTTTTTTGAAAACAACTTTTATTATCAAAATAATTAATATTGTTAAATTAATAATTTGAATTGTTTGGAAGTATAATTAGATTATATTTTTAAAATATAATACAATTTTTCTAATTATATGTAATTTCACATTTATATTTGATATAAACACATGTCAATCTTTTGATAGTTTTTTTAAACCCGCTTTTTGGTTTTGACAACGGGAATTAATTTTAAATTCCTAAATTAATCATATATGATTTTAATTTGGTAAATATATATTATCTATGAATTTATAAGATAAAAATTAGCTTAGGGCTAATTTTTGGTATTTTTCTGATAACTTTCAATTTTTGATGAATAGTTATAAAAAACTATGTTATTGTTTGAAATCGACTATTTATTTTAGTAATTAGTTATTTTATTATAATATATTTTAGTTCAAAATAGATACATAATAAATATATATGTTCAATTAAATTCATTGGAGTCATTTTATAATAATTTTATATATAGAAAATTGTATTGATCTTTTTACCGTCTTTTACCCACCTTCTAGGAGAATTTCAAAATTTGCATAAAACATAATTTTTCTGCTTCTCTGAGTTGAATTTCAAGAAATTGAGAGACACAGTTAACCTTAATAAGTAAAATTTTTTTTAATAAGATTAAAATAATGTTTTTTGTGAATAGTAACTTTTGACTTTTATTTACCATGGTTAAAATTAAATAGGGTAATTAAGGGTAAAAATGATATTATAACTACTCTAACATAAGTCCTATTTCGATTAGATAACTGTAATTCGACCAAAAGGATTTTTTTAATAACATATGATCCTCTAGGTCCACCTGGATTAGATAAGGACATATATTATTATTTAATTAGAAGAAGATTTAAAAATGATAAATTCATGTTTTCAGAACTCAAACCTTTTGAATGTATGGTTATAAATAAGATAAATTCGACTATAAATATTTATTATAAAGATAATAATATTTCCCACATAATGGTATTTTATTTATAATTTTTATACATTATATAAATAGATTTATTTATGACATAATGATGATGCAGTAATTACCTTATTAATAAAAGATTAAAATAATTGATATTATAAATACCGAAATAAATGAGATTTGATAAATTTGATGATTTGAACTAATTTTATATGTTAATATGAAATTTTAGTGTTGATTCAATCAATTATTTTTGAAATAATCATGCTGTTATTAATTTAACCCAAAAACAAATACAAAATAATGTCAAAATTGACATAAAATAGTTTTTACAACAGAAACTATATTATTAGTTGATATAATTTTCATAAATTCCATTTTTAAGTCAAATGGATTGAATAATATTATATATGTATTTAATGAACCACTTGATGTAATCTAGGACTTTTAGAGTATTCATATTAACCATATAGTATAAGAAAACAAGAAGACACTCTAAAAGATAAATTTTTTGAGTGAGAGTTAAATCTAAACGTTAAGGTTAAAATGTTAACCTAAACATGTCTAAAACCTATTGGTTTAGAGGATTTCAACCCATAACCACCTAAGTATAGAAATTAATTAATTGGTATCCATTATAAACTGGATATGATTGAATAATAAATTAATACTTTATTCTTTTCCAGATGTGACCCCCACCTCTCTTATAAATGGGCATTATCCCTTATCTCAAATTCACAGATCCAAAACCATTTGGATCTGCCAAACCCTACCAAAATATTGTCCAAACTGTCCTACCTTCATCCTATAGGCCTTCCTATGGTCATAAGGCCATCCAAAAGATCCCCTTTGATTAACACAAAAGGACGAACCCAAAGAAGAGGTAAATATTTCATCACTGCTTTCATGTTTTTGTTCTTCTTCCACATCCTCTTTCTTAGTTGTTTATATTCTAAAATAATAAATATAGTATTATCTATATATTGTGATGTGATTATTAAAATGGTACAACAAGAATCATTATTCTATCAATCATATGAATGAAAAAGTCACCATACGTGCGTAGGTATGGCTTACCGTCTCCACGTCGTGGTGTAGTTGGTCATTCAAACAATTTATTATTTGGATGGGTATAATTATGATTATAACTGATATATATAATAAATATAAAATTCTAATTATTCTTATTATAAATGATATAACATCCAATTATATAGTATTTCACCATCAAAAGAATGATATTGTCGCTCGTTCGTACGTATGGCTTACCGTCTCCACGACACGATGAGGTTCATTTCCACGTTCACCATTCACATATGATTATAAAATACATATTATTAATATTACTATGATATGTGAAATAATATTTCTACTAGATATATATATATATATATATATTTACATTTATCTCATTCACTTACTTCAATTCAACATGTTATGAAAACAGACACAATGTTTATGCATACGTACGACCTACCATCTCCTTAAACAGTGTTTTCTATTTCAAATATCTATCTTTTATAAAAATTTATATTCCAAATATATATTGTATATAAATCATGTTTTATATTATGGAATTATTAAAATCATGATCTAAATTATACGATCAATAATATCAAGTTAAAACACGTACGATAAAGAAAGCGATTATTTCAAGAAATGTTAACATACCATGTAAATAATTATTTAATTGGAAATATAAAGTCAAAATAAATAATGTATGATTTAATAAATATGAATATGGTTCGGGTATAATTTAATAATATACTATTTTCTTTATAAAAGAGGTTAAACGTACCCTTGAACAAATGAAAGTGCAAGGTAAGGGTTATTTCCTCAATCTAATTATTATCTGAGATTGTTTATGTGTAAGTATTTTCTGGGACATACTAATCATCAATACCCATATTTCATAAATATATGTTCAAATTTATTATTTCAAGGTTTTATGGGAGGGTCAATTTATCTATATCATCATTTTAAAGGTTTTAATGATTAATCTTTCGAAACCCTTTTAATTAATGGCCGTGTTTTCAAATTGATTTTAAGAATTCTTTTTATATGGACATGAATGTTTTGAAATGATAATTCTTTTCGAATGTTTGAAAGTGGAATGGGAAATTTGATTCAAAAATCTCTTCTAAATGACTTCCTTTATAAATTGTGAGACTTTTAAACGGTTTCATGAAAAGCTGTCAAAGCATTTTTCTGATCATTTTTATATATGTCAACATCCTGTGATGGATTTTAAACCTGTTTGAAGTTGATTAATTATTATACATATCTTCCATATTTTATTGAGGGTTTTGTGATATGATTTACCCTGGATGTGTTATTTCTACACCATTCATGTTTTATGGATAAATTATTGATATTTTTTATGCTAGTTTTAGTATGAATGATTATGTTATGTTTAAACCTTTTCATATGAGGAATGCATAGAACTTAGTAAGTGATGGGTGGAGCCCGGTATAGCTCCATGATGCATCGGTAGGTATCAAGAGAGAAACAATTGTCTTGGACCATGTCATTGAAAAAATCTTATTTTTAGTCTTGGAATAAGGCCTTGACTATGTGGTTATGAAGTCTAACATTATGCATTTCATCACTATTAAAGAGGCTATTGATATAACATGTGGTTATTCTACTAGTAGAATATCCATGTGATTATGTAAATAGAATTATTTAATTTTATATTTTCCATATTATGCTGAAGATTATGATTAAAATTCATATGTTTTATTAATATAAATTTCCTTAAATGTTTATTCTTATTTATAAATGTTTATGATATATTTTTATCCTTAATGAGCATATTATCTCACCCCTTTCTATGTTTCATTTTGTACAGGGTGCGAAGAAGTATTTTATGGTTGACCTGATAGGACAGGCTTAGGGTATAAGTGTGTTCAAATGGGGGAAATTTTGTTGATGTTTTTATTTCAGGATGTAATGTAAACTAATTAACGTGTCTAGTACATCCAAGGATACTAAACTGATCATTTGTTTGGGACATGATTGCTTTTATCATGCCAAAATTATGTAATAATTAACCAATTCTGGGTAACTGGGGCATGGCGTTACACATTTTACCTTTGAGAAATTTGTTTTGGTAGTGAACCTATTCATTAGATTTCAAGGACTAATCATTGGAGAAAATATAAATTCCATCAAATCATTTGAATGGTTTCCTTATTCTCAAAATATAAACAAAACTAATTTATATTTTATACATGTACCAATGTGTATCCTTCCACATGTATGACTTATAAAAAAATATATCATTCTCTTCTTTCCATTTTGGATATTTTCTCACACAATATTCTTTTCTCATATTTTTCTTAAATCCTCAATAATTTGATAATTCATGCCCCTAATTATTATCACATGATACTATTTCCTCATATCATAAGAATTATTGGGATAATAATTTATTTTATTTATTAGTTTAAGAATTTAATAGAATTGATCATTATTAATCATTAATACATGTTAATTGGTGACGTTCTCATTACTTTATATAGGATTAATTTTTAAATGATGGCACACACTAGATTACAATATATAATTAGGAAACATAATTTATAATCCAAATAATCATGATATTTCTATCATCGGTTGAATATTTTATGATCATCTACTCTAATAACCATAAACATTGTTTCTTTTAGGATATATTTATATTTAAAAAGTTCATTATTGGTTTTGAATAAAATTTGAATTAACCTATAAATATTTATCTTCAATGTTTATACATGTGTGAATTAAAGCCAATTTTCATATACAAAGAAATTTTCAAGTCAATATAGACACCCCATTTTTCAATTATTACCCATAGGTACCTCTATTCTAATACCATTTCTACTTTTATTATCAACACATAGATTTCATTCTATGAAAACCCACATGATCTCTACCATACCAAGTCATTATAATGTTTTTTATACATATATATAAATTCATTCATAGGGTTATCTTCTAATATATTTTTTTCCTGAATATATTTCCTTGAAATTATACTAAGCACTATATGATACTATCTATAAAGTCACCAACTGCAGTAGTCAGGATCTACTTTATAAATTATTAAAATATGATAGGTACAATGGAATGATCCCAAAATTACCAATAAAATTAGTAGTTTTTGACAACATATATATACAAGATACCCATTATAAATTGGGAAAAAAATAAAACATATTACAATACAACAGAAAATGATATAATTAATTGAAATAATGACGACATCTAATTATCAGTTATGATTAACTAATGTAGAATATATCATGAATAAATAATCATAATCATCATGGGATGGTAATTAACTAATAACACATGACATGTAACGACCAGTCCCCCGGTGCCCGTGTCATGACTACCCCAAACCATGCTTCCTTTTCCCTGGAGATGGTGACTAGCACCGAAAGGCATATTCCAAAAAAATATGAATGAAATGACTTTAAATATGTAAAAACACATGGTCTGCAAGCACAAAAAGAAGTAATTGCGAGGTAAACTGCTGTATAAAAAGGAGCGCTGCAAGTAAAGGGGCCCATAATACAAGCCCAACTATGAATGTCCAATTACAACATAAAGGAAATGAATAACCCAAATGACGATTAGAAGCTTCGGGATCATCCACCAAATATCCTACCTGAAGGGTAGGTACAAATCACGATATGTAGTCCTTGCGTCGCATCACAACAAATTGTCCACCTCCTAGCACCATCCAGTCTTGGCTCCCTTAGCCTCGATCAATGTCATACATCGTCTACACAAGACACAACATGGTGCAGGAAAACCCTGTGCAGGGGTGAGTATAATGATACTCAGTAGGGACCCCGATACCCTATACTTCTCCTGATGTTCCACAAAGGAAAAAACACAAATAAAGACATCAACTCTACTTATGTGTATTCCCAATCATATAACTATGTCGTCAAGATATACTCATCTCATACATGAGGGATGTATACTAAAATGGTAACATCAAGAAGTTAGATGTACCACACTGGTAACACAATGAAAATATAACCATAAATGAAAAATGAATTAGTTAAATAGAGCCTTATCTCAAACTCTATATACAACTTAGACAAATATGATTATGATGCTGACCCACATAGGATATCTATGAAATCTGATAGCCGACAACATATTCTCTAGGACAAGTAACATTCACAGTCACAATGTCGAACTCCTTGGTTACTAGATAAATCCTCTTCTATTGAGTATAGTGGGCTTGTCGCGTCACATAGAGGTGCTTTTCACTATCCTTGAACTGTTGAGGTACTCCTCCACATCATGTGCTATGTGTCTACCAGGTAACACAAATCTGGCCTCTCCAACCATGGTCTGAAAAGGTACTCTAACCCATCATGTACCACAGCCGATTTCCACTGTGGCCTACTGAGGTACTTCTCCTCATTGCGTACCATGGCCGTCGAGTCACTCAGAGTCGAAAAGTCAACAGTCGTCAGGTCCCAGCTAGTCATAGGGTTCCGTACGTAGTGCGCTTTGGAGAACTGCTCCCCAAACCATCAGTCATATTTCATCGATCAAAAAGTCTCACAATATGTTTCTCAAATATCAATAATGTCACAAGAGTTCCAATAAAACATATGGATCATTATTCAGATGCACAGTCTGTCCGTTATTGGATTTTCAGTGCTGAGGGCCTGGATGGATTTGGGTGTGATCCAACATGGTTGTACTCGATGTTTCTTCAAAACTCTCATGGAGTAATTCAAAAGGACTGTCTCTTTCCAATGATCTAGACGATGTATATGGTTCATCAAATGGACATCCAGTTTTAGAGTTAAGGCCCGTTTTGTGTAACTCATCGGTATTGGATCTGGGTCCGATCTTCTCGGTCAGACCGGCTAGACCCGGTTCGGCATGAGCGGACCAGAATCATCCTGGGTCAACCCGGACTGACTTGGGTCTGACCCGACCCAGGTCTATGCGGCCTTCTGGGACCCGTTTGACCCGGCTAGGCCTCGGGTCAAGCCACTAGGCCACGGGTTGTCCCGCTGAGCGGTGGTTTATTCTGATGGACTGACCCGGCGGTGCCACCAACTTGGTAGCACATGACACCAGAGATACAAGGACATATCGCGTCTCGGTAGGGCTGACGTTGTGTGGAGACGTGTTAGAGGGTCAACCAGTGTGGTTTGAACCATAGAGGTGCCACGTGGCGCAGCAAGTCCTCAGTGTCGCGGCTCTGCCACATGGCATGCTGCTGTCACCAACCCCATCCTCAGTCCACCAGTCAAAATGGCTGCCCCCTGATCCTTCGGTGGGTGTCACAGGCTGCAGCCTTTCTTCTATATTGGTGTTCCCCTCCATAGCCCTATCGTCTCCTTCGCGACCATTCAGTGCACCGGTCCCCTTCCTCTGGTTGTCGCTGCTGGCAAGCTGTGACCCTCATTGTTTATCAGTAGCGCGCGATGACGCATCGTGCCTCCTCTGTGCCTGACTGGTGTCAGCCACTCTGACGACCACCACAATGTTGTGCCACAACCACTTCTTGTGGCATGCGTCGACACACTATCCATCACGTACCAAGTCAGTTTCATCATGCTATCCAACACAATATTTCCAACAACCAACCTCCTGCAATGTGGAATTAATCACGGGTCAACTCGTCAGTCAGTTGACCCACGTTCTTTAGGTTATTCAAGAATGGGAAGATGAAAATCATACATAAGGAATTAAAGAATATAACCCCTTCCACGATAATGTGTTAGAGATCATCAGCGCATGAAGGTGGATCATTCTCTTCGTTCCCGCAATCCGTTCCCAACAACAATGCTCGTACATCATCCTCCGTTTCTTTTTTCGGTGTCACCCGTCAACTCCCTCATCGATATTCTCTTTCAAATAAGGGTTCGGCATCGCGAATATCCTTTAGCACATCATTTCTTGGCGAAGACGTTCTGATACCCCTCCCAAAGCTCTATATATATTGGATTTTGGGAGGGTAAGTAACAACATTGGAGTTTAATGTGGCTCATTAATTAAGAAGTTTCCTAATTCTCAATGACGTCATTACATAAGATTTATAGGTGATGCCTTTCATTGGCTTGACACATCGGTGTCCCCACTATTTGATTGTTCATTAGAGGATATGAAATAAAATAACAAAATTATTTCATTTCATTTCTTTTAAAATGTCAACAAACCTTAAATTTTCTCCAGACTTACTAAGGTCAATGTAAATCCTTCATTTTTTGAATCCTACCGATGCATATTCAACGATACCCTCGTATTTTTAATTCGAGCACTAGTTCAATGGATAGAAAATTCCACTCTTTTTTTTACTGAATGTACCATAAAATATTTCAGAATATTATTAATACTCACCCTTCACCCCTGACTGTCGAGGTTAGGCTTTGCCTAAGTGAAACACGCCACAACGAACCCAAAAATACTTTCAGATTTCCAATCTATGTTACCCTTTAGATGTTATGTATTTTAAAATATAATAATTGGAACTTAATTATTTTATTTACGGATAAAAAATAACCTTCACTGGCGGCATCTTCCATCCAATGTTAGAATCTTTTTAAAGTAATCATACCCTCATGAGTTTAGTGGTGGTATCAGATTTTTAATCATAGTAACCATTTGTGAGTTATAAGAATTTGAAAAATAAAATAACTTTTTTTTATAATATTATTTACGGTAATTAAATTTTTGGGTTTTCTCATAAGAGGGCTTCACCGACAAAACATAAGTCATTCTTAAGGTAAACCCTTTATTTTGAAAGCAATTGTGCCCTTAAATTTCTGATCTACGCAACTGTTCAAATGTTATTCAACTTTTTTAGGAAAACAACTTATGAGCGCTAATTAAAGCTTAACAAAACATCAATGGGTCTTTTGAGGGACTCTGTGCCTCGGAATTGTGCAACGTCAAATTTCACATTCTCAAAATAATTCTATATAATTAAAAATAAATTTATACAGAATTTACAGGAAAATAAATTCTCCCCACCATAGGGTATTATGTCCACGAAAACCAAAACATGGAGTAAAGAAATAAATTTGGGTACTGAGCACGAATCTGATCCCCCCACTCCCAAGTTCTCTCCTAGAGGTCCCAGTGCTGCCACCAAGCTCACACTAGAGGTATTGACCATCCATGAAGGACTCTGTAAATGTCACCTAATTATCAATGTTCAACTATCCCTAGTTGTTAATGTGTAATGGATCATGCACACATCTTGCCAGATGTAAAACAAGGAAACAATTATGCACCTGATGAATCTATGGGGAATGATATATATGGAACAACACCTTTCCCACTCTGCTAATAATCAAGAAAGTTTTGATGAACCTTAGAGATAACTTTCTACCTCAACCAATTATCCTCTAACATTATCATGGTGAGATCTATCGGAAGACATGATCTCCCTCCTCATGTCAACATTAGACTTCTTCCAGCTCTGTACAGTCTTCACTTGCTGAAAAGTGAGGCATCATGATACAAACTCTGCTCTGCTTTGTTTATCCCAGGCCACCAGTACTGATGCCGGAGGTTCTGGATCATCTTCTCTACTCTTGGATTTACCATTAATGGGGATGTATGGAATGCTCTCGAAACCTCATCCCAACGCATCACTTATACCATGGTGTGTCCTCTAAAGAGGATGTCATGCTACCCACCATTAGAAAATCTTTCAGGATATAGTCCTAAAGATATCTGAGCACGTCAAGCCTCACATTCAATGCCTCAAGTTGTTCCACCCAAATTCGCAGAAGAATTGGGGGAGTGACGGTCATAGACTAGAGGTAAGCTACTCCATATTTATACATGAAGGATATCCACAGGACGACTAGGTACTATAATTCCTCACATACCATTTGTAGATCAGACCTCCTTCTAAGTGCATCTGTTACCATGTCCCCCTTCTAAGAAGTATAGACTATCTCAAGGTAATAGTCCTAGATGAACACTAGCGATCATTGCTATCTCAGAACCAGAAATATTTGCTGACACTTCTCCATCCATAATAAAGGCTCCATTTTCATCATCAAATATGAAAAGGGTGCCACTTCCCTGGAGAAGTCATGTAAAAATCTTACGTAGTACCCATCCAAAGAAAAAGTCCCTCTCAATTCTGGGAGGTAATCCTTGAAACATCCTTTGAAATGATTTCCCAACACTCTACAACTCCCGTTGGGAACTGAAAACTCAAAAATCGTGCTCCCTATGAGGGTAATACTAGCATATTAAATAGCGATCAGTTTTACCCTCCTTTTCATGAGTTTATATGGTGCTGCCTTGGTTTCTGTTTTCACCGACCAAGGAAAAAACCATTCCAAAATTGTTGATAAACTACAACCCCTTTTTCCTAATAATATAAATCTGAGTATGAACTATGGATGTCAATTCTATACCCATATTAACGTCGTAAGGCATTGACGCTGCAACTAAGAGGTTCCATTCAAAACTCTCACCTCAAGGGTAAGATCACTTCATCGGTGTATGTGTGATTATTGATTCTCCTTCAAAAGGTAACTCCAGACGTGAGGGTCAAGTCAATGGTTTATCCAGAAACTCTAGGTCATGGAAAAGATTCGTGGAAGGAAGGAATGATTGGTATATATGTCTATTAATATAGCAACTAATAGTATACAAAGACCATACCTGGAACCATTCCTGGATCCCTTAGGTCACAGTCCATGAAAGCATGCAGCTACTCCCATGTCTTTTACTCTAGCTCCCAGAACCTGGTGGGGACCTCATTGGGGTGGTGATCGTAACATGTCAAAATTTACACCACCTCCTGCTACTCTCCTAGCTCCGCTTCCACATCTACAGCCATGCATATTTATCTTTCCTTGACACTTCCTCTTCTAGATATATTTTTACATTCCCATGTCCCTAAGACCAGCACTAGTTTCCTGCTTTTCCATTATTTACATTTACTGGCTGTATTCTCTCATCCAAAGATCATTGAACCACAAAGGTTCTATCTAGCACCCTAACATAAGTAGGAATTCATAGAGGAATAGTTCTAGCTTAGATTTCACTAAACACACCTCTCTCGGAGGTCTGAGCCGTGAAGCATTGACTAAATTGTACTCATCGAGTACCTGGGATGTTCGGCATGGCATGATGAATAATCATCTACTAACATGTCATCCTGCCGAAGCTGTAATAGCTCTATGGAAATATCATCCCTTTCCTCTTATGTAAATATACCCCCTTATATGATGAATGTTTTCATTATTTTCCATAGAAAATTAACCTCTTTGCATGATCTGGGTAACCTGAACCCTATCATCATACTGTTGAGCCACATAGAAGGATCTCTACCAAGACCACCATCTAATCGAATAGTTCCCATGATTTATGGAGACTCTGCTACCTCATCATGCCAGTCCTTATCCACCTCTAAGTCGGGATCGCCTCAGAGCCTGAGGGGCATTTTATGGTAAAACACATTTAAGGCACTAATCTTACATGTGTCCTATATCTGTACCATCGGTAGTAACTGTTGACAAATGGGTAGTGATATAGATGGCACACAACCCAAGTTACCATCTCGGGGAAGTGTCCACACACCAAAACCTCATCATAATTTTGACATCCTCATGGTCAATAATTGAAAAAAACTAACATTTAAGATCGCCATCTTCTCTACTAGTGTCTCTAATAGATAGAAAATTCTAGCCATAGCCTCCAGCCAGTCCTCAGCTGCCTGAGAATCTATCTCGCCTCACAATCGAGGAGGCCCCAACTGCTGGAACATGTAAAACGTGCTCAGAAGGTGTGAACCATCTATTGGTTGGTCTAGTGGAAGTGATTTCCCAAAGGGTATTGGTGTTGTTGGTACACCACCTGAAGGCGCTAATGTTGTAAGAGGGCCATGCACTGAGGCCTCATCACTTGGTGGGTTATCATCACATACTCTCTAGGGAATCCTATTTGGCTGTCTATATGGAGAAATACTGATATGGAAAAAGTGTTCCGCAATCATTAAGCTAAACCTGGTGAGTTTACTCCAAATAAATCACAAGTTAAACTTTTCAAAAACACATGCAATCAGTGTTTTCACTCGTTGAGTCAGAAATTAAAATTTAGGGTCATTGTCTATTGATACGTTAGATGCCACACCAACACTAGATTCTCCAAACTGAAAAACATACTCATTAGACTTAACACTATTTCTACACTGAAAATTTCAGAGTCATAGTTCTCATGTAGAACCAAACTACTTTGATATCACTTTGTTAGGACTCGTCCCCCAGGGCCCATTCCTCGACTACCCAGGGACCACCATCCACCGGACAGGGCTGGCGACAAGCACTGAAAGGTGTATTTCTTAAATTGGAGGCATTTCCTTTAAACCTGTAAAAATTCATGGTCCAAAAACACAACAAGATGCAACTGTGAGGTAAAATGCTGTATAAAAAGGAGTGCTAAATGTAAAGGGGTGCGAAATAAAAGCCATACTGTAAAAGTACAAGTACAACTGAAAGGAACAAAACATCTGAAAAGTTGAAAAGCAGCTCTTGGGTCATCCAACAATGATCATATCTGAAGGGTTGGTACAACTCAGGATCATTAGTCCATGCGTCGTTTCACACCATATGGTCCACCTCAGTTCCTCGTCCAGTACTGTCTCCCTCAGCCTCAATCAATGACATACGTCATCTGCACAAGACACAAGAAGGTGAGGGCAAAGCTCAAGCAGGTTTGAGTATAATTATACTTAGTAGGGACCTATAGACCCTGTATATCTCCTAATATTCAACAAATGAAAAACCACAAAGCAAGACATGAACTCTACATAGTTATATTCCAACACATATACCTACGTTATCAAGATATAATCATCTCATACAAGAAGGAAGTATAATAAAAAGGTAACACCATGAAGGTAGAACTATCACACAACTAACACCATAAGGATAATACCATGAAGGTAATAGACATTGTTCAAAAGAGTCTCAACTCAAACCATGTATAGAACATAGAGAAACAAGATTATGATAATGACCCACATATGATAGTTATGAAAGCTAATATCTAGTAACGAATTAAATAGGCGATGTAACATTCATAGTCACAGCTTAGAACTCCTCTTATACTGGAGAACTCCTCCTCCGTCAATTATAGTGGCCTTGTCGTGTCACACAGAGGAGCTTCCCACAAACTGTGAACATCTGAGGTACTCTTCCCCATCATGTACCATGGGTCTGGGTGATCACATAGAGCCACCGTCCCCCACCATGTTCTAGTATGTTACCCCCCCCCCCATCATGTAACATGGCTTCTCCCCACTATGGCATGCTGAGGATCTCCTCCCCATCGTGTAATGTGTCCATCGAGTATCTCAGAGTTGAAAAGTAAGCACCCATCAGGTCTCATCCAGTTGCAGGGATCCGTACGTAGTACGATTGGGAGAATCTCTCCCCAATAAATTAGTCATATTTAATCCAGTACTAAGTCTCACTAGATATAACACGATAATCCTCTTTGTCACAAGGGTTCCAAATCTATAGGCGGTGCATAAATCGGATTCCTGGTCTGTGTGTTATTGGCATTTCATTACTAAGGGCTAGGTTGGATTTGGGTGCAATCCAACCTATCCAAACTCCATGTATCTCTAATACACTCGTTGATTATGTAAAAAGTACCGCCTATCTCCAAGGATCCCGATGCTGTAGATGGTTCATCAAATAGATGTCTTTTTTAGAAGTTAGGGCTAGTTTTGTGTAACTTGGCGATACGAGGTTTGGGTCTGATCCACTTCAGTCGGACCAGCCTGAACCTTTTAGGCATGGGCAGACCTGGATCATCCTTGGTCGAAATAGCCCATCTTCGGTATGACCTGACCCAGGACTACCTAGCATGTTGGGCCCGGTCTGACCCGGCTGGGTCGTGGGTCAGGCCACTGGGCCACGAGACAGCCCATTGTGCCGCGGGTTGGTCCGCCGGATCGACCCGGTGGTGACACCCTCTAGGAAGCACATGCCACTATAGATACCCAAATGCAGCATGTCCGGGTAGGGATGAGGTGGTTCCGAGCCCTGTAAGAAGGTCAAACCACATGGATTGACCCAATGCGGCACCACGTGGCGTCATGGGTCCTCCTTGTCGTGGATATAAAGGTGTCCATGTTGCTGGTGTGCACCCCATCCTCCTCCAGCCGGTGAAACTGGTGGCCCCCTGATCCTGCCCAAGCCATCTTAGTCTATGGCCTTACATCCACATCATCTTTTCTTTAGGGGTATGCCCCACCTCTGCTCGGCCGGCTCTGTCACGGCCTCCCGGAGCACCGGCTACCTTCCTCTAATCACTGTGGCGAACGAATCGCGTCCCTTCTTATTTAGTGGTGGCGCGAGACCGTGCGCCTCACCTCCTCCTTGGCCAGCTAGTGCTAGCCACTCTGAAGACCTCCACAACATTGTGTCGTGGAATCTTCTTGTAGCGCGTGTCAACACACTATCCTCCACATAGCCAGTTGTTGTCGCGTTGTCAGTCTTCCAAGGTGGCATAATGATGTAGAAAATATATCAGAGGGTTCAGGCTGAGTTCGTTAGGACCAAACCCTCTATGTTAGCTCGTAACATGATGGGTGTTAAGGTTTCAATAAACAATTGAATTACACAACAAGATAGACCCTACAGGATTTCCAACAACAACCTCCGACAAAGACGAATGTATCTACGGTCAAATCATTAGTCAGTTTACCCGCATTCATCATATTATTCATGAATGGGGAAGAATAAAATCATATAGAAGGCATAATAGTATAAACCCACTACCTCAAAAACCCATTGGAGATCGTCGACACTTGAAGGTAGATCGTACTCTTTGTTCCTAGAACTAGTTACCAACGACGTCGCTCATACGTTGTCCTCCAGCTCGTGGTTTGGTGTCACCTGTCACCTACCACAGTGATTGGATTTGTCCTCTAAGGGTTTGGCATCTCATTTCTCCTTCATCAACTTGTTGCATGGAACAGCTCTGCCGATACCCCTCCCCAATATCCTTATATATAGTACTGAGGAGGGTAAGTAACAACGTTGGAGTTTAATGGGTCTCATTAATTAGGATGCATCCTAATTCCCCAATGAAATCATTACATAGGGTCGGCTAGTCAAGAAAGTCATTGTCTTGACACAATACTATCCCCACTCATTGATTGTCCATTGGAGGATATGAAATAAAAAAATCATTCTACTTCAATTATTTTAAAAGGTCAAAAAACAAAACACTTTATCCCGGCCTACTTTAGTCAATGTAAATCCCCCATTAAATGAATCCCAATGGTGCGGATTCAACAGTACCCTCAGATTTTTAAACTGATCACCCATTCAAATGTTAGAAAATGTCTCTCACGCATTTACTGAATGTACCATAAAAAATTTTCATATAATTATTAACAGTCACCCATAACCCATGAAGATTGAGTTGAGGATCTATATAAGTGAAACATACTCCAAAGAACCCAACTGTACCATCAGATTTCCAATCTAAGTTACTGTTTAGAAGTTATAGATTTTACAATAAAATAATTTTCACTGAATTATTTTATTTAAAGCCAAAAACTAACTTTCACTGGTGGCCCACATCAGCAAATGTTAGTATTATACTAAAGAAATAATACCATTATGTGTTAAGTGGATCTCTCAGATTTTTAATCTGAGTTACCATTTGTTAGTTAAAAGCATTTGAAAAATAAAATAACATTATTTATTTATTATATTTACTATTATGCCATTTTCGGGTTTTCTCATAGGAGGCCCGTGTTGACTAAACATAAGTCGCTCTAAGGGAAAACCCACCATCCTCAACGCAACAGTGCCCTCAGATTTCTGATCTCGGTTACTATTTAGGAGTTATTCAACTTTTTTAGGAAAACTGATTCCACGCACTAATTAAAGAATAAAAAACTTTGATGGATCATTCGGGGAACTCCGTGCCTCAGAAACACGCACCGTCAAATTTCATGGTCTTGAAATAATTCCATATAATTAAAAACAATTATAAGTAAATTCTGGGACATTACAAGCCACATCAATATTAAATATTAAATTAAAATTCCAATGAAAATTTCATTGTAAAAATTCCATGGATAATAATTATGTATCACATAATTGTAGAAATAAATAATTATTTGATGAAATGTATTGGGAAAATGAAACCTATTTGTTAAGACCCTTCATAAGATAGATTAAACAACTGGTAAAAAAGTGATTTAAATTATCAATATTATTTCCCTATATGATATTCTGATTCATATAGGGGTTGTACGGTAATGGTCCCCATGTGACACTACATGTCCAAATAATTCAATAAATATCAAAAAAAATTAATTCCTAAATCAATATTAAACATTTCAAATACAATATTGAGTAATTTTTGCAGATGTACCAATATTTTCCTTGTAAATCAATTATAATTGAATGTAAACACTTTATGTAAAAGTTAGAATAAGGTTTTGGAAATAATAATTTAAAATATACAAGAATATTAATATTTAATAAAAATTTAATGAATGATGAAACATGATCAATATATTGAGATTTTTTCATGATAATGTTAATAATAAGATAAAAATAAGTATTACACAATAAATTTTACCACATCTTAATTTTCATGTCAAATACCAATTGATGAAAGGATTCAAATAGAAAAATAAAATATATTGATTTCTTAGTGAAAAATTATATTACATGTTGAATGGGATCTGTATAAACCACAAAAAAGTGATTCAGTGAATAATATAAAATATATCTTAATGGAATGTATATTGAGACAAAATCCCTTACAAAATACATTACATTTGTTTAATGTGATGTAGCTTCATTTATAATGTTCTTAACAATATAGATAACTTAGAATAAAACCATAACAATATTTATAATATCATATATGATCCTTTAGTTACATTTCTACTACAAATTAGGTCATAATATTTCAATATTTTCATTGATTCAAGTATTGTTTTTTAAAATTTTATCAGTAATGATTTGTTATGAATGATCAATTTCTTGTTTAAATAAAATAGTTACATAATCTCATAAATAATAATAATTAAATACATAATTTATTTTTATGTCAACATTACATTTAAAACCATGAATAATGGATTAAAAAATATATATGTTACAATAATGGTGATAGTAGGTCATACATACGTATTAGTAACATTCCCATTCTCCATTGATCATTATAAAAATATGTAAAGTAATATATATTATATAAATAATCATAATAATATAATATATATAACTTATTATATTTTTGAATATACATATATAAATATCATCAATTATGTGTGGTGATGAGAAGAAAGTCACTTCCCTTTGTGAAGGTTGTGGATCCCACGTTCACGAACTATGTTGTCATTTTTACGTGAGTGAAAATAGAATAAATAAAATGATATATATTATCTTTATAAAATTTTAAATATGTAATTGATATCGAAAAATTATCATTTATGTCACATATAATAATTACATTTATATTCATTAGAATTTAGGTCAAGCATTAGGGATGGATGAATCTCATCGCTTCGCAATACAGTTGCCCACCGTACACAAGAGTGCCATTGTCATATGTCCTATTAAATGGAATGTAAAAATTTATATATGATATAGTGACTAAAGTGGTAATAATATTTTATAAATATCACATATAAAATTTATATCTATCATCATACACAAGCTTTGGATATGGATATAGATAAATAAATAAGATAAATTTGTGAGGTGACAATCTGCCTATCACACAAATGATGATTTTATAACCCATTTTATAGTTGTTTAAATAGATTTTGGAGATAAAGTTTTTTAAAAAAAAACATAATATACAAAAGATACTTATTCTATTATATATTCATGATTTAATATAAATTTAAAGGGTTTAGCAAGAAATAAAATACAAATACTCATTGAAAACCTTTATCTATTATTCATGTATCCTACTTAGAATTGTAGTAAATACATAATAGTATGACATTATACTAAACCTGGAACTAATATGATGATATTAGGGATGTTGGGATGTATTTTGTGTTGGTATTTTCTAAAAAAACATGTTTTTATATTGGGAATAAACTTGGTGATTGAGTGCCATTTTTATTATTGAGGTGGTTAAAATTTTTTAAAAATAACCAAAATTATTCTCTATTGGGAAGTTAATATTAAATCACATGGATCCAAAATTGATAGGTAACTCAACCTATAAATTTTATGGTTATTCCACATATACAAAAAAATTAATTTTTTTTAAAAAATTATTATTTAACTTTTATGCTTTATTACTTTTACCATTTGATGTTTACACAAGGTCATCTTGTTTTCTAGCCTGAGTAATATATCTATTAAGGATGAAATAGAGGTATAATTGTTATATTATATTAACCCACTAATTATTTATTCAATTAATTTTTTTACAAATTTAATTATAATTTGCAATGGAATTTAATTTTTATATAGCTGCATGTAACGTGTATAAAATCTCATTTTACCTTATCCACTCTAACAATGATTTTAATATTTACGGGCCAATATATTCATTATAAAAAAATATTCCATGAATGGAACATAGTTGATATTCAATATATTTAAAATATTAATTTTCAGAATATATTATTTATAGTAATTTTTAATCATTTAATAAAATAAAATTTATCATTACATAACATTAATGTTAAATTTGACATTATTTATTTAAATGGAATTTAAAAATATCAAGAAGATGATGGAATTTGAATAGTTTTTGTTAAAAACAATTTATCATGATTTGAAATTTATAATGATTAATGGAAGAGAATAAATATATAATTACTTCCCTTTTAAAATTTCCATTTTCATTTATTTTATTTAATTGTTATCTAGATAATTATTTTGTTGTTAATTATTATTAATTTTATGTAATAATATAATAATAAAAAAATATAGTTAAATTATTATAAAAAATATTAATTTAAATTTAAAATATATATATATAAATTAATCAATGTATTTTTTTTATTATCACAAATCATAAAGACATTAAAAGAGAGAAATGTCACTTTTTGAGTTTTTCTTCACATAAAATATTATATGGGTAACCTCCAATGAATAAAATCCAAAAAATTAAAAAATAGACAATATGAAAATAATAATTATAATATTTCAATCCTATTTGTTTTATAAAAATATATTGGGGTTTTAATCAATTTTTTGTTATTTTAACCCCCAATAAATATACTTTTTCCATAACTACAGTAATTAGTTTTCACTATTTTCCCTATTAATTTTAGTCAAAAATTTAATTTAACTTTATTAGAAATTATAAACTTTTATGATTCTGAATATGGAATATATTTTTATAAATTCAAATGATTTACTGGGAAATATATAATTTAAAAATAATCCTATAGATGAAATAATAAATAAAGTGTTTAAAGGGGAAATGTCTAAAACCATTTTACAGTATTTATAAATAAAATCAACATGAAAATTATTTCAAAGAAAAAATAATAATTAATTGATAAAAAATTTAAAAAAATTTAGATTGACACTAATTAAAAATATTACATAATATTTGAAATTATTTAAACAAAAAATGTATTTTAAACTGAAATTCATTATTTTAAAATATTCATAAAAATGAATCTCCTCAATAAAATACAAAAAATTACCCCTAAGATAATTCTGGTGATTAGATCACAATAATTAAAACTATTTTTCAAATAAATTTTCGAAAATTGTGGAGAATAATAATTATATATGATTTTTTCAAAGAGTGAATAAATAATGTTTTGTTTAATCCTGATGATTCGTACACCATAAGCTATAATTGAAATTTACTGTATTCTCAATGATATACACTATAATGATTAAGGGTTATACAAAAAACATTACTCATCCCATTATGTACATGATATCATATCCTTGCAAAAGTACAAGTATAATAAACTAGGTCCATGCATAAACTTATTGCAAAGATACCCGGTTCATACATATTGTATTCAACACGAAATTATGTTTCAACGTGGCATAGTTATATCATTGTTTATAAATATATACCCAGTTAAATTTTGGCCTATAATGTAAATATCCATCAAATAAAAAAAAATTGTTATTCCATAATATTAGAAAAACATTCATCCTTTAATCATCCTATAATAAGTTGAAAAGTAACATGTTTAATTAAGATTCTATATTTACATAGTTAACGAATAAAAATTTTATGAGTTTCATACAATCATTAATAAAAATTATTCATCAAAAATCTGGAACAAAAAACAAGTGTTCATTATGATTGAATCATATCCTAAGTGAAGCATATGTTAAAATATTGGATGTCGTCATAGTTGAACGAATCCTTTAAAAGATCACTCGAATGATTCTAGAGAAAAATAAACATTAATTTTGAAATAAAGTATTTTAAATCCAAATATTTCAATAATGATCAGGGAAATAATTTATTTTGTAAAGATATAAGTAATCATGTAACAGAATCCATAAATATCACTATATTCATGATGTAACCAAAAATAATTTATGTTGATTCACCCCTTCTGTTAATAATAAATCATATTGAAAATTCCATGAATATTATTTTTAATTTTTTTATAAAATTACATGTTTTTAGTAACATGTTTAATCATTTAGTGAATAGTAGTAAAATAATTATTACAAAATATAAAATATAATATTAACATGTAGGAAAATGATTCCTGACCAAAGAGGAAATAATATTCTATTTTTAAAATTAATTCTCAATCCATTTAGGAGATAAAGATAGTAAACTGATACACTTTTTGGATACATAAATCAATGACAATAGGAGATTAAATTTTATGGGTTTTAATGATAATATTAATAAAATATTACTCATTGGACATTTAACATTGATAATCCAAAAAAACATATTTCGTAACATTCCTTTACCATAAATCTAATCAATAACCATGCATGTTATAACATATATTATAAGAAATAACTATTAATTACTCATCTATTATCGAACAAGACTAATATATATCATAAAACATAAATTTACTTATAGCATAATTTCACCATAAATAACCTATTTGTTTATTAAAATCACTATCCAATGTGATAATCTGTGTATTTATCATGCATATATTGATAAAAGTTCACAAAAAATTGTAATCAAATTATGGTTCCATAATTAAAAAATGAAATAGTAGAATATTGTAAAAAAACATCATATAAACATTCATATCAATTCAAAAAAAGTGGTGAGGAAGAATAAATTTCATCACTTCATGGTGATGATAACCTATACAAAAACAAATGTAATATTTTCACATTATGATAAATCAAATACAACAAACAGAAATAATAATTTAACATTACATAATTATAATATATATAATTAATATTCACTAAATAAATCATTATTATGGAAATGTAATGGGAAAAAGGAAAACGAATCAAATAAAATTTTGGAGGAGGTTGTCTATACGTACACACTAGGTTGTTATTATTTCCCAATGGATGAAATTGAGAAGGATAAAGTTTATTAAGTTTACATAATAAGATATTATCATATGTTATACACATAAAATATTATCATATGTTACACACATAACATATTTGATAATAATTTTTAGAAAATAATTTAATATTTAAAAAAAGAATTAAAATGACTATGTTTGTTAAAATGATTATCTATAATTTCAGAGACCACATTCGTATATCATCTTATGGTCTATAAGAATTTTATTTTTGATAAAATATAACCACTATATCTTTTATATGGATACATGTATGATTTTTTGAGAAGGTTGGTTCAAAGTACAGTCTTCATTATTCATGCAAGACAAGGTGAGGATGTTCAATTATATGTGAGACTTTAGTAACCCAATTGAAATTTCATAAAATATTTTATTTATTACATATATGACTATTACTCATAACAATTATCATATTTAATGATTTATGTAGTTTATAATAATGAAAAAAATATTAGTTAACCTAAAATATTATTAATTGTAATTTTTGGACTATATATTTAATATTATAATATTTATGTCAATAACATAATGTAAATTAAATATATAAACATTTATCATCATTAAAATTATATATTTTTAAAAATAATTTTTTGAATACCAAAAATCATCCAAAACATAATTATTTTAGTTAAAAAAAGAGTTATCATTAAAATGTTTTACTTAAACATGCACTAAGTCAGCATTGTCTGAGAATTTATAGTAATTATTCCTAATATATAAGTTTAAAATTAATAATCATGACAAAAAATTCATTACTCAATAAATTATATAAATTTAGTAGAAACTAAATCCTTTATATATCCATGAAAAAATATTTATGATATAAAATATAGAAGAGTTATTTTTCGAGTTTATTGATTAATTATAACAATATAATGTTCCATTTGAATTTCACATGGAAAATATTTAATGAAAATGTCAGAGAATAATTCTATATTTTAAATAGACCTTTAAAATAAAAAAATAATATCATTTTATATTTTGGGTTCATATACTATAGTTATAAATATTTTTTACCCATTTTACCCTTTTCGATGTGAAAAATCTTTACCAATATTAAAATTAACAATAAAAAGGGTAAAAGTATCCAAATATATACATCCTAATTAAAAACAATTACCCATTTTTATTATTCATATTATATTGGTAAAATATATCAATGTTAATATAAATCCATAAAAATAATGACAAACAATATGTATAAAAATCTGTTTTTAAACCCCAAAATGATCATCTACAAAAATAAAGTATAAAAATGAGTCTAAAATAATTAATTATATTATATAAAATATATGAAAACTCATGTTATATAATGATAAAAAATTATAACATTATTGGATAAATAAACATTTATTAAATAAAATTCATTTTAGTTTTACAAAAATATGTATTTTTACTACTGCCATAAAAACAAATATCATTAGAAAAATCCCAAAATATAACCTTATGATAAACATAAATTGATGAAATTCAAAAATATTATTTTTATGGGATAAAAATCCAATAAATTTTAGAATGATGTTTTATTGTTCCTAGATTACATGAAATTAAAACCATTTTTTAATGGAAAGAAATTTTTTTAAGATAAAAATGTTCTATAAAAAATTAGTACATAATTGTTATACATTAATAAATATATCACAATTGAGTGACATATAAATATAAAAAATTCTTTTATTTGTAATCCTATTCATTTCTAGCAATTTAATGGGAAATATATAATATATGAAACTTATAAATATTAGTGTTCCATGTCAATCAATCTATCAAACAGAGAAAATTTCGTTTAAGAGAAAAATATTTTCTATTATTTCGTTGTTACAATTTAAGATTTTATTTGGCGTATGTTTTGAATTTTAGTAGATCAATTTGAACTTCTAAAATTTTTATATAGTTAAGGATAAAATTGGTTGTAACTTAATTCTCTTAAATGTTTTAGGTTTCATATATAAGTGTATTAATAAAATCAATTTTAACCATATATTAAGTATACCAAATAATAATATTTTAAGAGAAAAGTGTACTTATTAATAAAGATTTAATATTTTTAATAATAGATTTCTAGTTAAATAGTTGGTGTGAAACTACACAAGAGAATATATTTACACGTGATGTTCATTAATGATTTATATTACAAAGGATTATAATTTAGTGACATAAAAAATCATTGAAAATGTTCTTAAGGATTTTAAATTTATTTTAAAAATAATGAAATGAATTGTATATTCTATAACCTCATCTTGACACTCAGTAATAATATGTTTATTGATGTCAAAAATAATTATTAAAGGAAATTTTTGATGATTGTAGGGAAACTTTTCATATTTCATTTCATCCTTGTAATGTAGTAGTTTTCTTAAGTACATAGATAGAATACCACTAAGAATAAATTTTTCATTCATATTTTTTTATTTATGCCTAAAATATCAGATGTTAGGGTTTTAGAATTTAAAAACCAAATCACATATGTACAAATGTTTTTTACTTTAGATATTAAATATTTAAATTCATTATTAATTTACAGTTCAATACATGGTATATATATACATTAATTAATCTATACTAATGGAATAATAACATTACCATTTATTAGTAGTGTGATTGTTAGGAACGGTCATATAGATATTGGAATAATAACCTCACATATAAAATTAGGAATAAAGTTTATGTATCTTATAAATAAAAATTTGAAATATTTATATCATGGTATATGTAAATAATTTTTTTACAAATGATAAATTAATTATTAGTATTATTGATAATGAAAATATCAATATAAAATTTTTCAATTAATATAATGTTTAATAGAAACAATTTTTTCATAAAATATATTCCTAAATTAATATTTCGTTTTATAGTAATTATAAAATAATTTTATTGGAGAAAAATTAATTTTTCATAGACGAATAAAATCAATTACAATATTAAAATCAATAATTTTTTAATAAATGATGATTTAAATTAATAAAAATAAATTTCTTATATTAAGAACATTAATTTCAAAAAATGGTGTCTATTTTAAAATCTTACACATTAAAAAATCATTAGTTTTTTTGTTTTTCTAAAATAGTTGAATTTGTTATGTATTGTGAAATAAAATAATTTCTAGTATTTTTCCCTATAATAAAAATACATGAAATTATGAGTCTTAGCTGATTTATTAAATTATTATTTATAACTCAAATAATTTTTTTTTCAAAAATTACTGAATTGAATCAACAATATATATAGACTTGAGAAAATTTAAAAAAAAATGAATAAAATAACAAAAAAAAAACATATCCCCTATCACTATAAATACCACCCCTTCTCTGAAATCCTCCGAATAATCATATATTTTATAAATTCAACCCGTATCACATCTTAATAATATTTAAAATGTGCATGAAATAATTCTCTTATTAAACGACCAAAACAAAGTGCATTAAGGATGTTAACTAGTTGGTGATATTCAATATGTAAATTACACCTTCCTTATCTTTTATATTTATATTTATTTCCCCTATATCCTCACATGACCAATGAACTATGAAATGATTACTAATGTATCTTACATATAAAATATTGTTTTCAATATAACACCCATCATCAAAACTATTATCGTGTCCTATAAATATGAAAGTGTAAACATCGTCTGTGATGTGTCAATTCCACACCTTCATGAATGATGATTTTTCATTTTCCTCTACTAACATTGATGATGGTCATTAAACTCTTATTATGATAAAATAAGATTTTAATTTTTATATTATTACTTCTTTAATGTTCTCTATAAAATTTATAGAAATAATATAAAATAAAACAAAACTAGTTTCTGGTGGTTGGAAAACCAAACAAAACAAAAAAACCAACATTTATCATTACATATTTTTCTAATGAATCATTTTCATAACCTAAAATTGATATATGGGATCATTTAAAATTATACAGGTGTATTATTACCGTATTTCTACATATGGTTTCTTTTAGTTTTAAAAGAACTCCCATAATTATTCTCAATAGAACCTAACATAAAACAATGAAATGGTTATAACATTGTGAAAAGTTTTCATTCATGAAAAATAAATTTTTTATTCATTTTAAAGTCACATTCTATTATTTTTAAGCACATATGATATTTTAAAAGAATACGAGGTTTTTTTATATTTAAAGAAAATGTATATTTAAATTTAGAGATTTTTAATGGGTAAAATCATCTTCTGTTTTAAAATGTTTCATAGTTTGAAAAACTAGATCCTAAGTAGAAGTTTCTACTTTATAATTTTATAAGTTGTTATTTATATGTTATGACCTAATTCCCTAAAACAAAAAGCCTAATAGATCATTTGGAATGTAAGAAAATGATTTCTAGTAAAATTAAGGAGATTATGTAATGACTATATTTGGGCCCTTACATTTTGTATCAGACTAATGTTTAAATAAAATTAGGGTTGAGGATAAAATTAATAAAATACAAAAAAAAATATTTTTTTATTAATGTATAGGTTGAAATTAAATAAAATTCAATGATATTAATATCTATTAATTGTTGATATGATTTTTTGAATGGTTTCCTCAAAATAAATTGGGATACTAATGTAGTAAGGAAGAGATGGGTAGGTGTACATATGAATATTCAACCAAGAATAGTGTGAATTGGAACAAAATAGATTGTTACAGTAATGACCTTGTTTAGGTTAGCTATTCATGATGGTAAAATACATTTACAATATCATCTAGATCAACTGTAACAAAATATGTCTATTTTGGGACATTTTATGCGGCAAGAACCCTCTTCATTTAGTGAATATTTAGACATAATAATAGTTAAATTGTATATTAACATGCCAAAAAAATATTTTCAGTTTCATTGAATGTTTAAATCAATATTAGTTTATTCTTTCTATTTAACATTTATATGGTGAATCAAACCAGTGGTGTTAAATTATCAAAAATACAAAGGATGTTGAGGATATTGACACATTGGAATGGGATGAACTAAGAAATATTTTTCATGTGAAATATTTTTTTAATGAGATTTAATGTTTGATAAAAATAAATGTTTGAAATGAAAGTGGTGGAATATTTTTTGGTGTATTATGAAGAAAAATTATTCATATAATCAAGGTACAATTGAAATTTTATTTGTGATATTTATAGTAAAAACAAATAATTTTTAATTAGGATTAAATCCTAAATAAAAATTCAAATTATATATTCATGAATTAAAATGTAATGAAAAACGTTTTTGTTTGTTGATATGGGTAAATGAAGATTCACGGTGTTCTAGTGTTCATTGAAACCCAATGGAAAAATAGGTTGAGGTTATAAGACCCAATTTTTTTGTGGATTTTTTTAATTAAATTTTTTTTTGATATTGTTCATTTCATGTGAAAATGGAAATAGTTCAATATATATATATATATATATATATTAAATAATTAATCTAATCATTACATTCACACACAATATTGACCTTGCTTGTCTTACATGCAATTCCAGCATAGATTTCTCTATATGATATACCAACAGGGCATACGTTACATGAACAAATATGTTTCCAACAAACATCATTTTATTATTATAATTATTTAAATGAGATCATGATGACCTAGATATTAAACATATTTATATTAATATTAATAACTTATTTTCAAATATTATTTTTATTAATTTTATATAAAAAAACATATTTACAATGAATGATATGATTTTAGGTAATGTATTTTATTTTTAAAAATAATATTTTCTCATATGAAATTCTTTTAATTATATAAATAGTTTTAAATAATAATATAAAATTTATTTTATAAAATTTATCATCATTTTTATATTTATAATACAAATATTACCTTGCTATAAATTTTGGGGATTTTTCAGAGAAAATAAAATTTTGAATAAATTGTGAAAAATAATAGATTTTAATTCACAACTACCTTGTTTGAATAATTAATAATATTAAATTATACAATAATTTTGTTTTAATGATTAATTATATCAATTATACTAATATTAAAAAAATTTAGATCATTATATGAAATTTCACTTGGAAATTAAATATAAAAAATTAATATACCTTTTAACTTCTTTTAACCATAAAAACCTATAATTTAATCTCAGCTCTGGGATTTACAGTAATCATAATATTTCATCTTATATGAGTTGATTTTTTAAAAAGTTATATCCACCATTTTTATATTTATAATATTTTAGTCTAATGATATCATGTTTATTTTTGACCAAAATGATTAGTAAACAAGATTAAAATTGATCGCAGTGACTATGGTCAAATTAAACAAAATTATGTACTACACATAAATCATTGGATCCCAAATGACCTCTACAATTGTAAAAAACCAATTTTACTGAAATATTATTTTCATAAAACATCGATTATTTATTTTTGGTTTGTTTTTTATTGTTTTTAATATAAGAACATTTGTACATTTTACTTGTTTTAAAAAATACAATGTGCGTCCTTTTCCATCCATATAAAAGGTCACCACATATCCCACTTATTCAAACATATAAAAACTCATATTTTAGGACATTATATGCACAATAATATTCCAAAATTAAATTCATTACTCTTAGAATACTACCCTTGGGAATAATTAAATCCAAGGAATCCTGTTGGCACAAACCAAATGGAGTTACTCGATTAAGAGGTTTCATCTTCCCTCAAGTCCATTCATTTATTTTCTCTCTACACCACCTAAAAACCAATTTATTCTATGATAATATAAAAAATAGGTATGGTAAATATATTACTATGTTTTTAATAAAAATTTTATACATACACTTACACACACATCCATTTAATGGGTAATAAACATACAATTTCTGTCCACAATGAACTACTATATCAAGAAATGAAGATTGTTCATTTTCCTGTTACCACCATCCATGGGGGAAATTATGATCAAAATTATATTTATAAATTTCATATATTAAATTTATTATTTCCTTACTATAATTTTTTCTTTTTACAACACATTTAATTTAATCATATATCTTGAGTTAATACGATAACTTTGTTTGAGGAAGTGTGAACTACATCCTCCACAAAGCGATCTGATTCATTCATATACCACATGGATTATATTATGGATTATTTTAGTTAATATAGATTATATATATGATATCATAATGATACTATAATATATATATATATATATATTCATATGTATTTTTTTGTTTCATTCAACTTGAAAATTAACTGGAAATAACATTCATCTGTACGTACGACCTACCTTCTCCATGAACAATTTATTCTATTTGAAACTATTATTTTATATATATTATTATAAAACAAATATACTATAAATTTTTCTTATTTATATAATTTTTTAAATTATGAAAATCTTGAAATATGTATATGTACAATCATTATAAAAAAGTAAAGACATACGCAAAGAATAAATTGAATAATACACAAAGGGAAGCACTAACATAGGATCATTATCCACTGGGTAATATTAGGTCATAATAAAATCATATATGGAAAAATTTGAATATGTAAAATATTTATAATAAAGTTATATTTATTATACAATAGGCTTGTGTGATTATGAAGAGAGTCAAGATCCATAGTATGGGGATATAATCTAAATTTTTATTTCCATGAGATACATGTTATGACTTCCACTATCACGTTTTGTGTGGGGTACACACTACCAATTATTTTATTCTATGTGTCTTATAATTTAATTTATTTGTATTCACATATCCATTTTATAATCTTTTTTCCAGGGTATTATGTTTCAAATGTTAACAAATCGATGAAGTCATTTGGCTAAAATTTCCTTATTTGTGAATAATGATTTTTATACACCTAAATTATCATATGAGTTGTATAAAATTCCATTTCAATTGTTAAATAATGAATTTAATTATTATAATGATATTATATGATTCATTTATTTTATTTCTCACATGGAGGTCATGATCCCATGTTAAAAAATTATAATGGTTCATTTAAACAATCTAAACGCTTCTTATGATTGTCTTTGGTTATGCTTCATTTGATGAAATATTATAACTCATATATCATTATGTTATTGAATTTTATTACCCTATGGTTATTCATTCTATAAGAATTTATTTTTACCATATTTATACTAATTTTTTCATAAAATAGTGAAGAATGGGTTTTATGAAATAATGACTTTACCATCTCTTTATTCAGAAAACCCATGTTTTCTAACAAAGAATTCCAAGTATAATCTAAAAATATCCTATGATCATTAAATGAAATTTTTATCCTTTTTTCATTCACAAGTTATTTCAATGTAATATTCTTATTGATTGTTGAATGATGATTTTTTATAACCACTTAACGATGACAATTAATAATCAATTTACCACTTATGACATGTTAAGATTTATCTACCATCAATCATTATTTTAATCATTTAAATGAAATGGGTTTTATTTTTTTTTCAAGATCCATTTATAAATTTATATTGATTTTTTTTCAAAATGATTTCATTTTATATGTTTTTAAGTAAAATGGCATAAAATGTTTTTCAAGATCCTTTTATATGTTTTTAATAATAATCGTTATGAAGACATTTTGAATATCTATATTAATATTTTAGAGGGAAATGTTTTCATAAATTTTTCTAATGATTTCTTTATAATCTTCTATGGTCTCAAGAAAACGGTTTTCAAATAGTTTTATGTATTAATGATACTTTTAAATTGATAAATTTTATCTACCTCAAGAAAAGTTTACAAAATATCATTCCAAGTTATTTTCCATATATTATAAAATCAATATATGTTCCCAAATCCCTTTATAATTTTATCCAAAGCATACATTAATATTATTTTTTAAATGGGTTATTTTTGGATGGAATGATGCTTAAGAAACCCATTTCAATTCCATGATTTTTATTCTTTTAGAACCCAGTACTTTTCATGGGTTATTCTATCATTATGTTATTGCGAATCCTATCTATTCCAAAAATTTATGATGTGATTATATGTTTGTTATACACATTTAAATTTTTGGGTGCTGGTTTTATTTTTATAAAACCTCCATCTTTATATTTGTCATGATATGATGAATGTTTTATTATCTTGATGGAAATATATGAAGGATTTTATTATGAGATGTGTGGGACCTATATTTCCACAAATTCATTCAGTAAAAATGGATGAATCATGAGTAATAATGTTATACATGAAGCTGATTATATATTAAAAAATGTATGCATGGAACAAGTTTCAGGTTTATATGTTTTTGTGTGAACCAGATTACATGATCACAATGTTATGAGTGATCATAAATAAATGTTCATAATGTTATATATATACATATTTTCATGTCCATAAGTTGTTTAAATGAACTTAATTTCATGTTCACAATGTTATGTGTGAACCTTATTACATGTTCAAAATAATATTTGTGAACATAATTACATGTTTGCAATGTTATTTCATGGACTTTGTTTCATGTCAATAAGGTTATGTGTGAACATGATTACATGTTCAAAATGTTATTCATAGACTTGGATTCATGTCTATAAGATTATTTGTGAAACTGCTTTCATGTTCACAATATATTGTGTAAACCAAATTACATGTTCAAAATATTATACATGGACCTGGTTTCATTGTCCATATGGGCATGCTTGTACCTGATTACATGTTCACATTTTTATTAATGGACCCGGTTACATGTCCACAAGTTGATGAGAGGGCATGATTTATTTTCAATAACACAATTAGTGAATATTTTTCACTTATACATGTTCGAAATGTTATAATCCTATTTACAAGACAAAAATTCCATTTGTTATTAGTATGTAATTCATTCATGACTTAAGATCTTAACCCTATTTTTATTTTTTTATTATGAACTTCCAATATTTATTATGTTATATAATATGTTGGGTATGATCTTAAAATGTTGTGACCAATTTTCATACTATTTTATTTCATGATATGCATATATATTTCCTTTAAATATACATATTGGGCATATGAGCTCACACCATTGTTATGTCTTCTTTCCCCGGGATAAGAATAAATGTTTTCGGTAAATGTAGTAATGGTGTATATATTTAAGGGAGATGTTGATGATATTTCACCAAGATAAAATATTTTTTTACAAGTTTCTAATGACACTAAACTATTACTTACCTTGGACATGTATTTTTGTAAAGTACAGGGTATTCATCTAAACTGATGCAATATATATGTATATTAATCCTATGTCGTTATTATTGGAATAAATGGATAGGTTTTTTAAACCTTATGAAACATTGATGAGAAAAAATTAGTATGATCCCTATGTACATTTCTAAGGATATTTATAATGAGGTCTTTAATGAAAAGTATAAGGATGAGTCAGCAGTTAGAAAAATCTCATAGAATTTTGGTAAAGATAGAAGGACGAGTTTACTAGTAACAAATCCATGACTAGATACTACAAGTGTATGTTTCTCAAGAATAGATACACATATTTGTAACAACTACAAAAAGATATACTAGGCATAACTTGAGGTATTATGGTACATGTTAATAGGTCCTGTTGTAGACCTGATTTGATAGTCCAAGGGTATATGGTTTTAGAAATAAGAAATTCATCCCAAACAATCAGGAATGATTTAAATAGAAATAGGAAATTAATAACCTCAAATAAATCAATTTTTAATATATTAAGGATGTTTTCATACTTTAGACATTATATAAGTTATTTTTCAGGATTATGTTGTTCTCTATTATGAGAATTGTTTTTTAATCTATGGTTTTGGATTTATCCAATGGTTAGAACTCAAATTAACTACATTAATGGTGACTGTGATGGAAAATAAAAAATATGTACTCCTAATGATCAAAATTCCGTGGTATTAGGAATAAACATCCTCATTTCTATACTATAAAAATTTCCAAAATATATATATCATGTTGAGTTTAAAAATGGGAAAATGAGGTAACTATAACGACCCATACATTGTTATTACTTCAAAATTGAAGCACACTTATTACCACATATAACAAAACCATTAAAGGACCATATAGGTATAGTGTCTTTAGAAAGTGGAAATCATAAACAACTGGTTCATAAAGCATCTACTTTGCCTCACATTTATTTCATCACATCTAGAGTCCCATTTTGGCATATGCTACTTAATAACCTCTTCCTGACCAGGGGAAATAAAACATACAAAATGGTGAGCTCAAATTCCCAGTAAGGGTAAACAAAATAAATATCAATCACATCATATACATAAGAACATAACTTTCGGAAATCTTAACCCGCAAAAGAGATCATAATTTCATAACATGGGATAAATCATAGTAGTGAAATGTAATCCCAATAATCATAAATTAAAACATGAAACTTTGTGGCATACCCACATAATCATTTAGAATCATTTCTTATTAGTCAAGACTCATTTCCAAGACTATCTTAGTGGACAAAGTCCATTTCTGAACCGATTTCATTCCTTGTTTCAGTCCTGTTTCACTGAACCGGTATAACCTGTCGTTCCAGCCATGTTTATCACATGAGATATAAAATCATTACCCAATGCATTGGAGTTAGATATAGGTCTCTCCCATCACATAATGATATCATTATTATGTGTGCCACAAAATCATAAACCATTCATCATAGCATAACCCATGTAATAAAAATGGGAATCTTAAACATCGTGACATCATAAAACAACTCATATAAGATAAAGGAATTCATAAAAAAATTCCATCACAACATAATCAAATCAATTTAATAATAGGGATAGAAACCGAACCCTTTATTATCTTTGATGGATAATAATTTTGATAAAACACTTGAACTCCATTCTTGAGGAAAATATACTTTCTACTTCAAAAACACTTTCCCTTTCTTAACATGTCATACAATTCTAAACTAAAAGAAGTTGATTAAAAATAAACATGAAAACATGTAAGGTAAGATTACTGGAAATAATTTTAAAAAATCCATTCATGTCGTATAAGTTAAAAGAAAACATTCTTCTAGTACTTTTGTCAGAAAAGTCAAAAAGTACCACGTACGAAAAATGACAAAAGATTCCTTTCATATCTTTTACTAAAAAGTCACCAAAGGGTAAAATTGGATATAAAATTTTGTAGAATGATGTAAATATTACATATTGAGGAAACATGGATGTGGATGATAAAATGCACCCCGGTAAATTCCAAAATATAAACAATCTTGGATAAAAATGAGATTGTGATATTTCCTTTACCTTAGGACCGATTTTCTTCGTAAGTGTCCGAACCTCCTGTATAATGATTTAAATAATGTTATTGACTTATTACAGAATCATACGCATTTTCATGATATCATATATAGTCATATTCTCAGCTTCTTATTAGTAATATTTCATTACTACTTGTTATTCGGATGTTTATTACTTTTTGTTCTTATGTGTGTTTTGTCGAATAAATTCATATTCTTCTCTTTAGGTTATAGATAACTCATTTACAGAATGTTATTAGTGTAATATATATCATATTAATTCATTCAATTCATTTATATAATCATTATTAAATGAAGATCATATAGAACGAGTCGCATCACATCGTGGAGACGGTATTACGTACGTATGCATGAGCGATGATATCGTTCCCATGATCGTGGAATTGTATTGGAGTGTATGTACAATATTTCAGAATCAATATCACCATACAATAATCATATATAGTATTTATTTACACCATTATACCCATCAAAGTAAGGTGGTGGGGGTAAATAGATTACACCACGGCGTGGAGACGGTATTCCGTACGTACGCACGAACGATGATTTTGTTTTCCGTAGGATGGATATATGGTGAAATATGGTTGTATCATACATATAATAACATTTCAGTATATGAGTGATACTGATGTTATAACTTCATAATGAAACAACTAAAGAAGAATAAGTGGAAGAAGAAATAAACATGAAAGAATCAGTAATGGGCATTAACTCTTCTTTGAAGCGCTTCTTTGAGATCTCCTTTTAGGGTAATAAAATTGGTCTTTGAAAAAGACCAGGACATCTAGGATGTCTCTAGAGAAGTGGAGAGGAGAAAGTGGCAGGGGTTGGCCGAGCGTGAAGGCTCAAATTGGTGTGAGGATGAGAGGGAGGAGGTGCCCTTTTATAAGGGAGGAGAGGGGCACCTTTAGAAATATAAGAAATGTTAGTTTATATTAAATCCCAACCCCACATAAAAACTTCTAAAATGGCTTATATATAAATATAAGATGAGATAGGGTTGTAATCTAATCAACCAATAAAATTTAGACATGTTAGTAATTTATTTTAAACATTGTCAACTTGATTTATCCTTATTTATCAATTTAATTTTATTTGTGGTAATAATATTCTAACATTTAAATTATTATAAATAATTACATATGTGTTGTGAATTTTCCATAATTTGACACTTTATGAAATTTTAGACCATATAAATTTTAATTTATAAATTATAAATATTGTTGTTATTTTTAATCAATTTTATAATATGTTATTTTTATAAAATAACAATAGTGTCAATTTTGACACTATTTATTTATTTGAATTTAAATAAAATATATACAGAATATATTTTCGAAAAAAAATCTTTAGTAGATCCATAAAATGTCATATGTATCTATAAAATTAGTGGATTGCATTAAATAGTTCATATAATATTTATTTTATTATTTTTAATACTATTTATTTAATATTTTAATTAATAAAATAATATCAACATCACTATTGTGTCATACTAAATGATAATTATTTAATCCCTAAAAATTCTAAATAAATTCCTATGATGAATATACATTTATTAGCTTTCTGGAGACTATTTATTTTCTATGTTTCATGAAGTTTATCACTAAAGTAAAATTATTATACTTATAAGATTTAAGAACGTGAGATGTTGTCACATTCTTTGGTTTTAATAATAATTAAATTATTTTCAAGGAAAAAATCCATTAAATGAATCTAATCCGACCCTTAGGTGATATGGGTCTACTGTTAGTCATCCAATTGGATTTTGGAAGGTGTTAGGAGAATTTTATAATATTATATTTACCTTTAATTACCCGATTTACCTTTAACTATGGTAAATAAAACTTACCGTAGTTACTATTCATAATGCCCAAAAACAAAAAGTAGCCTATTAACATAATTTGGACCCACTGATTCTGAATATTGAATCCATTTTTCAAAATTCAAAACATATAAGATGCAGTATTTAATTTAAAATAAATCTCGTTTAAAAAAAACGGGTTTTAGAAGTTAAAGCATTGCCAAAGATTGAAATGATTTTACCTATGAATTCAATGTGAAATTAATGCTAATGACATACATTATATTAAATGGTAAAAATATATTTTATTTATTCTTTAAAACCATTCAATATTATAATTTATCGATATAAATTATCTCAATGAAAAAAGTTGTTTTTAATTAAAAATTAGAGTATTTTTACTATTCATCAAAATATGAAAGTTATCAGAAACATATCAATAATTTATCCAAAGTAAAATTTTATACCCTGATTCAGAATAATATTTTTATTTTGTCATATTGAACTTATAAACCTGTCAAAAACTAGATTTAATGTGGGTGCGCCATCAAAAGGCGACAAAACTGTATTTTTTGAAAAATACTTCTTTTATCCAAAAAAACTGATTTTTCTTTTATACCTCATTCTAGAAAATGTATAAGTTGAATTAAAATGTTATAAAATTCAAAATTCAGTTAAAATTATTCATAACGGCTAGTTTTAATAATATTTTATCAGCATATAGTTGTTTAGTGAAACTCGGTATTGCATACGACGCAAGCTATCGAGGAAGGCCGTGGTTGCGTGTAAAGTAAGCCAAGCTAGTGTTGTGTGTAGTGAAAGATTAATTTGATGATTTATATAACATAAAAACATAGTATTTCTCATAAAAGTCTTGGGTGTTACATTCTACCCCGCTTAAAATGAATTTCGCCCTCGAAATTCGTCACTTTGTAACAAACAGATGAGGATACCTCTCCCCCATCATATCCTCAATATCCCATGTAGCTTCTTCTAGTTGGTGGTTCCTCCATAAAACTATCACCAAGAGAGTGGTCTTCTTCCGTAGGACTTTTTCACTACGATCTAGAATCTCTATCGGCTGTTCTTTATAAGAAAGATCTTTCTCCATCGGTACAACTTCTGAGCTGAGTACATGTTAAGGATCATGTATGTACTTTCTCAGGAGAGATACATGGAACACATCATGAACTTGAGAGAGATTTGGTGGAAGCGCCAATTGGTAAGCTACCTTTCCTACACGATCCAGTATTTCAAAAGGACTGATATATCTAGGGATCAACTTCCCCTTCTTTCAAAATCTGATGACCCTCTTCCAGGGAGATATTTGTAAGAACACTTTATCACCCACTTCAAAATCTAGGTCTTTTCTTCGGTTGTCGGCATAACTTTTCTGTCGACTCTGAGCTTCTCTTATGTGTTGTTGAATAGATCTGACCTTTTCTGCCATTTCATCAATGAGATCAGGTCCTAATAGATTTCTTTCCCCAACTTCATCCCAGCACGTTAGAGTCCTGCATTTCTTTCCATAGAGAGATTCATAAGAAGCCATATGAATAATGGAGTGAAAGCTATTATTATAAGAAAATTCCACCAAAGGTAGGTGTTGATCCCAACCACCTTTGAAATCTATAGAGAAAGCTCTCAACATATGTTCTAGAGTTTGAATTTTCCTCTCAGACTGACTGTCTGTCTGAGGATGATAAGCAGTGCTGAAACTCAACTCTGTATCCAGAGTATGCTGAAGAATTCTCCAGAACATTAAGGTAAACCTCAGATCATGATCAGATATAATAGAAAGTGGTACTCCATGCAATCTTACCACTTCCTTTAAATATATCCTGGAAAGCTGATCTAGAAAAAAATACTCTCTAATAGCAATGAAGTGTGCAGACTTTGTAATACGATCAACTATGACCCAGATAGCATTATTGTCTTTGGATGTTTTAGGAAGTCTTGTGACAAAGTCCATAGTGATGTTTTCCCATTTAAATTTGGGTATGGGTAATGGTTGTAACATCCCCTTAAACTTCTGTCTCTCAGCTTTAACTTGCTTACAAACCAAGCATCGATAGACATATTCAGCAACATCTCTTTTCATGCCATCCCACCAAAAGTACTCTTTCAGGTCCCTATACATCTTCGTGCTTCCAAGATGAATAGAGAATGAAGAACTATGAGCCTCATCTAGCAGCTCCTTCTTTAATTCGGGGATGGGAGGAACACAAACCTGATTTCTGAACATTATTATCCCATCACAATCATGTTTGAATTCAGGAACATTTCCCATCTTCTTTTGTATCTCTACATCTTCTTGCTGTGCCTCTATAATCTTCACATGTAGAGATGGTTGAACATTAATTTGAGAAAGATACTATTTTCCCCCTTCCATTAAAATTACATGATCCATCCTTTGTAAATCCATAAATATTGGATCTTTTGTGATCCTCATCTAGGATAAGCTACCATGGTCTTGTCGACTTAATGTATCTGCCACCTTGTTTTCTTTCCCAGGGTGGTAATGAATTGAGCAGTCGTAATCCTTAATCAGTTCCAACCATCTTGTTTGGCGCATGGTCAGCTCCTTTTGTGTGAATATATACTTTAAACTTTTATGATCAGTATAAATGTCACACCATTCTCCATAAAGATAATGCCTCCAAACCATTAATGCAAAGATTACCGCAGCTAACTCCAAATCATGTGTTGGGTAATTTTGCTCATTGATTTTCAACTGTCGTGAGGCATAAGATATCAACATATCATTTTTCATAAGAACACACCCCAGCCCCTTCTTGGATGCATCACTATAGATCACAAATCTTTCTCCACTACAAGGCAGTGTGAGCACAGGTGCACTGGATAACCTTCTTTTCAACTCCTTGAAATTCACTTCACATTCCTCCATCCAAACAAACATAACTCCTTTCCGAGTCAACCTGGTGAGTGGATTAGATAATCGTGTAAAATCATTCATAAAACGTCATTAATATGCATACAACCCATGAAAACATCAGATCTCAGTTGCTTTTGTTAGTCTCGACCATCTTTCAAAAACCTCTTTTTTTGCTGGATCCATAGATATCCCCACTTTTGAGATTATGTGACCCAAAAAATGCAACTTTTTGAAACCAAAATTCACACTTGCTAAATTTGGCATAATGTTTCTCCTTTCTCAGTGTCTTCAATATAATTCTCATGTGATATTCATGTTCTTCCTTGCTCTTTGAATAGACAAGAATATCGTCTATAAAGACTACCAAAAATTGATCAAGATAGTCTCTAAAGACTCTATTCATCAGATCCATGAAGATAGCAGAGGGCATTAGTAAGACCAAATGGCATCACTATAAATTCATCGTGTCCATACCTTGTACGGAAAGCCCTCTTTGGTATATCCTCCCTTTGAACCCTTAATTGATGATACCCTAAATAAATATCAATCATGGAAAAGTATTGAGCTCCGCGTAGTTGGTCAAATAAATCATCAATGCATGGGAGAGGATATTTGTTTTTGATAGTGATCTTTTTATGTTCTCGATAATCAATGCAGAGTCTCATTGATCCATTTTTCATCTTGAAAAATAGAACAGGTTCTCCCCAAGGTGACGCACTAGGGAGTATGAATCCCTTATCAAGATTCTCTGGGAGTCGCTTCTTCAATTCCTGCAACTCAATTGGGGCCATCCAATAAGGTGTCTTTGAAATAAGCAACGCACCCGATATGAGTTCTATTGAAAACTCAACTTCACGATTCGGTGGAAGACTCGGCAATTCCACTGGAAAGACATCATCAAAATCCCATACAACATGCATATTATTAATCGTGAGTTTCTCACCAACCATTTGAGATAAATAACCCTCATTTAGTGGAATCAAGACCCATAAGATGGAAGAAATTTCCACTGGATGGTTATGTTCATCCTTTCATCGATAGACGATCATAGATTGATCTGGAATATGAAATGTGACATCCCTTCTTTGGAAATTGATATGAGCTCCATATAAAGAAAGCCAATCCATGCCATGAATCACATCAAATTCCACTATAGGAATGATCACAAGATTTGCAGGAAGCACTTTCCCAAAAACTTCAATCAGGGAAGAATTATAAACTTTTGATGCAACTGTTCTGCCATTAGGGGTTGTCACAGCTAACTCAACATCTAATTATTGAGGTAATATGGTGATACTCTTAGAAAAATATTCAGAAATAAAAGAGTGGGTGGATCCAGAATCAAATAAAACATATTCTTCTATAGATTGTATGGAAAGTGTACCTTTCACCACATCATTATCGTACTACACATCGCTAATAGAAATTGCATGTGACTTTCATTTGTATTTATCTATAAGATTTTTTTGATGTCGATCATCATCAACAACCCATGGATTAGGGCATTTATTGGCATAATTCCCCATCTCCTTTCACTTGAAACATTGATGTGTAGTAGGTTCATTCTGTGTGTCCCTTTCTTTGTTTACATCATTAGACATCTTTTTCCTATCATTACGACATTAAAATGCCTGATGAACTTCCTTTCCACATTTGAAACATTTACTTGTCCCTTTAAGACAACCCCCTCCATGTTTCTTTCCACACATTGATCATAATGGAAAGCTCATCTTCTTTTCAGTGTGCTCTTTAGATTTTCCATTGAATTCCATTTTCCACTTCTTATCAAACCCATATGACTGATGGGTTACTCCAATCTCCATCTCAACATTGAGAGCACATCGAACGATTTCCTCATAGCTATTGAAGTCCCTTATGGCTAAGGCCCTTCGAAGACTTGGTTTTAAGCCACTAAATAATCGATCGATCTTACTCTCATGTTGGATAATAATACCAAAAGCGTTCCTTGAAAGTCTTGTAAAATTTTCTTCATAGGTACCAACTGATTCATCATCCTTTTTCTTCAGTTCAAGAAACTCTTACTCCATCATTGTTCATAGAATAAGAGGGAATTACTTATTGAAAAATAAGTTCTTTATCTCATCCCATTCCATGGACTCAATTTCATCTCTTTGCCTCGTATTCTTAATAAGATTCCACCATTGATCAACATATCCTTCCAAATGATACACTGCTATGATGACTTTATCATGTTCAGAACATTGACGAACTGAAAATATCTTTTCAGTTGTACTGATCCATTGTTCATCAAATAATGGATCAGTAGACCCGCTGAATGAAGGTGGACATTGCCTCATGAAGGATTCAATAGAATGTTTCTCCTTTCTTTTCTCGTTTGGAAGTCCTACATGATTCATAGCTTGAGAAAGTTGTGTGAGCATGGCTAAAAGCTTTTTCATTCCAGCTCCCATAACGTTTGGTTGCTCAGGGGGACAATCATTGCATTGCCCGTCGCATTCCGCATTAACACGATTCCTTCGGGTTCCAGCTATTGACTAAAACCAAGAAGAATAGTGTGAGCAACACTAATTATAATAGGAAAAACACATAATCAAGAATAAAATTGCACACTTAAGGTATTATCCTAGGTTATTCATGGCCATTTCTAAAACACTAATATTGTGTTCTATGCTTAGACTTATCCTTAGGGTTCTTACTAAGGCTTTCACATCCTAGTTTCCAAAGGATGACTATACATTTACTCTAATACCAACTATAACAACCCATACTTTACATAAATTGTTATTACTTCAAAATTGAATCACACGTATTACAACATATAACAAAACCATGAAAGGAGTGTATAGGTATAGTGTCTTTAGAAACTGGAAAGCATAAACAACTTGTTCATAAAGCATTTACCTCGCCTCCCATTTATTTCATCATATCTAGAGTCCCTTTTTGGCATATCCTACTTAATAAACTTCTTCCTGACCTGAGAAAATAAAACATACAAAAGGGTGAGCTCAATTGATCAGTAAGGGTAAACAAAAGAAATATCAATCACATCATTTACATAAGAACATAACTTTTGGAAACGTTAACCTGCAAAAGAGATCATAATTTCATAACATGGGATAAATCATTGTAGTGAAATGTAATCCCAATAATCATAACATAAAACATGAAACATTGTGTCATACATACATAATCATTGAGAATCATTTCTTATTAGTTAAGACTCATTTCTAAGACTATCTTAGTGGACAAAGTCCATTTCTGAACCGAGTTCACTCCTCGTTTCAGTCCTATTTCACTGAACCGGTATAACCTCTCGTTCCAGCCATGTCTATCTCATTAGATATAAATTCTTTACCCAATGCATTGGAGGGAGATATAGGCCCCACCCATCTCATAATGATACCATTCTTATGTGTTCCCCAAAAACATAAACCATACATCATAGCATAACCCATGTAATAAAAATGGGAATCTTAAACATCGTGACGTCATAAAACAACTCATATAAGATAAAGGAATTCATAAAAATAATTCCATCACAACATAATAAAATCAATGTAATAATATGGATAGAAACCGAACCCTTTATATTCTTATATGGAAAATAATTTTGATAAAACACTTGAACTCCATTCTTGTGGAAAATATCTTTTCTACTTCAAAAACACTTTTCCTTTCTTAACATGTCATACAATTCTAAACTAAAAGAAGTTCATTAAAGATAAAATTGAAAACATGTAGAGGAATATTCTTGGAAATAATGTTTTAAAAATCCATTCATGTCGTATAAGTTAAAAGAAAACATTCTTCTCATACTTTTGTCGGAAAAGTCAAAAGTACCTCGTACGAAAAACGACAAAATATTCCTTTAATATATTTTACTAAAAACTCAACTAAGGGTAAAATTGGATATAAACTATTGTAGAATGATTTAAATATTATATATTGAGGAAAAATGGATTTGGATGATAAAATGCACCCTAGTAAATTCCAAAATATAAACAATCTCGGATAAAAAAGAGATTGTGATATTTCCCTTACCTTAGGTCCGATTTGCTTCGTAAGTGTCTGAACCTCCTGTATAATGATTTAAATAATGTTATTGGCTTATTCCAGAATAATATGTGTTTTTATGATACCATATATGGTCATATTCTTAGCTTCTTATTAGTAATATTTCATTACTACTTGTTATTCGGGTGTTTATTACTTTTTGTTCTTATGCGTGTTTTGTCAAATAAATTATTATTCTTCACATTAGATTATAGATACCTCATTTACAAAATTTTATTAGTGTAATATATATCATATTAATTCATTAAATTCATTTATATAATCTTTATTAAATGAAGATCATGTAGAACGAGTCACATCACATCGTGGAGACGGTATTCCGTATGTACGCACAAGCGATTATATCGTTCCCATGATCTTGGAATTGTATTGGAGTGTATGTATACTATTTAAGAATCAATATCACCATAAAATAATCATATATAGTTATTATTTACACCATTACACCCATCCAAGTAAGGTGGTGGGGGAAAATAGATTACACCACGGCGTGGAGACGGTATTCTGTACGTACACAAGCGGGGTGATTTCGTTTTCCATAGGATGGATAGATGGTGAAATATGGTTGTTTCATACTTATAATAATATATCAGTATATGAGTGATAGTGATGTTATTACTTCATAATGAAACATCTAAAGAAGAAGAAGTGGAAGAAGAAATAAAGATGAAAGAATCGGTAACTAGCATTACCTCTTCTTTGAAGCGCTTCTTTGAGATCTCCTTTTCGGGGACTAAAATTGGTCTTTGAAGAAGACCAGGATATCTAGGATGTCTCTTGGGAAGTGGAAAGGAGAAAGTAGAAGGGGTTGGCTGATCTTGAAAGCTCAAATTGGTGTGAGGAGGAGAGGGAGGAGGTTCCCTTTTATAAGGGAGGAGAGGGGCACCTTTGGAAATATAAGAAATATTAGTTTATATTAAATCCCAAACCCACATAAAAACATTCACAATGACTCATATCCAAAGCTTATATGAGATAGGGTTCTAATATCATCAACAAATAAAATTTAGACAGGTTGTTAATTTATTTTAAACATTATCAACTTGATTTATCCTTATTTATCAATTTAATTTTATTTGTGGTAATAATATTCTAAATTTTAAATTATTATAAATAATTACATATGTGTTTTGAATTTTCCATAATTTGAAACTTTATGAAATTTTCGACCATATAAATTTTAGTTTATAAATTTTAAATTTTTTTGTTTTTTTAAACAATTTTATAATATGTTATTTTTATAAAATAACAATAGGGTCAATTTTTGACATTATTCATTTATTTTAATTTAAATAAAATATATACAGAAGATATGTTCGAAATAAAAGCTTTAATAGATCCATAAAATGTCATATGTATCTAGAAAATTATGGGAGAACATTAAATAGTTCATATAATATTTATTTTACTATTTTTAAAACCATTTATTTGATATTTTAATTAATAAAATAATTTCAACATCACTATTCTGTCATAATAAATGATAATTATTTAATCCCTAAAAATACTAAATAAATTCCTATAATGTATATAATTGTATTAGAATTCTGGATACTATTCATGTATGATGTTTCATGAAGTTTAACACTAAATTAAAATTATTATACTTATAAACTTTAAGAAAGTGGCATGTTGTCACATTCTTTTGTTTTAATTATAATTAAATTATTTTCATGGAACAAAGTCCATTAAATGAATCTAATCTGACCCTTAGGTGATATGGGTCGACTTTTAGTCATCCAATAGGATTTCTCCAGGTGTTAGGGTAATTTTATAATCTTATATTTACCCTTAATTACCTGATTTACCTTTAACTATGGTAAATAAAATTTACCGTAGTTACTATTCATAATGCCCAAAAATAAAAAGTAGCCTATTAAAATAATTTGGACCCACTGATTCTGAATATGGAATCAATTTTTCAAAATTCAATACATTTAAGTTGCAGTAATTAATTTAAAATAAATCCCGTTGTTAAGAAAACGGGTTTTAGAAGTTAAAACACTACCAAAGATTGAAATGTTTTTACCTATGAATTTAATGTGAAATTAATGCTAATGACATACATTATATTAAATGGAAAAAATATATTCTATTTATACTTTAAAAACATTCAATATTATAATTTATCCATATAAATTATCTCAATGAAAAATGTTTTTTTAAATTAAAAATTAGCGTAATTTTATATTCATCAAAATATGAAAGTTATCAGAAAAATATCAAAAATTTATCCAAAGTAAATTTTTATACCCTGATTCAAAAGAAGAATTTTATTTTGTCAAATTGAACTCATAATATTGTCAAAAAATAGATTTAATGTGGGTGTGCCATCAAAAGGCGGCAAAACTGTATTTTTTTAAAAATACTTCTTTTATCCAAAAAAACTGATTTTGCTTTTATACCTCATTCTAGAAAATGTCTAAGATGAATTAAAATGTTATAAAATTCAGATAATACTATTCATAACGGCTAGTTTTAATAATATTTTAAAAGCATATCGTTGTTTAGTGAAACTCAGTATTGCGTACGACACAAGCTATCGAGGAAGGTCGCGGTTGTGTGTAATGCAAGCCAAGCTAGTGTTGTTTGTAGTGAAAGATTCCTTTGATGATTTATATAACATAAAAACAAAATATTTCTCATAAAAGACTCGGGTGTTACAGTAACATAGTTCTATGGAGTCCTTAAAGAGGCATCATCCACCTTAATTAAGGAGGTCATCTAATCCACTTGTTGGATAACATAGGATTAATACAACTATAAAGATATTTTCTGTTCTCGTGTGTTTGGATCTTGAGAATTTAATTATTCATGTTTATTTACTATAAGGTAAAGTAGAAAATTGGTGTAATATAATAAAAAACATGAGGAAGAATGTTGAAATTTAATACTAGATTGGGATGATAAATTGAACTAATTCTTTAATAAGTACATTTTTTTTCTTCGTATAATTATGGAAGTCGATTTTAATGAGTTTAATTAAAAGGATTGAGTTGATCTTGGTACCTATGGGGATAATTTCATAAGAGTTTATAGGTATACTTATGTTTTTTCCATCCAAACTGAAATAAATATTTATATGTTCTTGTATGGCTTAAAACCAAGTCCTAGAAGGGAATTAGACGTGTGATAATATAGTATATACAAAGAGATTGTGCATAGAATAATCAAATTCCAAATGGAGTTTGAAGTTACATATAAATCTCATGTTTTTAATAAGAAGATTATGATAGAGTTCAAAGGATAATCTTAAAACCTTGTAGAGAATAATTTTTTTTTAAATCCTATATCCCAAAATTGTGGGAAAGAGAATATTAGAGTGTGCTCGAATGATACAAGAAGGTTTTAAGGTGTGGGAAACCTATACACTAGTAAAAAGAGTCTAGAAGTGATGAGAATAAGAAACTAAATTATATTAGTAGAGAAAAATATCAATAAAATAAACCACCAACAATTCAATGTTTCAATGACATGATGTTTGGGAAATATGCGAATAAATTCCCCAATCCAAAGGATAATATTGATGATAAGACACAGCAACATCTGAGGAAAAACGGCAAAGGAAAATCCTATACAATCATAATGGATTAAATGACTAATGATAATTAGTAGAAACATATATCCCCTTATTTAGTCTGTTCATGTTTGACTTTTTATTAATAATCCATACTATAATATTGTTTGTCATCATTTATTGAAGTTTCATGGGATTATAGGCCTATACATGTAATTTTTAATAATAAAATAACATTAAATGTTCTATTATTTCCTTGACAAACCCATGAATTTAATAAAAAAAATTTAGTATAAAAAATTTTCTTATTTAATGAAAGAAGTGTGAATTATATTTTAGAATGGTTATAAGGTTATAAATTTATGTAAATTTTATGTTAATTTGTTTTTCAAATATTGTTTTTGATATTAATGTATTATCTCAACCCGTGAGGGATTATGCATATTGGATAACCATTTTGTGTTGGTAGTAACTAAATATAGAAGGGATAATGTATGATGGATCACATGATTTGTTAGTGCATTATGAATGGAAAGTAACCATAATTTTTGGAGAAATATGTGATGTGTATCAAGGAACGAAAAGGTGATCCAATCCCAAAATCATGAAAGTATTACATTTCCAGGAAATTAGTTAACTTTAGTAAAAATGATGTTGATAAAAAATGTAATCCTAGTACCACCATTTTAAATGAATAATATGGTTCAATATTTAAACACAGATTTATGGCCTTATTATTGTTTTCTTTCTCCTAAAATTTTTCTATATCAATCTCTATAAGAAAATTATAGTATGATTTCTCTTCTACCTCCACATTCTCAATTCTAACCTCTATTCTCCTATGTGGAAACCCAGATATTTATTACTTTTCGTAACCATTTTGATTCAAAAATTACATTTTAGATAAGTTTTAGTATTCGTTTTTACAATGTTAGGTTCAATGAAAGAAAATTTAAAGTATTAAAACATTGATAACAGAGACAGATATTGATTCCGAAATTCATTTATTGGGGGGTAAAATGTAGCATCCCAAGATTTTGTGAATTATTTTTTGGAATTAATTTATCTTTTTGATATTGTCAATTTCACACAACATTGGAAATATTTATTTTGATATATATGTATATAAATATTACAACACTAATAAAAAAATTCATTTTCACATGCTATAATAACCAGAATGTTTTACACATAATATCAACTTTCCTTATGCAACATGCAATACCAAATTGGTCTACATTACATGTAACATATATGATTATAGAAAACATCATTTTGTTATTATAAATACTTATACTAGATAATTATAACTTTGATCATAAGTATAGTTATTTTAACAGTAATAAATTCTTTCCAAACAATATTTATAATTTTTATATATAGATTAAATAGATTTATTATGAAAGAAATGATTTTTGGTACAGTCCTTTATATTTAAAAATGCCATTTCAAATGAACATATATTATTGATATTATTTGTTTTATAAAATACTATTAATTTAATTTCACATAAAAAATCATATAATAATTTATAATACCAAGTTATCTTAGGGTGAATTAATTATATTTTTCCAAGAAAATAAATTTTTTGATGAATAGTGAAAAACTGTAATTTAGTTTATATCTATCTTTTTTTGAAAAATAATTAATTCCAAATTAGACATTAATGTTGTTTTATAGTCAAATTTGGACAATTATACATCTATTAGGACAATTTGGATCATTAAAAACAATTTATAATTGGAATTGAATATAAAAACAGACTAAACTTTTTAACTTTATTCTACTTAAAAACATGTAATATCAACCAATTTGTGGGATTAACATTAATTTTAATTTTTTTCAATTCCATGAGTTGATTTTTGAAAAAAAATATCTAAATAATTTTAATTATTAAAATATATGTATAATAACAATATCATGTTTATTTTTGACAAAAATGATTAGAAAAATTGAAATTTTGAATTACAGTAATTAACATCAGATTAAGCATAACATGGAATTATTCCATAATATTAAGAGAGAAAAGTACATATAAACTTGTCCAAAACCCATTAAATAAAAATATTAAGGTAATAATAATACTATTATTGATTTTTTTATTATTTAGTATTACTTTTTTTAGGTATGAACATGTGTAAAGCTACCATTTTTTTAAATATTTCATGTGATTCCTTTTCTTTCACTGTAAAAGGCCATCAACTATCCAAATCTATCACACCTATAAATACTATTATGTTAATAAAATATATTCAAAATTAATTTCCCAATATCCTACCCTTATTCTTATATTCCTTTCCCTAGGATGAATGTAATCATTGAAACCTTTTTGAATAATCCAAAAATAGTTACCCAATTAAGAGGTGACGTCTTCTCTTAAGACCATTATATTATTTTCATTATATACCACATAAAAATATATTAATTATATTATTATATTAAATAAAAAGTATCATAAGTATAATATATTGGTTTATGTATAATTTTTTACCTACACATCCACACACCTCAATCCAATGTGTGAAAAATGTATTGTTTCCGTATACGGTGAACAACTACCACATGAAATGAAGATTGTTTTCCATTACCACAGACCATGGTGTCCATTCTGTTGGATTATATGTTAATAAATTTAATATATTAATCTTATTATGTTTATATTCTTATATATTCATTTTTAAAGTACTTATCAATTTACATTCCATTCTATGTTAATATGATAATTTCGTCTGAGGAAGAATGCACTAACACCCCCTCAATGTGATATAATTCATTAATACACCACATGAATTATATTAAGGATGGTTTCACTAAAAATATATGATATATGTGATATAATATAGCTACTTTAATAATGATATATATATATACATATTCAATTTATTTTTTTATTTGAACACAACAATTAAATAGAAATATCGTTCATGTGTATATGTGGCCTATAGTCTCAATGAACGATGTATTCTGTTTAAAAATTATATATATATATATTATTATAATACACATAAATTTATATAAATTATATTTATATCATGTTTTATAGTATGGAAATCAGGATATATGCATAATGACCAATGATATAACAAATTAAGACACATAAGAACAATGAAGTGTATATTACCCAAAGTGAATCCTTAACATAGGATCGTTAACAATATGGTAATTTAAGGTCACAATAATAAAATATATGGTATTATGTATAAGAATATTATTTTTAAATTTTGTCTAAAAAATTCTATTTATTGTGTCGACTGATTTTTTAAGTACGAATAGAGCACATACACAAGGTAAGGGGATTTCATCTCACATTTTATTTCCATGAGATACTTGCTATGTTATCCACTCATTCCATTTTTGTGGTGTATCCACTACCAATGGATATAATATATTTATCTTATACATAATTTTATGGGTATTAACATACCCATTTTATGATCTTTATTTCGTAGGGGGTAAGTTTCAGATCTTACCAAATCGATGGAATATCTTTGTCCCAATTTTCATTCTTTGATACTAATGTTTTTTTATAAACCTAAGTTATCATTCTAGGTTTATATAATTCTGATTTTTAAGTTAAAATTATAATTTAATTCCTTTAATGTTATTATAATATTCATGTAATTTCATTTTCTAACATAGATATCATTATCCCAAAATAAAAATTGATAAGTGTTTATTGAAACAATATCACTAATCTTAAAAAATTTATATGATTATGATTCTTTCGATGAATACTTATAACCAATATATCAATAAATTTGTGACTTTTATTCCCTACTAGTTATTCTATATATAACCATTTATTAGTATCATATATATTCAGTTTTTCACATAATATAGTTATTTTTTTTTATGAATGCTCGACTTTACCCTATCTTCAGTGGAAAACTGTGTTCTCTAAAAATGGTTTCCAACTATATTCTACTAATATAGTATGATAATTAAGAAAATTTTACTTTTTTTATTTCACTAATCTTTTGAAGGACCTTTTATAAGATTTTAAGGAAAATTGTTTTAAATATGTTTTCAACCACTTTTTATTAGTCATGGTATGATGAATGGTTTATTATCTTCTAGAACATGTATGAATGATTTTATTTTGATAGTTGTGAGGCTTATATCTCCCAATAATTAATTGGTTAATTATATATGAATAATGACTATAAATGATATTTTTCAACCTATGTACAGTTTTAAAATTTATTCGAGGACCTGGTTTCATTTCAAGAATTTTATACGTGAATTGCATGATCACAATTTTAAGGATGATCCATATTCTGTGTTCACAATGTTATGCATGGATCTAGTTTCATTTCTATAAGTTTACTCATCACTCTACTTACATGATCAAAATGATATGTGTGAACCTGATTATATGATCACAGTGTCATGTGTTAACCTGATTATGTGTTCATAATGTTATGAATAGACCTGGTTTATGTCCATAAGGTTATGTGTGGACTAGATTACATGTTCAAAATGTTATAAATAGCCTAATTTTCATGTTAATAATTTTATGTGTGGACCTTATTACACATTAAAAATTTTGTGCTTAAATCTTAGTACATGTTCACAATGTTATTCATCTTCCATGTTTCATGTCTATAATGTTATGCATGAACCTTATTGCATCGTCACATTTTCCTGAATGGACCTTGTTTCATGTCGACAAGTTTATACAGGGGTATGATGTCATGTCCATAATCTAAATAGTGAACCTATTTCTACATATATATTTTCAAAACATTATAAACAAATGTGAATTACACAAATTACCTATCTTATTCATATGTTATTCCTTCATGACTTATGCTCTTTATCCTCTTATGAACTATTTATTATAAACATAAAATCTTTATTATGATATTTAATTTGATGGGTATGATCATCTAATGGTATGCCCAATTTCCATACCATTTTTTCACATTATTCTTACACATTTACTTTATATAACAATATTGATAATCTAATCTCAACCATTTATTTTGTTACCTTTCCCTAGGTTATGAAGAATGTTTTTCGGTAGAAGTACCAAGTATTTATCTAAAATGATTCAAATACATGTATGTCAAGCATGGGTCTCTATATATGTGGCATTAAAAAAAAGAAATTAATGAATCATAGAAGTTTTATTGTAAAAATTTGTTTTCTATATTTTTATAATTCTTGTAAAAACACACTATGGAATGACATTTTATGTCTTATATGTGTTTCGGATGTGATATAATTAGGAATATGTCACATAGTTTAAATCATAAATATCAAAGTAGTTGTAATTAAAATTATGATAATCAAATAATATAATTATTTAAACTTAATGATATGGGTCAATATGTGAATGAGTTTATTAATAGGAACCCAACTGATTAGAAGAATCTAGGCTATAAAAATAAAAATTGTTCTCAAATATATTCTAACTAGTTAAATAGATGCGGTTCTATCAAATTAATTAGATTCAGATCCATTGTTTGTTTACTAAAATATTCTAATTTCATGGTTGAATTAGGATCAACATATTCATTCATATTTGAAAATTTTTCTTGTAAATTATAAATTCTAAATTAAATAAAAGGAAACCGGAACATCTATTAAAAATCACTTGGGAGAAATATTAATGGAAAAATAAACTAGATGATTATTGCTATCAATATCTAGGAAATAATTTACAAAAAACCCTTTTGTTCCTTTCTTAAGATGAATTTAATATAATTATAGTATTGGATTGGAATTCTATTTACAATTATTATATTGTCTATATAGATAAATAATTTTTATTTCAGAAAGATTCCAACATCATATATAATATTGCGCCCATAAAATTGATAAAATATCAAGAAACTAAGAACTAATTAAATTTTATAAATGAATTTAATCTTACAAATATTATTGAAAATAGGTGGATTTTTCATATTAATGATTTTTTTGGTGGTAAATGAATATTTGGATATTTCTCTTCGTGAGTTTCTATGAATAATACATGATCGGGAGGTTGAGTTTACTATTGATTTATTCCATTATTCCAAAACAATTTCAAAACACCCGATTTGAATGTTTCTAGTAGAAAATATATAATTGAAATATAAGTTACATGGGTAGTTTAATAAAGGCTTAAATCATTTGAGTACATCACCTTGGGACGGTCGTGTAATGTTTTTAAAAATAAATGAAGATCAATGAGTCTTCCAATTGAGTATGCATCTTGTAATAACATTATTGTTAATAATAAGTATCCATTGCCTCATATTGATGAATATTTTTATGAATTTTAGGGACTATTGTACATCTTAGTGATTTATATTTAGTTAGGGTAACATCAAATGAAGGATACAGATGTTGAAATTCTAAAAAATTAATTCTAGAATATATATAGGCATTATATGTTTTTAGTTCCTACCAATGATTTGAAAAATTATCAAGTTGTATTTATATATCTTATAAATAGGATCTTATATGAATATTTGGATAATTGTTTAGTTGTTTTTATTAATGATATCTTTGGTTATTCAATAACATATGAGGATCATAAAAAATATTATTGTATTGTTCAGAAAACCCTCAATGAAATTTATACAAAAAATTAAGCATCCATGTCTATTGGTCAAAAAATATTTATTTTGTTCGGAAGATTGTAAATAATGACAGCATAAAAGTTGATCTCGTCAATAAAAAAGTGGTTGAATAATGTAATACACCTAAAAATGTTACTGATATTAATTGTTTTTTCTATTATCATGGTATTACATTTGGGTTGTAAATATCTTTTCACAATTATTTATCCTTCAATATAAGTTATCATGAAAATGGGTTAATTTGTTTTTGTAATATAAAATTCGATGATTGTTTTTTGGAATAAAAAAATGTTATTTTTGAAGGATCTATTTTGGTTCATGCATTATAGAAATAGTGATTTTGTCTTATATATTGATAATTATTTAAAGGGGCATGTTTTTGATATGATGTAGAATGATCCGATAATTGTCTACGCATCAAACTAATTGAAAACTAACTAGTTAAATTATCTTACACATGATTTAGTATTATAAAATTGGTTTTACCATAATAAATTACTAAAAATCATTTACATGGATCAGATTTTGAATTATATTTTGATCATAATGGTTCTATGTGTATAATTACTAAGATAAAACAGAACATTATATAGAGAAGATAGATAAAAATGAAAATGATTATGATTTCATGATGAATTAGTATCTTGGTAAATAAAATATAGCAGTAAATTATTAGTTTAAATCAAATAATTAAATATTAACCATGTTACATTTCGAACACAACCTCTTGGTTTATGATTTGATGAATTTTTTCATGATAGTTGTTGGTGCATGAAATTCTAGTTTATTTAATTTAGTTCATAGTCAAATTAACATAATCAAATAATATCAAGCAAGAAAAGGAGGAATATTATGAGTTATAGAAAAATGTATAATTCATTAAAGGGATTGTTTTGGATTTTAGCATTGATTGTAATAGATTTTTAATATTTTTGAGATTATGCAATCCATATGATACATATATGATGAAATAGTTATAAATGGAATCTCAAAATTCTGTATTTTTGTTTATCTCATACACACTAATATGTATAAGGATCATTGGAAGTATTGGTTGTGGGATTCAATTAATATAGATGTTTTTGAAATTACCATGAAATTTTTGAATTTTCAAAATTTAACGGAATATTTAAATTAAACGAATGAGATTATTTATCATTATCTAGTGATAGTGTGGAAATGATAAAATAAATCTATGAATTTTCTAGTGCAATTTGAAAAAAACCCAAGGTAACAACGTGTTTTGGGAAATTGATGAATGACTGACATAATATGTACATTTCCATCCCATTATAGACATTGTATATCTAGATCAACTATATCACTTGTATCTTCAATAGATATTCATGTTACATGTAATATTTATCACCATTGAATCTGATAATGATCCCAAGTTCACATCTCACATTTGAAAAATCCATCATCAGTAATTATGACCTGAATAAAATTTCAATTCTTTATTTCATTCTCAATATAATAGAATTTCATAGAGAAAAATTCTGATATATGAGGGTTTTCATTGAGCTTTCAGAACATATTACTAGATAACTTGTGATTAGAAACATTATTTCATTTTGTTTTCATATAATAATAATTTTCAATACAATATAATGATGGTGACTTTTGATGAATCATATTGAAAGGGGTTTCAAACTCCATAATATTGTGATAAGGTCGGTCAATTATAGTTTATTAGAGAATAATTGGTATACAAAATTGCAAATATTGTTTAGTTTATTTTGTAACACTTGATGATAGGTTAGAGAATACAGAAATGTTTTGCAGATAACTAATGGGGGAATATTTTTCCTATTGTATGTGATGATATATTTTTTATATTTTCACCATGAAATTTTTTTATGCATTTTGGTATGAAATTAAAGATCCATACATGGTGAATTTGATCATATTAATTCATTGTTAAACATATATCATTATCATAATGATTGTCTTTGTCTAGGATTTTTTCCAATGTACTCAACGTTTTTCTTGTATTTATGTTATGACATTATATTCCGAATTCATCTCATGTTCTGAACCAAGATATTTAACTTTTTTTATATAACCTTTCTTATGTGATTTCTCTCATATCTTATAGATCAAAGAGAGATAGTTTTGTGGAATAAGGTTATTCACCAGGTTAATGTATCGTGGATCAACCAAATAGTTGAAGAAAAAATATTTGAATATGATATTGCAATGACAACAGGGTCCCGGTGACAACACAAGCACCCTGCCATAACATGGTCGTCGATTCCTGGCCTACCAGGTACCACCAGTTTCCCCACAGACACATGGGGCCCACCCTAGGTTCCACCCACATGCCCAAACGGGTCATCTGACTAATGATTGTCCCCACAGGCTAACACATTTCCTTCCTAGTGTGCTTTGTCCTCACTCACACACATCCGGGAAAACTTCCCAGAAGGTCGTCCATTCTGATCCCTACTCTAGGCCAAGCACGCATAACTATAGAGTTTTAATAAGGCAGGCTCCCTAAAATGAAGGATCACCATATTTACATGAGTCATATCGTTTAGTCATTTTACCATTTATCACTTGGGGGTGTTACAATCACCCCCTTTAGAGCACGATGTCCTCATTATGGGCCCTTTATCTCAACCCAGGCAGTGCAAAACACTTAAGGCTAAGAACCACCTCAAATAACACTTGTGACAACCGTGTCTTGGTGACAGTACATGCACCCCTCCTGAACATGGCCATCAGGTCATGGCATTCCAGGAACCCCAATTTTCCATGCAGACACATGGGGCCCATCCCATGGTCCACCCACATGCCTGAACGGGTCATATGACTAATGATTATCCCCACAGGCCAACACATATCCTTTCTAGTGTGCTTTGTCCTCACATGGACAGGCCACGGAAAACCTCCCAGAATGTCACCCATTATGATCACAACTCTAGTACAAGCATGCTTAACTGTGGAGTTCTAATCAAGTTGGCTCCCAAAAAGGAAGGTGCACCATGTTGACATGAGTAATATCATTTAGTCATATAACTCATTATCATTTGTGGGTGTTACAAATGCTATAAGGGAATGGTATCCCATGTTGTTAAAAAATTAATAATTTTTCAAGGTCACAATTTTCAAAATGGGTGTTAATGTTAAATCATAGGTACGTAAAGAATGCTTTTTATTTATTCTAAAATTTAATAGTGATATTTATTATACATTTGTACTGAAATAATATGAATTTTAGAAATTGATAAATCAAAACTAATGTAATAGTAAAAAGGCCATTAGAATATTAATATTACAATTAGGAATATTAATTTGCCCATAAGAATTATATCCTCACATATGAAAGTATAAATAAAATTAACATATATTATAAATGAAAATATGAAATATTTATATATTGGTACACGTAAATACATGATTTATAAATGATAAATTAATGGATGATATTTTTTTTGTAAAATAGAAGTCTTTATTTAAAATTATATCATTATAATAATCATTTAAAAGGGATATTTAATTACAAAAACTGGATTCATAATTTAATAATTTTTTATTGTAATTATGACATAAATATATGAGATCATAATTATTTTTTCAATCTGTCTTAAAAAAGATTATAATATTAATATCAATATTTTTAGAAATAAGGTGTTAACAAAAAATTAAATTACTCATATTTAGAAAATTAATTTTGGAAACTTTATGTCCATTTTTTAAATCTATAGTTTGAAAAATTGCTAGGGTAATTTTTTGGGTATTTTTCCAAAATATTTGATTTTTTGTGAATTGTGAAATTTAGTAATTATTATATTTTACATTAATATCCAAATATGTGACATTTTGAGTCATGAATGATGTATTCATCCATTTATTAAAACTCAAAATCATACTTTTCTATAATTACAATCAATAATTAATAGACTACAATGTCTTGAGCCAAAATAATAAATAAGTGCATTGTATAATCGTAGTCACCCCTCTCCTTTTACTATAAATACCAAACCTCAACAATACTTCTCCAAAGTCCATCAAATCCTATTAATATTTCTAAATTCTTATTAATTCCATTCCCAATACATATCCCCATGTCATAGAGATCTTGGTATCTCCAAAATTCTACATCCATCTTTCTTAAGGAGGTTCTCAAAGTGATTATATTCTTGATGTAAACCCACCTTCTTTATCATTTACATTCTTTGGTTATTTATATTGTAACCTCACCTACACTATGAAAATGTTACTTATAAATCCATTACCATACATAAACAAAAAAATTATTTTTATAATGGAATATCTTTCACCAAACATCATCCCTTCCCCTCTTATTTGTAAAATTATAACATTATCTAGGATTTGTATATTAACCACCTTCATGTTCAATGGGTTTTCCTTTTCTTTTCTGAATTTAATTCCCATAATACCACCATTATTTTTATTGCATAATATTTTCATATTTTTATAATAGCTTTATTAATGTTATGGAATTAAATTATTGAAATAATATAAAATAGAAGGAAACCAGTTTGTGATAGTTCTAAAAACCCACCAAAAACTAAAAAAAAATTTATCATTATTGATTTATCTGGTGAATCATCCTCATATTATAAAAAATTAAATATGGTATCATTTTAAATTATGTATTTATATTAATAACATTTCATTATACTAGTTTTTTCTTCCCTTTCAAAATAAATCCAATAATTATACTCAAGGGAACTGACCATAAAACCCTAAAACGAACACTCTTAAAACAATGAAATTGAACTATATAACATATTGAAATTTCCATTAAAAATAAAAATAAAAATAATAAAATTAATGTATAATAGATCTTATAACTATTTATTAAAAACATATTGTCCTTATCTGTGACATTATGTCCAAGTGAAGAACACTTTTATACATAGTGAATGAGAATTATTATCCCAATTTCAATCATTTAGGTTGAACTTATGCATAATTATTTATGTCCTAATAATATTATACAAAAAATGAATTTTTATGATAATAGTTTTTATTAGTTTTATTTATAGTGAAAATACATTATTCACTAATTTTATTAATTTCCACGTCAATGATACTACATTAGTGTGGAACTTTTCATTAAAAAACCCACATTAATGTATCATTTTTTAAAATTTTTATTTTTACATATATTTTTTGAACATAACATACCAAATTAATGAATGATTTATATTTTGAATTATAATTTTCACATTTAAATGTTTCTTTTCATATAATTTTTTTTCATTTATGATTTAACTATTTGTTGAAATAATGTAATGTTATTAAAATATGGAATGTTTATTTTCCACATGAACATTAATTTTCATATATATTTGTGTATTATTATAATTTCATGGTTCTTGGGAATATTAATCATGATTTTTATGTTTCACATATATCAATTTTGGGTGTTCCCTTTATTATCCCCAATTCAATAGGTATAGGGACAGAGTAACCATTTTAGATTTTACCTTACTAATTATGAGATCATAGTGATGTGTTAATTCCTAGTGTAACCTTGAGGATTTCTCCCTTTGGAGCCATAATAAAGAAAATATATTTATAAAGGATATAAAAATGATTCCACATATACAATGATATAATAAATATATTCTTCCTATGATTATATATATAAAAATATTATTTCATAATCTAAGCTATAGAGATTTTGTTCTATTTGTATAAGTAATATATTTTTGAAAATTGTTTCATTCATGACTAACAATTTCCTTCTAATTTTTTTTTACCTTCTTGTTATTTCTGTGATCATCTCTTGGTTTAAACTATTTTTCATTTGGTTTTGGAAGGGAAAAAGAAAATAAGAATCAATTTATAAAGTCATGATAATTTTTAAAACAAGAAAGAATGTTTTGTTGTAAAAAGTATCCTATTTTGGAAAATGGATATTGAGAAGAACTGTCTAAATTGTAATTATATTAGTTTAAATATACAATTTATTACCTAATTATATAAGACACTAAATATATATTATCTTCTAGAATTTAAAAAAATGAATTATAGTTTAATTAAATAAATTATGTAATGTTTAAGGTCATGTATACACATAGATTATCTCTATTGTTTTCTATGATTTATTATATTTAAACTAAGTAGCTAAATTTATATATAAAAAGTTTATATTTTCAACTTATGTCACTATTTTTGAACTTAAATGAAATATTTTATTTATAAGATGATCTTAGGATGATACGAGTAAATTTAATATTAATCATAATATTATGGAAATTTATATTCCAATGATTTATAATGAGTTTCCCTATTGTAAAAGAGTCTCTCTAATTCCAAAATCCTCGCATTTGTTGATATGGTCACATAGTACATATTCATGTTGTCGTTTTGGCATCTGAGTGATACATAAAGAGTGTTAAATTTTAATGCTATTATGAGTTTAATATTTCTTATATTATGTTCATAGTATTACTCTTAATGAAAATATTCTTAAAATTATTTAATCTATATATATATAAGATTCATCATTTCTAACATTGATAATTTTTTGAAATCTCATGATTTCTCACATAAAATGATCACTCATATCAATTTTAATGATTTAGTTATTAAATGATCATTCAAAAAAATATTATTATATAGATATGCCAATTTATATTTTTGTTTATTTAATTCAAAATATATGATGTTTTCCGGTTTCTAATTAATATATATTACCAAAAAACTATAGTATCATTTGGAAATAATCATTCACTACATGTGTTTAAGAATATATAAATATTTAGAAATATATAAAATAATTTTTTAATGTAATTCATTATACTATGTAGATTTGGAATAGTGATATATTTATTTTAAATATTATAATTAAAACAATATTAAAATATCATTTTAATTTAAATTATTAACATAAAATGATTTTATTGTAAAAAAAATTTTTCTTCAGAAAATTGTTTTTATTTTCGATGTTGGATCAGAGTTAATTCTCTATGGATGTCTGAGGGTAAATTTTTTCTTTAATTGACTCAATTATTTTCTAATTTAGTGATCTTTCCCCTATGACTATAGATATTTTTAATAAGAAGTATCATTATAAATAATATTTTCGGAGAATGATAATATATATATTATATTACTTGTGTGCGCCTTGAATAATTTCCTTTTGTAAATTCTAATTAACCTTGCCTCATCATAAGAATTTTATTACACATAGAAAATCCAAATCATTATTGTAGAATATTAGTTTTTGAAATACATGAATAAAATTATTTTCTAAAATAATTCATACCTTGATATATGTAGATAATATGTTTTGTTTCAATATGTTTTTATGATGAAGATATTATGTATTACATTTACAAATATTTCATAGATTAATAGAACATAGGTCAAGATTCATAATTTTCAGACTTACATTTTTTAATTGGTAGATTCTTTGTAATATTTGTTTGTGGACAAGAGTATTAATAACATAGAGTTCTCCAAATATGTACATTAGTGAATTATTTTTTGTAAGTATAAAATATATTTTGTGGCTTGAGTTTTTTATAGATGATTTGGAGGTTAATATCATGAATCAGTGGATTCAGATTCTATTTTATGGTATATTATGTAAAACATTGGATACCCTTACACTTAATGTGAGATCAAATTAGTTTGAGAAAATTTAATACCAGTTTTGGCCTATATTTTCTCTAATGTTTAGGAGTTTCATGAGGAAAATAGAGTTCACTTATAGAATATCCGGATTTGTAGATCTAATTTTGTAGACTATTTTAATGGGATGGTTTTTCATTCTTTTATAGGTTTTTGATTCATGATCTTGGTGGGGTACATCCATGTGGATGGTAGTGTTTCAGATATTTTCTTCTATACATTATTATAGGTTATGGTTTAATAATTATGTGACCATGAACCTGTATGGATAATTGTTTCCCATTGATTTCAATTTTTAGATAACATCATTGTGATTCTAGTAGATGGCTACATTTGTAATATGAAAATAAATTATTGATTCGTTCAATATTTGTGGGATAATAATATATATTTGAAATTACATTAAAACATTCTTTTAACTAAATATATCTATATATTTCAAATTATAATTTGTTTTTAAATGTTTCATATTGATTTATAAAAGTTTAATGTTATAATTACATTCTGTTCCAAATGATCTCAATGAAAATATTATTGAAATTTTAAGATGATAATTATGATGTAAATTTATTAAATTATTACTATAAAATTAATGTTTTAAACATCATTGCATTGTATTTTGATAGATAATGTAATCAGATAATTTTTCATATTGATAAATCATTCGAAATATGAATCACAATTCAATGTACTATTCATTCTTGATTTAATAATACATTTTATGTAATAAAATTATTTCATGTGGTTTTAATATTATTATCATAAAATTATGTGGTATGAAATACATATAAATACAATTTTTTAATGAATCCCTTGATTGGATATAAAATATATGGATATTTGGAAAATCAATAATATGATATCTGTTTGACTAAATTTTTATAATATTTTTTAATTATTGTTAATGAATATTATGGGTTTATATTGTATCATGTTATACAAAAGGTAATCAGTACATGGTCTTAATTTAATGATTTCAGGTTATATATATATATAATGTTTTGAAATAATAATTTATTAATTTAAGATTCAATTTTAGATATCCTAAACAAATTCTTTTTAATATACACTATTGGTTGTCATGATCTATGATGAATGAAATTATTGTGAAAATTGTTTTAGGATATATAATATGATTTTAAGGAACACAATTATTATTTTTGTTAGATTTTATAATTGTATATAATATGGAGTGATATACACTCTAATATTGGTATAGTATTGTAATATGGACCATATTTGGACTCTCAAATACATTATGTTGATGTGATTCCTAGAATTCGATCATTTATACATTGAAAATTTTTCATCATGTAGAAATATATAATAGAAAATATTGGTGTACATTGCTATTTTTTATCATGTCATTGAATATATCAAGAATGAGAAGTTATTTGTCCTCTCATATAATAAGTATAACTTCTGTTGTTTTGATTTATATTTATTGTGGAAGTATATATCCAGACGAACGTAACATCATTGATCTTGATATCTATCTATTCTACTTCATGTGATGTACTCATCCATTGCAGTGAATTAAGATAGATATATGCTTCAATCTAGTCTTTATATTCCTAGATTATTGTGAATATATAAGGAATCTAAATTGAATTGTTAAGAGGTATTTCTCTTAAATGGTAAATCAATAAATTTATTTTTAACTAATCATGAAATATTGTACATACCAAAGTTTCATACTCTTGATGAGGTTTCTCATACATTTTACCCCTTAAATGGACTTATTTATAAACTATGTAATATACTACTAATGATATAATAATATAATGTGTGATTTTTATGAAAATAAATTTATTAATAAAAATATTTGTATATATATATATATATGTTTTTGTGTGTGAATGAAAAAAATAAAAAATATATACAAATTATTTAGTACGAAAATTTTTACAGTCATTATAGTTCACAATTATTTTATGAATTATTAATTTGAAAATAAAATATTTATTAACATTACATTTACAAATTAGATCAACCATTTTTCATTAAACACACTTTTTTAATTTTAATTAACATAAAATAATCACTTACATGAGGGATGGACTCTCTCATATCCTCACTGTAATATTACATAGAACAATTGTAGGAAAAATTTTGTTTACTATGTAGCGAATTAAATGTGAAAAAATAATAACACAATTACATATAAAGTGAGGTTATCCCTTCACAAAAAAATGAAATATATTCTATTCTATTTTATCTAATCTAGTAGATTAAATAATTTTTGTTAATATTATAGAAGGATCCACCACTACATTTCATTAATCGGTGTGTTAATTTAGTTTCTACTTGTGTGGAGATAGAGATGAAAAGTAAGATAAAAAATGGAAAATGGAAAAAGAATATAAATATAGGATGAAAAACCTAGTAACATATACTAAACATATAAATTAGAATTAATTAAGTAAAACTAATTATATATTTTATTAAATTCTATAAAAAATGGGAATTAAATTTAATGGAGAGGGAGAAACCTTTTTATTATAAATTGGAGTTTAAAATTTTGGCTCCCATCAAATCCTTCAAATGTTTGAAAATGGATGACATAGTATATGATAAAATATGAAACTATAGAATTACAAAAAGTATTTTTTTTCTCATATTTCTATATATACAAAATTATTTTATTTCCAATTTCAGCACATATAAATGTTTCACTTCAATTTAATCATCTGATATGAAAATCAAAATCAATAATAAAATCAAATGAAATATAATTTCTCAAATAATTCCTAAAATAAATTCCATTTTATCATTGTTATTAAACAATGTTTCCTTTCATTTTCATCTCTCATATTAAAAAAAATTGAATTTAATTATTCGTAGATGTACCAATAAAAATATATCACAAAATTAATTTCATTTCACTCATTATTCAATATAACTATAATTTGGAGTTATGCTCATACATGGACAGATAATGTGTCACCAAAGGCTTCAAAAATATTCTAATCTCTCCTCTCCCTTAGAAATAAAAATTCATTCAATAAGTATGACTATATAAATGTGAATTTAGTGATGAATGGTTATTTTTAAAAAGATTATACAATTCTACTGTTAAAAATAATTGAGAATAAAATAATAATGAATATTTAAATTAACAATATTTAAGATACCTAATTAAATTCTACAATCATTTTAATCAGATCACCCCACCTACATATTTTGAAATGGAAGATGTTTCAAATATTATTTCAATGAATGATTTCATCCATATTTTATGTTTTCCATTTTTACTTTTTTTCCTTCTATTTTTTTTATTTTTTCTTTTAATGAAGGTATGAAAATAAACTACAAAAAATGAAGATAAATTCATACCTTCAATTTTAGTAAGGGAACATAGTCATAAATGTATGAAAAAATTACTTAAATTTTATCTCAATTATCAATCTTTTATTTGTTTTATTTCAATATTTTATTCACTTTTTAAGAATCTCGATGATATAAATGAGGTATAATGAATATATTTAACTCAATCCCATTATTAAAATGACATAAATAAAGGTAGACACCTCATAATTAGTAAAATGAGTTTCATGGACAATAAAACACTTAACAAAACATTCCACCATAGTCAAATTTTAGATATTCATAAATAGATTTTGACATTGTAAATTTTCAATATTTTTTTCATCAAACATTTCATTAACTATTTGGGTTATCACATATTCTAGGGAACAAATAAAGGTAAGTGTAATGTTGGAGATAATGATAAAATATAAATTTCCAATTAAATTACTCAACCATGCATAATAAATTTTATGGCATCTTATGATATTTATGATAATTATCACATGTATTATTTTTTCAACAAATCATATGATTCTACCGAGAATGTCTAGGTATTATGAAAAAATTTCCGAAGGGGATAAAATTAATTAAGATAATGGTATAATATAATTTTAGTATGTTTTTCAGGGTTATGAATTTAATATATATGTCAAACTCATAATAAATGATTGAAAATTAAAATCCAATAGAATCTACATCAATATTCATTTAAAATAAATTTTTATAAAATAAAAAAAAAATCTAAAAAATAAATAATGATTATTGAAAGTGGTTATTAGTTATGGATAAATATTAGAAAAATTAGAAATAAATATAATTACTTAAAAATATTCAAAACCTGGTTCACAATACCCATAGACATACATTTTATTACCATTCATTTAAAATGCACAAAAAAGATAAATGTTGAAATCCCAATGGTTTTGAATGATAAAACCTAATTTTTTTTAATATATAAAAACTTGAATTATGATCCAATAATTTACGACATGTACATTGATGTAAAAAAAGATAAAAATGCAAAATATGAAATATAAATAGGATAGGGAAAGACAACAGATCATTGTTCCCCCTATGTGGTTTTTAGGATTGTAATTCCCATGGCCTCAAAATTACTATGGTCACTAGAAGTCTAATATTGGATTTGAATTATGTGATTGAAACTACCACAATTTTTCCATTCAAATTAAACTCATTCAAATGTTTTTTATATATATACATGGATAGATTAAATCAATTCATTCCCATTTGAATTTTTTAAAAACGTTCATGGTGGGGGAGAGAGAATGGATTTTCCCTCTTTGTTTACTATAACTACTTGTGTAACCTTTTATATTCAAATTCCACAGCCTTCACATATGATTCAATTTTGTACAAATATGTAAGATAGATATTATAAATCAATTCTACTTGAATTTTGTTAAAACACAAAACTTCAGAAAAATAAATATTATAGTCCCAGTAGGCCATTTTGATTCTTACTACCTTAATAAAGGACACAATTAGTTCAATAATAATAATTGTTTCATCTTTTAATTAGTTTTTTTTGATTTCCAAACAAAACCTTTACATGAAGGATAAACGAAGACATATTATCTCAAAAATTTCACACTAAACCATTATATACAACATTTTGATAATGAAGTGGACGAATAAAATTTAAAATGAAAAAAGAACACAATGTGTACTAATGTGGTATTTTACCTTCACTATAACATCTAAATATACTACTGAATTTCACTATAACCACTATATGTAATACTAAATTAATTTAAATGGAATAAATAAGAACATTTATCTATAATTTACTCAATAATACAATATTAATTTTATAGAAAAAATCATTAAAGTTAGCTCACCATTTACCTAGAGATATAAATCCATGATGTAGGAACATAAAAGTGAAAAATATAAGATAATAAAAATTAATGAAAGAGAAATAAAGAATATATCTGATAAAAGTAATTGTAAATTATATTAAAATAAAAAATTGCAGCATTAAATGGATAAATAAATTATCTAAAAATATTAAATGGAGTGGGAGTTGCATTATTATATAGAGGGGAGTGGAGAATGTGGGCTATAATATTTTCCATTAAATGTTTCTATCTACATGTAATACTCAATGAATTATTCTTAATTTTTTTATTATATTATATTGTTATGAATTATATATATTTAGTATCCACTACTTTTTATGTCTATTTTTAATTTTATAACATTTTATGTTAGTTTTAGTCATGAAAATAATCATGGACTGTAGATAATTCATATTCTAATGCATTAAATAACCAGTAATTAATGGAATTAATTAATATGGAATATTGAGTGTGAATATTAAATGGAAATGTACCCCAATACCTTGAAGATATCATATTTAATTAATATACCATTTTAGGGCTATTTGTGATATATTTTTCCATAAACAAAATTATTTTCATCCATTCACCTATTCTATAGCCCAACATATATGCTTATTTTGTGATTAATTATCTATAAATTATAATTAGTTTCAGTTGGATTAAATTTATCACACAAAGTATTAAATCTTATAAAAATTTTAATCCTCTAATATGGATTATAATATATGAATTTTGAGGAAGAATACTATTCTAATATTAAAAATTGAAATTACAAAATAAGACCATTTTTATCAAAAAAAAACCAAAATATTCAAACAAATTAAAATTAAAACAATTTCACTTAGAATAGGAAATTTTAGGGATTAAAACATTGATTTATAGAATGATATAATTTAAATTGAGTGATTAATAAAGAGTATATATAATCTCTGTCCCATAGTAACTTGATGTTTTAGACAAACTAATCATATAAAAAATGATTATATTTTATGTTGTTTGTAGAAATATGTGTATAGATACACGTGTTTGATTGGATTCATATATGTTACCATTTTATAATAATTTTAAGAAGATATTTTATAGTTTTATCGTGTTTTTAATATTTTTATAATTTGGAAGTATTATATTTTTTCAATGATATAAATTCACATGCGGCTAAAAACTGTGATTAACTAAATAGAAGTTGAGTAATAATCAGGTATATTGCCAAACTGTATATTTGGTATTACCTATATGAGTTTTAGATAAGTGTTCACAAGTTATTAAATATGTTTATATATGTAATTAATTTAAATATAAACATATAAATGTTCTATGGGAATGTATATAAATGGAATGTTGGATTTGATTTTGAATGTGTTAGAATATGTTAAAACATAATTTTTAATGCGGAAATATATATCTAGTTTTTATATTATTTTTTGATTAATGTGGATATGACCTAGTTTTATATATTATATTATATTATATTTATACATGATATGTTATATCTTGAATGGTTATACGGAATATCATATACATTATTTTTAAGAAAATATATGGAATACTATGTGTATTATATTCCACTAATATGACCATGATTAAAATATAGTGATTAATTGATAAAATATATGATATTATTTGGTAAATTAATTTTATATCATGAAAAATAAATATAATAAAAATAAATCTAACATTATACATTGAATTTATTGTGGTTATATTTTGTAAAATATTATATCCAATGGTTATGTAGTGTTTGGGTCCATTTTAATGTAGTAATGTTATTTATAATGTATTAATTGATACATGTAGACTTGTAGAGGTTATAGAATGATGAAAATTCATTTAAACATGTTATATGAAATTTAATATGTGTTTCTGTTTCATTCTCTCACTCTCTAATATCCATATCTCACATCCTTAATATTCCAATTTGAATAGTTATCATGTCCAATGATATATGATTGATCATGATTGAGTATTTGGAGATATATATAGTCCATTATATATAAAATAGATGGTGGATCCCTTTGGAATCTTCTAATGGGATTTTCATGAATACACTTTTATAATGATTTCTATAGTAGATCTTTGTAAAATGTTACATTGTTGTTCAACAATATATTTATTGAGTGGTTTCATCTTCTTCCATTACATGACATGGTTATTGGGGTTCTTATTTCTTCTATTAGTTTTATGTTTTTCCATTTTGTCCTATTAATCCATTAACATATGATTCCATGATCTATACTACCATATTGGTTACACCATATTCTATATATTTATGGTACATAGGTTGTCTAGCACATATTTTTTTTTCCTTCACAATTTATTTCAATTATTTCAAACATTATATGGAAGAATAATATTAAATTAGGAATCATGAATTGTAAGCTACATGTCATAATAAATATCTCTATACGAAAATACACACTATGAAATTGTACATTTATAAAAATAATAAAACTACAGAATATAATTTTTTCTCCAACATAATCATTAAACCACCTGGTGTGGTTTTTTATAATTAATAATTTTCATAACAAAGGCAATGATACACATATGAGTCTTAGTGAATATTCACCATATTCTGAAGCCTTTGAAATGATTAAGATTCACATATATCTACAAACTATGTGTGGATTTATTATTCTTATTCAAATATATGTAATTTTTCCGAGATATCGCTTCACTTGACTAACACATGATTTTTACACTCTAATTCTCCACTCATCCAAGTTTTTTTGGACTTTATCAATTCAAAATAGTCCCCTATAGTTTTTCACATGAAATGAGTAATTTCAATTTTTCATATTTATGAGCAAGATCATGGTAGATAGTTTTTTCCATGAATTATGAATTGAATTATTCATGCTCATATATGACACATAGGAACATATAGTAATCCATCCCAATGAATATTAAATGTGTATATTGTCCAATGTTCAGAATTTTGAATGAATATTGAGACCATAAATGATTCACATCAGGATTCATTTTTTTATTCTCTCATCATTGTAAATATTTATTTCACCAATTTTTATCTTGTAAATGTACGAAATTTATGTAGATAATATTTTTATAATAAAAATTTGCGGGTTGTTGTCTATTTTTTGAAAAATATTTATTTATTATTAGATATTCTTTATTTAGCCTAATTGTAAATTTATCAATGATGAATTCTATAATCATTCTATAGTGTGTGATCTCTTATCAATTCATACATGGTTCCATCAATATCCCAAATCATGTAAATAATCATTTCATTTAGACTTATTTTTTGGATTGATAAATATATATATATATATATGTGTGTGTTAATATTTTTGAAAACAATGTAATGATTGATTCATTTAATTCCATGAAGCATTATAACACAGAAATATAAAATTCTATTACATAGCAAAAATTCCATCTTAGTAAAACTCTTCAACTGACATTGAGTCACTAAATTAATATTGAGTGATTCTATATTTGAATATATAGTTTTATAATATATTTCCAACCTCAAACTATGTTTATTATATCTTATTATTACAAGATACATATTAATGGATAAACTATTTTTATATGAAAAATAAAAAAATCTATATACACATGCATTAAACTAAAAAATTATATAATAACCCACTCATGTATTGTTTCATGTAAAACTATTTTAATTCATGTTTGAATATTCCTGTCATATAATCCATAATTTAAACCATCAGTTCATGAATCACCATACACCTTTCATCCAAAAAAATTTACAAGTAAATCCCAACAAAGTCACCCATAGTGGTTGGCTAACAAACTTTTACTATCTATCAATCTCTTGGATGATAGAATATAAGCATATTTATATAAAAATTAATATTTTTTATCACTTCATGTTCCTATCATGGTATTTTAATGAATCTCATTATTTAAATATGCTCGACCATATTCTTCAGCATGCTCATCTAATGATATAGTAATAGACATATTTTCCAATCATTGGATATCGAATTTTGAGTCCAATTTCTGTCATTCATCCATTATCATATTCATTAAACATAATATACTGTATATTTAACTCAAATACATTTTAAATGGTTTATAAATACGTAAAAATCCCAAAACATTCATATTTTTAATTTTATCATTTTAATAATATCATAGAATATAGGCAATATTAACCATTCCATGATGTTATATATATTAAAAATTATATATATATTCATTTTTTCTATACCATTCCTTCATCTATATATATTTCACATAATTGACTTGAAATAAATGTTTTAACATAATCGTCATCAGTATATTTATTAAATCTGTAAAATGTTAAGAATTAATCAAACCAAGAAAAATTCCAACAATATAAAATACCAAAATATTGTTTTGTACTTTTTTCCACGACAAGAAACAAAAAATTAGTGTCAGGATAGATATTTTATCTCCACTAACTCAAATTAATTCTACAAAAAATTATAAATAATTTTCATATATAAAATATTACAGAAAAAATGTCACAATACTTTTCACATTGAAATCTTATAATGGTAATCATAAGAAATATACATGATTCTATCTGTTATTCCTCCCCCATTAATGGTATAGAGAAATTATTAAGTAAAATAAAAATTGAAAAAAATATTAAGGGGGTAACTATTTACCTCCATAGAAGTAAAGTATACGATATCTTGGTCTATAGATTTACAAATTGTTTTGAGAACAATTGTTTACCCACCCATGATGATTCTGATGAACCTTATGAAACTCAAAATGATATATTTTTGGGTACTATACCTCAAGATGAACCGCATGAATCTAATTAAAAATACCCCAACAATGTTTCATTAATACGATGTCACTCACTCCATACTATTCAAATATATGAAACTTGGTGTACGAAGTAGGTAAATAAATTTTTTTAAAAACCATCTATATCATTTTAAAAGATTAACTCTTAGATTGGTTCAATATGTCACCATAAAAAATCAAATAGGTTTACTATTATATATAGTGTTGGTAATTCTATTGTGTTTACATCATTCTAATGTTAATTTATTAAAACATTCATTATCGAAAATGGATATATTTTACATTTCTCATTATAGTTTATTCATGTATTTTCATATTATGACATACCAAATCCACTATTAACAAATATCTAGAAGAATTTAATTTAGATAGTATATATAAATGGATTTTTTTGAAATGTAATAATAACAACATATTATTTATAAAAAATAATTTTTCTATAAATTTTCTTAAAATAATTTCTTATTGAATAAGATAATATTGAAGAAATACTTAAATAAAATACCTTATATGGAAATATTTTAAGAGGGTAACATCATATGATATGAAAAATTTGTAATTCAAGGTTGGATTCCTATTCTAGGTCATCAAATATTTATATGAAATCTCTAGATGATTACTATATATATATTTTGTTGTAATCGCTGTGTTCATATAATGGAATGAAATTATTGAATCATGTAACACATTATTTTAATTTCCTACTCGTGATTTATATACTCGATGATATTGTTTGTAATATTACTATTATATATTATATATGAGAATGTCATTTATCTATTTTTATAGTCTTATTATCCCTCATTAATGTTTAATCCCAAATAACTATAAAAATTACTAGACTATTGGTGATACATAAAATCATTCTTGCATCCTATTAATGAAGAGTCTACTAACCCAACTAGATAATGGAAATATTTTAATGGATATTTTCCAATGGTTTAGAAAATGCATTGGTATAGAGTTTCTTGTCCACGACTATACCAATGATTCCTAGAAAACTATTTTTATATGTTTCTCTATATGAATAGTTTCTTTTAAACTCTTTGTTTAAATTAATAAATATTATACTACATCTTGAGATCCTCCTACCCTCCACATTAAAACCCTACCTCATCTCATGTGTTTGATCATCCCACCTACACTCAGGTGACTTCAACCGGCCTCCACATTCCCCTCTAGAAATTTCAACCACCCCACTGCCCTCCTCATGCCACATCGACCACCCCAATTTTCACTACAGGTGATTTTAGTCACCCCACATCGATCTGCACGTGATTTTAGTATACACATCTATCTGAGGTGTTCTTTCTGTAAGGATATTTTGTTGCAATCTTTTAGATATAAGAATTTATAGATTCAATTTATTTCTAATCTCTAGTTCATTAATATTTATATATTTTTTATTTAATGTGAAATGGTTTTGATAAATGATGTTGGTGTTTTTGTTTTAGTTTCTTTTATACAGGAGTAAAAATCATAAAAGTGTTTTATATATTATTTTTTTGACTAAATATTCAATGTGTGGACATTATATAGGGTCAATTTTATATTCCATCAATTATTTGGATTGTTTCAAATGTTTAAAATGGGTGGAATTTTCTAATTAAAATTTCATAATAATGGGAAATGGTTTTTTATAAACTATGAATGTTTGATGAAGTTCTACATGATTTTTTCATTATGAATCCATCATTTTTTGGGTATTATAAAAAAAATAAGGAATCAAATTCGGGTTAATATTTTGAGAAAACAGAGGGATTTAATGATTTACTGGTATTTTAATATTCAAAATATGAATCGAGTTTTCCAATAAATTGTGTGGTTATCATTTTTTATGAATATGTTTCCTTTTTTAATTGTGTTGGGAAGGAATTTTGTTTTGTACAAAGAATTACATATTCTATATGTTGTTTGTAAAAAAGCGAAGGCCCATTTTTCACCATATTATGAGTTGATTAGTGATGGTTCCCTTTTTGTTCCCCATTTATTTTTTGGGTGTCTTTCTTATCCATGGGATGGATTCATGGTTATGTGATTCATGTTGTACTTGTCTATTGAGGGTTGTATTGATGGTTGTGTTGGACGTGGGGAGGATGTGATAATGGTATTAACCCCAATGGCTTGTTATTATTTTGGGAAGATGTTATAGTTAATGGTATACCCAAATTATTATTCTTTAAGGATGTTGCGGTTTTTATGTGGGTAGTAATGAGAAATTTCTAGGCTGGTAAATGTTTTGCATTGTTAAGACTACCCATAGATATATGTAAAACCATTATTTTTGGTTTTTCTATTATGATACAATATAGAGTGATTCATTGGATAGATGTATGATTGCACCCTTCCAGCCAATAGGTATTTGTTTTCATATCTTTTGAGCTCATATTAGTCACCTTTATTTCTCCTAATGATATGTATTTATGTTATAGATCATTCATTTAAAAAATTTCATTTGACTTGATTATTTAATTGATGGTATTTCAAGGTGATTTGACCCTTTTTTTATTTACCATGTGTTTACTATTATTTTATCCTTGTATTTATTATGTTTCTTCTTGACTATTTAACATTATATTCTTGTTTCCTTGATTTGGGTGTGTGTGTGTATGATTATAATAAAAAAATGTTTCATAGATAGATTATTATTAGAATTATTTTAATACATTTTAGACCATATAGGGTTTTAATTTCAAAAATATTTATGTGTAAATAAATTTTTCCCCCTTGAACATTTATTTGTTTTCAAATAAAAAAAATTCAATAATATATTTTACAACATATGAATCATTGAGGAAGTGCATATGTAAATATTCATTTAACTAATTTATTTAAAGTGAAATTTGAAATAATTTTTCCACACATTTTATTCAAAATTGTTTCCATAATAAACTGATTTAATAGGACTCATGGTGGTATCATACTAGATTCCGTTAACACCCAACATACACATTTTAGTAGAAATGCAGTCATCCTGTATTCTGAATGTATTTCCATCTATTGTATTTTCTATTGGACACAATGTCGTATTTCCATGGATGTAGATGATTCTGCGGATCCATTAGTGACTTAATTTCCATGAGGGGATGGAGATCAGACCTTCAATTTGTACAACCGATTGTCTCAAGTGTGTTTTTCCTTTTTATTATCACAATTGTTTCTCATTTAGCATGAATTTTATTTCTAAAACATTGTACTAATGTGTATTTTATTTATACTGCTATTTCTAGTGTTTTTTCTTCTTGTTTATGGTATTCCCTTTTTAGTCAGTTTCAATATTTTTTTTGGTTGAAACCATCCCCAATGGTTTTGTGTGGTAACCTTGATGCTTGTCATTAGATAAACTACATTAGGGGAAATCCTTGGTTATTTAGTATTACATCTTATATATTGATTGTATCTACATGTTCTTTGATTATTTCATGGAACCTATGTTATTATGGTTAACCCTTTTTGTGTTGGTTGACATAGTGGTTCCTAGATATGTGATTCATTATTATATTTTTTCGGGAATACCTCTCAATATTTGAATTTTTATTTAAAAATGTTTAAAAATAATGAATGATAAACTATAATAACATTGTTATTTCAAACCATTCTATAAATGAATTTTAAAGGGTGTTTTTATTGAAGTGTAAAATTTTGTTTCCAAAATAGTTTTGGAATGAGAATTATAGGAAACAATGTTTTGTTTGATAATTAATCTATAAGTGAGTGTTATTTTTAAAAACAATGTTATAGGAAAATGTTCAATGTTTTTACACATATTTGATGTGTTTTCATTTCTATTCATAAAACCTTATAAAAATGATTATTTTTTTCATTTCAGTCCACCTTTTTTCCCTATTGATATTTATAGGGATATTTCTAGATAGTGACCAAAATAATGAGTAATTTAATGTCAATAATAACCACCTTGGTTTGTTATTTTTAATCATCTCTTATATCATATTTTATTTATCTTATTCTTTGTTTCTATATCCACAAGTATACCATGAATACTATAATTTGATAATTGGTTGTAATGAATTTTTTAATTATGTTTTTCATTATTGATTATATGATAAAAAAATTTCTTTCCATTTACTAGATATAATATGGACATATCATACTAAAATTATTTTGTCTAGTTGTCAAATGAATTAGGATAATTATTTAGATCTTTCATTTAATAATGATTCAAATAGAGGTTGTACACTATTTCAAATCAATACCGGTGTTAGAAGAAAAACTTTATTCTAGGATGAATTCTTTTACAATATAGGCACCATTAGATTTCAAAATAAAATATTCTATTTTGTGTCTCTATGGAAGAACATGAAAATATTCTACAGTTCATGATTGATATAATGAAGTGGTATGGAGAATTAGATATATGATTTGTTTCCATTTGTGAGGAATAAGGAGATACATAGTATTCTAATGAAAAAAAATATTTTTGAACATATGTGGAAAATAGTGAAGATCATGATGTTGAGTGATTGAAAATTTTATTGGATGGTTATATGTGGAATATACTAAAGTGATCATGTATGAATTTTTAATTTGGTTATATCTCAGAAAAACTGGGTAAAGAAATTATGATACCAACTTTGAATATATTCTTTACATTTTGAAGGAATTTCATCCTGATGGAACATATATATCCTCAACACATTACCCATGTTGGATGTAAATTAAGCATCTTGGATTTTCTACTAATAACATTAAGGTTTTTCCAAATGACTACAATTTATTTTTGGAGGTAACATCTGGTTGTAATAACTATAATGAAAGAGGAACATCTGAATGGAAGTAAAATGAAAATGGAACAAAATATCATGTGAAACATAAAGTTGTTTTCTACGTTCCATTGAATCCTATAAATCAAATTTTGTTCAGCTCTGTAGAAATCTAAGCCAATATGTAATAGCATAATTCTGATATAATTAAAGGAAATTATGAGTTAATTCATCATGTATACGTATTATCATGGTATGAATTTGATTTAAATCATCGTAAATTCATAGATGAGTATCCTAATTTGAGGTTAGCTCTATCCTCTAATGGATTTAATCTGTTTGGTCAGATTCTTACAGCTCACAACACATGTACAATTTTTATTCATATTTATAATCTTCCTCTAGGTATGTGTATGAAAAACCCTTTCATTTTTCTGATTAAACAACTATATGGAATTTATGATCCCATTAATGATATATACTTCTACTTGAAACCATTAATTATAGTTTTGAATAATTTTATGAAATTGTTGTGTGAAAATTTTATGCATCTTCAAAAAAATTATTTCAGATTTTTGATTCCCTTTAATGGGCCATTAAATGATTTCCCAGATTATGAAATGATGTCTTGTTAGATTATGGAGGAAAAACTATCATGGCCTATATTTATAATGAATACACAATTGATATGCCTTAAATATATTATCAGTTACAATTTCATGGTGAATAAATGATTATTTCCCATGGATCATCAATATAGGAAAAATCATGGGGAGTTCTATAATATGGTTTACATTAAATAACTACCTCTACAAATTTTAGGTAGTGATGTTCCTAATGAACTTAATGATTTTAGTTTCTCATTTGGAAAAGGTCAACAAAAATTTAAATGATGAATATTTTAACACTGAATCCACATATAATTGAATAAAATAAGTATTTATTCTATGTTTTCATATTAGTCTACCAATTTTTCAAGTTATTTTTTAGTTGTAATTCACATTGAAAAATATATATGTCAAATTTTGTTTGAAATTATTCTAAATAACTAGGGGATGTCCAATGAAAACTTCAAATCTAAATAAGACTTATTGGATATGGGTATTTTACCTGAACTACATCCTCTTTGTGTCACTGAGAAACATAATAATTCTCCTTATACTTCTTATTTGATGACATAATCAAAGAAAGATCAAATTTTGGAAGTATTTTAGAATTTTAATGCTTCTAAGGGATATTCCTGAAACATTTCTAAAGGAGTCAACATAATTGATTTGAAACTAAAATCCCTTAAAACCCATGATTATCATATCATTCATTATGAATTGATTTCAAAATACATTCATCATTTTCAATAAAATAATTCCAGGCTGATAGTTATTCACATCAGCCAATTTTTTAGATAGCATTATGTTGAATTTTTATCAAAGTAATAGTTTATTAAAATACTAAAGGAGGCACCATTAATTTTGTGTGAGATGGGGAAAAATTTCCTCCATACTCTTCCATATTCATGATGTATTTCATAGTCCATATTCCTTCTAAAACATATCTTGGGGGACCAGTGGCATTTCATTGGGTGTATCATACTCAAATAAATGTATGTACAATGAAATAATATCCATGAACCAAAATTTATTATAAATTATTGATGGTGAGTGGTTATATGGATCAATATTTTATGGATTCTTGGTCCATGTATTTGACATATGTTAGCACCAGAAATTATTAGCCAATTAGAAATGAATTTAACCATTACGAGGAAATTAAATCCTTGTTCCAATCTCTTCCCCAAACAAGATGAATTTTTGGGACATAGAAATTAGCTATGTTGAGCCTTAAAGAGTATGATATGTCAAATTGCACCATAAAATTTAACTATACATTATTAGATGACTATATCAAGAATGTAATTTGGGTATTTATATGTTACCACACAATATGAAATTTCACATATAACTTATCCTTTAATTATAATATAATTTAGGGAACAGAAAACAATTATATATAGTGTTCATCGATCATTCCCTTTGATAAGGAGATAGGTTTACATAGATTAGAGTTTCCTCCATGGTTGAAATAAAATGTATGACCATTAATTTAATGAGATTAAAATATAGATATCCATTTAATTTTAATTTCTCTAGTCTTGAGTTTACCAACTGATCCATTTCTCTTTAATTAAATTCATTTTCGTTTGTTATCAATAATTTTTTTTGTGGATGAAAATCATTAATTATCAATGTGTATATTTTTCTCAAATTACCGAGTATGGAAAATGAAAACCCAAAATGATGGAATTATATTATTTATGATTTTTATTCTAGTGGATCAGATTCACGACCATGATATGAATATGTGTATTATTATGGACTTATTGAGAAAATATTTTTATTTGATAAATAATATTAAATTCAAGTCACTATGATTAAATTAAAATGGATTGACTCAATGATGTGATATGGTACATATTTGTAATATTATATACTCAATGTTATTGTTATTAGTCTATTCCTTCATATCGATGAACTATATATTTTTAATTCAATGGGAAACAAGTGTTTTATGAGAAAAATAATCTGAGACCCAATTATTTTGTTGTTATTGATGTAATCCCTAAATATATTTTTGATGATGATGGTAATGAAATTAAAACCATTAATTCCCCCATTTCCATTGACAAAAATACTGATTTTGATTAATCAAAATTTTCCACTATTAGAGTCGTTGTTGAACCTAAAGTAATGGTGGGTAATTCATTGAAGAAACCAAACATGTACAATGTTCAATATGATTACTTTAACATGATTTTATTAGGGTAGTATTATTATAGTTAAATTAATTTAGTTTGTTTGGAATGAAATGATTATTTTGGTATTTAATTTTTTAGTTTCGTTTCATTAGATTTTATTGAGTTTAAAAAATGGGTATTAAAAAGGTTTTAAAAATGTATATCAAGGTTTTAAAATATGTTTACTAAAAGATAATGTTAAATTTATTATGCCTTTATTTAATTATAAGTTGCATTAATTATTTAAAAATACTATTTTTAAAAAATTAACATTTTATTCTTATCCAGATTATACCGAATATAATAGAACTTCGATGGAATTGACTACATAATCCCAATCGACAGGTGTGTGAGTGGGCGTTTCCCACTTTGATTACCTCAGGTTATTTAATAAGGGAAATTTTTTTCTTCTAAATTACATATAAATTCATGTTAATAGTATTTAATATAATTTTTAGGGTAACCTTATTCCACCAATGTTAAATCCTTATCCTTCTAGAATGGGTCTGAGTTGGGATGCTCCTAGACCTAGACAATACACCCTCTATACTCGTTCCCACACTAACACACCAGCAGACACCCCCTCTACAAATCATATACATCATCTTCTAGATACACTAGTGATGCTCATATCCATGCATCTAATATCATCCCATCTACCATCTTATTCATATATCATTTATATTCCACCTCCAGGGATGATCCCACTGATGCCTCTATAATCATCATAGCTACCCTCTTATTTAAATACAAAGTCTACACCACCACTACATATTTAATAACCATTACCATAACCATATAATATGAAGTATACCATAGAATACTACCAATATTATTCCATTTCTATGTCTCCTCCAATTCCTATCATCCATACAACATCTAATGATAATGTTATTTCAGCTTCAAAAAAGTGACTGAAGACCACACATAGCTACATTGGAAAAGAAACATCCTTTAGGGGATATTGATCCAGGAAGACCCAATGTTCCAAAATAGTATATTGAATAGCACACATTTGGTATTTAATATTAAAATAGTGTTGAATTATATTCCATTATTTTTTCCCTATTGTACCATGATTTAATTATTATATTTTCCTCGTTGTTTTGTTATTCATTTGGATTTTATTATCGGTGATTTAGGAACCCTGGAACATAAGAATCCGGAAATCTCTAAATATAGAGAATGGTGGAATACAATTCTAAAATTCACATGATAGGTAAAAAATAAAAATATTTTTGAAGAATCATGGACACTTTATCCGACTACTATAATATAATTCTGGTGGAACATATGTCATGGAAATAGCTTAGTAATGACAACAACGTCAAAACAAGGGGAAAAATATGGATCAGAAAATTTTATTAATTTATATCATGAATATTTTATTATTTAAATGAAATAACATGTTCATTTCCGATTCAGTTTAACATTCCCAATACAGAAGATTCTAATACTTCATGGTTGATGGATCATAAGAGTTAATGAGAAAATACAAGCACGAGTTTTATGTTGGTTGGAAGAAAAAAATTGGTATTAATTTCGAGGTTTACCCACGTTCCCAGACATTAGAAAAAATTAATATCAAAAAATCATTGTGCAATGGATGACTGATGAGTTTAAGGTATTCCAAATATTTGATGGTTTTCTTATATAAATTATTTCTTATTACTAGTGATTTAACATTTTTAGGAATAATCCACGAAAAAATGAACAAATATTTAGTGATATTTGTATAAACATTGGGGTACTCTATAATTATCGAGCATGGGAAGCTACATGTACTATATTCGTAATTTAAATAATCTGGTTATTTATTTTGTAACTCAGGTAGTATTTCCTTCTAAATTTAATGTTTTATTATCATTAATCCCATTAATAAATGTTGGAAGATACCCCTATCAAGTGGACAATTGGCCTATAGATCTAATGGATAATTGTAAAATTAGGCACAATGAAAAATTATAATATATACCTAATAAAAAATTATTCAATAAATCTATTGCCACAATACATATAGCCAAATTAGACATTATTCCATTATGGATTATTTCCAATTATCTTATCTGCCTAATGGAAAATTAGCCTATTTGGGATATAGAATAATTTTTCATTAGTCCTATAGGTGAATTCACTATTAGGTATAATTGAATATTCACATATTGTCCTAATAGACAATTGAACAATAAGAATATAAGAAAAATGGTTATTAGACCTATAAGAAAATTGATAATTAGGCATAATTATAAAATTTGGACATTAGCCCTATAAGATAATTGGCCGTTAGGAATAATAGAATAATGGCCAGTTGGCCACTTAGGCCAAATAATTTTTTTTTACAATATTCATAATGGCCAATTAGCCATTAGGACTATAATGGCTAATTGGGCTATTAGGTATACATCCAAATTAGACATTATGCATATATCTGAATGGAAAATTATTCCTTATTAAACAATTAGACATTTGGAATAATGGAATATTGAACTATATGCCTAATTTCCAATTAACCATTAGTCATATAACTAAATTTTCCATTAGTCCCAATTTGCCAATTTTCCCTTAGGTCAAGAGGAAAATTGGCCATTTGTTTTAAATGGACTAAAGGGAAATTTTTATAGTGGCCACTTATCAATATATGTATAAATTAACGTATACAACCTTTATGACATTAATTATTAATTTCTCATTTATTTAAAATATATTCTATTTTATTATTATTCATTTAAATAAAATTTTTACATTGTTAATATGTGTATACTAATCAATGTTATATTGGAAAAGTTATATTAGGAATAAACAAACATCTATCTTGAGCTATATTATTTTTGTCAAATAGAATGAAAAAATATGGATGTGTAGTAAATGAAAAAATAAAAGTAAATTTTTAATGTTTTTTATATTAAATATATTTAATGTAAATTAATTATTAAATATATTATTTATATTTTCAAATGATATCCCTAGAGGCCTGTGATAATAATGAAGACAAGAACATTTTCCAGAATGATGGTGTGTTATAATTTTAGGTGATGAACACTAGATAAGAATATGATATCAGATAGGGATAAACATCATCCCCTCCAGGTATTTTTCCTCATTTATCTTTTATCAGGACTCTCAGAACCCTAAGCAACAAAGCGATTGTTAAAAAGTAGCTGAAGGAAAGAAATACTTTTAGGCAAGTTTGAATTAAGTATGCATGAGAGTAAAATAATTAATTTGATCACCAAATAATTCCTGAAGTATATTTCAGTTATTAGGAATTCAGTTCCATTATAGGATACTAACAATGTTGATTCTTATATGGACTCGATTCTACACATAAATGATGTCCTGAGTGATGCCAATGACTTTCCTATTGGTGATTGAGAAATGGTTTTGGCGATGATGCAGTTAATGATGGTGCTCCTCTAGATTATGCTGTTATTGAGGATTTAACGGATGATGATAGTGATTATTTTGATGTTTTTTGTGATTTCATTAAGGACAAGGACGGTGAAAATGTGGGAAGTATTGATCCTCGTCATTTTTAACTTTTATGAAAAGACTTGTGTAGTTTTCCAATGACATAGGTTATTTTTTTTGGATGTATATTTATTCTATTCATCTATATGGATTGAAAATTATTAGATATATAATTTTGATACTAAATGTAGAAAATCTATACTATATTTAATTTATATTGACTATTTTATTTTATTTACCGGTTTATGAATTTTTTTAGGGTAGGTGGTGCAGCTGCTTCCAAATGCTGGAAGCATCCTATACCCACTGTTCGATGAACCGGGGTATATGGTTCTCTGATGTGATTAAATTTACTAATATTTTATTCAACGAATTGGTATAAATATTCATGGGACATATTCACGAGGTTTCTATGAAAACTATATTTATAGGTATATACTGACGCATTACCATCACATCGTTCTCAAAACAGTGGGTATAGCATACACCCATGGTTTCGGGGGATATACCCATGGTTTAAAACCATTTGTATAAGTTCCTCATCCAGTAGTGTAATGAGTAGTTAATGTCTATGGTTATAATGGTATGAGTCTATAATCCTTGTATCAATGTGTGTAATAATTTTTAAAAAACTAACACAAATCTAGAACAAGTACATTGATATAATGAAGACAACCTATATCAAAATGAAAATATGGATTCTACTCAAACGTTCATGATCATTTTTTAAGACTAGAAAAATAATTTTTTTTATAATTTCATATATAATAAAATGAATTAACGAAGTGAAATAAATTATGTCGAGCATCTACTATGACTTTGAGTCTCACCTCACCATGTATACAGTCTAACTCATATCATGTAAGTTTATCAAACCCTAGATTCCACCCATAATTTAATTATAATAAAGTTGGGTGTCATTAGTTATCATAGTGAAATAGTATCATGATATGTTTCTGAGTAAAAATCATATGTGGTGGCCATTAACATTGTCATATGTATATATTTATTTAATCCAATTTTATTTTTTCATTATATTTTACGGTAAAATTTACATATACTAAAAAATCAATAATCCACCATAAATTATTAGGTGTACATTCCTGACTGAATATATCATCATTTTAAAATATTTAATTATCTTTAAAGATGTAATGATGACTATTACAACCATTATAATGACATATGGTTCATTCAAACTGATTTAAAATAATAATAATTAGAGTAACTAGACTAATAATAAATGATATTTTCCTATGGAATTATCCACACCTATTTAAAATCTATTTTAATTTTACATCATAATATATAATGGTTCTTGTTAAATAATCCATAACTCGGTAGGATAATAAGCTGTTCCACCCAATCAACACACATTCCCCCAAAAAGAAAGCATGTTGATGGACCTATCAACTTCCTTGAGCAAAAGTAATCTATGTTTTTATTCAATCACATCCCTTCCACCAAAATCATTGAAAGCCCAAAATTGGGGTGATTTATTTTTTGTCATAGACCAACACACAAGGGGTGTTTCCTTGAGTATGAAAAACTTGAGAATAACAGATTTTTTAATTATTATCACATATCAAAAAGAAAAGGTTGTTTAAATTCATGATAAAATAAATACCCCATGGTAAAATATAACATTCCAAACATCAATTATTAATACTAAAATAAACATGGGTGGCCACATTCACATGATGTTAGTAAAAACTCCATCGATCTCCTTGGTGCCTAACTTTTTCTTTTCACATCCATAACAAAATCAAAACATGAATGTGTGTTATATGGTGACACCCAGATTAAAAACACCCCACATCATGTATGAACCCATAATATATGATCAATATGTCAGTAGGGTACACACAAGAGTCTACATTGTCTCATCAAGCAGAGACACCCATCTTGGGTTTAGTTATCTAAATGACATCCATTGGGTCAGCACTTTCCACTAAAGGCCACATTGTCCCTCACCATTTTGAATATCATTTATGTAACACATTTATCCTATCCATGCATCATAATGGTTTGGGGATGAAACCCATTCAGTTCCATGACACTCTATATAATTCTCAACATCAGAATCATCCACCAATGTATTTAGAAGCTACTAAGTAATGTCCCAATGGGCCAATGGGAAATTTTAACCATTTTATCATCTATAATCGTATGTATTAATGTAGTCTATTTTGACTAACATTGTAAACCCTTAGGCCACTTGAAAATTTTCATAACCGATATCAATATAACATTAACCAGTGGCTTTGAATACTCAAGTCTCTATGTAATGTTTATTAATTAATAACTACTATATTACCCATAAGTTCTATACATACCAATGAGTTTTATAATAAATAAGGACTAAAACATAAGTATATTATATAATTAAAGTAGTGCTCAAGGAATATTTTGGACATTTCACATTATGCATCTTATTTGGTTTGAATTCTTGTTTATGGGTTAAAATCATTTTATAAAATCAATATTAATTATATAAAATATTTATTACATCAATTATCATATGTTTGAGGACTTGTTGATGTTACAAAATTCCCATGAATCAAATAAAAATAAGTGAAATACCATTAGGTGAGCTTGAAGCATGACCTATATACTGATGAAGCCAAATATATATTTCAAGAATTATCTGAACCATAGAATCTAGTATATCCCTCGATAAACCAACCCCATGAGGGATCACAAACCTAGATGATATCTTAACTCAAACATAGAAATAAAATTATTCATTACATTTATTACAATAAAAATAAAATGACCTTATTTGACACAAATTTACCACTGAAAAACACAACAATCTATCCTTCCACATATGGACCATGACTATTAACTTGTGGGGGTTTATCTCAAACCTAGGGAAACATCTAATGAAAAATCCAGAAAATAATAAATGATTTAATAATAAATATTCATATATTACAAATAAAAAATATTAGAAATAATTATATCAATTTACCATTAACAAATCTTAGAGAAATGACATACTGATTTAATTATTAGATTCCCACATTGCATGATTATCGGAGACCAATTGAGAATTTAAAATTTTTACTATTATCGACTGAAATATGAATCAAATAACTAATCCAAAAGAATTTAAAATCATTTTGAGGTAGATATAAGGACTAATGGGACAATGTGATGAAATTTATATTTTATTTAATAAATAAAATCCCCCAAAGGAACCCCAAACCAATGAAAATCTAAGGTGGTAATATGGGATGACCTTATGTGTAGGAATGAAAAAACATTTTTTTGTAAATGGATGTAATTTCATCTAAACCCAATGTGATAGAAGTATAAATTTTCACTATATAATGTCTACTGGATAGTTTTTCTACCTAGAACTATTGATTGTCCATATGCTCACCCACCAATAAGCTGGATTAAGGCCACTAGGGCCATAATCCATGTCATGGGTGGGTAATTGGTTATATTTGTTTCCCTCAGATGCATGTAATACCATTGATAATATCTAATTACTCTTGACCATTTTATAAACTACATTACAAGTCATTAAAATCCAATTTCATGTATAAAAACACATAGAATCCTAAAAATTAATCTTCTCTTCCAACTAATGAAATAAAATTTCGCTAAATTTGTGGAATAATATTGATATGGGTTTTGAAAACTGCCACAACAAAACAAATATAATCTCCATGAAAATATTCTGATTATCTATGAAAATATTTTTACATACACTTTTCTTGAATTCAAACATACAACGATGTTCTATATTATTGAAATTAAAACACAATTTTTAAAAAAAATAATAATTTAAGGAATAATGCTTCAAATACCCAATCCATTTATCATTATGAAAAAAATAATGATGTTGTTACTCATCAAAACCAATTCAATTCATAAAACCTAAGATTCTACACCCTAGTTACCATCAGACCAATGTAACTCACCACTATATAGATTATCTCATAAGGATAAATTAAAAACATAGTAAAAACTCATCCTAGTTGTCCTATAATACTAGATGTGGTTTCTAATTCTCCATATCATAAGAAACATTAATATATAAGAAAATACACATGGATTTATTTTTTTACAAAAACACCAAGGATAAGATAGAAACCCAATTGTTAAATCAAAATTATGATGCCTTAAATCTTGAATGATTCATATGATCCAGGGGACACAACAACCAGGATAAGAATCCAACACATAGTTAAATCCAATGATTCATATCACTGTCAATATGAATAGTTTTTTCTATAGTAGAAAATAATGTGACACCTTCAAAAAGCTTCCTCATAAAATATGAGGATTATACATATTCCCAAACAAATTATCATGCATTAATCAACCTTACACATGGTCATAAATAATATATTTATTGATGAATACATATGAATAGATACTCATTTATGTAATAAAATGAAAATATGTTAATATTCATCAAGTGGATGGTTTCATACATCCAAGATCCCACTAGAAAAAAGGTAATATCACCATGCCCGAAATCACACTAACCACTATATATTTATAATTTTTATCACATAACATTATCAAAAAACACCAATATCCAAATAATATACCTCAAATATCAAAGAACACAACCACCATGCCGAGATAAATTCCTATGAAACCTAAAGTGTTTAAATGAATTATTAATTTAACATCCATTTATAGATCACAAGAATGTCACACATAACATCCACCAAAATTGTAATCCTAAAACGGTTTATGAAATCCTGCTGAATATGGTGATCAACCCATCATACAACTCACCTTAATCTATTGTTCATGTTCCACCTCAATATGTTCTTTCATCTTAGCATGAATGTTCTTGATCTTAATCTATGCTCTCCAAAAAATGATCCTGTTAATATTATATATCAATGATGAACCATGATCAATCATTACACCACATGAAATACAATTTAAATGTTTTAATTATCATAAAGGGACATTATCCATTTGATTTTTGATTTGGAGGGTTATTATTAGAAGATATAAAAAAGTGCACGGATACATTGTTCACACATGACATCTAAAATATTTATATTTCAATAGAACCCACCCATAAAAGGAGTAAATCACCTCAAATCACCTAAATATTATTGGTATAACTTCTCATATAATAAAATCGGAGAAACACAAATCAAAATCTTTTTATTTGCACAATATCAATCATAGAAAACTATATTGGACGAAATATAAAATCCTTCAAGTTGGATTTATACTCAATGATTCAAACTTATGGTCATAAAATTCATTATTTTTTTATGGATCGTTGAAATAAATAATCTATAATTCCCCTATTGGATGACAGCCTCATCAATGTAAGAGAACCCTCAAAATATCTATTCACAATTGGTATCCTCACTAGATCAATAATTTATAATGAGTCTTCCTACATCGATTTTTTCAAAAAAAATCCTCTAACCATTCATACACTTCAATATTATAATTTATCAATATTCACTTGGATTATTTGATTCCATATTCCTACTCTACAAAGACATCCTTGATTCTATATAACATTAACACAATTTTATGATTATGTAAAACTATAAGGAAAAACCAATATTTTAAATAAGTATAATTCCTCCACCCGTTCATTGATCTCATGATAAATATCTTTTAAATAATCCTACCTCAAAGGTTTTAAAAACTAGGGTAACCCATTTGATGTTTACCCCTTTATGAATGACTAAGCCCCAAATCAACAAAATGTTGTTTCATTTGTGATAAAAATAGCACTGGTTTTCCAATATGTTATGTGGATACATTTTTAGATAATCATTATGCATGAGATGCCACCATATTTTAGGGGTCTAGAATGAAAATTATAGTGAAATAAAAATTAAAATACCAATTGCATGGAATATATTTCAAAACATAAAAATATATTAACACATACAAATAACATCAATCCCCAACCCTTAGTAATATTTAATTGATACCATAATATTTTTTGATGATGTACTAGCTCTATATCCATCATATGATCAAACATATTCCTATGTCACTTGTCTACAATTAGACAGATTGGAACGATCATATGATATATAATTCCGATGTGATGGCCTAGAAGAATGTAAATCATTCTTTATTACTGGAGAAACATGAACATAGGAAGACCTCCTCATACATTAGAGACTACTTACTTGAGGTATAATTATATGGTTATAACTAGAGAAAACTATTACCACTTTATCATAATATCAAATAACAAATAAATAATAAATATTTGTTAAAATATCAAATGTAGACGAATTAAATTAATAGTACATGATATATCAAGATAAAAAAATTTCTACAACATTAATGGTAATTATATATATATATAGGACTCCCTACAATCTCTTCTAATAATAGATATAGGAATTATATAATAAATAAATCTATAGAAGTTTATAGTGATGAATCAAAAAAATGACACCATGAATTACCTCGTCGAATTCTATAGAATCTAATATAACCTATATGATAATAAAATTATTCCATCAACCAATCCTATAATATCCAAAATGTGAGGGTATACTGGGGTATATAAGCGAAATTTAATATCACGAATTGAGTGGGTACAAAACATATTATGAAGCCACCAATGTTGTACTGTATATAAAAAAATGATGTTATATATCAATGTGAAATTCTTTTAAAATGATAAACTACTAAAAAAATTAAATCTTTAATAAATCAATGATCAATAGGTTTGTGATTAGGGTCGACTATTTCAGGTTTTTCCAAAGAAGATGTGTGTATGAGTATCCTTTGATAAACATTCCAACCAAAATAATGGCCAAAGGTCCATTCACATCAGTAGAGAGTATTTATAACCATGGTTCTAAATTCACCCCAATATATATGTTATTGAAATTGGGAATGATCTATCTTTGGAAACCCAAATTGATTGATTTAATACAATATACAATGGTATTGACCATTTCTGCCTCGTCATGGTGGGAAACTAAACAATGATCACTAATGAGACCACAGACCGATGTAATTATCATGGGGTTGGGCATATACTCTACAAGAAAGAAATATAATTTTTAATTCTTATCCATCGAGACCCTAATAGATGTATCAAAACACATCAAACCAATGGTTTTCATTATATTTACAAACCTATAGAAAAGTAATTTTTTATGATATATACTCAAGATTATGTTTTTTCATTATTATCACCAACCTACCAACATATGGTGGCTCCAAATACGGATTCCAGACTACCACAATGTATGATACCATATCCATGCATGATAATTAAAAATATCATAAAAATGATTGGAAATATTCCCAATGATTCCCAGAAACTGATGAATTCCTCATAGTGTCTCTCCACAACATTTCATAGTTTAAAAAGATTTATTCATTGAGTCATTTTTATGGGTGAAACCAACAACCATTTAAACTCGTTTCCTATAGACACGCTAAAAAATTTATCAACATGTCATTATTGGACCAACCAAGGTCCCCTATGTCATGTCTACTATAGATGACCATCTTGGGATAACTTATCTATAACACATCCCTCATTTCAACACCTATCAATCAGTTGTGTATTGTACATTTCTATAGGAAAATTCTTCATAGTATTACTATAATAGATATTTTCACAAGGTTATTTGTATATTAACCATCCCATTTCCAAAATTTTCTTAGTTTTCATACATTCCAAACAAATCAACCCATATTATAGTTCCAACCAACTTGGGTCACCATGAATCAATGATGAAATAAGACTCCATAGACTTCTCAGTTTATTTAATGTTAATGGATTCTTCTGTATATCACATAGTCTAGACCTAGACAATTCATCCATCATAATACCTTTCCCATTATGGAATGTCTCAATAGTCATTTAATTGTATATTAATAATGAAATGTTCGTCAAAAAAATTATTTTACAACCCACATTTGTTTTTACATCAGAAGCCCTATCATAATAATCAAGACCTTGATCATCTATGAATGGGTAATATAAATAAGTGATAATGGACCATAAAGGATATGTTGAATTGAGAAAAAATTTATAGGTAATTTTTGGTTATGTAATATTCTTTTAGTGAAATATTTTTATTAATAGTATATTTTTTATTCAAAACATATCATCATGAAAATGTGTTCATGGTGTGACCAGATATACATGTGTCAAGAAAGAAAAAAATTATAAAATAAGGCACTTTCTAAGGATATCTATCTTCTAGATGAATATGACCCATTTTTAAATTTCTCACCATATTGACTCTATTTATTTTCACAAAGGCCCAAGAAATCCCTACCAATAACATCCATGTACGAGATATCGAATCTAATAAAATCAAATATCTCATTTATATTTAAATAAATTAATAACTAATTTCACCATGGAATAACTACTTAAAAACTAATTAGTATCTCCTTCCACACGTGTATCATGAAAAAAATTACTACATATCCCCCATAGATCCCAATAATCATCATTTGTGGAATTAAAACCATAAAAACATTTTCTATAATAATGTTTTGTAAATTTAATATAATTACCTTTTAAAAAACAAAAACAAAAACATACCCTCATAAAACTCATAAGAGATATCACACATAGATAATTACTAGACACTCTCAATGTATGATTATTGTTAGTTATATCAGAAATGTTTACTCACACCAATCATTATTGAAGTCAATATCAAATCCCTAATCAAATACTAATCCAAATCATATTAATGTATATAGGATGAGAAAATGAAGAATGATTTGATTTCAGTAACCTGAATCATAGTCAAATGATTCTGAAAGGGGTGACATACCAATGGTGGAATAAGGGATAACACTATGGTTCAGTAGGCTAAAATTGATAGGTGGAGAGGGGATAAAATCGCAAAAATCCACAAGAATAAAAAAGAGTTATTTTCAACCTCTAATGTCCATTGAATCAGAGGTAATAAGACACAATAAATCATTTGTTCCCAAATATATTAATAATCCTCTAGATATCCCACTAGCTATTAGGTTAATTGATATTATATATCAACTGGACACTATAGGATGTGAGGTGTATAATAATTTATATAGATCATACAGTTATCTATCAGTGTCAAGAAAGAGGTTTAGACTATATCCTCGACCACTGAAAGCCTCTCTTTTACTCTCCCACTACAACAATCAACCATTATATCCTCATTTCATCTATGAAAAACATTTTTTTATTCAAACTCAAATAATTTTATTCCCAATCCCAGTTAAAAATTAATCACCTCAAATAACTATAAATTAAAAATATCCTAAAATTTCAAGACCATTATGCATGAGGGTTATTAAATCATCAATCTCAGAAATTTTTAATTAATTAAATAAATTTTAGTTCCCTATTCAATAATTATCTCCATTATTTCTATATAATGTTATCATGATCTAATCATATGCTGAGCTCTTTAGGTGTTGTAAATGATTCTTATATAATAAAAATTTGATGGATGAAAAAATATAATAATTTTTATTTAAAATCCATAACATACATACTAAAAAATGAAAATTATTATGATTTTTCTTCTTTGAAATCTCAAATATAGTAATCTATTTGATAAGTTAATTAACATGATTACATGTCATTAGAGAATTATTCCTTTCATATTAATGAAATCTACTCAATATGTTTTCGCATACTTGTTAAAAAACCATGCCCATGTTTAACTGTGTGAATTGAGGAGGTCTATATGGTTAATGATTTTTGGATTAAAACTACATCTAAGAACATTATATATAAAGGAATTAATATTAATGTTGTTTGGTTGACATCAGCAACCTGAAAAACTAGAATAATTTAATGAATCTTATTGTTGTGAAAGTTAATTATTCTAATTATTCATTGATTACTATAAAATAATTTAATTATGAAATATTATCCTTAAAATCAAATATTCAGATATAGAATTACATGTTATATTTCCATAATACTATCAATATTATTCCCCTAAATGATTATAGAATCCAACCCAATGTAATAACCTACCAACTGTAATTATATATAGATATCATTCATACATCACATGTATGATATGTATTTCAAAGGAAGATCTCTTCTCAATGTGGGAATAGGTTTGGATGCTATCTATGGAAAATTATATTACATTGATATACCATCCATTATGGTCAAATATAGATGATTTATTTTAATTTTGACATACATAGGCACTAATATCAACCATAATTCTTATAATCCTATAGGATTTTACTCGTCACTATCCATGTAATATATATATATATATTAAATCATATTTGTAGTATAGTAATGATTTTCTCTATATTAATATGACATTTATGGACCATAAATAATGATTGTTTTGACTATGGAAGTGAGTAATATATATTGGAGAGATAATATATATGGTAGTATTACACCATACTATTATTTATTTATTGTCTCAATATGAATATATTACATGGGAGGAGTAAATAAAAACATTAAATGATTCCCCTTATGTTTTATAATGTATTGGGATTGGATGATTAGCAGCCGCCTATGAACAATAGCCAATATCATTGGCCAAATTTCATATTGTGGATCTATGATAGTTCCTTTATATTCTAAGCTAGCGAGATTCAATGTTATCACCGATGTTTGTATGAAACTATACAGCATATCCAACTAGGGTTTTCACCTCGTTAAACTAGACCTAGAACTATTAGAAGTATCCCAAAATATTAGTGAATATTATTATTTGTATCTATCATTTTAGTTATGAATCCATCGTCAATGTAGTTACATATATACTATTGTAAATATCATATCATGGAAATGATCAACCACTAAGAAACAACTCCAAATGCGAATCTTTTCAAATTCATGATTTTATAATTAATATAATCTATGTAACCCTTGTTGTGTATTGGCTATATTTATAAATGGACTGTTATGACTTATGAGTCCCACTAGCATGTTGTTCTATAAGTTTTCATTGATTCATTACCTCTGGGTTTTGAAATATGAGGTTATAGAAACAGTGGTCTATGTTCATGAACTGAAAATTGAGAATTAGATGAAATTATTTGTTCAACATATATTTCAAATGATCTAATGATCTATTTATAACAGGTGAGTATTATAAAAATTATCTCTTGTATTTCATAAATAAAGGAATTCGTGACACATTTGACCAATAATGAGGATTTAAATATTTATAATAATGTACCAAATATTTTATCCAACATCTCCATGTAGCATATCAATGATATTTATATAAAAAATACTATTTCGAGAAAATATTTATTATTTCAAACAAGTTATACACTAGATACTATAAAGTCAATAATGCATAAAATAATCTCATAACCCCAGTATGATATTTGAAATCATCACAAATATGATTCATATAGTGTGACAATAAACAATAATCCATTATATTTACCCTATATTGGAAATCCAATTATTGATTTAATCAATTCAATTATCATTTATGAGAAATTATTTTACGGTAATATATTTTATAATTAATTATTCATTCTTTTTTGGAGATTTTAATCATTATCATTATGAAGTGTTCAAGGTATGCATCTTTATAAACATGTTTTTAATTATATATTAATCAATTAAAATGATTAATGTTTTACCTTGTGATATTAACATCAATATGAAAGTATACATTTATTTTACTGAAGAATTGGAAAATTAGTTACAAGAAAAATTTCATGGAAAGGAATTATATCTTATAGTAGATAGTTAATATAAACTTAATGAAGATCTAATGACATTAAATAACATATTTTTATAGTAAATAATCATGAATATAGTATAAAATCATTTATTTCCTTGTATATATAGGAATCCACTTCTTTATATACATTACTATTCAATATATTTTTGATTCTCCAAATGATGAAATGAAAATTAAAAATAAAATTAACAGTGACATTGAATGGGTAAAAAATAATGACATAAAATTAATTAAACTCACTTACATAATATGTTGTTAGAGTAAAAATTTTCAATTTAAAAAACCATTCTTACATTCCTATACCTCTGTTGAGATCCATCACATAATTTTTTTTATATAAATCATTTGTAAAATTTATTATTGTAAAATATGTTTCATTCAAACAAAAATTTAAAATAAAATTTTTTGGAGTCCAGTTGATCCATAAAATAACATGGACATAGAAAATGGTACAATTGGATTATCACTAGATAAAAAGTAAACACTATGTATACTCTATTGAATAAACCATGATGCTAAATTTCCAAATGAATCTATAGTAACATTTATATTAATCAAATTCAACCAAACACTTTCATAAATATAACCTGAAAACCACTTCACCAAGAGTTTTCCAACAAAAAACATGGGATATAGTTTCCTTGGTATTCTAAATGTGGTCGACTACAGTTCCAGTTTTCCATGGCCTCCCTAAAAGGATGACCTTGGATAGAATTTATATAGACCTTCATTGGGAAACACTAGATTTTTAATTATCAAATTATTATTTAATATGGAATCATTGATATAATAAAATGTATATTATTTTGGTTTTATGGTCCATATATTGTTTATATATTCATTCCCATAAAAATATAGGTTCCCTAATTTTTATGGTTTCAAAATATGGAAAATATCAATACATTATCCTTAATTTCACAAATCAATTTTTGAGAACCATCATTACTATGAAGAAAACCTCTAATGGAAACACATAATCTCTTATTCAAGTTTCTTTTCATCAATAATCATATTTAATCAATGTCTTTACAAGAGACCCCAAATTTAAATAACAATTCCATTATCCCCATTTATGTTTTTTGAATCAATAATGTTTTCTAATGAAAATAGGATGTATGAATCCTTTATTTTATTTGAAAATAACATCACTCCCTATATAATATTATCCCTATAGTATCGTTAATAGTATATTCCATTCATTACAAGGATCCATATGATCGGGGAACTAGTGGATTATCTCTTTGGCCATGACTATTGACTCACATGTCATGGATTTTTTGAATATACAAATTATCTCTCTGGAATCAATCTAACAATTTAATTTTCATATCTAGTCTATTAAATGACCCATTAACAAAGAATTCACTATAATTTTGTAAAATATATAAATTATGTTTTTTAGATTAACATGTCATGTTAAACTAGAATGGGTCATTCATGAATTATACGACCACAAAAATTAATTAGAACCTACACAATGTCGTAAATTGAATTTTATTCTAAACTATGAGGAATAAATAATAATTATATTCCCTTAATCAAAAAGACCACATTGTAAATGAAAATTAAATTTCAAATGTTCATTATTGATCCTGGACACATACCCTTGTAGGGCTCATCATTGGTCATGGTTTTTAAGATTAAATCACATGAATATGCATCTAGACACTAATCCATAAATTATATGATTATTATTATTGAATGGAATAAAATATATTTTGGTTTAATTAATTTCATTGAGATTCATAGGTTTCCCTAATCTAAGGATCAAATGTAACTCGATAATAACAATTGATTCACATCATAAACATAAATTACAGGGTAACATGTTTAGTTTTCTAAAACGTTCCACTAGTAATCAAAGTGGTTATAGATGGAGAAACCCTCATATATAATTACAATGAACTTATAATAAAAATAAGAATTCATATTAGTGGATATTAATAAATTATCACATCAATGAAAATGATAATCAGTATTGATACTATAAAGGACTGCATCGATGTATTTTAAATAAATAAAAGATTAATGAGCTAAAAATTCCCATCATTAGGGGAATAACCCCCTCATATTATTGATTTTTTAGGAAAATTATAGGCATGAATTTATCTTTCTTATTATCACTTTTTTGGAATGTAGGTTCTCTAAAAAATAGAGGATTTGAACATATTAGAAACACATCCACTAAATAGATATGTTTTTTAGTATCATTAGAATCCAAAGAGTGGTATGATATCTTTTAATTGATTAAAATAAATAACATGATCATTTTTAAAATGAAAAAAATGGATATCATATTACCTGTAACAATATATATATTAATATGTGAAAAGTTTTATAATATTTTGTATCCTATGATGCAAGAGGATCCACTTATATGAGATAATATATCATAATTTATAATCTAGTTTAATTTTGTTTTCAGTAAAAATATAATATGGTACGATATCGGGAATCGTAACATATAATGACAGTTATTTGAACTATTAATATATCCAATGATTGAGTAATGTATCTCCATTATTTTACATGTGATATTATAAGATACAGTGCCCAAACATTAATGTATATGTTATAGGACACCACAACACTATCATAAATAGTGATATCATTTTTGTAGTCCATGATGAATTATAATATGATATATTGTAATGTTTTATATAAATTTAATTAATTAAATATTATAGGGCACAAAATAAAAGACATAATAGATTATATTAATTTTAATTATATTATTTTTATAATAGAAAAATATCATTAAAATTTAGTTTCATATATATTTCCATTTTTGAAATTTTACATTACCAACTAAATTATATAATTTTTAAATTTGTATATTATTTGAAAATTGTAGATTTTGATATATAATTATCTAATAAACAACTGAAAAAAATTTAAATATAAAAATCCTATTACTAGTCAATAAATTATAATTTAAAAAATTAATAAATAAATTTCTATAATATTAGAAGATAATATTAAAATTCAATTTTCGTTTTTATGGAATGTATATTATTAAGGATATAAAAAGCGAATATTAATTTTATAGATTTCATTTATAAATTGGTTATAAATGAAATAAGATGGGAAAACATAATGGATTTTATATTGAATAGAAATTTTCAACATTTTTTAATTTCAAATGTTCATAGTAAATCTCCTTTTATAAAAAAACTATTTAAGACAATTAAAAATTGGGTTTTGATAAATAATACAACCAAATATAATATAATATTAAATATTTCATGTTTTGATTATATAAAATGATCACCTAATATATTGAAAATATAAATTTTATAAATTTTATTTTATATAATATATTGAAATATGATCCATATAAAAGGATAATATGATATCATTTATTAAAGAAATTTTTATGAACATGTTATATTTATTTGGTTATGTTATTTCCTTATTGCATGGATAATATTTTTTTCATTTATGTTGTTTTTATATCTTTCACCAATGATTATATATCATAAAAAGTAATTTCCCCCCAAGATTCATACATATGAAGTTTTTATATTATAAAATCTTTATTCATTACATTAATTTTGTAAACTGCTTAAAAAAATTTATATATGTACTTATCGAGTTTCATTCTAGGATTGATTATTAATATAGTCTTTTTATAATGTAATTTGAAATTTTTCAATTCAATGTTGTTTAATTAATTAGTTAATTAACATTTATAATTATTTTCATCTAGAATATTGATGGATTATATGTCTCTCATGGGTAGAGATGCACTGGTAAAGAGAATTTAGGATTAGAGTGACAAAAATGTAATGACCTTACAAACTTTCAATAATAGCGAATAACACATCATTATTTCGGAGTGATTGGAAATCACTGCATCTACTTCAAAGGAGCCTGCGATAATCTCTTTTCCACATGAATGACTCCACTTTTTTGATAAAATATGTCAATAGTACTATTATTATTGATAAATAGGCTATGATTTTTATAGTATCATGCCAACCAATATAAGCTATGTACCTCTGTCACACACTTGATTTTGTCCCATGATAAATCTTCATTCAAATTTTATGGGGCCACTAATACATTGTCTTAAGCTATAGCATATCCCTGAAACTAAGCATCTTGAATCCAGAAGTGCCACATTGAGTAATTCCCATAAATCTCAACCTCTCGTATTATGGCTAGGAACATCCTCATGCATCTCTTGTGATAATCCATTGTTGTTGAGTTCAATAGTATATAATAAACTAAGACAACAAATAATATGTATAATAAATGATAAAATATATGATACATTAGTACAATGAATACTGTATGAGAATTGTTCATTCCAAAAGGAAAGGAAAAGAACTCATAGATAAGTAAATGATTCAAAATTATATCTTCAGTATATCATAATCTAATATTCTTATCCATTGATACCATGATATCAGTTAATTATTTTGGAACTAATAAAAGAGGTCATATATCCTCGATATTGGATACATGTTCATTATTTTAACTTGATTTTAGTGATGGTAATCCAACCATGAACTTAATCTCCCATGAACTTTTTAGTGGACAAAAAAGGGGATAACAACGATGAAACCATAGATCTCAGAAATACCTTCATCTAAATTTTTTCTATCTTCACCATTATCTAGATAATCATTTCAAGAGTCAGCTGATATATTTTTGAAGATATCATGGGAATACCTGGGTGTAGATCAATTCATATATCTTTCTCTCATGAAAGAGATATGACTATAATATCCCCCAAAAGATATATTTTTTACTTTACCACTAATGCAGGAAACTATATGCTCATAGCATCCACAACCATAAGATTCATGCTAGAAAATTGTTCACTAATCAATTGGTTCCTTGTTCACATGATCTCATCCTTCTCATCATTGATATTATATTCATAATCAATGGAATAAAGATTCCCAAAAATACAGATACACTACATATTCCACTAGAAATGGTCTATATATAAATGAACTGTACATTAAGGTCACATAAATGGTATAAAAACATAAAAAAGTAAACTATTGCCCCCAAGAGTAATTCCACAACATCAGTAGAAGTTTTTTATCATTGAGTTGACTACATTTTAAGTCTCCAATTTTATTTTTAGATATACGTACAATCCAAAATATATATCCATAAAAGTAGAATAGTGGAAATAAATTAGTGTATCACAATAATTTCTATCAATATTGCATCCGTAGTAAATATGACACACATCATACCACATATCATCTATGGATTATATAAGTAATATATATCAGCAACATGCATTCATCCTTACAATTTTCCATTAACTCTTAAACTCAATAAATACTAAAAATGTTTTGTGGATGTAACAAGTCAATGTGAATACCCAAGAAGCTACTCTAACATCCCCTCTACCACATACCCTTCCTTGTGGACCTAAATACTCCTACCATTAAATCTACCTATGTTTCCCATATGTTACCTCTCTATCAACCATATGTCAGTTTAGGATGTAATGTGAATTATATCCCCAATGGTTAAAATAGTATCACTGGGTCTCTATATATGCACTAGAACCATTATATGACCCATGATATCCAATCCATATATCTTTTGATTTCATCCAGAAATGTCTCACATGGCTAGGTCCTTACGTCTATCATCATATACCTACATCTTTAGTCTCCACTCTGCTTTTCCCATGTTTTGAAAAAACTATCTACATCCTAACAATTCTTAAAATGTCAACCAATAAATAATTTCCATGCACTGTTTAATAGTTTATAATACATAGTGGGGTCACAATGTCATCGATGTCTCTATATAGACCACACTCGAATGTTCATTCTAGAAATAATTTATCACAAACCACACCCAATATGTAATGAGAGATATTGGTAAACCTCAATGAATAATCATTAAAATGATATTTCCTTGACGATGCTTTAAAATCTTTTAGATTCACAAACCAATCAACAAAACAAGTCATTAATACTCTTAAAAGAAGATATTAGACATTCCCCTCCACGAATCACTTAATTATACAACTTGTTCACTAAGAACCATTATCCTCCCACAGTTCCATGAAGAAGGCTCACTACTATGACCACCAACTAGTCAAATGGTGTCATGAAATGATGAATGAATTTTGATGCTACCTCAATCCATTATTCTTTCTCATGGGGTTATGGATCACCTTTGATATTAAGGGGTCACAGTCACTGAAACTAGATATGTACACTAATCAATGAAACCTTGTCTACTAGTACTGCTAGTAAAAACTTCTTCTACATAGGTGGTAATAAAAATTGTTCTCTTTATAAAGGAAAAACCACTTAAATTGGTCACTCTATTGATGAATCTTACCTAATGGGACCATCCATGTGACACTATTGTTGAATAATAATTGTAAACTGCTTTAGAGGAATACTAAAATAGACAATATTTAAAAAGAGTCGTTGAATATATATATAAGGATCACTCAAGAATTTCATGGAAACCACAATACATTAAAATATTATGAATGTTATAGTATTTTTCCCTATAAATAGTACATACATGTTGGGTGTCGAACATCATGGGGGTTGAGTGCTAGTGATTTGATATATTTGTAACCCAACCAACACTAGAGTCATAAGGATGGGATCTGATGTGAGTAAAACTATTTTTATAAATACTATATTACATTTTTTGTAAGAATAAAACATTAAAAATAAATTCATATGATGGATCATTATCTATAATAAAACACTTTCATGGCCCAACCAACCATATTCTCTCATGGCTAATGAAATGATAACATTGAATACCCGAGTCTCTCCTCTAACCTGATTGGCGATAGATTCTCTACCTTAGTAAGAAAAAACACTTACATTGTTAGCCTTAGCCTAAAGTAAAAATACTCACACAAACATCTCCAATCCTATAGAATGAAGAAATTTATAATAAAACCAATACCAAATTCATATACATGACTAAATCCCACAATCAGAGTATTATAAAGTACTATAATGAGATAAGATCCAATTAAAATACTAATAAAATAATTGCCTATCATAATTATTCAATGAAAGGGATAATGAATTCACATCACACAAAAAATATATAGGTAACATGACCAATGTTCATGTTTTTCTCGATCCAATGTAATTAGATGAATAAAAATATATATATATATATATATAACAATAGAAATACCTAATCCCAGATAAAGTTTACACGCACCCAGAATATGAATGATACAATAATTAGTTTGATAGTTAATTCCTTCACATTAATCCTAGGATAATAAAAGAGGGATAAATTGACATAATAAATGCTTAACACAAGTTGAGGTAATTTCTATTGATAAGTGAATATATACCAAATTCCTTATTGATATCCTTGATTTCTATTGGAATGGATGACCCAATATTATTTTTTATCATTAACCAAAGATTCATCCAACATTATCTCTCAATTTACTGGTTTATGTGGTCATTCTATTGATTTTAAAATAATATTACTCAAATATATTAATATCGTGTCACCACATTATTTAATAAAATTAATTAATAAATTAATTTATTTTACATTTGTGACAACTTTTTCAAAATAACATGTTGCCAAATATTATTATGTTGTTACTAGGTTAAACACATGATCTTAATTCAATTGAGGTATTGGATTTATTATCTCAGTCATTGTTTGGGTTTTTTACATTAATTCATAAAAAATCAATCCTCATTAAATAAATTTTTATTTAATATATTTAAAACTTAAATTTTTATCTAAATTGTCCTCTGAATCATGCGTCCTCTTAGTGTGTGGTCACTATAATATTTCTACATTTATTTAATGACACTATATGGAAATATAAAATAAATTATAGGAATATTCTTCTGAAAATGGTGTATAAATATATTAAATAATCTATACATGTTTTTATATTTTTTAATAACACAATTTGATTTATATATTGCTTGTCTTATGATGGTTTTCTCATATGTCATGCCAGATTAATATTCATATTCATAAGATCTAGAAATTTATTCTATATAATTATTTTAATATTTTAATGAAAAAATATGTCATAAGACAACATTCTATTCTATTCTAATTAAATTTCTTTCAATTTATCTTTTTGATTCATATTCTTTATCAATTCCCTCCATTGATAATCGTATAAATCAAAACGATTGGCGACTAGGGTATATTTTTCCATATTTGACTAGTGGATCATGTAAATTAAAATAACCATTGAGTTAAAAAATTACTCATTGACTAGTTTATTATATAATCAACTCAAAATCTATAGTTGTTTTCAAATAATGGAATCAATTTGTAGTTGATCTTTTGGAAAATACATATGTTAAACATGGTTGATACTATTTTCCATTGAATAAGATAAATGGGTTTTCATCCCCATGGTTGTATAAAATCCACCGACATTTGCATTATAAAATTCATTCACAAAATTATTTCATTGTCCTTGGCATGGGTCGTTATTATGGATTCTTCGATTTCATAATATATTCTATAATAAAAGAAAATCGACCCGAACATTAATAAAAAATTCATGAATAAATTATTTATATTCATATGAATAAAAATTCTAAAGTCATGTCATATTGGATTCCAATGTTTAGAATATCCATACTCTCAAATTATGCTTCTTAGATCATGTAATTTATTAGTTACGTGAGTTATATATCCCATACATTGGATTGTAATGAGAATGTGATTCTAAAAAACTACGTCCCCTATGAGTGTCAAAATAGGTGTCTATCATGAATTCTATATCTTGCACAAAGTACATGTCATGTTAATAAAAAAATAACCATTTAATTGTGATTACCAATAACTATATCCTACTATGTATGAAATTTCATGAAGACCAATAACCTGTTATATTACTGTAAGTTGGGATCTTCCATATATATATAGAAAAATCATAAAGATATTCCAAAAAAATATATAAAACAATTTCAAAATTAAATTGAAAGATTCTAAAAAAATGAGTACATTGACCCTCATATTTCATAAAAAATAATAGTGACCCCCTATTTTCATAAATAAATTATACATAATTTGTAGAAGGAATATAAAAATAGTAACACATTCTAGGCTTGAACAACTTGGTATTTTGGGTAATAGAGGATAACTCATCACCTAACCATAAAAAAATAATAAACAAAACTTATTTCCTATTACAAAGTCCTCAAAAATATATCATGTTCTTATTTGTACATCTAATCTAATTAGGATACAAATTAAAGAATGAGGGGACTAAAAATCCAAAAAGCAGGGAAAACATTGAATGAATAATGAAAATGAATCAATAATACAAGGGTGAGAGTAACCATATTAATAAACTAACAACTAAATGATATATATATAATAGTAATGTCATGGTTAGTTTAAAAATTAAAAAATGTGGAATGTTAATAATTTTGAATAATCATAGTATAGATTTCAAATACCACAAAGAGTTACAGAAAAATGTAGCATCATTTTCAAGCATTATATGTGATCCTAAACCACAACGTAATATTCATTAAAAAATAGAAAATAATATTAAGGAATAATACACATAATATCATGTGAATTATCACATCAACTATTGAAATTAATAGTTATATAATTTCTTAACCACTCGCCACATCATTATATGATCACAATCATGCTTTCCATATGGATATATAACATTTAACAGTGGTAATCTTGAAATAAACCCATTTAATGAAATGGGTTTCATAAGAATGTCAAAAATAAATTTTAATTTAATTTAATGAGATTTATAAATGAATATGGTAGATTGTCGTTTTTGATAAACAATATTTTTTTATCTTTAAATGACTCAAAGTGAGTACCTACGTTGTTTACAAAAAATAATGTTCATATTTTAAAAAATATTTGTAGTTATATTTGACATAATTTTAAAAGATCAAAACCTGATTATCCCCATAACAAATTAAAATTATATTTAATTTTCATTTTTAGTGCACTATATGAATATCAATAATGAAAAAAAGTTTAAATAGGATATTAAAAAAAATAAGGAGTTGGGTTCAAGAATATTTTTACCTTAAATATCATTATGTTTCATCTCTTTTACTCGACTAGTAAACTGAGAAAATATTTATTTACACCTTAAACTAAAACAAATATATATATTTTTTGTTAAATATTTATCCATTATTATTATAAATTATTTTTTCGTTTCTTAATGCTAAATCATTTTGATATCATATTTTCCTCGAAATATCGTGTATTTTTTTATTTAATTGTGATTATTTAATTCTATATATAATTTTTAATAATTACTTCAATAATAATTGAAATAAATATGTTTATAAAATTATGCATTATAATTTTTTTTATTCCTTCATAATGGTGGTGCTGAAATGATTGGTGTAAATTTCCTCAGATGTAGTTAATTGATCGTTAACGTATCATTGTAAATGATGATGAAAATATGTACATTGTTAATATAATCACTATCATAGATTCATATCATTTCAAAATTTCTAAAATATGATTGATTTTTTTAATGGATTGGTTCTAAACAAAACATGGTCAACGATGAAGAGAAGAAGAAAAGGAGAAGTAATGTTTATGAAACCTTACCCTCTTCTCGGTGTTCCATCATTTTAGTGGAACAGAAATCCTTGACATCATAGATTAATGTGAATCCAGAGTGACTATAAGGACGATATCATATATTTGTTATGGAATATAGTCAAAATATCTCACTATGGTAAGTGAGGAAAATATTTTTCTCTAGGGGGACTGGGATGGGATATTTAAACTACATGAGAGTGATATTGTTGTGTTAAAATATGGAATTGAATATAATTTTCATGAAAGAAAATATAATATATATATTATTGAAATTTATATACATTCAAGAATAAAGGATAACTACTTTAGAACTTATAATAATTTCCAAATCAGAAATTATTAGTTCATTAAAAAGGAATTTTTAAAACCAAAAAAATTATATTGATAAAGTAGATAATAATTATAATTTTTGTAAAACATTTTTAGGTGTGGTATTTTTTTAATTTTTGTTTATAATCTATTAAATTATAAAATTATATTTTGTTGTTCCTCTAGTTATATATATTTTTAAGATAGTATTAAATCATTGTCTATTGAAATAAAATAATCCTATTTTATAATATGCTTATTTAATATTAACATAAAATGATTAATTTTAGAAAATTGCGAAAAAATCCCATAAAAAAGATCTACACGTTGCATTCCAAAAAAGATTTTAATTATATAATAATTCATTTCAATGGTTGTTAATTTTAAAAATTAATTATAAAATTACATTAAGACAAATATTAAATTTATAAATACTTCAACTCAAAAAATAATTTTTATTATATTTTACCAGACTCAAATATAATAATTATGTTTTTACAATTCCTATTATTCAGGATACTATTATAGCTATATGGTTATTATTCTAGTGGTATTATAACAATTGTTTCATTCATATTACATCCTAAATTTTTATCATAATTATATTATTCAATATTTACTACTATTCCCCATCAAGGTTCCACATTTTTATTTTATATAAATATTATTGGAAAACTAATGTTCAATAATATTTTTATACTATTTTTTATGTAATGATTTCAATGGAATAAGTTGATCCGAATAATCCAATTATACTGATTTGATTTTAGATTTTTTTATTTTTTTATTAAATTTATTATGTACATATTTTTATTTCAAAATAATTTCATGGTTAACAAAGAAATAATTTTTTTATTTCACGATTTCAAACGATATTATATATAAAATTATAGTTAGTACAATTTTTTCGATACCAATTTCAATATATATATATATATAAGATGAAAAAAATTTATTAGATAGTCTATCATTTTTAGATTAAAAATAATTAAAATGTAAATATTATAGGATATTTTTTAGAAAAAAATATAGTATTTATATAATTTCAATTTGGATATGAATGAAATTAAAATAATAATTCAGAATCAATAACCATGGGAAATGACCCAAATATCTCAAATGGAAATGGATTCATTTGACCCTCACCCTTTCTTTTTGATTGAATTAATCATAAAAATAATGAATGGAACTAGAAGAGTAATCCAAATTATTGGAGGTGATGGGTAAATTGTGTCATCCAATACAAATCAAAAGATGTTTTGTTAGTGGTGTATGGTGTGAGAAATGTTTGGTAGAGTGCATCTTACATCATTGTAATCTCTGTATTACTTCTACATTAATATATAGGGTTATCATATGTTATCGCCTTTTAAAATAATTATCATTTAGTCTTTTGTAACAAAATCCCAACACTGAAAATATACCTCATCATATAAAACACATGTATTCCAAAATATTGGGTATGATATGTGATTATGAAAATAATTTAACTTATAAATCATAGTATAACTATCTCAAACAAAATATCAAATATAATATCTTTAAAATATTTTTATACATTCTACAAAAATATTATAAATAATATATCAAATTTAAAAAGAAATCCATGTTTTGTCATACAATGTAGACATGTCAAACCACTGAATAGTACACATGGAACTATTCATAAATTGTGAGAATCATTGATAAATGCAGATAAAATTTCTATTGAAATAAATGGAAGACCATAAAGAGAATAAACCTTTTAATTGGGGTCCTGGTGGAAACCTATATCCCACAATTTACCTAGACTAAATAAATAACAATTGAATAAATAAGTAATTAATCTATATTGATTTATTTTAAATAATCACATTTGAAACCAACTTGAAATAAGTCAAAATTGGATTATGATGAAGGTAATCTACTCTTTGCATATTTACTATTGAAATAATTAAATATATATTTTTGGAGTTTGAAATAGAATTGACACATACTTCCAAGGATTGGAGTTCCTGAAGTTAAATTTTTTAAGAAATATTATATATATTTTATATTATGTCATCAGGGATTCATAATGATAATTGAAGACATATTAAATAGAGTTTGAGAGAAAAATATATGACCATAGTTGATCCTGGAAAGCAATTTTTACCCTATCTATGACCTAAAATGTATAGGCACAAGGATTTTTCTTAATACAGTCATTGGTGGAATGTTCTTTTTATTAATTAAATAATTAATAAATTTATCATATTAATTATCTGAACTAAAATATGTGCATAGAATAAAAATTATAGATGAATCATTATGGTTGAATACAAATATTTGGGATCATTGTGAAGCATCATCTTCATCCTCTCATTTAATAACCCAAATCATATGAAGAAAAACCTCTATATACAAAAAGATCGATGAACATTGAATTTATCAAATCATGCCATTCATTGGAGAGAATCTTCTTCATTGAAACGTGATCCAAAAATATATAGGACTTTCCATTTTATTGATCCTATCTAATTTTATTAAAATTTTATTCATGGTAATATTGCTTCTTGGTCAGCATTCTAACTTCAATCCTTTGAATGAACTATTTTAAAAATTGTTATTTTTTAATTAATTTCTCACCAAAATCACCAAAATACATATATTTTGGTCAAGAATTCTTGTTAAATGGTCATTGAAATATTGTTACTTACTATTTTTTGCCACATGGTCATTGTTTTATTTTCTATTGGCCTAAAATCCTATGGATCAACATTGTAGGGTGGCATAAAGCTCAATAAAACCCATAGAATCACAGAATATTTGTGTGAAACAAATGATATTTTGAATAAAGGATGAAAACATATGAGTAATTGGATAAGGGGGCTAATTTCATCGATCTGGGATCTGAACCCATAAATCCCAAGTATGGGAAACATTCGAGGTGTGTATGGAACGTAGAAAACCCCCATGGGTGAATCTGGAACTTTTTTCCAGAAAATGGAATGTAGTAAATAATGATTCAAGTGCCTACAATTTGATTTTGTTTTTCTTGGTTGTGATATTTGAAACATTTGACTCTAATATGATTTTGTATGAGAAAATATAACATTATGTAAAAATATGTACTATTTGCGGTATAGTTTAGGTGAAAACTAACCATGTGACCCCATATATATGATAGATAGTATCTTAAGGAGAGAAATGTGTTGGACATTTATTTAGAATCCCACACTCCTTGGGACCCTTTTGATAGTTACCCAATGTGTAATCATAGAGAAAATTAGTACGCATACAACCATGAACATACCCCGTGTCCAATTATATTTTCATGGTATAATCTACATAGGCACGACCCAGAGCACCAGAAGGACCCCAGGTGCCTCAAAACCACTATATAGACCTTATGCAAGACATGTTGTAAAACATGGGAAAATTCATATACTGATGGGGACACAACTAAGATATGGAATGGGATGACACATCTGGTGTGTCCCCTTAGATTATGTGTACACATTTATCCATTTTTAGGAGACATCAAATTCTCGTATCTCTATTTTTTGTACTAAAATTTTCCACCGGAGTAGACTATCCTGGGTTTTTTTCAATTAAAAAAATATGGTAGACTTCATAAAGGATTTTACGATATGATTAATGATTTTCTGGGTCTGACACTTATATAGTATACATTCGGTGATAGTTATTATCAGGAAGGATATCTGTATTATCTATAGTGGAACCATACTACTAGGATATGGCATGGGACCTAAATATTTCTAAAGGGTGGATCTCATATAAGTGATATGAATTTATCCTCTATCTATGCTCAAAGTGTCACACTCCTACATGGAAAGGCATGGGTCCTCTAAATAACAACCTACTGGAACCCTCTTGTTGAGTCGCAATATGGTTCCCTAGTTACTAGAGTTGTATCCTCTAGATGGGCTATGACCAAGTCATTATTCAAATATTATAGTGTAACCCTTTAGGTGGTCTATGAAGGGGTAATCTACCACATGTTAGAGTGTAACCCTCTTGTTTGGAAATGCAAAGGTCATTAATAAATTGTTTGTGTGGAAACCACATTGGGAGTCAAGGAATAGGACCTCATCCATGTAACATCCGAGGAAAATAAGGGGTAAGGCATTTTCATATTTATTAATATTTTTTATTTAAATATTAATTTTAGTTTATAGGGGATGTTATGTTCAGTAGTGTACCTGACAAGAAATAATGGGTTTATCTAAAATATCTAGTTGCAAAAAAGTGTCAGTCATACTGAAAAATAATAATATACTATTATTTTAAATAGTAGTTAATTCCTAGCTTCAGTATTGTTGTGAATGAACATAAATAACTACAATATGATTATACATGTTGGTTATGTGCTTTTACATTTATCCCATAAAATTTAGAGGCTTCAAATTTTAATGAATCCAATTTTAAGCATAAACACTGTAATATTCATTAAAAGGTTGATTTATAGACTTTTGGTGGTGAATCCTTTTTAAATCTACTTTTTTCACTATTATATGTTCTATTTGAAAAAATAAAATTCTTCTTTAGTGTCGGGACTTCAATATTTAGTTTGGATGAAATTTCTTTATTTTTCTGATAAAGTTTCTTTTTAATGAATTGTGAAGGATATTGCATTTTAATACAATTTTTTTTATTGTTAGATTGTTATTTTTATTTGTTTTAATGTGTAATTGCATTATACTTTTTACATTTAATCCAAATTTTTTCATTGGATGTAATTTAACATTGATATTTGACATGAAAAAGTGTTATTCTTTTGATAGTTCTTATTTCTTAAAAGCTCGCCTTTTTGTTTTTGAAACAGAAATTAATTTTAAATTAATCAATGAAACATATATGTTCTGAATTTTGTAAAATAGACATTATTTTTTAATTCAGAATATCAAAATTATATTTGCGTGAATGTTTGTTATTTTTCACAAAACATTCAATTTTTTATGAATAGTGAAAAAACAATGCATATTAGTTAAAAACCAACTTTTTCATTTGAATGATATTTTATCACTTCTAGGAATTGAATTTCAAAAATCTAACATACATTGTTTTCATCAGTAAATAAAATTTGGTTCAATATGTTGATCGTTTTTTGGTAATAGTAACATTTGAATATCATTTATCGCGGTTAAAGGTAAATATGGAAATTCAATGTAAAAATAATATTATAATAATATAAATTAACCTTTAAAATTGTCATACCCTTATTAGATGAGTAATAGATGGCCGATAAAATCTATATGATTAACTTTTGGCCTTTCAAATCCATTTTTTAGGATAAAGATATTAATAAATTTTTATTTAATGTAAAAATAAAAATATCATAAACATGTATTGTTTTTACAAAACAATATTAATATGTGGTTATATAATAGATATCTATGATTATAAATAATCATTAGAAATATAAATATATTTACTATATCATTGTATTTTATTTATAATTTTTATAAATTAAATAAATAAATTCAATTATTACACAATGGTGATGTACTAATTTCTTCATTAATAAAAGATTCAAATAAATGATATTATTAATATTAAAATAAAATGATTTTTAACCTTTTTATGCCATACAAGAATTTTACATATTAGGAGGACTTGTTATATTTGAATTAATGAAGTTTTTTTTATTGAATCAAGTTTTTATTTTTTTTAAAACATGAATGTATAGTATTAAAATTGACCTCCAGAAGTTTTTAAATCAATCAATATTTTATTAAATGATAAAATAGTCCTAAAAATAAAAAATTTGGCCAAATGAAAAATAGGATGTCAAAAAGGACAATAATCGTCCATTTTGGGTCCCTTGTAATTTCATAATAAATATATTAACCATATAGTATGAATATATAAGAGGACATGTTAAAAGTTAAATAAGTTTACAAAGGGTTAAATAAGAAAGATAAGGATTTAAAAAAATAACCAAAACCTACCGAATTCTGGTTTACATGTTTTATTTCGAATTATATTCTACTTATCATAGAATTAAATATGTTTTCAGCCTTTTGAATTGGAAAATCATTTTATAATAAACTTATATTTTCAAACATTCCTAAACATCCCATCCCCTCCCTTAAAAAAGGTCATCACCTCTAACCCATTAAACACACCACTCAAGCCCCTTGGATTGTATATAATCTACACAAATAACATCATAATATCCCTCTCTTTTAAATATAAGCCTTACCTTAGGTAGAAGGCACTTCAAGGAGTCCTTTCGGTTCAAACCAAATGGAGTTACTCGATTTAAAGGTAACGTCTTCCCTCAAGTTATCTTCTTTTATTTTACATCATCACTCCCTTTGCTCTTATTATTATTATTATACACAAAAAAATAGTATCCTATATGTACTAGTTTATTATTATGTGATGGATTCAAACTACACTTACACCCCCCATATAATGGATACAAACATATTGTTTCTATGTACGGTGAATTGCTGCCTCATGAAACAATGATTGTTCGATTATATCCTACTGCATCTAATGGTGGAAATTATAATGGAAATATGTTTATTGTTAATATATATTATATTTATATTGTCTCTATGATTCTGTATTTTTCATTTATAATATACCTTTATTGTATCCATAATGGGTAAATATGATAATTTAATTTGAGGAAGTGTAGACAACGGACCCCTCAAAGTGAGATGTCTCATTACTGCCATATGTGGAAAGTATAAATTATTGTGTTAATAAAATTATATACTATATTATAGTGAAATTATAATATACCTATGTATCAATATTTTATTTATTTCCATTAAATATTAAATAGAAATGAATGTAGCATTTATGTGTATGTTCGACTTAACGTCTCTATGAAAGGTGCATTTCTTTTCATATCTCCAAATGATGTGTACTGTTATATATATACTAGATATATATGATATATATATATATATATCTAATTCATGATTATCATTCTGAAGATAATGTAATTCTGGCTACATGGACAACTTTTAATTATAAGAAGTTCATTTTTGACACAAATACCAAATATCGACAAAATGACCGATATTAACATAATTAATTACGTAATTTTTATAACATTGTAATGAGTAATATAAAAAGAATAATAAACATGAAAAAGGCTCTTATGAAATTAGAAATTAAATTTAGTTTATTATTCAGGAGATTAAAGAAAGAACGACGCATGTCGGGCATGATATAAGGTACTTCATCTCAATCTCCATTCATTGAAACATATTTTGATATATAAAAGACTTTATTTTACACAGTGTAGAAAACCATTTGATTTTAGATTTCATTCAAATTAAATCATTTTCTATTTAGCATTTTACTAAACAACAAAGGGAATTTTTATTTTTAACGTACTTCGTGATAATAACCTTTCCACTGCCATGAGCGTTATTTGATATTTGGCATCTAAAATAAGCCATATGTTTTTAAAATAAAATTCAATACCATATAATATTTTATGTATTTTGGTATTGAAAATGGTTTTGATAATATATTGTTTATGTCAATATATTTAAATGATATATTGTGATTGAAATATAGAAATTTTATCATTCCTTCATGATTATTTTTTGTGTATGTTATTGTTATTTGGAATTGTTTACGTATACCGGTGGTTCTTTGCTAAAGTAAGGGTAGGTGAGACAAATATAGCTCTCTAATGCATTGGGTTACTTTTGAATGTACATAAAAGTGGAAAAAAGACCTACGTAGAAGCACTACGTAGCAAGCCTAGGTGACATGGCTACATGGCAGACCTGCGCGGCAGATCTACGCAAAAGAACTGTGCAGAAGATCTACTCTACAACAAAATTCTAATACCCCTGCATGGAGGATATACGTGGAGGAAATGTGTGGCACACCAACTCGAACAAATTCTCCTTCAACTAGGACCATCTATGCCTATAAATAGGACCCTTGGGTTCCCAATTTGAGGACTGAAAAAATTAAATGTCTCTCTAAATCTCCCATTGTGTAGCTCTTTTTACTAGATCCCTAAAATAATCTAAAGTAGCTCTCTAAAACTTGAGATAAGGTATATTTAAAATGGGATAAGCATATTTTGAATTTATTTTTCAATTTTTACATAGGTTTTGCTTCACTATGTTAAAATTACTCTTCAATAATCATATAGACCAGCGTGACACACTTGCGTGACACACTTGTACGATGCACCTACATGACGCACCTACGTGATGAACCTACATGAAACACCTGCGTGTTACAGATGCACAATGTGACAACATAGGGTACCTACATGCCACACTTGCGTGAGTAAGCTATGCAGCAGAGCATGGTATAAATCCTACAAACCAACTCTTGTACACTCTTTAAAGACATCCTTGGAAGGGTACCTCCCTCCTTGGTTCCCTTATCTAGAAGGGAATAAATTGATTCTTCCTCCAAAACCTCCAGACATATCAAAACATTGGGAAAATAACGTTAGCATGTCTCTTATTTGGGTTTGTATTTCCATAGTAAGAGGATTCCCACATTTTTTTGTAAGGGAGTTGTGATACATGGAATGTCTATGGGATTGTATATCCACAATCACATGGAACTTTCTCTCAGGAACAATGTATTGAAGTATCTATTTTGGAGGATTGGGGTCTGGTTTTTGTTCTCCCATTTTCGCCTCTATGACCTGAAACCATAGGTCACTGGTACAGAAGGTATGGTTCAGAGATGATTTTTCATGACAGAAAAAACAAGTCTCCATCCCTTACCAGGATCAATTTTAGCAAAGTCGTCCTGGTATAAGCCCCTATATTATCTTGTATAAGGTAGCATCATCACTCCTTCAATCATCAGTTCCTAAGACCAGAGGGGAGATAGAACCAAGGACCATTGTTACCCTTTCCCTCTCTCATTGAGATTTTTCACCATGGGTAGCCATCCTGGTCTAAGCCCCCGAACATATATCCCTTCTTTCCTCCATTGGATATTTTTCCATTGTGAATAGAATTGAGGGAAGGCATATCGCCTCACCCTCATCCACTCTCCTCACCATAGGTTCACCCTCATACAGTAGCGGAGGAGGATATGTGCATATGTCATTGTGGAATCATTCATATCCTCTTGTTTCTCACACAGAGCATGACTCACGTTGGCTTAGAGATTTGTGATGATTAAAAAATGCATACAAAAACTCATTGGAATGATCTATGAGTACTCAAATTCCCACCATAATTGGGATAAGTAAGAGTCCCATACATGGATCGGGCTCACTAAATATCCTCCTCATGAATTGAACCCTAATTATCTTAAATCTGTGAATCCTCCATAGGAATAAGCACCAAATTAAACCCCACAAGTCGTTAAGGAATCCATTTCAGGAAGTAATCCCAAACTCATTTCTCTAAATGGACTATACTCTCTTATGATGCTTATTGAACTACGTGAGATTTGATTCCCACACACATGGGATATGTAGAAGGACTTGTTTAGGTTCATACACAACATTTCAAATCAACACTTTTCTCTTTGGGCCATATTTTCAAAAGGGTCTAATCCTATATAGAAACTTATATCCTTTCAAATTTATGTTGGAAACCTCAACATAAGTCTTAAACTAAAATTTGACTATGCACATTCCACTTATAGGTTTTTATCACACTATCATAAAAGGTATGATGTGTCATATTAAGCGAAACTAAACTACAAGGGTTATGATTCCATTCACAATGATATGTAGGTATCCCATCTTATGGGCATGATTCCAAGATCAAAACAAAAAATATGTCTCCCAATATGATGGTAAGTTACATAGTGCATCACTGAGTGGATTAAAAACTAGTATCATCATAACAATTATTATTAAAAGAAACATTAAATCGTATATTATAGGACACCATTGCTGAATAATGTCGAATACATATGGATGTATTCATTAATGAATAACATTGAATGCATACTGATGATTCTTAATTTTACGCATGTTAATAAGTGATTGAAAATTTCAAGGGAAACCTGTTTCATGCATGGTAAATTAATAAATATTCATGAAAATATCATAAATTTACAAAGACATTCTTAGAGTATAAAATAATAACCCCCCCCCCAAGTGTGTGATGAGTTTGACCTCCCATCCTCTAGACCAATGTACATTCCAAAGTATTGTAATGTTCAAAATTAACGAACACCTTCCTTTGGAAAGAAGGTTCCCTTTGGATAATGAACTATTGTATGTTTCTACTTCCATTAATAAATCCAATGTAAACTGCATCAAAGTAGTGATTCTTACATATAGAACACATGATTCAAGTACATACAAGTCAAAAACTTTGAACCCAACTTGAATACTTAACAATGTAAATAATGATACCCAGTAGTGAGGAACCTATCAAATTGAAAAAATAAGTCCAAAAAGGAATCAATCATGAATGTATCCCTCTAAAAATGCTACTTTAATGAATGTTTTTCTTGTTTCTTATTTGTTATCATAACTCCCTTCAGAAAAATATTGCTTTCTACAAGTTCATATCAATGAACTTCCCAACCGATGCTCAGGATGGATCCCCATCCACGAGAAAAATGGCATCACCAACCCATCATCTTCAACACTGGCTCTATAATGTGCTAGTAAAGGAATATCACCAGCACGGTACAATCCCGTCTATGGAGGCTGCTCGGCAGGCCCTCCAGGTAAATAACAATCCTCAATCACAAGGCCAACGACAACTGAGGATCATGAAGAAGAATGTTCCAAACACCATCTACAACCGTTTTGAGACCTTATCCCTAGAACGCAACAACCAGTCCCTCCCATACTATAGGGAGGTGTATTAAGTGCTCATTCAAGACCTCAATTCAATGATTAAGGGGTCCATCCTAAGAACTCTCACCAACAATCACCACCATCAGAATTGTACGGTAGTGAACACACAACATGATGGGGGTGTTGTCTCAGGATGTCTGGCCCAAGTCTATCAGACCTGAGCACGCAAGATGAACCTCCACGTACAATTTCTGAATAACAAGGATAATGTTCTTACCTTTACCCCTACTGAAGAAGTCCATCACCCTAACATGATAGAAAACAATGAGAGGGCCATACACTAGTACTTCCTAGTTTTTCTGCCCAGCAGACTCCTCTAGAATCAACCCACCAATCCCACCAGATAAAACTGGTGGAGTAATGTCAACATGCACATACACCTGTTTACATATTAATAGCCAGTCTGTAGGCTAATATGACTATGTTTAAATAATCTTTTCTATCCAATATGGTGGAAACTAGTTAATAGGAACATACACCTGCTTATAATCACCAATTCTACCAGCAGTCTCATCCACCAGTATTGAAGGATGTCGATCAACCAAACATGATGTGAAAAAAGATATAAGGAACAAAAAAGAATTTAGTTTTCAACAAGTCTTCCAGCTGTCTTGTTTTGAAGCTCCCAGTTAATTCAGTCAGAAGGCTCTGACAACAAATATAGGATAGACCCAACTCTATGCCCCCATAAATGAGTACTGCCATTACCCATTGATAGGAAAAGGAGGGCATGAGTAGGTACATACACCTAATCTAGAAACGGAATAGACATATATTACTATTATGGTAACTAATTTCACCAAACATATGTTATCAATGGTGAAAGGTAATACAAAAATACATTCCCATAGTATAGGAACATGCCATGACATTATAACAACTACATCAGCAGTACCAGGGGAACTTACACATAAATCTGTACCCACACATGGGATGGAATATAATCCTTCCATCCCAGAGCATATACACAGATCTGTTCTAGTTTAGGAGGTTCATGTGGAATACTCCCCCATATCATATGTACAAAAAAGATCTAGGACATACACCCTTTACAATTGGAGGTAATCGGACCATTCTGGTAACCAATCCAAGACAGGAACATACACCTACCCATGATAAGAACTTCTCCTAGCATGTGACCCAATTAAGTGTAAGAAAACATTCATGAAAAAGTCTAAACAATCAATGTTGGAAAATCAAGAGTCAAACTACAATTCGGATCATCTTAATACTAATGTTCTTGAACCCCTCAGAAAATTATACGTAATCACTCAAGATCATATCCTCTCATCAAAAAATTATCGATGTGGTTGTTTTAATTTTGATGTTCCCCATCAGAAACATCATCATGAAAGCTTTCATCATGAAAATTAGGTCAATCTAGAGAACTTATCTCTAAATGAGAGCCACGAAAACCCATCGTTTGGCCAAAAGACCAAAGAGCATGATCTTTCGTCCCTTTCTATAATCCACCCTAGTGACCCTACCAATAATGTAATTCATTGTGAATAACCTATCTATTATAGTATTATAAATTTTCATGTTAATTCTATAATTGATAATGCAATAATGGGAAATCCCTCCTATCTCAAGGAAATTGAAATAACCAGGCTAGTCATGTATGATGCCATGTTATTGAAAGGTGAATCACTTTCTCAACCAGAATACATCTTAAGGGAATATCCATTGTCGGAACCCTCCAAGGATCATTTTTCTTCCAATAAAGGAAATCATCTTCAGTTAGAACACATGGAAATACCTCTAGAAAAAATGGTGAAGATATGTTAAACATGGGATAAGAATTGGATAAAGGAGAAATACAAGTCTTGTTCCGGCCATTGAAAAATTCCTAGTATAACATTCTATAATTGATGGAAAAATATTGCAATAATGATTTCTGCCTCAACATATGTTAGACTCATCATCATTTGAAAACTAATGTTTTGACTTTTAATGAATATAGAAATCATATTAAGGTAATATAAGGGATGAAAAATCAAATTTACTTGGCACCTCCCTTAGATTCCGAAAACCCAAAGGTTGAAAAAAAATCAATGAACACTTCAATGTGCATTCCTCAATTATCTAAAGAGGATATGCCAGTTAATTCCTAATTTCACGTCTATTGTTCATATCAGTGGTTGGGGTGCACATGGAGCATTGCATTTCACTTCTCTATAGAATCAAAAAAGTCCTCCAAAAGTGGTCTCATGAAATGTTATTGGCCACGGTCTACCATAATCAATAGATTTTGTATATTATTGAATGTATGATCAAGAACATGAATCAACCAACTCTCATCAGAGTCAGGCACAAAGAAAAGAAGTTGGTGAGTTACTTTTACATCATACATCTGAGAATCTTTAGAAGGCATCCCACATAGTGGATGTTATCCATCATAGAATGAAATTTTTTGAAATATTATAGAGATCTTCCAAAAAGAGTCATTTGATTGGTTATCTGATAATTCCCCTTGCTAATTTCTGAACCAAAATTCGCAATATTATTAGATCTATTGCTCGAATTTAATCCATAGTAATTAAATAATCACCTCAACTTGCATGAGTAGGGGATCATTTAATTCATCCATCAAATTCATCAAAAAATGATAAAATATTTGAGGAAAAAGAATATGAACAAACCTAGCCTCCATATGTGGGGGATTTTTCACATCTCTAATCCCCTCCTCAACAGAAGAATGGTTTCTCCTTATTAGGAAAACTGTCACTAGGAGAACACACAACATAACTATCCATGTATTCCCTTCGGGATACTATCCACTAATCATCTCCTGAAAATCTATCATATACAGAGAGATTTTCATATCATGAAGATGATAATAAAGAGTTTAAAAAAAATCAATAAAGAGGTAATTCGAAGCAGTATTTCTACAAGACGTACTACTCAGGAGGGTACGCAGCTTGAAAATCCAGTAGGAGATTCTCATAAATGAAGATTTGAAGTAAATACAGATGCAGATAATGAATTCATTCCATTGTGTACACAACCAATATAGGAACAAACACATCATCATAGGCATGTTCTTCTGGGTTATCCAATTAAAATATCAGAACCACCATCAGTAGTTTTTTTAATCGTTAAACCCGCTCAAGCTCAAATTGTTGTACCTATATATGTTACAGCACACCTAGATATTCCCAAAATTATTATGAACACAGTTGAGGAATTAACGACTCGACTGGAATCTATGGAGTAAAAATGTGTGTGAGTTCACCTAGAAAATAATGCTTACCATGATTGGAATGATAAAATTTCCCCCCCGCGAATGTTTGTGAATACAACAATCCAATTTTTTAATGGTTCGGGAGATTCAGAGAAACACTTAACACATATTGTTTCTTAATGTGATATCAGGAGTGGAAATCCTCAACAACAACAAGAAGTTATTCTTAGGTCTTTTGTGCAGTCATATAGGGAACAAATTTTGTCTTTTATACAAGTTTGCATTCTCGATCAATTATTGCATAGGATGATCTCCGTCCGAAATTCATTCTTTAATATAAATCAATGCTACAAATGAAAACATTTTTTTATCTTACAAATTGTTAATAGAGAGAGAATGAAACGGTTTTATCTTTTATTCCGTGATGAAAAGGATTATCATACTCCTTATGTCTGGTGCTCCCCCATGAAGAATTGCTGCCAATTTGTTTGGAAAATCTGCGTGATGATTTTAGTACACCACCGATAGATATAAAATAAACCGTTGGGTTTCGAGACCATAAATAAATCACTCAATATATATAATATTACATTATACAAACTAAAGATAAAACTTGTGTGATTCCATCAGTTCTGGGGAGTAAAATATGGAAGCCATATGCTTCTATAGTTATTCTCAAGCAATCACATGTACCAGCTTCCACTTTAAAACCATTATCATAATGAAGAGATCTTCCCCCTGAGCATCAGAAGTAACAACATCCTCATCACGATGATCAAAGAGATGAAATGCGAAAATAGATTGATGAATTAAAAAATAAATTTTATTCCTTTCGGAATGAACTAGTACCTGGTTACTTCATTTCAGCTTTGGAGAACAATTTGGTTCAGTTACCAAGCCTAAAGAAACCAAATAAAGAAGGAGATTGAGATCTTCCTTATTACTGTCTCATTCACTAGATATTAGTAGATACTATCTAGAAGTTTTTTATTCAAGGAAATCTATCAAAATATGTTGGAAAATCGGAAAATGAAACTCCAAATTTCATCACATCAAGTAGCATGTGTTCCTGCTACTGATCCAGATGATGAAAGAGAATGAAAAAAAGTCAAAAGTAAAATTTGAAGAAATATTATGATTGAATGATTATGAAGAACGATCAAACCTACTGATTCCATTTTACGAACATAGTTGAAACAACCAATTGTGTCTTCCACCATAGAAAAACCACCTTGATTAAATGGTCAATTCTTAGAGAAACAAGATGATCTGAAGGACAAATAGTAGTCAGAAGACGATGAGATCGTGTTATGGGAAAAAAAATTCTTGACCCTGGAAAATTTCATGGCACCTGTTTCAATAGTACGATCACCACCCCACTATACATCACAACAAGAATTAACCTGTCAGGACGATTCTTCATCAGATGAAGATTTGATCTATGGTTCCGTCAGTGTTATCCACTTAACAAATCCTTATACCAATAATGATTCTGATTATAATGACCATGATTTACTTGTACCTAACTGGGGAACCAGAGGAAGAGGTCATGGTCGAGGATACAGGTGTCACGACCCGCCCTCGGGGTCCGTGCCATGACTACCCCAAGCCCGCCTTCCATAGGCCAGGGGCTGGCGACTAGCACCAAGGTGTAAATCCCGGTAAAAAGGGAAGGCATTGACTTTGTAAAGTAAACAAACACCACAGAGTAAGCAAGTGGAAAGTAAAAACTAAGCAAAAGAAGAGTACAACTGAAAGTGGGGAAAGGTAAATGGGCCAGTATACAAACCCAAACTGAAAGTAAAGTACAACTCGAAAGGGAAAACAACAACTGGAAAGTAAAAGCCGCTACACCGGGCTGTCCACTGGGAAATCCCACCTGAAGGGTGGGTACAGATAGCTCCACTGCTCCACGGGTCCCGCCGTCCGCTCCGAGCACGTCCCGTCCAGTGGTCCACCTCTAGGAACCGTCCTGCTCTGCATGCCTCAGCTAAGATCAACGCTGTCCGTCGTCTGCAACCAACACAACGTAGTGCGGGCAAAGCCCGTGCAGGGGTGAGTATAAGCTACTCAGTAGGGACCCAGAGACCCCTGAAGGTCTCTCAAATCCACAAAGGATAAACCACGAAGAAAGGTACAATCACGAAGTAACAATCGACAGTGCTTAGGTATATGCCCATACATATACCTAAGTCATCAAATTCAAATACGCTCCAACCTCCTAGCCCATGTACAACTCAGTCCACACAGGTAAGTAAACGTATTCCACACAGGAAAGCAAAACGTAATCCACATAGGATAACACAACACGATCCACACAAGAATGCAACAGGATTCAGCTCACACAGGTATACATCTTCGAAAGACGATAAAGATGATCTCTGATCCATCTAAGTCGTCGGACCCACGAAGGATCGATAGGTAACTAACCCCCGCAAAAGCCCACACAGGATCGGGCCCACGTAGGACCTGTAGGCGCTGGTTCACACAGGACCTCTGAGCAAAAAGACCCACATAGGATCAGACCCACATAGGATCGGGCCCACACAGGACCTGTAGCACTGATCCACGTAGGATCACTGATTGCTGAAGTCGTCGTCGTCGAATCCACACAGGATCTCTGTACTGTCGTCGTCGCAGTCACAGTAGCAGTAGCAATCACAGTAACAGTCGCAGCCAGCACTAGGGTTCTCGCACACAGCAAGCTCGTTCGGAGGGTCCGCTCCATGAGCCGAGAGGCTGATACATCTACTGTCACAAAGTCCAGAGTTGATGTATCCAAAAGTTCCGTATCGTCAACAGGAACTCAACGGAATAGACGGCGCGTCGATCGGACGCCCGGTCTGAGAGATATTGGCATTTTCGTCCCTGGGGCCCGGTTGGTTTTTAAGGCAAAACCAACCCGACCGTACTCCCCCTGCGTCCAAACCTCGGGCGGAGTATGCCAAAAGATCCGTCTCACTAAGAGGAACACAACAAATCTGATGACACGTCAATCGGACGTCCGTAGCTCAAGATATGAGCGTTTCCGCTCCGAAGGCCTGGTTGGTTTCGTTAACGAACCAACCCGGCCAAACTCAAAGTCTTCTGAAACTTTGAGTGCGATATACCGAATCAACCGTCTCGATCCAAGGATCGCGTTTCCGTAGACGGTTCGTCGATCGGAGGTCCGTGGCTCAAGTTATGGCCAAAACACCGAAACCGTCTCGAAAATGGGGGGGTCCGGGTCCGGGCCGACCCGGCCCGACCCCCCCTGGTCTGACCCGAAACGGGTCGTCCCGACCCGGATCCGAACCGAACCGGGTCGGACCGACCCGGTCCGCTGGACCCGGCCCGGCCGGTGGCGGCGCGGCGGCGCAGCCCGGCCAGCGGCGGCGCGGCCAGGGTGCAGCGCATGTGCCGCACGCGGGGGGTTAAACCCCCCCTTTTTTCGGATCTCGGCCTGCCTAACGCCGGCCGTTTCTCTTCTCACGCGGGACCCGCGGGTCCCGCCTCCTATCCAAACCGGCCGCCCCCGCGGACGGCCGCCTTCTTCTTCTCCGCCACGGCCATCGCCGCGGCTCTTCCGATCTCCGGCGGCCGGTGAGGCCGACCGCCCCTGGCTGCTCCACCGCGGCCGTAGGGCCGCGGCTCTTCTTGATCTCCGGCGCCGGCGGCCCGGCTGGCCTCCGGTCGCCTCCTCGTTCCGCCGCAGCCCGTCTCCGGCCACGGTCTCTTTCGTAAACAACGACGCGGTGCGTCAGCACCGCATTTCTTTATCGCTGCTCACTCCGGCCATAAATTCTTTTGTTCCTGCACGGTGCGACGACATTGCGCTGTCTCCGCTAAATCAACACGAAAGATTAGAAGGGGGAGGAGAATCGGCCATGTTCATGCGGTCCGGTCTCCTCCCGTTATATCTATAACAGTTGGCCAATCGTATAAACACAACAATGAACGTTTCACAAATTTTTAATAAAATTTGGAACTACGCCCAACGGATTATTCTTTCATGTTCGAGGGAATGAAAACACGTAATTTAAAAAGGACAAACCCCTACCTTGTTTCTGGAACGAAGTTCGATGATTGATAACGATTCACGGAAGTCGAGCATCGCGTTGGTCGGCATCACGGAAGAAGAACGTCGATGTCGCAGTTATGTCGTCATGGAAAACGTTTCCCGAGAACGTGGAGTTCTTCGTCGAAGTTCGAAGGTTCTTCGTGTTCTTCGTCAGAGTTGAAGAAGAAGAAGAAGGAGAAGCTCCCAAAATTCCTCTAAAGGTGGTAAAAGAAATTCAACCAGAATAAAATAAGCTTTAAGCTTATATTATTAAATAACTTTACCACATGAATTTCAAAGGTTTGAATTGAACAACTCACCTCAATTTAATACTTAAAGTTGTCAAACAATAAATAAAAGGAGGGTTAAAGGGAGTTTTGAGGGAAGATGGAAGGTTGGGTTTCGTGTGGTCCCCACCACACTTAATCCTCTCAAGGGAGGTTAAGTGGATGTGGGTCCCACTCCCAACTCCCTTTGGAATGATTTATAAAAAAACATCAAGTTAAAATAAAATTTTGTATTTCACAAATTTTATTTAACTTAATCTAAAAACCCAAAAACTAACTTTCAACCCGTAATAAACGCAACTTCCGAAAAGGTCTCCTTAAGAGAATATCGGCGCTGCGAGTTCATCGGTGCCCTCAGATTTCAATTCCGAGCACCGGATCAAAAGTTAGGAATTCCCCCTCGTTCGTTCACTGAACGTACCCGAGCCAAACTTCGGAAATTTATTCCGGGCACTCCGGGCCTCGGAATCAGGTTCTGTCAGAAACCGCGCACTTGTAAAATTCCAAAGAAAATTAAGAAAAAATTTCCCTTGATTTTTACAGGTCTTTACATTACTCCAACCTCAGGGATTTACATCCCCGTAAATATATATCAAAAACTAGGGAAACAAATGAGGGTACTGAGCACGCATCTGAGCCTCCCGTTCCCATGTGCTCTCCTGGAGATTCCCGTGCTGCCATCTGATGCGCACAAGAGGAATCGATCGCCCACGCAGGACCCGCTCTTGTCGATCCTCTATCTCCACCGGGACCTCCGTAAAAGTTGCCCCATCGTCAACGTCAAGCTCCCCATGGTCAATGATGTGCGTCGGGTTGTGCACGTATCTCCTCAGATGGGATACATGGAAGAGGTCGTGCACCCGGTGCAACTGAGGTGGCAGAGCCCGGCAATAAGCCACCTCGCCAACCCTGCTGAGGACCTGGAAGGGTCCGATGAAGCGCGGAGATAACTTGCCGCCTCGTCCAAATCTCTGAATACCACGTCGAGGTGAGACCCGCAAGAAGACGTGGTCGCCATCCTCGAACTCTAGTGGCATCCGCCTCCTGTCAGCATATGACTTCTGTCGGCTATGAGCTGTCCTCATCCGCTCCTAGATGACCTGGACCTTCTCTGTCGTGGCCTGGACCATCTCCGGTCCCACAAGTGCTGACTCCCCAGGGTCTGTCCAGCACAAAAGAGATCTACAAGGTCGGCCGTACAACGCCTCGTACGGTTCCATCCCGATAGTGGAGTGGTAGTTGTTGTTGTACGCAAACTCCACCAAGGGTAGGTGGCCCTCCCAGCTACGACCAAAGTCGAGGACACATGCACGGAGCATGTCCTCGAGAGTCTGAATGGTCCTCTCCGTCTGACCATCCGTCTGAGGGTGAAAGGCTGTGCTCAGACGTAGCTGCGTCCCGAACGCCTCCTGTAACCCCTTCCAAAGCCGGGAAGTAAAGCGGGCATCTCGATCGGAGACGATAGATGATGGCACGCCGTGGAGCCTCAAAATCTCCTGAACGTAGAGTCGTCCCAAGCTCTCCACTGAGCACTGCTCTCTGATGGGTAAGAAGTGTGCCGACTTGGTGAGTCGGTCAACAATCACCCAGATGGAGTCGTGACCTCTGGAAGTGCGTGGAAGTCCAGTCACGAAGTCCATAGATATGCCGTCCCACTTCCACTCCGGAACCTCCAAGGGCTGTACCAAGCCTGCTGGTACCTGATGCTCTTCCTTCACCTGCTGACAGGTGAGGCATCGAGAAACGAACTCTGCTACTGCCTTCTTCATGCCTGGCCACCAGTGCTGTCGTCTGAGGTCCTGGTACATCTTCGCCACTCCAGGATGTACTGCCAAAGGAGAAGTGTGAAACTCTCTCAGCACTTCCTCTCGCAAAGCTACTGGTACCATGGTATGTCCTCTGAAAAGGATGTCGTGCTCTGCTCCAAGGGAGAAACCATTAGGTGTCTGTCCCCAGGATATCTGTGCACGTCGTGTCTCATAGTCAGCGTCCCCACGCTGTGCCACCCGGACTCGCTGCAGTAGTGGAGGAGTGACTGTGAGAGACTGAAGGAAGGCTGCTCCATCTCTATCCACGAAGGATATCCGCAAAGAGGCTAGCTGCTCTGTCGCCTCCTCAAGTAGCTGAATGCCCGTCCTCCTGCTAAGGGCATCGGCTACTACGTTCCCCTTCACAGGAGTATAGACTATCTCTAAGTCATAGTCCTAGAGGAACTCGAGCCATCTTCGTTGTCTCAGGTTCAGTTCCTTCTGCGATAAGATATACCTGAGGCTCTGATGATCGGAAAAGACTGTAAAGCGCTCGCCCATCAGGTAGTGTCGCCATGTCTTTAGAGCGAAAACCACTGCTGCTAACTCCAGGTCATGGGTAGCGTAGTTCTGCTCATGCGGCCTCAACTGACGTGATCCATAGGCGATCACTGCCCGCTCCTGCATCAGAACACATCCGAGTCCGGTCCCTGATGCATCGCAGTAGACTACGTACCCTACTCCCTCCTCGGGCAACCTCAAGATAGGTGTGCTAGTCAATCTCTGTCTCAGCTCCTGGAAGCTCTGCTGACATCTGTCTAACCACATGAAGGGTTTCCCCCTCTTCGTCAAAGCTTTGAGTGATGCCACAACTCTAGAGAAGTCTGTCACGAATCTCCGATAGTATCCAGCTAGTCCCAAGAAACTCCGAAAATCAGTCACGCTCCTGGGTGGCTCCCAAGCTAACACAGCCTCAATCTTCGCGGGATCCATGGAAACTCCCGCCTCAGAGATAACGTGTCCCAAGAAGTGGACCTCACGTATCCAGAACTGGCACTTCGAGAGCTTACCATAAATCTGGTGCTCTCAGATTGTGTCTAGTACAACTCGCAAGTGATAGGCGTGCTCCTCCTCAGTCGTAGAGTAAATCAGAATGTCGTCGATGAAGACCACGACAAACTGATCGAGGTATGGCTGAAAGATCCTGTTCATGATAGCCATGAACACTGCTGGAGCATTGGTTACACCAAAAGGCATAACCAAGAACTCATAGTGGCCGTACCGACATCTGAAGGCTGTCTTCTGCACATCCTCGTCTCTGACTCTGAGCTGATGATTGCCTGACCTGAGGTCTATCTTCGAGAACCACCGTGCTCCCTTGAGCTGATCAAAGAGGACATCAATCCTCGGTAGCGGATACTTTTTCCTCACTGTCACCTGGTTCAGGCAACGATAGTCAACACAAAGTCACAAGCTCCCGTCCGCCTTCTTGGCGAACAAAATCGGGGAAACCCAGGGTGAAACACTGGGTCGGATGAACCCCTTGCACTGCAAGTCCTCCAACTGTACCCGTAGCTCTCGAAGCTCGGCGGGGGCCATCCGATATGCTGGAGTGGAAATTGGGGCTGTCCGGGGTACAAGTCAATATAAAATTATACCTCTCTGCGAGGAGGTATCCCTGGAACGTCGTCGGGAAAAACGTCCGAAAACTGATCCACCACTGCAGGAAAACCAGGACTCCGCACGTCAACTGCTCCAAGTATGAGGCTAGCTAACTGATGAGTAATGGGTTGTCCTCTCCTCCGTGGAAGTCCATCATGTGTTGCTAAGGCTCCCTTCTCGCCGGTGAAGGTGAACCTGCTCCCTTCGGTGCGTACACATCGCACCTTGCGCCTAAAACAGTCAATATGTGCATGGACCGTAGATAGCCAATCCATGCCCATGATGACGTCGTAAGGCCTCGACGTTGCTAAAAGAAGATCCCAGCCGAAGCTCTCGCCTCCTAGAGTAAGCTCACACTGCCGGTACTAGTGCGTAATCGTCGAGTCTGCTCCCGTAGGAGTCTCTAGCCATAAGGATCGAGCCAACGGCTCTGTCGGAATCTCCGAGCTCCGAACAAGGGCAGCGGCTGTGAAAGAGTGGCTCGCTCCTGTGTCTATAAGAACTGCAGCAAGGGTGGAATAGACACAGATAGTACCTTGAATCATCTCGGGTGTGCCGTGGTCGTAGGACTCTGCTTCCTGGAGCTGTGCCTGTCTCTGCCCGCCAGCTCCCTGTGGTCGGGGTGGACCTCCTGGTGGTGGTGGTGGAAAAGCCTCAAAGCGTCTCCCACCACCGGATGCTCGTCCAGCTCCTCTGACTCGTCCGCCTCCTCCCTGCGGACCGCCACGGTCGACCCTCTGCCTCTGCCTCGGTGGTCCCTCAACCGACTGCTGCTCCTCGGCACGACGGGTCGGGCAGTCACGAGCCATGTGGCCCTGCCAGCCGCACGAGTAGCAATGTCTGCCTCTCGAAAGACTGGCTCCTCACTGTGTGTCCTACACTGCTGAGCCAGTGCCCTGAGGTCGTCTGCCCGATGGTCTGGTCTGTCTGGACCCCTGATTCATCCGTCGACTGCCTGCTGCAGATGACTCTGCCACGTGCCGCCCTACGGTGGGTCGCTGCGCTGGTGTAGACTCAGCAAGGAAGCTCTCGATCAGAAGGGCCCGCTCCAGTACTCCTGTCTGAGTCAGTATGCTGAGGGAGATCAGCGATGCCCTGATCTCGTGTCTCAAACCCTGCTCGAAGGTCCGGGCCCGGAAGAATGGGTCTCGTACCATGTCGGTCGAGTAACGCGAGAGATCAGTAAATCTCGCCAAGTACTGAGCGACTGTCATGTTGCCCTGCCGCAGTCGAAGAAGCTCCTGGATACGTACCGCACGAAGGGTGGCTGGGACGAACTCCGAGCGGAAGAGTCTCTCAATGTCCGTCCAAAGTAGAGATGCCTCATCGTGCACCTGGAGCATCAAGATCCACCATCGTCATGTTGCTGCATGTAGTAGGCTCGCAGCGAGGATCCCCATGAGGTCTGTTGGTGTCCTCACTAGCCTAAACACACGTACCACTGCCTCCAGCCAGTCCCCGGCTGCCTGGGGATCCATCTCCCCGCGAAACTTGGGTGGTCGCTGGCGCTGAAACTCATGCAGTGCGCTGAGGCGACGTGCATCGTCAGCAGCTGGTGCTGGAAGCATCGGGGGCTCGGCGGGTAGAGCTATCACCGGTGCCGCTGCTGACAAAGGGCCCTGCACTGAGGCCTCGTCGCTCGGTGGGCTGTCGTCACGCTCGACTCACGGAACCCTAGCTGGCTGTCGTCGTGAGGCCATCCTGAAAATGAAACAGGTGCGCCACGGTCAGAACAGTATACCTGGTGAGCTGATATAAGTAATTACAAAGAAAACTTTGAAACACACACGCAAACAATGTTTTCATGCATTATGTCGGAAATCATAAGTCAGGGTCCTGGTGTACGGATACGTCGGCCGCCGCACCAACACTGGACTCCCTGGGCTGATAACCACACTCAATACGATAAATATTATTGCTTCACATAGAAAAGGTCAGAGTTCGCGGTAGAACTGAACTCCTCTGATACCAATTTGTCACGACCCGCCCTCGGGGTCCGTGTCGTGACTACCCCAAGCCCGCCTTCCATAGGCCAGGGGCTGGCGACTAGCACCAAGGCGTAAATCCCGGTAAAAAGGGAAGGCATTGCCTTTGTAATGTAAACAAACACCACAGAGTAAGCAAGCGGTAAGTAAACACTAAGAAAAAGCAGAGTACAACTGAAAGTGCGGAAAGGTAAAAGGGCCAGTATACAAACCCAAACTGAAAGCAAAGTACAACTCAAAAGGGAAAACATCAATTGAAAAGTAAATGCCGCTACCCCGGGCTGTCCACTGGAAATCCCACCTAAAGGGTGGGTACAGATAGCTCCACTGCTCCACGGGTCCCGCCGTCCGCTCCGAGCACGTCCCGTCCAGTGGTCCACCTCCAGGTACCGTCCTGCTCTGCAAGCCTCAGCTAAGATCAACGCTGTCCGTCATTTGCAACCAACACAACGTAGTGCGGGCAAAGCCTGTGCAGGGGTGAGTATAAGATACTCACTAGGGACCCCGAGACCCCTGAAGGTCTCTCAAATCCACAAAGGATAAACCACGAAGAAAGGTACAATCACGAAGTAACAATCGACACTGCTTAGGTATATGCCCATACATATACCTAAGTCATCAAATTCAAATACGCTCCAACCTCCGAGCCCAAGTACAACTCAGTCCACACAGGAAAGTAAACGTATTCCACACAGGAAAGCAAAACGTAATCCACAAAGGATAGCACAACACGATCCACACAAGAATGCAAAAGAATTCAGCTCACACAGGTATACATCTTCGAAAGACGATAAAGATGATCTCTGATCCATCTAAGTTGTCATACCCACGAAGGATCGATAGGTAACTAACCCTCGCAAAAGACCCACACAGGATCGGGCCCACGTAGGACCTGTAGGCGCTGGTTCACACAGGATCGCTGAGCGCAAAGACCCACATAGGATCGGGCCCACACAGGATCGGGCCCTCACAGGACCTGTAGCACTGATCCACGTAGGATCGCTGAGTGCTGAAGTCGTCGTCGTCGAATCCACACAGGATCTCTGTACTGTCGTCGTCGCAGTCACAGTAGCAGTAGCAGTCACAGTAACAGTCGCAGCCAGCACTAGGGTTCCCGCACACAGCAAGCTCGTTCGGAGGGTCCGCTCCACGAGCCGAGAGGCTGATACATCAACTATCCCAAAGTCCAGAGTTGATGTATCCAAAAGTTCCGTATCGTCAACAGGAACTCAACGCAACAGACGGCGCGTCGATCGGACGCCCGGTCTGAGAGATATTGGCATTTTCGTCCCCGGGGCCCGGTTGGTTTTTTAGGAAAAACCAACCCGACCGCACTCCACCTGCGTCCAAACCTCGGGCGGATTATGCCAAAAGATCCGTCTCACTAAGAGGAACCCAACAAAGCTGACGACACATCAATCGGACGTCCGTAGCTCATGATATGAGTGTTTCTGCTCCGAAGGCCCGGTTGATTTCGTGAACGAACCAACCCGGCCGAAATCAAAGTGTTCCGAAACTTTGAGTGTGATATACCGAATCGATCGTCTCGATCCAAGGATCACGTTGCCGTAGAAGGTTCGTCGATCGGAGGTCCGTGGCTCAAGTTATGGCCAAAAGACCGAAACCGTCTCGAAAATGGGGGGGTCCGGGTCCGGGCCGACCCAGCCCGACCCCCCCTGGTCTGACCCGAACCGGGTCGTCCCGACCCGGATCCGAACCGAACTGGGTCGGACCGACCCGGTCCGCTGGACCCGGCCCGGCTGGTGGCTACGCGGCGGCGCGGCCAGGGTGTCGCGCATGTGCCGCACGCGGGGGGTTAAACCCCCCCTTTTTCGGATCTCGGCCGGCCTAAGGCCGGCCGTTTCTCTTCTCACGCGTGACCCGCGGGTCCCGCCTCCTATCAAAACCGGCGGCCGGCGTGGCCGGCCGCCTTCTTCTTCTCCGCCGCGGCCATCGCCGCGGCTCTTCCGATCTCCGGCGGCCGGCGAGGCCGGCCGCCCCTGGCTGCTCCCTCGCGGCCGTAGGGCCGCGGCTCTTCTTGATCTCCGGCGCCGGCGGCCAGGCTGGCCGCCGGTCGCCTCCTCGTTCCGCCGCGGCCCGTCTCCGGCCGCGGTCTCTTTCGTAAACAACGACGCGGTGCGTCGGCACCGCATTTCTTTATCGCTGCTCGCTCCGACCATAAATTCTTTTGTTCCGGCACGGTGCGACGACACCGCGTTGTCTCCGCTAAATCAACACTAAAGATTAGAAGGGGGAGGAGAATCGGCCGTGTTCGTGCGGTCCGGTCTCCTCCCGTTATATCGATAACAGTTGGCCAATCGTATAAACACAACAATGAACGTTTCAGAAATTTTTAATAAAATTTGGAACTACGCCCAACGGATTATTCTTTCATGTTCGAGTGAATGAAAACACGTAATTTAAAAAGGACAAACCCCTACCTTGGTTCTGGAACAAAGTTCGATGATCGATAACGATTCGCGGAAGTCGAGCGTCACGGTGGTCGGCATCACGGAAGAAGAACGTCGATGTCGCGGTTATGTCGTCACGGAAAACGGTTCCCGAGAACGTGGAGTTCTTCGTCGAAGTTCGAAGGTTCTTCGTGTTCTTCGTCAGAGTTGAAGAAGAAGAAGAAGGATAAGCTCCCAAAATTCCTCTAAAGGTGGTAAAAGAAATTCAACCAGAATAAAATAAGCTTTAAGATTATATTATTAAATAACTTTACCACATGAATTTCAAAGGTTTGAATTGAACAACTCACCTCAATTTAATACTTAATGTTGTCAAACAATAAATAAAAGGAGGGTTAATGGGAGTTTTGAGGGAAGATGGAAGGTTGGGTTTCTCGTGGGCCCCACCACACTTAATCCTCCCAAGGGAGGTTAAGTGGATGTGGGTACCACTCCCAACTCCCTTTGGAAGGATTTATAAAAAAACATCAAGTTAAAATAAAATTTTGTATTTCACAAATTTTATTTAACTTAATCTAAAAACCCAAAAACTAACTTTCAACCCGTAATAAACGTAACTTCTGAAAAGGTCTCCTTAAGCGAATATCGACGCTGCGAGTTCATCTTTGCCCTCGGATTTCAATTCCGAGCACCGGATCAAAAGTTAGGAATTCCCGCTCGTTCGTTCACTGAACGTACCCGAGCCAAACTTCGGAAATTGATTCCGGGCACTCCGGGCCTTGGTATCAGGTGCCGTCAGAAACCACGCTCTTGTAAAATTCCAAAGAAAATTAAGAAAAAATTTCCCTTGAATTTTACAGGTCTTCACAACAGGGGAAGACTTGGTAATTCTAGAAATCACCATTTTAACTCTACCCCTCCTTGAACCGTTTATGTGGATAAAACATGTTGAAGGGCCCATCAGCAGGCTCAACAGGAACAAGAAGTTTTTTCAATGCAACACAGGTTTGGTTCTGACACAATTATTTAGGAGGACCGATAAGAAGTCACATTGTCTTCCTCTCAACAAATGAATAGACCAAGTTAGTCTAATCGACCATCTCAAGTATGATTTATAGCATTTTTTCCACCACAACGTACATCTATATTAGAAGCATCAGCCTCTAAAGCACCTGCATAACCACATCTCCATGCTAGGAAATGTAGACCATTAGAACAAAATTATGAAATCTGGAAACTATTATCCCATGTACCGGACATGTTGTCAATTTTGGATTCTTTAAGTATGTCAAAAGACCATCAGGAAGCACTTATTGAGGCCTTGTCAAGTCCTCAGGTGATTGAAACTAAAGTTGATGCCTCTGTGGTTTACCATATAGTGAATGATCCTGTAAAATTCCATGTAGTCATATCTTTTACAAATGAAGATGGAGATAATGTTGTACATGGACATATCTTACCCTTGTATTTATCTGGGAAGGTCAATGACATAGACATCAAGCGGGCCATCATTTTTAATGGCACTAGAGTCAACCTCATTCATGTTTGAACACATCATCGATTAGTCTAGAATGAATATGACATATCTTCTTCCACATTAATGTTGAAAGATTATGATAAGAATGAGCAAGAACCTCTAGGAAAAATTACACTTAGAACTCAGTTTGGTGATCTTGTATCATATTCAGACTTCATGGTTTTTCATCAGGAAACTACCTTTAATAGTCTGCTTGAAAGGCCTTAGATACATCATCATGTGTACATACCCTTTTCATACCACTAGTGACTTAAGTACAGTTTCGATGGTCAAATCGAGACGTTGTATGGTTACAATAATCTGTTCAAAACATGTGGATCTCAATACAGTGAGGCAGAGTTTTATTACACAAAAGGCATGAAGTGAATAACCAAGGATATAACAAGTGGTAATGCTCCGAATGGATTGTAAAAGATCTCAGAAAATACATTCATACATTTGAGAACAGATTATGTGCTAAACATTAATCATATTGAAAGTGTAAAACCAAATCTAAGAACTCATATAGTAAATTACATATTGTGAATTTCATATACTAATCCTGAATACATGAGAGAAATTGATGATTCACCAAGTAATGATGGAATCTTAAATGGATATGTCTTCATTTCATCCACTGAACTGCAACAAGCCTCTACTTTTTCTACCAGAGTAGTATAAATTATATCAATGTTATAGGAAGAAAATGATGTTTATTCCCAATCCACCATCTCCTCTTTACTACCACATGAATTCCCTTCGTCATTTTTATGGTTTGATATGGGGGAATCTTTTTCATGGTGTTCAAATACTAGAGCCTCCCTTACATCTAAAATATTTTCCTCTTCATCAACTATGCAAGTAGAAACAGAATAGGTAACATGTAATGAATAATAAGAGGAAGATCTCAGTGATGCTCTTCCATCATTTGAGGAAGGATTCTCTATAACTGTGGATGACCTCAAAGAAATAAATCTTGGTAAAAAAGAAGATCCACGCCCCACTCTAATTAGTTCAACCCTGACATCTGATGAGAAAGAGTTTTATACATAATTTCTAATGTCACGTTGACATATATTTCATTGGAATTATATAGAAATTATAGGTCTTAATCCTGATGCAGCCACCCATCATTTGAGTCTTCTAGATGAACATCATGGATTCAAGAAGGCAGAAATAACAACACAACCATCTTATGCCGCTAAATTTGAAGTTGAATATGATAATATTATAAATGATATCATTTTCCTAGAGGTTCAATATCGCAAATGTATGGCCAAAATTGATGCAGTGAAAACGAGGAATGGAAAAATCAGAGTTTGCATTAATTTCAGAGATATTAACAAACATTATCTTAAAGATGATTTTCCAGTTCCAATTTAAAAACTTTTAATTCATGCAATAACTTTCTATGAAGATTGTTCCTTCATGGATGGTTACTCGAGGTGAAAACAAATCTGTATCACCCTATAAGATGAAGAATCTATAGTATTCATATCCCCTAAATGGGTGTCTTGCTATAGGGTAATGCCTTTTGGCATAATAAATGAAGGTGCAACTTATCAAAGTGCCATGCATCATATCATCCAACCATTTTTAGGAAAATTTTTCAAATGTTATTTGGATTATTTTTTAGTCAAATGCATACAACTTTCCAATCACTTTGATGAATTGGAGATTACATACAATAAACATCAGCAACACAATATGAAGATGAACCCCATGAAATATTCTTTCGAGGTAACCTCAGGAACATTCATTGGTTTTTTTTACGCCATCGTGGTATCGAATTTGATACTAAGAAAAAAAAAATCCTTGTTATGTCACCTACTCATAATTGGATATAATTAAGAGGACTACAAGGAAACTTAGCCTATATTCGGCGCTTTATCACCAATTTGGAAGGATAGTGTTTTCCTTTCAACAGATTAATGAAAAAGGGAGTCACATATCAGTGCAAGATGATTTCCATGAATCATTAGATACCCTCAAGAAATACCTATTGAGTCCACCAATATTAATTCCACCAATTGAAGGAAGGCCACTTATTCTCTATGTGAGAGCTTTAAAACGATCCCTCAGTGCCTTCCATTTCCAATAGAACAATTCTGGGAATGTAAATGGTCTTTACTATCTCAGTAAAACTATTATTAATGTAGAAACTCGGAATTAATGTATTAATAAGTGCTTGACTGGTATTAATCATTGTAGTTCAGAAATTGAGGAACAACTTGAAACATCATGAGATTCAATTGGTACCTCATTGTAACCTTCTCAAATTTTTCCTCATTCGTCCTATGCTTATTGGGAGTCTGGTATGGTGGTTGGTTATTCTACAATAGTTTGATATCGAGTTTGTACCTCAGAGTGCAATAAAAGGCCAAGCTCTAGTTGACTTAGTTTCTGAGGAACCATCTGTGGAATATACATCATTAAATACCAAAATTCTTGATTAATAAGACTTCTATATTAATGATTATTCCCAAACATGAAAAATGTAAATTGGTGGTGTTTCCAGCAGTCCAACAGGGAAGAAAATGGAAAATCCTAAACTCAACAATGTTTGGTTAGGAATTGACCTTATTTCCCCCAAAATAGTATTGTTGCCTTATTAGTTCCTTTTGTCGGAAGGTGGTACCAACAATGAGTCATAATATCATGCTCTCATTTCATGTTTAGAATTTCCCTTTCAGGTGAAAGTGAATCACCTGAATGTAAAATGAGATTCATAATTTATAGTCAAGAAAATAAATAGGTAATATTATATATAAAAAGAAGATTTAATCCCTTAGTGTGATTATGTCGGAGGGTTAGTGAATTAATTTCCCCCAGATCTAACATTTTCTTATGTCCCGCGAACACAAAATTCCCAATATGATGCACTGGATAATGCAGCTACAGCTTTGGTCGATCCAGATATGTATTTGATAACTATCTGCATAGCCCATCATTGTGTGGTCTTATCTTTGGTTCAATCCATAATAGATGAAATTAATTAAATTAGCCGTAATTATAATCCATATGGTCATACCATGTGATGGAGAACACCCATCATAGAATATCGTTAAATTGAGTACTTCCACAAATAGGGATGAAAAAGAATAGATACAACAATGTGCGGCCAATTTTACTCTTTTTCATAGTCCAGACAATCATAAGATCGTTTATCAACAAGGATTCTATAGAATTCTCTTCAGATGTATTGATGGAGAAGTGACTACATCATTCATGAATGAAGTACATTCAGTAGCTTGTGGTGCCCACCAATCATGGAACAGACACGCTGATCAGATCTGAAAGCTTGGATACTTTTGGCCTTCAATGACACAGGATTTCATAGATTTCACTATAAAATTTCATCCTTTCCATGTGCATGCCAACCTCATTAATCAACGCCTAGAGTGTCTACATATAACAAAATACTCCTGGCCATTTTCCCCACAGGGAATGGATGTAGTAGAGCTTTATCCTCCTACCACATCTAAGAAGTATAATTATATTCTTACCATTACTAACTTCTTCACTAAATGGGATGAGGAAATACCTCTCAATCTAATTAGAGGCAAAATCATTGTTATGTTTGTCAAAACTAATATAATCTCCATATTCAGTGCCCCTCATACTATTTTAATGGACAATGGCACCAATTTTTGAACTATTGGTGTAAAACAACTATACCAAGAACATAATATTAAATTCCACCATTCATATCGCTATCATGCAGTGTCCCAGGTTTAGATAGAGCACTTCAATAAGACCCTATCAAATATAATCCAGAAAAATTTGGGTAAAGATAATAAAATCATTTCCTGATAATCATTTGAAAGGTTTATGGGCATATCGGATCACTACCCATACTTCCACCCTAGAAACTCCAAATTCATTTGTATATGAAATAGAATAAGTTTTTCCAATTTAAATGCAATTTACTTCACTAAGAGATGCAATCTGTGATCAGTTAACAACATATGAGAGGTCTCAAAAATGGTTTGATGAGCTGGAACAATTAGACGAAAAATGATTGCATACTTTGCAACACTTGGAAGTCGATCAGAACAGAATAGTGTGAGATTTTAACATGAATTTTCACCTCTGTTCATTTCTTTAAAAAGATTTGGTATTGATCCTTAGGAATGCAACAATACAAGTAAAAAAACATCCAATTCTTGATCGAATTTTTGATGGACTATATTCTATATATATGGTCTACTCAAATGGCACTTATGCATTAATCTCAATAGATGGAGAACTCATTATAACTCCATCTAATGTGATATTTTTGAAGAAATACTTTGTGTAATTGAACAGATAATTTTTCCTACCTGTAATACTGAAAACATGATAGTAAAAATTCCTAGATGAAAGACATTATATTGCATAAAATCCATTTTCATCCTTGTTTCATGATACTAAAATGCATAGCATCATTGTCCTTGTCGCACGACATAAAACTGCATGACCCCATTTTTCTTTGTTATATGAAATTAAACTCTACAGTCAATGTCTTCTATAAATGACGTTTATAGTTTCCATAAGAAAACAACATTGATATCATAGCTACTCTATAGTGGTACATGAGTCCCTCTATTCCTTATTCCTAAGTCAGATATTCATAAGGACTTTGATTTAAGAACTAGGTATGGGTTGATTCTCATTTTCCATGAGATACGTGGAGACGCAAAAATATATAATTTGGGGCTCACCCAATATCACCAAATCATCTTATTTTATTTTATACTCCTGTATAAGAATTGGATCTATCTATTTTGTTTCATTAAGATATATGATTTGGTCCTTATACAATTTTATGACTTAAGATTAACCGTTCTCTCCGAATGTGTCAAAGCCCCAATTTCCATTTCAAACTCGATCGGCGTGAGGAATGATTATATCAATATCTATGTATGGATTGATTCTCATTTTCAATTAGATACATATAGAGGCCCAGATCTCCAATCGTAGGCACATCCTTAATAAAAAAACCACTTTATTCCTTATATAAGAATCAAGCTTTCATATGGAATGTTTTATGAACTATGTATGCATTGATTCATCCCCTTAGTAAAACGTATAGTGACACATAGATTTTATATATTATTCTTTAAAAAAGAAGTCTTGATTTTCACATTGTACACCATTTCCCCTCAGCATGATGTAAAACAGCATAGTATAATATCCACACTGCATGACTTAAAACTACATAGGTACAAAGTCCTTGTTTTAAGACTTTGAACTTCACATCACAATATTAATTCAGAGGAAACAAATAAAGTCTTTGTTTTTACATATGAATCCGATCTATGTAAATAAATTCACACTCATGAAAAATGTGGATTCAAATATTTCTCTTGTGAATTGACCATAACCCCCTTACATAATTCACATTCATAATCTTGAATGTTTCTAAATATTCATACTCATCCTTATGGGTTTAATTGATTGAGTTTTTAATATCTAATAGATCAAATTCATAACTATGTAGTACATGCCCTTAGGTGTCCTTTCATAAGTTTTCTACATAACAGACCTCTCAGCTAAAAGATTCCACTATTTTTCTATGTAGCATATTCCCATTTTGGACCTACATAACACATCCCCCATCATAGTTTTGTAAAATAATGGTATCTTCGTTCTTGGTTATATTATTTTTGTCCCTTTTAATCTTTGATGACTATATACAAGAATACGTGTTTTAAAACAGTCATTCATGTATATTTATCCCATTATATTTTTCTCAATATGAAATACTTCAAGACCAGAGTTTACACATTTCCCTTACCATGTGTTCCATGAAATATGAAATAACCTTGGAATCACTTTATCACATATCATATATTTTTTACATTTCTAATCATAATTATAAGACAAAAAACTACAGGCACCATAACTCATATGTTTTGGTCATACCTTCGTAGGATGCATATTCCTCCGATTCTTTGGAAATAAAGGTTGGAAATACCCTCCCCATATTCAGGTACCATTCCCCATAAACCAATGTCTGTGCTTTGGAAAATATGAATCTCTATAAGCTTTCTTCCGCTTTTAGCAATAGAATGTAAAAATTTAATGAGGTCTTTTCATTACTATACAGTACCTTCCCTTAGGTTACCTTGCATAAGATTCCTATATAACAGGAATGTCAACCAAAAGATGACACTATTTGGCTATGATCATATTCCCTAGTTGGCCATATATAACACAACCCCCATAACATGGTTGACAAATAATTGTAACATAGTTCTTGGAAAAAACATCCTATAATGATCTTATCCCTTTTCCCATATCATCCTTTGGATTCAAAAATTCATAAATTACAGTTTAGGATTTTACATTTCATAGCTAGATATGGTAGAATACATCTTAAAAAATTATCAAAAAACTAGGAGATTCTCATTCCTTTTGTCAGTGCTAAAGAGCATAAATTAAAGTTTCACAATGACTTCACTACATGGCTAAAAACTGCATAGCACAAATGTCCTCACTACATGACTTAAAACTACAAAATATGATATTAGAAATTCATGTTTCTGATAAATATTAACCATCCCCCATACACCAAAATTGTATAGAAATGGTTTTCCTATTCATCACATATGACGGCATAAAGTATCCCTTTCATTCTTAAAATTCCATTCCTTGGAAAAACACCCACTATGGTCATTAGTCACCCAAATCATATTTTCCCCAGTCTAACATCAGTAAAATTTTAAATTCCTAATATTTCTTTTTTACTTTGTAATTCATTCCCTTAGGTGTCCTTGCATAAGATGCTACATAACAGGCCTAACAACCAAAAGATTCCACTATTTCGCTATGTAATATATACCCTAGTTGTCTCTACACAACACAATACCCATAATGGGATTTTCAAATAATGGTAACTTCATTCTTGGAAGAGGATCCCCGTATGTGGATACAAGTTTTAAATTTTGTGGCCATAAAAATCATTCTTCAAGATTCCCTTTGGAAATTTTTATTGAATATTAATTAATTTCTTAGCTGTAGAGTATTTTTTAAGAACTAATTTCAAAATTATTTTTCAAAGTTATTAGAATCTAAATATTATCCACTTATATTACAACATGCATGAATCTAAACTACCTATAACTAATGACTTGGAACTCACTATATTGAGAACCCACAAAGGGCACTTTCAAAAAAAGTCAAGTCTCAGCTCACTAAATGTTCATTTTTTATGATTTAGGTAATATTGAGTAATAAAAAGTCAAAAGATATGAAATTTGTGGCGTTGTCCGTATAACCATAGATGAAAATCAAATTATTCACATTATTTCAATGGGCATAATAAAAAAAAATTATGAAAACTCTATTATTTCCATTGTAATTATGCTTTTCTAATATAAAAGATTGATGATATAAAGAAAGGTTATTATCATCATTACATTTAATATTGAAATCATGGAAAAAATAAATGAAGTCATATATGATTGATGGAAAAAAATTATTTCATTCATTTGAAATTGGAGGGCCATCCAAAAAATGGAGCCTCTTTATCATGTTTCACTATAAACACTCAACATGACTTTTCATTTGTTGAATGGCTTCATTAGCCAATCAACTGCCTGTTGATGTTGAGATAGCTGAGTAACTCTAGCATCCTTGGCCCGATGATGTTCTTCCTTAGAAGTTGAAATGGATGTTATCACCTCTAATTGGGATTCTCCCAATGTATGGTTCAATTTCTCAAATTAGTTATGAACAACATACAATTGTTGTTGAAGAAATAATGACTCATTTGAGGATTAGTTGATTTGTTAAATAATTTCAAATAATTTCTTGTTATGATCTGCCTCCACCTCAGCTAATGTTGCTTAAAATCCCTCAATATTGATAATTCATGATGGATTTACAAAATCATTTCAGAGCTTATACTCCTGCTCCTGTCGGCAAATAGTCTTTTTTACATCATCATAGATTGGTCGACAATTAAATCCACCACATACCAATACCTAGAATAATGCTTGGAGTATGAAAAAATGGGACAACAGTTCATCTAAATGCTTCTCATCAATTATTCTCTAGATATACCACCATATCTTCTTACATTCCATTCCAAGAGAATATTGCTTCTCTTAGTCTGAATCAGAGTAACTACTATGAGGTAAAATGTACTCTAGAAATAGATCACATAAAGGGCTGCCTATTTTTGCTTCTCTAAGAATAATAGAAGCTTCACCTTTCGATCTAAGATCCAATAACAGTAAATGATAAATCAATGAAGTTTTTAGTTTCAAATGGAATAAATAGATATGATTCAAATAGTTGATTGTATTTACCTAATAATACACCATCTACTTGTTTGGATGTATCCCCTATAATCTTAGCTACATCGATTTGAGAAGTTTCATCTTGAGAAGGGGCACTCCCCTGAGTTTTCATAGTTATTATATTTGAATTATCTAGTGAATTTCATAATGGAGGATCCTCTAAAGGTATTTATCCTCACATAATAGACGTATATAGTGAAATACCCCATTCTTGAAGATCATTTGCATAATTTTCTGTAGATAAAGCTACATAAGGTGAACATTGATGTTAATAATAAAGTAGAGAAGAAAAATTATGTATGTATAATGCAATAATAAGGACTTAAGTCCTCGAAATTCATCATGAAAATCCCCAAAATTCTTCATGGATCCTAGAATATCAATATTTGGATTAAGGGCTTCCATCATTTAATTGTATGCGTCTGGGAATGTTATCGAATCTAACTATTTAAGGTATCCAACAAACGTTAGTTGATGGCCAAATTGGATTAACTAAAATTCTATTCCATTGGATCTTGAATTGGTACATTATCATCATATATTTCCAGCTTCCCACAAACATCCTCATTTATTTTAGATTTTCCTAGGTCCTTATTCCTTTCTTTATGATCAATATAAATATCAGCCTTGGATAATTTAGGATTCATTAGAAAAGATAATTAAAGAATTTACTTAATCTTATCGTGGATTTACCTTCTCTTATTAGAGTCAAGAGCGGTTATATTTGAATCTTTTGATGATATATATAGTAAGATTGCAGAATCATCAACATGAACCAGGGTTTCCCCTCGGGTTTCTCACCGTGGTCTTGAAGAATCTGCTCTTAATCTCTTGAGAGAGGAGAGATACAAATATCCTGCAAGTGGATAAAATGTTATCACTAGAGTATATTTAGATAATTAAATTCCCTAATTGCAATATAAATACCTAGACCTGGGGTGAACACTTCGGATGGATATCATTTCCCTCTTGATTTTCTTTTTAAAAGCTTGTGGAGAAATAGAAACACTTCTATTGGAAAGTGAAACTTTAGGTAATGGTTAAGGATTTTCTGTCGCTGTTACCCTCGTAATAATTCTCGCTATTGGAGATTCATCTGGAGGCCTATGAGGATTATTTGATTAGTTGATAAGAGATCTTGTAGGCCCATATTTTTTTGATTCACGAATTGGTCTAGAGTTTCCTTCCATTCATTCACGATACATAAATGAATTTTCATCAATATTAATGATGAGGAATGGTAAATAAATGTTTAGTCAAGAAAAAAGGAAAATACATTCTCAGTATTGACAAAAATATCCCATTCCTCCTCAGGGTCAATAATTACCCCTTTGTGTATTCATAACTCCATCATGTCGCATACTCATTTAGAGACTAGAAGTTGTTCATCATATGCATATATGAATGCCTCCAACTCTGTAATGTAATCTCATACATCATCTAGTTTATTATCCAGATTATAATTAGAAGGTTCATTAATGCCACCAACATCCAGTGTTTGAAGGCCTTGTTCAAGGAATACCCATTCATCCTTAAGTTCTCGAGTCAGGCTCTCTCAAAACTGAATGGACAAAGGATGCATGTAATTCAATCTCGATATGGATGATTGTTGAGGAGATTCAACACCTTTTGTCTGGTGATCCTATTCAGGCATCCCTTCTTCTTCAGGAAGTTCACCAGGTGGAACATGAGTCTCTTTTCAATGTCGTTGACTAGATATCCTTTGCGTCTGAGGTATTGCATTCAAATGCCTTGGCCTTCCTAGTGTACCTCCTAAGAGGTTGTTTTAAAGGCTCTGAATACTTTGAAACTTGTGCATCATATCATGGCCTTGGAATTCTTACCACGATTTCCATGTTCAATAGTGGTTTTAGCTTCCCCTCAATATATCTCTTTTATCAAAGCCCCTTGAGGAAATGATGAAGCCCAATCTTTGGCATATCCATCTTCTAATATGATTGATGTATCTGATGGTGGAAATGTAATCGACAATTTGGACGCCTCTAAAGCTGTGAGAATCTATAATTGTCTTGCTACCATTGGGTTCTTCTCATGTATATCATATATAGGTGGAAATGTTCTTTATTTTTGAATACATATGTACTATCAATCAATCCTATAAGAGATGTAAGCCTCACAGATAATTTCACCATCAATCATGGTCGATAATACACCATCCCTTAATTCCATCATATAAGATCTCAACTCATAATTATTTTCTTTACCATTATAAATAAATGTTCCTATTTGTTGGTTAACAAAAGGAAAAAGTTGAATTCTCCAGAGTCATTCAATGAATTTAGTATAACGACCCATACTTTACATACATTGTTAATACTTCAAAATTGAAGCACACTTATTACAACATATGACAAAACCACAAAGGATCGTATAGGTATAGTGTCTTTAGAAACTGGGAAACATAAACAACTGGTTCATAAATATTCTACAGTGTCTCCCATTTATTTCATCATATCTAGGGTCCCTTATAGCATATTCAACTTAATATCCATCTTCCTGACCTGGGGAAAAGAAAACATAAAAGGGTGAACTCAAATGCTAAGCAAGGGCAAATAAAGGAAATAAAAATCATATCATATCTATAACACCCGAGATTTTTATGAGTAATATTTTGTTTTTATATATCATCAAAGGAATATTTCACTACATACTAGTTTGGCTTACTTTACACGCAATCGCGACCTTCCTCGATAGCTTGCGTTGTACGCAATACCGAGTTTCACTAAACAACGATATGCTATTAAAATATTATTAAAACTAGCCGTTATGAATAGTAATAACCACTTTTTGAAACTTTATAAATTTTATTTTTCAAAATGGACTTCATTTTTGGATTCGGAATACCGAAATTAGCCTAGGGTAAAATTTTCGTATTTTTCTGAAAACTTTCAATTTTTGATGAATAGTGAAACCACTAAGTGGTAGGTTAAAAACTGAATTTTGCATAAAACATAATTTTACCGCTTCTGTGAATGGAATTTCGAAAATCCGACAGACACGATTGATATCAGTACGTAAAATGTGGTTCAATGAGATAAAAATAATTTATTGGTGAATTGTAACTTTTTACTTTTTTTAACGCGGTTAATAGTAAATAGGGGTAAATATGATATTACTATTACCCTAACACATGTCCTAATTCTATTGGATAAGTTTAATTCGACCATTAACAATCTTTGGAATAAAATATTACCATTTAGGCCCACGTGGGTTAGATTAGGACATTTATTATTAATTTATTTAAAGAAGGGTAAAAATAGTTAAAATCAAAGTTTAATAAGTAAATCATTTTTAATATGGGGTTATACATAAGATAAATTCGACTATAAATATTAATTAGAAAGATAATAAGATTTCATACATAATGGTATTTTATTTATAATTTTTAGACATTAAATAATTTAATTTATTTATGACACAGTGATGATGCAGTAATTATCTTATTTATGAAATATTGACATAATTGATGTTATAAACACCAAAATAAATGTAATTTGATAATTTTTATGAATTACACTAATTTTATAGAATACTATGATATATTAGTGTTGATTTAATCAACTTGGTTCGAACATATAATTCTGTTATGACTTTCACAAAAATCATATATCAAATAGTGTCAAAATTGACACAAAATAGTTTTTAAATCAAATATTATATTATTAACTGTTATTTTATTCCTAAAAATCTAAGGTTCGGCAAAATGACATAGATAAGGATATATATATTAATAATAAACAATTTGGGGTTCTTTTGGCATGTTATAGTATGTGTATTAACCATATAGTGAAAGAAAACAAAAAGACACGGTAAAAGTTAAATTATTTAACTTAGAGTTAAATCTAATTGATAAGGTTAAAATAATACCCTAAACTTGTCTAAATCCTATTGGTTGATAGTATTTCGACCCATCCCCACTTTAGCTTCGAAATAAGACCCTTTGGAACCATTATAAACCGATTTTGACTTTAATATAAAATAATATTTTGAGATATTCATAAGGTGCCCCTCTCCTACCTTATAAAAGGGCACCTCCTCCCCCTCCTCCTCACACCAATTTGAGCACTCAAGCTCGGCCAACCCCTGCAATTTTCTCCTCTCCACTTCCCTAGAATAGTCCTAGAGGTCCTGGTCTTCTTCAAAGACCAATCTTAGTTCCCTAAGTGGAGGATTCAAAGAGGCGTTCCAAAGAAGAGGTAATATCCATTACCGATCATTTCAATTTCTTTCTTCTTCAACTTATTTTTCTTTAGTTGTTTCATGATAAAGTAATAACATCAGTATTACTTACATACTGATAAGTTATTATAAATATGAAATAACCCTAATTCACCTTCTATCCATCCTACGGAAAAATGAAATCACCGCGCGTGCGTACGTACGGAATACCGTCTCCACGCCGTGGTGTAATCTATTTTCCACCATCACCTTACAAGGATAGGTATAATGGTGTAATGAGTAACTATTTATAATTATTATAAAGTAATATTGATACTAAAATAATATATATATAATCCAATACAATTCCACGATCATAAGAACGATATCATCACTCGTGCGTACGTACGGAATACCGTCTCCACAATGTGATGTGACTCGTTCTACATGATCATCATTACATAGTAATTATATTAATGAATTGAATGAATAAATATGATATATGTTAAACTAATACCATTCTGGATATAAGGTATCTATAACCTTAAAAGAAGAATAAGAATTTATTCAGCAAAACACGCATAAGAACAAAAGGCAATAAAGACCCGAGTAACAAGTAACAATGAAATATTACTAACAAGAAGCTAAGAATATGACCATATATGATATCATATCAATATGTATGATTCTGGAATAAGTCAATAACATTATTTAAACCATTATACAGGAGCTTCGGACACGTACAAAGCAAATCGGACCTAAGGTAAGGGAAATATCACAATCTCATTTTTATCCGAGATTATTTATACTTTGGAATTTACTGGGGTGTATTTTATCATCCACATCAATGTTTCTTCAATATGTATTATTTATATCCTTCTAAAATAGTTTATATCCAATTTTACTCTTTGTTGAGTTGTTAGTAAAATATATGAAAGGAATCTTTTGTCGTTTTTCGTATGAGGTACTTTTTGACTTTTCCGACAAAAGTACGAGAAGAATGTTTTTTAACTTATACGGCATGAATGGATTTTAAAAACATTATTTTCAATAAGCTTCCTTTACATGTTTTCAAGTTTTTTTTTAATCAACTTCTTAGTGTTTATAATTGTATGACATTTTAAGAAAAGAAAAGTGTTTTTGAAGAAGAAAGGATATTTTCCTCAAGAATGGAGTTCAAGTGTTTTATCAAAATTATTTTCCATCTAAGATAATAAAGGGTTCTTCTTTTTTCCCTATTATTACATTGAGTTGATTATGTTGTAAGGGAATTATTTTTATGAATTCATTTACCTTATATGATTTGTTTTATGATGTCATGATGTTTTTGTTACATGTGTTATGCGATGATGTATGATTTATGATTATGTGGAACACATAAGAAAGGATCCATTATAAGATGGGTGGGACCTATATCTCCCTCCAATGCATTGGGTAAAGATTTTATATCTCATGAGATAGACATGGCTGGAAAGGTAGGTTATACCGGTTCAGTGAAATAGGACTGGAACGAGGGTGACTCGGTTCAGAAAGGGACTTTGTCCACTAAGATAGTCTTGGCAATGAGTCATGACTAACAAGAAATGATTTTCCATGATTATGTGTGCCTGCCACAAAGTATCAAGTTTCATGTTATGATTATGGGGATCTCATTTTCACTTCTATGATTTATTCCATGTTAAGATATTATGATCTATTTTGCAGGTTATGATTTTCAGAAAGATATGATATGATTTTTATTTCCTTTATTTGCCCTTGCTGAGCATTTCAGCTCACCCTTTTATGTTTTCTTTTACCCAGGTCAGGAAGATGGATATTAAGTAGAATATGCTAAAAGGGACCCTAGATATGATGAAATAAATGGGAGACACTGTAGAAGATTTATGAACCAGTTGTTTATGTTTCCCAGTTTCTAAAGACACTATACCTATACGGTCCTTTGTGGTTTTGTCATATGTTGTAATAAGTGTGCTTTAATTTTGAAGTATTAACAATGTATGAAAAGTATGGGTCGTTATAGTTTGTATCAGAGGAAAGGTATAGTCAACCTTTGGAAACTAGGATGAGAAAGCCTTAGTAAGAACCCTAAGGATAAGTCTAAGCATAGAACACAATCTTAGTGTTTTAGAAATGGCCATGAATACCCTAGGATAAGACCTTAAGTGTGAAATTTTATTCTTTATTATGTGGTTTTCCTATTATAATTAGTGTTGCTCACACTATTCTTCTTGGTTTTAGTCAATGGCTGGAACCCGAAGGAACCGTGTAAATGCAGAATGCGATGGGAAATGCAATGATTGTCCCCCTGAGCAACCAAACGATATGGGAGATGGAATGCAAAATCTTGTAGCCATGCTCACCCAACTTTCTCAAGCTATGAATCATGTAGGACTTCCAAACGAGCAACGGAAGGAGCAACATTCTGTTGAATCCTTCATGAGGCAGCGTCCACCTTCTTTCAGCGGGTCAACTGATCCATTAGTTTCTGAACAATGGATTAGTACTACTGAAAAGATATTTTCAGTTCTTCAATGTTCTGAACATGATAAAGTCATCCTAGCAGTGTATCGTTTTGAAGGAGATGCTGATCAATGGTGGAATCTTATTAAGAATAAGACGCAAAGGGATGAAATTGAGTCTATGGAATGGGACGAGTTCAAGAACTTATTTTTCAATAAGTACTTCCCTCGTATTCTCCGAACAAAGATGGAGAAAGAGTATCTTGAACTGAATCAAAGGGATGATGAATCTGTTGGTACCTATGAAGCAAATTTTACAAGACTTGCAAGGTACGCTTCTGGTATTATTATCCAACCTGAGAGTAAGATCGGTCGATTATTTAGTGGCTTAAAACCATGTCTTCTAAGGGAATTAGCCATAAGGGACTTCAATAGCTACGAGGAAATCGTTCGATGTGCTCTCAAAGTCGAGATAGAGATTGGAGTAACCCATCAGTCAGATGGGTTTGTTAAGAAGTGGAAGATGGAATTCAAAGGAAAATCTAATGAGCACATTGAAAAGAAGATGAGGTTTCCCTTATGCTCAAAGTGTGGAAAGAAACATCTAGGGAGTTGTCTTAAAGGGACAAGTAAATGTTTCAAATGTGGAAAGGAAGGTCATCGGGCATTTGAATGCTGCGATAATGGGAAGAAGATGTCTAATGATGCAAAAAAAGGAAGGGATACACAGAATGAACCTACTACACTTCAAGGTTTCAAGTTCAAGGAGATGGGGCATTATGCCAATCAATTCCCAAATCCAAGGGTTGATGATTATGGTCGACATCAACAAAATCTTAAGGCTAAAGACAAAGGAAAGTCACATGCAATTTCTATCAGTGATGTGGAGTACGATAACGAAGTGGTGAAAGGTACACTTACCATCCACTCTAAAGTAGAAAATGTTTTATTTGATTCTGGATCCACCCACTCATTTATTTCTGAAAAATTTTCTAAGGGTATCACCGTATTACCTCAACAATTAGATGTTGAGTTAGCTGTGACAACACCTAATGGCACAACAGTCGCATCAAAAGTTTATAATTCTTCTCCGATCGAAGTTTGTGGGAAAGTGCTTCCTGCAAATCTTGTGATCCTTCATTTAGTGGAATTTGATGTGATTCTTGGCATGGATTGGCTTTCTCTACATGGAGCTCATATCAATTGCCAAAGAAGGGAAGTCACATTTCATATTCCTGATCAATCTACCATCGTCTATCGATGCAACGATGAATATAACCTTCCAGTGGAAATTCCTTCCATCTTATGGGTCTTGATTCCACTAAATGAAGTTTATTTATCTCAAATGGTTGGTGAGAAACATACGATTAAGAATATTCCCATCGTACGGGAGTTTGATGTTGTCTTTCCAAAGGAATTACAAGGTCTTCCACCAAATCGTGAAGTAGAGTTTTCAATAGAACTCGTACCGGGTGCTTTGCCTATTTCAAAGACACCATATAGAATGGCCCCAATTGAGTTGTAGGAATTGAAGAAGCAACTCCAAGAGAATCTTGATAAGGGATTCATACGCCCTAGTGCGTCACCTTGGGGAGCACCTGTTCTATTTGTTAAGAAAAAAGATGGATCAATGAGACTCTGCATTGATTATCGAGAACTTAACAAGATCACAATCAAGAACAAATATCCTATCCCACGCATTGATGACTTATTTGACCAACTAAGCGGAGCTCAATACTTTTCCAAGATTTATCTTCGTTCAGGGTATCATCAATTAAGGGTCAAAAGGGAGGATATACCAAAGACGGCTTTCCGTACAAGGTATGGACACTATGAATTTATAGTGATTACATTTGGTCTTACTAATGCCCCCGCTATCTTCATGGATCTAATGAATAGAGTCTTTAGAGACTATCTTGATCAATTTGTGGTAGTCTTTATAGACGATATTCTTGTCTATTCAAAGATCAAGGAAGAGCATGAAGATCACTTGAGAATTATATTGAAGACCCTGAGAAAGGAGAAGCTTTATGCCAAATTTACCATGTGTGAATTTTGGCTTCAAAAAGTTGCATTTTTGGGTCACATAATCTCAAAAGAGGGGATATCTGTGGATCCAGCAAAAAAAGAGGTTATCGAAAGATGGTAAAGACCAACAATAGTAACTGAGATCCGATGTTTTCTTGGTTTGGATGGATATTATCGATGTTTTGTAAAAGATTTTTCACGATTATCTAATCCACTCACCAAGTTGACTCGGAAAGGAGATATGTTTTTTTGGACAAAGGAATGTGAAGAGAATTTCAAGGAGTTGAAAAGAAGGTTATCCAGTGCACCTGTGCTCACACTGCCTTGTAGTGGAGAAATGTTTGTGATCTACAGTGATGCATCCAAGAAGGGATTTGGGTGTGTTTTTATGCAAAATGATATGGTGATAGCTTATTTCTCACGACAGTTGAAAATCCATGAGCAAAATTACCCAACACATGATTCGGAGTTGGCTGCGTTAATATTTGCATTAATGATTTGGAGGTATTACCTTTATGGTGAAATGTGTGATATTTATACTGATCATAAAAGTTTAAAGTATATTTTCACACAAAAGGAGCTGAATATGCGTCAAAGAAGATGGTTGGAGCTGATTAAGGATTATGACTGCTCAATCCATTACCACCCTGGGAACGTAAACAAGGTGGCAGATGCATTAAGTCGACAAGGCCATGCTAGTTTATCCATGATGAGGATCACAAAAGATCCAATATTTATGGATTTACAAACGATGGATCTTGGAATTATAATGGAAGGGGAAAAATCTTATCTTTCTCAAATTAATGTTCAACCTTCTATACATGTGAAGATTAAAGAGGCACAGAAAGAAGATGTCGAGTTACAATATAAGGTGAGAAATGTTCCTGAATTCAACCTTGATTGTGATGGGATAATAAAGATCAGGAATCGGGTTTGTGTTCCTCCCATCCCCGAATTAAAGAAGGAGCTGCTGGATGAGGCTCATAGTTCTTCATTCTCTATTCATCCTGGAAGCACGAAGATGTATAGGGACCTGAAAGAGTACTTCTGGTGGGATAGCATAAAAAGAGATGTTGCTGAATATGTCTCTCGATGCTTGGTTTGTCAACAAGTTAAAGCTGAGAGACAAAAGTCTAAGGGGATGATACAACAATTACCCATACCCGAATGGAAATGGGAAAACATCACTATGGACTTTGTCACAGGACTTCCTAAAACATCCAAAGGCAATAATGCTATTTGGGTCATAGTTGATCGTATTACAAAGTCTGCAGACTTCATTTCTATTTGAGAGGATTTCTCTCTAGATCAGATTGCCAGGATATATATAAAGGAAGTGGTAAGATTGCATGGAGTACCAATTTCTTTTATATCTGATCGGGATCCGAGATTTACCTCGAAGTTCTGGCGAAGTCTTCAGCATACTCTGGATACAGAGTTGAGTTTCAGCACTGCTTATCATCCCCAGACAGACGGTCAGTCTGAGAGAACAATTCAAACCCTAGAAGATATGTTGAGAGCTTGCACTATGGATTTCAAAGGAGGTTGAGATCAACACCTACCTTTGGTGGAATTTTCTTATAATAATAGCTTTCACTCCAGTATTCAGATGGCTCCTTATGAAGCTTTCTATGGAAAGAAATGCAGGACTCCAACTTTCTAGGATGAAGTTGGGGAAAGAAAGCTATTAGGACCTGATCTTGTTGATGAAATGGCAGAAAAGGTCAGATCTACTCAACAACACATAAGAGCAGCTCAGAGTCGAAAGAAAAGTTATGCTGACAATCTAAGAAAAGACCTAGAGTTTGAAGTGGGTGATAAAGTGTTCTTACGAATATCTCCCTGGAAGAGGGTTATGAGATTTGGAAAGAAGGGGATGTTGAGCCCTAGATATATCGGTCCTTTCAAAATACTGGATCGTGTTGGAAAGGCAGCTTACCGATTTGCGCTTCCACCGAATCTCTCTCAAGTTCAAGATGTGTTCCATGTATCTCTCCTGAGAAAGTACATACCTGATCCTTCACATGTACTCAGCTCAGAAGTTGTACCGCTGGAGCAAGATCTTTCTTATGAAGAATAACCGATAGAGATTCTAGATCGTAGTGAAAAAGTCCTACGAAACAAGACCAATCGATTGGTGAAAGTTTTATGGAGGAACCACCAATTAGAAGAAGCTACATGGGAGCTTGAGGATATGACGAGGGAGAAGTATCCTCATCTGTTTGTTACAAAGTGACGAATTTCGAGGGTGAAATTCTTTTTAAGGGGGGTAGAATGTAACACCCGAGAATTTTATGAGTAATATTTTGTTTTTATATATCATCAAATGAATATTTCACTACATACTAGCTTGGCTTACTTTACACGCAATCACGACCTTCCTCGATAGCTTGCGTCGTACGCAATACCGAGTTTCACTAAACAACGATATGCAATTAAAATATTATTAAAACTTGCCGTTATGAATAGTAATAACAACTTATTGAAACTTTATAAATTTTATTTTTCAAAATGGACTTCATTTTTGGATTCGGAATATAGAAATTATCCTAGGGTAAAATATTGGTATTTTTCTGAAAACTTTCAATTTTTGATTAATAGTGAAACCACTAAGTGGTGGGTTAAAAACTGAATTTTGCATAAAACTTAATTTTACCGCTTTTGTGAATGGAATTTTGAAAATCTGACAGACACGGTTGATATCAGTATGTAAAATGGATTTCAATGGGAAAAAAATAATTTTTTTGGTGAATAGTAACTTTTTACTTTTTTTACCACAGTTAATAGTAAATAGGGGTAAATATGATATTACTATTACCCTAACACATATCCTAATTCTATTGGATAAGTTTAATTCGACCAAAAACAAACTTAGGAATAAAATATGACCATTTAGGCCCACTTGGGTTAGATTAGGACATTTATTATTAATTTATTTAAAGAAGGGTTAAAATAGTTAAAATCAAAGATTAATAAGTAAATCATTTTTAATATGGGGTTATACATAAGATAAATTCGACTATAAATATGCATTAGAAAGATAATTATATTTCCTTCATAATGGTATTTTATTTATAATTTTTAGACATTAAATAATTTAATTTATTTATGACGCAATGATGATGTAGTAATTATCTTATTAATGAAATATTGACATAATTGATGTTATAAACACCAAAATAAATGTAATTTGAGACTTTTTATGAATTACAATAATTTTCTAGGTTATTATGATATATTAGTGTTGATTTAATCAACTTGTTTCGAACATATAATTATGTTATGACTTTCACAAAAATCATATATCAAATAGTGTCAAAATTGACACAAAATAGTTTTTTAATCAAATATTATATTATTAATTGTTATTTTATTCCTAAAATCTAAGGTTCGGAAAAATGACTTAGATAAGGATATATATATTAATAATAAACAATTTGGGGTTCGTTTGTCATGTTATAGTAAGTGTATTAACAATATAGTAAAAGAAAACAAAAAGACACGATAAAAGTTAAATTATTTAACTTAGAGTTAAATCTAATTGATAAGGTTAAAATAATATCATAAACTTTTCTAAACCCTATTGGTTGATAGTAGTTCGACCCATCCCCACTTTAGCTTCGAAATAAGACCCTTTGGAACCATTATAAACCGATTTTGACATAATATAAAATTATATTTTGAGATATTCCTAAGGTGCCCCTCTCCTCCCTTATAAAAGGGCACCTCCTCCCCCTCCTCCTCACACCAATTTGAGCACTCAAGCTCGGCCAAACCCTGCCATTTTCTCCTCTCCACTTCCCTAGAATAATCATAGAGGTCCTGGTCTTCTTCAAAGACCAATCTAATTTCCCTAAGTGGAGGATTCAAAGAGGCGTTCCAAAGAAGAGGTAATATCCATTACCGATCTTTTCAATTTCATTCTTCTTCAACTTCTTCTACATTAGTTGTTTCATGATAATGTAATAACATCAGTATTACATACATACTGATAAGTTATTATAAATATGAAATAACCCTAATTCACCTTCTATCCATCCTACGGAAAAATGAAATCACCGCGCGTGCGTACTTACGGAATACCGTCTCCACGCCGTGGTGTAATCTATTTTCCACCATCACCTTACAAGGATGGGTATAATGGTGTAATGAGTAACTATTTATGATTATTATAAATTAATGTTGATACTGAAATAATATATACATAATCCAATACCATTCCACGATCATAGGAATGATATCATCACTCGTGCGTACGTACGGAATACCGTCTCCACAATGTGATGCGACTCGTTCTACATGATCATCATTACATAGTAATTATATAAATGAATTTAATTAATATATATGATATATGTTAAACTAATACCATTCTGGATATAAGGTATCTATAACCTTAAAAGAAGAATAAGAATTTATTCGGCAAAACACGCATAAGAACAAAAGGCAATAAAGACCCGAGTAACAAGTAACAATGAAATATTACTAACAAGAAGCTAAAGAATATGACCATATATGATATAATATCAATATGTATGATTCAGGAATAAGTCAATAACATTATTTAAACCATTATACAGGAGCTTCGGACACGTACAAAGCAAATCGGACCTAAGGTAATGGAAATATCACAATCTCATTTTTATCCGAGATTGTTTATACTTTGGAATTTACTGGGGTGTATTTTATAATCCACATCAATGTTTCTTCAATATGTAATATTTAAATCCTTCTAAAATAGTTTATATCCAATTTTACCCTTTGGTGAGTTTTTAGTAAATGATATGAAAGGAATCTTTTGTCGTTTTTCATACGAGGTACTTTTTGACTTTTCCGACAAAAGTACGAGAAGAATGTTTTTTTAACTTATACGGAATGAATGGATTTTTAAAACATTATTTCCAATAATATTCCTTTACATGTTATCAAGTTTATTTTTAATCAACTTATTAGTGTTTATAATTGTATGACATGTTAAGAAAAGAAAAGTGTTTTTGAAGAAGAAAGGATATTTTCCTCAAGAATGGATCTTAAGTGTTTTATCAAAATTATTTTCCAAATAAGATAATAAAGGGTTCTGTTTTTATCCCTATTATTACATTGAGTTGATTATGTTGTGAAGGAATTATTTTTATGAAGTCATTTACCTTATATGATTTGTTTTATGATGTCATGATGTTTTTGTAACATGTGTAATGCAATGATGTATGATTTATGATTATGTGGCACACATAAGAAAGGATTCATTATAAGATGGATGGGACCTATATCTCCCTCCAATGCATTGGGAAATGATTTTATATCTCATGAGATAGACATGGCTGGAACGGTAGATTATACCGGTTTAGTGAAACAGGACTGGAATGAGGGTGACTCGGTTCAGAAAGGGACTTTGTCCACTAAGATAGTCTTGGAAATGAGTCATGACTAACAACAAATGATTTTCCATGATTATGTGTGCCTGCCACAAAGTTTCAAGTTTCATGTTATGATTATGGGGATCTCATTTTCACTTCTATGATTTATTCCATGTTATGATATTATGATCTCTTTTTCAGGTTATGATTTTCTGAAAGATATGATATGATTTTTATTTCCTTTGTTTGCCCTTGCTGAGCATTTGAGCTCACCCTTTTATGTTTTCTTTTCTCCAGGTCATGAAGATGGATATTAAGTAGAATATGCTAAAAGTGACCCTAGATATGATGAAATAAATGAGAGACACTGTAGAAGATTTATGAACCAGTTGTTTATGTTTCCCAGTTTCTAAAGACACTATACCTATACGGTCCTTTGTGGTTTTGTCATATGTTGTAATAAGTGTGCTTTAATTTTGAAGTATTAACAATGTATGTAATGTATGGGTTGTTATAATATCTTTTTGAAAATCATATCCTGCAAAAGAGATCATAATATCTTACCATGGAATAAATCATAGAAGTGAAAATGAGATCCCCATAATCATAACATGAAACATGAAACTTTGTGGCATGCTCACATAATCATGGAAAATCATTTCTTGTTAGTCATGACTCCTTCCCAAGACTATCTTAGTGGACAAAGTCCCTTTCTGAACTGAGTCACCCTCGTTCCAGTCCTATTTCACTGAACCGGTATAACCTACCGTTCCAGCCATGTCTATCTCATGAGATATAAAATCTTTACCCAATGCATTGGAGGTAGATATAGGTCCCACCCATCTTATAATGAATCCTTTTTTATGTGTGCCACATAATCATAAATCATATAGCATCGCATAACATATATAACAAAAATGGGATTCTTGAAACATCATGACATCATAAAACAAATCATATACGGTAAATGACTTCATAAAAATAATTCCCTAAAAACATAATCAAATCAATGTAATAATAGGGATAAAAACATAACCCTATATTATCTTAGATGGAAAATAATTTTAATAAAACATTTGAACTCCATTCTTGAGGAAAATATCATTTCTACTTCAAAAAACACTTTTATTTTCTTAACATGTCATATAATTATAAAATAAAAGAAGTTGATTAAAAATAAACTTGAAAACTTGTAAAGGAAGATTTTTGGAAATAAAGTTTTAAAAATCCATTCATGCCGTATAAGTTAAAAAAACATTTTTCGTACTTTTGTCGGAAAAGTCAAAAAGTACCTCGTACGAAAAAAGACAAAATATTCCTTTCATATTCTTTACTAAAAACTCACCGAAGGGTAAAATTGGATTTAAACTATTGTAAGTGTATGGAAACAATATTACAAATTGATGGAACATGGATGTGGATGATAAAATACACCCAAGTAATGCCAAAGTAAAAACAATCTCGGATAAAAATAAGATTGTGACATTTTCCCTTACCTTAGGTCCGATTTGCTTAGTACGTGTCCGAAGCTCCTGTATAATGGTTTAAATAATGTTATTGACTTATTCCAGAATCATACATATTGATATTATATCATATATGGTCATATTCTTAGCTTCTTGTTAGTAATATTTCATTGTTACTTGTTACTCGGGACTTTATTGCCTTTTATTCTTATGCGTGTTTTGCCGAATAAATTCTCATTATTCTTTGAAGGTTATAGATACCTTATATCCATAATGGTATTAGTGTAACATATATCATATTTATTCATTAAATTCATTTATATAATTACTATGTAATGATGATCTTGTAGAACGAGTCGCTTCACATCGTGGAGATGGTATTCCGTACATACGCACGACTGATGATATCGTTCCTATGATCATGGAATTGTATTGGAGTATATATATGTATTATTTTAGTATCAATATTACTTTATAATAATCATAAATAGTTACTCATTACACCATTATACCCATCCTTGTAAGGTGATGGTGGAAAATAGATTACACCACGGCGTGGAGACTGTATTCCGTACGTACGCACGCGCGGTGATTTCATTTTTCCGTAGGATGGATAGAAGGTGAATTAGGGTTGTTTCATATTTATAATAACATATCAGTATGTAATTAATACTTATGTTATTACTTTTTCATGAAACAACTAAATAAGAAGAAGTTGAAGAAGAAAGAAATTGAAAAGATCGGTAAGGGATATTACCTCTTCTTTGGTACGCTTCTTTGAATCCTCCACATAGGGAACTAAGATTGGTCTTTGAAGAAGACCAGGACCTCTAGGATTATTCTAGAGAAGTGGAGAGGAGAAAATGGCAGGGGTTGGCCGAGCATGAGTGCTCAAATTGGTGTGAGGAGGAGGGGGAGGAGGTGCCTTTTTACAAGGGAGGAGAGGGGCACCATAGGAATATCTCAAAATATTATTTTATATTAAAGTCAAAATCGGTTTATAATGTTTCCAAAGGGACTTATTTAGAATCTAAAGTGGGGATGGGTCTAAATACTATCAACCAATATTATTTAGACAAGTTTAGGGTATTATTTTAACCTTATCAATTAGATTTAACTCTAAGTTAAATAATTTAACTTTTACCGTGTCTTTTTGTTTTCTTTCACTATATGGTTAATACACTTACTATAATATGCCAAACAAACCCCAAATTATTCATTATTAATATATATATCCTTATATAAGTCATTTGGCCGATCCTTATATTTTTAGGAATAAAATAACAATTAATAATATTTTATTTTATTTAAAAACTATTTTGTGTCAATTTTAACACTATTTGATATATGATTTTTGTGAAAGTCATAAAAGAATTATATGTTCGAACCAAGTTGATTAAATCAACACTAATATATCATAGTTACCGAGAAAATTAGTTTAATTCATAAAAAGTCTCAAATTACATTTATTTTGGTGTTTATAACATCAATTATGTCAATATTTCATAAATAATATAATTACTGCATCATAATTGTGTCATAAATAAATTAACATATTTAATGTCTAAAAATTATAAATAAAATACCATTATGTAGGAAATCGTTTTATCTTTCTAATGAATATTTATAGTCGAATTTATCTTATGAATAACCCCATATTAAAAATGATTTACTTATTAAAATTTGATTTTAACTATTTTAACCCTTCTTTAAATAAATTAATAATAAATGTCCTAATCTAACCCAAGTGGGCCTAAATGGTCATATTTTATTCATAAGGTTGTTTTTGGTCGAATTACACTTATCCAATAGAATTAGGACATGTGTTAGGGTAATAGTAATATCATATTTACCCCTATTTACTATTAACCGCGGTAAAAAAAAGTAAAAAGTTACTATTCACCAAAAAATTATTTTTATCTCATTGAACCACATTTTACTTACTGATATCAACCGTGTCTGTCAGATTTTCAAAATTTAATTCACAGAAGCGGTAAAATTAAGTTTTATGCAAAATTCAGTTTTTAACCTACCACTTAGTGGTTTCACTATTCATCAAAAATTGAATGTTTTCAGAAAAATACCAAAATTTCACCCTAGGCTAATTTCGGTATTCCGAATCCAAAAATGAAGTCCATTTTGAAAAATAAAATATATAAAATTTCAAAAACTGGTTATTACTATTCATAACGGCTAGTTTTAATAATATTTTAATAGCATATCGTTGTTTAGTGAAACTCGGTATTGCGTACGACACAAGCTATCGAGGAAGGTCGTGATTGCGTGTAAAGTAAGCCAAGATAGTATTTAGTGAATGATTCCTTTGATGATATATAAAAACAAAATATTACTCATAAAAATCTCGGGTGTTACATTCTACCCCCCTTAAAAAGAATTTCGCCCTCGAAATTCGTCACTTTGTAACAAACCGATGAGGATACTTCTCCCTCATCATATCCTCAAGCTCCCATGTAGCTTCTTCAAGTTGGTGGTTCCTCCATAAAAATTTCACCAATCGAGTGGTCTTGTTTCGTAGGACTTTTTCGCTACGATCCAGAATCTCTATCGTTTGTTCTTCATAAGAAAGATCTTGCTCATGCGGTACAACTTCTGAGTTGAGTACATGTGAAGGATCAGGTATGTACTTTCTCAGGAGAGATACATGGAACACATCGTGAACTTGAGAGAGATTTGGTGGAAGCTCCAATCGGTAAGCTACCTTTCCAACATGATCCAGTATTTCGAAAGGACCGATATATCTAGGGCTCAACTTCCCCTTCTTTCCAAATCTCATAACCCTCTTCCAGGGAGATATTCGTAAGAACACTTTATCACCCACTTCAAACTCAAGGTCTTTTCTTCGGTTGTCGACATAACTTTTCTGTCAACTCTGAGCTGCTCTTATGTGTTGTTGAATAGATCTGACCTTTTCTGCCATTTCATCAACGAGATCAGGTCCTAATAGCTTTCTTTCCCCAACTTCATTCCAGCAAGTTGGAGTCCTGCATTTCATTCCATAGAGAGCTTCATAAGGAGCCATCTGAATACTGGAGTGAAATCTATTATTATAAGAAAATTACACCAAAGTTAGGTGTTGATCCCAACCTCCTTTGGAATCCATAGAGCAATCTCTCAACATATCTTCTAGGGTTTGAATTTTTCTCTCAGACTGACCGTCTGTCTGGGGATGATAAGCAGTGATGAAACTGAACTCTGTATCCAGAGTATGCTGAAGACTTCACTAGAACTTCGAGGTAAATCTTGGATCCCGATCAGATATAATAGAAAGTGGTACTCCATGAAATCTTACCACTTCCTTTACATATATCCTGGCAAGCTGATCTAGAGAGAAATCCTCTCTAATAGCAATGAAGTGTGCAGACTTTTTAGGACGATCAACTATGACCCAGATAGAATTATTGCCTTTGGATGTTTTAGGAAGTCCTATGACAAAGTCCATAGTGATGTTTTCCCATTTCCATTCGGGTATGGGTAATGGTTGTAACATCCCCTTAGACTTCTCTCTCTCAGCTTTATCTTGTTGACAAACCAAGCATTGAGAGACATATTCAGAAAAATCTCTTTTCATGCCATCCCACCAGAAGTACTCTTTCAGGTCCCTATACATCTTCGTGCTTCCAGGATGAATAGAGAATGAAGAACTATGAGCCTCATCCAGCAGCTCCTTCTTTAACTGGGGGATGGGAGGAACAAAACCCGATTCCTGAACTTTATTATCCCCTCACAATCAAGGTTGAATTCCGGAACATTTCTCACCTTCTTTTGTAACTCTACATCTTCTTTCTGTGCCTCTTTAATCTTCACATGTATAGATGGTTGAACATTCATTTGAGAAAGATAAGATTTTTCCCCTTCCATTATAATTCCAACATCCATCCTTTGTAAATCCATAAATATTGGATCTTTTGTGATCCTCATCATGGATAAACTAGCATGTTCTTGTCGATTTAATGCATCTGCCACCTTGTTTGCTTTCCCAGGGTGGTAATGGATTGAGCAGTCATAATCCTTAATCAGCTCCAACCATCTTCATTGACGCATATTCAACTCCTTTTGTGTGAAAATATACTTTAAACTTTTATGATCAGTATAAATATCACACCTTTCACCATAAAGGTAATGCCTCAAAATCTTTAATGCAAAGATTACCGCAGCCAAATCCAAATCATGTGTTGGGTAATTTTGCTCATGGATTTTCAAATGTCGTGAGGCATAAGCTATCACCATATCATTTTGCATAAGAACACACCCCAATCCCTTCTTGGATGCATCACAGTAGATCACAAACCTTTCTCCACTACAAGGCAGTGTGAGCACAGGTGCACTGGATAACCTTCTTTTCAACTCCTTGAAATTCTCTTCACATTCCTCTGTCCAAACAAAATTAACTCATTTCCGAGTCAACTTGGGGAGTGGATTAGATAATCGTGTAAATATTTTACAAAACGTCGATAATATCCATCCAAACCAAGAAAACATCAGATCTCAGTTACTGTTGTTGGTCTTGACCATCTTTCGATAACCTCTGTTTTTGCTTGATCCACAGATATCCCCTCTTTTGAGATTATGTGATCCAAAAATGCAAGTTTTTGATGCCAAAATTCACACTTGGTAAATTTGGCATAAAGATTCTCCTTTCTCAGGGTCTTCAATATAATTCTCAAGTGATCTTCATGCTCTTCCTTGCTCTTTTAATAGACAAGAATATCGTCTATAAAGACTACCACAAATTGATCAAGATAGTCTCTAAAGACTCTATTCATTAGATCCATGAAGATATGAGGGGCATTAGTAAGACCAAATGGCATCACTATAAATTCATAGTGTCCATACCTTGTACGGAAAGCCGTCTTTGGTATATCCACCCTTTTGACCCTTAATTGATGATACCCTGAATGAAGATCAATCTTGGAAAAGTATTGAGCTCCGCTTAGTTGATCAAATAAGTCATCAATGTGTGGGAGAGGATATTTGTTCTTGATAGTGATCTTGTTAAGTTCTCGATAATCAATGCAGAGTCTCATTGATCCATCTTTCTTCTTAACAAATAGAACAGGTGCTCCACAAGGTGACGCACTAGGGAGTATGAATCCCTTATCAAGATTGTCTTGGAGTTGCTTCTTCAATTCCTACTACTCAATTGGGGCCATTCTATAAGGTGTCTTTGAAATAGGCAAAACACCCGGTATGAGTTCTATTGAAAACTCAACTTCACGATTTGGTGGAAGACCAGGTAATTCCTCCAGAAAGACATCATCAAACTCCCGTACGATGGGCATATTCTTAATTGTAAGTTTCTCACCAACCATTTGAGATAAATAACCTTCATTTAGTGGAATCAAGACCCATAAGATGGAAGGAATTTCCACTGTAAGGTTATATTCATCCTTGCATTGATAGACGATCGTAGATTGATCTGGAATATGAAATGTTACTTCACTTATTTGGCAATTGATATAAGATCCATGTAGAGAAAGCTAATCCATGCCAAGAATCACATCAAATTCCACTAAAGGAAGGATCACAAGATTTGCAGGAAGCACTTTCCCACAAACATCGATCGGAGAAGAATTATAAACTTTTGATGCGACTGTTGTGCCAATAGGTGTTGTCACAGCTAACTCAAAATCTAATTGTTGAGGTAATAAGGTGATACCCTTAAAAAATTCTTTCGAAATAAAAGAGTGGGTGGATCCAGAATCAAATAAAACATCTTCTACTTTAGAGTGGATGGTAAGTGTACCTTTCACCACTTCGTTATCGTACTCCACACCGCTGATAGAAATTGCATGTGACTTTCCTTAGTCTTTAGCCTTAAGATTTTGTTGACGTCGACCATCATCATCAACCCTTGGATTTGGGCATTGATTGGAATAATACCCTATCTCCTTGCACTTGAAACATTGAAGTGTAGTAGGTTCATTCTGTGTATCCCTTCCTTTGTTTGCATCATTAGACATCTTCTTCCCATTATCGCGGCATTCAAATGCCCGATAACCTTCCTTTCCACATTTGAAACATTTACTCGTCCCTTTAAGAAAACTCCCTCCATGTTTCTTTCAACACTTTGAGCATAAGGGAAAGCTCATCATCTTTTCAGTGTGCTCTTTAGATTTTCCTTTGAATTGAATCTTCCTCTTCTTATCAAACCCATGTGAATGATGGGTTACTCCAATCTCCATCTCGACTTTGAGAGCACATCGAACGAATTCCTCATAGCTATTGAAGTCCCTTATGGAAAACGCCCTTCGAAGACTTGGTTTTAAGCCACTAAATAATCGATCGATCATACTCTCAGGTTGGATATTAATACTAGAAGCGTACCTTGCAAGTCTTGTAAAATTTGCTTCATAGGTACCAACAGATTCATCATCCCTTTGCTTCAGTTCAAGAAACTCTTTCTCCATCTTTGTTTAGAGAATACAAGGGAAGTACTTAGTGAAAAATAAGTTCTTGAACTCGTCCCATTCCATAGACTCAATTTCATCCCTTTGCGTCTTATTCTTAATAAGATTCCACCATTGATCAGCATCTCCTTCAAAACGATACACTGTTAGGATGACTTTATCATGTTCAGAACATTGAAGAACTGAAAATATCTTTTTAGTAGTACTAATCCATTGTTCAGAAACTAATGGATCAGTTGACCCGCTGAAAGAAGGTGGACGCTGCGTCATGAAGGATTCAACAGAATGTTGCTCCTTCCATTGCTCGTTTGGATGTCCTGCATGATTCATAGCTTGAGAAAGTTGGGTGAGAATGGATACAAGATTTTGCATTCCATCTCCCATATCGTTTGGTTGCTCAGGGGGACAATCATTGCATTTCCCATCGCATTCTGCATTAACACGGTTCCTTCGGGTTCCAGCCATTGACTAAAACAAAGAAGAATAGTTTGAGAAACACTAATTATAATAGGAAAACCACATAATAAAGAATAAAATTTCACACTTAAGGTCTTATCCTAGGGTATTCATGGCCATTTCTAAAACACTAAGATTGTGTTCTATGCTTAGACTTATCCTTAGGGTTCTTACTAAGGCTTTCTCATCCTAGTTTCCAAAGGATGACTATACCTTTCCTCTGATACAAACTATAACGACCCATACTTTTCATACATTGTTAAAACTTCAAAATTAAAGCACACTTATTACAACATATGACAAAACCACAAAGGACCGTATAGGTATAGTGTCTTTAGAAACTGGGAAACATAAACAACTGGTTCATAAATCTTCTACAGTGTCTCCCATTTATTTCATCATACCTAGGGTCCCTTTTAGCATATTCTACTTAATATCCATCTTCCTGACCTGGGGAAAAGAAAACATAAAAGGGTGAGCTCAAATGCTCAACAAGGGAAAATAATGGAAATAAAAATCATATCATATCTTTTTGAAAATTATATCCTGCAAAAGAGATCATAATATCTTAAAGTGGAATAAATCATAGAAGTGAAAATGAGATCCCCATAATCATAACATGAAACTTGAAACATTGTGGCATGCACACATAATCATGGAAAATCATTTCTTGTTCGTCATGACTCATTGCCAAGACTATCTTAGTGGACAAAGTCCCTTTCTGAACCGAGTCACCCTTGTTCCAGTCCTGTTTCACTGAACCGGTATAACCTACAATTCCAGCCATGTCTATCTAATGAGATATAAAATCATTACCCAATGCATTGGAGGGAGCTATAGGTCCCACCCATCTTATAATGAATCCTTTCTTATGTGTGCCACATAATCATAAATCATACATCATCGCATAACACATATAACAAAAATGGGATTCTTGAAACATCATGACATCATAAAACAAATCATATATGGTAAATGACTTCATAAAAATAATTCCCTCGAAAAATAATAAAATCAATGTAATAATAGGGATAAAATCAGAACCCTATATTATCTTATATGGAAAATAATTTTGGTAAAACATTTGAACTCCATTCTTGAGAAAAATATCCTTTCAACTTCAAAAAAAACACTATTCTTTTCTTAACATGTCATACAATTATAAACTAAAAGAAGTTGATTAAAAATAAACTTGAAAACTTGTAAATGAAGCTTCTTGGAAATAATGTTTTAAAAATCCATTCATGCCGTATAAATTAAAAAAAACATTCTTCGTACTTTTGTCGGAAAAGTCAAAAAGTACCTCATACGAAAAATGACAAAAGATTCCTTTCATATTCTTTACTAAAAACTCACCGAAGTGTAAAATTGGATTTAAAATATTGTAAGTGGATGGAAATAATATTACATATTGATGGAACATGGATGTGGATGATATAATACACCCTAGTAAATGCCAAAGTAAAAACAATCTCGGATAAAAATGAGATTGTGATATTTTCCCTTACCTTAGGTCCGATTTGCTTTGTACGTGTCCGAAGCTCCTGTATAATGGTTTAAATAATGTTATTGACTTATTTCAGAATCATAAACATTGATATGATATCATATATGATCATAGTCTTAGCTTCTTGTTAGTAATATTTCATTGTTACTTGTTACTCGGGTCTTTATTGCCTTTTGTTCTTATGCATGTTTTTCCGAATAAATACTTATTCTTCTTTTGAGGTTATAGATACATTATATCCATAATGGTATTAGTGTAACATATATCATATTTATTCCTTCAATTCATTTATATAATTACTATGTAATGATGATCATGTAGAACGAGTCGCTTCACATCGTGAAGACGGTATTCCGTACGTACGCACGAGTGATGATATCATTCCTATGATCGTGGAATTGTATTGGAGTATATATATATTATTTCAGTATCAATAATACTTTATAATAATCATAAATAGTTACTCATTACAACATTATACCCATCCTTGTAAGGTGATGGTGGAAAATAGATTACACCACGGCGTGGAGACGGTATTTCGTACGTACGCACGCGCGGTGATTTCATTTTTCCGTAGGATGGATAGAAGGTGAATTAGGGTTGTTTCATATTTATAATAACATATCAGTATTTAATTAATACTGATGTTATTACTTTATCATGAAACAGCTAAAGAAGAAGAAGTTGAAGAAGAAACAAATTGAAAAGATCGGTAATGGATATTACCTCTTCTTTGGAACGCTTCTTTGAATCCTCCACTTAGGGAACTAAGATTGGTCTTTGAAGAAGACCAGGACCTCTAGGATTATTCTAGGGAAGTGGAGAGGAAAAAATGGCAGGGGTTGGCCGAGCTTGAGTGCTCAAATTGGTGTGAGGAGGAGGGGGAGGAGGTGCCCTTTTATAAGGGAGGAGAGGGGCACCTTATAAATATCTCAAAATATTATTTTATATTAAAGTCAAAATCAGTTTATAATGGTACCAAAGGGTCTTATTTCGAAGATAAAGTGGGGATGGGTCGAAATCCTATCAACCAATAGGATTTAAACATGTTTAGGGTATTATTTTAACCTTATAAATTAGATTTAACTCTAAGTTAAATAATTTAACTTTTACCATTTCTTTTTGTTTTCTTTAACTATATGGTTAATACACTTACTATAATATGCCAAACGAACCCCAAATTATTTACTATTAATATATATATCCTTATCTAAGTCATTTGGCCGAACATTAGATTTTTAGGAATAAAATAACAATTAATAATATAATATTTTATTTAAAAACTATTTTGTGTCAATTTTGACACTATTTGATATATGATTTTTGTGAAACTCATAACAGAATTATATGTTCGAACCAAGTTGATTACCTCAACACTAATATATCGTAGTAACCTATAAAATTAGTGGAATTCATAAAATGTCTCAAATTAAATTTATTTTGGTGTTTATAATATCAATTATGTCAATATTTCATAAATAAGATAATTACTGCATCATAATTGTGTCATAAATAAATTAAATTATTTAATGTCTAAAAATTATAAATAAAAAACCATTATGTAGAAAATATTTTTATATTTCTAATGAATATTTATAGTCTAATTTATCTTATGTATAACCCCATATTAAAAATGATTTACTTATTAAACATTGATTTTAACTATTTTAACCCTTCTTTAAATAAATTAATAATAAATGTCCTAATCTAACCCAAGTGGGTCTAAATGGTCACCATTTATTCATAAGGTTGTTTTTGGTCGAATTACACTTATCCAATATAATTAGGACATGTGTTAGGGTAATAGTAATATCATATTTACCCCTATTTACTATTAACCGCGGTAAAAAAAGTAAAAGTTACTATTCACCAATAAATTATTTTTATCTCATTGAACCACATTTTACTTACTGATATCAACCGTGTCTGTCGGATTTTCGAAATTCCATTCACAGAAGCAGTAAAATTATGTTTTATGCAAAATTCAGTATTTAACCTACCACTTAGTGGTTTCACTATTCATCAAAAATTGAAAGTTTTCAGAAAAATACCAAAATTTCACCCTAGGCTAATTTCGGTATTCCGAATCCAAAAATGAAGTCCATTTTGAAAAATAAAATTCATAAAATTTCAAAAAGTGGTTATTACTATTCATAACGGCTAGTTTTAATAATATTTTAATAGCATATCGTTGTTTAGTGAAACTCGGTATTGCGTACGACGCAAGCTATCAAGGAAGGTCGTGATTGCGTGTAAAGTAAGCCAAGCTAGTATGTAGTGAATGATTCCTTTGATGATATATAAAAACAAAATATTGCTCATAAAAATCTCGGGTGTTACATTTAGCACCAAATCTGGTCCCAAATATAGAGGCTGAATACTAGAAACCTTTTGTAAAATTTGATTGAATCGTCTATTGAGAACTCAAATGGAATTCAACACCAACTATGAAGAAAAGTGTGATGAAATCCAGTCACATAACACTTGGAATGGCCCTGCAATTATAAATGGATACTTTCAATTGTATTAATGTAGAAGGATATGGTAAATTAATGCTAATACAGGGGCTTCTAACCCAATAAACTAACCTTATACCAATTTAGCTGCAATGACAGAAGACCCAAGCCTTACACCGCCTCTGGACTCACAGACTAGAAGTAAGTAGTGGTTTATCTACATGGCTAGGAAGGATTCTAAGTCTGCCTTTACATCAATATCAGACCTGACTTTGTATCCCAAGTTCTTATAATCACCACTCTTCAACTAAGTCCAATATGTGCATGCACTACCCCAGTTATCTGTTGATGGAGAAATAATAGGACATCCCCAACTGGTACATTCCTCTGATGTTGATTCTAAAAAGGCTTCCATCCACACCCTGTCATGAATACTATTCATTTATTTTGGAATGTTCTTTCCTATTTTGAATAATTCATGCATCAATGGTGGTGTTCTTGTAGCATCACCCCATGTTATAGATTTTGGAATGAAGTCATCACACATTTCAACGTGAATGGGAACCCCAACTATTTGGTAGATATCCAACAAACTAATGCCAACTTCACCGTATATGACGTGGAAATAATTCATTTGCAGACTCAATAAGCATAGTAATTCAAGAATAAAATATTTTTTAAAATATTATTTTGTCCCATCTAGATAGCTTCATGAATATAAACATTTGATAACACTTTCTTAAATTATGCACATGTTCGGCACACCCAAAATGCCCACATCCATTCAGGTTTCACACCTCCTCTTGAACGAAGATCACAATCATCTTTCCATACATTAGATTGATCTATATGAGAAGTTTGAAAAGTTTAATCCTAGAAATTTGGCCTTGTATTTAAATCATGATCCTTTATATTAGGAGTACAACCACTGTGATGTAGAATGCAACCAATTGGGAGTGTTCCTTCATGTACTGGCACCACCCATTTCACTAATTTCCTTGCAGTTATAGTTCGAGAAGAAAAAAATTCTTTGCAAAGTTCTTCTTAATAGATGAAACAAGGGAATATTTAAAAATACCATGCCCATATAGGGTTATCTATGGAATTTGTGGATATTCACGTTGATACATAATTAAACATTTCCATAGTATAGGAATAGTGCTTTCAACAACATCATAATAGTCTAGTCTGATGATCTTTATCATTTCATTTTGATGAGCCTTAGTTTCTTAAGTAGATGTTATCAAATTACCCATTTTTTTCCTGCAAAATAGTTACCAAACTTCTCCTATTAGGTTGGTATTTTAACTTAAATTTCAAAAAAAAGTAAAAATGAAATTTTAAATTTGGAAAAGGAAAATGTTCGCGTTAGTCCATCGATGAGGTCCATCATGTAGTTCCTTCGATGTGGTCCTTCTGGTTGGTCACTCGACAAGGTTCCTAGGCTAAATCCTTTGACAAAGTCCTGCCGTGTAGCTCCATCGACCAATTAGTTCCACCTTGAGAAAATATAAAGGAAACTACGCGAGAGATAACACGTTGAGACTAGACGTACAAGCTATGAAATGAGATCCAGAAACAATTTGGATGCACGAGTGATGGAAATCAGAAAGGGTAAAACCTATTTAAAGCCTGTTGAGACCCGTCACAACGTACCTGCTTGACAACATTGTGTGGTTCACCTACATGAAGTATCTGCGTGGAAAACCTACACTGTTCAGTAATTAACACAAAGTATTTCCCCACAAATTTACCTCAGGACTCTATCATATATCTTGTCAGATCCAATTCAGAGGGGGGGGGGGGTTTGTTGACACTAATTAAAAGTGGAAAAAGACCATGAAGATCACCTTAGATATTCCAGAATCCCAAAATATGAGGTTCAAATAATTTAAATGAAATCCAAATTCTACATAGACCTGAATGAAAGCTCTATGTGCTAGACCTATGTGGTAGAGCCTCATGGAAGACCTTTGTGGTAGAGCTATGCGAGAGAAATTCGTGGAAGATATATGCCAAAACAAAATTCATGTACCCCGACACAAAGGATCTTCATGGAGGACCTGTGTGATACAGATGCACAGACAAATTTTCCTACAACCAGGCCCATCCATGACTATAAATAGGACACTTGGGTTCCCCATTTGAGGACTAAAAACTAGAAACCCTCTCTAAAGATCCCATTGGATATATCTTTTGAATAAATCCCTCAAAGTGTTTTTGGTAGCTCTCTAAAACACGATAGCAGAGATAGATAAAATGGGAAAATCTTTTTTTGAAATTATTTTTCAATTTTCACATATGATCGGCGCCCCTATGTGAATATTATTCTTCAGTCATCATATAGTCCTGTGTGAAGCACTAATATGATGCACCTACGCGATAGACCAACGCGATACAACTGTGCGATGCAGCAATATTGGGGACCTACACAACACACTTGCACAATGTACCTACACGGTAGAGAATGGTATAAACCCTACATACCAAATCAAGAACCCTATTTAAATCCATTCCTGACATGTTATCTCCTTCTTTGGTTCTCTTATATGAAAGGGAATAAATTGAAGCCTCCACCTTTAGGAATAGATCATTAGTGTGTCTCTTATTTGGGATTGAATTTCCGTAGTCTTATGATTCCAAAATATGTTATATAAGGGAGTTAAATTACATGTAATGTCTGTGGGTATGTATATACACAATCACTTGGACCTTTGATATAGGAATAGTGTTGGTATGTTCCCAGTTTGGAGGATTATGGTTTGAGTTATGTCCTCCCCTTATAGTCTCTATGGCTTGGAACCTCAGGTCACGGGTAGGGAAGGTACGGTTCAATGCTTTTTTCATGCAGGGAGAATACATATCTACCTCCAATGCCAAGATCAATTTTATGGAAACCATCCTGGCATAATCCCCTAGCTTTTTTCTTGCAGTAGTTTGGATCATCACTCATCTTATCTTGTTCGGTGCCAAAGACTAGTGGGGAGATGGACATTGGGGATTTTGTTACCCTTTCCCTATCCCGTTGAGCTTTATCCCCATGTGAATCCATCATTTTCTATGCCCCAAACCTTCATCCATTATTTATTCTATTGGACCCTTGTCTAAAGCAAGGAGAACAGAGGAAAGTTTCATCACCTCGCCCTCAGCCACTCTCTCTGCCATATGTGCAGCCTCGTCCATCAGAGGAGGAGGAAAAGTGATTTTGTCATTGTTTAGTCATTCATAACCTATTGTTTCTCACACCAAGCATGACTCACATGGACTTTGAGATTCCGGATGATTACAACATGTGCACAAACACTCACTAGAATGAACTACGAGAACTCTAATTCCCACCATAATTGGGATACGTAGAAGCCCTTTTAGGGCCCGAGCTCACTGGATATCCTCATCACAAATCGAACCCTAATTCCTTTTAATATGTGAATCCTCCTTATAAATAAGCCCCAAATTAAACCCCAAAATCATTATGGTATCCTTTTAATGAAGTAATCCCAAACTCATTTTTCTCAAAGTATTATTCTATCCTATAAGACATATCGTACTACATTGGCTTTGACTACCATCCACATGGTATATGTTGGAAGACTCCATGAGGTTCAAACCCGAAATTTCAAATCAAACCTATTCTCCTTGGGCTATATTTTTTGCAGGGTATAATTCTACATAGAAATCCATTTCCTTTCCATGTTCTGTGGGATACTTCAGCATAAGTCCCACACTATGTTTTGACTAAGCACCTTCCTCTTAGTTCTCTTTATCACATGACATTAAAATGTATGATGTGTCCCATTATGTTACCCCAAACTACGAGGGTCATGATTCCTTTCACAAGGATATGCAGGAATCCCATCATATGGGCCCGATCCCATGATCAAAATTAAAAACATTCAACTCCCTGGATGATGATAAATTTTAGAGCACCTCACTGAGTGTCACAAAAACCAGTATCATCATAACAATGATTATTAAAATAATCTTTATATATAATATTACATGATACCATTTGTTGTATAAACTAAAATACTTATTGATATGTTCATTAATGAAGAACCATTAATGCATACTAATGATTCTTAATTTTACACATGTAAATAAGTGATTGCAAATTCCATGGGAAACACATGCCATGCTTGGAAAATTAATATCGATTTCTAAAAATGTCATAAATTATCAACGAGAGTCCCATAGTATATAATAATTCCCCCCAAATGGGTGTGATGAGTCCGACCTCCCCTCCTCTCAATCAATGTCAGTTCCTATGTATCGTAATGTTCAAACGTAACGACCACCTACCTATGGAAGTAGGTCCCCATTGGATAATGAATTGTTTGATGATTTTGGTTCCTTGAATAAATCCAATGGAAACTGCCTCAAAATAGTGACTCTTAATATAAGAACATATGTATCAAGGAAATATGAAATACTATCGTGATGAAGGAAAACGTTAATGTTTCTCCTAAGAGATTTAGGGAATATACTGTTATGGGTATTCCAACGTAACTCCCTTCATAGCTGTGAAAGCTGAAATGTATGTATGATATGGATACCACAATTTACCTTTATGATTTATGGTTTCCATGTGTTATTCATAATTCTTATGATTTTTATTTTTATGTTAAATATTGAAAATTATGATTTCATTTTTTTCTATGTATTAATGGACTAATGTTTTCATTCCTTGTTTTATAACACTTACAAGGATTTTCATGCTCATCTCATGTTTTTGAAATGTTTTTCATAGGTTATAAGGAAGGGTAAGAGAAAATAATATTTCAAGAAGATTTTTTATCAAGAAAAGAACTCTTATTTTATTTTAATAGTTATTATTTTATAAAAAATGGATAATGATTAGAAGTTTCAAGTTTTTAAAATTGAAATGTAATGTAGTATTTATGGCCTAATTCTATAAATCTATAAACCAAAAAAGATCCTCAATGTGAATTATTAACATAATTCAAGATTACGTAATTTTTAAGGTCGGGTCCTTATAGTTTGTATCAGAGGTCAGTTTAAATAACATTAGGAGTAATAATATTGTTCTATTAATATAAATTAATTACATTATGGTAATATTTATAAGATTTAGAATTTACATATTAACATGTTGCTTCACCTAAGAAATTTTTGTTTTAATAATGGTTTTCTATAGAGGAAACAATGAACCATTGATGGGATGCCATTAGGAGGAAATCATCCTTCCAAATCAGCATCCTAAGAAGGTCAGAATCAGAACTGAATTGTTTGTTATAGTTATGACATAGTTCAATTAGGCTATAAATGGTGGTGGTATCCATGCATGAGATCAGCTAGACCAACCACAAAGGAACATGTTAGTAGTGGAGCTTTTCCTGAGGTAGAATCCCCTATCATTTAGAGGATCATTTGAACATGTTCTAGCTGAAGGGTTGATTAAGGAACTAGAAATGATTTTTTATGTTATGGGGTGTTCATAAAATTAATATCATTGTCTTTCTATTTACCGTTTTGAAGGTGAAGCTAATCAGTGGTGGTATATGGTGAAAAATATCAGGTATAGTGAGAATATTGATGACCTTGATTGGGATAAATTCAAATTTATGATTCTTATGAAATATTTTCTTATGTTGGTTTGTCTTAGGATAGAAAAAAATTCTTGGAATTGATGAAGGACGATGACATAATGGCTGCATATGAAGAAAAATTCACATGAATGGAATGGTATGCTCCAAATTTAAAATGAGATATTGATAGTAAAATCAACCATTTTAACATAGTAATAATGAAAAATTAATGAAGTTCATTATCTAAACGTGAGTTAAAAAGTTATGAAATACTTGTACGATGTGTGGAATAGGTGGAAATTGATTTTTCTAATAATCTTATGTCATTTGAAAAACAGCAGAATAAGAGGTCTAGGTGGTAGAAGAAAGGGAAGAACACTTCAAAAATATCTGATGTTAAGATAATTAAGTTTATAATTAGTGAAAAATGTATTAAAAAAATCCATTGGGGTTGTATTTTGAATTAGGGTAAGTTCTATCAATGTGGTAAAATCAGACATAAGGCTCATAATTTCACTGAAAAACATTAGGGTAATGGAAAGAAAAATTTGATTTACAGATAGTAATTTATATTAAGTTCAATGAAATGGGTCATTATGCAAATGAGTGTCCAATGAAGAAATCAACTGAGTGAAAGCAGATGACTTCAAACAAAATGGAGTGGTGAAATCCTTTGATACTACTTCAAAAAATGTTCATCCATAAAATAAAGTAGTATCAGGTACACTATTTGTTATCTCAAATTATGCCAATGTGTTGTTTGATTCAGGGTCTACACATTTATTCATTTCTGAAAAGATTTCTAGTAAATATGGAATTCCATATCAAGATATGAATCTGGAACTTATGCTAAAAACACCAGGAGGAACTATTATGATAAAAAAAATTATAATAACCTTATTATCCTGGTGTATGAAAAGAATCAACAAGTAATCCTTATTGTTTTTCCTCTAGTATATTTTTATTTAATTTTGGATATCGATTGGATTTCCATTTATCATTCTACGATTAAATGTAGATATAAAGAGGTTTCCTTTCAAAAATAATTTATGTTTGTTTACAAGAATGAACCCTTACTTTTGATAACATATCACAAAACTGGGAAACTAGTAAATGGTGGAAATGATTGTTACCTTGCAGTTATTTTTGAAAACAATGAAACTATTCATATTTATGTTGTTCCTGTGGTAAATTAGTATCTCTATGTATTTTTATGATGAGTTAACTAATATAATAATTGAGCATGAAGTTGAATTTATTGTTGACTTTGTTTTTGATGCTATGAAAATTTCAAAACCCCTTTATCAAATGGATCAAATTTAACATTAAGAATTAAAGATGCAATGACAGGAGTTATCAGATAAACATTTCATTTGATTAAGAACATCACCATGGGGTTCTCCAGTCTTGTTTATTAAAAATAAAAATGGATCAATGAGACTTTTCATTGATTATAGAGCAGTGTATAACATCTTGTTTAAAAACAAGTTACCCTTCCATCATATCAATGATTTGATTTAATAGCTCTAGAGAGGTCATTATTTTTCCAAGATTGACTTCAGGATAGGGTAAAATTAGTGGAATTTAAAAAAAGAATACATTCCATAGACTGTGTTTCATACTAGAAATTTCCATTATGAATTTGTTGTTATACCTTTTGGGTTAACAAATGAACCTTCTATATTCATGGATCTTAGGAATTAAATTTTTTGTGAGGTTTGGGATATTAATGTGGTTGTGTTAATTGAATATATTTCAGTTTATTCAAAATGTAAAGTGGAACATGGAATTCATTTAAGAGTTGTCTTGAAAATCATAAATGAAATAAAACTATATTGGAAATTCAAAAAGTGAGATTTTTTGTTACAAAATATTTCATTCCTTGGTCATATTTTTAAAAAAATGGAATTACAATTGATCATAGTATATCAAATGTTGTTGAAGAATGGCCAAGACCCACCAATATTTCTATGATCTGTAGTTTTCATGGTTTAAAATGTTATTATAGGAGGCTTGATGAATCATTTTCATGGCCATCTAGCCTAATGACTATGTTAACTCGAAAAGGTGTTATGTTCATTTGGAAAAAAAATGTAATGATTGTATTCAGATATTGAAAAATAGATTGGTGAATGCTCTTGTATTGGAACTGCCTTCAGAAATGGTGAATTTGATTTCTATTATGATTCATCATTGAAAGGACATGGTTGTGTCTAATTTGGAATGATCAGGTAATTGCTTCTATTTCAGGTCAGTTGAAACCTCATGAGTAAAATTACCCTACACAAGATTTTTGAATTATCTGTTGTTGTTATTGCTATATAAATTTTGAGGCATCATTTGTATAGAGTAAAATGTACTAATCACATAATTTTGAAGTATATATTTACCCATAAATAATTGAACATGAGAGAGTATTGATGGTTTGAATTAATCAAGGATTATGATTCCATGATCCATCATCATCCAATTAAATCAAATAATGTGGCTGATGCTTTGAGTCAAGCATGTAATTCTATATTAGACATGTTATATTTGGAACATGATCCTTTGATTAATGATTTGATGAACATTGTAATAAATTTTTTTAGTGTATGGAATACCTCTGTTTTGTTTCAGGTGTCAGTTGAATAATCCCTAGCAGACAGAATTATGCAAGCGCAAAAAGAAGATAGTGAGTTGCATAAAAAGGTAGAGTTGGTTTATAAGGGCATGTTTCTGGAATTTAACATAGATAAAGATTGTGTTTTGAGGATTTTTAAGATATTATGTGCACCTTGTGATTCATAGTTTAAAGAAATATTTGTTCTGTGAAGCTCATAGTTCTCCGTTTTCAGTTCATCCTGGAAGTACTAGGATTTATAGAGATATTTTGGTGTATTACTAGTAGAGTGGAATGAAAAGAGACATTTATAACTTTACTATGAAGTGTTTGACATGTCTATAGGTTAAAGAAGAGTCACGGTTACCAAAAGAGATTCTTCATCTTTTATTGGTTCCAAAGTGGGAATGGGAAAATATATCCAAGGATTTTTTTGTGGGAATACCAAAGCCAACTTGAGATAATGATGCAATCTAGATTATTTTTTATTTATTGACTAAATCTTATCATTTACTTCCTATTAGAGATAATTTACATCTAGATCATATTTATTGGTTTTATATTAAAGAGAGAGTCAGGTTGAATGGTGTTTCCCTCTCTATATTATCAGATCATGATCTTAGGTAAAATTCTATATTTTGGAAAGGCCTTGATACGCCTTTGGCTACTGAATTAAAATTTAGTAAAGAAGTTTATCCCCAATCAAATGGGACGTTATAATGAAAAATTCAGACTTTTAAAAATTGTGCTACATGATTGCTCCATTGATTACCAGGGATGTTTTTACCAACATCATTCATTATTTGAATTTTTTTATAATAATAGTTTTCATTATACTATAATGATGGATCCATTTTAGGAATTGTATGGAATGTGCTGTTGAAATACATCTTTTTGGGATGATGTAGGTGTGAAGTGCCTAGATCAGTGTGAATCACTGAGAGGGGGAGGGGTGAATCAGTGATCCCTTAAAACATTTTACTAATTGATTCCTTATCAATTAAACCACTATGGCTGGTTAAAGCCTCGATCCACTCTTCTTCTATCTCTCACCTTTCCTCGAATGATGCAGCAAATGTAAAGGCACTGGACACAAGGATTTACAAGGTTCCGCACCAAAGGACTACGTCCTTTCCATGTTGGTTATACGCCCCAACATGGTTTCTTCTATTATAACTTGTTAGAATTACAATGGTCGATACAGGGTCCCACTGTATCTCTCCTGAGTCCCACAGGAGGGTCTTTATACTGCGCCCCACAGTGTTACCAGAGTCCCACTGGCCTGCTCCAGAATCCCACTAAAGACTTCTTCCACCCTGAGTCTCACAGGGGGCTTCTCCTGGCTCCTCGAGTCACACGAGTAGCTCTTCTTATGTTCAAGCTCTTCAAGTATCCTCAGCAGCCTGGGATAAAGGCTGCTAGCCTTGCTCTTCTTCTGATCACTTGTGGTGAACAGGTCTTCTCGTCTTGCTCAGGATTTATCTCCTTCTTCTAAGGATGACTTGGCCTCTCTCTTCAAGAATCTTCAACAGCCTCGGATAAGGTCTGTTGGTCTTGCTCTCAGCTTCTGCTCACTTCTGTTGATTAGGGTATTCTCAATCACTGAAAACTCAGACAACTAATCTCTTTAACTTCTGTCTGGTTCAGTCTCTTCACAACAACTTCATGCACTGAGTGCATGGAAACTCTGATTCCTCATGCACTGATTGCATGTCTTCTCAACAATCTTCAAGAACATCCAGTCTTGGTCAACTCAGATGCACACAACCAGATCTGAGCTTTTTCACATGTGCACGTGCATGCGTGCAAGCATGCACTCCCCTTCTTCTTCTCTTGGTGCAATAAACCCACAAAGGGTGTAATCCTTTTTAGCACACACCTTCTCACTTCCATCACACACTTAATTCTTTTTGTTTACACACACTTAATGTGTGTTATACTTTAGTGTGAGTATCCTTCTCTTCTTCTAAGTGTGTTCACTCCACTTAGTGCACACACTAGGTTCGGCCAACTTGTCTTGCAAGCAATTAACCCGTAGGGTATGGTGGCCTTCCTCCTCTCCTTGCACACACACGACCAAGTGTGCTCTTCCTCTTCACATAGCAAACACAAATTCTTCACTTTGGCACACACATGAGCTTGGCCTCCTCTCTTGTGTTTAACACCCACAACCAATTTTTTTAGTTCATTTAGGTGAAAGCCTCGGCCTTCTTGTTTTGCACATAAACCACTAGGGTGTGTTCTTTCACTTCACACAAGGCACTAAGGCCTCGGGTCTTCTTTTCCACTTGGCACACACACACACACTGCCTTCTTCTGTTTTTGCACACACAACCCGAACTCCATGGGTGCAAGGCAGTTGTGCAAGTGTCAGTGGGTGCAAGGCACGCAAGGCTCTTGGGTGGCTTCTGACGCACAGGGTTCAAAGACCACAAGCGCACAGGGTGCAACACCACTCTGGGGGCACAAGTGGATGGGCACAAGCGGCCGCACAAACACCTCCTGCCGCGCAAGTATGCGGGCAGTGAGGGATCTTCCTGTCACGCAAGGGAAGTGCGCAGGGACCTCTCCCTTTCTCTTCTTTCATGCAATAGGTGCGCAAAAGGAACACATGAAGCCAGGAATGGCTTCGGGCTGCTTCGTCGCGCAAGTGGGTTGCGCGGAGCTTCTTACTTCACTGGGCACATAGGCTTCGCGGGACTTCTCTCTTTAGAGGATAAGCAAGCAAACAGAGAGCCTCAACCTCTCTTTTTATGGGCAGAGGGATGCCTCATATCTTCCGCGTGATATAAATCCGAATTCCCGAAATTCTTGGGTTTTCAAGATTCTTCAAATCTTGATTTGCTCCTATGTTTCATGCGGGTTGCATTTTTATTTTTCTCCTTCACGTGCAAGCATTTTCGAACGCATGCATGGAATCTTTAATACTTGTTCATGCATAGCATGAACACAAGAAGCCTCGGCAACTCCGTTTGCCTCGGCTGAAGTCCAAAATCCTCCATTCATCATGTGCCTGCATATTTTATTGCATGGTTGTGTTCAGTAGGGCCATACGAGCCGAATGGAGCCTTCGGTTTGATCGGAGGTGGTCGGGAACTCGAACTCCGTCGTGCGGGTGGCCTCTAGTTCGACGAAGGCACGCAGGGAGGCCTCGGACGAGCTCGAGGTAGTGGAAGACTCGCTGGCCATTGGATCAGGCGATTGAAAGACATCAGACGGCCGGGATAAGATCTCAAGCGGCGGGATGCGATGAGCGGCAGAGATCGAGCGCGCGATGAGACGGACGACCAGGATTCGCTCCGCGGGAAAATCCCACGTCCCACATCGAAACGGAGGCCTGTTTTTCTGCGGTTTATCACCCAAGCGCTTTCCGCAACTCCTCAGTTGAACTTCTCCCCTCTCGGTGTCGCCCCGCACTGAGTTCTTCTTGCGGGCGCGCTTTGCGCCCACCCCTGCCACTCGGGCACGCCACTGGTGCCCACTCTGCCTCTCGCGGGCGCGCGCTATGCGCCCCAGCTGCGCAGGCATGACCCTCTGCGTGGCTCCGGCTTACGGCCGTGGCCTCTCGGGATGGCCCCATGGGATCCCCCTTGGGCGTGGCGACTTCGAGTCCCACACGTGCCTTGGGGTTAAACCCTTAAGGCTGGCCCTTGGTGGCTAATTTTTTGCTTAAGACTTTGTGTAACAACAAAGTTACTAAGTTCCAAATGCCAAATGCCAAGCCACTTCTTCCAAGCCATTCTTCCTCTTCTCCATTCTTCTTCTTCTTGAATCTTCTTCATTAGAATTCTTCACCAGGGAATGGTTCTTCACCAAGGAATGAAATTCTCAAAGGTTTCTTCCTTCAACCGAAGCTCCTGAATCACATTATCTTCAATGTTCTTCATTGATCCAATCAGAGATCAAGTTGGCTCATCTTCCAATTCACATGCACTAAGAATTAGTGCATGGAATTCTTCAGTCGCTTCATCCACTTAGGACTTATGGATGGATCACTTTCAACTCCCCATGCATTGTCACTAGAATGCATGGTCTTCTAATCATGTGGTGACATTGTATCCAGTTGATACAAGTTCTTGGATCTTAAAGATCAGCACACCAATCGTCTGATGTTATGATGATGCTCCATCATCATCCATTCTTCAAGTGGTGTAACTTAGTATCATCTTGATACAATTATTGAAACATTAAGATCAGTTCTACAATCGTCTGATATACATGGAGAATGTTTCAACCATAATCTTCTATGCCACTTAGTGAATATCCTAAGTGACATGCCTCTATGTACCATGGCCATTCTCTATTCATCACCAACACCATCACATCCTTTGTCATTCACATATTGAAACTCCTTGACAACTATCCATTCCTTGACACCAACATACCTCATTGACAACAAATGCAACATAGTGCACATCAATCTCCCCCTTTTTATTTGTTGTAAATACACTTCTTCAGCACATATGAATGGGTCAATATGTGTGCCAATATTTCTCCCCCTTTTTGGCAATAAAATGCAAAGGTGTGGTGTGGTTCTTTTCAAAAAATCACTTCCTCCCTTTGAAAAGCATTTTCTTCACAACAACTAAGAGAGGGATGATGTCACATGTTCTCTTTAGCAAAGAGCCTTTAGTAAATCAACTCTAAGTCTACTTGGGATAACCTGGTGTAGAAAACAAGAGTGATGTAACCAAGGAACTCAATGTTGTCCATCATTCACTATACATGTGAGATCATGCTTCAGGGGTTTGAAATTTTTCAGATATATCAATGAATTGCTAAATCCTGCACATACTTCACCAAACACGTAAGAAAGTTTAGGTGCAAAGATAAAGCTCCCCCTTTCATCCATTTGCCTTCAATCAATACTCCCCCTTAATTGACATGATGAATACAATTAGGAAACAAGGGATGAAAGTATGATTGGAATACCTTCAATTTTCACAAGATGGTATTAAATATCAGAATCCCATCTTCTACAGATTGGCTCCCCCTTAAGGGGAGCACTCCATTCTATCCAAACCACTCTCCAGATGAGAATGATCATCATCTTCAATTCCCTGCAATGTTAGCACATGTAAATACCAGCAGTATAAGGGAATAAGATGGAACCTCCTTGGTTCAACAATGTGAACAACAAGGTTTAGAAGATTCTCTCAACCGAGATGTCCCATTTTCACCATTCTTCACACTTGCACATTTGATCTTCAATTATGTTTGTGCTGGTGTGGATCTCAACACCTCTTCATGTGAAATCTTCTTCTTCCCTTTTTCCTTAGCAATTTCCAGAACTTCATCTTCATCTCTTTGTAGATCTTTGGCAAGTTCCAACTGATTTGGCCATATGACTAGTAAGTCACTTGAAAGTGTGGCCTCAGTTCTAGATATTTCACATGGTTCCTTTGATGCTTTCAAGCTACCTTTCTTAGGCAACTTGTTTTCAACCAATCCTTTCTGCTTCATCTGGATTGATTGTCTGTTTGAGTCATGTCTGCCTCTATTGAATTTCATGGCTTGTTTACAAAGTTCCATGATGTGTCCTTTCTTTCCACTGCAGAAGCATGTTTTCTTCTTGGTGGTCCTTCTGGATGCATCACCCTTCTTGGATTTAAAATCCAAGGACTTATCTTCCTTTTTCAACATCTTCTTGGGAGCATTTTCTACTTTCATCTTGCTTCCCAAAGATTCTCTCTGAGCCAGGTTCTGTGATCTTTTCTTCTTTTGAGCTCTGGATACAATTGGAGATTGACATGTATCTATTTGACCACTTTTCCACACATCCCAGATGTTATCAAGCAATCCAAATCTGTTAGCAGTAAACAGATGTCTCTGGACCTGTGGATGTTGCTTCTTATCTTCTAGCTTGCTCCCCCTTGGCATGGGCTTCCTTGTGCTTTGACATTCAGTGGACTGTACCAACAATCCTTTGCACAGTGCCCATACTTATTACAACACCAACACTGACCCACAAATCTTGACCTCTTCAGTCCTTTTGATTGTTTGGTACTTTTCTTGACTTTCTGTGTTGTTTCAGGAGAGCTCTCTTTCTTCATTGTGTTCATCCATACTTGTTTGGAATTATTCTTCAATCCTGCACTTTTTGTGGTAACACAATTAGAAGCATCAATACAAGATGGTATGGATGGTACCTTCTTTTTAGAAGATGTTGCCCTTTCATTAGAGGATGTCTTTCTTTTAGAATCATCCTTCTCAAAGCTCACTTGAGTAGCAACATTTCTTCTTTCAGCTGACTGGGAGGCTCCAGCTTTGGGTGATTTCTGATTTTTCAATATCACCTCCAGTTCTATGCATTTCATGTTAAGGGAGTTCTTCTCATACTCAATAGTTCTTAGCCTTCATTCCCAATTTTCTTTCAGCTGTTCTAACTGGTCTTCATGCACCTTCTTTATTTCATGCAATGAGTTGTCAAGTTCCTTCACCATTTTGAATTTGTCTTCAATTTGAGCATCTCTGACAATCATTGAAACTCTGTGCAATTTTTCCAGTCCATGGAAAACTTCATTGACCATTGCCTTAAAGAATTATTTCTCAGAAAGAATTCTTTGCAATTCTTCAGCAGTGTCTTCATATCTTTCATTGCAAAGAGAAACGGTTTCATCTTTAGCCTTCACCAGCTTTCTGAGAGTGTTGGTTATGCCAACCCTTTTTGCCAACTGATCTTCCATTGAATTGGATTCTTCTTCTAGCTGTAATTTTTCTTCTTGAAGATCAAGGATGCCTGTAGCTATACACATTGCCACTTCCTTGGGGACTGTCTTCTGAAGATATTTGATTACATTTAGAAGATCATTGTTTCTTCCATCTTCATCACAGCTAGAGGAGGCTTCATCGGAAGAATGATAAAAGGAATTGTCATCTGAGGTGACTTTCACATTTCCTTCCTTAGAAGGAGTTTCTCTGATTGCAGCAACCTTCTTCTTCATCTTCTTTGCCTGTTTCTTCATTCTGTTTTTCAGAGTCTTGGAAGATATCTCCATTTGAGGCTGTTCTTTCATTTCCTCATATCTGCACTCCATATAGACTCTCTTGGATCTTTTAGAGGTAACCTGGCTCTGATACCAATTGAAGTGCCCATATCAGTGTGAATCACTGAGAGGGGGATGGGGTGAATCAGTGATCCCTTAAAACTTTTTACTAATTGATTCCTTATCAATGAAACCTCTATGGCTGGTTAAAGCCTCGATCCACTCTTCTTGTATCTCTCACCTTTCCTCGAATGATGCAGTAAATGTAAAGGCACTGGACACAAGGATTTACAAGGTTCGGCACCAAAGGCCTACGTCCTTGCCATGTTGGTTATACGCCCCAACAAGGATTCTTCCATTATACCTTGTTAGAATTACAATGGTCGATACAGAGTCCCACTGTATCTCTCCTGAGTCCCACAGGAGGGTCTTTATACTGTGTCCCACAGTGTTACCAGAGTCCCACTGGCCTGCTCCAGAATCCCACTGAAGACTTCTTCCACCCTGAGTCTCACAGGGGGCTTCTCCTGGCTCCGCGAGTCACACGAGTAGCTCTTCTTATGTTCAAGCTCTTCAAGTATCCTCAGCAGCCTGGGATAAAGGCTGTTGGCCTTGCTCTTCTTCTGATCACTTGTGTTGAATAGGTCTTCTCGTCTTGCTCAGGATTTATCTCCTTCTTCTAAGGATGACTTGGCCTCTCTCTTCAAGAATCATCAATAGCCTCTGATAAGGTCTGTTGGTCTTTCTATCAGCTTCTGATCACTTCTGTTGATCAGGGTCTTCTCAATCACTGAAAACTCAGACAACTAATCTCTTTAACTTCAGTCTGGCTCAGTCTCTTCACATCAACTTCATGCACTGAGTGCATGGAAACTCTGATTCCTCATCCACTGATTGCATGTCTTCTCAATAATCTTCAAGAACATCCGGTCTTGGTCAACTCAGATGCACACATCCAGATTTGAGCTTGTTCACGTGTACACGTGCATGCGTGCAAGCATGCACTCCCCTTCTTCTTCTCTTGGTGAAATAAACCAACAAAGGGTGTAATGCTTTTTAGCACACACCTTCTCACTTCCTTCACACACTTAATTATTTTTGTTTACACACACTTAATGTGTGTTATACTTTAGTGTGAGTAACCTTCTCTTCTTCTAAGTGTGTTCACTCCACGTAGTGCACACACTAGGTTCGGCCAACTTGTCTTGCACGCACTTAACCCGTAGGGTATGGTGGCCTTTTTCCTCTCCTTGCACACACACGGCCAAAGTGTGCTCTTCCTCTTTACATAACACACACAAATTCTTCACTTTGGAACACACTTGAGCTTGGCCTCCACTCTTGTGTTTAACACCCACAACCCATTTTTTAGTTCATTTAGTTGTAAGACATGGCCTTCTTGTTTTGCACATACACCAATAGGGTGTGTTCTTTCACTTCTCACAAGGCACTAAGGCCTCGGGTCTTCTTTTCCACTTGGCACACACACACTGCCTTGTTCTATTTTTGCACACATAGCCCGAACTCCTTGGGTGCAAGGCAGCCGCGCAAGTGTCAGTGGATGCAAGGCACGCAAGGCTCTTGGGTGGCTTCTGAAGCGCAGGGTTCAAAGACCACAAGCGCACAGGGTGCAACACCACTGTGGGTGCATAAGTGCAAGGGAAAAAGCGGCCGCGCAAACACCTCCTGCCGCGCAAGTATGCGGGCAGTGAGGGATCTTCCTGTCACGCAAGGGAAGCGCACAAGGACCTCTCCCTTTCTCTTCTTTCGCGCAATAGGTGCGCAAAAGGAACACACGAAGCCAAGAATGGCTTCGGGCTACTTCTTCGCGGAAGTAGGTTGCGCGGAGCTTCATACATCGCTGGGCACAGAGGCTTCGCAGGACTTCTCTCTTTAGTGGATCAGTAAGCAAACAGAGAGCCTCGGCCTCTCTTTTTATGGGCAGAGGGATGCCTCATATCTTCCTCGGGATATAAATCCGAATTCCCGAAATTCTTGGGTTTTCAAGATTCTTCAAATCTTTATTTTCTCCTCTGTTTCACGCGGGTTGCATTTTTATTTTCCTCCTTCACGTGCATGCATTTTCGAACGCATCCATGGCATCGTTAATACTTGTTCATGCATAGCACGAACACAAGAAGCCTCAGAATCTCCGTTTGCCTCGGATGAAGTCCAAAATCCTCCATTCATCATGTGCATGCATATTTTATTGCATGGTTGTGTTCAGTAGGGCCATACGAGCCGAATGGAGCCTTCGGTTTGATCAGAGGTGGCCGGTAACTCGAACTCCGTCGTGCGGGTGGCCTCTGGTTCGACGGAGGCATGCGGGGAAGCCTCAGACGAGCTCGAGGTAGTCGATGACTCGCTGGCCATTGGATCGGGTGATTGAAAGACATTAGACGACCGGGATAAGATCTCGAGCGGCGGGATGCGATGAGCGGCAGAGATCGAGCGCGCGATTAGACGGACGGCCAGGATTCGCTCCGCGGAAAAATCCCACGTCCCACATCGAAACGGAGGCTGGTTTTTCTGCGGTTTATCACCCAAGTGCTCTCTCCTACTCCTCAGTTGAACTTCTCCCCTCTCGGTGCCGCCCCGCACCGAGTTCTTCTTGCGGGCGTGCTTTGCGCCCACCCCTGCCACTCGGGCGCGCCACTGGCGCCCACTCTGCCTCTCTCGGGCGCGCGGTATGCGCCCCAGCTGCGCAGGCTTGACCCTCTGCGTGCCTCCTTCTTACGGTCGCGGCCTCTCGGGCTGGCCCCATGGGATCCCCCTTGGGTGTGGCGACTTCGAGTCCCACATGTGCCTTGGGGTTGAACCCTTAAGGCTGGCCCTTGGTGGCTAATTTTTTGCTTAAGACTTTGTGTAAAAACAAAGTTACTAAGTACCAAATGCCAAATGCCAAGCCACTTCTTCAAATCCATTCTTCCTCTTCTCCATTCTTCTTCTTCTTGCATCTTCTTCATTAGAATTCTTCACTAAGGAATGGTTCTTCACCATGGAATGAAATTCCCAAAGGTTTCTTCCTTCAACCGAAGCTCCTGAATCACATAATCTTCAATGTTCTTCATTGATCCAATCGGAGATCAAGTTGGCTCATCTTCCAATTCACATGCACTAAGAATTAGTGCATGGACTTATTCAATCACTTCATCCACTTAGGACTTATGGATGGATCAATTTCAACTCCTCATGCATTCTCACTACAATGCATGGTCTTCTAATCATGTGGTGACATTGTATCGAGTTGATACAAGTTATTGGAACTTAAAGATCAGCTCATCAATCGTCTGATGTTATGATGATGCTCCATCATCATCCATTCTTCATGTGGTGTAACTTAGTATCATCTTGATACAAGTATTGAAACATTAAGATTAGTTCTACAATCGTCTGATATACATGGAGAATGTTTCAACCATAATCTCCTATGCCACTTAGTGAATCCCCTAAGTGACATGCCTCTAAGTACCATGGCCATTCTCCATTCATCACCAACACCATCACATCCTTTGTCATTCACATATTGAAACTCCTTGACATCCATCCATTCCTTGACATCCATCCATTCCTTGACAACAACATATCTCATTGACAACAAATGCAACATAGTGCACTTCAATCTCCCCCTTTGTATTTGTTGTCAATACACTTCTTCAGCACATATGAATGGGTCAATATGTGTGCCAATATTTCTCCCACTTATTGGCAATCAAATGAAAAGGTGTGGTGTGCTTCTTTTAAAAAAATCACTTCCTCCCTTTGAAAAGCATTTTCTTCACAACAACTAAGAGAGGGATGATGTCACATGTTCTCTTTAGCAAAGAGCCTTTAGTAAATCAACTCTAAGTCTACTTGGGCTAACCCGATGTAGATAACAAGGGTGATGTAACCAAGGAACTCAATGTTGTCCATCATTCACTGTACATGTGAGATCATGCTTCAGGGGTTTGAAATTTTTCAGATATATCAATGAATTGATAAATCCTGCACATACTTCACCAAACACGTAAGAAAGTTCAGGTGCAAAGATAAAGCTCCCCTTTCATCCATTTGCCTTCAATCAATACTCCCCCTTAATTGACATGATGAATACAATTAGGAAAAAAGGGATGAAATTATGATTGGAATACCTTCACTTTTCTCAAGATGGTATTAAATATCAGAATCCCATCTTCTACAGATTGGCTCCCCCTTAAGGGGTGCACTCCATTCTATCCAAACCACTATCCAGATGAGAATGATCATCATCTTCAATTCCCTACAATGTTAGCACATGTAAATACCAGAAGTGAAAGGGAATAAGATGGAACCTCCTTGGTTCATCATTGTGAACAACAAGGTTGAGAAGATTCTCTCAACCGAGATGTCCCATTTTCACCATTCTTCACACTTGCACATTTGATCTTCGATGATGTTTGTGTTGGTGTGGATCTCAACACCTCTTCATGTGAAATATTCTTCTTCCCTTTTGCCTTAGCAATTTACAGAACTTCATCTTCAGCTCTTTGCAGATCTTTGGCAAGTTGCAACTGATTTGGCCATATGACTAGTAAGTCACTTGAAAGTGTGGCCTCAGTTCTGGATATTTCACATGGTTCCTTTGATGCTTTCAAGCTACCTTTCTTAGGCAACTTGATTTCAACCAATCCTTTCTGCTTCACCTAGATTGATTGTCTGTTTGAGTCCAGTCTGCCTCTATTGAATTTCATGGCTTGTTTACAAAGATCCATGATGTGTCCTTTCTTTCCACAGTAGAAGCATGTTTTCTTCTTGGTGGTACTTATGGATGCATCACCCTTCTTGGATTTAAAATCCAAGGACTTATCTTCCTTTTTCAACATCTTCTTGGGAGCATTTTCTACTTTCATCTTGCTTCCCAAGGATTCTCTCTGAGCCAGGTTCTATGATATTTTCTTCTTTTGAGCTCTGGATACAATTGAAGATTGACATGTATCTATTTGACCACTTTTGTACACATCCCAGATGTTATCAAGAAATCCAAATATGTTAGCATTAAATAGATGTCTCTGGACCTGTGGATGTTGCTTCTTTTCTTCTGGCTTGCTCCCCCTTGGAATGGGCTTCCTTTGTGCTTTGACATTCAGTGGATTGTACCAACAATCCTTTGAACAGTGCCCATACTTTTTACATCACCAACACTGACCCACAAATCTTGAACTCTTCAATCCTTCTGATTGTTGGGTACTTTTCTTGACTTGCTGTGTTGTTTCAAGAGAGCACTCTTTCTTCATTGTGTTCATCCATACTTGTTTGGAATTATTCTTCCATCCTGCACTTTTTGTGGAAACACAATTAGAAGCATCAATACAAGATGGTATGGATGGTACCTTCTTTTTAGAAGATGTTGCCCTTTCATTAGAGGATGTCTTTCTTTTAGAATCACCCTTCTCAAAGCTCACTTGAGTAGAAACATTTCTTCTTTCAGCTGACTGGGAGGCTCCAACTTTGGGTGATTTCTGATTTTTCAATATCACCTCCAGTTCTATGCATTTCATGTTAAGGGAGTTCTTCTCATCCTCAACAGTTCTTATCCTTCTTTCCCAATTTTCTTTCAGCTGTTCTAACTGGTCTCCATGCACCTTCTTTATTTCATGCAATGAGTTGTCAAGCTCCTTCACCATTTTGACTTTGTCTTCAATTTGAGCATCTCTGACAATCATTGAAACTCTGTGCAATTTTTCCAGTGCATGGAAAACTTCTTTGACCATTGTCTTAAATAATTCTTTCTCAGAAAGGCTTCTTTGCAATTCTTCAGTAATGTCTTCATATCTTTCATTGCAAAGAGAAACAATTTCATCTTTAGCCTTCACCAGCTTTCTGAGAGTGTTGGTTATGCCAACCCTTTTTGCCAACTGATCTTACATTGAATTGGATTCTTCTTTTAGCTGTAATTTTTCTTCTTGAAGATCAAGGACGCCTGTAGCTATACACATTGCCACTTCCTTGGGGATTGTCTTCTGAAGATATTTGATTGCATTTATAAGATCATTGTTTCTTCTATCTTCATCACAGCTAGAGGAGGCTTCATCAGAAGAATGATAAAAGGAATTTTCATTTGATGTGACTTTCACATTTCCTTCCTTAGAAGGAGTTTCTCTGATTGCAACAACCTTCTTCTTCATCTTCTTTGCCTGTTTCTTCATTCTTTTTTTCAGAGTCTTGGAAGATATCTCCATTTGAGGCTGTTCTTTCATTTCCTCAAATCTGCACTCCATATAGACTCTCTTGGATCTTTTAGAGGTTACCTGGCTCTGATACCAATTGAAGCTCCCAGATCAGTGTGAATCACTGAGAGGGGTAGGGGTGAATCACTGATCCCTTAAAACTTTTTACTAATTGATTCCTTATTAATTAAACCTATATGGCTGGTTAAAGCCTCGATCCACTCTTCTTGTATCTCTCACCTTTCCTCGAATGATGCAGTAAATGTAAAGACACTGGACACAAGGATTTACAAGGTTCGGCACCAAAGGCCTACGTCCTTGCCATGTTGGTTATACGCCCCAACATGGTTTCTTCCATTATAACTTGTTAGAATTACAATGGTCGATACAAAGTCCCACTGTATCTCTCCTGAGTCCCACAGGAGGGCCTTTATACTGCGTCCCACAGTGTTACCAGTGTCCCACTGGCCTACTCCAGAATCCCACTGAAGACTTCTTCCACCCTGAGTCTCACATGGGGCTTCTCCGGACTCCTCGAGTCACACGAGTATCTCTTCTTATGTTAAAGCTCTTCAAGTATCCTCAGCAGCCTGGGATAAAGGCTGTTGGCCTTGCGCTTCTTCTGATCACTTGTGGTTAATAGGTCTTCTCGCCTTGCTCCGGATTTATCTCCTTCTTCTAAGGATGACCTGGCCTCTCTCTTCAAGAATCTTCAACAGCCTCTGATAAGGTCTGTTGGTCTTGCTCTCAGCTTCTGATCACTTCTATTGATCAGGGTCTTCTCAATCACTGAAAACTCAGACAACTAATCTCTTTAACTTCAGTCTGGCTCAGTCTCTTCACATCAACTTCATGCACTGAGTGCATGGAAACTCTGATTCCTCATGCACTGATTTCATGTCTTCTCAATCAACTTCATGAACTTCCGGTCTTGGTCAACACAGATGCACACAACCAGATTTGAGCTTGTTCACGTGTTCACGTGCATGCGTGCAAGCATGCACTCCCCTTCTTCTTCTCTTGGTGAAATAAACCCACAAAGGGTGTAATCCTTTTTAGCACACACATTCTCACTTCCTTAACACATTTAATTCTTTTTGTTTACACACACTTAATGTGTGTTATACTTTAGTGTGAGTATCCTTCTCTTCTTCTAAGTGTGTTCACTCCACATAGTGCACACACTAGGTTCGGCCAACTTGTCTTGCACGCACTTAACCCGTAGGGTATGGTGGCCTTCCTCCTCTCCTTGCACACACATGGCCATGTGTTCTCTTCCTCTTCACATAGCACACACAAATTCTTCACTTTGGCACAAACTTGAGCTTGGCCTCCTCTCTTGTGTTTAACACCCACAACCCATTTTTTTAGTTCATTTAGGTTTAAGCCTCGGCCTTCTTTTTTTGCACATACACCACTAGGGTGTGTTCTTTCACTTCACACAAGGCACTATGGCCTCGGGTCTTCTTTTCCACTTGGCACACACAGACTGCCTTCTTCTGTTTTTGCACACACAGCCCGAACTCCTTGGGTGCAAGGCAGCCGCGCAAGTGTCAGTGGGTGCAAGGCACGCAAGGCTCTTGGGTGGCTTCTGACGCGCAGGGTTCAAAGACCACAAGCGCACAGGGTGAAACACCACTGTGGGCGCACAAGTGCAAGGGCACAAGCGGCCGCGCAAACACCTCCTGCCGTGTATGTATGCAGGCAGTGAGGGATCTTACTATCACAAAAGGGAAGCGCGCATGGACCTCTCCCTTTCTCTTCTTTCGCGCAATAGGTGCACAAAAGGAACACACGAAGCCAGGAATGGCTTCGGGATGCTTCTTCGCGCAACTGGGTTGGGCGGAGCTTCTTACTTCGCTGGGCATAGAGGATTCATGGGACTTCTCTCTTTAGAGGATCAGCAAGCAAACAGAGAGCCTCAGCCTCTCTTTTTATGGGCAGAGGGATGCCTCATATCTTCCGCGGGATATAAATCCGAATTCCCGTAATTCATGGGTTTTCACGATTCTTCAAATCTTTATTTGCTCCTCTGTTTCATGCGGGTTGCATTTTTATTTTCCTCCTTCACGTGCATGCATTTTCGAATGAATTCATGGAATCTTTAATACTTGTTCATGCATAGCACGAACACAAGAAGCCTCGGCTACTCCTTTTGCCTCGGCTGAATTCCAAAATCTTCCATTCATCATGTGCATGCATATTTTATTGCATGGTTTTGTTCAGTAGGGCCATACGAGCCGAATGGAGCCTTCGGTTTGATTGGAGGTGGCCGGGAACTCGAAATCCGTCGTGCGGGTGGCCTCTGGTTCGACGGAGGCACGCGGGGAGGCCTCAGACGCGCTCAAGGTAGTGGATGACTCGCCGGATGTTGGATCGGGCGATTGAAGGACATTAGACGGCCGGGATAAGATCTCGAGCGGCGGGATGCGATGAGCGGCAGAGATCGACCGCGCGATGAGACAGACGGCCAGGATTTGCTCCGCGGAAAAATCCCTCGTCCCACATCGAAACGGAGGCCGTTTTTTCTGCGGTTTATCACCCAAGCGCTCTCCGCTACTCCTCAGTTGAACTTCTCCCCTCTCGGTGCCACCCCGCACCGAGTTCTTCTTGCGGGCGCACTTTGCGCCCACCCCTGCCACTCGGGCGCGCCACTGGCGCCCACTCTGCCTCTCGCGGGTGCGCGCTATGCGCCCCGGCTGCGCAGGCTTGACCCTCTGCGTGGCTCCGGCTTACGGTCGCAGCCTCTCGGGCTGGCCCCATGGGATCCCACTTGGGAATGGCGACTTCGAGTCCCACATGTGCCTTGGGGTTGAACCCTTAAGGTTGGCCCTTGGTGGCTAATTTTTTGCTTAAGACTTTGTGTAAAAACAATGTTACTAAGTACCAAATTCCAAATGCCAAGCCACTTCTTCCAAGCCATTCTTCCTCTTCTCCATTCTTCTTCTTCTTTCATCTTCTTCATTAGAATTCCTCACCAAGGAATGGTTCTTCACCAAGGAATGAAATTCCCAAAGGTTTCTTCCTTCAACCGAAGCTCCTGAATCACATAATCTTCAATGTTCTTCATTGATCCAATCAGAGATCAAGTTGTCTCATCTTCCAATTCACATGCACTAAGAATTAGTGCATGGACTTATTCAATCACTTCATCCACTTAGGACTTATGGATGTATCACTTTCAACTCTTCATGCATTGTCACTACTATGCATGGTCTTCTAATCATGTGGTGACATTGTATCCAGTTGATACAAGTTCTTGGAACTTAATGATCAGCTCATCAATCGTCTGATGTTATGATGATGCTCCATCATCATCCATTCATCAAGTGGTGTAACTTAGTATCATCTTGATACAAGTATTGAAACATTAAGATCAGTTCTACAATTGTCTGATATACATGGATAATGTTTCAACCATAATATCCTATGCCACCTAGTGTATCTCCTAAGTGACATGCCTCTATGTACCATGGCCATTCTCCATTCATCATCAAAACCATCACATCCTTTGTCATTCACATATTGAAACTCCTTGACATCCATCCATTCCTTGACAACAACATACCTCACTGACAACAAATGCAACATAGTGCACTTCAAGGTGAATGGAAGTTAATGAGACTACAATTGGTTGGGGAGATGGCTGGAAAAGTTCACTTAATTAAGAAGCACATGAGAATAGCTCAGAGCAGACAGAAAAGTTATACGGATAAAAAGACGAAGTATAAATCTTTTGAGGTTAGTGATCATGAATTTCTCAAAGTTTCTACATGGAAAAATGTGATTCATTTTTTTAAGAAGGGAAAGTTGAGTATGAAGTTCATTAGACCCTTGGAATTCCAAGACAAATTTGGATCAGTTTCCTATAAAGTGTCTTTACGACAATGTTTATCCCAAGTACACAATGTTTTTTATGTTTCAATCTTGAGAAAGTATATATCGGATCCATCCGATGTTTTGAGTCCAGAGGTAGTTCAGTTGGAAGAGAATATCTATTATGAGGAACAACTAGACAAGATTTTTGACCAAATAGATAAAATGTTGCAGAATAAGGTAATTCTTTAGGTAATGGTTTTTTTTGGAAAAACCACAAGGTTGCAGAGGCAGCGTGGGAATATGAAAATATTAGGAGGGATAAATACCCACAATTTTTTTATATGTGAAAAAATTACGATGATGAAATTTCAAAAATGGGGGAAGGATGTAACATCTCAGGTAAAGAAAGAGTAATAAATTATCATATTTATTAATATTTTTGGTTTAAATATTAATTTTACATTACAGGTGATTCTATGTTTCATGGCGTACCCGACACCCAACAATGGGTTTCTTCGAAATCCCTTGTTGCACACAAGGCTTAGTCATTCTGAAAAATAATAATATAATATTATTTTAAATGGTAGTTAATGCCTTGACATTTTATTGATGGGATTGAACAGAACTAACTGAGATTTGATTATTAATTTTTGTTAATGGTTTTTAATTATATCCAATAAAATTTAGAGGCTTAAAATGTGAATGAATGTAATTTTAAGCATAAATACTCTAATTTTTTTTAAAAGATTAATTTACCGTATTTTGATGGAGGACCCTATTTAAATATATATTTTTCAACATTTATATTTTCTATTTGACCAAATAAATTTCTTCAATATAATCGGGTCATCAAAATTTTCTTTGGATAAAATTCAGTTTTTTTCTAATAATTTTCATTTATTAGTGAATAGTGAAAATACTAAATTTTAATTCTAAACTCTATTTTAATATAATTTATTTATATAGTTAGATTGTTCAATTTATTGGTTTTAAAGTTTAATTGGATTATATTTTTACAATTTCATCCAATTGTGGTAATTGAAAGTTATTTCATTTTGAATCTGGACTTAAACAAGTGTCAATCTTTTGATAGTTATTATTTCAAAAACACACGCTTTTTTTTGACATGGAAGTTAATTTTAAATTAATTAATTAATCATGTATGCATTTAAATTGTTAAAATAGACATAATTATTGATTTCATAATACCATAATAAGCTTAGGGTGATTTTTTTATTATTCTAAAAATGTTCAATTTTTGGTGAATGGTGAAAAAACACAGAATAATAGTTAAAAAACAAATTTTTCATTTAAACAAAATTTTATCACTTCGATGAATTAAATTTAAAAATTTACATACATGATTGTAATCAATTATTAAAATGGTGTTCAATAAGATGAAAATAATTTTTGTTGAATTGAAATGTTTTATTTTTATTTACAACAGATAAAGGTAAATAGAGAAATTCAAGGTAAAAATAATATTATAATAATATATAATTACCTAAACACTTTTACAAACATTATTGGATAAGTAATGGTTGACCAAGAAAATCCTTTTGTTTTTCTTTTTTCCATTTAAAGGATTTGGGTAGGATAATAACATTAATAACATTTATTTTAACTAAAAATAAAAATATCATAAAGATGTATTTTAAAAAAAAATATAATTTGGAGGTATGTAATTGAAATATTTGAATATTATAAGTAATTATAAAGCTAATTATATTTCCTATATCATGGTATTTTATTTATAATTTTTAGAAATTAAATAAATATATTTAATTATGACACAATGGTGATCCAATAATTGCTTCATTAATAAAGCAGTCAAATAAATGATATTATAAATATTAAAATAAATATATTTTGAACCTTTTTATTCCATGAACTAATTTTAAAAATTAAGGGTACTTTTTATCTTCTAATTAATGAATCTTTTTTTTTGAAAGAATGATGTTAGTTTGGATTTTTTTTAAAATTAATGATTGCAATAGTATTAATATTGGCATTAAAGAGTTTTTAAATCAATAAATATTTTTTAAATGATAAAATAGTCCTAAAAATCGAAAAATTCTAAAAAATAATAAATATGATGTTAAAAATGACATTAATTATCCATTTTGGGCCTCTTGGAATTTTATTGTAAATATATTAACTATACAGTATGAATATATAAGAGGACATGGTAAAAGTAAAATAAGTTAACAAATAGTAAAATGAGAAAGATAAGGATTATAAAAAATATCCAAAGCCTATCCAATTTTTATTTGATGATTTCATACCTACATATATGCACCTTATCATAGAAATTAATATTTTTGGGCCTTTTGAAAAAGAAAAATATTTTTTAATAAAATAATATTTTCAATCTTTCGTAAAGAGCCCCTCCTCTTCCTTATAAAATACCACCACCTCTAACCCATTAAACACACCTCTCAAGCACCTATGTTTATCCATCCACTTCCCAAATAATCTCCCAAGATCCATATCTTCTTCCTAGAAGCCTTACCTTAATATTATAGAACTTCAAGGAAACCATTTGGTTCAAACCATAGGGAGTTACCCGATTTAAAGGTAACGTCTTCCCTCAAGTTCTCTTCTTTTATTTAACATCGTCACTCCCCATGCATTTATTATTATTATTTTACATAAAATCACAAGTATCATAAATATACTAGGTTTTTTTATCTAAATGATTCCAACTACACATACACACACCTCCATTTAAAGGATACGAACATACTATTTCCCTATACGACGAACTACTACCTCAGGAAACGATGATTGTTTGATTATCTTCTACCGCATATCATGGTGGCCAATATGATAGAACTGTATTTATATGTGATATATATTATATTTTTAATGTATATATTATTCTATATTTTTCATTTATATCATACCATTATGGTTTCCATGACAGGTAAATATGATAATATCAGTTGATGAATTGTGGATTATCGCCCCCTCTAAGTGACATGACACACTTATATCACATGTGGAATGTATAAAGGATGGAGTGATAGAAATTATATATGATATTATAATAGAATTATAATATACCTATGTATCACTATGTTTTCATTTCCATTGAATAAAAAATAAATAATTAATGTAGTGTTCATGTGTACATACGACTTACCGTCTCCATGAACATTGAATTTCATTTATTATCTCAAAATGTTATGTACTATATTGAATACATATATATACATGATATATATGATATATATGATATCTAATTAATTAATATAATTCTAAAGATAATGGACTTTTGACCATATGGACAACTATTAATTATAATAAGATCCTTTTTGACTCAAGTACCTTATATCGACAAAACAACAGTTATTAACATAAATATTTATGTAATGTTTATAATGTCATAATGTGAAATAAAAAAGGAATAATAATCTTGAAATGGTTGATTAAGCATGTAGAAATTAACTTTAGTTTATTATTCAGGATATTAAAGAACGAATGAGTCCAGTCGGACATGACGTAAGGGACTTCGTCTTAATGTCCTTTCATTGAGGAATATTTTTATTTATATACGACATTGTTTTATATGGTCTCTAAAACCCATTGAATTTTTATTTCTTTAAAAGTGAATATTTTTACGCCACATTTTACTAAATAACAAAGGGAATTTTTATTTTTATCATAAGCCGTTGGAATGACCTTTTCTCCACCATGAACGTTATTTGATATTTGGATACCTTAATAAACCATAATTTTTTAAAATTAAATTACATACAATATACTCTTTTACATATTTTGGTATTGATAATTGTTTTGATAATGGATTTTTTATTTCTATCTATTTAAATGATATATTGGCATTCAAATTTGGAAATGTTATCTTTCCTTTATATTTGTTATATGAGTATGTTACGGTTCTTGGTCATTATTTACATATACGGGTTGTTCCATGATAAACCTAGGGATGGTGAGCCTGATATGGATCTCCACTGCATTTGGGTAACGTGACAGAGGAAAACGTTAATGTTTCTACTAATATATTAAAAGAATATAATGTGATGGGTATTCCAACTTAACTACCTACATTATTATGAATTCTACAAGGTATGTATGATATTCATGCCACAAGTTAAATTTATGAATTATGATTTCCATGTGTTATTTATAAATCGTATTATCTTGTGTAGTATGTTAATGATTGAAAAGTAGGATTTAATTGATTGTTATGTATTGATGGACTAATGTTTTCATTCCTTGTTTTATAACCCTTACCGAGATTTTCATGCACATCCCTTGTATTTGACGTGTTGTTTCACAGGATATAAGGAAGGGGTAGAGAAAAGAAGAATTCAATAATATTTTTATCAATAAAAGTGTTTTTGTTTTCTTTTAAGAGTTTTTATTTTATTAATAAATGGATACTGAGTAGAAGTGTCTACTTTGTAAAAGCTGAGATGTATTTTAATAGTTATGGAATAATTATCTAAAACTCTATACCTAAAAATACCCTCAAAGTGAATTATTAACTTAATTCAATATTAAATAATTTTTAGGGATGCTTCCTTATAATATATCTGAGTAGAACCCATAATCCTAGATAAAAAATGGGTCATATGGATATTCACTTAGTGGGAAACACTTCCTTTATTATGGAAATGGTCCTCTACTTATCGATTTCTCCACTAAACTGTGAAAAATGGTGGTGTGGTGTATCTTGAATTGGATACTTTATACTTTTAAGATATTGGAGTAGCTAGGAATCATTGATTTCCTTATTATAATTAAGGTAAATATTTATTGGGATGGGTTGTGAGATAGAGATCCCCTTTTATCTCATTTATTATTCATTGGTTTGATAATGTATATATCTATATCAATTTCATTGGGTTTTTTTACTATCATTTTTTTTCCTGTATACTCTATAAATATTCATATCATGTCTCCTAAAGCTCCAACTTTATCATTATACATTTCTTATGTGGTATTTATATAATAAGTCCTTTTTGGGATTTCCCCACACGTGTCATGTAATATGCAGATAACGAATAAGTCGGAATCATCTATATAGTAGCATAGGGATACGGGGTTCATAAGACCATGTCCGGTGTTCAGTGCTTAGATATCAAGAGTCAGGCTCAATTAGTATTTTAAATTTTATGGATTATTATATTGTGAAATCTATCTAGATGAACGTGTATTCTATCCTTTTTTAATTTCAGTTTACAATATTGTAGTCTTGTACAATGTTGATTTTTTCATGATTGGTTTACAATAAAGATATTTATTTTTTTAATTCATATACATTGTTTCATTGAGAATGTCAGGTGTGTGAGAAAATGTAAATTATTAAAAGGCCACCCATACTTGATATTTTTTTTAATTCTTAGTTTTGCTACTAGACATCTTCTAGTGGGCGTTAGGTATTATTAGATCAAGATCGGTTGGTTTAGTTTACGATAGAGTTTTATCATAGCAGTACATTACATAAAGAAGGTGTTTTCATATTTACCTTTATCAAAAAAATTTAGGATTAAGTGAAATAGTTTCATTGTGTTTTGATTTAATATTTTAGTTGTTGGATTCCATGTTTAGTGTAGAAGCTGACATTTCCATACACAATGAACAAGAACATATGATTTTCAAATCAACATACAGAGAAATTGGTTGTAAGGATCAATGGTTCATGCATCATATAGTATGGAGTCTCATACTATATATCTTGATAGATCTCTCAAATATATATATATACATATATATATATATGCTGAACTGAAAAGTGTATTTTTTATCTAAATTAGCAGAATACCACCAAAATGGAATCCTTCCATGTTACTAGTTCCATTGTGTGAGGAATATCTAACTTACAATAATGCCTCAATCCATGGTCTTCCCCATGACATCACTGCTCAAGGTGGAAAAGTAGAAGTACACCATCATATCATGCAATAGATCATAGAAACATAGCCTGTTGAGGATGCCTGCAAGATTATCGAATTACATGAGTTCTGGAACTAGAGAACTCCCACATTTCATGGTGATCTAGATTCCCATTATGAGGACGATCAGATAGATCATGTGATTCATGTTTTCAAGCATATCTGGATACCTAAGGATTAATTGGAAACACATGAATCTAGACTTTCAATAGGCTAGTTGGGTGCTTATGGAGCCTTGTTAGAAAGATAAATGGTGATTAAAAAGAAGCATTTACCAATATCAAATTTTTTTCTGTGATGAATACAACTTCTTTATCTTGCTATTGGTTTTGGATTCAATAGGTTTTGAAGATAAATTATGAATTTATGAAGGTTTCATAGTATATTGGGAGTTTCACCAACCTTACTTGATACTCCATCGATATTATCCATGATGGGAACATATATTTATATAAGTTTGAACATGGACCCCCATAGATATATTATCAATTTTAGTGATCATTTTTACTCCCACCTATGTCGGGGTTTTGGAGAATCCACTAGTGAAAGGTATATTCTTGTAGATAACATAAAGGAGATGCGGGAAGTAGTGGATGTCACCTGGGTTGAGTTTTATACAGTATTTAATAGATTCCAATAGATAGGAACTAGTTATTGGAGATCTTTCTGGGTTCATGTTTGGTAACATGATGAGGGAAATCATATATAAATAGGCATGAACATAGTGGGATTATTATACGATTGTGAACGATGAGTTCACATGGAATGTGACTACCAACCTGACATTCCAAGTAGTGTAGGCAGATTGAATATGGACTACTGTGATTGGGGTATAGTATTGAATAGTGATCCCTCAATAAATGTAAGGGATCCCGCTATATAGGAAAATCTATTATAGGAATACATGGAGATTCAGGTGTTGGATCTACGGGTAGTGGATGATGGAAAGAGGAACTTCGACCACTACCTCTAGTATAACCATGTTAGGCTCCTAGAGAAGGTAGTTGGGGCTATCAAAAGCTATACGATATTGATAAATATGACACATTAGTGATCTAGATGATTATATGTATGATATGTGTTTATTATAATCATTATTTAGAATTATGATAAAAAATTTATCGTCACTCCATTGTATCATTACTCATTCTTCGAGAGGTGGAGAATGTAGATGAGGTTTTATCCTACCATCTTAGTGTTGATATTCCCACTAGGATTTATTCTTTTATATATTTTTCCAATAAATAGATTACGTAATATCTTGGTGTAGAGAGGTTCTCAGGGGATATTTTGTAATCACGTTGGATCCATATGTAATTATATTTGGTATTCATTAGTTTTCTATATTTCTATCCTATATTGACATTAAATGAAGAAGATTTATATGTCTTATCAAGGATGAGATTAGATTCTCCATTGAGGGTGAGAGAGATCTAATGGTATGATGTTTGTGTTTTTAACTAGGATGATTCATCCCATTACCTATAGTTTGGTAATATTTTCCCTTGGTGCATAATGATCATTAGGAATACCTATACCATTTTTCATGCATTATTTTATGGATGAATTCTCCATGGATGAATTATGATTATCTGAGAGGTAGGATATAGATTTTTATATTAACATTTATCATATTAATGATTCAATATGTTCTACATCTCATCTGATGGCCCTTATTGAACTGTAGGATCTAATGATGTAGTTGTAGGGCCAACGAGATACGGGTCTTATTATACACAGTATGTCCCACATAGATGTCTCTAGGGTTATTCATGAAAATTTACGATAGGGGAATGTGAATATGTTTAGATTATCATCTCTTGAAGTAGGAAATGAAAAAGAACATGTATCCCATTCTATGTATTGAATACCTAAATCATCATTTTTAAAGCATGAGATGGTTCTTGAAGGATGATCTCATATTTAGATACCAATATTTTATAGTTCATGAGGTTGATATAACAAATCTATAATAATTTTATCCCTACAAACACTATGAGTTCTTTGTGATGCTCTTTGGTTTGATGAATATCCTAGGAATTCGTATGGATTTTATAAACTGGATCATCCAAGCATACTTGGACCAATTTATGGTTTTATTTCTTGATGACCTAATCACATTATATATAGTAGAGGAGGTGATTTCTCAGAACTTGAGGATGGTCTTATATTTACTTTTGGATAACTATCAAAATTAAAAGATAAAAAAAGTTCTTGTTATAGATTCATGAGGTTCAGTTTTAAGGAAATAAAATTTTTTATCATGGTTTTTATGTGGACGATGAAAAGATCATTTTCATTATTTTCTAGGAACCACCCAAGAGAATTTCATAGGTTTATAGTTTTCATGGATTGGAGGGTTATTGCTTGAGGTTTTTCCAGACTTCCATTGGATTGAGACATATTTTTGTACCCTGTTATTGAAATGGAATCCATTTAGGAAACCAAACATGTGCCATATGTCATTTGAGGAGTTGAGACTATATTTGATTAGTTCTACTATTTTGAGACTACTCGAGGAGGTGATCAAGTACATAGTGGGTTTTTGTTCCATATTATCATCATTCATCTACGTTTTGTTTCATATGTAGGGATTTATCTCATATTAATTGAGGCAATTGAAACCCCACATGACGAAATATGTGACCTATGACCTATATATGGTTGTGGTAGTCTATCCTCTAATGACGTAGAGGAATTATCTTATCGGAGATCAGCTAGTGGGTTACATATACCTTGAGATTCTCAAGTATTTTTTCCCATATAAATACATCATCATGTGGTTGGAACACTTATTGGTGTATATGCATGAATATGAATTCGAGATATTCTATGCTACAAGGATTGAAATATTGTTTTAGAAGACCATTGATAGATTTCCCATGATTTTTTGGTGGAGGAGGATTCTGAGTAGTGAACATCATTATAGTTATCCTTGGTTGAGTCGTATGGTTTAACGATTCATAAATAATTGGTTCCATCTCATATAATCCTCTAGTGTGTGATATATTACATTATCTGATACATCAACCATGTGGTGTTTTTTGACGACATGTCCTCAAGAGATTCACTATACTGATATTCTGATATAGGTAATCATGTCATCCTATTCCATGGATAGATGGTGGTCCCAGTCACTATTCCTGAGTAGGTGATGAAAATGTTTCATGAATTTATTTTTTATATACATCCATGTCTTGTGATAAGGTATAGATACATTCAATTGTAGTTTTTCTTGGCCAGTACGAGATAGAGTGTGGATGAGTTGTTTCACTTGGTGCCTCATAATTTGGTAAGTGAAGGCTATGATCTGGGTTATGGTATGTTAATTATAAACCCTTGATATTATAGAGTTAAAATGGGATTTCATATCCTTATAATTTTTTACACATCTGCAAATATTGAGGGCCCATTACGCCTTTAGGGTGACAGTTGACTCACTCACAATGTTAGAAAATGTCATTTATATCATGTAGTAGTGTTCTATAGGGTGTTTGGGATAGTTTATATATGGGATATTAATATCCATTTTTGTTTATCTTGATTATCATCCCTTACAATGATACATATTTTATTATACAATTGTAGAGAGTCCCCTTGGAGGCATTTAGAACCTACCTAGGGATGAGTTCCACCTTTCACCCCCAGAAATATTGGACGACTGATCATAATATCCATGTGTTTGAGGATATGCAATGGGATTGTTACATAATCATTGACTATAAATGGTAGGATCATATCACCTTGTTATATTTTGAGGAAATCAATGTATAACATTATACTATCAATTTGATACATTTTGAGGCCTTGTATATGAGACATTATATGTCACTATTAGGCTGGAATGATATTGGCAAGGAATCTCATGTAAATTTGTTGATGGTGAAGGTTACAATGGAAAAGGCCTAGGTCCTCCATTTAAAGATGAGGAAATATCATTTTTGGACTAAATCATACCCAGATCTCCATTGGAGGCCGTTGGATTTTGGCTAAGGAGAAAAAAGATTCCTATGAGAAACCCAATGATGAGGATTGTGGTGGTTTGGGCAGGGAATCAAACTAACTAGAAGTATCATCAAGCCATATAAGATCTTGTAGATGATTGTTGAGGTTACATAGCACCTTTCCCTACCCCCACAATTGGAGAAGGTGTATGATTTCTTTCACATGTCACAGCTTAGAGCAGACGTTCCTAACCCCATGCAATTTTTTGAGTATGGTGAGAAAGACATTGATGATCGAGAAACAATTGTGGAATTCCTAGTGGAGATTAATGATCAGTAAGGGGGTAACATGAATGTATAGATTGTCCCAGAGTTTTGTGTTCCATTGTATCATGGGAGCCATAAGGGGTGATTCTTGGAGGAGGAGATCAATATTGATGTCCAATTTCCCTATTTTTTCAATAATTTTTCATTTCACAAATAAAAATAAAATGGATGGAATGAATTAGAGTCCCTACATTTCCATTTTATGACATTAAAATATTTATATGTATATTTAGATTCATGAAATAAGATGAATTTTTCATTTATTTATATATGTTCATGGAATTAATATTTAAAAATATTATTTATATATATATATATATATTATTACGCACAAAAGGTTTCTTAAATAATATTGGGTAACTCGTAAATAGATTATTGGATTTGAAATTTGAGACAAATATTGATTCCAGACAATTATGTTTACCCTAGGAATGAACTAAACTGGATTGGAATGGGGAATTCAGATAACACATTCCTGAAAACTACATTTTGTTTTTTAATTAGACAAATATTTTATTTAAAATATAAATTAAACAAACTAAAATATTTTTATTTATAATCTATTATTGCAGTGTTGTAATTGTTAGCCACATGACCCATGGTTAATTGAAAAGAATCTTCTACCACCTATAGTTTGGGAATAACAACCAGGAATAAACGAATCTTAGGGACCAATAAGATCAATGAGTAGTGAATGAAATGACTTCTATTATTCATTAGTTAACACATTATTCATTGGGGAATGATCCAAAACCACGTAAGACTCATCATTTATGGATTCTATGTCATTTTATTAAAAAACATTATAATAATAATATTTATTCTTGATCTCATTTTAATGGAAAATATTTTTCTAATATCCCATGTATATATTTAATTTGATTACTCAGTTTCTCTTCTAAATCTCCCCAGTTCTTGTCTTTTTTACATGAATTATTGGAAAATAGTCAGTTCCCTTTTAATTCTTGTGGCATTCCACACCCATTGAATGTTTTATTTTCTATTAAGCAATAAAACCATGGATTTATGTTTTAGGTGGTATAGATATCGATCGAACCACACAAATCACATTGGGTTTACGCATGAAGAAATATTTGGAGAATAAAGGATGAATTTGGATGGACTACAAGACATGAGATATTAACAAAAGATCTGGGATTTGAAACCACAAATACATCATATAGAATACATTTGAGGAAAGTGGGGCACGAAGAAAACCCACATGGGTGAACGATAACTACTTTTTAACTAGAAGTTGTTTTGAAATGATTAATCAATGGCTTCTAATTATATTTAGATTGTCATGGGGTAGAGATCTCAATAATTAGACTATTATTTGACGTGAAGTAATGAATTATAATTTTTTGGTAAAATCCCTACTACAGTCCATTTACATTGGAATACCAAATGTTGTGAGACCACTTAGCATTGGTGAAAGGAGTATTCATGTGATATAAGTATCGTAGTGAATATGGAACCCCCACACATCATATAATCCTTATGACGGAGAACCAAAATGTACATTAGGAGTACATTGGTATAGGAATGACAAACCAGCCACTATGTACTGATGTACATGGACACATCAAAACCCACACACTCACGACTTAGATATTCTCTAGGAACCTGGATGTTTAGGAAATGAAATTTATACCCTATACAAATATTGTAGTACAACATGTGAAAAATAAAATGTATATGTAATGATGTAGATAAGATATTGAGAGGGAACACCCACTGTGTGTGTCCCCATACATTTTATGTTCCCCTTATTCCCATATTTCTAGAGTTCAACCTCTCATATTTTCATCATTTAAACTCGTAATTTTTCCCACGATTAGCATATTTGAGGTTTTATTCTATGTATAATATTATTGTTGTATTCTTAGTTTATTTTTAGCTATTACGTTGTATGTTTTCAGTGTGATTCTATTTAATGAGACCCTCAAAAAATTTACTTATCAGCATGGCTTACCAGAGTCACTACTGTATCATGCAATTAGAATGATATAGAATTGATCATATAACTATCTCTAGATTTCAAAAATCCTACGTTATAGGTAAGGTTTCCTCTATCAATATATGTATAAGCACCCTACTACTAGTAAGGGTATGGTTTTTCTATGTATCAACTATGTGACACCTTCTTGAGACGTAAGATATTGAATCATTAATTACAAGTGTGAAACCCTCCAACTGGGATTCGAATGGGTCATCCACAAACTATTATTTTGGAACACTCCAAAAGGGATTAACATGTGTCATCTACTGATTACATGAGTGGAACCATCCTATATAGTCAAGGATGGGGTCTATGATCATTAATATGGAACCCTCCTACCGAATCACACAATGTTATTCTGACTATTTATATGGTGGAACCCTCCTACTGTTCCATTGAATGGGTCCTCTAACTAGTTTTTTTCTCCTTGAATATGTGGAACAATATAAAGGTGTTTCATGCGTTGGATTTTTTCATCTTGTAATATGTGATAGATATTGGGCTTCATTGATGGACTTCTGGGAACTATGTGCAATCATTTATTGGTCTGGATATGAGGTGGATATCTCATTCCCTCACATTAAGGTTTCATTGATTTGTGAATATATTGATATCTATACCCATTTAATTGTATTTCATTATAATATTTATTTAGATTTATCTATCTATTGTCTGTCTATTCAAATCAGAAGTCTTACTCCTCCCAATTTTGATTTTAGGGCATCTCACCAGTAATGTATATAATCAATAATTTAAGGGATTTTCCTACATGTTTCATTTTTTATATAGATGACAGATCGGTCAGTGGTGACCACATATGAGATTTGGGATATTTAGTGCATTGGACCATGTTTGATGGATGGACCATGGAGTCTAGGAGCTATACTCTCTCAACATTTTGTGTGTCCTTCTTTCCCATGTTGGGATATCTATCTGTTTAGGAATGTGTTATTCTCTTCTTAACATTTAGTTTTCCGTATCGTACTCATGTACAACCATTAATATTTTCAATATTGGTTTATATTCAATCTATTTCATCATATTCTTATTCTTCTATACATAGATAATAAGATGGTTGGGTGGGTGCATATAGGTACATTTGGAAAGGGAATCCCATTAGATATATGCCTTTCTACTTATTTTATTTGAACCCTATACATTGGATCCATGATTCAGGTAATTGCATATCGTGCCCCATTTGGTTGGGTTGTGACATTTGAGGGAGACATCAACAAATAAAAGGGACGATATTTTAAATACTAGTTAAAATGAGGAATATATCAAGTATATAGAACCATTGTAGATAATTACATTAAATTTATTTAATACTATTTTGCATGTTGGAAAACAATATTGTGCTAGAACCACACCACGATGTGGTTCAGCTCCATAACATGGTATCCAAATCGGTGACCAAAGGTCTCCCATTCTCTTGTGTAAAAAACTATTTCTGACAATGATAAATCCATAATTCCAATGGTGTTCTATGAGATCAGAATACTAATTTTCATATTGAAAACCATTTAATAGAAAATTCACTATATTAAAATATAAAAGAATATAAGTTAATTTGACAAATAAAAACGAAATTTTAATACATCAAAATCACACTAGGATATATCATAAATCATTAAAAGCATTAATATATAAAAACTAAATTCCTAATAAAATATGGTGAGATAATAAAACCCATTTACAAATACTATGTTATAAATTTCATCTAATGAAACCACTTTTCCAGGCCTCAATCATCATACTATAAATAAAATTATAAATATATTTTACAATGTATTATCATGTGTATTCTATTCATATTATGTGTGACCTGAAAAATATTATGTTAATATATATTTTAATACACTTCGGTGATAAATTTCATAGAATACATAATATAATGTGATATCAAATGAATTGTAGTTAGTGAATACTTATGAGGTAATAGGAAATTTAATCATTTGGTAATTTATCCAAGGGACATATATTATATTTTTTATAAGATTTTTTATATGAAAATATATGTGGTGGTATAAAATAATAATTTTACAACCAATATTGTTTATTTCAGTATCAAAGTGAGTAAAGAGAAAATAATATTTCAATCCAAATAATAGGTACATAAATATTATGACCCAAAAATAGTATGATGTATTTTAAAAGGTGACAATCATTTCAAGGCGTATATCGAATAAATGTAATTATTAAATAAAATCATAACAAGATACTAATCATATAAATATTTTTTGTAGATAAAATTGGTCTTTATTATCATACATGATTTGAAATCATTTTTTGAAAGAAAAATGATTAGTGCATGATATTATTTTTACTATTATAGAAACATTATGATTCTACTTATGTAATAAGGATATTTTTGTATATTTAATTGATAAGTTACAAAATAAATAAATTTTCATGTTTTATAAAAAATCAATCTTTATGCTAATAATAATTATAAAAATATTCAATTATGACTATAAATGTATTATATGAAAAATAACTCAATTAAATTTATTACCAACACTAATAATCAGTATGGTTATTTAGGTTATTAGATTAGAGGGATTTTACATATATTTAACTTTTTAGTATAGCTTTGTAATTAATTATGTAATATTCATTGGAAATATTTCTATAATGTAAATGAGTTGAATTAAAAATTACATTTTATTATCATAAGTAAATATCATAATTGGTTCTTATATATCTAGGGATTGGTGATGAATAGGTAGTAAAAATGGTTAATGTTATAAATAAAATATTAAAACTATGAATTACTGTCCAAGAATGTTTTTTCTGTTTATAGTAAACATTTTGGATACCTAAGGTGGTGTTTTGTTGTAGGTTTGTGAATCAAATCTCTAAATACTATTAGTTGGTGGATGAAATTATATAGTATATGAATTTTTGAAATTTTCAAAGCGGGTATTCCATATATGACATAATTTTAAATAAATAAAATCATTTATTTTAAAGAATCTATAATAACTGAATGAATTATTCATTTATTAATTATAATGGAGTTTTATTTTAATAAATAAACTAAAGAAGAAGACCTAAAAAAGAAATAAATAAATAGAGAAACGATTTCAAAAATCAGAAAAGTTAGTGTGGATGAATTATATTGATTTCATGTATAACAAGAACTATTATTGGGTATCATTATATTGTTTTTAGTTATATGATAGTATTTATTAGTAGACAATTTATCCTCATTTAATAATAAAAGAATATTAATGTAATATAAAATGTTATATTTTATATAATTGAATGTTATTTTCTAAGGGTGTAATTACAGAACAATTACATTTATAAATATTATTTCATATAAGATGAATATTAAGTACAAAGACACGTGATACAAGATAACAAGACAAAAATGTAATATTTTATTTTCATTTGAAAAATGGATACATAATGAACTAGTAAAAAAGGATATGCCATATAAACCACCTATTTTATCCCAAAAATCACCTTTATTAGACATATCATTCTTAAAACAATTCATTCTAAACTTAGGAAATAAAAAAATTGAAAGGGTTTGACCAAATAATAGAATGGGTAAAAATATGTTATATCAATGAATGATTATAAGTGATAATATGCCAAAAATTAATGTTTCATCTAATGTGAATAATATAAATAGTTCATACCCAATTAGTTAAGCATCATTAACCATGATTAATGTAATAGGGATTTTTTATATCATAAGGAATATGTCATAACTGTGTAGCATCATCAACAATAAAAAAATTTCCATTAGTAGAAAAATATTTGAATAAGTACGATGTTTGTTTCATAATAATAGTCATACTAAATCATTTCTTTATTCAAGGATTATTACCAAGGATATCATATCTGATTGGGTTCAGTTTCCATTATATCATTTCCTTAGTCATGCTTCACTAATAAAACCATCAAATTGGAATATTTATCTAATTGACAAAGGCTAAATATCCATTCCAAAAAATATTATATATGTATATATCATTCATTACCCCATGAAATGATGATAAATATAATTCCATTCCCACAAATCACATCTTGAAAATTCTGAATGTTTCTTCATTAAGATCATAAAACATTCACCATATCATAACTCAAGGAATGGATCTAGGTTTCATAATTATTTCAGTATCGTACTCCAAAACCATCCATAATAAGAATAAATATTTTAACATTGAATAATATCACCATATAATAATTATAATAAAATTTTTAGTTACTCTATATAAATGTTTCGTTAAAATATTACTAGACAATCTCCGTGGGAAATATAGATTTTCATCTAAAATTAATTATTTAAAATATAATAATTTATGAAATATTTTGTAATAAATTGTCATTAAAAGTAAAAATTTAAAATAAATATTTATTTTGAGTTTATATAGTCTTTTTATGGTGGGGAATTAATTCTATGCAGTGTATGTTAAAATAATAAATCATTATTCATTTTCGTCAAAACTAAAATTCACCTCAAAGAGAAAATTAGAAGATGATTATATTTAATACTTTATATAAAAATTAATACATGTTTAAAAAAAATTAAATTATATTTGATGTATAATATAAAAATTACTCAAAAATATATTTAAAAAATATTGACATATAAAAAACGGTCCACAATGAATGGTGGAAATAAATGTTATTTTCCAAAATTTCATTGTTTCTGTATATTGAGCATTTATTGATAGGAAAAATAATTAAAAAACACTTTAATATATTGAAATAAATATATGAAAAAAGATTATTTATTATTTTAAAAGAAAAAATATCAAATTTTAATCACTGTGAAATTATGCATAATGAATCCTGATAAAAGTTAGATAGAAATATAATACCCATACAAATTTATCAACAATCAAATCAAAACTATTAAAATTTAATGACTTAAAATTAAACATTAAATCACTAAAATATAATGATATTCATGTTACAAAATATCTTAGGTGTTGTACATACACCACATTAAGTGAAAAAGGGTGAAAATATAGATGATAGAAATAATTTTGGAATAATAAACCCTTCCCAAAATCCTTAATTTATTATTACAATCCCAAATATCTTGTATAATAAATTTAATAATATTATAATGATATAAATATACCATAATAATTCCAATAATACCATTCATTATGACGACCCACAAAAAATTAAATTTTTTTATATAAATTATTTATGAATTAATAACCCAATATCGCAATGGAATATAGTTTTAGAGAGTCTTGATAAATTGGTTAATTATTGCTAAAACTCTCAAAAAATAAGGAATTTAAAACAATTGTTTTGTATTAGAATGATAAATAGTCAAAACATGATTTTGTAATTCAACATAAATTTATAACATGATATCAGAATTGAAAATTCAAAACATATAAATAATTGTGTAGATTTTAATATAAATCGATAAATTTATATATATATATATATATTTAAACTTTTTAAAATATCTTTCTTCAATTTTGGGAATAATAAAAATTTCACAATTTAACTCATAATAACTAATAACTAATCCAAAATGGTACCATGAATAATTACATGAACCTGAGGTTCACTCCTAAGACAACATAACATGGTTGACGTACTTCTTGGATGTCTTAGGTTCACTGTCTAATCCTATAATGTCCTTAGGTTACACCTCCTATGCACCATACATGACAACTCATGATATTAAACATTACCTAATGCAATGGAGAGATATATAAATCTAGCTGCACCCATCACGTGATTGGAAATAGGTCTTACAAGCATTTGGGTTCACTCACAATTTTTTTTCTTCATTGACATAACATCCAAGTGCGATAATTTAGTGTTAAAACATTATAACATGAAATTTTCAACATAACTTATAAGTACTTTTTTTAAAACCATGAGCATTGAAATCCATTTAAAAAAAGAATTACATAGATTTAATGTGTTTTGGTAAAGTAGTTATCAAATATTTGGACATAGGTAAATATATATTAATATTCATATATATGAATATAATAGTTTGACATAAGTAAATAAATATACATATGTTTATATATTAATATTTGAGTATAACATTATTTTATATCAACATACATATTAAAAATAAAGGAAAAAGTTTTTAATAAAATTACATATATATAAGAATTCATATATTTACATAGATATACTTTATTTGGAATACTACAATTGATTTAAATAAATTGCAAATAGAATTCATATATTTATATAAAATTTTATACTATTGTTCGATTAAAATATTATTTATCATAAATAACACTTTTATATAAAAATTTCATTATATATACATTCCTACAAATAAGATTTTATATGAAATTATATATAGATCTATTCATATAATTGTTTGAAATCAAAACATTCAATTTGAAAATTCGATAACTATGATCACATTTATAGAGTCTTAATTACGATTATACAAAATAATTTTGTAAAGATAAATACATGGTGGAACTTGATTTTATTTATGAAATGATTTTCACAGAAATATATGTACGTATACGTACATTTGAAAAATTATTATTAAAAGAATAATTTTTTAATATGTTAACATTCATTGTATTTATAGGATCCCAACAGAGAATGGTTAACTATTAAAAATAATTTCAAGAATATAAATCTCCCTAACCAAATCAATTTCATGAATAAAATTTTTACTGTATGACCAAAATTAGTAGTTGAGGAAAAACATAAAAAGGATCCCCATTCTCTCATCAAAATGGTCAAAAACCATTATAAATACAATAATGATGGAGGAACACCATTTTGTGTTTAAAATATAAAATTCACAAACATCTTTAAATATTTAATCACAGTTCTAATGAAAGTTCATTTCTTTTATAAATGTTTAATGTAAAATTATTTAAATAGATACAAAATAATTATTTGTAGACCAAATAAACTAAATGACATATAATATATAATGTTATGAAACATATTTTATAATTTGAGATGAATTTATTTTCATAAAGAAGATAAAATTTCACATTCACATAAAATGTTTAAAATGGAATTTGAATGAATATGTTTGAAATGAAATATATTCATGAAAAAATAATTTTCTCCTTTAGATTAAAATTAAGACTGAAAAATTCTCATATCCCAACTAGTATCAAGATCAACTAATATCACAATGGTCAAAAAACAAATATCACCGAAAATATATTCTATGATTGAAAACTAAGCTAAACAGTTGCACTGTGTTTCAAGATATCCAACTCAATTTTTCCCTATTTCAACATTGAAGAGTCAAATATATATATATATATATATATATACCAAACACCCAAAAAGTCATTGTATTCATACACAAGATCATTGTGAACAACCATATTTCCTACTAATAATAAATCCTTCATTCCCTTAAAATATTAACCTATTTCGATTATATCCTATGTAACATGGGAACCTAATACCCTAAAATCACAAAATAGAAAACCCCTGAATTCATTACAGTTGTCTATATCGTAGAAATCTAACTCACCATTTCATTTTGGGATTCATGGATGGATGACTCCATGATATACAAAATGGTTGATTACATCATGGGTCGCTGGTATGAGTTATAGGTTGAGAAATCAATGATAATATGTAGGGGATGAAAATGGGGATTGTATTGACTTCATATGCACTTAACAACCCCGAGTCACTAGATCCCCAAACTAACTACTTCCCATGCGTGATGATCCTCGACAGATAGTAGTGGAGCTCCATCTCTTTTCCTTTACAACTTCTATTGTCATGACCCATCCTCAGGGACTGTGTCGTGACTACCCCAAGCCTGACTTCCATAGGCCAGGGGCAGGCGACTAGCAACCAAGGCATAAATCATGATAAAAAGGGAAGGCATTGCCTTTATAAAATTAAACAATCCGAAAAGAGTACGCAATATAAGAAAGAACTACATAATACTATATACAAAAGTATGTGCTGAAAAGTAAATGGGCCAGTATACAATCCCAACTGTAATGTATAGTACAATTTAAAAGATAGTATAACTTCAGTAAAGTAGAATAGAAACCACTGAGTCGTCCTCTGGGAATCCCACCTAAAGGGTAGGTATAGCTGGCCTCCTCATCACCTCAGGTCCGGCCGTCCGCTCCATTTACGTCTCGCCATGTGGTCCACCTCCAAGTACTGTCCAGGTGCACAATCCTCCACCTCAATCAGTGTTGTCTGTCGTGAATATCCAACATGACGTAGTGTGGTCATAGCCCATGTAGGGGTGAGTATACGATACTCAGTAGGGACCCTAATACCCACGAAGGACTCCCATAATCTACAAAGGATAAAACAAAAAAGATAGATACAATCACGAACTATCAACCAAATCTACTTTGGTATATGCCCATAAATATACCTAATTTATCAATCAATGTTCGGCTCCAACTCTTGAGCCCAAGCACAACCCAGTCCACACAGGAAAGCATGTAAATCACATTGATGATAATGATTGAAAGTCAAGACTCACCTCACATAGGTATACATATTTTTTATAGCAATATAGATGATCATATGTAGTCACTGATTCATCTAAGTTGTTAATCCCACGTAGGATACTAGACCAACTAAGTTTTCAGACCCATTTAGCATACTAAACTAGCTAATCAGTCAGACCCACTCAGGATACTAGTACAGAAGTCAAAATATTGGACCAACTTAGGATATAAGTACATTATTTATATTTGTCAAACCCACAGAGGATTCCAGTACAATTTTCATCATCGTCGAACCAACAGAGGATTCTAGTATGGTAGTCATTGTTGTCGCAGCCATCTCTACGGTTCCCGCCCACAGCATGCTTGATTCCTGGAGAGTCCGCTCCTCAATACAAGGGGTCGATTCATAAACTATCACAAATTCCAGATTTGTTGTATCCCAAATATCTATATCGTCAAAAGGAACTCAATGCGACAGACGACGCGTTAATCAGACGAACTGTCGTACATATATTGGATTATCCGTTCTAGGGTCCCAGTTGGAATTATGCTCATTCCAAACCCAACCATTTCCCAAAGATGTCTAAAACTCATTTAGAGTATCGCAAACATTCTGTCTCGTCACGAGGATCCTAGTGCCGCAGATGGTGCATCGATCGGACACACGGTCTTAATGTTATTCACATTTAAGTGAAACGGGCCCAGCACGTCAAGCCTAGTGGGCTGGCAGGTCCGCCCTACCTGGTTTGGTGGGTCTGACCCGTTAGAAGGTCGGACCGGACCGGTGAAGCACGACCCGAGCCGATGGGGCGTGGCCCGGCTGGCAGAGCGCTGGGGGGGGGGGGGGGTAAGGCCCCCCGGTTTCCTGAACTGGTGGCGCCAAGAGGCACTACACCCCTGTCCAATTGGCCAAAGATGGAAGGTCTTCTCGGCACGAGCGGGTTGCGGTCCTTCCGTGCAGCACCTGCTGGTGTCGTGGTCTCCATCAATCTGACCGACAAGTTGCCGGCCGGCTCGCCACCCAATCGTCCAGCAGAACGCGGACCGCGGTCCTTCACAGCATGGCACCCATTGTGGTGTCGCGGTCTCTTCGGTATGGCCAGCTTTATCCATCCGGTTCTTCATTGGCTGAGTAGCCCGCGGTTGTGGGTCTTTTTCTTTCTCTCTTTGCATGGCACCGAGAGCTGCGGTCCTCTTCGGTCGCCACCACCTCTTCTATCACCATTTCCATCGAAATAAAACGAGGATCAATAGAGGGTCATCGGGTCGTTATCGTTCGGCCCGCACCCTCCACGTTAGGTGGTATCATATGTTTGAATATAAATATTATTTCAATTAATAATGAAAAACAATTTTATTCAATTAAAATTGATGTAAACCCCATACCTCGTAATTTACGTCACACATCGACAAGCTTCAGAAGACGAGTGTCTCAGGTGTCGGGCGTCGTGGATGATGGCGTCACAGAGAAACGTGTCCTCCCGTCAATGTTGAAGGAAGAGTCATTGACACAGGCGATGCTTCTCATGAGTGGTGTCTTCTCCCTTGATTCGGAGGATGATTAAGGTAGGAGAAGTCATGGAGCATTCTTCACCGAGGGAGGGTGATGTTCTTCGTTGAAGAATGAAGCTTCTCTAATTATCCAATGGTTCCCCACCAAAATATTTACTAAGGAAAATATTATAATAGCCTTCTCCAATTTTAAAGAAATTCCATTCAAATCAAATTAATTAAAATGAGAGGTTTCAACACATTAATTGGTCATTAAATGAAAATATGTCGGCAAAATTTATGGGAGATAGAGAAGGAGGTGATGAGTCACAATTAAGGTGGGGGTGTTAAATGCGGGTTTCAAGGGATTCGAGGGGAGGTGATAAGTTAGGGGTTCGTGTGGACCCCAGAACCCTTAGTTATATCCTCCAATGGGAAGTTAGGGGGGTGTGGGCCCCACCTCCAACGTTCCTCTGGAGGAAATAACTTCCACTTAAAATAAAATTATAACACAACAATTTTATTTATTTCTTAATGAATCCCCAATTTTTATCTATCAAATACGATAAAACGAAACTGCGTTAAAGGACCCAATAAAAGAATACTGGCACTACGATTTCATATGTGCCCTTGGATTTCAGTTCCCAGCACTGGTTCAAAAGATAGAAAAACCCAAATGTACGTTTATAGAACGTGCCCGAACAAAACATCAGAAATTGATTCCAGGCACACCGTGTCTCAGAATTAGGCACCATCAGAAACAGCGATCTCATAAAATTTCAAATTATTTATGAAAAAAATTTCCATGAAATTTTTGGGTCTTTACATTACCCCCACCTCATGGAATTATGTCCCGGTAAAGCTACAACATACACCAGGGAAACAAAAGTGGGTACTTTGCAAACATCTGAGCCTCCCGCTGCCATGTGCTCCCATGGAGGTTCCCTTGCTACCAGCAAACATGAACCAGAGGAATCAACCATCCATGTAGGACTCACTCTTGTCGATCCTCGATCTCCACTGGGACCTCCATGAATGTATCCCCGTCATTGATGTCCAGTTCTGCGTGATCGATGATGTGGGTCGGGTCGTGCACGTATATCCTCAACTAAGAAAAGGGGAAGATGCCATGCACCCGATGAAACTGAGGTAGAAGAGACATGTGGTAAACCTCCTCACCTACTCTACTGAGGGCCTGGAAAGGTTTGATGAATCAAGGAGACAACTGGCCACCTCGGCCAAATCTCTGCAGACCTTGTCGAGGTGAGACTCATAGGAAGAGTTTGTCGCCATCCTTAATCTCCAGTGGTCTCTATCTCCTATCAGTATAGGACTTATGCCTGCTCTGTGTAGTATTCATCTTCTCCTGGGTGATCAAAACCTTCTCCATAGTAGACTAAACCATCTCTTGTCCTACATGTGCTGACTCCCCTGGGTCAGTCCAGTACAGAGGTGATCTGCAAGGTCGTCCGTTCAATGCCTCGTAAGGAGCCGTCCCGATGGTGGAGTGGTAACTGTTGTTGTACGCAAAATCCACCAAGGGTAACTGATCCTCCCATATGCGACCAATGTCAGGGAAACATTCACGGAGCATGTCCTCAAGAGTCTGAATGGTCCACTATGTCTGGTCGTCCGTCTGAGGATGGAAGGTGGTGCTCAGATGTAGTTGTGTCCCAAAATCCTACTGTAACCCCTTCTATTGCAGGGATGTGAATGGAGCATATCGATCAGAAACTATAAACAATGGAACACCATAAAGCCATATTATCTCCTAAATATAGAGGCGTCTCAGGATCTCTAACAAGCCAACCTCTTTGATCAGTAGGAAGTGGGCCGTCTTGGTGAGTCGGTCTACGATCACCTAGATTGAATCATGTCCTCTGGATGTACGTGGAAGCCCTGTCACGAAATCCACGGATATCCCATCCCACTTCCACTCTGGGACCTCTAAGGACTGTACCATGCCTTCTAGTACATGGGGATCTGACTTCCCTTTCTAAAAAGTAAGGCATTCTGATATAAACTCATATGTAACCTTCTTCATACCCAGCCACATGTGTTGTCATCTGATGTCCTCATACATCTTCACCACTTCTGGATGTACCACTAGAGGGGAAGTGTGAAACATCCTCAGCAATTCCTCTTGAAGTGCAGCTGGTACCATAGTACGTCCCCTGGAGAGAATGATGTTCTCCCCTCCTTCATAAAATCCATAAGGCGCATGCCCTGTGGATATCTAAGCACGTCGCATCTCACAATCAATGTCCCCACGCTATGCGTCGCTGACTCACTGAAGAAGTTGAGAAGTGACTATGAGAGACTGAAGAATGCCCACTCAATCTATATCTATAAAGGATATCTACAACGCGGATAGATGCTCCATCTCTTCTCCTAGCATATGAATGCCCGATATCCTGCTGAGATCATTTGCTACAACATTCCCCTTCACAAGAGTAAATATTATCTGAAAGTCATAGTCTTGGAGGAACTTGAGCCATCGCCACTATCTCAGGTTCAGGTCCTTCTCCCTGAAGACGTACCTAAGACTCGGGTGGATAGAGTAGACTGTAAAGAACTCTCCCATCAGATAGTGCTACCACATATTAAAGGCAAAGACCACTACTGCTAACTCTACATCACGGGTAACATAGTTCAACTTGTGTTGTCTCAACTACTGCGAACCATATGCGATCACCATTCACTCTTGCATCAGGACACACCCTTTTTCGGTCCCTGATGCATTATAGTAAACTATGTACCAAATTCCCTCCTCTGGTAGCCTCAAGATGGGTGCACTGTTCAACCTCTACCTCAGCTCCTGAAATCTCTACTGACATCTATCTGACCGCAGGAAGGGCTTCCCCCTCTTCGTCAATTCTGACAGAGGTGCTTCAACCCTGGAGAAGTCTAGCACAAATCTTTGATAGTACCCAGCCAAACCCAAGAAACATCGCTCATCCGTCACACTCCTGGGTGGCTCCCAAGAAAGTACTGCCTTGATCTTCGCTGGATCCACTGCAATGCACGCCTCTGAGATTATGTGTCCCAAAAAATGAACCTCTTGAATACAAAACTAGTACTTCGAGAGCTTACTATAAATCTGGTTCTCTCGGAGTGTATCCAGTACAACCCCAAAGTGGTAGGCATGCTCATCGTTAGTAGGTGAGTAAATCATTATGTTCTCGCTAAAAACTATGACAAATCGATTGAGGTAAGTCTGGAAGATCCTGATCATGATACTCATGAGTACTACTGGTATGTAGGTTATGTCAAAAGGAATAACCAAGAACTCGTAGTGGCCATACTGACACCTGAAATCCATCTTCTACTCATCCTCGACTCGAACTCTAAGCTGGTGATAACCTATCCTGAGGTCTATCTTCGAGAACCATTGTGCTCCCTTAGGCTTATCAAAAAAGTCTTCAATCCCCATGAGTGTGTACTTGTTCTTCATGGTCACCTGATTCAGGTGACGGTAGTCGACACACAGTTGCAACCTCCCATCCGCCTTCTTGGCAAACAAAATCAGAGAAGCCCAGGGGGAAACACTGGGTCAGATAAATCCATTTCTCTACAAGTCCTCCATCTATACCTGCAGCTCACAAAGCTCAGTGGGAGCCATATATTATGCTGAATTAGATTAATGTGCTGTATAAGGGTACAAATCTATGTATAAGTCTACCTATCATTGTGGAGGTAGTCCTGGAACATCTTCAGGAAAAACATCTGCATGGCGGGTCGGACAGTCTCGAGAAATGTGACCCTGCCCACTGCATGCATAACACTGCCTACTCCTCATATATCATGATCAGTTTAGTGTGCCCCAAACAACTGGATCTGTATCCTGGGGTCGCCCACCGGATTTCCTGGTCCGCTTGGACCTCTACGTCAACTATCTACTGTCGGCTGTAGAAGACTTTGCTATGTATCGTCCTGCGGTGGGTCTTAGAGCTGATGTCGGCACAACAAAAAAGATCTCCAAAAAGGGATCTCTCTAGTACTCCCGCCTACATTGGAATACTTAGGGAGATCTTGGAAGATCTAATCTCATGTCTGAGTCCCTGCTTAAAGGTCCGGGCCCTGAAAAATGGGTCTCGTACCATGTCTTTAGAGTAGCGTGAGAGGTCAGTGAACCTCGCTGAGTACTGAGCTACTGTCACATTTTCCTGCCGCAGATGTAGTAACTCCTGAATCCGCATCACACTAATGGTGGATGGTACAAACTCAGAGAGGAAAATACTCTTGAAGTCCGTCCAGAGTAAAGATGCCTCATCATGCACCAGGAGCATCAGTCTCCAGCATCTACTTGTTGTTACGTGTAGGCGACTCACATCAAGGATCCCCATAAAGTCGGCTGGTGTCCCTACCAATCTGAAAACTCTGAAGACAAAGTCCAACCAATACTCGGCTACATGTGGATCCATCTCTCAACAGAACATGGGAAGCCTCTGTTGCTGAAACTCATGCAACACACTCAGGTGGCATGCACTCTCTACTGCTAGAGCTGATGGTATCGATGGCACATCAGGTAGTGGTACTATTGGTGTCTCCACTGTGATGGGGCCCTACACCGAGGCATCGTCGCTCACTGGGCTACCATCTCATACATAACTCAGAACACTAGCTGGGTGACTTCGTGGAGCCATCTTGAAAAGAAACAGGTGCACCACGGTCAAAATAGTATACCTGGTGAGCTCACTCAATGTAATCACAAATAAATCTTTTGAAACACACATACAGTCAGTGTTTTAATGCACTGAGTGGTAAATCAGAGATCAAGGTCCTTGTGTATTGGTACGTGGGTCGCCGCACCAACACTGGACTACATGGACTGAAAATGTCACTCAATACGCTTAACACTATTTCTTCACATAAATGAATTCAGAGTCTATGATCTACGGTATAACCAACTCCTATGATTCCAATTTGTCATGACGCATCCTCAGGGCCCGTGATGTAACATCCTTGGTAAATAAAGAATAATACATTTTCATATTTATTAATATTTGTGAATTAAATTATAATTTTAATTTAAATGGGATTCTAGGTTTGATGGCTTACATTATACACAACAATATGTTTCTTTGAAATTTTACATTGCACAATAATAATATAATACTATTATTTTATATGGTACTTAACGCCGAGCCATTGTATTGTTGAAAATGAATATAACTAACTAAAATATTATTATATATGTTTGTTAAATGTTTTTACATTTATCCAATAAAATTTTACTGCTTAAAATAAGAAAGGAATTTGATTTTAAGCATCAATGCCCTAATATTCATTAAAGTGCCGATTAACCATCTTTTAATGGAGAACCGTATTTAAATATAGTTTTGGAATTTATTATATGTTATATTTAAAAAAATAAAATTCCTCTTAATCAGGACATCAAAATCTACTTTGGGTAAATTTTTTGTATTATTCTGATGATATTCATTTTTTTGACGAATAGTAAAAAATACTGTATTTTAATTCAAAACTATGTTTTATTCTAATTTATTTATATGGATAGATTATCTTTTTAATTTTTTTTAAAGTGTAATCAGAACATATTTTTACCATTTAAACAAATTTTGGTCATTGCAATTAATTTCACATTGTAATTGGACAAAAACAAGTGTCAATCATTTGATAGTTATTATTTCATAAAAACACCCTATTTGTTTCAACAACATGAATTAATTTTAAATTAATTAATTCCACTTTTATGTTTTTAATTTTTAAAAAATAGACATCATTTTTGAATTTGGAATATAAAATAATTCTTAGGCTGATTTTTTTTATTTTTATAAAAAACTACATTTTTTATGAATATCGAAACCACTTAGTAGTAGTTAAAAAAGTGTCTTTTACATCTAAATGAAATTTTACCGCTTCTGTGAGTTGAATTTAAAAAATCAGAGAGACATGGTTAATAAAAAGAATTAAAAGGTGGTTCAATAAGATGAAAATTATTTTTATTGAAAAGTCAATTTTGACTTTTATTTACTGCGGTTAAAGGTAAATAGGGTAATTCAAGATAAAACGTTTATTATAATAACAAAAAATTACCATAACACTTGGCTTAACCTTATTGGATGAGACATGTCCAACCATGGACATCCTTGGGTCAATTTAGGGATCCCATGGAGCCACTTTATAGTGATAATGATTCTTTAGAATAATTAATTTAATGTAAAGACACAAATGACACAAAAAATATCTTTTAGTAAATTAATTTTTATATATGGTTATAGAATTTATATTTTCAACTATAAATATTAATTTTAAAGATAAAAATATTTCCTACATCATGGTATTTTATTAATAATTTTTAGACATCAAATAAATAAAATTATTTATGACACAATAATGATGCAGTGTTTACCTCATTAATAAATGATATAAATAAAGAAGATTATAATGATTAAAATATTATCTGAAACATAACCAATTCTGACTGGATGATTTTATTTCAAATATTAGTCAACTTATCTTTGACTTTAATATATTTTGTACCTTTTAAAAATGAAGATATGTTTTTAATATATAATAGCATCACACTTTCCTAAAGATCCTCTCCTCTCCCTTATAAAAGGAGACCACTTCTGACCAATTATTCACACCTCTAACGCATTTTGGCTCTTCAAACCTATTCACAATTAATCTCCCTATATCCCTCTTCTCCCCCAAGAAGCTTTAACTTAGGCATAAGGAACTTCAATATGACCTTTTGTTTCAAACCAAAGGGAGTTACCCAAATTAATGGTAACAGTTTCTCTTAAATTCATTTCTTTTATTTTTCTTCTCCAACCCCAGGAACTCTTTTTATTAATTTCTTTTGTAACAACAGTAGTATTTTCAATATACTAGGATGTTTTTATTATAATTTTTTGAGCTACACTTACACACACCTCCATCTAATGGGTGAATAACATAATGTTTTTTTGGATTGCAAACTAACACCTCATGAAACGATGATTGTTCGATTATCTCCTACCGCCTCTTATGGCAGCCATTATGACCACACTGTATTTATATATAATTTATATTATGTTTATTTTTTCTCTATAATTCTATAATTTTCATTTAAAAACACACCAATACGCTTTCCAATATGTATTACCTTGATAATTTCATTTGAGGAAGTGCCGACTACCGCCCCCTCAAGGTGACATGATACGTTCAGGACATTCATGGAAATTCTAAAGGATATAGTTAATTGAATTATGTAAAAATTATATAATATGATATTATACTGAAATTATTATATACCTATGTATCATTATTTTTTAATTCCATAAAAAATAGAAATTAAAGTAGTGTTCATGTGTACGTACGACTTACTATCTCCAAGAAAGGTGTATTTCATTTCATATCACCTAATGTTATGTACTGTTACAAATACATATATATACAGGATATATAATATTTATATGATATCATAATCATTTATATCATTCTGTAGGTAATGGACTTTTGAACTCATGGACAAATTGTAATTATAACATATTCATTTTTTACTCATGTTCTGAACATCAATAACATATTCAATATGAACTCATATAATTAGCTAATTATTATATATTGGTAATAAGTGATATAAAAGTAATAATAAAATTGAGAAGTGTTATTAATCAAGTATAAATTAACATATTTTTATTATTTTGGAAGATCAAGGAACACACAAGACAATTCAGACTTGAGGTAAGGGGTTTTTAATCTCACATTTAATTCTGTGAGATTTCCATTGTTCATCACTTATTTATTGCATGTGGTGTGTGTACTGCCCATGTTTGAATTCATTGTGTAATATACCTTAATTAATTGTTATTTACATCATCATTGTATGATCCTTCTGTCATGGGTGTATTTTTCATAATTTACCACATCAATATGGGAATTTAAAATTTCACTTTCCACTCATTCGGCTTTACACATACATCATTGATTATATTAATCCACGATTATGTGTGGAATCACTATTCATTTCCATATGTTATAATTTCCACTCCTCTTTCTATGGATATACTTTTGATACACATAATATGTCGATTGATAAATTCTCAAGTCATCGGTATGAACTTGATAAGAGTAATTTTAACTCGATCTCCAATTGTTGAGTTAAAAATCCAATTCATTGGTGTTATTTTTACAAGAATATGTTTGAATGTCTTATAATTGATTTACACTTAATATCCAATCATATTGAGTGTATTTATATTTTTCACACATAATTATGCCTTTGATTTATCCGTAACCTATGGATACGGTCTTTATAAGAGATTTCATATTAATTTACATTCCATTGAGACTTATTTGTTGTTATACACCAAATCACTTTTATATAGTGTATATAATGTACTTTGACATAGTATATCATGAATCCCTTTATTCTCATGTTATTGTAAATTTCTGATTACCTCAATTTTTTTAATCAAGTGTGTCTCTTTTGGTTAGGAACTCTAAGTAAAATATCATTTCAAAAGTTTTAAAAATTTATTATTCTAAATCATTGCATTAATGTCCATGTTTTAAAAATGGTTTCAAGGTATTATTTATATGGAAAATAATGTTTTAAAATTAAAATTCCTTTTAGAAGTTTCAAAATGGTATGGTACACTTTGATTAAAAATTCTATATTTAAATGCGTTGTTGACAAATAGTGTGCCTTTTTAATGTTTTCAAGAAAAAGGGGGAACATTTATTCCAAATAGTTTTGACGATTATTTTCATCTATGTAAATATTTTTCATTATTCCTGATTAAGGTTAATCTATTACAATAAAATCATCCATTTTTTATTGAATGAGTTATTTTTGACTGTGGATGTGCTATATTTTTACCATTCATGGTTTGTGGAAGAAGTATTGATATTTCATATGCTATTTTTAATACGAATGCCATTATTATATATCAAACTTTTCATATGAGGAATTCATTTGACTTTGTAATTAACGGGTGGAGCTTGCTATAGCTCCTCGAGGCATCAGTAGGTCTCATGAAACAAACTAGTGTCTTGGCCTAAGGCCTTGACAAAATATTATTTTTAGTCTTGGCACAAGGCCTTGACTATGTGGTTATGATAGTCTGGAATTATGCATTCCATCATTATGAAAGTGGTTATTGATATTTCATGTGATTCTGCGACTTGTAGAATATCCATGTGAATAACTAAATGGAATTATTTCATTTTTTTCATATTATTCTGATGTTCAAGTTTAAAAGGATTTTGTTTTAGTTATGCATTGCCTTAAATATTTATGCTTATTTAAGAAAGTTTTTGCTATATTTTTATCCTTACTGAGCATTTGAGCTCACCCCTTTCTATGTTTTATTTTTTCCAGCATGTGAAGAAGTTAGTTATGAGTGACTTGTAGTAATAATCTAGGACTCTTGGATGTTTCTAATGGAATAATTTAGTGTTGTTTTTATTTTCAATTTGTAATTTTGACCTTATGAAAGTATCTAGTATTTCCAAGGCTAATAAAATGATTGGTCTTTCAGGACATGATAACCTTGTATAATTCAAATTTTATGTAATAATGCACCAACTCTAGGTAATCGGGGTCGGTGCGTTACAGTTGGTATAATAGGAAGTTTTTTACAAACCATGGAACCTAGATTTAAATAAACTCTGATTAGAGTACATAGCCCTAAGATATATTTTGAGGATTAGTATAGAAGAACTTCCTAAAAATTTTGTATTGTAAAGATTTTGTGAGATTTCAAAAAAACACATCCTTGTCAGGATATGAGCAGGTAGAGGCGGCTCTCGCACAGATATACCTAGAGGTAAAACCTGAAATCACCGCTTTGAGCTAGATTCAAATGGTAACTGTTTCACGACAATGAGACTTGCTACACTCTTGGTTACGACACCCCATGGGGATATTCTTAAGATAATTTATATTTTCATTACAAACCGATTTGAAGGATTTTAATATAAGATGAGAATAAATGACCTTGGTTAATCCTAAGGTGTTTCAAAATTGAAAATTTAGTGTCATGATATTCTCTAAATGATTTTATGACTACTGTTACTCACACAATGCTTTCTGGTTTTAGTCAATGGATGGATTCCAAGGAAGTCATAGTAACATTGAGCATGATGTACAAGGTGGGAATGATGGTGGAAATGAGCAAAAAAATATAATCTTTATAGGTGTAAATGATATCGTGTTCATTCAAATTCATTTTTCGAAAAATATTATCAACAACATATATATTAACCAACTCCATGACTCAAAAAAGAAGATAATGGTGATGAATGATAAGAGCTCCAGCAGTGGAGACCATGGAAACAAGAATCCTCAACTTTCATCATGCTGGAAATATGGAAAGAGACTCCCATGAAAGTGTCTCAATGGAACAAAGAAATTATTTACATGTTGTAAAGAAGGACATAATGTAAATAATTTTAGAGGAAATTGAAGAGTACAATGGAAGAAAATAAAAATGGTCCCAAGAAACCATCTACATTCATTTGTCGTAAATGTAGGGGACATGTCCATTACCCAAGTGAATGCCCTATTATATAGGACATTTTCTTGGACAAAGAAGAATCTATGTTGAAATAAATGGATGGAGAAATTTTTAAAAGTATTAGTTCACCTTGTTGATGGGATTACATCAGAATAATTTTCTGCTTTATTTGTAACCCTGCCGTTTTTCATGTGAAAATCATATTTTAGGAAAAATTATCTTTTCTCGTGTGGATATAGTTATAAAAATACATTCGGTTTTATATGATCATTTATTTTGAGGCAATTACATGTTATTATATTTTGGGAAGAAATTGAAAGGTATGAGATAAAATTTGTGGCTAAATTATGTAATGGTTATTTTGAAGAATTTATCTCATTTGGGTAATGTTATAAAATATAGTTTTTGAAAAAGGACAACATGCAGACCGTGTGAACACCCATCACATCGGACAAAGCTGTGGGAATCGAAACCACAACTGGAGTGCGATTGGGATTTATCGCATACCACTAGACTTCGTGAAGGCCCCGGATAGTGTGATTAATAATTTTTAGTTAAATGATTTTATTGATCAATAATAGGTTGATTTGTGGTCTTATCAAATTAATACCTTCAGTATTGGATAATGATTTCTTGATTAAGTGATAACTTTTAATTGGAAGACATTCACTTTGTTGGGAACACTATATGCCCAAGGAAAATAAAATACTATGGGATTTTATTTGAAGAGTAATGTTGAATTTTTATCTATGTTTTTATTTTGGATTTATAATGATTTGGGTTATTTATGGAAATTATTAACCTATAATAGATAATAATTGGTTAGGTTAATTACTTTTAAGTATGTGACTTTAAGTGTAGTTGATGTCATTTGGAGACAAAATTTAACGTGGAAGATTATGTAATCAAATTCTTCTATGTTTTGGGTTTCAAAATCAGTTTAGATTATATTGATGGATTTTAAGAAAAATTGTTTTTTGAATGGTATTTATTGATCATTGGGTATTGTTGGTTTAATTTTAGAAATTAAGATTAGTATTTATTTCTCTAAGGGATTATCCATTTTGCGGATCATCTAAGGTTGTACTAACCATTTTGGTGGTGGATAATCTCTAAATACATTGTAAATATATATTTTATCATTTGTAGATCATGTGATTCTTTAGAAGTCGATTCTAGCTCTTTCAGGGTGGCCATGTCATCTTGAATTCTCATCGTTTGAAAAAAAAATATGAGTTGGTGGTAGAAATTTTTTAAAGAATGAAACTGTACTTAAAAAGTAAGAATATCACATTATGTTATTAGTCAATCTAATAAATAAATTCCTAAGATTTATTAAGTGGAACTTAAAACAAAAAAAAACGTTGTCTGATTACTTTTACTATGGGGAAACTAATGACCATTTATCCCATCACAAGTTTGTGATTTTTTTGTTGTTAACTTTCTCCTAATCTATATTTCTATCCCTCTCTATCAGAACTTGAAAAATTCTTTTCTCCTCCATATCCATTTTATCATGGATTCTTCTTTGTGTTGTCTCGAGTAACAATTTTTACTTCTCTTAATTTATTTTAAAGTGATAGTTTTATTGACTCTTTTCCGATGTGGGGATTTCAATAAAGTTTCTGATCCCAATTTTAAAATTGCGAGAACAGAATTCCCAAAATGGGGGAAGGATGTAACATCCTGGGTAAATAAAGAATAATATATTTTCATATTTTTTTATATTTTTGAATTAAATGATAATTTTAATTTAAAGGGGATGCTATCTTCGATGGCTTACCTGATACACAACAACAAGTTTCTTTGAAATTTTATGTTGCACACTAGTAATATAATAATATTATTTTAAAGGGTACTTAATGATGATCCATTATCTTGGTGTAAATGAATAGAACTATCAAAAATATTATTATATATGTTTGTTAAATGTTTTTACATTTATCCAATAAATGTTTGAGGCATAAAATAAGAAAGGAATTCGATTTTAAGCATAAATACTCTAATATTCATTAAAGGGCTGATTTACTGCCTTTTGATGGAAAACCCACATTAAATATAGTTTTGGCCATTTTTAAATGTTATATTTGAGTAAGTATATTTTTCTTAATCGGGACATCAGAAACTACTTTGGGTAAAATTTTGATATTTTTCTGATAAAATTCATTTTTTGATGAATAGTGACAAATATTGTATATTAATTAAAAACTGTGTTTTAATATATTTTATTTATACGGTTAGATTATCTTTTTAATTTGTTATAAATTTTATTTAGAATATATTTTTACTATTAAATTCAATTTTGGTCATTGGAATTAATTTTAATTTTAAATTGGACATAAACAAGTGACAATCTTTTGATAGTTATTATTTTTAAAAACATGCTATTTGTTTTAACAACGGGAATTAATTTTAAATTAATTAATTCCACTTTTATGTTTTGAATTTGGAAAAATAGAAATTATTTTTTAATTCGGAATATCAAATAAATCATAGGCTGAATTTTTGGTATTTTTCTGAAAAACATCAATTATTGATGAATAGTGAAACAACATAGTAGTAGTTAAAAAAGTGACTTTTAAATTATAAATAACATTTTCTGATTCTCTGAGTTGAATTTCAAAAATCCGAGACCCAAAGTTAATATTAAAAAGTAAAATGTGGTTCAATAAGATGAAAATAATTTTTTGTGAATAGTATCTTTTGACTTTTATTTACCGGGGCTAAAGATAAATAAGGTAATTCAAGATAAAAATAATATTATAATAATAAAAAATTACCGTAACACTTTTCTTAACCTTATTCTATGATTCATGGCCAACCATGGGTATCCTTGGGTTGGTTTTGGGACCCCATGGGAAACTTGAGAGTAATAATGTCTCTTTAGATTAATTATTTTAATGTAAAGACAAAAATAACACAAACAAATATCTTTTAGTAAATTAATTTTTAAATATGGTTATATAAGTTATATTTTCGACTCTAAATATTCATTGGAAAGATAAAACGGTTTCATACTTCATGGTATTTTTTTATAATATTTTGACATCAAATAAATTAAATTATTTATGACACAATAATGATGCAATGTTTACCTCATTAATAAATGATTTAAATAAAAAATATTAAAATAATTAAAATATCATCCAAAACATGTCCAATTCTGATTGGATTTTATTATTTCGAATATTAGTCATCTTATCTTCGAATTTAATGTTTTTTGAAACTTTGGAAACTGATGTTATTTTTATAATAAAATAATAGTTTTACACTTTCCTAAAGATCCCCTCCTCTCCCTTATAAAAGGAGACCACTTATAACCAATTATTAACAGCTCTCAAGCCTTTTGTCTCAACCAAAATATACACAATTAGTCTCCCAACATACTTCTTCTCCACTTAGAAGCCTTAACTTAGGTAGAAGGCACATCAAGAAGTCATTTTGGTTCAAACCAAATGTTGTTACCCATATTAAAGGTTATGGTTTCTCTTAAATTCATTTCTTTTATTTTACTTCTCCAACCCTATTAACCCTTTTTATTACATTCTTTTGTAACAGAACCAGTATATTTAATATACCAGTATGTTTTTATATGAGGTATTTGAGCTACACTTACACACACCTCCATCTAATGGGTGAAGAACATAATGTTTCTGTGGATGGAAAACTAACGCCTCACGAAGCGATGAATGTTCGATTATCTCCTACCTCCTCTTATGGTTCCCAATATGATGGAAATGTCTGTATATATTATGTATATTATGATTATGTTTTCACTCTTCTTTTGTAATTTTTATTTAAAAACACACCAATATTCTTTCAAAATGTGTTACCACGATAATTTCATTTGAGGAAGTGTTGAATACCACCCCCTCAAAGTGATATGATTCGTTCATGACATTCATGGAACGTAAAAAGGATAGTGAAAATTTAATTATCTAAAAAATATATCATATTATAATATACTGAAATTATAATTTTCCAATGTATCATTATGTTTTAATTCGATAAAAAATAAAAATGAAAGTAGCCTCCATGCGTACATACGGCTTACCGTCTCCATGAAAGGTGCATTTCATTTCTTATCTCCAAATGTTATGTACTATTATAAATACATATATATACTAGATATATAATATTTATATGATATCTAAATCATTTATATCATTTTTTAGATAATATAATTTTGACCACATTGACAAATTGTAATTATAACCAGTTCATTTTTGACACAAGTTCTGAACATCAATAAAATGTCCAATTTGAAATCAAATAATTAACTAATTATTATAGAAATGTAATAAGTGATATAAAGGGAAAAATAAAATTGAAAAGTTCTATTAATTAAGTATAAATTAACTTAAGTTTATTATTCTAAAATTACATGGAACACACAAAACAATTCGGACATGAGGTAAGGTGTTTCTTATCTCACTTTTAATTCGGTGAGATTTCCATTGTTTGCCAATTATTTATTGATTGTGGTGTGTGTACTTCCAATGTTTGTATTCATTGTGTAATATATGTTTATTAATGGATATTTACATCATCATTGTATTATTATTAATTCATGGGTGTAAGTTTTTTAAGTTACAAAATCAATAAGGGAATTTAAAATTTCAATTTCCACTCATTCGACATTACGCATACTTCAATTATTATTTTACTCCATGATTATGTGTGGAATCACTATTCATTTTCTTATGTCATAATTTCCACTCCACTTTCTGTGGATATACTTTTTATACACAAAATCACTCCATTTATAAATTCGCAAGTCATCGGTATGAACTTGATAAGTGTAATTTTAACTAAATCTCCATTTGTTGAGTTAAAAATCCAATTCATTGGTGTTTTTTTACAAGAATATGTTTGAATGTCATATGATTTATTTACACTAAATATCCAATCAAATTGAGTGTATTTATTTTTTTCACACATAATTATATCATTGATTTATCCTTAACCAAAGGATACAGTCTTTATAATATATTTCATCTCAATTAACATTCCATTGAAACTTATTTGTTGTTATACACCAAATCGATTTGATATGGTTTATATAATTTACATTGATATAGTATATCATGAATCCCTTTATTCTCATGATATTAAAAAAAAATTATTACTTCAATTATTTTTATTCAAGTGTCTCTCTTTTGGTTAGGAACTCTAACTAAAATATCATTTTAAATGGTTTAAAAATTTATTATTCTAAATTAATCTCATTAATATCAATGTTTTAAAAATGGTTTTAAGGTTTATTTATATAGACACTAATGTTTTAAAATTAAAATTACTTTTAAAAGTTTCAATGTGGTATGAGACAAATTGATTCAAAAATCTATATATAAATGGCTTCTTGAAAAATAGTGTGACTTTAAAATGTTTTCAAGAAAAAAGGGGGGAAATTTATCTCAAATAGATTTGATGATTATTTTCATCTATGTAAATATTTTTCATTATTCCTAATTCTGGTTAACCCGTTACAATAAAATAGACCATTTTGTATTGAATGAGTTATTTTTTACTGTGGATGTGTTATTTTATTACCATTCTTGGTTTGTGGATAAAGTATTGACATTTTTTATGATAGTTTTAATACCAATGTCTATGTTATATTTCAATCATTTCATATGAGGAATGCATTGGACTTAGTAAGTGATGGGTGGAGCCCAATATATCTCTTCGATGCATCGGTAGGTCTCATTAGACAAACTAGTGTCTTGGCACAAGGCAATGACAACATCTTATTTGTAGTCTTGGGACAAGGCCTTGACTATGTGGTTGTGATAGTCTGGCATTATGTATTCCATCATTATGAATGTGGTTATTGAAATTTCATTTGATTATTAGACTAGTAGAATATCCATGTGAATAAGTAAATGGAATTATTTCATTTTTTCCATATTATATTAAAGTTCAAGTTAGAAAGGCTTTTTTTAGTTATATATTGCCTTAAATGTTTATTCTTATTTATGACAGTTTCCAATATATTGTTATCCTTACAAGGAATTTGAGCTCACCCCTTTCTATTTTTAATTTTTCTCAGGATTTGAAGAAGTTAGTTATGAGTGACTTGGAGGAATAATCTAGGATGCTTGGATGTTTCCAATGGAATAATTTAGTGTTGTTTTTCTTTCCACGTTTAATTATGACCTTATGAATGTAACTAGTATTACAAAGGCAACTAAACTAGTTTGTCTTTCGGGACATGATTTCCTTGTATCATGCCAATGTTATGTAATAATGCACTGACTCAGGTTAACTGGGGTTAGGGCATTACAGTTGGTATCAGAGGAAGTTTATTATAAACCTTGGAATCTAGATTTAGATAAACTCTGATTAGAGCACATATCCATGATATAGAATTTGAGGATTAGTATAGAATAACTTTCTAAATATTGGTATTGTAGAAATTTTGTGAGTTTTCCAAGCAACACATCCAAGTCTGGATATGAGAAGGTAGTGGCGGCTCTAGCACAGATGTACCTAGGGGTAAAACCCGAAAAAACCACTTTAAGCTAGACTCAATCAAAAACTGGTGCATGAAAACGGGCCTTGCTGCACTCTTGGTTACAACACACTGGGGGTTATTCTTAGGATAATTTACATTTTATTTACAAGACGATTTGACAGATTTTAATACATTGTGAGAATAAATGACCTTGTTTAATCCTAAAGAGTTTCAAAACTGAAAATATAGTGTCATGATATTCTCTAAATGATTTTATGACTACTGTTACTCACATAATTAATTATTGTTTTAGTCAATGGCTGGATTCTAAGGAAGTAATAGTAACATTGAGCATGATGTAAAAGGTGGGAATGATGGTGGAAATGCGAAAAAATGGAATGTTGAATGGCGTAAAAGATATCATGTTCACACAAAATCATTTTTCAAAAAATATGATCAACAACATATATATTAACAATCTCTCAGACTCAATAAAGAAGTGAAATGTGATGAATGATAAGTGCTCTAGTAGTGGAGACAATGAAGAAAATAACACTCAACTTCCATCATGCAAGAAATGTGGAAGGCGACACCCATGATAGTTTTCAATGGAACAAAGTAACGCTTTACGTGTGGGAAAGAAGGACATAAAGTGAATAATTGTCGAGGAAAAATGAAGAGTATTATGGAAGAAAATAAAAATGGTCACAAGAATAAATTTATAATAATTTTCTGTAAATGTAGGGGACCTGTCCATTACCTGAGTGAATTCCCTATTCTACAGGATATTTTCTTGGTCAAAGAAGAATCAATGTGTAAATAAATGGTTGTAGAAATTTTTAAAAGTAGTAGTGCTCCTAGTTGATGGGATTACTTTGGAATAATTTTCTCCTCTATTTGAATACCTGTAGTTTTTCATGTGAAAATGATATATGAGGAGGAATTATCTATTCTATTGTTGATATAGTTATAAATATCAATTTTGTTTTATATGATCATTGGGTTTGAGGAAATTACAAGTTATTATATTTTCGGATGAAAATGAAATATATGAGATAAAATTTGATGTTAAATTATGTTATAGTTATTTTGAGGAATTTATCTCATTTTGGTAATTTTATAAAATATAGTTTTTCAAAAAGGAAAGCATTCAGACCATGTGACAACCCATCGTGTTGGACAAATCTATGGTAATCGAACCCACAACTAGAGTGCGATTGGGATTTATCGCCTACCACTATACTACGTGAAGTACCTGGTTAATGTGACTAATTATTTTTAGTGAAATGATTTTATTGATCAATAATAAGTTGATTTGGGGTATTATCAAATGAATACCCTTGTTATATGATAATGATTTGGTGATAAAGTGATAACTGTTATTTGTAAGATGTTCGCTTTGTTGGGAAAACTATATGCACAAGGAAAATAGAATACCATGGGATTTAATTTGAGGAGTAATGGTGGATTCTTATATATGTTTTTATTGTGGATTTATAGTGATTTGGGTTATTTATGTAAATGATTAACCTATAATAGAGAATATGTGATTAGGTTAATTACTTTTAAGTATGTGGCCTTAAGAGTAGTTGATGCCACTTGGAGATACAATTTAACGTGGAAGACTGTGTAATCAAATTATTCTATGTTTTCGGGTTTCAAAATTAGTTTAGATTATATTGATGGATTTTACAGACAATTGTTTATTGTATGGTATTTATTGACCTTTGTGTATTTTTGGTTTAATTTTAGAAATTAAGATTAGAATTTCTTTCTCTAAAGGATTATCATTTTGGGGGATCATCTGATCATGTACTGGCCATTTATGTGGTGGTTAATCTCTAAATAAAAGTTAAATATATTGTTTTTCTTTTGTAGAGAATGTGATTCTCTAGAAGTTGACTCCATCTCTTCCAGTGTGACCATGTCATCTTGAATACTCTTCGTTTGAAAAAAAAGGATGATTTGGTGGTAGAAATTTATTAAAGAATGAAACTCTACATAAAAAGTAAGTATATAACTTTATGTTCTTAGTAATTCTCATAAATAAATTCCCCAACATTATTAAATGGAACTTAAAACAAAAAAATGATGTTCATTTACATTTCCTATGGGGAAACTAATGACCATTTATCCGATCACATGAATGTGATTTTCTTGTTGTTAGATTTCTCTTAATCATGTTTTTTATCCCTCTCCATTATAACTACACACTTTGTTTTCTCATCCATATCCATGATTCAGGTAAATTTTTTACTTCTCTTAATTTATGTTTAAGTGCATGTTTTATTAACTCTTTTTTAGATGTGGGGATTTCAATGATGTTTTAGAGACCAATTTTAAAATTGTGAGGATGTAATTCCCAATAGAGGGAAGGATGTAACATTCTGGGTAAATAAACAATAATAAATTTTCATATTTATTAATATTTTTTAATTAAATGTTAATTTTAATTTAAAGGCGATGCTATGTTTGATGGCTTACCTGATAAACAACAACAGGTTTCTTTGAAATCTTACGTTTCCCACAGATAATATAATATTATTATTTTAAATGGAACTTAACGTCAATCCATTTTATTTATGGAAATGAATAGAACTAACTAAAATATTATTATATATTTTTTATAAATGTTTTTACATTTATCCAATAAAATATATAGGATTATAATAATAATGGAATTCGATTTTAAGTATAAATACTCTAATATACATTAAGGGGCTGATTTACCATCTTTTGATGGAGAACCCTCTTTAAATATAGTTTTGGTCATTTATATTTGTCATATTTGAAAAAATAGTAATTTTTCTTAATCAGGACATCAAAATATACTATGGGTAATATTTTTCTATTTTTCTGATAAAATTAATTTTTTTGATGAATAGTGAAAAATATTGTATTTTAATTCAAAACTGTGTTTTAATGTAATTTATTTATAAGAATAGATTATCATTTTATTTTTTTAATTGTAATTAGAATATATTTTTACTATTTCATCAAATATTGGTCATTGGAATTAATTTCACATTGAAATTGGACATAAACATGTGTCAATCTTTTGATAGTTATTATTTCCTAAAAACTATCCATTTGTTTTAAAAATGGGAATTAATTTTAAATTAATTAATGACACTTTAATGTTTTTAATTTAAAAGATAGACATTATTTTTTTAAGTTTTAATATCAAATAAATATTAAGCTGAATTTTTGGTATTATTCTGAAAAATGTCAATTTGTGATGAATATTGAAACATCTTAATAGCAATTAAAAAAGTGACTTTTACATTTAAATGAAATGTTACCTCTTCTATGAGCTGAATAACAAAAATACGAGAGAAAAGGTTAATATCAAGAAACAAAATGTGGTTCAATAAGCTGAAAATAATTTTGGTTATATAGTAACTTTTGAATTGTATTTACCGCAGTTAATGGTAAATAGGGTAATTCAAGATAAAAACTATATTATAATAAAACAAAATTACTCTAACACTTGTCCAAAACATATTTTATGAGTCATTTCCTACCATGGGAATCCTTGGGTCATTTTTGGGACAACATGGATCCAAATGAGAGTGATAATGACACTTTAGATTAATTAGTTTAATATAATGGCAAAAATGACACAAACAAATATATTTAGTAAATTAATTATTAGATAGGGTTATATAAGTTATATTTTAGACTATAAATATTCATTGGAAAGATAAAATTATTTCCTACATCATCATAGTTTTATTATAACTTTTTGACATCTAATTAATTAAATTATTTATGACACAATAATGATGCAGTGCTTACCTCATCAATACATGATTTAAATAAATAAGATTATAATTATTAAAATATTATCCAAAACATTTACAATTATGATTGTATGATTTTATTTAGAATATTAGTAATATTACAATTGACATTAATGTGTTTTGGACCTTTTGAAACCGAAGATAAGTTTATAATAAAAAAAATAGTTTCACACTTTTCTAAAGAGCCCCTCCTCTCCCTTATAAAAGGTGACCACTTCAAACCAATTATTCACACCTACCAACCCTTTTGGATCGTCCAACCTCTTCCCAAATAAGCTCCCTACATTCATATTCTACACCTATAAGCCTTAACGTATGCAGAAGGAACTTCAATAGGTACTTTTAGTTCAATCCAAAGGGAGTCACAAAAATTAAAGGTAACAATTTCTCTTAAATTCATTTCTTTTATTTTACTTCTCTAACCCCATTAACTCTTTTTATTAATTTATTTTGTAACAACACAACTATCGTAAATAGAATAGGATGTTTTTATATGAATGATTTGAGTTAAACTTACATACACCTCTATCTAATGGGTGAAAAACATAATTTTTCTGTGGATGGGAAACTAACTCCTCATTAAATGATGATTGTTCGATTATCTCCTACCACAATTTATGGTTCCCATTATGATTGCAATGTGTTTAAATATTATGTATAGTATGTTTATTTTTTCTCTATTCTTTTATAATTTTAGTTAAAAAACAAACCAATATGCTTTCCAATATGTGTGACCATGATAATTTCATTTGAGAAAGTGCGGACTATCGCCCGCTCAAGGTGATATGATTCATTCATGACATTCATGGAACGTATAAAGGATAGAGTCAACTGAATTCTGTAAAACATATATCATATTATATTATAACGAAATTATAATATACATATGTATCATTATGTTTGAATTCCATAAATAATAGAAATGATAGCAGAGTTCATGCATACGCACGACTTACCATCTCCATGAAATGTGCATTTCATTTCTTATCTCCAAATGTTATGTACTGTTATAAATACACATATATACTGGATACACAATATCTATATGATATCTAAATCATTTATATCAGTCTAGAGATACTGTAATTTTGACCACATAGAAAAAATTTTATTATAACAAGTTCATTTTTTACTGAAGTTCCGAAGTTCAATAAAATGTCTAATATGAACTCAAATAATTAACTAATTATTATAGAAAGGTAATAAGTGATATAAAAGGAATAATAAAATTGAAAATTTTTCTTAATAATGTATAAATTAACTTATGCTTATTAGTCTATAAGAACAAATAACACACAATACAATTCAGATTTGAGGTAAGGGGTTTCTTATCTCACTTTTAATTTAGTAAGATTTCCATTATTCGCCACATATTTATTGCATGTGGTGTGTGTACTACCCATGTTTGTATTAATTGTGTAATATTCTTTAATTAATGGATATTTCAATCACCATTGTATGATCCTTATTTCAATGTTGTATGTTTCATAAGTTACCAAATCAATAAGGGAATTTAAAATTTCAATTTCCACTCATTCGGATTTATACATACTTCATTGATTATTTTACTCCATGATTATGTGTGGAATCACTATTCATTTTCAGATGTAATAATTTCCACTCCCATTTCTATGGATAGACTTATGATACACATAATAACTCAATTGATAAATTCTAAAGTCATCGGTATGAACATGAAAAGCCGAATTTTAACTCAATCTTCATTTGTTGAGTTAGACTTCCAATTCATTGGTGTTGTGTTTACAAGAGTATGTGTGAATGTCCTATGATTGATTTAAACTGAATATCATACCATATTTAGTGTATTTATATTTTCCACCCATAATTATGTCGTTGACTTATCCTTGACCTCAGGATACATTCTTTATAAGATATTTCATCCCAATTTACATTCCATTGAGACTTCTTTGTTGTTATAGACCAAATCACTTTTATATGGCCTATATAATGTACTTTGAAATATTATATCATGAATCCCTTTATTCTCATATTATTACAAAGTTTTTATTACCTCAATTATTTTATTCAAGTGTCTCTATTTTGGTTAGGAACTCTAACTAAAATATCATTTTAATTGTTTTAAAATTTTCTTATTCTAAATAAGTCTATTTAATGTCCATGTTTTAAAAATGATTTTAAGGTTTTATTTATATGTTCATTAATTTTTTAAAATTAAAATTCCATTTAAAAGTTTCAAAGTGGTATGGCACACTTTGATTCAAAAATATATATTTAAATGGCTTCTTGACAAATATTGTGACTTTTAAATGTTTTCAAGAAAAAGGGGGGTCATTTTTCTCAAATAGTTTTGATGATTATTTTCATCTATGTCCATATTCTTCATTATTCCCGATTAAGGTTAATATGTTTCAATACAATCATCCTTATTGTATTGAATGAGTTATGTTTGACTATGGATGTGATATTTTTTTTAATAGTCACTAGTGTAGAAAACATTATTTATGTTGGTTATTTTTCATTTCTTATGTCGGTTTTTAGCCGACATTAATACAGTCGACATTATAAATACTGTTTTTTACATCAGTTATTGAAACAATGATGTAAAAAACATAACATTGCGGTGTTAATCATGTTGGTTATTAATTACTCGACGTGAAAAAACCAGTGGGGGAGGGGGTTTCATGTCAGTTATTATATAACCATGGTGATAAACCAGTGCGGGGGTGTTTATCACGTCAGTTATATTATAACCTACCTGATAAACCATTCCCTAAGCCTTTATCACGTCAGTTATTACATAACCGATGTGATAAACCAGGGGGTTTATAACATCTGTTATTATATAAAAAAATAGATAAAATAGTGTGGGGGATGTTTATCACGTTGGTTATTATATAACCGACAAGATAAACCATTCCCAAATTTGTTTATCACGTCGGTTATTCAAATATCCAACCTGATAAACCCTTCCACATTCCTTTATCACGTCGGTTATAAAAGAAGCTATGTGGAAGAATTTTTTTTAAAAATTGAATGCATATATCTGCTCTCCCCAAAAACAACCCGAAACCAAATCAAGAATTCCTACCACAAAAACAGAAGTAGTCCAAAACAAGAACCAAATAAAAATTAAGCATTAACGTTGATAACATTTAAAACTTACCGCACCGCACAGCTCCCACCACACCCCTAAACTTCCCCCCGACCCCCTGGACATCCCCAAACACCCCGGGACTACCCCCACCCTCATATATAACCCCCACACCCTTGACAACACTCTCACACCCCTGGACAGCCCCCCCCCCCACTGGCATCCCCCACCACACCCCTAGACTGCCCCCCAACCCCATGGACAGACCCAAATAGCCCTGGACAACCCCCCACCCTCATGTATACCACCCACCCTCTTTCCAGCACTCCCACACCTCTGGAAAGCCCTCTGACACCCCTGAAATAGACCAAAATGTTACAAAAAAACAAACCAATACCCCCTCACCCCACTAGACTGCCCCCACCACACCCTTGTACACCCCCACACCGCTAGACATCACCGCCACCCCTGGAAATCCCCCCCCCCCTCATGTAAACACCCCACCCCCTGGAAAACACTCCCACACTCCTAGAAAGAACTTTCACACCCATAGAAATCCCTCTGACACCCCTGAAACAAACCAAAAATTTACCAAAAATAGACCAGAACTCCCCCAACCCACAGGATAACCCCCAACACACCCCTGGACATCCCACCACACCCATGGACACCCCCCACAATCCACGACTTCCCCCACCCACCACCCCCCTGGATAGACCCCAACACCCCTGGACTACCCCCCACCCCCTGGACACCCCCTCCCCTGGACATCCCCACCACCCCCTGGACAGCCCCCCACACCCCTGGACACCTTCCTACCCACACCACTAGACTGCCCCCACCCCTGGATATCCCCCAACAACCCTAGATAACCCCGACCCTCATGTACTACCCCACCACCCACTTGACAGCCCCCCTTGCCCCAATGGACAACCCCCACCATACTCTTTGACACCCCCACACCCATAGACTGCCCCCTGACCCCCTGGATAGCCCCCACACCCCTGGACATCCCCACCACCCCCTGGATAGCCCCCCAAACCCTTGGAAAACCCCCACCCTTCTGAATACCCCCACCCCCCAGACAGTACTCCCACACCCCTAGACAACCCTCCCACACCCTTGAAACAGACCAAAAAGTTGCCAAAAATAGACTAGAACCCCCTCACCCCACTGGACTGCCCCCACCACTCCCTTAGACACCTTCCTGGATAGCCCCTCGAAGGGCACGCCGCTGGATGGTACTCATCACTTCCACATGTGAATATTGAGATCTAAAACTTTTCCCATGTGGGAGTGATGAATACCTTCCATTGGCGTTCAGCCCCCCGAGGGATGGAAGCGCCTCCTAGTCTCCCCCCCCCCCCCCCACTCTCATGGACACCATGTACCCCCACCCCATAGGAAAACTGTCCCCCACCCCACTGAACACCCCCCACATCCACTGAACCCCTCCCCAAAACCAGAAACCATACCAGAAAAACCATCATAAAACGAACAAAACAAGAAGTAGAGAAAAATAAAACATTCACATATATAACATTCAAAACATACACAGCCAAATTTAAAAAAACTAAATCAAACCTAAATTGACTCCAAATACACAATTACTATGACGATATTCAAAATTACATTTTTCACAACAAACAACTAAAATTCAATCAAACCTGTCAAATAATTTGACTACTCCACTTGTAAGTAATTGATGTATTGAGCAGTATAGGGTTGAGGGTCATCAAATAGCTACAAATGAAAAGGATAGTAGTTAACGTGTATAATGAATAAATCAAAGTTAAATATTATGGAAATGTTTAAAATGAAATCTTACTAGGTCAATGTTCACAGCTGTCCGAGTTGTAATTATTTCATACGTAAATCATAACATATAATATCTTCATTTGATGACGCCTTGTTGTTCATGACAATTATGTTTGAATGAGTGTAAATTAAATATATTATTTTTATGTAATAAATCAAAAAGGTCAAATTATAAATGGATATGTACCTTCACATTTATATATTTGATCTTTTCACTCCTTTTATTTGTGTTTTTTTGAAAGTAGACTCATCCCCTGTTAGAAAATAATACGAATGAGGTAAATCTAAAATTCATTATAATATGTAAAACTATTTAGAAATTGAAACTTTCTTTTCCAATATATTCTTAAAACTTTCTGGCACATCATCATGGACTGAGCATATCCAATAAAGTGTTTTCTCCCTAGGGAAAAAACCCCTAACATCAAATGATCACTAATAAAAAAATTTTAAGGTTAGTGGTTTTTTATGTTAAAATATAATGAACAATTTGAGATAGATATGTTTCATACCTCTCACAAAAAGGCATCATCCAACATTGTGCGACTATATTATATTCAAGTCTTCCAGCAATATAATGTATTCTTTGTTTCTAATCTAATGCACATGCTTCAGGGGAAATCAATTGCGGGTCCAGGAATCCATATACATCTGTCATCTCATTCCTCTCACAAATGCTATAAAGATACCTAATACAAAACATACATATGTATACATTTTTAATAAATATAAATTAAGGAAAATGTGTTAAGACTTACAAGGAAAAAAATTTCACCACATTGATGCCCAACATATCTCCAATAACAAGCTCCATGATATCAGTTTACATAATCCCCATAGTTATTGCATGTCCACAAATATGAGCTTCCATTGGAAACTCATAATGACCCGCCAAAAAATTTGAATATATTGACAATATGTCAAGACTACTAGAATCTGTATCTGATGTCATAGACATTTTCCTTTGTTGTTGTCTATATAGTATTTCTTTACCATTGAATTATTCCTGTAAAAATAAATACAAAAATATAGTAGTTTTCAAATGATAAAACAAATTTAATAAAAAAAATAAAATTAAATATATAAAATTCATACCTATATAGTAATGAGTCTAAGATGTATGGATGACCAAATTAAAAAATGGTCGATTATATATCCAACTGTCGTCACCTCATCTGTAGGTAATGGGACTCGAGCTGATCTATCTATAATATCATGTACAGTGACCCTCAGATTCTCTACCTATAATTGTTAATGATGAACTATATCTCCTATACAATCTACCAACCCATATTAAACTATATGATGTTGAGGATCATCAACATACAACTCGTAATAAGTAGGAATATGCGGTGAAGGAGTAGGAAGAAATGGAGTCTGCAAGCTGAGGTAGGGAAGTGGGAGCTACTGGCGGAGGTAGTCAATAAATAATGGGGTCTGATGGGGGAGGTGGGGGACTGAGAGATGCAGTCTGAAATTGTCTTTGAATGTCTGCAAACATAGATCGTACCGACGCTCTAATCTTTTACGGCATATTTTCATTAATATTATAAATTTCAGCCTCCAAGGATTCTATTTTTATTATAAACACCCTCAATGTTAGATGTTGGAGAATGTGGAAACACATTTCTTTCCGATACACCTGATGAATATCCTCTTACATGACTAGAATGTTTGGGCATTCCCAATGCAGTAGATAAAATATCTTGCCTCCCAGTAGCTGTAAATGCCCCCTGTGAGCTCTGCTCCTCAAGATAGTCCTATATTAATTAATTGATCATTTTTGTAATGATTTAAATTATATGAAAAAATAGTTAACTTAAATAAATAAAATAGATATATTACCCTCCTCTCATCTACGATTCTCGATTCGTCCGAAAGATATTTCCCTTTTTTACCCATCCAAGCTCTCTTCCATTTTCCATGTCTAGATGGAGGGGATGGAGGGGCCACCTCTCCAGAGCTTGAAGACTCAACTCTTAGTTTTTGAAAATTTTTCACCATCATTTGTTCTTCCAAAAACGCATTCCCTCCTTGAGATAAACAATGAAGCTATACATTTTTAGATCGGTTCTCTTGATGATCATTCCTTTATTTTTATAAATTATGATTAATAAATCCTTAAAAAAATTAATAATATCATTTATATTAGAAAGCTTATAAAAGTTTACATTGACCTTACCAAAAATGACTCTTTTCTTCTACTTTCAAAAAATTGTCTCCATCTGTATTCATCTATAAAAGGATATATACGACATGGATTGTCATGACTCCTATAACCAAAAATGAAATTAGATGAGAGGGTTGATTTAAAATCCCTCCATCTCCTGGAAGCCATTGATAAGCATTTATTCTTGACTCCTCCAGTGTCATGAATATCAAATTTCATCTGATAAAGAAGAGGTTAAACATATTATATATACTAGAAACATTTAAATAATAGTCAACCAATAGAAAAAGATCATTCCAAAATCATCTCCCACAACTGAGAGATTATCTCTTTTTGCACACATCTCCAGTCATCATAGAAAATGCTTACTTTTCTCTTAGCCTTAGTCGATACAAAACTCTTCAAATCTTTTTAATTTGGATATCCTGGAATATAATCATCATCAAACTCAACAAGTATCCTCTGATCCTGCATTCGGGAAAGTGCTAATTTTGGTAAACGTGTGCACCCAAGTTTACCAACTCTTGAACTCTTTGTCATAATAGGAGCACATGAGGATGATTAGGGAACATCAAGAAGAAAATGTGAATATTCCTCCACAGAGGTATGAAAAATAGGATCATCTCCAGAATCATGTGGTTGATCAACTTAATGATCTTTAATTATCCTTCAAATCAAAAAACAAACATTACATCAAAAATATACAAATTTAAATATTTTAATACTACTATAATAAAAAAATATAAAATTGTAATAAGTTATGTAATAATAAACATTTTTAATATGGTAAGCATGTTAAACAATGGTAAAGATGGTAATGATGGTCAAGATGGTAAACATGGTAATCCTGGTAAACCTGGTAAACATGGTAAATTAATTGTCACTGAACAAAAATAATAGATATATAATTCATGTAATGGTAAACATGAAAAATTAAACTAAACAAACATCAAACAAACAAAAAATTATACATATTTTGTTTTAATACATGTTTTAATAAAAAAAAACATAAAATATCTACCATTAAATGAAAAAAAATAAATGTGAACAATAAATAAACATATGTTCCCTATACTTTTTGGAATGTACAAATTGATTGTTTTCCCAAAATTCCTTCATCATGATCGTTTTTTATGGCACAGACCATGTCTTCAACATGCTCATCATTATGTTATTTTAATCTTTCCATTGAAGTAGGGATCTCACATAAATCTACATCTTCATCAAGTTCATTATCACCAACATATTGTTTTTTCCTTTGTAAAACAATATCCCACCACATATCTGATAGATCTACTATATAGAAAATTTGTTTTTCATGTGTTCCCAATATAAAAGAATGAGTTGTGTCTTCCAATCTATTCTAATTAATAAGTGTCATTCCAAATTTATCATGACTGACACAATTGTTACCGATAAACCATTTATAGTTTAAAACATGAACTTTAATTTTAAATTTATCAACCTCTCATATGCCTTAAATCGCTCCATAATATGCACTTGATATAGAAATTTGGTTTTTTTCCTCAGCTCTCGAAAAATGCATTGCTTTTGAAAACACCAATACACCACTATTTTGAACTGCACTTCTATTTTTATGTGCTTTCATATGAAATTTATATCCATTAATGTCATAACTGGACCATGTTATCACATTTAAACATGGACAAACCACTATCCATTTTAATTTCTCTGATACATATGATCTACCAAGGAAGGTTTTTTTAAACAATGTCAAAAAAAATTGTTGTGCTCATTCAAAATCCACATTTCTTTATTCTTTGGATGACATTGTTTCAACTCATTTATATGCAATGTGATATACAGTTGAGCATCATCTATGTCATTCAAGATGTATGATTCTAAATTCATCATCTATTTAGCTGAAAATGATTTGACTATCAAGCCAGGAATCCCCTTTCCCTCATTATTAATTAGTTCATGGCGAGATGGTGGCAAACCTATGTGATGCGCCGCAGCCAAGTAGCTCATACAAAACTCTGAAAACTCCTCATAAATATACTTTTCAATAATGGAGGATTCAATTCGATATGGATTCTTAACATAACCCTTCAATATTTTCATACACCTTTCAAAAGGATAAATCCAACAAAGATATACAGGTCCACAAAGAATTATTTCTCGAACCAGATGAATCATTAAATTCACTATTATATAAAAAAATGTTGGAGAAAAATACATTTCCAATTTACAAAGTATAAAAATTGCATCCTTTTCCAAAATGATCAAATAATTCACATCAATCTCTTTAATACCAATTGAATTTAAAAAATAACACAACTTCATTATAGTCTTTCTGACACAGATGAGCAATATTCCATGCAAGGCAACTTGTAGAATTTGTTGCATCATTACTTGATAATAATGTGATTTCATACCTATCAACTTCAAGTCCTTCAATGAGACAAAATTTATTACATTTAAAGAATAACCTTGAGGCACTTTGATGTCATGAAGACACTGAAAAAATCAAATTTTCTCCCTCTTTGATAATGTATGACAAGACAGGGAAAGAAATGTTCGTCTTCCTTTAGGAGTGGGAGCTAACTGCAAACATATTCCCATGGATAGTAAGTCTAATCTTGCATTCAACCCATCTTTTGTCATTCCTTTAATATCTAACAATGTTACAATCAAACAATAACAGATATTCATCTCCACATGCATGACATCAATATTATGTTTTACTTCAAGATATCTCCAATATGGTAGGTCAAAAAATATTGACTTTTTCTTCCAAATATGTCTATCATTACCTGATTTTTGTGTCTTTCTTAATGTCACATCATGGTTTTTCACCCTCTCAAAATACAGATCAGGGGATAAAGGTTTTGGAGAAATATCAAATTCATGGGAGCCATTTATTTCCTTTTTTAGTGTTTTATAAGGTTGATCCATAGGCAAAAAATTTTGATGACCCATGTACACTGTTTTCCTCCCATGATGCAATTGACAATATGACGTCTATTTTTCACAAATTGGACATGATTTATGCCCTTTAACACTGTATATAGACAAATTTCTTTATGCTGGAAATTCATTTATAGTGAACAAAAGGACTACATGCAGTTGAAAATATTCAATTTTATAAGAATCATACACCCTAATACCAACAACCCATAAAAGTATAAATCATCAATCAACGGTTACAGGTAAACAGCAATATGATTTTCGGGTTGCTTCGGACCAGAGATTATTATACTCAAAATGACATATTTTCTCATCATACAAACTTTTAGAGAGAGGTTGTAATTTACCAATAAAACAGGCCATGAACTATGTGTGCTAATGAGGGTTCGGTATGGATTCGTTCCATTTGTGCACAACCCTAGTCTGAGATTTCTATTTTAATTTCCATATGTAGAATACTGGTCATCAATTTTCTTCCATTGTGGAAAATCAACTGGACGACGTATTTTTCCATCACATAACCACTCATCAGAATTCCATCTTAACCATTCTTCGTCATGTGAATTTGAAGATAAATGTTTGAAACGATGAATTTTAGGAAGATACCAAAATACCTTTGAAGGTATCTTTTCAATCTCTATATATGCCTGTGATTTTTCTTTCACCTTATACCTTGATATCCTACATTTAGGACACTCAGAAAGAAATTCATATTCATTCCTATATATAATACAGTCAGTCGGACAGGGGTGTATTTTATTGTATCCCAATACCATCGGGCATAATATTTTCTTTTCCCTATAATGTGAATATGGAATATCGTTATCTTTTGGAAGAATCTCTTTCATGAATTGTAGTAGCTCTATAAAACTTCTATCACTCCATCCATGTTTCTCCTCCTGGTTAATAAATCATAACACCACCGATAAAATCGTAAAATCTATAAAACCATGATATAATGGGTTTTCAGCATCACCATATAGACACACAACTATTGGTTCTATCTCAAAATTTTCTACTGTAATATAGAAAATTCTTTATTAAATTCAATTTGAGTTACCATCTTGCGAATAATCATCCTCAGTGACATTTTGTCCAGTTTCACCATGCCAAATGAATGTTTTGTAACTCGGATTAAAACCATGTCAAACCAGATGATCTTTTATCTCTCTACTTTTCAACTTCTTCATATTCAAACATTTCAGGCATGGACAGAAAAAAATGTCACTACTTGGAACATTTCATTTAGAAAATTCCAAGAAGGAATCAACACCTTCCTCATATTCATTGCTCATTCGATGTTCTGTAATCTAACTTCGACTCATTATTACCTATAACAAATATCAAAATTATACATCTTTTTAAGATAAAAAAATATATGTTTATATGAAAAAAAAATCAAAATATGAATGTAAAACAATTTTAAAATCTAAAACAAATCTATGAGTATTTATAAAAATATGCTTGAATATGATTTTAAAAAGAAAATATAGTTATATATAAATGTTTTAAATTACATTGAATCAATGAAAACCATGGGGCCTCTAATAGTTGATCAAAAATTTTAGAAAATGGAGTAAACCTGAGAATTAAATCAAATTTAAAATAAATACTCAGATGGATAAGATCACAATGTAAAGCCAATCAACACAGCACAATGGGGTCAGGATAACTACGCATATTTGAAAACCACGACATGGTCTCCCCCATAACCCATAATTTTCTCATATTTGATGACTGGTCAAAATATATATAACCAAATAGAATCATATTAAAACACTAATATCCATGAAACAATACAATCATCATGTCATAATATCACAAACCACTATGCATTAGTCAATACCAACTGACACTTATCCCCCACCCCCTTCGACACCCCCTGGACACCACCACCCCCTTGGACAGCCCACCCCCACCCCCAGGACACCACCCCCACCCCCTTGGACACCCCCTGGACACCACCACACCCTTGGATAGCCCCCCCTCCCCCAGCCCTCTTGGACCCCACCACCCACATCCTACCACCTTGGATAACCCCCTGGACACCACACAACACTCTAGGAAGCCCCCCAAACAACCCCCCAACCCTCTAGAAAGGCTCCCACCCAATTGGACAGCCCCCCCAACCACCCCCTTAAACACCCCCACCCTCTTGGACCCCTCCCCCCCTCCCCACCTCCATGGACACCCTGGACACCCCCGACCCTCTGGACAGCACCCCAAACCCTCTGAACACCACCCCCACCCACTTGGACAGCCCCTAGACACCACCACCCACTTGGACAACCCCCCACCCCTATGGACACACCCCTTACCCATGGACACCCCCAACCCTATGGACATCACCCCCACCCCTCCTGGACAACACCCCCACCCTCTACCCCCTTGGACACCCCCCTGGACACCCTAACCCTCTGGACATGCCCCCACCCCCCCGGACAACCCCCCAAACCCTCTGGACTGGCCCCCACCCCATTAGAGAGACACCCACACACCCACCCCCTTGGACAGCCCCCACCCCCTTAGACCCCCCCCCCCCCCACACCCCTGGACTCCCCCACATCCAAGGACACCCCGGTCTCCCCCAACCCTCTGGAAATCCCCCTGAACCCTCTGAATACCATCCCACCCCCTTGGACACCACCAGGACACCACCACCCCATTGGACATCCCCCCACCCCTTTGGACAGCCCCCACCCACTTGATAGCCCCCACCTTTCAAGAAATCACCCCCACTCTACCCCCTTGGACACCCCCTAAACACCCCAACCCTCTGGATAGCCCCCACCCCCCAGAATCCCCCAAAACCTTCTAAACAGGACCCCATAACCTTGTACAACCCCCCCCCCCCTAAACCCCCCCTAAACCCCCCCCCCCCCCCCCCCCGCACACAGACCCCTGGACTCCCCCCCAACCCCACATCCATGGACACCTTGGACAACCCCCAACCCTCTGGACATCCCCCAACCCCCTAGACAGCCACCAACCCTCTTAACAGCCCCCCCTAGAAATCTGGGATTTAAACCTCTAGCTACTAGTTTTGGCATATCATGGGATTTTAACCTCAAGCTACTAGTTTTGGTATCATGACATTATTCAAAATGAGAACCATGAATTGTATCTCCTACTAGTCTAAAATGCTTTATTTTTCAATGAACCTGATTTTAATATCATATGAACACTTATAATTGTCGACGAAAATAAGCGATGAAAATAGATTATGTAACAAGAAAAAGTGATTCCCAAACTAGAAACAACTGAGGATCCAAAAAAACATTCCACCATGAATTTAAATATATAATTATAAAATAAATCACACTGGTACATAGAATGGGTGTATCACAATGGTTTACATATAAATTGTAGTAATATTGGTGAATGAAATCATAAGTTGTCAATGATAACAAAAATTATCATAAATGTCCAGCATTTGCAAAACAAAAACAAACGAAATAGAAGTAGGTGAGGCTTACATGAATATTGAGAGTCTATCTAATACATCTAGTGATAATAAATATGTTGATGATGGAAAAATGAGGTAATAGGGTTCAAAATCAAATAATCTTACCTAGTTTAAACAAAAAAAATTCAAAACATAAATATAGACTATCCAGGAAAAAAAATGAACGAAATAAAGTCATGGGAGGCTTAAGTGAGTGTTTTTAGTGGAGATGATAGATCCAAGGAGAGTAAAGATGATAAATGGTTATGGGAAAATGAGTTTAACGAAACAATATTGAAGTGTCGATTAGGGTTTTCTTTGCTAGAGAGACGAGTCGTCGGTCTGTTGATCAAAAAATCATAATTGACCATCCACGGGGCATATTAATTATTTAAATGTTCTATAACATTGGTTATTATCATATGTGACCTTATAAATGTATCAGATACCACATTTTTTACGTCTTTATTTTATAACCAATGTAAAAAAATACGCCTATTGGTTTTTTACGTCGGTTATTAGATAACCGACGTAAAAAACTGCTGGGTGTTGGTTTTTTACGTAGGATTTAATATAACTGACGTTAAAAATTATATGGGTTATGTTATTACATTGTTTATCAAATAACAAATGTCCAAAATTCCTCAGATGTCTCCTTTTTTACATCGGTTATTTTATAACTAATGTATTAAATTCGAAGATACAACGTTTTTTACATTGGTTATCAAATAACCGATGTAAAAAATATAGTCAGCATATATTTTATGTTTTTTATAAAATAACCGACATAAAAACCATGTATCACGTATTTTCATGTCGGTTATATATAATTGGCGTAAAAATGATGACGTTAAAAATGTTTTCTACACTAGTGATTCTTGTTTTGTGGATAAAGTATTGACATTTCATATGATAGTTTTATTACGAATGTCTATGTTATATTTCAAAATTTTCATATGAGGAAGGCATTGGACTTAGTATGTGATGATTGGAGTCCGCTATAGCTCCACGATTCATCAGTAGGTCCGATGAGACAAACTAGATTCATGGAACAAGGCCTTGAAAAAATATAATTTGTAGTCTTCACCCAAGTCCTTGACTATGTGGTTATGATAGTCTGGCATTATGCAGTCCATCATTATGAAAGTGTTTATTGGTATTACATGTGATTATTCTGCTAGTAGAATATCCATGTGAATATTTAAATGGTGTTATTTCATTTTTTTGGACATATTATACTGAAGTTCATGTTTAATATGCTTTTGTTTTAGTAATGCATTGACTTAAATGCTTATGAATATTTATGAACGATTCCGCTTTATTATCATCCTTACTAAGCATTTGAGATCATCCCTTTCTATGTTTTATTTTTCCTAGGATGTGAAAAAGTTAGTTATGAGTGACTTGCATGCATAATATAGGAATCTTGGATGTTTTAAATTGAATAATTTAATGTTTTTTTTCTTTTCAAGTTGTACATTTGACCTTATGAATGTATCTAGTAAAGTAGTTATCAAATATTTGGACATAAGTAAATATATATTAATATTCATATATATGAATATAACAGTTTGACATAAATATATATATATATATATATATATGTTTATATATTAATATTTGAGTATAAAATTATTTTATATCAATATACATTTCAAAAATAAAGAAAATTGTTTTTAATAAAATTAAAAATATATAAGAATTCAAATATTTACATAGATATACTTTATTTGGAATACTACAATTGATTTAAATAAATTGAAAATAGAATTCATATATTTATATAAAATTTTATACTATTGTTCGATTAAAATATTATATATCATAAATAACACGTTTATATAAACATTTCATTATATATACATGCCTACAAATAAGATTTTATATGAAATTATATATAGATATATTCATATATTTTTTTGAAATCAAAACATTCAATTTGAAAATTCGATAACTATGATCACATTTATAGAGTCTTAATTACGATTATACAAAATAATTTTGTAAAGATAAATACATGGGGAAACTTGATTTTAATTATGAAATGATTTTCACAGAAATATGTGTATGTATACGTACATTTGAAACATTATTATTATAAGAATAATTTTTCAATCTATTAACATTCCTTGTATTTATAGGATCCCAACAAAGAATGGTTAACTATTAAAAATAATTTCAAAAATATAAATCTCCCTAACCAAATCAATTTCATGAATAAAATTTTTACTGTATGACCAAAATGAATAGTTGAGGAAAAAAATAAAAATGATCGCCATTCTCTCATCAAAATGGTCAAAACCATTATAAATACAATAATGATGGAGGAACACCATTTTGTGTTTAAAATATAAAATTCAAACACATCTTTAAATATTTAATCATAGTTCTAATGAAATTTCATTTCTTTTATAAATGTTTAATGTAAAATTATTTAAATAGATACAAAATAATTATTTGTAAACCAAATAAACTAAATTACATATAATATATAATGTTATGAAACATATTTTAATAATTTGAGATGAATTTATTTTCATAAATAAGATAAAACTTCACATTCACATAAAATGTTTAAAAATGGCATTTGAATGAATATGTATGAAATGAAATATATTCATGAAAAAATAATTTTCTCCTTTAGATTAAAATTAAAACTGAAAAATTTTCATATCCCAAGTAGTATCAAGATCAACTAATCTCACAATGGTCAAAAAACAAATATCACCGAAAATATATTCTATGATTGAAAACTAAGCTAAACTTTTGCGCTATGTTTCAAGAGATCCAACTCAATTTTTCCCTATTTCAACATTGAAGAGTCAAATATATATATATATATATATATATATATATATATATATATATACCAAACACCCAAAAAGTCATAGTATTCATACACAAGATCATTGTAAACAACCATATTTCCTACTAATAATAAATCCTTCATTCCCTTAAACTATTAACCTACTTCGATTATAACCTACGTAACATGGGAACCTAATACCCTAAAATCACAAAATAGAAAACCCCTGAAATCATTACAGTTGTCTGTATCGTAGAAATATAACTCACCGTTTCATTTTGGGATTCATGGATGGATGACTCCATGATATAAAAAATGGTTGATTACATCATGGGCTGCTGGTATGAGTTATAGGTTGAGAAATCAATGATAATATGTAGGGGATGAAAATGGGGATTGTATTGACTTCATCTGCACTTAACAACCCCGAGTCACTAGATCCCCAAACTAACTACTTCCCATGCGTGATGATCCTCGACAGATAGTAGTGGAGCTCTATCTCTTTTCCTTTACAACTTCTATTGTCATGACCCATCCTCAGGGACTATGCCGTGACTACCCCAAGCCCGACTTCCATAGGCCAGGGGAAGGCGACTAGCACCCAAGGCATAAATCTTGATAAAAAGGGAAGGCATTTCCTTTATAAAAGTAAACAATCATAAAAGAGTACGCAATATAAGAACGCACTACATAATACTATATACAAAAGTATGTGCTGAAAAGTAAATGGGCCATTATACAATCCCAACTGTAAAGTATAGTACAATTGAAAGGATAGTATAACTTTAGTATAGTAGAATAGAAACCACTGAGTCATCATCTGGGAATCCCACCTGAAGGGTAGGTATAGATGGCCTCCTCATCACCTCGGGTCTAACCGTCCACTCCATTTACGTCTCGCCATGTGGTCCACCTCTGGATACCGTCCAGGTCCACAATCCTCCACCTCGATCAGTGTTGTCTGTCGTGGATATCCCACACGACGTAGTGTGGTCATAGACCATGTAGGGGTGAGTGTACGATACTCAGTAGGGACCCTAATACCCCCGAGGTCTCCCATAATCTAAAATGGAAAAACCATAAAAGAAAGATTCAATCACTAACTATCAACCAAATCTACTTAGGTATATGCCCATAAATATACCTAATTTATCAATCACAGTTCGACTCCAACTCTTGAGCCCAAGCACAACCCAGTCCACATAGGAAAGCAAGTAAATCACATTGATGACAATGATTGAAAGTCAAGACTCACCTCACACAGGTATACATATTTTTTTATAGCAATATAGATGATCAGTTGTAGTCACTGATTCATCTAAGTTGTCAGTCCCACGTAGGATACTAGACCAACTAAGTTGTCGGACCCATGTAGCATACTAAACCAGCTACTCCGTCGGACCCACATAGGATACTAGTACAGAAGTCAAAATATTGGACTAACTTAGGATATAAGTACATTAGTCATCTCTGTCGAACCCACAGAGGATTCCAGTACAATTTTCATCATCGTCGAACCAACAGAGGATTCCAGTATGGTAGTCGTCGTTGTCGTAGCCAGCTCTATGGTTCCCGCCCACAGCATGCTTGATTCCGGGAGGGTCTTCTCCTCAATACAAGGGGTCGACTCATAAACTATCACAAATTCCAGATTTGTTGTATCCCAAATATCTATCTCGTCAAAAGGAACTCAACGCAACAGACGACGCGTTAATCAGATGAACTGTCTGACATATATTGGATTTTCCGTTCCAGGGTCCCGATTGGAATTATGCTCATTCAAAACTCAACCATTTCCCAAAGATGTCTAAAACTCATTTAGAGTATCACAAACAGTCTGTCTCGTCACGAGGATCCTAGTGCCGCAGATGGTGCATCAATCGGACACACGGTCTTAATGTTATTCACATTTATGTGAAACGGGCCCAGCACGTCAAGCCCAGTGGGCTGGAAGGTCCGCCCTACCTAGATTGGTGGGTCTGACCCATTAGAGGGTCGGACCGGCCCCGTGAAGCGTGTCCCAAGCCGATGGGACGTGGCCCGGCTGGCAGAGCGCTGGGGGGGGGGGGGTAAGCCCCCCCGGTTTCCTGAACTGGTGGCGGAAAGAGGCACTACACCCCTGTCCAGTTGGCCAAAGCTGTAAGGTCTTCCTGGCACGAGCTGACCGCATGGGCGGGCTGCGGTCCTTCCGCGTAGAACCTGCTGGTTCCGTGGTCTCCATCAATCTGACCGACAAGTGGCCAGGCGGCTCGCCACCCAAGTGGCCAGTAGAACGCGGACTGCCGTCCTTCATAGCGTGGAACCCATTGTGGTGTCGTGGTCTCTTCGGTATGGCCAGCTTTATCCATACGGTTCTTTGTTGTCCGAGTAGCCCACGGTTGTGGGTTGCTTTCTTTCTCTCTTTTCATGTCACCGGGAGCTGCGGTCCTCTTCGGTCGCCACCACCTATTTTATCACCATTTCCATCGAAATAAAACGAGGATCAATAGAGGGTCATCAGGCCGTGATTGTTCGTCCCGCACCCTCCACGTTAGGTTGTATCATATGTTTGAATATAAATATTATTTCAATTAATAATGAAAAACAATTTTATTCAATTAAAATTGAAGTAAACCCCATACCTCGTAATTGACGTCGCATATCGACAAGCATCGGAAGACGAGTGTCTCGGGTGTCGGGCGTCATGGATAATGGAATCACGGAGAAAGGTGTCCTCCCGTCAATGTTAAAGGAAGATTCGTTGACATAGGCGACGCTTCTCGTGGGTGGTGTCCTCTCCCTTGATTCAGAGGATGGAGAAGGTAGGAGAAGTCATGGAGCATTCTTCATTGAGGGAGGGTGATGTTCTTCGTTGAAGAATGAAGCTTCTCTAATTATCCAATGGTTCCCCACCAAAATATTTACTAAGGAAAATATTATAATAGCCTTCTCCAATCTTAAAGAAATTCCATTCAAATCAAATTAATTCAAATGAGAGGTTTCAAAACATTAACTGGTCATTAAATGAAAATATGTTGGCAAAATTTATGGGAGAGAGAGGAGGAGGTGATGAGTCACAATTAAGGTGGGGGAGTTAAATGCGAGTTTCAAGGGAGTCGAGGGGAGGGGATACGTTAGGGGTTCGTGTGGACCGCAACACCCTTAGCTATATCCTCCAATGGGAAGTTAGGGGGATGTGGGCCCCACCTCCAACGTTCCATTGGAGGAAATAACTTCCACTTAAAATAAAATTATAACACAATAATATTTTTTAATTCTTAATGAATCCCCAATTTTTAACTATCGAATGCGATAAAACGCAACTGCGTTAAAGGACCCCATAAAAGAATACTGGCACTACGAGTTCATCCGTGCCCTTAGATTTCAATTCCCAGCACCATTTCAAAAGATAGAAAACCCAAATGTACTTTTATAGAACGTGCCCAAACAAAACATCAGAAATTGATTCCAGGCACACCGTGTCTCGGAATTAGGCTCCATCAGAAACAGCGGTCTCATAAAATTTCAAATTATTTACGAAAAAAATTTCCATGAAATTTTTGGGTCTTTACATTACCCCCACCTCAGGGAATTACATCCCAGTAAAGCTAAAACATACACTAGGGAATCAAAAGTGGGTACTGTGCACACATCTGAGCCTCCGACTGCCATGTGCTCTCCTGGAGGTTCCCCTGCTACCAGCAAACATGAACCAGAGGAATCAACCATCCATGTAGGACTCACTCTTGTCGATCCTCGATCTGCAATGGGACCTCCATGAATGTCTCCCTATCATCGATGTCCAGCTCCGCATGATCGATGATGTTGGTCGGGTCGTGCACGTATCTCCTCAACTGAGAAAAGGGGAAGATAGCATGCACCCGATGAAACTGAGGTAGAAGAGCCATGCGGTAAACCTCCACACCTACTCTACTGAGGACCTCGAAAGGTTTGATGAATCAAGGAGACAACTGGCCACCTCGGCCAAATCTCTGTAGACCTTGTCGAGGTGAGACTCATAGGAAGAGGTCGTCGCCATCCTCAAACTCCAGTGGTCTCTATCTCCTATCAGTATAGGACTTATGCCTACTCTGTGTAGTATTCATCCTCTCCTGGGTGATCAACACCTTCTCCATAGTAGACTAAACCATCTCTTGTCCTACATGTGTTGATTCCCCTGGGTCAGTCCAGCATAGAGGTGATCTGCAAGGTCATCCGTTCAATGCCTCGTATGGGGCCATCCCGATGGTGGAGTGGTAACTGTTGTTGTACGCAAACTCCACCAAGGGTAACTGATCCTCCCATAAGCAACCAATGTCAAGGAAACATGCACGGAGCCTGTCCTCAAGAGTCTGAATGGTCCACTATGTCTGTTCATCCATCTGAGGATGGAAGGTGGTGCTCAGATGTAGTTGTGTCCCAAAAGCCTAGTGTAACCCCTTCCATTGCAGGGACGTGAATGGATCATCTCGATCGGAAACTATAAACAATGGAAGACCATAAAGCCATATGATTTCCTAAATATAGAGGCATCTCAGGCTCTCTAACAAGCCATGCTCTTTGATCAGTAGGAAGTGGGCCGACTTGGTGAGTCGGTCTACGATCACCTAGATAGAGTCATGTCCTCTGGATGTACGTGGAAGCTCTACCACGAAATCCATGGATATCCCATCCCACTTCCACTCCGGGACCTCTAAGGACTATACCAAGCCTGCTAGTACCTGGGGATATGCCTTCCCTTTCCAAAAAGTAAGGCATCACGATATAAACTCATATGTAACCTTCTTCATACCCAGCCACCTGTGTTTTTATCTGATGTCCTCATACATCATCGCCACTTCTAGATGTACCACTAGAGGGAAAGTGTGAAACATCCTCAGCAATTCCTCTTATAGTGCAGCTGGTACCATAGTACGTCCCCTGGAGAGGATGATGTTCTCCCCTACATCAGAAAATCTATAAGGCGCATGCCCTATGGATATCTGAGCACGTCGCATCTCACAATCAATGTCCCCATGCTATGTGTCGCTTAATCGCTGAAGAAGTCAAGAAGTGACTATGAGAGACTGAAGAATTCCCGCTCCATCTATATCTATAAAGGATATCTACAATGCGGCTAGATGCTCCATCGCTTCTCCTAGCAGATGAATGCCCGATCTCCTAATGAGATCATCAGCTACAACATTCCCCTTCACAAGAGTATAGATTATCTGAAAGTCATAGTCTTGGAGGAACTCGAGCCATCGCCACTATCTCAGGTTCAGGTCCTTCTCCATGAAGATGTACCTGAGACTCTGGTGGATAGAGTAGACTGTAAAGAACTCGCACATCATATAGTGCTACCACATCTTAAAGGCAAAGACCACTACTGCTTACTCTACATCATGGGTAGCATAGTTCTACTCGTGTTGTCTCAAATACTGCAAACCATATGCGATCACCACTCACTCTTGCATCAGGACACACCCTTTTCCGGTCCCTGATGCATTATAGTAAACTATGTACCAAATTCCCTCCTCTGGTAGCCTCAAGATGGGTGCACTGTTCAACCTCTACCTTAGCTCCTGAAATCTCTACTGACATCTATCTGACCGCAGGAAGGGCTTCCCCTTCTTCGTCAATTCTGGCAGAGGTGCTGCAACACTGGAGAAGTCTAGCACAAATCTTTGATAGTACCCAGCCAAACCCAGGAAACTTCGCTCCTCCATCACACTTCTGGGTGGCTCCCAAGCAAGTACTGCCTTGATCTTCGCTGGATCCACTGCAACGCCAGGGTCTGAGATTATGTGTCCCAAGAAATGAACCTCTTCAATACAAAACTAGCACTTCGAGAGCTTACTATAAATCTGGTTCTCTCGGAGTGTATCCAGTACAACCCCAAAGTTGTGGGAATGCTCATTGTTAGTAGGTGAGTAAATCATTATGTTCTTGCTGAAAACTATGACAAATCGATCGAGGTATGTCTGGAAGATCCTGATCATGATATTCATGAGTACTACTGGTATGTAGGTTATGACAAAAGGAATAACAAAGAACTCGTAGTGGCCATACTGACACCTGAAAGCCATCTTCTACTCATCCTCGACTCGAACTCTAAGCTGGAGATAACCTGTCCAAAGGTCTATCTTCGAGAACCATTGGGCTCCCTTAGGCTTATCAAAAAATTCCTCAATCCTCATGAGTGTGTACTTGTTCTTCATGGTCACCTGATTCAGGTGACGGTAGTCGGCACACAGTTGCAACCTCCCATCCACCTTCTTGGAAAACAAAATCGGAGAATCCCAGGGGGAAACACTGGGTCAGATAAATCCCTTTCTCTACAAGTCCTCCAGCTATACCTGCAGCTCACGAAGCTCAGCGGGAGCCATATGATATGCTGAATTAGATTAATGTGGTGTCTCGGTGTACAGATCTATGTAGAAGTCTACCTATCATTGAGGAGGTATTCCTGGAACATCTTCAGGAAAAACATCTGCATGGCGGGTCGGACGGTCTCGAGCAATGTGACCCTGCCCACCGCATGCATAGCACTACCTACTCCTCATATATCATGATCAGTTTCGTGTGCCCCAAACAACTAGACCTGTATCCTGGGGTCGCCCACCGGATGGCCTGGTCCACTTGGAACTCTACGTCAACTATGTACTGTAGTTTTTAGAAGACTTTGCTTTGTGTCGTCCTGTGGTGGGTCTTAGAGCTGATGTCGGCACAGCAAAAAAGCTCTCCACAAAAGGGCTCGCTCTAGTACTCCCGCATACATTGGAATACTTAGGGAGATCATAGAAGACCTGATCTCATGTCTGTGTCCCTACTTAAAGGTCAGGTCCCTGAAAAATGGGTCTCGTACCATGTCTTTGGAGTAGCATGAGAGGTCAGTAAAGCTCGCTGAGTACTGAGCTACTGTGACGTTGTCCTGCCGCAGATGTAGTAACTTATGAATCTGCATCACACTAATGGTGGATGGAACAAACTCGGAGTGGAAATGACTCTTGAAGTCCGTCCAGAGTAAAGATGCCTCATCATGCACCTAGAGCATCAGTCTCCACCATCTACTTGTTGTTACGTGTAGGCGACTCGCATCAAGGATCACCATAAAGTCGGCCGGTGTCCCTACCAATCTAAAAACTCTGAAGACAAACTCCAACCCATCCTCAGCTACATGTGGATACATCTCTCAACAGAACTTGGGAAGCCTCTGTTGCCGAAACTCATGCAACGCACTCAGGCGTCATGCACTCTCTACTGCTGGAGCTGATGGTATCGATGGCCCATCAGGTAGTGGTACTGTTGGTGTCTCCACTGTGATGGGGCCCTACACCGAGGCATCGTCCCTCACTGGGCTACCATCTCATACATAACATGGAACACTAGCTGGCTGCCTTCGTGGAGCCATCTTGAAAAGAAACAGGTGCACCACGATCAAAACAGTATACCTATTGAGCTCACTCAAAATAACCACAAAGAAATCTTTTGAAACACACATACAATCAGTGTTTTCATGCACTGAGTGGTAAATCAGAGGTCAGGGTCCTGGTGTATTGATACGTGGGTCGCCGCAAGAACACTGGACTCCCTGTACTGAAAATGTCACTCAATACGCTTAACACTATTTCTTCACAGAAATGAATTCAGAGTCTATGATCTACGGTATAACCAACTCCTCTGATTCCAATTTGTCATGACGCATCCTCGGGGCCCGTGATGTAACATCCTTGGTAAATAAAGAATAATACATTTTCGTTTTTATTAATATTTGTGAATTAAATTATAATTTTAATTTAAATGGGATTCTATGTTTGATGGCTTACCTTATACACAATAATATGTTTCTTTGAAATTTTACGTTGCACACTAATAATATAATATTATTATTTTATATGGTACTTAACGTTGAGCAATTGTATTGGTGAAAATTAATATAACTAACTAAAATATTATTATATATGTTTGTTAAATGTTTTTACATTTATCCAATAAAATTTTACTGCTTAAAATAAGAAAGGAATTCGATTTTAAGCATCAATGCTCTAATATTCATTAAAGGGTCGATTAACCACCTTTTGATGGAGAACCGTATTTAAATATAGTTTTAGAATTTATTATATTTTATATTTAAAAAAATAATATTCCTCTTAATCATGACATCAAAATCTACTTTGGGTAAAATTTTTGTATTTTTCTGATGATATTCATTTTTTTGACGAATAGTAAAAATTACTGTATTTTAATTCAAAACTATGTTTTAATCTAATTTATTTATATGGATAGATTATCTTTTTAATTTGTTTTAAAGTGTAATCAGAATATATTTTTACCATTTAAACAAATTTTGGTCATTGCAATTAATTTCACATATTAATTGGACAAAAACAAGTGTCAATCATTTGATAGTTATTATTTCTTAAAAACACCCTATTTGTTTTAACAACATGATTAATTTTAAATTAATTAATTCCAATTTTATGTTTTTAATTTTTAAAAAATAAAAATCATTTTTGAATTTGGAATATCAAATAATTCTTAGGCTGATTTTTTTGTATTTTTATAAAAAACTACATTTTTTATGAATATCGTAACCACTTAGTAGTAGTTAAAAAAGTGTCTTTTACATCTAAATAAATTTTTACGGCTTCTGTGAGTTGAATTTCAAAAATCAGAGAGACACAATTAATATACAGAATTAAAATGTTGTTCAATAACATGAAAATTATTTTTAGTGAATAGTCACTTTTGACTTTTATTTACAGCGGTTAAAGGTAAATAGGGTAATTCAAGATAAAACGTTTATTATAATAACACAAAATTACCTTAACACTTGTTTTCACCTTATTGGATGAGACATGTCCAATCATGGATATCCTTGGGTCAATTTAGGGATCCCATGGAGCCACATGATAGTGATAACGACTCTTTAGATTAATTAATTTAATGTAAAGACAAAAATGACACAAAAAAATATCTTTTACTAAATTAATTTTTATATATGGTTATATATTTTATATTTTCGACGATAAATATTAATTGGAAAGATAAAAAAATTTCCTACATCATGGTGTTTTATTAATAATTTGTAGACATCAAATAAATAAAATTATTTATGACATAATAATGATGTAGTGTTTACCTCATTAATAAATGATATAAATAAATAAGATTATAATGATTAAAATATTATCTGAAACATAACCAATTCTGACTGGATGATTTTATTTCGAATATTATTCATCTTATCTTTGACTTTAATATATTTTGTATCTTTTTAAAATGAAGATATGTTTTTAATAAAATAATAGCTTCACACATTCCTAAATATCCCCTCTTATCCCTTATAAAAGGAGACCACTTCTGACCAATTATTCACACCTCTAACGCATTTTGGCTCGTCAAACCTATTCCCAATTAAGCTCCCTATATCCCGCTTCTCCGCCAAGAAGCTTTAAATTAGGCATAAGGAACTTCAAGATGACCTTTTGGTTCAAACCAAAGGGAGTTACCCAAATTAATGGTAACAGTTTCTCTTAAATTCATTTCTTTTATTTTACTTATCCAACCCCAGGAACTCTTTTTATTAATTTCTTTTGTAACAACAGTAGTATCTTAAATATACTAGGATGTTTTTATTATATGTTTTCGAGCTACACTTACACACACCTCCATCTAATGGGTGAAGAACATAATGTTTTTTTGGATTGCAAACTAACACATCATGAAACGATGATTGTTCGATTATCTCCTACCGCCTCTTATGGAAGCCATTATGATAGAAATGTATTTATATATTATTTTTATTATTTTTATTTTTTCTCTATTATTCTATAATTTTCATATAAAAACACACCAATACGCTTTCCAATATGTATAACCACGATAATTTCATTTGAGGAAGTGCCGACTACCTCCCCCTCAAGGTGACATGATACGTTCAGGACATTCATGGAAATTATAAAGGATAGAGTTAATTGAATTATGTAAAAATTATATAATATGATATTATACTTAAATTATAATATACCTATGTATCGTTTTTTTAAATTCCATAAAAAATAGAAATGAAAGTAGTGTTCATGCGTACGTACGACTTACTGTCTCCAAGAAAGGTGTATTTCATTTCTTATCTCCTAATGTTATGTACTGTTATAAATACATATATATAAAGGATATATAATATTTATATGATATCGTAATCATTTATATCATTCTGTAGGTAATGGACTTTTGAACTCATGGACAAATTGTAATTATAACATATTCATTTTTTACTCATGTTCCGAACATCAATAAAATATTCAATATGAACTCATATAATTATCTAATTATTATATATTGGTAATAAGTGATATAAAATTAATAATAAAATTGAAAAGTGTTCTTAATCATGTATAAATTAACATATGTTTATTATTTTGGAAGATCAAGGAACACACAAGACAATTCAGACTTGAGGTAAGGGGTTTCTAATCTCACATTTAATTCTGTGATATTTCCATTATTCGTCACTTATTTATTGCATGTGGTGTGTGTACTGCCCATGTTTGAAATCATTGTGTAATATAACTTAATTAATTTTTTTACAGCATCATTGTATGATCCTTTTATCATGGGTGTATGTTTCATAATTTACCAAATCAATATGGGAATTTAAAATTTCACTTTCCACTAATTCGGCTTTACACATACATTATTGATTATATTAATCCACGATTATGTGTGGAATCACTATTCATTTCCATATGTTATAATTTCCACTCCTCTTTCTATGGATATACTTTTGATACACATAATAAGTCCATTGAAAAATTCTCAAGTCATCGGTATGAACTTGATAAGAGTAATTTTAACTCAATCTCCAATTGTTGACTTAAAAATCCAATTCATTGGTGTTATATTTACAAGAATATGTGTGAATGGCTTTTAATTTATTTACACTTAATATCCAATCATATTGAGTGTATTTATATTTTTCACACTTAATTATGTCTTTGATTTATCTGTAACCTATGGATACGGTCTTTATAAGATATTTCATCTTAATTTACATTCCATTGAGACTTCTTTGTTATTATACACCAAATCAATTTTATATAGTGTATATAATGTACTTTGACATAGTATATCATGAATCCCTTTATTCTCATGTTATTGAAAATTTTTGATTACCTCAATTTTTTTAATCAAATGTGTCTCTTTTGGTTAAGAACTCTAAGTAAAATATCATTTCAAATGTTTTAAAAATTTATTATTCTAAATCATTGCCATTAATGTCCATGTTTTAAAAATGGTTTCAAGGTATTATTTATATGGAAATTAATGTTTTAAAATTAAATTTCCTTTTAGATGTTTCAAAATGGTATGGGACACTTTGATTAAAAATTCTATATTTAAATGTGTTGTTGACAAATAGTGTGACTTTTTAATGTTTTCAAGAAAAAGGGGGAACACTTATCTCAAATAGTTTTGATGATTATTTTCATCTACGTAAATATTCTTCATTATTCCTGATTCAGGTTAATCTATTACAATAAAATCTTCCATTTTTTATTGAATGAGTTATTTTTTACTGTGGATGTGCTATATTTTTACCATTCATGGTTTGTGGAAAAAGTATTGATATTTCTTATGCTATTTTTAATACGAATGCCTTTATTATATATCAAATCTTTCATATGAGGAATTCATTTGACTTTGTAATTAACGGGTGGAGCCTGCTATAGCTCCTCGAGGGATTAGTAGGTCTCATGAGACAAACTAGTGTCTTGGCCTAAGGCCTTGACAAAATCGTATTTTTAGTCTTGGCACAGGGCCTTGACTATGTGGTTAGGATAGTCTGGAATTATGCATTCCATCATTATGAAAGTGGTTATTGATATTTCATGTGATTATGCGACTTGTAGAACATCAATGTGAATAAGTAAATGGAATTATTTAATTTTTTTCATATTATTATGATGTTCAAGTTTAAAAGCCTTTTGTTTTAGTTATGCATTGCCTTAAACATTTATACTTATTTATGAAATTTTCTGCTATATTTTTTTCCTTACTGAGCATTTGAGCTCACCCCTTTCTATGTTTTATTATTTCCATTATGTGAAGAAGTTAGTTATGAGTGACTTGCGGGAATAATCTAGGACTCTTGGATGTTTCTAATGTAATAATTTAGTGTTGTTTTTCTTTTCAAGTTGTAATTTTGACCTTATGAATGTATCTAGTATTTACAAGGCTAACAAACTGATTGGTCTTTCAGGACATGATAACCTTGTATAATGCAAATTTTATGTAATAATGCACCAACTCTAGGTAATCAGGGTCAGTGCGTTACAGTTGGTATCAGAGGATGTTTTGTACAAACCATGGAAACTAGATTTAGATAAACTCTGATTAGAGTACATATCCCTAAGATATATTTTGAGGATTAGTATAGAAGAACATCCTAAAAATTTTGTATTGTTATGATTTTGTGAGATTTCAAAAAAACACATCCTTGTCAGGATATGAGCAGGTAGAGGCGGCTCTAGCATAGATATACCTAGAGGTAAAAGTTGAAAACACCGCTTTGAGCTAGAATCAAACCGTAACTGCTACACGACAACGATACTTGTTACACTCTTGGTTACGACACTCCCTGGGGATATGCATAAGATAATTAATATTTTCATTACAAACTGATTTGATGGGTTTTAATATAAGATGAGACTAAATTACCTTGGCTAATCCTAAGGTGTTTCAAAATAAAAAATTTAGTTTCATGATATTCTCTAAATGATTTTCTGACTACTATTACTCACACAATGCTTTCCGGTTTTAGTCAATGGATGGATTCCAAGGAAGTCATAGTAACATTGAGCATGACGTACAAGGTGGGAATGATGGTGGAAATGAGCAACAAAATATAATCCTTATAGGTGTAAATGATATCGTGTTCATTCAAAATCATTTTTCAAAAAATATGATCAACAACATATATATTAACCAACTCCATGACTCAACAAAGAAGAGAATGGTGATGAATGATAAGAGCTCCAGCATTGGAGACCATGGAAACAAGAATCCTCAAATTTCATCATGTTGGAAATATGGAAAGAGACTCCCATGAAAGTGTCTCAATGGAACAAAGAAATTGTTTACATGTTGGAAATAAGGAGATAATGTAAAGAATTTCAAAGGAAAATTGAAGAGTACAGTGGAAGAAAATAAAAAACGGTCCCAAGAATCCATCTACATTCATTTGTCGTAAATGTAGGAGACATTTCCATTACCCAAGTGAATGCCCTATTATATAGGACATTTTCTTGGACAAAGAAGAATCTATGTTGAAATAAATGGTTGGAGAAATTTTTAAAAGTATTAGTTCACCTTGTTGATGGGATTACATCAGAATAATTTTCTGCTTTATTTGTAACCCTGTCGTTTTTCATGTGAAAATCATATTTGAGGGAAAATTATCTTTTCTCGTGTGGATATAGTTATAAAAATACATTTCGTTTTATATGATCATTTATTTTGAGGAAATTACATGTTATTATATTTTGGGAAGAAATTGAAAGGTATGAGATAAAATTGGTGGTTAAATTCTGTAATGGTTATTTTGAGGAATTTATCTCATTTGGGTAATGTTATAAAATATAGTTTTTGAAAAACGACAACATACAGACCGTGTAACAACCCATCGCACCGGACAAAGCTGTGGGAATCGAAACCACAACCGGAGTGCGATTGGGATTTATCGCCTACCTCTGGACTTCGTGAAGTCCCTGGATATTATGATTAATAATATTTAGTTAAATTATTTTATTGATCAATAATAGGTTGATTTTGGTCTTATAAAATTAATACCTTCAGTATTGGATAATGATTTCTTGATTAAGTTTTAAATTTTAATTGGAAGACATTCACTTTGATGGGAACACTATATGCCCAAGGAAAATAAAATACTATGGGATTTTATTTGAAGAGTAATGGTGAATTTTTATCTATGTTTTTATTTTGGATTTATAATGATTTGGGTTATTTATGGAAATTATTAACCTATAAAAGATAATATTTAGTTAGGTTAATTACTTTTAATTATGTGACTTTAAGATTTGTTGATGTCATTTGGAGATAAAATTTAACGTGGAAGATTGTGTAAACAAATTCTTTTATGTTTTGGGTTTCAAAATTAGTTTAGATTATATTGATGGATTTTAAGGAAAATTGTTTTTTGAATGGTATTTATTGATCATTGGGTATTGTTGGTTTAATTTTACAAATTAAGATTAGTATTTATTTCTCTAAAGGATTGTCCTTTTTGCGGATCATCTAAGCTTGTACTAACCATTTTGGTGGAGGTTAATCTCTAAATACATTGTAAATATATATTTTATCATTTGTAGATCATTTGATTCTTTAGAAGTCGATTCTAGCTCTTTCAGGGTGACCATGTCATCTTGAAGACCCATCGTTTGAAAAAAAAGATGAGTTGGTGGTAGAAATTTTTTAAAGAATGAAACTCTACTTAAAAAGTAAGACTATCACTTTATGTTATTAGTCAATCTCATAAATAAATTCATAATATTTATTAAATGGAACTTAAAACAAAAAAACTTTGTCTGTTTACTTTTACTATGGGGAAACTAATGACCATTTATCCCATCACAAGTTTGTGATTTTCTTGTTGTTAAATTTCTCTTAATCTATATTTCTATCCCTCTCCATCAGAACTTGACAAATTGTTTTCTCCTCCATATCCATTTTTCATGGATTCCTTCTTTTTGTTGTCTCGAGTATCAATTTTTACTTCTCTTAATTTGTTTTAAAGTGATAGTTTTATTGACTCTTTTTCCGATGTGGGGATTTCAATAATGTTTCTGAGCCCAATTTTAAAATTGCGAGAACAGAATTCCCAAAAGGGGGGAAGGATGTAACATCCTGGGTAAATAAAGAATAATATATTTTTATATTTTTTAATATTTTTGAATTAAATATTAATTTTAATTTAAAGGGGATGCTATGTTCGATGGTTTACCTGATACACAACAACAAGTTTCTTTGAAATTTTATGTTGCACGCTAATAATATAATATTATTATTTTAAAGGGTACTTAATGATGATCGATTATCTTGGTGGAAATGAATAGAACTAACAAAAATATTATTATATATGTTTGTTAAATGTTTTTACATTTATCCAATAAATGTTTGAGGCATAAAATAAGAAAGGAATTCGATTTTAAGCATAAATACTCTAATATTCATTAAAGGGCTGATTTACTACCTTTTGATGGAAAACCCACATTAAAAATAGTTTTGGCCATTTTTTAATGTTATATTTGATTAATTATATTTTTCTTAATCGCGACATCAGAATCTACTTTGGGTAAAATTTTGATATTTTTGTGATAAAATTCATTTTTTGATGAATAGTGACAAATATTGTATATTAATTAAAAACTGTGTTTTAATATAATTTATTTATACGGTTAGATTATCTTTTTAATTTGTTATAAATTTTAATTAGAATATATTTCTACTATTAAATTCAATGTTGGTCATGGGAATTAATTTTAATTTGAAATTGGACATAAACAAGTGACAATCTTTTGATAGTTATTATTTCTTAAAAACATGCTATTTGTTTTAACAACAGGAAATAATTTTAAATTAATTAATTCCACTTATATGTTTTGATTTTGGAAAAATAGAAATCATTTTTTAATTCGGAATATCAAATAAATCGTAGGCTGAATTTTTGGTATTTTTCTGAAAAACATCAATTATTGATGAATAGTGAAACAACATAGTAGTAGTTAAAAAGTGACTTTTACATTAAAAATAACATTTTCCTCTTCTCTGTGTTGAATTTCACAAATACGAGACCCAAAGTTAATATCAAAATGTAAAATGTGGTTCAATAAGATGAAAATAATTTTTTGTGAATAGTAACTTTTGACTTTTATTTACCGGGGCTAATGGTAAATAAGGTAATTCAAGATAAAAATAATATTATAATAATAAAAAATTACCGTAAAACTTTTCTTAACCTTATTGGATGATTCATGGCCAACCATGGGTATCCTTGGGTTGGTTTTGGGACCCCATGGTAAACTTGAGAGTAATAATGTCTCTTTAGATTAATTAATTTAAAGTAAAGACAAAAATAACACAAACAAATATCTTTTAGTAAATTAATTATTACATATGGTTATATATGTTATATTTTCGACTCTAAATATTCATTGGAAAAATAAAAAAGTTTCATACTTCGTGGTATTTTTTTATAATTTTTAGACATGAAATAAATTAAATTTTTATGACACAATAATGATGCAATGTTTACCTCATTAATAAATGATTTAAATAAAAAAGATTAAAATAATTAAAATATCATCCAAAACATGTTCAATTCTGATTGGATTATATTATTTCGAATATTAGTTATCTTATCTTTGAATTTAATTTTTTTTGAAACTTTTGAAACTGATGTTATGTTTATAATAAAATAATAGTTTTACACTTTCCTAAAGATCCCCTCCTCTCCCTTATAAAAGGAGACCACTTCTAACCAATTATTCATAGCTGTCAAGCCTTTTGTCTCAACCAAAATATACACAATTAATCTCCCAACATCCTTCTTCTCCACTTTGAAGCCTTAACTTATGTAGAAGGCACATCAAGAAGTCATTTTGGTTCAAACCAAATGTAGTTACCCATATTAAAGGTAATGGTTTCTCTTAAATTCATTTCTTTTATTTTACTTCTCCAACCCTATGAACCCTTTTTATTCCATTCTTTTGTAACAAAACCAGTATATTTAATATACTAGTATATTATTATATGAAGTATTTAAGCTACACTTACACACACCTCCATCTAATGGGTGAAGAACATAATGTTTCTGTGGATGGAAAACTAACACCTCACGAAACGATGAAATTTCGATTATCTCCTACCTCCTATTGTGGTGGCCAATATGATGGAACTGTATTTATATATTATGTATATTATGATTATGTTTTCACTATGCTGATGTAAGTTTTATTTAAAAACACAACAATATTCTTTCAATATGTGTTACCACGATAATTTCATTTGAGGAAGTGTTGAATACCACCCCCTCAAAGTGATATGATTCGTTCATGACATTCATCGAACGTAAAAAGGATAGAGAAAATTTAATTATGTTAAAAATATATCATATTATAATATACTGAAATTTTAATATTCCTATGTATCATTATGTTTTAATTCAATAAAAAATACAAATGAAAGTAGCCTCCATGCGTACATACGGCTTACCGTCTCCATGAAAGGTGCATTTCATTTCTTATCTCCAAATGTTATGTACTGTTATAAATACATATATATACTGGATATATAATTTTTATATCATATCTAAATCATTTATATCATTTTTTAGATAATCTAATTTTGATCACATGGACAAATTGTAATTATAACCAGTTCATTTTTGACACAAGTTTTGAACATCAATAAAATGTCCAATTTGAAATCAAATAATTAACTAATTATTATAGAAATGTAATAAGTGATATAAAGGGAATAATAAAATTGAATAGTGATCTTAATTAAGTAGAAAATAACTTAATTTTATTCTTCCAAAATTACAAGGAACACACAAAACATTTCGGACTTGAGGTAAGGTGTTTCTTATCTCACTTTTAATTCTGTGAGATTTCCATTGTTTGCCACTTATTTATTGCTAGTGGTGTGTGTACTTCCCATGTTTGTATTCATTGTGTAATATACGTTAATTAATGGATATTTACATCATCATTGTATTATTCTTCATTCATGGGTGTATGTTTCGTAAGTTACAAAATCAATAAGGGAATTTAAAATTTCAATTTCCACTCATTCGACATTACGCATACTTCAATGATTATTTTACTCCAAGATTATGTGTTGAATCACTATTCATTTTCTTATGTCATAATTTCCACTCCACTTTCTGTGGGTATACTTTTGATACACAAAATCACTCCATTTATAAATTCTCAAGTCACCGATATGAACTTCATAAGTGTAATTTTAACTCAATCTCCATTTGTTGAGTTAAACATCCAATTCATTGGTGTTTTTTTACAAGAATATGTTTGAATGTCATATGATTTATTTACACTATATATCCAATCAGATTGAGTGTATTTATTTTTTTCACACATAATTATGTCGTTGATTTATCCTTAACCAAAGGATACGGTCTTTATAATATATTTCATCTCAATTAGCATTCCATTGAAACTTATTTGTTGTTATACACCAAATCTATTTTATATGGTTTATATAATTTACATTGATATAGTATAACATGAATCCCTTTATTCTCATGATATTAAAATGTTTTTATTACTTCAATTATTTTTATTCATGTGTCTCTCTTTTGGTTTGGAACTCTAACTAAAATATCATTTTAAATGGTTTAAAATTTTAATATTATAAATTAATATCATTAATATCAATGATTTAAAAATGGTTTTAAGGTTTATTTATATGGACACTAATGTTTAAAAATTAAAATTCCTTTTAAATGTTTCAATGTCGTATGAGACACATTGATTCAAAAATCTATATTTAAATGGATTCTTGACAAATAGTGTGACTTTAAAATGTTTTCAAGAAAAAGGGGGGAAATTTATCTCAAATAGATTTGATGATTATTTTCATCTATGTAAATATTCTTCATTATTACTAATTCTGGTTAACCTGTTATAATAAAATCGTCCATTTTGTATTGAATGAGTTATTTTTTACTCTGGATGTGTTATTTTATTACCATTATTGGTTTGTGGATAAAGTATTGACATTTTGTATGATAGTTTTAATATCAATGACTATGTTCTATTTCAATCGTTTCAAATGAGGAATACATTGGACTTAGTAAGTGACGGGTGGAGCCCACTATATCTCTTCGATGCATCGGTAGGTCTCATTAGACAAACTAGTGTCTTGGCACAAGTCCATGAAAAAGTATTATTTGTAGTCTTGGGACAAGGCCTTGACTATGTGGTTGTGATAGTCTGGAATTATGTATTCCATAATTATGAATGTGGTTATTGATATTTCATTTGATTATTAGACTAGTAGAATATCCATGTGAATAAGTAAATGGAATTATTTCATTTTTTCAATATTATATTAAAGTTAAAGTTAGAAAGGCTATTTTAGTTATATATTGCCTTAAATGTTTATTCTTATTTATAACAGTTTCCACTATATTGTTATCCTTAATAGGATTTTGAGCTCACCCCATTATATTTTTAATTTTTCTTGGGATTTGAAGAAGTTAGTTATGAGTGACTTGTAGGAATAATCTAGGATGCTTGGATGTTTCCAATGGAATAATTTAGTGTTGTTTTTCTTTCAACGTTTAATTATGACCTTATGAATGTAACTAGTCTTTCAAAGGCTACTAAACTAGTTGGTCTTTCGGGACATGATTTCCTTGTATCATGCCAATGTTATGTAATAATGCACTTACTCAGGTTAACTAGGGTCAGGGAATTACAGTTTGTATCAGAGGAAGTTTAGTACAAACCTTGGATTCTAGATTTAGATAAACTCTGCTTAGAGCATATATCCATAATATATAATTTGAGGGTTAGTAAAGAATAACTTTATAAATTTTGGTATTGTAGAAATTTTGTGAGTTTTCCAAGCAATACATCCATGTCTGGATATGAGAAGGTAGTGGCGGATCTCGAACAGATGTACCTAGTGGTAAAACTCGAAAAAACCACTTTAAGCTAGACTCAATCGGAAACTGGTGCATGGAAATAGGCCTTGCTTCACTCTTGGTTACGACACTCTGGGGGGATATTCTCAGGATAATTTACATTTTATTTACAAGACGATTTGAAGGATTTTAATACATTGTGAGAATAAATGACCTTGGTTAATCCTAAAGAGTTTCAAAACTGAAAATATAGTGTCATGATATTCTCTAAATGATTTTATGACTACTGTTACTCACATAATTCATTATTGTTTTAGTCAATGGCTGGATTGAAAGGAAGTAATAGTAACATTGAGCATGATGTAAAAGGTGGGAATGATGGTGGAAATGCGAAAAAAATGGAATGGTGAATGGCGTAAAAGATATCATGTTCACACCAAGTCATTTTCCAAAAAATATGATCAAAAACATATATATTAAACATCTCTCAGACTCAATAAAGAAGTGAAATGTGATGAATGATAAGAGCTCTAGTAGTGGAGACCATGACGAAAATAACACTCAACTTCCATCTTGCAGGAAATGTGGAAGGCGACACCCAGGAGAGTTTTTCAATGGAACAAAGTAATGCTTTACTTGTGGGAAAGAAGTTCATAATGTGAATAATTGTCGAGGAAAAATGAAGAGTATTATGGAAGAAAATAAAAATAGTCACAAGAATCAATTTATAATCATTTTCCGTAAATGTAGGGGACCTGTCCATTACCCGAGTGAATTCCCTATTCTACATGATATTTTCTTGGTCAAAGAAGAATCAATGTGTAAATAAATGGTTGTAGAAATTTTTAAAAGTAGTAGTGCTCCTAGTTGATGGGATTACTTTGGAATATTTTTCTACTCTATTTGAATACCTGTAGTTTTTCATGTGAAAATGATATCTGAGGAAGAATTATCTATTCTCTTGTTGATATAGTTATAAATATCAATTTTGTTTTATATGATCATTGGGTTTGAGGAAATTACATGTTATTATATTTTGGGATGAAAATGAAATCTATGAGATAACATTTGTTGTTAAATTATGTTATAGTTATTTTGAGGAATTTATCTCATTTTAGTAATGTTATAAAATATAGTTTTTGAAAAAGGACAACATGCAGACGGTGTGACAACCCATCGCATCGGACAAAGCTATGGTAATCGAACCCACAACCAGAGTGCGATTGGGATTTATCGCCTACCACTATACTACGTGAAGTACCTGGTTAGTGTGACTAATTATTCCTAGTGAAATGATTTTATTGATCAATAATAAGTTGATTTGGGGTATTATAAAATGAATACCCTTGTTATAGGATAATTATTTGGTGACTAAGTGATAAATGTTATTTGTAAGACGTTCACTTTGTTGGGAAAACTATATTCCCAAGGAAAATAGAATACCATGGGATTTCATTTGAGGAGTAAGGGTGGATTTTTATATATGTTTTTATTGTGTATTTATAGTGATTTGGGTTATTTATGGAAATGATTAACCTATAATAGAGAATATGTGATTACGTTAATTACTTTTAAGTATGTGACCTTAAGAGTAGTTGATGTCATTTGGAGATAGAATTTAACGTGGAAGACTGTGTAATCAAATTATTCTATGTTTTAGGTTTCAAAATTAGTTTAGATTATATTGATGGATTTTACAGACAATTGTTTATTGTATGGTATTTATTGAACTTTTTGTATTTTTTGTTTAATTTTAGAAATTAAGATTATTATTTCTTTCTCTAAAGGATTATCGTTTTGGGGGATCATCTGATCTTGTACTGACCATTTATGTGGTGGTTAATCTCTAAATAAAAGTTAAATATATTGTTTTTATTTTTTAGATAATGTGATTCTCTAGAAGTTGACTCCAGCTCTTCCAGTGTGACCATGTCATCTTGAATACTCTTCATTTGAAAAAAAGGATGATTTGGTGGTAGAAATTTATTAAAGAATGAAACTCTACATAAAAAGTAAGTATATCACTTTATGTTCTTAGTCATTATCATAAATAAATTCCCCAACATTATTAAATGGAACTTAAAACAAAAAAATGATATTCATTTACATCTCCTATGGGGAAACTAATGACCATTTATCCCATCACATGAATGTGATTTTCATGTTGTTAGATTTCTCTTAATCATGTTTTTTATCATTCTCCATTAGAACTTTACACATTGTTTTCTCATCCATATCCATGATTCAGGTAAAATTTTTACATCTCTTAATTTATGTTAAATTCCAAGTTTTATTAACTCTTTTTTTAGATGTGGGGATTTCAATGATGTTTCAGAGACCAATTTTAAAATTTTGAGGATGTAATTCCCAATAGAGGGAAGGATATAACATTATGGGTAAATAAAGAATAATAAATTTTCATATTTATTAATATTTTTTAATTAAATGTTAATTTTAATTTAAAGGAGATGCTATGTTTGATGGCTTACCTGATACACAACAACAGGTTTCTTTGAAATCTTACGTTTCACAAAGATAATATAATATTATTATTTTAAATGGAACTTAACGTCGATCCATTTTATTTGTGGAAATGAATAGAACTAACTAAAATATAATTATATTTGTTTGATAAATGTTTTTACATTTATCCAATAAAAGTTATAGGATTATAATAAGAATGGAATTCGATTTTAAGTATAAATACTCTTACATATATTAAGGGGCTGATTTACCATCTTTTGATGAAGAACCCTCTTTAAATATAGTTTTGGTCATTTTTATTTGTCATAATTTAAAAAATATTAACTTTTCTTAATCAGGTCATCAAAATCTACTATGGGAAATATTTTTCTATTTTTCTGATAAAATTAATTTTTTTGATGAATAGTGAAAAATAATGTATTTTAATTCAAAACTGTGTTTTAATGTAACTTATTTATAAGCATATAATATCTTTTTAATTTTTTAAGTGTAATTAGAATATATTTTTACCATGTCATCAAATGTTGGTCATTGGAACTAATTTCACTTTGAAATTGGACATAAATAAGTGTCAATCTTTTGATAGTTATTATTTCTTAAAAACAAGCCATTTGTTTTAACAATGGGAATTAATTTTAAATTAATTAATGACACTTTAATGTTTTTAATTTGAAAGACAGACATAATTTTTTTATGTTTTAATATCAAATAAATATTAAGCTTAATTTTTTGTATTATTCTGAAAAACGTCAATTTGTGATGAATATTGAAACAACTTAGTAGCAGTTAAAAAACTGACTTTTACATTTAAATGAAATGTTACCTCTACTGTGAGTTGAATATAAAAAATCCGAGAGAAAAGGTTAATATCAAGAAGCAAAATGTGGTTCAATAAGATGAAAATAATTTTGGTTAAATAGTAACTTTTGAATTGTATTTACCGCAGTTAATGGTAAATAGGGTAATTCAGCATAAAAACTATATTATAATAATAAAAAATTACTCAAACACTTGTCCAAAACATATTTTATGAGTCATGTCCTACCATTGGAATCCTTGATTCATTTTTGGGACCACATGGAGCCAAATGAGAGTGATAATGACTCTTTAAATTAATTAAATTAATTTAACGACAAAAATGATACAAACAAATATATTTAGTAAAGTAATTATTAGATAGGGTTATATAAGTTATATTTTAGACTATAAATATTCATTGGAAAGATAAAATTATTTCCTACATCATCATAGTTTTATTATAATTTTTTGACACCTAATTAATTAAATTATTTCTGACACAATAATGATGCAGTGCTTACCTCATAAATAAATTATTTAAATAAATAAGATTATAATTATTAAAATATTATCCACAACATTTACAATTATAATTTTATGATTTTATTTCGAATATTAGTCATCTTATAATTGTCATTAATGTGTTTTGGACCTTTTGAAACCGAAGATAAGTTTATAATAAAAAAATAGTTTCACACTTTTCTAAAGAGCCCCTCCTCTCCCTTATAAAAGGTGACCACTTATAACCAATTATTCACACCTAAAAACCCTTTTTGGATCGTCCAACCTATGCCCAATTAAGCTCCCTACATCCCTATTCTACACCTAGAACCCTTAACTTATGCAGAAGGAACTTCAAGAGGTACTTTTGGTTCAATCCAAAGGGAGTTACCAAAATTAAAGGTAATAGTTTCTCTTAAATTCATTTCTTTTATTTTACTTCTCCAACCCCATTAACTATTTTTATTAATTTTTTTTGTAACAAAACAAGTATCTTAAATAGAATAGGTTGTTTTTATATAAATTATTTGAGTTAAACTTACCCACACCTCTATCTAATGGGAGAAAAACATAATTTGTTTGTGGATGGGAATCTAACTCCTCATGAAATGATGATTGTTCGATTATCTCCTACCACAATTTATGGTGCCCATTATGATTGCACTGTATTTATATATTATTTATATTATGTTTATGTTTTCTCTATTCTTCTGTAATTTTTGTTTAAAAACAAACCAAAATGCTTTCCAATATGTGTGACCATGATAATTTCATTTGAGAAAGTGCGGACTATCGCCCCCTCAAGGTGATATGATTCGTTCATGACATTCATGGAACGTATAAAGGATAGAGTCAATTGAATTCTGTAAAACATATATCATATGATATTATAATGAAATTATAATATACATATGTATCATTATGTTTTAATTCCATAAATAATAGAAATGAAAGTAGAGTTCATGCGTACACACGAATTACCATCTCATTGAAATGTGGATTTCATTTCTTATCTCCAAATGTTATGTACTGTTATAAATACACATATATACTGGATACACAATATTTATATGATATCTAAATCATTTATATCAGTCTAGAGATAATGTAATTTTGACCACATAGAAAAATTGTAATTATAACAAGTTCATTTTTTACTGAAGTTCCAAAGTTCAATAAAATGTCCAATATGAACTCAAATAATTAACTAATTATTATAGAAAGGTAATAAGTGATATAAAAGGAATAATAAAATTGAAAAGTTTTCTTAATAAAGTATAAATTAACTTATGTTTATTAGTCTATAAGAACAAGTAACACACAATAAAATTCATATTTGAGGTAAGGGGTTTCTTATCTTACTTTTAATTCAGTAAGATTTCTATTATTCGCCATATATTTATTGCATGTGGTGTGTGTACTACCCATGTTTGTATTAATTGTGTAATATACTTTAATTAATGGATATTTCAACCACCATTGTATGATCCTTCTTTCAATGGTGTATGTTTCGTAAGTTACCAAATCAATAAGGGAATTTAAAATTTTAATTTCCACTAATTCGTATTTACGCATACTTCATTGATTATTTTACTCCATGATTATGTGCGGAATCACTATTCATTTTCATATGTCATAATTTCCACTCCCATATCTATGGATAGACTTATGATACACATAATCACTCCATTGATAAAATCTAAAGTCATCGGTATGAACATGAAAAGACGGATTTTAACTGAATCTTAATTTGTTGAGTTAGACTTCCAATTCATTGGTGTTGTGTTTACAAGATTATGTGTGAATGTCCTATGATTGCTTTAAACTAAATATCATACCATATTGAGTGTATTTATATTTTCCACCCATAATTATGTCGTTGACTTATCCTTGACCTCAGGATACGATCTTTATAAGATATTTCATCCCAATTTACATTCCATTGAGACTTCTTTGTAGTGATACACCAAATCACTTTTATATGGCATATATAATGTACTTTGACATAGTATATCATGAATCCCTTTATTATCATTTTATTACAAAAAAATTATTTCCTCAATTATTTTTATTCAAGTGTCTCTATTTTGGTTAGGAACTCTAACTAAAATATCATTTTAATTGTTTTAAAATTTTCTTATTCTAAATCAGTCTCATTAATGTCCATGTTTTAAAAATGATTTTAAGGTTTTATTTATATATACATTAATTTTTTAAAATTAAAATTCCTTTTAAAAGATTCAATGTGGTATGGCACACTTTGATTCAAAAATATATATTTAAATGGCTTCTTGACAAATACTGTGACTTTTAAATGTTTTCAATAAAAAGGGGGGTCATTTCTCTCAAATAGTTTTGATGATTATTTTCATCTATGTCCATATTCTTCATTATTCCCGATTGAGGTTAATATGTTTCAATAAAATCGTCCTTACTGCATTGAATGAGTTATGTTTCACTATGGATGTGATATTTTTTTAACAGTCACTAGTGTAGAAAACATTATTTATGTTGGTTATTTTTCATTTCTTATACTGGTTTTTAGCCGACGTTAATACGGACGACATTATAAATACTGTTTTTTACATCGGTTATTTAAAAACAGACGTAAAAACATAACATTGCGGTGTTAATCATGTCAGTTATTAATTACCCGACGTGCAAAAACTAGTGGGGGGGGGGTTCATGTCAGTTATTATATAACCATGGTGATGAACCAGTGCGGGGGTGTTTATCACGTCAGTTATATTATAACCGACATGATAAACCATTTCCTAAGCCTTTATCACGTCTATTATTACATAACCGATGTGATAAACCAGGGGGGGTTTATAACATCTGTTATTATATAACAAACACGATAAAATAGTGCGGGGGATGTTTATCACATTTGTTATTATATAACCGACATGATAAACCATTCCCAAATGTGTTTATCACGTCGTTTATTCAAATAACCGACCTGATAAACCCTTCCACATTCCATTATCACATCAGTTATAAATGAACTTATGTAGAAGACCAATTTTTTTAAAAAATTGAATGCAGATCTCTGCTCTCCCCAGAGACAACCAGAAACCAAATCAAGAATTCCTACCACAAAAACAGAAGTAGTCCAAAACAAAAACCAAAGAAAAATTAAGCATTTATGTTGATAACATTTAAAACTTACCCCACCGCACAGCTCCCACCACACCCCTGAACTACCCCCCGACCCTCTGGACATCCCAAAACACCCCGGGACTACCCCCACCCTCATATATAACCCCCAAACCCTTGACAACACTCCCACACCCCTGGAAAGCCCCCCCCCCCACTGGCATCCCCACCACACCCCTGGACTGCCCCTGACCCCATGGATAGACCCAAATAGACTTGGACAACCCCCCACCCTCATGTATACCACCCACCCTCTTGCCAGCACTCCCACACCTCTGTAAATCCCTCCGACACCCCTGAAACAGACCAAAATGATCCAAAAAAAAACCAACCAATACCCCCTCACCCCACTGGACTGCCCCCACCACACCTATGTACACCCCCACACCGCTAGACATCACCACCACCCCTGGAAATCCCCACCCTCCAGTAAACACCCCACCCCCTGGACAACACTCCCACACTCCTAGAAAGCACTTCCACACCCATAGAAAGACCTCCGACACCCCTGAAACAAACCAAAAATTTACAAAAAATAGACCAGAACCCCCTCAACCCACATGATAACCCCCAACACACCCCTGGACACCCCACCACACCCCTAGACACCCCCCACAATCCACGACTTCCGCCCACCCACCACCCCCTGGATAGACCCCAACACCCCTGGACAACCCCCCACCCCCTGGGCACCCCCCTCCCCTGGACATCCCCACCACCCCCTAGACAGCCCCCCACACCCCTGTACACCCCCTCCCCACACCCCTAGACTGCCCCCACCCCTTGGATAGCCCCTAATAACCCTAGATAACCCCTACCCTCATGTACTACCCCACCACCCCCTTGACAGCCCCCCTCACCCCACTAGACAACCCCCACCATACTCCTGGACACCCCCACACCCCTAGACTGCCCCCTGACCCCCTGGATAGCCCCCACACCCCTGAACATCCCCACCTCCCCCTAGATATCCCCCCAAACCATTTGACAACCCCCACCCTTCTGAATACCCCCACCCCCCGGACAGTACTCCCACATCCCTAGACAACCCTCCCACACACATGAAACATACCAAAAAGTTTCCAAAAATAGACCAGAACCCCCTCACCCCACTGGACTGCCCCCACCACACACCTAGACACCTTCCTGGACACCCCCTTGTGCGGGAACGCCGCTGGAAGGTACTCATCACTTCCACATGTGAATCTTGAGATCTAAAACTTTTTCCCATGTGGGAGTGATGAATACCTTCCATCGACGTTCAGCCCCCCGAGGGATGGCAGCGCGTCCTGGTCTCCCCCCCGCTCTCATGGAAACCTTTTACCCCCACTCCCCATAGGAAGACCCTCCCACACCCCTGGACACCCCCACCCCACTGAACACCCCCCACATCCGTTGAACCCCTCCCCCAAACCAGAAACCATACCAGAAAACCCATCATAAATAAAACAAAACAAGAAGTATAGAAAAATTAAACATTCACATATACAACACTCAAAACATACACAGCCAACATTAAAAAAACTTAATCAAACCTAAATTAACTCCAAATACACAATTACTTTGACGATATTCAAAATTACATTTTTCACTACAAACAACTAAAATTCAATCAAACCTGTCAAATAATTTGACTACTCCACTTGTAAGTAATTGATGTATTGAGCAGTATAGGTTTGAGGGTCATCAAATAGCTACAAATGAAAGGGATAGTAGTTAATGTGTATAATGAATAAATCAAAGTTAAATATTATGGAAAAGTTTAAAAGGAATTCTTACCAGGTCAAAGTTCACAGCTGTCCGAGTTGTTATTATTTCATACGTAAATCATAACATATAATATCTTCATTCGATGATGCCTTGTTGTTCATGAAAAGTTTGTCTGAATGAGTTTAAATTAAATATATAATTTTTATATAATAAATCAAAAAGTTCAAATTATAAATGGATATGTACCTTCACATTTATATATTTGATCTTTTCACTCCTTTTATTTGTGTTTTTTCGAAAGTAGACTCATCCCCTGTTAGAAAATAATACGAATGAGGTAAATCTAAAATTCATTATAATATGTAAAACTATTTAGAAATTCAAACATACTTTTCCAATATATTCTTAAAACTTTCTCGCACATCATCATGGACTGAGCATATCCAATATAGTGTTTTCTCCCTAGGGAAAAAACCCCTAACATCAAATGATCACTAATAAAAGAAATTTTAAGGTTAGTGGTTATTTTTGTTAAAATAGAATGAACTCTTTGAGATAGATATGTTTCATACCTCTCACAAAAAGGCATCATCCAACATTGTGCGACTATATTATATTCAAGTATTTCAGCAATATAAAGTATTCTTTGTTCCTAATCTAATGCACAAGCTTCAGGGGAAATAAATTGCGGGTCCAGGAATCCATATACATCTCTCAGCTCATTCCTCTCACAAATGCTATAAAGATACCTAATACAAAACATACATACATATACAATTTTAATAAATATAAATTAGGGAAAATGTATTAAGACTTACAAGGAAATTTTTTTCACCACATTGATTCCCAACATATCTCCAATAACAAGCTCCATGATATCAGTTTACATAATCCCCACAGTTATTGCATGTCCACAAATATGAGCTTCCATTGGAAACTCACAATGACCCACCAAAAAATTTGAATATATTGACAATATGTCAAGACTACTAGAATCTGTATCTGATGTCATAGACATTTTCCTTTGTTGTTGTCTATATAGTATTTCTTTACCTTTGAATTATTCCTGTAAAAATAAATACAAAAATATAGTAGTTTTCAAATGATATAAAAAATTTAATAAAAAAAAATAAAATAAAAGATATAAAATTCATACCTATATGGTAATGAGTCGAAGATGTATGGATGAACAAATTAAAATATGGTCGAATATATATCCAACTGTCATCACCTCACCTGTAGGTAATGGGACTCGAGATGATCTATCTATAATATCCTGTACAGTGACCCTCAGATTCCCTACCTATAATTGTTGATGATGAACTATATCTCCTATACAATCTACCAACCCATATGAAACTATATTATGTTGAGGATAATCAAAAAAACTCACAATAAGTAGGAAGATGCGGTGAAGGAGTAGGAAAAAATGGAGTCTGCAAGCTAAGGTAGGGAAGTGGGAGCTACTGGAGGAGGTGGAGAATAAATAATGGGGTCTGATGGGGGAGGTGGAGGACTGAGAGATGCAGTCTGAAATTGTCATTGAATGTCTGCAAACATAGATTGTACCGATGCTCTAATCATTTACTGCATCTTTTCATTAATATTATGAACTTCAGCCACCAAGGATTCTATTTTTATTATAAACACCCTCAATGTTAGATGTTGGAGAATGTGGAAACACATTTCTTTCCGATACACCTGACGAATATCCTCTTACATGACTAGGATGTTTGGGCATTCCCAATGCAGCAGATAAAATATCTTGCCTCCCAGTAGCTGTCAATTCCCCATGTGAGCTCTGCTCCTCAATAGAGTCCTATATTAATTAATTGATCATTTTTTTATTGATTTAAATTATATGAAAAAATAGTTAACTTAAATAAATAAAATAGATATATTACACTCCTCTCATCTACGATTCTTGATTCTTCCGAATGATATTGGCCTTTTTTACCCATCTAAGCTCTCTTCCATTTTCCATGTCTAGATGGAGGGGATGGAGGGGCCACCTCTCCAGAGCTTGAAGACTTAACTCTTAGTTTTTGAAAAATTTTCACCATCATTTGTTCTTCCAAAAACGCATACCCTCCCTGAGATAATCTATGAAGCTATAAATTATTAGATCGGTTCTCTTGATGATCATTCCTTGATTTTTATAAATTAAGATTAAGAAATCCTTAAAAAAACATTAATAATATCATTTATATTAGAAAGCTTATAAAGGTTTACGTTGACCTTACCAAAAATGACTCTTTTCTTTTACATTCAATCAAATGTCTCCTTCTGTATTCATCTATAAAAGGATATATACGACATGGATTGTGATGACTCCAATAACCAAAAATGAAATTAGATGAGAGGGTTGATTTAAAATCCCTCCATCTCTGGGAAGCCATCGATAAGCATTTATTCTTGACTCCTCCAGTGTCATGAATATCAAATTTCATCTGATAAAGAAGAGGTTAAACATATTATATATACTAGAATCATTTAAATAATAGTCAACCAATAGAAAATGATCATTCCAAAATCATCTCCCACAACTGAGAGATTATCTCTTTTTGCACACATCTCCAGTCATCATAGAAAATTCTTACTTTGCTCTTAGCCTTAGTTGATACAAAACTCTTCAAATATTTTTCATTTGGATATCTTTGAATATAATCATAATCAAACACAACAAGTATCCTCTGATCCTGCATAGGGCAAGTTCTAATTTTGGTAAACGTGTGCAGCCAAGTTTACCAACTCTTGAACTCTTTGTCATAATAGGAGCACATGAGGATGATTAGGGAACATCAAGAAGAAAATGTGAATATTCCTCCACAGAGGTATGAAAAATATGATCATCTCCAGAATCATGTGGTTGAATAACTGAATGATCTTTCATTATCCTTCAAATCAAAAAACAAACATTAGATAAAAAATATACAAATTTAAATATATTAATACTACTGTAATCAGAAAATAGAAAATTGTAATAAGTTACGTAATAGTAAACATTTTTAATATGGTAAGCATGTTAAACAATGGTATAGATGGTAATGATGGTCAAGATGGTAAACATGGTAATCCTGGTAAACCTGGTAAACATGGTAAATTAATTTTCACTGAACAAAAATAATAGATATATAATTCATGTAATGGTAATCATGATAAATTAAACTAAACAAACATCAAAAAAACAAAAAATTATACTTATTTTGTCTTAATACATGTTATAATAAATAAAAAACATAAAATATCTAACATTTAATGCAAAAAAATAAATGTAAACAATAAATAAACATATGTTACCTGTACTTTTTGGAATGTACAAATTGATTGTTTTCTCAAATTCCTTCATCATGGTCATTTTTTATGGAATATACCATTTATTCAACATGCTAATCATTATGTTCTATTAATCTTTCCATTGAAGTAGGGATCTCACATAAATCTGCATCTTCATCAAGTTCATTATCACAAACATATTGTTTTTTCCTTTGTAAAACAATAGCCCACCGCATATCTGATAGATCTACCATATAGAAAATTTGTTTTTCATGTGTTTCCATTATAAAAGAATGAGTTGTGTCTTCCAATCTATTCACATTAATAAGTGTCATTCCAAATTCATCATGTCTAACACAATTGTTACTGATAAACCATTTATAGTTAAAAACATGAACTTTAATTTTAAATTAATCAACCTCTCATATGCCTTAAATCGCTCTATAATATGCACATGATGTAGAAATTTGGTTTTTTTCCTTAGCTCTAGAAAAATGCATTGCTTTTGAAAACACCAATAAACCACTATTTTGAACTGCACTTCTATTTTTCTGTTCATTCATATGAAATTTATAGCCATTAATGTCATAACTGGACCATGTTATCACATTTAAACATGGACGAACCACTATCAATTTTAATTTCTCTGATACATATGATCTACCAGTGAAGGTTTTTTTAAACAATGTCAAAAAAAATGTTGTGCTCATTAAAAATCCACATTTCTTTATTCTTTGGATGACATTGTTTCAACTCATTTATATGCAATGTGATATACAGTTGAGCATCATCTATGTTATTCAAGATGTATGATTCTAACTTCATCATCTATTTAGCTGAAAATGATTTGACTATCAAGCCAGGAATCCCCTTTCCCTCATTATTAATTCGTTCATGGAGAGATAGAGGCAGACCTATGTGTTGCACCGCAGCCAAGTAGCTCATACAAAACTCTGAAACCTCATCATAAATATACCTTTCAATAATGGAGGATTCAATTCGATATGGATTCTTAACATACCCCTTCAATATTTTCATACACCTTTCAAAAGGATACATCCAACGAAAATATACAGGTCCACAAAGAATTATTTCTCGAAACAGATAAATCATTAAATTCACTATTATATAAAAAATGTTGGAGAAAAATACATTTCCAATTTACAAAGTATAAAAAATGAATCCTTTTCCAAAATGTTCAAATAATTCACATCAATATTCTTATTACAAATTGAATTTAAAAAATAACACAACTTCATTATAGTCTTTCTGACACAGATGAGAAATATTCCACGCAAGGCAACTTGTAGAATTTGTTGCATCATTACTTGACAATAATGCGATTTCATACCTATCAAATTCAAGTCCTTCAATGAACAAAAAAATTTATTACATTTGAAGAATAACCTTGAGGCACTTTGATGTCATGAAGACACTGACAAAAGATAATTTTCTCCCTCTTTGATAATGTATGACAAGACAGGGAAAGAAATGTTCGTCTTCCTTTAGGAGTGGGAGCTAACTGCAAACGTATTCCCATGGACAGTAAGTCTAATCTTTCATTCAACCCATATTCTGTCATTCCTTTAATATCTAACAATGTTCCAATCAAAAAATAATAGATATTCTTCTCCACGTGCATGAAATCAATATTATGTTTAACTTCATGATATCTCCAATATGGTAGCTCAAAAAAATTGACCTTTTCTACCAAATATGTCTATCATTACCTAATTTTTGTGTCTTTCTTAATGTCACATCATGGTTTTTCACCCTCTCAAAATACAGATCAGGGGATAAAGGTTTTGGAGAAATATCAAATTTGTGGGAGCCATTTATTTCCTTTTTTATTGTTTTATAAGGATGATCCATAGGCAAAAACTTTTGATGACCCATGTACACTGTTTTCCTCCCATGATGCAATTGACAATATGACGTCTATTTTTCACAAATTGGACATGATTTATGCCCTTTAACACTGTATCTAGGCAAATTTCTTTATGCTGGAAAGTCATTTATAGTGAAAAAAAGGACTACATATAGTTGAAAATATTCAATTTAATAATATTCATACACCCTAATACCAACAACCCATATACGTATCAAATCATCAATCAACGGTTACAGGTAAACAGCAATATGATTTTCGGGTTGCTTTAGACCAGAGATTATTATACTCAAAATGACATATTTTCTCATCATACAATCTTTTAGAGAGAGGTTTTAAATTACCAATAAAACAGGCCATGAACTATGTGTCCTACTGAGGTTTTGGTATGGATTCGTTCCATTTGTGCATAACCCTAGTTTGAGATTTCTATTTTAATTTCCAAATGTAGAATTCTGGTCATCAATTTTCTTCCATTGTGGACAATCAACTGGACGACATATTTTTCCATCACATAACCGCTCATCAGAATTCCATCTTAACCTTTTTTCATCATGTGAATTTGAAGATAAATGTTTGAAACGACGAATTTTAGGAAGATACCAAAATACCTTTGAAGGGATCTTTGCAATCTCTATATATGCCTGTGATTTTTCTTTCACATTATACCGTGATATTCCACATTTAGGACACTCGAAAAGAAATTCATATTCCTTCCTATATATAATACAGTCAGTCGGACAGGGGTGTATTTTATTGTATCCCAATCCCATCAGGCATAATATTTTCTTTGCCCTATAATGTGAATATGGAATATCGTTATCTTTTGGAAGAATGTCTTTCATCAATTGTAGTAGCTATATAAAACTTCTATCACTCCATCCATGTTTCTCCTCCTGGTTAATAAATCATAACACCACCGATAAAACCGTAAAATCTATAAAACCATGATATAATAGTTTTTCAGCATCACCATATAGACACACAATTGTTGGTTCTATCTCAAATTTTTCTTCTGTAATATAGAAAATACTTAATTAAATTCGATCGGAGTTACCATCTTGCGAATCATCATCCTCAGTGACATTTTGTCCAGTTTCACCATGCCAAATCAAAGTGTTGTAACTCGGATTAAAACCATGTCAAACCAGATGATATTTTATCTCTCTACTTTTCGACTTCTTCATATTCAAACATTGCAGGCATGGATAGAAAAAAATGTCACTACTTGGAACATTTCATTTAGAAAATTCCAAGAAGGAATCAACACCTTCCTCATATTCATTGCTCATTCAATGTTCTGTAATCCAACTTCGACTCATTAATACCTATAACAAATATCAAAATTATACATCTTTTTAAGATAAAACAAATAAATGTTTATATGAAAAAAAATAAAAATATGAATGTAAAACAATTTTGAAATATAAAACAAATCTATGCGTATTTATAAAAATATGCTTGAATATGATTTTAAAAAGAAAATATAGTTATATATAAATGTTTTAAATTACATTGAATAAATGAAAACCATGGGGCCTCTAATGGTTGATCAAAAATTGTAGAAAATGGAGTAAACCTGAGAATTAAATCAAATTTAAAATAAATACTCAGATGGATAAGATCACAATGTAATGCCAATAATCACAGCACAATGGGGTCAGGATAACTACGCATATTTGAAAACCATGATATGGTCTCCCCTATAACCCATAATATTCTCATATTCAATGATTGGTAAAAATATATATAACCAAATAGAATCATATTACAACACTAATATCCATGAAACAATACAATCATCATGTCATAATATCACAAACCTCGATGCATTAGTCAATACCAACTGACACTTATCCCCCACCCCCTTCGACACCCCCTGGACACCACCACCCCCTTGGACAGCCCACCCCCCACCCCCTGGACACCACCCCCACCCCCTTGGACACCCCCTGGACACCACCACACCCTTGGATAGCCCCCCTACCCCACTCCTCTTGGACCCCACCACCCACCTCCTACCACATTGGATAACCCCCTGGACACCACCCAACACTATGGGAAGCCCCCCAAACAACCCCCCAACCCTCTGGAAAGGCTCCCACCCACTTGGACAGCCCCCCCCCCCCCTAGACACCCCCACCCTCTTGGACCCCTCCCCCCCTCACCACCTCCATGGACACCCTGGACACCCCCAACCCTCTGGACAGCACCCCGAACGCTCTGAACACCACCCCCACCCCCTTGGACACCCCCTAGACACCACAACCCACTTGGACAACCCCCACCCCTGTGGACACACCCCTTACCCATGGACACCCCCAACCCTATGGATATCACCCCCACCCCACCTGGACACCACCCCCACCCTCTACCCCCGTGGACACCCCCCTGGACACCCCCAACCCTCTGGACAGGCCCCCACCCCCCGGACAACCCCCCAAACCCTCTGGACTGATCCCCACCCAATTAGAGAGACCCCCACCCACCCACCCCCTTGGACAGCCCCCCACCCCCTTAGACCCCCCCACCCCCACCCCCACACCCCTGGACTCTCCCACATCCAAGGACACCTTGGGATCCCCCAACCCTCTGGATAACCCCCTAAACCCTATGAATACCACCCCACCCCCTTGGACACCACCAGGACACCACCACCCCATTGGACAGCCCCCACCCCTTTGGACAGCCCCCACCCCCTCTATAGCCCCCACCCCTTAAGACATCACCCCCACCCCCTACCCCCTTGGACACCCCCTAAACACCCCAACCCTCTGGACAGCCCCCACCCCCCAGAATCCCCCCAAACCTTCTAAACAGGACCCCACAACCTTGTACAACCCCACCCCTAAACCCCCCCCCCCCCCCCCCCCGCACACAGACTCCTGGACTACCCCCCCCCCCCAACCCCACCTCCATGGACACCTTGGTCGACCCCAAACCCTCTGGACATCCCCCAACCCCCTAGACAGCCACCAACCCTCCTAAAAGCCCCCTAGAAACCTAGGATTTAAACCTCAAGCTATTAGTTTTGGCATATCATGGGATTTTAACCTCAAGCTACTAGTTTTGGTATCATGACATTATTCAAAATCAGAACCATGAATTGTATCTCTTACTAGTCTAAAATGCTCTATTTTCAATGAACCGGATTTTAATATCATATGAAAACTTATAATTGTCGACGAAAATAAGTGATGAAAATAGATTATGTGACAAATAAAGTGATACCCAAAATAGAAATAACTGAGGATCCAAAAAAACATTCCACCATGAATTTCAATATATAATTATAAAATAAATCACACTGGTACACAGAATGGGTGTATCACAATGGTTTACATATAAATTGCAGTATTATTGGTGACTGAGATCATTAGTTGTCAATGATAACAAAAATTATCATAACATTCGGGCATTCGCAAAAAAAAATAGAAGTAGGTGAGTCTTACAAGAATATTGAGAGTCTATCTATTACATCTGGTGATAATAAATAAGTTGATGATGGAAAATGAGGTAAGAGGGTTCAAAATCAAATAATCTTACCTAGTTTAAAAAAAATTTCAAAACATAAATATAGACTATCCAGGAAAAAAACGAACGAAATAAAGTCATGGGAGGCTTACCTGAGTGTTTTTAGTGGAGATGATTGATCCGAGAAGAGTAACGATGATAAAAGGTTATGGGAAAATGAGTTTAATGAAACAATATTGAAGTGTCGATTAGGGTTTTTTGTGCTAGAGAGACGAGTCATCGGTCTGTTGATCGAAAAATCATAATTGACCATCCATGGGGCGTGTTAATTATTTAATTGTTTTATAACGTCGGTTATTATCATATTTGTCCTTATAAATGTATCAGATACCACATTTTTTACGTCTTTATTTTATAACCAATGGAAAAAAATCTCCCTGTTGGTTTTTTACGTCGGTTATTAGATAACCGACGTAAAAAATTGATGGGTGTTGGTTTTTTACGTAGGATATAATATAAATGGCATTAAAAATTCTATGGTTTATGTTATTACATTGTTTATCAAATAACCAATGTCCAAAATTCCTCAGTTGTCGCCTTTTTTACATCGGTTATTTTATAACTAATGTATTAAATTCGAAGATACAACGTTTTTTACATTGGTTATCAAATAACCGATGTAAAAAATTTACTCAGCATATTTTTTTTACATTTTTTATAAAATAACCGACATTAAAACCACGTATCACGTATCTTCACATCGGTTATATATAACCGACGTAAAAAATGTCAACGTTAAAAATGTTTTCTACACTAGTGATTCTTGTTTTGTGGATAAAGTATTGACATTTCATATGATAGTTTTATTACGAATGTCTATGTTATATTTCAAAATTTTCATATGAGGAATGCATTGGACTTAGTATGTTATGGGTGGAGTCCTCTAGAGCTCCACGATTCATCAGTAGGTCTGATGATACAAACTAGTTTCATGGCACAAGGCCTTGAAAAAATCTAATTTGTAGTCTTCACCCATGTCCTTGACTATGTGGTTATGATAGTCTGGCATTATGCAGTCCATCATTTTGCAAGTGGTTATTGATATTGAATGTGATTATTCATCTAGTAGAATATCCATGTGAATATTTAAATGGCGTTATTTCATTTTTTTGGACATATTATACTAAAGTTCATGTTTAATAGGATTTTGTTTTAGTTATGCATTGACTTAAAAGCTTATGCTTATTTATAAAAGATTCCGCTTTATTATCATCCTTATTGAGCATTTGAGATCATCCCTTTCTATGTTTTATTTTTCCTAGGATGTGAAAAAGTTAGTTATGAGTGACTTGCAGGCATAATATAGGAATCTTGGATGTTTTCAATGGAATAATTTAACGTTCTTTTTCTTTTCAAGTTGTACATTTGACCTTATGAATGTATCTCGTATTTCCAAGGAAACTAAACTGATCAGTCTTTCAGGACATGACTTCCTTGTATCAGGCCAATGTTATGTAATAGTGCACTGACAATGGGTAAATGGGATCGAGGCGTTACACATTTCGTTACAACTCCAAGGTCTACTTCCATAGGCCATGGGCTGGCGACTAGCACCAAAGGCATAAATCCCAATAAAAAGGGAATTAATTGCCTTTATAAAAGTAAAAAAACACAACATAGTACAAAACAAAAGAAAGCACTAAGTAATACTGAATACAAAATATGTGATGAAAAGTGAATAGAATAGTGTACAAACCCAACTGTAATGTACGGTAAAATTGAAAAGCTTGTACAACTGCAGTAAAGTAGAACATCAACCACTGAGTCATCCTCCGGGAATCCCACCTGAAGGGTGGGTACAGTTGGCCTCCTCAGCACCTCGGGTCTGGCCGTCTTCTCCATGTATGTCTCACCAAGTTTTCAACCTCTGTGTACCATCCAGCTTTGAAAGCCTCCAACTCTATCAATGTTGTTCGTCCTCTGCATCCAACACAACGTAGTGCGGGAATAGCCCATGCAGGGGTGAGTATACGATACGTAGTAGGGACACCGAGACCCCTGAAGGTCTTCCAGAATTATGAAGGATAAATCACAAAATAAATATACAATCACTAAGTATCAACCAACTCTACTTAGTTATTTTCCCATACATATAACTATGTTATCAATAACAGTTCAGATCCAACTCTCGAGCCCAAGCACAACCCATTCCACATAGGAAAGAAAGTCAATCACATCGATGATAATGATTGAAAGTCAAGACTCAGCTCACATAGGTATACATATTTTTTATAGAGATAGAGATGATTAGATGTATTCAATGATTCATCTATATTGTTTGACCCACGTAGAATACAAGACCAACAAAGATGTCAGGCACGCGTAGTATAGTAGACCAGCTACTTTGTCGGACCCACTCATGATACTAGTATAGAAGTCAAATTGTCAGACCCACTTAGGATACAAGTACAGTGTTCATCGTTGTCAAACCCACAGAGGATTCCGGTATAGTTTTTACTGTCGCCAAACCCACATAGGATTCAATTATGGTAGTCATCATCATCGCAGCCAGCTCTAGGGTTCTCGCACATAGCACACACGATTCCGGGAGGGTCCACTACTCGAGCCAAGCGGTCGATACATCAACTATCACGAAGTCCAGAGTTGATGTATCCCGAGGTTCTGTCTCATCAAAAGGAACTCAACACGATAGATGATGCTTCAATCAGATTCCCTTTCTGAGAGATATTTGTTTTTCCATTCCAGGGGCCCGGTTGGAATTATGCTACTTCCAAACCTGGCCATTTTCCAAAGTCTTCCAAAACACACTTAGAGTATCGCAAAAGGACCGTCTCATCACAAGAATCCCAGTTCTGAAGATGTCGCACCGATCGGACGCGCGGTATTAATGTTATTCACATTTATGTGAAACAGGCCTGGCCTGTCAAGCATAGTGGGATGGCGGGTCTGACCGGCCTTGTGAAGCAGGGCCCGACCTAGTGGGGCGTAGCCCAGCCCGAGGGGGCGTGGCCCGGCTGGCTGCGTCTCGACTAGGCTTGCCGAGCGCTAGGGGGGCCAGTTTCTCAAACTGGCGGTTCTGAGTGGTGATGCCCTCATGTCCGGCCGGACGAAGACTGCTATTCTTTTGAGTATGAGCGGCATGCACGGGCGTGATGCGGTCCTTCCACGCAGCACCTGTGGGTTCCGTTCCCTCCATCAACTCGGTCGACAAGTGGCCGGCCGGCTCACTGCCGAAGCGGCCCGTGGAACATGGGTTGCGGTCATCTGTAGTGCGGCTCCCCTTGTGGTTTCGCGGTCTATTCGGTCAGGCCAGCATTAGCTGGTCAGTTCTTCATCAGCTGAGCGGCCCACTATTGCGGGTCGCGGTCTTTCCCTCTTCGCGTGGCACCTAGTGACGCAGTTCTCTTTTTTCGCAGCCACATCTTTTGTCACTTTCTACATTGAAATAAAATGAGGATCAACGGAGGGTCATTAGGACATGTTCGTTCAGCCTTCACCCTTCGCGTTAGGTGGTATCATATGTCCAAAGATAAACATGGTTTCAACGAAGAACAAAGACCAATATTATTCAATTAAATTTAAGTAAACCCCCTACCTCGTAATTGATGTCGCACGTCGACAAGAAACGTAAGACGAGCGTCGCGGTAGTCGAGCGTTGTGGGAGATGGTGTCACAGAGAACGGTGTCGTCCCGTAAATGTTGGAGGTTGAGTCGTTCACGTAGGCGACGCTTCTCACGAGCGGTGTCTTCTCCCTTGAAGCTGAGGAAGAAGATGGTATGAGAAGTCATGGAGCATTCTTCGCTGAGATATGGTGATGTTCTTTGTGAATTAATCAAGCTACTCTAAATCTACAAAGGTTCCCCGCCAAAATATTTTCTAAGGCAAATATTATAATAGGCTTCTCCAATTTTAATGAAATTCCATGAAAATAAAATTAATTCAAATGAGAGGTTCCAACACATTAATTGATCATTAAATGAAAACATTATTGAAAAATTTATGGGAGAGGGAGAAGGAGGTGAAGAGTCACAATTAAGGAGGGGGTGGGCCCCACCTCCAACTTCCCTTTGGTGGAAATTTCTTCCACTTAAAATAAAATTGTAACACAATAATTTTATTTAATTCTTAATGAATCCCCAAATTTTAACTACCACAGACAACAAAATGCAACTGCAGTAAAGGTCCCCTTAACCGAATACAGGTGCTAAGAGTTAATCGGTGCCCTCAGATTTCAATTCCGATCATTGGATCAAATGATAGAAAAACCCGCACGTATGATTACTGACTGTACCCGAACTATATATCAGAAATTGATTTCGGGCACACCGGGCCTCAGAATCAGGCATCATTATAAACCACATTCTCATAAAATTCCAAAGTACTTATGAAAAAATTTTCCTTGAAAATTCCGGGTCTTTACATCTATAATGGGTATCAACCCCTACAATTGAAGAAGACGATGATGGTTGGGGTGGAAGCCTATTGGCTTCGACCAAATCCATTGAACTTGATTCTTCCCTTTATATTTTTTATAATGAAATATTATATAATATAATTATTATTTCTTATATATTTATATTTATATACATTAGATGATATTATACATGAACTCTTATATTTATATATATGAATACTAATTCTTAAAACTTACCATTTACCCCTTATTAAATAAATGCAAAAAATATAATTTTATTATTTTTATTATTTTTTTATGAGAACAAGAATAATATCAATATTATGTATTATATAATTAAAATTTTTTATAATTTTATTTTATTTTGGATATTGAAAAATTTATTAAATTCATAATGTATTGTGTCATTTAGTTTTATTGAAATATATATGTCCTATATTTTTTTGTTTTCATCTATGATTCTTAATTTTTCCGTTGTGAAATAAGAAATTTATATTAATTTATAAAATAATATGTTAAAAAACATTTCATTTTATGATACAAAATATAATTATATCTTCCATAAAATCTTTTGTATAGCATTATTATTATTATTATTTCATGATAGTTATAGGTTTTATATGATCTAAAAAGTAAATTTAAAAACATAGAATATTCTTCAAAAAAAATAAACTAGAATTTCAAGTCATTTGATCGAAAACCAATAACAATTAAAAATTATTCAAATTTGAACAAAAACTTTCATAATTATCAAAATAGATAATAATTATCCAATAATATTACAACTCCACTTTATATACATATATGTATTTATATAAACCAACATTTCTATGTTACTTATTCACATATTAATAAGATATACATTATATATATATAATTATATTGGTTATTTTTTGTTTTATTATCAATCATTTAATTTCAAAATAACATTAATGTATATTTTAAATCGTCATAATATTTATAGGTATATTATCAAGACCAACATTTTATTTTAACATTTTTTAGTAAATTCTAGATCATTTTCTAGCAATGATGCTACCTATTTTCAGGTTCATAAAAGCTCTTACTCTCATCCAATTTTTCTGGTTATAATTAATAGAGGATCCCAAATATGAGAGGAATAACATTTATGTAATTGTTTTTTGTATATTATTACATTGTTTACTAATTATTACTATTATAGTTTCAGTATTACTACCTTCATTGTCTGACGAGATTTTCTTAGTGGAATAATAATGTATATATTTAATAATTTCACATTTTCCTGTTTATAAATTTTTTAATATATATTATATGGTTATTTTTAAGAAGAATATTATAAAATAGTTTAAGGGATATTACATTCTACACCAATAAAAAATTGTTCCTCAGAAGTTGGTTACATCTTACATATAATGAGGAACATTAAAACAATGAAATGTTTTCTCAGATTTCTGGTTTCAAAAATCGATCCATTAAGAATTTCTAAATTCTCATTGTCAATTCGATCATGAAGAGAGGAAGTCTACTTAGTGAAACAATATCTCAATTAATTTTAAAATTAATCTCTTTCCTTAGTCCAAACACTTTTATTATGACTCTTGCCAAAATGATGGACAATATGATGAACATTTTGAAACTAATTTTTCTGATCATATATTTTTAAAATAACATTGTGGATCACATTTTTATAAAATAATATAACAGTAAGGTTTGAACTTTTTGTAATGTAATTCCTCTAATATATTTTCTAAATTTCTAGAAAGGCTGGAATCCCGAACTAGATATATAAATGATTCTTTGAGTTCTCCAACATTTGAACCTATTCAAAAATGAAATAGTGAATCATACCCTATAGACAAGGTGGAAATATTTTAAAATGTCCTTATGGTATCCCCTTTAGAGGGAAATGTGGTACTGTTTGGACATTATTGAATATATCATAGGTGATCAATAATCCCATATGGTTCTATAGTATAGAGGAGGTGTTTGATATGTTTTAAATAATTTTTTTAAAGACCTGTAAATTTCAATAGAAATTTTTTTCTTAATTTTCTTGGAAATTTTACAAGAACTCAGTTTCTGACGGCACCAGATTCCATGGCCCGGTGTGCCGGGAATCATTCTTTGAAGTTTAGTTCAGGTACGTTCAGTGAACGAACGAGCGGGTTTTTCTATCTTTTGAACTTGTGCTCGGAATCAAATTCTGAGGGCACCGATATATTCACAGCGCTGGTAATTCTTTATGAACACCTTTTCTGGAGTTGTATTTTCACGGGAGAAGTTGTTAAAAATTGTGGATGGTAAAATAAAATTGAACATCAATTTTTTATTTTTTTCTCTAAGTGGTTAAAACCATTGAGTGGAAGTTGTGGGAAACCACCCAACATCCCATTGGAAGTTATGAGGGTGGTGGGGACCACACGAAACCCACCCCTTCATCTTCCCTAACCTTAAATAACCATCCATTTATTAAGTCATGTTGACTTAATTAATTGAGTGGATTAATTAAACTTTTGAATTTTTTCAAATTTAAGTCATGTTAATAAAATAAGTAAAGTGCTTATTTTATTTGATTGAATCTTGCTGTGTGAGTATTTGGGAGAAAAGGAAAATCTTTTGAAGTTATTCTTCCTCGACAAAGAATGCGATGAACGCGAAGAACGCCGACATCCGACGAAGGTCGACCAGAACGCTGGATCCCCGGAGATCGACGACGCGGCGCTGACGAATCATTTCTCTGTGACGCGACTCTCTCCTTCCGCGACATCTTCTTCCGCGATGGTTATTTCCGCGACGAACCCTCACTCAACGAATTCGATGAGGTAGGGGTTTATTTTTTTCGTGAATAAATTAGTCGTCTTTTCCTCGTTTCAATTTGGACCACATGTTTCTGCAAAAACGGAAGGAGGTCGGACCGCACGCACACGGCCGACCCTCCTACCCCCTTTTTTTTATTTTACTACGGATCATGCAAAGGAGGCACGATGTCGTTGCACCACGCAGAAACAACGGAAATGGGCAAGGATGCATGGCGTCGTCGCGCCGCGCCGATGAAGTCGCACAAGGTCACGGAGCCGTCACACCGTGCCAGACGGACCATGCCGCGACAGAGCAAGGACCGGCGACCGGTTCCGGGCTGCCGGCGTCGGAGTAGGGGGACCGGCCCATGCCGGTCCCATGGCGACACCGGCTGGCCGGCCAGCGGGAGCAGGCCGGCCGGTCATGGGAAGAGCTGGGGGTTACGACCCCCAGCTAGCCAGCTTGACCATCCCCCCATCATGGGGTCCATGGTTACAAAATAGGGGGAAGGCCCCCCTCCCCCCCCATCCGCTCGGCCGAAACGGCCGAGCCACCTGGCAGGCGCCAGTGCGCTGGCGTGGTGGGCCAGCTGCCCTGGCCAGACCACCGGGACGGGCCACGCCAGCCGGTCCGGGCCATGCCCAAGCAGGCCGGACCTGGACCCGGGACGGGTTGACCCGGTTCGGGACGATGCAGAGGGTATCAGGCCTGGTCGGACCGGGCCCGAACCCCCAAATACCAGACCTCTCGCGTTCTTTTTCCCATAACAAAGGCTGCGGACCTCCGATAGACGCACCAACATCTTCGATACGATCGTTGGATCGAGACGGCTATTTCGGTATATTACACTCAAGGTTTCAGAGTACTTTGGGTTCGGCCGGTTTGGTTCATACACAAAACCAAACGGGCCCTCGGAGCAGAAATGCTTATAACTTGAGTTCCAAACTTCTGATTGATGTTCTGTCGACTTTGTTGGATTACTCTAAGTGAGACAGACCTTTTGGATTACTCCGCTCGAGGTTTGGTCAGAGTAGGAGTACGGTCAGGTTGGTTTTGACATAAAAACCAACCGGGCCCCTGGAACGAAAAAGTCAATACTTCTCAGACCGGGCGTCCGATTGACGCGCTTTCTGTGACGTTGAGTTCCTGTTGACGATACGAAACTTTTGGATACATCAACGCCGGACTATGTGTCAGTTGATGTATCAACCTTTTGGCTCGTGGAGCAGACCCTCCCGAACGAGCTTGTTGTGTGCGGGAACCCTAGAGTTGGTTGTGACTTCGACGACGATGACGACTGTGCAGAAATCCTCTGTGGATTCGACGACGATGACTACAGCACTAATCCATCCTACGTGGATCAGTGTTATTGATCTTGTGTGGATCAGATCCTGTGTGGGTCAACGCTCAGTGGTCCTGAGTGGGCCAGCGCCTACAGATCCTGTGTAGGCCCGATCCTATGTGGGTCATTGCGGGGGTTATTTACCTTTCAATCCTTTGTGGGTCATTTCGGGGGTTAGCACCTATCGATCCTATGTGGGTCCGACGACAAAGATGATTTAGTGGCAACATCTGATTATCAATATCGTCTTACGAAGAAGTATACCTTTGTGAGCAGAATCTTGACTTTCAATCCTTATCTTCGGTAAGTTTGAATTGATATCGTGTGTGGATTACGTTATGCTTTCTTGTGTGGATTGGGTTTTGATTTCCTATGTGGACTGAGTTGTACTTGAGCTCAGATGCTGGAGCCGAACGAGAATTGGTGACTTAGGTATATGTATGGGCATATACCTAAGTAGTGTCAGATTTTACTTCGTGATTGTATCTTTCCTTTTTGGATTATCCTTTGTGTATTCTGGGAGATCTTCACAGGTATCGGGGTCCCTACTGAGTATATTATACTCACCCCTGCATGGGATATGCCCACACTATGTTGTGTTGGTTGCAGAAGGCAGACAACGCTGATCGTGGTTGAGGCTGGCGGAGCAGGTCGGTACATGGATGTGGACCACTGTGTAGGACGTACACAGAGAGGATGGCTGGACCCGGGGAGCTGTGGAGACTATCTGTACCCACTCTTTAGGTGGGACTTCCAGTGGACGGCTCGAGGCTACAGCTTTACTTTTCAGTTGTTGTACTCCCTTTTTCAGTTGTACTTTACATTCATTTTGGGTTTGTATTCTGGCCCACTTACTTTTCTGCACTTACTGTTGTACACAGTTTTTACTTAGTTTTTACTTCTTCTTTCTTGATATATGGTGTTTGTTTACTTTACAAAGGCAATTCCTTCCCTTTTTACCGGTAATTACGCCTTGGTGCTAGTCGCCAGCCCCTGGCCAATGGAAGGCGGGCTTGGGGTAGTCACGACACGGGCCCCGAGGATGGGTCGTGACAAATTGGTATAAGAGGAGTTCGGTTCTACCACAAAACTCAGGACTCTCATATTTACCTATGAAAAGAAATAGTGTTAAGAGTATTGAGTCTGGTTATTAGTCCAGGGTGTCCAGTGTTGGTGTAGCAGACGACGTATCCGTACACTAGGACCCTGACTTCTTATTTTTGACTTAATACACAAAAACATTGATTGCATGTGTGTTTCATGTTTTCTTTGTGATTAATTTATATCAGCTCACCAGGTATACTGTTTGACCGTGGCACACCTATTTCTTTTCAGGATGGCCCCACAACGGCAACCATCTAGGGTTCCGATCGTTGTGCGTGATGACAGCCCACTGAGCGACGAGGCCTCGGTACATGGCCCTTTGACAGTAGAGGCACCTGTGGTACCGCTACCCGCCGAGCCACTAATGATACCAGCCCCAGCCGCTGACGATGCATGTCGCCTTAGTTCACTGCACGAGTTTTAGTGTCAGCGACTGCCCAGGTTACATGGGGAGACGGACCCTCAGGCAGTCGGGGATTGGCTGGAGGCAGTTGTACGAGTTTTCAAGTTAGTGAGGACACCAACAGACCTCATGGTGATCCTCGCAGCGATCCTACTGCACGCGTCAGTAGGAAGATGGTGGCGATTGATGCTCCAGGTGCACGATGTGGCATCTTTCCTCTGGACGGACTTTGAGAACCTCTTCCTATCAGAGTTCGTCCCACCCACCCTCTGTGTGGTGCGCATCTAGGAGCTTCTTCAGCTATGGAAGGGAAGCTTGAAGGTCACCCCGTACTCGGCGAGATTTACAGATCTCTCGCGCTATTCGACAGACATGGTACGAGACCCATTCTTCTGGGCCCAGACCATTGAACAGGGATTGAGGCATGAGATCAGGGCATTGCTGATCTCCCTCAGCATTCTAACGCAGGCAGGGGTACTGGAGAGAGCCCTTATTATCGAGAGCTTCATTGCTAAGCCTACATCATCAGCGAGACCTACCGTAGGGCGACACGTAGTGGAGTCTTCTGCAGCAGGATGTCGACGAATGACTCTTGGGTCCAGGCAGACTAGACCCTCAGGCAGATGACCTCAGGACACTGGCTCAGTGGTGCGAGGAACACATCACGGAGCAAGTCTTTCGAGAGGCAGACAGTGCAACGCATGCAGTGGGTAGGGCCACATGGCTTGTGTCTGGCTGACCCGCCATGTAGAGGAGCAACAGACGGTTGAGGGACCACCCAGGAAGAGGCAGAGGGTCAACCGTGGCGGTCCACAGGGAGCAGGCGGATGAGGCAGTGGAGATGGCTGAGCAGCACGTGGTGGGCGACGCTTTGAGGCTCTACCACCACCACCACCAGGAGGTCCACCCCGACCACAGGGAGCTGGTGGGAAGAGACATGCACAACTTCAGGCAGCAGAGGCATATAACCACGGCAGGCCTTAGATGATTCGAGGTAGTATCTATGTCTATTCCACCCTTGTTGTAGTTATTATAGACACATGATCGAGTCGTTCTTTCATAGCTTCTGCCCTTGTTCGGAGCTCGGAGATTCCGATACAGCCGTTGGCTCTATCCTTACGGCTAGAGACTCCTACAATAGCAGACTCGATGATTACACACTGGTGCCGGCAGTTTGAGATTACTCTAGGAGGCGAGAGCTTTGGCTGGGATCATCTTAGAGTGGCGTCGAGGCCTTACGACGTCATCTTGGGCATGGATTGGTTATCTACAGTCCATGATCAGATCGATTGTGTTAGGCGCAATGTGCGATGTCTACGCACTGACGAGAGTAGGTTCACCTTCACCGGCGAGAAGGGAGCCTTCGCAGCACAGAATGGACTCACGCAGAGGAGAGGACAACCCATCACTCATCAGTTGGATAGCCTCATCCTTGGAGTAGTTGACGTGCAGAGTCCTGGTTTTCCTGCAGTGGTGGATTAGTATGCGGATGTTTTTCCCAACGATGTTCCAGGACTACCTCCTCGCAGAGAGGTAGACTTTTATATTGACCTGTACCCCGGGATAGCCCCAATATCCACCGCAGCATATCGATGGCCCCCACTAAGCTTCTAGAGCTACGGGTATAGTTGGAGGACTTTCAGGGCAATGGATTCATCTGACCAAGTGTTTCACCCTGGGCTTTCCTGATATTGTTCTCCAAGAAGGAGGACGAGAGCTTGCTACATTGTGTTGACTATCGTCGCCTGAACTAGGTGATAGTGAGGAACAAGTATCCGCTTTAGAATATTGATGACCTCTTCGATCAGCTCAAGGGAACACGGTGGTTCCCGAAGATAGACCTCAGGTCAGGCTATCATCAGCTTAGAGTTCGGGACGAGGACGTGCAGAAGATAACCTTCAGATGTCGGTACGACCACTATGAGTTCTTGGTTATTCCATTCAGTGTAACCAATTCCCCAACAGTGTTCATGGCCCTCATGAACTGTATCTTTCAGTCATACCTCAATCGATTTTTCGAGGTCTTCATCAACGAAATTTTGATTTACTTGACAACTGAGGAGGAGCACGCCTACCACTTGCGGGTTGTACTAGATACACTCCGAGAGGACCATCTTTATGGAAAGATCTCAAAGTTTCAGTTTTGGATATGCGAGTTCCACTTCTTTGGACACGTCATCTCTGAGGTGGGATTTGCGGTGGATCCTGTGACGATCGAGGCAGTGCTAGCTTGAGAGACACCAAGGAGCGCGACAGAGGTGCAAAGTATCTTGGGACTAGCTGGGTACTACTAGAGACTTTTTCCATACTTCTCTAGAGTTTCAGCACCACTCTCAGCTTTGATGATGAAGGGGAAACCCTTTTCATGGTCAGACAGATGTCAGCAGAGCTTCTAGAAGCTGAGACAGAGATTGACCAGCGCTCCTATCATGAGGCTACCGGAGGAGGGAGTTGGATACTTAGTCTACTACGACGCATCAAGGACTGGACTCGAATGTATCCTGATGCAGGAGCGGGTAGTGATCACCTCTGGATAACGTCATTTGAGGCCGCATGATCAGAACTACGCAACCCATGACCTGTACTTACCAGTATTGGTCTTCACTCTGATGATGTGGTGACACTATCTGATGGGCGAGCGCTTTACAGTCTATTATGACCACTAGAGTATCAGGTACATATTCTCACAGAAAGACCTGAATCTGAGATAACAGCGATGGATCGAGTTCCTCTAGGTCTATGACTTTGAGATAATCTATACTTCTGGAAAGGGGAACGTGGTAGCTGATGCTCTCAGTAGTAGGACGTGCATTCAGGTACTTGGGGAGGTGACAGAGCAGCTAGCAGCTTTGCAGATATCCTTCGTGGATATGGATGGAGCAGTCTTTCTTCAGTCACTCACAGTCACTCTTCCACTACTGCAGTGAGTTAGAGAGGCACAGTGTGGGGATGCTGACTGTGAGATGTGACATGCGCAGATATCCTCAGTACAAGCACCTGATGGTTTCTCTTTAAGAGGATATCACAACGTCCTTTTCAGAAGATTTACCTTAGTACCAGTTGCTTTACGGGAGGGGGTCCTGGGAGAGTTTCACACTTCCCCTTTGGTGGTACATCCTGGAGTGGAAAAGATGTACCATGATCTGAGACGACAGCACTGATGGCCAGGCATGAAGAAGGATGTGGTAGAGTTCGTTTCTCGGTGCCTCACATTCCAGCATTGATGGCAGAGCACCAGGTACCAGCAGGTTTGGTGCATCCCTTGGAGGTCCCGAAGTGGATGTGGGACGGCATATATATGGACTTCATGACTGGACTTCCACACACTTCCAGAGCTCACGACTCCATTTGGGTGATTGTCGACCGACTCACCAAGTCAGCTCACTTCTTACCCATCAGAGAGCAGGGCTCAGTGGAGATCATGGGACGTCTCTACGTTCAAGAGATTGTACGGCTTCATGGTGTTCCATAATCTATTGTCTCCGATCGAGATGCTCTCTTTACTTCCCAGCTTTGGAAGGGTTTTAATGAGGCATTCGGGACGCAGCTACGTCTGAGCACCACCTTTCACCCTCAGAAAGATGTTCACACAGAGAGGACCATTCAAACTCTCGAGGAAAGGCCCCACGCATGTTTCCTTGACTTTGGTCACAGTTGGGAGGATCACCTACCCTTGGTGGAGTTCGCATTCAACAACATCTACCACTCCACCATCGGGATGGAACCATACGAGGTATTTTACGGCCGACCTTGCAGATCTCCTCTGTGCTGGATAGACCCTGGGGAGTCAGCACTTGTGGGACCAGAGATGGTCCAGGCCAAGACATAGAAGGTATAGGTCATCCAGGAGCAGAAGAGGATAGCTCAGAGCCTGCATAAGTCTTATGTTGACAGGAGGTGGAGGCCACTGGAGTTCGAGGATGGTGACCATGTCTTCTTGTGGGTCTCACCTTGACGTGGAATACAATGATTTGTCCGAGGAGGAAAGTTGTCTCCACACTTCATAGGACCATTCCAGGTCCTCAGCAGGATTGGCGAGGTGGCTTATCGCCTGGCTCTACCACCTCAGTTGCACTGGGTGCACGACATTCTCCACGTATCCCAGTTGAGGAGATACGTACACGAACCGATGCATATCATTGACCATAGGGAGATGGACGTTGATGATGGGGTGACTATTGCGGAGGTCGCATTAGAGATTGAGGATCAACAGGAGTGGGTCCTATGTGGATGGTCGATTCCTCTAGTGTGCATCTTATGGTAGCATGAGAACCTCCAGGAGAGCATTTGGGAGCGGGAGGCTCAGATGCATGAACAATACCCACTTTTGTTCCCCAAGTTTTTGATGTATCTTTACGGAGACTTAAATCCCTGAGGTGGGAGTAATGTAAATTCCCTTAAAATTCAAGGGAAAATTTTTTTCTTACTTTTATTGGGAATTTTACAAGAACGTAGTTTCTGGCGGCACTAGATTCCAAGGCCCGGTGTGCCCGGAATCATTTTTTGAAGTTTAGTTTGGGTACGTTCAGTGAACGAATGAGTGGGTTTTTCTAACATTTGAACCGGTGCTCGGAATCGAATTCGGAGAGCACCGATGGATTTGTAGCGCTGGTAATTTCATAGGAACACCTTTTCCGGAGTTGCATTTTCACGGGAGAAGTTGTTAAAAATTCTGGAAGGTAAAATAAAATTGAACATCAATTTTTAATTTTTTTTCTCTAAGTGGTTAAAACCTTTGAGTGGAAGATGGGAGAAACCACCCAACTTCCCATGGGAGGTTATGAGGGTGGTGAGGCCCACACAAACACCACCCCTTCATCATCCCTAACCTTCCATAACCCTCCATTTATTAAGTCAAGTTGAGTTAATTAATTGAGTGGATTAATTCAACTTTTGAATTTTTTCAAACATAAGTCATGTTAATAAAATAAGTAAAGTACTTATTTTATTTGGTTCAATCTTATTGTGTGAGTCTTTGGGAGAAAAGGAAAAGCTCTTGAAGTTCTTCTTCCTCGATGAAGAACATGAAGAACGCCGACCTCTGATGAAGGTCGACAAGAACGTCGGATCCTCGATGATCATTAACACAACGCCGACGAATCATTTCTCTAGGACAAGACTCTATCCTTCCGCAACGTCTTCTTCCACGACGGTTATTTCTAAGATGAACCCTCGCTCAATGAATTCGACGAGTTAGGGGTTTATTTTATTTGTTTTTTCGTGAATACATTAGTCGTCTTTTCCTAGTTTTGATTAGGACCACCTCTTTCTGCAATAACGGGAGGAGGTCGGACCACACGAACATGGCCGACCCTCCCCCCCCCTTGTTTGTTGATTTTATTGTGGATCATGCAAAGGCAGCGCGGTGACATTTCACCGCGCAGAAACAATGAAAATGGGAAAGGTTGCACGGCGCCATCACGTCATGCCGATGAAGTCTCACAAGGTCGTGGGACCGTCATGCCGCGCCGGAAAATCACGAAAACACCACGGCCAAAGCGGGGCCATGGGTGAGGGGCGCGGCGCGGTGCACCCGCGCCGCGCCGGACGGACCAGGTCGCGGCTTAGGCCTCGGCGGAGCAAGGACCGACGGCCGGTTCTGGGCTGCTGGCGTCGGAGTAGGGGGACCGGCCCGTGCCGGTCCTATGGCGACAACAGGCAACTGGCTGGAGCGGGCCGGCCGGTCAGGGGAAGAGCCGGGGGTTACGACCCTCGACTAGCCAGCTTGAGTGGCCCCCCATCATGGGGGCCGCGGTTACAAAACAGGGGGGAAGGGGCCCCCCATCCGCTCGGCCGTAACGGTCGAGCCACCTCATTGGCGCCAGAGTGCCAACGCGCCCATCCGGGCCGAGCTATGCCCAAGCGGGCCAGACCCAGATCTGGGACGGTTTGACCCGGTTCAGGCGACCCAGAGGGTATTGGTCCGGGTCGGACCGGGCCCGAACCCCCTAATACCGGACATCTCACGGTCTTTTTCCCATAACATGGGTTGCAGAACTCCGATCGACGCACCATCAGCTGCAATGAGATCCTTGGATCGAGGCGGACGTTTTGGTATATTACACTCAAGGTTTCAGTGTACATTGGGTTCGGCTAGGTTGGTTCGTACACGAAACCAACCAGGCCCTCGGAGCAGAAACGCTTATAACGTGACTTCCGAACGTCTGATTGACGTGTCGTCGACTTTGTTGGATTCCTCTAAGTGAGACAGACTATTTGGATTAGGTTGATCGAGGTTTGGACGTAGTTGGAGTACGGGTGGGTTGGTTTTGAATTAAAAACCAACCGGTCCCCTGGAACGAAAAAACCCAATAACTCTCAGACCGGGCGTCCGATTGGCGCGCCGTCTATGACGTTGAGTTCCTATTGAAGATATGGAACTTTTGGATACATCAACTCCGGAATATGTGTCAGTTGATGTATCATCCCTTCGTCTCGTGGATCGGACCCTCCCGAACAAGCTTGTTGTGTGAGGGAACCCTAGATCTGGATGTGATTGCGACGACAATGACGACTATGCAAAAATTCTTCGTTGATTCGACGACGAAGACTACAGCACTCAATGATCCTATTTGGATTAGTGCTACCGATCCTTTGTGGGTCAGATCCTGTGTGGGCCAGCGCTCAACGGTCCTATGTGGTCCAGCGCCTACAGATCCTGTGTGGGTCCGATCCTGTGTGGGTCATTGCGGGGGCTAGTACTTATCGATCATGTGTGGGTCCGATGGCTTAGATGATTCAGTGGCAACAACTTATCATCTCTATCTTCTTACGAAAAAATATACCTGTGTGAGCTGAATCTTGACTTTCAATCCTTATCTTCGATAAGTTTGACTTGATATCCTGTGTAGCTTACATTATGATTTAATGTGTGGATTGGGTTGTGATTTCTTGTGTGGACTGTGTTGTACTTGAGCTCGGATGCTCGAGCCGAACGAGAATTGATGACTTAGGTATATGTATTGGCATTTACCTAAGTAGTGTTGGATATTACTTCGTGATTGTATCTTTCCTTTGTGGATTATCCTTTATGGATTAATGGAGACCTTCGGGGGTCTCGGGGTCCCTACTGTGTAGCTTATACTCACCCCTACACGGGCTATGCCTGCACTATGTTGTGTTGGTTGCAGACGACAGACAGCGCTAATCGTGGTTGAGGCTGGCAGAGCAGGTCGGTACCTGGAGGTGGACCACTGGGTGGGACATACACGGAGCAGACGACTGGACCCGAGGAGCTATGGAGACTATGTGAACCCACCCTTCAGGTGGGACTTCTAGTGGAAGGCTCGAGGATGCGGCTTTACTTTTCTGTTGTTGTACTCCCTTTTTCAGTTGTACTTTACTTTCATTTTGGGATTGTATTCTGGCCCACTTAATTTTCCGCACATACTGTTGTACCCAGTTTTTACTTAGTGTTTACATATTCTTGCTTGCTCTGTGGTGTTTGTTTACTTTTCAAAGGCAATGCCTTCCCTTTTTACCATGAATTACGCCTTGGTGCTAGTCGCCAGCCCCTGGCCTATGGAAGGCGGGCTTGGGGAAGTCACGGCATGGGCCCTGAGGATGGGTCTTGACAATTTTTTAGTAAATTTTTACTTTGTAAAATTATTCAAAACTTTGGGATATTAAAATACAAATAATTATTTTAATTAAGTCATCAAGAAGGGGCAAGAGAGTATTTCTATGTTTTCTCCATCCATCTTAAAACTAGTCATTTTCATATTGATGAATCATCATAGATATTATGTTACCCCATAGATATGTTAATCTTATATAATAAATTCATGAAATCTAATAATTTTATTAATGAACCAATACTTAATAAAAAAATAAAAAATTATACTCTAATGGTTCAAAGGGTTCCCTATATCCCGACCATTAATGTTCTCTATTACTTGACTGTGATACTAACTATGTAAATCGAAAAAACTATTCAAATTTTTTATATATTTCATATAATAATTTATAACCATAGATCAAAATGGTTATGATTTTTACAGAGGCTAGATACATCTGAGAATCCTAATTAAAAATATAAAAAAACAATGTATGAAAAAATATTATTATACATTATAGGGGTTAATCATCAAAGAGGGATGTCGAACAATGAATTATTTCTATGAGTATTTTTATCCTAAGAAAAAAGATTTTGAAAACATTGGGTGAGAGACCAAAATAAGAGTAAGGTATTTTCCAAACATGTCGATAGTAAATAGGATTTTAAAATTCAATATAAATGTAATACATAATAAACATCATGATTATTTATGAATTATAACCCATTGAAAACTTTTAAAAATAATCATATAAATTTAAACATAAGAAACCTTTCAAAAATATATTCAATCCATTTATGAAATAATTAGAATTTATCTTGATAAATCATTAGACTTCAAAAATAATTCTCATAGTCTCCTTTGATCATAACATGAAGTCATGGTTCACCCACAACACAAAACAACATTGTGGAAATAGTCCCATCGTTGGTTAGGTTCACATTGTAATCCCATAGTGTGCTTGTTACGCCCCATACACATCGTACAAGACATATCATGATATTTTAACATTTCCCAATGGGTTGGAGTGATATATAAATTTGTGGTTGCACCCGTCATGTGATTTGACTCAATTACTATAAGGGTTTGGGACCACTCCCTATTCCGATTAATCATGTACACAAAACCAATCAGCAATTCTTGGTAATTAAAAAATTATAACATGAATTTTATAACATAAGGACCACAGAGTTTCATTAGAACCATTCTCTTTGATATCCATTTCATAAAATTGAATTACATTATTATTTTCGGTTACAGATTATTATTGTTTTTCTTATAGGTACATAATTAAATTTTCATTAATATATATATATATATATGTCCATAATATATATATATATCTTTATAAATTGATTTTTGAGTATAACATGATTTTATATCCACATAGATATAACAAATAAATTAAATTACATTTAAATTGAATGAAATATATATATATATATATATTTACATATGTACATTTATTTATGATGATTTTTTATATATAAATATAATAATTTATACATACATTTATTTACAGGTATCTACTACTATAAGCTTAAAATATAATTTACCAAAAATAATATGTCTCTATAAACATTTAATTAAATATTGATATATAAAAAACGATTCATATGAAATTATATATACATGGGTTTTTTAAAATAAAAAATTCATTTTTGAAAATTCTATAACTATTCTACCCCCAATATTTTCCTAATTAAGATTATTCAAATTAATTTTTTAAGAGAAATCAATTAAAAGACATGGTTCTTAAGTATAAATTATATATATATATATATAAACATAAAAATATATTTTATACTTCAATATTAAAATAGATAATTCCCAAATAATAATAACATTCCTTGTATTTATAGGAGGCCAATATAGATTCTGTAATTATTTAAAATAAATTTATGAAAATTAATCTCATGGGCAAAAATAATTTTATGTATAAAAATTTTAATGTAACAAAAACGTGAATAATTATTTAAAAACCTAAAAATTAACCACTTTATATCATAATAATTATCATAACACCTTTATAAATAAAATTTTAATGAACAAAAATAATTTGCGATAAAAATACTTACAATCTGAATTCACTTCAAATACTTAATAATTGTTTTAATAAAACTATCTGACTATAATAATAATAAATTTTAAAATTATTTTAATATAATTTAGTTAAATATAAATAAACCATTAAAAATTGATATATAATACCTTACAAAAATAACCCATTAGAATTTTTTAGGAATATTTTATTTTCCCAAATAATCGAAAAGATCACTTGAACATAAAAAGATTAGAAACAAATATACTTCCTATAAAGAATATTGAGAGGAAATAAATTCATAATATATAATTTGATCCCTTTTTTTTAAAATAAGGTTGTATAAAAATTATATATAGAAAAGCCTCCAGATAAATTCCTCTTATAATGGAATGGAAACCGAAAACCAGATAAAGATCATCAAATCTATAAAACAATGATAAAATTATATGGGTAGGCTCAAGAAAGACACCTCAATTTATACCACTTTCAATATAGCATATTAATATATACAAACCTACAACACCCAAAAAAGGGTATCCATAAACAATATTAACATGGACATCTAAATTTTATATCGATAAAAAAACACACTTTCTCATAAAATTTTAACATATTTCTATTTGAGTCATCATAATGTGGGATCAAAATACTATAAAATGACATCAAAGAAAAACCCTAAAACCCCATTATTTGTCCACTTCCCAGAAATCCATCTCAACATTTAATCATGGAATTTGGGGGTGTATGATTAAATAGGAAACAAGAAATTCGATGACCTCATAGGTCACTAGTGTGATTTTTAATTCGATCAACCACCAGCAGTAAGAAAAGGATGAAGATGGGGTATGGGTTGGCTTTATTCACATGTGACTTTCCTCAGCCACAATATCTTTAAAAGAACTATTTCCCTTATTAAAACTTTCTGATAATATGTAGGGGATCAATAATTCCATGCATTTCTTGCTACCATCAATGGTTGTATACCCACCAGCATAAGAAAACGATAGTTGTAGTGGTGGTGGTTGTTGGGGGGGGGGGGGGGGTGAAGCCTGTCAGATTCAACTGAACCCAAACAAAAACATCCCCATTTATGTTTTTTATAATAACTTATTATATCATATAATTTTTATTTCATTTATATTTATATTTGTATCCATGTTTTATTCTAAACAAGAAAAAATATAAAATATATTAAATGTAGTTCATTAATGATGTTCAATTATCATTATCATTGTGGGTGTTAACTAAATTTTTAGTTGACTTATTATTTGAATACTATGAGCCTTTTACATTGATCATGTTAAAAAACCACCAATATTTCAATTATGATATAAATATCAAATATATTTATTATATAAATATTTATAATCATTCATAAAAATAATTGATGAAAACCGATTTTCATTACCATTTGGAGATGATATTCCTTACATATGCATGTGGGATGTTTCTATTTTTTATTGATATAAAATAAGTAAAAAATTTAAAATTATTGAATAATTAATATATAATAAATATATCATTTTTAATTTTAATGTATCATAATTACTAACTATTAATTTTTTTTGTGGAAATGAATTGTGCCAGTACATTGAGGCGTTTTTCTAAAGTTATACATAATTGATTCTTTCAACCCCAATAGAAGGATATGGGGTGGTTATAGGGTTTTAAATCATAATAAAAAATTATTTATATTAATGAAAACAAATATATAATTTTTTTTCTGGATATAAACTTTTTAATGGAATTATATGCTAAAATAAGATTGAATGTTCTTATATAAGTTTTATGCATCCTTATTGAGATACCTCTTTTGTCTTCAAACCTATTCCTTGAGAGAAATGTCTCAAGGGAAGTCCAGTAGCTCTATGTTTAATGGAAGTAATATATGATGGTTTTTTATTTGTTATTTCATAAAATAGAAGCCTCAAATTTTTTAAATAACGTAGGATATGATGATCCCTGTAATAAGTGAGGGAAGGGACATACATGGAATTAATTAAATGATATAAATAATGTAAGGTCACATTTTCTAAATATTGGCTCCAAAATTATAGTTATTTAAAAATTGAATCAAATAATGCTGAAATACCTTCATCAAATGTTTATTATACTTGTTTCAGTTTAATTGCTTCCATTATCCCATTGTTTAACAACCCACAGTAATCCCACATAAACATTAATAATTATAATTTTTTTTTAAATATTTTCTTATTAAAAATAAAAAATATAATATGAAAATATTAAATTTTATTAATAATAATAATTACAAATTTGGAATAAAATTTAATCAATTCATCATCTTTTAGAGGAAACATTAAATTTAAATAAGATTATAAAAAAACAATGAAAACCAGTTTCATATCAATGAATTTCTGAGCATAAAATCAAACCTTAATTTATTACATGCCCTGTAAAAAACACAAAAGAATGTAAAATTCTGTTAAATAATATAAACTATATAACTTTAGCAAAAACATGTAATATATTATGATTAATTTAAAATATTATGATAAAAAAATTGAACGCATAAACACTATTTATAGAAATATTATTTTGAATCTAAAAAAAGTAGAAAAATACAAAATAAATTATTTTAATGATTCAGATGATATTTAATACATTATTTATTATTAAATTAATTTTAAATTGAAAATATAATGGTACTTTTAATTGAGAATAGTTGAATGTTTTACAAATAAATATGCATTTTCACAAATCCTAGATTTTTTTTTCAAAAATAAAAATAAAACCACTCTATGATAATAATATACTAATGATTTGAAAAATTTTATCATGTCCTTAAACTAATAAATAATGACATGGTATGATTTATTTATTATTTAATTTGAAAAAATTAAATCAAAATAAATTTTAATGTTTTTTTGAAGAATATAATTGTAGTACTAAAAATTAATTAGTGAATAATGAATAATTCACATGTAAATTTATATTCTATAGATACTATAAAAATATTATACATAATATGGTTGTTTTTATTAGCACATGATAATTTAATTTCTAGGTTATAAATGATTACTTAATTAAAGATCATTTAAATATGGTGTTGTGTGTAAGGAATGACATTAAATACAATTTGTACATTTCAATGGAAATATATATAAATCATAAATCATTATATTCTATCAAAATTAAAATTAATTTGTCCTTGAAAAAAAATCTCTATGATAAAAAATGGGGAAATGAATTCTTCTTCCGATCTTCAGGTTCCTAGGTAGTTTCCTCAAATTTTCATTATTTTAATGATAACTTACAAGATGTGTATTATTATTTGATAAAAAATTATCTTTGTAATCCATGAATTTGACTAGTTGATCATAATACTATATAACATACTCCAATTATAAAAATACACTTTTTAATAAAATTTAATGATTCAATATTTACATCCAGAACATATATAAAATTAACACATCCTAAAAATAAGAGATGTTTTACAAAAGTCCCAAACAAAAATATATTATCCCTACTATATCAAGAATCAAAATGGGTATAACAAACAAATAGATAATAAGTCACATCTTTGTTAATCTCATAACCATTATCCCTTAAAAATTCACATGAAATCCATTTCACAAAAATTAAATTCTAGTTATCAGAACTGATTTCTATCAAAAATCATCTATCTAATATAATCAACCAAGAAGTTATATAAAATATATTTAACCAATTGTACCATTTATTCAGCTATCCCATGTACTAATATAATTCATTCCCTAACTTAATCTCAATATTTAATACATATTCTCTTGCTTTTATAGATTTATTCCTAATTATGCATATGAATGATGAAGCGAATCCTATTATTATAGGATAAGTTAAAAATAATAATTAGTTAATCGAAAATACATCTATAATTAAGATAACATGATCACAATAAGTTATACAGTGTTTGAATGGTTCTATCATACATATTGACTATATGAGGATGGTAAAAAACGATTGAAAACAACATTTTATACAAATATTACTAAATAAATATCTAGAACAATGAGTTAAACCATGCTTAAAGCTCAGATTATGAGATATTTGGTTCTCCAGAAATAATTATGAAATATTAATTTTATATCATGAAAATATGACCATAAGTGAAATAATATTATACAAATATTAGGTGTGGAGTATTTTTATGGAAATCAACTAAATCCCAATTCATATTATATACATTATATGTACTTGGGAGTCCATATAATTAAATACATGATGTTTTCCCATTTCCATTAATATATGCGTAATTATTGCAATATTAAATTATATTTCAACATAAAAATTTTAATAATTATGAAATATAAATCCCTGAGATATATAGTTTTTTGTAACCCTCGTCATGTTTTCCCACAAAAAATACTCATATAGATGATAGTTTATTTTTGAATTTCAAGGTTGAGTGGATAGTAATGAGATATTAGATCATTAAAATTTATCTTGTTTCATTTACACAATTGAAAGGAAAAAATATTCGGTCATAAACTAGATCATTACATAATAATCAATGTTAAATTGTGGATTACTTCTCACTTTACTTTGCTACTAAACATGGACCATCTCTGTCTATATAAACATCACATGGATAGATTGTGGAAAACAAATTTTAACTACACATGATTTCATATATAACATCAAAATTTCAATATATGACCATTTCAAGTCATTATATATTTACAATTATGTTATACTTATAATATAAAATATTACATGGTCCTTTTGACTCAATACGATAGTGAACATGTTTTAAATATTAAGGTTCTAATGTATTGGGAAGTCATAACCACTAATATACATAAATTATATTTTATGTAAACTACTCAATTATTTTAGGGTGAATATAATAATTAACCTTTCATAATTATTATATATATCACATCATTCCCCATAAAAGGGATGCATCCAAATATTACATTCCACAATTATTGATGTTATGTCCAAATAGAAAGTAGGTTAATTTTTCTCTTATAGTCAAATTTTTATTAGGAATAATTTCTCACCATATCATATTACTTAATATCACATCCCAACACCTTGTTTGATGCATCACTAAAAACAAAATATTCTCCTCACGTCAAGGGTACTATGAGCACATGTATATAAGAGAACCTTCTCACGAGTTCTCAAATTTTTATCACAGTTATCAGTATAAAATATATTAATACCCTTCTGATTTACCAGAGTTAATACAATATTTAAATGTGAGAAATATAGCACAATGAAATGATAATATCTTTTAAATCAATGATAAAAACAGATTTCATTTGTAGTGGCTTCCATGTGCCAATTTTTGATGACATGAATCTCTGTTGTATTTACTGTTATAACCATTGACGAGATTATGGGAACCAAAAATGAAAAATAATATATCAAAAATAATAATTTGTCAAATTTTACATACAAATTTTCATTCCTCATGTTTATCAGTAAAATTCTTATGTAATAATAATTTTCCTCATTTATCATGGAATATATTATAATATAATTAATAAAAACATCCTAAAATTGGTATTGGTAATATCTAAAGACTCCATTCATAGTATGGGAATTAATAATACCACATTTTATCAATACATGTTCATAGATTATATACATAAAATAGAAGACAATATTCAATTTTTAATCACTTTTGACCCCCAAATGATTGTTTTTTAATGGGTATAAAATCAGGGAAACACATTAAAATACATATAGTTGATAAAAAATACTCAATATGGGTAAGGGAATAATTATTATTGATTGTGACTATGTTTTCACTACAATAATCAATGTTGAGTCCAATTGATCCATATATCACCTTAAATAAAATAATAGGTTCTCGTAATATGATGACCATGATTGAGTGAAACCATTATCAATATTTTCCTAGTGTTTCTTATTAAATTATAGAATATCGATCGAGGACATTCAATATGGAGTCTTTGAGATTGGTGAATGACATATATTTGTTCTGTTGATAGATCTAATTGAATATATGGGGAAAAATAAGATATAATTATATAAAAACATAATCAAACTCAAATAAAATATGAATATATTCTAGTTTTATTTCCTACCCAACAATATGTGATAAATACAAATATTGAATTGGAATATAGACCAGTGAAATTGATATTGTTTTCATTGGAACTTCATATTTTACCTCACAAAACTTATGCTGTTATGAAATACCAAATGTGACTTACCTTGAATACAAATTAAGAGATACGTTATATAAATAAATCAAATTCAATCAATAAATGACATTAAATTTAACTAGATGGACAATGAAAAGAAATATTAAGATCACATTCCCATAAACAATATTTGTAGTGGAACCATAGGCCTTTGAAACTATCATCATTCTACTAGTTTTTTCAATTGTGAATTCCTCTTATAAACATTTATGACATGTATTATCAATTGTAGAATTTTTAATTAATATAAATGTGATCATATTTCAATGATGATTTTAGATAATTCAATTTTTTAGAGAACATATTATTATTAAACACTTATCATTGTATATTGAATCCACTAATAAAACAAATTTTATTTCATAAAAATAAATAGTCACTAATTAGTGTTTTTATTCATGAATATAAACTTATGGGATTAATAAAATATGACAGAATCATTCAAATATATGATAATTTAGGGTTAACCAAGGTAATCCATTATCAGTATCTATTCAAATACATAAAAATTAAATCATACAAACAATTTCAATTATCCAAATCTTATCCTCCTAGGAGTATCAAATCTGGTTTTTAGTATGTTCCCATTCACCATGCACTATATTAATGGTCATGGTATACTTGAAACACAATTTTAGGTCCTATTACACCTATGCACATCAATTATTAACGAATATACACTTATAATATCTTGATAGTTATGTATTTTCATGAAAACCACACAATATAAATCATACCCAAACATTATTATATTATTGTATTAATCGTCTTATCCTAAGGGATTTTATTATATTTTTCTTATCCCTTTTTCCTAAATTAAATAAACCATTCAATGATACCATGTATCTATTGTCAGAAATTAATTAAAAAATATTTAATCTTGTAATATGAATATTATTTTCATATCTAAAAAATCCACACAAAAACCATAATGGTTAAGTGTACATTTAATCTTTAATAAATAAAAAATAGAACATAAAATGATCTATCACATATTTCTCTCAATGAATTAAAACCAATTCCTTTCCTAGGAATCCCCTTGTTAATAAAATTCATCATAAACTATGGATAAAAATTATAAGAAAGTTTGTGATCAAAATTTAATATAGAAAACCATAATAGATATTAATGGATTTTCCATTATTACAACTTGATCATTATAATTAAATGTCATAAACAGTTAGTCAATTATCATTAATAAGAAATCATGGGAAATTGTTTTGTTAGGAAATAAAATAATTTATTACAGATTGATTTATATATTGATACATGAGAACTCAGTGAAAAAGTATGGAATTTGTTTTTGATATATATAGAATCATTGAGTGAAACCTGTTTAGGTTTGTCTTGTATAAAACACTATCACAGTAAATTTGAGTCATTCCCAATTACATCATTTCTATATTCAAGGTTCACTATGAAGCATATATTATTAGAAAAAAGGATATAACACGCTAGTACCACTCACATTATAGTCCTTAATATCTTTTTATATATCCTTATTTATAAAATCAATTAAAACGAAATATAATTTCATTCTGATTCATCATATTATTAAAACAATTCACATATATGCAATAAGATAATTAGACATTCATCATTTCATTATATCATAACTCAGGTAATGAATATTTATTTCATAAACATTTCATCATCTTATTGATTATACATGTTTAAATTTTTTTATTTATTGTGAAATTTTATCATTCCATCAATATATCATATGAGACATCATATTATATAGTTTTATATTTTGATACTCATAAAAGATAACTAGGAAATTTCTTCAGGAAAAAACATTTTCATTGAGAATAGAATTATTTAAAATCTAAAAAATTGAAAAACAAATTATGAAAATAATTTTCATTGAATATATTCAATGATACATATGAATGAAAATTAAAATAATATATTATTAAATATGTTGAAGAAATACATTCATGTGTTTTTTTCTAAAACCTAAATTCGAATAACATTTTAAATATTTAGACGTAAATCCTTCATTTATAAAATGAATAAACATTACATTATAAAATTTAAATTTATTTAATCCATTCATAAAATTTAATTTAATTAATATTTGGAGAATATTTAAAATAATAAAAAAAATATTTCAAATATTATATGTATTTTGAATAATGTATTGAGAACTTCAAAATGATGTAACATATGATTTATAAAAAACATTCATTTGTTATCATTAGTAAATTAAGTGTGGAAAATTAAAGTAAAAATTTTAATAAAAAACAAGTGGATAAGAAATGTAATAATGTTTTTATTTGGATAGATAATTAATTTTCATAATAATAAATTTTTGAATAAGAATATCATGTAAAAAATGTCATTGTATCATAAAACCATTCTATCATTGGTAGGAATTGAATAATATTGTCCCAAACATAATGATTTAATATGATAAATTGGATAAAATGAATATTTATATATAAACTACATGAAATTTATTTATTTTAGAATGTACCTCACATTAAAATATTACATGATGATAATGAAAAATGATTCAGGAAACTAAATTTGAGACTACAAATCAACACCACAATTCTGTCATGAATCATAATTTATCTATACTCTTGTATAATAAAATTGATATAAATAATAAATAAATAGTAGGAAAAAAATCATAAATATCATTCCATTAAAATTTTCATATAATTGTTTGTCTCATGGTCATTAATAATAAATAATTATAATCAATATTTCAGGGCTTATCAAAATATTAAAATGTGTGTTTTTGATTGGATGTTATGGTTCTTCCTCTATGATAGTGGTTCCTTTATCTATTTAATTTTTGTATTTATATATATATATATATATTTTATATTTATTAAATAAATATTTATCAAAATATATAAAAATTAGTGTTGGAAAATTTTTAACAACACTTTGTGGAGACAATAGTCAATATATTCAAAAGTGTAATGTTTCCATATTTCATTAGATGTAGTTAAAGAAAGGTAAATAATAATTCACAAATAGATATTCAATTTTATATAATAAATATTATATATATTTATATATCATGGAGAAACCATTATAGATATCTATACATGTTGATGGTGGAATATGAATCGAACAGTTATGTCGGGGAGGTAATCTACAAGGACACACAATAAAGGATCTAATCTACAATTTCATTCATAAGAGAATGGAATTTGTAATTAAATCAATATAATAAAATGTATTTATATCTATAATGTTATATTCATCATGATCTTATAGATAAATCTTGATTATGTGAATTAGATTAAGAAATAAAATTCAAAGATCTTTGTTTACTTTTGTTCTTATTCTTTTACTGATATCCTTTGTTATATTGGTTAATCCATTATATATTTTTCTTTAGAGAACACCAAAACATGTTGGATTAACAGAAGAAATATAATATTATTTTTAATTGGGTATTTTTTGATCTATAAGTTTGAAACAGTTTAAGATAATTGGGTAAGTGGGTCCCCTTTATAATTGAGGGGAGGGGAACACAAAAGAAATTCATTGAATATATCAATGATAAAAGGTCAATTTCATGTGAAACTATACCCAAATAGTGACATAATTTTATTAATGATAATATATGTTTGAAATATATTAATAAAATATTTATTATATATTTTTGGGTGGAATTACTACCTTTATCTTTGTATTTACCCAAACACATGGTAAACTCATTTTAATCTTTATAAATGTAACATGAATTTTTTATTTTAACAATTTACTAGGACAAAAAATTAGGTTGATTTATTTAAATATATTAATTATTATGAATCAAAATATGAAATAAATTTAAAATTAATCATCTTTTATAAGTGGAATAATAATTTTTTAAATATTATGTATTCCCTTAATGAAACCCTATTTTAGAAAAAAAAATTGAATAAAACATAATTTAATTCCACTTAATGCCTTGAAAAACATTGAATTGAATATTATAATATTTTATGGATTAAATAATCTATAACTATCAATAAATATTCAATATGTAGACATTTATTTAATTTATTATTACAAACAATCCTTACACAAGTTAATTTAGCTTTTAGAAATATGTTTTCTCATGTCAGAAAATGAAATTATATTAAAATATTTTATCATGATAAATCATATATATTTCATTAAAAAATTTAATTAATTATATATTATTTCATCTTAAAATCCAATATATAAAATTAAATTACTTTTAGTTGATATGAAGTTATTGTTTTTATAAATATATTTAATTTACGTATTCATTGAAAAATATTTTTTTTTAAATACTGGCAACAACCCAAAAATTACATTAAATTATTGAGAAAAAATGATATTCACTTTTTTATGTATAATTATGAAAATATTATAAAAATGAATTGGAATTGTTGTATACCAAATACAATAAAACCACTATTGATGAAAAGTAATTATTAATGAATAAATTTAATTTACAAGAAACTTAATACCTAGTTATTAATAAATACTTAATTCCTTTTTATTATTTAAAATTATAATAGATATTTTCATATTATAATTAAGAAAAATCATATATTAAAATTTGATGATTAAGTTTTCATGGATTACATTTTTATGGTTAATTTATATTCATTGATACATTTAAGGAAATCTATTGAATACTTCATGATTATTTGAATGGAAATACATATAAAATCACGGATTGGTACAAATAAAGACATGTGTAAAGGGTGTTTTATATGTGATAAAATATTTTAATCATGACATTATTTAAAATATATGAAATTTAGTTTCCAGCCAACATTAATTAATTTTTTTAAATAATAATATTCTTTATTTCTGATTATATATATAATCATATAGTATACCATGTAATATATAGAAATAATAGTTTTTTTGTTAATGTTTCGTAGTAATGTAAATTTTAGTTTTTTTCTAAATATAATTTTTATTGCTTATCATCGTTTCATATAATGGTTAAAATGTCATATATATTTTTTAATAGGAGAATTTATTGATTTTATATGCCTAAAAATATAATGAATATAATATTTTTCATGTTAAAATATATTTTGATCTACAAAATATATTCAAAAGTATGATACAATATCATAGAAAAACAAAAATTATAAGGAGATAAATTTTTTATTGTGATCATAATAATAAAATTATTTGAAAGAAAATATGATTAATATGAATCTAATTTTATGAGTTTTATATAAAAAATTGTATTGACTAAAATTTCAATATTATATATTATGATATATATACTTTTTAATACATTTTCAGTGAGTTAAATAGTAGGTTTAATATTAAAATTCTCATCATTATTCACCATATATATATTCATATATTATTCTTATAAAAAATTTCTCATCGAGGTATTTATTAGTTGAACATATAAATACGTTATATTAATTTCATTGAGATTATTAAAAAAAATAATCATACATAGAAATTGAAATATATTGTGGATGAACATTATATGATATATGACATTAGTATTTATATATGGTTTTAATTATATTATATTAAAATAGAATATGAATATTATAAATATATGAATATTTAAAAAAATAATGTATTAATTATTACTCATTCATTTTGGTTTTATGAGACACATGATGTGAACAATATATTATCTCTAATTGGAAACTATCATATGTATTATATGTTATTGTGAAATTTAAATTTTATCATTTGTACGGTTTTTTAGGATATGGATTATGATCATGCAACGTGGAAAGAGTTTTTTATTCTAGATGATACACAATTTAACCCAATTATAATTTTATTCACTATGTATTTTTTATACACAGATTTAATGTTTCATATTTGGAGTTTCGTAATACCTCTATTTGTAAAAAATATATAAAATTATAACATTCAAAATTTGACATATTTTTAATTCAAAAATTGATACATTAAAAATGTAACATTACATATGATTCCTCATTCACAAATTAATACATTGATAATTCAAATTTTCTCTTGTTTCATTACACATTAAAACATAGATACTTTGATAATATAAAATGACTTCTGATTCTCTAATGTATTATATTGTAGAATGAAGCCTTATCATTCATCAGGAAAAATTTTATATGATGTTTTCAGCCATGTTTTCATGATATACTCCAAGAATTGAGAATATATTAGATAATAAATTGGGTACACAAATTTTTTTATCATGGTTATTTGATATATTATAAAATGATATTTTATTAAATTTATTTCTATTATAAGATATATCTTAATGAAATATGAATTATGATGCATGGGTATATTTTTAAAAAGTCAATATCCTTTTTTTTATTTATTAGTATTGAATCATTTCTATTGAACAATCTTATATAACATTATGAATTATGGAAATTATGCTTTATCAATGCTCAAAATTCTTATAGTGTTACAAATTGTTTGTTACTGAATGTGGACTATATTTTAACATAGTCATAGAGATAATTTTGGATTGTATTAAATTAAAACTAATGTGTTTTCTAGTATTAATATTGGTATAAATTTGTTTTTATTCAATTAATATTTTATTAAATGACAAAATAATCCTAAAAAATCTAAAATTCTAAAAAATACATATATGATGTTAAAAATGTCATTAATGATCCATTTTGGGTTTCTTGGAATTTTATAGTAAATATAATAACCATATTGTATGAATATATAAGAGGAAATGGTAAATGTTAAATATGTTAACAAATTCTATAATAAGAAACTAGAAATTATATCATAATAAAATAAAATTTTGAATCTTTAGTAAAGAGACCCTTTTATTCCTTATAAAATACCATCACCTCTAAACCATTAAAAACACCTTTCAATCCACTATGCTCATCCATAATATGCCCAAATAATATCCCAAGATCCCTCTCTTCCTCCTAAAAGCCTTATCTTAGGATGATGGAACTACAAAGAAGCCTTTTGGTTCAAACAAATGGGACTTGCCTGATTTAAATGTAACGTCTTCCCTCAAGTTCTATTCTTTTGTTTTATTTCTTCACTACCTACGATTTAATTATTATTTGTTTACAGAAAAACACTAGTATCGTAAATATAATAGGTATTTTATGTGAATGACTCCATCTACATTTAAACACACCTCTATTTTATGGATTCAAACATACTATTTCTCTATACGGCGAACTACTGCCTCCCGAAATGATGATTATTCTATTATCTTCTCCCACCTCTAAGGGTGGCCATTATGATCGAACTGTATTTATATGTGATATATATTATATTTATATTGTCTCTATTATTCTATATTTTTCATTTATAGCATATAATTGTGGTTTCCATAATGGGTAAATTCAAACATTTCAATTGAGGAAATGTGGACTACCGCCCACTCAAAGTGATATGACACATTTATACCACATGTGGAATGTATAAAGTACGACGTTATAGAAATTATATATGATATTATAATGGAATTATAATATACGTATGTATTATTATAAGGACATGACCTTATAACATTACATTATATTGAATTAAATGAATAATTCACATTGAGGATATTTTCATGTTTAGAGTTTTAGAGAATTAGGCCATTACTATTAAATAAAAACTTAAATATTATTAGTAGACATTACTAATCAATATCATTTTTTTTCATAAAATAAAAACTTCTAAAAATAAATAGGTCTAGTTCCATATTTTAGACAACATGACTTCTCCTTGATCCCATCCATGACCCTATTCATCATTATGTTCTATGGAAAACATTTCAAAAACATGGGAAGATCATAAAAAGCTCAGTAAAGGTTATAAAATAAGGAATGAAAGCATTAGCCCATCAATAAATAAAAAACAATGAAACTATATTTTTCAATGATAACATACCTTATGCAATCATAATATTTATGAATAACATATTGAAATCATAAATCATAAAGGCTCCTTATTGCATCCATATCAATCTTACATTGTATATATCACAACTAAATAGGGTGTAACACTTGGAATACCCATCACATTATATTACCTAAATCTCTTAGAATAAATATCAAGTTTACCTCTATCACGTTACCCAATGCATTGGAGAGATATCTCGGGCTCACCCGCCCTAGGTTTATCACAGAACCACCTGTATATGTAAACAATTCCCAGTAACTATAACATAATAATAACACATAACACAAGTATAAATGAAATATAACATTTTGACATTCCTATATATCAAATCATGAAATTGAAATAAACAATGCTTTATCAAATCATTTTCAAGACCATTTAAAAAAGAGATTTTTGTATTAAAGTTCCCCATACGACTTTGAATACTCTAAATGAATTATAATTTGAAAATACTAATGTATGTATAAATAAATCCTGAATCCCATTTTAAAAACATGGAAATTAATGAGAAATATTTATAAGAATAAATCATTACAACATTTAAAACAATATTTTGGTTAAAGAGTTTTTTAACAAAAAGAGTGATGCTTGGATACAAATAAACAAGGAATAACATTTAATCAGAAAATTATAATATCATGAGAATAATGGAATGTCACGACCCGCTCCCATCAAAGATGCCTGTCCTGAGCTGGCAATGGTGAAAGGGAGATAATGGTCCCCGAGTCCTGCCTCTAGTAGGCCCCGGGTTGGTGACTAGCACAAAGGGTATGAGTTTTCACAAATATGGGAGGAATTACCCTTTTATTATTTTATGATCGGGAAATAGGACAAGTCAACCACCAAAAAGGAAAAGAACAAGTGTATAGAAATAAACCCAAACCAAGACCACATACATGTTTAAACAATTTTATAACAAGGTACAAGTACAAGGAAGCTCAAAAGTACAATACCAAAAGAAAACAAGAGTACACCAACTGCATCAACTCCAACTGTCCGACTAGTAGGGTCCCGCACGACCCTTGTAGACCTCCTGGAAACCTGAAAGTAAATTTAGGGTGATCATACAATTATACTCGGTAGGGAAACCTAATTCTTTCGTGCATAAGTGGGGAGACATCCTAATGTCCCGTGAGATGAATAAAAGAAACCTAGCAAGGAAATCTATCCACCCAACCTCACCAGCCACTATCAGAAAAACACAATCACAACAGGTAGTAGTATATTAGAACATGAGTATTGGGTACCCCACACCATATCCCATTATTAAGCTTCTCTCCCTAACGGCGAACGTCCTGACGCTGCCACACTCTCCCTGCCGCACACACCTGGGCCTCACAACCATGTATCATGTGCGCACACACCTGGGCCTCACAACCATGTATCCTGCCTGCACACACCTGGGCCTCACAACCACATATCTCGCGCGCACATACCTGGGCCTCACAACCATGTATCCTGCCCACACACACCTAGGCATCACAACCAAGTTTCTCGCCCACACACACCTGGGCCTCACAACCACGTATCCCACCAGCACACACCTGGGCCTCACAACCACGTATCCCGCCCGCACACACCTCGGCCTAATCTTGAAGATTCTTGGGAAAACGTAAGCCTGCCCGAAGAGTCTTGGGACAATCCACCCCAATCGAAACCTACTCGAAGAGTCTTAGGAGTAAGGTCTCCACAAGCCATCACAGCCTTGGGAAGAAGCAGCAGGAAGGAGCTAGTAACTAAGGGGAAAACACCCTCTCCCATGAAATGAGAGTGTTCGACACTATGTTCTCAACATGGGTGGGGTGCGATAAAACACAAAAGATACAGATATATATATATATATATATATATATAAAAACCACTCATCCCAACCTATGGCTTCTAAAAAAGGAAACTGAGCACGTGCCTCGGCACTGCTACCACAAAGCATGCATACAACAAACAACCCAAACCCCATTTAGGTTTTCACGTTTCAGCAAAATTATTTTATTAGTTCCTTAACTACTGGGCAACTATCCACAACCAACCACATCGATCGTTCGTAGAACATATCCCTGCAATCCAAAAATTTAGTTAGGAAAACACAAGCAGAACAAATCCCTTATTATTAACCAGCCAACCCATTGATTATTTATCCCATTCCACTACCATGACCCACTATTTATTAACTCTTTTATTTATTATTCACAACCCATACCCCGTTCACATTTAAACCCATTCCTACAGCCCAGCTGCCAACCACCATAACCACAAACACACCGAAACTCTTAAATCATTATCCCTTTAATACCATTCATTGCAGCCCCACTCCCCATCACCATCATAGCATTCACACCAACCCACAACCAAGTCAACCACAGCCCCACTGCTCACCTGATCCACAACAACCCACAAAACACCCTCATCACAAGCCCTGTAACAAAGCCAACACCCACATGTTCATTATTCCATTTTTGTTCAACCGGGGTGATCACACAAGGGTTACATATTTTAATTAGCCAATATTACGTTATTAACCAATTTCCACATTCAACAATGATCAATTCACAAAAACAGTCTATAAAGATAGGGAAAAATTTAATAGTGCATGAAAAGGCCCCCAACGACCGTGATTGTTAGTAGGCATAAGCCTATTCAATTCATAACATATCAATATGGTAAACAAAGATAAACATAACAACTTTCCCCATCCCCATTCTTTAACCAGTTATTATCTTTATTAAACCGGTTCAACTGTTTCTCATGAAAAAAAGAGGATACCCACCCCGCATGATGCATAATTTAGAGAGACCAAGGTATGATCCCTACCTCAACAGGTTCTGATCACAACGCTCCCCAGGATCAACTTTAGAAGACGTTCGTTGGTGTCCGTAACTTCTGTCGAGTCCCTCCAAAACCTCCTCAGGTGGAATTAGGAAAAGAAAGGCCGAAGTAATGACAACAGATCCAATCACAGAAGTTCCGGCTCGTCGTTATGATCCCGTGGCTGCTAACGGATCGTAAATCGGAGCTCAGATGAAGAAGTTATGGAAGAAAAATAGCCTTCGAGTCGCTTGGGAGAGCTCTACTCAGAGGATAGGGGAGGAGGGGGGTGTGTTCAAAAGGAGGAGGGGACCCCTTCTTTTATAGGCAAGAAAAGACAAAGTACACGACATGTACTTTATGATACACAATGTTTACTTGGTTATTTCACACGGTCTCCACGTGACTTCCAACACGGCTCCGCAGCTGTTGACTGGTCAACAAATGGTTTGAGTGTAACGAATATGCGGGGAAGGACTAAATGGCGTGTAGTTTGGACACACAGCATGTACCCATTTATTTCACATGGGAAAGACATGACTCCAACACGGCACATGGTCGTTGACTAGTAACGCGTACACGGGGTGGGACTACATGGCGTGTAGTTTAGGGTACACGGCGTGCACTCATTTAATTAACATGGAAAGGACGCAGCCTTGAACATGGGGTATACTAGGCAAGGTGGTACACAGCGTGTACTCACACTAAAGGGCATGTACTTACAATGGAAACTGTGGGAAAAGTCCATTTTACCCTTCAGAACACTTCAAGTCCCATTTTTTTGACAATGGAATGGGCCGGAGAGGTCCGGGCCATTATATCAGATACCTCTTAAAACATTCTCGTCCTCGAGAATTCAAAAAACAACCTAGAAGAACCCAAAAAGATACCTCTTAGGGTTCTCGTTATGATAGGAACCCAACCAACAACCCTAATCATAGGCGTCAAGAATTTTCTCTCCTATGTCGAGATATTATCCGCTTTAGGTTTCACTGACTCGCCTGCACGGGTTTAATCGCATCCAGAATAATTCGTCTCGATTAATTATGGGGCCTTCCCACTTCCATATATTAGGATTTTTCAACTCACACTTCCCCCAACACCGCACAACCCACACACTGCCCGAAAACGTGGTTTGGGGGAAAAGTCCTTTTCCTATGTCGAGATATTATCCGCTTTATGCGGAACTGACTCTCCTTCATGGGTTTAATCGCATCTGAATTAATGAGTTTCGATTAAGGATCTGTTTTTTACCTTCCCCACATGCCCGGACATGTTACACACTCCCAAAGAACAAAGAAACAAAAGGTATCATAACTGAAAACCAAAAATTCCAATCATCAAAGGTACAATGTATAAAAACAAGCTCAGTAGAACAAGGTAAAACACAAGTCAAAACAACTCCCGATACTGGGCGCGCATCTAGGTGTCCCCCTCCCAAGTACTCTCCTTGAGGCCATCATGCCTCCACAACACATGAACCAAGGGAATGGTTCATCCACGGAGCACCTTCTCTTTACAATCTTCGATTCTGACTGGTCATTCCTCGAAGGTCACATCATCTCCCATATCTAACTCTCCCCAGTAGATAATGTGAGAATCCTCGTGTAATTACCGACGAAGCTGGGAGACATGGAAGACATCATGAAACTTCTCCAACTGAGGTGGCAGGGCCAGCTGATATGCCACCTCGCCGACCCGCCTCAGCACCTCAAAAGGTCTGATGAACCTAGGTGAGAGCTTGCTCCCTTTCACAAACCTCCACTACCCCTGTCGAGGGGAAACCTTCAAGAACACATGATCTCCCACCTCGAACTCCAAGGGCCTCCTCCAAAGATCAGCATAAGACTTTTGTCGGTCCTGAGCCACTTTCATTCTCTTACGTACAAGATGTACTTTCTCCGTGGTGCTCTGTACTACCTCTGTCCCAAGACCACCTGTCTCACCAACTTTTTCCCAGCAAATGGGTGAACGAAATGGTATTCCATACAAATCCTCAAACGGATCCATGCCAATAGTAGAGTGGAAGCTTTTGGTGGATGAAAACTCTACTAAAGGTAAGTGTCGTACCGATGATCCTCCGAAATCCAGAACACATTCTCACAGCATGTCCTCCAGCGTCTGGATAGTCCGCTCTATATGTCCATCCGTCTGTGGGTGGAAAGCAGTGCTAAGGTGTAGGTGGGTGCCAAAACCATGTTGTAACCCCCTCTAGACTCGTGAGGTAAACTGAGTATCCCGATCTGAGACGATAGTCTTTGGGAATCCATGCAACCACACAACCTCATCTACGTACCTTTGTGCTAAGGTACTCACCGGGCCTGACTCTTTAATTTCTATGAAGTGAGCTAATTTCGTCAGTCGATCCACCACTACCCAGATAGCATCATAACCACCCTAAGATCTGGGTAGTCCAGTGATGAAGTCCATTGACATGTCATCCCACTTTCACTCGGGGACATCTAAAGGATCCATCAACCCACTGGGAACACGATGTTCAACCTTCACTTAATAACACACTAGGTATCTATCCATAATCTCCGCCACTGCCCATTTCACCCCGGGCCACCAAAACTGTTCCCTCAGGCCTCGGTACATTTTTGAATCTCTTGGATGTACGGCCAAGGATAAGATATGGAAGTCATGGAGAACTCCCTCAGGGATTTCCTCCGGAACAAACAACCTTCCATGGAAAATCATCTGATGGAGGATGTCCTCTTACCATCCTTCTGGAGCGTTTCCCAGATTGACACGATCCCGCATCACATCCGCCTCAGAGTCCCCCCACTGAGATTCTTCCACCTGATGCAACAAGGAGGATTGCACCGTCATCTGAAACAAACAGCCTCTAACAACATCTACCCTTGCATCCAAGTGCAAGGCAGCCAACTCTCCCATCGCTTTCCAAGAATCAGTGGATTCCTGAACAACTTCTTTATGTGACATCCTTCTCATGGAATCAGCCACAACGTTTCCCTTACCTTCAGTGTAAGAGATCTCGATGTCATAGTCTTGAAGAAACATGACCCATCTCTGTTGCTGTAAGTTCAGGTTCATGATGGGAGAAGATATAACGCAGGCTCTTATGATCTGAGAAGAACACAAAGCGCTCCCCAAATAGGTAATGTCGCCACAACTTCAGTGCGAACACTACTTCTTCAAGATCTAGGTCATGGGTGGAATAGTTACGATCGTGTGGGTGTAACTGCCTAAACCCATAACAGATCACTCCCTTCTTCTGCATCAGCATGCACCCCAGACCAAGGCCAGAAGCATCACAAAACACCTCATACAACAACCCTTCCTTTGGAAACCTGAGTACGGGAGCACTGAAAAACTTCTCCTTCAGGTATTTGAAAACCTTCTGGCCCTTCTCGCTCCGTAGGAAGATCTCGTTCTTCCTATTCAAAGTTGACAATGGAGCAGACACTCGAGAGATGTTTGAAACGAACCTCCGATAGTAACTTTCTAACGCCAAGAAACTACGAACTTCCTCCACGCTCTTTGGTGCCACCCAAGAAACAACTGTATCCACCTTTGATGGTCCACTGACACTCCATGCTGAGACACCACGTGCCTAAGTAAGTGTACTTCTTACATCAAGAACTTACACTTTGACAATTTCCTCTAAAGCTGGTTCTGTTGAAGGACTTCCAAGACTGCCCCGAGATGCTCAACATGCTCCACCTCTAGTCTTGAGTAGATCAAGATATCATCTATAAACACAATGATGAACCGGTCCAGAAACTCTCAGAAGACAATGTTCATAAGTCCCATGAACACAGCTGGTGCATTCTTAACTCCAAACGGCGTCACTACAAACTCGAAGTGCCCATACCTGCACCTGAAATCCATCTTCGAGATGTCACTGTCCTTTACCCTCAGCTGATGATATCCAGATCGTAGATCAATCTTAGAAAACCAACATGCTCCCCTTAGTTATTTGAAGAGATCATCTATTCTTGGAAGGGGGTAACGGTTCTCGACCATTACCTAGTTCAACATTTGGTAGTCTATGCATAGCCTGAGACCACCATCTTCCTTCTTCACGAACAAAACTGGAGCAACCCATGGCGACACGATGGATTGAACAAAACCCTTCTCCATCAGATCGTCATTATGAATCCTCAACTCCCGTAACTCTGAAGGTTCCACCTGATAAGGGGCCATCAAATTCAGACGGGTACCAGGCTGTAAGTCTATCCTCAACTCAACATCACATTGGGGGGGGGGGGGGAAGAGTCACAACCTCTTTAAGAAAAACATTGAGGAACTCCACAAAAACCTTCAGAACATCCATCATCTCTATATCATCTGGAACCACTGCTAACCCACCTAACAAGGAAAGGAGAGGCTCCACACGCCGACTTCCCACTTGATAGCTCCTCTCACCAACAAAAGTTACATGCTGCCCATCCATGTCGGAGAACACTAATCTTCTCTGGAAGCAGTCGATAACGGAACTAATAGAAAACAACCAGTTGATACCTAGGATGACATCATATGGCTACATCTGTAACAGAAGAAGGTCCCCACTAGATCGATGTGGACCCAATGTCAGCCCACATCCCCGACAAACACATGATACGCTGGTCTGGCCTCCAACTAACATACTCAGCACCAGTGGTATGGAAAGTATCTCTACGTCTAGTCCCAATGTATGGGCTAGACCAGGTGAAACAAAGGAGTGCAAAGCTCCTGAATCTAACAAAGTAGAAACAAGAGTGCTAAACAAAAAAATCGTACATCGCACCACCTCAGGTCCTACTGGAGCTGTCAACTCTACTACGTGCAACTATCTACTCCCAGCTCCTCTTCCTCTCTTATGTCATCCACCTCCCCGACCACGCCCTAGTCGAGGTCCCTAAGGAGCACCCTGAGGTCGGCCTCCTCCGAAAAAGTCTTCCCTCAAAGGAGCATGGTCCTGCTGCTGCTGGAAGGGCCTTGCTGGAAACTGGTGATACTGAGGTGGGCGCTGAACCTGCCCACCTCCACCGTACTGAGGTCGGGTTAGGCACTGACTCTGAACATGCCCGAAAACTCCACAAGAAAAAAACTTCGGTCCTAGGCTCTTGAAAAAGGGACGATGACCCAAAGATCTGATCTGGAACTATTGGGGTCTGCTCCCCACTGGCCTGAAACAAGAAGGTCCCATCGCAGGAGACCCTCTACTGACTGCCTTCCCCTTCGATGAGCCCGGATGGATCCCCTCTCGTAGTGCACCTCCTAGAGAGTGCATCCTCTATACAACCTTTGCCTTCTTCTGTACCGCCAAGTACGTTGGAAGTGTAAAGGGGGTGACAGAATACTGAAGAGAAGGGCGAAGAACCTCCTCCAAACGTCTCGCCCGATACTCCTCATCCAGAAAGAGATCCAGAGCAAAGCGTAGGAGATCCTTTAAATTGATCCCCAACTCTCGTACTGACATACTCCCATGCTGAAGGGAGAGTAACTCCTACCATTTCTCCTCCGTGATCATGAAAGAAAAGAATTCCTCTAGGAATTCCTTCTCACAGTCATCCCATGGAACCTCTGCCTCTATCCTCTTTCTGAGGTAGAGCATCCACCACTGTCGCGCTGCGCCTCTCAGCTGACTGACTGCTAGGGGAACCCAGTACTCCCTCAGAGCACGGTTCAAGGTAAAACTGATCTCTAACACCTCAAGCCATCGCTCTGTCTCCGTATATGAAGTACTACCCTCTTACTTCTTTAGGTTCTGCCACTGGAAAGAACGGAGAGTCTTCTACCTCTAGATATCTTCCTCCTCTCAGTCAATCCTCAGCTGATCGTCTGCCTAAATCTGTTGGGCCTTGGCCGTCTGAGCCACCCAGGAACGAAGTCCATGTGCCATAGCTATACGGTAAACAAGGATCGCCTATGCCCATGTAGTATGGAAATTCCCCAAGGTTTTATTTTATCACATTATTTTAAATTCTTTCCCAGAATGCCCAAATCAAGTTAAACGCAATCATGATGATTCATTTACCTTCCCAAGGGTTTCTACTATACAATCAATGTGGTCTCACTTGGTCGTTCGGTAGGCTCAGAGTCCTTGCATCAGATCATGGGGGCCCTAAAATCTTGTGTCCTAGCCGGTATTCCCTGGCCTATGTCACGCACCAAGATTAACCAACACTGTTTCCCTACCATCCCATGCAATCCTCAATGTGCCTAAATCCAGACTCTATCCTATCTCTCAAACATCACCTCTGATACCATTCTGTCATGACCCCCTCACACCAAAGATGCCCCTCTTGAGATGGCAATGGTGAAAGGGGGATAATGACCCCAGAGTCCCACCACTAGTATGCCCTGGGTTGGCGACTAGAACCAAGGGTATGATTTTTCACAAATATGGGAGGCATTAACCTTTTTTTATTTTAAGATCAGGAAATAGGACAAGTCAACCACCAAAAAGGAAAAGAACAAGTGTATTGAAAGAAACCCAAACCAAGCCCACGTGCATGTTTAAACAATTTTATAACAAAGTACATGTACAAGGAAGCTCAAAAGTACAATACCAAAAGAAAACAAGAGTACACCAACTACAACAACTTCAACTGTCTAACTAGTAGGGTCCCACATGGCCCTTTTAGTCCTCCTGGAAACCTAAAAGTAAATGTAGAGTGAGCTTACAAGTATACTCATTAGGGAAACCTAAAGATCTCGTGCACAAGTGGGGAAACATCCTAATGTCCCGTGAGAACAACAGAAGAAACATAGAAAGGAAATCTATCCACCCAACCTCACCTTCCACTCTCACCAAAACACAATCAAAATAGGTAGTAGTATATAAGAACAAGATTATTGGGTTCCCCTCACCATTTCCCTTTAGTTAGCTTCTCTTCCTAACGGCAAACATCCCAACGCTGCCACTCTCTCCCCACCCACACACACCTGGGCCTCACAACCACGTATGCCGCCGGCACACACCTAGGCCTCACAACCACATCTCCCTCCCGCACACACCTGTGCCTCACAACCATGTATCACGCCCGCACACACCTGGGCCACACAACCACGTTTCTCGCCCGCACACACCTGGGCCTCACAACCACGTATCTCTCCCGCACACACCTCGGCCTCACAACCACTTATCCCGCCCACACACACCTAGGCCCCACAACCACGTATCCTACCCTCACATACCTGGTCCTCATCACGAAGATTCTTGGGAAAACATAAGCCTACCCTAAGAGTCTTGGGCCAATCTACCCCAATCGAATCCTACCTGAAGGGTCTTAGGTGTAAGGTTGCCTCAATCCATCATAGCCTATGGAATAAGGAGCAGGAAGGAGCTAGTAACTAAGGGGAAAACACCCTCTCCCATGAAATGGGAGTGTTCAGCACATAGTTCTCAACATGTGTGGGGTGCGATAAAACACAAAAGATACAGATATATATATATATATAGCAACCACTCATCCCATCCTACGGCTTCTAAACAGAGAAACTAATCATGATCCGCGACACAGCTACCACGAAGCATGCATACAAGAAACAACCCCAACCCCATTTAGGTTTTCACGTTTCAACAGAATTAGTTTATTAGTTCCTTAACTACTGGGCAACTATCCACAACCAATCACATCGATCGTTCGTACAACATATCCCTAGCATTCACAAATCTAGTTAGGAAAACACAAGAACAACAAATCCCTTCTTATTAACCAACCAACCCATTGATTATTTTTCCCGTTCCACTACCATGCCCCACCTTTTATTAACTCTTTTATTTATTATTCACAACCCATATCCCGTTCACATTTAAACCCATCCCTATAGCCCCTCTTCCAACCACCATAACCACAAACACACTGAAACATGTACATTATTATCCCTTTAATAACATTCATTACAGCCCCACTGCCCATCACAAACATAGAATTCACACCAACCCACAACCAAGTCAATCGTTTCCCCACTGCTCACCCGATCCACAACAACCCACGAAACACCCTCATCACAAGCCATGTAACCAAGAAAACACCCACGTGTTCATTATTCCATTTTTGTTCAACCGAGGTGATCACACAAGGGTTCTATATTTTAATTATCCAACATTTTGTTATTAACCAATTTCCACATTCAACAAAGTTCCATTCACAAAAATGGTCTAGAAATATAGGGCAACATTTAATTGTGCAAGAAAAGTCCCCCAAAGATAGTGATTTTTAGTAGGCATAATCCTATTCAATTTATAACATATAAATACGATAAACAAAGATAAACATAAAAACATTCCCCATCCCTGTTCTTTAACCATTCATTATATTTATTAAACAGGTTCAACTGTTTCTCATGAAAACAAGAGGATACCCACCCCGCATGATGCACAATTTAGAGAGACAAAGGTATGATCCCTACCTCAACAGGTTCTGATCAGAACGCTCCCCCGACTCAACTTTAGAAGATGTTCATTGGCATCCGTCACTTCTGTCGAGTCCCTGCAAAACCTCCTCGGGTGGAAGTCAGAAAATAAAGGCCGAAGGAAAGACAACAGATCCAAGCTCAGAAGTTCCGCCACGTCGTTACAATCCTGTGGCCACTGACGGATCGTAAATCGAAGCTCGGATGAAGATGTTAGTGAAGAAAAAAAGTCTTAGAGTCTCTTGGGAGAGCTCTGCTCAGAGGAGAGGGGAGGAGGGGGTGTGTTGAAAATGAGGAGGGGACCCCTCCTTTTATAGGTGAGAAAATCAAAAGTACACGGCGTGTACTTAGTTATTTCACACGTTCTCCATGCGGCTTCCAACACGGATCCACAACCATTGACTGGTCAACACACGGTTTGAGGGTAACAGAAACGTGGGGAAGGACTACACGGCATGTAGTTTGGACACACGGTGTGTACCCATTTATTTCACACGACAAAGACACGTCTCCCACATGGAACACGGTCGTTGACTGGTAATGCGTACGTAGGGAGGGACTACATGACGTGTAGTTTAGGGTACACGGTGTGTACTCATTTCGTTCACACGGAAAGGACACGGCCTTGAACACGAGGTATACTTGGCAAGGTGGTACATGACGTGTACTCACACTACACGACATGTACATACAAAATTCTGGAAAGTGTGGGAAAAGTCCATTTTACCCTCCAGAACACTTCAACACCCTCTTTTTGACAAAGGAATGGGCCGGAGAGATCTGTGCCATTACATCAGATACCACTTAAAACATTCTTGTCCCCGAGAATTCAAAAACCAACCCAGAGGAACCCAACAAGATACCTCTTAGGGTTCTCATTATGACAAGAACCCAATCGACAACCCCAATCATAGGCATTAGGAATTCCCTCTCCTATGTTGAGATATTATCCACTTTAGGTGGCACTGACTCGCTTACACGGGTTTAATCGCATCAACATTAATGCGTCTCGATTAAGGATTGGGCCTTCCCACTTCCATATAATAGAATTTTTAACTCACACATCCTTTAACACCACACAAACCACACACTGCCCAAACACGTGGTTTGGGGAAAAAATTACGTTTCCTATATCGAGATATTATCGGCTTTAGGCGGCACTGAATCACCTGCACGGGTTCAATGACATCCGCATTAATGAGTTTCGATTAAGGATAAGGTTTTTCCCTTCCCCACATGCCCAGACATGTTACATACTCCCAGAGAACAGGGAAACAAAAGGTCTCATAACTGACAAGCCAATAATTCCATATATCAAAGGTACAAAGTATAAAATCATGCTCAGAATAACAATGTAAAACACAATTCAAAACAACTCCGGGTACTGAGTGCGCATCTAGGTGTCCTGCTCCCAAGTGCTCTCCTTGAGGCCGCCATGCCTCCACAGCACACGAACCAATGGAATGGTTCGTCCATGAAGCACCTTCTCTTTACAATCTTCGATTCTGACTGGTCATTCCTTGAAGTTCGCATCGTCTCCCATATCTAACTCTCCCCATTTGATAATGTGATATTCATCGTGTAAGTACCGACGAAGTTGGGAGACGTGGAAGATGTCATGAACCTTCTCCAGCTGAGGTGGAAGGGCCAGCTGATATGCCACCTCGTCGACTTGCCTCAGCACCTCAAAAAGTCTGATGAACCTAGGTGAGAGCTTTCTCTTTTTACCAAACCTCTGTTTCCCCATTCGAGGGGAAACCTTCAAGAACACATGGCCTCCCACCTCGAACACCATGGGCCTCCTCCGAAGATCAGCATAAGACTTCTGTCAGGCCTGAGCCACTTTCATCCTCTCACGTACAAGCTCGACTTTCTCCATGGTGCTATGTACTACCTCTGGCCCAAGAGCACCTGTCTCACCAACGTCTTCCCAGCAAATTGGTGAACGACATCGTGTTCCATACAAATACTCAAACGGAGCCATGCCAATAGTAGATTGGAAGCTGTTTTTGTATGAAAACTCTACTAAAGGCAAGTGTCGTACCCATGATCCTCCGAAATCTTGAACGCATGCTCGCATCATGTCCTCCAACGTCTGGATAGTTCGGTCTATCTATCCATCGGTCTGGGGGTGGAAAGCAGTGCTAAGGAATAGCTAGGTGCCAAAAGCATGTTGTATCCCCCTCCAGACTCATGAGGTAAACCGAGTATCCCGATATGAGATGATAGTCTTTGGGACTCCATGAAACCACACAACCTCATCTACGTACCTTTGTGCTAAGGTACTCACCAGGTCTGACTCCTTAATTGCTAAGAAGTGAGATTATTTCGTTAGTCGATCCACCACTACCCAGATATCATCATAACCACCCTGAGATCTAGGTAGTCCAATGACGAAGTCCATTGGGATGTCATCCCACTTCCACTCGAGGACATCTAAAAGATGCAACAACCCACTGGGAACACGGTGTCCAGCCTTCACTTGATTACACACTAGGCATCTAGCCACAATCTCTGCCACTTCCCGTTTCACCCCGGGCCACCAAAACTGTTCCCTCAAGCCTCGGTACATTTTTTAAATGATTGGATATACCTCCAAGGATGAGCTGCGGAACTCACAGAGAACTCCCTCACGCATTGCCTCCAGAACAAACAACCTTACATGGAAAAGAATCTGATGTCGGCTGTCCTCTTACCATCCTTCTGGAGAGTTTCCCTGATAGAAACGATCCTGCATCACATCCGCCTCGGAGTCCCCCCACTTAGATTCTTCCACCTACTGCGACAAGGAGGACTGTACCGTCATCTGAAACAAACAACCTCTAACACCATCTACCCTTGCATCCAAGTGCAAGGCATCCATGTCTCCCATCGCTTTCCAAGAATCCGTGGATTCCCGAACCACTTCCCTATGTGACTTCCTGCTCATGGAATCAGCCACAACATTTCCCTTACCTTCATTGTAATAGATCTAGATGTCATAGTCTTGGAGAAACTCGACCCATCTCTACTGCCTTAAGTTCAGGTCATGATGGGAGAAGATATAACGCAGGCTCTTGTGATCTGAGAAGACCACAATGTGATCCCCAATTAGGTAATTTTTCCACAACTTCAGTGCGAACACAACTGCTGCAAGCTCTAGGTCATGGGTGGAATAGTTATGCTCATGAGGGCGTAACTGCCTAAACCCATAACATATGACTCCCTTCTTCTGCATCATCACACACCACAGACCAAGGCCAGAAACATCACAAAACACCTCATACAACAACCCTTCCTCTGGATTCATGAGTACAAGAGCACTGACCAACTTCTCCTTTCGGTATTCGAAAGCCTTCTGGCACTTCTCTCTCCATAGGAATACCTGGTTCTTCCTAGTCAAAGCTGTCAATGGAGGAGCAACTCAAGAGAAGTTTGAAACGAACTTCCGATAGTAACCTGCTAACCCCAGGAAACTACAAACTTCTGCCACGCTCCTGGGTGCCACCCATGAAACAACTGCCTCCACCTTTGACTGGTCCACTAACACTCTATGCTGAGACACCACGTGCCCAAGGAAGTGTATTGCGTCAAGAACTTACACTTTGAAAATTTCCTGTAAAGCTGGTGGTGTCGAATGACTTCCAAGACTGCCCTGAGATGCTCAACGTGATCCTCCTCTAGTCTTGAGTAGATTAGGATATCATTGATAAACACAACGACGAACTGGTACAAAAACTCTTGGAAGACAAATTTCATAAGTCCCTTGAACACAGTCGGTGCATTCTTAACTCCAAACAGAATCACTACAAACTCGAAGTGCCCATACCTGCACCTGAAAGCCGTCTTCGAGATGTTAATGTCCTTTACCCTTAGCTGATGATATCGAGATCGTAGATCAATCATAGAAAACCCAACTACTCCCCTCAGTTGGTCAAAGATATCATCTATCCTTGGAAGGGGTAACGGTTCTTGACCGTTACCTAGTTCAACCTTCGGTAGTCTATGCATAGCCTGAGACCACCATCTGCCTTCTTCACGAACAAAACAGGAGCTCCCATGGTGACAAGCTGGGTTGAACATAACCCTTCTCCATCAGATCGTCAATCTGAATCTTCAACTCCCGTAACTCTGAAGGTTCCATCCGATAAGGGTCCATCAAAATTGGATGGGCACTAGACTGTAAGTCTATCCCGAACTCAACGTCACGTTGGGGGGGGGGGGTAGAGTCACAACCTCCTTAGGAAAAACATCGAGGAACTCCACAATAACCTCTGGAACATCCATCATCTCTGTATCAGTTGGAACCACTGATAAAACACCTAACAAAGAATGTAGAGGCTCCACACACCGGCTTCCCACTTGATAGCTCCACTCACCAACAAAAGCTACATGTTTCCCGTCCACGTCGGAGAACACGACTCTTCTCTGGAAGTAGTCGATAATGGCACTAATAGAAAACAACCAGTAGATACCTAGGATGACATCGTATGGTTGCATCTGTAATAGAAGAAGGTCCCCATTAGATCGATGTGGTCCCAATGTCAGCCCACATCCTAGGATAACACAAGATATGCTTGTCTGGCCTCCAACTACTGTACTCAGCACCGGTGGTATGGAAAGTCTCTCTACATCTAGTCCCAATGTATGGGCTAGACCAGGTTCAAAAAATGAGTGCGAAGCTCCCGAATATAACAAAAAAGAAATAAGAGTGCTGAACAAACAAATCGTACCTCGCACCACCTCTGGTTCTGCTGGAGCTATCAACTCTATTACGTGTAACTGTCCACGCCCAGCTCCTCTGCCTCTCTGATGTCATCCACCTCCCCGACCATGCCATGGTCGAGGTCCCTGAGGAGCACCCTGAGGTTAGCCTCCTTTCTCAATGTCTACCCTCAGAGGAGCATGGTCATGCTACTGCTGGAAGGGCCTCACTGGCAAATGGAGCTACTGAGGTGGGTGCAGAACCTTCCCACCTCCACCGTACTGATCTCGAGTCGCGCACTGACTCTGAACGTGCCCGAAACCTCCACAAGAAAAACACTTCGGTCCTGGGCTCATGAAAAAGGGATGAGGACCCGAAGATCAGAACTGGAACTGCTGGGGCCAGCTCCCCACTGGCCTGAAACTGGAAGGTCTCGTCGCAGGAGACCTGCTGCTGACTGCCTTCCCCTTCGATGAGCCCGGATGGATCCCCTCTCATGGTGCACCTCTCAGTGAGTGCATCCTCTCTAAAACCTCTGCATTCTTCTGTACCGCCAAGTACGTCTGAAGGGTGAAAGGGGTGACAACATACTTAAGTGACGGGCGAAGCGCCTCCTCCAAACGTCTCGACCGAGACTCCTCATCTGGAAAGAGATCCAGAGCAAAGCGCAAGAGATCCTTGAACTTGATCCCCAACTCTCGTACTGACATACTCCCATGCTGAAGGGAGAGTAACTCCTGTTATTTCTCTTCCATGATCAAGGAAGAAAGGAATTCCTCTCGAAATTCCTTCTCAAAGTCAGCCCATGGAACCTCTGTCTCTATCCTCTCTCCAAGGTAGAGCATCCACCACTGTCGCGTCGCACCTCTCAGCTGACTGATTGCTAGGGGAACCTAGTACTACCTCGGAGCACGGATCAAGGTAAAAGCGATCCCTATCTCCACAAGACACCCCTCCGTCTCTGTATCCTATGTTCTACCCTCATACATCTCGAGGTTCTTCCACTGGACAGAACGGAGAGTCTTCTAACACTGGCTATCTTCCTCCTCTCAGTCAATCCTCAACTGATCGACTGCCTGAATCTGTTGGGCCTCGGCCGTCTGAGCCACCTAGGGACGATGTCCAGCTGCCATAGCTATATGGTAAACAAGGATTTCCTATGCCCATGTGGTAAGGAAATTTCTGAAGGTTTTATTTTATCATATTATTTTAAATTCTTTCCCTGAACGCCCAAATCAAGTAAACCACAATAATAATGATGCATGTACCTTCCCTAGGGTTTCTACCCTGCAATCAATGTGGTCTCACTTGGTCGTTCGGTAGGCTTAGAGTCCTTGCATCGGATCATGGGGGCCCTAAAATCTCGTGTCCTAGCCGGTCTTCCCTACCCTATGTCACGCACCAAGATTAACCAACACTGTTGACCTACCATCCCATGCAATCCTCACTGTGCCTAACTCCAGACACCATCCTATCTCTCAACCATCACCTCTGATACCATTCTGTCATGACCCCCTCCCACCAAAGATTCCCCTCCTGTGCTGGAAAAGGTGAAAGGAAGATAATGACCCCCGAGTCCCGCCTCCAGTAGGCCCAGGGTTGGCGACTAGCACCAAGGGTATGAGTTTTCACAAATATGGGAGGCATTAAACTTTTATTATTTTAAGATCAGGAAAAAGGAAATGTCAACCACCAAAAAGTAAAAGAACATGTTTATATAAATAAACCCAAACCAAGCCCACATGCATGTCTAAACAATTTTATAACAAGGTACAAGTACATGGAAGCTCAAAAGTACAATACCAAAAGAAAACAAGAGTACACCAACTGCAACAACTCCAACTGTCTGACTAGTAGGGTCCCGCATGGCCCTTGTAGTCCTCTTGGAAACCTGAAAGTAAACATAGGGTGAGCATACAAGTATACTCATTAGGGAAACCTAAAGCTCTCATGCACAAGTGTGGAGACATCATAATGTCTCATGAGAACAACAGAAGAAACCTATCAAGGAAATCTATCCACCCAACCTCACCTGCCACTCTCACCAAAACACAATCACAACAGGTAGTAGTATATATGAACAAGAGTATTGGGTACCCCGCATAATTTCCATTTAGTTAGCTGCTCTTCCTAACGGAGAACGTCCTGACGCTACCACAGTCTCCCCGCCCGCACACACAAGGGCTTCACAACCACATATCCCGCCCACACACACCTGGGCCTCACAACTATGTATCCCACCCGCGCACACCTGGGCCTCACAACCACGTATCCCGCCCGCCCACACCTAGGACTCAAAACCATGTATCCTGCCTGCACACACCTGGGCCTTTCAACCACGAATCTTGCCTGCACACACTTGGTCCTCATCCCGAAGATTCTTGGGAAAACGTATGCACACCCGATGAGTCTTGGGCCAATCCACCCCAATCGAAACCTACCCGAAGAGTCCTAGATGTAAGGTCACCTCAATCCATCACAGCCTTGGGAATAAGAAGCATGAAGGAGCTAGTAACTAAGGGGAAACCACCCTCTCCCATGAAATGGGAGTGTTCGGCACTAAGTGCTCAACATGGGTGGGGTGCGATAAAACACAAAAGATACAGATATATATATATATATATATATATATATATATATATAGAAACCACTCAGCCCAACCTATGTCTTCTAAACAGAGAAACTGGGCACGTGCCTCGACACTTCTACCATGAAGCATGCATACAACAAACAACCCCAACCCCATTTAGGTTTTCACATTTCAGCAAAATTATTTTATTAGTTCCTTAACTAATATGAAACTATCCACAACCAACCACATCAATAGTTCGTAGAACATATCCCTACCATCCACAAATCATGTTAGGAAAACAAAAGCAAAACAAATCCTTTCTTATTAACACACAAACCCGTTGATTATTTATCCCGTTCCACTACCATGACCCACCATTTATTAACTCTTTTATTTATTATTCACAACCCATAGCTCGTTCACATTTAAACCCATCCCTGCAGCCCCGCTGCCAACCACCATAACCACAATCACACCAAAACCCGTACATCATTACCCATTTAATACCAATCATTATAGCCCCACTACCCATCACCAACATAGCATTCATGCCAACCCACAACCAAGTCAATCGCTGCCCCACTGCTCACACGATCCACAACAACCCAGAAAACACCCTCATCACAAGCCACGTAACCAAGCCAACACCCACATGTTCATTATTCCATTTTTGGTCAACCAGGGTGATTACACATGGGTTCCAGATTTTAATTAGACAACATTATGTGAAAAACCAATTTACACATTCAACAATGTTCCATTCACAAAAATGGTCTAGAAAGATAGGGCAACATTTAATTGCATAATCAAAGGCCCCCAACGACCATGATTTTCAGTAGGCATAAGCCTATTTAATTCATTACATATCAATATGATAAACAAAGATAAACATAACAACTTTCCTCATCACAGTTCTTTAACCAGTTATTATCTTTATTAAACTGGTTCAACTATTCTCATGAAAACAAGAGGATGCCCACCCTGCATGATGCACAATTTAGAGAGTCGAAGGTAAGATCCCTACCTAAACAGGTTCTTATCACAATGCCCCCACAGATCAACATTAGAAGACGTCCGTTAGTGTCCGTCACTTCTGTCGAGTCCCGACAGAACCTACTCGGGTGGAAGTCGGAAAGGAAAGGCTGAAGGAAAGACAACGGATCCAAGCTCAGAAGTTCCGCCTTGTCGTTACGATCTCGTGTTCGCTGATGATCGTAAATTGGAGCTCAGACGAAGAAGTTATTGAAGAAAAGGATCTTTCGAGTCTCTTTGTAGAGCTCTACTCAAAGGAGAGGGGAGGAGAGGGGTTGTGTTGAAAAGGAGGAGGGGACCCCTCCTTTTATAGGTGAGAATAGAAAAATTACACGGTGAGTACTTTATGGTACACGGCGTGTACTCAGTTATTTCACACGGTCTCCACGTGGCTTCCAACACGGCTTTGCAGTCGTTGACTAGTCAACACATGGATTGAGGGTAAAACATGCGCAGGGAAGGACTACACAGCGTGTATTTTGGATACACGACGTGTACCCATTTATTTCACATGACAATGACATGACTCCAACACGGCACTCGACCATTGACTGGTAACACGTACGCGGGGAGGGACTACACGGAGTGTAGATTAGGGTACACGGTGTGTACTCATTTATTTTACATGGCAAGGACACGGCCATGAACACGGGGTATACTCAGAAAGGTGGTACACAGTGTGTACTCACACTACATGACGTGTACTTACAAAATTCTTGAAAGTGTGGGAAAAGTCCATTTTACCCTCCAGAACACTTCAAGACCCTCTTTTTGACAAAGGAATGGGCCGGAGAGGTCCGGTCCATTACAAGGAATTAATGATATAATATGTCAAATTACATTATATACACCATATTAAATTGAATTGGTGTATAACAACAAAGATGTCTCAATGAAATGTAAATTGAGATGAAATCTCTTATAAAGACCGTATCCTTAGGTTAAGAATAAATCAATGACATAATTTTGTGTGATAGATACAAATACACTCAATATGATTGGATATTTAGTGTAAATCAATCAGAGGAAATTCACACATTTTATTTTAAAAACAACACCAATGTATTGGATGTTTAACTCAATAAATAGAGGTTGAGTTAAAATTACAGTTATCAAGTTTCTATCGATTAGTTGAGAATTTATCAATGGAATGATTATGTGTATAAAAAGTATATCCACATGAAGGATTATTTAAATTACTACCCAAATAATAAATAGTTATTCTCCACATAATCATATCATGACATAATCAAGATTTATAAGATGAACCCATGGAATGGAAATTGGGTTAAAAGGTTCCGTACCAATTTGGTAACATACGAAACATACAACACATGAAAGAAGGATCAAAAAATGAAGATGTAAGTACCCATATATTGAATTATATTACACAATGAATACAATATTGGGTAGTACATACACAACACAAAAGTTTATAATGGAAAATATAGAATGAGTCTCACAGGAATAAAAAGCGAGATGAAAACCTTTTACCACATTGTAATCAATCGAGTTGTATGACCGAAAGTTAATAACCACCAAATGAATCATATAATACCATGAATATAATGAGTATCATGATTATATATATCAAATGGAAGTACAGAATAAACCACATGCAATGAATAAATTGCAAAAAATGGAAATCTCACGGAATTAAAAGTGAGATAAGAAAATCCATTACCTTGTGTCTGACTTGACACGTTCGTTCTTTAGTATCCTGAATAATAAACTAATGTTGATTTATACTTGATTAAAAACCTTTTGAAAGTTTATTATTCCATTTATATTACTTATTACCATGTTATAAACATTATGTAATCATTTATGTTAATAACGGCCGTTTTGTCGATATTTGGAACTTGAGTAAAAAAATGAACTCCTTATAATTACAAGTTGTTCATGTGGTAAGATATCCACTATCATTATAATCATATTAATGATTTGGATATCATATATTCATATATATCTAGTATATACATTTATTTATAATAGTACATTACATTTAGAGATAAGAAATAAAATGCACCGTTCATGGAGACGGTAAGCCGTACGTACGCATGAACGCTACTTCCATGTCTATTTCCTACTATAATGTAATTAAAAATATAATGATAAATAGTTATAATATAATTCCAGTATAATATCATATAAAATATTATTAACTCCATCCTTTATACATCCCACATAAGGCATTAACGAGTTATATCACTTTGAGGGGGCAGTAGTCTATACTTCCTCTAATAAGATTATTACACACAATGGAAACCATAAAGAATTTCTATAAATGGAAAAATACAGAAGAAAAAAGAAAACATAAAAATAATATATATCATATATAAATACAGTGACATCATAATGGCTACCATGAGAGGCGGTTGGAGATATTTGAATAATCATCGTGTCGTGAGGTGTTAGTTTTCCATCCACGAAAACATTATGTTCTTCATCCATTAGATGGAGGTGTGTGTATGTGTAGTTCGAATACATCTCATAAAAACATTCTAGAATATTTAGGATACTTTTTTTATATCAAAATACATGAATAAAAAGATTTTAGGGGTTGGAGAAGTAAACTAAAAGAAAACAATTTTAGAAAAAATGTTACCTTTAATTTGGGTAACTCCCTTTGGTTTGAACCAAAGGACTTCTTGAAGTTCCTTCTGCAACAGGTAAGGCTTCTAGGTGGAGTAGTGGATTGTAGGGAGTTTATGTTGGTAGATTTTGGACAATCCAAAAGACTTTGTAGGTGTTATGAATTGGTTAAAAGTGGTTTTCTTTTTATAAGGGAGAGGATGGGCTCTTTAGGAAAATGTGATAATATTATTTTATTATATAATGATATTCGGTTTCTAAAGGTCTCAAAATAAATATAGAAGAATATAAGATGACTAATAGTAGAAATAATATCTTCTAATAGTAATTAGACAGGTTTTGGATGTTATCTTCATATTTATAATCTTATTTATTTTAATCCTTTATTAATGAGGTAAATAATACTTCATTAGTGTGTCATAAATAATCTAATTTATGTGATGTCTAAAAATTATAAAACAAATTCCATGATGTATGAAATCTATTTATATTTCCAAATAATATTTATTATCGAAATTATAATTTATATAACACTATATAAAAATTTATTTACTAATAGATTTTTGTTTATGTCATTTTGGCCTTTACATAAAATTTATTAATCTAAAGTGTCATTATCATTTATAAGTGGATCCCTGGGGAACCAAAATAGACCAAAAGATGCCCATGGTCATCCATTAATCATCTATTAATTTTAGGACATGTGTTAAAGTAATTATTAATTATTACAATGTTATTTTTACCTTGAATTGCCCTATTTACCTTTAACCGTGGAAAATAAGAGGCAAAAGTTACTATTCACCAAAAATTATTTTCATCTTATTAAACCACATATTACATATTGATAACAACCATGTATGTCAGATTTTTTAATTTCAATTCACAGAAGCGGTAAAATTTCATTTAAATGAAAAAGTCAGTTTTTTAACTACAACTATGTGATCTCACTATTCATCAAAAATTGATGTTTTTTAGAAAAGTACCAAAAATTCAGCCTATGAATAATTTGATATTACGAATTCAAAAATGGTTCCTATTTTTCTAAATTAAAAACATATAAGTGACATTAATTAATTTAATATTAATTCCTTTTGTTAAATCAAATAGCGTGCGTTTAAAAAAAAATAACTATCAAAAGATTGACACTTGTTTATGTCCAATTTCAAAGTGAAATTAATTTCAATGAACAACATTGGATTAAATAGAAAAAATATATTATAATTAAAATTTAAAACCAATTAAAATTATAATATAACCATATAAATATATTATATTAAAACATAGTTTAGAATTAAAATACAATATTTTTCACAATTTATTAGAAAATGAACTGTATGAGAAAAATTGTAAAAATTTACACAAAGTAAATTTTGATTACCCCATTCTTAGGAAGTATATTATTCGGTAAAATATAATGTATTAATTTGAACAAAATTATATTTAATAAAGTTACTCTATTAAAAGGCAGTAAATTGGCATTTTAATGTAAATTATGCTTAAATTTAGATACATTCACATTTTAAGCCTCTAAATATTATTGGATAAATGTAAATACATTTAAAAAACATGGATAATTATATTGTAGTTAGTTTTGTTCATTCCTACCAATTCAACAGCTAAGATGTTAACTACCATTTAAAATAATAATATTATCTTATTAGTGTGCAATGTATGATTTCAAAAAACTTGTTGTTGTGTATTGGGTACGCTATCGAACATAACAACCACATTAAAGTAAAATTAATATTTAATTCACAAATATTAATAAATATTAAATATTTATTATTATTTATTTACCTGGGATGTTACATCCTTCCCCCCTTTTTGGAATTTCATCCTTGCAATTTTAAAAATGGGCTTTGAAACTTCAGTAAAAGACCCTCATCAGAAAAGATTCAGTAAAACTATCACTTTAAAAGAATGAAAGAAAAGTACAATGGTCTCCCGAGATAACCCGTAATAGGATTCCATGTAAGAGAACATGGATGTAGAAGATAAAAAACGTTCAAGTACTGATGGAGAGAGATATAAATAATGATTTGGAGAAAGTTAGTAACCATAAAATCACAAACATGTGATGGGTTCAACAGTTCTTAATTCCCCAGTAGGAAACTTTAACAGGCAAAGTGTTTGTTTTAATATACTTTTCATAAAGTTGAGGGTTTTATTTATTATCTTTACTTAAAACATAAGGAAACATACTTACATGTCATGTAGACTTTCATCCTTTACTAAATTCCTACAACAAACTCATATTTCCTCTAAACAATGAGTATTTAGGGTGACTTTTTCAGAATAAAAGAGTTATGAACAACTTTGTGGGAATCACATAATTCACAAAAGAAGAACTATATATTTCCCTTGTCATTAGACATCAACAAAAACGAAAATGGTTAGTGAGAGATCCTATAATACTCAAAATTGACAATCTTTTAGAAGAAGAAAAAGTACTCTTAATCCCAAAAAATTTTCAAACAAAACCCAAAGATCAACAAATACCATTCAATAAACAACTATCCCTAAAATTATTCAAAAGAAATCAAAACTGATATTTTATCACAAATCTCATAAGGATTTAATTACATATACTTCTAAGATACATCTTAACATTTATCTCCAAATAACGCCAGTTACTCATAAAGTCTCATATTGAAAAGTATTTAACCTAGTCACATATTCTTCATTATAGGTTTATAATTTTCATAAATATATCAAATCATCATATGTCTAGAATAAAAACAAAGATTCTTCCAAATTTCAAACATTATTTCAAAATTGAAATCCCATAGTATTTTATCAATCATAGGCATATAGTGTTTCCCCAAAAGAGAGAACATATTCCACAACAACCTTTATCACTTAATCACTAAAATAAAATTTATACTAAGTATATCCATTTGATAAAATATAAGTTCCAAAAATCAAATTATTCTTGTTCCATAAAATCATTTTACTAAAATAATAAGTCATACTAACCAGGACTTCATGTAGGCTAGTGGTAGGCCATGTGCCCTTATCGACCTTCAGTTGTGGGTTCGATTCCTACAACCTTTCTGGATGCGATGGGTTGTCACCCATCCTACGGGTTGTCCTTTTTATAAAAATCAAAATTAACCCTAACATGTTTTGACATCAATGGTTTCCTTATACCTCTCATTTTCATCCAAATTAATTATGTTCTCAACATCTTAATTCTTAACGTCTTATTTCACCACTATATGATAAAATAAAACAATCCCCAAAATGATGAACATCATACCTTGATCATGGTGTCTATTTGGATTCATAGTCAGCTTGTTCACCAAGGTAAGAAGGTCCATGCATTACAACATTTATTTAGAGATCCTTCAAAATCATTTGCTTCCAACATACAAATACACCTAGTACAACATGGGTCATCTGGGTGTTCACAAAAATAGTTTTATAAAATAATCATGTATGGCATATAATTTCAAACCATCTGATGAAACATGATTTCTATAAAATAGTCTAACCAAATTTGAGTTGAAACATTCAATTAATAGACCTTTTAAAATACCATATATATATGTGCTGAGATACTATATTGTAAAATTAAATATAAATAGGTTGATAAAGGGTCTAATTCATCAGAACTTTTTTTAAAATAATAACATGCTTCAAAATCTTGTGATAAGGTAAAATATTTGAAATTGCCTTGATAATATTTACCTTTCTTAAAAATATTAGAATATTTTGAAAATAGGATTTTTCGAAATACAACCAATGATTCACGATGATAACAATGTATAGTGGTGGTTTTTAATATCTCAAACAACTCTGTGCAAGTGAGTTGTATGCTAGAAAAAGATTCGCAATCATCCGAACATGACTTTGCAATAATTAATGCAAGCATGTCATCAGGAAGAGATATGAAGGTTGTTTGATATCCTCGTCCTTACTTTTGTAACGGACATTAATTGATCTAAAAAAGTTATAAAACTTGAATTTAACTAAAACAATAGACTTAGGCACTAACCATGTGTTTAACTAAAACTCTTTATCCCTAAAGTTGTCCAAACCGACCACTGATACAAACTATAAGGACCCGACCTTCTAACATTACGTTATATTGAATTAAATGAATATTTCACATTGAGGATATTTTTTGGCTTAGAGTTTTATAGAATTAAGACATAAATACGTAATAACTTTAATATTACTAGTAGACACTACTACTCAGTATCAATTTTTTCATAAAATAAAAACTCTTAAAAATAAACATGTCTACTTCCATATTTTAGAAAGCATAAATTTTCCATGATCCCATCCATGACACTATTCATCTTTATGTCCTATGGAAAAAATTTAAAAAACATGGTATGAGAATAAAAAGCTTGTTAAGGGTTATAAAATAAGGGTGGAAAGCATTATCCCATCAATAAATACAATTCAATGAAACTATATTTTCAATCAAAACATGCCTTACGAAATCATAAGATTTATGAATAACACGCAAAAATCATAAATAATAAAGGTTACGTATGGCTTCCATGTCAAACATACATTGTAGCTATCAATGATACATAGGGTGTTACAATTTAAATACCTATCACAGTATATTCCCTAAATCGCTTAGGAGAAACATCGCATTTACCTTCATCACGTTACTCAATGCATTGAAGAACTATCTCAGGCTCACCCGCCCTTGGTTTATCACAGAACCACCCATATACGAAAACAATACCCAATAAACAAAAAATAATCATAACAAATAACACAATTATAATGGAAAGATAACTTTTCCACATTCCAATATATCAAATCAAGATATTGAAATAAACAATGCTTTATCAAATCATTTTCAAAACCATTTAAAAAATATATTTTTGAATCAATGTGTCCCATATAACTTTGAAGATTTCAAATGAATAATCATTTGAAAACAATAATTTCTATATAAATAAATCCTAAAACCCCTTTTTAAAACATGTACATTAATGAGAAATAGTTATAAGAATTTATCATTAAATCATTTAAAACCATATTTTGGTTAATGATTTTTTTAACAAAAAGATAGATTCTTGAATACAAGTAAATGAGGAATAAAATTTAATCTGAAATTAATAATATCATGATAATAAAGGAATTAATGATATAATATTTCAAAGTACATTATATACACCATATAAAAGTGTATTGGTGTATAACAACCATGAAGACTCGATGGAATGTAAATTGAGATAAAATCTCTTATAAAGATAGTATCCATAGGTTAAGGATAAATCTACGACATAATTATGTGTGTAAGATATAAATACACTCAATATTATTGGATATTATGTGTAAATCTATCAGAGGATATTCAAACATATTCTTGTAAAAACAACACCAATGAATTGGATTTTTAACTCAATTATTAGAGATTGAGTTAAAAGTACTCTCATCAAGTTCGTATCGATGAGTTGGGAACTTATCAATGGAGTGATTATGTGTATCAAATTCATATCCACAGAAATGGTAGTGGAAATTACTACATAAATAATAAATAGTAATTCCCCACAAAATCATATCATGACATAATCATGAATTATAATATTAACCCATGGAATAGAAATTGGGTTAAAAGGTTCCCCTGCTGATTTGGTATCTTAAGAAACATACAACCCATTTAATAATGGTCAAAAAAAGAAGATTTAAATATCCATATATTGAAGTATATTACAAAATGAACACAATATTGGGCAGTACATACACCACATAAAAGTAAATAGTGGAAAATATATCATAAATCTCACAGAAATAAAAAGTGAAATGAAAACCCCTTACCACATTGTAATCAATCAAGTCATATTACCTAAATATAATAACAACAAATAGAATCAAATAATTCCATGATTATAATGATAATCATGATAATATATATCAAATGGTAGTACACAATACACCACTTGCAATGAATAAGTGGCAAACAATGTAAATCTCACGGAATTAAAAGTGAGATAAGAAAATCCCTTACCTTATTTCCGACTTGACCCGTTCAATATTTAATATCAATAATAATAAATTAATGTTAATTTCTACTTGCTTAAGAACATTTTTAAAGTTTATTATTCCTTTTATATTACTTAATACCATGTTATAAACATTATGAAATCATTTATGTTAATAATGGTCGTTTTGTCGATATTTGGTACATGAGTAAAAATAATGAACACCTTATAATTACAAGTTGTTCATGTGGTAAGATATCCATTATATTCAGAATGACATTAATGATTTAGATAAAATATATATCATATATATCCAGTATATACATGTATTTATAATAGTACATAACATTTATAGGTAAGAAATGAAATGCACCGTTCATGGAGACAGTTAACTGTACGTATGCATGAATGTGACTTCAATTTCTATTTCTTATTTTAATGGAATTAAAAACATAATGATACATAGTTATATTATAATTTCAGTATAATTTCATTTACAATATTATTAACGCCATCCTTTATACAACCAATATAAGGCAATAACGAGTCATATCCCTTTGAGGGGGCGGTAGTCCGCACTTCCTCTAATGAGATTATCGTATTTACCCACTATGGAAACCATAAAGTATTTCTATAAATGAAAAAATACAGAAGCATAAAGAAAACATAAACATAATATATATCATTTATAAATACAGTTCCTTCATAATGGCCACCATGAGAGTCGTTTTGAGATATTTGAATAATCATCTTTTCGTGAGGCATTAGATTGGCATCTGCAGAAACATTATGTTCTTCACCCATTAGATGGAGGCGTTTTAATCTTTAGTTTGAATACTTCTCATAAAAACATCCTAGTATATTGATTATACTCGTGTTGTTATAAAATAAAGGAATAAAAATAGATTAGGTGTTGTAGAAGTAAAATAAAAGAAAAAAATTTAAGAGAAAATGTTACCTTTAAATTGGGTAACTCCTTTTGGTTTGAACCAAAGAACATCTTGAAGTGCCTTATTACAATGGTAAGGATTCTAGGAGGAATATAGGGATGATGGTAGCTTAATTGTTCTGATTTTTTAAGAGCCAAATGGCTTGATATGTGTGAAAAATATGTTAGAAGTGGTCTTCTTTTATACGAGAGAGGAGGGCTCTTTAGGAATGTCTCCTAATATTATTTTATTAAATAATGATATTCAGTTTATAAGAGTCCCAAAATCATTAAAGACGAATATAATATTACTAATAGTCAAAATAATATCATCAAATATTAATTTCAGAGGTTTTTTATGTTATTTTAATATTTATAATCTTATTTATTTAAATCTTTTATTAATGACGTAAATACTACATCATTATTGTGTCATAAATAATTTACTTTATTTGATGTCTATAAATTATAAAAAAACACCATAATGAATAAAATATATTTATCTTTCCAATTTATATTTATATTCAAAAAAATATTTTTCATAACGCCATATAAATCTAATTTACTAAATGGTTTTTGTTTATCTCATTTTTGCCTTTATATTAAATTAATTATTCTAAAGTGTCAATGTATTTCATAAGCTTGTCCATGGGGTCCTAAAATAGACCCAATTATTCCCATGATCGTACATTACTCATCCAATAAAGTTATGACATGAGTTAAGGTAATTTTGAATTATTAAAATATTCTTTTTACCTTGAATTACCATATTTACTTTTAACCGTGGTAAATAAAAGTCAAAAGTTACCATTCACCAAAAATTATATTCATCTTATTGAACCACATTTTACTTTTTTATAACAAAAATGTATTTCGGATTTTCTAAATTAAATTCACAGAAGTAGCAAAAATTCATTTAAATGAAAATTCAGTTTCTTAACTACAACTAATTGACTTCACTATTCATCAAAAATTGAAGCTTTTTAGAAATATACCAAAAATTCAGCCTAATCTTAATTTGACATTCTGAATTCAAAAATTATGTCTATTTTTCTAAATTCAATACATAGAAGTGGCATTAATTAATTTACAATTAATTCCCATTGATAAAACAAATAGCGTGTTTTTAAGAAAAAATAACTATCAAAAGATTGACACATGTTTATGTCCAATTTCAAAGTGAAATTTATTTCAATGACCAAAATTGGATTAAATGGAAAAAATAAAATATAATTAAACATTAAAACAAATTAAAAAGATAATCTAACCATATAAATGAATTAGATTAAAACATAGTTCTGAAATAAAATACAATATTTATTACTATTCATTAGAAAATGAACTATATCAGAAAAATTCAAAAAAATTACACAAAGTAAATATTGATGTACCCATTCTAAATATTCATTTTATTTGATCAAATAGAATCTATTAAAGTTTCCAAAATTATATTTAAATAGTGGTTTCCATTAAAATGCGGAAAATCGGGCTTTTAATGTAAATTATGCTTAGAATTAGATTTATTCCTATTTTAAGCCACTAACATTTATTGGATAAATGAAAATACATTTAAAAAAAATGTATAATAATATTTTAGTTAGTTTTTTTCACTCTCACCAATACAACGGCTAGTGGGTAACTACCATATAAAATAATATTATTATATTATTTGTGAGCAACGTATGATTTCAAATAAACATGTTGTTACATATTCAGTACACTATCGAACATAGAAACCCCTTTAAGGTAAAATTAATATTTAATTCAAAAATATTAATAAATATTAAATATTTCTTATTCATTACTTATCTGGGATGTTACAATCATTATGTTTTCATTTGCATTAAAAATGAAATAGTAATGAAATTGGTGTTCATGTATATGTACGACTTACCATCTTCATGAACATTATATTTCATTTATAGTCACCAAATGTCATGTACTATAATAAATACATATATATAATAGATATATATTATATATATTATATCTAATTAATTATTATAATTCTGGAGATAATGGAATTTTGACCACATGGACCACTAATAATTATAAGAAGTTCATTTTGGACTCAAGTACCAAATATCGAAAAAAAACTATTATTAACATAAATAATTTTAAAATTTCTATAACGTGGTAATGTGTAATAAAAAAGGAAGAATAATCTTGAGAAATATTCTTAATCAAGTAGAAATTAACTTCTGCTTAATATTTAGGAGGTCAAAGAATGAACGAGTCAAGTTAGAAACGAGGTAATAGACATTGTCTCAATCTCCTTTCATTGAGGAATATTTTGATTTGTATATGACTTTATTTTATATGTATTTTAAACCCCTTTGAATTTTCATTTCATTAAAAGATAATCTTTTTCTACATATCCTTTTACTAAATAGAAAAGGTAATTTTTCTTTTTATCGTACGCCGTGAGAAAGACCTTTCCACCTTCGTGAGAATAATTTGATATTTGGATTCCTTAACAAACACAACTAATTTTAAAAGGAAATTAAATTCCATATAATCTTTTATGTATTTTGGTATTGAAAATTGTTTTGATAATTGATTTGTTATGTTTATCTATTAAATTATATATTGGGTTTCAAATGTGGGAATGTAATATTTTCTTTTATCTTTATTTTATGTGTATGTTATGGTTCTTGGTCATTGTTTACATATATGGGTTATTCCGTGAAAAACCTAGGGTGGATGAGCCTGATATAGCATTCCAATTCAGTGGTTAACGTGATGAAGCTAAACGTTAATGCTTCACATAATAGATTAATGGAATATAATGTGATGGATATTCCATCTTAAATCCCTACATCACTATGAAATCTACAATGTAAGTATGATATTCATGAAATTAGTAAAATTTATGATTTATAATTTCCATGGGTTATTTATGAATCTTATTATCTTGCGTAGTATGTTAATGATTGAAAAAGAATTATTTCCTTGATTTTTATCTATTGTTGGACTAATGTTTTCTTTCCTTGTTTTATAACCCTTACTAAGCTTTTCATGCCTATCCCATGTTTTTGATGTGTTTATTCACAGGATATATGGAAGGGGAATAGAAAAGAATAATTCAAGAATATTTGTATCAAGAAAAGAACTCTTGTTTTCTCTTAAGAGTTTTTATTTTATGAATAAATGGATTCTGAGTAGAAGTGTATACTTTGTAACAATTTAGATGTAATGTAATAGTTATGGAAAATTTCTCTAAAACTATAAACATGAAAAGATCCTCAATGTAAATTATAAACTTAATTCAAGATTAGTTAATGTTTAAGGTTGGTTCCTTATAAACTATCCATGTATAACCCTTTAACTGGGATAGGAAATATGTCATATGGCAATTTACTTAGTGGAAAACAATTTTTTTATTAGGATAATTGTACTCTACTTATAGATTTTTCCCCATCAACTGCGCAAAATGGTGATGTGGTGCAGCTTGAATTAGATATTTTCTATAGGGTAGACATGTGAGTAGCTTGGCATCATTAATTGACTTATTATAATTGTGTGAACTATTTACAGGGATTGGATGTGAGATAGAGATCCCCTTCAATCTCATTTAGTATTTCATGGTTAGATCATGTATATATCTATATAAATTTCATTGGATTTTTTACTATAATTATTTTTTTTCTTGTAAACAATATAAATATTCATATCATGTCTCTTAAACCTCAAACATTATCATTATATATTTATTAAGTGGTATTTATATAATGACACCATTGTAGGTTTTCCCCATATTTTTCATGTCATATGCAGATAAAAAATAGGTTGGAAGTGTCTATAGAGGTTCATAGGGATACATGGTTCAATGGGCTATGTTCGGTGTTCAGTGCATAGAGATAAAGAGTAATGCTCACTTAGTATTTGAATTTTCTAGTATTATTATATTGTGAAGTCTATCTAGTTGAGCGTGTATTCTTTTCATTTTTACATTCAGTTTACAATATTATAATCTTGTACAACCTTGATTTTTTTCATGATCGGTTTACATGCAAGTTATTGATTTTTTTAATTCCTATACACTATTTTATTGAGATTGTCAACTATGTGAGAACATGTAAATTAAAATAAGGCCAGCCATACATGATAATAGTTCTAATTCTTATTTTTACTACTAGATATCTACTAGTGGGTGTTAGGTAGTATCAAATCGAGATCAGTTGGTTTAGTTAATGTGAGAGTTGTATAATATCATTCAATTACCTAAGAAGGTTTTCGGAGAAGTCCCTTTATCATAATTGTTTTAGGATTAATTGAAATATTTTCAGAGTGTTTTGATTTCATATTTAGTCTTGGGATTCAATTGTTAGTGTAGAAGCTGACATTTCCATACACAATGAACTTGAACATATGATTGTCAAATCGATATACTGATAAATTGGTTGTAAGGATAAATGGTTCATGCATCATATATTATGTAGTCTCTTACAATCTATCTTGATAGATCATTCAATTATATATATATATATATATATATGCTGAACTAACAGGTGTATTTTTTAACTAAATTAGCAGCATACCTCCAAAATAGAATCTTTCCATGTTACTAGTTCTATAGTTTGAGGAAGATCTGATGAATGATAATGCCTTAGTCCATGGTATTTTCCATGACATCATTACTCGAGGTGGACAAGTAGAATACACCAACTTATCGATCAATAGATCATAGAAACATAGCATATTGAATATGCATGCAAGATTACCGAACAATGTGAGTTCTACTGCCAGAGGCCTTATTCATTTCATGGTGAGCTAGATCCCTATGATGAGGTTGATTAGATAGATTATGTGATTCATGTTTTCAGGCATATCAGGAGACCTAAGGATTAAGTGAAACACATGAATCTAGAATTTCAATAGGGTAGTTGGGTGCTATTGGAGCCATATTTGAAAGAAAAATGATGATTCCACACTTCCATTTCCAAAAAATCCATTTGTTTTTATGTGGGGAATACTACTTCTTAATCTTGCTATCAGTTTTGGAATCAATAGCTTTTGAAGCTACAATATGAATGGATGAATGTTTCATAGTATGTTGTGAGGTTCACCAACATTAACTAATACTCCATCAATATTATCAAGGATGGACACATATTTTAATATAAGTTTTAACATGGAGACCACATTGACATATGATCAATTTTAGTGACCCTGTGTACTCCCACCTATGTCAGGGTTTTGCAGAATCCACTAGTGAAAGGTATATTCATGTAGAAGACATAAAGGATATGGTGGTGGCAGTGTCTATCACATGGGTTGAGTTTTATACAGTGTTTACTAGATTCCAGTAGATATGAACTATGTGTTGGAGATCATCCAAGGTTCATGTTTGGTCACATGATGATGGAAATCGTATAGGAATAGGGGAGAACGTAAAGGGATGCTTCTATGATTGTGATGGACGAGTTCACACGGAATTTGACTACGAACAAGCCATGCCAAGAAGTTTAGGCTGATAATAAGATGGACTACTATGATAAGGGTATAATAGTGAACAGAGATCTCTCCGAAAATGTAAGGGATCCCCCTTTGGAGTAAAATCTACTATATGAATACATGGAGATTAAGGTGGTGGATCTACAACTAGTGGATGATGGAAAGAGGCCCTTCCTCCACTAACTTCAGTATAACCATGATTGGCTTCTGATACAGGTATTTGGGGCTGTCAATAGCTATATGAGATTGATACATATGGAAAATTAGTGAACTAGATGATTATAGATATGATATGTGTTTATTTTAATCATTATATATCAATAGTAGGAAAACTTTAGAGTCACTGCTTTATCTCATTACTCATACTTCAAGAGGAAGATAATATTGTTGAGGTTTTATCCTACCATCTTGGTGTTGAGATTCCCACTAGGATTTATTGTTTTATATATTTTACCTATGATTATATTACGTAATATCTTGATGTAGATGTGTTCTCATGGGACATTATTTAGTCATGATGGTACAATATGGAATAATATTGGCTATGGATTGGATTTTTTATTTCTATCCTAGATTGAATTTCACTGAAGATGATTCATATGCCTTATCAAGTATTAGATGAGATTCTCCATTGTGGGTGAAAGAGATATAATGTTATGATTTCTGTGTTTTTATAGTGGTATGATCCATCCAATTACCTTTAGTTTGGTATGAATTTACCTTGTTCATAATGATCATTAAGAATCTCTATTTCATTAGTCATGCATGATTTTATGGTTGTATTATCCGTGGATGAATTATGACTACTTGTGAGGTAGGATATGATGTTTTGTATTTACATGTATGCTATGAATGATTCAATATGTTCTACATCTCATCTAATGGCCCTTATTGAACTACGGGATCTAAGGATGTAGTTGTAGGACATGGAGATAAGGGTCTTATTATACACAGTGTGTCCCCCATGGAAATATCTAGGGTTATTCATGAAAATTGAAGATAGGGGAATGTGGATCTGTTTAGATTATCATATACTGAACAAGGCAATGATAAAGAACATGTATCCCATTCTGGGTACAGAATACATAAATGATCATTTATGAAGCATGAGATGGATCTCGATTGATGATATCATATTTAGATACCAGTATTTTAGAGTTTGTGAGGATGGTATTAAAAATCTAGAATTATTTTATCCCTACAAAAACTATGATTTCATTGTGATTCTATTCGGTGTGATGAATATCCTAGGCATGATTATGGATTTTATAAACCGGATCATCCAACCATACTTAGACCAATTTTTGGTTCTCTTACGTGGTGACCTAATCACAATGTGTACATTAGAGGAGGATAATTCCAAGAACATAAGGGTGGTCCTATATTTACATTAGGATAACTATTTATAGGGAATGATAAAAAAGTTCTTGTTCTAGATTCACAAGGTTTAGTTTTGAGTGAAATTTCTGATCATGGTTTTTATGTGGACCATGAAAAGATCAGTGTTATTATTTTCTTGGAACCACCCATGAGAATTTAATAGGTTCATAGTTTTCATGGATCTGATGTTTATTGCAAGAGGTTTTTCCTGACATCCATAGGATTGAATAAATATTTTGTACCCTGATACTGAAATGGAATCCATTTAGGAAACTAGACATGTGTTATAGGTCCTTATGAGTTGAGACTATAGAATATTAGTGCTCCTATTTTGAGACTAGTGCATGAATTCATAAAGTACATAGCGTGTTTTGGTGCCTTAGGATCATCATTCATCAACATGTTGCTTTATATGTAGGAATTTATCTGATATGAATTGAGGTAGTTGATACCCCACATGAAGAAATATGTGACCTATGACCTAGATATATTTGTGTTACTCTATCCTATGATGATGTAGAGGAATTATCATATCGGAGATCACCTAGTAGATTACGCATACCTTGAGACTCTCAAGTATTTTATCCCATATAATGACTTCAACATGTGGTTGGAAAGCTTATTAGAGTTACTTCATGACTATGACTTCGATATAGTCTATGATATAAGAATTTAAATAACGGTTTAGAAGACCATAGATAGTTTTCCCATGACCGTTTAGTAGACGAGTATTCTTAGTAGTGAACATCATTATAGTTGGCGTTGTTGTAGCCAGTTTTTGTAATGATTCATCAATAATTGGTGCCTTCTCTTATAATAATCTTGTGTTTGATATAGTACATGTTGGTATATATACACTATGTGGTGTTCTGTGTATACTTGTCCTCAAGAGATTCACAATATTCATATTCTGATATAGTTAATCAAGTCATCCTATTCCTTGGATGGATGGTGGTCCCAGTCACTGTTCTCGAGGAGGTGATGAAAAAGTTCCATGCATTTTCGTTATATAATTCCATGTTTTCTGATAAGGTATATATATATTCAATAGTAGTTTTTGTTGGTAGGTATTTGATAGAGTGTGGATGAGTTGGTCCCTTGGTGACTCAAATTTGGTATGTGAAGGCTATGATTTGAGTTAAGGTATGTTTATTATAAAACCGTTATATTATAGAGTTAAAATGTGATTTTATATCATTGTAATTTATTTACACAACATTTGTGAATATAGAGGGCCCATTATGCCATCATGGTGATAGTTGACTCACTAACAAAGTTATAACATGTTGTTGATATCAAGTAGTAGAGTTATATGTGGTGTTTGTGATAGTTTTATGTATAATATGTTTTTATCCATTTTTGGTTATCCAGATTATCATCTATTACAATGATACATAGTTTATTGTACAATTTTAGAGAGTCCCATTGGAGGCATTTAGAACATATCTATGGATGAGTTCCACCTTTCACCGACAAAATTATTGAACCACTGATCACACTATCAATGTGTTTGAGGAAATTCTACGGGACTATATCATTATAATTTTCTATAAATAGTAGGATCAGACTCCCTTGTTATATATTCAGGAAAACAACATATAACATTCTCCTACCATTACGATACAATTCAAGGCCTTGTATAGGAGACCATATAGGTCATCATTAGGATTAAAAGATATTGGTGAGGAATCTCATGTAGATCAGTTGTTGGTGAAGGTTACAATGGAGAAGGCCCATGTACTCCATGTAAAGACAAGTAAATCTCATTTTTGGAATTAATCATAGCCAAATCTACATTGGAGGCCCTTGGATTATGACTAGGGAGAGAAAATTTTCCTGAGAGAAACCTAATGATGAGGATTTTGGAGGGTCGGACATGGAAGCATACTAACTATAAAGTTCATCAATCCAATGAGATTTAGTAGAGGGTTGTTGAGGTTACATACCTCCTCTCCCTACCCACACTAATAGAGAAGGTGTATGATTTCTTTCACATATCGCAGCTTAGGGAACACGTTCCTGACCCCACACATTTTTTTGACTGTTGTGAGAAGGAAATCAATGATCGAGAAACCATTGTGTACTACCTAGTGGAGATTAATTATCAATAGGGGAGTACCATGAATGTATAGATTATACCCTTGTTTCATGTTATATCATAGCATGGGAGCCATAAGGATAGATTCTTGAAGTAGTAGATATGAATTAAAGCCCAATTTTGCTATATATTTCAATACTTATTAATTTTAGGGATGAAAATAAGATGGCTGGAATGAATTAGAGACCCTACTTTTCCGTTTTATGACATTAAAATATTTATATATATGTTTAGAGCCATGAAATAAAACAAAGTTTTCTTTTATTTCTATATTTTCATGGAATTTATTTTATAAAAATATTTTATATATTATCTATTACGCATAAAAAGTTTTTTAAATAAAAATGTTTCACTAATAAAAATATTCTTGGATTAGAAATTTGGGACAAATATTGATTCCAGGCTATTATATTTATCATAGAAATGAACTAAAATGGATTTGAATGGGGAATTTTGAAAACATATTCATCAACACTGCATTATGTTTTTTAATTAAGAAAAATATTTTATTTAAAATAGATATTAAATAAACTAAAATATTTCTATTTAAAAAATATTATTGTGTTGTTTCTAGGGTTATCCACGTAATCCTTGGATACTTGAAAAGAACCTTCTTCCACCTCTAGTTTAGGAATCATAATCTGGAAAAAACGAACCTTAGGGACCAATAAGATTGAGGAGTAATGAATGAAATGACACTTATTATTCATTAGTGAACACATTATTCAATGATGAATGTTACAAAACAATGTAGGAATCATCATTTATGGATTCTATATCATTTTATTTATATTTTTAGAATGATAATATTTATTCTTGATCTCATTCGAATGAATAATCTATTACAGGATCCCATGTATATTTTTAATTTGATTAATCAATTTCTCTTCTAAATCTCTATAGTTCGTGTCTATTTCACCTGAATTCCTAGAAAATGGTCAGTTCCCTTTTCATTCATGTGTCATTCCACACCCTTTTAAAGTTTTATTTTCTATTGACCTATGGATATATGGATCGATTATATTAGGTGGTATCGATATCGATCGAACCACACAAATCGCAGAGGGTTTACGAACGAAGAAATACATGGAGAATAAAGGTTGAATGTTGATGTATTAGAAGACATGTGATATTAATAGAGGATCTGGAATTTGAAACCATAAATATTCCAGAAGGAAAACTTCTGAGGAAAGTGGGGCAAGATGAAAAATCCCATGGCTGAATGAAGAACTAGTTTCTAAATAGAAGATGGATTGAAATGATGAATCAATTTCTTCATATTCTAATTATATTGTCATGGAGTATAAAAATCAATAATTAGACTATGATTTAATATGATGGAATGAATCATATTATCTATTAAAATCCCAACTTCAATCCTTTTAATGTGGAATACGAAATGTTGTGAGAACACTTAGCTTTGGTGGAAGGAGTATTTTTTTCTAAGAAAAGTATCATAGGGAATATAAAACCACCACACATTGTTTAACCCTTGTGATGGAGACCCAAAATGTACTTTTGGAGAACATTGGTATATGAATGACAAACCACTCACTCTGTACTAAAGTACATGGACAGATGAAATTCTACACACTCATGACTTATAGCTTCTGCAGGACCCTGAGTGGTTGGGAAATGAAATGTATACCCTATACACACAATGTAGTACCACATTTGAAAAATAAAATGTACATGTAATGATGAATATAACGGATTGAGAGGGAACAACAATTGTGTGTGTCCCCTTACATGTTATGTTCCCATTAATCCAATTTTTCTATAGTTCAACCTCTCATTTTTCTTTCATTTAAAATCAATTTTTTCCCACGTTTATCATATTAGAGGTGTTATTCTTTGTATAATATGATGGTATTATTCTCAGTGTATTTTCAGCTATTAGGTTATATGTTTTTAGTTTGATTCTATTTTATAAGACCCTCAAAAATTATAGTGATCAGTATGGTTCACCCAAGTCCGTAGTGTGTCTCCCAATTAGAATGATATTGAATGGGTCCTGTAACTATCTATAGAGTGAAGCAATCCTACATGCTAGGTCATGATTCCTCTATATAATCCCCCTCATACTAGGAAGGGTATGGTTCTTCTACGTATCAACTATGTGACACTCTCATGAGACGTAAGATATTGAGTAATTAATTACTAGAGTGAAACTATAACACCCCAGGAAAAGTGAGACTTAAAAGGCTAAATGTTACTACCGATGTCAAAAGGTGTACCTTTCTTTTCGGGAGCCCGATTGATTAGAACTCCACAGTTATAAATGATTTTTCTGGAGTCGTAATCAGGATGTGTGACCATCTGGGATATTTCTCAGGGTGTGTGTTAATGAGGACAAAACACACTAAAAGAACATGTGTTGGCCTGTGGGGATATCCATTAGTTTGATAAGTGGGTCTAGTGAGAAATATCATATGGTGTGATGAGAAGGAAACCAAGGTATTACAGGAGACCCATGGGGTCAAATGATATGGTTCATGACCTGGGGAGGCGGGATGTGACAAAAGGTATCAGAGCCAATACCCAGACGGAAGTGCTTAGGCACTGCCTGGGTTTGAGGATCGGGGTCCACAACGAGGGTGTTTTGCTTTAAAGGGGTGGATAATGTTGCACTCCTAGAAAAGTGAGACATAAAATAAAAAATGTTACTACCGATGTCAACATGGTCCACCATTCTTCTCAGTAGACTGTCTGATTAGAACTCCACATTTAAGCATGTTTGGTCTGGAGTTGTAATCGGGATGGGTGACTTTCTACGAAGTTTCACAGGGTGTGTGTGAGTGATGACAAAACACACTGAAAGAACATGTGTTGGCCTATGGGGAGAGTCCTTAGTCTGATAAGAGACCCTAGTGATTAATATCCTATAGTATTCTAGGAAGGAAACCAAGGTATTACACGATACCCATGGGGTCAAATGATATGGTTCATGACCTGGGGAGGCCGGTCGTGAACGAAACACTCCAACTAGTATGTGAAAGGGTCATCTACCAACTATTATAGTGGAACACTCCGAAAGGGATTAACTTGGGTCATCTACTGATTAAATGATTGGAACTATACTATATAGTCAATGATGGGGTCCATGAACATTTTTATGGAACCCTCATACCGAAACAACACATCTGTATTCTGACTATTTATTTGGTGGAGCCCTCATACTGTTCCTTTGAATGTGTCCTCTACGTAGTTTTTTTTCTCCTTGACTATGTGGCTTAATCTAAAGGTGTGTCATGCATTGGATGTTTTCAGTTAGTAATATGTGATAGATACATGTCATCATTGATGGACTTCATGGAACTATGTGCGATCATTTATTGGTTTGGCTATGAGATTGAGGTCTCATTTACTCACATTTGGTTTTCATTGATTTGTGAATGTATTGATATCTATATACATTCAATTGTATTACATTACAGTCTTTATTCAGATTTATCTTTTTACTGTCTATCTTTTCAAATCATGAGTTTTACTCCTCCCCATTTACATTTTAGGGCATCCCACCGGTTAGGTATATAATCACCCATTGAATGGATTTTCCTATATGCTTCATTTTTTATATAAATGATTTATCAGTCAATGGTGACCACATATGAGATTTGGGATATTTGGTGCATTGGACCATGTACGATGGTTGGACCATGGATTTTAGGAGCAAGACTCTCTCAACATTTTTTGTGTCTAGAATTCCCATGTTCGGAAATATACCTATTTTGGCATGTATTATTATCCTTTTTTACTTTTAGTTTTCATTATCGTACTCGTGTACACCCATTAATATTTTCCATCTTGGATTATATGATATCTATTTCATCATTTTTTTATTCCTCTATACATCGATATTAATAGGGTTCGGTGTGTGCATATAGGTAGATTAGGAAAGGTCATCTCATTCTATATATTCATTTAGACTTTGGAGGCGTGAATGGGGTAATTGCGGATCGAGCCCTATTTGGTTGGGTTGTGACATCTTAGGGAGAAATCAACAAATAAATGGGTCGAGAGTTTGAATAATAGTTAGAATGAGTATTATTTCATGAATATAGAATAATTTTAGATAAATACTTTCACATTATTAAATACTAACTTGAATATGGCCAAACCATAGTGTGTTAGAACCTCAACACGATGTGGTTCAACTCCATCACAAGTATGCCAAATCGGTGACCAAAGTTCTCCCATTATGTTGTGGAAAAGACTATTGTGGAAACTGATAACTCCCAAATTCCAATGTTGTTCCATGTGATCAGAATAGAAATTTTCGTATTAAAACTATTTAATAGAAAATTTTCTATATTAAAATATTAAAGTACAAAATTTTATATACAAACTTAAAATGAAAATTTTTACATGAAATTAAACTTGGATATATCATAAATCATTATAATAATTAATATATATATAATAAGTTCCTCATAAAATATGGTGAGATAATAAAACCACTTTAAAAACACTATGTGCTAAATTTCATAAAATGAAACCACTTTTCCATACCTTAATCATCATAATATAAATAATAACATAGAGGTAGTTTACCTTGTATTATCATGTGTATTCTATGAATATTATGTGTGACCCTAATAATATTAAGTTATCATATATGGTATTACACTTGGGAGATAAATATAATTGAATACATAATATAATTTGATATCAAATGAATTGTATTTAGTAAATACTTTTGAGGGATTGGGACATGTAATCATTTGTTCATTTATCTATAGAACACATATTATATGTATTAAAAGATATTTTAAATGAAAATATATGTGGTGGTATAAAATAATAATTTTACAACAAATATTATTTATTTCAGTATCAAAGTGAGTAATTAGAAAATAATTATTCAATCCAATTAATAGGTACATATAGATCATGATACAAAAATTAGTATGATGTATTTTAAAAGGTGGTAATAATTTCAAGGAGTATATCAAATTATTGTAATTATTAAATAAATTAAAAACATGATACTAATCATATAAATATTTTTTTTGATAAAATTGATCATTATTATCATGCATGATTTTAAATAATTTTTTGAAGAAAAATGATTAGTGCATGATATTATTAAAACAATTATAGAAACATTATGATTCTTCTTATGTAAGACGGATTTTTTTATTAAATTGATAAATTACATAATAAATAAATATTCTTGTTTTATAAAAAATATATCGTTTTGATAATAATAATTATAAAAGTATTAAATTATGATTTTAAATGATTTATATGACAAATAACTCAATTAATTTTATCACCAACACTATTACTCAATATGGTTATTTAGGTTAGTATATTAGAGGGATTTTACATATCATTAATGTTTTCTTACAGCTACGTAATTAATTCAGTAATATTCATTGAAAATATTTCTTTAATGTAAATGAGTTGAATTAATAATTAAATTGTATTATCATAGGTAAATAACTTAATTGGTCCTGATATATCTAGGGTTTTGTGATGAATAGGTATTAAAAAATGGTTAATGTTAGGACTAAAATATTAAAAGTAGAATTAGTGTCCAAGAATGTTATTTACGTCTCTAGTAATCATATTGGATAATAAGGGGTGGTTTATTTTAGGTTTGTGAATCCATTCTAGAAATACTAGTACTTTGTGGATGAATATTATATAGTAAAAGAATTTCTGAAATAATCAATGTGGGGATTCTACATATGTTATAATTTTAATGAAATAAAATCATTTATTTTAAAGAATGTATAATAAAAAAATGAATTATTCTTTTATTAATTATAATGGTGTTTAATTTAAATAAGTTAACTAATGAAGATTATAAAAAATTGTGATAAATAAATGGAAAAAGGTTTTCCAAAATCAAAAAAATTAGTTTCTATGAATTCAATTGATTTCATATATAACAAGTAGAACTATTGTGTATCATTATATTATTTATAGTTATATTATAATATTTATTTGTAGAAAATTTATCCTCATTTAATAATACAAAAATATTAATTTAATATTAAATGTTATAATTTATATAATTCAGTGTCATTTTCAAATTTTATGATTACCTAACAATTACACATATAACTAATATATCATATTATATTAATATTAATTACACAAACACATGAAACACGTCAACATGACAAAAATGTAACAATTAATTTTCATCAGAAACATCGATAGATAATGAACTGGTAAAAAAAGATATACCATATAAACAACCTATTTTATCCAAAAAATCTTCTTTCTTTGGATTATCCTTCTTAAAACAATTCTTTCTAAATTTTGGAAATGTAATAATTGAAAGGATGTGATCAAATAATAGAATGGGTAAAAATATTTTATATCAGTCAGTAATCATAAATGATAATAATCCAGATGTTAATGTTTCATCTAATGTGAATAATATAAATATTCCATAAACAATTAGTTGTGTATCATTAACCATGATTAATATAGTAAGTATTTTTTTATATCATAAATAATATTCCATAATTGTGTAGAATCATCAACAATAAAAAATATCCATTATTTAAAAAATATATGAATAAGTCTTATGTTTGTTTCATAAACATAATCATAGTAAATCATTTGCTTATTCAAGGCTTAATACTAAGACAATCATAGCTGATTGGGTTTAGTTTCCATTACATCATTTACATAGTCATGCTTCACTAATAAGACCATCAAATTGGACAATTTATCTCATTGAACAAGGTTTAATAACCATTTAAAATATTATAATATATTTATATATCATTCATTACCCAATGATATGATGATAAATATATTTCCATTCACACCAATAATATCCTAAAAAATTTGAATTTGTCTTCAGTAAGATCATAAAACATTCACCATATCATTACTCAAGGAAAGGATGTATGTTTCATAATTATTTCATTATCATATTTAAAAACCATCTATAATAAGAAAAACTATTATAACATTGGATAATATCCCCATATAATAATAATAATAATAATGTTATTTGATATATATGAATGTTCCCTTAAAATATCACTAGACATTCTCCCCTAGAAATATAGATTTTCATCCCAAATTAATTATTTAGACTATAATAATTTATGAAATATTTTAGGAGAAATATTAACTAAAAGAATTTAAAATAATTATTATTTCCCATGTTATAGAGTCTTTTTTATGGTGGGGAATGTATTCTATGCAGTGTATATTAAAATAAGAAATCATTATTCATTTTTGTGAAAACTAAAATTCACCTCCATGAAAAAAATAAAAGATGATTCCATTTAATCAGTTAAAAAAATTTAAAACTTCTGTAAATTTGAAATTAAATTATATTTGTTGAATAATATAAAAAATAATGAAAAATATGATTAAAAAATATTGACATATAAGAAACAGTTCCGAACAAAAGGCATAAATAAATGTTGTTTTACTAAAGGGCGTTATTTCTGTATATTGAGTATTTAATGATAGGAAAAAGAAATAAAAAGTGTTTAATATATTGAAATAAATATATGAAAATATATTACATATTATTTTAGAGTGAAAAATATAAAAATTTAATCATTGTGAATTTAATCATAATGAATCTTGATAATAGTGAGATATAAACATAATACATATACAAATTTATTTTCAATCAAATGATAGCTCATAATAACTAATGTCATAAAAGTAAACATAAAATACCCAAAATATAAAGATATTAATGTTATAAAATATCTTAGGGGATGTATATACACCATATTAACATAAAATTGGTGAAAATATGAATGATAGAAATAATTGTGGGATAATAAACACATTCCTGAAGCCTTAATTTAATTGTAACGTAGTAGGTATCTGGTATAATAAATTTAATAATATTTTAATTATATAAATGTAGCATAATAATGCCCATATTACCATTCATTATGATGACCCACAAAAAGAATATTTTTTTATATAATTTATTTATCAATTAACAACCTAATATTGCAAAGGATTATAGATTTAGAGAGTCATGACAAATTGGAGAATTATTACTATAACTCTCAAAAAAATAAGGAAAAGAAAAATATTATTTTTTATTATAATGATAAATACTCCAAAATAGTTAGTGACCACTCACTTGATTATATGAGTCCTAATTCCCTGTGAAAATATATTTTGAATACAAATGGTGAGTGAGGATATGCTAGATAAGGGGTTTTCAAACCATTTGAAATCCAAACAGGATTTTGAAATTCAACATAATTTTATTACATGATATAAGAATTGAGAATTCAAAACAAATAAATAAGTGTGTACATTTTAAAATAATGTTATAAATTTCAATATATATAAACTTTTGAAAATATCATTCTTCCATTTCTGAAATAAATATTTTTTTACTTTATAACTCATAATAACTCATAAATAATCATAAATGGTACCATGAATAATTACATGAATCTGCAGTTCAGTCCTGAGACAACATAACATGGTTGAATTACTTATAGAATGACATATGGTCACTCTCTAATCTCAAAATGTCCTTAGGATACACCTCCCATGGGCCATACATGACACATCATGAGATTTAAACATCACCTAATGCAATGAAGATATATATAATTATAGGTTCATCCATCACATGATTTGAAACATGTCTTACAAGCATTTGGGTTCACTCCCCATTACCTTCCTTCACTGACATAACATACTTGTGTGATAATTTAGTGTTAAAAACATTATAACATGAATTTTACAATATAAGTTCCATGTAGTTTATTTAAATCCTTGAGCATTGATATCCATTTCGAAAAAAATGAATTAGATGGATTTAAGGTGTTTTTGTAATGTAGTTATCAAATATTTGGAAATAATTAATTATATATTTATATTCAAATATATGTATATAACATTTTGACTTAAATATATATATATATATATATATATAAACACACACTTATATATTTTTGTATATTAACATTTTATTATAAAATTATTTTATATCCACATACATATCCAAAATAAAGAAAATTGTTTTAAATAAAATTACAAATATATATGAATTCATATATTTACATAATATATATTTTTCTAGGAATACTAAAATAGATTGGCATAAATTTAAGCTAGAATACATATATTTATATACATGTATCTACTATTTTTAGATTAAAATATTATTTATCTCAAATAACACTTGTATATAAACATTTAATTATATATATATTACTACAAACAACATTTAATATGAAATTATATATAAATATATATATTCATATACTAGTTTGAAAAAAAACATCATTTTTGAAAATTTGATGACTATGTTCACATTTATAGAGTCCTAATTAATATTATAAAAATTAATTTTGTAAATAGAAATCCATTGGCTGACTTGATTTTAAATATGAAATGATTTCCACACACATATATTTACATATACATACATTTGAAAAATTATTATTAAATGGATAATTTTTTAATATGTTAACATTACTTGTTTTATAGGATCCCAAAAGAGATTCTTTAATTATTGAAACTAATTTTAATAACATAAATCTCCCAAACCAAATCAATTTCATGAATAAAATTTTTATTGTATGAACAACATAAATAGTTAAAGGAAAACATAAAAATGATCCTCAATCACTCATCAAAATGATTAAGAAACATTATAAATACAATACTGATGGAGGAACACCATTTTTTTTAATATAAAACTCAAAATCATATTTAAATATTTAATTATAGTATTAATGAGTTTTCTTTAATTTTGTAAATATATAATGTAAAATTATATAAATAGATACAAAATAATGATATGTAAACCAAAAAATATAAATGACATATAATATAGAAAATTAAAAAACTTATTTTAATAATTTTAGATGATTTTATTTTCAAAAAGAAGATAAAATTTCACATTCACATAAAATGTTTAAAAAATTGCATTTGAATTAATATGATTGAAATGAAATAAATTAATGAATAAATAATTTGTAACCTTACATTAAAATTAAGAATGAAATATACTCAAATCCCATCTTTTCTTAAGATCACCCAATCTCACAATGGTCAGAAAACAAATATAATAGAAAATATCTTCAATGATTGAAAACAAAGCTAAACTATTGCAAGATGTTACAAGATATCCACCTTGCTTTATCCCAATTTCAAAATAGTGATGTCATATATATAGATATCCAACACCCAAAAAGTGATTTTATTCATACACAAGATCATTGTAAAAACCCACATGTCCTACTAATAAGAAATCTTACATTACCATAAAATATTATCCTATTTTGATTAGAACCTACATAAAAAGGGATCCTAATATCCATAAATCACAAAATAGAAAACCCCAGAAATCATTTTAGTTGTCTGTATCATAGAAATATAACTCACCTATTCATTGTGGGATTCATGGGTGGATGAGTTCATGATAAAAAAAATGGTTGATGACATCATGGGTTGCTGGTTTTAGTTATAGGTCGACCAATCACTGATAATAGGAAGGGGAAGAAAATGGGGTTTGTATTGACTTCATATACACATGACTACCCCGAGTCACAAGATACCCAAACTAAGTACATCCCATGCATGATGATCTTTGAAAATAGTAGTGGAGATCTATCTCCTTTCCTTTACTTCTTGTATCGTGGGTACCAACCCCTGCAACTGAAGAATACGATGATGGTTGGGTTGGAAGCCCTTAGGATTCAACCGATCCCATTGAATTCGATTATACACATTATCTTTTTTATAAAGAGAAATTATATAATATAATAATTACTTCCTATATATGTATATTTATAAACATTTGATGATTTTATAAAGTCACTCATATTTGTATATATATGAATACAAACACTTGAAACTGACCATTTTTCCACATATAAAATAAATAAAAAATTTATAATATTATTTTTTTCATTATTTTTTTCTAAAAACAATAATAATATTACTCTTATGTATTATATAAATATATATTTTTATAACTATATTTTATTTTTTATATGAAAAAATTTATTAATTTCATATTGTAATGTGTAATTTAGTTTTTTTGAAAAATATATGTCATATATTATTTGGGTATCACGTATGATTCATAATTTTTCTATAGTAACATTAGAAATTTATAATAATTTATAAACTAATATTATAATTAAAATATCATTTTTTGATACAAAATAAAATCATGTATTCCATAAAATCATTTTGACAGTATTATTTTTATTATTTAATGATAGTTAAAGGTTTTATATGATTTAATAAAAGTAAATTAAAAAACATAGAATATTATTTTTATAAAAATAAACTGGAATTTCAATTTATTTAATTGAAACCCCATAACAATTAAAAATTATACGAATTTGAAACAAAAGAATTCATAAAAAATATATATATTAAATATCCTATAATATTACAACTCCATTTTATATACATATATGTATTTAGATAAACCATCTTTTCTATGATACTTATTCACATAATAAACACATATACATTATATATATATAATTATAAGTGTTATTTATTTTAACTATAATTTAATTTCAAAAAAACATCAATGTATATTTTTAATGGTCATAATATTTATAAGAATATTATCATGACCAAAATTTTATTTTTATCTTTCGTACCAAATTTAGATCATTTTCTAGCATTGATGCTACATATTTTCACATTCCTCAATGCTCTTACTCTCATTTAATTTTTTTGAATATAACTAATAGAGGATCCCAAATATGTGGGGAGTAACATTGATGTAATTATGTTTTTTATATGTTTACATTTTTTACTAATTAATATTATTATAGTTTCATTATTACTACCTTCATAGTATAACAAGAATTTCATGTAGGTATATTAATGTATATATATAATAATGGTAAATTTTTTTATTTATAACATTTTTAAGATATATTCAATAGTTTTATTTACGTGTAATATTATAAAATAATTTATGGGATTTAAAATTCTACACCGTAAATAAATTTCCTTAGAAGTTGGTTATATCTTATATAAAACGAGGAACATCAATACAATAAAATTTATTCTCAGATTTATTGTTTCAAACTTTTATCCATTAAAAATTTATGAATTCTCATCATCAATTTGATACTGAAGAGAGGCATCCTACATAGTGAAACAATACCTTAATTCAATTTCCAATTCATCTATTTCCTTAGTCCAAACACATTTTTTACGACTCTGGTCAATATGATGGAAAATATGATGCACATTTTGAAATTAATTTTGCTGAACATATATTCTTAAAATAAAATTATGGATCACATTTTTATAAAATAATCTAACACTATTGTTTGAAATTTGTGAAATGTAATTCCTCAAATATATTTTCCAAATTTTTTGAAATGCTGGAATCCCAAACTAGATTTAAACCAGAAGCTTTCAGTTATCCCACTATTGATGAAATCCAAAAATGAAATAGTGAATCATACCCTCTAGAAAAGGTGGAAATATTTGAAACATTCCCTATAGTACCCAATTTGGATAGAAATAGGGTACTATTTGGACCTTATTGAATTGATCAGAGGTGATCCATAATCTCATATATTTCCATGGTATAGAGGAGGTGTTTGATATGTCGTAAATAAATTTTCAGTAAATGTGCACATTGTAAAATTATTAAAAACATTGGGAGCTTAAAATATAAATTATTATTCCATTTAAGTCACCAGGAAAGGGTAAGAGAGTTTTTCAATATTTTCTCCTTCCATATTAAAACTGGACATTAGCCTACTCATAAAATAGTATAGATCTTATATTACCCCATAAATATGATATAGTTGTAGACTAAATTTGTGAAATCTTATAATTTTATCAATGAAACGTTACTGAATAGAAAAATCAAAAATTATACTCTAATGGTTCAAATGGTTTCCCTATACCCTGACCACTAATGTTCTCTATTCCTTGACTCTGATACCAACTATGGAAATCTAAAAAACTATTCCAGTTTTTTATATATTTCATATAATAATTTATAACCCAGATCAAAATGGTTTAGGGTTTTAGAGAGTCTGGATACATCAGAGAGTCCTAATTAAAAATATAAAAAAAGAAAGGATGACAAAACTATTATTATACGTTACAGGGGTTAATCATCGAAAAGGGATATCAAATAATGAATTTTTTTATGAGTCTTTATATCCTATGGAAAATGATTTTGAAAACATAGGGTGAGTGATAAAAATTATAATAAGGGGTTTTCAAAACATGTGGATTGTAAATAGGTGTTCAAAATTTAATATAAGTGTAAAACATGATAAACATCATTATTATTCATAACATTTAAACAGTTGAAAACATTTAAAAATATTCATTTAAATTTAAACATAAGTAACCTTTTGAAAATATTTTTCATACATTTATGAAATAATTAAAATTTATCTTGATAAACAATTAGAATTCACAAATAATTCTCATAGTCGCCTTGGATCATGACATGGAGTCATGGTTCACTCACAAGACAAAACAACATTGTGGAAGTCGTCCCGTCATGGGTTAGGATCACATTATAATCTAATAGTGTGATTGTTACATCCCATACACACTGTACAAGACATATCATGATATTATAACATTTCCCAGTGGGTTGGGGTGATATATATATTTATTTGTGCACCCGTCATGTGATTTGACATAAGTCCCATACGGGTTTGGGTTCACTCCCCATTCCCATTATTGATGTACACAAAAGCAATAAGAAATTATTTAGAATTAAAAAAATTATAACATGTATTTTATAAGATAAGGACCACATAGATTCTTTAAAACCATTATATTTGATATCCATTTCAGAAAAATGAATTACACGATTATTTGTGTGTAATGATTAATGTTGTCTATTTTTCTAAGGACATAATTAAATTTTCATTAATATACATTTATATGTCTATAATATATTTTCTTATATATATATTTATATATCTCTCTCTTTATATATTTATTTTTGAGTATAACATGAATTTATATTCACATAGATATAACAAATAAAATAAAATACGTTTACATAAAATGATTTATATATATATATATACATTTATTTACATATGTACATTTAAATATGATGAAAAATAGTTTTACATAAATTGAAACATGTATACTACATTTATTTACATGTATCTACTACTGTTAGTTTAAAATATGATTTATCTGAAATAATACATGTGTATAAACATTTATTTAAATATAGATATATAAAAAAGGATTCATATGAAATGATATATATATATATGAATATGATTTTCTGAAAATAAAACATTCATTTAGACAATTCAATAACTATTTTCCCACAAATAGAGTCCTAATTATGATTATTCAAATTAATTTTTCAAGAGAAATCCATGGAAAGACATGGTTTTTAAGAATAAATGAAATATATAAATATATATATATATATAAACATAAACATAAATTTTATAAATCATTATTAAAATCAATAATTTTGAAAATATATTAACATTCCTTTGTATTTATAGGAGGCCAATATAGATTCTTTAATTATTTAAAATAATTTTATGAAAATAAATCCCACGGACCAAAAACTTTTATTTATAAAATTTTAAATGTAAAAAAAATTAATAATTATGGAAATACCTAAAAATGATCCACTTTCTATCATAATAATTATCAAAACACCATTCTAAATACAATGGTAATGGACAAAAATAATTTTTTTTAAAAAAATATAAAATCAGAAATTTTATTGGATACTAAATTATAGTTTTAAAAAAACTATCTGACTATCATAATGACAAAATATGAATTTATTTAAATATTAATTTGTTAAATATATATAAACCATTCAAAAATTGACCTATAATATCTTAAACAGAGAACCTATTTTAATTTATTAGGAAGATTTTATTTTCCCAAATAATTGAAAAGTATACATGAGAATAAAAAGTTTAGAAACAAATATAATTCCTATAAAGAATATTGAAAGGAAATAATTTCATAAAAAATAATTTGATCCCTTATTTCAAAATTAATGTTGTATGTTACTCCTGTCTAGACAAGTATCAAGATAAATTCCCATTTTAATGGAATGGAAAAAAGAAAAAATTGATAAAGATCATCAAATCTATAAAACTATGATAAAATTAAATGGGTTGGCTAAAGAAAGACACCTCAATCTAAACCTCTTTCAATATGGCAGATAAATATATACAAACCTACAACAACCATAAAAGGGTATCTATAAACAAGATTAATGTGGAAATATAAATTTTATATCGACAACAATTCATACTGTCCCATAAATTTTTAATCTATTTCAATTTTAAATACCATAACATGGGATAAAAATACTATAAAAATAAATAATAGAAAAAACCTAAAAAACCTTTATTTTTACACTTACCAGCATTCCAACTGAACTGTTAATCATGGAATTGGGGGGTGTGTGATAACACATTTAACATGAAAGTGTATTATATCATAGATAACTAGTGTGATTTGTAATTGTACCCACCACCAGCAGTAGGGAAGGGATGAAGATGGGGTGTGTGTTGGATTTATTCACATGTGACCAGCCTCAGCCATAAAAACATTAAAATAACTATTTCCCTTACAATTTTTTTTGATAATGTGTATGAGATCACTAGCTCCATGCATTTTTGGCTATGATCGATGGTCATATACCCTCCAGCATAAGAAAACGATAGTTGTAGTGGTGGTGGGGGGTGAAGCTTGTCAGATTCAACAGAACCCAAGAAAAACGATCCCCCTTTATCTTCTTTATAATCACTTATTATGTCATATAATTTTTCATTCATTTATTTTTATAATTATATTAATTTTTTATTATAAACAACAAAAAATATTTAATATCTTAATCGTATTTCATTAATGATGTTCAATTATCATTATTATTGTGGCTGTAAACTACATTTTTAGTTGAGTTTTTATTTGAATGATATGAGCCATGTACATTGATCATGTTAAAAAATTCCCCAAAATTTCAATTATGATATAAATATCACATATATTCATTATAAAAATATTTATAAACATTCATAAAAATAATTGATGAAAACTGATTTTCATCACTATGTAGATATGATATTCCTTAAACATTCATGGGGGTGTTTTTATTTTTAATGTAAATAAAATAAGGGAAAAAATTTTATATTATTGAATCTTTAATATATATTAAATATATAATTTTTAATTTCAATGTTTCAAAAATAATAACAATTAATTTTTTTTTAAAATGAATTGGGTTACTATGTGGCAGCATTTGTATAAATGTATACATACGTGATACATAAGTAACCTTTCGAAAATATATTTCATCCATTTATGAAATAACTAAAATTTATCATGATAAATCATTATAAATCAAAAATAATCCTCATAGTCACCTTGGATCATAAAATGAAGTCATGGTTCACTCACAAGACAAAACAATATTGTAGAAATATTCTCACCATGGGTTAGTTTCACATTGTAATCTTATTAGTGTTCTTGTTACACCCCATACACACCATACAAGACATATCATGATATTATAACATTTTCCAATGGGTTGTAGTGATATATATATTTGTGGTTGCACTCGTCATGGGATTTAACATAAGTACCATAAGGGTTTGGGGTCACCCTCCATTCCCATTATTCATGTACACAAAATCAATAAGCAATTAATTGGAAATAAAAAAATATAACATTTATTTTATAAATTAATGACCACATAGTTTCTTTAAAACCATTCTCTTTGATATCCATTTCAGAAAAATGAATCACAAAGTTATATGTGTGTAATTATTAATGTTGTTTTTTCTTATAAGTACATAATTAAATTTTGATTAATATACATATATATGTCCATAATATATTTACATATATATATATATATTTATTTCTTTATAAATTTATTTTTGAGTATAACAAAAAGTTCTATCCACATAGATACAAAAATTAAAAGAAAATACGTTTTCATAGAATGTAATATATATATATATATAGATACATTTAATTACATATGTACATTTGCATATCAGGAAAAATAGTTTTACATAAATTGAAACCTGAATACATACATTTATTTACAAGTATCTACTTCTATTAATTTAAAATCAGATTTATCTAAAATAATAGGCGTCTATAAAAATTTATTTAAATAAAGATATATAAAAAAGGATTCATATGAAATGATATATATATATATATGAATATGATTTTCTGAAAATAAAACATTCATTTTGAAAATTGAATAACTATTCTCCCATTAATAGTGTCCTAATTATGATTATTCAAATTAATTTTTCAAGAGAAATCCATGGTAAGACAAGGTCATTAAGTTGAAATGAAATATATATATATATATATATATATATATAAACATATACATTATAATTAATTATTGAAATCAACAATTTTGAAAATATAATAACATTCCTTATATTTATAGGAATCCAATATAGATTCTTTAGTTTTTTAAAAAAAATTTATTAAAATTAATTTCATGGACGAAAAATGTTATGTATAAAACTTTTAATGTAAAAAAACAAGAATAGTTGTGGAAAAATCCAAAAATGATCCACTTTCTGTCATAATAATTATCATAACACCGTTCTAAATAAATTTCAAATGGACAAAAATAATTTTTTGAAAAATATATTAAATCATAATTCACTTTAAATACTTTGTTATGGATTTAATAAAACTAATTGACTATCATAATGATAATATATGAAATTATTTGGAAATAAATTAGTTAAATATAAATAAACCATTAAAGAATTGATCTATAATATCTTAAACAAACAACCCAATTGAATTTATTAGGAAGATTTAATTTTCCCAATTAATCAAAAAGAATAATTGAATATAATGTTTATAAAAAAATATAATTCTTATGAAGAATATTGAAAGGAAATAAATTAATAAAAAATAATTTGATCCCTTATTTCTAAATTAAGGTTGTATAAAACACCTATATAGACAAGTCTCAACATAAATTTCCCTTATAATGGAATGAAAATGGGAAAACTAGATAAATATCATCAAATCTATAAAACAATGATAAAATTAAATGGGTAGGCTCAAGAAATACACCTCAATATATACCACATTCAATGCTGAAAATTAATATATACAAACCTACAAGACCAAAAAAAGAGAATCCATAAACAAAATTAATGTGCACATACTAATTTTAAATCGATCACAAATTCTAATTTCCTATAAAATTTTAATCTATTTCGATATGAATCAGCATAATGTGGGATCAAAATACAATAAAATGACCTAATAAAAAACCCAAAAAACCCATTATTTGTTCACTTCCCAGCAATCCAATTCAACTTTTAATCATGGAATTTGGTGGTGTATGATAACACATGAAACATGAATTTTGATGAAATCATAGGTCACTAGTTTTATTTGTAATTTGACCAACCAATAGTAGTATTAAAGGGATGAAGATAGGGTGTGTGTTGGCATCATTCACATGCAACCAGCCTCAACCACAAAATCTTTAAAAGAAGTATTTCCCTTATGAAAAATTTCTAATAATGTGTAGGGGATCACTAGCTCGAGGAATTTCTGGCTACTATCGATGGTCATAATCCCTCCAGCATAAAAAAGCAATAGCTGTAGTTGTGGGGGTGGGGTGAAGCTTGCCGATTCAACAGACCCCAAATAAAAAACCCATTTTATCTTTTTTATAATTCCTTATTATGTCATATAATTTTTATTTCATTTATATATATAATTATATTAATTTTTTATTATTAGAAAGAACAAATAGTTAATATCTTAATTGTAGAAAATTAACAATGATCAATTGTCATTATCATTGTGGGTGGTAACTAAATTTTTAGTTGAGTTTTTATTTGAATGATATGAGCCTTGTACATGGATCATGGTAAAAAATTCCCCAAAATTTCATTCATGATTTAAATATCACATATATTCATTATATAAATATTTATAAACATTTATAAAAGTAATTGATGAAAACTAATTTTCATCACCATATAGAGATGATATTCCATACATATTCATGGGGGATGTTTCTATTTTTTATGGGAATAAAATAAGGAAAAAAATTTAAAATTATTGAATCATTAATATATAATAAATATATAATTTTTAATTTTAATTTATTAAAATTACTAACATTTAATTATTTATTAAAAAAATGAATTGGTTCACTAAATGGCAACACTTGTCTAAACGTATACATAAGCGATACATTCAACCCCATTTGATGGCTATGGGGTGGATATAAGTTTTTAAATCATTATAAAAAAATTATTTATATTAATGAAACTGAATACCTATTTTTTTGATGGACATAAATTGTTTTTAGGAATTATATTCTGAAATAAGATTGAATGTTCCCTTATAAGATTTATTCCTCCACATTAAGATACCTCCATTGTCTTCAAACATATTCATTTAAAGAAAGGTATCAAGAGAAGGTCGGTAGCTCCATTTTTAAAGGAAGTAATATTTGATGGGTTTCGATATGTTATATCATAAAATCTAAGTCTTAAATTTTTTTAAATAATGTAGTATAAGAATAACCCTTTAATAAGTGAGGGAAGGGACATACATGGTATTTATTAAATGATTTAAAAGATGTAAGCTGCCATTTTTGAACACTGGCTCCAAAATTATAGTAATTTACAAATTGAATCAAATAAGGATGAAATAACGTCATCAAATATTTATTATACATGTTTTAGTTTAATTCATTCCATTATCCCATTGTTTAACCACCCACAATAAACCCACTTTATCATTAATAATTATAAAATTAATTTAATAATTTTCCTATTTAATATGAAAAAATATAAGATGTAAATTTTAAATTTTATTTGTAATAATAATTCCATATTTGGAATAAAATTTAATCAATTTCCCCTCTATTAGTGGAAAACATTAAATTTAAATAAGACTTTAAAACACAATGAAACCCAGTTTCAGAGCAATGAATTTCTGGGCATAAAAGATAACCTTAATTAATTACATGATTTTTTTAAAAAAAATTATGTTAAATTATATAAACTATATAACATTAAAAAGACATGTAATATTTTATGTTTAATTTAAAATAATATGATAAAAACAAATTGAACTCATTAAAACAATTTATAAAAAATATTATTTTCAATCTAAAAATATGAAAAATAAATAAATAAATTACAATGATGATTAATATGTTATTTAATACATTATTTATTATTATAAAATTTTAAATTCGAAATATAATGGTTCTTTTATTTGAGAAAAATTGAATGTTTTACAAAAAATATGCATTTTCACAAATCCGATAATTTTTTTTTTCAAAAATCTAAACAAAACTACTCTATGATAATAATATAATGATGATTTATAAAATTATATCAATTCTAGAAACTAATAAATAATTAAATGGTATTAATTATTTATTATTTAATTATAAAAAAATAAATAAAAATAAATTTTAATCATTTTTTTGAAGACTAATATTTTAGTACTAAAAATTTATTATTTAATAAAAATAATTAACCAGCCCATATATATTCTATAGATACTATAAAAATATTCTACATAATATGGTGGTTTTTATTGTCACATTACAATTTAATTTCTAGGTTTTAAATGATTGCTTAATTATAGATCACTTAAACTTGATGATGTGTGTAAGGAATGATATTAAATACCATTTGTTTATTTTGATGGAAATATATATAAAATCCAAATTTTTTATATTCTATCAGAATTTAAATTAATTATACCTTAAAATGAAATCTCTATGATAAAAAATTGGGGAAATAAATTCTTCGGTGGATCTTTAGGTTCCTAGGATGGTTCCTTAATTTTTTCTTTCCTATAAATAGAACTAACCAGATGATTATTCGTTTTCAATAAAACATTATCTCAATAATCCATGAATTCAACTAGTTGATCATAATACTATATAACATACTCCAATAATAAATCTACACTTTTTAGTAAAATATAATGATTTTATTTATACATCCACAACATATATAAAATTAACACATCCTAAATATAGGAGATGATTGACAGAAGTCCCAAACAAAAATACATTGTCCCTACTAGATCAAGAATCAGAATGGGACTAATAAACAAATAGATAATCTTTCATATCTTTGTAAGTCTCATAACCATTATCTATGGAAAAAATCACATGATATCCCTTTCACGAAAATTGAATTCTATTTATCAAAATTGATTTCTATCATAAATCATCTATATAATATAATCTACGCAGGTGTTATGTAAGATATATCTAACCGATTATATCATTTCTTTAGCTATCCCTTGTAAAAATATAATTTATTCCCTTACTTTATCACAATATGTAATATATCTTCAGTTTGTTTTATATATGGATTCCTAATGATGAAAATGAATGATTAAGCGAATGATATTATTATAGGATATATCAAAAATAAGAATTAGTTGATCGAAAACCCATTTATAATTTTGATAACTTGATCACAACTTATTATACATTGTTTGAATGGTTCTATCATACTTATTTACTATATGTGGATGGTAAAAAATGATGAAAAACAACATTTTTATCCAAATATTAGTAAATTAATATTTATAACAATGATTTAAACCATGTTTAAATCTCATATAAGTTGAAATTTATTTCTCCAAAAATCATTATGACATATTATTTCTATATCTTTAAAATATGACCATAAGAGAAATAATCTCAAACAACTATGATATATAGAGTATTTTTATGTAGATAAACTAAAAACCAATTAATATTATATACAATATATGTATTTTGGAGCCCATATAATAACATTACATTATATTTCAGCCTCAATACTTAAACAAATATGAAATACCAATCCCAGAGTTATATAGTTTGTGCTAACCCGCCCCATGTTTTCCCTCAAAAAATTCTCTTATAGATGATAGTTTATCATTGTATTTCGAGGATGAGTGGATAGTTATGAGATATTAGGTCATTAAAATATCAATTTTTTCATTTACATAATTTAATTGAAAAAATATACTGTCATAAACTAGATCATTACATCATAATCAATGTTAAATTGTGGATTATTTCTCATTATACTTTTCCACATGACATCGAACATATGTATCTATATAAACAACACATGTATAGGTAGTCAAAAACTAAATTAAACTATGCATGATTTCTTACATAGCATCACAATTTCAATATATGACCATTTCAAGTCATTATAAGTTTGAAATTATATGATACTCATTATATAAAATATTCCATGGTCATTTTGACTCAATACGACAGTGAACATGTTTTAAATCTTAAGGTGGTTATGTATTGGGATGTCATAACCACTGATCAACGTAAATTATATTTTATGCTAACAATTCAAATATTTTATGGTTAATATAATAATTAATCTTTTATAATTAGTATATATGTCTCACCATTCCCTATAAAATGGATATTTCAATATATTAAATTCCATAATTACTGATGTTATGTCCAAATCATAATTTGGTTAATTTTTCTCTAACACTCCAATTTTTATAAGGAATAACCTGTCACGATATCATATAACATAATAATGCAACCCAAAATCATCTTCGATTCATCACGAAAAATAATATACCCTTTTCACATCAAGGGTACTGTGAGCACATGTATATATGAGAACGTTCTCATGAGTTTTCAAAAAAAAATTCTTAGCCATTAGTTTAGAAAATATTAAAACCCTTCAGATTTGGCATAGTGATTATAAGATTAATCTATGAGAGATATACCATAGTGAAATGATAATATATTGCAAATCATTGATGAAAACAGAATTCATTTGTAGTGGTTTCTATGTGCCAAAGATTGATAACATGCATCTTTGTTGGATTTATTGATATAAGCATTTGTGAGATTATGTGAACCAAAAATGAAATATAATATATCTAAAAAAATAATTTGTTAAATTTTACATAAAATTTATCTTTTTTCATGATTATCAGTATAATTCTTATGTTATAATAATTGTCTTCATTTATCATGGAATATATTCGAATATAATTTATAAAAACTACTTAAAATTGAAAGTGGTAATATTTAAAGACTCCATTCATAGTATGGGAATTAGTAATACCACTTTTATTCAATGCATTTTCATAGTATCTACACAAAAAATGGATGAAAATATTCAATATTTAATCACTTTTGACTCCCAACTGATATCTTTTAATGAGTTGAAAATCATCGAAACACATTAATATACATATAATTTATCAAAAATAACTCAATATGGGTATGGGGATAATTATTATTGATTGTGACTATGTTGGGATTATAATAATCAATGTTGAGTCCAATTAATTCATATATCACCTTAAATAAAATAATAGGTGCCCCTAATATGATGATCATGATTGACTGCAACCATTATTAATATTGTCCATGCGTTTCTTATTTAATTATATAATATTAGTTGAGGCCATTCGATATGCAGTATTTGAGATTGGTGAACGACATATATTTATTTGTATATAGATATAATTTAATATATGAAATAAGAATATGATATAATTCTATAGAAACATAATCAATCTCCTATAGAATATGAATATATTCTATTTTTAGTTTCTCCCCAACCTTATGTGAACATAAAAATATTTAATAGGAATCTAGACCTGTGAAATGGATATTGTTTTCAATAGAAGTATATATATAACCTCAAAAATCATATGATGTTATGAAATAACGAATTTGACTTCCCTTTTTTACAAATTTATAGATACATTATATAAGTAAATACAATTCAATCAAAAAATCACATAAAATTCAACTACGGGGACAATGAAAAGATATATTAGGATCAAATTTCCACAAACAATTTTTGGAGAGGTACCATAGGCTTTAGAAACATTCATCATTCCATTGGTTTTTTCACCTGTGAATTCCACATCTAATCGTTTATGATATGGATTAACAATCAAAGAATTATTAAATTATAATAAAGTGTTAATATTTCAAAGATGATATAAGATAATTCAGTTTTGTAGAGAACCTATTACCATTAAACCATTATCATTTTATATTGAATCCACTAATAAAACCACTTTTATTTCATAATAATCAATAATCATTAATTATTGTTGTTATTCATGGAAATAAACTTATAGGATCAATTAAATATGACATAATCTTTTAAATATATGACAATTTAGGTTTAATCAATGTAATCCATTTTCATTATATATTCAAATCCTTAAAAATTGAAGCATAAAAACAATTTAAATTATCGATATCTTATACTCTTAGGAGTATCAATTTTGGTTTTTAGTAAGTTACCATTCACCATGCACTATATTAATGGTCATGGTATACTTGAAACACACTTTTTGGTGTCATTAAACCTATGTACATCAATTTTAAATCAAAGTACACTTATAGTATCTAGAAAAATTTTTATTTTCATGGAAACCACACAATCAACATCATAAACAAACATTAGTATATTATTTTATTAATCATATTATCCTAAGTGATGTCATTAAGTTTTCCTCATCCTTATTTCCTAAATTAAATAAACCATTCATTGATACCTTGTATCTAATGTCAGAAATTAATAAAAGAATAATAAATCTTGTAATATGAATATTTATGTCATATCTACAAAATCAAAAAATAATCCATAATGATATAGTGTACATTAAATCATTATTTCCTAAAAACTAGAACATAAAATAATCTATCAGATATTCCTCCCAATTAATCAAAACTAATACCCTTCCAAGGAATACCCTTGTTAATAAAATTATTCATAAACTATGAGGAAAAATCATAAGAAAGGGTGTGATCAGAATTAAATATTGAAAAACATAATAGATATTAATGGAATAATATTTCTTACAAAACGATCATTATATTTAAATGTCATAATCAGTTAGTTAATTATAATTAATAACCCATCATGAGAAATTGTTTTTTTACAAAAGGCAATAATTTATAACAGATTGAATTATATATTGATACATGAAAAGCCAGTGTAATAGTATGGAATTTATTTTTATCTATATAGAATCAATGAGAGATACTTGTTTAGGTTTTTCTTGTATCAAGCACCTTCATAGTAAATTAGGTTCATTCCAAATTACATTATGTCTATTGTCAAGGTTCAATGTAAAGAATATATTATTAGAAAAAGGGCTATAATAAACTAGGGTCACTCCAATTACAGTCCATAGTAACTTTTGATATATCCTTATTTATAAAATTAAGAAAAAGGACATATATCTTCATTCTCAGTGATCAGATGATTAAAACCATACATATTTGTTCCACATGACAATTAAACATTCATTATTTTTTATGTCAAAACTCATGTAATGAATATTTATTGCATAAACATTTCATCATCTTATTTATAATCCATGCTCAAAATGTTTATTTATTTTGAAATTGTATCTTTCCATATCTATATCATATGAGACATCATATGATATAGTTATATATTTTAATACACACAAAATATCACTAAGATATTTATTCAGGAAAAAACATTTTTCTCAAGAATTGAATTATTCAAAATCTAAAACTTTCCAAAACAAATTATAAAAATAATTTTTTTAATATATATTCAATGAAAGATATGAAGTAAAATTAAAATAAAATATTATAAAATATGTTGAAGAAATACATTCATGTGGTGTATGTCAAAACTTAAATTCCAATCAAATTTTATATAGATTGACGTAAATTACTCATATATAAAATGAGAAAAACATTATAGTATAATATTTTCATTTAATTTAATCCATTCTAAAAATTGAATTTATTAAATATTTGAAGAATTTTAAAATGATTCACGAAAATATTTAAATAATATATGTATTTTTAATAAATTATTGCAAACATAAAAAATTTTTAATTTCTATTTTATATAAAAACATTCATTTGGTATCATTAGTAAAATAAAAGTTTAAATTGAATGTTAAAAAACTATTAAAAAACAATTGGATTAGAATTTTAATAATGTTTTTATGGGGATATATAATTAAATTTAATAATAAGAAATTTTTAAATAATATTTCCATTTAGATAATGTTATTGTATCATTATACCATTCCATCTTTGGTAGCAATTGAATAATATCATCCCAAATGGAATGACATTATATGATACATTAGATAAAATGAATATTTATATATAAATGACATGAAATTTTATTATTTTAGTATATACCTCACATTAAAATATTTCATGATGAAAATGAAGAATGTTTCATGAAACTAAATTTGAGATGAGAAATCAACTCCAAAAGTCTGTCATTCATCTTAAGTTATCTATCCTTCTATATAATAAATTTGATATAGATATTAAATCTATAGTAGAAAGAAAATAATTATTATTATTCCATTAAAATTTTCATAAAAATATTTGTCTCATTTTCATTAATAATTAATAATTATAATAATTATTTTGGGGATTATCAAATAATTTAAATGTATGTTTTTTTGGTTGTTATGGTTCATCCACTATTATTGTGGCTCCTTCATCTATTGAATTTTTATAAATATTTAAATATTATTTATATTTATTAAATAAATATTTATTACCATATATATAAATTAGTGTTGGAAAATTTATCAAAAAACTTTGTGGAGACAATAGTCAATATATACAAAAATATAATGTTTCCATATTTCATTAAATGTAGTTAATGAAAGGTAAATAATAATTCACAAATCTATAGTCAATATTATATAATAAATATTATATATATTTATATATCATGGATAAACCACTATATATATTAATATATGACTATGGTAGAAAATTAATCTAATGGTTATGTGGAGGCAGTAATCCATAAGTACGCACTATAAAGGCACTAATCTCCAATTTCATACATAAGAGAACATAATTTTTAATTAAATAAATATAATATAATATAATTATATTTATGATATTATATTCATCATGATGCTATAGATAAATCATTTATAGGTTAATTAGATGTATAAATATAATTGAAAGATATTTATTTACATTTTTTCTTCTTCTTTTAGTGATATCCTATGTTATATTGGTTAATCCATGACATATTTTTATTTAGGGAAGACGATAATTAGTAGGATTAATGGAAGAAACATAATATGGTTTTAAATTGGGTATTTTTTATCTATAAGTATAAAAATGATTAAGAATTTTGGGTAAGTGGGTCCCCATTTAATGTTAGGGTAAGGGAAGATAAAAGAAATTTATTGATGACATCAAGGATAAAAGGTCACTTTCACCTGAAACAATACCCAAATAGACACATAAATTTATGAAAGATAATATATTTTTGAAATATGTTTATGTAGTAATTATTAATTATTTTTTGGTGGAATTACTACATGTGTCCCTTTACCCCAACACATGGTAAACCCGTTTTAATCTTCATCAATGTAACATGATAATTTTTTTAACAATTTACCACGACAAAAAATAAGGTTGATTTATTTTTTTATATTAATTAATATGATTAAAAATATGAAATAAATTTTAAATTAATCATCTTTTATAAGAGGAATAATAATTTTTTAAATATTATTTATTCCCATAATGAAACCCTATTTTAGGGAAAAAAAATTATGAATTAAATAAAATTTAATTCCACTTAATACCCTGTAAATCCATAAAATGAATATTATAATATTTTAAGGATTATATAGTCTATAAATATCAATAAATAATTATTCTTTAGATATTTATTTAATTTATTATGATAAAAAAACCTTACAAACATTAATTTAGCTTTTAGAAAAATGTTTTCTCATGCGAGATAATGAAATTATAATAAAATATTAAATAATGATGAATCCTATATATTTCATTAAAAATTTTAATTAATTATATATTATGTCATGTTAATATCCCATATATTAAATTATATTACATTTATTTGATATGAAATTAGTGTTTTTACAAATATAATTAATTTAAGTATTCAGAGAAAAATAATTTTTTTGAAAAATACTAAAAACAACCCATTAGATTACATTAAATTATTGATAAAAAATGATTGTAACTTTTTTATGTATAATTATGAAAATATTATAGAAATGTTTTTTATTTTTTTTATACAAAAAACAATTAAAACCACTAATCTATGAAAAATATTTATTAAAGAATATATTTTATTTAAAAAAAACATAATACGTAATCATTAGTAAATAGTCAATACAATTTTTAATTAAAATTATTATCGATATTTTCATAATATGATTATTAAAAATAATATATTCAAATTTTGTGAATAAGTTTTAATGGATTAATTTTTTATGGTTAATTAAATTCAGTGATATATATAAGGAAATCAATCAAATAATTAATGATTATTTGAATGGAAAAACATATAAAATATTGGTGTTGTACAAAAGGAGACATGTGTAAAAGGTGTTATATTTGTGATAAACTAATTTAATCATGTTATTATTTTAATTGAAATTAATTTTGCTTGCAACCAACAAAAATTAATTTTTTTTAAAAAAATATTCTTCCTTTCTGATTACATATATTAGCATATAGTATACAATTTAATATATTGAAGTAATAGTTTAAATGTTAATTTTTCTTTGTAATGTAAAATTTATTTTTTTTTCTAAATATAATTTTTATTGCTTTTTATCAGTTTATATTATGGTTAGAATATCATTATTATTTTTAAATTGGTAAATTTATTGAATTTATGTTCCTTAAAATATAATAAATATAATATTTTACATGTTAAAATATATTTTGATATACAATATAGCTTCAAAATAATGTTACAGTATCACAGAAATATAAAAAACAAGAAGGAGTTAATTTTTTTGTTATTGTGATCATAATAAAAAAAATTATATAAAAGAAAATATGATTATTATGAACCTAATGTAATGTGTTTTATATAGAATATTTCATTGATTAAAATTTAAATATAATATATTATGATATAAATAATTTTTATACATTTTCAATTAGTTCAAAAGAAGGATTAGTATTTAAATTATCATCATTATTCACAAAATATTTATTCATATATTAATCTTATAAATAATTTCCCAGTGAGATATTTATTGGTTTAACTTTTAAATATGATAAATTAATTACATTGATATTATTTGAGTAAAAAATTAATCATACATAGAAATTGGAATATAATGTGGATGAACATTATATGATATATGAGATTAGTAATAATATTTGGTTTTAATTTTAATATTTTAAAATAGAATATGAATATTTTAAAAAAGTTATTATTTAAAAAATCTATTAACTATTACTCATTCAATTTGGTTGTATTGGACACATGATGCGAACAATAGATTATCTCTAACTAAAAACTATCATATGTGTTATCTGTTTTTGTGAAATTAAAATTTTATCATTTGTAGGTTTTTATTGGGATATGGATTATGATAATTCAACATGAAATTGGTTTTTTATGCTAGATGATACACAATTTAACCCAAATAGAGTTTTATACACAATGAATTTTGTATACCCATATTTAATGTTTCATATTTTGATTTTACCAATACCTATGTTTGAAAAATATATCTAGAATTATAACATTCAAGCATTGGTATATTTTTAATTCAAAAATTGATACATTAAAAATGTAAAATTACTTATGATTCCACATTCATGAATTAATACATTGATAATTCTAATTTTATCATGTTTCATTACACATTCAAACATAGATGCGTTGATAATATAAAATGACTTCTGATTTGATAATATATAAGATCGTAGCAAGATGTCTTCTCATTCATCAATATAAATTTTATATGATGTCTTGATCCTTTTTTATAGATATACTCCATGAATTGAGAATCTAGGAGATAATATATCTGGTAAACATAGATTTTTTATCAAGGTTATTTGATATATTATAAAATAATATTTTAATAAAATTAACTCTAGTATATGATATATCATCTTGAAATATGAATTATCATGCATTGGTATAATTTAAAAAACTCCATATCCATTTTTAGATTTATTATTATTGAATCATTTCTAATGGACAGTCCTATATAACATTATGATTTATAGAATTTTTTTTTCAATGCTCAAAATTCTTATAGGGTTATAAATTGCATGTTACTGAATGTGGACTGTATTTTAACATAGTCATTGAGGTAATCTTAAATTGTTTTTAATTAAAAATAATGTGAGTTTTAGATTGATATTCAGATGATATTACTTGTGTAATACTACAAGAGAAAGTTGATGACAACTTTTAAAAAATTTATTAGACAAATACAATAAGTTTATTTCACACGTTATGGAATGTTATTGTATATGACATAATATAATGTATAATTTAATCATTTTTATAACTCACTATTTTTTATGGACGATTAATAGTCATATTCCATAAATCTGATATTATATATGATGATAAGATACTATCATGGAGCATCAAATATATAAAAACATGGATCAAAGTATATGATGTTGTGTGGTATATCAATGAGAAAAATAGGAGATATCCTACCCCAACCAAGTTCTATATAATGTAGAATAATATTAACATGTCATTCTTATTAGGATATTAATTTATTATATATTTATGTTTAATTGGGAATCCCAATGGTAATTTCCTTTTTTAAATCATTATCTAAAAAAATCTATCAAAAATAATAGAAAATTAAATAACAAAAAAATGATGGGAATGAATTTTTATATTTATTAGATGCCATTCCCAAAGGGATAACTTGTTTTGTTATAACATTTATTAAGTGAATATTATAATACATCTGATTATTTTCATTGAATGATCTATGAATTTTATAGAAATACTTAATAAAAGGTATAAGACTTTAAAATGGGTTCATATATATAAATGTATATTTTTAGAATAATAATTTTATAATATCTCTAAAAATAAGTCATTTTCACTGATATTTACATTTACACCATTGTGTAATGAAGAATACCTCCCAATAATTGGGTGCATCTGGTTATCACATGTATACATCACGATAGAAGGACTCAATATGCTAAATCTCATGGAACATCCTCATACAAGTTATCAAAGATAGTTTTATTTAACATAATCAATATATGGTAAAAAATGGTCTCTAACTTATTTTAGACATAATTATAATTGCATACGATATAGACCATTAGTTAGGAGTTGTTGTTGTCATTCACATCATTAATAAATTTTACTCAATACGTAGAAACCCAAAACTATTAGCATCATAAAAATAGAGATATTATTGTTATGATAGATTTAATAATATTAAAGTCGATATAGGTTTTATAATTTTTTTCACTTGAAATAAACAGTATGTGTAACACCCGGAGATTTTATGAGATATATTATTTTTAATTTTTTTTGATGTATTCTATTTTACACTACACCAAGATTAGGTTGTACTATATGAAACACCGTATTATATTACAATATACACAACACTATTCTGGCCTCATGTTACACACAATTTCATGTTCGTTTTGTGCAAATTATTCTATGCAAAATTATGTTTAGATTTTATTTAAAGTATAAATGAAATATATTTTGATTATGTTATATGCAACACCAAATAGAGATTTCACTACACGCATCCCTGACATGTCTTTCATTACATTCAATCAAGACCTTCCTCGATAGCGTGTGTAGTACACAATATCGGGTTTCACTAAACAATGACATGCAATTAAAATATTATATAAACTAGCCGTTATGAATAGTAATAACCAATTTTGGAAATATTATAAATTTTATCTTTCAAAATGGAATTCATTTTTGGATACAGAATATCAAAATTATCTTAGGGTGAATTTTTGGAATTTTTCTGAAAACATTCAATTTTTGACGAATAGTGAAAAAACACAGAGTAATACTTTAAAATCAAATTTTTATTTAAATAATTAATTTATTTATTTAAATTTATTCTATGTAAAAATAGATATATAATATCTATATTTGTTCAATGTAATTAATTGGAGCCATTTTATAATAATTTTAGATATATAAAAATTTTATTGAACTTTTGACCGTCATTTATCCACATCCTAGGAGATTTTAAAAATTTACATAAAACATAATTTTACCGCTTCTGTGAGTCAAATTTCAAAAATCTGAGGACACGATTGATATCAGTATGTAAAATATTGTTCAATAAGATAAAAATAATTTTTGGTGAATATCAATTTTTTTCTTTTATTTACCACGGTTAAAAGAAAATTTGGTAATTAAGGGTAAAAATGATATTATTATTAACCTAAAACATTTCATAATTCTATTAGATAAGGGTAATTCAACCAAAAACAACCTTAGGAATAAAATATTACTATTTATGTCCACTTGGATTAGATTAGGGCATTTGTTATTATTTCATTTAAAGAAGAGTCAAAATATATAAAATCAACGTTTAATAAGTAAGTTTTTTTAATATAGGTTCATACATAAGATAAATTAGTCTATAAATATTCATTAGAAAGATAAAAAAATTTCCTACATAATAGTATTTTATTTATATTTTTAGGCATTAAATAAGTTAATATATTTATGACACAATAATGAAGCAATAATTACCTTATTAATGAAATATTAACATAATTTATATTATAAATACCCAAATAAATGTAATTTGGGACTTTTTATGAATTAAAATAATTTTCTAGGTTATTATAACATATTAGATATAGTTATATGAATTTTTTTCGAAGTAATAATTCTGTTATAAATTTAACAAAAAAAAAATACCAAATAGTGTCAAAGTTGAAAAAAACTTTAACTCAAATACTATATTATTAAATGTTATTCTATTCCTAAAAATATAAGGATCGGCCAAAAGACATATATAATAATATATATGAAATTAATTGGGGTTCTATTGGAATTTTATAGTAAGTTTATTAACCATATTGTGTAATAATACAAGAGGACACAGTAAAAGTTAAATTATTTAACATAGAGTTATATCTAATTAACGAGGTGAAAATGGTAACCTAAACACGTCTAAAACTTATTGGTTGAGAGGATTTCGACCCATCTCTACTCTAGCTTCGAAATAATTCACTTTGGGGCCATTATAAACCGAATATGACTTTATTATAAAATAATAATTTATGTTTTTTCTAAGGTTCCCCTCTCATATCATATAAAATGGCACCACCCCCCTCTCCTCTTCACACAAATTTGATCCTTAGAGCTTGGCCACACCCTACCCATTTCACTTCTCCACTTACATAGAATCCAACTAGAGGTTCTGGTCTTCTTCAAAGACACTATTTAGTGCCTTAAGAGGAGGTTAAGGGGAGGCGCATCAAAGAAGAGGAGTCTCGGACACATACAGGTGAAATTCTACATAAGGTAAAGGAAAATTTTACAATCTCATTTTTATCTGAGATTGCTTATACTTAAGTATTTACTAGGGGTATATTTATCATTCATGTCCAAGTTTTATAAAAAAATTTCTATTCTTCCATGAACTCTTAAAGTCATTTTTACCCTTTTATGACTTTTACCACAAGGTACGAAAGGAATATTTCTTTTGTTTATTGTACAAGGTATTATTATTTTATTTTCCAGAAAATGTATGAGGAGAATGTTTTTTTATACTGTCACGACCCGTCCTCGGGGCCTATGCCATGACTAACCTAAGCCTGCCTTCTATAGGCCAGGGGCTGGAGACTAACACCAAAGGAGTAAATCCCGATAACTGGGAAGGCATTGCCTTTATAAAGATAAAAAAATACCACAAAGTACAAGTAGAAGTAATACACTAAGTACAAAAGATAGTGCTGAAAAGTAAATGGGCCAGAATACAAACCCAACTGAAAAGTATAGCTACAACTGAAAGAAAGTATAATAGAAAATACAAACAGCTAGAAAAATAGAAGCAGCTCATGGGTCATCCACCTCGGATCCTACCTGTAGGGTAGGTACAGATAGCGCAGCTCATGGGTCTTCCACCATGGATCCTACCTGTAGGGTAGGTACAGATAGCGAAGATCCTGGGTCATTCACCACGGATCCTACCTGAAGGGTAGGTACAGATAGCATCCACAACTCTCTCGCATGTCAACATCATCCGAGTATCGGCTGGTTGTGAAGTCCACCTCCGGATACTGACTCGTCGTGAGGTCCACCTCCGGGTACTGTCCAGTCCTCGAACACTCGGCCTCTGTCAGTGTTGTGCGTAATCTCTATCCAACACAACGAGGTGCAGGCATAGCCCGTGTAGGGGTGTTAATAATGATACTCAATAGGGACCCTAATAGCCTCAAGGTCTTACTAAATCCAACAATGATAACCACAAAAAAGGGTCTCATCAGATAACCCTTAGTTATGTATAAGCCCATACTTATACCTATGTTATCAAGTAACCCATCACAATCATGAGGAAACACAAATGTTATGAAATGAAAGGATAAACACTACTTAGGTATATTCCCATACATATACGTAACTTATCAAGTGACCCATCTCAATCATGAGGTAAACACAAAGTTCATTGACTCAACTCAAACAAGGATTTTCATTATCGAAACTGTAACTTCTGAAGAGCTCCGTCTCTGACGAGTACAGTGACCCTGTCACAATACCATGGTACTGCTCAATAACCAAAGACTGCTGAGGTACGTCTCCTGTAGAGTACCGTGGGTTAGCCACCCAAACACAGTAGTGCTTCCCTCCGGGGTCTGTCACCCAAACAGAGTAGTGGATCCCCCTAATAACCTGCAGAGGTACTCCTCCTGTTGAGTACCGCGGGTCTGCTGCCTGCTACCAGGCGCTCCGTCCACCGTGGGTCTTCACCCAAACACAGTAGTGATCCGTCCACTGGGATAGTGTACTCACTCCAAGTCGATTCGGTCACGCAGTCATCAGGTCTCAGCTGGCTACACGGTCTCCGTACTCCTCACTCTTGTCTCCAAGATGGTCTGCTCCACGAGCTACAGGTCAATACTCCAAGTATCATAAAGACTCATGAAGAATTATCTCAAAGGACCGCCTTGTCATAGGGGTCTCAACGCAACAGACGTCTTGTCAATCGGGCGCCCGGTCTGTGAGTTATTAGCCTTTTCATCCCAGGGGCCCAGTTAGTTTCGTGTACGAACCTACCCGGCCATATCTCAACTGTACCCCAAACTCTCATAGCATATACTCATAGGTACCGTTTCTCAAAGTGATCACCAACACCTCTGATAGTTCATCAAATGGACGTCCGGTCTGATAGTTATTGACTTTTCCATTCCAAGGGCCCAGTTGGATTTCGTGTACAATCCAACATGGCCATATTCCAAATGCGTCCAAACCTCATGTGAAGTATACCAAAAGAACCGTCTCAACAAGAGGAATCCAACATAGTCGGCGTCATGTCAATCAGACGTCCTAAGCTCGCGTTATAAGTGTTTCTGCTCCGAGGGCCCAGTTGGATTCATGTTCGATCCAACCCAGTCGTACTTCAAATGACACCAGCTAACCAAACCGGTCACACCATTGTGATCCATACTGAATAACACATGAGATGGACTACCCATTGGTCCAAAACGGATAGCCCATGAAAAATCTGCATTTCACAGCATCATGTGCGAACCAGGCCTTGTGGGGCCCGCGCCTCGACCTCGACTTAAATACCCAAAATTGGATATGAAACATCTGTCATAATTCCAGGGTCACAACATCGCAAACGGTTCGTTATTCTGACATCGTATGAGAGAGATATGTCAGATACAAGATCTTGTAATAATAATAATAATAATATTATTATTATTATTATTATTCGGTGTTTCGTGGGCCGAATCCACGATCCAAAATTTAGTATCCAACATTGGACTTGAATCGTCCGTCTTAAAGACAGAGTCACATCGCCGTTAATGTTGAGTCAATCGGACATCGTACACATGAGTTATGGCGGGTCAAAGATTTAATAATGATATTAAATCTATTATGTACGAGCATTTCGGGTACCCGATCCAAAAATCCAAAAAGGACATCCAATATTGGACTCATAAATTTCATCTCAAAGTCAGGGTCACACTACCACTAACGATTCATAAAACTGAGGTCACACAAAGGAGATACCGTCAAATTACGGTTTTCCCAATGAAAATAATAATAACATTATTATTTTATTATTATTTTTAATTTAATTTAATTCTTAACATAACACACCGAAATTCCACGCACCACCCAAACTAGTGCCTCCTCTTTCCTTGAATCCATGCCAATCATGCCCCCAAATCCTTTCCTTTATTTTATATCATCATTAATATATTTTTCATCTTTCTCTCACCAATCTAAATTCCTCTCACGATTTGTTCTCCCAAAGTTAGCACCCCAACTTCAGGTTTCTTCTCCTCCAAAATTCACGCGGCCTCACAAACAGGGAACCGTTGCGCCTCCACCTTGCACATGGCGTGTTTCGGTCACACCGCTTGCTCGCGCTGCACCAGCCGCCACAGTCGCCTGCTCACCCAACCAAACTGTCGCCTTGGACCGCCGTAACCCTTGTTGCACACACACCACGGGATCCTTCCACGCGCCATACTGGGTTCGATATAAATCGGAAATAAGAGAATAAAGTGGTTCCATGATCCACGATTCGGGATCTCTGCATCCGTATGCCGTGCTCAACGAAGCATTGAGTTTCCCGCGCTCTTAATTATTTGGCGTGCCAAAGAATGTGCGTTGAATGGAACAGAAAATGCATGGTATATGAGCGGATCGATGGTCGTGTTGGTTTGAGCATCTTTTTTGAGAATCAAGAACATGGGGAATTGACAAAAATATATTCATCACGCTTCGATAGTTTCAATAAAAACAAAAAGAGATTGAATCAACCCATGGTTTTTTTATCCGCGAATTAATTCATTTAATTCGCGTTCGTCATGAAAATTCCATTGGGCTAAGGAATCCACAAAGTTAAATCCTACAAATAAACTCTCAAGCTTGAGGGTATAAACTACATAAATGAGAAATATACAATATTCCCCTACCTCAACAACGATGTCAAAAGTTGGAGTCGCGGTTGACGGCGTCGGTGTACGTCGAAGGTGGATGGCGTCTCACACCGGCTGCAGAGAGGTGAAGAACAACACATCAATAACTCCTTGCGGTGACGACGTTCTTCATTGAGGTCTTGACGTTCTTCTCATTTTCCAATGAAGAAGATGAGTTCTACCTCCTCCAATTCCCCACACAACCAACCAACCCCATATAAAATAAGACTCTTCTTATTTTATTACCCAACCCATGCATTTAAGAAATTCAAAAGTTGAATTAACTTAACTTAATTAATCTTGAGCTTGTCAAAATTAAATGAAGTAAAGTTGGCATCATTAATGAGAGGGAGGGTAACATGATTAAAGTGGGGGTTTTATAGATGTTAGGGTATTTAAAGGGATGGGGATAATGTGGGCCCCACCTTACAAAATCCTATCATGAGGATTTTAGTTCAAGTGGGTTCCACCCAACTCCCACACATGGGGTTAAACCACTTGGAAGTGAAATAATGTCGTACACAACATTATTTCACTTAACACTTATTCCAATTTTTTTAACAACTCTTCTGGAGCAAAAGTAACTCCATTAGAGGTCATCTAAAGAAAATACCGGCGCTGCGGTTTCAACGGTGCCCTCAGATTCTGATTCTGAGCACCGGTTCAAAAGTTAGAAAACCCCACTCGCTTGTTCACTGAACGTACCTAAGATAAACTTAATAAATTGATTCCGAGCACACCAACACTTAGAATCAGGTGTTTTCAGAAACTGCGGACTCGAAAAATTCCAAAGTAAATAGGAAAAAAATTTCCTTGATTTTTACGGGTCTTTACATTATTTACACCTCAGGGCTTTAAGTCCCTGTAAAGCTTCAACACACACTAAAGAAAATAAAGTGGTCCTAAGCATGCATCTGAGCCTTCCGCTCCCATGTGCTCTCCTGGATTTTCAATTGCTTCCAGTGAGAGCACACCTGACTAATAGACCATACACGTAGGACTCACTCCTGTCGATCCACATTTTCCACTGGAACCTCTGTAAATGTCACCCCGTCCTCGACGTCCAACTCCCTGTGGTCGATGGTGTGTGAATGGTCATGCACATATCCCCTTTATCAGAGATACGTGGATGACATCGTGCACCCAGTGCAACTAAGGTGGAATGGTCAAACGGTAAGCCACCTCGCCTACCCTACTGAGGACTTAAAAAGGTCCGATGAACTTTAGAGATTACTTGCCGCCTCGGCCACATCTCCATAGACCTCGTCGAGGTGAGACCCGTAAGAAAACATAGTCACCATCCAAAAAATTCTAGTGGTCTCCTGTCAGCTCTGTGCAGTCTCATCAGCCATGATCCATAGGCGATCATTGACCACCCCTACATAAGGACACACCCGAGTCCGGTCCCTAATGTGTCGCAGTGAACTATGTAACCAATTCCCATAGGATGGGCACACCAGTAAACCTCTACCCCAGCTCCTGAAAGCACCGTTGGAAGTTGTGCCGCAACTCTGGAGAATTCTGGCACAAAGGTATGTTTGGGCATCTCCTGAGTGATCAAATTCACCCACATATGCATGATTCCACCCTGTGCTCCCTGGGTTTTCCTTTTCACTGACCAAGGAAAACCCCATCCCAACGTTTTATATAAACCACAACCTTTTTTCCTAATACCGTCAAACCGTGTATGAACTGTGGTTTCCCAGTCCATACCCAAACTAATGTCGTAAGGCCTCGACACTACCAACAAGAGGTTCCAACAGAAACTCTCGCCTCAAGGGTCATATCTCACCGTCAGCGTATGTATGATTATCGAGTCTCCTTCCAAAGGTATCCCTAGACGTGAGGGTCATGACAACGGCTTAACCAGAAACTCTAGGTCTGGGACAAGATTCGTGGAAGGAAGGAATGATTTATAACAATGTCTGTTACAACGGAAGCTAGTAGTGGAAACAGATTGTCTCTCAAATCATTATTAGAGCCATTGGGTCACACTCCTTGACTGCATGCATCTACTATCTTCCCCTACCCTCCATCTCCCTGAGCCTGGAGGGGACAACAAAGGCGGGTGGTTGTAACATGTTGAAATGTACGCCACCTCATGCTGCTCTCCTAGCACTACCTCCACGTCAGCTGCTTTGTAGATTTATCTATCATTAACATTTCCTCTTCTTGAAACATTTGTAGGCCCAATTCTCTGAGACTGGCACCAGTTCGCTGCGTTCCAATATCTATCATTCTCTATCTGTATTCGTTTAGCCAAAGGACATTCTACAACAAGGTTCTCTCGAGCACCCTAATGTGAGTAAGAATGCATAGAGGAAAAAGTGATGGCTCAGATTTCCTTAAACAAACCACACTCAGAGGTCCGAGCTCTATTGCACTGGTCGAATCATATTCATTGGGTTCCCATAATGTTCAGTACGCCTCGATGAATACTCAGCTACCGACACGTCGTCCTGGCGAAGCTGTATAAGCTCTAGAAAACTCTCAGACACCTCCTCAATCGAGTCCTCAGCTGCCTGTGAGGCGGTCTCACCTTGGAACTTGATGGTATTTGATGTTGGAACACGTGTATGGTAGTAATCCTACATGTGTCACCTACCAGTACCACTGGTTGTAACTACTGACCAACAAGTAGTGATGTATAGCTGACACACTACTCGAAGGCACTATCGCAGGCATCGGTCCACGTACCGAAGCCTCATCACTATAAGGACCATACTCATGGTCACTCACTGGAAAACACTATTAGTAAAGTCTACCATCCACTCTACTAGTGTCTCGGATAGGTGGAAAACTTTAGCAATCACCTCCAGCTAGTCCTCTGTTGTCTGGGAATCTACCTCACCTCGTAACCTCAGAGGCCTCTACTGCTGGAACTCGTGAAATGCGCTCTGTCGGTGTGCACCATATGCTAGTATGGAAAGTGGAATCTACTGCCCAACAGTTGGTGGTGCTGCTGGTACACCACCAGAGGGTGGAAATATAGTAAAAAGGGCCCTGCACTAGAGCCTCGTCGCTCGGTGGGTCGTCATCGTGTACTATCTCAGAACTCCAACTGACTGTCTACATGGAAACATCCTAAACAGATGCGACACGGTCAACGATTTATACCCGGTGAGATGACCTGGTTTGAGCAGACAATAAAACTTTTGGAAACACACACGGAATCAGTGTTTTCGTGCACAAAGTCGGCAATCACTTGTCAGGGTCTTGGTGTATGGATACGTCGGCCGCCCGCACTAACACTGGACTCCATGAACTGAAAACCACACTCGGTACACTTAACACTATTGCTTCACAGAAAAGAAAAATCATAGTTATAAGTTCTGTGGTAGAACCGAATCCTTTGATACCAATTTATCACGACCCATCCTCGGGGCCCATGCCGTGACTACCCCAAGCCCGCCTTCCATAGGCCAGGGGATGGAGACTAGCACCAAAGGCATAAATCCAGATAACTGGGAAGGCATTGCATTTATAAAGGTAAAAAAATACCAAAGAGTACAACAGGAAATAATACACTATGTTCAAAAGATAGTGCTGAAAAGTAAATGGGCCAGAATACAAACAAAATGGAAAGGTACAGCTACAAATGAACGAAAGTACAAAAAAAAGACAAGAATCTGGAATAATAGAAGCAGCTCCTGGGTCGTCCACCTCGGATCCTACATGTAGGGTAGGTACAGATAGCGGAGGTACTGGGTCGTCCACCACAGATCCTACCTGAAGGGTAGGTACAGATAGCCTCCACAATGCTCTCGCCCGTCAACCTCCTCCGAGTATCGTCTCGTCATGAAGTCCACCTCCGGATACTGACTCATTGTGAAGTCCACCTCTGGGTACCGTCCAGTCCTCGAACACTTGGCCTCTGTCAGCATTGTCCGTCGTCTGCATCCAACACAATGAGATGCAGGCATAGCCCGTGCAGGGGTGAGTATAATGATACTCAGTAGGGACCCTGAGACCCTCAAGGACTCACTAAATCCAATAAGGATAACCACAATGAAGGATCTCATCAGATAACCCTTACTTAGGTATAATCCCACACTTATACCTAAGTTATCAAGTAACACATATCAATCATGAGGAAACACAAATGTTATGAAATCAACAGATAACCACTACTTAGGTTTATTCCCATACATATACTTAAGTTATCATGTGACCCATCTCAATCATGAGGTAAACACAAAGGTCATTGACTCAGCTCAAACCAAGATTTTCATTATCGAAACCGTAACTGCTGAAGAGCTCTGTCTCGGATGAGTACAGTGATCATTTCATGACTCCGAGGTACTGCTCATTAACCTAAGACTGCTGAGGTACTCCTCCTATCGAGTACCGCGGGTCAGCCACCCAAACACATTAGTGCTTCCTGCCGGGGTCTGTCACCCAAACACAGTAGTGCACCCCCCCCCTAATAGCATGCAGAGGTACTCCTCCTGTCGAGTACCGCGGGTATGCTTCCTGCTACCAGGTGCTCTGTCTATCGTGGGTCTGCACCCAAACACAGTATTGCTCCGTCCACTAGGCTAGTCGACTCATTCCTAGTCAATTCGATCAAGCAGTCATCATGTCTCAGCTGGCTACATGGTCTATGTACTCTGTACACTCATCTCTGGGAGGGTCCACTCCACAAGCTATAGGTCGATACTCCAAGTATCAATAAGTCCCACGAAGAAGTATCTCAAAGGAACGTCTCTTCATAGGGGTCTCAACGCAATAGAGGGCGCATCAATCGGGCACCCGGTCTGTGAGTTATTAGCCTTTTCATCCTAGGGGCCTAGTTGGTTTCGTGTAAGAACCAACCTTTCCCTATCTCAACTGTAACTCGAAATCTCATAGGGTACACTCATAGGGACCGTTTCCCAATGTGATCACCAAGTCTACTAACAGTTCATCAAACGGACGTCCGGTCTGAATGTTATCGGCTTTTCCGTTCTAGGGTCCCGGTTGGATTTTGGGTACAATTCAACCCAGCCATATTCCAACTGCATCCAAACCTCAAGTGAAGTATACCAAAAGAACTGTCTCAACAAGAGGAATCCAACATAGTATATGACACGTCAATCGGACGTCCGGAGATCATGATATAAGTGTCTATGATCTGAGGGACCGGTTGGATTCATGATCGATCCAACCCAGTCATACTTCAAATGACACCGGTTAACCAAACTAGTCACAGAATTGCGATCCAGACAGAATAACACACGAGATGGACTACCCATTGGTCCAAAATGGATAGCCGGTGAAAAAATTTCATTTCACCGCATCATGCGCGAACCGGGCCTCGTAGGGCCTGCATCTCGACCTCGACTTAAATATCCAAAATTGGTTATGAAACATACGTCTTAATTCCAGGGTCGCAACGTCGCAAACAGTTCGTCATTCCAACATCGTATGAGATAGATATGTCAGATACAAGATCCCGTAATAATAATAATAATAATATTCGGGGTTTCGTGGGCCCGAGCCATGAACCAGAATTTTGTTTTCCAACATTAGACTTGAATCGTCTGTCTTAAAGACAGAGTCACATCACCGCTGACGGCTAGTCAATCGAACGTCGCACGAATGTGTTATGGAGGGTCAATGATTTAATAATCATATTAAATCTATTATGTACGAGCGTTTCGGGTACCCAATCCAAAAACCTGAAAAGGACATCCAATATTGGACTCATAAATTTCGTCTTGAAGCCAGGGTCGCACTGCCACTAACGATTCGTGAAACCGAGGTCTCACAAAGGAGATACCGTCAAAATACGGTTTTCCCAACACAAACAATAATAGCATTATTATATTATTATTATTTTTAATTTAATTTAATTCTTAACTTAACAAACCCAAAATCCACGCACCACCAAAACTAGCGCCTCCTCTTTCCTTGACTCCATGCCAATCACGCCCCCAAATCCTTTCCTTTATTTTATATCATCATTAATATATTTTTCATCTTTCTCTCTCCAATCTAAATTCCTCTCACGATTTGTTCTCCCAAAATTATCGCCCCAACTTTAGGTTTATGCTCCTCAAAAATTCACGCGGCCTCACGAACTGGGAACCGTTGTGCATCCGCCTTGCACATGGCTTTCTTCGGTCGCACCGCCTACTGGTGCCGCACCAGCCGCCACGGTCGCCTACTCGCCCAACCGAACCGTCACCTTGGACAGTAGGAACCCTCGTCGCACCCGCACCATGAGATCCTTCTGCGCGCCATAATGGGTTCAATTTAAATCGGAAATAAAAGAATAAAGTGGTTTTATGATCCTCGGGTTGAGATCTCCACATCCGTATGTCGCGCACAATGAAGCATTGTGTTTCCAGCACGCTTAATTATTTGGCGTTCCAAAGAACGTGCGTAGAATGGAATAGAAAAGGCATGGTATATGAGTGGATCGATGGCCGTGTTGGGTTGACCATCGTTTTTGAGAATCAAGAAGATGGGGAATTTACAAAAAGATATTCATCATACTTCTATATTTTCAATAAAAACAAAAAGAAATTGATCCAACCCATGGTTTTTCGATCCGAAAATTAATTTATTTAATTAGCGTTGGTCATGAAAATTCAATTGGGGTAAGGAATCCACAAATATAAATCCTACAAATAAATGCTCAATTTCGAGGGTATGAACCACATAAATGGGAAATATACAATATTCCTCTACCTCAACAACGATGTCAAAATTCGGTGTCATGGTTGATGGCATCAGTATATGTCCAAGGTGGATGGCATCTGACACCAGCTGCGGAGGGGAGAAGAACGGAACGTTAATCACTCCTTACGGTGACGGTGTTCTTTTTCGAGGTCTTTACATTCTTCGTGTTCTACAACAAATAAGATGAGTTCTACCTCCTCTAATTCCCCACACAACCAACCAACCCCAAATAAAATAAGACTCTTCTTATGTTATTACCCAACCCATGCATTTCCAAAATTAAAAAGTTGAATTAACTTAACTTAATTAATCTTGAGCTTGTCAATATTAAATGAAGTAAAGTTGGCATCATTAATGAGAGAGAGGGTCACATAATTAAAGTGGGGGTTTTAGAGATTTTAGGGAATTTGAAGGGATGGGGATTGTTTGGGCCCCACCTCACAAAATCCTATCAAGAGGATTTAGGTTCAAGTGGGTTCCACCCAACACCCACACATTGTGTCAAACTACTTGGATGTGAAATAAAGTCGTACACAACATTATTTCACTTAACACTTATTAAAATTTTTTTTACAACTCTTTCCGAGAAAACGTAACTCTAGTGAAGGTCTTCTTAAGCAACTACCAGCGTTGCGGTTTCATCGGTGCCCTTGGATTTCGATTCCGAGCACCAGTTCAGAAGTTATGAAAACCCTCTTTCACATTCACTGAACGTACCCAAACTAAACTTCGAAAATATATTTCGTGAACACCGGGCCTTGGAATCAGGTTCCGTTAGAAACTACGGACTCGTAAAATTCCAAAGTAAATAGGAAAAAATTTAATTGAAATTTATGGGTCTTTACATATACTGCATGAATGGATTTTTATTATTTCATAGAACATTATTTTCATGAATATTCCTTTAAAAGTTTTGAATTTTATTTTTATTTAACATCATTTAGTTTAAAAATATATGAAATGTTAAGAATGGAATAATGTTTTTGAAGTAGACAATATATTTTCCTCAAGAATGGTGGTCAAGTGCCTTATCAAAATTATTTTACATCTAAGATAATATAGGGTTCTGTTTCTATCCCAATTTTTACATTTATATGATTATTTTATGATGGAATTATTTTTATTAAGTCCTTTTATTTTATATGTATTAAGTTATGATCTCATGATGTTTAAGAATCCCATTTTTATTTCATGGGTTATGCTATGATATATGATTTAGGATTTTGCGGCACACATAAGAATGGTTTCATTATGAGATGGGTGGAACCTATATCACCCTCTAATGCATTGGGTACAGATGTATATTTCATTAGATAGACATGGCTGGAACGAAAAATTAATCTAGGTTAGTGATACATTACTGGAATGAGGAATAAACTCAATTCAGTAAGAGACTTTGTCCACAATGATGGTCTTGGAAACAATGTCAGGGCTACTATGGAAATCATATCATGTTCATAATGGTTCCCAAAAGTACATTTTTAATTCTCCTGCAATTCTTTCATAATTAGTGTTCCTTTATGATCTATGCCTTACATATTCCAAGATTTATTTCACAACTCATGATCTTAATGATTAAACATTATGTTCATGTTTTTTTTATGTTCAAATGTATATGGTCTGTTTTATTTTGTCCATGATTACCCTTACTGAGCATTTGATCTCACCCTATATATGTTTTCATTTCCCCAGGATATAAAGAAAGGTTTTAAGTAATAAAACAAAAGTGGATGATCTTTATTGGAGATGTTGAAGATCTTTCACCATGATTAAAATATTATGTTATGAGTTTCCAAAGACACTAAACAATTATGGTCCTTGGGTGTCATTTTTTTATGAATTAAGTATTCCGAAAAAGTAATGTAATGTCCATATATGTAAAGCATGGGTCTCTACAATTGGTATCAAAGTGAAGGTTTAGTTAAACATTGGAAACAAGGATGCAAAAAACTTATTGAAATCCCTAGAGATATTTCTATGTTATGTCTAGGGATGTATCTAAGGTTATGTATACGTATAGGTTATAGTCCTGGAATTACTGTAACGATATTATAATTAAACCTGAGATGTTATATATTGAAGTTACTCCCACTTTATTATGTTGTTTTCCTAGAATGATTTTTCCCTCTCACACTATTATTTTTGGGATTTAGAAATGGATGGAAACAAGAAGATTCATGATAATGGAGGATATAATGGACAATGGAATGATATTCTTCATGATCATCCAAATGAAACGGGATTTGTAAGTCCAAACATTGTTATTATTCCTAACCAGAAATCTCATAATATGATCAATAATCTCAACTTTGGTAAGTGCCCTGACTCAGCTAATAAGAGATAGATGGAGTTTCATGATGATCATAGAGGAAAGAGAGTTTAATTACCCTCATGTAAATCATGTGGGAATAGGAATCAGGGAGAATGTTTCAAAGGAACTGGAAGATTATTTATGTGGGGAAAAGGACACAATGCTAGTAATTGCAAAGGAAATGTTTTCGTTAACACCATGGAAAAGGATAATGGTATTGCTAAGACATCAAAAAACGGTTAAATGTATTAAATGTGGAATGTATGGGTATTATGAAAACCAGTGCCCTAATGTGAAGTCTCATGAAGAGAATCATCATGGTCTTAAGGGTGGTATTTATATTGATGATGATGAAGAGACTGTAAATGATATGTGAGATGAATGAATTGTTGATGCTCGATCAATGGTTTAAGAATGTAGTGGAATGATTTATGTTTATCATGAGTTTTTTTGTATAGGTAATGGTACTATGGAATAAAGTCACATCTAAGGATTGTTACACTATTTGTTTCCTAATTTATTTGAATGTTTATGTTGAATGGTACTGGAAACCACAAAAGGATATTTTTGGAAAGTAGATGATATGTGCATAATGAGGGAAAAAGGAGTTAATGAGATGTTTGATAGTATTAATGTTCTCATGATTGATATAAGGTCAATGTTATATCGTGGTTCGAGTATATTGAAATTTTGGGATTTTTGTATGTGTAAAGAGTTAAAATTTTATAGAATTCATGTTTTCACTGGGGTTCTATGGTAATTTATGTTTTCAAGAGACTACATGATTATGGTATTCATAATATTGGAATGCGGCCAACATGATATATCGAATGATAAATGATCGTATTCACATGCTTAGTTGATGACATTTCTAGTAATCATTATCTTTACACTATGATCATGAACATAAGTATTTTGGATAAGACTAAGGATTTTAAATGGATTAAGTTTAACATCAGATAGTATTGTTTAAGGATAGAACTTTTTTTCGATATTATTTCTAGAATATTATAATAGTGTAGTTTTGGAAAAAGGACATCCAGTAGGATATGCAAAAACCCATCGCATTGGACAAGGTTGGGGGAATAGAACCCACAACCGAAGTGAGACATGACTTTATCGCCTACCATTGGCCTACAGGATGTCCATGGTTAGTAGAAACAAGATTTACTTTATTAAGAGGTATGATAGATGATGTATAAGTCCATTATTGGTACCATATACGATTATTCTCACCAAAATATGGACATATGTATATAAATTTTTCTAACCTTATGTTTGAGACAGGTGGAATGACCTATCATTCTATCACATGATCTAATAACACTTCATGGAAGACAAATTAAACTTTATTTCTTTAAGAGATGAAGTGGAAATTGTTCAAGGCACAAACAATGATAATATTGTACCAAAATCAAGTAAGTATTTATTTTAATTCAAAAATTCATCAGCATTAGGGAAATAATCTTGAAAACCAAAAATTTTGTCCATGTACCCTCATATCTAATGAATCATACATTACCATATATCATCACAAATTTAGGGCTTTGTTATTGTTGGTTTTTTCATAGCCATGTGCTCTACCACTCTCTATCAGAACATAACAGTTTGATTTCTCTTCCATGTGGAAACCCTGTGATGAGTTAATTTGGGTAACCGTTACATTTATTTTTTTAAATTTAATTTTTAGTATTCCTTTTTACGATGTGAATTTCTATGAATGAAACTATCAAGTAGTAAACCATTTATAACCCTGTTGAATTTTGAGGGAGAAATTCATTTTAAGGGGGGTAGAATGTAACACCCCGAGATTTGATGAGATATATTTTTTTAATTTCATTGAAGTATTATATTATACACTACACCATGATTAACTTGTACTATATGCAACACCGTATTAGCATACAGTATACAAAACACTATTCTTGGCTCATGTTACACACAATTTCAAGTTCGTTTTGTAGAAATTATTCTACGCAACATTTTGTATACATTTTGTTTAATGTATAAATGAAATTAGTTTTGAATATGTTATACAAAACACCAAATGGATATTTCACTACATGTAGTGGTGATTGGGCTTGTATAAAATGCAATCAAGACCTTCCTCTATAGCGTGTGTAGTACACAATATCGGGTTTCACTAAACAACGATATGTTATTAGAATATTATATAAACTAGCCATTATGAATAGTAATACCCACATTTTGAAATTTTATAAATATTATCTTTCAAAATGTACTTGATTTTTAGATTCAAAATATCGAAATTATCCTTGGGTGGATTTTTGGTATTTTTTTGAAAATGATCAATTTCTGATGAATAGTGAAAAAACACTCAGTTATAGTTTAAAAACGAATTTTTATTTAAATTTTTATTTAATTTATTTAAATTTATTATATGTCAAAATAGATACATAATACTTATATAAGTTCAATTTAATTCATTTGAGTAATTTAATAATAATTTTAGATATATAAAAATTTTATTGATCTTTTAACCATCTTTTATCCACCTCCATGGAGAATTTGTAAATTTACATAAAACATAATTTTACCGCTTATGGGAGTGGAATTTCAAAAATCTGAGAGACACGATTTATATCAGTATGTAAAATTTGGTTCAATAAGATTAAATTAATTTTTGTTGAATAGTAATTTTTTACTTTTATTTAGCACGGTTACAATTTAAAAGGGTTATTAAGGGTAAAAATGATATTATTATTATCCTAACACATGTCCTAATTCTATTGGATAAGTATAATTCGACCAAAAACAACATTAGGAATAAAATATGACAATTTTGGTTTACGTGGATTACATTAGGACATTTATTATAATTTTATTTAGAGAAGTGTCAAAATAGTAAAAATCAAAGTTTCGTAACTAAAACATTTTTTATATAACATATTAGGGATACATAGATGAATTTTATTTGAAGTAATAATTTTGTTATGATTTTAACTAAAACAAAATACCAAGTAGTGTCAGAATTGACATAAAATTGTTTTTGAAACAAATATTATATTATTAATTTTTATTTTATTCCTAAAAATTGAAGGATCGGTCAAAAGACTTATATAATAATATATATGACATTAATGAACCAATTTGGGTTAGATTGGAAGTTTATAGTATATTTATTAACCCTATAGTTTAAGAATACAGGTGGACACAGTAAAAGTTAAATTATTTAACTTAGAGTTATATCTAATTGATATGGTTAAAATGGTAACCTGAACTTGTATAAAACCAATTAGTTTAGAGGATTTTGATAGATCCCCACCCCAGCTCCAAAATAAGTCACTTTGGAGCCATTATAAACCGAAAATGACTTTATTATAAAATAATATTTTAAGTATTTCCTAAGGTGCCCCTCTCCTCCCTTATAAAAGTGCACCTCCTCCCTCTCATCTTCACACATATTTTAGCAATCATGCTCGGCCAAAACCTGCCCATTTCACTTCTCCACTTCCATAGAAACCTACAAGAGGTTCTGGTCTTCTTCAGAGACCAACTCTTGTTCCCTAATAGAAGGTTAAGAGGAGTCTTGTTAAAGAATAGGAGTCTCAGACACATACTGAAGAAATTGGACATAAGTTAAGGGATAATTTGGCGATCTCATTTTTATCTGAGATTTCTTACACATATGTATTTTTACTAGGGGTATATTTATCATCCATGCCCATGTTTTCTAAAAAAAATTCATAAAATGTTTACTATTATTCTATGTACGTTTAAAGACATTTTTGCTCTATTATGACATTTACCACAATGTATGGAAGGAATCATTCTTTTGATTACCATACGAGGTATTTAATGACTTTTCCAGAAAAAAGTATGAGGATAATGTTTTCTATACAGCATGATTGAATTGTTATGATTTCATACAACATTATTTCCATGAATCTTACTTTACAAGTATTCAAGTTTATTTTTAATTAACTTCTTTTAGTATAAAATTGAATGGCATGTTAATAAAGGAAAAATATTTTTGAAGTAGAAAGGATATTTTCCTCAAGAATGGAGTTCAACTGTTTTATCAAAATTATTTTCCATATATGATAATATAGTGTTCTGTTTCTATCCCTATTTTTACATTGATTTTATTATGTTATGATGGAATTATTTTTATGAAGACCTTTTATCTTATATAAATTACATTATGATTGTAGGATGTTTCAGAATCCCATTTTTATTACATGGGTTATGATATGATATATGATTTATGATTTTGTGGAACACATAAGAATGGTTTCATTATAAGATGGGTGGGACCTATAACTCGCTACAATGAATTGGGAAAAGATTTATATCTCATGAGATAGACATGGCTGGAACGACAAGTTAATCTAGTTCAGTGATAGAGGATTGGAACGAGGAGTGAACTCGATTCAGTAAGGGACTTTTTCCACTATAATGGACTTGGTAGCAATTTCATGGCTACTATGGAAATCATATCATGTTCTTAATGGCTGCCACAATTACATTTTTTTTCTCATGATATCCTATCATGATTAATGTTCCTTTATTATCTATGCCTTACGTATTCCATGATTTATTTCATAACTGAAGATCTTAATGATTAAACATTATGTTCATGTTTTTATATGTTAAAATGTATATGGTTTGTTTTATTTTATCCATGCTTAACCTTTATGAGAATTAGAGCTCACCCTTTATATGTTTTCTTTTCCCCAGGATATAAAGAAAGGTTTTAGGTAAGAAATCAAAAGTGGAAGATATTTATCGGATATTTTTATGATCTTTCACCATGATTAGAAGATTATGTTATGAGATTCCAATGACACTAAAATGTTACGGTCCTTGGTTGTCATTTTTTGTTATGTATTAATTATTCCTCAAAAGTAATCTAATGTCCATATACATTAATCTTGGGTCTCTACTATATCATCTCAGGATATGAGAATCATAAAAATATCTGGTCTATTATTTTCGTGAGGGAATGACTCTATTGTGATCAATTTTTTTGTTCTTAATTATAAAATATATCAATGAAATATTATTATCAAATCATATATAATATCATAAAATAATACAAATGATAAATTTTTTATGGTTACTCAAATATTATGTCAATTATTGTGATGTGATAATTAATTCACTTGTTGTAAAATTCTATGTCCAAGAAAACTATTATTATCCGTGAATATTCATTTTTAGTGATTATATATAGTGATTATAATTAATAAGAAATCAACAAAAGATTTTATATTATATAATGGGGAAGTGGTTCTTTTACTATAATCCTTTAAAAATCCAACTTTATTTACATCATAATAAATGTAATTTTTTTTAAAATTTATGTCATTATGTTATAATAAATTTATATCCACAATGATATTTCCATAATAGTAAATTAATATGTGAATATCATAAATTGATATTCAAATAACTATATTTATCAAACATATAATAAAATAATTTATGGTTTGTTAGTTATATCGTTGATGTTATGAAATTATTTTATTAACATGTAAATAATTTCCCCATATATGACTGCTAGAAAAATTGAGTGCATTTTATATTAATGTTAAAACTATTCTTAGTATTAGTATGACGGTGGCATGTGTTCATACATATTAGTGAATGGCATGTTATTTATTTATAAGATATTAAGAGTAATCATAATGAAATGAGAATTGATACATCAAAAAATTTGATATCACTTTTCTCTATAACATATAGAAATTATCATTTCTAATAAGAAGCCTGAAGAAACTTTTTGGAGCACATTAATTTATTTAGTAAATAACACATTACTATTTGTGATGAATTTATTTAGAAAAAAATGAAACTAATTTTTTATAAATATAACATCGATATATAAAAATATTTTCAATAATCAAATGTCTCATAGGACTAAATATATATTATTGTAAATAAATATTTATATATGTATGATGTTTATTCCCCAGTTTTATTAATACATAAATGATTTTTAATGTAATTTTAACTTAGTATCCAATATTACGACATGTTAGGTTGAAATATTTTACATATTAAAAATAGTTTTTGTGTATATAGATACTATGGATTAATGTTTTCCTTCCCTAAATAATAGATGATTTAACAAAAATAACGTAGACTTTTAATATGAATTAACATCAATAGTACATTATAATTTTTTATTATTTGTGAAATATTAAGTATTATCAATGTATTTATTTCACAATTCCTTGGTTTTATTTAAATATAAATTATTCATTTAATGATGACATATGTGGGATTTGTTATTTATGTTTGTGGAAAATAATTAATGTCAGAATATAAAAGTAAATTGGTTGTATTGATCTTCTGGCCTAATAAATATCCATATAAGTCCTCGATATAAAAACTCATTCAACAAATCATCCCAAGTGATTTAATTTTATCAAGTGATTCATCTTTGATCCTAATGAAACAACATTAGAAAGAAGAATATTTCATCGATCAAATTTTTTGAATGTGATCAATGTGTTTTTTAAAATTATATTTATACAAAAGTAATTGATATCTCCATCGTAATTATTAATTGTGGACACAACCCCTCTCTCACATTGGAAGACATAATTTGGTTATAATCATCCACTATATTGATAAAAAGATTATAATCCATCCATGATAGTTAGATTCGTGGATGAAATATAATTGGGTTATTTGATTCCTCTTAGTTTTTTTTATGAATTGTATATATTATCCAAGAAAATAAAAAGAAAAAAAATATATGTTTTTATTGAATCGTATAACATACCTTTAGTTGGATTAATTATTAAATTATTAGTTATTTAATACTAATTATTTTAGTTGACCCTATAATTTAATTGTATTCATTTTTTATTCATATATTTATATATTGAAATATGGTCTGAGAAAATTCAAAAGGAACCAAAAGAGGATTCCAACATGTTTATAATGGAATACATTATCAAATAACAGTTAAAATATATTTAAAATAAATTATAAATATGTTTCTAAACATTTTTCTACGACCAATGACTTATATTATTTTTTAAATTTCATAATGATATGATAAAACATGGTTTTTGGAATTCTGTTACTCGAAATTTTGATAAAATTATTTGTTTAGTAAAATGAAATGTTTTTATTCTATATTTCATACAAATTTAATGGAATATAATTGTTAAATATTTTTATGGATACTCTAATTCCCTTACCCATCCTTGTTTTCCCATCACGTACCTCATGGTTAAACTACTTCCATATTACAGGTGGTCTCTAGAGTTCTAACTAGTGATTCTTTATAATGTTGGATGGTAAATTAGAGGGGATATTATTTTAATCAAACCATTACTTTGTGAGGAATTATTTACCTCAAAGGGAATGTCTTATATGTTTAATATATTTTCGTAAATCATTGCAAAATCAAATAATTGAACCACTTACCTAATTTTTATTGATTTTTATAATCCTTCGATTGATGGAAAACCTATATCCATCAAATAGCCACTATCATTCACATATTAATTAGTTATAATATATTATAAATGTGTATAGTTGTTAAAAATTTATTTTTTATCTATATATAATGTTGGTAGGTGTTGGAATGTTGGGATTGAGACCAAAAGAGGGGATTCAAATCTATCATTTGAGGGAATCAAAACCTATGTTATTTGATTCATTTAATTGTACAAACCATAGATTTATATTATACCAGACTTGATTGATGAATAGAATTATTATATAGTTCCAAATGAAAGTCTAGGGGTCAATTTCTGAGAAATATAATTTATTTGACATAGTCATGAGACCAACAATATGATTAATAATAATTGATTATAAAAAATTTGGTATTGTTTTACTTTTTTCCTCAATGATACTATGTGACCCATATTAACCTCATTTTATAATTCATTGATATAGTCTCATGATCATCACATGTGAAATGCTGTAACATCATTTTATTATCCCCAAAGGCTTTCCCATGTAATCATAAGATATGGATTACTCACTTTATGCTCATCAACATAAATAAATCATATTATCAACATATTGGGGTCCATAATATCTTAGTATTGGTGGTATATGGCTCCTAACATAGGGGAGATTCATTATGATCACCTCACACTCAACTATTGTGCAATGTTTTTTAGTAATATTATTTAACTCAAATATGTTTCTTATACATGTTACATAATACAGAGTTTGTATAGGTCTGGGTTCACAAAAAATAAGATGTCTGAATATGGGTATTCACCATCTTTCTATTTATAACAAAATGAAAATTGAAGACAATGTGGTTATGCAATAAATTAGTTTGAGGAAAATAAATTGGGAATATATGAAGAGTATCTCAACTCATTAGATATTGAAAACTATGTAGATAATCTCAAAAAGGAATATATAATGACATATTGATTACTATATTTGATCATGTTATAAATATATAATCCTATGACTGTAAAATAAACTAATTGAATATTTGTATAGATGTAAATATTGAGCCTTTTAATTGAATCCTATGTATTTGGTTGATAAAAATATGTAAACATCTTGTTTGTGTTTCATATTTAAAACTTCTAGGCCAGGATCATTTCATTTAGTTTAATGAAATATTGTAAGGTAATATTATAAGTAGTTAAATTCATGGGAAATGTAAATAGATTTTAGTACATCTGAATATTATTCATTCGAATTATGTTAATTAAGCGGTCAAATGAAACCAGTAATCACAAGTAAGTGATTTTAGGTGTGAGGAATAATAGATAATGGTTGACCAATAATGTCATATAATTATGAAAATTATGATATTGAATAATTATTGTGTATTATGATAGGATTTTGGTTAAACAAATCTATTGGATACAAAAAGAAGAAGATATGGCTTGGTTATTACCATAGGAAGTGGCCCATGGTGGGAAACATGTGTTGTAAATTGTATATAAATACTTGAATTTGTGGGGAAGACACATGGCTCCAACAATATAATACATGACAAAGATAAATAAGTAGGGATATTTTTTTTGTCATTTCACAATACATGATTCCCATTCTAGTATGTATCATTCATTTATGGATGTATTAGAGGAATATCATCATTGTAGAAACATAGTGGTTTATGCGAACACTATGAAATTAAAGAAACAAGGAGGAGTAAATCTACTTAATATAATTATGGTGTGATGCTTTGGGTTATAGTAATCAATACCTACATTTTATTTGAGTTGACAGGAAAATTTTATGATAAGACAATTTATTTTTAATTAGTATTTTTATGGAATCAAATGGAGAAGGATAATGCCTTAGGATGATATCCCATCAACAATTTTGAATAATGATAGGAGGGAGGAACATATTTTGTATCAACCAACAAATGAATTTTGATATCCATGCATAAAGGGATTCATACATAGGGAAGTCCAAAATAGGTTTTATTCATAGGTTTTACTATTAACAGTTTCACATATAGGGAGGTCAAACTTGGAATTTCCATATAGGTATGTCCATATAATTCATTGTGAAGGGGATATCCACATATTGTGTACATATTAAACCGAACTGATTGGTATTCAGATGCAATGTTCTTTTATAATATTGTGAAGTGTGGTATGTTTAGTGAATCTATGATGAAAATTGTGAATAGATTCATATGAATTGATTCATTACAAATATTCTCATGACATACACTAGAGAGGGGATTAGTACATTAATTTTACAAAGACCAATACATACAACAAATATCCCATGTATCACTATTTCTTTTTCATAATAGTTGGGTGCAGGGTATTAATATTTGATAGTAGATAACATCTTCTAAAAATGGTTATATATATATGATTCTTATGGGTTAATAGAATTTATAAATCAAATAAGTAAATGTAAGGCTATATAAGATGTACGTGTGACAATTAATGTTTTTGACATCCACATAGGGAGTTAGTGGTCATCTAATTCCATTGTAAACCATGACATATCACATTATGAGTAATGTTTATCACATGCGATCCATAATAAATGGCTCCACATAACCACAATTTGGTTTGAGAAAAATCACACAGTTAGAGTAAAAAATGATCAAGGATAGTGAAGGGTAGGGTTCTTTATGTAATGTAATTTATATACTTACAATATGTTTCATATAACATAATCTTGTCATGGAATCCGTAATATATCACAGTGACCATGATGTTTACATTATAACCACATGGATCCTTTAATGTTCATGTAGTTCAAATAATTTCTAGAAAAAAACTATTCCTTTCCAATTAAATTTCATGTCAAAATGATCCCGAAAATAATATATGCATAAAATATGACATATACTTCTAAGTGATTTCATGGACTACACAAATAAAATAAACTCATTGAAACTGTACAACTAGATATAGATATAACTTATATATGTTTTATTCCATGAATAAAAATGTGAAATTGGTAAATAGACAAATTGTTTTTAATTCATTGAATTTATTTTTTTCATTACTATGGGAAATTCATGACTTAATAATTATTGGACGATATCACTAAAATGTTAGTAAACATGAAGGTGATATAAGGGATCTCTTTACATATATGTGGATAAAATAATTCCAGATATAGAGATCCATTTTTCATCTAATTAATCCATAGAGATAATTTTCCACTCAAACTCAATTCTTTTTATAATAGTGATTATTTTTTTATAAATCAGAAATAAATTGTGTGACATAAATTTCACAATTTTAAATGAACTATTTAATAATTAAAATTTTAATTTTTTTATTCATATGAAATATTACTTTGATATAATGTCATTTTTATAGCAGCGGTAATATATATGTGTTATATAATTTTTGTATATGTGATTTTAATATTATTATTAACTAATTAAAATTTCTATTATGGTCACTTGTATTATAAAATGATAACATCATGTTATCCTTTTATTAATATGTAACACAAAAATTAGTTAATTATATTATTGATATAAATTACAAAAAAAAAATCAATGAAAATAAATATTGGGTAATAAGGATTTTTTTACATATTATGTTATATCATATCCGGATTATAAGTAATACATATCCATAGATCCATAAAATGTGGTTTTCTAACGAAAATAATATTTTTATTATTTCCTATTGGTTTTGATATAAGATATATATAAAATTGAATTATCTATGAAATATAATATTAAGAAAAAAAATTTGTAATGAAAAATTGATGGATAGATTGTTTATACATTGGTGAAATATATTTTACCATACTAATTATTTTTAAGATTTTTAAAAGACATGATTTGACAAATGTTAAGTGATTTATTAGTCATTTATAGAACATTTTGTAAAATTGTTTTCCCAAATAATAAAACAAGAAATTATATGACATATACATATACCCTTTCAAGTAAGGGATTACAATTATGTTATTTTACAAAAACTTTATTTATTATAATACATGGTTAATGAAAGGATATTAAATTATAAAATATCGAAATTATATACTAATCCAACATGTAAAACACATAGTAATATATGTAAAATCAAAATGGTGTCCTGATAAGCACATGAAATCCTGATATTATTATTTTTTTGATCATTTTATTGTGTATAAGAATATAAATAAATGATATTTGACTTTTATATCTTTTTTATGGATTGGAACTTGAATTTCTATCATAAAATCGTCTAATGAATGATTAGTATGATAATAACGATTCCTAAGTATTTTGATTTAAATATTTATGGATTATGAACAAATAACCTTCCAATAAATTTATTCTGGTATATGTTTTTTTTGTTTTATGTTTCATTATGTATAAATTTTTATGATGAAAATGGTTGATTGTTGGTTAAGTTGATGTATAATTAGAGAAGTATGATGGATCTGATAGATTTTTAGGTTGATTCACATTATTTTAAAAAATTAGTGACTATGGGGGCTATTTTATATCATTTTTTGATCTATTCATTTTATTTTTATAGTATGTTATTCATTTAAAATCACATATACAACTACATTAATATAATATGGAATGGTATTTTGACCTTAATCAGTGATATTTTTTATTTAGTATCAGTTGTGAGTGTTTCATTTGTTATTTTTCATAAAAATTAATTTATTATATAATGAATATTTTAAATTAGTCATCATTTAAATATTTTGTAAATTAATTATGGACATTTATTGGGAAATAATTAAAAATTTAAATAGTTTTTAATAGTATCTCAAATAGGTAATGTAATACTTATGGTATTTTTATAGTCATAGATACATTTTTAGATATTAATACTCAAGGATCATGATAAACATAATGTGAGAGTACTCTTATGGATATATAGTAGTGATTTAGTTAAGACATTAATAAATTATTTCAAAAGTAATTTTCTTCGGTTTTATGTAAATGAGAGGTTTTGAATTTTGATGATAAAATTCATTACACTTTTGAAACATAAAATATGATGGCCCAATGAATGAAAATTTGTGGATTGAATTTAATTTAAAAAATTAAAACGAGAAGGGAATAAATATTATATAACACAAAACATATATTATTAAAATCAAATTTACTAATATAAATAGTTATAAGAGATTATTTATATCCTTATAATATCTACTTTATGAAACAATCAGTATATACTGAAATACCAATGAATATATATTTAAGCTAATATTTTAGTGATTCTAACCCCAATATCCTATTAATGGTGACTACACTATTAAATTGGTATAGTATTCAAAGAATCAAGAATACAAATAACATAATAGTTTAGTAGTATTATTAAATTATATACATACATTACTATTTTATTACATTAAAAAACACAAATTAGAACAAGTTATTTCTGAGAAAAAATTACTCTTTATAGAATATATATTTATTACATTTATATTATAATTACTAGATTCATTGTTATGGAATTAAAATAAATTTGAGGTCAAATGATCAATAAGAGGTTAGAACACCAAAATCATTCATTAAAAAATTATCATGAATTACAATGAATGATTAATAAATGAAAACACACTCTAGTGAAGAAATTATATTTACAATGGTTAGATAATACATAATCAGTATGGATATGTAAATAAATTAATAATAATAAATTTCATCAATAACTTACTTTATAAAATGGATAATGTGCAATCAATATACAATGTCAATAACTGAAAATACAATTCATTTAATCAATATAATGACTATCAAACCAGTTAATGCATTATTAGTATAGAGTGATAAATAACAAAATAAATACATCATTTAATCAATAAATATTGAATTAAATTCTTTATGGAATAAGATATTATGAAAATGTCTTGTATAATTATTTTGGAGTCCAAAATGTAGAAACTTATTAATTATATGATATGATGTTGTTATGCATAATTATACCACTATAATCAAAATCATCCCACAATATTGTTTAATAATAATTTGTAGGTCTCCCCTTGAAAACCATTTACCTATGTATACGTAACTAAATCATCTCATGATAATACATACGCATCATGCGGATACTTATGACCAAGATCGTCCCATTTCAACATGCACAATGATTTTCTCATACAGTCAATAGTTTGGTTAACTCTTTAAATATAATATTTCAACCTTCATGAATTCATTTAATTGTTTAATTTTTTTAAAACATCTTTAGTTTTGACTAATGTAGTTTTCTCAGGTTTATGAGAGGTTTTGTGCAGTGTCCTGGGGGTTCAGGATTAGAATATAGAAGAAAATAGACCAAATATTATGCACCACACAGTTTTTTCAAGGTTGATACTAACAATGAAAAAGTATAGGAGAAACTATGTGGCCAAGTCTCTTATCAGATAAAGTCTAGCACATGGGCCACCCATGGTTTTTCAAACCATTCACGTGCTTCTAGGAAATCGTGCAGCTTGGCCCCTCTTAGACAGAGATAACCACATGATTTTCACATGGTTTGGTCAAATATGTGGCATAACCATCTAGACCTTCAAATAATTTAAAATTAAAATATTACAACCCAAATATTAAGTTTTCTTCACTGAATTTCTCTCAAATTACTCATCTTGTAGCATTGGTGACCTTCTAAACCCCTCTAAAATTTCAGGTGATGATTTTCCTTGGATTCTTTGGCATTTTGAGAGAGTTTGTGTATGAATCAATGATATGGGTTAATATAATTCTCATCTACCATAATTAATTTTTATTATATATTTAATAATAATTATACACATTATAAATCCTTAAAACCTATTATTTTAGTATATTTTTCATTGGGATTTCATAGTTGTTTGACTTTAAAACATGGCCTATGTTTTAGTGAGTGGCTATCAATGGACATATATAGGGGATTTAAAATTATTTCCCTCTATTCATGATGTTTTCTCTACGTACGTAGTTTGATAATTATATATTTGTCTTCATTTTTATTTCTTTAGTATTTTAAACTTTTATGAATACTATATTGAGGTGTGAGACCCTTGAAGAACCTTGTTGGGTATGTTTATGATGTCAGACCAAACCTAGGGAATCCCATTGGGCATGTCAAACCCTCGGAAATGGTAAAATAAATTATAAAACATTGATATGTAGAAAATATGAGATTTAATAGATTCAGAACTATAATAATGTATATGTGGGTGGAGAAAAGGTAAATTTAATTTATTATGTTTAATTTTGTGAAATGCCAAAATGTCATTTGAAAAGGATTAAATAAGTTTTTTTAGTGTTTTTTGTTTATCGTTTTAAAAATGAATGTGATATTTTGAATTTATTCAGTTTTTCAAAAGGAGTAATTTCCCTCATGGGTTTTTATAATGTGGTATTACTTTATATAGTTTAAATGATTATTTGAAATGAGGGTATTTTCCCACTTATTTAGAACGTTCTTAATGGTTGATTTGATGTTTTGGAAATTGAAATTAAATAAATAGGGAATGTTATTATTTTTCAAAGAAGAGGAACCATGTTATAATGTTGTGGTTTAAACATGATTTCAAATGAGTATTTTGAATTCGGATTTATGGAATAATGTAGTTATCGAGATCTTTTTTTAACATAAAAATTTAAATTACTTTTGGATTGTGATATGAAACCCCTAAAAATTATGTTGGCATGTTAAAATGGTGATGAAATGAAATAAATGAGGAATTTTCATTGTTTATGAAATATCATAAAGGGTTTTTTCATTATGGTATATGTGTCAAAGGGTTCTTCCTTGTATGTGAGATATGTACAATGAGTTATGATTTTTAATGATACATGTGTTTAATGGTTAATGTTATTGTTTGGTAAATTATTTATGGTAAAAAAATCATTGAACATGGATTGATTTTAGTGTGGGGTATTGGACATGAGGATCTATTCCCATTGGTAGTGTTATATTGATGTTCTAAACCCCACCTTGATAATGATCAGGTTAGGGAGTGATACTGAGACTCTATTACTCTAATTGTTTAATAGATTAGTACGGCTATGACTGTGGTGCCAAGGTTACTATTACATAGTATTGAATTAGTATATATGACTAAGGCTCTCTGCTTCCCAACATATAGTCATGGAGTGTGTTTTTATGTAAGACAGGTTATTTTTTCTTGCTAAACATCTATATATGACCTGATTACCAGACCAAGGATTCAGGTTCTATTGATAAAAAAATGATTATTTAGTTACCCATTTTGATATAAATGAGACCGAACCCTTGTTCTATGTATTTTTCATTTATTGTGGCTAAATCTATATTAGTAGGTCAGTTCCCATTTATAACTAATAAGTTAAAATAATTATTTGTTTATTTATCAGTATTGACATATATACGGTTAATTTTCTGTTTTTCCTTTGTTATTATTTCATTGGGGTCATATGCATACACTCTTGTGTAGGAAATATATTGCATTAGGCACCATTGGTGGTGGACTACTGAGTTTTAATGAATCATTTCTCTGGCCTCCATGATACATGGGTACACTGAGAAGATGTTTCATGCTTTAGGTACATGTTCAGGACAATTACTAGGTTATGGGTTCATGTATGGGTTGTTTGGTTATATCATGGGATATCAAGACTATGATAGGGCTCTGGTCTATGCTAGGGTCATTTTAGTATTTTGGGTTTTATAATTTCATTTCTAATACTATTGGACTAGTAGTGTATTGATCATATTGTTATAGAATGATGTTCATGGTTACATATAGTATTATTATTGTATGTTTTCTATTTTTCATCCCTATGAATATTATATCTTTTTATATTATTTATGTTATGGAAACAAATTTCTTTTAGACTCCCATATATTCATCCATAGAATTGTACTACTAGTCGGTAACCTATGTTGCATCTTTAGGAACACCGGAGGTCATGTTATGACCGGGATTGATCCCTGATATAGTGGACATCAGGTCTATAACAATAACAATTGGTATCATATTAGGTTATTTTTTCTTACTATTTGGGGTATGGTATACATCAGACTAGGATCTTGCCGGGTCATTGTAAGGATCTCATTATTGGGTTCTGGCATCACAAAGTATGAGAGAAAATATAATTTTCCATTGAAGGTAACTTATTATTCATTTTTGATTCTATAAATATTTTTATTTCCACCATTATTTGTGTACCTGAATGTGGTGTTATTTTTTATGAGGTTTTATCTCATAACTTTTTATTTTAATAGAGGGTGTGTGAGATCATTCATCATGATAGGTACATATGATTGATAAGTAATATGTATGTTTTTTATGAATTATAATTACTTTGGATTCATATCATGGTAGTTTATTTTTCTTAATTTAGATTTTTACAGTTGATTTTCCCATGAAATGATTGATACTCGAAATTTTTTAAATTTTAAAATTCATTAAATATTGATTTTTTGAAATGTTCGGTTAATAAAATGGTTTCTGAAAGTTTAAATTCTTGGGTTTTGAAAATGGAATATCATAAAATGAAAATCATTTTTTAAATTGTATTGTTTAATTAAGAAGGGGCATGAGAAATTTAGGGAACCTGTAGGGACATTGATAATGAGTATCCATAATGATGATATTAGACCCCGTATATTAGTGTCTTGGGATGTGAGAGTTTCCTAGTTTGAGACCATAGTTTTGGGGTCATGAGGATTTGTTGGATTTTTTAATGGTAAAATATGTTTTTTTGTTCCCCTGATTGGGCTATGACCTTGGGGCTATGAGATGTTGTCTATTAATGTGGGTGTGCTAACAGCTATAGATTGTTATTATGCTATTTTTTAGACCATATTGTTAGATTATAGCTTGTTCTTCTGACATAGGTGTTTGATTATCCTTGATGTTGATCAATGAGTATTTTGTTTCTTGGGTGCGTAAGATGTTATGTTTTTTATACTGGGTAAAGGAGTTCCTCCCTTGAGAAATAGGTTTTATGAGTTATGATGCATTTAGATTAAAGTGAGAGAGGGATACAATGTTCTTTTATTTGTGTGGATCAGCTTTAGATATTTAGTTCCATTTGACTGTGAAAGGGAGACATATGAGTGGTGTCATCTAGTTTGGACGTGACATTGGGTGTATGAGGCACATATGGATGTTTTATAATTTGGCAGTGGTGAATGTGCATTAATATCTAGTTTCGGTTTATCCTAGAGAGATATGAGAAATAGTCAACAATTTTGTAGATTCCACTATAGTTGTGGTTATGTTTTGACAATCTAGGGATAATCTAGTGTATCTCTGTTTGAGGATAAACTGAGTGTTATAGGATCCTTTTAATGTGAAGGATTGGTGGTTTAATCTGATTTAAAATCGATGTTAGGTTGGTGACATAACTTTTTTCTTATGTTTGTATTTTTATTTCTTATTCTAATCTCAGTGACGCACTGATGTACTTATGATTAGTTGAAAAGGGGGTTGTAAGGTCAACATCATTCATAGACATGACACTAATTTTTTGATAGTGTTGACTTGGGATGATAAGGTAAAGGGTACCAATGTGTTGATGGACACATTTTTTATGGATGGCATATAGGGTGAGGGTCTATATGTTGTTTGGATTAGTTGTACAAATTGGTTTTTTGTATGGAGATACATTGATAAATTATTTAGTCTAATTTGGATGACAGATCTGGTCACATGGTCAGTTGTGGAACAGTGTGTTTTGTCTTAGCTCCAGTTATAGAAATCATGGGATATAGAGTCATGGTTAATGTTTGGATACAATGAAATTGGATACCTCAAGGGATTTGATGTTGTTAAGATACATTAACATTCCATGATGGAAATATACCATTGGGGATCCGTAAATATGTGTCTCATGATAAGAACATATCATTATTCTATGGGATCACTGTGGGAAGTGAATGACATACTCATGGAGGTTGGGTATTGTATTGGTGTAGTGGTCAATATTTTTTAATGTATATCACCAGGTTTGTGCAAGAATAAATCATTTGGGGTGATGAAAGTGGATCCTAAGGGAATGAATGGTCTGGACATATTTGGATAGGTTTGTGTTGTGGTGATGAGTTTTGGATTGAAATTATATTTGAGTTGTAGGGAATGAGTGATTATGAGACAATGAAGTTCCTCAAATACCAAGGATATCTACCGGTTAGGATTTCCCTATTATGGTAGGTGACATAAGTGATGGATTATTGTGGTGGAATACATCAACGACTATGTTGAGAACAGTTATCCACGGATTATAATGCCCAATATCATGACAATGTCATATATACACTGAGATATATTTTTCATTGTGCCAAGATATCTCAATACAATTCATATACAAACAAAAACTCTAAGAGGATATTCTCATGAAGCAATGTATGTGGCTATACATAGATGGAATTGTTCCATCGACAAGTTATTAGTTATATCCTAAGGTTGAAATGGATATTAATAAACGACATGGGTTCCATTCCTGGAGGTCAGGAATGGGAAGGTAATTTTGTTTAATTTGTTGTTATAGGTAATCTAGATGGCCACTTCATTGTTTTTGGGGGTGTATTTTTATTGATGTGTAATATATGTCTATTGGAATTTTTTGGGGAAAGTGATTGAAGTGATACATCATAGGTGGGGAGCGGTGTGTTCATCATCGATTTGTGTTGAAGATCATGGATTGTCTCTGTTTGCATTTAAACTACAATAAGATACTTGTGAGAATCATTTTTCATCCCCATTGAGATGCTATATGGGCCTAGGGTGTGGATGTTATTCGGGTCGAGTGTTGTCCTTAGGAACAAGTCAGATTTAAGAGTGATCAAAATGGTTTCATCTGAGGTAGAAAGATTAGTTGGTTCTTGATTGCATGAAAACTATTTGAGTAGTAGCTAATGCTATGATGGTTATATTCACCAAAATACAAGAATGAACCCCTATTGGTGCATGCAGATAATAGTAGATTTCTTTTTGTGAGAATGATTTTTTTCTATGTAATGAGGCGACATGACAATAGAGGATGTTTGGCATATAAATAGTGAAACATCTAGGTATTTCCCAACTCGGATGATAAAAAGGATTTAGTGGGATATAAGCCACCTATGGTTAAAATTTGGAAGGGTAAGCATATTATAGTAATGGAAATGGTTTCTAAGGACGAATTGTGTTGTCCTTAGTTATGTATGGTCATTATAGGTGTACAATCTGGGTGGTTTATATGTAAATGATAAATACCATTTTTAGACAATGTTTTCTTGGAATTATGGGCATGGTGAGTTGTGAAACACATTGAGTAGGTTGGGGAATTTGATTAGAAGACTGGTGGTCTATCAAAAGGGGATTTTTCAACCACTAGAACATGGAGGTGATAATTTAAAATCACATGGTGTGGACCACCATAGTGGATAAGTTGTAAATTAATAGCATGAACTATGTTTCTAGATCATTGGGCTCGAGAAATATTCATATATGTGTTTTGGCTCGGGTGGGAGGCATTGGAAACATATTATCACCATCTTAGTACCTTGATATTATGATTATTGTTTGCGTTATGAATCAAATGTATATATGTGGGAGGAGGTTATGTTCTATGAGTTGTGGAATGAAATTAGTTTGGGAATCATAGATAGGAAATCATATGTTCATTTTGATGAAACTATGAATGATTCACCATTAAAACCATCGTTGAAATTATTAATATAGAGCCAAGTGATTTGGGACATAATCATTAGATAACATTGAATATAGGGTTCCCCAATTATATCTAAAAGGTAATGTGGTACACATGGGTATATCTATGCATGGTTGTTTAGTGGTGTTACCTAGACCATTCTCATGTGTGTTTTCTAGTGATGATGAGATTGAGGTAGATGCGTATTTAAGGGAATTAGGTTGTGATCTTCGATCATAGTTGGTGAAATATTTTCATGGTATTTTTGCTTACTGGGTCTGAATATTGTTACAATAATTTTCCATGAGGAACATCTAAGATAAAGGATAACTGGTGGGATCATGGTCCAATATTTTAAAATTAAACGCTCACGAATGATTGAAGGTGTCTCTCAAGGATGATTCATAGTAATGTGTGGGATTTTTAATATCCCAACCTCTCATGAAGGAATATCATTGATTTAATTTTGGTTAAACATCCATGGTTTTGAAAAATGAAGTGTCGTTCAGGTGAATATGGAGATTCGAGTGTGGCCTAGGGGTTTGAGAGACAAAATGATAATAAAAAATTACAAATAGTGATTAGCGCATTATTACTGCATGGTTAATACTAAATGTGTTCCTGGATATGTGATATTATTGGAGAATTCTCCCCTCAGACAGTGGCTGGAACACGGGCTCTGTATGGTTCTTCAATAAATGTAGGTTAATCAATGATACCATGAGGCTTTTCCCCTATTATGAATAGATAACATCATGGTTGGTGAATTGATTTTCAAATTTTGTGGCCAAAATATGCGACCCTTATATGGTGGAAACATATACTTTTCCCCTCTTATGATTTAAGGTATTTAACCTAATTTCCTTTTATATTCATCCTTCAATAACTTGGGTGATGAACCAAACCCCTCTAATCATCCAAGGGATGATTATCTATCGATTCATGGCCATTTTTAAAGAGTTTCAGTGATAATATATTATTAGGGTGATTCTAGTACTCCTCTACCAAACATTACTCGGATTAGGTCTTATAGAAACAAAAACATTATTTTAAATCCTTCAAACCCTCCATTTCTAGATGATTATTTTTTTGGTTTTTTGATGGTGGTTTGATTTTGAATCAATGGATATGTTTGAGTGACCATTTTTCAACAGAACAAGAGTTTGATGGTGTTAATTCTATTTCCCATAGTCTTGATGTGTGATATGTGTATGTAGTTGTGAAATTTGTCTTCCATATTTTACATTAATTTCCCAAGTTAAGGAACATGAGATGGAATGTAGATATAGTTGAGAGACCCATGATATACCTAATCAGGTCTTTTGATGATGTGATACAAAGCCAAGGGAATCCAATTGAATATATTGATCCCCTAAATATAGAGAAATAATTTAGAAAACAATGAGATAGGGGATATATGAGAGTAAATAGGTTATGAATGTTAACTGGGTATATGGTCATTTTTATAAGGTCATATGAATTTATTGTGTTATATTTTTTGAAATTACAAATTGAATTTGGAAATTTCTTAAATAATGTGTTTTGGATTTTCATTTGCTTTTGTTTTTTAAATAGACATGATGATGTTTTGAAAGTGTCTAATGTTTTAAATTGAGGTGTTGGAATCAAGGGTATTTAGTAACATTTCATCCTTAGATATTTCAAATTATGGTTTGAAATTATTGTTATTTTTTCCATTTTTGTGTCTTTTCTGAGTTATTGTACTGAATAGATTGAAACTGAGATGAAAAACATTGGAATGATTTAGATTTTTAAATAATAAACTCTTATATTAATGTTTTGATTTCAAGATTATTTCAAATGAGTATTTTGAATTGTTAATTATTCCTTGATGTTGATCTGGGGATCCATAGATTCCATATAAATTGAAATGACTCATGGATTGTGATATGGAACCCATAAAAATTATTTTCATTGTCAAATTAATTATGAAATGCACGAAATTATGAATTTTCTTAGTGGATGGAATAAAATGAGGAGGTGTTTTTCATAATGGTATATGTGTTGAAGGGTTTTTTCAAATATTTGAGATATTTATATTGAGTTACGATTGTATATGATAAATGTGTGGAATGGTTATGTTTGTATTTTGGTAAATTATTTTATCATTACATAAGCATATTCACATGGTTTGTTTTATTTTTTAGGTATTGAACATGGTGATCTATGTCCATTGGTTGGGTTAGACTAAGGCTCTAAACCCCATCCCTATAAATCATGGGTTATGGAGTCATATTGATTCTTAATTCCCCTACTTGTTTCATAGGATGAGACTACCTGAATTATGGTTCTAAATCTAGTATGATGTGTTGTAATGTAGGGATGTCATATCGAGGCTCTATAATTCCCTATGTATGGTCGTGGAATCGATTGGGATGTTGGAATAAGTATTTTTGCTTCACAAAAAGGTTTCAATGACTTGATTACCGGATTGAGGATCTATGGTATGTAGAAAAGTTTTGATTATTTAATCCACCCTATGATATAAAATTTTGTTACTCCTTGAGATATTTTGTAGGATTATGGTCTTTTCAAAGCCAGTTTAGTTGGTTGGTTTTCCCTATAGAACTAAATGTTTAAAATGGATATTAAATAATTTCTCAACCATATCATTTATAAATGTCTATTTTTCATGTTTTTTACTTATTTTTTACTTCACCTGGGTTATCTGTATAAAATATTGTAAAGGATGGTAATTACATTAGACACTATTAATTGTGATATACAATTTTTTACTCACACCATTCTCAGGACAACATGTGACCTGGGTACCTGAGAATATGTTACTTGTTTAAGGTATAAATTTTTAATAGGGAATTGGTGTTAGGTTCAAGAATTTTTCATTTGGTTGGAGCCTGGGATGTCAAGCCCATGTTGGGACTGAGGTTCATTCTTGTGACATTTTTGTAGTTTTAGTTTTGGGATTTTAATTTTATGACTTCTATAGGTGTAGTGTATACATAATATTGTTATAACATGTTATATTTTTTTAATTGTTCTAATTTTTTTGTATTCTATCAATTTATTATTTTTATATTGATTATTATATCTATTTATATTATATCTTCTATGGAATTATTATGAAAAGTTGTCAAATTCTCCCCTACTTTCCTTTATAGACATGCGCTTCAAGTTAGAAGCCCATGACATATAGGGTGGCAGACCTATGGTCATGCGTTAAACCATCTCGAGGCATCAGAAAAGTTGTAAAATTCTCCCCTACTTTCCTTTATAGACATGCGCTTCTAGTTAGAAGCCCATGACATATAGGGTGGCAGACCTATGGTCATGCGTTAAACCATATCGAGGCATCAGTGTAGTGGAAAATAGGGTTATGGATGTTAAATTAATAATGTTAGTTATCAAAAAATATTTTTATTGATGAAAAACACATATTATCAATATTTTAACATTTAATAAATTAATGTTTAAATTAAAAAACCTTATGTAGAAATGAGATATGTCTCACACAATAATAATATCCATGATAAATAATACAAATATTTAGGAAAAATTTAATTCTCATTGGACAAATGAAAATATTTATTTCATTGGATATTTACATACTAATGAATGAATAAAAATGTTACTACCCATAAAATCCTTTTCCAATATGATAATAAACCTTTCGGATAATGAGTATGGATCTAATCAACAAAATATATTAAAATAGTATTAAAAATATATATTTTTATTCACTGACCACTACAAATACCATTTAAATATTTTCAAATACATTCTTGAAGAAAATTTCATTATTAATTTTAAAGAAAACAATTTTAATAATAAAATCGAAAAAAATTGAAAATAAACTATTAATAAATAAATTAGGAAACATATAATGTATTTCTTATGTAATTTTATTGTTATTTACAACATGGCATTCTACTAATGGAAATAATTTTAAAATAAATATTTCACTCACTTGTTTAGTAGAATCCAAACACGCATTCTATTGAAACAAAAATGATGAATACATCAAAAAAATTAAAATAAAGGTAAAAAATTTAGTAATAAATCATTTATAAAAGTATAAAAACCTTTAAAAAAAAATTAGAAATCATTTTTTAATGAAAAAAAATATCTGATCAAAGAGAGAAATGATGGTGGTTTTCCTTAAAAACATTTTCACAGACATTTTATATAATAAAGAGAAAAAAAATTAAAATATTACATGAAAATATCATGAAAATCCATAAAAGAATAAAATAAAATCATTTTATGATGAAATTCTCAAATAAATTACATTAACTAGAATTTAATAATAAAAAAGTCGATTAGAATGAGATTGTAAATAAACCCTTGAAATTTTAATAATTTCAATGTTTTAATTAATTAATTATTTGATTTTGTGTATCAACTATAAATTTATATTAATAAATTAAATAAAACATACTTTAAACAAATTCTATAAACATAATTTCAAAGATTGTTAAATTTTATGATGATGTAGTAGAACCTAATGAAATGAAATTGAGTTATTAGTTTCTTTATAATCTCTAAGCTCATAATTTAAGAAACACGGGACATAATATTTACAATAAAAAATATAATAAATTTTATTTGAAATATTTTATTTCATGTATATAGGATTATATATGAAACATATAAAATAATTTATATGCATAGAAATAATTAATTCCTCAATAATGGGAAATTGGGATGAAGTCCCATACCTCACACATACTTTCATTAGAGATTTCTTTAAAATATATTATATTTGTTTTAAACATTATATGAACTTATTCATGATCGATATTATTATTTATAATGACATATATGATATTTTTGTAATATCTTATCACATATTTCTTAATACTTAATTATTTTAATATGTTCTGGAGTTAATTACATTATATTATCATTTTTACATTGACATGAATGTTTTTTTCATGTGAATAAAATATTGTTTCATTATATCTATTATAGTATTACTGACATGATTATTTTATTTATATTTTAATTTTAATTTTATGACCAATCAAGAATGCTTATTTTTGAAAATGAATTACATTACGATCACGGAGACTGTAGGTCATACATACATATGGGTTATGTTTCCAATTTTCAATAGTAATTTTCTATAGTAGGTATGTAATATTTCATCATTCCAAAAATTAAAAATTATCATAAATACCAAAATATTTATTTAAATATACATATATATATATATATATTATCTACGAGTATTGGTGATGTAAATATTGGAATATTTCTTCGTGATGTTTTTAGCCTACCCGTATATGAATGATGTTGTCATACTATAGAGAGTAAAATTCTAGGAAAATATTATAGTTTACATTTTTATAATACTAAAGATATCATTATTATCAAAATTATTTTAATTATATCACATCTATGATCTAAATCTATCCTCGTTAACATCCATGTAAATGATTTTTGAAAAAATAATTACATCGCATGGCGATGTGGTATATTACTATAAGCATGGATGACATTATCATATCCCCAAAAAAATTGAAAAGTAAAAAAAATTAATATATTATAAAATTTATATATATGAATAACTATGTTAAAAATATTATATATATACTTTGTATCATTTATCATTTCCAATCGTGATATATGGTAATTTAATAATGAATGATATATGTTCAAGAGTTGATTGTATACCATACACAACAATGATGATTATATAAAAATTTGATAGTTATGTGGGTAGATACAGGTAATTATAATTATTTAATGTTATATATATGAATTTAATATACTGGTTTTTTATATCCTAATGTTTTAATACGGGTGGGGGAGGTGGTGTAAGAATGAAAAAAAAACGCTAGTTGAAAAACATTTCCTCATATTCAGGTAACATCCTTATTTTTTCATAATGTAATATACCAAAAATATGGCTAGTGGATCATGATTAGGTTTATGATAATATCAAAAACAAAGAGAAATGAAACATGCGTTTTTTCCAATAATTATGTTACATTTTAATTTCATCAATCATATCATTGTTTTAAGAGTTATGAAATGTATATGAATTTTACTACAATCAGTTTTCATTTTTTTAGAATGAATATGTTTAATGGTTTCAATGACCAAGAAAACTGATTCAGTGGGATGTTTAAATATTTGGAAAATCCATTATTAAGGGATATGTAACCCTTAATTTGATTCTAATGTAGTGATAATTTTGTTGGGATAAAAACATAATTTGTGTAGATAATTTAAATTGGATATTAATAAATAACATGAAAATAATTGTTTGTTTTTTGATTAAGTGGTTTGTGTGGATATTTATGGAGTAAATAACATTTTAGGGATAAAGAAAGACATCTAATAAATTTTTTTATTAATGTAATTTGTACCAATTAAATTCTTCAACAATCTTTTCTAGTAATTTAGGTTTTTAAAATATTTAAAGAGATGGAATGATTATGGTATTCACATTATTAGTATTTAATATAGCATCCTGCCTTTTTATTACATAACATTTCATTACATTTTACAAAAAGGGAATCCTTAATGCCTACTGTCTTGGAAATACGGAACATAAAACATGAGAACAACATAAAAAATTCTTTCAAACCACTTTTAAGGGTTCTTCATTGTTCATCCTATTTTCATTGGAGCATCTCAAAACCTGGGAGCATACATAAAAGGAAAGGATGAGTAGAAGGCCCAGTAAGGGAAACAGAAAAACAGTTTACATGTGAACTTGAGATACATTAATAAAGTCATGATAAAGAACTTTAATCCATGAGAAATAGATCATGAGGCATATCATAATAAAAATAATGTGTTTCATAATATGAGTATATGTATAAAACATTTAACAAAGAAAATAATTTCTGTATCATCATGTTCCATCCCCAAGGTGTCATTAAAAAATTTACCAAGGTAATTCACCAAGGTATCGTTAAAATGGTCATCTCTAGAGATTATTTCTTTACCCAATGCATTAGAGAGCTCTCAGGGGAAACCATTAATTTTTCTTTACTATAATGTGAGCCACACATATCATCATAAATAATTTCATAAATAACCCATATAGAATAAAATAAGTGGGTTTCATTTCATAGTCATAACATTTTAAAAACTCCTTTAAAGACGATATCTTTATGTCAATTTAAACCCATGGAAAAGGAAAGTGGGTCTCATTTATGTAAATACTAGAATTTAACATAGAACATTTTGATATATATTTGAATACCCCTATAAAATAAATAGTCTTGAGTATTCACTTAATAAAATAAAATAATTTGACAAAAAGAGAGAGACATTTTGAAACGAAAATTCGGCAGCATAACGACTATGTTGTAGGGTTTTAGAAAATATTGAAAATAGAGAGGACATGAGTCACCCTCTCATAATGATCAATAAAATAATATAGGGACATAATATAATGTATATAAGAACATGGTGATGAAATTTTAAGGATATACCATATGAAATGAAAAACCTGGAAGGAAGACAAAAATAAGATTTCTCTTATGAAAAATTCGGTAGCCTAACGGCGTCACTTAAAACTTAAAAAAATGAATTGATGAGATTAAATAGGTTCTATCATCATGTGAACAAAAAAGGACAGTATTATTAATATAGAGATCATTCCCCAACATGGAAAAAAAGGAACTTGAAAGACATGTCAAGAAAATAGAACTTGAAAAATTTGAAGGGTGGAAGAATCCCTTACCAAAATTCGGCAGCCTGACAGCTCCACTTAAACATTCATGAAACTAAATGATGAGAGTAAGGGGGGATATATCAATATATTATCATGAAAATTCATGTAATAGGAATAAAAAAGAACATTCCTCAACTTAATAACATGGGGCTTAAATGAAATGACATACAAAAGGGTACTTAAAAGAAATAGAGAGGTAGGATCCCTTACCTTGAAGAGTAACTTAAAAAGAATGAATGTTGGGTCCTTCAGAGGCTTAAGGTCACCTTGGGAGGACTCATTGGGAGGTAAAGAGACCAGAAAATCGTTGGGGAGGATTTGTAAATGAAATGAATGAGAGAAAGGCTTGGTATTTTTAGGAGAAGTAAGGGGACAAAGAAATAATTGTCAACGGACACCTCATCGGTGGTATTGGAAAATCCTTGGGCATGCCCATGGTATTTTCCGATGGTATTGGCCACATGGGACACCTAATACCATAGATTACTATTCATAAGTCTACAATAATTATTGAAGAATTAATACATCCTTAATGGTGTCATTAAAAACCCGAAACTCAAAAACTATATTTTCACTATTCACCAAAAATTCAAGTTTTTAAAAACCAAAAAATATCACCTTAACCAAATTTCGAATCTCAGATTTCAAAAATGAAATCCATTATATGAAAATATTTTTATAAATATTTAAAATTTAATTTTTAAATAAAAACACTATTCACTAAAAATTAAACTGTATCAAAAAAATCCAAAAAATTCACCTTAACCAAATATCGATGCTCGGATTTCAAAAATGAACTCCATTTTTTGAAACTAATTTTATAATTATTTTTAATTTAATTTTTAAATAAAAAATCCATTCTCCCAAAAAAAACTAATACTTAAAAAATAATTTCTGAAACAATTATTTATCTATTTTATTGAATCACATTACTTAATCTCGGTGCCTAAATTATATTTAGTCTTTCTTTAAGTGAGATTACTAAGCCATTTGGTAACATTACTAATCCTATGCAAAAAAACACTATTCATACTTTACTATTCATCAAAAATTATTTTGATCTTATTAGACTCTAAATTTTATACTAAACACAACTGTAGAAGACTATTTTTTGAAAATAATTACACATTTTTAATTATTTGGAGTTTACCTAAATACATTTAAAATATCCTTTTTTTAAATTCATCACTAATATGCATAGTATATTTATCCAGACTTTTGAAAATTCACCAACTTCATTATAAAAGAAATCACAATTTTTATTTAAATCATAGGATTAAACAATGCAATTACGGTCTCGTTAAATAACCCCTTATAAGAGCAGCATATGACCTAAGAGTAAGGTGTGCTAGGGTGATAGAATCTTGGGGTGGCTCGGCCAACATTTCCCGAGTAGTGATTTCTATTAGCATGAACTTCTCGCAAAGGTGATTTAGTTCCAACTTCACACGATGATGTTGGATTGGGTTTGGTCCAGAGCGAAGCCCAAAGGTGTTACATCCTTCCCGAGTTCCATCATATGGGTTTCGATCGGCCCGAGACTGCTGGAAGGGGCCATCAAATCTTTTTCCTGTATTAATTAATCAAGATCACTTGAATTTATATAAAATAGTCACAACATTTCTATTCGAACGGACATATTTTAATTATAGTCATTTTATTAAATGAAATAGGTTTGTTGAGTATAAAATAAAATAACACACAATGTTAGGAAACAAAATTTATTCAAAAACTCTGGTCATTATAATCCCCCCCTTATGAAATTGCGTCCCCTCAATTTTAAAATTGTGCTTGGAAATTTCATTGAAAGTCCGACATCAAAAAAGAGTTATTAAAACTATTACTTTAAAAGAAAGAAGGAGAAGTTCCAAGGTCACTCAAGTTAACCGATACTAGGATTCTATGTAAGAAAACATAGATATGGAAGAGAAAACAAAGGGTCAATTTATGATAGAGAGTTATAGAAAACATGATTAGGAGAAAATTAACCAAAAGTAGATCACAAACATAAGATGTGTTAAATGGTAATTGATTACCCAGTAAGAAACCTAAACCAACAATGTTTTTGTTTTAAGTTCCTTTTCATATTTTTGAGGAATTCATTTACTACATAGAATAAAAACATAATGAAATATATTTACCTTCAAGTAGGGTATCATCCCTTAATAAGTTCCCACCAATACTAATCTTTTCTCCAAACAATGAGCAATCAAAAACACTTAGTCTCATAAAAAGCACAATAATCATCTTCTAGAGAATCACATAATCCACAAAAGAATAACTATATATTTCCCTTGTCTTTAGTCATCAACAAAAACTAAAAAGGTTAGTGCGAGATCATATAATCCCCCAAAAGGATAATCCTTTATAAAAAGAAATATGATTATTAATCTCCAAAATTAAACAAAAGTACGCAATGTTCCAGAAAGACCATTCAATACAAAACCATCTTTAAAATTCTTCAGAATAATCTAAACTAATATAGGAACCCAAAACTCAGAATTATTTAATCACATATTATTCCACAATAAATATTAACATTTATCTTCAAATAACATCAACTACGATTAAAGTATCCTACAAAAGTGTAATTAATATAGTAATAAATTCTCTATGTTAGGTTCATCATTTTTAGAAATAACCCAAATCACCAAATGTCCACAATAAATACATAAATTTCTAAAACAAAAAAACCATTTCTCCTCAATTTAAATCTTGTAGTATTTTATTTCCCTTAGGCATATTGTACTTCAAAAGAGAAAACATCATCCAAAATAACCTTTATCATTTAATCACCAAATCATTTTCTGATACAAATGATATCTATTTGATAAAATATAAGTTTCAAAAATCATCTTATTCTTGATCCATAAAAACATCAGGTGCATTAGGCAATCTGAAGGGCATAACAACAAACTCATAAATCATGTATCTTTATTGGAAGGCAGTTTTTGGAATATCATAATTCTTCACCCTCAATTGATGATAACCATAACTAAGATCAATCTTAAAGAAGAATAAGTCATCAATTCTTAGAAAAGAGTATTTTTTATTCAGTGTGATCCCATTAAGTTATCTATAATCAATGCATAGCTTCATCGATCCATCCATATTCTTCAGAAAAAGAATTACTGCTCTCTATGGAGACACAAATGGTGGGATAAACCCATTCTCCAAAAGATATTGGAGTTGTTTCTTTAATTCACCTCTCTCCACATTTTCCATCCTATAGGGGGTCTTTGACATTTGATGAGATCCAGGTATGAGTTCAATGGAGAACTCTACCATTCTTTCTGGGGAAGGTCTGGGTAACTCCTCAGGAAATGTGTCAACGTATTCATAGACAATGGGGAAATTTTCTAAAAGAATAAATCCTTCATGAGAAACTTATTTCATTTATGAATCTTTTAACTCATAAGGATTTTATTTCTTAAAACATCATGCTTAGAAAAATTACATTTTTCTATAATTCCATCATAAGGATTCATAAAAAGCATGCGATTAAACAAAAATATCCCCCAGGAGTGTCGTAAGCAAGAGTGTAGCAAGGCGCATTGTCGTGTACCAGTTCCCATTTAAGTCTAGCTTAAAGTGGTTTTTTGGGTTTTACCCCTATGTACATCTATGCCAGATCCACCTTTACCTGCTCGTATCCAGACAGTGATGTATTTCCTTGATAAACCACATACTCAATACTCACCAAAATACCAGGAAGATTTCCTATATTTAACCTTATCTATAGGGTTATTACTAAAGTATTCATATAATATTTTCCATAAATAACTTGAATATCCTTTGATACCAACTATAGAATCTTTCCTTTTTATTACATAATATTTCATTACATTTTACAAATTGTGGATCTTTAAATTCTAGTTTCTTGGAAATCGGGAACATAAAACATAAGAATTACATAACACATTCTTCTAAACCACTCGTAATGATTCTAAATTGTTCATCCTAAGTTCATTACAGCATCTCATAACCTGGGATCATAGATCAAAGAAAAGGGTGAGCATAAGTCCTAGTAAGGGAAACAAGAGAAACAATTTTACATGTGAACATGAGATACTTGAATAATGTAATGATAAATAACTTTAAGCCATGAGAAAGAGATCATTAGGCATATTATAAAAAATTACGTGTTTTATTACATGAAGATATGGCTACAAACTTTAACATATACAATCATTTTTGTATCACCAAGGTCCATCCCCAAGGTGTCATTAAAAAAATTACCAAATTTTTTCACCAAGGTATCATTAAAATAGTCATCTCTAGAGATTAAGTCTTTACCCAATCCATTGGAGCGATATTTGGGATCACCATTAATTTTTCTTTTTTATCATGTGAGACACATATATAATCATCAATAATTTCATAAATAACCCATATAGCATAAATGAAATGGGATTCATTTCATAGTTATAACATTTTAAAACAGATTTAAAGACGAAATCTTTATGTCACATTAAACCCACGGAATAGGAATTTGGGTCTCATGTATGTATATCCCAGAATTTAAAATGGAAAATTTTGATATATATGTGAATACCCATTTAGAATTATGAGTCTTGAGAATTATCTTAATAAAATAAAAGAATTTTAGGAAAAGAGAGATACATTTTGAGATGAATATTCGGCAGCATAACGGCTAGGTTGAAGGGTTTTAGAATATATTGAAAAGAGAGGGGACATGGGTCACCCACTCATAATGATCCATAAAATAGTAAAGGGACAAAATATAAAGGATATAAGAACAAGGTAACGAAATTTTAAGGACATATAATATGAAAAGAAAAACCTGAAAGGAAGACAAAAATAAGATTTCTCTTATGAAAAATTCGACAACCTAACGACGTCACATTAAACATCAAAAAATCAATTGTTGATATTAAATAGGGTCTCTCATCATGTGAAAATAGTATGACGGTATGATTAATATAGAGAACATACCACAACATTGAAAAAAAGTAACTTGAAAGACTTGACATGAAAATAGAAATTGAAAAATGAGAAGGGTGGAAGAATCCCATAAAACAATTTGGCATCCTAACATGCACCACCAAATCATTCATAAAAATGATGAGAGTAAGAGGGGATATATCATCACATGATCTTGGGAAGTGAAGTAATATAAATATAAAAGAACATCCCTCAACATATGAACATAGGGATTAAATGAAATGAAATACAAAAGGGTACTTGAAAAGAAAGAGAGAGGCATGATCCCTTACCTTGAAGAGTAACTTAAAAAACATGAGGGTTGGGTCCTTGGGAGGCTTGAGGGAACCTTGGGAGGACTCCATGGGAGGTAAAAAGACCAGAAAATCGTTGGGAAGGATTTGGAAATGAAATGAATGAGAGAAAGGCTTGGAATTTATAGGAGAAGTGAGGGGACAAAGCATTAATTGTCAAAGGACACCTCATCGATGGTATTGGAAAAACCAAGGGCTTCCCCTGGTATTTTCCATTGGTATTGGACACATGGGAAACCTCATACAATATCATACTATTCATAAGTCTACTAGAATTATTGAATAATTAATAAATCCTTAATTATGTCATTAAACAACCAAAACTCAAAAATTGTATTTTCACTATTCATCGAAAATTCAACTTTCTCAAAAGAACACCCAAAATTTCACCTTAACCAAATATTGGTTCTTTGATTTCAAAAATGAACTCCATTTTATGAAAATAATTTTCCAATTATTTTTAATTTAATTTTTAAATAAAAACACTATTAAATGAAAATTCCACTGTTTTAGAAAAATCCCAAAAATTCACCCAAACCAAATATCGATGTTCTGATTTAAAAAATGAACTCCATTTTATGAAAATAATTTTATAATTATTTTTAATTTGATTTTTAAATAAAAAAACACTATTCACCAGAAAAATCTAACACTTAACCAATAATTTCCAAAACATTTATTTACCTAATTTATTGAATCACATTACTTAATCAAGGTTCTTAAATTATATTAATACATTCATTAAGTTATATTAATAATCCATTTGGTCACATTACTAATCCTAAGCGTAAAATCACTATTCATAATTTACTATTCATAAAAAATTATGTTGGTCTTTTTAGACTCTAAGTTTCTTACTGAACAAAACTGTAGAAGTCCATTTTTTGAAAATCATTACACATTTTTAATTATTTAGAGTTTACCTAAATATTTTTAAAATATCCTTTTTTTAAAACTCTTCACTAGTATGAATACTATATTTATCTAGATTTTTAAAAATTCTCAAACTCCATTATAAGAAAAAATCACAATTTTTATTTAAATCAACGGATTACACAAGGCAATTATGGTCTCATTACATAACACCTTATAACACCATCTTATGTTCTAAGCATAAAGTGTGCTAGGTTGATAGAATCTTTGGGCGGCTTAGCCAACTTTTCACGAGTAGTGATTTCTATTAGCTTGAACTTCTCGCGGATGAAATTCCATTCTAACTTCACACGATGAAGTTCAACTTGGGTTTGGTCTAGAGAGAAGTCCAAAGGTGTTACCTCCAACCCGAGTTCCATCATATGGGCTTCGATCAGCCTGAGACTGCTGGATGGGGCCATCAAATCTTCTTTCTACATTAATTAATCAACATCACCTGTATTTTTTGAAAATAATGTCAAAATTTAGTTTACAACGGTCTTATTTTAATTATACTCATTTTATTAAATGAAATAGTTTTTTTGAGTACGAAATAAAATTACACACAAAGTTAGGAAACGAAATTAATTCAAAATTTTAGGTCATTACATGTGATGATTTATAGATTCATTATATTGTATAGGGGACTAATGGAATCTTAATTTTGTAAATTAAATGAAATTATTTCCAATGTTTTGTATCTTAATATATATGTGGTTTTTTAATGATAACTATTTTTGGAATATGTTATCATTGAAAGGAGGAATAATTATTCCACTATTTATAACCATTTATTTTTTTGAAAATATATTATAAATACATTGTTAAAATATAATATAATATATTTCTTGTAGTAAGGGATAAATTAAATTTTTTTCAAAACAATTAATATTATATAATTGTCCTTGCGAAGTAAAAATATATAAAATATGTATATTTACATAAATTATTAGTTATTGAATGAACTTATAAACTCTAGGAAAGGTTATTGAAATAAAATTATTTCATATTTCTATCATTTATGATTATTTGAATGATGATTTTTATAAATAATTGATTATTGTTTTGTGTTTATTAACCTTCTATGGATCACCAACCTATTTTGGTCTTTTTAAAACATGGAAACCAAGTTCTATGATTATTATAGAGGACCTACATTGTAAAGTCCCAGAAATTTAGAGGAATTTGTTTTAAATACTATGGAATTTTACGAGTCTGTCGCTTCTAATAGCACTTGATTCTGAGGCCCGGTATGCCTGGAATCAATTTTCGAATATTAGCTCGGGTATGTTCAGTGAACGAACGAGCCAATTTTTCTATCTTTTTAACCGGTGCTCAGAATTGAAATCTGATGGCATCGATGAACTATCAACACAATTAATTGCTTAAGGGGACCTTTACTGCAATTGCGTTTTCATGGAATGAGAAGTTAAAATATGTGGAATAAATAAGAAGTGAATAAAAATTTTGGTACAATTTTTATTTTGTATCTAAGGTGGTTATATCCTACATGGGGGAGTTGGGGTGGGTCCCAAAAGCTCCTAACTACCCATGTGAGGATAATTTTGAGGTGGTTCCCACACGAGCCCCAGCCCTTCAAATTGAATAACTCCTTAACCACTTTGTACTCCCATGTTAATTTGATGGAAACTCCCTTCTAAATTTGGTAACCTTTTCACTTCCCCACTTAAAATCATGCCGACACAAACACCATAATTAATTAATTGAAACTCTTTCATTAATTAATTATGTGTTTGAAATTTGTATTTTGAAATGCATGGAATGTTCAATTAAAATAAGGTGTGGCCTTATTTTATTTTTGTTGGCTTGTTGTGTGGGGATTTGGAAAGAGAACTCTTGTGAAGAAGAAAGGGGATTCCTACTTTGTTGAAGAATGAAAACTCATCGATGAAGAACATCAACTAGGCAACATCAGTTCTTCAAACTAATATTTATCCACAGCAAGGGAGGAGACACTAACGCGAGAACTCACTAGCGATGGAGCATCGTCTATTCTTCTCTTCGTGATAAAAGAGGAGACGTCACATCGTCGGGTGCACACCGACGACGATGGAAACGACGTCGTCATCCTCCGTGCTTGACAACCACGAACTTCTTTTCGAGGTAGGGTGATTTTATTCAATTTTTATTGAAAATAATTTTGTCGTTGTGCTTCATAAACATCATGAATTTTTTGATATGTGTTACCTCCTAACGCAGAGGTTGTTGGCCGAACAAACACGGACCAATGACCATCTGCTAGAACTTATTCTTTTGGAATTGGCAGCCCGAGGCGGAGGAAGCACGACACCGTCGTGGCATGCATGGAACATGGAAAAGGTGGCCAACGTTGTCGTACTGGTTGTCTAGGAGGAACCACGACCCACATCACGGGCCGCTTCAGTGGAAGATCCAGGCGGCCCGTCGGCTGACTGGGTGGAGCTGGACCGCGACACTAGGAGGGTGCCACGCAAGAAGTCTGGTGGCCTGCCCATGCATGTCGCGTGAACAGATGGATGGACGGTCTAGTAGGCCTGTTTGGGGATGGGTGCCACCGCTTGGTGCCGCCGGTGCGGAAAACCGGGCCCCCACCCCATTGGAACCTGCTTGGCTAGCCGTTCGAGACAGCTGGGTCACGTCGGGCCGGGTCGAGCCGCGCAGGGCCGGGCCGTGCCCCGCCAAGCCGTGCCGCTCAACTTCGGGCTGGGTCGCGCCACTTCGGGCCAGGCCGTGCCGCTTTGGGCAAAGTTGTGTATTCCTTCGGATCGGTCTGACAACCCTACTGGGTTGGACCCGTCAAAATGGGTTAACCCGACCCATCGGCCCACTAGGCAAAATGGGTCGGACATATTAATCACCGAAACTGGATTAACATAGAGGCCTTGCGTCCGATCGACGTACCCTCTACGGTACTAGGACCCTTTCGATGAGACGGTCCTTTTGAGATACTATAAGTTAGTTTTTGACGACTATGGATATCGGTCGGGTTAGAAACGCGCGTATTTCTAACCGGGCCCCCAAAACATAAAAGCCATTATCTCTTAGACCAGGCGTCTGATTGACACACCTTCTATCGCATTGAGTTCTTATTGACAAGACGGAACATTGGGATACGTCATCTCTGGACTTTGTGACAGTTGATGTATCGATCCTCTTGGCTCGGGGAGCGGACCCTCCCGAAAGCGAGCGTTCTATGTGAGGGAATCCTAGAGATGGTTGTGACTGCGACGACGATGACAACTATACTGGGATCCTACGTGGATTTGGCATCGAGGAAGAGTTTACATGGATCCTCCGTGGGTTCAGAAGTGATGATGACTGTACATGGATCCTACATGGGTTCGGCAACGATGGTTGCTGTACTTGGATCCTACGTGGGTTCGACAGCGATGACTTCTGTACTTTGATCCTACGTGGGTTAGATAGAGGACATGATTCAGAGGCTATATCTAATCATCTCCATCCCTCTTCATGAGAAGTATACCTGTGTGAGCTGAGTCTTTACTTTTAATCATAATCTTTGGTATGATTGAATTCTTTCATATGTAGACTGGTTGTGCATGGGCTTCGAAGTTGGAGTCGTACTGAGATTGTTGACTTAGGAATATGTATGGGCATAAACCTATGTAGAGTTGGATAACACTTCGTGTTTGTATCGTTCCTTTTTGGATTATTCTTTGTGGATTCTGGGAGACCATCATGGGTCTTGAGGTCCCTACTGAGTATCGTATACTCACCCCTGCACGGGCATTGCCCGCACTACGTTGTATTGGTTGCATATGACGAACAACACTGATCGTAGTTAAGGCTTGTGGAGTTGGATTGTATCCGGAGGAGGACCACTTGGTAGGACGTACCCGGAGCGGACAGACATACCCGAGGTACCGATGAGACTATCTATACCCACCCTTCAGGTGGGTTTCCCAGAGGAATACCTAGTCGTTTTTGTTTTAATTTTCTGTTATCTTACTTTCTTTCTCAGTTGTACTGCACTTTTAGTTTGGTTTGTATATTGGATCATTTACTTTCCAGCACTTACTCTTGTACTCTGTTTACTAAGTGTTTAATTCATCTTGCATACTCTGTTGTGTTTGTTTACTTTTATAAAGGCAATTCCTTCCAATTTATTGGGATTTACACCTTTGGTTCTAGTAGCCATCCCCTAGACTGTGGAAATCGGGATTGGGGTAGTCACGATATGGTCCCCGAGGACGGGTCGGGATAAATTTTTATCAGAGGAGTCGATTCTACCACAGAACTCAGGACTCTGATAATTTCTTCTCTGTGAAGAAATAGTGTTTAGAGTATGGAGTGCGGTTTTCAGTGCAGGGAGTCCAATGTTGGTGTGGCGGCCGACGTATCCATACATCATGACCCTAACTTCCGATTTCCTACTTAGGGATCTAAAACATTGATTACATGTGTGTTTCAAAACATTTATTTGTGATTAATTTGTGCCATCTCACAAGGTATATTGTTTGACCATGGTGCACCTGTTTATTTTCCCGATGTCCCCACTAAGGCAGCCATCTTGTGTTCCAAGATACATGTGAGATGGAAGCCCACCGAGTGACGAGGCCTCTGTGTAGTGCCCCATTACAGTAGAGGTACCAGTGGTACCTCTACCCATTGGGCCAGCGATACCACCATCCCCAACAGCCGAGAGTTCATGCCGCTTGAGTGTGTTGAATGAGTTTAAAAAACATAGGCTGACCGGGTTCCATGGATAGATGGATACTCAGGCAGCTGAGGATTGAATGGAGGCTATCTTCAGAGTCTTTAGATTAGTAGGGACACCGGCTGACCTTATGGTGATCCATGAGGTGAGTCTCCTGCATGCAGAATAAGGTAGATAGTGGAGGCTGAATCTTCAGGTGCACAATGAGGAATATCTACTTTAAATAGACATTGAGATCCTCATCCACTCGGAGTTTGTTCCAGCCACCCTCAGTGCGGTGCGCATCAAGGAGTTTCTACAGCTGCGGCAGGGCAACATGACAGTAGCCCAGTACTCGATGAGATTTACCGACCTCTTTCGCTACTCCACAGACATGGTATGGGATCCATTCTTCTGGTCCTGGAACATCGAGTTGCGACTAAGCCATGAGATCAAGGCTTTGATGACCTCCCTCAGAATTCTGACACATGCAGGAGTACTGGATCGAGCCCTTATTGTGGAGAGCTTCCTTACTGAGCTGACACTAGTAGTGAGGCCTACCGCAGGGCGACACGTAGCGGAGTCTTCTTCAACCGGTAGTAGAAATATGTAACAGAGGTCCAAGCGGACTGGGACATCAGGTGGGCAACCCCAGGATTCTGGTTTGATGTGCGGGGCAGACGCAACAGAGCCAGTCATAAGAGAGGCAGGCAGTTCTATGCATGCGGTGGGTAGGGCCATAAGGCTCATGACTGCCCGACTTTCCATGCAGAGGTGAATAAGACAGTAGAGGGACCTCCCATGCAGAGTCATAGTTTTGACCGTGGATGTTCACAGGGAGTAAGCGGACGAGGCAGAGGAGATGGGCGAGCAGTAGGTGGTTGACGACGCTTTGAGGCTCTACCACGACCACCACCTAGAAGGCCACCCCGACCACATGGAGGTGGTAGATAGGGGATGGCTCAGCTCCAGTCAGTCAAGGCCTAGGACCACGGCGCACCTGAGATGATTCAAGGTACTATCTATGTCTACTCCACCCTTGCTGCAGTTCTTATAAACACAAGAAAAATTCATTCATTTATTGCCACTGACCTTTTTCGGAGCTTGGAGATTCCGACAGAACTATGGGCTCGATCCTTACAGCTAGAGACTTCTACGGGAGCAGACTCGATGATTACGCACTGGTACCGGCAGTGTGAGATTACTATAGGCATCAAGAGATTCGGATGGGACCTTCTTGTAGCGGTGTCGAGGCCTTACAATGTCATCTTGGGTATGGACTGGTTGTCTACAGTCCATGCTCAGATTGACTGTATTAGGCGCAAAGTGTAGTGTGTCCGCACAGATGGGAGCAGGTTCTCCTTCACCGGCGAGAAGGGAGCATTTTCAGTGCAGGATGGACTTACGTAGAGGAGAGGGTAGCCGATAACAAATTAGTTGGCTAGTCTCATCCTCGGGATGGTTGATGTGTGGAGTCCGAGTTTCCCTATTATGGTGGATCAGTATGCGGACGTTTTCCTTGATGAATTTCCAGGACTACCTCCTTGTAGAGAGGTAGACTTCTATATTGACCTATACCCTCGGACATCACCGATATCTACACCAGCATATCAGATGGCTCTCGCTGAGCTTCGTGAGCTGCGGGTACAGCTGGAGGACTTGCAGGGCAAGGGGTTCATCCGACCTAGTGTTTCACCCTTGGCCTCTCCGATTTTATTCACCAAGAAGGCGGATGAGATCTTACGACTATGTGTCGACTACAGTCACCTGAATCAGGTGACCATAAAGAACAAGTACCCACTCCTGAGGATTTATGACCTCTTTGATCAGCTCAAGGGAGCACGATGGTTCTCAAAGATGGACCTCAGGTCAGGCTATCATCAGCTCAGAGTTCGAGACACGGATGTGCAGAAGACGACATTCAAATTTCGTTATGACAACTACGAGTCATTGGTCATCTATGGATATATCAGAGTCATAATTTTTTTTGGTTAGGATTAATAATATCAATAGTTGAAGGTATCTAATTGAAAATGAATCTGGTGACCAAACATATCCCTATTCGAATGCTCTAATGCTTGGGTTATAGAAATAGAGATTTATCTGGCAGAATACTAAACATTAAAGGGTATTAAATTCAATATAAATGTACTATTATGATAATTAAACCCAAGACAAGTGTGGGGATATCAAAATTTACATTGAGTTTGAGGATATCCAGCAAGACACCACATTAAATGTCTTCCTTGGAGGTACCATTCTCCATATCCATGTAGTTGTACCTTCAATGTTTCATCAATGTCTAAAATACCATATCAATGGAATGTTCAGAATAGTACATGGTGAAATTTCCCCATATATAAATGTGATGCCATATTATTAGAAGAAATATAATACAAATGTGAAGGAATATAATAAATGGTGGATGATGAGATATTGTTCGAATCGCCCAATGGTATGGGGACCACCGCTGAAAATTTCTAGAGTATGTTCAAAAGATAATATATGATCCCCAAAAATCTAGTTGAGGAAATATATCTAATCCCAGATATCCATGCCCCATATATCCCTAGAGAATTATGTAGATATGCACAGTTTCAGCTCAGTGAATGACCATCTATATAGCAAACCATGCCTTTTACATAAAATATTTCATGATTTTAAGCATAATTATTCATCAGAATACAAGCCAAGGATTATTAAGTATAGTGTCTTGGAAGACTAGGTACATATAACAAAAAACATGGGGTGAACAAATTTTTTTATTTAATCTCCATAAATAGATTCTAACTTCCTTTGAGCCCTTACATCTGCATTGGGTTCCCTGGGGAAAACATGAACAAAGGGATGAGCTAACAATCCCAGTAAGGGAATTAACATAAGGATGCATCACACACACATGAGTTAGGAAGAATGTCATAATGATATCCAAAGAATGAACGATATAAAATCATTTAATATAAGAATTAGATCATATAAATATGGAATTATATAAATGTAGAAGAATCATAAATCATATCTTTAGTATGGGTCAAGTCTAACCGCCAATCCTGTTTCTCATTTTAGTACGGGTCAAGGCGAACCACCAATCCCATTTCACATCGCATCTCATGAGACTCAACATTACCCAATGCATTGGAGCATAATCTGGGAGCACCCATCTCAAAATTTTAATGAATATTCTTTCCACATAAATATTCTTACCATGTATATAATCATACATAATCAACCATACACAAAAATAAGGGTACCCATGGAAGGAATTGGGTACCAAAATCATGACATAAATCAAAACCAATGAGCTTGTCATGAAATTGTCCATGTTAGGAAGGAATTAGAAAATACATGGACGTTCATATGGTAAAATAGGCATATAAGATGGTAAGTAGTGCCAAAAATATGTGACAACATATGAGAAATGTATTTTAGAAACATTAGCATTAAGACATTTTTGTGAAGTTTTAAGGAAAATACTATAGAGCTTTTAAAATAGTAAAGGAGAAATTATTTTATATAAAACTAGAATAGAACCCCAGATGTTTTTCATAATAAAAGTACATAATTTATAAAGATAATGGTTTCTGAAAACAGAAAATAGAGTGCACATGAAATTGGTTAAATGTTCAGGAAGTTCCTTTAAAACGAGTGTGCTTATTGGGAAGTATCGAAGATAGATTCACTTAAAGAGCATGTATATCCCAGAAAGAGAATGAAAGATGGATCTTGGATCTTGATTTTGGAGAATATAAACAGAATGTTTATGTTATATATAAATGTAAAGACAACAACATTTTGGTAAAAACAATGATAGAGCAACCAGAAGGAATAAAGGAAGCTCAAGTGGAATCCATCATCGTTTATTGGCATGGTATCAGGTGTAACTAAGAGGGCTTAATAAGAGAGATAATGGGTTAACCATCACTTATAAAACATTATGAAAGTATGGGGATGGTGTATAAACGTACCCCATCAATTGGTATTACAAAAAAATACATAGCATAGAGAACAATCATGATTAAGAGTAAAAAGGGGAGTGTCCCTTACCTTAAATCTGTTAGTGTTATCCACTTGTTATTAACGAACTGAATAAAAAATTAGGCTTATTAATTAATAATTTCAGAACATCTTATATATTCAATTTATTTATTATTACCATTTTTAGTTTAGTCAAATCCTTTTTCATTAGTTACAAGGTTCAATTTCATTTTTTGGTCCCGTTTGTTTACTTGGCTTTAAAAGATCAGTTCACTTATATTCAATTGTGGATTATATGAAAGATAAAATTGGTTTTGCAGAAGTGAAGTTATATTATTTAGTTCATATCCAATATATTTAATGGTTTTTATTTTGATTATGTTACTTAGAGTGAAGTTGAATTATTATATATATAACCATAGTGATAATCGTTTTTGTAAATTGTGGGATTTGATTACAAAGAATGTGTTTTTCATTATGACATAATTCCATTTGTATCAAAGGATTACAGAACCAGAAATAGGATTTATTAAATATATAATAATCTGGTTCATCCATAACACAATTTTTTTAATGACCAAAATTAAAGATAATAATATAAATTGATAAACTGTTAACCTTGAATGTGCTAAATTAGCACTTATCGAATGGTGCTTTCAGTTCATTCAAATAAAAGGGCGAGGAAAGGAGAGAAGATAATGAAATATACCACTAGCATGAAGAAATTCCAGTACATTTATGTTACTATATTTAGCATACTATTATGGTGATTGGAGGTGTAGAAAGAAATAAAAAAAAGAACTTAAAAGAAAAAATGAAATTTGGAAGAGAAATTTATCTCTTGAGACATCCTCCTTTGAAAAATCTTAAGGGGGGAGGTTTTGGTATTTTTAGGAGGATGAGAGAATTTGGACATGGTGGAGGACCTTTGGGAGTGATTTGGGCAGAATAATGGCAAGGCACAAGGCTTGAGGGTAGTGGAGAGAAGAGGGAGTGAAGGTGGGGTTTTATAGTGGAGGAGAGAAGGGATTTCATAATATTATAAAAATTAATTTATTTTTTCATCCCATGACAAGGATTATTAAGTATTCTATGACCAAGAATAGTTATTTTACCATGTAATCCCGAACCAAGTGGGCTTACGTCTGCAGAACATCATCAATGACTCAATTAATCCATTATTTAGCATTTATTATGAATTATCAGATTCTACTATTCATCAAAAAATTTATGTATTTCAGAAAAATCCCAAAAATTCACCCTAATTTTTATCAACTTTTAGAAACTAATAATGAAGTAAATTTTTAAAAAATAATTTTCTAAATATGATTAATTCTAATATTTAATTAAAATAATAATTTATTACCAAAACCCGTTTTAAAACATTCATTAACTTATTCTAAAATATACGTATATCGTACTTCCAACTTGAATATTATATTTATACCCCTATAGGTGAGGTTACTATTCATTAGGGTATATCACTATTCATAAGGGTATGTTTCTATTCATTAGGGTTGGTTACTATTCAACAAAATTTATGTTTTCCTTATCAGACTCAAAATAACATACTTATTACAACCATGTATGCCAGATTTTCAAAATTCCAAACACAGAAGTGAAAAAAATTATGTTTAAAGGTCACTTAGCACATAGTAGTTCATTATGTTTTGTTTTCATTTTATTTTATGACATACTTATGAGATGGGAATTTTCATTGATAAATATTCGGTTATTACATTATTCCCTCTGATGAAATTTCACCCTCAAAATTCCGGTTTACATTCTAAGCCAAAAATAGGTGTGTGTAGTTTTCCTTTATTGCATCCTCCAATTCCTATGTTTCCACTACTTACTTATGGTTTCTCCATAGTTCCTTGACCAGATGAGTAGTTTGGTTGCGTAGAATTTTGTCTATATGATCCAAGATCTTCACTGGATTCTTTTCATAAAAGAGATTATCCTCCAACTGTACCACCTTTGAAGAGTGTACAGATGAAGGATCTGGTATGTACTTCTTTAATATGGATACGTGAAAGACATCATGTACTTTTGACATGGTAGGTGGAAGTGCCTTTCGATAGGCCACAACTCCAAATCGGTCAAGGATTTTGAAGGGGCCGATGTAACTAGGACATAACTTTAATTTCTTCCCAAACCTCATGAACTTCTTCCATGGGGATATACGTAGAAATACCAGGTCTCCATATTTTAACTCAAGGTATGGTCGATGGTTATCTGCATAACTCTTCAGTCGAATTTGGGCTGCCTTGATATGTTGCTGAATGGTTTCCACCTTCTCCACCATTTCTTCGACCATTTTAGGTCCTAGAAGATTACGCTCACCAACTTCATCCGAACATGATCGTGTTCTGCACCTTTTCCAAAAAAGGGCTTCATATGGTGCCATTCGGATGCTCGAGTGGAAACTATTTTTGTAGTTGAATTAAACCAGTGGAAGATGTTGGTCCCATCCTCCATTGAATTCCATTGAACACGCTCTCAACATGTCTTCCAATGTCTGAATAGTTCGCTCATATTGGCCATCAGTTTGAGGATGATAGGTCATACTGATGTTTTGTTCATTGCTCAGAGCATCCAGGAGACTTTTCCAGGACATTGAGATGAATCTCATATCACAATTAGATATAATAGATAGTGGAACTCCATGTAGCCTTACCACTTATTTGATGCAAATTCGTTCAAGTTGATCTAATGATATGTCCTCTCGAACCACGTTAAATTGAGTGGTATTTGTGAGACAATCCACAATGACCCATATAAAATTGTTGGCACTAGATGTCTTTGGAAGTATAGTGAAAATGTCCATGGTAATGTTCCACCACTTCCATGATGGTATGGGTAGTGGTTGAATCATCCCCTTAGACTTTTTTATCTCAGCCTTCACTTGCTGACATACGAGGAATATTGATGTATATTCGGAAATCTCCCTTTTCATATTGTCCCACAAAAAGTTTTCTCAGAGATCTCGATATATCTTTATGCTCTCTGGGTGGATAGAGAATGTAGAACTATGTGAATTATTGAATAGCTCTTTCATTATCTCTGGATCATATTATACACATAATTGTGTCCAAAATATTACAACTCCTTCTTCATCAATTTTGAAATTAGAGGATTTCCCATTTTTAACATCTTCCACCCTTTTCTGAATTTACACATCCTTTCTTTGAGCATCAATTATTTTCTCCAAGAGGGATGGTTGAGAAATAATTTGAGAAAGGATTGATGATGTTTCTCCCTTAAAGATTCCCATGTCTATCCTTTTCAAATCTAATATGATCAGATCCTTTTAAATTATCATCATTGATAAAGATGAATGGTCCTTTCTACTTAGAGCACCCACCACCTTGTTTTCTTAACCAAGATGGAAGTGGATTGATTAGTCGTAATCCTTTATGAGTTATATCCATCTTCCCTAGCGCATATTTGGATCTTTCTATGTGAATATATATTTGAGACTCTTGTGGTCAGTATATATCTCACATTTTTCCCATAGAGATAATTCCGCCAGATTTTCAATGGAATGATCATAGTCACCAACTCCAGATCATTTGTGGGATACTTTTGCTCATGGAGATTATGCTGCCTTGAGGAATAGCCTATCAATTTATCATTTTGCATTAGCACATAGCCTAAGACTTTCTTATAACCATCATTATACAGCACAAATTGTTCTCCACTTAAAGGGAGTGTGAGTACCAGCATAATGATTAGCCTCTTTTTCAACTCCTTGAAACAATCTTCACATTCCTATGTCCAGACGAAATTTACTCCCTTCCATGTCATCTTGGTCATTGGGTTTGACAATCGTGAAATGATCTTCATGAATCGTCGATAATACCTATCTAGACCAAAAAATATGTAGATCTCTATTACAGAAGTTGGCCTCGGCCACTCTTCAAATGCCTTCATCTTGTAAGGGTCCACAGATATCCCTTTCCTGGTGATAACATGCCCCAAGAATGATACACCCTCCATCTAGAACTCACATTTACTATACTTTGCATTCAACTTCTCCCTTTGAAATGTCATTAAAACATTTTCCAAACGATCCTCATGTTCCTCCTTGCTCTTGGAGTATATTAGAATATCATCCATAAAGGCCACCACAAATTTGATGAGGTAATATCTGAAGACTATGTTCGTTAAATCCATGAAATTTGATGGATAATTAGTGAGTCCAAAGGGCATCACTATGAACTCATAGTTTCCATACCTCATTCAAAAGGAATTCGTGGGAATATCTTCTTTCATCACCTTTAGTTGGTGATATCCAGACCAAAGGGCCACCTTAGGGAAATAACTAGCCCCACAAAGTTGATCGAACAAGTAATCTATCCGTGGAAGGAGATACTTGTTCTTTATATTGGTTTTATTGATATCACAATAGTCAATGCAGAGGTGCATCGATCCATCCATCTTCTTGAATAAGAGGACTGGAGCACCCCATGGTGATGCACTCGAGCATATAAAACCCTTCTCCATATTCTTCTCTAAATGATTCTATACCTCTTCTAGCTATTCGGTGGCCATTTTTTAAGGTGTCTTAGAGATTGGTAGAGATCTAGGGATAAGGTCAATTGAGAATTAAACCTCTTAGTCAGTAGGAAGACCCGAAAACTCTTCAGGGAATACATCAGGGTCATCCCTCAAGGTAGGAATGTCTTAAAGAATTATTCTATCCTTTGTCCCAATCATTTGAGATACATATTCTTTCTCACAAGGAAGTAGTTTCCAAACATGAGACGAAGATTCTAAAGGAGACTCATCTTCTTACTTACACATGTAATAAATCAGAGGATGCTTCTGGATGTGAAAAGTGATCTCCCTTTCTCAAAAATTGATGTTGGCCTTGTACAAAGATAGATAATCCATTCCCAAGATAGTGTCGAACACCACTAAAGGAAGTATGACAAGATTTGCTGGGAGGTTAAGTCCACAAACATTAACCGAGGAGGAGTTATATACCATGGATGAAATAATTTCCCCATTCACTATTCTCAAAGTTAACTATTCCTCTAAATATTAAGATGGTTTTTGAATAGTTAAACTAAACATGCAGGATATAAAGGAATTCATAGAACCAGAATCAAATAGTAAGTTTGCTATTATTGAATGAATAACATGTGTACCTATATCCACATCATTTTTCAACTCCACCTCAGCAGTAGTGATAACATAATCCCTTCCTTATTGCCTTGGAGGATGTTGCTGATTTCCTCTGACAACCCTCATCTTAGGGTAATTGATCGCATAATGCCCATGCTCCTTGTAGTTATAACACTGCAGTGCAAGCTAAATGTTGATCTAATCCTTCCTTTGTTCCTCAACATTAGCAGGATTTCTCATAACCCTTCGGATGTTCATGGCCAGATGACCAAACTTTCCTCATTTGAAGAAACTCTTGGTTCCTCTTAGACAGTCACCAAGATGCTTCTTTCCACAATTTTTGCAAAGGGAAAAGGGGGGCTTCTTTCCATCACAGGGTTTTTTTTAATGGACTAACAATGTTGTTCTCCATTTTCCGCATCTTTTCACTATGCCCATGAGACCAATGAGAGTATCCAATCTCCATTTCATCCTTGAGGGAAAAACAAACATTCTTCTAATAACTGTCTAAGTCTTGAATTCCCAACACTTTTCATAGAATCAGCTTTAGTCCACTAAAGAATTGATCCATCTTACTTTCAGTTTTCATGACAAAGCCATAGGCGTACCTTGGAAGCTTTGTAAAGTTTCCTTTATACACCCCGATGGAATCATCTTCCTTATACTTTAGTCCTAGGGACTCTCTTTCCATCTTGAGATGGAGGGTTCATGGAAAATATTTGTTTGAATACATCATCTTGAATTCCTCCCATTCTATAGACTCCATTTCCTCTAGGGACATTGTATTCTTGATCATTGTACACCACTGATCAGCTTCCACATCCAAACGATAGACTGCCAGTACAAATTTAACTTCATCCAAGCACTGATGTACATAGAAAATCTTTTCAATGGAGTTAATCCATTATTCTGCGAGGAGGGGATCGGAAGACCCGCTAAATATGGGAGGCCTTTTCCGCATGAATGATTCTACGACTACTTGCTCTTTCTTTGGAGGAGGGGGGACATTCCACCAGATTAAAGTTATTATTCATAACTCGAGCCAGCATAGAAAGTAATTTCATGATGTTTTGAGCACTCTCTTCCATAACATCAGGCAAGTCATTAGAGAAATCATCACATTTCCTATGGAATTGATTGTAGGAACCTGTTCTTCTATTTCCCGCCATTAACTTAGAATAGAAACATATAATTTAAGGTCCTGAATACTTAGCTATTGAGCATAAAAAATAATCTTTGAACATAATAGAATGAACTTATAAAGAATAAGTATATACTGACTTGTGATCCCTTAGGTTTATATCTAGGTTATCCTAGATCTATTCCTTAACTTATATTCTTATGGGCTTCTTTTTTTCCCTTAATAACGGTTTGTACTATGATCGTGAATCTAATGAAGCATATCCCCTGGGAGTGTCGTAACCATGATTGCAGCAAGCACTTTATCATGCACAGGTTCCTGTTCGAGTCTAGCTCAAAGCGGTGCTTTTGGGTTTTACCCCTAGATACATCTATGCTAGAACCGCCTCTACCTGCTTGTATCCAGATAGGGATGTATTTTCTTGATAACCCACATAATATATACAAATATATATTTAGGTCTATTTTCTTATACTTGATCTCATATTTAAGGTTCTCACTAAGGTTCTCTATTATTAATCTCCAAAAATAACTAGACCATCCTTTGATACCAACAATAGAGACCCATGCCTTTTACATAAAAAAAATCACGATTTTAAGCATTATTAATCATCATAGTACAAGCCAAGGATCATTAAGTCTAGTGTCTTGGAAGAATATGTACATATAATAAAAAACATGGGGATAAAGAAACATCTTTATTTAATCTCCATAAAGAGTATCTAACATCCTTTAAGCCCTTACATCTTCCTAGGGTACCCTGGGGAACACATGAACAAAGGGATGAGCTAAAAAGCATAGTAAGGGAATTGACATAAGGATACATCTCAAGCACATGTGTTAAGAGGCATGAAATAATGATATCTGACGCATGATCCTTATTAAATCATTTAATATATATCTGGGATCATAAAAACATGGAATCATATAATTGTGACAGAATCATAAATCATATATTTAGTACAGGTCACGACTAACTGCCATTCCTGTTTCCCATTTTAGTACGGGTCAAGGAAAACTGCCAATCCCGTTTCACATCTCATCTCATGAGACTTAACCTTACCCAATGCATTATAGCACAATCTGGGCACACCAATCTCAAAATTTTCATGAATATTCAATCCCCATAAATATTATTACCACATATAAAATCATACATACTCATCCATACAAAAATATAAGGGTACCCATGGAATGAATTGGGTACCAAAATCATGACATAAATCATAACCAATGGGAATTTCATGAAAGTGTCCATGATAGGAAGGAATTAGAAAATACATGGACGTTCATATGGTAAAATAAAAATATAAAATGGTAAGTGGTGCCAAAAATAAGTGACAACATATGAGAAATGTATTTTAGAAACATTATCATTAAGACATTTTGTGTGGTTTTATGGAAAATACTATAGAGCTTTTAAAATAGTAAAGAAGACATTGTTTTATATAAAACCATAATTAAACCAAGAAGGTTTTCATAATGAAAATACAGAATTTAAAAAGATAAAGGTTTCTTAAACCAGAAGACAGAGTGGACTTGAAATTGGGTAAATGTTCGGGAAGTTTCATTAAAACGAGGGTGCTCATTGGGAAGTATCGAAAAGAGATTCACTTAAAAGCATGTATATCCCATGAAGAGAGGGAGATATGGATCATGGAACATGTGTTTCAAGTATATAAACAGAATGTTGAAGTTCTACATAAAAGTAAAGAGAACAAATTTTTGGTAAAAAGAAATATAGAGAAACTTGAAGGAATAAAGGATATTCAGGTAGAATCCATCATTGTTTATTGGCATGGTATCTGGTGTAAATAAGAGTGATTTATGAGAGAGATAATGGGTTTATCTTCACTTATAAAATAGTAGGGTAGTATGGGGAAGGTGTATAAATGTACCCTAGAACATGGTATTACACAAAAAAGGCATATCATAGAGAACAATCTTGATTAAGAGTAAAAAGGGTAGGATCTGTTACCTTAAATCTGTTGGTGTTATCCACTTTTTATTAATGACGTGAATAAAAAAATTAAGCTTATTAATTAATAATTCAAGAACCACTTATATATTCAATTTATTTATTATAACTCTTTTTATTTCATTCAAAGCCTTTTTGATTAGTTACAAGGTTCCATTTTATTGTTTAGGCTCGTTTGTTTACTTGGCTTTAAATGATTGGTTCATATATATTCAATTTTGGATTATATACAAGATGAAAGTGGTTTTCCATAATTGAAGTTATATTATTTAGTTCATATATAGGAGAATACATGGTTTTAATTTTAATTAATTTACTTAGAGTGAATTTGAATTGTTATATATATGACCATAGTGATAACCGTTTTTTGTTAATCGATGGATTTGATTACAAAGAATGTGTTTTTCTTTATAAATTAATTCTATTTGTACAAAAGGATTACAGAACAAAAAATTGGATATATTACATATAAAATAATCTGGTTCAACCATAACAGAAATGGTATCAGGACCAGAAATAATGAAAATAATAGAAATTGATAAACGGTTATCCTTGAATGTGTTAAATTAGTACATCTCAAACGGTGCATTCATTTTATTCAAATAAAAGGGTGGGGAAATGAGAGAATATAATGAAATATACCACTAGTATGAATAAATTCAAGTACACATATTTTACTTGATTTATCATACAATTATGGTGAAAGTAGGTGAGGAATGAAATAAAAAAAGAACATGAAAGAAAAAGAAGAGATGGGAAGAGGAATTTACCTCTTGAGACTTCCTCCATTGATACCTATTAACGTGAGAGGTTTTGGTATTTTGAGGAGGTTGAGAGCATTTTGAAGTGACGTAGGACCATAGGGAGTTATTTGGGAAGAATAATGAAAAGGCACAAGGCTTTAGTGGACTGCAGAGAAGAGGGAGTGAAGGGGTGGTTTTATTGTGGAGGAGAGGAGGGATAACATAATATTATAATAATTAATTTATTATATCATCCCAAGATAAGGAATAATAAGTATTCCTTGACTAATAATAGTGATTTTATCATGTTATCCTGAACCAAGTTGGATTACATTAGTAGAACATCATCGATGAATCAATTAATCCCTTATATAGCATTTATTGTGAATAATCAGCATCTACTATTCATCAAAAAAAATCAAGTATTTTAGAAAAAATCCCAAAAATTCACCCTAACCATTTCTCAATGTGTAGTATCCAAAAATGAAGTCCATTTTTCAAAAATAATTTTCTAAATATCATTATTTTAATATTTAATTAAAATAATAATTTATTATCAGAACCAATTTTAAAACATTCCTTAACATCTTCTAAAATATATGAATATCATACTTACAACATGAATATTATTTTTATACCAGCACAGGTGAGGTTAATATTCATTAGGGTATATCACTATTCATAATTGTATGTTACTACTCATTTGGGTAGGTAACTATTCACCAAAAATTGTGTTTTCTTTATCAGACTCCAAATAACTTACTGATTACAACCTTGTATGCCAGATTTTCAAAATTCTAAACACAGAAGTGACAAAATTAGGTTTAATGGACACTTATCACTTATTAGTTCATTATGTTGTGTATTATTTTGATTTTATGACATACGTATAATAAGGGAATTTCCATTTAAAATCATTGGGACGTTACAAACTATGTGACAAGAAGTCATTTAGGGGGATATACACATCTTATTATACCAATGTAGACACAAATCTAATAAAATTTAAAATATCCAACATTTTATGAGAACTGAAATAACAAAGATGGCTTCCCAATATCATAAAATCAAAGAAGAATATCATGTATATTATGGTTTTCATTGATTTTAGAGACATTATTCAATATTACCCAAATGTGGAATTCCTATTTCTGATCATTGAATACATGATTGATCAGCTTCTATCTTCCAATCCCTTCCCTTATGGAATGGGTATTTTGTATACAATTTTATAATTATAACCCCTAAAGATGTGAATTAATCTTCATTCCGAGAACACTAGGGGATAGTTTTCTATTAGGTAATTCTATATGGATTAACTTACATTGGATTAATATATCAATTTTCATACAACAAATATTTAATCCATTCATGGGAATATTAGGATACTTTTATGTTAATGACATGGTATCCAAATCATGACAGAAATATGATCACCTCATCAATATTCAAAAATTCATCAATAAGATACAATATAATAGTTAGAAAATGAGATTAATGAAATTTTCTTTCATCGAATCATCATGAATAAAACTTTTCTTTCTTTTATGCCATGAAATCATTGATGTAGACCCAAAAAACTAGTTCACCCTAATAAATCTCAATATACAATGGATGCTTCAAGGGAACCTCAGGTATATATTTGATATTTTATTCAAAATATTGTTAGAAAATATGTCCATTTTACCATTATATTTATGAATGGGATAACCTAGCAATGGGATAAAGAATACAAAGAAGAAATTGAATGTATCCAGAAGTATTTGATGTACCCACCAGTACTGGTGCCACCAGTTGATGATAAGGCACTCATCTTCTTTGTAGACTCCAGATAATGCTTACATGGATCCATCACCGCACAAATGATCGATATATTGTGTGGTAAAAGACTCTACTACATCATTAAAATGATAATAGGTACTGATAAACAATACTCAAATGTTGATAAGAATACCTCGCAATAATATATACAGTGACAAATTTGAGTTATTACTAGAAACACCATGAAGTCCCTATGACGTCTCATATTGATTAGCTCAAGTACATCCTTCAACACCCAATGATGGATTGTAATGATTCATGATGGGTAGTTATTATGTTGAAATATGTTATACTATTCATTTCATTGAGGCTAGTGAAATGCCATGAAATGATTGATTTCCTCACAGCACATCCCACCCCAAAAAGTACAAAAGATGACATTAAACATCCAAATAAGGAGGTTCTATTTTCTCATGACACTCTCTGGAGATGGGAGATTTATTTTTATGGAACCCCCCAAATAATAATCAGAAAATGGATGGAATGTACAAAGACAAGTCATCTTTTCGTAGAGATCATATATGATTCTATAAAAATTAGATTTTCCCCTACTCTTTCTGACATTCTGAATGCATCACTAAAAATGAGGTAGACTACCTTGAATACAACAATGCATTGGAGTTATCTATAAATATTTAGATAACCTATAAGAATATAAAATGTGATTTGAAACAAGAGATAATGTAGGTCAATGTAGAATGTTCTATAAAAAGAATAATTTTACCCTCTAACATGACACATTGGGTGACTAATGGAGGAACTCTAATCTGATTTCATGTTTCTTGATGTTTTTCAGTAATAGAATTCTCAAACCAGTACATTGGATAATTCATGAATATCCTTTCCCATCTCTAATCATGATGAAGAAATCATCCTTTTCACACATTGAATTATTTCCATGTTGATCATTGTTTTCAATATAGAAGAATCCAATCACGTCAATACTACCTTGTAACGTGATGAACCAATATCTATGCATCGATGGTTGGGGAAAATAATATTTTATCTTCATAGTTGGATTCTCATCACGGAAAAAATCCATATGGAGACATATTCAATGGCGTTTAGTGAACTTTAAACTGAAGGGTGTTCTAAAAGGGAAGAAATCTCCCTACATGCAATGATTTGACTGAATATCCTCATGTGCACAGAAGAATGTGAGATTTAAAAATTCTAGGAAGAAGTGGACACATACTCCTACAATGCTCATCAGTTTGGGACTAGGCTCTCTCCATGAATTTGGAGGCTTGGGTACTATATGAAAACCATTAATGAATACTATGTGAAGTTGACACGGAAATGTCATTCATGCCAGATCTATGAAAATTCACCAATAATCCCCTAGAATTTATATATATATCAAAATATTTCATTCCATTTCAATAAGGGGATGGGATTTTGTAAGGCCATATCTCCCAACCATATCTATGTACTTAAAGTATATCATTACTACTACAATTTTATTTTCTGAATGGGGTGAGTCAATAACCATGAAAGAATAATTGATGTAAAATATCATCAACACTGTAAATTCCTATATCATCACTAAGTTAATATTCCAACAAAAAAATGATGGACAATAAAATAAACATTTCATCTATGATTTTGAATGAAATTCTTACATGATTACAACGTTGAGTCCAATCACTCATCTAGATATCATGCTGATGTAAATGAAATAATTGACACCTTCGACAAGTCATTTTCGAACATATTCTATAATTTATTTAATATTGAAAAATAGTCATTGTTGGAAAAACTCCACCTTTTTTATGGTCCCACTATACCACCACACGTATTTCCAGTCGTGAAACATAATAATCATTGGTGTATGGGACCGAGGAAATATTTCTCACAGAAATCCAGTTTCCCTCGCATCAAACATCCATTTCTAGCCAACTCATGAATGATGAAAAATAAAAAATGTTTCATGATGAGATGGAATGAACTAATGATAATAGGTTGCATGCACTTCACATCCTTAAATTCCATCATAATAGTATTCCATATTCCTTTAAAAAAAAATCTGTTGTTCATTTTTTCATGGTGAAGTGATATTGTCTATCAAAACACAATAGTTACCAATGAACATGACTTAAATGACGGAACCCGCATAAAATGTTTTGTATATCACAAAAATATTATATCAAAATGAGTTCGACTCATTGGGAACAGTTATTGGGGAATATTTCACTCCCTACAATAGTTGTGAGGTTTCTAAAAAAATTATATTCATAACTATCACCAAAATCCTATCCTCCTGGTTGAATAACATTAAAAAGTAAAAATATATCCCAACCACATTATATTAAAATACATAGGTAACATTCCCCCCACATGATTTGAATAATCATAGACCTATCAATGGTTCATCATCATTCAAATCAGGTGACTCTCATACGGGTATTAATACATTAAAACTTCACAGTATCAGACATCCTAACCACATGATGTTAGACTATAAGGAAGAGGTCCAAACCACATGATGATAAAATAAATTGATTATTACCTAAATTCATAATGATTAACTATGTATGCAGCACCGTCTGATAAATAACTCACCACACATGAGATACAATTTTGTGAGGGAATGATGAAATACCCCCATCCTAAGGTGACAGTCATGTCTGAACAGTGATTTTCCTCATCTAATAACAATGTGTGGTAATAATCCTTCCATAATGGGATATATAGTAATTCCCCAACCTATATTCTTGGATATATATACAATATTTATTTCTATTAAAATTGAGTGATCCTTGTCCTTACCAAATGGAATTAATCATCATGAAAATATCATTAATTTATGGCATTAAACTGGAAGGATCCAAGAAATTTATTTTCATTCACATCTTGTTACCAATGTCCCAAATATATTATGTTAAACTATAAAGCTAACTTCCAGGCCACATGAAATTAAAATGCACTTTTTTTGGGAACTATATACATCTTTATTGTTATTGATGTGAGATTTATAAGGAATACTTAAACTTATATTATTTTCTGGAAACAAATTGGTAATAAATTATCCATTCAACACTATAATATTTTTTTTATATTTAATGGAACCCCTATCATTCCTGTTTTCACAAATCAATCATAGCTCACAGAATATAGATATTTTTGTAAGGTATTCCCTATAAAAAAAGGTATATCCTAACATGTAATGGTTATAATGGAATGTCAGGAATACTCACTACACGAAATTAAAAAATACATTTAATGTCCCTTTCATGACATAAATGTACAAATTCTAGTGCACATCACCTTAGAGAACCACTATTGGTGGGGTGAGTATCATTCGAGACATCCATTCACGAATAATGTGTGACTTGATTAATGTCATCATGGGATGTGTAGTGATTCCCAAATATCCAAATTTATTTCCATTCACAACATTGAAACATAATGAATTCACCCGTACCTATGTACAAGTACGACATGTGAATGAATCTCGTGTTTATGAATAGCCTATAATAGTATTCATATTTCCATTAGGATATGTACTAATGGGTTAATTTGCATCCTCAGGAATAGATGCAATACTCATTGTTCACATTGTTTATAAATACCTCTTTCTCATTAAATTAAATAAACTATTTCTCAAAAAAATGTAGTGACAAGATTCATGATTTCACATGATGCGAATCGACTCCCAAATTGTCATCCTCAGGTCCAGTCAAATAAATAAACATTAAAATTCCCCCTACCAACATAAAATCAATACATATGCTGGAAGATATTTTTAAATGGACTTGATGTGTTTATATTCCAATTAACATATGATATGTAGTGAAAACCAAATTTCCATCACTTGGTCCAGCCACAATACTCCATTTTCATGGGGGGGGACCTATATCCTTACCACACAATGTTAAACTATAGAATCCCATATAAAGAACCTATTGATTCATTCAATGTCATCTATGGTTACATAGTAACACACATATAAACAATATTATGAGATGATAAAACAATCATATGAATTAATTACCACCTCTATGTATGGGTTAGATCTTCATAGATGGTTTCCCATTCCATGAACAAGGTGTGGATTGATTCATATTACTATGGGAAACATAGTGTTTCCTAGATCCCCAATTCTAGTCCCTACTACAACTACCAATGAAAATAATAAATCCCAAATTCATAAATTATAATTCATACATGATCATCTAACCTAAATTTGAATCATATATATGTAATATTTTTTTTGTACTTGTAATATGTATTGCCCAATTTTTCACACTGGTTACCAAATCCCTACCAAAAGATGTTATACTAAAATGAAATAAATATATCCATACTACATGATGTAAAACTTCCAGGAAAATACGATGTTTCATGACATTAAAACATCGTGAAAAATACTTCCCCACAACATGAAGTTTAAATGAATAGTCCATCACCCATTATCATCCATTATCAATGGAGCCTGGGAGAATAACACCATTTCAAAAAAGTATAAGGATATTTATTCATCTTTATACTCCTTAATTCATAAATCATAATTCATGACTCAATAAAAACAACATCCTTAAATCATTTCATGGCCCTAGGAAAGTCAACCATATATATATATATATACATGACCATGATATTGATGCATAGGTTCTTAGAACTAAAAACCAGAGATATCAGAGAACTATAAGGATGTATTAATGATCGTAATGAGTCTCATGTCAATGTGGTAGAACGTATATTATTAGGGTGTTCTGGGCCTTCCATGATATGATTTTACCATGTCTTTAATCAAAACATAAATACATGAAGACATGAATGAAAAAAATTTCATCTCCCACATAGAAGCTTGTTAGAGTTATCATGACAGTTGGTTTCCTAATTGGGTATTTGAGTAACATCCTCCTTTGATTAGTTCCATGTGTTTTACAACATTAAATTGCATGGACATGGGTTTATATTTTATAAACCTAAACTCTACACTATGATGATCCAAATAAATTTAACTAATTTTTCATGAAAAATAGAAATAAAAATTTTCTGGATGATGACCTAAAAAATAAGCATTGATAAAACTTCTATATTCACCCTCAAAACACCGTATATATAATGATTATGTAATATATTAGGACATAAATAAATAATTCAAAAATATCATACGGAAAACACTGTATCCATAGAAAAATCCAAGTTCTGCTCACTAGACCCTCTGTTCTAGGGAAAATATTGTAATGATTGGTCAAATCTACATATCAAGAGAACATGTTTTCTTTTCTATGACATAATTTTAAATATACTCAAACCCTTCCTGAATATCACAATTTCCACAAGACACACATTTTAATTTTAGCACAATAGATCATTTTATTCCATTAGTGTCCCTTAAAAATGGATACATAAAATCAATGTACCAATGTTGGACTATGAATTTATCCACTTGGATCTTGTATATGCTCCAATGGTCATTAATGAAATCGGTATTTCATTATATATGATATTCTAAATCATTTGATCACTCATGTCACTGATGTAGAAAATAGAAAATTACTATGTTCTGGGTGAATCCCAACATGATTTTCACATTCAATCCTCACAATATGAGAACTACATATAATGATTTAAAATCCCCATGAAATACAAATCAATCAGATATGAAATCCTTGATGTTATATCACCATTTTTATTCCCATTATCAAATAATGAATTTGAAAGTAAAATCTTATTCCTTTTAATTGTTCAAACCACATGATTCAAAACCACATGGTGTGGGGCATGCGATTTAAAATTAATAGATAAAATGAACAGTCATTCCAAAGACCTTCCTAGTTAGCTTTATGACCATACCAATATTCGTTTGGAGAAATATTTACTCTTAAAAAATCATTAATGGAATTTTTTAAGGGAGGGTAAATACCTTCTAGTCAATGCTATCAACTCATAAGTGATTTTACATACCTACAAGAAGAATCCCATCCATATAAAAAATGAAACCTAGTATTTTTGAACCCTGGTAACACTATGGAATATTCGAACACCTTATGCTATTACAGTCCATTATTATAATATCAAACCCTTCCCATACTCCCTTACTCAATAAGTTAGGTAATAAATTACATCATCCACATTAAAACTATCTTGGTTGACTCAAAGTTCCCAGTATTTTTCCCTTAACCAATATTATCCCTATAAATAACCCATCTTCCCCGTAGATGAGTGGGGCCAACTCTATTTAACCATTTTATAGACATCATGGGGATCTAACTTAATAATTTATAACATTTCATCTTTCTCAGAAGTGAACACAAATCCTTGTGGGTCATTGAAACACCACGAAGGTACTCATAACATTAGGGTGTCTTTAGTTATCAATAGAATGTCTTGTTTATTATCCATATTCAATAGTAAAATTTATGAGATAAAAGTCACATAAACTACAATAATATATTTTTTCAGCTAAAATAACCTAAACCATATCAATATATGGTCTGATACAAATTTCCATTAACTATATCTATAGACGATATTAGATAAAATTCTATAAAATAAAATGAAATAAGGATGGTCTGAAATACCCTAAAATCTAGTGATAGAATTTATTATATAAAAGAACCAAAAATAAATTGATTCTCTACCCAATCTAAATGACCCAAAACCAAATTTTATATACGGTATGAGCTAAAATTCCAAAAAAAAGTGAGAGATAGAAGGTTGAAGAAAAAAGATCATAATCTTCATCGATATAAGCCAGAGCATAAATCCACAATACTATTGAGGTAAAATGACATGGGTAATATATTTAATTGACAACATAAGCCCAATAAACATCAGGGAACCATGTAAACCCATAGAATATTGGAAACTGTGTGACCACAACATGGTCACACAAGGCACAAATTAGTCAAAGTTATCATGATATCAAGAAAACAAATCATCTAAAAACATCATATAAAATCATGATTCATTAATTTATAATGTGTAATTCATTATTGAAATATAATTTATTGTTTTTTATTAGTAAAATCACGAGTTAAAGATCTATTGTAAATCATATTCTGACAGTATAGTCTCATGAATGGATCTCACAATCAGATCTTGCGAGGAGGTCTTGAGAAAGAGACACATGATGGAGGTTAGTTGTAAGAGATATAAGAGTTGAGTATCATAGGAATTAGTATCTCTCTAATCACACACACATATATATATATATATATTTACATGGAATACCAAGAATCAACTAAAATACCATGTGTTTCCCAAGATTCCAATTTTTTTCCACACCAATAACTAAGAACGCCATTTATTTTTATATTAAGTAATATTTTCTATGTATATATCATTCATGGGGGTGTAATTTGGGAAAACCCTAAAATTAGAAATTAGAAAATTCAGAAATGAATAAATAGTTCAATATGGGTATTATTATCCCAAAAAACCAAAGGATGAACAATGTTTCTTGAACTCATGAATCACATAAACCTCTATAGGACATGTGATCGCATGACCATTGAAATGTCATGAGAATATTCATGTGCAGTGAATATAATACTAAAAGATTTCACTAATACCCATCAATAATTCCTCATTATTGTTTTAAATTTCGTCACAAAAATATTAATTTTAATGCACTTGTTTTAAGATGTGTTCCTCTAGATAACATGACTTATTAATTAGTGGATGTATCACAATCAATCCAAAAATATATTGAATGGTGAAATAAAAATAAAAAAAACAGGATCATATTGTGGTCATGAAAAACATGTGACACACCCATGTAGCACATAAGACCCCATAGAGGCCCTGGATACATGTCCTCTTTATCACCCAATAGCCTGGGGACAAGCCACCCTCATCACGTGGAAGGCCTGAGACAAGTAGAAGTTTTCCTAAATTTCATATTAATATAAAAAGTAACTTATAAGGATTTTCCCATGATAATAATCTAGATTCACCACAGAACCCTTTCATCCACTCCACACATCACTGATGATGAGATTGGATGTGTTCAAAAACACTGAAATAAACTCGTGAGATCCCCTACCATTAAAAAAAATAAATAAAAATGGAAATGATGAGATCGTCATGCAAAATGAGATTATTAGTATTATCATTATTAATAAATAAATACCTCAAAATTTAAGATAAATCACTAAAAAGAACCTGAGTGATCCACCTTTTTCATGAAAAAGACCTCGGATTGTCTAACTATCTCCCATGAATGGTCCTAGGTAGGTTTCCTTAGATCACACTAATGCCTTTCAAAATAAATCATGATATCATAATGTCAAAAGTAATGGAAGTTTGACATAATGAAAAACTTTTCTCGTGTATTTATGAGTAAAAATAAACCATTTATATGAAATCAATCCATTAAATGCGAAATTTATCGGATTAAATTGTGATAGTTGAATGTCAAGAAAAACATACAATGGGATTTCACAAAATCATGTGATGAAAAATACCTCCACTAACTGTTTCATGAATGTAAGAGATACTGGCAAAAAAAGAGAGCGTATAACTGGAGATTCTTGTTATAACCCCCACCCACCTCAATATAAAAATAAATCCATAATGGATCTCTCTCATATGATTTCTCAAGAGGGTATTTCTTTAAGTGACCAATATAAATAGTGAAAAGGATTTCTTCAAGTAAAAATCCATTGAATGACATAATCTATAATCAAACATGCATGGTCCCTTCACATGATCACTTGAGATCATTAGGAGGAGAACATGTGGTTTATATGATGAACACATAATATATCTAATAGAACAGGAGATCCAGAAAACAAGCTAACACTAAACAAAACTATGTAACAAAAGGAATACATACCTGAATAAAGACAATATATGGGGGACTTGGGAAAATAAATATTCAAAAATAATCATGAACATTTCATTACACGTTAATATCAAATGATAGTAATAGTACACATCACATAATTCCTTTAACATCCCCTTGAAATTCTATTTCGATAATGCGATGTCCTCCAGACACATTAAGATTGTCATGAGATGCCTTCCAGGAATGTCACCCATGACTCAAGAAGCCCTCCGAGCTCACAATATAGATCTTTTGATTCACTCTATAAATTTATCCCTTGGTATATGGAAGCACAACAACATATTAGCTCGGTAACCTGGATCTCTCTGGGCCAGTCATCCATATTTTTTGGCACCCTCCATGAATGTATTCCCAGTTGTCTGTTTCCCTATAGACATGTGACCTCGGTCAGTTGAATCACTCATTGATCACTAAAAAGTTCCCCTGATGATACCATGTTACAAACATATATTTTTTGAAATAGTTTTTTTGTAATTAATTTAATTTTTTTGATATTGTTATTGTCACGCAAAACTAAATATATCTTGTGTTATATGAAAGTGGTTAAGTTGTATTGTGTTTCATGTAAAAAAATATAAAATTTCACAAAAAAAATTATTTTATTTTTAGGTATATCAGACACTATGTTTTACATGTTTAACAAACAATGATGAGTTATTTTGATATCTTGTATTATATGCTAGGTTTAGTTTTATTGACATAATATATTATATTAATAATATTATTAAATTATTATTATAGATTCCATATAGCCGGTGGAATTGAAGTTATAAATAAAAATAACTGATTTTTTAAAATAAAATATGCACAATTATATTAGTGTAATCCATTGGTTATCAATTGTTTAGAAATAAAAGTAAAATTATTTTGTATTGATTATATCCATTTTCTAAGAAAGATAATTTTCATTGTACAAACATCGATTCATCTAAATAAATTTAAAAACCACTATTGATAGTTTTTTAATAAATTTTATATTTTATATATTAGTTTTTTTTGACACTCTTCCAATAGAATATATATGGATAAGATACAAATAAATCAAATTTTATGAATAAAAAGATGTCTTTTTCAAAAAGGTAGTTTTACAACCTTTTAATGAATAATATATTTTAAATAAATATGTTGAAAACGTTATAATTATTATTTGTAATAGAAAATATAACTTTTTAAATAATATATTAAAATTTTTATTTTTTTCAATTTTTTACTTTTCTAAGAGGATTAATTTGTTTGATGAATACTAAAAAATAATGAATTTTAATTGAAATTTAATTAAATATCTCATTTTATATATTGTTAAATTATATTTTTAATTTATTATAGAGTACATCTATTTTGACAAAATATTTACTAATAAAATTTCAATCATTGGAATAAATTTCACAATGAAATTAGATATAAAAAAATTCTCAATTTTCAACTTATTCACTTTAAAACCCATTTTTTGGTCATTTTTATAGGATTATTGTTAAATTTATTTATTCTAGTTCTATGATTATAATTTTGAATAATTTATTATATATTTTGAATAATAATACAATATAATTTAAAATATGTTAAACATTGTTTTTTACCAAAAATATTTGGCAATGCTATTAAAAATTATTGACAACCATTAAGGTAAAAACAATATTACATAGTGGCTAATCATTAATTATTGGAATAAAATAACATAAAAATAGGTAATAAATCAATTATACAGACATATATCTACCAAATAACCTATTTATAGAAAAATGTAAAATTATTGTTGGTGCATGATGTAAGGGATACTTCTAAATATTTTTTACCTTTTTATATTTACAAGATTACCACTCCTCCACTCTAAAATCGTTCTCACCCACATCATATATAGATATCTATAAATCCATTTTCACTAAATGAAACCATAAAAATATTAGTACTAAATATCCATATTCATTCTAGTGGACTCAATATTTCAATAAATCGTATCACTGAATCCATTTGGTGCAATACAAAAACAAACACCCGAAGAAGAACAAACTTCCTTCCACATGATCTTTTTTATTTGTTTATCCATCACATAAATTCGTATTTTTAAATTATTATATATTATCCTATGTATTCTCAATATAATTTTATTTTTTGGCCAATATTTATTCCCAAACACACACACATCCATAAAATTGGATATGTAATCATCGTTTGGGTTTATGGTGGACTAGCGCCTCATGAACTGAGGTTGCTATTTCATCCATTTTTACTTTTAATAGTAAAAAATAATGATAGAAACTATATATTTATCTGATATTTATGATATTTATGGTATATTTATACTTAAATAATTATTATAGAATGCATACATTCAAAAATTTGATTTTGAGTTAATCCAATATGTTCATTTGTGGACATGTGGTCTACCACCTCCACAAAAACATGTGATTTATTCACACATTACATGTAATTAATTATGATTGGGTTTAGTAAATATATGATGTCAATGAATTAATAATTTCATTTGAATGATAATAGATATACACATATTTTATTTATTTGTTTTCTTTTTATATGACAATAAAATAGAAACAATGTTCATGCATACATACTTCATAGTGTCTCGATGAACTGTTTATTCCATTTATTGTTTAAATATTTTATAGATTATTATAAATATTTTATAAATAATATATTTTAATTTTTATCATTTTATAAATATTTTTAGTAATTATATCATGTTACAAGTATGAGGATCATGAATAAAATGTTGAAACATATATGAAAAAAATGTGATTATTCACTAAACTGAAAAAATTATATGAAATTATAAATTAATGTGTAATATCATGTCATAAGAAAATAATATATTCCATTAGGTAAAATAAAATATTTATTTTTTATGTATAATAAACATATATTTATTATTCTAGAAGTTTTAATGTGTACTAATAAATCTAATACTTGAGGTAATAGTTTTTTCGTCTAACATTTATTTTTATGATATATATGAAATATTCACCAATTATTCATTCAATGTGGTGTGTATACTACCTTATAAATTTTTTTATGATTAATTTAATTTATATTATTATTGAAAATGTTTCAATTTATTTAATGTTTTCAAGTGTATCATTATTTTAATATTCCCTAAGTAGTAAGGGAATTTCTATCCTATCCTTTATTTCATTGAGACTTATTTCATATTTAACATTCATTAATTTTGTGTTTTTATAAATATATCATAAACATATTATATTATTATTATACTTAAATTTAATAATAATAATATACACTTTTTATGATCTCTATTTAATGAGGATTATGGTTTAAATTCTAGGAAAGTAGTTAGTCAATCTTCTATATATTTTTCATATTTGAGACACATTCTATATTAATATATTATATTATTTTTGGAGGTGTATATACTACCCTTAGACATGTTTTATAATAAATATAATTATTTTAATCACATTTTTTCTTCTTATAATGTTATTATTCCTTGTTTATTATCATTCCATGTTACCAAACTGGTATGATTTTAATGTTATAATCCAATTATTTATCAATTTTGTCTATGATTATATATCCATTTATGAAATATTATTATCTCTATATCGATAAATTTTATGATTTATATTCTCCTCTAGTTAATCATTATATTTACTTGTAGTAATAAAATTATCTCCAAAAAAGATTTTTTCTATAATTTTTTCTTAATAATGATATATTAGTATCTATGGTTTTTAAATTAGAATTTTACCCATGTTTTAAATAATTAAAAAACTGGTTCTTAAAAAGGTTGTCCACGTTATTTTCCGATCATGGAACTTTTCTAAACCTTTTATCTCCAAAAATGAATTTTTAAAGTGTGTGGATTTACCCCCCATTATGAATTTCATTTCCTTAATGAATCCATTTAATGTTATCATTGTTATTTTTAGAATGAAATGTTTTATATTATATTATAGAAATTATTTTTTAAATCCTTTTATGAATAATGTTTTCATAATTTTATAAATATTTTAAATGGTGGATAAAATAATTCTCAAAGCAACAATTTTAGTTTATCATGTTTATTTTAAATGTCAAGGGTTTCCAGATTGATATATGTTTTTAAATATTTTTTCATATAGGAAATGATATTTTCCTAATGAACTTATTTATATGATTTTAAATCTTATATTATATGTGTTCAATGTAATTTTTAAAGAAAACTAATTAGATAATTTTTTACGTTTTAAGATGTGATTTTCAATGAATGGTTATTTTTCTTAAGTAAATGGGAATATGATATTTCAATATCCATCCCATTTATGTTGACATACATTCATGTATTTTATTATTTTATAGGGACAAAGTCCATGACCCCCATTAGTATTCCTTCTTTAAATGGAATGTGGTACGATGAATGGGTTTTAGGTAACTTTTTTCCCTTCCATGGGTTATAAGATGAATAAATTGTTTTGAAACATGCTTCTATTGACGTGTTATTTTATGATTAAATTATTATGAAATCTATCTCTTTTTCATGGCTTTTGATATTATGAAATTTTTTTAATACCAGTTTAGTTTCATGGGTTATCATCTCATTTTTCTGAAGTGAATCTATTTTAAATGGTCTATATATCATAAATGTTTTGTTATATTTTTTCACGTGTTTGTGTGATTTCATTATGTGATGGGTGGGCCAACATCTCCATCCAATACATTAGGTAATGATAAATGTTTTATGAAATGAATGGCTACATTGGAGGGAATACATGTCTAAAAATAATAGGGTATGAGGTAGGTCATCCCATTCCAAAAACAATCGGGCACAATGGAAGGAATATCAAGCCTGAAACAATAGGTTACATTATATGGAATCCCAATCTGGAAACAATAGAGTACCTTAGAGGGAATCCCCTACACAAAACAAGAGGGTAAAAAACATGGCATCCCCTGACTTATGAATGTACATTGGTGATTATCCTAAGTATACATGTTATAGAGGTATTTCTATGTATGATTGACATGTAATTTCCTATTCCTTTGTGTATGACATAGTTCCATGTCTTATTCCTCTATTATGATATCATGGATTAAGATCTTGATTACATTATGATTAATATATTCTGAACATCCAATATTTATGTAATATCTGTTGATTATGATATTTGAAATGGATGTTATGATCTTCTAATGTTATGATCATGTTCTAAAAACATTATGCTCATGTTATTCTTAAACATATCCATCTTTTACCCTTACAAAACATTTGTGCCCAACCATTTCTTATGTTTGTAATCCATAGGTTTTAAAGTATTGTTTTATGAAGGAGTACTAAAAGGGGTAGATCATTAATGTAGATGTTTATGATCATTCAATATGTTAAAAGATTATGATTCCATGTTTCTAAAGATACTAATCAATTAAGGAATCATGAAGTAATTTATATATTGTTCATAGTATTCATCTAAAATGTTGTAATATCCATGTATTGAAATCTTGGGCCACTACATTTTATATTAATAAATGTGTTTAACCATCTTTTGGTGAATAGTATTAGAAAAAAAATATTGATATACTTATAGATATTTTGATATATATGTGTACGTTGGACTCTTAAGATAATAAAAATATATCAAATATTTAAAATTAGGTATAATTATTTGCACTTATTATAAGTAATTCTTCATGATTAATTGGTTTCCTTATATGATAATTGATGATCACTCTGTGTTTTGTGGTCTTAGTCAATAAAATGAAATAAATGGAAATGGGTTAAAATTTAATTTTTTTAGAATGTGAAATATATGAGAATTATGTCAATCGATTTCCTATATGGATATCTCATGAAGTGGGTCGAGATGGTTTAACTTGTATAGTTTATATTGTTAAATATAAAAAGACCATCGATCAAATGTGAATTGTATGGGATGTAATATTAGTATTTTTACAATAAATGTAATACGCATGATTAAATTTAGGTTGAATAACATTAATACATGGTTCATATTTGATATTTTATAAATGAGGTAATAATGAATAATATGACGAAGTATAAGAAATGGGTTATGAATGAAGTTGTATGATTCAAGTGTATATGTATTAGAATTCAACAATTATCTTATATGAATATTGAATTTTATAAGGATTATTTTTATAAGTTTTCTTTAATTATTTTCATGAATATGATATATGATAATGATGACATATCAAATCTATTTAATGGGAAGGGGATTTCATGGAAAAATGTGAATGGGAAAGATAACCAATAATATGTTATATATGTTCAGATAATGATTTTTGGATATATATTTTTTAGATATGAATAAGAATATTGAACATTACTAATTTAATTGGAACATATTAAGACCTTTTTGAAAAATTGGTTTATGCTATCATGTATGGAGTTTATTACAATTTTTTAGGAAACATATCATTTTCTATGAGTTTTAATTAATTATTGAATAATAAGGTATTTTTTCTATAAATATTTATGGTAATTTAGGTAATTACCATGTTTCAACAGAATACCTGATGAATGAGTTCACATGTTTTGTACAAGATAACCATGAGATATGATATAATATAATAAGGATCAATGTCAAGATAATTTTGAGAAAATTTATGGAATTATTTATAAAGTATTGGATTTTAAAATTTTGGTAGGGTTATAAGATTATCCATTTATGGAATCTTTATGATAAAAATTAGATAATGTTTGTGATATTAATGTACAATCTCACAATATAACAATTTATACATGTTAAATATCATGTGATAACCATTCTTCTATGATGTAAATTTAGGAAATATAAAATGACTTATCATTCTACATGATGAACTATTAAAACATTTGGAATAAAAAATTCACCATAATTTCATGTAGTAAGACATTAAGTGGGAATCAAGTGAGTCACACCCAAATTGTGATATTATGAACATTTAACATAATAAAATCAACAATATATATTTGATTAGGTTCATAGATATTAAAATAATTTATAACCACATTGAAAAGGATATTGAAAAATATTTATCTTATTACCTTTGTTACTATAGAACTTGGGTCTTATAAATCACTAATTATTTATTGTTTTGGCCCCTAAAATTCCATTGATCATTGAATTTCAACTGATCAATGATCTTAATCATTCTCTAAAATTATTTATTTCTTTTCCTATATGTCCATTCTTCACACCCATCATATTTTCTCCTATATGGAAACATAATTACGAGATACTTTCTATAATCAATATTATTAGAACGTTCGATTTTTAAATGATATTTTCATTCTTTTTTATGAAGGGTGTTTCTATAGAATTATATTTCAATTATTAAACCATTAATTACCTAGATGAATTTTGATGGAAATTTTTATATTATGGGATGTATAAGGAAGAATAACTCATATTATTTATAAATAATAAGATTTTTTTAAATTTTTAATTTAATGTAATAGTGAATATAGCTTCTGTTATTTAAAATAAATATGTTTTGATTTTTCTTCACACGTCACCATGATAAAATTTCACTACATGAATCACATATAAATGCTTAAGGTGAATACATCACTTTGTTAGGAATGTGTTAGAGAAAATATATTCATTAAATTTACATTGAATTTAACTATTTTTAATCCAACCAATGTTTTAATTTATGATAAATGACTACATTGTATAATATTGGTGATATATTGTTCATAATAGTAAAATGGACCATTTCGTAATTTTAAGTATTTCAAATTAATTCTTGATTTTTTCTATTTCATTTTCTACATTAATACATATTGAAAAATTATTTCATTTATAGACTTCAAACATCCTCACTTTCACATAACTCTTATTCCACAAAATATTAATCAACCATATGGAATCTTAAAATAATCTCACATGTTGGTCAATGAAAACTATTTACAGATTTCTCATTTTTTGTTGTGGGGTGGATAACTCATTCCTAATGAGCCCAATGTGTGCAAAATTCGGTGGGTGGAAATCCAAGACATTTTAAAATATATTTCATGATTGATATAATGAGTGAATTGGCCGTTTTAATTGTCATTAAAGAGTTCTAATAATGAGGTTTGCGATTTGGAGACTGACTGGATGGAATAAATTATTTGACTAAAATGGACATAACTCTCAAAATACATGTACACATACACTGATATTTTTAAGGGAGATGATAAAAAATATTATTATAAACATTCAAGAATGGTTCAATGAGTTAAATGGTTATATAATTAGTATAAAATGCGTAAATATGTGGGGGACAATTCTAGATATAGAAAGAGGGAAGCTCCTCCCTCTCAAATTATTCCATTTTCCATTAGATTTTTTCAAAACACCAAGGAGGAGATATCCACTAAGGGAAGCTAGCCAGAACTATTCCCCTTTCTTTTTAATCAATTTAATATTTTATTTTAATTTTGGTTTTCAATTGTAATTTATATTTCTAATAAATTCATGTATTTTTTTATTTATGGGTCCAACCATCCTCCCTCTTTTCTTCTTCTCATATTACCAGCAAGAATTATAACACTCATGATCTGGAGTAACTAATCTATGAAATATACCAGCAGAGATATAAGGTTTTTTTAACCCCATACCATATTTTTAATATTCTTTTAGTTAATTATAAATATAATTTATAGTGGTTGTAGTCCTCACAATGTTTGTCTAAAATTTAGCTTCTTAATATAAAATCATTTATAATCGATTGAGGAGGTGGATAAAAGGTGTTCTTGGAGATCACTAAGTGGAATTTTTATTCATAACATGTGGAGACTATGGTGTTCTCACATATGATGCAGTGTGTTCACTAAGAATATTTAAAGCTGGTTAATGATGGTTATCTCTCATTGTTCTCTCGGGCGAACATCCTCTCACCACTAATTCTTGTTGGTTTAGCAGTTCATATTAATTTGAATTGAAATATTGCATTTAATTTATTTTCAAAAATTCCATTCCCTTCATATATTGAATAAAACATCAAAAAATAAGTAGTCATTGTGAATTATATTAAGTGACTGAACGAACCAAAAATGTTCCTCAAGTGAGATAACTTAGGCCAACCTCTATGTTACACTAGAAAAACATAAAAATATGATTTTTTCACACCCTTCAATAGGTGTGCATAAATAGAGGCACTGTTTCTTGGGATATAAATACTTATTTCAATGTTTTTTTCTATATTAATATATTTTTAAATATTTTTATTTGATTTTATTTGAAAAGTATAAAAAAATATTTTCCATGGTGTCTTCAAAATCAAATCATTATGCATCGAATAACTACACACTAGTGTATTGGGAATAAATAGACTATATTGAGGAGAAACTCAATCGAAAGGGTGATTATCTTATGATAATGTTCAAACAGTTGAAAAAAATCCAAAAGACATAGATCTCACCACATGGTTCGATGACTATCATTGAAGAACTACAAACCTACTTACAATGATTAAATTCCAAAAAACTATTTCCACTAGTATTTACAGATTTTACTAAATATATCCATGAAGTTGAGGTCAATATCGAGGTGGAAGATCCTAACTAACATCATCCAACTATTGATGACCGACTCGATGTGGCGCAATCAACCAAAGATGATATTAAAGTTAAACTAACTCTGGGAGATGATAAATTTTAGAACTGAAACTCATTTGATTTTAATGAAACTAATTTGACTATAACTCACAACTGTTTGGAATTTTCATAATCGGCTAACTCTTAATTTTCCATGGAATATGAAGATATAAAATAATATGAACCTGTTGAGGAACAACTTAAAATCCTAGATGAAATTGAAAATTCAGTGAAGGGAGTACAAAATGAGAAATAGAATGTTGCTAAAGTATCAATAAAGGAAGATGTATCATACTTCATCTTACCCCCTCCATTATTGTGATACCACATTGTAAATGGGGTTGATCTAGTTTACACTATCCATATATTCCTCCTCATACGTAATGTAGATGTAGATAATGGAAAACACCATATGTAGTAGTTCATTTCAAAGAAGCTCCAACCACCATTAAATTACGAATAATAGATGATACTTTTAACTAGAGGCAGTTAAAGAATCCATGACCCACTTAAGGGATCATACCATGAATTTTCTTTCCATTATTACTATGAATTTAAATTTTAATTTCATTGATTAGAAAATAATTTATCATGTGGCCACCTCCAACTTTTAATTTGGAGGTTTAATGAAATAATCATTTTGATTAATTGAGTAATTTTTATTTTGTAGGATCATGATGGAAGAAGGAAGCCCCAAGCACTAGAGGAAGAGGACTAAATCTTTAATTAAAAATTGAGTTCACTTTTTATTTTTATCCTTTAAAATCTTTTATTTTTTTGTCCAAAACATATTTTGACCTTTAATAATAAAAATTAGATACCCACACTTAGATTTAATGATTTACATCACTTATCTAAGAGACATGAGTTTTTTTAGATTCTAATGATGACATGTTTTAAATTTCATTGTCAACTAGATTGATTGAGTAAAATATGGAATCAAATTACTTATATGAAACATGGTTAATGAAGTTATGACTCATGATTTAAGGAAATTATTTTATTTATTAAAATTAAATTTCCCTACCATTTTTCATGATTTGAATTTATAATGTTCAAGTGACTTAATTTATTATTATTCATAATGCATTGAGTGATTGTAAAAAATCATATGTCTCATTCTTGAGAAGATTTCTAGACCAAGAACTTCCTATATATTCTTAATAATATTTCATGAGTGATCTCAAGACATGTCACATACTAAAACATTCATTGGAACTTGTAAAAGCTATGACTTTACGAAGAAACATTTAAACTGATTGGGGATTTTTTGAAAATTCATTATCCTTAAATACCACCATTATATCAATCCTTATTTTAGACCATAGAGACCATGAATGAACATTATAAGGATGATCTATGTTTCCATTCATTTTTTCCAATCCTACTATACTCATGGTATTTTTAAGATATTTAAAAGATGAAGTTTGGGGGTGAAGGGATTCATGGTGGAAGGGATGAATTAGTTTGTAAGGAAAAAGTGTGGGGTTTTTATTTTGGTAGTTGTAAAAAGTTGTGGAATCAATCATTGTTCTTAATTATTTACAATAATTGAATAAAAAATTGCAAAAATGAGAAAAAAAGAAAAAAATGTGATGTGATTTGGGTAAACCAAAAATCACCGTTTCCCAGACTGATGATCCTCTTATTATATGTGATTAGGTAATGGATATTAGTTTTTATCTAATCATAACTTTTGAAAAAAAAAATAAAAAAAAATTAATAGGGTGAAATAATAATTCATTACGTTTTACTTTGATCATGACCTCACATTATGTTTTGAAGGATGTGGGTGTTGGTACAACGAAGGGGTGAATTTAATTACAATTTTAGATATCATTATTTTTACATAAGTTATAAATATCCCCTTTGATCCTTAATTTTTAAATAATCAAATCCTATCAACCTTAAGGCTTATATTTATATAACCTTTATTGAAAAGTCATCATGATTTATGAGGCTTTTGACATTAAAAACTAGAGATAGTAGTTCTTTTACAATATTATGGATATGTTTCATGTTTTCATGAAATGAGCATAGTAATAATTGAATATTATCATTGAATATGATAGGAAAGATTCATAGTTAAGTAAATCAATATGTGACCTGCTTAATAATAATTATTTTAGAAGCATTAATGAATGATATAAGAAGTTCAATTTTTATCAAAGGGAAAAAATAAAATACCTGATTTGATTGTTTCTTTGAAAAAAGGGAAATTAAAATTTATATTTATTGTGTATTTTTGAATGATTGATTTTCTATTGATATTTTTTAAATTTTATTAATTTGGAATTTTAATATTGCTAATATTGGTGTCCACTAAATTCTATGTTGAGATTTTATACTTGAGGACAATCATAGTTTATGTGTGGGGGAATTGAAAGGGAAAATATATTCAACAAATTTACATTTAATTTAACAGTTTTAAATCCCAAAAAGCGTTAATTTATGATAAATTTCTACATTTTATAATTTTGGTGATATTTTGAGATTAATAGAAAAAAATAGCCCATTTTCTATTTTTAACTATTTGAAATTATAATCTGTATTTTGGTCATATCATTTTCTACATTAATCAAAATAAAAAAATCCATTCATTTAGAGATTATTCACATCTAGCTCTTCATTTCATCCTTCTTGACTAAAATAATAATCGATCATATTGAAGATTAAAATAATCTCACATGTTGGGCCAGGAAAACTATTCACAGTTCTGTAAATTTTTTGTGTGGGTCCAAAATTTGTTCTTAGTGTACATAATTTCGGTTAAATTTGTTGGGTGGATATCCAATACGTTTTGGAAGATATTTCAAGAAGCTGAAAACACGTCAATTGGATATTATAATGGTTATTAATGAATTCTAATCTAGAGGTTTTGGATTTGGAGTGTCTAGCTAAACAGAATAAATTGTCAGAGTAAAACAAACATAACTATTGGAATACATGTAAAAGTACGCAAAATTTTTTAAGAGGGACATATACAATTATTATGAACAAAATTTAATAAGGGGGAAACACATTAAAAAGCCATTTAATTAGGATAAAATGAATTAACGTTCAAGTGTCAAATTAATAATATAAATGCAATGGAGCTCCTCCCTCTCAAATCATCAAATTCTCCATCCCATTCCGTGAAGACACCTTGTATGAGATCTCCACCGATGGAGGCTGACAGAAAATATTCGCCTTATCTTTTTAATTTGTTAATTTTCTTTATTTTTGTTTTATATTTCAATTTTAATTTATATTTATATTAAATTCATGTATTGTATTTATTTCTGTGTCCACCAATCCAACCTATTTTCTTATTCTCATATTAAAATCATGAGCTATAATACTCGTAAACATGAGTAACTAATCTAATGAATGTAAGAAGGGAGTAATAATATTCTTTCTCCCAAGACTGTGTTTTCAATATTATTTGAGTTAATTATAAAGATAATTTATAGTTGGTGTAACTGTTAATGTTGTTGTCTAATAATTATCTTCTTAATCTACAACCATTATCCCTGGATTGAGGAGGTGTATAGAGGGTGTCCTTGGGGATCTCTAAGTTTACATTTCATTCATAACTGGGGTAGAATATTTTTCTAACACATACGATGGAGTGTCTTCACAAAGAATATTTGAGCTGGTCAATGAAGGTTCTCCCTGAATGTTTCTCAGCATAATTTCCATGCATCACTAATTCCATTTTGTTTAGCATTTTATATTAATTTGAATTTATTTTTTTCATTTCATATATTTTCATAAATTACATTACATTCATATATTAAATAAAAACATCCAAAATTAAGTAGTGATGGTGATTTATATTATGTGTGTGAACAAAATAGAAAATCCCCCCCAGTGAGACAACCCTAGTAAGCCTATATGCCACCATTTGAAAACATAATAATACACTTTTTCTACTCCCTATGACAAGAGTGTGTAAAAATTAGGGATGGAGATCACATATTAATAAATTTTATACTATAAATAATTTTCAATATTCCTACAATATTGTTTTCTATGGGTAATTGTCATGTTTTTTAGATTTACTTGTATTTTGAGCTAAAATGCAATAAATTGTTATATCTAGAAATTTGACATATTTTTATGATAAGGGTATTTTGGCCATAGAATATACATTATTATTTCAAATGGTGTGATTATTATTTTTGTTAAAATAATTGATTTATTTCCTAAAATCTTGTCTTTAAATGTAATGGATGATTCGAGCATTTATAGGATCGAAAATATCATTTAATTTTGGGTGATTTTCCAGGAAGACACCATTGGACCCACTGACATAACAAAAGCATAACTCGGTTCACACAACTCCAAATGCAATGATTCCTTATGGAAATGAAATCAGATTAAATAAAACATGTCCTTGGTGAGTATAAGTTCAATGTTCAATCAATAAAAAATATTGCGAACGGTTGAATCATGTGGAAGATGAAACAACTCACTAGACATAAATGGGTCCATTGAGTAATTAATTCATAACATATGAATAACGTATAAAAAATGTCTCATATTTTGTATAGGGACAAGAAACATGTTAGGAACAACTTTTATTAAAACTAAATTGTGTTAATTGAAAGGATGGACGGTCATAATGCCCAGAGAAGTTGAAGAATTTAAATTTGGTGATTCAAATGGACAGCTTAAATGGATCTAATTAAATCAACAAAAACTCATACACAAGATGTTAAATAAATTTCAATGTTTGGGGGTGAATGGAGGAGTCATTACTGAAGATTCATTATGAATAATCCAATTACCAATTCATCCATTTATTGGGACATCCACACGGATACATTTGGAGGATTATTTTGGACAGAATTATTTCACCTCCTCTCTCTATAAATATGTATCCTCACCCCTTCTCAACGCATTGGAATTTATATGTGGACATTTCCTATTTTTTAATCCACCTTACATTATAATATTATTATTCATTTTATATATATTTTTATCTTCTTATAAATCACATTATCAATTTTTTATCTTTTTTTCCCACCTCGTTCTTCTTTATTAAGACCTATTGTACATGTGATCATGAGTAACTAACCGAAGGAAGTTCCCATGGAATCAATCTGGTGTAGAACCCAAGTCATTATACATTAATTTTATATGTTTTGTATTTGATTAGATTTTGGATAAGGGGGATATTATTGGGAATGAAACCTTTATGTCTCCACTTGCCACACGAGGCTTATAATTCTGTTCTACAATATTCCCCCTTGATCAAGGAGGTTGATGTGAGGTCTCTCAATGATCATTAGTTTTATCATATATCCAAACACATACGTAGAAGAAGATGTTGATAGATATGATGGAGCATGCTCATTAATTATATTTTATCCTAACAATGAGGCAATGATGTTACATTCTATATAATATCCTAGGAGGATATCAATTCTGTCTAGAATCATTTGGTCTACATTATTCTATCATCATAATGCATTTTATATTTACATATCATTATATTGCATACTCATTTCATAAACATAAATTTATTTTATTTTATTTTCATAAATGAGAAATATATATAAGAAAGTGAATTATAAGTAGTGATTTATTGACTATAAAAGCTCCTCAAGAGAACGACCTAGGTCTTCTCATATGATCCATTTAGTTATAAATATTTTTGAGAGCACACACGAAAACACTTTATAATATTAGAGTCATTTCCTAGGGAACCAAGTGGTCTTCATGCAATATTATTATTTAAATTTTGTAAATAATGTTTTGTTTATAAAAAAATCATAAATTAAAAAAAACATAAATACTTCTATTTTTTCATGATGTATTTTAATTAAAATTATTATTCACATACTGAACAATATTTGGTTCCAAAAATGTTTGTAATGATATTGATGCTTAGCTTTAACGGATTTGTGATGAAGTGAAAAACCAGGAGATCCAAATAAAATTTAATGATGAATATGTATGTACATCCCATGAAAGTCCTGAACCTAAACCAAAACCTGAACCACATCGAGTAGTGGTTGTGATTTCACCAATCATTTTTTTTGTTAAAGAACATGAGGCGGATGATAAAGATCTACTAAAATAATTAATCATATCACCTGAAACGTAGGATGCACCATCTCCATAAATTTAAAATAGTTATTTCATCATATCAATCTTTAATGAATTTTTTTAATATCATAATTGATAAATAATTATGATTAATATTTCATTATAATTATTTTGGTAATGTTGAAAAATCAGTTATTTTACCACATTTAGAATAGTGTTACTATTTTTGACACATAAGCTGAATATCATCAAAATAGACCACATAAACCTTTTTGATTAAGTAATAATTTATCACTATATAGTCAGTTACAAAAAGTATATTATTAACTATAAAAATATTCTTAGGAATATAAATAATTAACATATGATTATTATTTATGATAATAATGAATATACCATACGAGTGAGACTCATGGTAATGGACTTCATCTCAACCACTTTTTGTTGAGGTATATATTGATGTTGTGAATAAATATTCATTTACGCGTTGTATATGAAGCTCCGTACACATGTTATATCATTTACTTTTCCATTAAAATGATATTTCCAATTATTTTAATGATATTAATTCATTATTAATATGAATCAATTGGTTCTGATATAGTAATGTGATAATTTTTAAAAAATACCATCTAATAGGGGTTTTCTTCTAAATCACTTATTATTTCATGTACATGATTTGAAGATTAATTTTTTTCAAATGATAATTTTATAAAGTTATTTTCATCCATAATCTTATTTTTATTTCATAAATTGAATCTTTGTATGGAATGATCAATTTTACTTACAAATGATAGAAGGAATTATCTATTTTATCATATTTGGTGACATCTACATTTCCCACAACCACAACTATTATTTTATGTTTGGATTCCATTACAAGACATAATGATTTCTAAAAAAATAATATTTTTATTACTGTATATATTTTTTTATTGAAAATCGATTTTAAAATGAATGCTAATTTTTGGTATTTGGATGTTATTTTAATATGGTTTTAGAAGAGCTTTTAAAACATTTTATTATGACGATATTAAGGAATAATTTTTCTAAATAGCTGTTGAGCTGTATACATGAGAAACATGAGTGCCCAATATATTTTTTATGAATGGGTGATCCATATTATAGCTCATGGTTATTCCCCATATGGGTTAGACTATTTTAACATATATTATGGTGCACATATATAGAAAAAATATCCAATTTATTGGGTAATATTCCATATCATAATATAAAATATGGAGGGATTTAGAAAAGGGTTCTTCCTGTGAATTTAACTAGAATATAGTTATGTACAGCATGGGCTTCTGATGGGTTATGAATTCAAAGATTTATTTTTTCAAAAGTCTTTTTTATTTCTATTATATGGGTTTTATTTGTTTTTTTAAGAAAAATATAAGTTTTTTTATTATGGAAATGTATATTTTATATGCTAGAAGAAAAAATAAAAAAATTATAAAAACTATATGTGCTTTAATTTTTTCAATTTAATAATAGATTTCTAGTTTTTAAGTCCATTACTAAGATTTTTGTGCTCATCGCACATTTTAAAATGTTATTCATAGGGTGTAACAATGGTTAAGGGAAAGGAGAAGTCACAATGAAATTCATGAATATTTTCCCTGAGATTATGTATTATTTTCCTTAAATTGTTTTATATTAATGTATAAATACATATTGTGCATAAGTTTATAGTATATATATATATATATGTGGGTTTTTATATTACATTTATTACTTATATATCTAAACCATACCACTAAAAGCCAATTTTTAATGTATAAAAGTGAATTATAATTAAATGTAACTAAAATATGTAATATTTATGTTCATATCCATATAAATTTAATCATAAAAATGAATTTCAACTAATATAAATAAATGAAGATCATGTGAATTCATTAGTGTTAACCTGAAAATATATTTTATGTTTAATGAAATTAAAATGTTATTGTAGTTATATTAAACCCATTAATTTCAATTTATAAATCATTTTATTTTTTTGACACAAAATTGGTAAAGCATGTGATGTAATAGCCAAATAATCATAGATCACACATATATTAGGCCACAGTGATGGATGGTTAGTTTATCCAACCCCTTTGATGGGTGGGGAGAAACCCTAAATTTTATCACATGTGAAATTACCTTGAGGTATCACAACCTTATATATACCTCAAACGATATAATCATTTCAATATATATTTCATCTCACAATTTAACATTCCCTTATGAATGATATATTAAGGGTAGTAATCCTTTTATGAGTTTTTATTGGTTCTAAAAACCTGTCCAAAAATATAATTGATGTTATATTGATAGAATCCACTAATAAGGTCAGTAGAAAGTATACATAGATATCGTGTTTCCAAATATCAAGAAGGAATAATTTGGACATTTTAATTCCTTATATAGTCTAGAAAAATATAAAATAACTACGTTTCGTTAACAATGGGGATGAATATTATATGATATTCTATAAAAACTATTTTTTTGACCCAGTCATTAATAATTAGAATGTATTAAAATATTTAATTATGTTTTATTTTAGGTTTTTAATGTGGGAATAAAAATAATTGGGGACTTCATTAAGAAAAATGAAAAGATATATTATTTATCCTCTTATCAAAATCAATAAAATAATAATTGTTTAAAACTAAAATTTATCTTTTACCATTCAAGCATTAATAATTTAAATATTTTATAGTTATCATATAGTGGTACATATTCTAGCATTATGAAAAAATTTAGACAACTACTTATCTTCATATATCCCAAAATATAGTCTTATAATGATAAGGAATAAAAATTTAATTTGAGGATGAATAAATATTTGTGTATATATTTGTAGAGTTAATGTAGAGGTCAAGGAATACATTAATTTTATACTATAAATGTACATAAATTTGTATATAGTTTTTTAAAATTAATTATATTTATGATATGGAAATATATTTAATCAAATATTACAAATTTATTATGCATTTAGATAGATTAATTCACATGGGAATGGGAATTTCACTCATAATTTAATATTTGTATATTATTTTTGTTATTATGTTTTATTAGGTTATTTTATATATTATAATTATTTCTAGGGAAATATATTAGATAATATACTTGATAGTAAAATCATACTAAAATTTTCAAAGACGTTCAATTTGAGTAGTCTATTTTAGGATTTTATTATCCATTTAGTAGTTGATGATTCAAATTTCATTAAATCATAAATGAAAATGATTTTTTAATTTTTTATTTTTTTAATTGATTCATAAATCCTCTATAATAATTTTATAATGACATATAAGACCATTGATGGTGGTGATAATTTGATATGTTAGACATATGATGTGAAATATTTCAATTATTTATGTGGATATCTGGAAAATTCAATAAAAATATAATACTTGTATATCTATGAAAGTCTTGATTACTAATGGTATGATAATAATGGTGTGTGAAATATATCTATTTATGTAAAATTTTAATTATATTATCATGCCATATATAGGTATACAACATTATAGATTTCATATTACCATACACACTAGAATGTAGTGTATATTTCTCAATGGCCTCCAGTGAAGCCATATGTGGGGGCCATATACATTTCTTCATTCATGATTGATCAAAGAATACTAGAATTTATCAGTCTGTATTTCCATGCCTTGGGTCTGAGATCTTGTTCTATACATTCTCCTATTAGGGAATCCAAAAAAGGTCTATAAAAGGACTAACCTCATGACTTCCTCATGAATATTTCTCCATTTTTAGGGTATTATGGAACCCAAAGAGGAATAAGGGTGGAATTGGAAGACAGATAGTATTTTTTGGTTTTATGACACTATCAATGTAGTGAAGGTGAAGTGTGTTTAATTTGTATTAGAAGTCCCCAGTCGAACATGCGAGGAGTCAGTCATTTAAATAAGGAAGCATGAGAATATGGGATGGAAGGATTTTAAGGTCATCTTCACTGAGCAGCATTTCCCAAATAATTTCATATTTTCCAATTCATGATAGTTTATATATATTCATAGGGGGGATTGTACCATGATGAAGTATGAAAATAATTTTTCTATATTAGTTTAGTTTCCATTCAAGATGGTTTCTACGGAGGAACCCAAGGATCAAAATCTAAAAATGATGTTGTCCCCAGATATCTAATGTCGCATCTTGTCATTAATCTGGATTACATCCGTGGAGGTGGTTGATCATTCCATGATAGTGGAGATCAATCATGGTGTAAAATCTAGTTTTTCAAGTATAGTTACAGATGTGGGCCAAGGTAGTGGTATTTATTTGGTGATGAATTGGAAGCAGTATGAGTCTGATAATTTAAGAGGTGGTAGTTCTAGCCATCCATCCCAAACACTTATGTATGTTGCATTGGGAGAAAAACCAATTATTTGTCATCAGTCTGGAGAGGTGGGACATGTTTGTTTTGTGTGTACATATCCAAACATTTTATTCCATCAGTATGGATCTATGGGGATATTTTAGTGGGTTCATAGAGCTACTCATACATATTAAGGTGGAAATGTTTTTTGGGACTTCATAAGGATATCATCCCAATCAAATCCATCAATTATGGTGATTTTTTTGTGGTTTTGGAAGTAGGTCTGAGTCCTTTTCGGGGATGATTCAGTCTATTGTAGATCAATATACATGTGAAACTTCTCATGGGTAGATAGAGAAAAAGAATCACCATGTTCTAGGACAAGAACCATTATAATCAAATACAGATCGTAGACTAGTTACTGTTACCACTCTGATTATATCATCATTAGATGTTTATTTTTTTTTATAATTTTCATCTGCCTCTCTAATTTATTCTCATATATTGGATATGTTAAAATTGCTAACATATATTTTTTCTTATGAGATGGGGTTAGTGATGTCGTGGGGTAAGAAGAGTGACTAGTATTGTAGGTGTACTTTTTTCACAGTCACCGTGTCTAGTGTTGAGTTAGAACGGTATATTCAATTTAAAAAATGGATTTTTTATATGATCCATGTTATGGATTGGATTGTGTTCTTCCATGAGCATGATAATTTTTATCACCGTCGAGTGAGTTCATTGGAACTATTTGGGAATTATATGTTTTCTAAGCTGAATGGGATCCCCAGTTCGGACGTGGTGGATTCACACTTCCAGAATTGTGAAAAACATTTTTTAAGATCACTTCTCTCACTTTTTTGGGCATTGATGGAGTTACATAAGAGTGTATTTCCCTTGTGGTGGATGTGTTTTCAATGTTATTTCAATTTTAATGATTGGGTTTTTTTCTTCAGTAGGTTGTTGATTTCACTATATATTAAGCACTCAGAACACAACCAATATCACTTCCAACATTCCGTATATTTTCGGTGAGTTTTTTCATTTACAGGTATAACTGTATGATTTGAATTCCAAATGCCTATTTTTCCTAATAATCTCACATTAGGTGACCCGATATATGTTTTCAAAATCCCCACATATATCTTTGGTTATGTATTGAATATCAGAATCTAAATAAGGTGAATACCAAGAATAAATAACCATTTCCATGTATTAATGACTAATTAGACTAGAATAATTTCATAAAGTTGTTCTCTATGATCAATTTAAATTGTGGGAATTAGTAGGTCAGAATTATGGAGGATGATGTTTAGAAAATTTGTTTTTAAAGTATGTTTAACCATTTTGAATACTTGATCTGGTCTTTTGGGTGAAGAATGATCTAATAGTAATTATGAAACTTATGTACTGTGTGTTCCAACATTATCTTTCCTCTTTGGTTGTCATATTTTTTGATTATATCCTAGTATATTCTGTGAATTAGGTGGGGATAAATGAAAATTAAGGATTGTGTATGAAAATCTTCAAGATCATCGCCTTTATGCGAATATTTACAATAGAACCTTCTGGTTACTGAGGTAATGTTTTATGTCATTTTTTTGGAATATGGGGTTTTAGTGGACCCTGAGAAGAGAAATGCAGTGATGTCATGGTGGAAGGTGAATAAATTTCTTGAGATCATGAGATATTTGGTTATGGTAGGTTATAGTAGATGGTTTATTTAGTATTTACCTCTGCTTACTTCTACTTTGACAGTTCCCATATAGAATATGGTGAGGTTTAAATTATATTCATATTTCATGAATCACTTTAAGAGGATATGTGGTGGTCTACCAATACATCCATTTTTATCTTTATGGATTCTGGGAAATGTTTGGGGTCTAGTATGATAAATCTGGTTTGGTTATCAGGTGTGTGATGATTTATGATGAGATTGTGATGTTGTATGAGTCTTTCCAATTCCAACAACATGAAAAGAATTACCCAACCCATGTAAGAGAATTGGATGTGTTTATGCATGAATTAATTTTGTTACATTATTATCTATCAGTGGAGAAGGTTTTATTATTCATATATTATAATAGTTTATGAAACATGTTATCTTCTAATAATATTAATTTCAAGCAGCATCATTTGTTTGGGTACCTTTACGGGTACGATTTTAATATCATATACATCCTATAAAATGGTGATGTTATTACACTACCTTGAAAATGAATCTATCAGTGAAATCATTGAAGGGGTACAATGATGAGTTGAATTTTTTGGTTTTTTTACCAGTTACATCATGATACCATAGAAAATAGGGTAGGTGAGTTAATTTTTTTTGTCGAGATGACACACTCTATTATAGATATGATTCAGTATGAAAATATGAATGATGAGTTATGCCACCAATATATGCAGTACCTCAATATTTTATAGGTTCTTTGTGAATTGTCTTATTTTAAAATGGAGAATTGTATTTCAGGGGACACATTGTAGTGTTAGGTTCATTGAATAATGTATTAATATATGATAGCGAGCAGTATTAGTCGAATGTTCATCATAGTACCACTATGACGTTTTATGATTATGTTCATCAATTAAGGGGTTCAAAAACAAGAATATATATATATGTCTTCATATCCAGTTGTTATACATTAGATCAAATTAATGTTTACAAATAGATTTCCTCTTGTTTTTTTCAATGCTTACCCATTCATTCCTATAAGTGGGATGACATTTCCATGGATTTCATTATCATTTTAATTCATACATCTGTAGAAGGAAATTTCATATGGGTAGTGGTTGACCATCTATCCAAACCATCCCATTTTTTTCTAATTAGGTATTAAAACATTGTAAAGGTGTCAGGATTGATTTATGTTCATGAGATGGTGAGGATTCATGGTGTTTCATTACCAATCATTTTAGAGAGAGACCCATATTATAAATAGATATTTTGGGAAGGCTTCTTGAAGGAAATGTCGTCACTGCTCAAGCTGAGCATGACATACCATCATTAAAAGGATGGTAATATGGATAATGTGAATCAGATCTTGTATGACATGATTTGGGGATAGGTGTTGGATTTTGGAAGCTCCTGTGATATCCATTTAGGGTTTATAGTGATTTTTTATAATAATAGTTACCATTCCTAAAAGAATAACCCTTTAAGTTGGTTTTGGACAGTTTTGATGGTCCAACTTGTTATGGTCTAAGTTGTGTGAAGCCACATTGTTGGGACCAATCATTATATATGAAACATCTAATAAATTTAGGTGTATTAGGATTTTTTTGAAAGTATAGAATCAACACCAGTTTTATTCCAATCAATGGTTCCAAGATCTAGAACTTTTTTGTGGGGGATAGAGTTTTTTTGAATGTGGCTCCTCACTTAAGTCACCATCACATATGTATGTAAGGGAATCTTGATATGAGTTATTTTAGACATTTGATTTTATTGAGAAGGTTTTTATTGTGTCAAACTGAATATATTTTTCATCTCAATTGATGTACATCACTGATTTGTTCTATGATTCTCATGTAAAAATGTATAATTTTGATTAATATCAAGTGATAAATTGGGAATAATTTATGTTTGATCTATATAGGTATATGTTTGAGTATCTAATATTTATTTTCGATTTCCAATAGAAATTAATTTTAGGGAATTCAATGTCGTTAGTCCATGTTATTTAGCATCATATAAATGATGAGCATGAGACATGGGAGAAGAAGTATTTTTTTGAGGAGTATTATCTAATGTTGTTCTCTGATCAGAATAAGGAATTTATTTCAAAGATACTAAATTTTTCATGGAGGGGATAATTGTCATATATATGATCTTATATTGAAGTATTATTTTGTGTAATTTTTTTTCTAATTTTTATTCATTTATTTCACATAGTAATTTTAGAGAGAAATGGAAATATTGTACACTACAGATGGTGGTGAAAAGATGGTGTAGTGTTATCAGAAACCATGAACTAAACTAGGAAAAACAATGAATCATGGAAAATAAAACTATCTAGGTGACATGGATAGTCTTAGTGGAATGTGAACACCCCCAATGAAATCTTGAACCATGATTCCTCTTAGACAACTTAGATGACAAGATTACCTCACAATTTGGAAAATAATGTCAGCTAACTTCACACATTATCAATTTCATTAAAAACTAGAAATCTATAATATTATGACCCATTTTAAACCTAAATATCCTCTAATTCATTATATATGGGATTTATAGCCCTAATATCCTCTTCATATCCATATTTCCCCCTTAAACTCTAATTTCTGGTTGGATTTTTCATTAGATATTAAATAATCACTATGTGAGTATATATATTCTTGATTTATTTCTTTTTCTGGGGATCTTAGTCCCCCATCATATGTTATCTTTCCTCCTAAGGGTTGGTTGACATAATAAGCGTTGAATCCTGATATTTTTGGTAACATCATAATTATATTGGTATCATATTTCCATTATAGGGGTTCATTATAGTGTGGTTGTTTCATTACTCCAGAGTTTTCATGTTTCCATGCATGGGTTAGGTTATTACATGTTTTAGCATTATTAGATGATTTTGGCATGCTTTATCTGTTCAATTGATTTGTTTTCTAGATTTTGGGAAAAGATAAAATTGTTTTCTCAAAATTATAGGAGGTGACTATATGTTTATATATGGTTTTATAATGAATATTGGTTCTTTTTATTGTGTTTATAATTATTTGATTGGTGTGATGTATGTATTACATTGGTTTTAGTGATCATATTGATTTGAAACTGGATTTCCCTATGAAAAATGGTTGTTTTCTTGTGTACAAATATTGTAGGCTTGTGTATGTGAAATTTTCATATATGTGGTCATTTAAATGGAAACAAAGCACAAATGGAATTTGAGGTACCTAGGTGGGAGGAATAATACTAATATTCTAGTTATATTGGATGTGTTGAGGTTCAGTTTCTTCGAGTAGGATTTATGATACACCACTAACTAAAATTGATGATTATTTGGAACCACTATAACATGGGATGAATTCCTCTATAGTGTCATGTGTATGATGATGTTGGGGGTTATGGTAGACATATAATGTTTTTTCAAGATACAAGGACCCAAGAGTCCCACTAGTTCTATTACCTAAGGTATTTATAGTGATGTGTTTCTCTAATACGATGTTGTGCTCACAGTCAGCATACAATGGACATTGTTTTTTATATACAATTCAAGGTTCAATTAAAAAAGATTCCATTAAAATGATGTCCTTAAAATATTTCCTTTAATTTTCATTAGTTATTTTTCAGTCAAATTTTATGTTTATTTTTATTCTAATTGTAGGTCATTGAATCTTTCTATCGGTTCGTATCCTATTTGGATTTTCTAGGTAGCTAATTGTAATTATTGGTTATAAGTATATTTTGTTATGTTCGGATCAATTAAATGCATGATGTTAGGTAGTTTTGATGGTGGATTCAGTTTCTAGTGATCTTTTCTTATAGGTTTTAGTAGATCTATATGAGTGTGATTACCGCCTTGTTGAATAATGGTTTTATGTAGTTCACATGGTCCCCAAATATTTTTAGGTACGTATTTTTGATGTAGTTGTAAAATGTTAAACCTGAAATGTTGGACCTATGTTTCTATGAACTAGATATAGATTTAAGTCTCACTAATGCATATCATATTTATATATACAATCATTCTTAAAGGACAAATCAAACTCTATGAGAAATTTTGGGAGATTGATAAACGTATTTCAATTTTTGTTGGGATCCACACCTTCCTTTGGTGGAATTTTATTGTAAAATTTTATTTTAAATAGTTGTTCATATGGATCCTTATATGTCCCTATATTGAATGAAGTGAAGAACTCATACATGATGGGTTGAAGTTGAGGAAAAAGATATTAGGACCAGATCATGTTGATAAAATGGTAAAAAAGATCAGATCTATTCAACAACACAGAAAAAAATCTCAGAGTGGATCAAAAATTAACAAGGACAACTGAGGAAAATACATAGAGTCTGAAGTGGGTGACCAGGTGTTTCTATGAATATCATCCTTGAAGAGATTAATGAGATTTGGACAGAAGGGGAAGATGATCCCTATGTATAACTATCCTTTTGAAATTATGGATCATTTTTGGAAGGTAGCTTACTGATTGATGCTTCCACCAAATCTCTCACAATTTCATGATGGGATCCAAGTATCACTCTTAAGAGAGAAAATACCTAATTCTTCATATATACTATTCTCAGAAGTCATACCATTAGATAAATATCATTCTTATTAAAAACAATATTTAGAGATTTTGTATCAAAATTAAATCGTTATGTGAAATAATACCCCTCACTTGATTAATGTTTTGTTGAGGAACCACCAATTTAGAAAAGTATGTGGGAACATGAGGATATGGAAATGTAGATATATCCTCATCTATTTTCTGGGTGATGAATTTAGAGGGTGAATACTTAAGGGGGTAGAATGTAACATCACAATGTTTTTATGAAATATTTTCTCTAAATATTTGTAATTCATCTATAGCTAACATTTAACACAATCCTGAGTTTAATAAAATCATGATATGACATTAGTATAAAATGATTATTTTTTCCAAGCAATTAGTTTATCTAGAATAAATATAACTAACTTATGAAAATTTATGGTGAATTCATTCACTACCAATTATTTATGAAAAATATAAATTAATTATATATTTTAATTTTTTTATTAATAAATATTGTGAATTAATATTATTAAACTAAATTTCTGAAATATATATGTTATAAAATTAATAAAATATTTCTTATATTTTTCTAATATATATTTTTCACAAAGGTTTTGAGTAAACCCTATTTGATATATAAAAATCTATATTTTTCAAAAGGTTAATTCTTCCCCTTTTAATGGAGAACCCATTTTAAATTAATATTTTGACACATTAATATTTTTTGTATGAAAATAAAAAAAAATATTTTCTTGATGGATTTAAAAATTTATTTGGATTATAATTTAATAATTTTCTAATAACTTTTAAATTTTATTGAATAGTATAAATACACTACATTTTAATTAAAAGTGACTTTTTCCTCAAAATAATTAAATGGGTAAATTATATTATTTAATGGTTTTAAAGTATAAATGAAATATATTTTTATCATTCAATATAATTTATCACATTATCATTAATTTTACATGGAATTCAAATGTAAAAACATTTAATTCTTTTAAAAGGTTTTTAATTTTAAACCGTGTTCTCTCTTTCAAGAAACTTGATTAATTTTAAATTAATTATTTAAAATTATGATTTTTTATTTTTTTAAAATAGATTCAACATTTTAAATAAGTAGGTCCAAATTATGTAAATATAATTATTTTATTTTTTGGTCATTACAAATAGTAACATAGGTACTATTGGTTAATACAGTAAAAGGGTAAATTGGTTAATTAAGGGTAACAATTCTATTATAAAAATACCCTAACAATAGTATTAATATCATTTGGTGAGTTTTTTTACCTAAACAATCCTTGTGACGAAATGGAGTCTTTTTCAAGCCAATTTTATGAGATTAGAACATTTAATTTGTTTTATTCAATCAAAAGTAAAATATATCTCACGAAACATTTCATAAATTAATTGTTTTTATATAAGTCTATAAAGAGGATAATTTCTATTAAAAATAATCATATAAAATCAATAAGTTTTTATTTTTAATGAAAATTTATTTTTAATTTTTAGGAAACAAATAACCCACTCAAAGACATATACTTTGATGATGTAAAACTTTAATAATTGAGGAGAAATCAATAATTTTTTTAATAGACTTATAAAGACCATCAAAAGACCCAAAACATGACCAAATATAATGTTTCAAGTATATATCGACCATAAACATTGATGGGTGGAGTTAGTTACCATTTGGAGCCTTATATAAAAGATTGGGACACTTATATTGTTTTTTTTAAAGTGATGTTAATGTTTTCACATTCATAATTTAATAGTTATTACATTTTTATGATGAAATTTATAGAAGATAAAGTCAACGGAAAATATTATTCTGAACGATGGTAGATTTATCCTCAAAATGTTTTTTTATTTTTATTTTTTAATTTAAAATTAATTATATTATATAGTTTTACCAAATTGGTGTAGTAAATATTTTATTAATAGAGATAACAGAAAAATTTAATTAAAATATAAAAATAAACATAATTTGTGCTAATTAATATGTATATTGAATTTTATTGATGAACCTGACTTCTTATGAAGATAATTAAATAGGTTTTTCTATGTTAACTTGTTATATTATTATTTTTTAAAATCAATTAATTTAATTGTTTCAAAAATGACACTATAGATTGTTTATCAAAGTAATGTTTTATTAATTTATTTAAAATAATGAATTTTTTTTAAAAAATATAGAGTAATTATTATATTGTTGAAAATTTCAAGTGTATTTTTTTTATAGTATAATTGACACCATATAAGATAATATTTCACCCTTTAATATTGAAATATTATTTACCATAGTTTATAATTTTATAGAATAATCGATTGTTAATTAAAATGATAAGGTTCAAATTGACAGAAATTTTTTTATAAAAACTTTTAGTTGAAGATATTACAATCCGTTATCATTTCATCTTATATAAAAGATATTTTGACCTTATTTATGAAATTTTATTTTATTTTAAATTTATATTTTTGGAGATCTCAAAGGGTCCCCTCATCTCAATTATAAAAGTATACCTACTCCATTACATCCTCACATCACTTTGAGACATAAAGATCATCCATAAACTTATATTTTACATTATAAACTTCCCTAGTTCAATTATATTAGTCATATTCTTCTTCAAATAGAAACTGTAGTGATCTAGGAAGAGATTTAGAGGAATCACATCAAAGAAAATGAAATATCTGCTACAGATTCCTTCATACTTCTTTCTTTTTAATCATCATATTCACTCATTGTTTCATTGAAAATTAATACCGACATTATCTATTATATACTGAGATGTTATTATTATTGAACAAAAATAATCAACTTTATATCCATCCTGTGCAAAATAAAATCACTATGTGTGTGAATGAATGACTTACGGTCTCCACATCCTGTTGTCATATGTTTTTCCCCACCACCTTACATTGATGGTTATAATTATGTAAATAATAACTATATCGTATAATCATATAATTATATTTTTTCTGATAAATTATACACTACTTATTTAAATACAATTCATAAATTATGGGAAATATTTCATTGCTCGTGTGTACATACGACCTACCATCTCCACAATGTAATTCAATTCATTTTACATGATCATAATTAATGCATGATTATGTAAATTTATATTTTTAATAAATAAGATATATATAATTTTAATATCAGTTTTTAATGATATTACTATGATTTATAAATAGGAACCAAAACATATTTCACAAAACATGCATAATAAAATGATGCAGTTAATACCCGAATAACAAGTAATAATGAAATACTACTAATAAAAAGACGATAATATGATAATATATGATATCTTAAAAATTAATTTTAATCATAAATAAGTAAATGAAATTATTTAATTCATTATACTAGAGGTTTGGAAAAATATACAGGAAATTAGACAAAGAATGTAAGGGAAACTTTTTCAATAACATTATTATCCAAGGTTTTTTATGTATTTATTGGGGTATATTTATCATTAACATACATGTATTATAAATATGTAATATTATTTATATTCTTCAAGAATTTATTAAAGTAAATTTATTTTAAAAAGTACAAATGGAATCATTTGTCATTTTTTGATACAAGGTGATGTTTTGACTTCACTAGAAAAAGTGTGAGGAGAATCATTCTTTATGATTAAATGGAATGAATGTATTTTTACATCCACATAAAAAAAGTTCCCTAAAGCTACCCCTACACGATTTCATTTTTATTTTAAAATAATTTCATTTCTATTAAAATTATACATCAATTTAAGAAAAAAAAATTTTTATGATGAAGTAATATTTTCCTCAACAATTAATTAATAGTGTTATATCAAAATTATTACCCATCAATGATGAAATTATATAATAGGTTTATTCTTAAATTATAATAAAATGTTGATAACTATTATTTTATTATGTTTATGATGCAATTCTATTTATGAAATATATTTTTTACATGTTTTGGGTGAATGATGATTAAAGAAACCGATTCAATTACTTGTGTAATGATGAATGATTAAGGAAATTGTGGAACACATAAGAATGATATAATTATGTGGTGTGTGGGAAATATATCTCCCGCAATTCATTGTGTAATTATTTATATAACATGATATAGACTTAGTTGGAATTCGAAATAATATCGGTTCAATAATACATGGTTGTAAAGAGGAGTGAACATGATTTGGAAATGGACTTTGTCCACTACGATGGTCTTTTAAATAAGCTTTCACTAATATGAAATGATAGTATATGATTATGTGTATTCTATATAAATTCATGTCTTATGTCAGGACCTATGGGATTATGTTCATTGATTCTTATGAACATTATGGATTAATCCCAAGGAATGATATCGCATTTTCTCATATACAAGGTAATATTTTCAAATGTTATGTTATTATTTCTTATGATCAATATATGATTTATTTCTCCCCTGTTTACACTTTCTATTAATTTGATATAACCCTTTCTTGTGTTTCCTATCCCCATTTCTTGATGAAGGATGTTAAGTAAGATATGTTAAAAGGGATCTAGTTATGATTAAATATGTGGAAGATAATGAAGATGCCTTATGAACCAGTTGTTTATGTTTCACATTTTCTAAAGAAATTATACATATATGATTATATTATAGATTTCTTATATTTTTTACAAAATATTCTTCATAATTGAAGATATATTAGTGTCTGTAACGTAAGGTAAGTTATAGAACCATTTTCATTTATGAATTTGGAATATTTTTAAATAAATTTTCATAGAAAACAACTCAGATAGAATGAGACACAGAGGAAAACTATGCTAGAAATTAATTTAATAAAGATACCAAATCTATTTCATATTACATGCATGCAATTTCATATTGAAAATATGATAAATCTTAGAAAAATATCACATTAGAAATCCTTGATAATAGTTTATTTCAAAACATATTTTTACCCTTGGAGAAAAATAAAATAGGTTGGCGTGGGATTTTCAGATAAAAGATATTTTGGGAGGGTGTGTTGTGTTAAATAAAGTATTAAATATATTTAATTTACATTTTTAACCTAATTATAATTTTCTTTAAATAAAACATTTCAACTATTTATAAAGGTTTTACCAAAAAACCCTTATAATGATCAAGAGTTTCATTATTCATATTAAATTAGAGAATCTAAATCACTCAATGATGAGACTCTAGATCGAGGTGGATCGATCCATTGAGATCCCAATGATTAGTCTTATCAATCAGAATGATATAACTTCATCATTGAATGATTCAAAAATCATAGAGGACATGTTAGTTTTGGCATTATAACACTATTGATTAAATTGATTCAGATTGATCACTCCAATCATAGAGATTCATCATGTTTGAGGCTATTAATTCACCCATATATCATATTTAATTATTTAATTTTATTAATTCCCATTTTCCTTATATTTATCACCCTGGTTTTCCTTGTATAGATTCTAGGGATATGTAATCCTAGCCAAATATTTTTTTACCCTTGTTTATTGTTTTTCCCCTACTCATTCATTGTGTTCTTCACCATTTTAATATGTGGACAAGGTTCAAAATTTCTATTCCAAATCAATCATTATCTTGCCCCTACATTATCGAAAAATTCTAATGTATTGAATATAATGATGATTTGAGAATGGATTAGCATTTTTTAGAGATACACATTATGTATACTATATACAGGAGATTCGTAACTGAATGAAAAATGGGGGGAGAAACGAGATGTGAGACGCCTTACTTTGGATCAATTGGTATAATTTTCTGGCCACCAGAGGATCGAAAAAGATAAATAAGGATCTTCCCATCCAATTTTGGTGGAGGAAGAAACATAATTCAAAGGTGGAATATCTAGATCTAGAGCATGGAGTTATAATATGAGTTTATTGAAAAATCAACACTACACATTTTATAGTCCTAAGAAATCATGATGTGTATATCATTTTCTATAGCTGATAGAGTTTCATGATATTAATAGTATCACACACATTAATGAACTCCCTTATTCCTTCTAAACACTAAACTTGTGGCTTAGAGTGTACTCTGAGTGTACATAGGCACATGTATGATCAGGAACATGTTGTTCAACAAATTTCATCGACACAGGCTGGATATAGGGAAATAGTGAGGTACAATGTGTGTGGCTAAGTACAAAAACATATTTTGGATACACTGACATTTCATGGGAGCATTGATAAGACCATTGGTAGCTGAGGAATGTTTTACAGTCCATCTACATGTATGGTTTTTATACATTGTAAATGATAATGCAAATACAGGGACACGAGCATGAAATGGATCGGGAACGCACACCATGTGGGTCACCTGATGTGCCATGTCACCCTTCATTATATTTGAGGTGACCACCACCAATCCTATCTATTTTTTCTGGAAAACAATTTTGGACCTCGAGTTGCCTATCATGAATGTTTTTCTCCATAGAACATGGTGGTATCCTCTAAAAATGAATTTTATGATACTATAAAAGATGTTCCAAGAATGGTTTTTATATATGAGATGATTTCTCATTATTGTAATATGGCAGGATCCCTAGGGAATTTTGTACGATACCTTCTATTTAGAGAGTTCATGTGTCCTCAACCAATGAATAGTTTGGAACACTCATATAAGACATGACAAGGATTCATTATCTAATTTAAGTGTTACACTAGCCTAATAGTATATATCAGAGGATTTATACCTATCAACAGAGGGATACCATTGTAAATGGCCAGGTTATGTGTCCTCGACTGCGATAGTGATAAGCTACAGCTAGGCTTATCATGGGTCCTCTATCTACTATCTACGTGGAATCATCCTGTTATATTAGGTAAAGAGTTAAATGACAAAAATAGTGGAACCCTTATTATAAAACGGGTACTAGGTCCTCCATTTAAATCTACTGTGGAACCCTCCATCCAGGTCTTGTCTTGGGTCCTCAAAAGAAATCTTATGTGGTACCTTCCTGTAGAGTCATGGTAAAATCCAAAATAATCAGAGTGGAACAATCTTGGTGGACAAGTAATGGTTCATGTAGAAACTTGAAGAGTTTCACATTATTTTTGTTATGTTTTATGAATCCAATACAAATAGAATTTTCCCCTAAACATTGGGGAATAGTGGAAAGGCATTGCTTGACATGGATGTTTTCTACTAATCAGAAGCACGAGGTGTTGGACATATTAGATGGTAATTTGGGATCAAATGGTACTCTGTACCTAATATGGGATGTGATATGGTGGACCCTTCTCTCTAATTTGGTTTTCATTGGTTTGATATAATATGTATCTATATTAATACCATTGTAATTTTTAATCTCATTATTTGGGATTAGATGTATCTCTATTTATTATTATCATATCTTTAAATTCTCTACCTTAAACTATAAGGGTTTCCCACTAGTTATGTATAGAGTCACTCTTTCATGGTATTATCCGATAGGTTTTTTTTCTTATGAAGACAAAAAATATGTCAGTGGTGACTAAAAAGGATAATATTGATAACTGGTTCACTAAATTTAGAGCAATGATAAGAGAATAGAGATCATGAGCTTGGAACTCTTGGAAAATATTATTTCTAGTTTTTTAGGTAAGGGAAAATTTTTGGTTGGGCATGTATTAGTCCCCATTTTTTTTATTTTTCCTTGTCATAGTCTTATAAACCCTATCGGTTTTAAAATGCAATGATTATATTCTAGAAATGAAATCATTTTTATTATTTCTCTTCATATATTAATTCAAATGACCAAGAATATGTGTGAATGTACACTTGGATGGGGCCTCCCATTTTAGATAAGATATCTTGTTCATTTTCCACCCATGGTCTATATTGGGGGGATTTGGGTAGTTGTAACATGAGCCCCATTGGATTGGTTCATGCGAATAAGTGGTATTTATATCTACAAAAAAGTCATCTGATGTCATATAAATATAAAAATATTAATTAGAGTCTCTCATCCTTCTAATTTTTTAGTAGACAATAAAGTAAATATGTATTTGTAATAATAGTTTAATAGTAATTCACTTAGAGGAAAAAATCATTCTCCCATAATGTGGTTGTTTAGAAGGAATAATAGAGGAAATTTATTTATTAGATCTGAGAAATTTTTTTAGCGTGTTAAAGAATTCAATTAAGGAAAATATTGTTTATTTATGTCATGAGGCCTTTAAAAAGAATAGATTTTGGGAAATTAAGACATAATGATACTTCCACATTACAATGATAAATTTACATATAGTATAAAATTTGTATAAACAGTCCACTAATTAGTTGGTAAATGACGGATATGAGTGACACAAACCTTGTAATTATGGAGAAAAAGATAATCATCATGTGATTAAATGTTATTTTATAATTCATGGGATTGATACTGTTAATTGTATGGATATAATCCTTTTAAAAAAAGAAAGAACCATTTTTAATTTTTGAATAAATACTTGTTAAAACCAAATAAATTTATTGGGGTACCACATCCCTTCTTCAATTATTATATGTTTTGTTAGAAAAATATAAATACTAAGAGTATAGTGATTTAAAGACATGTATACAAACACACTCTAACAGAATATTGTAAAAATGTTATTCCTAAAAACAATGTCAATCTATCTCTAGATGAATTTTAAACAGTATTCTTCATGTATTGGATTTCATTATATAAATCCCTTATCAATTTACGTATATAGGAAGCCCTATTTAATATTTTATTTTATCTAATTTTTGTTTATGGATGTTAATATAAATATAAAAATTCAATGAATACTAGTTATATTTTATGTATATTTATACTTATCTATGGGGGATATCTATCTCAAATGTTTAATGTGAAACTCGAAATAGAATATATTTCTATTTATATGGAATATGAGTATATATTTATTGATGAATTTACTAGAAATCCTCTAAATCATGATGTTTAGTTTTCAATATCACTCATACCCACTACAAGACTTATTCTAAAACAACAATTGAATGACACTAATTGTTATATATGAAATAAAATAAAAATCCACAAGAATATTGGAAAATGAATCCATTTCATTAGTGCATGAACATGGATGATTATATTATTTTTTTAATAAAAAACATGGGAAAACAAATTTTTTATACTGATTATCAGGAACAATAAAGAATCAACCTCAATAAAATATAATATTTAACAATTATTGATGTCTTGTTTGATTACATGGACTACATTCAATAATATTCAGAAATTTATCTTCATTGTGGATAACATTAACAAATGTTCAAGATTGAATTTTTACCAAAGAAACGATTACCTATAAACTATGTTCATTAGGAATTTATAGTGAACATATATAGAATTTCCAAAATCCTCATGAATAGTTTGGATATAATTATTTGGCTCATTATTGTTTATTTTCACTAGATTTTAGTAATCTTTATTAATAGTTTTATTATATTTTTTATGAGAATGTAAAATCATGAATATCATTTAATTATTTTTTTGATGACCTTATAAAATGAAATGATATAATCAAAATTTTGGATATGTATATTTTGGATATAGAAATACCAATTCATGAGTAAAAAAATATTAGGTGATAGTAACTCTATAAATCATTCAAAAAATATGTTATTGAAAGATTCCAAAGACCAATAATAGAGATCATGATTAATAAAAGTCATAGGTTTGGTGGTTATACAAAATAATTTTTGGGTAATTTAAGAATAAAATTATATTATATAACCACGTTTACATAGAATATAGATATGTTATATTTTATTTAAGAGTGTGAATGAAATATTTAGTAGTGGAAATGATGGTTGGTCAGTATTCCTACGCACAACCTATCATGTAGCATAGAATGGTTTTTTACTTATATTTACACATTTAAAAAATGGTTTGTATGAATCATATTGTATAATTATATGGTTATAAGAATTTATTCATTACAATTGAATAATAAATAGAAAAATTACATGATATTTATTGTAGACTGTTCATTATTAATTTTTTACAAAAAAAATAATGGGGGATTATCTTTATAGTGAATCATTTGAAAAATATTCTAAATAAAAAAATATTGAGTTATTTATTCTCATAGAATGTGTTCAATATATTATAAAGGATATGTATGGAGTTTATAAATTGATAGTAATGATCATTACAAATGCATCAATGGAAGGATATTAAGCAGGTTAGCAAACTGATTCATATGGACTAATAAATTTTGTCTATTGTGAGGATTGTATGTGATCAAAATCATGTAGATTTGTTAAATAAGGGTCCATAAATAAATAGGAAAAGTGAAAGATCACAATTTTATATAATGTTTTATTAATAATACCAATAAATAATGATATAAAATATGATGAAAGAATATTTTTAATCATTTAAAGATGCAGAGAATATTCTATGGTTCTCTTGTGTTTGTGATGGCATGATATGGTTCATAAACTAATTATGCATCCCATAAATTCCAAATTATAAAAAGGGTTGTTATGTGAATCTAAAAATTCATCATTATCCATTCATCCTAGAATTAATAAGACTTATAGTGATTATAGTGTGTATTTTTTATTATACAACATTAATAGAGATATTACACTAATTATATCTAATTGACTGAAATTCATGTATGTTATATCTGCATTGAGGACGTCTAATGGTATGTTTAAACAATTTAACATACCATTATAGAAATATATAAAACACTATATACTACATCATCCAATATTATGGAAATAAATATATTTTGTTCACAATTTATCATCATATCACGATTGAAAATATTATGGCTATCTGACCATATTAAAATATTGGTCCGCGTTACATGATATATATTACGTAATCGGTATGGTTATGTGGTATACCATATTTTATTAAATAATATAAAGATTTGTGTTTTAAAATTAAGTTCCATAGAATCGTCAAGATTTTTTATATATATTTAAACATTAGCACAACATTTCATCATCAGATATATTTTCAGTCTAGGAGGACTGTTTAAACCCCAAAATAGAGAGTGAGATTGTTTTCTATAAAATTAAAAGTTTTTCCTGATTGAAACAATTCATTTAATGATTTTTCATAAAATAACCACTTTTGTGGACAATCTATTCGGATCTATATAAATCTAGCTACAGAAGGAAGTTCAAAATACTGATGTGATAATATGATTTTGGAGAAAGAAAACAATTGGGAACTGATCTTACTGAGGTAATAATAGATAAAGATTGATCTATTCAGTAACATATTAGGGGTGATCAGAATAAAAAAACATGTAATACAAACCATCATCAAACTTGTCTAGAGTTCAATGTTTTTGAAACGGTTTCCCTATGAATATCTCATTGAATGAATGTTTTCAGAATTTGAAATATGGGAATTCTTAACATTAGATATATTTTTCCTTTGGAGATTATCAATAATTTTAGGATTATATAATATAACAATTAAATTCACTGAAACCTATATAAAGAGTATAATTTGTTCAATTTATCACTCATGATAATTTAAATAGAATATCTATTATATTTATTGAATTCATAGGTCATGCCACTTTAGTATTATCTATATTATTAGAAACAACTATGTAATGCCCCAGACCGCTCTGGCCCATTCCTTTGTCAAAAAGAAGGTCAAGAAGTGTTCTGGAGGGTAAAATGGACTTTTCCCACACTTTCCAAAATGTGGAAACTACACGCCGTGTAGCTTGGGTACACGCCGTGTACTCCCTTTTCGGGTATACCCTATTTTGCAAGCCATGTCCTTGCTGTGTGGAATAATGGGTGCACGCCATGTGACCAGTTCTACACGTCATGTATTCCTTCCCCGCGTACACATTACCAGTCAACGGATCTGTACCATGTTGGAGTCGTGTCCTTTCCATGTGCAATGAATGAGTACACTCCTTGTGTCTAAACTACACACCGTGTAGTCCCTCCCAGCGTATGTGTTACCCTAAAACCATGCGTTGACCAGTCAACGGTCGCAGAGCCATGTTGGAAGCCACGTGGAAACCGTGTGAAAGAACCGACTACACACCGTGTACCATAAATTACACGCCGTGTACTTTTTCTTTTCATGCCTATAAAAGGAGGGGTCCCCTCCTCCTTTCAACTCACACCTCTCCTCCCCTCTCCTCTGAGCAGAGCTCTCCCAAGAGACTCGAAAGCTCTTCCTACCATAACTTCTTCGTCCGGGCTCTGATTTACGATCAGTCAGCGGGAACGGGATCGTAATGACAATGCAGAACTTCTGAGCCTGGGTCCGTTGTATTTCCTTCAGCCTTTACTTTCCGAACTCTAACCAAGGAGGTTTTTCCGGGACCCGACAGAAGTGACGGACGCCGACGGACGTCTTCTAAGGTTGATCCCGGGGAGCTTTACGATAAAGAACCTGTTGAGGTAGGGATTTTACCTTCGTCTCTCTAATTTTTACATCATGCGGTGTGGGTGTTCTCTTGTTTATGTGAAACACTTTTGAACCAGTTTAATGAAGATAATAACTAGCTTATATAACAGGGATGGGAAGTTGTGATTGCTGTTACTTTATATCCTGTGATATTATGTTGTGAATTGAATGAGCTTCTACCTACTGAAAATCACAGTCGTTGGGGGCCTTTTCTTACACAATTAAATTTTTCCCTCTCCTTCTAGATTTTCTTAAGGATGGAAACTTTGTGGAATGTGGAAATTGGTTAATCACATAAAGATGGATGTTCAAATCTGGAACCCTTGTGTGATCACCCCGGTTAAACAAAATGGAATAATGAACATGTGGGTGTTGGCTTGGTTATGAGGCATGTGTTGGGGGTGTTTTGTGGGTTGTTGTGCATTGGGTGAATAGCAGGGCTGCGGTTGACTTGGTTGTGGTTTGGTGTGAATGTTATTATGGTGATGGGCAGCAGGGCTGCAATAAATGGTATTAAGGGGATATTGATGTATGGGTTTCGGTGCGGTTGTGGTTATGGCAGTTGGCAGCACAGCTGCATGGTTGGGTTTTAATGTGGATGGGTTATGGGTTGTGATTAATAAATTAAATGTGGAAGAGTCAATGAATGGTGGGGCGTGGTAATGGAGCGGGTTTAATAATCAATGGGTTGGTTGGTTGATAAGAAGGGCTTTATTGTGTTACTCGTGTTTTTCCTAACATGACTTGTGGATGGTAGAGATATGTTTTACGAATGATTGTTGTGGTTAGTTGTGGATATTTTCCCAGTAGTTAAGGAACTAAATAACTATTTCTACTGAAATGTGAAAACCTAAAGGGGGTTGGGTCTGTTTGATGTATGCATGCTTCATAGTATCAGTGCTGAGGCACGTGCTCAGTTTCTCTTTATAGAAGCCATATGTTGGGTTGTGTGGTTGGTATATATATATATATATATATATATATCTTTTGTGTTTTATCGCACCCCACCCATGTTAAGCACTTAGTGCCGAACACTGCCATTTTTTGGGGGAGGTTGTTTTTCCTTAGTTACTAGCTCCTTCCTGCTCCTTCTCCCCTAGGTTGTGATGGCTTGAGGCGACCTTACACCTAAGACTCTTCAGGTAGGTTTCGATTGGGGTGGTTTTATCCCAAGACTCTTCGGGCAGGTTCTACTATTTCACAAGAATCTTCAGGATAAGGCCCAGGTGTGTGCGGGTGGGATACGTGGTTGTAGACCTAGGTGTGTGCGGGCGGGATACGTGGTTGTGAGGAATAGCTGTGTGATGGTGGTATATGTGGCTTTTGTACCAGGTGTGTACGGGCGGGATACGTGGTTGTGATGCCCAGGTGTGTGCGGGTGGGATACGTGGTTGTGAGGCCTAGGTGTGTGCGGGCGGGATACGTGGTTGTGAGGCCTAGGTGTGTGCAGGTGGGGAGAGTGTGGCAGCGTCAGGACGTTAATCGTTAAGAAGAGCAGCTAACTAAAGGGAAATGGTGCGAGGTACCCAATACTCTTGTTCTTATATACTAATACTACTACCTGTTGTGCTTGTGTTTTGGTGAGCGTGACTGGTGAGGTTGGGTGGATAGAATTCCTTGCTAGGTTCCTTCTGTTGTTCTCACGGGACATTAGGATGTCTCCCCACTTGTGCACGAGATCTTTGGGTTTCCCTACTAAGTATACTTGTATGATCACCCTACGTTTAATTTCAGGTTTCCAGGAGGACTACCAGGGCCGTGTGGGACCCTACTAGTCGGACAGTTGGAGTTGTTGTTGTTGTTGTACCTTGTTTTCTTTTGGTATTGTACTTAGAGATTTCTCATACTTGTACCTTGTTATAAAGTTATTTAAACATGCATGTGGGCTTCGTTTGGGTTTATTTAAATACACTAGTTCTTTTCCTTTTTGGTGGTTGACTTGTCCTATTTCCCAATCTTTAAAAATAAAAAAGGGTAATGCCTCCCATATTTGTGAAAACTCATACCCTTGGTGCTAGTCGCCACACCGGGGCCTACTGGAGTCGGGACTTGGGGGTCATTATCTCCCTTCTGCCATTTCCAGCTCAGGAGGGGCATCTTTGGTGGGAGGGGGTCATGACAGAATGGTATCAGAGGTGATGGTTGAGAGATAGGATGGAGTCTGGAGTAAGGTACAGTGAGGATTGCATGGGATGGTAGGGAAATAGTGTTAGTCAATCTTGATGTGTGACATAGGCCAGGGAAGACCGACTAGGTGACGAGATTTTAGGGCCCCCTGTGATCCGATGCAAGGAATCTGAGCCTACCGAATGACCAAGTGAGACTACATTGATTGTTGGGTAGAGACTCTAGGGATGGTACATGCATCATCATGATTGTGTTTTACTTGATTTGGGTGTTCTGGGAAAGAAAGTGAGATAAAATGATGAAATGAAACCTTGAGTTTTTCCTTACTACTTGGGCTTAGCCGATCCTTGTTTACTGTACAACTATGGCACCTGGACGCCGTACCTGGTTGGCTAAGATGACCGAGGCCCAACAGATTCAGTCGGTAGATCAGTTGAGGATTGACCGAGAGGAGGAAGATAGCCAGTGGAAGAATAATCTCCATTCGTTCCAGCGGAAGACCCTCAAGAAGTACGAGGGTAGTACTTCGAATACGAAGACGGAGGGGTGGCTTGAGGAACTAGGAATCCCTTTTACCATGATCTGTACTCCGAGGGATTACTGGGTTCCCCTTGTAGTCATTCAGCTGAGAGGTGCGGCGCGACAGTGGTGGATGCTCTACCTCGGAGAGAGGATAGAGGCAGAGGATCCATGGGATGAATTTAAGAAGGAATTATGAGAGGAATTCCTTTCTTCCATGATCAAGGCGGAGAAGTGGTAGGAGTTACTCTCCCTTCAGCATGGGATTATGACGGTACGAGAGCTGGGGATCAAGTTCAAAGATCTCCTGCACTTTGCTCCGAATAACATTCCGGGTGAGGAGTCTCGGGTGAGACATTTGGAGGAGGGGCTTCCTCTTTTGCTCCAGTATGCTGTCACCCCTTTCACCCTTCCGACGTAATTGGAAGTACAGAAGAAGGCAGAGGTTGTATATATGATGCACTCAATGGGAGGTGCACCCCGAGAGGGGATCCAGCTAGGCTCATCGAAGGGGAAGGCAGTCAGCAGCAGGGCTCCTGCAACGGGACCTTCTAGGTTCAGGCCAGTGGGGAGCAGGCCCCACCTGTTCTAGTTCAGATCTTCTGGTCCTCGTCCCTTTTTCATGATCCCAAGACCGAGGTGTTTTTCTTGTGTAGGTTTCAGGAACGTTCAGAGTCGGTGCCCAACCCAAGCTCAGTACGGTGGAGGTGGGTTGGTTCAGCACCCACCTCAGCATCACTAGTTGCCAGTGAGGCCATTCCCGTAGCAGCAGGACCATGCTCCTCCGAGGGAAGACATTGAAGGAGAAGTCCGACCTCAAGGTTCCCCTCAGGGACCTCAACCAGGGAGTGGTCGGGGAGGTGGATGGCATCAGAGAGGTAGAGGAGCTGGACGTGGACAGTTTCACGCAGCAGAGTTGACTGCTCCAGTAGGACCAGAGGTGGTGCATGGTACGATTTGTTTGTTCAGCACTCTTATTTCTGCTTTGTTCAATTCGGGAGCCTCGCACTATTTTGTTGCATCTAGTCTAGCCCATGCTTTGGGACTAGACGTAGAGAGACTTTCCATACCACTAGTACTGAGTACACCAGTTGGGGGCCATACTATCGTATCTTGTGTTTGCCGGGAATGTGGGCTGACGTTGGGACCCCATTGATCTAGTGGCGACCTTCTTCTATTACAGATGCAGCCATACGATGTCATCCTAGGCATCGACTAGTTGTTTTATGTTAGTGCCGTTATCGATTTCATCCAGATAAGAGTCGTGTTATCCGACGTGGATGGGCAGCGCGTATCTTTTGTTGGTGAGAGGAGCTATCAGGTGGGAAGTCAGCGTGTGGAGCCTCTCCTTTCTTTGTTAGGCAGGTTATCAGTGGTTCCAACTGATACAGAGATGATGGATGTCCCAGAGGTTGTTGGGTGTTCCTCGATGTTTTTCCTGTGGAGGTTGTGACTCTACCCCCCGATGTGACGTTGAGTTCGGGATAGACTTACAGACTGGTGCCCGTCCGATTTCGATGGCCCCTTATCCGATGGCACCTTCGGAGTTGCGGGAGTTGCGGATTCAGATTGATGATCTGATGGAGAAGGTTTTTGTTCGACCCAGCCTGTCACCATGGGGTGCTCCAGTTTTGTTCGTGAAGAATGAAGATGGTAGTCTCAGGATATGCATAGACTACCGAAGGTTGAACCATGCAAAGGCCAAGAACCGTTACTCGCTCCCAAGGATAGATGATCTCTTCGACCAGCTGAGGGGAGCAGGTTGGTTTTCCGAGATTGATCTACGATCTGGATATCATCAGTTGAGGGTGAAGGACAGTGAAATCTCGAAGACGGCTTTCAAGTGAAGGTATGGGCACTTCGAGTTTGAAGTGATGTTGTTTGGAGTTACGAATGCACCAGCTGTGTTCATGGGACTTATGAACTTTGTCTTCTAAGAGTTTCTGGACTGGTTCGTCATTATGTTTATCGAAGACATCCTGATCTACTCATGATCAGAGGAGGAGCACGTTGAGAATCTCAGGGCAGTTTTGGAAGTCCTTTGACACCACCAGCTTTACGGGAAATTGTCGAAGTGTAAGTTCTTGACACAAGAAGTACACATCCTTGGGCACGTGGTGTCTCATCATGGAGTGTCAGTGGACCCGTCGAAGGTGGAGGCAGTTGATTCTTGGGCATCACCCAAGAGCGTGGCAGAATTTCGTAGTTTCCTGTGGTTAGCAGGTTACTATCGGAGGTTCGTTTAGGACTTCTCTCGAGTTTCTGCTCCTTTGACATCTTTGACGAGGAAGAACCAGGTCTTCCTATTTAGCGAGAAGTGCCATGAAGCTATTGACTACCTGAAGGAGAAGTTGGTCAGTGCTCCCATACTTAGGTTTCCAGAGGAAGGGTTATTATACGAGGTGTTTTGTGATGCTTCTGGCCTTGGTCTGGGGTGCGTTCTGATGAATAAGAAGGGAGTTATTTTTTATGGGTCTAGGCAGTTGCGCCCTCACGAGATAAACTATGCCACCCATGACATGGAGCTTGCTGCAGTAGTGTTCACTCTGAAGTTGTGGCGACATTCCCTCCTTGGGGAGCACTTTGTGGTCTTCTCAGATCACAAGATCCTACGTTATATCTTCTCCCAGCGTGACCTAAACTTACAGTAGTGGAGATGGGTCAATTTTCTCCAAGACTATGACTTTGAGATTTGTTATACTGAAGGTAAGGGCAACGTTGTGGCTGATGCCCTGAGTAGGAAGCCGCATCAGGATGTGGTTTGGGAATCTGCAGATGCTTGGAAGGAAATGGGAGAGTTGGTTGCCTTGCAATTGGATTCCAGGGTAGAAGGTGTTAGAGGCTGTTTGTTTCAGATGACGGTACAGTCCTCCTTGTTGCAGCAGGTGGAAGAGTCTCAGCGGGGGGACTCCGAGGTGGAAGTGATGCGGATTGTGTCGATCAGGGGAACGCTCCAGAAGGATGGTCAGTGGATAGCCGACATCGGATGCTCTTCCAAGGAAGGTTGTTTGTTCCAGAGACAATGTGTCAAGAAGTTCTCTTTGAGTTCCATAGCTCAGCCTTGGAAGTACATCCAATAGATTAAAAAATGTACCAAGGCCTGAGGTATCAGTTTTGGTGGCCCAGTGTGAAATGGGAAGTGGTGGAGTTTGTGGCTAAATTCATAGTGTGTCAGCAAGTGAAGGCTGAACACCGTGTTCCCAGTGGTTTGTTGCATCCTTTAGATGTCCCCGAGTGGAAGTGGGATGACATCTCAATGGGCTTCCTCACAATACTACCCATAGCTCTTGGTGGTTTTGATGCTATCTGGGTAGTGGTGGATCGTCTGAAAAAATCAGCTCACTTCATAGCAATTAAGGAGTCAGGCCCGCTGAGTACCTTAGCAGAGAGGTACGCAGACGAGGTGGTGTGTTTGCATGGAGTTCCAAAGACTATCATCTCAGATAAGGATACTTAGTTTACCTCACGAGTCTGGAGGGGGTTACAACATGCTTTTGGCACCCAGCTACGCCTTGTCACTACCTTCCACCCCCAGACCGATGGGCATATGGAGCGTACTATCCAGACGTTGGAGAACATTTTGTGAGAATGCGTTCTTGATTTCAGAGGATCATGGGTATGACACTATCCTTTAGTAGAGTTTTCCTACTACAATAGCTTCCACTCTACTATTGGCATGGAACCATTTGAGGCTTTGTATGGAAGGCCATGTCGTTCACCCATTTGCTGGGTAGAGGTTGGTGAGACAGGTGCTCTTGGGCCAGAGGTAGGGCAGAGCCCCACAAAGAAAGTCCAGCTTGTACGTGAGAGGACGAAATCGACTCAAGACCGATAGAAGTCTTATGCTGATCGTCGGAGGAGGCCCTTGGAGTTCAAGGTGGGGGATCATGTGTTCTTGAAGGTTTCCCCTCGATGGGGGCATCAGAGGTTTGGGAAAGGGAGCAATCTCTCGCCTAGGTTCATCGGACCTTTTGAGGTGCTACGGTGAGTTGGCGAGGTGGCATATCAGCTGGCCCTGCCACCTCAGTTGGAGAAGGTTCATGACCTCTTCCACGTCTCCCAGCTTCATCGGTACTTACACGATGACTCCCACGTTATCGACTGGGGAGAGTTAGATATGGGAGACGACACAACCTTCTAGGAACGACTAGTCATAATCGAAGATCGTAAAGAGAAGGTGCTCTGTGGATGAACCATTCCGTTGGTTCATGTGTTGTGGAGGCATGGTGGCCTCGAGGAGAGCACTTGGGAGCGGGAGACCCAGATGCACGCTCAGTACCCAGAGATGTTTTGACTTGTGTTTTTCCCTTGTTATTCTAATATTTGTGTTGATGTTGTACTCTATACCTTTGATATATGGAATGATTTTCTTGTCAGTTGTGATAGATTTTTTTTATTTGTTCCCAGGTAATGTGTAACATGTACGGATGTGTGGGAAAGGGAAAAACCCAACCCTTAATCAAGACGCATTAATACATATGCGATTGAACCCGTGCGGGCGTGTCAGTGCCGCCTAAATCAGATAATATCTCGACATAGGTAAAGCAATTTCCCAAACCCATGTGTTCAGGCAGTGTGTTGGTTGTGTGGTGTTGGGGTTAGTGCGAGTTAAAAAATCCTTATGTACAGAAGTGGGAAGACCCAATTCTTAATCGAGAGGCATTAATGAGGATGCGATTAAACCCATGGAGGTGAGTCAGTGCCGCCTAAAGCTGATAATATCTCGACATAGGAGAAGGAATTCCTAACACGTATGATTTGGGTTGTTGGTTGGGTTCCTGTTATAACGAGAACCCTAAGAGGTATCTTGTTTGGTTTCCTTTAGGTTGGTTTTTGAATTCTCGGGGATGATAATGTTTTAAGAGGTATCTGATGTAATGGTCGGGATCTCTCCGGCCCATTCCTTTGCCAAAAAGAATGTCAAGAAGTGTTCTGGAGGGTAAAATGGACTTTTCCCACACTTTCAATAATTTTGAAACTACACGCCGTGTAGTTTGGGTACACGCCGTGTACTCCTTTTTCGGGTATACCCCGTGTTGCAAGCCATGTCCTTGCAGTGTGGAATAATGGGTGCAAGTCGTGTGACCAGTTCTACACATCGTGTAGTCCTTCCCGGCGTACGCGTTACCAGTCAATGGCCGTGTACCATGTTGGAGTCGTGTCCTTGCCATGTGTAATGAATAAGTACACGTCGTGTGTCTAAAATACACGTCGTGTAGTCCCTCCCAGCATATGTGTTACCCTCAAACTATTTGTTGACCAATCAATGGCCATAGATCCATGTTAAAAGCCGCATGGAGACCGGGTGAAAGAACCGAGTACACACCATGTACCATAAATTACACGCCGTGTACTTTTTCTTTTCATGCCTTTAAACGGAGGGGTCCCCTCCTCCTTTCAACTCACACCTCTCCTCCCCTCTCCTCTGAGCAGAGCTCTCCCAAGAGACTCGAGGTCTCTTCCTACCTTAACTTCTTCGTCCGAGATCCAATTTACGATCCGTCAGTGGCCACGAGATCGTAACGATGAGGCGGAACTCCCGAGCATGGGTCCGTTGCCTTTCCTTCGGCATTTTATTTTCCGACTTCCACCCGAGGAGGTTTTTCCGGGACCCGACATAAGTGAAGGATGCCGACGGACGTCATCTAAGGTGATCTGGGGGAGCGTTACGATAAAGAACCTGTTGAGGTAGGGATTTTAACTTCGTCTCTCTAATTTGTGCATCATGCGGGGTGGGTGTTCTCTTGTTTACATGAAACACTTTTGAACCAGTTTAATGAAGTTAATAACTGGCTTATATAACAGGGATGGGAAGTTGTGATTGTTGTTACTTTATATCTTATGATATTATGTTTTGAATTGAATGAGCTTCTACCTACTGAAATTCAAGTTCGTTGGGGGCCTTTTATTATGCAATTAAATGTTTCCCTCTCCTTCTAGATTTTCTTATGGATGGAAACTTTGTGGAATGTGGAAATTGGTTAATCACGTAAAGTTGGCTGTTAAAATCTAGAACCCTTGTGTGATCACCTTGGTTAAAAAAAATGTGATAATGAACATCTTGGTGTTGTCTTGGTTATGAGGCATGTGTTGGGGGTGTTTTGTGAGTTTTTGTGGATCGGGTGAATAGCAGGGCTGCGGTTGACTTGGTTGTGGGTTGGTGTGAATGTTATGACGGTGATGGGTAGCGGGGCTGCAATAAATGGTATTAAATGGATATTGATGTATGGGTTTCAATGCGGTTGTGGTTATGGAGGTTGGAAACAGGGCTGTAGGTTTGGGTTTTAATGTGAATGGGTTATGGGTTTTGATTAATAAATAAAATGTGGAAGAGTTAATGAATGGTGGGGTGTGGTAATGGAATGGGTTTAATAATCAATGGGTTGGTTGGTTGATAAGAAGGGCTTTGTTGTGTTACTTGTTTTTTTTATAACTTGATTTGTGGATGGAAGTGATATGTTTTACGAACGATTGGTGTGGTTTGTTGTTGATAGTTTCCCAGTAGTTAAGGAACTAAATAACTATTTCTACTGAAATATGAAAACCTAAAGGGGGTTGGGTTTGTTTGTTGTATGCATTCTTCGTAGTAGTAATGCGGAGGCACATGCTCAGTTTTTCTTTTTAGAAGCCATAGGTTGGGCTGTGTGGTTGGTATATATATATATATGTATCTTTTGTGTTTTATCACACCCCACCTAAGTTGAGGACTTAGTGCCGAACACTCCCATTTTATGGGAGAGGGTGTTTTTCCCTTAGTTACTAGCTCTTTCCTGGTCCTTATCCCCTAGGTTGTGATGGCTTGAGGCGACCTTAAACCTAAGACTCTTCGGGTAGGTTTCGATTGGGGTAGTTTTATCCCAAGACTATTCAGGCAGGTTCTACTGTTTCCCAAGAATCTTCGGGATGAGGCCCAGGTGTGTGCCTGCGGGATATGTGGTTGTAGGCCTAGGTGTGTGCGGGCGGGATACATGGTTGTGAGGCCCAGGTGTGTGTGGGTAAGATACATGGTTGTGGTCCCAGGTGTGTGCGAGCGGGATACGTGGTTGTGAGTCCCAGGTGTGTGCGGGCGGGATACGTGGTTGTGAGGACCAGGTGTGTAGGGGTGGGATACGTCGTTGTGAGGCCCAGGTGTGTGCAGGCAGGATACGTGGTTGTGAGGCCCATGTGTGTGCGGGTGGGGAGTGTGTGGCAGCGTAAGGACGTTCGTCGTTAGGAAGAGTAGTTAACCAAAGGGAAATTGTGTGGGGTACCCAATACTCTTGTTCTTATATACTACTATTACCTTTTGTGCTTGTGTTTTGGTGAGTGTGGTTGGTGAGGCTGGGTGGATAGAATTCTTTTCTAGGTTCCTTATGTTGTTCTCACAGGACATTAGGATGTCTCCCTACTTTTGCACAAGAGTTTTAGGTTTCCCTACTTAGTATACGTGTATGCTCACCCTAGGTTTACTTTCAGGTTTCCAGGAGGACTACCTGGGCTGTGAGGGACCCTACTAGTTGGATAGTTGGAGTTGTTGCTGTTGTTGTACCTTTTTTTCTTTTGGTATTGTACTTTGAGATTTCTTGTACTTGTACCTTGTTATAAAATTATTTAAACATGCATGTGGGATTGGTTTGGGTTTATTTATATACACTGGTTATTTTCCTTTTTGGTGGTTGACTTGTCCTATTCCACGATCTTTAAAAATAAAAAAGGGAAATGCCTCCCATATTTGTGAAAACTCATACCCTTGGTGCTAGTCTCCACCCCGGGGCCTACTGGAGGTGGGACTCTGGGGTCATTATCTCCCTTTCAGCATTGCCAGCTCAAGAGGGGCATCTTTGGTGGGAGGGGGTCGTGACAAACTATTATAGTTTATTTGATCAATGTGTGAACGGTTTTACGAACTAGAGAATTAATTTTTCCAATGATTTGTTTAAGAAAAATATATTTCAAAAATATATTTGGCAACCTGTGGATACGAGGAGGAAGATCTATACAAGATGTTGTTATTGTAGTTATAATATTTTGAGGGCTAAATTGATATAATGGCGGTGGAATGTTACACCCTAATATTTTAGAATATATGTTTCCTTAATAAAGTTATTGGTTTTGATACCCTAGTAATAACAATACATGAATGGATCATTATAATAAGTATAATTTATATTATTAATCACATTTTATGTTTTTTTAAGATATAGTTTTTGAAAAATAAAATCAAAATCACCTAGAAAATATAATTTATCATAATGAACATTTAGGAAATAATTATTTTTTTGAATTATATTTCTCATGTATGATTTATTTAAAAATTAATTTTTATTAATAAACATATGAATATATTTTTATTACAAAACTATAAAATTAAATAAATTTTTATGAAATTGTTAGAATTTCATATAAAATCATTTTACAAAAAATATTTTTTTTTGAAAGAAATGTTTTCATATGAACAATTTATTATTATCATTAAAAATTTAATCAAAATATATTGAGGATTTATTATAAATACGTTCACGGAAATTTGATAAAATTCACCTTATTATTTTTAATAATATAAATATTAGATGAAAGTTAATTTTATGCATAAAAAATCATTTTTCTAAAAAAGGGTTTTATTTCATTTTAGGTACAAAATTTTAAAAAAATTGCATAGACATAATAAAATGAAATATAATAAATTGGTTTCTATATTTAGACTCATAATGTCCAGTGCCATCAAAGAGTTCAATATCACTTTTAAAATTATTAATACTAACCAATGTCAAAATTATTATTATGGTATATGCTAAATGTTTTAACGTGGGTTCAAACTATTAAGATAAAGACTAAAATGACATATATATTTTTTATTCCAATAATTATAATAAATATAGGTATTATATCAAATTATCATTGAAATTTATCCATATATAGGACAAATTGAAAAGATAAGTACTTAATTATATTTTTAAATTCATAATAATTACAAATGTACTAATTCCTCCACATTTAAATAGTCACCTCTCCACCGATCATATCTATATTGACAGATCCTATTATTTTGACAAAAAATTGCAATACAAATCTTATAAATTCCTTATCTATTATAGTGATTTTTTTCTCTTCTGAAAGGATGATCCAAGGATCTTTAATATTTTTTATAACAATATACTAAAGATGAGGTATGTGTTATTACTAATACTTTTAAAGTCTCATTTTTCTTGAAACACCTCCAACCATTAAAAAATGATATAATAATATTTTTCATAGTTTTATAATTTTTTATGGAAATTCTATAATTATTTTCTATATTCATTGCTTCTTCTTGAAAATAATTATATAATTCATGCATATGTGCGGACTACGACCTCCAGGAAGCGATGACCATCATTTTATATTTTATATTTACTTAGTTGGTAATATAGATATATTTAATAAATATATAATAAATATATGATAATATTATTTGTTATAATTTTTATTTATTATGGACACATCTTTAAACCCATCAATTTATATGTGAAAACATCACTAGTATGTATGTATGGACAACTATCTCCATGAGGTTATATAATCGCCACATTATAAGAGTAGTTATAAAAGGTTATATAATATACTATTATTTTATTTATGATATTATTGAGATGAAATGTATTACATTGAATGAAAATTATATAGGTAATAGAATCGTCATACTTAATCATGCATAGAAAAAAAACATTTTTCACCCGAATGATCATTCAAACGAGGAATCATTAATAACTAGACAATATGGAAATATAAAATAATGATAAATAAAATTTTGTTTGAATTTAGTGTTTTAATTTATTTTTAATAACTATATATTTATTATATAATAGATTTAAATGTATATAATGTAATACTTTAATTGAAATCGGTTTTAAAATCTCTTTTCTTTTCATGATTTTCAATGTTTTATTTCATTTGAATGAAAATTTATGATCAATATATTTAACAATTTTCCATTATATTATTAATTGATTATTCCAAAAAGGATAAACAAAAATTACCATGTTCCTTAATATGGTACATAAAATAAAGGGAAAATGTTTAAAAAAAAAATAGGTTCTTAGATAAACATTGGAAAATGAACTTTTTCATATATGTCGATGCTCAACCAAATTATTTACATAATTTTTTATGGAGATTTTTTTTTCTTTGTAATGAATTAATTTACTCTATTTTATATTTTTTTAAAATAATCAAACAAAATTCCAATATTTTAATTATGACTCACTATTTACGTTTTATGAAATATTTAAAATGAGGTTCTCATTAAATGTATATGGCATGACATAAAAAGGATTCGCAAATATAGTGAACATTATTTTAATTAATTATTTATTTTAAATTTCTATTTTTAAATTTCAATGAAAATATTCATCTTTATATACAATGAATATTTTCTTTAATGAAACTAATATAAAAATACATTTTACCTATTTTTTATTGAAATTATCAAATAATATTTTAATGGTACTTTTAATATGTGGTAGTATCCATCATGTATTTTTTCTTCATTGTGGATATGTTCTTCTGATAGAATCCACTTAATTTTATGATAATGATTTCTTAAATTTATTTTATGGTACCTTCTTATATTCTAAAAATTTAATATGTTTTTTGATATATTTATGAAATCCCAATATTTACAAGACTTATATTATGATGATATGATAGATGTTTTTATGAACATATTGAACACTTATTTGTGGTTTTTATTATCAATTAGATTGGATTGGAGTTATATATATATATATCAATTGAGTTATTTATTTTTGGATTTGTCATGGCATAATATGATATTGGATGCAAATTCAACCTAGTCAAGTAAGGGACATTATTGAAACACCTCTAGATTTTGAAATATTTTAATATTTTAAAAACAATTGTCATCTTACATTATGAGAAACATGACCAGAAATTTATTTTTGACACATTGGATGATACTTATTAAGAAAATATAAGATGAATAAATACTATATCAATAAATAAAAAATTACAAACTATATAGTATAAATAATTAAAATGAGTTAATATTAATATAATTTATTTTTATTCATTATAACCTTTAGAATAAATGTTTTTGATAAGCCTTAAAATCCATCCACTCATAAAATTTTTTCCCTCCCAAAAATTTTATTTACATGATTGTCTGTGTTATTTAGGTATATTTTACTAAAATATTTCATATATAACTATAATAAAATTTTATGGTATATCTTTCATAAAAAAAATCAAAATATTTTTAAAAAATATATATAAAAAATAAATTATACTAGAATCCAACACATTCCTAAATAAGTATATCTTTATAAATATTTGATATCTGATGAACAGATTTTTAAAATATAATATGTATACCTATTTAGATAGACATTCGAATACATTTATTTTCAATCACAATTATATGAATAGAGAAAACATTACCAGTTGTATGCCTATGTTAAATAATTTATCCCAATATTACATGGTAAATTTACAATGAAACTGCATCTTCTAAGAAAATACCATCAATTCCAAATATATATATATTAAGGACGAATTGTTACTAAAAAATTCAAAAAAATGAATTTTCCAAAAAAAATATATTTTAATAAAAAATATTTATGTTCTCTCCTCTTTTTTTGTAAATACCATAAATTTTTCTAAATCAATTTCCCAAAATTTTTATTAAAGTACTCATATCACAATTTAATTTAATGATTTATATAATATGGAATAATTAATGGATTAATGTATTGATTAAAACCCCCTAATAGAAATTAAAATTGATGCATGATCCATAATGTATTTCATAATTATGTAGTAAAATATGGTCCTATATAAATATTATAATTTGGTAGCGATGTATTCTCAATTATATTAATGGGAATATGGTATTGAATAATTATATACTATGGGAATAATTCTATGATGTTTTCTTCACCCTCTTATCAGAAACACGTAGTATTTTTGTAACATACCAAGTTAGTAATGAATAATATATATTTTTATATATGTCTATTTATGAATTATATAGTGTTTTAGAGGCTTAAAATGAGAATAAATCCAATCTTAAGCAAAGAATTCTCTAATATTTTCAAAATATTTTTTACCACCTTTTGATGGAAACCATTTTTAAATCTATATTTTGACAATTTTATAAGCTATATCTGTCAATATAAACTTATTCTTTATTATAGGAACATTGAAATTTACTTTGGATAAATTTTTGGTATTTTTCTAACCATGTTAATTTTTTTAATGAATAGTTAAAAATACTGCATTTTACATCCAAACTGCTTTTTCATCTAATTTAATTTATGGTTAGATTATATTTTTAAATGGGTTTAAAGTGTAATTAGAATATATTTTTACCATTTAATCTAATTGTGTTCATCATAATTAATTTCACTTTGGAATTGGGCATAAACAAGTGCCAAACGTTTCATAGATATTTTTTTTAAAAAAACCCGCTATTTGTTTTGACAACGGGAATTATTTTTAAATTCATTATTTCAATTTAAATGTTTGGAATTTGGTAAAATGGATTCCATATTTGGAATCATAAGGACCAAAGTATTTAATTAATACTGTATTTTTGATATTATGAATAGTAATTATGGTAATTATCTTTAATTATCATCATTAATTAGTAATCGGATAGTTAAGGATAATAAAATAATATCATAATAATAAAAAATGACCTCAAAATGTGTAATAATGATATTGTGTGTGTCATTACTGACCATGGGATTCCTTGTACCAAACATAGGGACCCCATGAATCACTTTTGGGTGAAAGTGACACTTTATCTTTTTATTTTTAAAGAAAGGAGAATATCACTAATGAATGTATCACCTGAGTAAAACATTTTTAATTTTGTCTACATAAATGATCTATTGAACTATAAATATTAATTGGAAAGATAAGAAGATTGCCAACATTATAGTATCTTTTTAGTAATTTTTGGACATTAAATAAATTAAATTATTTATGACATCATGATGATGCAGCAATTACCTCATTAATGAAAGATTTAAATAAAATGAAAAGATAATGTAAAATCTAAGACATACACTTGTCAAAGACCTATGGGATGAGTATATTTCGAAATTTTATCACCTTATCCTCTAAATATATCAATGTGGGACCTTTTAAATTCGAAACTCATTTTAATATAAAGTAACATTTTATAACTTTCCAAGAGTGCCCTCGTCTCCTCTTATAAAAGGCCCCCACCTATACCTCCTTAACCACACTTCTCAAGCCTTTGTATTGGGAAATATATGCACATTTTATCTCTCCACACCCCTCTCTTCATCCTATATTCCTTACCTTAGGCATAAATCTCTTTAAGAACCCCTTTTGGTTCAAACCAAGAAGAGTTACCCGATTTAAAGGAGGTTAAAGAATGATCCAGTCATGTCAGACCCGAGGTAAGGGACTTCGTCTCAATCTCCTTTCATTGAGTCATATTTTGTTTTATACACAACATTATTTTATACGGTGTGTAAACCCCTATGATTTTTACGTTTATTCAAAAGGAATCTTTTTTATAAGAAGCTTTTATTAAATAAAAAAAGGGAATGTTTATTTTGTCGTATGTATTCTGTGACAACGACTTCTCCACCGTCGTGACCATTATTTGAGTTTCGACTTCCTCTACAAGACATAACCTTTTTTTAAATGATAAATAAATACCATATTTTACTTCTCTTTTATTTTGGTATTGAAAATGGTTTTGATATTTTTTTATTATATCAAGGTGTTGTATTGATATCTTGTGATTGAAATGTGGAAATGTTATGTTTCATTTATGCATGTTTTATATGATATCATTATGTTATGGTTATTGGGCATTGTTTTTGAAGATGGGTAGTTCCATGATAAACTAAGGGTGGGTGAGCTCTATGTATCTCTCCAATGCATTGGGTAACGTGAAGGGGTTAAATGTTAAGGCATATTCGAAGATATTTAGCGAATATACTGTAATGGGTATTCCAAACGTAACCATGAGAGTTAATCCCTACGTAAGAATGTTATGAATGCCTCTTGTTACCTTTATGTCTTATGATTTCTATGATTTATTCATGATTTGATGAGGTATGTTAAAATGCTTCTGTTTTACGAGTAAATTGTGATTTCATAAATGGACTAATGTTTTCATTTCATACTTTTATATCCCTTGCTGAGCTTTTTATGCTCATCCCATGTTTTTGAAATTTTTTTCACAGGTCAAGGGAAAGGTACATGATGTCACGATAGTGTCAAGGAAGTGTTAAGAAAGAATCTATGTTTTATTTTAAATATGTTCCCGATGATGGGAAAAATGGGTACTGTCTTTTATGTTCCCATTTTGTTTAAATGTGGAGTGCAGTTCATGATTTATGATCTAATTCTCTAAAACTCTAAACCTAAAAAGATCCTCATCGTGTATTCTTGAAATAACTCAAGATTATGTAATGTTTAACATCGGGGGATTATAGTTGGTATCGAAGGTCGGTTTAGATAACTTTAGGAGTAAGAATTATATTAAATGATTATCCAAAAATATTTTCATTGATCAAATTGAAATGATATAGAATTTGAAGATTACCATGTTGCTTCACCTAAGACATGTTTGTTCAGAATGGTTTTCCACAGAGGAAACAAGGAAGTAGTTCGATGAAGACACACAGAAGGAAACGACCTTCCGAATCAGCATCCTGAGATGGTTGGAATTAGAACTGATATGTTTATTGCAGTAATGGCATAGATGAATCAAGTGATAAATGGTGGTGGTATCCATGCATGAGATCAGCCAGATCAACTGCAGAGGAACATGTCTGTGGTGGAACATTTCATGAGGCCACATCCCCAATCATTTAGAGGTCCATCTTCCCATGTTCTAGCTGAAGGGTGGATTAAAGCACTGGAGAAGATTTTCTATGTCATGGGGTGTTTAGATAATTAAAAGGCTAGTCTTGTTATTTACTGTTTGGAGGGTGAAGCAGATCAGTGGTGGTTGATTGTTAAAAATATCAGGGACGTTGAGGAGATTGATTCTCTCTACTGGGATGAATTCAAAGGTATGTTTCTTGAGAAGTATTTTCCTAAGGCAGTTCGACTTAGGATGGAATTTTGTTTTTTGAAATGAGGCAAGAGGATGACTCAGTGGATTCTTAGGAAGAGAGGTTCACTCGATGGGAAAGGTATGCTCCAAATTTTATCTGTGACCTTGATAGTAAATTCAATCGTTTTTACTGAGGATTAAAGCCAAAATATCGAAGGGAATTAGCTTCTCGTGAGTTTATAAGTTATTAAAAGATTTTTCAATGTGATGAGAAGGTGGAAATGGATTTTTATGATGATAAAGTGTCCTATAACAACCAACAAAAGAAGATACCGAGGTGGCAGGCGAAAGGGAAGAATTCTTCAAAAAATTCTGATGGTAAGAAAACTAAGTTTCATGTTTCTGATAAATGTGGTAAGAGGCATGATGGGGAATGTATTCTGAATTCTGGAAAGTTCTACCGATGTGGTAAGATGGGACATAAGGATCGTGAATGCACTAGAAAATATCAGGGTGATGGTAAGACCATATTTGATTTACAGTTAGTGAAATGTTTTAAGTTCAATGAGATGGGTCACTATGAAAACATGTTTCTGACAAAGATATCGAGTGATGGGAATCAGTTAGACTACAAGAAGAAAGGGGTGGTAAAAAACCTTTTCAAATACTTCAGAATATGTTAGGCCATCAAATGAAGTGGTATCAGGTACTTTATTTGTTTTTGGGATTATGCTAGTGTGTTGTTTGATTCAGGGTCTACAAATTCTTTCATCTATAATAACATTTCTAGTAAAATGGGAATACCATCTCAAGAAATGACACATGAACTTGTGGTAAAAACACATGCGGGAAATGTTGTAGCAAAAAGAATTTATAAGAATCTTCATATCCTTATCTGTGGAATGAACCTACTTGCAAACCTTATTGTTTTAACTCTAAGAGAGTTTGATGTTATCCTGGGTATGGATTGGCTCTCTGTTTACCATGTTAAGAATGATTGTAGAGCTAAAGAAGTTTCTTTTCAGAAAGTCTTTCAGTTTGTGTACAATAATGAACCCTTACTATTGATATCATATGATGAGGCTATGAAACATGTTATTGATGGAAATGAATGCTACCTTTCACATATTGTTGAAAACAAAGGTACTATTCAGATTAATGATTTGACAGTGGTAAATGAGTATCACGATGCTTTTCCTGATGAGTTGTCTGGAATAATACCAGATCGGGAAGTTGAATTTACAATTGACTTAGTTCTTGATGCTAAGCCAATTTAAAAACCCCCCTATCGAATGTCTCAAATTAAACTTTTAGAGTTGAAGGAGAAATTGCAAGATTTATCAGAGAAAGGTTTCATTTGACCTAGCACATCACCATGGGGTGCTCCTGTTTTATTTTTTAAAAAGAAAGATGGTTCAATGAGACTTTGAATTTATTATAGAGCCTTGAATAACATCACTCTTAAGAAAAAATATCATTTTCCTTATATCGATGATTTGTTTGATCAGCTCTAGGCAGCTCAGTATTTTTCAAAGATTGACCTGAGATCGGGGTACCATCAGTTGAAGGTAAAGGAAGCAGATATTCTGAAGACCGCGTTTCGTACAAGATATAGCCATTATGAATTTGTAGTTCTGCCTTTTGGGCTAACTAATGCACCTGTTGTATTCATGGACCTTATGAATATAATTTTCCATGAGTTCTCGGATAAGTTTGTGGTTGTTTTCATTGATGATATTTTGGTGTTTTCTAAAATTAAAGAGGAGCATGAAAGTCATTTAAGGGTTATTTTTCAAACCTTAAAAGAAAAGAAATTGTATGGGAAATTCAAAAAGTGTGAGTTTTGGTTGAAACAAATTTCTTTCCTTGGTCATAATGTTTCTAAAGATGGAATAACTATCGATCCTGCAAAAAAATGTTGTTGAAGAATGGATAAGACCCACCCATGTAACTGAGATTTGTAGCTTCCTTGGTTTGGCAGGATATTACCGAAGGTTTTTTAGAAATTTTTCCCGGTTATCTAGTCCAATAACTAAGCTAACTCGGAAGGGTGTTAAGTTTATCTGGACAAAAGTATGTGATGATTGTTTTCAGGAACTGAAAAAAAAGATTCGTGAATGCTCCAGTTTTGGCACTACCTTCTAGGAATGGGGAGTTTATTATCTACAGTGATACTTCATTGAAATGAATTGGTTGTGTCCTAATGAAAAATTATCAGGTAATTGCTTATGATTCACGTCTGTTGAAAACTCATGAGATAAATTACCCTACACATGATTTGAAATTAGCTGCTGTTGTTTTAGCTTTAAAAATTTGGAGGCATAATTTGTATGGTGTAAATTGTGAAACATATACTGATCACAAATGTTTAAAGTATATATTCACTCAAAATGAATTGAACATTAGATATAGGAGATGGCTAGAATTAATCAAGAATTATGATTATACAATTCATTACCATCCGGGTAAAGCTAATAAAGTGGCTGATGCTTTGAGTCAAAAAAGTAATGCTTCATTAACAATGTTGAATTTGGAATGTGATCCTTTGGTTAAGGATTTGATGAAATATGGCATAGAAGTTGTTGGTGCATGATTTCTTTCTGTTTTGTTTTAGGAATCAGTGAAATCTTCTATATCAGACCGAATTAAGCAAGCATAGAAGCAAGACAATGAGTTGAAGAAAAAGGTAGAGCTGGTTCAGAAGGGTAAGTTGCATGAATTCAACATTGATAATGATTGTGATTTGATATTTTGGAATAGGTTGTTTGTGCTTTGTGATTCACAGTTTAAGAGGGATTTGTTATGTGAAACTCATAGTTCTTTGTTTTCAGTTCATCCTGGCAGTACTAAGATGTATAGAGATCTTCGAGAGTATTACTGGTGAGGCAGAATGAAAAGAGATATTTCTAATTTTACTGTGAAGTGTTTGACTTGTCAACAGGTTAAAGAAGAGTTGCAGTTACTGAAGGGGATGCTTCAGCCTTTACCAGTGCTAGAGTGGAAATGAGAGAATATATCGATGGAATTCGTTGTGGGATTGCCGAAGACACCTTGAGGTAATAATGCAACTGGATTATTGTTGATCGCTTGACTAAATCTGATCATTTCCATTCTATAAGAGATATTTTTTCCCTAGATCAACTTTCACATTTGTATCATAAAGAGATAGTCTGGTTAGATGGAGTTCCTCTCTCCATTGTATCGGACCGTTATCCCAAGTTCACTTATAACTTTTGTAAAGCACTTTAGAAGTCATTGGGTACTAAATTAAATTTTAGTACAACTTTCCATCTTCAATCAGATGGGAAGTCAGAATGAACTATTTAGACTTTGGTGGATATGCAACGTGCTTGTTCAATTGATTATCAGGGAAGTGGGGACCACCATATTTCTTTGGTTGAGTTTTCTTATAATAACAGTTTTCATTCCAGTATACAGATGACACCATTTGAGGCATTATATGGGAAGCGGTGTCGAAATCCATATTTCTGGGATAAAGTGGGTGAAAGGAAGTTGATGGGACTGGAATTGGTATAAGAGTTGGCTGAAAAAGATCAGCTGATACAGAGACACATGAGAACAGCTCAGAGAAGACAGAAGAGTTATGCAGACAATAAGACGAAGGATCTCTTTTTTGAGGTAGGTGATCATGTTTTTCTCAAAGTATCAACATGGAAAAGTGTGATGATATTTGGTAAGAAAGGAAAGTTGATTCCAAGGTTCATTGGACAATATGAAATTCTGGGTAGAGTTGGATCAGTTGCATACCGAGTGGCTTTACCTACAATTTTATCTCAAGTACACAATGTTTTTCATGTGTCAATGTTAAGGAAGTACATGCCAGATCCATATCATGTTTTGATTCCAGAGGTAGTTCAGTTGGAAGAGTATCTATCTTACGACGAACAACCAGTACATATTCTTGACCACAGGGAGTAAGTGTTGTGGAATAAGGTGATTCCTCATGTAAAGGTTTTTTGTAAAAACCACTAGATTGAAGAGGCAACATGGGAATCTGAAAATGCAATGAGGGATAAATACCCACACTTATTCGATAAGTAAATAAATTGCAGGGACACAATTTTATAAAGGGGGTAAGGATGTAACATCCAAAGTACGTATTGAATGATAGATATTCTTATCTATGTCTACTTATGAATTAGAATGTGTTTTAGAGGCTTATAATGAAAATAAATCCAATCTTAAGCATAGAATTTTCTAATATTTTTAAAAGATTGTTTTACAGCCTTTCGATGGTGATACATTTTTAAATATATCTTTTGAAAAATTTATAATCTCTATTTTTCGAAATAAACTTATTATTTATGATTGGGACATTTAAATTTACATTTGATAAATTTTTGGTATTTTTCTAACCATGTTCATTTTTTAATGAATAGTGAAAAATACTGCATTTTACATCAAAACTGCTTTTTAATCTTATTTAATTATATGGTTAGATTATATTTTTAGTTGGTTTTAAAGTGTAATTAGAATTTATTTTTTCCATTTAATCCAATTTTTTCATTAGAAGTAATTTCACTTTGGCATTGGTCATAAACAAGTTCCAAACGTTTCATAGATATTGTTTCAAAAAAACCCGCTATTTGTTTTGACAACGGGAATTATTTTTCAATTCATTATTGCAATTTCTATGATTAGAATTTGGTAAAATGGGTTCCATATTTGGAATCAGAAGGTCCAAATTATGTAATGAGGACTCTTTATTTTTGGACATTATGAATAGTAAAGACGGTAATTATCTTTATTTATCATGATTAATTAGTAATCTGGTAGATAAGGATAATAAAATAACATCATAATAGTAAAAAATGACCCCAAAATGTGTCCCAATTCTACTTCTTGTGTCTTGGACGACCCTGGGATTCCTTGTTCCAAACATAGGGACCCCATGGAATATCTTTTTGGTGAATGTGACACTTTATCATTTTATTTTTAAAAAAGGAGAATATCACTAATGAATGTATCACCTGAGTAAAACATTTTTAATTTTGTCTACATTAAAGATATCTTGAACTATAAATATTCATTGGAAAGATAAAATGATTTCCTACATCATAGTATTTGTTTTATAATTTTTAGACATTAAATAAAGTATATTATTTATGACATCATGATGATGCAACGATTACCATATTAATGAACGATTTAAATAAAATGAAATGATAATGTAAAATCTAAGACTTACATTTGTCAATGACCTATTAGATGAGTATATTTAGAATCCTTATGACCTTATCCTAGAAATATATCAATTTGGGACCTTTAAAATCCGAATCTCATTTTAATATATGGTAGCATTTTATAACTCTCAAAGAGTTCCCTCCTCTCCACTTATAAAAGGCATCCACCTATACCTCCTTACCCACACATCTCAAGCCTTTTTCTCGGCCAAGATATGATCCCTTTATCTCTCCACATCTCTCTATTCATCCTAGAAGCCTTACCTTATGCAGAAAGCTCTTTAAGAAACTCTTTTGGTTTAAACCAAGAAGAGTTACCCGATTTAAAAGAGGTTAAAGAATGATCGAGTCAAGTCGGACCTGAGGTAAGGGACATCATCTGAATCTCCTTTAATTGATGAATATTTTGTTTTATAGAAAAATTTATTTTATATGGTGTATAAACCCCTTTTACTTTTATGTTTATTCAAAAGTAATCTTTTTTAGATGAATCATTTACTAAACGACAAAAGGGAATGTTTTTTTGGTCGTACGTCTGCGATGACAAAGACTTCTCTGCTGTCGTGACCATTATTTGAGTTTCGGCTTCCTCTACAATCCATAAAAATTTTTTAAATGAAAAATAAATACCATGTTTTACTTCTCATTTATTTTGGTATTGAAAATTGTTTTGATATTTTTTTTATTATATCAATGTGTTGTATTGATATCTTGTGATTGAAATGTGGAAATGTTATGTTTCTTTTATGCATGTTTTATGTGATATTATTATGTTATGGTTCTTGGGAATTGTTTATGAAGACAGGTGGTTCCATGATAAACTAAGGGAGGGTGAGCCCGATATATCTCTCTAATGCATTGGGTAACGCGAAGGGGTTAAACGTAAAGTTTTCTCCGAAGTGATTTAGGGAATATACTATGATGGGTATTCCAAACGTAACCATGAGGGTTAATCCCTACATAATAATGATATTAACACCACAAGATACCTTTATGTATTATGATTTTTATGATTTATTCATGATTTGATGATGTATGTTAAAATACTTATGTTTTACAGGTAAAGTATGATTTCATACATGGACTAATGTTTTCATTTCATACTTTTATATCCCTTTCTGAGCTTTTTATGCTCATCCCATGTTTTTGAAAGGTTTTTCAAGGGTAAAGCGAAAGGTATATGATGTGATGATAGTGTCAAGGAAGTGTCAAGAAATAATCTATGTTTTATTTTAAATATTTTTCCGATGATGGGAAAAATGAGTACTATCTTTTATGTAACCACTTTGTTTAAATGTGGAGTGTAATGCATGATTTATGATCTAATTCTCTAAAAATCAAAACCCGAAAAGATCCTCAATGTGTATTCTTGAAAGAAATCAATATTAAGTAATGTTTAAGGTCGCGGCCTTATAATTTTTATCACCACTATTATAAGATTTTTAGGAATATTTTTTTTGAATAGTTTGTTATTATCATTCATTTCAATGGCATGTCATTCATGAATATATTGAATTAAATTATGATTCATTTATCAAGATTGTTTTATTATGACTTTATAGTATTATACAATTTTTTATTGTTTTTATTTTTATTATACATTTCATGTAATACATTTTTATAAAATGCAGTTATTTTTCAATTTTAATTTTATTATAATATTACTTAATGTTCATGTTTGGTCATATTATTATGATCTAACCCTTGATTAATTGTTTCTGTGTTTTCCCATAGCCCGCAATTGACACATCACATTCCCTTGTGTATATTTTCCCCTAGAAATTGTTTGTAGGGAAATATTTAAATGTCAATATTATGTCACAATGCATTTTGGGATGTGATGAATACATAATAATGTTAGATTTTTGTTATAAAAAATCCATTTTGGAAGATATAGATGTTGGAGAAGACACTAAAAAAACATTATACCATATCTTCTTGTATTAATTTGTTAAATTAAAATTATTGTTTAATATTTGGTAAAGTTGTACAGAAAGAGATGTCTATCTCACATTCAATAAAATCCAAAGATTTAAATAATGTTTAGGAACCAAAAACACTAGTCATATCATACCGGGATACATATTCCCACTATAATATTCTTTTTATTGTATATTGACAAAAGATATAATGGTATAAAATGTGAACAAAATCTATTATGTGGACATGTTAATTATAAATGTCAATGGAGTGAACTTTGATTACATAATTGATGGAATGAAAAGTGTATGTAATAAACTATTTGTCTCATTACACTATGATATTATTGTAGGAGATAAATTGCATAGGAAATTATTATACATGCACGTGTGTAAGAGAAAAAAAAATTTGTTAATGAAACATTCTTCCAGATCATGAAATATTTTTGATGATTTGAAAATATTATTCTCACCATTATTAATAATCCGCACAAAACATTTATAAGGTTTAACTTTCCCCATGAATTGAATAATAGTTTAATGTATGTTATTTCAAATAAGGTCTCCACGAGATAAGAACTATGTGGAATATGATAATGGAAAATTACAAAATAAAATGATTATATAATATATAGTTACACTAAATAATTATTGTTCTTTATCACATATTATAATTACTTGTATTCAATGTAAACCATTAATGTTGAAATATTTATATATTTAATAATTATTTTTCAGGAAATCATGTATTTCGGTATTGTGATTACATGAACCTTATGTTGAAAACATAACCCAGATGCGTGAAAAAACCCTAAAACTGGACACCACTAGCCACAAGGGAATTTCTGATCCTTTGGCGATTGTGACGAGATATGCATATCTAGTTATACTAATATTGAATGATTTAAACATTTTTTTAATTAAAATTATTATTGGGTCCCTGTCTGTAATCAATATTGACACATTCATATATTATATATTCCATAATGAATGGTATATAAGATATAATTACTGTATAATAATAACACAATGTTTCATGAATAGTTATATTTAAATTAAATTGGAATAAGAAAAATGTAGTCATAAGAAACCATAAAATATGACATGGAAAATAGTATATAACACAAAAAAATCAATAATAATGACCTAGTGATGCATTCACAATAGCCTTAGACATTCCAACCATCAGCACCAAAACCATATTAGTTAATGAAAACTATTATATGTTGGGAAAATTTTATCAATGAAGATACAATGACTAATGTTTTTTCTAATTACATAAAATGTAGGAATAAATATGATAAATTCCAATCAATGATTCCATGTATGGTTTGGGAATAATTATTCAATAGAACACCATAAATGATGTCACAAAAAATATAATAAAAAGAATGTTTTTAATGAAACCTTTCCTATATTTACATATTTATATATAAGAAAATAAACATACTAGTATCCATGTTGACTATATATAAGAAGCAAATAATCATTTTAATTTAATATTATTAATCAGAAATAGAAATCTAACAAGATTTTATACTAAACATGTATAAATATTTTATAAAATAATAGTACAAAAGTAATTTTCAGTCACAATAACCAAACCTACTTAATTACAAGATCTTAATTAGGTAGTTACCATATATAATATTGATATATAAGTGGGAATATAAAATACTGATCCTTGTTATGAATAATATCTAATAACTATAACCTAGGCCACCATATTTCCCTTCTCAGAGAGCATCCACATATATTATCTTCTACTAGAAGGAGGCACATATTAACATTGAAAAGTTGATTATTATAAAATATATCTAAATCTTTAAAATATATGTAATGTTTCTTCTATAGGATACCACTCATATAATTAGGTTTTATTGTATATTAAAATAAATAAATAAATATGTTTCATAAATTGATAATGAATAATTCCAAAGTTTCAACAAGAAATAAAATTTTACTCATGTGACAATTTTGTCATTATGCCATAATTCATGGTTAAAATATTTATGAACAAGGATCTCCATTCAGGTATGGATCTTGATTTCTAGTTTTTTTGGCCAAATTTATGGAGTACACACCGTGTACGTAGGAGTACATGCCATGTACCTGGTTTCCATGGGTAGTCGTGTACCGTTTGTGTAAGGGCCCGTGTATAGGGCCTTGTGGGGTGACCTGGATACTACCTAAAGAGGTTTCTTGTAAAATCATGTACAAGGTGTGTACATTAAATGAACATGCCATGTAATATTTTTGATATGTTAGACTGGGATCATGTATAGTTTATTGAACACCATTCCTTTGGTTCTATCTTATCAAGGAGTGACCGAGACCAACAATTCTTCTCTGAGCCCCCGACCCACCATCCGTGCTCCAAATCAACCGCCGTTGATTGCGTTGGAATCACATTGGTGAGATCATCCTTCGTCGAAAACCACTTCTATTAATTTCTTCTATTTTGTGAGATATCATTGGTAAAAAAATTTTGTCATTTTTGTAGATATACCACATTATAGGTCGATTCAAAGGCTATTGTTCAACTATATTGATCAAACAATATCGATGTGGGTGGTATGTGCCTTTACGTAGTTTTACAGTGTATTATTTGTCAAAAATTTCCCAATACCATAGTTTGGGGTGTTATGTGTTTAGGGAATTTAACCCTGATAATGCATGTTATGATTTTCATGATTGTGTAGGGATTTTGGATTGTGGATAGGGTTTATTTTCCATGATATGGTTGTATTTTCCTATGTTGGACATTTTTGGTCATTGGGTCCATACCTGCATATTAGGCTACTTGGTATTCCATGCCTACTGTTGTTAGGATGAAGTGATATTATCTGGTATGATGTGATGTGGATTACATCTAGTTAAAAATGTAGTATATTGTGATTTACATTGCTACATGGATATCATTTCTGCATGATTGACTTACATAGGGCTGTGGGAACCTGGTGTACTTAGGTTATAGGGAGAGATTGATGCCGAGGGCTTCCTCATAATGTCTATTTTACTTTTTTAAGTTGTCATATAATAGGGGGAATAGAACTGTGTGCTCCCTCAAAATGTCTGTAGTTCCACGCTTTGAGATCACATGGGGAATTGTACATTGAAGGATTTCATAGAGAGTCTATAGTTTAACAATAAAATACCACATGTGGAATTGATGGTATGTTCTTCTTCGAAGAGTCTATGTTTGAGCTGAACTAGAGGGGTTTGATTGTGAGTACTTCCGAGAGGGATTATTGTGAATGATTCATTTCATAATTGATGAATTTAAATGAATGTAGTTGAAACTGTTGGATTGTTTACTTTTGAGAACTCGATTGTTTATTAAATCATTCAACATATTTCCTACTATATATATTTACTCACTGTTTGGAATAGATCTTTGGGTGATTTCCTATTGAGATTCATCTCACACCCGATTTGGGTCATGCTTTTGGTCCCAAAATGATTATATTGTTTTAGGTAATGATAAGGGAATGTACCCTTCTACTTTAGGTACTTTATTTCTCTGGAGACAGAGATCATGGGACCAAGATGAGTCTTGCAATGATACTGGAGTTATTTACTTGTTTTCTATCGTACATTGGTTTAGTACTATATTACAAAATTAGTTCCGGTTTGGCTGCTTTCCTCATCATATATGACATGCATCATTTATATATGTGCTCCAGTTTTGTATCAACCTATAGTTTTTGATTCTTTTATGTTACATGGTATTATTACTAGTTCAGATACTATTATCTTTTTATTTCCATTTTTTTGATCTACCAATGATGGAATAGTTTCCCCACTATCACACCCAAGGGCCTCACTACTAGTCGGAGGCATATGGTGTTTAGGGAAATTCTCTTGAGGCCATGTGACCAACCGGGAATGGGGCACCTCTAGGAAGCACCTGGAGCTGGGACGTTAGAAAGTGGTATTAGAGGCTTCATTTCTACATTGCCATACTGCATGGAGCCAATAGATTGGATAGGAATGAATAGGTAGTTATAAATAATCTATTCTTGGGAGTAGCAAACCCATTAATAGGGAAAAGCTATATTACCTCGATTATTGAAATTTTATGGTATTTCAATTATTACAGTTGATTTCATTTCAATGTTGGGTGATTTAAATTATTTTTTGATTTTATCATTGATATTATTTAGATTTTTTTTGCAACACGATGAGATGAGTGTATAACATATTATGCCTGATATATGTACTTTCTAGAGATCACATGCCATAAATTATGAACATTCCATTTATGGTGCATTATCAATTTCTTGTTTTTGTCATATATGATTCACTAGATATGCATGTGGTTCTAATTGAAGATTTGATGTAATACCATATAGTTGATAGGTTATTGGTTATTCTATAAGTTTTTGTTCAATTAGTGCAAAGCTTTTTTCTCTAGTGTGTTATGGACCCCCATGGAATTGAATTTGATGGATCATTTTTTTCTTGCACTGTTATACATGTTATGTGACATGAATATGATGCCAAGATTTGGTGTGCAAGAATTATTGTCCCTCACAGATTTGAATTTTTCACATAAATGTTTGTTTTAGTTTTTATGGGATTATAAAGTAGTTTCTGAGGATTACTATCCTGAAAAACCTAGAATACATAGTGTGTATTCATGAATACACGCCATGTATCCTTCTGTTGAGGATGGAAAAAATTTTCCTAAGTACACACCGTTTATAGTATGTACATGCCCTATAGTCCTAAACCGTGTGACTGGTTATTTATTCATAGACATGTGGTTGGGAAAATTTTGGTGACACACTCCATGTACATGGAGTATATGTTGTGTTCTGAGAGACATGTACCCAGTCGTGTGACAAACGGAACATGTGGATTAAACTCATGTTGTACATGTTGTGTCATCTTCTTACATGCCATGTAGAGTCAACCACGTCACTGACCGTGTTTCTAATGAAATAGATGGATATGACATAAGGGATACACACCATGTCTAGGGCGCACACTATGTGTTGATTTACCCAGGTATAAGTCATGTGTATAGTTGTGTAGAGGAACTCGTATAGGGGGAAAATTATTCAATGAGAACACGTCGTGTGTAAGGGTATTACATGACAAGTTTTTTCAGAAGTTTACACCCATGTTAAGGCTTAAGGAAACATGATGTGTAGGTGTCTTACAGGTCATGTGTCCTTGTTTTAAAAATAATGAATGTTTTCTTTCTCCTCCTACCTTATTTCACTACTATGTTTCAGTCCTTGATAATCTTGAACTGATGTGTACTCTTGACCTTGTAGAGTCATTCCACATAGATGTCCTTCGGTTGTACGCCAAATATAGGGCAACAATCAGACAAAGTCCACTGTAGAATATGACAACCAACTGATCTTACCATCGTGCCCATCTTGGCACCTATATTCATTCAAGATACAGGTTCTGATAAAATGTTTTGGGAAGGATTCATATTGATTATGATGACCTTATGGGGAGCACCACATCCTTCCCCATCCATGGCAGAGTTGACATGGCTATTTAAACAACAGAAACCTCCATCCTTCTCAGGGGAAGGAAGACCATATGCTTTAGATTCATGGTTAGAGGCCATGTTATCTATCATCAAGCATCTAGAGATTCCAACAGAGATGATAGTGAAGATCACTATATACATGCTTAGAGATTCTTCCAAGAGATGGTGGGATGTGATATTATAGGCATAATGTCGACATGATATGGCTTGGGATGAGTTCCAGCATGCCTTCTAGGATTACATATACCAGGAGACATTGAGGGTTGAGAGAGCAAGAGAGTTCATGAGTTTGGAGAAGGTTACTCTCTCTGTCATGGAGTATTCATCTCACTTCATAGTGCCACATCACCTCACACACATTCAAGAGGCTGATGTGTTATTTATGGAGAAAAAGTTTGATGATGGTTTCAAGAATGAAATCAAATCTCAGGTGAACATCTTCAGGTTGACTTCCATAACATCTATTTTCAAATAGGCATTTGTAACATAGTGACACCTAAGGGATACTGGATTTGTGAGCCAAGGTGGTTCAACATATGGAGTTGGTACCCCGTCGAATGACAGCAGGAAGTGTCATAGGGACTCTATATGTGGAGATCTGAGGAGGTGGGATACTTCTTATGGTAGCTAGGTGGTGTCAAACAAGTGCAGAAACAAAGGGAATATAAGGACACATTGCCTTAGAGATCCAGTTGAGTTCCGGACTTGTGGTAATATGGGTCAGTCTCAACACTTCTATCATATTTTTACACTCGCAGCTGGTTATAGTGGTTCTGTTTTGACTCCATGTACCAGAACATTACCACCAGTCCAACATCGGACTCAAGGTATGAGTTCTTTAGGTTGTTTAGGCTGAGGTGGAGTTCGTGGTCGTAGTGGTCAGACAATGGGATTTTGATAGTTGTGGAGTGGATCAGCTCAGGGATCTCAGTTAGCTTTACATGGCCAAATTGTGGGTGAGGAATTTTTTATAGTGCCAATTTAGATATCGTAGGATCCCGAACCCTCTGTCGTGAGATGTCTGATTCAACATGCCTCAATTTTAGTATATGCAATTTTCAATACAGGTGAAACCCACAGTTTCATATCATTCACTATTTTCGTTAGCCTTGGTCTATGTTTCTTTACTTCAGTTGATATCTTCACATTAGAGAATTTGTTGGGGACTAGAATGTCTAGTGTAAATCATTGTAGGAAATACCCTCTTCAGGTTTCTGGATTTCACTTTATATGGGACCTCTATGTCTTAGAGATTACTATCTTTGAAATCATTATCAAAATGGGAAGGTTAGTTCTTTTTTAGTCTCTTGTCGATTTCTATCATCATAGGGTGAGTTTCACATCACCAGAGTGAATATATATTATTTATAAGGATCAATGGAATGTCCAGGCGAGCAAAGAGGGACCCATGAATCATGGGTTTAGAGGAGTTACATCCCATATTGATAGTCTATACCTGGATGACCTGGGACATCATTGATGGACTTTATTTTAGTGGTAGATCATTTCAAGGATGTCTTTCCAGAGGACTTTTTAGGTTTGACTCTACAGAGATAGGTAGTCTTTTATTTTTATCTTATGCCCGGAGTGGCACCGGTGTCCATTCTTCCTTATAGAGTGGCTACACCAGCATTATAAGAGCCTAAGAAGCAGTTAGAGGAGTTACGTGCAAAGGGTTTCATCTAACCTAGTATGTCTCATTGGTATTCTCCTATATTATTTTCTACGAAGGCAGAAGGTACCCTCATAATTTTTGGGGATTATCAAAAGCTGATCAAGTTGACTGTCATGAACCGATATCCCATACTAAGGATTGATGATCTATTTGATCAGATTTGAGGAGCCTTGGTGTTCATGAAGATTTACTTGAGGTCTAGTTATCATCAATTGCATGTTAGGACATCTGTTATAAATCTTATTGCCTTTCAGAGTAGGTATAGTCTATAAGTGTATGTGATTATACCATTTAGTGTCACGAATGTGCCTGGAGTTTTTATATAACTAATGAACCGAGTGATCCATCCGTACAAGGTTTACTTTGTGGTGGTTTTTATGGATGATATCTTGGTGTACCCTCACACACAAGAGGACAATGCTACCCATAATGAGATCATTTTGAGTACACTGAGAGAGCATTAGTTATATGATATCCTCTAAAAAAGACACTTTTGGATGGACCCGATTCACTTTATATGTTATGTTATCTTAGTGACAAGAGTATTAGTATACTAAGAGAATGTGAGAGTAGTATTTTAATTGGAGAATCAGAATAATTTCATTGAGTTACAGAGTTTTGTAGGTCTGTATGGTTACTAAAAATGATTCATCCATGACATTTCACACTTAGATGCACCACTGATGGCCTGACTATGTAGGGTGAAACGTACCTGTTGTCAGATTCACTTGAGTCAGCCTTTAAATAGATGAAAGGGAGGATGACTTAAGCACTGGTACTAGTTGCATATGGGTCTTGGTAGTAGAGGCCACATTAGAGGAATTAATCGACTTAACATCTTGATTTTGATGCAGTTTTTCATGATTTACGATGTTGGAGACATTAACTATTGGGGGAACATATTTTGATTTTAACCGATGAAAATTGTCTCAAGTATGTCTTCATTCAGCACGATCTGAATTTGAGACAAGGAAGGTGGGTTGAATACCTTTATTACTTTGACTTTGAGCTTGCCTTCATGTCGGGGAAATGCAACGCTGTGGATGATGCATTTATAAGGATGACTTGGATGCAGGAAGTTCAGGAGGCCAGCAGTGAGTGGAAGCTTATGGCTCATTTCTCTAAGATGCATTTGGAGGTGCATGATAGAACAGGGAACAGGTTTCTTTCGTATATTGTTGATACCTCTACTCTAATTTATTGAGTTCGAATTAGAGAACTATAATATTCTGAAGGCATATTTATATGTGTGACTATGTCAAAGATGAACTTATTTCTGGATGGACCATAGGAGATGATGAAATCTTGCATTTTCGTGGGATGTTATGGGTTTCAGCAGATATATGTGAGGAGATGATGTGGGATCATTATTTTTTTAGTTTGGGAAGTTCATACAGTTGTCACCATGATCTATATATATCTACACTGTCAGTATTGGTGGAAACTTATGAACAGGGATGTTGCTGGTCATGTGATGAGGTGGTCCACCAATCAGCTAGTGAAGGAAGAGCATCAGCGGCCAACATGTCTTTTGCCGAAATTACCCATTCCTGAGTGGAAGTGGAATGATATCACGATGGAATTCATGATGGGATTATCGAGGTCGCCTTGAGGTAATGAAACAACTTGGGTTTTCATTTCATACTCACAATGGTAGGACACTTCTTACCAATCATGGATACTTTCTGAGTTTATGAGCTTTGAAGGCTGTACATCTATGTGATTATGCATTTACATGGGGTTCCTCACTACATTGTTTCAGAAAGGGATGCCGATTTTACATCTCGGGCCATGGAGAGACTATCGAGGGCTTTGGGTACACATGTACTTATGAGTATATCTTACCATCCCCAGACTGATGGCCAGTCCGATCATATGATTCCGATAATGGAGGACATAGTTTGAGCATGCGTCCTATATTTTGGATGTTCATGGGAGAAGCACATACCTCTGGTCGATTTTTCGTATAATAATTGTTTTAATGTAACTATTCAGATTGAATATTATGAGGCTTTGTATGGTAGTCCATACCGATCACCCCTATGTTGGCTGGAGGTATGTGAAAGAGCTATGTAAGGTCCTCCTATTCTCCAAGATACCACATTGCAGGTGGATTTGATTCAGAAGAGGATGAATGTTTCACACTCATGGAGGAAGTCTTATGCTGATCTATAGAGATGACATGTGGAATTAGAGGTCATAGATCATTTGTTTCTTCATGTCATGCTTTGGTTGGGACACATGAATATTATGATACAAGTTAATCTTACACTAAGATACGTTAGGAAGTTTGAGATTTTGGAGAGATCTGTGCTTGTTTCCTATCACTTTCAATTAACATTAAGTAAGTAGGCTATGTACAACGTCTTTCACATTTCTCAATTTTGGAGACATTTCTCAAAGCCATCTCATGGTTTTCATCCTGAAAAGGTTGGGTTAGATATGGATGCATCATTAGTGTTGCATTCTATCCGCATTATTGATTGCAACACATAGTTTCTCTGTGTCTAGAATGTTCCTCTAGTACTAGTAATAAGGCAGCCTAGATGGGTACGGAATGTGACTTGGGAGAGGAAGACTGATGTACTATCGTCGTAGATGAAGCTGTTCGACAATCTTTCTTATATGCCAACATGTCAGTGAAATTTGGGGACACATTCCTTTAAGGGGGGGTTTTTAAGAACCCCAATCTTCTTTTATGTATGGATCTTGATTTATAGTGTTTATGAGGAAAAGTGGAGTTTCTAGAAATTTATGGAGTACATGCAATGTACTTAGGAGTACACACTGTGTACCAGGTTTCTATAGGAAGTTGTATACTGGCCGTGTAATAGTCGAGTACATGGTCGTGTGGGGTGACCTAGAGACCGCCTAATATAGATTCCCATTAAGGCATGTACACATTGTGTACATTAAATGAACATTCCATGAAACTTATGTTTTATTTTTTACGTTATATCAGTATCACATCTCGTTTATAGAACACCATTCTTCTAGATCTGTCTCGTCTAGGAGCGATACAGACCAACGATTCTCTTCTGAGCCACCGACCCTTCGTCCGTGCTCCGAATCTATTGTCGTTGACTTTTTGGAAACACATTGATGAGTCCTTCATTCTTTAAGAACCACCTATCTTGATTTTTTCACATTCATGAGATATATTTGGTTGATCAATTTTTAATTTTTTTTAGCTATACTATGTTCTAGGATTATTCAATGGTTTATGTTCAACTATATCGATTGTACAATGTCGAGGTAGGAGGTTTGTGTATTTCCGGAGTTTTTCTTTGAATTATATGTGAAAAATATCCCAATATCCTAGTTTAGGGTATTGAGTGTTTTGGGAATTTAACCCTATTAATTCATGATATTCTTTTTTTCTTGAGTAGGGATGTTGGATTGTGAATTCAGTTTATTTTCCATGCTATAGTTTTTTTCTTTGTTTGATTCTTTTGGTCATTGGGTCCAGAAGATCCTATTAAGATGATTTGTTTTCAATGCCTCGGGTTATTAGGATGGATTGATATTATCTGGTATGTTATTATATGAATTTTAGCTATTTATCCAAGTAGTATATTGTGACTTAGCTAGGCTGATGGTTATCATTTTGGCATGATTGACTTACACAGGGTTGCGGGTACATAGGGCAGTTATACCGTAGGGGGGATTGACTTTGAGGTATTCCCTAGAGTGTCTATTTTACTTTTGTACATTGAGAGAATATAGGGGGTGGAATTTTTTTCTCCCTTGTAGTGTCATTAGTTGCACGTTGTGAGACAAAAGAGAGAATTTGATGTTTAGTACTTCCTAATAGAGTTTGTAGTATACATATAAAAGACCACATGAGGAAATAGCGGTGATTGATTCTTTAGGGAGTCTTTGTTTGCTCTTAACCAGAGTGGTTATACCGTGAGTAGTTCACTGAGGGCTTCTTATAAATGAATGGATGCGTAATTAATGAATGTAAATGAATTTAGTTAAAACTGCATGATTTTTTACTTCTGAGTACTCCCTTATTTGGTGAATAATTTTTCATATTGCCTACAATATATATTAACTAATAGTTAGGAAAAAATCATTGGGTGTATGCCTACTAGGATTCATCTCACAACCTTTTAGGTTGTTCTTTTGGGCCCAAACAGATTATATTTTGTAGGTATAAATAAGGGAAACACTTTTCAACTTTAGGTACTTGATTACTGTTGATATGAAGAGCGTGGGACCAAGCTGAGGCTTGTGATGCTACTAGATTTATTTAATTTTTTTCCTATTTACATTGGTTCAACACAATATTCAAGCATTTTTAATTGGTTGGTCGCATTCCAAGACAAATTTCACAAGAATCATTTATGTATGAGCTATAGTAGTTTATCTACATGCATTTTTTCACTTTTTACTGTTGCATGGTATTATTACTACTTTGGCTACTATTATCTATTTATTTTTACAGTGTCACTAAGCCAATGAGGTCATTGTTTCCACACTAACACACACAAGGACCTCACTGTTAGTCAGCAGCCTCTGGCAACTTGGGAAATGCACCTGATTCCATGTGACATACCAGGTACGGGACACCTCTGGGAGGCACTAGGAACTGGGACGTTACAAAATATTTATACTAGTAGAAACAATATATTGTATGGTCTCTATATCACAATATATTGAATTCTATAAATTATAAAAATAATCATAATATTTATCAAATGTACAGACGATCTCTATATCAACCAAATTAATTTTTCTTTCCATCCCTAGAATTGGTTGAAATAACATAATAAAAATTAATTTCATCAGGGAAATATCATTCTTGAAAAAATTTATTTATATCAAATACATAAAATGTATAATTCATTAAAAAATCATGGAAGATAAACTTTAAAATTACAATGGATAAATTGTAACTTTTTCATTTTCTCCACTAGAAAAATGAAATAAAATATACACATCTTGTTGAAGGTCAATTATAAATTATTTAATTTAATTTTTGGTACAAAAATTCCATTTTAACCATACATTACATGATTCAGTGACATTTGGTATTTAACTAACATAAGCGTTTTCTACGATGAATTTTATGATGTGGCATACTAATCCACTTTCAAATCCATATTGTTAAAATTTATATTGTGGGATAAAAACTCACCTCATATATTTCATTTTTTAAACAACTAACTGAAACACTTTTAGAGTAATGATTTTAATGTAGGTATTTATGTTTTTTGTATCATGTATTTAGAAATTCATTTTAATGAAGGAATCATTTTTTCACATATTAAACGAAAAATTCATTTTATATTGGTTACAATAAATCATTTAATTTGAAAAAATATGTATTCCAAATTCTCTTTATTTATAAATGATTTCATTAAATATTAAAATATTTCACATAGTGTATTATTATGACTAATCTATTTTATGTAAAAAAAGAGAAATTCTAGATGTTTAATTTTAATAATTCAAAAAAATTCCAAAATTATTTTTTATAGAGAATAATCTCTTAATATACATGAAATTAAAAAAACAATTATGGGGTTAAATTAAAATATTCGATGAATTTTTAAAAATAAAGTATATAAATTAAAGTAATATTTAATGTATAATTATATTCAACAGAAAGTTGAATTTATCCACTATACCAACCTAAGATATATCTGACCATGAAATCAGTAACATAAATAGATCATGGATATGTTTTATGAATTTCAACTCAATCAATATAAGGTGGACAAATATTTGACAATTATGAATCTCTTTATAAATTCCAAAAACATAATACCCTACTTAATAAATATTTCAAAAAATATTTCATTAATTAAATTTTTTAAAATTGCTAATATTTATGCAATGGTTTTTCATAAATGGGATTATCATTCAATATAGTAAATTTAAATGCCTCAATGTACCTACTAAATCTAAAATTCAATGTTGTTTATAATGAACTAAATGTTAAAAAATAAAATGTAAAAAAACAATAACATGTTGAATATAAAGAATAATTGAAGGCCACATATAGTTTCAAAAGAATAATAATTGGGAATATATAACAATTTATAATTAAATACCATAAAGAAAACTACTGATCATTTAAAAAAATAGTTTGAATTATTATCGGTGTTTTGGAAAATAAAAGGAATTCAAGTCACATTTATGACTTTAGATTCACCTAAAGGGTAATGAATACTTACTAATAAAAATGGAATGTTAAACCATTATTTTAAAATTTACCAACCATAATATAAAATCCCCCCAAAAATAATTCCATAAAAAAGGCCAACACATAACAAAAAGTTAAAATTAATTTAGGTATTAAATGAAAAATAACACATTAATATAACTGTATAAATATATTAAATATCATGAGAAAAAAATCAAAATATTAGTTCAAATAAAAAATATTCTAAATTCAATAATAATAAATATCCTTATACTTTAACATTATTTAAAAATATTTCAAATTAAAACATGATAAAAAAATATGAACATAACACAAACATACATTCTTAAACGAATACATTAAAAAACTATATATTATTATATAATTTCACAATGAATTTATGAAATTACAGAAAATACCCCAAAAAAGTCTTCATGATAAAACACATAAATATAAAATATGTTATATTTTTTAGAATCCTTACATTTAATCAATGTAAATAACAATCCATGATAACCCATTACCCATGAGATAAATTAATGATAAAGGAGTACCCACCCCCTAAACAAATAAGATAGAGATACATAAATTTCTTAAGGTGGAATAGATAAATATAATCCAATTAATGGGTGTAAAATAAGTGGATAAAAATTAAAAGATATATTAATACTTAAGGAAATAATAAACTAGGAAAACTAGGTCCTCTATTAATGTACAACATGCATTTAATGGTACCCGAAGTACACAAACGCACTCTTCCTCATCCACTAGGTCTGTGATACCCTTATAAAAGGTATGAATAGCCATAAATAATTTAAAATATATATGTTTCATTATATCCTAATCTCACATAAGCATTCAAGAGTCATAATAATGTAAAATTTGTATTCAAAATCAATATAATTAATACTTAGTCTCTAGAAATAAAGGAAAAACAGTAATATAGATAAGAACTATCCATCAAGATTAATAGAGTAAAACTAGAATTTTATATCATTCCCTAATTCCTATCTAAGGATTAATATTACAAACTAATTTAATTATAAAAAACTAAATTTTCTTATAACAACCCCATCATAAAATATGTTTCCACTAGAAGTATTTAATGAAACATTTACAATGACTCAATAATCCTTAAAATTAAAGAGATTCATTAATTTAAATTTTTACATTACTAAAATATAAAACACTTATAATATTTTCTAAAAACATATCCTATCTATATCCATAAATAATTGTGGATTATAATATGTTAGATAACAATGAAAAAAATTCAAAAACATGATAAATATTGTTGGCGCCAAAAATGTGGCCCGAAAGGAAGGAACGAAAAAGACAGCCGGCGCGCTGCCTCGCGAAGCACAGCCGCGAAGCGCAGCCGCGAATCCCCGCCATGAAGTGCCCCTACCATGGCGGTGCCACGAAGCGCCAGAGGCGGTAATCCTCCACGAACCCGTTTGACGTTCGCGAGCCGCCGCGAAGCGCCAGAGGCGGTAATCCTCCGCGAACCCGTTTGACGTTCGCGAGCCGCCGCGAAGCCCCACAGGCGGTAATCCTCCGCGAACCCGTTTGACGTTCGTGAGCGCGCCGCGAAGCACCGGAGGCGGCGCGCGAGCCCTGCTTCACGGCGCCCCTTCCCTATAAATACTGGACTCCCCCTGAGTCCTAACGACAGACAATCCGACCTTTCGGCTTCTCCTCTCCCTAATCGCGAAGCACGCTTTGCCCCCCGAGAATCATGAGCTCCGCGAGGTATTTTTAGTTCGCGAGACGACTCTGCTTTGTTTCGTTTTGAGCCCCTCTTCCGAGAAGGAGGCCCTTCGCGAAGCTCAAGGGCGTTTGCAAAGGAAGGGGATTCCCAAGGGAACCCGGGCAGCCGCGGAGCACTTGTGCTTCGCGAAACACCCAACCCATACGAGTGATCCCTATGCTAAGGCAGGACCGCTCCACATCGCGAAGCACACTGCTTCGCAGGACCCTGCTTCACGAGGCACCCTTTCTTCGCGAGGTAGTGCTCCGTAAACACTGTTCCACTTCGCGAAGCACCTCCCACTCACACCAATTCCCCATGCTAAGGCCAAGGCACCCCACTTCGCAAAGCACACTCCTCTGCTTAGCGATTCCTCTTCCCGTGCGGCCCTCCAGGTTTGCACGATGTGATTTCAAAGTCCCATGGACAATATCACCCGTAGCGTTGCTTCGCCTAATGCTTCTTCGCATAGGCACGCTAACGACAATTGCTTCTTCGCATAGCCACGCTAATGTGGACCCCTCGATGGTTCGTCCCACGACCCCCCTTTACCATGGCCTTACCGGCACCTTCCCTCCCCCAAGGACCAGAGGGTACCGGTTATGTAAGTCCTAGGGGTGTGGAGTGAACCCACCTCGTCCGAGCTGCAGGACGTTAAACTGCCAAGCACCACGTCCTCAACACATGACGTTAAACTGTGACCCAACCTCGTCTCCTTCACGAAGGGTCCCCCCAGCTCAAACATTCTTTACACCACTCGTCTCCACGGGAATGGAACTCTTCGGCACATGGAATGAGATCCTCCTTGTCGGAGTGGTGTATGTTCGCAGGGGAAGGGCCGCCTCAGAGCGTAAGCCCCTAACCTTTCTTACGGATGATTGCACCCGTGCATCTCTGTACTTCCACACTACCAAGGTTAGTGGAGGGAGTGATAGGGAACGAGGCGCCTCCCTATGGGCCTCCATCCTGGAGTAAGTCCCAACACCATGGGCCGCCCAACGCGTAAGTCCCTCTTCGTTTCTCACGGACGCACCCTTCGCGACGTGATCGTCAGGTCCTTGCAACCTCTTGTTTCTCACACCGAGCATGACTCACGTGGGATTAGAGTGAGCACCGACCCTGACCGCCCCATCCGAACTACGAGGTCTTTGATCTATGTCAAGGCATGGTACGTAAGAATCCTCCATGAGGTTCAAGCCCACCCGTCGTTTATTCACGTCAGGGTTCACTATCATCCCGCATGACGTTAAACTGTATTCTCTTGAACTACGAGGTCTTTGATCCATGTCAAGGCATGGTACGTAGGAATCCTTTATGAGGTTCAAGCCCACCAACAGTGGACCAAGGTCTACTTTCACGTCGGTTCACCGACAAACCCATTTGAACTACGGGGACTTTGATCCATGTTAAGGCATGGTACGTAGGAAGCCTCCACGAGGTTCAAGCCCACCCATCACCCGTCATTCACGTCGGGTTCCACCCCGTCCAGCACGACGTTAAACTACGCTCCGGTCCAGTGGTAAGCCATTGCGACCCAACCCATTTTGAACTATGAGGTCTTTGATCCATGTCAAGGCATGGTACGTAGGAAGCCTCCATGAGGTTCAAGCCCACAAATAGTGGACCAAGGTCTACTTTCACGTCGGTTCATCGACACACCCATCCGTCGTTCATTCACGTCGTGTCCCACCTTCGTCCGGCATGACGTTAAACTACATTTTGGTCCAGTGGTAAGCCATTGCACCCACCCCCATCCGAACTACGCGGAATTTGATTCCCAGCCACGACGATACGTAGGAGGCCTCGTCAAGGCTCCAGCCCAACGTCACCGGCGCCCCTCTGCGATGGTTCCACTTCACCCTCCTTCTACTCCGTTCACTGTCGCCCACAGGCTAGCCCCGGTGTCGATATCCCTTCAAGGATGATCCCTCAATCCGATTTATCCCAGCTAATGCTCTGGTTGGGTTGATCCGTCTCCGTTGGACGTTAAACTCGCGGCATACCCTGTGTTGAGCACGTGAAGCTGAGGAAAACCTCAGATATGTGTCTACGACATGTAATTCCCCTCGCCCGATGTGGGATGCCTCGGGCTTCCACGCCCTCGAGAAGCCTTGGGATCAAGGATAACAGACAGACATGCCAGGTACCCCAGCATCCAGACACGCTACTGATGCCTCAACGTGACTACTCCCCTGACCGAAGGTTGCTGCCCCGATTGGACCCTTTGGAATGTCCCGACATAAGCAGTGTAATTAACCGGTGTCCATGGAAACATGGCACTGGGAAGAGTTTCACGAACTACGTATTAAATCTATAAGGGAGACCCGGACTAGGTGACGAGTTCTGAGGAGGAATCCACAGGAGGAAGAACCGACATCCCATCATCCCGTTTTGATCAAGGAGCAGACGTCCCTGAATAAGGAGAGAATGTCGCCCGCCTTTGGAAAGCGGGAATGCGGGGCAACAAAGTCGCGCGTCCTCCGCGGACGGATGTGCGCGCCCTGGCGAAAGCGTCGGAAACAGAAATGGTGAACCCGACGTGAAAGTATTCTCCTCAATATGGAGATTAGTAGCGTTTGAGACACCAGTAGATTGACGTGTCACCGGATCCATATATCTGGTGCCTGGTCCCGCCAAGAAAATAGCGGGCCTGTCGTGAAACTCAACGGAAGTCGGGGTAGTAGAACGTGGGGAACTCCACTCTGCAGCGTGTTGGCATGGATCCTTCTCACAGACATGGATGATGGAAGAACGTTGGGGCACTGGCTGTCAATCCTTTTCCTCTCAGTACTGATGAGTTGATCCCTTCGCTTGCCAGGAACCAGGTTGCTATTTCGGAGATGCGGTCACCATCCGCTCCTCACCCGCGCAGGGGCAGGGGAAACACCACGACGACCACTCCACATGGCGCCACTACCGCCACGATGGCTACCATGTCACGGAATACGGGACGCCCACGTCCCATTTACCCATCATAGATCATCCAACGAAGGGTGATCAACAGCCTCGTGCGTAGGTATGAGGAAGAAGGGGTCATCCCAACCCGGGATATGGCCCGCCTGGACCTGGAAGCCTCCAGGCCCCGCCATCAACGCCGCCCTAACAGGCCGCGCAGAGAGCCCCTGCTCCCCACCCCGACATTCAACCGTTTCGGGAGCCTATCCCCGGAACGCCTTGACGACTCTTCGCCTTACGCTGAAGTGGCAGGCGCTGTCCGGCTCAGTCCGCTCAGGGCCCCGACCCGGGGCCCCCAGGCGAGAGCTCTCGTCCGGCCACGTCAGCGCCGCCGTCCGGCCCCGCAGGAAGAGCAGGCAGGCTACGTCCCTGCACCACCTACACCGGCTCGCCTAACCTGACGTCAGCGCCGGGCCCGGGATGAGGACGCTCGCTCAGGCGCATCCACGTCGACAGCTACAGTGGCCCGAGCCACCTCCAACTTACATTATGAAGCCCCCACATACATTGAGCAGGGGCACCCCTTTGCCCAACCAAGATTGAGACCCCAACCGCCCCATGGGCAGGCTGGGTTGACTCTCCAGGTTGCAGGCCCCAGTGGCGATCGCCGCGAGCTAGCCCGCGGTGATGCCACCCCGTACGGAGGTCCTCCCCGTACCACTACTCCACAGAGCGTGGGCCTTCCCTGCTCCGAGGTTCGTCATGGAGGCATGCCTCGTGCTGCCCCTATCCTGCAGGAAGACCTGCCCCGTGGCAGTGGCGCTTAGCATGGAAACATTTCCCGCGCCCGCTATACAGGGTATGAAGTTCATCCTGTTGAAGGCATCGTCCATCCGGTCCTCCTCCAACGTGGGGGGCCTCCCTACGTCCTCTCTGCAACCGGCGAAGGTCCTCCTCGCTCCACTCGCATCGACCATGGAGGCCTTCCCCATGCTCCTTCCAGTTCCGACAGAGGCCCCGCCCACATGGGTACTGTTCATGGAGGTCCTCCCCATGTACCCTTTGACATTTTCCCTGGTGCCCCTCGCACCCCGGCTGTCTCGAGTGGGGGCCCTCTCCGCCACGGCGCCAGCGCCGCCCCAAGGCTGCCTGATAGAGGTCAAACCTATCCCGAAGAGCCACCTAGGGGCAGGAGAGTGGGTCGTCACCGCCACAAGAAGAATCCTGGGAAGGCCCAGGTGGAGATCAAACCTGCCCGCTTCTCCGATTCGGAAGTGGAATGCGATTCAGCGATGGAACCTTCTCCTAGCTCCTCCGTATCAAGGACTGGGGCAGGAACCAGATGCATCAGCTTCGTTCTCCCAGAATTTGAGGTCCACCGGATTCCCGTCTCTCTCCGCAGGTACATTCAGGAGGAAGAAATCCTGGGAATTCCGCAAGTCTCGGCCACGCAATCATCGCCCACGTCACCAGAAGATCCCTCTACCTCTACCAGGGATAACGTAGAGTTATTTTGGGGGCCCACGATGGTAGAGAGACGACATGACCCGTCGCCGGTAGCCGCGGCTCCTGTTCCGGAAACTGTGATTATCATCCCGTCGTATCGTGACATCCTGGCCAGGTCACCTCACTCTTCGGAGGATGGCCCGAAATTCGGCGGCCAGTCAGCTCGTTTGCCTTATTCTCCACCGCCGAGCTTATTATCCCAAAGGTCCGCCTCGGTACCGCTTCCGGTTCCTCATCCGTCCCCGGTTGACGAGTGGGGAAACACAGGGCCAGACCCTGAGTCCGAGCCTAGGAGCTTCTGGAGTATCCTTGCAGTGGATTACTTCCAGGAGAAGTTCTGGCCGACGGCGGCACTGAATTTCCGCGTACCAGAGTCTCTTACCCCTGAAAACGTGGGGTGCCTTTGTCGAACCTTGTGGGCGACACACTTCCGCCTCCGTTTTGAACGGGTGGTGTACCCCAGAAGTCGTGAGCACTTCGAAGAAATCGGCGAGCAATGCCGCCTGATCGATGCAGCCGCACTTCTTGCAGCCCAGCACCCTCAGTCGCCAGGCCACCAGAGCGCCCTTCAAAGAAAATGCGTTCAGAGTCTTAAAAGACTCCGCAGAATCATCAGGGAAGCCACCCCCCATGTGCAAGTCCGTGGTTGGGGACGCTATGCCGCTCTCCTCTTCGACCCTATCCGACGACAGCCCGATTCGCTATGTGACATTGAGGATATGCCCTCAAGAGGGGTCACAGTCCACATGGCGGATGTTGTGGATAAGGAAGATGAGCTTGAGTTCCTTGATGGAGACCTACCATCCGAGGGCGTACCGCCGCTTCTCGACCCGTCAGGGAGAGTTACCCATCATCAGAGGAACCTGCTAGGCCTCCTCGTACCCACCGAGTCGCTGGCACTCGGTCGAAGCACTGGCAAGGGTAAGGAGCACGTCGGAATAGTCAAGCACTCCGAACCGTCCGCCTCTGTGCAGAAAACGGATGAAGATCTTGAGAAGGCCATGTTACGCCAGCAGCTTGCTGAACAGAAGAGGCTGGTTGACGAACTCTTGGCTGAACGCGCCGCAGAGCAACGACCAGACTATGGTAATCCCAGGCCGGGGCAGCAGGGGCAGGAACAACTTCCCCCCGGCGAGATGCCTCCGGGCAACCCTGATCATGCTACTTCCACGGACAGGGCGGAAGCCGGGACATACGGCAATAGGGCGCGATACGTCTCGCCAAACCCCCCTGAGCGACGGGGCAATCTGAAGAATCCAACCCGGGTTCCCCCAGTCGCCCAGCAGGTCGTCCAGCCAGTCGACCCGCGAGCAGCCGAAGCCATCTACCGTGTTGAAGAACCTGGCAATGCGCTTGTGGTTAGGGATCCCCGCCAAGACAGGGACCCCCACCCGGAGGACCTTATTGCGGCACTCACAGCCCACCTCGAGGCGTTGGAAACACGGCAGGTGGCGGTCCCACCAGATGGCAAGCCTTATCCCGCGTGGGTGGATGATATGCCTGCGCCTCCAGGTTTTGGGAACCCCACTTTCTCGCCTTTTAACGGGACAGGGGACCCACCCCAGCACTTGGCTCATTTCTCTTCCAGGTGTGGCCCCATGCTGGGGACCCCGGCTCAGCAAGAAGCCGCCAAGCTCTGATGTTTCATATAGACATTGGAAGGTCCGGCATTCGTCTGGTACAGCCAGCTCCCTATCGGATCGGTGACCGGTTGAGAGGATCTTCGCCAGCAGTTCTTATACCAGTTCAGCTCCACCACGCGAAAGACCAGCATTGCAGACCTCTTCAAGTGCAAACAGAGGCCTGATGAGCGGGTTGCAGACTTCATCGCCCGGTTGAAAGGACTTACGTATTCCGTCGATATGCCACTGACTCAGGAGCAATTACTGACGATGTGTGTGGGGAACGTCAAGACAGAGTTGGTACCCTCCTTGATTACCCAGAACTACCCTGGTGGGTTCAGAGATTTCTTGGATAAGGCCCAGCGCCTCGAGGAAGCCCTGCAACAGGCTAGTCAGGCACGTTTCCTGCCCCCTATGATCCCATCCAGGGGGCCGCCAGGGCTGAACCCGCCGTGGTGGCTCAAATAGAAGCCCCGAGGTGGCTGGAATTGCTGCCGGCGGCGCCACCCCCGCAACCCCGCAGAGTTCCTCCACCTCAAGCACAGGCTCCTGCCCAGCAGCGACCGCCTCAGAACCGACAGGTTCCCCCGCGCAGTGCGCTACCGCCACCTAGGCGAGACAACCAGGCGCTGCCTCCTTGGCAGGCCCCTCCGGTCCCTCGACAGGACCAGGCCCCCAGGGCCCCCTATCCGGAAACAAGGTATCAGACCTATTCGTTCAACGAAAATCAGGTCCCTGGCTACTTCCGATGTGCTCTAGATAAAGGGATTGTGCGTCTGCCTGAATGCAGAAGGCCGACAGAGGCGCATCTCACCGATCACCCCAACTACTGCCCTTATCATCGGATCCTAGGGCACACCCTCAAGCGATGCTATGTGTTTAAAGACTGGCTTTAGGACCAGGTCAACAACAACATAGTCAATTTGGGCCCAGCGCCAGCGCAAGTGGCATGCATTTTTGCGGGATCAGAAATCGGCAGCGACGGCGAAGGTGAGTGGCAGCAGGTCCCTAGCCGCGGGTCCCAGAAATACGACAACTGGATGGCTCGAAAAACCGTCGTCCGTGCCCAGGGTATCATCCGGGAATGCCTGAGGCAGTCAGAACCTTCATAAGAAGTAGCCGGTGCCTCAGCATCGTCTTCACAGTCGACCTCTGCCCAAAAGGGCAAGCAGCGGCGATGCAAGAAGAAGCAACGTGCACCGCCAGTGCCGTCTTCATCCCGCACTCTCGGTGAATTTATGCCTCCCGAAAAGGGAATTCCTCCTAGAATCTGCCCAGCGGTGGATGACTCTTTGAGAGACATTCAAGGTTACGCTTCGGTTAACACCGTGGAGCTGGTAAAGCTCTATATGACCCCCGACGAGGGGGAACCCCAGGCAGGCCTCCCCAACGTTTCCAGCCGACGTCAATGTCAGTGGAATCGCAACCGCTCCTATCATCGAGGTACGTCAGCAAGAACTTGCAGCCAAGCCGTGCACACTACCGAGACCAGGCAGCAGGCTCAGCGCAGATCTCAACACGCGCAGACCCATCCAACACCCTCGGCTCTACCTCCACCGCTGTTCGTGATGCTGGATCGGGGGGAGCCGCCTCGTTCGTATCACAGCCAGTCTTGTCCGGCGACAGGCCAGCCTCCGCTGTCCGATCATAGTCTGGCGACTACTCTTCAGGCTTCTACTGGTAGGCAGCAAGATTTACCCAGTACTAGTTACTCGCCGGTTCAGCCAGCCGGACCCGCTGTGCATCCAAATGCCGAACGACCTCCTGTAAGCAGAGGTTCGCGTTTGGCACGAAATTACGATGTTATGAAGCACCTGGCCGGCATCCCGGCGAGGATTTCCATCCTCAAGTCCCTTTGCCTGTCATCTGAAATGCGCGAGGCACTTGCCGAGGCCCTAAGGAGCCCCCTCCAGTTCGAGACGGAAGTAGCAGCTGCGGAAGCCTTCCATACCGAGATGATTGAAAACGCCGAATGCCAGGCGGTTATCTCGTTCTCCGGCGAAGATGAGGACCCCCCTATACAGGGGCACAATCGCCCACTGTATATCACTGGCCACTTCAACGGTGTGGAAGTCCGCCGATGCCTCGTTGACACGGGATCTGGAATCAACTTAATTCCGACCCAGACACTGCGAAAGCTGGGTCTGTCCGAAGGTGATTTAACTCCCTCTGACCTCAAGATCCAGGGGTACGACAGGACAGAGCAAACCCCAGTCGGCAAGATCCGGCTGAAGACTCAGTTTGGTGGCTTAATTTCCAGCACCGAGTTCATGGTTTTTTCTCAGGACACCGCCTACAACGCATTGATGGGTAGGCCATGGCTCCATCTGCATGCAGCGGTCCCCTCGTCGTATCACCAGTGCCTTAAGTACTCACTCAACGGTCGAGTAGGCGTGCTCTAAGGAGACGCGTCCCCTTTCGCTTCTTGTGAGGCCCGCTATCTGGATGCAGTTTATTACAAAAGTAAGGACAAGCAAATCCTGGTAAGTGAGGATGAGCTTTCCCCGATCACAAGTGATCCCTGGGAAAGCATGGACCACGCCTACATCCTCCCGATCCACCGGTTGGAGGCCACGACCCCTGACATGGGACAATGTTTCGTTGTTACGGGTATGCAAGGAAGTCATGATCCAGTGTCCAAGCGACGGCGGAAAATCACCTCGTACTCCAACATCAACCAGGATCAGGTCATCCCGGAACCTCCTACCCCTGTACGGTACCGGGACGTCAAGCTGATGACAACGGCGGTGCGCCATACATGTCTTTTTCGCCGGGCTGGAATTAACCGACTCAGGCTGACGCGTCACCACTGCTTTGATATCATCAAACGTGGCCCCTTAGGCCGAAGGCCAGATGGGATCGGATCAAATGCATTCATTGCTATGGTCTCAACGACAAGTGAGTCTCCTGATGTGATGACCGCTGCTGCCCAAGCCGGCACCAGCTGCCCCTCGGGTTTTGAGAGCCCAGAAGTATCTTCCGTCGCGGGAAGTCCCCCCACGACTGGGGAGGAAGACTTGGAGGATGCTCCCCCAGCCTTTGAAGAAGTCATCTCTACCATGGTTGATGAACTGGTACAGGTGAACCTTGGTAGCGAGGCAGATCCAAGACCCACATTGATCAGTGCGGGCATGTCTCTCGAGGAGAGGCAGCAGTACGTAGACTTCCTCAAACAGCACCGCGATGTATTTTCCTGGAGTTACGATGAGATGCCAGGGCTGGATCCCTAAGTGGCCGTCCACCGTCTAGGCCTCCCAGCAAAACATCGTGGGTTCAAGCAGCCCCCCAGGAAGATGCACCCTTCCCATGGCGCTATGGTTGAGGCCGAAGTTGATAAGTTAATCAAAGCCAACTTCGTCAAGGAGGTCCAGTACCCCAAGTGTCTTGCCAACATTGTGCCAGTCAGGAAGAAGAATGGGCAGATCAGAGTCTGTATCGACTTCCGCGATCTTAATCGCCACTTCCCAAAGGATGACTTTCCACTCCTGGTGACGGAGCTGTTGATTGACGCCATGGCCGGATTCCAAGCCCTCTCTTTCATGGATGGGTATTCCGGGTATAACCAGATCCAGATGGCCCCCAAAGACGAGGAGTCCACTGCCTTCAGGGCTCCCCAGGGTATCTTTTGCTACCAGGTAATGCCATTCGGTTTGAAGAATGTAGGTGCCACTTATCAGAGGGCCATGCATCGCATATTCAAACCGATCCTCCGGACATTGGTAGAATGCTACGTGGATGACCTTGTAGTCAAATCATGCCAGCGCCAGGACCATCTCAAAGATCTTGAGAAAGTGTTCGGTTTCCTCCGTTCTCGTCACCTGAAGATGAACCTGCTGAAGTGTGCCTTCGGAGTCACCTCAGGGAAGTTTCTAGGCTTTGTTGTCAGATACCAAGGTATCGAGATCGACCCGGAGAAGATCAAGGTCATCAGCCAAATGCCTCCCCCGAGCAACATTCGGGAGCTCCGAGGCCTTCAAGGCCACTTAGCCTATATACGCCGATTCATTGCGAATTTGGCTGGAAAGTGTAAGCCCTTTTACCGGCTCATGAAGAAAGGCACTGCCTACGAATGGGATGAGGAGTGTCGGGCCGCCTTCGAGGAAATCAAGCAGTATCTGCTCCAACCTCCGGTCTTGATGCCACCCGTCTCCAGAAAGCCGCTGGTCCTTTACGTGACCGCCCTGGAGAGATCCCTCGGTGCGCTGCTCGCCCAGAAGAATAACGAGGGCACTGAGAACAGTCTCTACTATCTCAGCCGCATGATTCTCGATAAGGAGGTCAGATACTCCCCTATCGAAAAGAGCTGCCTTGCGCTCGTCTTCGCTGTGCAGAAGTTGCGGCACTACCTGCAACACCACGAGGTACAATTGATCTCTCGGGTAGATCCGCTGAAGTACATCCTGAACCGCCCCATGCTGACTGGCCGACTAGCACGGTGGGCGGTGATTCTCCAGCAGTTTGATATCAGGTTTATACCTCAGAAGGCCATTAAGGGACAGGCATTGGCAGACTTTTTAGCTACTCATCCAACCTCCGCGGATCAATTCCTGGACCTGGATTTCCCCGACGAGACGATCCTCTCAGTCGAACATGTTGTCCCATGTTGGCAGATGCATTTCGACGACGCCTCCCGGAGCCCCACCGGTAGAAGGCTCAACGACCCCAAGCTCAACAGAGTGGGTCTGGGTATTTTTTTCATTACCCCGGCACAAGACGTCCTGCCGTACTCGTTCCTGTTGTCAGAAGGTTGTAAAAACAATGAGGAAGAGTACCAGGCTCTCATCACCGGCCTCGAGTTGGCCCTTGAGATCCATGTCCCCCATCTACATGTGAAGGGAGATTCCGAGCTGGTAATCAGACAGGTTAATGGCGACTACGTCGTCAGGAAGCCAGAGCTTGCACCGTTGCTGGAGTACACCCTCCTCCTAATGGCCCAGTTCTCTCCTCGGCCAGAGGTTACCCATGTCCCAAGATCGCAGAACGGACAAGCGGACGCCCTGGCTGGCTTAGCCGCTTCGCTCGCAGAACCCGAGCAAGATGATTTGGTCATACACGTGGCCCACCGGAGAGTCATTGCTCCCGTCACCCAAGAGGACCGTGATAGCCAGCGGGTAAGTCATCTCACCGCCGGGCCCATCCATATCGGGAGTCCCGAGTTCATCAGACGAAGTGGTTGAAACCACCCCCGACTGGAGAGCACCTTTTGTCGAGTATCTCCAAAATGGTCAGCTCCCGGACGACCGGGCCGAACGCGAGCGAATCCGACACCGCGCGCTGCAATTTACCCTCCAGAGCGGCCCCAGTCTTGAGAAGATCCTTTATAAACGGAGTTTCGATGGTGTCCTCCTCCGTTGCATCCAAGGAGTAGAGATACCTCATGTTATGCAAGAGGTTCACGCCGGTTCCTGTGGCGCCCATCAAGCCGGGCCGAAGCTGTCCCAGCAAATCCGGAGGATAGGGTACTTCTGGCCCTCCATGATCCACGATTGTATTGGATACGCCAAGAGATTCCACGCGTTCCAAGTACACGCCAACTTCTTGCATCGGCCGCCAGAACCCCTCCACCCCACCAAGTACTCTTGGCCATTTGCGGTATGGGGACTTGATGTAGTAGGACCGTATCCTCCGGCAACAGCCCGCCAGTGCAGGTTCATCCTGACTGCTACAGATTTCTTCTCCAAGTGGGCAGAAGCAGTTCCGCTCAAAGAGGTCAAGGCTCGTTCCATCGTTGACTTTGTGAGCTCCAACATTATCCACCGGTTTGGAGTCCCTCACGCTGTCCTCACCGATAACGGCACCAACTTCCGAGCAGCTGAATTGATGAAATTGTATGCTAAGTACGACATCCGGTCAAACCATACCTCCCGCTACCACGCGCAGGCGAATGGACAGATCAAGGCGTTCAACAAGACCCTCTCTAACATTCTGCAGAAGATGGTTGGTCAGAACAAGAAGAGTTGGCCGGAAAAGCTCCCCAATGCCCTCTGGGCTTACCGGACGACGACTCGCAACTCTACCCAGGTGACCCCATATTCCCTGGTGTATGGAGCTGAGGCCGTCCTACCCATTGAGATCCAGCTGCTGTCGCTGCGCACTGCAGTTTATGATCACCAGACATCAGATGAGGTAGCCGAGATCCGTCTAGCTGAGTTGGAAGCACTAGACGAGAACCGGCTCCGTGCCCTGCACAATCTGGAAAGGCATCAGGACAAGATAGAGAGAGCCTTTGACAAAAAGGTTCGTCTCCGCTCTTTTCTGCAGGGTGACCTGGTATTGGCCCTTCGAGCGCCAATGATTCCCGGTAGGAAACCGCCCAATTTAGAACCCAAATGGGAAGGGCCATATATCATCCATAAGGTTTACCCCAATGGAGCATACTCTTTGGTGACCACGGATGGAGAGCGTATAACCCCTCCTACCAATGCCAAATTCCTCAAGCGATACTTTGTCTAGGGAAAAAGTGGTCCTACACGACCCTAAACTGCGAGATGGTCCCGCACGACCCTAAACTGCGAGATGGTCCTGTACGACCCTAAACTGCGAGATGGTCCTGCACGACCCTAAACTGCGAGATGGTCCTGCACGACCCTAAACTGCGAGATGGTCCTGCACGACCCTAAACTGCAAGATGGTCCTGCACAACCCTAAACTGCGAGATGGTCCTGCACGACCCTAAACTGCGACATGGTCCTGCACGACCCTAAACTGCGAGATGGTCCTGCACGACCCTAAACTGCGAGGTGGTCCTGCACGACCCTATACTGCGAGGTGGTCCTGCACGACCCTAAACTGTGAGGTGGTCCTGCACGACCCTAAACTGTGATCTGGTCCTGCACGACACTAAACTGCGAGGTGGTCCTGCACGACCCTAAACTGCGAGGTGGTCCTGCACGACCCTAAACTGCGAGCTGGTCCTGCACGACCCTAAACTGCGAGATGGTCCTGCACGACCCTAAACTGGGAGATGGTCCTGTACGACCCTAAACTGCGAGATGGTCCTACACGACCCTAAACTGCGAGATGGTCCTGCACGACCCTATACTGGGAGATGGTCTTGCACGACCCTAAACTGCGAGATGGCCCTGCACGACCCTAAACTGTGAGATGGTCCTGCACGACCCTAAACTGCGAGATGGTCCTCCACGACCCTAAACTGCGAGATGGTCCTGCACGACTCTAAACTACAAGATGGTCCTGCACGACCCTAAACTGGGAGAAGGTCCAGCACGACCCTAAACTGTGAGATGGTCCCGCACGACCCTAAACTGCATCCCCGTCCTTACTGCAAGATGTTAAAACTGCAAGCCAGTCAGGCCTTCTTGACTGATACCTGACTTTAGGCCCCCTGGCCTTCTCAGACCTCTCCGCCCAATCTCTTACCAGGGGCATATGGTGTAGTGTAGGACTACGTCCTCATTCACGTCAGGATCATGTACCATGTCGTACGCCCCCCCTCTACGAGGCTCGGCCTCAGGCCCCTTGGCCTCCTCGGGCCCCCGGCCCCGTCCTTGCTGCAAGACGTTAAACTGCAAGCCAGTCAGGTCTCCTTGACCGCGGTTTGGCCCCTAGGCCCCCCTTTTTTTTCCCGACTTACCCTCTTGCGGGGTTGTACGGTATGGTGTTGGACTACGTCCTCATTCATGTCGGATTACTTGTCGTACCATACATATCCCCAAATGAGGTGCTTCCCATCATCCTGCATGACGTTAAACTGCACTTCAAGAACTACGTATGGCTTGATTCTCATCCTTATGAGATACGTAGGAATGCTCGGACGCCTCGTCTTGAGCCCAGACCCAAGCTTTTCTCTTTCGCTATTCCCCCTGGGAATAGTCTCCTTGGAGGATCTTTGTGTAGTAGGGAGTAGGCTTTCTTGGCCCCGCTCATGCAACCCCACTCGCGCAAAGATTGTAAAGGTCGCACCATGCGCCCACTCCCGTTCTTCTATCCTCCTACGTCCTCACCGCATGATGCTAAACTGCATGGCCTTCAAGAACTATGTATGGCTTGATTCTCATCTTTATGAGATACGTAGGAACGCCCGGACATTTCGTCCGTTGGCCCAGCCCAAAAGCCAAAATCTCCCCCCCCGTTTTTTTTCCCGACTTACCCTCTTGCGGGGTTGTACGGTATGGTGTAGGACTACGTCCTCATTCATGTCGGATTATTTGTTGTACCGTACATATCCCCAAATGAGGTGCTTCCCATCGTCCTGAATGACGTTAAACTGCACTTCAAGAACTACGTATGGATTGATTCTCATCCTTATGAGATACGTAGGAATGCTCGGACGCCTCGTCTTGAGCCCAGCCCCAAGATTTTCTCTTCCGCTATTCCACCTGGGAATAGTCTCCTTGGAGGATCTTTGTGTAGTAGGGAGTAGGCTTTCTTGGCCCCGCTCATGCAACCCCACTCGCACAAAGATTGTAAAGGTCGCACCATGCGCCCACTCCCGTTCTTCTATCCTCCCACGTCCTCACCGCATGACGCTAAACTGCATGGCCTTCAAGAACTGCGTATGGCTTGATTCTCATCTTTATGAGATACGTAGGAACGCCCGGACATTTCGTCCGTTGGCCCAGCCCAAAATCCAAAATCATCCCCTCGGGTCAAGACATGGCAGGGTGCACACTTTTTCCCCGGCCCACGTCGAGCAAGCCTCGACCCGGCTGCACATTCCCCCTGGAGGTGTTTTCCCCTTTCGTGGATGGATGCAACTAAGCTTCACCCACTCCTTGACTAGGATTATGTCACCTTTCACACCCGGAGGGACCCCCGATAACGGCCTGGATACAATTCCCAAGGGCTCTCCTACCGATATGGGCCGATGCCCCCGAGGGTTTTCAAGCAACAAATCGATAGAAGTCCCGCGTTACGAATTTGGTCAGCGGTTGACGCTCATTTGTTGCCCCCATGCGGGTCACCATAGGAACGTTGTGTTTCAAATATGGTCAACAGTGTCCTGGATTTTCGGGTTCATCCCGAGATGTCCGAGGCATCAAGAAAAGTGATTCATTCTGCCCCATCCCGAGGCGACGAACATCCCCCAGGTGGTGCTAGCGATCGGTCCCATGACCCCGATTCCTCATAGGAGTGTACGGTGTGGTGTAGGACTACGTCCTCATTCGCGTCGGGATTATGTAACTTGTCGTACGACTCCCCTTACGAGGCCCAGCCTCAGGCCCCTTGGCCTCCTTGGGCCCCTGGCCCCTCGTCCTCATGTAAGATGTTAAACTACAAACCAGTCAGGCCTTCCTGACTGATGCCTTATCTTAGGCCCCCTAGGCCTTCTCCCCAATTTCTCACCTGGAATGTACGGTGTGGTGTAGGACTACGTCCTCATTCGAGTCGGGATTATGTACCATGCCGTACGACTCCCCTTACGAGGCCCAGCCTCAGGCCCCTTGGCCTCCTTGGGTCCCCGAACCTCGTCCTCATGTAAGACGTTAAACTACAAACCAGTCAGGCCTCCCTGACTGATGCCTGACCTTAGGCCTCTTATCATTTCCGGGCCACGGCCCAGGCCCCCTCTTACCCAGGGTGTATGGTGTGGTGTAGGACCACGTCCTCATTCACGTCGGCTTCTTCGCCATACTGCACACCTCCCTTGTTTCAGAGTATATTACTCCCCTCCTCGTCCAGTATGACGTTAAACTTCATTTCAAGAAATACGTGTGGCATGATTCCCATCCTAATGGGATACGTAGGACCACCTGGATGTCCAAGATTCGGGTCCAGCCCCATCTCTCGGGAATCCTCATCCCATATTGGCCCCTTGGCCTATCCTTCCTCCATGAGGGGATCATATGGTGCGGTGTGGGATTATGTCCTCATCCACGACGGTCTCTTGATGACCACGCCATGCTCCCACCCCCTACTGATCTGTTTCGACGATCCCTATTTTTCGGCGGTTCACCAATGTGCTTAAGAGTACTCTGGTTTATTACCTGGAATGCCAAGATTTACTCGGACACGTCCGCACTCTCTTTCCAGGCTTTGCGTATCCTCGAATTAGGGCTTTCATCATCTTTCACACCCGGAGGGACCCCCATGAACGGCCTGGATACAATGCCCAAGGGCTCTCCTACCGATACGGGCCAACACCCCCGAGGGTTTCAGACAACAAATCAATAAAATCCCGCATTGCGAATATGGTCAGCGATCGATGCTCGTTTGTTGTTCCCACCTCAGGCTAACGTGATATGGACGCTGTGTTTCCACCATGGTTAATAGTCTTCCTCTATCGCCACGCTAACCCATTAAGCCCAAATGCCGGGTACACAATTCACACCCTCCATCACTTCATCATGTCCAAGTTGAGTCTCGGAACTCTTGGTACTTTTCCCCCGTGCACATCTGCGCGTTGGAGGAACAAGCTACATCAAAAGTGTCCTTCGGAACTCTCTGCTGACTCCCCTTTGATGGACGCCCCAAGTATTGCAATGGGGATACCCCCCTTGATTCCCACACCGAGTTTATCTCACGTGAGCTTAGGGATTGGGTTGACATCTGTGCTTACTCGGGAGTTTTCACCATCCACGGTCCGAGCTCTAAGACCAAAAACTAAGATTCTCATCTGGAACTACGTTCAGCGTGATTCCTATTTCGATAGGATACGTAGGAATGCTCGGACCCCTTGTCTCCAGGCCCAGTTTGAGTTCATAAAATTTACCTCTCTAATCCTGCCTTCAGGACCCTGATCATAGGGCTGCGTGGCGTAGTGTAGGACTACGTCCTCATTCACGTCGGGTTTGCAATAGCTGCACCACGCACGCCCCCATTCTGTGGTTCAGTCCTCCTATTCCCTGTCCTGCATGACGTTAAAAGGCACCCTTCAGAACTACGTGTGGCTTGATTCCCATCCTAATGGGATACGTAGGACCACCTGGATGTTTAAGATTCGTCTCCAGCCCCACCTCCGGGTGATCCCCTGATCTCCCAGTCACCTAGGCCACATGGTTTATCCCTCTCCAGAAGGGGGATGTGTAGGTATGATACAAGGTTTTGGGCACCGTGCCCCCTTCCCCCGGGGACCTGCCATCTCTCGGTCACCCTCAAAGTTGAGTCCCTTGACTCTTTGCAGTGGTTCACCCACGTATTAAGAGCACTATAGTCTAGGACCAAGAGTGTCGGATTCAACTTGATCAAGTTCCTTCCACTTGTCAAGCTTCGTGTTCCCCTTTATTCGGACTTCCATCATCTTTCACACCCGGAGGGACCCCCAAGAATGGCCTGGATATAATGCCCAAGGGCTCTCCTACCAATACGGGCAAACGCCCCCCAGGGACTCGGACGACAAATCGATAAAATCCCGCGTTGCGAATATGGTCAGTGGTCGATGCTCATTTGTTAGTCATCATTTCAGGCTAACGCGACAGGATGCTGTGTTGCGAACATGGTCAGCAGTAATACTCTGTCGTCACGCCAGCCCCTTCAGTCCTTGATTGTTGGTTGCATGATTCACATCATTTTCCACCCCATCATGTCCAGGTGGAATCTCGAAACTTTTGGCTCTATCCCTCAGTGCACCTTTGCATGCTAGGGGGACAAAGCTGCAATCTGGCGTCCTTTGGGACTCCCATGGTCCGAGCTCTAAGACCATAAACTAAGACCCATTCGGGACTACGTTCAAATTCCCATCCTCATGGGATACGTAGGACCACCCAGATGCCATGTCTCCGGGTACAACCCATTCAGGAAGACAGTCTCTCTCCCTATTTCACCTATGTGTAGGCCCCTTGGCCTAAGGTTTCCCTCTTCGGATGGCGTACAATCTGATGTGGGATCATGTCTCTGTCAATTGTGTTTTATAACACTGCGCACATTTCCCTCCTAGCATCGTCTCTGCTACGTCTGCGCGGCATGATGATAAAATGCATGCTTGGTCCTATCATACGACCCAAAACTGTGACATTATCGTCATGGCCGCACGACGAAAAACGGCACCGCATTGTGGTGACCTCGCTGTAGAGGACATCACGTTGGGTATTGGTCATGTGCCATGCCATTTGTCAACGCCCATCACGGCTTGATTCTTGTGGCGACATCACGACCTACTGTTCTAGGCCTGTCGCTTCACAAAAAAAACCATTCACCTTAAAGAACAAACAAGATACATCAAATTCCTCTTCTTTAGTGCAAGGGCCACGTCTGCACTCCCCTTTTCCCCTGGCACTGGTATTATACCATGTCACTTCCAGAACTACGTATGGCTTGATTCTCATCCTTATGAGATACGTATGAGTGCCCGGGTACTTCCCCGCAGGCCCAGCCTAACCCTGGTGTTCGGTCCCTCGACTCGAGCATTTCCCCAGAGAACGCATGGTAAGTAGGACTATGTCCTCATTCACGTCAGATTTTGATGTCATGCATCCCCTGATCCCTTTTCCCATCCATGGTCCGAATCCTATGACCCTAAACTAAGATCACCCCAAGGGAAAGGAATCTTCTCCCTCTCCCTAATACGTTTCGTTGCCGTATTCAGATGTGTTTTGACAAAGAGCCCAAAGCGTGGGATTTTCACAGGAACATTCCCCTCATCCCATGACCAAGCTTCATGAGCTTGCTATTTGGATCCTCATCCTCTTCCACATCCAAAAGGACCCTCGGACGACGTGGATACTATTCTTAAGGGCTCTCCATGAATGCTGGACCTAAGGGTCCTTCAATCGTTTCGGGACAACGTCCCTACGGATATCTGACAAAATTTGTGACATGGTCCCGTGTTTCGAACATGGTCAAAGGTCGACCCTCATTTGCTTGTCCCCATTTCAGGCTAACGCTACAGGATGTTGTGTTGCGAACATGGTCAGCAGTAATCCTCCATCGTCACGCCACCATCATTGTGATCTGAATCTCGAGCACCATGATTCACACATTTCCACTTCCTCATGTTCAAGTGGAATTCTGTCATACTCGGCTCTTTCTCTTCGCGCATCTAGGTGCGCTAAATGATCGTGTTAGTGTCATTGGGCCGGTAGTCACCGAGTGTCCCTTTGCCCTAACCTTCCCCATTTGTGTCGGGAAATTCCCACCACTACTGCTTGTTTTCCACACCGAGCACGACTCACGTGGGCTTAGTAGTTTTGGCAGGATGTGTACCAACACGATTAGGCTGCTCCCTGTCCCACATGACGTTAAACTGCACTTCCAGAACTACGTGTGGCTTGATTCCCATCATCACGTGGGATACGTAGAGACACCCAGGCATTTCGCCTAGGGTTCAGCCCCTGGAATCACGAAACCTTATTCCTCCCCATTTCCATCCCTCACCAGAGAGGCCCTATCTGGAAGAAAGAATGATTCTTGATCAGGCCGATGCGCCCATCTGGCGTACTCCCACCAAGGTGGTGCAACTACCGAAGTGTTGGATTCTGTTTGAACAAACCACCACTCCATGTTCCACGCTTTGCGTACCCCGTATTCGGACCCTCGTCCTCTTTCATGTCTGAAAGAACCCCCTAACGGTCTGGTCTCATGCCGCATCGGCTCACCTACCGTCCTGGGCCAACGTTCCGAAAGACTGGTCATGTTTGGAGGGACCCCCAATAACGGCCTGGATGCTACGCCCAAGGGCTCTCCTACCGTTACGGGTCAATGTCCCGAAGGATTGATCGACAACAAATTGATAAAATCCCACGTTGCGAATATGGTCAGTGGTCGATGCTCATTTCTTGCCCCCATTTCAGGCTAACGCAGTAAGGATACCGTTTGTCCGCCACGGTTAACGGTTGTCCCTTATTGTCACACCATCCCCATAGTGTTCCGAATTTGGGAATCGTGATTCACACATTCCATTTTCATCTGTTTGAACCGATTTCAGCGCCCCTGGCGTTGCCCCGTTCGTGCATAAGAGCACGTTGAGGAAACGGTAATTCGGCTATCCTGGAAGTTCCTCCTCCGATCAGGCCTTCCCCATTTTTCGGGAATCTGGACTGGCTTGAGGAATTGTCGTCAAACATCTCGCAAAAATTGTAGGGATGTAACAAGGCAATTCAACAGTGGAAATCGTGTGTGCCACGACACTCAAAACAAAGGAGAAAGAAAGAGTTGAAGCACAAAAGTGTTAATAAAAGTTTCTTTCGGGTTTGTTACAATACTCGGGGGTTGATTTCCCCCATGGACGGGTTGACCCCGTCAAAGGAGCGTTGCAGCTCCGCCACCCGTTGACTTGCAGCGTCCAAAGCCTGTTGCCACTGATTCAACTCCCGCTCCGCTTCAGCAGCGGCGGGGCGTAATTCGTCAACTCTGGCCCTGGCCCTTTCTACTTCGGCCCGGACGACAACCATCCTTCTAGAGGTCTTCCCCATATTCTCCTCAGCCTCTGCCAGCTGGGCCTTCAATCGTGAGACCAGCTCAGACTGCACATCAAGAGTGGCTGAAAGCTCGTTGGCATGGATCTGCATCTGTTGGACCTCACCTTCAGCCTCCTGGAGCTTCCTGATGCTGGTCTCCTTCCTCCGCTGCCATCCCACGGTCATCCCACGATCATGCTCCCGGATCTTCTCAGCCACGAGGACTCGGATGAGCGTGTGAGGGCATTGGGCATCCACTCCCCTGGCACACAGTTCGCGCAACCGCGAGCGGAGCCTATCCATTTCGGCTAGCCATTGCGCTTGGGGAGTGTCCCTGATAAAGCGTGTGATCAGTTTCCACGACCGGCGACGGACTATGCTGCTGTCTTCCTCATCGGAGGCCGTTTCGTCCCAATCCGCGCGGTTGGCAGGCTCGTACGCACGATATGCCTGAAGGAATTCCTCAGCAGGATCTGCGTCTGGTGTTGAGTCTGGTACGACACCTGACGCTGACGCAGGCACGATAGGACTGGGACCGACCGATTGATCCTCTTCTTCAGAGTCCACCTCGATGACTTTAGGTACGGCCCTGCTGGTGGACTCGCCAGTGATGATGTGCATCGCAGCTTGAGGAGATAGAGGGACTATTGCAACCATCACCAGCATGCCCCTATGAGGGATGCCACCAGACATCCCGACCAGCCTCGCCGCAGTGGCCCACGCCAGTCGAAGGACTGTACGACAGAGAGACATAAACGTTAGTTGACATGGCCTACATGTGACAACAAGGAGACCGGTGGGAGAGACTTACGAAGATCGACCTCCGAGCGCTGCTCCTGAGCCGGTACTGACGGGACCCCGAGACGAGGCCCCCCATATACTGTTGGAAGGTCTGGAGATTCCAGAGGAGCCGCCTCAGACCCCCTGGTCCCACCAGACGAAGAACTGGACGCAGCCATATGCGCGGGTTCTGAAGGTCCCGCAACATCACCCGCCAAGGAGCGAGAATGAGGCCTACGAACAAGTTCCTCCTGCATGGCTCAAACATTGGTGAGAAGTCCATAGGGATTCAAGAACAGATCGTAAGAAGAGAAGTTCGGAATGCTACCTCAAGAGCCTCCGCGAAATCGTCGGATTCTGAGCCTCGGTCTCCGACCTCGCCCTCCTCCAGCGGGCTCCCTCCTCTAGCCTCATCCTCTCGAGAGGAGCCCTCTGATCCCTCCGGCAAGGGGAAGCGCTCCCTCAGATCGGCAGCCGATAACTGTGGGGGGACTGTCTGATTCAACAGTACTCTCACCCGGTTTGTCATTGGGCGAGGGACACCACTGGAGTGGACGTAATCCTCCATCTCGTCCAGGTATTACCCCGCCTCCGCTGGAGACACCATGAATCCAGCCCGAACTGGGCCTATGCCTGGCAATTCCATCCCGAGGCGATTCAGGTGGGCCCACATCTCAGGTGGGCTGAGGAATTGTCGGTTGACATCCCAAATGTCCCAAGCTTCCGGAAAGAAGGCATATTCTGCCATGTCGATGTGACGCAGCCGCTTCCCCGGAGCCTGAGTGGATATCTGATAGAATCCCCTCGGTGGCCGCCCCTCTGAATGACCCTGCTCTCCCAGAATCACCGGATCCACCGCTGCTGCCGAACCCTCGGCCGGTGCGGGTCTCACTGCCATGGAAGCCCCGCTGCCGCGAGTGGCCCTAGATGCCATCCGACCCCGACCTCGAGATAAAGAAGGCCCACCGTCACCAACCCAGATCGTTGGCTACTTCAGTATCTCCCTGGGATAAGCGGCCCCCCAGCTGATGGCGTACTCCTTCACTAAGCCGAAGGCGGTGGTGGACGGAGGCAATGCGATCTGCATCTTTCCATCCTCACGTGTGAACATGAGCCACAACTTCCTCATCACACACGGGTGCTCCTCGTGACGCACCTCCCAGTATACCTGCGGGGTCAGCCGCTGGAGGCACCGGAACTGCCTCTCAAAACGATGCGGGGTGTACGGTTCACAGATTGTCTCACGATCTATCCGAGCCACCAAAACTCCACCTCGGAAGGACAGGAGGTAAGCCCAACGTTCTTCCGTTCCCCATCCATCATCAGTGAGCCTCCCCGTCGGCAGTGGGAAGGGATGAAAGTTGAACTCGTCCGCCCTCCACACCCTATTCAGCACCATCGGAACGGCCAGTTTGAATGGGAAGCTCCCAACTGCGTTCAGAATGGAGGGGCGAAAGTCTGATCCCGGCGGAGAGATGGGGTTTGGATACTCGTAAATCCCCCTGATATGCGCCGCGATCCACCCATACAGGAGATTGAAGGGCCCGCATATTCTTGGCGGCTTCTTTCCCTCGCTAATATTCCGCAGCATTCTGTACAGTTTGGTGAGCATCGGGATCCCCAGGTTGACCCGCTGCCCCATGGCCAACATCGACGCCATGATGAACGAGCTGGGCCGTACCCCCATGCTTGTATCTCTCACTGGTAGGATCCACCCACAGATGAGAGCCGCGATGAACGCCGCCAGCCTGACTATTGGCTGTTGTTCGGTGCTAACGCTGAAACCCCAAGTCTTCCATTGGCTATCCTCCAAAACCCGCCAATACGAGTTCCCCTTGCCCCGTTGGGCTACCCTTGGACAAGTTTGAGGCCTTGGAGGGAACTCTCGATTCTCTGGGAAGTTCAGGAAGCATTTGAACCACCTCTTGAAGTGGACGTCCCTCACTGCCTCCTTGTCCTCTCCAGGGACAAGCGCCATCAACGCTGATGCCAGTCGCGACATTTGCTCCGGATCCCCCCACGCACTGGAAACCGGGAGGAACTCGTCATACATGGCCCCCAAGATCGGGACCCCAGAAATCTGGTGGACATCCCACAGGCTGATTCCCACCTCCCCGTGATGCAGGTGAAAAGTGTTGGTCCTGGACGACCATCTACTCAGCAGTTCCGGCATCAGCTGCTTTGGCTGGTAAATGTGGAACTGGGAGGCCCATGCTGCCTCATAAAATCCCACTCTCCTCAGCTCGGCCCCAAACTCCTCGCATGAGGCGCCTACCCAGTAGGCCCAGGCCCAGTCATCGGTAAAGTTTCCGCCCTGGCGCAGGTCCCACTCATCGGACCATCCCTTCTTCGGAACCTGCAGAGCCGCCTTCAGCATGGTGTGGTAGAGAGGAGGGGACGTCTCCGGTTGCAGTGGCTTCTCATCGATATCATTCACATGATTGCAGTGACAGTCAGAAGTGATGGATGTGAAATCCTCCCGTGCATGACCATCGGCCGCCCTGAACCATTGGTGCTTGCACGGTGTGCTCCTGAACCAGCAAGCTGGTTCATCCCTTCTCGCCTCAGGGATGAAGACGTCGTCCCTCAGCCCGAAGCCGTACAACTGAAGTTTCTTGCACTGTGGATAATTCTTCTGACCCTCCTAGAGCAGATCCGTCAAGGAAGTGTGGTCCGAGTTTCTCCGGATCATCTCCCCTAAGCCCGGACGGTTCGCCATCTCATCCCGACGAGCAGCATCTGCAAGCACTCCAAGCACAGCCTCTCGATGGGCCATTTTGATGCCGACCCTCAGAAAAGTTTTTTCCCCTTGGATCGCAAAGCTCGGCCGCGAAGTCAGATCGTGAAGTCCGGCCGCGAAGTGGAAACGCGAAGATCGGCCGCGAGACCAAGTCGCGAAGTCTGGCCAAGGCCGACAAGAAGTTCTCCTAGCGCGGAGGCGGAGTCGGAGACTCGCGGTTCGCCGCGAAGCTCGATTCGCGGAGTGCTGTCGCAGTGTACGCGGAGCTTCACAAAGTCGAGAGCGCACAAAAATACAAGGCACATGATGATAAAAGAGGGCGGACCCCCTATTTATAGGCGGAAACCCCAGAGCATCGCGACGTGCATCAACCGCGCCAAGCATCGCGGCGCGTCCGGCCCCGGCGAGCATCGCAGGGCCCCTTCGCGATGCCGCATCGCGAACCACCAACAATTTTGGCGATTTTCCCTCAGACTTTGACCCTTCACCCTCCGCGGCTCCAAGTCTGAGGGGGGGCATTTGTTGGCGCCAAAAATGTGACCGGAAAGGAAGGAACGAAAAAGACAGCCGGCACGCTGCCTCGCGAAGCACAGCCGCGAAGCGCAGCCGCGAAGCCCCGCCGCGAAGCGCCCCTACCAAGGCGGCGCCGCGAAGCGCCAGAGGCGGTAATCCTCCGTGAACCCATTTGACGTTCGCGAGCTGCCACGAAGCGCCAGAGGCGGTAATCCTCCGTGAACCCGTTTGACGTTTGCGAGCCGCCGCGAAGCCCCACAGGCTGTAATCCTCCGCGAACCTGTTTGACGTTCGCGAGCGCGCCGCGAAGCACCGGAGGCGGCGCGCGAGCCCTGCTTCGCGGCGCCCCTTCCCTATAAATACTGGACTCCCCCTGAGTCCAAACGACGGACAATCCGACCATTCGGCTTCTCCTCTCCCGAATCGCGAAGCACGCTTTGCCCCCCGGGAATCATGAGCTCCGCGAGGTATTTTTACTTCGCGAGACGACTCTTCTTTGTTTCGTTTTGAGCCCCTCTTCCGAGAGGGATTCCCTTCGCGAAGCTCAAGGGCGTTCGCGAAGGAAGGGGATTCCCAAGGGAACCCGGGCAGCCGTGGAGCACTTGTGCTTCGCGAAACACCCAACCCTTACGAGTGATCCCTATGCTAAGGCAGGACCGCTCCACTTCGCGAAGCACACTGCTTCGCAGGACCCTGCTTCGCGAGGCACCCTTTCTTCGCGAGGTAGTGCTCCGTAAACACTGTTCCACTTCGCAAAGAACCTCCCACTCACACCAATGCCCCATGCTAAGGCCATGGCACCCCACTTCGCAAAGAACACTCCTCTGCTTAGCAATTCCTCTTCCCGTGCGGCCCTCCAGGTTTGCACGATGTGATTTCAAAGTCCCATGGACAATATCACCCGTAGCGTTGCTTCGCCTAATGCTTCTTCGCATAGGCACGCTAACGGATATTGCTTCTTCGCATAGCCACGCTAACGTGGACCCCTCGATGGTTCGTCCCACGACCCCCCTTTACCATGGCCTTACCGGCACCTTCCCTTCCCCAAGGACCAGAGGGTACCAGTTATGTAAGTCCTAGGGGTGTGGAGTGAACCCACCTCGTCCGAGCTGCAGGACGTTAAACTGCCAAGCACCACGTCCTCAACACATGACATTAAACTGTGACCCAACCTCGTCTCCTTCACGAAGGGTCCCCCCAGCTCGAACATTCTTTACACCACTCATCTCCACGGGATGGAACTCTTCCGCACATGGAATGAGATCCTCCTTGTCGGAGTGGTGTATGTTCGCAGGGGAAGGGCCGCCTCAGAGCGTAAGCCCCTAACCATTCGTACGGATGATTGCACCCGTGCATCTCTGTACTTCCCCACTACCAAGGTCAGTGGAGGGAGTGATAGGGAACGAGGCACCTCCCTATGGGCCTCCATCCTGGAGTAAGTCCCAACACCATGGGCCGCCCAACACGTAAGCCCATATTCGCTTCTCACGGACGCACCCTTCGCGACGTGATCGTCAGGTCCTTGCAACCTCTTGTTTCTCACACCGAGCATGACTCACGTGGGCTTAGAGTGAGCACCGACCCTGACCGCCCCATCCGAACTTCGAGGTCTTTGATCCATGTCAAGGCATGGTATGTAGGAAGCCTCCATGAGGTTCAATCCCACCCATCGTTTATTCACGTCAGGGTTCACTATCGTCCCGCATGACGTTAAACTATATTCTATTGAACAACGAGGTCTTTGATCCATGTCAAGGCATGGTACATAGGAAGCCTTTATGAGGTTCAAGCCCACCAACAGTGGACCAAGGTCTACTTTCACGTCGGTTCACCGACAAACCCATTTGAACTACGGGGACTTTGATCCATGTTAAGACATGGTACATAGGAAGCCTCCATGAGGTTCAAGCCCACCCATCACCCGTCATTCACGTCGGGTTCCACCCCGTCCAGCACGGTGTTAAACTACGCTCCAGTCCAGTGGTAAGCCATTGCGACCCAACCCATTTTGAACTACGAGGTCTTTGATCCATGTCAAGGCATGGTACGTAGGAAGCCTCCATGAGGTTCAAGCCCACCAATAGTGGACCAAGGTCTACTTTCACGTCGGTTCACCGACACACCCATCCGTCGTTCATTCATGTCGGGTCCCACCTTCGTCCGGCATGACATTAAACTACATTTTGGTCTAGTGGTAAGCCATTGCGACCCACCCCCATCCGAACTACGCAGACTTTGATTCCCTGCCACGGGGATATGTAGGAGGCCTCATCAAGGCTCAAGCCCAACATCACTATCGCCCCTCTGCAATGGTTCCACTTCACCCTCCTTCTACTCCGTTCACTGTCGCCCACAGGCTAGCCCCGGTGTCGATATCCCTTCAAGGAGGATCCCTCAATCCGATTTATCCCAGCTAATGCTCTGGTTGGGTTGATCCGTCTCTGCTGGACGTTAAACTCGCGGCATACCCTGTGTTGAGCACGGGAAGCTGAGGAAAACCTCAGATATGTGTCTACGACATGTAATTCCCCGCGCCCGATGTGGGATGCCTCGGGCTCCCACGCCCTCGAGAAGCCTTGTGATCAAGGATAACATACAGACATGCCAGGTACCCCAGCATCCAGACACGCTACTGATGCCTCAACGTGACTACTCCCCTGACCGTAGGTTGCTGCCCTGATTGGACCCTTTGGAATGTCCCGACAGAAGTAGTGTAATTAACCGGTGTCCATGGAAACATGGCACTGGGAAGAGTTTCACGAACTACGTATTAAATCTATAAGGGAGACCCGGACTAGGTGACATGTTCTGAAGAGGAATCCACAGGAGGAAGAACCGACATCCCATCATCTCGTTTCGATCAAGGAGCAGACGTCCCTGAATAAGGAGTGAATGCCGCCCTCCTTTGGAATGCGGGAATGCGGGGAAACAAAGCCGCGCGTCCTCCGCGGACGGATGCGCGCCCCCCGGTGAAAGCGTCAGAAAAAAATAAACAAAATATCTCCATGCACCTATTTTTTATTTATGAAATATATATGTAACATAGATCAACAAAATATTCCACACATTAGATCACATAAAAATAAATATAATCCCACTAAAAATAAAATAAACACATTAAAATATGATCATATGTTCCACGAACAATATTATTATTGTAATGGATTTATTTTATTTTACTACGAAAATGATTTCTAATTCTTATAAAAACCAATATTCAATTATTATTTTAATACTGAAAAAACTATTTCAAATAAAATATATTTTTGAATTTAATAAAGAAAATTTATGAATAATATGTTTTCTTATTTCCAACACAAAAATATTTATTCTTTGTTCTCCATTTTAAATAGGTAACTACAACATGTTAATAACCCATTTCAAAAAAATCTCAATTTTATTTTAAAAATATTTTTTCCTAATAAGTAATGAACTTAAAAACATATATAATTTTAAAACATTACGTATTTATTCCATTCATAACTTGATTAATATATATTTTTATACATATAAATTGATGTTTCCACATGAAAAAAATATTATTATTTTACTAATTACATGCATAAGTATCCAATTTAAAATAAATTCATCCTATATTCATAACGATTATGGGATTATAAACTACTTTTTATAGTAATCATTCTAATATTTTTTAAAAATGGGTTTCAAAGAGAAAAATAAAATCTTCAATGAAAACCGTTTCTCAAAAATTTAATAATAACATATTACTTTTACCATCCTCTAGTTTCTTAATAATTTTAAAATGTAAAAATCATATTAAAAACCCAACTACACAAAATTATGTAGTATGATGACAATAAAATAATATAATATTTGGTAGGATTATTTATATGACATTATTAGTAATATATATCAAATTGTAAACATGAAAAAAGTTCAAATACTAACAAATAATAAATAATATTATTATCATGATTAATGATTTATAATCAAATTATTAAAGGGATAATCTTTTAAATTTCACTTCATATGAAACAAAAAACATTTATCACATAAAATCTCAAAATTTATTAATAAAAATGATTAATTCAAAATAAATAGATAATACTAAAGAAATAATTTATATTTTAATACCAAAACGCTAAATTAAAGATTATCATGAATAATAAAATATTAAGAATAAATGAATTTTTTCATTTTATATCATTTTAAAACATTAAATTTTAACCAATATATAGTCGATAGTTACCAAAAGATATAATTGGAGTATTTATCGTCAAAAAATCAATTATTGATTCATATTATAATAGGAATCACCATTTGATAGATAATAAAAATCTATTTATTTTCATATAATGTATCGTTTTATATAAATATTGAGCTTATTTTAACTATAATGTAAACATCCATATGAAATAACATCGTACAACATGTAATCCTTCTATGGGAAGCCTAGTGAAGTTTTTTAAATATGGAAGAATATATTAAACTTTTTGGATCCCAATTCATCCATATATACCTCTATATTTTCACCATATTATTCACATGACATAATAATGTAATCCTAACACATACTATAAATGAATAAACAAACATTTACACATCCCATGGAAACATGATCTTCTTCCATGGAAATATTTATCAATCTTTTTTTGGGATTCATCTCAATACCCAATAGTTCTATATCTATTTTAAGGGATATTAAAATCCAAAAATTTTGGAAAATAAAATTTTTATCCAAATTATAATGACCCCATTTAGATTCCCAAATCGCTCACAAACCGAGTAAGAATTGTTCAATGAGATTTGTTTAGGGGATGGTGAGATGTTTTGTCAATCTCATTTTAATATTTGGTACAAATTTATCAACAATTAGAGAAAATAAATTTCCTAATTGATCCCTAACTGAAATATGGTTCGAATCATATATATATATATATATATATATATATATAATTTCCAACCATAATGATTACAACCTTACATAGTTATATATTTACAACACGAAGTGTTGAAAAAAGATGTAGATTAAGGTAATCGATGAAATTGAAATGAATTATATAACAAAAAGAGAAATATAACGAATTAAAACTATAAATAGGATTCAATATGGCTTAATCATATATATATATATATATATATATATATATATGATATTTTGAGGTTCTAAAATTATTAAACTAACGAACCATCCCCTATAACCTCAAGTTGGATTCCAAACCCATTCTTATATAATAATTACTCATTAATTGTAAAACCAGGAACATTATAAGGATATAAATTTTTTCATTATAATATGAAATATAAAATGTCTCAATTTATTTATCCACCATTTATTTTATATAGGAGGTGAGAATTAATACTCAAATGGGAAACACCATCAGTGTTTCAACATATACATTGATAAAAATGTGTGTGTATAAAAAAGTATACATGTTAAATATATATAATTATCGTAAAAATATATTTTTAAATAGTCATAAATAATATTACAACCCATAAAATAATTAGCTAAATTTTATATCATGAACTATTAGATGAAACAAGACAAGATATTTAGTAAAATAAGTAGATATATATCATATTGTAATTGTTTGAACAAAACATTTACCCTCATCAACAAAACAAGCATTGACCAATTATCATAATATATGTAATATAGTTATTAACATTAAAAGTCCTAATATTAATATATTTATCCATGATACCTTCCACTATATGTGTTATTTCTCAGATATAAATTTATTTATTTATATATATATATTTGTGAATGTCTCTATTTGTGTCTGTGTGTTTTTTTAATCATCCTCCCATGTAAAATATTTATATAATCACTCAAAACAAAGTGGCCACAATTAACCTCATAGGGGTTCAATATATATAATATCAATATATTTGAATGTATCCATATTTAACCTATAAAACAGGAACAATATATATAATCACTAACAAGGGAGACAACACATACATTAATTTTGTGTTACTAGATAATATATTATAATCACATATAGGACCCAATTAATAAATGAAAGAATGATTTTGTGTGTGTTTTTGTGAATTTTTTTGTATATATATATTTCTATATTTATTGGATTATATATGTAATAATCCTTTTATAGAATGTATCTCACAATATAAAGAGGTATTGTGTGTGTGTGTTTTTTTGGTTCTAATAAACTTGTATCAATATAAAAAATTAGTGACATTGTTACATCTATGAAACACTAAAGAGAAAAATAATCCATGGTAATGATATGAATAAAATATAGTATAAATATAGATTAAGTAATCACTAACATAATAGGATTCATTTTTTAAACCATAAAAAAATCCCTTCATAAATAGTATAAATGAATTATATATTAATAATAGGTATTCACTATACTATTTGTAGCCATGTTTGTATGTAAATAACAAACATTCCACTAAACAAGATATAGTTATGATACTTTAAATTTTAAGTTCTATAGTGACCAGAAATCTTTTCATCATGACATACTAGAAGGTAGAAAAACATGGAAAAAATGTATAATAAAAAACATTCTTTATCTTAAATAAATAAAAAAATAACTATATTACTATAATGAAAAAGTAAAATAGAGTCATTTTATAAAGAATGAATGAAAAATAATATATCAAAGATGTGACCTTATGATTATCACATAATGAAATTAAGGTAGCATTCATTAGATCCTATTAACAACAAAATTATGTTTTAGTCATCTTTTAGAATTTATAAAAAAGTGATTTCCACCCACTATTTCTAAAAATCACATAATAGTAAAATTTTGAAACAATATTATAAATAAATATATAAATATATCTATTAAAAATTATGTTTTATATTTTCTATTTATTAGATTATGCGTAAGTAAAACCAATATGAAGAATATTAAAGAGGAAATTAATTACATTGTTCCAACAAAAATAATTACTAAATAATATGAATGATGAAATTAATAATATAAATCCCCAATATACATTATAAGAATATTTTATTCAATATGATATGTAACAAGAAACAACGATCTTAATCAATCCATGAACTAAATTTATTTAAATTAAATATATTCAATTGCTTATCGAACACCCAAACTTGAGGTTATGTGAAACATAATATAGTATATCATTATAACATGGTCATTAAATTGGCTAGTTTTAATTTTACTAACTAAATAAGGAAAAAATTGGTCTTATAATAATTTTATATAAAAAAATTTCTTTTCAAATAAAAAGGATAGTTTTCTAAAAACATATATTTTATAAACGTAGGTTTATTAAATATTTTCAAAAATAATTAGAAATTAAATATTTCAACACATAAAAAATTAATTTCTTAAAATTAAATTCTTTTTCTTAATTGGAATATCAAAAAAATAATATAGTGATTTTTTTATTTTTAAAAATTAATTGAATTTTCGATATATAGTTTCATATACTATAATTTTAATTCAAATTTGAATTTTATTTTCAACGATATATATAAATTAATTATAATTTTTAATTGGTGTTAAAGTAATATTTGTAAAATTTTATATCTATTGAACCAATTAATGTCATGGGAATCATTTTAATAATGAATTTTGATGTAAACAATTATACATTTTTATATTTTTCTATATGAAAACTTATTTTCCCATTACCACTGTGGGATTTATTTTGAATTATACTTTTTCAATTATGAAAATAGAATTTTTAAAAACGGATCAAATGGATTTCATCATAATAATTTATATCATCTAATTAGGTAGACACAATTTTTGAGCCAAATTAATTGTGATAATATAAAAAATTATTCACTACGATTAATGTGAATAAAGATTTACCTGGGGGTAAAAACATTTAATATTATAATGACAAAAATAATTCAATAAAATATAATGGATATCAATATTTAGTCCCTATATTGTCTAATTTATTTTAACATAACTTTTTATCATTTAATATATTTTAATCACGGGTACATAATTCTCATTCAAAATATTTCAACAATGCTACGAATCTCACTTATAAAATGATACCCTCTTGTCTCTTATTCGCACATTGACACCATTCTAGATCATAAAATATGTAACAAAATAACATCCAAAAATACCTAATCTCATCCAAGAATCCTTTTTTATAATAATTCTACCCATGTAATTCTTTGGAGAAAACATAAAAATGTTATCCAATGGGGAGGTTACGTTATTCATCGAGCATTTTTATTTTCATTTCTCCTAAAACCAAAAAAATTATTACTAAAAAAATAAATATAGTAAGAAAAATATATTAAATATATTAATATATGTTATCCATATGTTTGTGACTTACAACCCCATCAACATCAATCAAATGGGTTACTAAATCATCAGTTGTGTGTATGATATATTTTCATCTCATGATTCGATGTTATTCATTTTTCCACTTCAACCTATCACGGTTGGGTATGATGATATTTATAATAAATATATATATATTGAATATATCATTAAATTTTCAATATATAAATTATATAATATGTACCATTTTAAATTTTCATTTAGTAGTGGTTAGTATAACTATTCACTTATGTACAACAGAATACTCCCTCACAAAGTGATGTGATTTTTCTTTCACTATCATTTTACATATAATAGAATAAGGACTAAGTAAAATAAAATATGTTATATAAATTAAATTATTTCTTTATTCATGAAATATTTATCAATATTAAAATATATAATATAATTTTCTTTATTACCTTAAAATTTAAAAACATTATTTTTGTGTCTTTGAACTACGAAATTAATGATTCGATATGAATCTACTATCATAACCACACCTCCAAAATGATATATATATTTAAGTATATTTAAAATTTTAATGTTTTATACATTGTACAATGATCATACGAGATTGATAGAATATTAAAAACCTTCTTTTTATTGAAAAATGCTAACACTAGTCGTTAGTATATATGACCTTCAGTCTTTGAAGTCATAACGTACATCATTTTTACAAACATATATAATGATTAGATTAAAAATATAAATATATATATAAATAATATTTTTATTAACTGAATATTTTTCTTTATAATCTGGAACTACAAAATGATCATAATAACACGAAAATTTTATAACAAGAATGGCCGAGAAAATAAGAATATTACACAGTAATCATTGAATATAATGGTTTATTATCAATGAAGGTATGATAAAATATTATAAATGGATCATATATAATAATATTAATATTAATATTTTACTTTTATAGGTTAATAATAGTTTGAAATACCATTTAAATGGGTTTAAATCACATTCAACTAAGTGGAATTATGTAGTAAATAACTTAATCTCAATCTTCATTCATTGATGAATATTTTATTTTTTCCAGATAATTACATATATATATGGTGTATATACATCCAAATTTACATTAAATATAAATGTTATTTAAAAAATCATTTTTTTATTATTCAATTTGAATTAATTAAAATAATGAGATTTTACATTTATATTACAATGTCGTTATAAATATTATAACTCAATTTCTTTTAAATGGGTTATATTAATTCATTTCCATCATTGATATTATTGGATTATGTTTGTACTGACTTTTTAGAATCTTATATGGTATTCAATATTTTATCTTTTTGGGAATATAGATTATATGAATAATCTATCCATTAATTAAATCCTATATCAATGATATGATTATTTTAATTATTTGTATCCCAATGAAATTCTATTAATAATTTTTTATTCATGAATATAAGTTGATAGAAATAAAATGTAAATTTATAATAAAACAATTCAATTTCCTTATGCTCCATTTATCCATTGTAATTTAAATAAATTAGATGATTATCCTCTCATTAATATTGAATGAATTTGATAAATTGTTTTTATAAAATACAAATTAATTTCTATTTTCATTCAGAATTAGATTTTGTTAGAAATATAGATTTATAAAAAAATTAAAAAAATATTTTATTCATTTTTAAACTATTTATTTAAATATTTTCCTGAATTTAATCTTTATAAATATATTTTCAAAAAGTGTCATTGTGTCATTTAAAAAAAATTATTTTTATAGAAAAGTGAAACGAGCCATTGTTTTAATGAGTACAATATGAATAGAATTTCAAGACGTCATGATAACTTAAATGTTTTGAATCTTCATATATAATACTATTTTTTCTAAAAAAAATTATTTTTATGAAAATTTAGCTTTGATAATTATTTTTTAAAATGTAAAATATATTTTCCTCCAGAATATCTTCAAATATATTTTTATTTTATTCTATTGATCAATGACATCACCAAATTATTTTAAATATAATATAAATAGGATATATTAATTTTATACCATACATATTATCCCTCCGGATTATTTACGATTATTTTTGACAATGGATATTATTGAGATTCACTTCCTTGATTCATTTTTTTTCTTCTACATCCAAATGAAATATTATAATTAATGTGACAATTAATCCTTAATTACCCCCTAATTGTCAACCTAAAGTAAAATGGATGTTATTATTTGATAAGTAATATATCATTTCATCAAAAAGTCTTTTACATTTAATGCCACATAATAGAATAGGGAAACATTAATAAATAATTATTCTATTCTCAAAATGTATTTTTGGTGATAATGTAAATTGTTCTTTAATTAAAATGAATATTCTATATTTGAAGAATGCTTTGGACCTGCATTGATGATGGGGAATGGTATATATATCTTATCTCTATATTAGTGGTTCTTATGAGGCTAATCAAAATGATAATATTAAACATATTTCAACTTGTAGTTTAAACTATGTTGTGAAAGGTCTTCACATTTTAGGTACATTGATTCCTACGATAATGGCATGTAATAATAAACCATTTCGATTATTAATAATCCAGTCATTAAAAATCCATTATATTTCATAAATTAATTTTTTTTATTAGTTTCATTAATAATTTATTGATTTAATGTAATTGGTTTTAAGTTATTTACCTTTGCATTATAATTATACGTTATTTAATCATGAAAGTGACATTATTAAAATGGATTGGGTTTTCTGTTGTTTAACTATCCTTGATGATTGTTCTTATTGATTCATGGTATCTTTTGTTTTTCTTAACCCTTATTGGTAAGTTGATACCATCTTTATTTTTTAATATTTCAATAATATTCCAATAAGTGTATTATAAATGATATTAATTGATATTAAATAAGGAATGATGATATATTTGGAAAAAAATCACGTTTTAGTCTATGCCTTCAAATAAAATACATGTATCAATTATGTAAATAATCTACAAGGACTAATAATCTATTTAGTCCATTGGGATTTGATTATATTAATCTTATTCCAATGTAACAAAATAATAAATCTCTTTTGGATACTATTATTGGGGTCTCTACCATTGGTATTAGGGTTAGTTTAGTACAATTCATGGGAAGTATATTTAGGAAACCAAATATTAGGGAACATAACCCAATGTTAGTTATTGGGGATAGTAATAAGAGAAATCATAATTTTTTTGTTAATGAAGATATTATGTGAGTTTTTATAGAAATCACTTCAATTTCTGGATACAAAATATTGATGCTGTTTTCAGAAAAATTAACCTTTGGTTAATAAATCCAAAAATTACTCATTATAATTGAATCAATCATCACCCATTGTACTACAATGTTCCATACCATGCACCATGTTTGACTCTATTGGGGTATTTTATTTGTAAAATTTATAATTTTATTAAAAATATTTGTTATAGATTTCAATATACAATGAAAATTAATGACATAGGTAAAACTATGATTTATTAGATTGAAATGAATGTGTATAAAAGGAATTTAGGATGTTTATGTGTAAACAATAATTGAATAATGATGTGAATTCCAAATTAAAAAAAGAGTTATAGATAAAAATATTAATTGAATCCAACAGATCAATTTGTAGTTCATAATCTTAAATGGGGGGAACATAGTCATTATGTGTGTAAAATACCTCTTCTAAAGGATAAACACATGACCATTGAAGTACCTATTTAGATATAAAACCTTTATTGTATTTATATTTTAGTTTTCACGAATTAATTTATTAATGTATTTTACCAGTTTAATATTTTTAATAGAAATTAAAACATTTGCAGATTTTTTTATATTTTATCTGAATATTTTTATTACGAATATATGTGTTGTGGATATGTTCATGCTTTGATGAGGTTAATATTAATCATAGAATTAACATCTTAATCACTTATTTTTATATTTTATGTGATATGAGTCTTCCCATATTAATAATATTTTTGGAGAAACTAATGGAAATAATACCATTTGTTTTTGTATATGTTTTAATATAAATGTTATTTGAGGAATAATTCCATTTCATTTTATATAAATAATTTTAATATTATCAATGTACTTTAGTGTAAAAATAATCATTAATTACAATTTAATAATAATTAAATATGATTAGTACACATTATGGTGAAAATAATAGTTTCATTACAATGTAGGGTCTTGAAAAATCCACAAATTAATATAATAATACCCTCCATTTGAGAGGGGATTTTTACCCAATTCCCCTCAACGAATTGGGAAAAGGAAGAAGGCCAAAACTCAAAATTGGGAAAGGATCAAACGGTCCGCGGACCGACCCAAGTGTCACGCGGACGGTTCAGCGGGCTTCTCCCCTCTGTGGACCAGCCTCGTTCGCGAGATGGAGGCAAAGATCCTCTCTGGGCACGAAGCAGAACAGGCGCCGAACCTGTCCATCGTCACGAACCACCCCATCCGCGGACCGTGTCAACCGGCCCAAGCTGCATCCACTGTTGATTTCGGAATGGAGGCAGAACCCTCCGCATCCGCGAAACACTCTCCGAGCTCGTTTGGTTCGTGGGGGAGATCGTTTGGTTCATGGGGGAGATGCGCTCAATGCCCCCCATGAGTTGCGAAGTGACCGAGTCATCTATGATTTGGGTTTTCGGTCATGGGCCTCCACAAAAGGTTCCACGTGACCATAGATACATCCTTTCTCTTGCTCTATAAAATTAGATCTAGGGGAAGAGAGGGAAAAAAAGGCAAGGAGACGGAGAGGAGATCAATCTAATTCTGGTGGAAGGATTTCAAAGGAAGACTTAGGATTTCAGATGTTTTAGTTCGTGAACCAGAGTAGGTATGAACCTAGGAAAGAAATAATAAGGAAAAACTCATAATAACTAAGTGAACCGTAAACCTTAAATAACAAAGAAGAGAAAATTGCGAACCATGGTCCCTCCACGGATGCACTCCCCACAGACCAGGGAATTTATACCCATTTTCCAATCTGTCACACCGCGTATCACCCTCCTATACGGGCGGAGCCCTGACCTAGGAACCTCCTGCCGGTGCGACCCTAGGCCGCCGCTGCCCGCATAGATCCCTCTGCGAACCACCCAGGTTCGTGGACAGAACCCGAAGCCACAAACCACCCTGGTTCAAGGGATTCTCACCGTTCCGTGAACCACCTTGGTTTGTGGGATGATCATCAGTCCGCAGACCACCCTGGTTCACAGACGGAATTTCCATCCACGTAGTATCATCCTTTGCGAAGGGCGCCACCACCCGTACCCCGGTGTGTCCCGCGAAATCCTTTGGAGTTCCAGTTCCCCAAGCTAGATAAAATCCTCCCAATCTGGCATGATCCTCTGTGACTCCCTCATTGGCCCACTCGTCGGCCTTAAGCCGAGGCCTCCACCAGAGCCACCGGACCTGTGTGATGTAATCCTCAGGGGCATCAGTGTGCTGTTTTGAGTTCGCATAACCATGGTAAATAGGGGCGAAGTGGTTGTTATGAACATTGGGAGGATTTCCGAAGCATTCATGGGTTCACATTCCCACCGTAATGGGGAGTCTAAGCTAGATATCCCCCTTTCTGACCCTCCTCTTGTTGGGCCTAGGGTACTTATCCCTTATTCAGAGGGTAATAAAATACCCATCAGAAGGAATCCCCCATGCACCATGGTACATCCCCCGAGAATAAGGGAGGTTACGGGCACACGAGCACCTATTTCCCTCTCCCGCTGCGCTTTTTTTGCCTGGGCATCCATCTCGAAGTAAGCCCAGACCTTAGGCCCCTCCCTATACATAAGCCCCACTCCACTTCTCATGGACTCAGATTTTGTGACGTGATCGTCTGGTCCCTCCTACCTCTTGTTTCTCACACCAAGTATTACTCCCGTGGTCTTAGAGTAAGCATCCACCCTGACATCCTCTTATGGGACTCCTCAGAGTGTAAGCCCCAATCCACAGCATGGGCCTCCTCAAAGTGTAATCCCCAATCCACACCATGGTCCTCCTCAGAGTGTAAGCCCCAATCCACACCATGGCCCCCCTATGAGTGTAATCCCCAATCCAATACTTGGGCCTCCTCAGATTGTAAGCCCCAATCCACACCTTGGGCCTCCATAGAGTGTAAGCCCAACACCTATGTGAACTATGAGTACATTGATCCATGTTATGGAATGGAATGTAGGAATCCTCCCTGATGATCAAACCTGATCACCATCAGTCCCCTGGGTCCACCTTCACATCGGTTCTCCAACACCCTGATTCGAACTGCGTGGACTTTGATCCATGTATCCTAGTCAGGGTACGTAGGAAGCCTCCATGATGTTCAAGCCCAACAATTGGTCAATCCGACTATCTTCATTTCGGTTCACTAAGCCACTCCTAGCCCCATGTCAATGAGTTCTAATTCTTCAGAGTCATTAATCTAATGAGGGAAGGTAATCATCCAGCCTAAATGATTCTGAACCCCTGCGTCCAGCTAACCATTTCCAACCATGGGTAATCCGTGGATACTATGCTTGGGTATAAACCAAATATTCGCGAACATATGAATACATATTAAATCTATAAGAGAGTCATGGAATAAGAAATAATTATCCCCAAAAGGGTGTGATGAGCCCGACATCCCATCCTCTCGACCAGTGTGAGTTCTTAAGTGTCGCTGGCCAAATATCCCAGCGAACGCCTCTGTTTGGAAAGAAGGTCCATGCATCGTCGGATATGGAGCCATTGGGCATTTCGAGACCGACCCGAAACAAAAATGGTGAACCTGATGTGAATCTTTAAAAAATCATGACAGATTCAACCTAATCCTACCCTTTTCCCCCTTATACTCTCAAGGAGGGCCAAGCATGGTCATTAAATACGCATGGGATCATAAGATGATGCTTTGATGGTTTTGTTGTTTGTATTTGTTAAAAATTCATACAGGTACTACACAGAACTCTCTTTGATCCAATGGAGTCCTGAAGGAACTCACAAGCGTGTGCTTCCAACAATGCAATGACATGACATCCTCACCAATAGAGTACCCTATCACCCACCCAGCATCTTCAACGCTGGGTCTCGGATGCATTGATTCGATAGTACGACATGAACGGTACTCTCTCGACAGTGGAGGCAGCCATGCACACCCTTGAATCTGCCAGGACTCGCCAGTCGCCTGCCCAGCAGCGGCCCCAGAAGCAAGTCCAGATATCCCCTGTTGCTGTCTCAAACCATTTTAGGTGTCTATCCCCGAAACGGGACAACGTGTACCTCCCTTATCTTAGGGAGGTGGATGAGGTCGATGGTGAGGACCTCATCCCTTATGAACGGGGATTCCGCTCCAAGGGCCCCACCGATATACGATATTGTGGTCACAGCACGACTGAACATCCTCACGCTCAGGAGGATGTAACCTTGAGGATCCAGGCCCATGCTCCCCAAGCCATGGCCCCTCGGACTGACCGACGATAGCAGAAAAATTACAACTGGGGACATGTCATCACCCTTGTCCCCGAGGAGGAGCTCCGATGCCCAGTCACATAGACGCATCCCGAACAAGCACATACACCTATTAGCTCCTCCCAAGCCCTCCATCCAGATATGGAGGCATCATGAGAGAAGGCGTGCATCCCCACCGAGCTACATCAAGCCCGTCGCCCACACAGGACGACATTTACTGGGAAGACACCTCTCCCTGCCTGGGGTCATGAAACCCACCGACCTGACACGGTGGGGACCCAACGTCTGCAGGGCTAGCTCTTAGTAGATCCCATTGAATCCTACCATCCCAGCATGGTGGAGATCAACGAAGCCCTCCAACCAGATGTCGTAAAAAACTTATAGGTGGGCACATCTCCCCGCCAACAAAGGCCACCGACTGAATACGGTGGGAAACCAATATATTAAGGGCAAGATCCCTACTGATGAAAGTAAAGTCCTCCATCCTGATGTGGTGAAAAAATGGAGAGACAAATCAGCATATCTCGGAACAGGGGCATATTCGTTCACCTACCCCGACACTAGAGAATTGTCAGTACCCACTGACCACCGGAGGACCAGAGAAGGATATTCCTACTTTGATACCAGAATGGGCCTTCATACCCATTCTATCCAAATATTCCTCTCTACATATCTTTTAACTGATCGAGGAGTAGGTATCGATCCCAGATCATATCTTGCAGACTTTCCAGAATGTAATTACATCAGTGGATACAGTAAGGATTCCGGCCTATGAGCCCGTATCCCCAATTAAGGCGACTCATATAAGATACGAAATAGCCGCCTCGGAGAAGATCTGCATCCTTGCTTCTGCCCAGGAGGGTCGCCAGCTAAATTCCGCGAAGCAAGGGCAGCCAGATCGAGCAGCTTCACTCCTTCCATCTGGGGGACAGTATTCCATCATGGTGGATGCTCCATGGGAGTCATATATCCCTGCTAGAAGTCAATATGATCATCGGGATATCCCAGCATCATCACAGGACCCAATTAGATAGGGACCCAAAGGTGAAGTTCATTGTCAACAATAGACGGTCACTAATACACTCAAGAGAGCTCCCTGAACGCTCCGAAGGCAGCCGGAAAATAAAGAGTGGGTCCATGAATCTACTCTGATGGAAGCTGTGGTTCCCAGTGTCGTTAAACATATATCGAAGGCTCAGAACCCTGCCCACCCATTAACATATTATGGGAAAGGTAGTAGTAGTTGCGAAGGTCCTCCCTGCAATGTTGCTACAAGCAGCTCTGAAGGTCCACCCCATAGCACCCGTGGGGGCCTCCCCCATCACCATATAATGATCAATCATGAGAGCTCCTATTTTGATGCGAGTCACGGAAACCCTCCACATGACCATAATATCAAGCAGTAAGAAGGTCCTCCACTTTCTGCGGTCCACCCTAAAGGTCCTCCCTAGGGTATACGCTGCATACACTCTCCATGCAGTGGGACCACAGATTATGATAGTAGTCCTCACTATCATAGTTGCAACTGCGGAGCCCCTCCCTGCTGTGATGTCTCATCATGACGAGCAGGCCCTCCCGTTGTTGTTTCCTGCCCTAAAGGTCCTCCCCAGGGGTAACGTTGAAACGACACTCTGTGAAACTGGGTATCAGATCACGGTATTAGTCCTCGCCACCATGAAAACAGAGGTCCTCCCCGTAGAGAGGTCAAGAAACTATAAGGTTATACCCTCATTGTTGTACATTTTGAAGGACCTCGCAAGGGTGTACCCCACCTATATTCTCCCTGTGGTAGATGTAATGGTATTCCTTTCTATTGCAGTAGTTTTGATGGTAGTCCTCGCCACCACAGATGCCATTGCGAAGGACCTCCTCACAATGGACCCAAGAAATAAGAAGGTACTCACCTTGTCATAGTATGTCCTGAAGGTCCTCCCCAGGATGAATGTCAAACATCAAACCATGATGTTCATCTTCACCATGATGGCGGTTGTTGCGAAGGCCCTCCCTGTAACAATGCTACATAGCCAGAATGACCTCCCCTTGCTGCGACACACCTTGGAGGTCCTCCCCATGGTATGCACTACAAAATTATTCTATACAGTTAGACATCAAGCTGTGATGGCAGTCCTCGACATTGCTGCCATCATTGTGAAGGCGCTCCCCGCAATGACATATCATATCGACAGGAAGGCTCTCCCCCTGCCAAATCAAGCACAAAAAAGCCCTCATATGCCGAGGCACTCAGAAGGATGAGATCAGGCAAGTCAGATTCCCAGTTAGTTTCCAAGGACATCCTTCTTCAATTGGGAGATGTTTTGGGTCCACGTTCATCTTCTGAACCACCTCGGAATCTCCCACATGATGATTCAATACCTACTAGTCCCATTTCCTCCGACCACATTGACAGCGAGAATCTTAGTTGGACTGACCGGGTAGAGGAATTACTGGTGGAGGAGTATGCCGAAATGTTTCACCTGAGGAAATGACTGGCTAATGATGATATACCAGGTATGTTTTGGCCTACGACCACCCCTCAATTAGACATTCCCAGAGAGTTGTCAGGAGAATGTGTGCATGACATCCGCTACAATATATGGACAACCCTCCACCATCTAAAATCATTTTTCCTGCCCTATGACTGGTATGTAGACCACATCAAGACAATATGAGACCTCCTACTTCACATCAAACTAGAAGCTCTTCCTTTGGTATGACAACAGCGACCTGAGAGGCGCAAAGGGAACATGGAGATAACCTACCTTCGTGTGCTTCACCAGTTGCGTCGCCTCATCGGTAACACCCCGACATGAGTCCATTTCAGGGGATGGAGAGAACATGGAGCTTTACATTTCACTCTGCTCCCCACCCAGAAGAACTCGTTTGGCATGGTGTCTTGCAATTTCAACACTTCAAGAAGAAAATCAGGTGGTCTTCCTATTCGTGAAAGGCAATACACCAAACTGAGTCGAGCCTTGAGTAAGTCCCATAAGCGTGAGGCCCGACGGGAACAATCCGTTCATGAATTCTTGAATCAGGCCACTGAGAGCATACAACAGGCCTCTTGCCTAAGGGAGGCCAATCAACAATCTTTTCCTGCCGCCCCAGAAGGGATTGATTCATAGAATAACTATGCACCATACCAAATTCACCCCTGAATGGGGGCACACACGATCAAGAAGATAGTGATAACCACAGCCACTGCCGTAATCCAGGGTCAACCCCAACCTGTAGTGATGGGGGAATTTTTAACACAAAATTCCCCTCTAAGACCAATAGAAATGGGAAGAGACCCAACATCCAAGGAACGGGACCAACCCCAGCCCTCAGTGCTGGGGGCATTATTACCCCCTCAATAACAACCCCCATCATGAGATTCAGTATTCTCTCATATATGGAGGATAGGAAGAAGAGGGTGTTCCCATCCAATCACATCATTCGAATCAGCATCCCCTCCGAGAGGAAGGTGCACCATAAGGTCACATCAAAGAACTCTCCTCGTCACCCTTCATCAAGAAGACAGAAGACAATCCCAGGTCACGAAAGGGAAGACCATCAGAATACGTGGGATATCCTTTTCCTATTTGGATGATGAAATCTTCCCTGCCCCATGATATGCATCAATCAAAGACATGGAGGTTAAACCCACATGTTACACCATAGATGATAGAAATTAGGATGGATCGGGAGACGATGGCTTCGGTCAGGCCGTGACTCGTGACGAACAACCAGGTGTGCACACCCGGAACCAGAAGGCTATTTTAAACATGGAATCCCCTCCAGCTAACCTTCCTCTGCTTACCCTGTGAGATTCCAACAAGGATAAGAACAGAGGACTAGTTTCCCTTAATTTTTCCCCTCCTATTGACAAAAATGATCCACTCACACTTGAAGAGAGGTTCGCTAAAAAAGATGAAGAAATGAAGGAATTGAGGTGGCTTAATGCCAAGCTACTCTTGAGGAACCATCTTATTGGAAATGCGTCCCAAGAAGAGCCAAATCTTGCACTCCCAGTGAGTTCACCTCAAAGTACTAGGCTTACCCTTCCCAATGAGGCACCTGGTCCATCCAACTACCTAAATTTGGATCCTGATGAACACCAGGACTTCCATCCACTTAGGAAGAAACTCGAGAGGGCACACCTGAACCCTCCGAGGGTGTCCCAAATGGAAAATGCACCCTTGGTGCCGGCTGAGTCTGATCCTCAAGCAATGACTCTTGCTACACCTTCCCAAGACCGGGCCCAACAGTATGTAAACCAGGGACTCACCAGCACCATCTAGTCACTAATGGCTTGATTGGAAGAAATGGATGGTTGCGCGCTCCGATACAGCCAGAGCGGATTCCCTACTCGGATTGGGTGAGAAACTGTAACACCCCAAGATTTCATAGTATGTTATTTCTTCAAAATAATTCAATAACTTGCACTACACGCACCACCGAGTTCAATCACACCATGACTTGCAAAAAAAAGCCATTCAAAAGAGGTTATGAATAGTATTATCTAAATTTTAAACTTTATATAATCCTTATAATTTTAGAATCCATATTATGAGTTTCTTAGACATAATGTAAGAACAAATTCATTTTCAGTATTTCAGTTTTACCAAATTTTAATAGTGAACCCTTTTTAAAAAAAATATTTTAAACTTTTTGACTAAATGGGGACATCATAAATTTAATATGAAACATCCCAAGCTTCCACGGTACGTTTCCCTTCGAATAATGCGATAGCGTGTGTTGTACGCAACCTCGAGTTCTAACACACACCACAACTAATTAAACTAGCCGTTGTGAATAGTAATACATACTTTTTGAAATCATATATATTTTATATTTCAAAATGGACTTCATTTTTGGATTCAGAATATCGAAATTAGCCTAGGGTGAAATTTTGGTACTTTTCGGATAACTTTTATATTTTGATGAATAGTGAAAATTATTAAATTTTAATTAAAAACAACTTTTTTAATAAAAATATTTAATAATGATAAATTATGAATTTTAGTAGTTTTAAAGTATATTTATAATATATTTTTACCATTTAATATAATGTTGGTCATTGGACATAATTTTACAATTAAACCGAACATAAACAAGTGTCAATCTTTTGATAGTTATTATCTCTTAAAAACACGCTTTTTGTTTTGACAGCGGGAATTAATTTTAAATTAATTTCTGCCACTTCTGTGTTTTTAATTTAGGAAAATGGATTCCATATTTGGAATCAGGATGTTCAAATTGTGTAAATAGGTAACTTTTATTTTTAGACATTTTGAATAGTTACTGTGGTAAATATTTTATTTACCATGGTTAAAGGGTAAATCCGGTAAATAAGGGTTAAACAAAATAATATTATAATAATACAAAATTACCCTAAAACGTGTCTTAACCTTATTGGTGGACACATACCCGACCATGGGCATCCTTGGGTCAATTTGGGGACCCCTTGGAGCCACTTGTATGTGGTAGGGACACATTATATTAATAAAGTTAAAATAAAAATAAAAATGGCATAAGCTTACATCTTTTAGAAGAACAATTTTTACATAGGGTTATACATGTTGGCCTTTCGATTATAAATACTCATTAGAAAGCTAAAAAGATTTCCTATATAATGATATTTTATTTATAATTTTTAGACATCAAATAATTTAAATTATTAATGACACAATAATGATGCAATGTTTACCTCATTAATAAATCATTTAAATAAATAAGATTATAATGATTAAAATATTATCTAAAACCTGTCCAATTTTTATTGGTTGATGTTATTTAGAATATGAGTCATCTAATCTTCGACCTCAATGATTTTTGGACCATTATAAACCGAATACAAATATATTATAAAGTAATACTTTCACACTTTCCTAAAGAGCCTCTCCTCTCCCTTATAAAAGGAGACCACTTCTACTCATTCCTCACACCTCTCAAGCCACTTGTCTCGTCCAAACTCTGCCCAACTAAGCTCCCCACATCCCTCTCCTCCTCCTTGAAGCTTCCCCTTAGGCAGAAAGCATTTCAAGAAGTCCTTTGGTTCCAACCAAAGTGAGTTACCTAAATTAAAGGTAACGTTTTATCTTAAATTATTTTCATTTATTTTGCTTCTTCAACCCCCAAACTCTTTTTATATCCTTTCTTTTGTAACAACACCAGTATCCTCAATATACTATGATGTTGTTATAAGAAGGATTCAAACTACACATACACACAACTCCATCTAATGGATGATGAACATAATGTTTTTGTGGATGGCAAACTAACGCCTCACGAAATGATGATTGTTCAAATACATCTTACCACCTCTCATGGTGGCCATTATGATGGCACTGTAATTAAATATGATATTAATGATATATATTTTATATATAAGCTTCTGTAATTCCATTTTATTTCATACCATTATTCGTTTCATGTTGTATATACATACGATAATTTCATTTGAGGAAGTGCGGACTACCGCCCCTTAAAATGATATGACTCGTTCATACCACACATGGAACGTATAAAGGATGGTGTTAATGAACTTAAGTAACATATATAAAATATTATATTATACGGGAATAGTAATATACCTATGTATCATTTGGATTCAATTCTTTTAAAATAAAAATTAAATGGAAGTAGCGTTCGTGCGTACGTACGGACTACCGTCTCCACGAACGCGGTGAGATCCATCCTCCATCGTATCCATTCAAGTCTTATTCTCATTTTAGGGTTAAAAATAATGTTAATATCATTCTGATTATGAATAAGATTTAATCTATCCATTACAAACATGTCTTACGTAACCAAACCTTTAAGAAGAACGAATCGATTATCACCTGAAACGACGATAATACTAAGATATTATTAATAAAGCAATGTTAAAAGATCATATATAATATCATATTAATGTATATGATTCTTGTATAATTTAATAACAATTATTTCACCATTATACAGGAGGTTAACCGACCCCAACAAAGGAAAAGTACAAGGTAAGGGGTTTTCATCTCACTCATTATTTCCGTGAGATTCATGCCATATTGCCACCATCACCTTTTGTGTGGTGTATGTACTACCCATAATTATATTCTTTATGTAATACACTATAATTTATGTGTATTTACATATTCATTTTATGATACCTCTATCATGGGTTGTATGTTTCATAAGTTACCAAATTGGTAAGGGTTATTTCACAATCTCTTCATTATCCGAGGTTGTTTATAAGTAATAATCTACTGGGATCTCTTTATCATCCACATCCATGTTTTCTTAAAAATGTATTTCAAAACATTTTTACTACTTACAAGAATATGGGTTAAAGTCATTTATACCCTTGTTTGACTTTTTATAAGAGGTTTATAAAGGAATCTTTCCGTCGTTTTCAAAAAAAGGTCCTTTTTAACCTTTTCGACAAAATTGAGGTAAGAATGTTTTTTTTAACTTATACGGCGTGTGTGGTTATTTTCCGCCGTTATAAAATCGTTGAAGCTTTCCATACAAGCTTATAAGAATATTTTCAAAGAAAATGTTTTATTTTATATGGCTCTTAAATGATTTCAAAATAAAAGGAGATATTTCTTTAAAAAGAATTTTGATTTCATCTATGTCAACATCCTTTGATGGATTTTAAGATTATTTGAAGTTGATTTATTATGATACAAAACTTCTATATTGTATTGAAGGTTTTGTGATATGTTTGACTGTGGATGTGCTATTTTTATACCATTCATAGTTTATGGTGAAATTATTGACATTTCGTATGCTAGTTTTAATACGAATGTTTATGTTATGTTTAAACCTTTTCATATGGGAATGCATTGGACTTAATAAGTGACGGGTGGAGCCCGCTATAGCTCCTCGATGCATCGGTAGGTCTCATGAGACAAACTAGTGTCTTGGCACAAGGCCTTGACAAAATCTTATTTGTAGTCTTGGCACGAGGCCTTGACTATGTGGTTTTGATAGTATGGCATTATGCATTCCAACATTATGAAAGTGGTTATTGATTTTTGCATGTGATTATTCGATTAGTAGAATATCCATGTGAATAAGTAAATGGCATTATTTCATTTTATTTATGCCATACCATGTTGAAAGTTCATGTTTGAAAGGCTTTTGTTTTAGTTATACATTTCCTTAAAAGTTTATTCTTATTTATGAAAGTTTCCGCTATATTGTTATCCTTACTGGGCATTTGAGCTCACCCCTTTTCTATGTTTTATTTTTCCCAGGAAGTGAAGAAGTAAATTATGAATGACCTGCAGGGATATTATGTGGGGATATGAGTGTGGATTATGGAGACAATATGTTGTTGTAGTAGTTTTTCGTTTAATGATGTAATGTAAACCTTATGAATATATCTAGTGTTTCCAAGGCTACTAAACCAATCGGTCTTTCGAGATTTGATCTTTCTTGTGATCATGCCAATGTTATGTAATAACGCACCAACTCTGGGTAACTGGGGTCGGGGCGTTACAGAAACACCCCTCCTCCGCCCAATTTTAAAAGGCATGTCTTCCTTTTCTTCAATGGATCATGTGATCCAGAACATCATTTGATGCACTACACAACCTATTGTGACAGAATGATGGGGACTCCGGAACAACAGGATGCAGTGAAACTAAGATGCTTTGTACGGACCTTACAAGGATCCGCCTTTGTCTAGTATACGAGCCTACTGGCCCAGTCAATCAAAAAATGGGAAGACCTTCGACAGTAGTTCCTATTCCACTTCAGCTCAACGTTCCCTAAGACAATGGTCAATGACCTCATGAACTACAAGCAGAGGGAGAACGAAAGGGTCTCAGATTTGATCACTATATGGGAAGGTCTGACCTACAATCTAAACAGGCTAATGCCTCAAGATGAGTTGCTTTCCATATGCATCGATAATCTTTGAGATGAGATGTGAACACCACTCATAATGGTGTAGTGCAACACTGGCTTCCGCCATCTCTCGGACATTTCCCAGAGAATTGAGGACTCCCTACAGCGGACCAATTTGAAGTCCTAAATATCCTCACAGGCTCTTGCGAAGAGAACAGCCAGAGCTGAAGCATCTTATGTCAAGATCAAGCCAGACCCTGTGCCCACTCCACTGCTCAGGCCTCAACCAAATCATCAAGGGCCCCCTGTATATCAGCGGCCACCTCCGCCCAGGCGGGACAATCAGAAAGGGGAAACATGGAACCAGTACGTGGAACTAAGGCATAAATCATACTCATTCTGAGAGGACCATGTCCATGACAATTTCATTGAAACCATGAATGGAAAATTGCTCCGCCACCCAGAGCCGAGGAAACCCGAAGAATTCGGCCATGATGATAGGCCAGACTATTTTCCATACCATCGAATGTTGGGAAATAATATTCATGAATGCTTCATCTTCAAAGACCTCCTACAATGAATGGTAGTCTCCGGGAAGGTCATGCTGGGACCACCCCCAACACATGTGACGTATATTTATACCGATGACTCTCACAATAGTTAGGGGTGGCAGGAAGTCACCAGAAAAATGGGGCAGGGATTTAATAACTGGATGACTCGGAAGACTATCAACTAAGCCCAGGGCATACTCTGAGCTCAGCTACGGAAGACAGTGTTGCTACCAATATCCCATGATTCCGCACAACTGACAGTATTATCCTCACAACCCTCTATGATTCGGTCATCTAGGCATAATCGAAGAAGGAAGAATCAATCGCAAGAGGAGAAGTCTGCAATGAGACCAAGGATAGTCCTGACCCTGGGAGATTATATGCCCTCAAACATGGATGCATGAGCACCGACGCACCAAATAGAACCATTAGGGACAACTAACCAGGTTGACCTGTCAGACAATGAAGATCCAATCTTTGGTTCCATCAACGTCATCCATCTTATGGAATCATTCCCTAACTAAGGGTATGGTTATGAACCTGAGTTCCCAACATGAGAAGCCAGGATGTGGAATCGTAGAGGCGGGGGATACCAAGGAAGGCGTAGTCGCGGCCGAAACCAACCCTACGGTTTGACCTTGGCCCAAGCAATCAATATCAAGGAAACCCGTGGGAGAGCCCTTCAACGGACTCAGCAGGAGAAAGAACATCCCTCCAGATACAAAAGTGTCCACCCTGACCCTGTTATTCTGTGATAACCATCAAGGGAGGAGCAAGCTTCTAGTCGCTTAATGCACACAAACAGACCGACCATGTCGAGTCCCCAGAACCAGGGGACATCTTCGACACCTGACCCTGCACCGGGTCCCTCCTCGTTACATACTTCAAATCCCAAGCCACCTGTTAGAAATCTACCGCTAGTGGAGAAGTGTCGGTCATTGGAGAAAGAGTATGATATCCTTAAGCATCTAGTGTTAGTACCATCCAAGCTATTCAGCTTGGAGGCCCAGGGTTTGTTAGCCGACCTCAGCGAGGCGCTTATTGAAGCCTGTCTCAGCCCCCAGGAGTTTCAAGCGAAGGTAGTTGCCACCGAAATTTACCGAATAGAGACATGCTCGACTGAATGCTATGCAGTGATTTCCTTCACAGATCAGGATGAAGATTCCATCATGCAAGGACACATCTAACCACTATATGTGTCTGGAACATTAGATGATGTTGAGATCCGCAAAGTCATCAATGACAACTGTTCTAGAGTTAAACTCCTTCCCCTACGAACACTCTGTAAGTTGGGATATAGTGAGGGTGATTTAATACCCTCAGCCACCACTCTAATAGGATATTACAAGAGCAAGCAGAAGCCTATGGGAAAGATTAGGCTAAAGAACCATTTTGGCGACATTGTGTCCTACTCGGAATTCTTGGTGGTTCGGCAGAGCAGGTCATTAAATGCCCTGCTGGGAAGGCCGTGGGTTCATAAGCATATGGCCATTCCTTCGTCATACCACCAGTGTATTAAGTACTACTTCAATGGGAAAAGTGGGAAATTGTATGCCGACAAGGCCCCTTTCGAGCTCTCTGAGTCACAATACATTGACGCCAAATTTTATTATCAAAAAAAGAATAATCCTTTGGGCGATGGTGTTGACTGGTTCCCCACTCCAAATGGTCTAGAATTAGTTCCCGATGACCCCCTTAGGCATCTTGGCAGAGAATATGTACTTCCCATCAACCATATTGAGATGAGGGGTTCATGTTCGGGCACACACTCTGCTGTCCTCATGACTTCAGCGACAACGGTCGAGCTTGACTATGCTAGAATGTCCACCAACCCACAATCTGAGGATGACTACTCGAGTGGGGATGCCCAGGATGCCTCGCCCTCACTATCGGAATCCCAAGAACCTGCGCTGGGGGTTCTCCCCCCATCAGATCTATAATATGAGGGTTTGGAAGAAGATGTGGAGGAAGATCTCAAGGATGCACCTCCCGCATTTGAGGAAGGTATCTCCACCACGGTGGATGAGCATAGGGAAATAAACCTGGATACCGAGGATGATTCAAGGATTAATCTCATTAGTGCATCCATGTCCCCCAAGGAGCATGATGTATATACCTCCTTTCGGATGCAACAACGAGATTTTTTGCCTAGAATTTTACAGAAATTCCGGGACTCAACCCCGAAGTGGCAACACATCACCAGGGTCTTCCAGAAGACCACCCGGGCTATAAATAGGCCGCCAGAAGGACACATCCTTCACATTCCATCAATATAGAGGCTAAAGTCGATAAGCTCAATAAATCAGGCATCATTTGGGAGGTCAAGTACCAAATATGTTTGGCCAACATCGTCCCTGTCAAGAAAAAGAATGGGAAAATATGTATCTGCCTCAACTTCATAGATCTTTACCAGCATTGCCCGAAATATGACATCCCGGTCCCAATCACCGAGTTATTAATCGATTCAATGGCCAGGTATGAGGCTCTATCCTTCATAGATGGCTCTTTTGGGTATAATCAAATATGAATGGACTGAGAAGATAAAAAATCCACTTCCTTCAGGGACCCCAAGGAGTGTTCTATTATAGGGTTATGCCCTTTGGTCTCAAGAACGTTGGCATCACATATCAATGTTCCATGCATCGTATCTTCAAACCATTCCTGGGGAGATTTGTCGAATTTTATGTAGATGACATGGTGATTATGTCCAGGCAGTTCTCGGATCACCTGTCAGATCATGAGACAGTCTTCAACAAACTTCGACAACATATCCTGAAGGTAAACCCCTTGAAGTGTGCCTTCGGGGTTACCTCATGGAAATTCCATGTATTCATTGTATGCCATCGTGACATCGAAGTAGACCTTGAAAAGACAAAGGCTATCCTTGACATGCCTCTTCCCTGAAATCTCACTGAGTTGAGAGGATTCCAAGGACAATTTTCCGATATCAGGCGGTTCATATCCAACCTGGTGGGAAAATGTTTTCCCTTTACCAGTTTAATGAAGAAGGGATTCACATACCAATGGACAGATGACTGCTAAGAGGCGTTTGACAGCCTAAAGAGGTCCCTCTGAAGCCCACAGGTGATCATGGCCCCGGTTGAAGGAAGACCTCTCATACTATATGTGACGGCCCTATAACGGTCACAGAGAGCCTTCCTCACTGAAAAGAATGACGCAAGTAGTGAAAACAGTATCTATTGCCTCAGAAGAACAATGATTGATGCTGATACTCGATACTCAAACAACAAGAAGAGTTGTTTGGCCTTGGACTTGGTGGTTCAAAAGTCATGAATTGATGTGCAGAATCATGAGGTTCATTGGGTCTTTCACAATAACCTTCTAAAGAACAACCTCATCCACCCGATGTTGATTGGGTGCCTATATCGATGGGCAGTCATCCTGCAACAGTTTTACATCTGGTTTGTGCCTCAGAAGGCCATCAAGGGCCAGACATAAGCAGACTTTCTGGCAGAGCACCCCTCAATAGGGACTACCACAATGGACATCGAGCTACCGGATGAAGACATCCTCACGACTCAAGAGGATCTCCCAACATGGGAAATGTACTTTGATGACGTATCTCGAAGCCCAACTGGGAAAAGGATAGAAGACCCCAAATTCAACAATGTGGGTTTGGGGATAATACTCATGTCCACAGAGAAGGTAGTTTTTTCATATTCATTCCTCATGTCAGAAGGATGTACAAACAATGAAGCAGCGTATCAAGCCCTCATTGCAGGCCTGGAACTCGCACACCAGGCACAAGTACAACACCTTAAGGAAAAAGGTGACTCAGAACTATTAATCAAGCAATTCAATGGTGGCTATGATATCAAAAATGTGGAGCTGATTCCTCTATTGGACCATGTTCGATGGTTAATGGCGGAATTCTCTACATAAAAAACATTGGCCTATATTCCCTGATCCTTGAATGCTCAGGCCGATGCATTGGCCAACACAGACACCGCCCTGGCTGACCCAGACCGGGATGAAACATTAATCAGTATTGACCACTGCTGAATTGTCTTTCCATATGTTCATACCAAGACAGAGGAAATCCATGAAGTCAGTCCTGTCTCTGAGCCATATGCTCGTCCCACTGGTTGGATGACCCCCATGGTAAACTACCTTCAACTGCGAGAACTTCCATTAGACAGGGCTGAACGAGATCAAATATGGAGAATGGAAATCGACTTTGTCCTATATGGCAGCACGGATCAGAAAAATGTCCTCTATAAACGAGGCCTCAACAGAGTCCTCCTTAGATGCATTGACAGAGAAGAAACTGTCTCCATCATGACTAAAGTGCTTTCCAGAGTTTGTGGAGCACATCAGCCAGGGACCAAGCTTTCCCATCAGGTTCGAAGACTCAGTTACTATTGGACCACAGTGGCACGAGATTGCGAGATCTTTACCGCAAAGTGCCACTCGTGCCAAATACATGCCAAATTCATACATCAACCCCCAGAGTTACTTCATCAAGAAAAGTACTCATGGACTTTTGCAGTCTGGGGAATGGACGTTGTGGGACCATATCCCCCCGCAACAGCCAAACAAATGATGTATATCCTCACGGCAACTGACTTCTTTTCCCAATGGGCATAAGTCGTACCCCATAAGAAATTTGGGGCAAGAAGCATTGCCAGCTTTGTGAAAAACAATATCATCACCAGATTTGGTGTCCCTCATATCATACTAATGGATAATGGCACCAACTGCTGCTCTGCTGAATTAGAGAAACTATACCAAGTGTATGGTATCAAGGATAACCACTCATCCCGCTACCATGTGGCAGCCAACGGACAGAGAGAGGCTTTCAACAAGACCATGTCCAACATTATCCTAAAAATGGTGGACAAAGACAAGAATTCAAGTCCAGATAAACTCCTCCATGCATTGTGGGTTTTCGAACGACAATCTGTACTGCTACTCGGGCCACCCCGTAATCAATGGTGTACGACAAAGAGGTGGTCCTGCCCATTGAACTCCAACTCCCCTCACTCCGTGTTCCCATCTGTGATCAATTGACTGGCGATGATCAATCAGAAAATCAGTTGGGTGAATTGGAACTGTTGGACAAGAAGCGTATGAACACTTTGCACCATCTGGAAATATACCAGAATTGGATTGCACGAGCCTTTAATAAAAAGGTCCGTCTTTGGTCTTTTTTGGAAGGGGAATTGGTATTGGTCCCCTAGAACTCAATGATACCTGGAAAGAAACCTCCAATGATAGATCCCAAGTGGGAGGGACCATATGTTGAACAAAAGTTCTACTCCAACGAAGCATATACCATGATCTCCATGGATGGGTAATTCACCACAACTCCTACAAATGCGAGATTCCAAAAGAAGTATTTCTCATAGAAACCAAAAATGTCCATCGTTCTTACCGCACGATGATAAACTGCATGGAAAAGAAAATATAAGAAAAAAAATAAGAGGATCATTCGAGCTGTATAATGTTCAACTGCAAAGCACCCATTGGTCCAAACTCTAAGACCTTAAACTAAAAGCATTTAGTCCTTACCGAACGATGTTGAACTACACAGATAATAAAATATAATAAGAGTTATGAATGCCCCCTTCCCCTCATTTGTGGACCAGACCTCCACGGGGTGTATTCTTCGTCCGAGCTACATGACGTTAAACTGACATTCACCCAATGGTCCAAACACTATGACCTTAAACTAAGAGAATCTCATCCTCACTTAACGATGTTAAACTACATAGAAAAGAAGTTTTAGAAATGCCCCCCCCCCCCCCGTGTATGGACCAAACCTGCATGGGGTGTACTCATTTCAGAGAACTACGTATGGCTTGATTCTTACCCTCGCAGGATACGTAACGACGCCAGGGTTCTTCGTCCTGGCCCAGCCACCTCTCAAATAAAAAAAATGCCCCCTCCCCCCGTGTATGGACCAAACCTATATGGGGTATATTTTCTTTTAAAGAGCTACGTTCGGCTTGATTCTTGATTTCCCAGGATACATAGCGATACTAGGATCTAATCCTTTCCCATCCACTCCCAAATGAAATAAAATAAAATTTAAACAATCTCTACTTACCTCGTGTACAGACCAGCCCTGTACGGGGTTTACTTCTTCCAATGAACAATGTACGGCTTGATTCCTACCCTCGCAGGATACGTAGGTATGCCAGGGTTCCCCGTCCTGGCCCAGCCCCCCAAATAAAAGATAAAAATCCCTTTTTCCCCCGTGTACGTACCAGACCAGTATGAGGTGTACTCCTCTTCCTTACTGAACAATGTTAAATTACACGGATATCAGGGTTTAAAAATGCATGTTTCCCCCGTGTGTGGGATACACCTGTACGGGGTGTGTTTTTACGTCCTCTCTGCACGATGTTAAACTGCATAGATAATGAATGTTAAAAATTCCCTTTCCCCTGTGTATGGGCTAGACCTGCACGGGGTGTATTTTTATGTCCTCTCTGCACGACGTTAAACTACATGGATAATGAAAGTTAAAAATGACCCTTTCCTCCATGTAAGGACCGAACCTGTATGTGGTGTGTTTTTCGTCCTCTTCGCACAATGTTAACCTGTATGGATTTTGTCACGAACCTCCTATGATATATGGCAAAATGAGGTGGAAATACTATGTGCGCATTTTAATGCATCATCCCCATACATCAGACACCACAGCCTGGATAATTATGGAACTTCATAACCATTCACAGCCATCAGAAGTGGAAATTCATCGACTCGTGGACACCTTTGCATGACTATGCATACAATGAACTCAGAGGCTCTAGATATTGATAGCCCCTGCCGGTTGACCAAAGGCAATATTTCCACAGGACACACTCTTCCCAGCTTCGTACTCTCACCAGCCCCCGAGCCCCATAACATAGCTCCTGATCCAGAATTTTATGGCGCAGTTGTTTACAAGCTTGTCCCCTTTTCACATCCAAAATTGTCAGGGTATCCCTGCCCGGTTAACCTATGTATCCTCCCGTGGTTCACATGAATACATGCATCTATGAACATCAATCTAGGACTAGGCTACTGTGACTCAACGGGAAGTTTTAGTGAAGATGTTTCTTGTATACTCGGACACCACTATCCCCATGTGCCAAAATCTGTACTGTGAGCAATCTCTGATTTTCATAATCATTCAAAGCCACCGGGGGTGGAAAGTTATCGACCTTTGGACACCGTTGTACGACTATGCATACCATTCCCTTAGCTGCTCTACAAAACGAAATCCCCTGACTCATCTACCAAACTCAATATTTCCACAGGCGACACTCTTCCTAGCCCCGTACACTTACCGGCATCAGAGCCCCCTTATCATCTCTCCAGATCGGGAAAACCTCAGAGTTGCAGTTTATAACCTTCATCCCCCCACCCTATTCTGAGTATATTTGATCATGTTAACTCAGTTGTCCATCGAGTGACTGCAGCAATAGTCACCCAGTAGTCAGAGCTCTATGACCGCTAAACTAGGAGTACTTCTTCCTTACCTCACGACGTTAAACTGCATGGAGTGAAAGTACACCCCCACATGCAAAAATAAATAAGTGCAGGGAGCTCTCTAATCTTTAACAGCAACTATGGCTGAGTATTCCCATCATTTCCATACATTTCCTTCCCAAATTATAGACTTCGTCGCCCGGATAATTGCAGATCCTCATAAACACTCATGAACATCATAAGTGAAAAGTTATCGACCCATGGACACCATTGTACAACTATTCATACCATGCCCTCAGCGGATCTGCATAATGAAATCCCATGGCTCATCCATCAAAGGCATTATTTCCCAAGGTGATACACTTCCTAGCTTCGTATGCCTACCAGCCTCAGAGACCCCACACTACATCTCCTGATCCAAGAAGCCCTGAAACCATGATTTACGCCACTCGGCCCTTCTCCATGTCTTGGACATGCCGAGATGTTCGATTCTAGTTACATCCTAATAAACAGAGGCCTTTGCAACTACATCATCACTGCATGACATTAAACTGCATGGAGCATCTTGGCCGCTTGACGTAAAGCTGCAAAGATTGTGCATGGAACATCTAGGGAAATGCATCTATCCATGAGAATTTTCATTAGTATAAAAATACCCCCGTCCTTACCGCATGAAGTTAAACTACACAAAATCTAATAACACTCCCCATACTTGCTGCATGACATAAAACTGCACACCATCCTTTAAAAATTCTCTCTATCTTTACCGCATGATGTTAAACTGCACGGAAGCCATCTTTACCGCATGACGTTAAACTGAACAGAAGTCGTCCTCACCTCATGATGTTAAACTACATGGAGTTCGTCCATACTTCATGATGTTAAACTTTATGGGATTCATCGAGACCAACCCAAGATATACGTTAAAATGGGACAGGAATACTCCTTGGGTATTTGGATTCATCCTCTTATTACACTAGACTCCATGACCCAGATAATTGCGGATCTCCATATCACTCATGGCCATTAGAGGTGGAAGGACGTTGACCCATGGACACCTTTGTATGAATATTCATACCATTACCTCAGCGGATCTGCATAATGATATTCCTTAGGTCGTCTATCAGTGGCACGATTTCCGCAGGCGATACTCTTCCTATCTTCGTACGCTCACCGGCCCCAGTGCCCCCATGTCATATCTCCGATCCAAAAATTTATGAAGCTGTGTTTTACAAGTTCATTCCTCACCTACATCCAAGTGTTTCCGGGGCACCCCTACCCGATGAGCCTATGTATCCACCGGCAGTTCACACGACAATTTGCATCTACAAGCATCAAGCCAGAACTGGGCTACTCTGAATCAGCAGTCAACTACGGTGAAGATGCCTCCTTTGTGCTCTGGACACCAATATCCCCACATGGAAATCTCTTTATTGTGAGTAATCTCTAATTTTTAGGACAATTCATGGACTTCTTGGGTGGATATTTATTGACCCGTGGACACCTTTGTATGAATATGCATATTATTCCCTCAGCAGCTTTGCATAATGATATCCCCTTGATCGTCTACAAAAGGCATGATTTCCACATGCATCACTCTTCCTAGCCCCATACTTTTACCGGCCTCAGAGCCACCATATCATCTCTCCTAATCCGGCAAGCCCCAATGTTTCAGTTTACAACTTCATTCCAACACACTTTTTTAGAGCATGCCAGAGCATCCTAACTCATTTTTCCTCCGAGTGATTGTAGCAATAGTCACCCAAGGGTCTGAGCTCCATAACCATTAAACTAAGAGTACTTCGTCTTACAGCATGATTCTAAACTACACGGAATGTAAAAATGACCCTCATCTTAACCGCATGACGTCAAACTACAAGGCCAAAATCATCATGAGTCCATCCAGGGATAGGGGTTTTCCTCCCCCCTTAGTGCAAGGGCCAGACCAACACAAACTACCGCCTCACATCATCGTGTAGAGGGATGACTTAACCCATTCCCAGAAATTTAGTTGGGGTGTTTCTCCCGTGTCCAGGCATCCTCTTTTCATAAACCATACATTGCACCCAGAATGAGCCGAACCCTTGTAAGCCACCCCTGGTTGTCCCAAATCTCATATTCCCTGATGTTTCTTGGCTATCTGAAGAATACAATCATTGACCAATAGAAACCTTTGCATGACTATGCATACCATGACCTCACCGGCTCTGCATATTGATCTCCCCCGGCTTATCTACCATATGCAATATTTCTTTACGCAATGCCTCTTTCGTACGCTTGCTGGCCTCTGAGCCCCCACACATCCATTCGGAAACCCTCTAAGATGCAGTTTACTATCCCCTTTCACAACCCTGCCTGAATATGGTGGAATGTCTCTGACAATATTACTGACGAACAGGAGAAGCCATTCCATTCTAGATGATGTCCCAACTGCATGACTTTAAACTGCGCCAAGCCCCAACCATCCTTTACACTAGATACATGCGTAGGACATGAACCTTCCTTCCACACTCTTGATTGATACCGATGTTCTCAAAACCTTTCAGACGTCACAAACCCTTTCCAAGCCACCATTGATGGTTTTCATAATTTTCCAAGCAACCCATGGTGGTTTCCAAAAGCCAGACCATCAGGATGTCATATGGACATCAAAAATGGAGATTCATTGACTTAAGGACACCTTTGCACGACTTTGAATACCATGCCCTTAACGGATCTACATATTGATCACCCCTGGACCATCTACCAAAGGCAAGATTTCCTTTGGCAATTCTCTTCCCACCTCTACATGACAATACAACTCCTATGCCTTGAGACATGCCCTGCATGTCCTTCAAATCTGGACACACTCCCTCCACATGCGTCTGAAGGACATTGAGACAACTTTTAATCAACAAAACCTCATTGGGGCCCTTTCCCCACTATATTTTTTCAAAGATGCTTGACATAAAACATCAGTAATAATATTTTTGATAGCGGTAATCTAAACCACTCACAAAAGAGGCACAAAGCCTGTCAGGCGGAATACCCGAAAATGGAAACCTAAGCAAAAGTCGGGACATACCCTCTGGGTTCACACTAAATGAGCCCAGTCAAAATTTGGGCATAAAAAGAAAATTTAAAAAGTTTTTCGGGTTTTTCGGCAGAACCCTATCAATAGTCAAACTGTGCTCGCTGAACCCTGTGGTCTTGGAAAAAGTTAGATCTTGTTTATATTATATCAATTGTCTTGAACTTGGATCATTCCCAGTTCAGTGAATTTTTATATGCCGAAACTATGACAGATTTTCTCTACCACATGAGGAGACATTAAGAGCGCTAAAAGAGAAATGTGTTTTCATTCCATGAAAAAAAATTTGAGGAGGGCTTCCACAATCTGGAGCCTCCTCTGGAATCAAACACCATTACAGGTGATTTTCAGCAGATTCAAGAATTTGTATCAGGCGCTAGTGAGAATCTTCAATTACTTGGTAGAGATTCTACAGCAATGTTGTATCAGCTTCTGCACCAGCATGCAGTGCTTCTGCCTCCTATGTCACTATTACGCTTGCGCTCATCTCCTCTTCCATCCGCTCCACCACATTTTCAATTATGGCTACGACATTGGCCTCCTCCTACTGCAGCCACTGTATGACGCTTCTCAGCACCTCTAGTTGAGAACATTGCTTATGGATTTCTTCCTGGAGTATCGCGAATACTCCAGCATGATCATGAGATTCTATTAGGTGAAGTTGGAAGGTCGCGGAAAGGTAAGCTTCAGATTGGACAGCAGAAAGGTGATACTCAAATAATCCAAGCCTATCCCAGTTGGCAACCACCTGCTTGACCAGATCATAAATTCCATGGTATTCAATGCCATAAAATTCAAGAAGCATAAATAGATCTCACAACTTTGGTAATTTGGCAGGCATCTCGGCCAAGGGTATTTGGGAAATCAGCTTCCATATTTTATCCCATACCATTCGGTGAGCAGGACAGACACTAGAATGGATCTGTTCATCTGTCTCGGGGTCACTCCTAGTCAATGACACATATTCTTGGATAAATGTCACCCAGGAGGGACCCGATACGGCTTCAACCATGGGCTCCGACGCCGCAGCAGCTCCACCTCCTGTGATCGTAGTTGCGGGCACAATTTGTTCCAAAGTCACGACCACTAGTGTCGAAAGGTGTGTCCCTAAAAGCCTAGAATATGGTAATATAGATGAGTATCCCTAATAAAATAGGTAAAATAATGGATTTAGCATCAATAGATTGAGAAAATTGCCTCCAGTCATCAAGGAATTGGTGTTCTCAAAATCTACCCCGCCGCTGCTGGAGGAGGACGCTACATCCTCAATGACCAGTGGAGTCATAAGAGCCCCTAGAGGTGCCCAGGGCATAAATCTGTGCCCAAGGACAGAAGTTCACAGTGATACCTCTAAGAAGTTGTCTATAGAGATCATGCTCAGGGAAATCACTCCCCCAGTAAACAGAACAGCAGCCCACTCTGGGATTTCAATGACTGGTCTGGAGGCAGGCTCTTCCTCCATAGCCACAGGATCCATTGGGTCTGAGGCAGCTGGCCCCATCAGACTTGGAGACCCCTCAACAATTTCAGGTGCCTCGTTCTCCCCACCAATTGAAGGTGTCGTCTGATCAGTGGGAGTTTCTAACTCCAGCTATTCCTCCTCTGACATATCTTTGGCTGATGAATGCTGGAGTAAAGCATCCATATCAATGGACCCTCTAGCAGGGCCTTCCATTTCATCACACTCAGGCATGGTTGTAGGTGATCCCACAGGTGGTAAGATGGCAGAAGGTACGACCTTGTGGGTAGCCACAGCCAGATCCCTGAGTGGCCATGTACCATGTGCCAACATAATTAATAACTGGTAGAATCAAAATATACGAGTTTAAAATTGAAGATACAGAAATTCATAATTACCTGAAGTCCCCTTTCTGAGTCGTTCCGATAAATTGGATGCCTTTTTCCAATTTTGGATCTGCACAGGGGATAGTTCTTCACTCAGGGTGCTGGGAGGAGCTAGAGAAGGAAAGACCCTAGCTGGGTCCGCAATGATCGTTTTCATGAGTTCAGCTGCGTCTGGAGATCCCTCATCGACGACCCCCATAACTGAAAGCGCGTGTTCACCTATTGTAATACTATTGGGGGTATACACTGGAGAAGTAACTGCCCCCTGGGATTCCTCGGCACCATGCATAAAGGGATGAAACTTTAGAACCTTCTCAGTAGAGGAGGAGGGAAATCCGGAATGGACGAACTGGACGACCTCTTCTTTGGGATCAGACGATTCAAGATGTCTTATCATCATGGACACCTGGGAAAACCCATAGAGCCGGTTCTGGAGAGAATGAACAAATGTATCCATCTCCATAACAGTGGCGACTATTTCATCCAGGTCCTCCTCCAATAGTAAGTGGGGCGGGGCGAAGATGGTCCCAATGCCCGGAAGCTCGAGAGAGCTCACCTAGAGAAACAACCAAACTTCTTCATCTGAGCCGATGAACCTTAGATCATCCCAAATCCTCCACGAATTTGGTAATGTGACCATAATAGGAACAACTAGCAGGGGAGGATTGGCCAGGGAGGTCTGAGCAGCTGTAGAAGTTGACAAAGGCACCAATGGCCAAAATGGGTGTCTAGGCCTCATCGCCCTCCTAGAATTATCAAGCGCTACAGGTGGGCGGAATCTTACAAGCGGGGGTGGGATTTTCCTTGCCTCAGTCATGGTAGGTGAACCAGCGGTATCATTGCCCCTATGGAAGTGATTACTCCCCTCCTCGTCGACATCAGTCACCGACCGCAGCAGGGATTGGACCCAGTGAGTCAACACCGCATGACCCCGATGAGCGTAAATATAGGCCTCGAGGTCCTAGAGATATCGATCGACCCTCTCTAGGTCCACATCATAAATGTTGTAAGTGGGAGCTGATATGTAGCCCGACCCATCGAACGCCATTTCCGACTCCTGGAGATACTGCCACAAAGAACTGGGGTATTGGCCGCGAAAGGCTGATGGGCCCTTAAAGACATCCCATTGGCCCCTGGCCGTTGGGAAGGCAGCGTCAACAGGAATGGCCGACTCACTTTTGGAAGCTTAAAGAGCATGCGAGGAGACGCCTGTTTCTGTTAAGACCATTCCCAGAAGCACGATGCTAGAAGGGTTGCGAAGGACATTTTCCGACCTAGTTGGGGTACTACCCGCCTTCCGCTTCCTTTAGCCCTTCGATGGTTTAGGGCCTCAGATAGTGGGCACCCATAGCCCCAGCTGATTATTCGGGTACGACTATACCAAATCATCATCATATTTCGTGGATAAGAAAGACATGGGATCTGTAAGCGTGGGGGTCATAATTTTTCAACCATTGTCCTCTCGGGTAAACATCAGCCACAATTTCCTAGCCACCAGTAGATAGCGGTTCACGTGGGTACCGTTAAGAGAGGGAGGACATAGTGCCTAGACACAGCCAAACTGACACCTGAATCGGCAAGGTGCGTACCCCTCACGGATCATCTCCCTTCCAATATGAGCTACCAAGACACCCTCTCAAAAGGAGAAGAGGTATCCCTTCATGGTAAATTCCTCTGATGAAGTGTTTTTAATTAAACCGTTCGGGGAGGGGAATGGGAGAAAATTTAAGTGATCATAGTTTGAGATCTGACTTGAGAACAGATGCTTGTTCTGAACCATCGGTTGTCCTTCCTTCTCCTGGGCCACCAACTCCTCGGGCATGACCCCACTGGTCAACTGCAAATACGGTTTTAATGTGATGCCTGAAATCTGAAGGGGTTTGTTGAAAGTATAGCAGTTCTTAACATGTTCTCCCAACCATCCCCAGAGGAATAGAAAAGGTACGACAACCCAGAATGTCCCACATCCATCTGTGATGTTGCTAAGAAACCGGTAGATCCTAGCCAGCATTGGGACGACCAGTTTGATAACATTGCCAGTGGCCAACTGGACCACTATAATGAAAGTGAAAACCCGCACGCCACCTGTCTCGCGTACAAGAAATAGCCAACCACTCAAGAACATGGCTAGAAATGCTGCCATGCGAAGCAGTCATTCAATGTCCAACACAAGCTCCCAGCCCCAGCTGTTGAATTGACCTTCCACCAGGATTGGCCAGTAGTTACCACTATGCCTTCAGTATTATATTGGAGGATAGTTTGTGGGCCTGCGTGGAAGAACCACATGCTCTCTCTCTCTCTGAAAAAAGCACTGATCTAGTCACGATAAGGGATAAGCTATTTTGAAGAGATATCCTGTTTCAGAAATTTATCTGGTTCCGAAGATGCTTCCTTCAAACACTCCCAGGCCAGGTCGATGAGCTGCCTTACCAGGGGGGTCCTTTCATCCTCATCCCACATAGAAGGAGGATGCATGAATTCATCATTCATAACTCTAACAATTGGGACCCCCAAAATCTGGAAGATGTCCCAGAGGCTGAATGGAGCTGGCCACATCCTTCAAATTTTGATCTCCAACAGGAAGAGGCCCAACAGCGGGCCTAGTCACAGGACGAGGAGGAACCATATTTATCATCCCCCTACACCATGAAAATCATGAAAAGGGTTAGTCCAAAATAATAAACATGGACAAAATACCAAGTATTTACAAAGGATCCTATAGCATCCCGCCATTTTATAACATAACTTTCATTCCATTACACGGAACTGAGGATCTTTAATGTTTAGTGTCTTGGAAACAAGGAACATAAAACATGAAACAAAAAAAACATTCTTCTTAAAAACTTGAAAGGCTTCTCCTCATGTTCACCCTAGGCTCATTACTGCATCTCATAACCTGGGGACATACATCAAAAGGAAGGGTGAGCAGAAGGCCCAGCAAGGGAAACAAGTGAAACATTTTACATAAGAACTTGAGATACATCAATAAAGTCATGAAAAGAACTTTAAGGCATGAAAATGAAATCATGAGGCATATCATAATAAAAATAAAACTCTTTCATAACATGAAGATGTGGCTACATCATTTAACATAGACAATCATGAACATATCACCAATGTCCATCCCCAAGATGTCATTTTAAAATTACCAAGGTTATTCACCAAGGTATCGTGAAAATTGTAATCTCTAGTGGTTACATCATTACCCAATGCATTGGAGCGCTATCAGGGCGCACCCTTAAATTTGCCTTTATTATCATGTGAGCCACATATATAATCATCAAACATTTCATAAATAACCCACATAGCATAAAATAAATGGGTTTCATTTCATAATCATAACGTTTTAAAAACTGCTTTAAAGACATGATCTTTACGTCACGTTAAACCCACGGAAAGGGAAAGCGGGTCTCATGTATGTAAATCCCAGAATTTAAAATGGAACATTTTGATATATATGTGAATAAACTTGTAGAAATAAGAGCTTTGAGTATTCACTTTATAACATAAAATAATTTTTGAGAAAAGAGAGAGGCATTTTGAGGGGAAAATTCTGCAGCATAACGGCTAAGTTTCGGGGTTTTAGAAAACATTGAAATGAGAGGTAAAATGGGTCAAACATTCATAAATGACCCATAAAATAGTACATGGACAGAATAAGAAGGATACATGATCATGGTAATGAAATTTCAAGGACATACTATTTGAAATGAAAAACATGGAAGGAAGAAAAAAATTAGATTTCTCTTATGAAAGTTCGGCAGCCTAACAGCGTTACTTAAACATCAACAAAAATGATTTGAAAAGATCAAATAGGGTCTCTCATCATGTGAACATAAGAGTTCAGTATGATAGATATAGAGATAATTCCCCAACATAAAAAAAAGGAACTTGAAAGAATTGACATGAAAGTAGAACTTCAAAATGAGAAGGGTGAAGAACCACTTAAAAATTCGGCAGCCTAACGGCGCCACTTAAAACATCAAAATACTGAATTGAAGAGATCAAATGGGGTATCTCATCATATGAACATAAGAGTCCAGTATGATATATATAGAGATCATACCCCAATATAAAAAAAAGGAACTTGAAATAATTGACATGAAAGTAGAACTTCAAAACGAGAAGTGTGAAGAACCACTTAAAAATTCGACAGCCTAACGACGCCACTTAAAACTTCAAAATACTGAAGTGAAGCGATCAAATGGGGTCTCTCATCATATGATCATAAAATATCAGTATGATAATTTAGAGATCATACCCCAACATAATAAAAAGGGACATGAAAGACTTGAATGAAAATAGAACTTGAAAACGAGGAAGGTGAAAGAATCCCTTAAAAATTCGGCAGCCTAACGGCGCCACAAACAACATTCTTAAAACGAATTGATGAGAGAAAGAGGGGGTATCTCATCATATGAACATGAAATAGGCAGTAGGATGAATATAAAATAACATCCTCCAACATAAGAACATGGAGTATAAAAGAAATGACATAAAAGAGATTACTTGAAAAGAAAGAGAGAGGTTGGATCACTTACCTTAAAATGTAACTCTTAAACCTCAAAGGTTGGGACCTTGAGGGCTTGGGGGCACCTTGGGAGGACTTATTGGGAGGTAATGAGACCAGAAATTCGTTGGGAATGAGTGGGGAGTCGAATGGATGAGAGGAGGGCTTGGTATTTATAGGGAAAGTGAGGGGACAAGGCATTAATGGCCAAGGGACACCTCACATGTGCTTTTCTCAAACCCATGTGCTCTCCCTTGGAATTTATCATGGAGTTAGGCCACATGGGGCCCCCAAAACAATAATTCATCACCCTTGGCCGGCCAACCCTTAAAAGATTTCATGACATCATCATGACACAGTTATGATGTCATTAAACATACCGAAACCCTAAAACTGTATTTTTACTATTCACTGAAAAATTCATCTTTCTCAGAAAAATCCCAAACTTTCACCTTAACTAAATATCAATGCTCCAATTTCAAAAATGAACTCCATTTTATAAAAATAATTTTCTAAATATTTTTAATTTTATTTTTAAATAAATACACTATTCACCGAAAATTCATTTTTTTCAGAAAAATCCCCAAAAATTACCATAACATAATATCGATGCTCTGAGTTCAAAAATAAAGTCATTTTTATAAAAATAATTTTCTAACTATTTTTAATTAAATTTTTAATTAAAAAACACTATTCATCCGAAAAAACGAATACTTGAATAATAATTTATGAAACCGTTATTTAACCATTGTATTGAATCACATTACTTAATCAAAGTGCCTAGCTTATTTTAATACTTTCTTTAAGTGAGATTACTAATCCATTTGGACACATTATTAATCCTAATCATAAAATCACTATTCATAATTTACTATTCATCAATAATCAAGTTGATCTTATTAGACTCTAAATTTAGTACTGAACATAATTGCAGAAGACCATTTTTTGAAAATCATTACACATTTTTAATTATTTAGGGTTTACATAAACATATTTAAAATATCCTTTTTCTAAAATTCATCAAAAATTTGCATACTATATTTACCCGGTCATTTGAAAATTCATAAAAGAAATCGAAATTTTATTTAAAACAAAGGATTACACAAGACAGTTACGGTCTCCTAACATAGCCCCTTATCACACCAGCATAGGACCTAAGTGTAAGGTGTGCTAAGGTGAGAGAATCCAAGGGAGGCTCGGCCAACATCGCACGAGTAGTAATTTCTATCAGTTTGAACTTCTCGCGAAGGCGATCCCGTTCTAGCTTTATACGATGAAGTTCAGCTTGGGTTTGGTCCAGAGCAAAGCCCAGTGGTGCTACCTCCTTCCCAAGTTCTGTTAGATGGGCTTCGATCGGTCCAAGACTACTGGGTGAGGCCATCGAATCTTCTTTCTATATTAATTAACCAAGATTGCTTGTATTTAGAGACAATAGTCAAAATGTTTAGTTTCCAGCGGTCATATTGACCAATGGTCAAATAACAGTCAAAACCCAACAGTCTCATTTTAATTATACTCATGTTACCAAATGAAACATTTTTTTTGAGTATAACAATAACACATAAAATTAGGAAACAAAATTTATTTAAAAAATTCGGGTCGTTATAATCTTCCCCCCTTAAGAAATTGCGTCCTCGCAATTTTAAAATTGGGTTTTGAAATTTCATTGAGAGTCCCATATCGGAAAAGGAGTCAGTAAAACTATTACTTTAAAATAAAGAAATGAAAGTACAAAGGTCACCCGAGTTAACCCACACTAGGGTTCCATGTAGGAAAACATGGACATGGAGGAGAAAACAAAGGGTCAAGTTCTGAGGGAGAGTGATAGAGAACATGATTAGGAGAAAGTTAACCATGAGAAAATCCCAAACTTATGATGTGTGTAAACGGTCTTTGATTACCTAGTAGGAAACGTAAACCAACAACATTTTTGTTTTACGTTTCTTTTCAAATTTTGAGGATTTCATTTACTACATAGAACAAAAACATAAGAAAATATACCTACCTTCAAGTAGAGTTTCATCCTTTAACAAGTCCCTACCAACACTAATCTTTTCTCCAAATGATGAGAATTCAAAAACATTTGGTCTCATAAAAGCACAAGAATCATCTTCTATAGAATCACATAATCTACAAAAGATTAACTATCTATTTCTTCTATCTTTAAACATTATCCCAAAAACAGAAAGGTTAAGGTAAAACAACTCTTCAAAAAGAAAGAATCCCATAGGAATGGAAACTACTTTTAAATCATCAAAGTTCCATGGTACTACCCAAAGTTCATCATAGACCATTCCATAAATAACAGTCCTTAAAATTCCTCAAAACAAACCAAACTAAGATTGAAACCCAAATACAAGAAGAATTTGATAACATAGTCTTCCAAAACAACTTCATTGTTCATCTCCAGACAACATCAACCACTCCTAACATCTTATAAAAAAAGTAGCTAACCTAAACATATTTTACCCAAGATAGGTTAGTCATTCCCATAAGTAACCTAAATTACTATAAGTTCACCTTAAATTCATCGATACTTCAAAATATAAGTCAACCTTACTCCTCAATGAAAATACCGTAGTAATCTATTTACCTCGATCAAATATGGTTCCCAAAATAATGAACGTCTTCCAAAATAATAATCATATTTTAATCCCCTAATCATCCCTGTCATATTAATACGAAAATCGTCGCATTTCCTATCACATTGGTTGTCGGAACATGTTCTTCCATTTCCCACCATTAACTAAGAAGAGAAAGCATAATTAGGGGCTTAAGTACTTAGCTAATAATCATGAAAAGGAACTGAAATCATATAAGGATAACTTGTATATGAAAGGTATACCCTAACTTGTGATCTCCTAGGTTCCCATCTAGGTTATGAATGATCATATATTCTTATGTGAACCTTTATTTTATTTTATCTTTGTTCCTTTAACAATGGTTCATACCAAGCTTATGAATTTACCAAAGCATATCCCCCGGGAGTGTCGTAACCAAGAGTGTAGCAAGGCCCGTTGTCGTGTACCAGTTCCCATTCGAGTCTAGCTCAAAGCGGTGTTTTCGGGTTTTACCCCTATGTACATCTGTGCCAGAGCCACCTCTACCTGCTCGTATCCAGACAGGGATGTATTTGCTTGGCAACCCCTTACTCAATACTCACCAAAATACCAGGAAGATTTCCTATATTAAACTTTTCTATAGGGTTCTTCCTAGAGTTTTCATATCCTAATTTCCACAAATAACTAAACCATCCTTTGATACCAACTATAGCATCCCGCCATTTTATAACATAACTTTCATTCCATTACACGGAACTGAGGATCTTTAAGGTTTAGTGTCTTGGAAACAAGGAACATAAAACATGAAACAAAAAAAAACATTCTTCTTAAAAACTTGAAAGGCTTCTCCTCATGTTCACCCTAGGCTCATTACTGCATCTCATAACCTGGGGACATACATCAAAAGGAAGGGTGAGCAGAAGGCCCAGCAAGGGAAACAAGTGAAACATTTTACATATGAACTTGAGATACATCAATAAAGTCATGAAAAGAACTTTAAGGCATGAAAATGAAATCATGAGGCATATCATAATAAAAATAAAACTTTTTCATAACATGAAGATGTGGCTACATCATTTAACATAGACAATCATGAACATATCACCAAGGTCCATCCCCAAGGTGTCATTTTAAAATTACCAAGGTTATTCACCAAGGTATCGTGAAAATTGTAATCTCTAGTGGTTACATCATTACCCAATGCATTGGAGCGCTATCAGGGCGCACCCTTAAATTTGCCTTTATTATCATGTGAGCCACATATATAATCATCAAACATTTCATAAATAACCCACATAGCATAAAATAAATGGGTTTCATTTCATAATCATAACGTTTTAAAAACTGCTTTAAAGACATGATCTTTACGTCACTTTAAACCCACGGAAAGGGAAAGCGGGTCTCATGTATGTAAATCCCAGAATTTAAAATGGAACATTTTGATATATATGTGAATAAACTTGTAGAAATAAGAGCTTTGAGTATTCACTTTATAACATAAAATAATTTTTGAGAAAAGAGAGAGGCATTTTGAGGGGAAAATTCTGCAGCATAACGGCTAAGTTTCGGGGTTTTAGAAAACATTGAAATGAGAGGTAAAATGGGTCAAACATTCATAAATGACCCATAAAATAGTACATGGACAGAATAAGAAGGATACATGATCATGGTAATGAAATTTCAAGGACATACCATTTGAAATGAAAAACATGGAAGGAAGAAAAAAATTAGATTTCTCTTATGAAAGTTCGGCAGCCTAACGGCGTTACTTAAACATCAACAAAAATGATTTGAAAAGATCAAATAGGGTCTCTCATCATGTGAACATAAGAGTTCAGTATGATAGATATAGAGATAATTCCCCAACATAAAAAAAAGGAACTTGAAAGAATTGACATGAAAGTAGAACTTCAAAATGAGAAGGGTGAAGAACCACTTAAAAATTCGGCAGCCTAACGGCGCCACTTAAAACATCAAAATACTGAATTGAAGAGATCAAATGGGGTCTCTCATCATATGAACATAAGAGTCCAGTATGATATATATAGAGATCATACCCCAATATAACAAAAAGGAACTTGAAATAATTGACATGAAAGTAGAACTTCAAAACGAGAAGGGTGAAGAACCACTTAAAAATTCGACAGCCTAACGGCGCCACTTAAAACTTCAAAATACTGAAGTGAAGCGATCAAATGGGGTCTCTCATCATATGATCATAAAATATCAGTATGATAATTTAGAGATCATACCCCAACATAATAAAAATGGACATGAAAGACTTGAATGAAAATAGAACTTGAAAACGAGGAAGGTGAAAGAATCCCTTAAAAATTCGGCAGCCTAACGGCGCCACTTAAACATTCTTAAAACGAATTGATGAGAGCAAGAGGGGGTATCTCATCATATGAACATGAAATAGGCAGTAGGATGAATATAAAATAACATCCTCCAACATAAGAACATGGAGTATAAAAGAAATGACATAAAAGAGATTACTTGAAAAGAAAGAGAGATGTTGGATCCCTTACCTTAAAATGTAACTCTTAAACCTCAAAGGTTGGGACCTTGAGGGCTTGGGGGCACCTTGGGAGGACTTATTGGGAGGTAATGAGAGCAGAAATTCGTTGGGAATGAGTGGGGAGTCGAATGGATGATAGGAGGGCTTGGTATTTATAGGGAAAGTGAGGGGACAAGGCATTAATGGCCAAGGGACACCTCACATGTGCTTTTCTCAAACCCATGTGCTCTCCCTTGGAATTTATCATGGAGTTAGGCCACATGGGGCCCCCAAAACAATAATTCATCACCCTTGGCCGGCCAACCCTTAAAATATTTCATGACATCATCATGACACAGTTATGATGTCATTAAACATACCGAAACCCTAAAACTGTATTTTTACTATTCACTGAAAAATTCATCTTTCTCAGAAAAATCCCAAACTTTCACCTTAACTAAATATCAATGCTCCAATTTCAAAAATGAACTCCATTTTATAAAAATAATTTTCTAAATATTTTTAATTTTATTTTTAAATAAATACACTATTCACCGAAAATTCATTTTTTTCAGAAAAATCCCCAAAAATTACCATAACATAATATCGCTGCTCTGAGTTCAAAAATAAAGTCATTTTTATAAAAATAATTTTCTAACTATTTTTAATTAAATTTTTAATTAAAAAACACTATTCATCCGAAAAAACGAATACTTGAATAATAATTTATGAAACCGTTATTTAACCATTGTATTGAATCACATTACTTAATCAAAGTGCCTAGCTTATTTTAATACTTTCTTTAAGTGAGATTACTAATCCATTTGGACACATTATTAATCCTAATCATAAAATCACTATTCATAATTTACTATTCATCAATAATCAAGTTGATCTTATTAGACTCTAAATTTAGTACTGAACATAATTGCAGAAGACCATTTTTTGAAAATCATTACACATTTTTAATTATTTAGGGTTTACATAAACATATTTAAAATATCCTTTTTCTAAAATTCATCAAAAATTTGCATACTATATTTACCCGGTCATTTGAAAATTCATAAAAGAAATCGAAATTTTATTTAAAACAAAGGATTACACAAGACAGTTACGGTCTCCTAACATAGCCCCTTATCACACCAGCATAGGACCTAAGTGTAAGGTGTGCTAAGGTGAGAGAATCCAAGGGAGGCTCGGCCAACATCGCACGAGTAGTAATTTCTATCAGTTTGAACTTCTCGCGAAGGCGATCCCGTTCTAGCTTTATACGATGAAGTTCAGCTTGGGTTTGGTCCAGAGCAAAGCCCAGTGGTGCTACCTCCTTCCCAAGTTCTGTTAGATGGGCTTCGATCGGTCCAAGACTACTGGGTGAGGCCATCGAATCTTCTTTCTATATTAATTAACCAAGATTGCTTGTATTTAGAGACAATAGTCAAAATGTTTAGTTTCCAGCGGTCATATTGACCAATGGTCAAATAACAGTCAAAACCCAACAGTCTCATTTTAATTATACTCATGTTACCAAATGAAACATTTTTTTTGAGTATAACAATAACACATAAAATTAGGAAACAAAATTTATTTAAAAAATTCGGGTCGTTACAGATCCCATCCAATCCTCATAACGAAATCTGCAGGGTGGCCTCATAGGGTGGATCCGGATGACAGCATCTAGCGAACCAACCATATGCGGAATGCGTCCTCGAAACCCTAGCCCATGGAGCGTTGGCCAGAAAACTGTGAACCAGTCTACCTCGTAGAATCTCAACTCCGAGCATTTAGCATTTAAGTTCAGACTTAAAGTTTTTTTTTCAAAGTGTGGATCATTCTAGTCCATGGACCATTTGAAACCGGGAAGAAATTTCCTCTGTGGACTTGCATAACTCACTTTTTAGTTAATTAAATGGTTTTGTTCACGGATGAAAAGTTGGTCCGCGGGTGATGGCAGCTGCGAACGAATGTTGGTTCGCAGAAGTGGTAGCTGGTTTGCGGATGAAGCCTCTTGCGAAGGAATGAACACGTGGAGACAAAAAAGTGAGAGGGATCTAGTTTCGCGAATAATCTAGTAAAGGTCAAATGAAGGGCCCCCCACCGGGTCCACCCCTCTACCGCAAACCATCTATGTTTCAGGACCACTCTACATAGGAATGGACTCCTCTTCATTCCGATCAGACCCCATTCCGATGGGGGGAATCTGTAGGGCCCTAAAAAATCTGTTAATGAAGATAATAATATCCTCCATTCGAGTGACGTTTTTTACCCAATTACCATCAACGAATTGGGAAAATGAAAAATACTAATACTCAAAATTGGAAAAGGATCAATAGGTCTGTGGACTGACCCATGTGTTACGTGGAAGGTTCATTGGGTTGCTCCCTTCTGTAGACTGGCCTCGTTCACAAGATGGGGGAGGAGATCCTTCGCGGGCGTGAAGCAGAACAGGCACCGAATTGGTCCTCTGTCACGAACTGCCCCAGCCACGAACCGCGTCAACCGGCCCAAGACGCATCCATTTTCGTTCGCGTAATGGAGGTGGAACCCTCCGCAGCTGTGAAGCACTCTCTAAGCTCGTTTGGTTCAGGGGGGGGGGGATATGCGCTCAATGCCCCCGTGAGTTGCAAACTGACTGAGTAATCTGGGAATCATGTTTTTTGTCATGGGCCTCCACAAATGGTGCCACATGACCATAGATACATCCTTTTCCCTGATCTATATACGGAGATTGAGGGGAAGAGAAAGAAAAAAGGTGAGGAGACAGAGAGGAGAACAATCAGATTCGGGTGGAAGGATTTGAAAGGAAGGCTTAGGATTTCCGAAGTTACAGTTCGCGAACCAAAAAAGGTATAAACCTAAGAACGAACTAATAAGGAACAAAACACATAATTACTTGGTGAACCATGAACCTAAAATAACAAAGAAGAGAAAACTGTGAACCATGGTCTCTCCGCGGATGCACTCCCCGCAGACCAGGGTATTTATGCCCATTTTCTGATCTGCCGCACTGCGTAGCACCCTCCTACATGGGCGGAGCCCCAACCGATGAACCTCCGGTTGGCGCAGCCCTTGCCTTCCACCTCTCGCATGGAACCCTCTGGGAACCACCCTGGTTTGCGGACCAAACCCGAAGCCATGAACCACCCTAGTGTGCGGGATGCTCACCGTTCCACAAACTACCCTGGTTCAGGGGATGCCCATTAGTCCGTGGACCACCCTAGTTCGTGGATGTCCTTTCCAGCTATGTAGTACCTTCCTGCACGAAGGGCGCCACCACCCGTACCCCGGTGTGGCCCACTGAATCCTTTGGAGTTCCAGTTCCCCGAGCCAGATAAAATCCTCCTGATCCGGCCTGATCCTCAGTAACTCCCTCATTGGCCCACTCGTCTACCCTTAGCTGATGCCTCCACTGGAGCCACATGACCTGTGTGATGTAAGCCTCAGGCACATCAGTGTGTCGTTTTTCAGTTCACATACCCACAGTAAACAGGCGCGAAGGGGTTTCTCCGACCCTTGAGCGGATTTCCGAAGCATTCCTGGGTTCACATTCCCACGGTAATGTGGAGTCTGAGCTCGAGAACCCCCTTTCTGACCCTCCTCTTGTTAGGGCTGGGGTAATTATACCTTCTTTAGAGGGTACTAAAATACCCATCATAAGGATTCCCCCATGTAGCTCGGTACTTCCCCCAGTAATAAGGGAGGTGACGGGAACAAGAGCACCTCTTTCTCTCTCCCGATGCGCTTTGTCGCCATGGGCGTCCTTCTCGGAATAATCCCCAGCCATATGGGCCACCCTTTGCGTAAGCCTCACTCCACTTCTCACTGACGCACCATTCACGATATGATCGTCTCGTCCCTGATGCATTTTGTTTCTCACACAGAGCATGACTCATGTGGGCTTAGAGTAAGCATCGAACATGACATCTTCTTATGAGCCTCCTCAGAGTGTAAGCCCCAATCCACATCATAGGCCTGCTCAGATTGTAAGCCCCAATCCACACCCTGGGTCACCTTAAAGTGTAATCCCCAATCCACACCATGGGCCTCCTCAGAGTGTAAGCCCCAATCCACATCTTGGGCCTCCTCATAGTGTAAGCCAAAATCCACTATTTGGGCCACCTCAGAGTGTAATCCCCACACCTATGTGAACTATGTAGACATTGATCCATGTTAAGGCATGGTACATAGGAATCCTCCTCGAGGTTCAAGCCTGATCACCATCGGACCCCCACGTCCACCTTCACGTCGGTTCTCTGTCACCCTGATTCGAACTACGTGGACTTTCATCCCTGTCTCCTTGACAGGGTACCTAGGAAGCCTCCCTGAGGTTCATCCCCAACAATCTGTCAATCTGACTATCTTTACAACGGTTCACAGAGCCACTCCTAGAACCATCTAAATGAGTTCAAATTATTCATAGTCATTAATCCAACGAGGAATGGTAAACCTCCGGCCTAAATGATTCTGAACCCCTGCATCCAGCTCACCATAGCCAACAAGGAGTAATCTGTGGATAAAATTCTTGGGTATAATCCAATGATTCACGAACATATAAATGCGTCTTCAATCTATAAGAGAGTCCCAGAACATAAAATATTTCCCCCCAAAAGGATGCGATGATCCCAACTTCCCATCCTCTCGACCAAGGTGAGTTTATAAGTGTCGCTGGCCAAATCACCCGGTGAACGCCAGCTTTTGGAAAGTAGGTCCACACATCGTCAGATATGGAACAGTTGGGAATTTCGAGACCGAACCGAAACATACAAACCATAATTAAAATGATATTTAATGAAATATATTATTTTGAGAATGATATTAATTTTTTTTGAAACAATATTTGAATTATTGTAATATTTTATAGAAAAGGAATAACATTAATGATATGTGAAAACGTGTTGCACGTAGAAAAGTTGTGGGGACTAAACCCATAACATGATTATAATTAGTGTATATCTCCTAAAATTAGTATTTTTAAATAAAAAAAATTATTATGTATATTTCCTTATATTCATAGACAGTAATCTAATTCCACAATATTTGGAAAACAATATATAATAGAAATTATTTACCTATTTTATAAAAATATAATAAGTTATTTAGTTTTTTATACCTTCACATTTTTATATTTTTAAGGATAATTATATTCTTTTGATCATTCAATTTTTTTATTACCATAACATCAGTCAACATCTATATTTATTGACACTTTAATTCCAATTATATATCCTTGCATCCTGAAATGTTTGACTATTTTGAATCGTATTTAGGTTTTAATAATTATCACAATTATACATTCCATTTTCTGTTATTAAGAGAACAATTTATTTAACCTTTTCCCATGTGGTGTTGTAAATAATTTAATTTCTGAATGAAAAAACATTTATTTCCAGAATCAAATATAAATTAAAAATATCCAATTTATTTGTGTTGGGTAGAATGTATGAAAATAAAATTATAAAATAATTATATTGTATTTGATAACATATTATACACACAACACTGAACATAAACAACCCAATAAATTTATTTTAAAAATATTAATATCATTGATTTATTAAGAATCATGAAAAATCGAGTCTATATGAGTCCTAATATGGAGTACTATTATAGATTATTTTATAATTTAGAAGGTATCAATAATATTAACTAAATTAAGGAAATCATTTTTATGTACTATCTAGAAATGTAATACTATTCATTTAAATTAAAATTAAATATTTTCAAAAAAATGTTATGATACTACAAGATATTTTATTCATATATTAAAAAAATTATTTAAAATTAATTTTATAACAATTATTAAATATCATTAATGTGTTTTTCAATCATCATATAAAATTATCTTATGGTTACTTTTATAGATTATTCTAAAAAATATATTTTTAGGACGAATAGTGAACAACAGAAAAACTATCTTGATAAGAGACTATCAATTTAATTTATAATATTATTATTTTGTAACAAAATAATAATATTTTGATTTTATATATATTTATCCAATTTCGGACAATGAAATATTTGTCTCTTTGAAAACTCACTTTCTCATCGCAACTATGGTATTAAATTAAATATAAAATTTTACAATTCAATTAATGAAATTCATAAAATATTGTAATGTATTATGAATCATAATAATAAATATTATTTATTAGTTTCAGCTAAATTTTGGAATAAATGGGTAGTTAAATCAATAAAAACTATTTTCTAGGGTGAGTTTATAAATGGATTTATCAGGTGTTAATCTAAAAATAAAATGTATAAAATTAACTGAAAACATGTCCAAAATATATTTTATGGCCACATTTATTTTATATCCCAACTATGTCACATTAATTCTTAATTTATGACACTTTTGAAATGTGAAAAAACCGGGTACACCATTTTCATTAAAAAAAAGAACAGTTTTTCACTCCAGTCACTTATAAATGGACAACATTTTCCTCGCTCTTCTTGAAACCACCAAACCATGTTTGTTTAAAAAATTACATATAGAACCACATAATATGTTATCACTTCTCATCCTAGATGTTTTATGTTGTATATAAACCAAACCATATAAGGATATGGTAAAATAAAAGGTGGTTTTCTAAAGAAGATGTAACATTCTTTTAAAGAGGGTGTTTATTTTATTTCAACCACCACCTTTGAAAATTTTTACTACACTATGATGGTATAATAACCAAAATATATTAAATTAAAAAAAATTATAATATGTATAAGAAAAACAAAAAAAAAACAATTCCCTCATATTTGTGTCAATTTCATCAGTCACAGGTGCTTTGGGCTACATCACCATGAACTGTTATCATTAATTTTTTCTTTTATGAAATATTAAAAAATAGTGTGATGATGGATATAATTTATATATATTATATAGTAATAATAAATTTATACCACTATATTTTTTTATGCAATATGATCCTTTTACTTTTTTTTGAAGTGGTTCGATAAAATCGCACATGCGTACAACAGGCATCCACCTTTTGAATGGATGTGATGTTTCTTTCACTGAAATTTGATATGTAATATAATAAAATTAAAAATAAGGAATATACTTGATATGGATGAGATAATTTTTATATTCTTTAAATATTTATAATAATTAAATTAAAAATATGTCATTTTCATTTTTTACAGTGACTGATGATAACTTTGTTCGTGTATATGTGGACTACTGCCACCACGAAGCGATGTGGCACAATTTACATCACCACATAACATTGATAAAATATATATGTACATCCAATAATGTAATGTGGAAATGGTGATATTATGATCATTCTATAATAATAAAAAATTATATACCTTTTTTCCAAAATAACCATTGAAAATTGAACTATTACTCATCCATACGAACAGCCTACAACATCCATGATCATAACATAATACATTTTACATAAAAATCAATAATAATTGGTTTTAGAAGTATAATTGATGTATAAATATGTTAAATATATAATTATTTTTATTCTATATATGATTTATATATTTAATATACATAAGAACTTGAACATTGATGATATATCATGAATTGGAAATAAAGGATTTTTTACAGATTAATTATTAAAAATAATCAATGATAGTTAATGAAAATGTGATTATATGATATAAAATTATCATATATGATATAATAAATTTTAAATGGTTCATTTATAAGTTTATTACTATCTCAAAATAACAATTCTAGAGGATAAATCATGTTCAACTAAAAGGAAGTATGAGTAATGGGGGTTCTTCCTAATTTCAATTAATTAAATCATATTTTACTATTGTGCACCTAATTTATATTTCCTTGAATAAATAATTCCCATTGTACATGAAATATAATGTTTTCATTTTAATTGAAAGTATTTTATGTTCTAATTTTAATTATGTCATCTAATTGTATTTGACATTAAAGTTACTAAGTGGTATGGAATTTTATAAATCAATTTATTTTCATTATGTTATATTACTTATTCATCATATATGATTTTTAAATATTATGTGTCTATTGACATTTTATTATCATATTTTTACATCTAGTTATTTTATTTGGATTTAAAGATGATAAAATAACTAATTCATTGATTATTTCTCACATAACTTTTATTATCATTTTGAGGGTTTATTTCAGAATCTCAATCTAACTGAAACTATTTATTCTTCAATTCAAATTGGTGGAAATTATTTTTTTATTTTATAATAAACCCATTTAATTGTATTACCCTCTAGTTATTCATGATACCATAATGCAATAATTCAATTTTTTCACTATTTGGTTTGTAAATAAATTTAACAAATGTTTTTAAATAAAATATGAATTCATTTCTCCCTTATGTTGGAAAATTTTTTTCTTCTAAATCCATGTTTTTAAAACTATTTTCAATACATGTTTTAATCATTACAGAATGAATTAATAATGAAACTTTTATAAATTTTTACATTTAAAAAAATGTTTTAAAAATAATATTTAAGTTTTCAAAAATTTAATTATATATGTCTAATACTAAAAAATTTAGTAGAATATACGTTTTGAAATGTACAACATGAAATGATTTTTAAAAATTCATGGAATAAAATGTATTAAGTATCATTTATAATAATAAAATATTTCATTTCAATTAATAATATCTTGAAATTTTTTTTTTGATAATTTATTTTCACCAAGTGATTTTCAAAATGAAAAGGATATTTTCCTCTCAGTCATATATAATGTTTTTTTAATATTTAAATTCATCAACAAAAAAAATCCATAAATTTAAATATTATACACTAAGGATATATTTTATTGGTGACAAACATATTCTTTTTCTAGATATTTTATGATTATTTTTACCAAGTATAGTATTGAAATTTAATTCAGTCATTTGTTTTTTGGGATTATTATTTTCCCCATGAAATGCTAACATTCATATAATAAACGGAAAATAAATTTCACTGAATTTTCCAAGTCATTAATCATGGATATTATAATTTCGTAAAACATTTATCATTTCTATATATGTTGTTTTAAATTTAATGTTATTAGATTTATTTATGATGAATTTATAAGTCCACATTCTATTCATTACATGTATATTTCATGATAATATTCATTAATGAAATTGATAATTCAAAATGTGTTGAATTATTTAGATCTTATGTGATGGGTTGGAAGTTTTATTATATAGACCCTCAATGCATTGGTAGGCCTCATGATATAAATCAGTATGTTGACATTAAAAGGGTTTATATATTTTTATTATGATGTCTTTTGAAATGTCTTAATATTAGACGTATCATGATTCATGACATCATCGAGTCTAGTAATAAAGAATTTCCTTAAATAAGTATTAATTCATTACTATCTATATATTTTTTGAATGATATTATCTTTTTATGAATATAATTCTCATTTTTTTGTTTATATGGAATTGGTTTTATGTTATTTACACATCAATAATTATTGTGTCTAAACATATCATGATATTAATGTAATTTAAATTTCAAATTTGTTTGGATTTTTACATTATCATGCTTAATATGTTAATTGATTCATTATAATTTCTATTTTACTTAACAATTACTGAAAATTTGAGATCATCCATTTTGTTTTCCTTTCCGTAAGATTACATAAAGTGCACAATTATTGATATCCAATGACATACTTCAATGAATATTGATATTATTGAAAACAAATTATGTTGTAATTCTTGTTTTCAAACGTAATACATGACTCATATATGAATCCATTTTTCAAACACTACTAATCAATTTTTCTTTTTTGAAATGATTCATTCTATATTATGAAAATTTAATAAAAAAACGCCTCATGGCACAAAGGCGTGTGTCACTACATTTCCCCTTCAGAAATTAATTTTATATAGAAGTAGGATCACTGAAATATAAATTATTTATAAACTAAATTATATTCCAATTCACCATATGTTGATATAATTTTAGGAAGGACCATATATAAAAAATAATTTCATTTTTTATATTATTTGAAAATATTTTTAACTGAATTGGAATCCCGAATGAGTTTGTTTTGAAATATGTAATAACATCTCTAATAACTACTTAATTTAAACGGATCATTTAAATTTAAATTAATCATATTAAAATAGATGGGTTTAAATCCATAAAAAATATATAGTTATATTATATAAACATATAATGAATTAAAAAACATGTTTATGTCATAATTATAATTTTCAGCAAAAAAAATTATTATTATCTATAAATATAAGTAATCACATAATTGATACTTATATTTGGAGTTTCTAAATATAACTCGTATGAGATAAGATATAGAAAGGTTATTCAATTATAAATTATATAAGGAAGTGTTAAAATTTAATCATTGTTACATGAAAACCAATTCTATTATTGTTTTACACCAGATAAATATAAAAACATAATAATATTTCTCTAGAAGTTGGCGAATTGGTGAATATCTCTCCCATGATTGAAATTGTATTTATACATGTAACCATACAATATAATCATATATTTAAATAACAAGGACTTATAAAGAATTATGTTATATAATTTAGTAATTAAAATCATATATAACATCATGAATATTATAAGGTTATACATATCATCACAAAGATATTCATTTTGAATTAGAAAATTTTTAAATGTTAATAATGTTTTTATAAAGTCTTTTGATATTTATAGAAATATCATATAATAATTATTACTAATTTTTAATACATATTGATGACATGTAATATGGATATCCCATTAATTAATAAAACTTCTGGGATAACATAACATTTCTAATGGTTCACATTACTATATGTTTAAAATTCTCGAGAAGGGGTAAAATTCCACCAAACTAGAAATACTAAATCAATGGAGACAAGTCATTTTATCACTCAAAGTAATTGTTCATTACAACAATATTAAATTTTATTATATATATATTAATTTAATTCATTCAATACTTGAATTTAAATTCTCAATTAGATCCATCTTAACATGTTACAATGTCATTCGTAAAATCAGAAAATTATTTACAATATGTCATGCCCCATTCACATTCTTACATAAAAGAAATTAATAGGTATAAACAGCGGACATAATATTCATTAAACCAATAGTATAATAATATAGGAACTATGATGTATCAAATAGTGGATTTTAATATCATTTTTAGTGAAATACATACATGTATTATGTCTGAGAATAATTTTACATATGTCCTGGAACTCAGAATGATGTTTCATGAATTTTAAATTCATAAAATTTTGTTTTGGAGGGATTTATGGTTTTTTATATTCTTGTTATATCTTGATGTATGTAGGATAATTTTAGGTAGTCATTATTCTACATTATTCATGAATTTTACCACTTATATGGTTGACCCATTGTTAATATCCTAAATAATTAGTATAGAGGTAGAAGAACATTACCTCAATGGATTTATAAAGTAAAATAGAGGTTTTATCTATGAATGGGATTTCACAAATTCATATAAAAATAATTAGGGCTTCCCCTACATAGTTTTGGTATTCCATGAGTCAAAATAATGAGAGGAATTAACGAAATATCATCCCATATGTTTTCTCCCCTTTGATACCATATGTCACATAGTGGAATATTTCATAATATTTATATCTTTCCACTTCTCCACATAATTTTTTCCTAGTGGTAAACTATAATTTTCATTTCATTTTATCTTGGATTTGGTGTCGTATTAAAAAGATCATAAAGAAATTGATTAAGGAGTATTGTGAATTTTCTATAGTGGCAGAAGGAGGACTTTAAATAATTATCACACTCACCTTAGAGCCATTTTAAGTTATGTTTTTTATTTCCATATTTTTTATTTTATTGGTAAATTTGGTATATATTTATTTATGAAAGTGTACTGGATGAAATAGATTTCCCTAAAGACTATGTTATGTGTGTGATGTATACCATCTACTATAATATAGTGATGTTATAAGTGAGATGGTTATAATTAGTGAATTTTCACTTACTAATTAATTTCTAATATAAATATAATAATAATTTGCAATTTCATATATTTAGTTATATTTTTTTTGTATGAAATGTGAATATATATCTAGATATTTGATAGTCCAAGATAATTCATTGATTGACTTGGTTGAGGATAGGGAATGTGGGGCATGTGTGGTACTCACTTGATAGGGTAAGGTAGTACCATAATTAGAAAATAATTTTTTCATTAATAACTTCTTCTATGTAATCATGTTCCATGGTACTAATTATAATGGTTAGGACAATAAGATCCAATGTATATGGGATTGCATGGGGTTTTATTTACTAATCCTAGGATATTGTTTTTTATAATATTTGAAAATTGGAATCTCCATATAACTATGTGAATGATGGGAAAGATGAGGTTTGGGTTAATGATTCCCCTTTTATTTTATTTGGATGCATTATTGGACAATGGTAGCCAATATGGATTATCCATAATAATGTATGTGGGTGTGGAGGTATTGGTAATTTCAGTTATTGATTATATAGCTATACACCCCGTGGATGAAGACAAACACACTCTTGAGATTAAACTAGGCTTCCAATGACTATTTTGATTAGGACAAGTAATTTTTAACATGACATGGAGTGAAAGTTTTGGGAAACCAATGGGTATAGGATTGGTATGACTCCCTTAGGATATGTGATAAGGAACTAAAGTGTGGTTAATGGGTTTTGTTAGAACGTTTTATTGTTATATTAAATGGTTTAATGTATTGTTTCATAGAATTGTATCTATGATATTAAACCAAGAGTGATGATATTTTTTGGAATGGTAATAATTTTCTATAGGGTCTTGTTTAGGATGAACCTACTTGATATTACATTTGTAATGGTGGATGAGTGTTAGATGGTGTTGATTGAAAGATAATATGATGGTAATAGTGGAACTAGTGGATTATATTGATGTGAAAATAGGTAAAAGTGTTAAATAGTGGATTAGTATCAATAGACTAGTTCCTTGGGATCACATTGAATTAAGTGTCAAAGTATGAGGCCTTGTTTTCATAATTTAACCTCCATATAACTATGGGTAATTTTTAGTGTTATTTTGACTCATAGAGATTTTAGATGATAAGATGATGTAGTTGGTCATACAATGATTTTGTAAGAACATGTTTTTTAATTATAGTGGCCTATATATGTTTGTAGGGATGAATCAGTCTACATTAGTGGGAAGATAACATTAACAGGATTTGGGTTCACGATATCACTTTGGGAGATGTCATGGGATGATATAAATAATATCTAATGGGACATACTTTGTTTTTCCAAATAACAAGTTTTGACAAGGATTCATGAATATAGATTATGTCTATATGAATTGATTCATGGATTAACTGCCTCACTACGCATAATTTTTTTTAATTAGGCATGCATCTCTATATTGGAATTTGATAATAAGATGATATTGTGGAATTTATTATGGATCTAATGATGGTATGATCATGTGTGGTGTTTTATACATTAGCACAGAGTGGCCTTTTGCATAGTGAGTCTCAGATGCGATGTTAGAGAATAACTTAATTGAACAAGGATGATATGTTTATTTCCTATAATATGTAAATGTATATGTTATAATATACAATTTAAAATAGGTGATACCTTACTGATATATATTTCACAGACCCTTAATTAGAACCGCATTTCAAGTACATAACCTTATGTATTTTTTATGGTATGACATGTGAGTTATTGTAGACAATTCCAAGGTAGCATGATTGGAATCATGAAATAGTGTGCGAGAACATGATATTTTTCTATGATCAATTTTCATCTACTTTATACTATTAATTTTTTTTTTCTATTGACTAGTTATCGAATCATATTGTATTATGATATTCATCCTTATGGTACATTTTAACATCCATTTAGGATATATTTTTATGTGCAATCTAATTATTTTATAAATTTTTTAGATACTATTTCCTCAAGTGTGTTACTTGATTCATGGTTATAGTATCAACCATGTTTGTATAAGGTTCTCACCAATATTTATAATCATCCAATATACACTACGAAACTCCTATTGTAACATCACAGGTAAATAAAGAATAATACATTTTCATATCTATTAATATTTGATAATAAACTATTAATTTTACTTTAAATGGGTTGCTATGTTCGATGGCGTACCTGATTCTCATCAACAGATTTCGTTGAAATCTTATGTTGCAAAAAATGCTGAGTCATGCTGAAAATAGTAATATAATATTGTTTTAAATGATAGTTAATGTCATTCCATTGTAATGTCAGGAATTAAAAAAACTAACTACAATATGATTATACATGTTTTTTAAAATGATTTTACATTTATCAGATATATATTAGGGTCTTAAAATAAGGAATAATATGATTTTAATCTAAAATACAGTAATATTCATTAAAAGGTCTATTTATCTCTTATTGATGGAACAACCACTTCAAATATAGTTTGGGTTACTTTAATATGTTTTATTTGTCAAAATAAAATTCTTTTTTAGAATCGAGACATCAAAATTTACTTTGGGTTATGTTTTGCTATTTTTTCGATAAAATTAATTTTCTAATGAATAATGAAAAATAATGCATGTTAATTCAAAAGTACCTTTTAATATAATTTATTTTTATGTTTATATTATCCTTTTAAATGGTTTTAGTGTTTAATTATATTATATTTTTACCATTTAATCCAATTTTTCTCATTGGAAGTAATTACACTTTGATTTTCGACATAAACAATTGTCCGTCTTTTGATAGTTATTATATCATAAAAGCACACTTTTGTTTTGACATAAGGAATAAATTTTAAATTAATTAACATAACTTCTATGTTTTTAATTTTGTAAAATAAACATCATTTTTGAATTTGGAATATCAAATATAGCTTAGACTGAATTTTTCGTTTTTTTAAAAACATTAAATTTTTTATGAATATTGAAAACACTAAGTAGTATTAAATAAACCGAATTTTTCATTTAAATGAAATTTTACATCTTCTATGAATTGAGTTTTTAAAATCAGACATACATGGTTGTTATTATTAAGCAATTTGTTGATCAATAATATGTAAATAATCTTTTATGAATAGTAACTTTTGACTTTTAGTAATTGTGTTTAATGGTAAATAGGGTAAATCAAGGTAAAAATAATATTATAATAATATTACATAATACTAGAATTTTTAGTAATCCTATGGTTTGATACATTTTAGACCATGGGAATCCTCAGGTAGATTTTGGGACCCCATGGAGCCACTTAAGATTGATAATTACACTTTATAATGATTAATTTAAAGTCTAGACTAAAATGTCATAAACATATATATTATGGTAAATCATTTTATACATGTGGTTATATAAGTTATTTCTTCGACTATAAAATTTCATTTTAAAGATAAAAATATTTCGTAAATCATGGTATTTTTTAAAAATTTGTAGACATCATATAAATAAAGATATTTATGACACAATAATGATTCAATGTTTACCTCATAAATGAATGATTTAAATAAATATGATTATAAAAATTAAAACAATACCCAAAACTTGACCAATTCTTATTGGATGATTTTATTTCAAACAATAATCATCTTATCTTCTAATATAATGAGTTTTGGACCTTTATAAACTGATCATCATTATATAATATAACAATATTTTCAAACATTCCTAAAGAGCCCCTCCTCCCCTTATAAAAACCCATCACCTCAAATCCATTACTCACACCTCTCAAGCCCCTTGATTCATTCGCCTTCTACCCAATTAAGCTCCCTGCATCCCTTTATTCCTTTTATAATCCTTCCCATAAGTTGAAGGCACTTCAATAAATCTTTTTTGTTCAAACAAAATGGAGTTGCCCGATTTAAAGGTAATGTCTTCTCTTATGTTCTTTTCTTTTATTTTACTTCTCCAACCTCATAAAAACTTTTTATTCATTTATTTTATAACAAAAATAGTATCCTCAATATACTATGTTGTTTTTTAGAGATGTATTCTAAATACAGGTACATACACCTCTATCTAATGTGTAATTCACATACTCTCTATGTGGACGGAAAACGAATGCCTCACAAAACAACGATTGTTCAATTATCTCTGACCGCCTCCCATGCATGCCATTAAGATGGAACTATAATTATACCGGATATATATTTTATTTATATTTTTTCTATTATTCTGTATTTTTCCTTTATATAATAACTTTTTGGTTTCCATAATGGGTAAATACTACAGTTTTATTTGAATAAGTGCAGACTACCACCCCCTCAACGTGATATGACTCGTTCATGCCACACATGGAACAGATAATGGATAGAGTTACTGAAATTATATATGATATTATACTAAAATTATAATATACCTATGTATAATTAAGTTTTCATTCCATTAAATATGAAATAGAAATGAAAGTAGTGTTCATGCGTACGGCTTACCATCTCCATGAACGGTGCATTTCATTTATTAGGTCCAAATGTTATGTACTATTATAAATACACATATATACTTGATATATATAATATATATGATATCTAAATCATTAATATCATTCTGAGATAATGAAATTTTGACCACATGGACAACATGTAAATATAAGAAGTTCATTTTTGAATCAAGTACCAAATATAGACAAACTTTCCATTATTAACATAAATTATTACATAATGTTTATAACATGAAAATAAGTGGTATAAAATGAATAATAAACCTGAAAAAGGTTTTTAAACAAGTATAAACAAACATTAGTTTATTATTCTAGATATTAAAGAACGAACAGTTTAGATCAGACATGAGATAAGTAATTTTGTCTAAATATCCTTTCATTAATGAATATTTTGTTTTATACATGACTTTCTTTTATATGGTGTATACAAATCATTTAATATTCATTTAATTCAAGGATAACACTTTTCTACAAGGAGTTTTAATAAGGGAAAAGTGCTTCTTTTTAACGTACATGGTGATAATGACCTTTCTGCCACCACGAGCATTATTTGATCTTTTGATTCCATAACAAAAAGTAATGTTTTTTAATGGAAAAGTAATACCATATACTATTTTAACATATTTTGGTATTGAAAATGTTTTTTATAATGGACTTATTATGTCAATATATATAAATGACATATTATGATATGGAAATTTTATCTTTCCTTTAGGTTTCTTTTATTTGTTGTGAATATGTTATGGTTCTTTGGCATTGTTTACGTATAGGGGTTATTCCATGATAAAATGAGTTCGGGTGAGCCTGAGATAAATCTATAATTAATTAGGTAATGTAATAGAGGTAAATATGAAGGTTTTTCTTAAGAGATCTGGTGAATATACAATGACAGGTGTTCCAAATTTAACTCCCTACGTAGTAGTGAAAAATACAATGTATTTATGTTATTGATGCCACAAGTTACCTTTATGATTTGTGTTTACTATGTGTTATTCATAAATCTTATGATTTCATGAGGTATGTTAAAGATATTATGTTATATATGATTTAAAGAACTAATGTTTTATTTCTTTATTTTATAACCTTTATTGAGATTTTTATGCTCATCACAAGTTTAGAAATGTTTTTCACTGGACATAAAGATTAATATGGTCAAGTATGGGATCAAGAAAAATACAAATTATCTATAACATGGAATAAGACATGACTCTACCTTTCAAGAGTTTTTATTTTATGAAAAATTGAATCTGTGTAGAATTGTCTAGATTTTAATTTTTGTGATGTAATGTAATAGTTATCCACAAATTCTCTAAAACTATAATCCTAAAAAGATCCTCAATGAGAATTATTCAATTAAATCAGGATCATGTCATTTTTAGGTTGGTTCCTTATACTTATGGTCATGTTCTATCCATGGGAAGGGACTTGGTGATTAGTATAGATAGGGTCATAATAATATTGTATCAATTATTTTTCATTAATTGAGTAGATTATAGAAATGTTTATTATAAATGTACCTATGATTTCGATAGAATTCATACTAGGAAGTAATTAACACAATCCCTATTACATAGACTCACAACAGATATTATTTGATTTTTATTATTTTATTTTTTCTGTAATTTTGATGTTTGTTCACTAATATTGGTTAAACAATGATGATATTCATTAATTTTTGAATCATTTCCAGTTGTCAAGAGAAATTTTATATGAATTGTGATTAAGAATACTTGAATCACTTGATATATCTCAACAAATATATTATTTTATTTTTTGACATACTGGTTATTTTCACATATTTTTAATAATATAAAATATATCATTTATGTATATAACATGGTGGTGGAGTAATGAAATATCGAACCAAAATATTTTCTATTATTCTAGGTGATTTGTAATTTATTTCAACATGTTCTAATGAGATTAAAATGAATTTCCTTACATTATATATAGAAGGATACCCTCAGTGCGTAAGAGAAAGAATTTTATGTCTAGGTGATGACTTAATTAGGGAATAATAATCATGAGGGATAATATAATGATAAGAATGTGATTCCATGAGTGCATGAATCCAATGTGAGATATAAATGGGTTCAATTATATAATATGTAAACAATAACATCTATGTTTTTTTCTTATATTTCTTATTGATGGATTTCAACATAAATGAACAATGTAGTTCCGGGAAGGAATATGAATTATGTAGTCTATTCGACTATTAGTCATTTGTAGTGACTCTTGAATTTAAGAAATTTATGAGGGTGGAATATGTTAGATGTATAGCCTATTAAATTTTTGTTGTTCTTTCTAGGATAATTATTGGAGATTTTATTTGATTCCATGAGTCCTATATTAAATCTACCGTGCTCCGAGGTAGTTTGAATATCATGGGAATGATTAATATTCCATGGGCCATTTGATTACACTAATAGATAATTGTAAAATGTTAATTGATTAGGAGTATGAAACTATATTTTATGAAATGATACTCATGGGAGATTAAAAATAATTGTGGGGTTAGGTTTCATGAGATAATATAATTATTAGTTTATGTAACGATCAAGGTATATATTGGGACAGGACAGAAGAGAGACTTTATAGTGATTTTTGGTCTCCTAAATAGAGGATAGTTAGTGTTGGGATTTTATTTTTGGTGATATCTTGTAAAATTGGGGGTATATTTATGGTGGGATTATGTGTTGAAAAGAGACTACTGTATTGGTTAATGGGATATAATAGGGATATATCATTTTTTTTGGAATTAGATGAGCATAAGTGGCATTATAGTGAATGCGAATTTACGAGATTTGTGTTATCATTACATCATTGGGTGATCTATTTCAATTGTCCTGTTGTGGAGGTGATATATTGTTAGGGACTATTTGGTTCAGAAGTCAATGATAATTTCAATGCAATCCATGTTTAATGGTGACCATCATTGGATTTTGGATAATTTCATTCTTTTTATGGTGAGTATTAGATGTGGTAGATGTAGTGTGTAAGAATATATATAATATATGGAAGTCTATTATTGGTTATTGCATATTATAATAGATGGAGTTTCATACATGGTGTTTTTTATGTGGAAAATCATGGGATGATTCATGGTTCATGAATGAATTTTGGTTTTCCACATAATTAATTGGGGAATCACAATTCATCAAATTTTTTAATGGGTGATCATTATTCATTAAACATATTTGGGGGTAAATCATCTCAAAAAACATAGTTATTATTCAAGTTTGGGTGAAAAAGTATAGTAGTGTTGGGGAAAGAGTGGGACACTCTATTCCGGGGTCATTTGTGATACAGTAGAACATAGTGAAAATTTTCCAAGGAGGAAATATCGTATGGAATAAAATATTTCATTTTTAAAAAGTCTTCTTAATTAGTTCTTAACATTGATTTATTTTGGAAATAGATGTTGTGAATTTGTAGGTGAGTTAGGATATTGGATAGGATGTTGAATTGTGATATGGTGGTATACTATATGTGGGTTTTCAATAAAGGATTTATGTGTTAAGGTGAACTAAGACATAGAATTGAACGTCATTAAAATATTAAGATAATGTGGAGAATCATAGGATCAGGGATGAATCGATTGTAAATACCATGATGTGTATGTATATATGGGAGAAATGTGACACATGTTTTCATTTTCATTACATGTGATTGGGTGGCTCCTCAACTACTTCATTGATAATCTTGGTTTGATGTTTTACAACAGAGGTGTATTCAATGTCCAAATATTTAAAATAACTATTTTGTGTTGAGTTTGTGAGTATCATAAATAAGATTCAAGGATAGGTAAATAACATGTCTTCTATTGGATGATAATCACTATAATGGAGATAATTTAATGATATATGAATTTATGGGTAATTTTTTTTGAGAATTTTTTTTCCAAATTTAGTGGTTTTTATTTTTAACAACTAGGATAAGGAAGGATAATCTAATGGTCTAGAAATCATAAAAAATAATTTTAGATGAGGATTATGTATTGGTGAATGTTATTCAATTCTCTATATAAGTCAAATAAGGGTTGGACAATCGTGAAAATAAATATTTATCGAAATAACATATTGATTTCCTAAAAAATTAGTTTACATAGAGAATTGTATGTATAGAGGGGCATGAGTTATAACAAGAAGTATTTTTCACCTGAACTAGTGGATGGAACTTGAAATATGGTTTTTAATATATATATAAAATATTTAATACTGATTTCCCCAAACATTGGATAATACTTCTAAGAGTTTTTCAATGAGAGAGACATTCAATAGGATCCTCCCCTCTTCATCATATCAATTGATTCAAAATTTTGTAGAGTTTAAAATCTATGTATTCCCCATTATAATATTATTAATATCTATTCACATGTAAAATAAACTCTCAAGGATATAAATATTCCTTCTCATGGCCCATGAATTTTCCCAATATCTATTAGACAGTATTTAGGATGGTTTAAACATTTACTTATATTAAAAAACACTCGTATTTTCTTAATGGACTCCCCATTCCAAAAATCCCATGTTTGGATTTCCTCAACACTTACCCCCATGTTATACTAATTCGTACATACTATAAAACTATTAATATAATCATACTCAATTAAACCTAATAATCGTGTAAATAACTACACATTAATTTATATCGCTATAAGATAGTCTATTAATGTTGTTTAAACTATGGTTTTATTTTTATCAGAGTAATGAAAGGATATACAAATATATAATTTAATAAGGGATTATTCCATTATTTGTAAATATTCACAATTTTATCAACTTAAATAAATTTTCTAATTATGTAAATTTTAAATAATTGATTTAGAATATTTTGAAAAAATAATATTAACACAATAAAATCTATTTTATTTCCATAATACATTTATTTATGTTTATTGATTTCTATAATTGAAGAAATCCATCCATAAAATTAATAATGCACTTTATAAAAATAAAATAAGTTACAATTTCATGATTATGATCATTCGAATTTATTATTAGTAGAGAAAATGATAAAATAACCATTGATCATATTTTATTACTCTTATAACTATAGATAGTTGGTTTTACATCATTATACAATTAATATAAAATATCTACACTTTTTCTCTCATTATAACTCAATACATGAATCCTCTCCACTTGCTCGGGTGACCCAACATATAAATATGTGTTCCTCAAATGTTTTTGAAGTCAACTGGGGGCATGGGTATATATACATGAAATCATAGACCTTTAAACCATTATATAATAGGAGTGTTTGATGAAAAGTATTCCAATATTTTAATATAATTATAATAATTATAAAAACTATTAAAAAATAAAAAAATTAAAGCGAAATAGATCATTTATAGGACAATAATGAATATGATTAGCCAAACATGTAATAAATATTCATATTATTATCATTAAATTTACATTAAATTTTTTTAATCATAATGAAGCGAAATCATCCAAATTATTAATATGATTTTTTATTAATATTGTAATTCTAGTAAATGATTTTTTATCTAATGATCTTTCAAAGTATAGATACATTATCACAAACAAATTAAATAAAATATTTTTATTTATAATTAAATATTTATATGGTCTTTACATACTTTGGACACATTGTGTCCCATACAAGTCTACTAATTATTTTGTACATGAGGTAATGTAGTCAGTTCCAAATCACATTTCCCACATGGTGTTCACAACCACTTTACACATCATACTATTTATGATACTATTGAGAATGATTATTATTGTAATTATTAATTAGAAAATGTGTCACAATTTATGAACTCAAATTAAACACCAAATGGGGTCATTTAATGTGGAAATTAGTACTCAACCACTGTGAAATTATTAACATGACACATATGTAAAATAATGTTCTTAGAATGAGGTGGCGTGTATTACAAGACATGTACACCAGTAACAGAATATAACACCCCCTTTATAAAATACCACACCACTGGTCAAGGAACATGGTACGTATTCAACATGGGACAAAATGTGTTACATTGTGTGTAGTCCATCTACATTCCATGAAATACAATTTCTTTATGACCATGGTTTTATAGACCATATATGACAAGTAATAAAAGCTTGATTCATATTTGACCCAGAAGATTACATGATGTTCATGAGAACTCTATATGATGTTAGACGGTTTGTACATTAGCTATATTACATATATACCACAAAACAATGTAACCATGATATCTATCATGTAGTATATAATTAATAAAAAACGTATCTGATTTTTCTCTACTCTCTTTGAGGCTGTTTTTGAAATAATATTTGGTTTAAATATTATTATGATAATTATATTATAATATATTTCGTGTTTTTCAATATTTTAATACTAGTTAAATTAAATAAAATGAACATAATTCAAGAAAGTTGATAAAATAACCTATATTTACTAAACAATCAATGTTGATGGTTTTACTATGTGCATCATTACAATTTTAAAACCCGTATGAGTATTTAAGACCATCCAAAATTCTAAAAGAACATGAATTCCTTTTCATTTTAAATCTATAGTATTATTCCCACATGATAATTTCATTAATAATTATCCATGATTTATCACACCACGAAACCACAAAATGAACACCCTCGGAAAAAATAAAATATATTCTTTAACTCAATGAAATAATTTTTAAAAAACATATTGAAATAATTTAAATTTAAATATTTCATTAGTATCAAATGAATTATGTCACTAAGAAGTAAATTTTTAATATCCATGATATTAATTATAAGTGAATACAAATTATGTAACTTCAGGTACAATATCTTCCCGAAACTACCACTTTTATTATTTTATAATCATTATCTCTCTAAATCAATTTTTGTTTCTCTTTAAAGTTATATAATAATTAATTATTATTAATAAATGTCTCTGACATATACAACTATAATTTTAATTCATTCTACGATGGTTTGATTCATGACCAAAATTCCATTAAAAAATACTGATTTAATATCAAACCGGGTTATGGGAAACTATTATATACAAAAATAGGTTTATATAATTTCATTTTAAATTATTTATTAATATTCATGAATTAATTAATAAATGTAATATTTTAGTTATAACCATTATATTTTACTCTAGGGTTTCAAATAAAATTAATTACTAATTTATAGTCTAATATTTTTATCCAATTTATTAAAGAACCATTTAAAATGTTCATTTATATAGGCATTCTCTAACATATATCATGTTGTTTAACTTAATAAAAACCATATATTTAAGACAGATGATTTTATACTTAGTTAATAATTACCATAATACATAGTTTAATCATCTATTCAGAATATATATGGTATCTTCATAGGTTTTACATTGATGAATCATAATACAATCCGTTTCATTACATGGGTAATTCGTATGTTTATTATTTTTGTTTGATTTCCAATGTGGAAAAAATATTATTTTTAATTCTTTATTGGTTCACCCATATATAACTATAATAAATTGTTTAATTTTTTTAACCACTAGATTATATGTATTAGATTTGGGAGTGATTCTAATTTATGATTGAATTATTTCAACCAAATGACGTTGTCATAAAATATTTCAATGGTTTATCTTAAAGTTAAATTTTATATTTTTTTCCAATATACTGTGATACAATGATAATATTATATAATTTTTGTTAGATTATTATCCCATCTAATTATTCTTGATCCCTCCCTTATTATAACTAATTTTTCTATTTTCATCGGATTTTTTTCTTCGTTTTAATGTTTATTTCATTAATAAGATTTATAAATCATAATTTTTATTTTATATATTCCACCAATTATCCTTTCTTGTTTTAGGATCTAAAATAGTATATGTATCTCCTTATATGAAAAATAATAATCCTTTTATGGTTTAGTTTTTATATTGTGTATTATGGTTGAATTCTCGTGAATAATATAGAACGTGTGATCATTGTTTAATGTTTATTTTATGTTATTTTTAAGTCATATTTAATTATAAGTAAAAAAGTAAAGGGTCACTATAGATTTTATAATATAAATTTATATTTTTATTTATTCATAAAGTGGAATATATTATAAAAAACCTATGGTTGTGTTATATATTGGAAAATATCCTTATGATTTGGTAAAGTATTCAAGGAGGATTTTCAATTCACTTAAATCCATGTATAAAACCAACTAGTGGATATATATCTAGAATAGATTCACATAGAGCTGATAACCAAAATAATACTTCATTAGTTGTTACCTCACTCAGCAATTGGTGCATGACTGTAAGGCCTTATAGTTGACAGAATTTGGCCTCTTGGTAAATATGCAATGGAAAATTAAAAAATATATTTATGAATAAAAATTATAGAATTGAATATTATGATTTGTTAGAATAAATAATAAGAAAAATAACCACTAATAACATTGATTGAAACCTAGATACACATATTTTAGTAATATGTTCCATTTAAATGTAATTCATTCTATGTTCATTATTTTAAATTTTATATTTTTATTAGTTAATTTATTTTCAAAAAAAAACTTTTCATTTTTTTAGTTATTGACATTAAATATGAGAAAACATGATAAAAACCAATGTGATGGAGAATTTGATGATTTTACTATTTATTTCCATAAACTAACAGGGGGTGGTGATAAATATCATTGACGTATTGTTTCAAATGACATATTAATAATAATTTAATGAATTTTAGGCAGAATAATTCTTCTCATAATAAATCTAATGTCTCAATTTAATTCATTGTGTGACTAAGTCATCCTTCCACTAGACGATCTTATGATCCATTCATTTTAGAGTAACAGATTAAACTCATTTTGATTATATTATTTATCCTAAAATTCTATGAATAATAATAATTCATTATGAATTTATATTATCTTTTATGGAAATCTGATCAGTGGTGGAAACTAATTAATAACATGATATACAATGTGGGAATTAAATATGTGGAATGCATTACATAAATTTAAAATATTATTCACTAAATATTTTTCAAAAACTATGATTCATAAAATAATGATGTATTTCATTAGATTAAAGAAAAAATAAGATGATTCTAATAGAGTGTTCAATGAATACTTCTAATGGATTTCATGGTTGGTGTTGTGCTTCATCATCTACACAGAAAACTATGATTCATAAAATAATGATGTATTTCATTAGATTAATGAAAAAATAAGATGATTCTAATAGTGTGTTCAATGAATACTTCTAATGGATTTCATGGTTGGTGTTGTGCTTCATCATCTACACAGAATGTAAGGATAATTATTTATTTTCTTGTTTAATTATTAGTCAATAAAAACATTATAAATATGATACTTTGATTAATATATAAGGATTTTTCATTTTTTTCATTATTGAGATAACGATACGTGAATAAAATACTTCTTACAGGCTAAGACATTGAAATCATAATATGAACCCTCCATCACAAGGTTTAGAAGATAAATATTGAAGAGGATGGTAAACCATTTTTTTCATGTGTTATAAATCATCGATGATATATATTAATAACTAACTTAATAGAACTCATAGATGATTCAAATATAGAATAAAGTAGAATAATAGACAATTATTCCAAAGGGAGTCTAATAAATCCAATAATTTTATGGAAAAATGGTTTACAAAAAAATTAGAATTTAAATCAATGTTTGAGATATAATGAACACTATTATTATACAAATTGAAGAATTTACCTAAGTGTTGTTGGAAACAATCTATGACATGAACCTGTAAGTCCTAGAGAAAAATTAATAGAATTTTCTACCACAAATATTCGGGTGGATCATGATAATATTGCGTTGATAATTACACTTTTGATTCATTTATTAATAGAAAACATAAATTTAATACTTCAGTCTTATTTATTCATTAATATCTTTCATGTTTATTCGAACTATTGAATTACAAACTCCAAACATGTGGTTTGGAATAATTATGATTACATAATTTTTGAATTTCTTTAATTGTAATTTTATAAACCCACCTTGATTTTTTTTGGAATGAACCCCCATGAGAATAGCATGATTCTCACTTTTGTAGATTTTGATGGTATATTATCTATATATAGTCAGTTTTCATGTGAAGTTAATATCAACTATTGGGATATATGTATCACTTTTTACATACCATATCATTCTCTGATTTAGTACTTTTTTAAAGAGGAGGATTAATCTCAATAGATATATAATTATAAATTATTCATAGAATGACCTAATGAGAATCAATATCTACTACAAATTGACTTACACTAAGGAATGATTAATAGGAAAAATCATTCCCATTTTGAGTAATGATATTAATGTATTACATAAAGAGTTTACAGGAAATCCACCTAACATAGAGGTTGAGTTCTCAATTAAACATATTCAGGGATCTATCCAAACTTAATAGAAATTTACCAATAGTTTATAAAAAATATGTATGTTTATTAAAAAGAAAATAGAAAATTTTTTTATTCACCAGTGTGATTTGTAATGTGTTCCCCAAATCATTTTTTTCATGAAGAATAATGGGGTCAATGCACCCATGTAATTATAATCATGATACTAAAAAAATATAATGAAAAGAACCCCCTTCCATGGATAGATTACTATTTGAATCAATAATTTTCTGCCCAACTATTCTCTAAGTCAGAATGTCAGTTCGTATACCACAAGTTCATGTTTAAAAAGGATGATACTATCAAATATTTTTTTAAATGGTATGGAAACTAAGAGTTAAATACGATTCTTGACTCAATAATTATCCTAAATTTTGAAATGGTATATTTAATAGACTCATTATATATTAACTAAAAATGGTACTATTTATAGATGATATTATGAGATACTCCAAAAGAATGGAGGTTATTTGGAATTAATTGAATAATATGAAAATGATGTTGTGAAAGGAGAATTTATATGACTTGTACATTTAATGTTAGATCCTGATGTGTAACACCCCAAGCTTCCATGGAATGTTTCACTTGTAATAAAACAATAGATTGCGTCGTATGCAGCGTCGATTTCCAGCATTCAATGACCAATAAAACTAGTATTTTAAACAAAAGATTTCAATGGTAAAACACACATTTTTAAATTTTATAAATTTCAGTTTTCAAAATGGACATCAGTTTTGGATTTGTAATATCAAAATTATATTACGGTGAATTATAGGGTTTTTTCTAAAAACATTCAATTTTTTATGAATAGAAAATAAACAATGTGTTGTTATTTAAAACAAACATTTTATTTAAATAATAAATTTTAATTCTAATTTATATTAATGTAAAAAATGATACATAATACCTATATTATCAAAATTTAATTCATTGAGTCATTTTATCATAAGATTAGATATATAAAATTTTAATCAACTTTTTAACGTATTTTGCCCACCTTCTAGGAATATTTGAAAATTTGCATAAACCATAATTTTACCACTTCTACAAATGAAAATTTAAAAATCCAACATACGTGGTTGTCATCAGTATGTAAAATTTGGGTCAATAGAATGAAAATAATTTTTGGTAAATAGTGAATTTTGAATTTTATTTAGCACGGTTAAAAGTAAATAGGGTAATTAAAGGTAAACAAGATTTTATATTAATACTAACACATGTCCTAGTTATTTTGGATAAGTTTTTTTCAACCAAAATCAACATTAGGACAACAAAATATCTTTTTCGATCTATTTGTGTTAGATTTGAATATTTATTATATTTTATTTAAAGAGGAGTTAAAAGTGTTAAATTCAAATTTTATTAATAAACCATTTTAATATAATGTTATACATAAGATAAATTCGACTAAAAATATTCATTAGAAATATAAAAATATTTCCTACATCATGGTATTTTATTTATTATTTTTAGACATTATATTTTTAAAATTATTATGACACAACAATGATGCATTAATTACCTTATTAATTAAAGAATAAAATAATTGATATTATAAATATTCAAATTATTATAAATTGAATCTTTTGATTCCATCCACGAATTTTCTAAGTTAATGGGACTTGTAAGGGTTTATTAAATGTATACTTTTCAATGTAATCAATTTTTTATGTGTTTCACAAAAACTTAATACTAAATAGTTTCAAAATTGACATTAATGAGTCTCTAAAATTAATACTATATTGTTAATTGACATAATATTCCTAAAATTTTATGATTCAGACAAAGAACATAGATAATGTTATAAATTTCATTATTGAACCAATTTAGGTTCCCTTGGGATTTAATAGTAATTATAATAGCCAGTTTGTATAAAAATACAAGAAGACATGGTAAAAGTAAAACTATTTAACTAAGAGTTAAATCTATAAGATACAGTTAATATGGTGACCTAAACTTGTCTAAAACCAATTAGTTTATATGATTTAGACCCATACCCACTTTATCCCTTAAATAAATTCATTTTGACCTATTATAAACTAAAAATAATTTTATAATAAAATTATATTTAAATGTTTTCATAAAGTGCGCCACACCTCCCTTAAAAAAGGGTACTTAACCTTCAATTGTATTAACAACCACGAAGCCATTTGTATAGAAAAAACCAGCTCAATTATCCTCCAAAATTCCCTCAAATAATCAAAAAAGCCATAAATTTATTATAAATCCATGATATGGATCCCTTTTTTTCAAATCAAAAGGAGGCACCTGAAGAAGAGGTAATTATTTCATCACCTCTTTCAATGTTATTTATTTCTTCCACTTTCTCTTGATTTGTTTCTTCCATTACAAAATTATAATTCACGTACCTTATACAAATTTTTGTGTTTTTTTAAATATGTTAGAAAAATATTAATTATTCTATTCATCCTATGAATGACAAAGTCACTATACGTGCATATGTATGACTTTCCATCTCCACGTTGTGGTGTAGTTTGTTATTAAACACTTCAGTTTTTGGATGGGTATAATAATGAATATAATAGATTTAAATAATAAATATAACATATTAATTATCATGTGTATATAATATACCATCTAATTATATACTATTTCACCATCAATATAATGATATTGTCTCTCGTGCATATGTACGGCTTACCATCTCCACGACGCGATGAGATTTCATTCCCCATTGTTACCATTGATGAATAATTTTAATTTGATGATTAAAAATATTTTTTACAAACTATATATCATTATATATATCAATAAAATACATCATAACCATAACAAATATGACTTAAATAATAAAACATATCCAGGAAAATTAACCTGTTAACTCTCTATACAATTATACTACTGAAATATTATGAACAAGAATAATAAAAGGATCACATATAATATCATATTTTTGCAGTTAGTTATAGTACAATTTAATAAAAATGATTTATCCATTATACACAATCATATTATACCATGAACTATGGAAATGTTAAAGGTTAGGGATAATTTTATTATCTCTATATTATCCAAGGTTCTTTATATGAAAGTATCTACTAGGACTTCATTATCATCAACATTCATGTTTATTAAAAATGTATTGCAAATCATTTTTACTATTTCCTAGACTATGGGTTAAAGTAATTTACACCCTTTTTTATATTTTTATAGAATTTTTCAAATGTAATATTTCCCTATTTTTCCAAACAAGTTTCTTTTTGACCATTTTGACAAATTAAGGAAATCATATTTTTTAACATATACGCAGGGTGCCGATATTTTTTGCAGTTATAACTCCTTAGATTCTTCCCTTAAAATATTAAATGAATATTTTCAAAATAATTTTTTCTATTATAATTATGATATATTTATATGATATCAATGTAGACAAAGATATTTCTATCAAATTGTTTTTTATTGATATCATCTATGTCCACATCTGTTGTTGGATTTTATGATTAGTGAATTTGATTAATTATGAAACAATATTATACTGTATATTGATAGTTTTATGATATGTTTGATAGTCAATGTGCTATTTTTAAGTCATTCACGATTTTTGGTTAAAATATAAACATTTCCTATGTTATTTTATTCTAATCTTGATGTTATGTTTCACACATTTCATATTATGAATGTATTGGATGTAGTAAGTGATGGGTAGGACCCGCTATATCCTCTCGATTCATTGGTAGGACTCATGAGACTAACTAGATTCATGTCACAGGGTGTTGAAAAAAATCATTATTTGTAGTCCTCTCACAAGGCCTTGACTATGAGGTTGTAATGTCCAACATTATAAATTCAATCATTATTAAATTATCTATTGATATGACATGTGATTATTCAACTACTAGAATATCCATGTGAATAAGTAAATTAAATTATTTCTATTGTCTATCCAATTTATACTGATGATTAAGTTTAAAAGTCCTATGTTTTTGTCATATACATTGCCATAAATGTTTATTCTTATTAATGATAGTTTCTTCTATGTTGTTACCATTACAAAGCATTTTAGATCACCCCTTTTTTATTTTATATTTTTTACAGGATGCGAAGATGTATACATTGACTAACCTTCCGGGATAGGATATCTGATATGAGTGTGTTCAAAGGGTACATTTTTTTTATTTTTCATTTCCTAATGTAATGTAAAACATATGAATGTATATACTACTTCAAAGGATACTAAAAAGATTGGTCTTTCAGAAATTGAACTCTTATGATCATTCCAATGTTATTTAATAATGCATCCACTCTGGCTAACTCGGGTCGGGGTATTACAGTTGGTTTCATAGGATGTTTAGTACAAACCCTAGAAACTAGATTTTCAAAAACTCTGATTAGAGAACATTTTCCTAAGATATAATTTGACCATTATAATATAAGAACACCCAAATATTTTGGAATGTAGATATTATATGGGTTTTCCATGCAATATATCACTGTCTAGACAATACAAGTGGATGTGTTTATGGTAGAGAATACCTAGGAGTGAAAAATCCAACAAGGAGTTTCAGGTTTGACCTAGGGTATCTAGGTACATGACAATGTGCTTTACTACCCACCAGTTTTTAAAATCCCATGGGATATTCTTAAGATAACTCATATTTTTTTTACAAACCATTATGATGTATTTATGAATAAAAACATCCTCAATGATTTTTTTTATTATGGATTATATGCATAAACTATTCAATTTATGTAAGATATTTTATAAGTTTGGAATTATTCATTGTTATTCTTAAACAAACGTAGTGGATTCTATTGTTTATAAATGGAACCTAGTGGAAGAAATGGAAACCATATCAATTCACGTTATCCTCGTAGGGATTTCCCTCCTACTAAAGATAATTGTAGTGGAGATGATGATGTAGTTGGTGGTTAATAGTTTATACCCATAATGGGATAACTCAATCAGGTTATGAATAATATCTTTACTCATATGGATCACCCAAATCCCTAATGTGGAGGATCAATGATAAACATATTCATGAAGAAAAATCAACCATCATTCAATGGGACTACAAATAAATTTGTCTCCGATCAATGGATAAGTTCTTTTGAGAAAATATTTCATGTTTTTGGGAGTAGCAAAAGGGAAAAACATATCATGGCAGTTTATCTCCACACAGGAGTTCTAGATCAATTGTGATCATTAATTCAAAACACAAAGGAGGACGAAGAAGTATCAAATATATAATGGATGGAGTTTAATGAAATTTTCATAGAAAAATAATTTCCTTGTGAACATTGAGCGGATATGGAAATGAAATATCTGAGACTGAGGGAAAAGGAGGATAAGAATGATGAAAAGTATGAGGCATATAATAAAAGGTTATAAAGGAATGTTTTAGATTATAGTCTTAACCCAATATGTAAGATTGACCATTTTTATAGGTTAAAACCATTTCACTATCAAGCATTAGTCTTTAAATCCTTCTCAATGTATGAAGATATAGTCTCACATGCTATCAAGATAGAAAATGAATTATTTATGTCTTACGACATTATAGTGAAGCAAGAGAAGAATAGATATGCTAAATACTCTGAAAAAGTAAATAAGAGAAAGGAGAGAAAAGTTGAATTTCCAAACTACATTAATCATTGGAAGAAACATCCTGGTACATGCCTAAATGGGAATGGAGCTTGTTAGAAGTGTGGATAAGAAGGCCAAAAATATTGCGATTGAAATGGAAAGAAAGAGGATGACAATTTTCAATGTTATAATTAATGAAATTTGGCATTATACAAATGAATGTACTAATAGTCATGGAAATTTACCTCAGAAAAGGATAAGAGAGAATGTCAAATCATAGGAAATCACTTCATCAAAGCTTGAAGTTCCTAATGACATGGTGGTAGGTACATTAACAGTTTCCTCAAAATTAGACAATGCTTTATTTTATTATGGATCATCTCATTCATACATATCTACCTAGATTTCCAGGAAAATTAGATATTTTAATTTTGACTTATTAAGGGAGTTGTCAATCAAAACTCCTATGTGAAGTATCTTTGCATCAATGTTTTTTCGATCAGTTACCATTATGGAATAAAAACGTTATTTATCTTCTAATATTACTATCATACCCATGATTGAATTTGATATAATCTTCAGTATGGATTGGATTTCGGACCATGATGTGAAAATTTATTTTCAGAAGATATAGGTTACAATTTTTTATGAGGATAAGGAGTCCCTTATCTTTAGTGCCGAAACACCACCATCTAATTCTCATCTTGATCCACCCCCTGTAGCTCTAATAAATTAAATCATTTAGGAGGAAGGGAGAAAAATACATATGGGTGATAAAAGTAATGTTAAAATAGAGGATTCACCTATTGTGCACAAATATGACAATTTTTTCCAGTGGATCTACCTATACATCCTCTAGAATAAGAAATTTAGTTTTCCATTGACATAATTCCTGGATCAAGGCCCATATTGAAGACCCCTTATATAATGGCCATTGTATAATTAGTGGAACTAATGAAACAACTAGTGTAATTTAGTACAAAAGGATTTATTCACCATAGTTTTCTCCTTAGGGATCCCCTATTGATTTTGTCAAAAAAAATATGGATGTATGAGGTTTTTTATTGAATATAGGGATATCATTGATAGAATAATAATGAACATGTATCATGTTCCCCGCATTTATTTTTTAATAGATCAACTTCATTGAGATCACTTTTTTTCAATGATTGACCATTGATATAGACACCATCAGTTGTGTGTGATGAATGAATACATTCCAAAGACAAAATTTCAAACCAGTTATCGGCCTTAGGGGTTTATAGTAATTCCATTTGGATTAACTAATGAACCCTTTATTTCTATGGATCTAATGAATAGGGTTTTCATGGAAATTTTTTGATGGCTTTTTAGTGGTATTTATATATGACATCTTTGTATAATCTAAAAGCTAAAAATATCTTGAAAATCACTTGCACGCTATTTACAAATATCATAGAAAATATTAATTATATAGGAGGTTTAGAATGTGTGATTTCTATTATTAGGATATTTATTTTCATGGCCATATTTTCTCTATAGATGGAATCAATGCTAATCCTTCATAGAGAAGGTTAGTCCCCGAATGGCCTTCACTGATTAGTATAACATATGTATGAAGTTTTATTGATTTAGCTGGTTATTATTAGCATTTTACCCTGAATTTCTCCAAATCGGATAACCCATTAAGAAATATCAAATGTAAAGGTGTTAAATTTATTTCAAAAAAGAGTGTGTAGAATGTTATGAAGAATTGAAGAAATGATTAGTCAATTATATTATCTTGATTCTACCATCGGGTAATTATGGGTTTTTATTTATAGTGATGTTTCATAGAAAGGACCTGGTTGTGTCCTTATTCAGAATGATATAGTTCATGCCTATGCATCACAGTAATTAAAAATTCATTAACAAAACGATACCACTCAGGATCCAGAGTTAGCACTGTAATCTTTTCTCTGAAGATATGTAGACACTATCTCTATAGATGGAAAATTTGATATATATACTGATGAAAAGAGGTTGAATTATATTTTCTCATTGAAATAATTCAACATGACGCAAAGGTGATTGATGGAACTACTATAGGATTATGATTAAACTATACACTACCACTCTGGAAAAGAAAATAAGGTGTCATATTCTTTGAGAAGAAATGAACTTTGGGTTATGAACTAGATGAAAATTATAAGGGAGCCTATGTTCATGGAGCTAGTAAATATGGACATGGAAATAATCATGGAAGTATAAACATTAATTATTTTTCAAATTGTTTCCAAAACATATTTACTAGAAAGGATAAAATGTTCCCATACTGATGCTAATGAGTTTCAAAAGAAAATTAAAGCTAGGAATGATATGAGATTGATTGAACTTGTATGTGAAGATCAAATTATGAAATTTGTGAGGAGTCTTTGTTTTTCCAACATATCTGATATAAAAAGGGAACTGTTAGATGATGGTCATAGCTAAAATTTTTCAAAACAAACTGGTAGCACTAAGAGTTATGTAGATTTGAAGGAACATTTTTTTGTGGGTCAACATGAAGAAGGAGATTTATGGTTATGTGTCAAGATGTATGGTTTGTAAACATGTGAAGGCTTGAAGACAACATCCAAGAGGAGTCTTCAATCCTCTTACCATACCTTAGTGGAATTGTGATGACATTACGATGGAAATTTTTAAGTGATTATGAAGGAATCCTAGAATGAATAATTCATTATGGGTCATTTTCGATCATCTAACTAAGTCAACACAATTTATTGCTATAAGAGAATATTTAATAGTTAAACATTTAGCAAGACTGTATATTAATAAAGATGTAAGACTTCATGGTGTACCCATATTGATTGTTTTTTATCATCATACCCATTTTAATTCATGATTCTAGATAATTATTCAAGAATTCCCACATATTGAACATCCTTTGAGCACTGCCTACCACCCTCAAACTGATGGAAAATAAAAATAGAATATAAAAACATTAGAATACAAGTTTAGAACATTATCACATGACTTTCAAGGTATGTGGGACCAGTATTTACATCTAACAGAATTATCTTATAACAATAGCTGCAATTCATGTATTTAAATTGCACCATATAAAGCATTATATGGAAAAAGATTTCACACACAATATTTTTTGTATTATATAGGTGAAAGTAAACTCATAGGTATGTTAAAGAGCATATGTTATATATACAATGATGTAATAATGTTTTAATTTTTTGTTTTATAACCCATACTATTCTTTTTATGATCATCCCATGTGTTGAATTGTTTTCCATATGACCAAAAGATGAATAGGTTCATGTATGGGATGAAGGAAAAGTCATGTTGTCTAAAATAGGGGACAAGACATAGCTATTTTTTTCAAGAATTTTTAAGGAAAAAAATTGAAACAGATGAGAAGTGTCTACCTTGAAATTTGTTAGATGTAATGCAATAGATATGGACTAATTCTCTAAAACCTTAAACCTGAAACGATCCTCAAAGTTTATTATTAATTTAATTCAAGATTATGTAATTTTTTAAGGATGAGTCCTTATAGTTTGTATTAGAGGTCGGTTTAGATGAATTTAAGAGTTATGGTATTGTTAAATTAATATCCACAATGTACATTATGTTAAAATGATATAGAATTTACATATTTCCATGTCATTTAGGCAAATATTATTCTATGTTCAGAAAGGTTTTCCATAGGATAAACATGGTAGCTATGTTGGGATTACTTCAAGAAGAAGAAAACCTTCCGAATCAACAACCTGAGAGGGTCAGAATCTAAACCGAAGAGTTTATTGTGGGGATGGAATAGTTGACATGGGCTATAAATGTTGGTGGTATCCATGGATGATATCTTCCAGATAAACAATAGAGGAACTTGTTTGAAATAGAGCATTTTATGAGGCAACATCCCACATCATTCATAGTATCATCTGACCTTGTGCTAGCTTAAGTGTGTATTAAAGAACTGGAGAAGATTTTTGATGTCATGGGGTGTTCAAAACATCAAAATTGGAGTCTCTTTATTTACCGTTTTGAAGTTGAAGCTGATCAGTGGGGTTCGATGGTGAAAAATATCAGGGATAGGGATGATATTGATGCTCTTTATTGGTGTTATTTCGAAGGTATTATTCTTGATAAATACATTCCTAATGTGGTTTTTCATAGGATGGAAAACCAATTTCTGGAATTTAGGAAGGAGGATAACTCAGTGGCTTCTTATGAAGAAAAATTGACTCGACTGGCAAGGTATGCTTTAAATTTCATATAAGATCTTGATAGTAAAATAAACTATTTTTACTCAAGATTAATGCCATTTTATCAAAGGGATTTAGCTTCTCGTGAAGTCAAAAGTTATGAAAAACTTTTTCGACATGCAGATAAGGTGGAAATAAATTTTTTTGATGATCATGTATTATTTGAGAAACAATAGAATAAGAGGTCAAAGTGGTATGAAAAAGGGAAGAACCCTTCAAAAAATTCTGATGGTAAGAAATATAAGTTTATAGTTTGTGAAAATTTTTGTAAAATGCATGCTGGAGAAAGTCTTTTGAATTCTATTAAGTGCTATCGATGTGGTAAAATAGGACATAAGGCTTGTAATTGAACAGAAAGAATTGGTGTAATGGTAATACAAAATCTGATTTACAGTCAGAATAATGTTTTATGAGCAATGAAATGGGTCATTATGTAAATTAGTGTCCAACAAAGAACTCAACTGAGGGAAACTGGCTAGACTCCAAATAGAAAAGGGTGCTGAAATCCTTTTCAACTACATCAGTAGTTGTTGAGACATCAAATGAAGTAGTATCAGGTACACTTTATGTAAGTTCAGATTATTCCAATGTGTTGTATTATTACGGTTCTACACATTCATTCATTAATGAAAATTTTTCTAGTAAATTGGGAATTACTTCTAAAGATATTAATCATGAACTTATAGTAAAAACACTTGGATGAAATGTTGAGAGAAAAATAAATAATAAGAACATTCTTGTCCAAGTGTGCGGAAAGAATATACCTACAAACCTTATTGTTTTGCCTCTAGTAGAGTTTGATGTTATTTTGGTTATGGATTAGAAATATATTTATCATGCCATGATTGATTGCGGAGCTAAAAATTTTTATTTTTAGAATCATTTTCAGTTTGTGTACAAGAATGAACCCTTACATTGTATTACATATCAGAGAAGCCGAGAAACTAGTAAAAGATGGAAATGAATGTTACCTTGCACATATTGTTAAAAAAAGGAACTGTTCAGATTAATGATGTTCCAGTTTTAAATGAGTAAATTTTTGTTTATCTAGATGAGTTGTATGGTATAATACCTAATAGGGAAGTTGAATTTACAGTTGACTTAGTTCGTTGAGCTAAGACAATTTGAAAACCCCATTATTGAATGAATCAAATTGAACTTTTAGAGTTAAAGAATAAATTGCATGAGTTATTAAAAAAAGGATCCATTCGACCTATCACATCACCATGGGGTACTCATGTCTTGTTTGTTAAAAAGAAATATGGTTAAATAACACGTTGCATTGATTATAGATCATTTAATAACATCAATATTAAGAACAAGTATCATTTGTCTCATATTAATTACTTGTTGGATTAACTCTAGGGATATCAGTATTTTTCAAAGATTGATTTGAGTTCTGGGTACCAATAGTTGAAAGTAAATGAAGCAGACATTACGGAGACCGCGTTTCATACTAGATATTGTCATTATGAATTTGTAGTTATGCCTTTTGTTTAACCAATGCACATTCTGTATTGATGGATATTATGAATATAATCATCTGTGAGTTCTTGGATAAGTTTGTGGTTGTGTTCATTGATGATATTTTGGTTTATTTTAAAATCAAAGAGGAACATGAATGTTATTTTATGGTTATATTGCATAGATTAAATGAAAACAAACTATTTGGGAATTTCAGAGAGTCTAAGTTTTGGATACAAAAAATTTCATTCATTGGTCACATTATTTCGAAAAGTTTCATAACTGTAGATCCTTCTAAATCAAGAGTGGTTGAAGAATGCCCACGACCCACAAATATTACTAGCATTCATAGTTTTCTTGGAATGTTAGGTTATTACTGGATGTTTGTTGAAATGTTTTCATGTTTATCTAGTCCGATGACTATGTTAACTCGAAAAGGTATTATGTTAATTTGGACAAATAAATGTGATGATTGTTTTCTGGAATTAAAAAGAAGATTGTTAAATGCTCTAGTATTGGAACTACCTACCAGAAATGGTGAGTTTGTTATCTATAATGATTCTTCATTGACAGGAAATGGATATTTCATTATGAATAATGATAATTTAATTACTTCTGAATCACATCAGTTAAAACCACATGTGTTAAATTACCGTACACATGATTTGAATTAGATGTAGTTGTTTATCCTGTAAAAATTCGGAGGAATTATCTGTATGGACTAAAATTTGAAATATATAATGACCACAAAAGTTTAATATATATATACACTAATAATGAATTGAACATGAGACAGAAGAGGTGGATGGAATTAATCAAGGATTATCATTGTACAATTAATTAGCATCCGGGAAAAGAAACGAAAGTGGCTAATTCCTTGAGTCAAAAAAGTAATGCTTCATTAACCATAAATCATTTAGAATGAGATCCTTTGGATTTTTATTTGATGAAATTTGGCATAGAATTTTTTGGTTCAAGAAATTAAACTATTTTGTTTTAGGAGTCAGTGAAATCGTCTCTCTCAAAAATAATTAAGCAAGCACATAAGGAAGATAGGGAGTTGCAAAAAAATGTAGAGTTGGTTCAGGATAGTAGGTTTCTTTATTTTAACATTGATAATTATTGTGTTATGAGATTTGGGAAGATATTATGGGTTCCTTGTGATTCACAGTTGAAAAATGAGTTGTCATGTTAAGATCATTGTTCTCTGTTTTAAGTTCATCCTTGCAGTACTAAGATGTACAAATATCTACAGGAGTAATACTGGTGGGATGGAATGAAAAATAGAAATTAATTATTTTACATTGATGTGTTTTACTTGTCAATAGGTTAAATTATAGTGGTAGTTACCAAAAGTGAAGCTTCAGTCTTTACCTATTCTAAAGTGGAAAAGGAAAAATATATTCACTGACTTCGTTGTGGGATAACTGAAGACATCTCAAGTTAATAATGAAATCTAGGTTATTGTTTATTGGTTGACAAAATATGTTCATTTCCCCTTATTTTATATACTTTTCCTCTATATCAACTTTCTCTATTGTATGTTAAAGAGATAGTCATGTTGCATGGAATTCCCTTTTACATTGTATCTGATCGTGATCTCAGGTTTACTTCTAACTCTTGGAAAGGCCTTCAGAGGTTGTTTGGTACTGAATTAAATTTTAGTACATCTTATTATCCTCAATTTTAAGGGTAGTTAGAACAAAAAATTCACACCTTGAAGTAAATGATACGTGCTTATTCACTGGATTAACAGGGAAGTTGGGACCAACATCTTTCTTTGATTGAGTTTTCATATAATAATATCATTCATTACAGTATACAGATGGCTTTATTGAGGAATTATATTGAAAGCCTTGTTGAACTCTAGCTTTTTAGGATGATGTATGTGAAAGGAAGCCGATGGGACCAGAATTGGTGGAAGAGGGGGAAGAAAAGGAGCAGTTGATTCAGAAGAACATGAGAACAGCTCAGAGAAGGCAGAAATGTTATATAGATAACCCAAGGAAGGATATCTTCTTTTGAGGTAGGTGATCGTGTCTTTCTCAATGTTTCTCGCTGGAAAACTGTGAATCATTTTGTATAGAAGGGAAAGTGGATTATGAGGATCATTGAACCCTATGAAATCCTAAAGAATGTTGGATCAATTACATACATAGTGGCTTTACCTCTAATTTTATCCATGTTACACAATGTTTTCCATGTTTCGATGTTGATAAAGCGTATGCCAGATCAATACCATCTTTTAAGTCCAAAGGTAGTTCAGTTGGAAGAGAATATCTCTTATGAGGAACTAACAGTCTAGATTCCTAACCATATTGTGCAAGAGTTTCGGAATATGGTAATTCACCAGGTAAAGGTATTGTGGAAAAACCAAATGGTTGAAGTATTGGACTGTTGGGGCATTTTGACTTGTTTATGTCTTTGATGTCATGGTGGTTTCCCCCTTTTCCCTTAAAATGGGGTTTATCTTAATAAAAAATTAATTTTCAGTCAGTCTATGAGGGATAAGTACAACCATTTATTTGATAAATGAATAAAATTTCATGGAAAAAATTTACAAAAGGGGGGAACAATGTAACATCCCAGATAAATAGAGAAATATTAAATCTTCATTTTAATGAATATTTTGTGAGTTAAATATTAATTTTACTTTAAAGGGGATTCTATGTTCAATGGCGTATCCGATATGCAACAACAGGTTTCTTTGAAATCTTACGTTGTACACTAATAATATAATATTATTCTTATAAATGGTAGTCAATTCCTAGCCATTGTATTAGCGAGAATGAATAGAACTAACAGAATTATGATTATATTTCTTTATTAAATGTTTTTACATTTAACCAACAAAAGTTAGAGGCTTAAAATGTGAATGAATCTAATTTCAAGCATAATTTACTTTAAATGGTCGATTTACAGCTTTTTAAAGGTGAAACCTCTTTAAATATAGTTTTGGTTACTTTTATATTTTCTAATTAAAATTTTAAAATTCTTCATTAGAATCGGAACAACAAATTTTACATTTGGTAAATTTTTGGTATTTTTCTGATAAAGTTCATTTTTAATGAATTGTAAAAAATACTATATTTTAATTCAAAACTTCCTTTTAATCAAATTTATTTATATAGTTAGATTAAATTTTTAAATGGTTTTAACATCTAATTATAATATATTTTTACTTTTTGATAGTGGGAAATAATTTTAAATAAATATTTACCAATTATATGTTATGAATTTGGTAAATATACATCATTTCTGAATTTGGAATATCAAATATAGCTTAGACTGACTGTTTGGTATTTTTCTGAAAATCTTCAATTTTTGATTAATAGCAAAACCACTAAGTAGTAGTTAAAAATCTGACTTTTTCTTTTAAATGAAATATTACACTTCTGTGAATATAATTTTTAAATTTTGACATACATAGTAATTATTAGTATGTAAAATGTGGTTCAATAAGGTGAAAATAATTTATGGGTAATATTAACTTTTGACTTTTATATCTCACGGTTAAAGATAAATATGGTAATTCAAGGTAAATATAATTTCATAATAACATAGGATTATCTTAACACTTTCCTTAACCATATTTTATTAGTAATATCCGACCATGGGCATCCTTGGGTCGATATTGGTACCCCATGGGTCCACATAGGAGTGATAATGACCCTTTATTTTAATTAACATAAAGTAATGATAAAAATGACTCAAAAAAATATCTTTTAGTAAATTAATTATTACATAAGGTTATAAAAGTTATATTTTAGAATATAAATGTTATATGGAAATATAAAAATATTTAATAAATTATGGTAATTTTTTTTTTAAATTTTTTATACATCATATAAATTAAAATTTTTATGACGCAATAATGATGTAGTGTTTACCTCATTAATAAATAATATAAATAAATCAGATTTTAAATATTAAAAAAATAACTAAAACATGTAGAATTTTTATTGGATGATTTTATTTCTACCATGAGTCATCTTATCTTCAACATTAATAAGTTTTGGACCTTCATAAATAGAAATTCATTATATAATAAAATAATATTTTCACAATTTCTTAAAGAGACCCTCCCCCCCCCTTAAAAAAGCCTTCACTTTTAACTAATTCCTCATTCATCTCAAGACACATTTATTGACCAAACTCTATGCAATTAATATTCCTACATACCTATAATTTTCATTGAAGCCTTACCATAGGTAGATGGCACTTCAAGAAGACCTTTTTGTTAAAACCAAAGGAAGTTACCCGAATTAAAGGTAATTGTTTCTCTTAAATTGATTTGTTTTATTTTGTATTATTTTACGTCTCCAACCCCTAAAATCTTTTTATTATTTTTTTTTATAAAAAAAATAGTATCCTCAATATACTTTTATGTCAGTATGAGAATTATTATAAGTACAGATACACACACCTCCATCTAATGGGTAAAGACCATACTGTTTCTGTGGATGGAAAACTAACGCCTCATGAAACGATGATTGTTAAATAATCTCCTAAATCCTCTCATGGTGGAAATTAATATAAAAATTTATTTATATATGATATATATTATGCTTATGTTTTCTTTATGCTTCAGTATTTTTCATTTATAGCATACCTTTATGGTTTCCATAATGGGTAAACGCGATACTTTCATTTGAGGAAGGGCGGATTACAACCCCCTAAAACTGATATGATCCGTTAACGCCATATGTGGGACATATAAAGGATAGAGTTAATGATATTATATATGATATTATAGTGCAATTATAATATACCTATATACAGTAATGTTTAAATTCCATTTAAATATGAAATATAAATGGAAGTATCGTTCATGCGTACGTACGACGTACTGTCTCCATGAATGGTGCATTTCATTTCATAAATATAAATGGTATGTACTATTATAAATAAATGTATATAATAGCAATATATTATATATATGATATCTAAATCATGAATATAATTTTGGATACAATGAATTTTTGACAACATAGAAAACTTGTAAATATAAGAAGTTCATTTTTCACTCAAGTACAAAATATCTAAAAAGTGAACATTATTAACTTTAAAGATTATATAGTGTATTAAACATGGAAATAAGAGATATAGAAGGAATAATAAACAAGAAAAATGTTCTTAAGAAGGTAGAAATTAACTTTAGTTTATTATTCAGGAGATTAAAGAAAAAACGGGTCAAGTCGGGCACGAGGTAAGGGAATTCATCTAAATCTCATATCATTGAGGAATATTTTGTATTAATAGAAGAATTTCTTTATTATGCATTATAAAAAAATTGAATATTACATTTATTCAAAATGAATCTTTTCTCTACCAGGGGTTTTACTAAATGAAAAAAAAGAATGTTTCTTTTAACGTATGCGATGACAACGGCCATTCTTCCACTGCATTTATTATTTGATCTTTGGCTTCCGTAACTAGTCGTAATATATTTTAAAGGAAAGTAAATACCATTTACTATTTAAACATATATTGGTATTAAAAATTGTTTTGATAATGGATTGGTTATTTCAATAAATATAAATGATATATTGTGATTGAAATATGGAAATTTTATCTTTACTTTATATTAATTTTATGTGTTATGAATATGTTTTGGTTCGTGGGCATTGTTTGTAAATACTGGTGGTTTCATGATGAACCTAGGGTGGGTGAGCCTGAGATAGCTCTCCAATGTATTGGGTAATGTGATGGAGGTAAAAATGAAATTTTCTTCAAAGATATTTATGGAATATACTATGACGGGTATTCCAAATGTAAATCTCTACGTAGCTGTGATAGATACAATGTAAGTATGATATAGATGCCACAAATTACATTTATGATTTTTGTATTCTATATGTTATTCATAATTCTAAAGATTTCATGAGCTATGATAAAGAGCTTATGTTATGTATAAAATTATGTACTAATGTTTTCTTTTTTTTAGTACCCTTTACGGATCTTTTTATCCTCATCCCATGTTTTGAAATGTTTTCTACAGTAACCTAAGATTAATAGGGTCAAGGAAAAGTCATGCTCTCTAAAACATGGTTTTAGACTTGACATTTTTTTTTCAAAATTTTTTATTTTATGAAAAAAAAATTTAAACATAGTAGAAGTGTCTACCTAGTAATTTTTGAGATTTAATGTAATAGTTATTTCCTAATTATCTAAAACAATATACCTGAAAAGATCCTCCATGTGAATTATTAATTTATTTCAATATTATTTATTGTTTTAAGGTCGAGTCCTTATAGTGATGCCTATTTTACATCAAGATTCTGGAAAAAGTGTTCAGAAATACATGGATACTGAACTTCGTTTGAGAACGGCCTACCACCCTCAAATTGATGGACAATCAGAAAAAACTATTCTAACATTAGAAGACATGTTGTGTTCTTTCTCACTTAATCTTCAAGGTATGTGGGATCAATATTTACCACTATTAGAATTTTCATATAACAATATCTTCCATTAAAGTATTCAGATGGCACCTTATGATGCTTTATATGGAAAGAGATTTCATGCACCAAATTATTGGGATGATGTTAGTGAAGGAAAACTCATAGGCCCAGAACATGTTGAGGAAACAATGGAAATGTTAAAGGATATCCAAACCCGCATCAAAGCAGCCCAAAGTAGAAAAGAGATCTATGACAATAATAGAAGGAAGGTTTTGGAATTTCAAGTAGGAGACCATATTTTTTTGAAGGTATCTCCATGGAAGGGTGTTATAGGTTTCAGTATAAAGGGTAAATCATGTCCTAGTTATATCAGACCTTTCAAAATTCCAGATAAAATTGGAGTTGTACCTTATCATTTATAAAATGCCTCGGAGTCTCTCAAAAGATCATGATACATTCCATGTATCACTGTTGATAAAATACATTTCGTAACCCAATACATGTAGTCACCTATGAGGAATAAAAACTAGAACACAATCTGTTTTATTATGAAGAGCCTATCAGAATTCTTGATACCAGAGAACAAGTGCTAAGAAACTAGACGACTCATCTGGTAAAAGTTCTTTTTAGAATCTACAAGATGGAAGAGGTAACATGGGATCCTGCAGAAATTATGATGATGAACCACCAGAATCTTTTTATGTAGTAATATTCTAAAAATTTTGAGGATGAAATTATTTTAGGATGGGAGAATTTAACACCCCAACCTTCCATGATATGATTTCCATTAAATAATACAATAGCTTCTGTTATACACAACTTCGAGTTCAAACACTCCACAACCAATCAAACTAGCCATTATGAATAGTAATAACCACTTTTTAAAATTTTATAAATTCTATCTTTCATAATAGAATTAATATTTTTTTGGAATATTGAAATTACCTTACGGTGAATTTTTTGTTTTTTTTAAACATTCAATTTTAGATGAATAGTGAAATAACATTATGTTATTGGTTAAAACAGACTATTTATTTAATTAATTAGTAATTTTATTTCAATTTATTTTAGGAAAATATGTATACATAATACCTATATATGTTGAATGTAATTCCTTGAAGTCATTTTATAATAACTGTAGATATATAAAATATTATCGAACTTTTTACCGCCTTTTACCCACCTCCTAGGTGCATTTGGAAATTTGTATGAAACATAATTTTACAACTTCTATGAGTTTAATTTCAAAAAAATTAGAGGCATGGTTAATATCAGTAAGTAAAATCTGGTTTAATAAGATGAAATTTTTTTGGTGAATAGTAAATTTTGACTTTTATTTACCACACGCAAATGTAAATAGGGTGATTACGGGTAAAATGATATCATAATTACCCTAAAACATGTCATAATTATATTCGATAAGTACAGTTTGACCAAAAACAACCTCTGGAATAAAATATGATCACCTTTTCTCTACCCGTCACTTAATAAGTCCAATGCATTCCTCGTATGCTATTTATAATATGAATGTTTAGGTTATGTTTAATCCTTTTTATATAAGGAATGAATTGGACTTAGTATGTGATGGGTGGAGCCCGCTATAGCTCTTTGATGCATTGTTAGGTCTCATTAGTCAAACTAGTGTCCTGGAACAAGGCCTTGAACAAATATTCTTTGTAGTCTTGCCACAAGGCCTAGAATATTGGGTTATGAAGTCTGGCATTATTTATTCCATCATTATGAAAGGGTCTATTGATATTGGTTGTTATTATTCGACTAGAAGAATATCCATGTGAATAAGTAAATGGAATTATTTTATTTTATTTTTTTCCATATTATGCTTATGTTGATGTTTAGAATTCTTTTGTTTTATTCTTATACATTTCTTTAAATGTATATGCATATTTATGAATGTTTCTGCTATATTGTTATCCTTACTGAGCATCTGAGCTCACCCTTTTTATGTTTTATTTTTTCCAAGACGTGAATAATTATATCATTGTTGACTTAGAGGGATAGACTAAGGATATAAGTGTGTTCATAAGGGGACAAAATGTTGTTGATGTTATTATTTCATGATGTAATGTAAAACATATGAATGTATTTAGTACATTAAAAGCTAATAAACAGATCAGTCTTTTGAGACCTGATTCACTGTATCATGCCAATGTTATGTAAAATTGCACCGACTCTGGGTAACTAGGGTTGGGGAAATATAGTATCTATTGTAGTAAAAGTGTGTTGAAAGTAAGGGTCCAGAATAAAAGCCCAGCTAGAAAAGTACAAGTACAACCGAAAAGTAAAAAATAGATGAAAACCAAAAAGAAGCTCCTGGATTATCCACCATTTATCCTGCCTAATGGGTAGGTAAAACTCATGATCAGCAGTCCCTATGTCACATCACACCAAATGGTCCACCTCCGATTATCATCCAGTTCTGGCTCCCTCAGCCTCTATCAATGTTGTACGTCGTATGCACAAGACAAAAAAGTTGTAGGAAAATCCTGTGCATGGGTGAGTATAATGATACTCAGTAGGGACCCCAAGACCACATAGGTCTCCTAATGTTCCACGAATGAAAAACCACAAAGTAAGACCTCAACCAAAAATCACAGAGCAGTCATCAAATCTAATTAGGTATGTTCCATACCAATAACTAAGTTATCAAGATATACTCATATCATAAATTAGGTAAGAATATCATAAAGGTAACTCCACGATGGTAACACCACCAAGGTAAAAGCACCACATAGGTAACACCACAAAAATTACATGACGAAGGTAAAATTACCACAAATGTATCCCCATGAAGATTGTACCAAGAAGGTAAAAGTACCACATAGGTAAAAGGATTAGTTCAAACGGAGTCTTATCTCAATCTAGGTTTTCAGTGAACTATATAAGTACAAATGATTAGTTGAGAAGCTAGATTATCATATTCTGTCAAGTAGCACAGCTTCTGAGCATATGGAGTCTAAACCCCATATGATCGATAGGTATGTATCCTCCTTAATGACCCACATATGATCAGTAGCAATATTAGTCACAATCTTTGAAAACCTTGGATGCTAGAGAATTCCTCCCCTATCGAGTACAGTGGATTTTTTGGGTCACACAGAGCTGCTTCCCACTAACCTTGAACTTCTTAGGTACTCGTCCCCATCGCGGAACGTGGGAATGTCTGGTCATACGGGGTCTCTCACCACCGTGTCCTGCTGAGGTACTCTTCTTATCAAGTAACGTGGTTATGCTGGGTCACATAGAGCCATCCCCCACCATGGGACTACCGGGTCACATAGAGATACTTCCCACTTGGTCATCGAGTCACAAAGAGTTGGACGTCAGCAGTGTTCAGGTATCAGCAAAATCTAGGGTTCCGCATGTAGCACACATAGTAGAACCACTCATCAATCCATTATTCGCATCATACTATCCATGTAATTCACCACAATGTATTCCAAAATATCTGTATCCTAAATAGAGTCTCAATACCACAACAGCTCATTAATCGGATGCACGGTTTTCAAGGTACACGTGTTTTAGTGCCGAGGGACCTGTTTGATTCGTGTTTGATCCAACCTAGACATACTCCAACATTATCTTAATCAGAATATAATTATAAAAAATTACAGTCTCGATTCAAGTATCCCAATGCCCCATATGATTCGTCAAACGTATGTCGGGTTCTCATGATATGGCCCTTTAAGTGATTCTAGGCTCTGTGGGGCCTGAGTCCGATCCGACCCAGTAGGACTGACCCCGCCAGGCCCATTATAGGCTGTACCGTGGACGAATCGGCCTAGTTGGCCGTGATTTGGAATAAAATTCATGGTGGTGTCACACAAATGGATGATCCCAAGGGTGGACCACAAGGGGGCGGCTCGCAACCGAAGCATGCCTGTAGGGCGAGTGGCCCGGTAGGGTGGTGGACCGGTCCATGGGGGATCGCGGCCCGCTGTGGGGGTCTGCAATTACTAGTGTGGGGGTGTGACCCCTCGGTGTCCCAAATGAACTAGAGGCCATTCTTTCTGTGGTGCTGAGGTGTCACGTGGGCACTGTTTGGTATCTGCGGAACCCGCAGGAGGTGTAGTTTCAGCCTCCACCTTAGCTTCTTGTCCGTCGACAGCGCGCTGGTTCTGCTACCTTCCCATACACAGCCGGACAATGAGCCGGACACCTCCTCCATTATCTAAGGCTAATGACCGCAAACTCATGCTCATTGGTAGTGTATGGAGGGTGTGACACACCTCCTCCACGACCGGACGGTGTCGTCGTTCCGATGACCGCTGCTGCTTTGGGACACAGCTTCCTCTTACAGCGGATGTCGATGTGATATTCCCAACGTACCTGGTCAGTGTCATCATGCAAGATGTCTTACATGGAGGCTAAAGGATAGCAAGATATCAGAGGTTTCAGGCCATATTCTTTTTTCTTTTTCCGCCCGCATTAGCTCATAATCATTAGATGGAAATTAGGGGTTTAATAATTGGTTGAACTAAACAACAACAAAAACCCTACATAGATACCCTGCAACAACCTCTGGCAAAAAATCTATGAATCATGGATCAACCTGTTAGTCGGTTGGTATGTGTTGTTTATATTTTTCATGAACAATGAAGAGGAAAAATATTTTAAAATGAGTAAATGAATAAAAACCCTACCTCAAATCATCATAGAAACACCCACGCTTGAAGGTTGGTTGGTGTTCTTCATTATCGTAACAGTCTTCCTTAGACGTCGCTCATACTTCATCCACCAGTTCGTGGTTCAGTGTCACCCGTCAACTCCCACTAGGATAGACTCCTTCTTCTAAGGGTCTGGTTTTTCATCCCTACTTCAGCACTTCGTTGCGTGACAAAGTTGTGTTGATACCCCATCGAAAGCTCCGTATATATAGGTGAGGGGGAGTGTATATAACAAATTAGGGAATTAATTGGAGCTCATAAATTAGGAACCTTACTAATTCCCCAATGATGTCATTACATAAGATTGGTAGGTCATGAAATTTATTGGCATGGCACATCACTGGCCCAACACTATGCTTGTGTGTTAGAGGTTATGAAAAAAAGTTAAATTAATAAAATAATTTTATTTCATTTCTATTAAAAAGTCACAAAACATTACATTTTCTCCATACCTACTACGATCAATGTATAGTCTCCCTTAAATGATTATCAGCACTACAGATTCAAAGGTGGCTTCGGATTTTTAATCTGAGAAATGGTTCAATAATTATAAAATTCCACTCATGTGTTTACAGAACATAAATTAAAAAAAGTTCATTTAATTAATTACGTTCACCCTCATCCCACACCAGTTATGTTTAGGCACCTACTAAGGATAAAACACACCAACAAACTCAATGGTACTCTCAAATTTCCAATCCGAGTTACTGTTTAGATTATATGGATTTTATAATAAATTAATACTCAGTTAATTATTTTATTTACAACCCAAAATTTACTTTCACAGGTAGCCCACACCGGCCAATGTTAGTATCTTCCTAAAGAGGTAACACACCCACGAGCTTAGATGTGGTCTCATATTTTTAATCTGATTCACCATTTGTTAGTTATAAGCATTTGAAAAATAAAAATAACTTTATTTAAATATTTTATTTACGGTTATTCCATTTTCATGTTTTCTCACATGAGGGTCGCACCTATTAATCTTAATTAGACCCTAGGGTAGACCTTCCATATTGAACACAGTAGTTCCCTCAGAATTCTGATTCGGGAAACCATTTATGATTTATTCTACTTTTTTAGGAAAATTGCTTACGCACACTAATTAAAGCTAAAAAAATAATCAAATGATCATTCTAGGCACTATGGGCCCCGAATCAAGTGACGTATGATTCCACGGTCTTGAAATAAATCCATATAAATAAAAAAAGTAAACATAAATTTCAGAACATTACAGTATCCCTACATTAGGAATTTACATCCAAAAAATCAAAAAATAAAGGAAAATCAACTAAATGAGGGTACTGGACATGAATATGAGCCTCCCGCTCCCATTTACTATCCTGGAGGTCCCCATTCCACCACCGAACTTTCACCTGAGTGGTCGACTGTCCACAAATGAATCACTCTTGATGATCCTCTATCTCCACCGAGAAATCTATAAACATCACCACATCATCAAAGTTCAACTCACCTTATTTTATAATGTGAATTGAATCATGCATGAACATCCTCAGCTGTGACACATGGAAAACATTATGCACTCGGTGCATATTTGGGGAAAGATATAGAAGGTACACCACCTTGTCCAATATGCTGAAAATCTAGAAAGTTCTGATGAACCTCATAGATAACTTGTCGACCCAGAAAAATAACCACAAACCTCATCAAGGTGAGACCCGTAGGAAGACATTGTCTCCCTCCACATTTCTGCATAAGACTTTTGTAGGCTCTGGGAATTCATCACTTGCTGACTGATGAGGCATTGTGATTCAAACCATTCCATTTCTTTTTCATCCACGACCACCAGTACTAACACCAGATGTCTTGGTAAAACTTTAACACTCCATGATTTATAGTTAAATGGGATTTTTGGTTCTCCCTGAACACCTCATATCAAAGAATCACTGGTATCTTGGTGTGTCCTATGAAGAGGAATTCATACTTCCCACCTTTAGAAAATCTTTTAGGAGACTGTCCAGAGGATATCTGAGCACTTCAGGCCTCACAGTCAATGTCTCACGTTGTGCCCCCACAAATTTTATGAGGAATTGGGGTAGTGAAAATCATAGGATGAAGGTAAATTGATCGTTTTTTATCCATTAAGGATATCAATAGCGTGACTTGCTACCTTGATGACTCACTCAGTAGTTGTAGACCAGACCTCCTGCTGAGTGCATCTTCTACCATGTTCCCCTTCCCAGGTGTATCAACTATCTCAAAGTCAATGTCCTAGAGGAACTCTATCCATCATCTCTATCTCATGTTCAGGTCATTCTAAATTCCCTGCTGACACTTCTCCTTCCACAATATAGAATCCACCTTTTTTTCAAAGCTTTCAACGGTGCTGCTACCCTGGAAAAGTCTGGTTCAAAACTCATGTACTAGCCATCCAAAGAAGAATTCCCTCCCATATTGGGAAGATAATACTAGAACCATCTTTTGAAAATATGTCCCCACACCCTGCCAATCATTTTTGGAACTAAGGACCCAAAACCCGCACTACCACGAGGGTAAGGCAGGCTGACTCAAGAGTAATCGGATGAGCCAACCTATGCATGAGTTTTCAATGTGCTTCCTGGGATTACTTTTTCACCATCCAAGGAAAACCTTATTCAAATATTGTCGATAAACCACAACCTTTTTCCTAATAATGTTAATCTGGGTATGAACTGTGTAGGTCCAATCCATACACAAACTAAAGTCGTAAGGCCTCGATGTTTCCACCAAAGGATTCCAACTGAAACACTCACCTCAAGGGTCAGATCACACCACCGACATATGTTTGATTATAGATTCTCCTCCCAAATGTATCTATAAACATAAGGGTCATGTAATAGGTTTAACCAGAAACTCGAGGTCTTAAACTAGATTCATGGTAAGAGTGAATGATTGGTACCTATGTATATTAATACGGCAGCAAGTAGTAGACCAGACCATACCTCGAATCACTCCTGGAGCCCTTGGGTCACACTCCAAGACTTCATGCAGCTACACCCTTCCCCTGTCCTCCGACTCCCTAATCATGGTGGGGAACACATTGGGGTGGTGGTGGTAACATGTTGAAAAGTATGCCACCTCATTTTACTCTCCTAGCTCCACATCCACGTCTGCTACCCTGCAGATTCATCATTCACTATCATTTCCTCTTCTTAAAAAATTTATAGAACCAAGTATCTGAGTCTAGATTTAGTTTCTTGCATTCTCAATGCGAACATTCACTGGATGTATCCACTCAAAAAAAGAAAATTCAACCACATAGTGTCTATCTTGTGCCCTAACATAAGTCGGAATTCATAGAGGAATAGTGTTGTCTTGGATGTCCCTAAACCCACCTCTATCGGAGGATTGATCCCTGATGCCCTGGTCGTACTGTATTCATTGAGTACATGGGATGGTCGGTACATCTCGATGAATACTCAACTACTGACATGTCATCCTACTAAAGCTATTGAAGCTCTAGGGAACACTGACCCATTAACGTTTTATAGAATGAGACCTCCTTCCCAGAGGAAGGTTCTCATGATTTTCCACAAGAGTCACCTCTTCGTAAGATCAAGGTAATCTAAACCCTATCATCATCATGTTGAGACATGTAGAAGGCTCTCTACCATGACCACCATCTTATCGAATGGTACCCTTTCTATATGGAAACTCGACCACCTCCTCAAGCTAGTCTATAGACGCCTGTGAGTCGGGATATCCTCGGAACATGAGGGGTATATGATGCTGAAACACGATTATGGAACTAAGCCTAAATGTTTTCTGTACCAGTAATAATATTTGTAACTGTGGACCAATGGGTAGTGATATAGTTGGATCATCATCTGATGGAACCATCTCAGGAAATGGTCCATGTACCGATGCTTCTTCACCCTACAGACCATAATCATGGCCACTCACTGTAAAAGACTAGAAGCTAAGATACCCATTTTCCCTAATGGTGTCTCAACTAAGCAAAAAACTCTAGCCACAACATCCATCTAGTCCCCAGTTTCCTAGGAATCTATATCTCCATGAAACCTCGGAGGCCTCTATAGCTGGAACTCATGCAACGTACATAGTCAGCGTGCATTGTCCACCAGTGCGGCTGGTGGTAACTACTGCCAAATGGGTGGTGGTGCTGCTAGTGCACCGCCAGAAGGTGACAACATAGGAAGAGGGCCATACAAAGGAGCCTCATCACTCGGTTGGTTGTCATCGTGTACTCTCTTGGGAATCCTAGATGGATGTCTACATGGTATAATCCTGACAAGGATAATTTTCTCCATGGACATTAATTTATGCCTGGTGAGATGAAATAAATAAATAATAATAAAAACATTTAAAAAACACACGGAATCTATGTTTTCTTACCCTTAGTCAGAAATCAGGATTAAGGATCCTAGTGTGTGGATACATTGACAGCTGGACCAACACTAGATTCCCCAAACTAAAAACCACACTCATAACACTTAACACAATTTCCACACAGAAAATATCAGTGTCCTTGTTCTTCGGTCGAACCAAACTCCTCTGATACAACATTTCACGACATATCCCTTGGAGCTCGTACCCTAACTACCCCAAGCTTGCCATCCATATTCCAGGGTCTAGCGACTAGCACCAAAAAGGCATATACCTAAAACGGGAAGGCATTGCCTTTAAACATGTAAAAACACATCGAGTAGAACACAACAAGATGCAACCAAAAAGTAACAACTGTAGTACAAGAGTGCTGAAATTATGTGGTTAGAATACAAGCCCAACTAAAAAAGCCGATGTACAACAAAAAAGTACAGAATAGCTGAAAAGTGAAAAGTATATCCTAGATCATCCACCAAGGATCCTACCTGAAGGGTAGGTACATCTAACAATCAGTAGTCCCAACATCACATCATGTCAAATGGTCCAACTCCAAGCACCATCCGGTCCTCGCTCCCTCAGCCTCAATCAATTATGTACATCATCTACACATGAGACAACAGGGTGCAGGTGAAACCCATGCAGGGGTGAGTATAACGATACTATGTAGGGACCCTGAGACCTCGTAGGTCTTCTAATGTTCCTTGAAGAAAAATGAAAAATAAAGACCTCAACCACAAAACATGGAGTATTCATTAACTCCACTATGGTATATTTCATACATATACCTGAGTAATCAAGATATAATTGTCTCATACATGAGGGAAAAATATCATAATGCTAACACCATGATGTTAACAACATGAAGGAAAAATCACCACATTGGTAACACCACGAAGATAAAACCACGAATGTAAAAGTACCACACATGTATCAACATGATGATGGTACCACGAAGGTAAAAGAATAAAACAAGTAAAATACTTAGTTCAAATAGAGTCTCAGTTCAAACTAGGTTTTCAGTGATGCATAAAAGTACAAAGGATTAATCGTGAAGCTAGATCATCTTAACTTGTCAAGAGGAACTTCTTCTGACCATACAGAGTCTGAATCACACATGATCGATATGTAACTAACACCCAAAATGAAACTCACATGATCAGTAGAATAATTAGTAAAAATCATTGAAAAACATAGATACTACAGAGCTCCTCCTCTATCGAGTACAGTGGGCATGCCGGTCACACAGATCCACTTCCCACTAACATTTAATTTCTTATATAACCTTCCCCATCACGTACTATGGGTATGCCATATCACACAGACCCACTCACCACCATGGCCTGCTATGGTACTCCTCATGTCGTGTACCATGGTTCTGCTGGGAGACAGAGATCCGCTCCTCAATGTGAGCCTTTCAGGTCACACAGAACCACTTCCCACTGGGTCGTCGAATCACATAGAGGTTGAAATCAGCAGTCTTTAGGTCTCACCTAGCCGTAGGGTTCCACACATAGAGCGCTTGGTAGAACAACTCACAATTCATTTTTTGCATCTTGTTATCCTTTTAATTCATGAGAAATTATGCCAAAACATACGTCTCCTCAAAAGAGTCTCAATTCCACAAACGACTCATCAATTGGATGCACGATTTTCAAGATACAGGCGTTTCAGTGCCGAGGGCTAGTTGGATTCTTGTTTGATCCAATCCAGTCATAATCCAAAATTCATCAAAACTCAAGAGATGTATACCAAAAGGACCATATAAATCCTAGGATCTCAGCATCATATATAGTTTGTCCATAGGACGTTTGGTTCTCATGATATGGCCCTTTAAGTCATTTGGGGCCTGATTGGACCCGGTTCCGGTCCAACCTGGTCGGACTGACCCGGGCTGACCCAGTCTGGGATGGGCCATGGTTTGGCCCTAGACCTCAAGGGGGAGGACTAAAAGGGAAGACCACAATCTCCGCTCGGCCATATAGGGCATCCAGCAAGGTGGAGGCCCAACCCCCCAATTGGGTGGCCTGGATGGCCGACGACCTGGTTCGGTGGCGGCCCAGTCAAAAGGGGAGTGTGGCCCACTTTGGGGGTCCACCCTATCATCTGTGGTGGGGGGGGGGGGGTGACCCTATGGTCTCACGTACTCTTGGGCGGCCAAGAGGTTGTTCGATTTGTGGTGAAGCCAAGCTGCGTGGGTGTTATTGGGTTCCTGTGGAACCCACCAGAGGCTCGATTTTTTCCTCCGCCGCAGCTTCGGCCGCGTCTTCTTGTCTGCTGGCAGCACGATGGTCCTGCAGCCTCCTTATCCACAACCGGCCAATGAGCTAGAAGCCTCGTCCCATCTCCATGGCTGATGAGTTGTGACATCTTTCTCACCAGCAGTGCATGACGACATGCCACACCTCCTTTGCAACCGGCCATTGCTGACCATTCTGATGACCACTGCGTCATTGTATTAGAACATCCTCTTGCATCATGCGTTGACGCACTATTCCCAAAATAGCCGGTTGGTGTCACCAGAATGGTAGTCTTTCATGGAGGAACAAGGATCGAAATATAGAAGAGGGTTTGGGTCGAGTTTGTTAGGCCTGCGCCCTCCGCGTAAGCTCGTAAAAATGAGGGGGGAAATTAAGGGATTAAAAATTAATTGAATTAAACAACAAAAAAACCTTGCGAAGATACCCTACAACAACCACCCGTAAAAACAAATGAATCACATATAAAACCATTAGTCGGTTGGTCCACATTCTTTGTATTATTCTAGAACAGATAAGAGGGAAAATCATATAAAATGCGTAAATTAATAAACCCACTACCTAGAATCATCGAAGAAACACCCGCACTTGATGGTGGGTTAGTGTTCTTCATTCCCGCAACAGGCTTCTAAATATGCTGCTCATACGTCGTACACCAGTTATTGGTTCGTTGTCCGCCATCAACTCCGGCTACGATTGGCTCCGTCTTCTATGGGTATGGCATCGCGGTTCCCCTTCAGCACTTCGTTGCATGGAAGAGGTGTGCTAATACCACTTAAAAATCCTTATATATAAAATTTATGGGGAGGGTAAGTAATGACATATTGAATTAATGATGACTCATAAATTAGGAACCTTCTTAATTCCCCAACGACGTCGTTACTTAGGATTATCTGGTCCAGCCATTTATTTGCTTGACACATCGTTGTCTCGACACTTTTCATGTCTATTAGAGGTTATGAAAAAATTATAATATAATAAAATTATTTCCTTTGATTTCTTTTAAAAAGTCACAAATCATAACTACTTCTACAGACCTACTGCGGATAAAGTAAAGTTTCCCATATGTGAATCTCTGCACAGTGGATTCAATGGTGGCCTCCGATTTTTAATCCAATCACCTATTCAAAAGTTAGAAAACTCCACACATGCATTTACTTAATGTACCTCAAATAAGTTCTATAAATTAATTACATTCACCCTCAACCCACGCCGGTCAAGGTTAGGCTCCACCTAAAGAAAACACACCCCACAAAACTCAATGGTACTCCCATATATCCATTTTGAGTTACTGGTTAGAAGTTATGGATATCGCAATAAAAAAAATTCACTTAATTGTTTTATTTACGACCAAAAACTAACTTTCACCGGTGGCCCTCGCCGGCCAATGTGAGTATCTTCCAAAAGAGTCTATACCCTCACGATCTCATTAGTGGTCTCATGTGTTTAATTTGAGTCAGTGTTTGTGAATTATATGCAATTGAAAAATAAAATAACATTAATTAATTATTTTATTTATGATTATGCCATTTTTGGGTTTTCTCAAAGGAGGCATGTGCCGACTAAACATAAGTTGTGCCACGGGTAAACCCTCCATCCGGAATGCAACAATGCCCATATATTTCTAATATAGGAAACTATTTAAGTGTTATTCCAGTTTTTCAAGACACTTTCTTACACATGCTAATTAAATGTTAAAAAAACATCAACAGATCATTCCGGGCACTCCGAGCCTCGAAATCAAACTTCATCAGATTCTACGATCTCGAAAAAAATCAATATAATTAAAATAAAATATATTGAAATTCCAGGGCATTACAATAATTTAAAGGAATATCAAGGTGGAAGTGTTTGGTATGTTGATATACATTTTATAAATCATCATAGACAATGATACAATATGGATTTAATCATAAAAAATTATTGAATTATTCTTTAATCTACTATCATAGATTTTATTTATCAATGATGCAATATATGAAAAAAAATTAATTGAAATTAGTAGTGAAAATGTCTTTTTAATGGACATATTGGAGGATATCTATAATGTGAAACCAAAAAAGGGATCACTGAATCGGGGATATAATATATTCCATGTAAACATAATAAGATTTTGTATTAACTGATGATGGTAAAGATATAGTGGAATAATAATTATGAATTAATTCAATGAAAGAATGGTTATAAGTTACAATATGTGGTTAAATATTATAATTTTAATTAATGTATTTTTTCATGTCATACTATTTGTATATGATGATTATATTTTTAAAGAACTGTTTTTGAATCAGTAGTAAAATCATCATGGATTCATTAATAGGTGGAAACATTGTGAATAAATATTATGTTTTATCTAGAAATTATGATATACCATCATTGATTATGCTTAATAAATACCCGTCAATTTTAAAATTTTGGTTACCTCAATAATAAATTGTATGAGTTTAATAATATAATTAATAATCCACCAACTAAAAAAAATTGTAGATTATAAGAAATACAATTTTAATAGCACCCCACACAATATGAGTAGAAACATCTCTAAAATGATTTATAAAACAAGATATTACATGATTATATTATTGTTATAGATAAAAAATATTATATTATATCCCTGAACATATATTAAAAAAAATATATAAAAATTTAATTGATATACTATAAAATGAGAAACAATAAAAATTCATGGAATACATTGTTGTGAGTCCCATGTATCTTACATGAATATTAAATTTGGTATAGAGGAATATCAACTTTACATCCCTTATCCATGTATAAAATTTATGATTATATATATATATATATAACAAGTGATAATAATTTATATTATAAGAAATATTTTCTGATCATAATGGGTGATTAATGATTTATACACTATACAACTAGAAGAAATGTATAACCACGTTTCATAACTGATTAATAAAGAATTTAGAAATAAATTAAATTTCACTATTCTGTTAACTAGTATTTAAATATCAGTAATTAAATATATTAATATATCAAATTATTGTATTTTAATTCAATGGATTTTCCTCCTCCTAATTTACCATGTATACTTATTCTAAATCAACTATATATCGGATAAATGATTTGTAGAAGTTCAATATACCTTATAATTATCATTAAATTCAAAAATTAATTTTTTAATAAATAATGTATCATCCAACATCAATATACTTAATATAATGCATTAGGGAAATTTATAAATAATTTGCACTATCATTTAATTCTAGATTCATGAAGGATCATGTTATAGTAACCCATGTTCACAAATGAATACACTTATGAATAAAACATTGAAATAATCAATTTTTACCACTAATGGGGAGGTGGGGGAGTAAATATATGCAATTTTTTTTAAAATAGAATGAATGAGGACCGTAAATTGAACCCAGTGATATCTCTTTTCCATTTATCTTCCAAACCCAAAGCCATGAACTACTCCAAATTTTTCATCCCCATGGAACTATTTTAAAATAATTTATTTGTTTGATACATGAAAAAACTCACAAAGATATAAATAATAATATTATTATACATCAAACTACCCAATAATATTTATATTCTTTGTGGATTAAATATATTTCTATATACCCCAATGTTATGAAACTTATTATATTCCAATTCTCACTAACTATTTTCCGTGAGTCATGATTACGTGATATAGTTTTTACAACAATGACTCATATTTTATTGTAGGTGCATCAATTTTACTATTAAGAAGAAATATAACATAGTGGGGCATTGAATCCCCATGCCACTATTAAGGTTAAAATAAAATGTTCACCTAAAAAAATCTAGTTATATATTTTCGTTCTTATTTCATTATTCAAGTGATGATTTCTTATCCATGTACAAGAATTTAGTGAAATTACAAGGATTTTATATTTTATATGATATTTAATATTTACTAAAAGAATATTAATTATTTCCAGAAAATAAAAGCAGATTTATTTTCCAAAATGACATATAAATAGAAAACAAAACATCACAGTTGTGTAATGAAAGTTAGATTTTACCCATTTAAGGATTAGACCACTTATCGGTATCAGGAACCAGGTTGGGTACCAAAATTGTTATTTAATTCACATTAGATCAATTTTTATTTATTTAGAATTATTTATAATTAAATTTTTATAAATTTATATTTCTATTTAATATCTCTCCCACAAACCTACTCCATTTTTATAATAGAAAAGAGGATTCTCCTCCATTTTTTAATTTTTAATTAGATTGGTTAAAGAGATTTATAATGGAAGTGATATTTTAAAGGTATAAAATAGGACCTTTATTAAAAATTTGTATCCGTAGATAATATATTTTAACTAAACAACATGAATATTTTGTGATTTTCTAATAGGCATGATTTTTTTCTACCATGTAATTATTTTTCTTATAAATTTTACATTCCTTATTTTTTATTTGAATATTGTATATGGGTTAGAGAACATAGAGTGATGATTTACAGTGGAAAATACAATTCTCATTGTTTAATAAGAATTAAAAAACCAATAAAACTAATCAAAATAAATGAATTTCAAGAACACACATTTTTTTATACATAGGTTGTGGAAGATGTCTATGTGTCTATTTGTCTATATGTACATGTCATATACGATAATAGGGTTCATTTCCTAGTTTCTGGTGAAGTAAATTATCAATAATTATTTTGGTGGTACATATTTATTTAATTGAACAATGTATGAAATATTTTATGATTAATTTCTTTATGTAAATATGACTCAGGAACATATGTGGCCTAAAAACTATTTTTCCAATGTGGTGTGTCATGTATTTGTGATCTATATATCAAGGTATGAAGACGGGCATTAAATTATGGTTAATTTTGCGTACATTTTAAGTTTTATTTTTCGCATACTATTTAGTTTCCCTCAGTGATGTTTTATAAATTTGTTTAACATAGTAACGGATTTGGAAAAGTAAATAAACAAGCCAATATGGGTAAATTTGATGTACATAATGAAATATACCATATACATTCCCCTCTCAGGGATTTTATATATTTTATCACACATGTTCTAAATGAAGGCGTGTAGAAAACCCAGTCAATGTATCTTGTAATGTAAATCGTAATGGTGGAAAAATATTCACTGTAAAAGAAAATTAGAATAATGATTCAAGTACATTATGTGTAATAATCTCATATTGATGATGGACATCTGTTCGTTATTACATATTGTATGTGATATAATAGTGATAACCAAGATATTTTTAGATTTTATAGTTTATAAAACTTATAGGTTTTATGTGAATAAATATATATATGATTTATTAACAAGAATACCTCCATAAAGGATGGAGGATCTGCGAAGTTCACTATTTGATCTTCCATATGACACTGCCCTGTCAGAAAATGAGTAGTCAAATGAGAGTTATCAATTGATATGAAAGACTTAGAGATTTTCTTATATTTCATGATCATAATAATATGATTTATTGTATCTGGATTAGATTCTATATGTGGGATTTGATTATTCCATCACTTTTTGTAATTTCCTTCATGAAAAATATTTGGTATTGATATTTAATATATTAAAACATATTTGTTACAGCTTGGGTTGTGACTATGTTAATTAATTATTATTTATTTTGGTGTATTATTAGGGGCCCCCACTTTTAATACAATTTCATATGATTTCAAAATGATATGGAATGAAAATTCATAGATTTTGGGTAATCTATATATGATGTATTAATTTATAGGTTTTGGGTTATGCCCTTGGTTGATGGATCTAGTCAATCCAAATATATGTTTGGTTTGTTTCATCAAATTCAGGTGATATTATCATTGATATACATTTTTAGGGTGTGGCATATTTTTTTAATTGGATGAAAATGATATTCAACTATACTAACCATTATATTTACCAAGGATCAGGATCATACACAGGATTTATAAAAACCGTCATCCTTTTTATGAAAATAGATGAGGAATGTGTCCCTCGAAATATCCATTAATATTTAAATGATTTTGATTGCTTTTTTGGAATGGGTGGTTTGGATTCATTAGGTTATATGAAACATATACTCTTTTATAGAAACTAGTAATGTGTCGGCCCCTAATTTTAGAATTATATTAGTGGTAATAAATCTATATATATATAGTTTAGTTATTTTTGGAGGATTTTGGAGCACCTATTACTCCATGGTTTTCCAATTTTTCGATGATTTTCTAGTAGAATGGAGTATATTCTGAAGCAATTAACCATGTTTCTAGTTTATCTCCCTCATTGGATCATGTTTATTCTAGAAGTCTTCTATTTAAGGTCATATCCATATTTAGAAGTTATATTCACTGTTGTATGATGATGGGGATACTATCCCATAGGATAGATGAAAAAAACAAAATTACAGTAACCTCTTATGGGGATGATTTTATTATTGACATGAAATACCCATATTTTAATTTACTAGAAATCCTATATGTACTGATCAATGTGTTCATATGGTCTGTAAATTGCAAGATATATAGTTCAGCGAATGGTGAAAAAATATATTTTCTCTCTCGATTTTAATACAGTAGAGAGATATTTTTATTGGATTATATACATTAGTTAAAGGATTAGTTTGTTCCCAATTAGTAATAGACCTTCATAAAAAGATCGTCATAGATTATTTTGATTATTTAGGTTGTTTCCCCCAATCGGAACAGATGTGTGATCTTTTATATTATAGTTTAGTAGGGAAGTATTTTTCTCTAATCCAAATGGGTATATATTACATATGGTTATAGAGGTATTTTCCCATATTGATGATGAGTAGGGATGATTTTACCCATATGCTATGATACATTTTTTCATAATATTCATTCAATGGATTTATATGATATCTAGGTATATCAACGGTATTTTTATGTTATGTAGTGTGGGTTGAAATTTAATGTGATTAAATAGCTTTTTCTAAAGATGGTATTTCCCCATTGACCACGTTTACTTGTAATTTTATTCAACCCTTGACTCTGTGATAAATACTTTCCTAATTTCATTATATTTTTTATGTATGTATTAAAATATATTTTTATACCCACTCTGTCGTTTCCGTTTTCCCCCAAATTTTTTTTCAATTAAAATAGAATACAAATTTATAGAGAAATAAATTTAATATTATTCTGGATCACTAGTGTTATAGAGAATAAGTGTAGTTGGATCATAGTGTGATTTTTAGATAATAATCTTGATAAATTGGAATCATTATGGACATATCATTTGAACCGTATGATTTAGTTCAGACGAAACTCGGTGTCTTTGGACATCAATAATTTTCCCCGTTTCCTAAATTTATTTAAATGTTATCACTTTTGTAAATAGTATTGTCTTTTTATTTAATATTATATGCAATATTATATATTAAAATAATATTTTGATTTAGATATTACATCTATGATTTAATAATGACTAACATGAGTTTATAGTGTAATATTAGTTAGATACAGTTGATTAGATTAATGAATCAAATAGTATTTTGTGAATTTTTAGGAGCTATGTGAATTCTTTTTAAGCATACAATATATGAGCATAAGTTTAAATTACGTTGATAATAGAATTCAAAACACAATAGATGAATAATTGATTTTCTTTTTATATATAATAATTAATGGGGGACATGCCCCATATATTAATAATAGAGGTTGAGGTGTTTACAGTTAGAAATAATGTTTATCCAATGAAAAAATTAGATTCCACACACTATGGGTGCATAGAAGACTATCTAGATACAATTAGTTATCCCAATATTGTTGTCACAAAAAATTATGTGTTGGTTGAACAATGATTTTTTATGTAATTGTTATTCAAGGAAAAAAGAACATTCCTAGGTAATAAGGCTATAAAACTCGATGTGGTTCATTAGAATATTAACATTTGACAATAAGAATCATTTGAATGGTATTTTAGTGGTGTTGGTACAATCATGTTGGAAGAATTTGGGTTGCATGATTTAGGAAAACTATTATGTGGCACAATGTAATTTTTTCTTCAAGATTATATAAATATTATTTGAAGCATCTAGTGTATTTATTTTGTAATATTGAATATATATGTATTTTATATGGATCCTTAACATGTAGTGGTATACATTAAAAGAGTAATTTGATAGGAGTTTTTTCTTTTAATGTCTATAAAATTATGTGGTGAGGGAGATTAAATAAATAATGGAATTATATGGTATATAATACATATTATGGATGATTTTTATAATATTCAAAAAATATATTAAATCTAAAATATACTATTAATGATTTTTTAAGGTAATATTTCGAATATATTATAGTGGATCTGAAATATAAAATAATAACATGATTTTAAGAGAGATAAACATTCTATTAAGAAATTACATGCATGGTGACATGGATATAAGGGAAATTTAAACCTAGTAGGATTGTTAAAGGGTTTCATATATTTATATTAAATAATGTGTTTGAAATGAATAATTTAATAGCGGGATGAGAAAATAAGACACATTATTTTAGGATAAATATATTTTGATGTAATTATTGTGATTTATATTTTTTTGATATATAATCTTAAGTCATGAATAAATTTTTTTTGTTTCTTAATAAGAGTTTAAATGTGTGAAAGAAAAAATATGGTTCCACACAACCTTATATTTGGATGAACAATACAACATTTCACAGGAGGATCCAATTTTTTTATAAAGTTATCTTCTATATAATGAATATACAGTCGAGTCATGGGAATGTTTAATGGTATAATAAATTCACTGCTATATCTAGATGATAAAGAAAGATTAGGATCTACATTATAATAATGGAAATAAATTCTAGTCATCTTTTTTGGATTGTATAGTTAGATGGTTGTGGTAGATAAATTGTTGAATTTTGAAGTTATATATGAAAAAGAAATAATAAGTTGATCAAGAACACCTCTATAATGATTTGAAGGAGCATAATTCTTTGAAATGATATTAAATAAGGTACTAATATTATTATATTCAATGGATGTTATCATATCCCAAATTTGTTTCTTAAGGTGGGTAAGGGAATGTAAACCATGGTTCATTAAATATCTTTTCCCAAAATAGAATTGAATATGGGTGAGACTAGGATTTGAGTAACCATAACAATTATGTACTATGAATTATTGAAATAATAAATCAAATAACATTGATAAATTATTAATATATTATTCTTATATATATTATAGTGAGATTCATAAAATGAAAATCTATGTGACTATATCATACATAAATTCAAAACATCTATCTTTGAGAGTTCCATGAGGTTGATGGGAAAAAATTATTGAAAATTGTTAATCATAGTTATTAACCACGTTAAAAAACGATATAAAAGACAAGACATGATAAAAGGTTTTAAATATAATAAATATTGTTTTCCCATTATTTTCCCCATCCTAATATGGGTCTCTATGGGACCTATCAATATATATCTTTGACAAAAGTTACATCATTTGATGAACCACTGATGCTGATTTTAGATTCACTCCTCACGTGGAATTATTTTTGAAACAAACTTTTTTATATTGTGATAAATTTCATGATTGGATAAAGGTGATCATGGTATAAATCAACAACATTATTGGAGTCCAACATTTTTTTAAACATTCCCCTTCCATTGTGCTGATATGGAAATATTTTTAAATAAAAAAAGAAAAATGTTAGATGAATTCCCCAATTGAGAGGGTATTAAGTGGTACTCTATAATAAAATATCTATATTAATATTTATCTTTGAAATTTATTAATGCAGAAGTAGATGTTGTTTTATTATTTGTTTGGAATGGAATAAATATTAATTGGAGTTTATAAATATTGAAATAATGAAAAGACATAATGAAATTTTATTTTCTCTAAATTACCAATTAATAATAATAAGATAAAATATCTTCCAATGTTTTCCCCTTAGACTAATGTATTAAAAGTTTCATATTATTATATATATGAGTCTTGTATTTTATTTAATTTACAATGTGTTTAATTATTATTACACTCTGTAATGTTTTTGAAATTAAAATTTGATTATAGATATTGGGATGTGGAAGAAACCTAACATTTTCGATATATGGAATGTTTTTCGAGAAACCAATATTAATTCCCAACCTTATGGGATTATAAAATGGGAGTTGTGAATAGAGTTTTTCATTCATATGTAATGGATTGATCCATATAAAATAAATTCCAGAATAAAATATTTGGAGTTTAATTTTTAAAAGAATAAAATTAGATCAATGATGATAGAAACATGATACATCCTTTAAAGGATTTCTTATGAGATAACAAAAAATAATTTATATATGGAATAATGGTAACAATTATTGAATTAAAATATATATTGAAGAAATAATTAAATATTGGATTTATTATTATTAATATTTGAAATAAATGGATATAAATTGACACGATAAGGATTATGAAATCAAGGTGCATGCTAATAAAAATAAAATATTCAATGAAAATACAAATACATATATTATATAAACCTAACATGTCTAATATGAAAAAAATGTGAAATTTACAATATACGTGAACCTTATTTCTACAAAAAATGTATGTTACATGGAAAATATAGATCAAATGTTAATAAAAATAAGGTTTCCCCAAAATTATAATATAGTTGATGAGTTTGGTACATTATATGTGTAAAGGCCTAATGTGCTATAAATAATTTCAACTATTTGATATAAATAACCATTTTATTATGCATTATGGTTATAGAAAACACAAGGATATTTTTGGTTTTATTATATCCTCTTCACAAGAACATTAAGTATGACTACACGTGATACTATTAATATTGGAAAGTGATCACGTTATGTGTATAAATATATGTTTTTAAAAAAAAAATAGGCATAGGAAAATGATGTGTTTCGTCAACAAGTAGTGGCATACCCTATTAAGCCCATTTATTAGAGCAGCTAAGGGAGATAACATCATTGTGTTTTTCCCTTTACCAAGGACAATCTAATACATAAAATAATATTCATGAGACAAAATATTTACCTGATATTTTCAAGGTTATTGAGATCATGTCCCAATCCATTGACACTGAACCTCCTCATGAATGTCTCACATTCACACACCTAAATCGTACATCATTTTCTGTTGAAATAATTGTTTATGTATCACTACCCAAAAAATATAAGTATGTAAAATATTTTGTAAAGAATATTAAATATATTTTCATCATATTACCATTACTTATAAATGATTTTTTTAAAATTCAATAAAAATATTCATTTTTAATTATTATTCGATTACAATAAATACATTATGTTTGATGAATTAAGGAAATTTTAAATAAATAAAATTATAAAAAATATTATTATTTAAATTTTTTTAGTAAATATAAATGTTCATATATTTTTTGTAAATTCAAATGTAATTTTCCAATAGGATCAAAAACTTTTACTCCCAAAAAAAATATCATTTCTTAATAAATGTTGATTCATACATTAAAAGCATTAAGAAAATTATTTAGAAAATTATTTATAGAGAATAAATTATATTTTTTAAATCAGAACATCGAAATTATCCAATGATAAATTTTATATTTTTGGATATATTATATTATTAGTGTAAAAATTAAAAACCATATATCTATACATTGTTTTTTATGTAATCAAAATGACAAAAAAGTGATGTAATAATCACCATTAAAGGTATCAATGAAAAAAATATTAATTTCCCATTTAATATTTTATGATTTTATTATTATTTAATTAATTTTATAAATCCTGCCAAACCAATAATATATTTAAGGATACATAATTCTTTCATTAAGATCATTAATCAAATCCACATAATAAAGGGTGTTATTTTATTAATACCAGCCCTTGAACATATAAAATAATGAAGAAAACTCCATTTTTCTCAGAAAACATAGCCTAAACTATGAGAATATTTTTGGTTATGGTTATTTAATTATATATAGTCCAAAAAATATGTATGATAAATATTAATGAAATCCAATTCATTCCCTATATAAACCAACCCAACTATAATTCTACTTCACTAAAAAACTTTTGAGCACATTCTTACTCTTCCCTACCCACTAAATAATCCTCCCAATGTTCCACAATCTGTTAATAATCTTCTACAAATAATTTTTAGTCACACTATCATGTAAGGGATCCCCACTATCTCTTCTTTAATCTTGTTTTTTTTATTATTTTATGCCTTTTATTTCAAAATAATAATGATGGTACATATATTTACAATTCCCTATTATTTTACATTTTATGAAAAAAATGATGATAGAACATGTTTAATCACATGTAGCCATTTTATGAATGTTTATGTGAGGTCATTATATAGCCAAAAATTCACTGTGATTTTCCTTGTCCAACAAATTTTATGTTGAATACAATAATAATTTCCTATCATGTTTGTTCACCATTATAAAATATAATTAATTTACACGAAACTTATATGTATGTATAGCATAGAAATTTATCATGAAATGATAAACCACGATGATCGAATCCATGTTTTATGATCTATGTTCCACACAAGAAGCTGTATATTGAAATGAATATGATGGGTTCTCATGAAATTTTATAGAGTTTCATTGCATTGGGTAATGACTAGTCTCATGAGACACCATGTTGGTATTGGGAGTGAACCTAATTTTATTCTGTGACTTTTTCTATCATTTTTTCAAGGATGTTGTCCTTTACGTATGTTTATAATAAATTATTATGTTATTTCCACCTTTACCATGTTTCCTTTATTATTATCATTCTATATCATGCCTCATTTTTCATATTTACAATTCAATATCTTCTTATTACCCACTGATAAGACTATTTTATAACAAGTATTAACATATTCATGTTATTCTAGGATTATTCTCTTACCAGAATTTCTATCTCACCCCTTTATTATATATATATAACGGTTGTCCCTTGTAGTTTTATGTTTGATGGAATAATATTATCATAGAATGGATAGTTTAAATAATGGTAATTTATCACCCAATTTATGTTTAGATATAATTTATGTAATTAAAAAATATAATAGACTTCTTGATCATCTAGGTTGTATTATTTCTAATATTATGTAATAAATCATATATTAATGTAAAATAATGAACATGGTTATCATTATAGGTTCAAAATGAATAGTTTTGTTATTTTTGAGAGTATAATTAGGAAACACCAGAGAAAGCCTAGGGTAAAATAATGAATATAATAAATCATACATCAATATTAGTAAGTATTGATTATTTTTTAGTCAAGAAAATATATCATTATCTCGATACTATAAGTCGATATGCTTCTGAAATAGATATAACATGGGGTCAAACCTCTAAAATTTTTAATTGTGTAAGACTTAGCATAACCTGATATAAGATAACATTCCTTACAACATTCCATTATTTGACACTCCTTGGTGATAAGATTTGGTAAATTCATAATCACATTATGAACCATTATTAAGGGAACAAAAAATTACCATAAGAATATATGTTATGAAATAGATTATGGATAATATATATTAAATACAATAAACTCATATGTTAAGGAAATAATTGTAAATTATACATTATTACATTAATTTTATTAGATTTCTTTCTTTGTGATTATATTCTGAAAATAATAATCCATAAATTTCCCTTTATTCTATCCAATGGATGGAAATAAGAGGATTTGATAAAACCATCAATTGGAATGGAAATGTGATGGCTTCCCCAATGATATTCCTAGTATGATGGGAGAGGAAATTGAAAACATTGTGATGATGTTATCTCATCTAACTCAGGTTCCCAATAGGATCAATGGTTATGAGGAGTGCCCATATCCCCCTATGAAATAACATGCTGCAATTGGGATCTTTATCAGACAAAGGCCTTCGAATTTCAATAGATCATATGATCCCTAAATAGAGGGACAATGGTTAAACTCAATTAATATGATATTATACATCCCTTAATGTTCTGAATAAGAGTAGTTTCTACTGGTTTTCAATCATATGGTGGGATATTCTTATTAGCCGATGACACTAATCAAGAATATCAAAACTATTTATGTTATCTAAGAGATGGTGTTGATGAAATTCTTGGAAAAAAATAACTAAATGATTTCCTCACACTCTAAATCATTAAATGGAATTGTATTTCCTTTCTGAAAATATATAAATAAATCTATTAGTGTGTACAAGGAATAAATCAAAAAACATTCATTATAGGCATTAGGATTTTTTGTTACCCAAGAAATCATGATTGACGACTCCTTTAGTGGGAGAAAACAAATTCTATGAAATTATATAGTGATCCGAGACATTGGTATATATGATGAAATGAAATTATAACCACCCAAAGTCGAAATAGAGATTATAGAGTCTCAAGGGTATCAAATGGATAAGAAGAATACATTGCAGTTTAATTCTATAGGTCTGATAGAGAAATATAATGTATCCAATAAATCTTAGAATTCTTATTGTCAACTGTGTGGAAAAAATAACCCTATAAATTGCCAAAGGTGAACGAGGAAATGATTTAGGGGTTGGAATAAAGGACTCATAATTAAATATTTCCAATAAGAGAAACCCACTAATATGATATATTAATGGAATACTCTTGTCAACCCACAACATAATTTTCATTTCATCAACTACAAGGATCCATAGAACTTTTCAAACCTATATACTAAGTAATTGGTTTTAAGAGACAACCAACAACCTCCATGGTAGCAATGGAGATCTTTTTTACAACACAATCACTAATTTGGATCCCCAAAATGATGTGGTGATATGAATCATTGTTATTCATTCAATAATATATAATGTAAATTTTTATTTAGGTTCAATGCATTCCATCATGTCATTAATGATTAGTATAACAATTCAAAAAACCACCACAAACCATGGAAGTAGAGTTATCTATGAAATTAGAGAATCTAGAAATTATTACATCCAATGCATATAACTCATCCCCTTCCTCAATTTTTGGAGCAAAAATTCCAGAAATTCTTTTCATACACTAGTCATTGGAATTTTACGTGATTTTTGGCATGGCTTCGCATTCCCAATATAAATCCAACATAAATTGTCACGTCATATAAATCACTCTTTGTATTTAAAATCCTCCTTTGATTCTATAAAAGTGAATGAAGGATGATGAATCTTCAATAGAAATGGCATCTTATTAATGGATGTTATTTCCATTTGAGAAATTGTATATAGATCAAATCATTGTGTCTATGGAAAATAACATCCATGGATACATGAAAAATATAAGGATATATGATGATATGTTTCCTGAGAAATTTCACTAAAAAAGACCTATAAAAGACTTTGAATTTTCAGTCGATCTAATACTTGCTGAATTACCATTATACAAGAATTTACATATAATGGATTTTTATAAAAGGACGATATGAATAAACAACTACTAGAGAATCTGGATAAAGGGTACATATGACCATATGTTTCATTATGGGGTTCACAATTCAACTCTTCCAACAATATATATTGTTCAATGCAAATTTTAAGTCATTATAGTGAGCTAAAAATTATCATGATAAGTAACACGTACTTTCTGCCATAGTTTTTTGACTTGTTCTATTAGATACAGGGAGAAAATAATTATCCAAGGGAGATCTGTGATTGGGATAATACCACATTAGAATGATGAAGGGGGATATCTAGAATAATTATGTTTTATTCATGGTACAAGCAATATGAGTTCATGGTTATTCCTTTTCAACAAACTAATTCTATAGAAATATTAATTGTCTATATTAATAGATTTTTTATAGATTACGTTAAAAAATTTGTGGTAGTCATTATAAATGTTATTCAATTAATCTTAAAATGAATGGAAGGGCATGAGTAGAATTTCTGAACTTTTATAATTGAATTATGAAGGTGGAAGATTTATTTGAATTATATAAAATTTGAATTATTTTTTATTAGTGTCTATTTATCGGGGAATATCATCACAAGTAATGGTATATCTATAGAGCTTTGAAATATTGAAACAATTGATAGATGGTCGCTGAAATCATATATTACAAATATTGATATTTTACGGAGTAGAAGGATATCATTATCGATTTCTAATACGTTTATAATGATTTTAAAACACTCTTACCAAGATAACATGGAAGGGAATAATTTTTTCTTATAAGGATGAATGTGAATAGAACTTCCTAGGACTAAAAATGTTGCTTATCACTACAAATGTTCTAAAACTACCCATAAGTGGGAATCATTTCATACTATTCCATGATTCTTCAAAAAAAGGATTGGATTATGAGTTAATGTAAAATGAAAAGTAATAGACTATGCGTCATTGTAGATGGAAGTTCATGAAAAAAATTACAAAACCCATGATTTAGAGTTTTTTTAGTTATATTTGATTTGAAAAGTTAGTTGAATTATCTCCTTTGGGTGTATTGTGAAATATATAAGGATCACATAATCATCAAGTATATATTTACACAAAAATAGATGAATAAGTTCCAATGAATATAGTTTTTTTGATCAAGGACTATGAGTTCTCAATTAAATACTATCAGTTCAATTTGAATCAAATGTCATACACTCCAACTAAAAAATATGTAGAAATTCAATTATTGACTAGAGTTGTAATGGATAAGATATTTTTATAGTTGGAAATGATGGAAATAAGAGTCAAAAATGATGGAACATCATCAATAATATCACAAATGATGGAACAACCATCCCTTATGTAGAAGATATATGATTATAAAAGGGATGAATACATAACTAAAAATAAAGTGGAGTCTATAAGAAAAGGAAATTCCAATGAGTTAAATGATAATGAAGAAGGATTTTTGATATTTTTTTCACAAAAAAATATGTGTACCATAATATACTATCTTAAATAAGGGGATTTCGGATGATTCACATAGCTCAACCCTCTCCATACACCTAGGATGAACAAAGATGAATCAATATCCCTAAGAACACTATTGGTGGGACAAAATGAAGAATTCTATCACTGAGTATACATAACGATTTCATGAATTTAAACAAGTGAATGAGGAATGTAAAAAATCCAATGGGATTTTGTAATCATTACCCATACCTAGATGAACATGGTAAAAAATCAACATGGAATTTGTTACTGGTCTACCGAAGACGTTAGGAGGGAATAATGTTATATGGGCTATGATAGATTTCATAAAAGATAATAAAAATATCATCTTTATTCAACAGGATTTCTCATAGGATGAACATCTATGGATATAAGAATGATAATTGGTAAGGATAATTTGAGTACCACTATCGATTGCATTCGATAAAGATCTTAGATTGAACTCTATGTTCTAGAAAATTATTCAACATTCTATAAACAGTGCGATGAAATTCACTATGTCCAATCATCATAAAACTAAGGGTCAATATATTTGGACTATTTAGATACTAGAGGGTATGTTTAGAGAATGCTCAATTGGCATCAAATATGTATGAGACCAACATCGTTCTATGATCAAATTCTAATACAATAATAGTTTCCACTTAATAATCCAAATTTCCTCTATGAATACCACTGTTGGAATAGGTGAAGAAAACCTGCACAGTGAGATAAATTTGGGGAAAAAACTCATAGTTCCTAAAATGGTTGAGGAAATGTTGTTGAGGGTTAAGAAATTTCGTATAACAGCATGGTTACATAGAGTTCACAGAAGAATTATGCAGACATTCATCGATGAGACCTAGAGTTTGATGATGGAAACGTTTAATTCCACTGCATATCTCCTTGTAATAATGTGATGGGATTTGGGTAAAATAGAGAGATTATTTTAGGATATATCTACAAATTTTCGATCCTTGATTGGATCAGATTGATGGCCTAAAAACATGAACTTACACCTAACATAACTCAAGTACATGATGTGTTTCCATATATTCATCATGATGATGTTCATACCAGAACCATCACATGTTCTAAATCTAGAGTTTTTACCACTTGAGAATGAGGTTTTTTATTAGAAGAATCAAGTGAAGTTTTTATATCATAGAGAAAATGTTTTTTGGAAGAAATAAATGATCATATAAATGTTTTTGTGGAGAAATTAAAATTTTAAAGAATCAATGTGGGAACAAGAGGTGGAGATGAAAAATATTTTACCTCATCTATTTTAATTTATATAAAAAATCTATTGAAAACGTTCTTGGTGTGAGATTCTAAAGAACCGAAATTTTTTTAAATGAAATTCCCCTTTTGAGTTCATCAAATATCATATTATGCATTATGATTCTTGAAAACACATGAAATCGTTTTTTTGTTAAATCAAATTTTATATAACAATAGTAATAATTAAAATTAATAACATAAAAATTTAACACTAATCAAATTATTAGTAAAAATATAGGGTTTTAATAAATCCAATTAACCTAGGCATGGAATGTGATGGACCCAACCAGTACAATGCTACCATTTGTGTCACGACCCATCCCAGTGGGGCCCAATCCAAAACTCCCCAAGCCCACCTCCAATAGGCCAAGGGCTGGTGACTAGCACCGAGTAATCTTGATACTAACATGGGTAGTGTTGCCTATAAACCTGTACACGCGCACACACATCTCCAAGCCCACAAAGCTGAAAAGTAAAAACTACTAAAAGGAAAATATGCATGTATACACTAAAACCCTACCAACAGAGTATGACAGGAAAGTAAAGTACATGATAGTAAAACCCCGGGCCAAAAGTACAAGCCCGCAAAAAAAATAAAGTCTGTAACAAAGCCAAACCTGTAAGGAAATGTAATGGGACTACAATCTATAGTCGTAGGAACATACCTCGGCCCACTTGATCTCATTGAGCATCTTCCGGACTTGGTCCCCCTAGAATCCTATCAAAGTCTTGTTCGTCTACACAAGACATGACACGTGCGGGCAAATCCCATGCAGGGGTGAGTATAACAATACCCAGTTTGACACCCTGAACCACCAAGGAAATACAACAAGGGAAAATACCACAAAGGATGATAAAGTCAGATCTACACTATATATGTCTACTGAACATATAATAATAATATCCAGATATACTCACGCATGACCGTCTATCGTGAATACCACCACTAAGATCCATCTCGAATATTTCCACTAAGTATAAAACCAGGAGAACACACTCCTAGGTCTGAAGAGATAGATACTAAGTACTCGTTCCGGGAGAACACACTCCACAAGTTCCTTGAGAACATGATTCTTATATGAGGACCACAACCAAGTCATGGGGTGATTCTGACAAACTCAGTCTGAGCTAATCTGCTATGCAGAGGATCGGTGCCCGGGTAAAGTTGGTCACGTCGATACCAAGAGCTCTACCTAGGGATCCAGGAATGAATAGAGGATCCAGCTCTAAGTCTCACAGAGGGGATTCCAACAACTCTATTCAAGAAGTTCTACTAAAGGGATCATACTCATGTCCAAAGGAAATGATACCAGAACCTTCAGGGAAAAGACCAAGGGTACGAACCCTAAGAAAATTATACTAATTCATAGAATAAAAGTGGATCATGTCATTTAAAACAGGTTACACAGTGTGTAGTATGGTTACATGCTGTTTCCGTTGACCCCATGTACTGCCCGTGTAAACAGCCCGTGTCATTCGTTCAGGCAGTGCAAAACCAAACTACACGGCATGTAAAAAAAGTACACGCCATGTTCCTTAACCCCGGGTACTGCCCGTGTATCCGGCCCATGTCACTCGGCTTGTCAGATAGAAAGCAACTACACGATGTGTAGATGATTCACACACCATGTCTGAGCATCTGGGGCTCGCTCCGTGTACGCTGGTCATGTGCCCGTACATGGTATATGCCCCTGTCCGTGCCGCCTGCCCATGTACCAGTACACATGGTATCCCGTGTATCTGGCCGGGTCTGGAAGGGGAGGGTTATACATAGCATGTCCTTGGTCATGTACCCTGCCTGTGTTCGTGTACTTCTGAAGTACATGCCATGTAATCCTTCTAACGAACACACATCGTGTATCCCATACTACACGACGTGTAGTAGGGATTTTTCCAGAATCGATGTCTTCCTCCGTGCGCCTCGACCAAATCTCTGGTTCGTGATCTAACTGTCTGATCATCAGGAAACTCCGGATTTCGGTTCATCATGTCCCTATGAAACCGATTCCATCAGTTTCAGGCTTCCGATCAGACTTGATAGCACGTCCCGATATGACCGCCTGAAAACACTCGATGAACAGAAGTTTTTGAACTACACCGATTTTTATGCTGCTATCGATGTTGCACCTCCACTAGGTCGGCTTGGTGTTGGATCATTTATTTCAGATTGTTGCGACAACAAACGAATGCACAATGATATATTTCCCCCAAGAACACGTAGAACTCACACAAAGAACGTGTAGGAATCAGGAAACAAAAACACAACAATCGAGGGGGATGAACCTCAATCGATGCTCATGTCGATCTTGGTTCGTCACAATTAGAAGGATGAATGAAAACCAAAATATTTTTCTAGAATCAAATCCCCACGATTCCCGCAAAATCCTATCCTGCAAGAATAATCGATCCACGAGCTAATATGTTTGTGGATTAGTCCGCGTTCATTGTGGAAATCAATAACGGGGAAGAAATCACAATTTAAACATCCTACCTGGATTCTGGGGTGTTTTTCGGTGACGATCTGGTCGCTGCGTCGTCGTCTCCATGGGAGGTTTTCTCCAGAGCCACCAGAGCCGCCAAGGGTTCTAGGGTTATGAGGCTTGTAACCGTGGACCCTTGTGCCAAACTTTAACTAAAAAAATTTAAGGGATATCTATCACAACAGATTTAAAATATTTCAATGCAGAATAATATATTTTTATTTAAATATTTTATTACTCTTACGTCCTAAAAAATGGATTCCACCACCGACCTGCGCTGGCTGATGTTAGGAATATTTCTCCATTCTTCAAAATGATCAAAATAATAATGAAATTATTTTTGAGAATTTTTTTTTCACATATCATCCTTCATTTTATTTTCTCAATTCTATCTATATAAAGACACATATATAAAAAATATCCTATACTAGCAGCACCTCTCTTACTTTAGATAGTCAAAACAAATGGGTTAATAGATTTCGTAAATTTCATAGATAAATCAATATCACCATTTCACTAATTAATCAATTATAATAAATCAATATTAATTTATTAAAAATATTTTTAATAAATCATTAAATACTATATAATAAATAATATATTTCATCAAATATTTTAAAATATATGTTCAATATTATTCATAATTTTTTTTCAATTTTCATCTTAATAAAAAGTTTCATAATGATTAGAAAAATCTAGTCATTTGAATTTGAGTAATTTTTTTTGATTTTGATTCATCGGAAAAAATTATAATTGATATAATCTAATTAATTTTAAACATTATATCTGATCTTTAATCATAAATAATAGTTGATCATAATCATTATATTTAATGAGAATTTGTTTAACTGAAAAAACACTACATTTTATTTAGATAAAACATAGTAGATCGAAACACCAAGAATCATTTAAAATAGAGAATCATAATCTTGTTATGAAATAAAAAAAATATTGATTATTTTGATATTTCCAATAATCTATATTCATGTCTACATATCTAGATAAACATTCCAAAAATATATAATATCTATTTTTAATCATTATATTATAGGACTATTCAGTAGCTATATCATGTTCATCCTCACTTCAGTTCCTGAAGTTCAATGCATTCTATTGGAAATCCATGATTTCAGTCATGTTTAACATGAAACATAAAAAATGATTCATCCTTATTTTACATAAAAACACATTATAACCCATATAATTAAATTCATCACGGAGTGGGATTTTTCATTCCTTAATAGACATCCTATAAATCACCCATGTCATTTCATTATGTAAAACCTCTCAATATTGTGTCATCATTTTAGAATAATTCATTTTATAGTTTTTTTAATTTTTTTATTTTACTATTAATCACTTTGAAGGTTTAGTACCATAAGAATAGTCATGTAGACTATCTATTCATGCATGTTTATGTATAATATCTAATTTCTTATTACAGTGTTCATTTTGATATCCAAAAATGATTTTCTACAACTCAAGTAGCAATACTATAATGAAACAACCACTGGAAACTCCATTATTCATCTTGTATTCATGGAAGACATAGACCATTATTTTCTAGCTTAAAGAAGTGGATTTAAACCCCAATTTAACAATCAAAAAATGGATCTATGTATCATAGGTTTATGTAATCACATGAAAATTATTTCACTTTTATTTATAAGATTTTGTAACAATTAGAGTTCTATTACCCATGACGTTAGTATGATCCAATAAAATGAATAATGTTTTATAGCTTTACGGTTGAACTAGCTCTGGTTTTAGAAAAAAAATTCCCTAGAAAAGATATAGTATGTATCAACAATGTATAAAATATTTTATCCAGAATGTAGGGTTTATGGATGTTGTGTGGGGTTTATGAAAGTAGCATAGGGTTCATGAATGTGTTGTTTGATTCATGAAATTATTATTGGTTTTATATCATTCCTAAATATAGCACATGAAATATAAATTCGAAACACAAGTTGTGTTTCTAAAAAGTATCATATTTTCAATTGAACCAACATTTTATCCTATATGATGGGTTTATGAAATATGGGGTTCCATCATAGGGTGAAAAATCCTCTAAAAATATGAACATCTTAACATCAGAGATAACTGAATTTTCTAAGGCAGTAAAAATCATAGTAATAATATTTCCTATAAGTATTATTTTTATGGAGTACTAATATATTTCTAATGGATGAATAATAAAATCAATATGATATCCAAAGATCCATATATCATTATAAAATATAATGAACACAATTCTAGAAAATCAACTGTTCCTAAACTACATTATGGATCATAGGACAATTTATTGACCAACTAAGTAACCTATTTAGGCTTCAATATAATGTCATGAAATAAATATAATCTTATTGTCATTATATCTCACTATATGTTGATAAATTATAATATATATACAACTTTTAGTCAAATAAAAATTGTTTCCTTCCAAAGAAGAAACCATTAATCATTCTAAACTGATACAACTACATTATGGAATTTTAAGAGAACCATTTTTTACAAATTTCTCAATAATTAATAATGATTAGATAAATATATTATATATCCAAAAAATAATATGAACATGAATATATAGACAATATGTTGTGATATCATCATAATAAAATAGAGTCTTTGCACTGAGAACTACATTGTAACTTGGAGAGATAGTACCATATTTAGTAAATATTTCCACCTTTGAACCTACTTAATTAGATTTCATAATAAATAATGATGAATATATTAATATTAAATTTAAATGATAAAAATCACTATAAAAATTCATTCATTATTAATTTAGATATTAAATAAATAGTGTAACATATTAAACAAAAATAATTTAACAAAATTTATTTAGAAAATAGAGAATGAGTTGAAGTAATTATAAAAATGAAATCAAAATATGTTTTTCATGAAGTATCTCAAATTTATTAATATGTAAAACCCTGTTGCATGAATGGTGGTTCTAGGAAACATTTCTAAAATATAATTGATATCCTTTTATATTATTATTTTTTCACAATGCATGTTGGTCATATGGATAAATTTTTTCAATCACTTGTATATATGACCCAAATTATGGCCATGTAAATGGAAAAATAACCCATGTGTTGTTATATTTTTGAGTAAAAGAAATTTCAAGTATTATAACATAATCTGATTTAAATAAAACATTTTATTACCAATTTTTTGACATGATGTGTTTAACTTTTAGTTACCCCATGTATCGTGATAATACACACGGATATCGGTAGATGTATACACCAATATGTGTACTTTGGAGTACACATCATGTACTCTCTTTTAAATGGAATATAAATTCCTATATATGGGAATTTATAAATTTTACCTCCCTATATGTGGAATTTTAAATACTCTAAATTAAATCCCTAATTAATTCCTTATAGAATGAAATGGTGTGTTCTTCTTCCATATAATATAAAATTTGTGAGATAAATACTAGAATAATTTGTATCCTAGACAAATAAAAATTGTGAAATGATTGAAGTGATTATGTAGTGAACATGAATGGGTAGTGTAAACACATGATCCATTCCTATGTTAGTGAACCATACAATTGAAGGTATTTAAATATCAATGATATGTATAAGTTGGTAGAGGAAATAGATAATTGGGTGATGTATGGTAAATGATCTATGAGGATCAAGAGATATTATATGATTCTATATATAGTGTATAATGTCTTGATACGACCTACTGATAAAAGTGTAGATCAAAGGGATTTCCCTCATTCCCATGATCCCTGAATTGAAATTCGGTTTATTTGGTATAGATTGGAGAATATGGGTGTTACAAATTAACTACATTTTCATACTAATATTATTGGATATTATAAATTTATTATGATATAGAAATTCTATATTTGAAATTTTATATTAGGTTCTTTCTATGATAGATTTAATATAGAGATCATGGCATATTCAAAATTTTCGTCATTCATTACAAGAACTATTTTGAATAATATGTGGTGGTAGTATTAAAGAAGTAGAATTAATGTAACCTATTGGTTTTTTATATAGTTATGAAATATATTTTATCCCATACATTAGTGGAGTATCTTCTAATGATAGATTTAGGGTGTGGGATTACCATTCAATGCATTGGTTTCATAGAATAAAATATTTAAGAAACAACATATTATAACATTAAATATAGATTACATTGTTCTTTATTAATCATAAATATTGACAGGCATGTGGTCCTTCGTATCTATGAGTTTCCCCGTATGTGGGTTTATACAACATGATGACGGTGGGTCCCCTATTAAAATTTTCAATGGTATTTTGATAGTCATAGAGGTTGTCTGGTAAGTACAGTTCATATTATATCGCTGTGTAACTCCATCGGCTAATCTGAGAAATTCATAAAGGTGAATTTCCCATTGTGTGAAATGTTATATGTGGAATATTATAGAAGAAATTCATTGGAATAATAGATTGTTCATGTTCTCATGGAGTTGCAGTTCCTTAGTTCCACCGACTATCCCTCTTTTGGTATGTTTCCCATGGTTTTTCCCCCACACTTCATGATGGGTTGGTGGGATCACTTTTGAGTTTTTACATAAATAATGTTTCTTTTTCCCTTTGGAAGAATTTCATTACAATATAACATATAATATAAGGTTATTTTCTCCCATACATGGTTTCAATAACCCCATGATCATCGTATCATTTTGGATATCTCTTCCATTGATATCGTTCTATTATAGACTATATAATCACTGTCTAAAAATACGTAATGGGCATTATATTGTAAGATGTGTTGTTCCATGAATAACTATATGTCTATAAGTCCTTATTAATTTCAAATAGTTTTTATGAATTGTGTCATTATTTTATAATGACTGTCTTATTGATTCATGAGTTACACTATATTTGGGGAACACCCTAACTAGATCTTTGGGAATTAATGAAATTATTTTGGTTGGTGTCCCATTTTTTGGAATGATGTGATTGACTTTCGATGAAACATATTATAAGGGGGTGTATATATTTTGGTCACACGTTATATATATCTTGGATGGGAATTGATGTGTTTTCCAATAATTCTCACGAGTGGGAAGGTGTATTCCTCTCTCATGTAGGATTTTCTCTTGGTGTCATCACATTAATGAATGTGATGTCATTTGGTGTTATCAGTGGTTACATTCCATGAGAAATGGTTGGTTATATATAAGGAAATTGATTTTTCTTATTTTTAAGAACTCGGATCTTCATTACAGGTATGGATCATGATTTCAAGGTTTTTTAGAAAATGTGGATAATTTGGGAAATTTATAATTAAATGTTGTGTACATAAGTGTACACACCATGTACCTAGTTTCTACAGGTAACCATGTACTGGCTATGTAACAGATGAGTACATGGCCATGTGAGGTGACCTCAAGACCACCTAAAGCAGGGGAAAGTTATGGCATGTACAGGTCGTATAAATTTAATGAACATGTCGGGTACATTTCTTTTTAATTATCAAATCATATCAGGTTCATGAACAATACCCAGAATTTCCTTATTCTAACCCCATATCATCTAGGAGTGACCGGGAGAAACGATTCATCTATGATCCTCTGATCGGTCATTTTTTTCTCCAAATCAAACACATTCGGTTGTGTTTGAATCCCCTCTAGGAGTAATTCCTTCTTCTAGAGACTCGACTCCTAATTTCTATTACTTTTTGACATATTAGAGGTTCAAAGTATTTGACATTTTGGTCGATCAATGATTTTCTAGGTCGATTCAAATGCTGAGGCTTAGCTATATCGGTCGTAAAATGTCAAAGTAAGTGGTTTATGCCCTTCCATAGCTGTCTTTGGATTATATGTGAAAAAGGTAACGAATCCCCTAGTTTAGGGTATTGTGTATTTTGAGATATTTACCCTTATTTAATTCTTTATATGTTTTTTTTCTTGATAAAGAGTTTTGATTATTATTTAGGATTATTATCTTATTTATGGATGTGTTTTCCAATGTTTGTTTAATATTGGATATTGGGTCTAGAACTGACTTTTAGGCTATTTTGTTTACATGACTAGTGCGGTTGGGATAGAGTTGATATTATATGCCATGCTAGTGATATTAATTTTAGCTTTTTAGCCTTGTAGGAGATGATATTACATTGGCTACAGGATATTGATTCTTCATGATTGTATTACAGAGGTATTTAAAAGCCAGGTGTAGTAAGACTATAGGGGGAATTGATGTTGAGGGATTCCCCAGAGTGTCTGTTATACTTTTTACGTTGCGATACCATAGGGGGGATGGGTGGTGAGTGCTCCCTCATTGTGTCTATAGTATATTGTTATGAGACCATGAGGGGAATTATCATTTAGAGCTTCCTCATAGAGTCTGTAGTTATCGTTAAATGACCAAAGGTGGAATTGATAATGATTGATTCCTTAGAGAGTCGTTTTCTTTGTTAAACCATAGGGGTTTGACTGTGAGAACCCTTCTATAGGTTTTGTTGTGAATGATTGGATGAATAATTAAAAATGTAAATGAAGGTAGTTTGCAACTATATGAAAATTTACATTTGATCACTTCCTTGTTTATTTCATCATTTATCATTTTTCCGTTTATATATATTCACTGGGAGTTAGGCACATATCATTGGGTGGTTGCCTACTAGCATTTGTATCGCATCCTATTTGGGTCATGATTTTGGGTCTAAAAGAATAATATTTTTTTAGGTCTAGATATGTTCAGGTGCCCTTATACTTAAAGTACTTGATGGTTGTTGAACTAGAGTGTATGGGACCATGTCGAGGCTGGCGATGCTTCTAGAGTTTACGTGATTTCTTTTTAATTTGATATAGTATTGTATTTACATAATTGTGACATGTTTGGATGCTTTCCTATGTATATCTGACATGAATCATTTATGTATGTTCTTGTTTTGGTTTATTTACTTTCAGTATTACTTTTTTTTCTTATGAAATGGTATTAATACATTCTCTATTATATATTATTGTTATTCTGTTGTGCAGCTCTGCAAATGAGGGAATAGTTTCCCAACTATCACAACCAAGGCCTATAACACCCCCAATTTTTTATAAGATATATTTTTTTTTCATATCTTCTATTGTACGCTATACCAAGATTACCTTGTGCTATACGCAACATTGTATTAGCTTGCTGTATACGAAACACTATTCATGGATCATGTTACACACAATTTCATGTTTGTTTAATAGTAGTTATTCTACGCAACATTGAGTGTCTATATATATATATATTTAATGTATAAATTAAATATGGTAGGATTCTATTATACAAAACAACTAAAGGTTATTGCACAACACGCAACCCTGAATTGGCTAGCATTACACGCAATCATGACCTTCCTCTATAGCGTTTGTTGTACGCAATACCAGGTCTCACTAAACAATGATATATGGTAAAAATATTATTTTGAAATATCCATTATGAATAGTATAAACTAAATTTAAATTTTATTACATTATTATTCATCTTACGTGTTTTCTAGACCATGGTATGAGAAAAAAATAAATTTTTCATGTAAAATAAGTATTTTTAAAAAAATTGTAGTTTTTCTGCCTTTTAATGGTGCACCCACTTTAAATATAGTATTTGACATGTTTATAAGTTAGAATTAACAATATAATATTCTTCTTTTGAATCAGGATAAAAACGTTTACTCTGGATAAATGTTTGATATTTTTATGATAAGATTCTTATTTTTATGAATAGTAAAAATACGCTAAATTTTAATTAAAAACAATTTTTTTCATCGAGATAATTTACATGGATAATTTATAATATTTAATGGTTTTAAATTATAAATATAATACATTTTTAAAATTAAAAATAATTCATGTCATTACCATTAATTTTATATTGAATTAATGGGTAAAAACATTTCATTCTTTGACAATGTTTTAACTTTTAAAACCCATTTTCATAACAACATGATTAATTTTAAATTAATTTCTGCAACTTCATAGTATTGAATTTTGAAAAATGGATTCCATATTTGGATTCAGTGGGTCCACGTTATGTTAATAGGTTACTTTTATTTTTTTGATATTATGAATAGTAACTATGGTAATTTTTATTTACCACGGTGAAAGATAAATTTTGTAATTAGGGGTAAAAATAAGGTTGTAAAATTAACCTAACACTTTCCAAAATTCTATTGGATTAATAAATGTCAACCCATATCACCTAAGGGTTAGAATAGATTCATTTCATGGACCTTTGACCGTGAAAATGATGAAATTATTATTAAAACTAAAGAATGTGAAAACATGACACTATCTTAAATCTTATAAGTTTAATAATTTTAATTTAGTGATAACCGTCATGAAACTTATAACATGAATAGTTTAAAGAAATCTAATAAAATTATGTAGATCATGTGATTTTATTTATAATTTTTCGGGATTAAATACGTATCATTAATGGTTACACAATAGTAATGTTGAAATTCTTTTATTGATTGAAATATCAAATAAATGTTTTTAAAAATATTAAAATAAATATTATATGAACTATTTAATGTGATACATGAATTTTATAGATATATAATACATTTTATGAATCTATTAAACTTTTATTTCTAACATATCTTCTTTGTGGATTTTATATAAATTCAAATAAATGAATAGTGTACAAATTGACACTATTTTTATTTTATCAAAATAACATGATATAAATTTGTTTAAAAATCACAATTTTTTTAAATTATAAATTCAAATTTTTATGGTAGAAAATGTTATAAATTATCCAATTATGCACAATTCAAAACACATAAGTAATTATTCATAACAATTTAAAATATAGAATCTTATTACAACAAATAAAAATAAAAAGATTAACTAAGGATAAATCAAGTTGATAAGGTTTAAAATAAATTTCCAACTTGTATAACTTTTATTGGTTGATGATATTACAACCCTATATCGTATAATATTACAATATTAGTCATTTTTTGAGGTTTTTATTTGGGGTTTGATTTATTATAAATTAATATTTTTGAAATTTCCAAAGGTGCCCCTATCCTCCATTATAAAGGGGCGCCTCCTCTCTCTTCTCTTTACACAAATTTGAGCCTTCAAGCTCAAACAACCCCTGCCCATTACACTTCTCAACTTCCCTCATAATATTCTTGAGGTTCTGTGCATCTCAAATGACCAACTCTAGTCCCTTAAAAGGTATTTTAAATGAGGCAAGTTGAAGAAGAGGTTATCTCTTCTAAGGATTTGTTCATGTTTCTTTCTTCTTCAACTTCTTATATTTAGTTGTTTTGTTGTAAATTAATAAAATAAGTATAAAAAATATATTTATATGATATTATAAATATGAAACAACCCAATTTCACCTTCTATCCATCATACAAAAAATGAAATCACCGCGCGTGCGTACATACAGAATACCTCCTCCATGCCGTGGTGTAATTAGTTTTTCCACCACCACCTTACTTAGATGGGTATAATGGTGTAATGAATAACTATAAATGGTTATTATAACATCATAATAATTCTGATATATTATATCATTCACTCCAATTCTATTCAATAATTATGGGAACGATATCATCGCTCGTGCGTACGTACGGATTATCATCTCCACGAATGCGATGAGATTCATTTTCAATGATTAACCATTCAAGTTTTATTATAGAGTACATATGTAATAAATAATAATGAAGATATTACATAATAATGATACTAAATTTATGTACATATATGATTCATTTACTTAACTTCATTCAATTCAATAAGGAAATGAAAACAGCGTTCATGCGTACGTACGACCTACCGCCTCCATGAATGGTGTATTTTATTCCATTTATCTATATATGATATATACTGAATATATAATATATATAAATCATGTTTTAAATTTTGGAATTAGGTAAATCAGTATTTGAGTAATAATATCAAGAACAAAAAATCCAAACATGTATGATAAATGAAACAATTTTCCCCAAAACACTTCTTTAACATGGAATTTACAAAAGAAAGGGTAATATAAAGTCATAAGTGAACAATATATGATATATTAATAGGGAATATTATTATTTATTAATTCAATGACATTATTTAAATATTTATACAAGAGTATCAGATACATACGAAGCATATCGGACATAAGGTAAGGGATAACTATTCCAATCTCGTTCTTATCTGAGATTGTTTATTCGTAAGTATTTACTGGGGTTATATTTTTTCATCCATGTCCATAATTTTTTTTCATAAAGTGTATAATATTATTCCTTGTATGTTTAAAGTCATGTTTACCACTTTTTGACATTTACTTTGTGTTATGGAAGGAATATTCCTTTTTTACCATATGTAGTACTTTTTTACTTTTCCAATAAAAGTACGAGGAGAATGTTTTTTTACTTATACGGCATGAATAGATTTTTACAGTTTTAAAACGCCTCATTTTCAATAAGCTTACTCTACAAGATTTCATTTTTATTTTCAATAAAATCCTTTTCGTTTAAAATAGTGTGTATTTTTGTGAAAAGAAAATGATTTTTAAGAAGAAATGATATTTTCCTCAAGAATTCATTTCAATTATTTTATCAAAACCATTTTCCATCTAAGATGACATTATTTCATATGTGTATGTTTCAAGTATAATGTCTTTATGATTTACATGGTTTCACTTTTCTTATGATGAAATGATATCCATTTGTTTTATATGGATTATATTATGATGGTATGATGTTTATGAAACCCATTTTATTCTTTTGGTATGATGAATGATTTATGTTTATGTTGTGGGACACTTAAAAATTATTTCATTATAAGATGGGTGGTACATATATCTCCCTCCAATGCATTGGGTAAAGATTTATTTCTCATGAGATTTACATGGATGGAACGGTATGTTAATCCAGTTCAGTGATACAGGACTAGAACGAGGAGTGAACTAGATTCAGAAAGAGACTTTGTCCACTAAGATTGTCTTGGCAGCAATGCCTTGGCTACTATGGAAATAATATAATTTCCATAATGGTTTTCCACAATTACATGTTTTCTTCCCATTCTATTTTATCATTATTGATGTTCCATTAAGATATATGCCTTCAGTACTTCCATGATTTATGTCATTGCTCATGATTTTTATGTTTATATTTTATGTTCATGTTTTTGCATTAAAATTTTTATGGATTGTTTTATGTTCTCTATGTTTACCCTTACTGAGAATTTGAGATCACCCTTTTCCCCCATGATATAAAGAAATGTTTTAGGTAATAAAACAAAATGAGAAGATCTTTATGGGAGATGTTTAAGATCATTCACCATGATTATAAGATTATGTTCCATGTTTCCAAAGACACTAAACCATTACAGTCTTTTGGTCTCTTTTTTTTGTATTAATTATTCCGAAAAAGTAATGTCATGTCTATTTATGTCAATCTTTTGTCTCTATAGTTGGTATCATAGGAAATTTTTATTCAACCTTTGGAAACTAGGATGCGGGAACTTTAGTGAGATCCCTAGAGATATTTCTAAGGTAGGTTTAGAGATGTCCCTAAGGTTAAGTATATGTATAGGTTATAGTCCAAGAATTTTGGTAACGATATTAGAATTAAACCTAATATGTTAGATATTGAAGATACTCCCCCTTTATTATGTTGTTTTCCTATCATGAATTTTTCCCCTCACACTATTTTTTTGTGGGTTTTAGAAGATGGTTGGAACCCGAAGGAACAGTGTTGATCAATGTAATGGACAATTCAATGATTTTCCTCCCGAGCAACCAAATGTGATGGGAGATGGAGGGAAAAATATTATTTCTATACTTACACAAGCTATGAATCATTCTAGATTTCCAAATGATCAGAGAAGGGAACAATATTCTATTGAGTCCTTCATGAGACAACGTCCACCGTCTTTCTATGGATCTTTTGATCCACATGTTGCTGAAAAATGGATAGTACCATTGAAAAGATATTTTCCATAATTCACTGTTCAGAACATGAAAAATTCATTGTAGCTGTTTGCCATTTAGAAGGTGAGTAGACCAGTGGTGGACTCTAATTAAGAATACCAGGCCCCAAGATGAAATTGAATCCATAGAATGGGACGAGTTCAAGAACTTGTTTTTTAGTATGTACTTCTCTTGTAGTATTCAAAAAAAATATGGAAAAGGAGTTTCTTTAGCTTATGTAGAAGGATGATGAATCTGTTGGTATATATGAAGAAAATTTTATAATACTTTCAAGGTATGCATCTGGATTTATCATCCAACTTGAAAGTAAAGATGATCTATTATTAAGTGCCTTAAAACCATGTCTTTGAAGGGAATTAGCTATAAGATACTTTAGTAGCTTTGAAGAAATTGTCTGTTGTGTTATAAAAGTAGAACTGGAAGTTGTTGTAACATATCCATCTCATGGTTTTGAAAATAATTTAAATATGGAGTTCAAGGAAAAGCCTCAGAACAATTGTTAAAAGAAGGTGAATGTTTCTTTATTCTCAAAGTGTGGAAAGAATCATGGTGGATATTGTCTAAAAGGTACTACAAAATGTTTCAATTGTGGAAAAGAAGGTCATCATGCAGCTGAGTGCCAAAGTAATGCGAAAAAGCTTTGTAATGACGTGAATAGAGAAAAGACTACAAAGAACGCTCCACCAACAAATAAATTCTTCAAGTGCATGGAAATGGGGTATTATGAAAATAAATGCCCTAATCCAAGGGTTAATGATGATCGACGTGAGAAACCTCTTAAGGCAAAGGGAAAAGGGAAGTCACATGCGATCACTATTGGTGATGTTGAGTATGACAACAATGTAGTGGAATGATTATGTGTCTATGTAACGGGATTCCAAAATAATGTTGTGGAATCTAATTTATAGTACTGTGGAATATTGTAATATCTATGTATTGGTTTATTATGGTTTTAAATAATTATATGGTACTGATAACCATGAAAAGTAATTCAAATAATTTGGAAAGCAAATTATATGTGCATAGTGAAGGGATAAGGATAAAATAATATTAATGATCTCATAACTGATATAAGGACAAAGTGATATCATGGTTTGAGTATATTGAAATTTTAGGATTTTGGTATGTGGAAAGAATTTTCTTTTGACAGCATTCATGTTTTCACTATAGTTCAATGGTAATTCATGTTGCAAAAAAATACAACATTAAGGAATTCATATGTATGTAATGTGATAAAAAAAGATACATCTTTTGATATATGGGGGATAAATGATGGTATTCACATTCGTGGTTAATGAGATTTCTAGTAATTGTTTTCATTATACTATGAGATTGGACTGATGTATTTTGGATAAGTTTAAAGACTAGAATAGATTATGTTGGACATCAGATATTATTGTTGAAGGCTAGAACTCTTTTTGATATTGTTTCTGTAAAGTTATAATTGTGATGTTTTAGAAAAAAAAGACAACTTGCAGGATGGGAGACAACCCGTCTCGTCGGAAAAGGTTGTGGGAATTGAACCCACAACTGAAGTGCGACATGCATTTATTTATTACCACTAGACTATAGGAAGTACCTGGTTAGTTGAAACTTGTTTTATTTAATTATGTGGTAAGATAGATGAAGTATAAGTTCATTTATTGAATCCTATATGATTAACCTCACCATAGATGGACTTATCTATATTTGATAACTTTTTCTAACCCTTTTTTTGGGACATATGGAATGACCCATCATTCTACACATGATCTTCTAACACTTCAAGAATGAAAAATTCAACTTCATTTATTTAAGAGATGAAGTGGAAATAGTTCATGGAACAAATAATGGTGAGATTATACTGAAATAAACTAAGTATTTCTTCTATTTCAAATTCTTCAACTTTAGGGAAATGATCTTGAAAACAAAAAATGATGTCCTAATTCCCTTATATCCTATGAATTAGATGGTAGCTTAGATCATCACAAATTTATGGCTTTGGGATTATTAGCATTTTCATAGCCATGTTCTCTACCACTCTCTAACAGAACATGATGGTTATGTTTGTCTACCATATCCATATATTCACCAATGTTTTCCTATGGGGAAACCTGATGATTAGTTAATTTGGGTAACTTAAATGTTTCATACTTCACTTTTTAAAATTTTGTTTTATTATTCCTTTTTACGAAGTGGGTATCTATGTATAAAACTTTCAAGTAGTAAACGATTTATAACCCCGACGAATTTCGAGAGAAAAATTAATTTTAAGGGGGGTAGAATGTAACACCCCAAGATTTTATGAGATATATTATTTTTTTCATATCTTCTATTGTACGCTAAACCAAGATTACCTTGCTCTATATGCAACACTGTATTAGCTTGCAGTATACACAACACTATTCTTGGATCCTGTTACACACAATTTCACGTTCGTTTGATAGTAGTTATTTTACGCAACATTGAGTGTATATATATATATATATTCAATGTATAAATGAAATATTTTTTGATTATGTTTTATGAAACAACGAATGAGTCTTTCATTACACGTAACCCTGACTTGGCTTGCATTACAGGCAATCACGGTCTTCCTCGATAGCATGTGTTGTACACTATACTAGGTTTAACTAAACAACAATATATGGTTATAATATTATTATGATCTAGCCATTATGAATTGTATCAACTACATTTTGAATTTTATAACATGTTATTTATCTTAATCATTTCCTAAAAAATGGTATGAGAACAAAATAAATTTTTCAAGTAATATAAGTATTTTTAAAAAAATGTAGTTTTTCCACCTATTGATGGCACACCCACTTTAAAACTATTTTTTGACATTTTATTAGTTCAAATTGAAAATTGAAAATTTTTCTTTGGAATTGGGATATTAAAATTTACTATGGATAATCTTTTGATATTTTCCTGATAAGTTTCTTATTTTGATGAATAGTAAAAATACGCTAAATTTTAATTAAAAACAACTTTATTCATCCAGATAATTTATATGGATAATTTATAATATTTAATGGGATTAAAGTATAAATTGAATACATTTTTACCATTTAATATAATTAATTTCATTACCATTAATTTTATATTAAATTCATGGGTAAAAACATTTCAATCTTTTACAATGTTATAACTTTTAAAACCCATTTTCTTAACAATGAGATTAATTTTAAATTAATTTCCGCAACTTTTATGTTTTGAAATTTTGAAAATTGTATTCCATATTTGGATTCAGTGAGTCCAAATTATTTTAATTGGATACTTTTATTTTTTTGATATTATGAATACTAAATACGGTAATTTTTATTTACTATAGTTAAAGGTAAATTGGTTAATTAAGGGTAGACATAATATTTTAAAATTACCCTAACACATGCCAAAATTCTATTGGATTAATAAAAGTCAACCCATATCACCTAAGGGTCATAATAGATTCATTTCATGGACCTTTGACCCTGAAAATGATGTAATTATTATTAAAACTAAATAATGTGACAACATGTCACTCTCTTAAATCTTATAAGTATAATAATTTTAATTTTGTGATAAACATCATGAAACATCAAAAATTAATAGTCTCCAGAAATATAATAAAATTAACTATATAATGTGATTTTATTTATAATTTTTAGGGATTAAATAATTATCATTAAAGGCGACACAATATTAATGTTGAAATTATTTTATTGATTGAAATATAAAATAAATGGTTTTAAAAATATTAAAATAAATATTATATGAACTATTTAATTTTATCCATGAATTTTCTAGATAAATATGACATGTTATAAATCTATTAAAGATTTTATTTCGAACATATCTCCTTTTTGGATTTTATTTAAGTTCAAATAAATGAATAGTGTCAAAATTGACACTATTGTTATTTTATAAAAATAACATAATATAAAATTTTTTAAAAAACCAAAAATATTTAAACATTATAAATTAAAAATTATATGGTCTAAAATGTTATTAATTATCCATTTATGTACAATTAGAAACACATAAGTAATTATTCATAACAATTTAAAATTTAGAATCTTATTACCATAATTAAAATTAAATAGATTAAATAAGGATAAATCAAGTTGATAAGGTTTAAAATAAATTTCCAACATGTCTAAATTTTATGGTTTGATGTGATTACAACCCTATCTCATCTAATATTCGAATATGATTCATTTTTGGAGGTTTTTATGTGGGTTTTGATTTATTATAAATTATTATTTTTGGGATTTCCAAAGGTTCCCCTCTCCTCCCTTATAAAAGGGCACCTCTTACCTCTTCTCATTACACAACATTGATCCTTCAAGCTTGGCCAAACCCTGCCCATTAATCTTCTCAACATCCCTAGTAATATTCCTGAGGTTCGGGTCTTCTCAAATGTCCATCTCTAGTCTCTTAAGAGGAAGTTTAAAGGTGGCACATCGAAGAAGAGGTAATCTCATCTACCGATTCTTTCAAGTTTCTTTCTTCTTTAACTTCTTCCTCATTAGTTTTTTCATTGTAATGTAATAAAATAAGTATCACTAAAATAATAATATGATATTATAAATTTGAAAAAACTCCATTTCACCTTCTATCCATCCTACGGAAAATGAAATCACCGCGCGTGCATACATACAGAATACCGTCTCCACGCCGTGGTGTAATTTGTTTTTCCACCACCACCTTACTTGGATGGGTATAATGGTGTAAATAATACATATATATGGTAATTATAACCTCATACTGATTATGAGATATTACATCATTCACTCCAATTCTATTCAATAATTATGTGAATGATATCATCGCTCGTGCATACGTACAGACTACCGTCTCCACGAACGCGATGAGATTCATTTTCCATGATTAACCATAGAATTTTGATTATAAAGTATATATGTAATAAATGATCATGAAAAATATTAAAGAATAATGATACTGGATTTATGTACATATATGTTTCATTTACTTAATTCCATTCAATTCAATAAGGATACGAAAAGAGAGTTCATACGTACGAATTGTCTACCGTCTCCATGAACGGTTTATTTCATTACATTTATAGAACTATCATATATAATCAATATATATTATATATAAATCATGTTTTACATTATTTAATTAATAAAATCAGTATATGATTAATAATATCAATAAAAACAAATCGAAACACGTACGATAAATGAAACGATTATACCCAAAACGTTGCTTTAACATGAAATTTACAAAAAATGGGTAATATAAAGTCATAAGTGAAACATATATGATATAATAACAGTGAATATGATTCTATAATATTTCAATTACTTTATTTAAATCATTATACATGAGGTTTAGATACATACGAATCATATCAGATATAAGGTAAGGGATAACTATTCCAATCTTGTTCTTATCCGAGATTGTTTATTTGTAAGTATTTACTGGGGTTATATTTTTTTATCCATGTCAATAAAAAATGTTTTTTCATAAAGTTTTTAATATTCTTACATGTATATTTAATGTTAATTTTACCCCTCTTTGACATTTACTTTGTGTTATAGAAGGAATATTTCTTTTTTTACCATATGTGGTACTTTTTTACTTTTCCGTTAAAAGTACGAGGAGGATGTTTTTTTACTGATACAGCATGAATGGATTTTTATGGTTTTATAACATCTTATTTTCATGAATCTTACTCTACAATATTTCATGGTTATTTCTAATTAAATCCTTTTCTTTTAAAATTTTGTGGCATTTTGTGAAAAGAAAATGATTTTTAAGAAGAAAGGATATTCTCCTCAAGAATTCTTTTCACGTATTTTATCAAAACCATTTTCAATCTAAGATGACATTATTTCATATGTGTGTGTTTCATGTATAATGTCTCAATGAATTACATGGTTTCACTTTTATTATGATGAAATGATATCCATTTGTTTTATATGGATTATGTTATGATGGGATGATGTTTGTGAAACCCATTTTATTCTTTGGGTTACGTTGAATGATTTATGTCTATGTTGTGGAATATATAAGAATGATTTCATTATAAGATGGGTGGGACCTATATCTACCTCCAATTTATTGGGTAAGGATTTATATATCCTGAGATAGACATGGCTGGAACATTATGTTAATCTGGTTCAGTGATACAGGAGTGGAACAAGAAGTGAACTCGATTCAGAAAGGGACTTTGTCCACTAAGATTGTCGTGGAAGCAATTCCTTGTCTACTATGGATATAATATAATGTGCTTAATGGTTTTCCATGATTACATGTTTTCTTCCCAGGCTTTTTTATCATGATTTATATTCCATTATGATATATGCCTTATGTACTTCCTATATTTATGTCTTTGGTCAAGATTTTGATATTTTGATTTTTTGTTCAAGTTTTTGCATTCAAATGTTTATGGATTGTTTTATGTTCTCCATGTTTACCCTTACTAATAATTTGAGCTCACCCTTTTTATTTATTATTTTTCCTAGGATATATAGAAAGGTTTTAGGTATGAAAACAAAAGGGGAGATCTTTATGGGAGATGTTGAAGATCTTTCACCATGATTAGAAGATTATGTTCCATGTATCCAAAGACACTAAACTATTACGGTCATTTGGTGTTTATTTTTGTTATATATTAAGTATTCCGAAAAAGTAATGTAATGTGTTTGTAATACATGATTGGGTATCAATAAGGCCCTCACATCTAGCTGGAAGCCTCTGGAATTTGTGGAAATGAAATTGAGGCTATGTGAGAAACCGGGTACGGGGAACCTTTGGGAGGCACCGAAAATTGGGACATTAAAAACTGGTAAAAGAGGGTGTTATTTTTATTTTTACTTTCTTTTTGGAGCCTACATTCCGGTATAAGAAAAATTAGGCGGTTTTTATTGAGTTTTTCCCATGACTATCTATCCCATGTACTTGGAAATATCAATATTCCTCGATTATTAGAATTTTATGGTTTTGAAATTATTAAAGTTGATTTGATTTCACCATTTGGTTATCCACATGTTTTTTCCTGTTACTGTTGATATTATTTTGGTTCTATTTCTATTGAAGCCCGACTAGATGAGGGTATTCCATATCAAGCATTATATAATAACCTCATAGAGATCACATTTCATGCTTTCTTATCATGCCATTAATGTTGCATTTTAATTTCATGTTGTTGTGATAGATGTTGTGCTAGGTATACAAGTTGTTGTGATAGATTCCATGATAGAATACATGATATTTGACAAGTTATTGCTAATATGTAAGTTTTCTTTGGAATTTTCACCAAATATTGGTACCTTAGGTGTTATGGGGCCTCATGTAGCTGAATTTGGTGGTTCATGTGATTGACTGAAATGAAATATACATTTTGAAATACATGAATATGATTTCATGCTTTGAATTGTGGGCAGTATTGGCCCCCATGGATCGGAATTCAGCACATTAACGTTTATTTCAATGTTTTTTATGGGGATACAAAGTAGTTTATGAGGGTTACTGTTGGGAAAACCCTATAATACACATTGTGTAACGATGCATACATTCCATGTATCCTTCTATTCAGGAAGAAGAAAATTTTCTTAAGTACATGATGTGTACTATATGTAATCTATGTATAGACCATAACCATGTGATTAGAAGTTTAGGCAGATACACGGGGTCGGGAAATTTTTGGTGAGCCACACTATGTACTTGGTGTATGCGACGTGTTATAAGGACTGTGTATCCAACTGTGTGACTAATGACACGGGTGGTTAAAACATAAGTGGTAAAACATGTGTCTAGGAAGACCACACCATGTTGTAGAGACCATGTATCTGGCCATGTGACTAACATCATGGGTTAGTTAAATCCTTTTAGTGCAAGCTTTATTTGGAATGAATAGTCCGTGTAGTTTTTTTAAAGAGAACCATGTGGTTTATCCGTGTAGAGGAACTCAGGTAGAGGGAAAGATACATGTACACATCATTTCAAAGGAGAACATGCCATTTGTATGTGGTGTTAAATGATAATGGTTAGAATAAGTACAATCCCATGTAAAGGATTAAGTGATCACGCTGAGTAGGGTTCATACACGACATGTATCCATGTTTTAAAAAAAATGATTTTTTTCTTTCTCATTTTCCATTCCATCACTTCTATGATTTAGTAATTGATAATATTGAACTAAGGTGTGAAATTGACCTTATAGTGTCATTCCACTAATATGTCCTCCTATTGTATGCCAGACATAGGGTAATGGTTAGACACCGTACATGGTAGATCATGGGATACCAGTAGATCCTCTTATTGTTCATGTCTTTGCACCAGCCATCATTATGGATACAGGTGCCAAATCATAGTTCCAAGAATGATTCCTGAGGTTTATGAAGACCATCCAGGGAGCACTGCATCATGCCCAGTCTATGGAGGATTTGATATGTGATTTTAAATAGCCACATCCTCCCACATTCTCAGGGAATGGAGGACCTCATGCTGCATATTCATGGTTAGAATCTGTGATGTTTATCTTCAATCATCTAAAAACCCCTCTATAGAGGATGGTGCAGCTCGTTATGTACATGATTTGAGATTCTGTTATAAGATGGTGGGATCTGATATCAAAACTAGGATTCCAACTAGTTATGGACTGGGATGAGTTCTATATGAAATATTTTGACTAATTTTACCTAGAGACTTTGAGTTATGACCGAGCCCGATAGTTCATGAGTTTAGAGAAAGGTACACTCTCTGTCATGGAGAATTATTCACGCTTCACAGAGCTAAAGGGATTCATACCTATTTTAGGGGGTGAGGATTTGTTTATGGAAAAGTTGAATGAGTATGGTCTTATCTAGGAAATACGTTCTTAGGTGAACATATTCATGCTCACTTCTCTAACTTATACAGTCAACTAGGATCTTATCACAGAGTGAAACTTAATGGATTTTGGAGCTGTGATCTAGGGAGACATGGCATCTTGTGTTTCTATTCCTCTATCTGATAGTAGGAAGCATTGCAGGGAGTCTAATATTTGATATCTAAGTAGGAGAGATACTCCTTCAGGTAGCCAGGTGGTATGCTAAATGTACCCGAAGAGAGGGATTACGAGGCCACATTTCACGAGAGACCCAGTTGAGTGCTGATCTTGTGTCAAGATGGGACGTCTTCAGTATTTTTGTCCTTCTTTCTCACCAGTAGCTGTGGAAAGGGTTTCTGATCTGACTCGAAAATTAGGAGTATGACCACCAACATCAGATCAATCAGGGAACTAGAGTTTGTCTGGACGATCAAGTCAAGGTGGAGGTTATGGCCATAGTGGTAAGACACAAGGTTTTGGAAATCCACAGAGTGAATCAGATCAGGGATCAAATAGGACTTCACAAGGCCATGGTTCTTTTTAGGCTCTGTGTTGGATCAGACCCCATTAGGTGTAGGAACCCAGACCCTCTATAGTTAGAGGTATGATTTTGGTTACCTCAGTTTTAGCTACTTCTCCATTCAACATAGGGTCTTCCCATAGTTTCATATATATGCATGTTATGGATCACCATGGGTTTTATATAATTAATTCTGTTGATATCTTGACATTGGACACACCATTGGGGAGTAGGACATATAGTTTACATCAGTGAAAATAGTGCCCTCTTGAGGTTTATAGGTATCACTTTATATCGAACTTTTATTTCTTAAAGATGATGGGATATGACGTCATTCTCAAAATGGACTATCAAGTAACCTTCCAGGACATTATCGATTTCTATCACCAGAGGGTGTGCTTCACATCCCCTTATAGAAGATTATTTCTACATAAGGGAGAATATAATGTCCAGGTGAGCAGAGATGGACCCGAGAATCATGGGTCGGGAGGAGTTACAAATCAGATTGCAAGTTTGTATCTGGATGACCAAGTAACATCAGAGATGGACTTTCTTCCATTGTTGGATCATTTTAGGGATATCCTTCCAGATGACTTTTTAGTTATACCTCCAAAGAGAGTGCTATATTTCTCTATTGAGATTGTTTCAGGAGCGGAACCAGTGTCAATTATTCCTTATAGGATGGCTACATAAGAGTTAAAACAGATCAAGAAGCAGTTAGAGGAGTTAGAGGAAAAAGGTTTCGTCTGACCTAGTACTTCTCCTTGGGGTTCTACATAATTGTTTGAAATGAAGGAAAATGGTACCCTCAGACATTGTGTGGATTTTGGAAAGATGAAATAGTTGATGATCAATAATCAATATCTCTTACTCAGGATTGATGATCTCTTTGATCAGATTCGATGATCCCGGGTGTGATCAAAGTTTTACATGAGATCTTTTTATCATCAGTTGCGTTTTAGACCATCATATATAACTTTTATAGACTTTTGGAGATGGTATGGTCTATAAAATTTTGTGGTTATGTCATTTGGTCTCACGATCGCATCTATAATTTCTCTGAAACTAATGAAACTAGAGTTCCATCCACACTTTACTTCATTGTAGTGGTTTTTGTGGTCAATATCTTAGCCTACTATCATACTCGACATGACCGTACTACCCATATTTAGAATGTTACCAGTACACTAAGAGAGCATCAGTTATATGATAGGATCTCAAATTTTAGTTTTGGATCGACTAGATTCACTTCATGGGTCATGTTATTTGAGAGACCAGTGAATCACTATACCTAGAGAATGTGAGATAAGTCAATTTCTAGGATCAGACGAAGAACAAATTTGTGGTACAGAGATTTCTAGGGAAGGATGGTAACTACATACATTTTTTACCAGAAATTTCATGCTTGTTAGTGACATTGATTGGAATGAATAAGAATGGAGTGATGTACCTAGGGAAAAATTTATGTGATTTAGAATTTTAAAAGCTAAAGGGGAGATTGACTAAAACACCGATACTAGTTTTTTCAGAGTTGGGAAAGAGTTATACTATTTACTGTGATGTATCATGTATCGGGCTAGAATAATTGGTTATTGAGGGTGGACGCGATGTTGCATATGGGTCTCATCTGTTCCAGAAACATGAAAATAATTCCCTAATGCACAATCTTGATTTGTCAGCAATTGTTCATGCCTTGCGTTGTTGGATACATTACCTAATTGGATAACATTTTTTAGTATACACTGACCACAAAAGTATCAAGTATATCTTTACCTATCATGACCTGAATTTGAGGCAGTGAAGGTGTATTGAGTGCCTTTAATACATTGAAATTGAGTGTTCCTACTCACCATTGAATGTAAATGCAATGGATGATGCGTTGAGTAGCAGGACTTAGATACATGTAGTTCAAGAGGAAAACAGTTACTGGAATCTGATGGATCTTTTCACTGAGATGCTTTTAGAGGTGCATGACAGATACTGTTAGATGATTCTTTCTTCTTTAGTTGTTACCCCTACTCTACATAATCTATTGAGAATGAGGATGAAATCAGATTCAGAAGGCCTAGTTCTATGAGAGAGTGTGTTAAGAGATGGCCATATTCATGGATGTACCATATGCGATGATGAGATCTTGTGTTTTCTTAGGCACATGTGGGTGTCGGTAGACATAGACGATGTGATTTTTGGGATTTTCATTCCTCATTTTGTGGTGTTCATCCTGGTGTCACCAAGATGCATTGAGGTCAACACCATCAGAATTGGTGGACCTATATGAAGAGAGATATTTCTGGTCATGTGATGAGGAGTTCCACCTGTCATCTGTTGAAGGTGGAGCACCGAAAACCAACATATATTTGTTATTAGTTAACCATTACCAATTGGAAGGGGAATGATGTCATGATGGAATTCGTGACAAGTTTATGAAGGTTTCTTTTTGGGAAATATGAAGATTAGGTTTTCATTGAAAAACACACGAATGTTACAAACTTATTAAAGATCATGGAGACATTTAGTTTTTATGACATTGGATGTTTGTACATCCGAGAGATTGTACGTTTAAAGGGTGTTCCACACACAATCGTTTCAGATATGGATGATAGTTTTAATTCTCTGGTTTTGCATGGAATACAAAGGGCATTGGCTACACAGGTACTTCTGAGTACAACATACTATTCCCAGACATATAGCTAGTCTGCGCATACAATTCAGGTGCGGGAGGACATGCTTCAAGGATGTGTCCTACATATTTGAGGTTCATTGGTTAAGCACATATCTCTGGTGAAGTTTTCCGGAAATAATAGTTTTCAGGTGAATGTTCATAAGGCACCTAATGAGGCATTGTATGGTAGGCCATGACGATCAGCCCTATATAGGCCTGAAGCAGGATATGAAGCTATGCTAGGACCTCATCTTTTCCATGAGACCACAGAGACGGTGGAGTGGATTAGGAAGAGGATGGCTACAAGACATTCATGGAAGAATTATTATGATGATAGACAGAGACGACCTCTAGAGTTTGAGGTCCAAGATCATGTTTTCCGTCATGTCACACCAAGGATGGGACACATGAGGATTAGGTGACATGGAATCATTTTAATGAGATAGATAAGTCAATTTGATTTATTAGAGAGAGAGTCGGGCCAGATGCAAATCGGTTGTGGTTACCTAATATGTAACTAGATATGCACAATGTTCTCCATGTTTCTCAGCTACGACATTAATTCTCAAACATGTCTCATGTTTTTCAACATGTAGAGGTTGAGTTAAAGGTGTACACATCATTCAAGGAGAATCCTAGCCATATTTTCCATCGCATCGTGAAGGTTTACTATGGTCGGTTTTTTCTTCTAGTATGGGTGTAATGGAAATATGGGGGTGTATAGGACGAGACATGGGAGAGGGTATCTGTTGTGTAATCACACTGGATGGGGCTCTTTGAGGATTTATCTTCAACAACTTCTCATTAGAGAGATTTGGGGAAACATGAATGAAGGGGGAATGTTTGAAAGAACCCCGATCCTCATTTCAAGTATGGATCATGATATTCGCTATTTTTTAGAAAAATGGGAGAATTTGAATATTTTATAAGTACACACTGAATACATAAGAGAACGCGATGTGCACCAAGATTCCGTGGGAATCCATGTATTGTCCATGTAATGACCAAGTACAAAATTGTCTGAGGTGACCTGAAGATCGCCTAATGTGTGGCCCATTTAAGGCATGTACAAAGCGTGTATAATAAAAGAACACAATGTGTAATATTATTTTAATATGTAAAATCAAACTGTGGTCACATAAAATTCACAAAATTGTCTTATTCTGATCCTGTCTCATCTAGGAGAAACTGAGAGTGATGATTCTTCTTTGAGGCTCTAATCTGTTGTACAATCTCCAAATCAAACACTGTCAGGTCTGTTGGAATCCCATTGATGACTTCTCCTTCTTATAGAGAATATCATCCTAATTTATATTCCTTCTAGAGATATTAGAGGTTGATAATTTTAATGGTTTTGTAGTTATATTATTCTCATGGTCGATTCAAAGGCTTAGGATCAACTATATCTATCGTATAAAATTGAGGTTGGTGGTTTTTGCTTTCTGTAACTTTCATTGGATTATATGGGCCAAAAGTACCGAACACCCTAGTTTATGGTATTGAATGTTTTGGAGATTTAACCATGTTTTATTCGAACAATATTTTGATTTCATAAGAAATGGTTTGGATTATGATTTAGGTTTATTTCCAATTTAATGGATATGTTTTCCAATTTTTGTTGGTATTAGATGTTGGGTTTAGAACTGAATATGATGTGGTTTTGTTTCTATGCCTAGTGTTGTTATGATGGGGTAGATATTTTATGACATGATTTTGATATGCATTATAGTGGTTTAGACTTGTATGAGATGATGTTACATTGTCTTGTTGATAACCTTTGTTCACGAACATATTACACAGGGCTATGAGAACCTGGTATAGTTAGACTATAGCGAGAATTGGCATTGAGGGCTTTCCAAGAGTGTGTGTTATAATTTTTATGTTGAGAGTCCATAAGGGGGATTGATGATGATTTATCCTTATTAGGGTATATATTATACCATTACGAGAACACATGTGGAATAGACACTGAGTGCTACCTCAGAGTGTCTGTAATTTTCATTAGAAGACCATAGGGGGAATTGATAGTGAGTGCTTCCTCAAAGAGTCATAGTCATTCTGAAACCAGAGGGTTTAGACTATGTGAAAATTCCAAAATGATCTCTTATGAATGATTGGTTGAATAATTAACAAATGTAAATAAATGTAGTTTGAAACTATATGAATGTTTACTTTTGGGAGCATCCATGTTTATTATTCCATTTCGCATTTTTCATAGTATATATATTAATTGATAGTTAGGCAGAGATCATTGGGTTATTGCCTACTACGATTCATCCACCACCCAATTTGTTTCATGCATTTGGACCCCAATAGAGTACATTTTTGTAGGTATAGATAAGGGAAAACACCCTTATACATCCAATACTTGATGGCTGTGGAGCTAGATAGTATGTGACCAAGAAGAGTCTTGTGATGCTGTTGGAGTTTACTTTTTTACATTGTAAATTTGTTTAGTACTGTACTTATAGAATTGTGAAATGTTTGTGTGCTTTCCTAGAAATATGTGACATGCATAATTTATATATGCGATCTAATTGTTTATTTACTTTTAGTCATTAGTTGTTTGTTGATTCTATGGTACTACTGATTCTGTTGGTGTATATTAATGTCATTCTACTTTTCTACTCTATCAATGATGTAATAGATTCCACAATATCACTCCAAAGGCCCTTGGTAATAGTCGACACCCTCTAGAATTTGGGGAAATCTACTTGAGGATATGTTACCAACTATGTATGGGGATCCTTTGTGTGGAACCCAGAACATGGAAGTTAAATCATCAAAAATTATTAGTGTTCCCCCTCCACTTGTTTGAGTTAGTTGGATGTACTATACATCCATTTGGTTTGTTTTCACATGTTTTTTTTATTTCCATTTATGATTTTTGGTGTCTGAATGCATATTATTATGCTCACCAATGAATTGCAATTATGATTATATATGACCAATTTGTATAGAAAATTTCCAAGATAGTCATGATATGGTTGGATTATTATTATAGAGTAATTTATCTATTGGAAAATTTCTTAAATGAACTATAATTGGATTTTCAATGGATTTTTTGGGATATAGTTAATGTGATGTTTTCACCCCCTTCTTCCCCATAGTTATTATTATGATTATAATTGGAGTAGTAATCATTTTTTTATTACCCTTACTCGACTAGAATTAATTTTGAATGAACATTTTATGATTAGAAGATATATTGAATCTTATGTTTTTATCAGCAACATATGTATCTCTAACAAGGTTTTGGATGTTTTTTTCGATAGTGATTTGTATCGGATACAAGTTGTATAACTAATTCCCTTCCTTTTTTTCTTTGTGATGAAATTAAGTAGTCTACATCCTACTTGTGTCTTACTTGTACTAGAACACTCAGATCAATTAAACCCTAGTCATGATCTAAATGCGTCTATTGATGTCAATTTTATCATCATTCACTCAAAAAAATATAAAAAGATGAAACATCAATATCCAACAGCCACCTCCACCCCATAGAGACACTCTATAAAATTAGATAAACACTCAAATTATGAAAAATATATTAATAAAACAAATTTTCAATTTTATTTATTTATTAATATTAAATCCATTATATATTTTAGATTTCCATATTCTCTATGCGGTTTGATTTTTAATTAAAACCATCATTAGTAACACTGTATCTTGTTGGTGTGGAATGGAATGTTAATAGTCATGGGGTCTTCAAACTATCTTCCCACATGTGAAAAAGATGTATGGTTACCTCAGTTTTTTCTTGAACAAGTTATTTTTCTCACATATAGTGGTATTGTATATTGTCTATCATTTAGAATTTATAAAATTTGAGTTATTAATATATAAGAGATTTACAATTACTATTAGACACATTTCACAATTAAAATGGTCGTATTTAATTTAATTATAATAGTTTTACAAGTTTATATTAATTTATAATGATTACATGTCATTTTTTTCTTTAAAAATAATTGATTAAGAATGTTCATATTTTTGAGATTCACAATGTCTCATCATGGTTTTGGTCTCTCACTCATGAATTGTGCCAAAAAATTTGTTGATGTGTTGTGATTATAATGAACCTAAACAATATTATTAATAGTTTTATAAAATAATATTCCTAATATGTTCACCCAAAAAAATCTCATCCATTTTTTCTTTTTTTTATATATTCAACTATGGAATCTAACCGGGTGATCCTGTAGCGATTTAAGAGTATATATTTTTGGGGTAATGATGAATGAAATTTTATGTAAGATTATTTTCTCATCATATAATAAATTTTAATATTTTATTAAAGGTAGATATATCATTTCATTCCCTTTTATTTATTTATTATATCCCAGTTATAAATACATTATATTTTCTATGGGGGTTTTCACTATTAAGTTGATTTTTTTGATTAATTTATATAATTAATCATTATTTAATGTTTTTATTTAATGGACATGTTTTATCATATTTCAATTTAATAGTGGTCACTATCTAAGGAGATGGTCTATTTCAACATTGGCGAAAAAAATTTGATGCATGCTATAATATCAATGATACCTAAAAACACAATTATGATGATAGTAATATAATTCATTTATGATTATTTCATTCCATTAGACTTCACTTCATCCAATTTTAAATAGTATGGTGAAGCACATTATACCATATAATATGAATTATTTTTTTTGGAAAAAATACCTGTTTTATTTTGAATAACCCTATTCATTATAGTTACATTTGAATTAAATTATATGTAAAGGTAATATATTTTAATGTAAATTATATAGGAGGTGCGCTATGATGTGTTAGGTCAACCAATAGTGTGTAAAATTAGGCAACATATAGGATGGGATTTGACACTGATTATTAAGTATGAAGAATTAATTGTGGTGTTGAGCATGCATGTATTCTACATTTTGTGATAGAATATGTCTCATATCATGAATCTTTTGAGACATACAAATAATGAAACTATGAGATATATACATTGTTGTTTATATATAATTAAATCTAAAATTAATATTATTTCATGGGGGTGTCCTATCCTAATTGTTTTATATAATTAGTGGGGGAAACCATTTAGGAAATCAATGTTGGGTTACATCATTTTATGGGTAGTGTTAAAGTGTTTATCTCTATGTATTACGACTAGAATTGGGAGGGATAAGCGAATAAATCAACAGGGTTCGATATTTCCAGATTTTCTAGTTAGTGATATGTATTAGGTACACAAAATGGTTTAATTTCTAGTAAACCATAATATTCATGTGGACATGTTGATATAATTAGTAGCACCATGATAGAGCACACATGAACAAATAAAATGAATGAATCATATATATGGTAAATAATTTTTAGTTCTCCCCCAATTTATGTTCCATGTATCATGGTGTCAGGTGATATCTATAAATGTAAATTTATAATATACCATTTTATGACCTTGATTGAAGATAAGAAAGCCCCCCATTTGGTGATTGCAACTCATTGGATTGAAACAAATCATTGTGTCTCATCAGCACCCCACCATAGTTTGTGAGATATTTTTATAATTCATTCTGTAAATATCAAGAATTATTAAATTTCTATTGGTGATAGTTATCCATCCATTTTAGTTTATCGATTGGTGGATCATAGTGTCTCAATTTCTCTTACCTAAAATCATATATTATTTTTTAAGTAAATCATTCAATTACTCTTTTGGTAAGGATTTAATAATCTAATTAGGATTGAAATTACTATCAATTAATCTATTTCTTCCATTTTTGTTATTGGGAAATCTGACTAGGTATATATATACTCATCCATAAATGGTCATCCCTAAACCCCAAACATGTCGCATCTCATATAAATATTGTATAGTTTGACGAGGTATTTAGAGGAAACTATATATATCCAAATGAAAATATATAATACCTTGAGGTAATAATATTGGACATCATTCGTGCCACATTCTAGTTTGTTACATAGTAACCATCATAATTTTTTCCATAAATTTATTTTCGTTGGAGTTATTTCAATATATTTTAAAATTAACATTATTTTATGTTTAGAGTTTTTCTTTTGGTGTTCTTGTAGGTTTTTACATGTTCTATATATAAATTAAATTCTTATTATATTCCATATATTGTTATATTATCTATAGAGAGGAGTCTTTGTATATAAGATTAGTGTATTAAGTAATCCCATCACATGTGACCTGACTACCCCATGCCATTAATCATCCTCTGACATATTAGAAGCACGAAAACGATGGAATTTTAAACCAGCCATCAACCAATGTGGGTTATTAATGGGTTTTTGTGATTTTTTTTGTACTAAACCATTGTTTTTTTACAATTCATGCATTTTACGAATACCTGTATATGAAGACTGGTTTTATAACTTAAAGAAATGTGTGATGGTTTTTTAGTTTTTATTATAGTGTAATGAACCATGTGATGGATTTTCGGAATATGTATCCATTCCTCATGACATTTCTAATTTCCTATCAACTCATATGTCTATGTAACTTGTTTTGGGGAATACGTAATTATTACATGCATCATACTATGATCAATTATTGATTTTAAATTAATTTATATGATATATAACCTAATATTCAGTAGTTATTATGGAATATATTTTCAAAACAATAGGATTATTCCACACACAAAATCATCTTGCATCACATGGTATGGTTCTGATGTGAAAATGCTAGTGATTGAGCCTTTCACTAGCCAATTGATGGATATTTAATGAATACAATGAATGGATCTTTGTATGTTTCCACTAGGAGAGTGTGGTGTAATTTCTCCACCCATAGTGTACTGAGAAGACTCACTATATTCAACTCATTTTGGAATCTCTCCCCTTATTTAAGAATATCCATTCATAGTATAATAAGGATGTTAATATATTGAGATTTAATTATTATTTTTTTATATAGATGACCTCATGGGATCCTATTATACATTGACCCTATTTTAATCACCTAGTGGTGATAATTGGGGGTTTCCTCGTTTTATGGAAACACTATGATATAATGTTGTTTTTTAGTATCTATCCATCTCCATAGTGAAATGATCAATTACTATACTTTTATTATTGAATAAATATGTATTAACTCTCCCACAGATAGTTTTTAAAAGGCTAATTCATATGTTGTATTCTCATTTCTCTTAATGTCATTATGAATCATCAATTACCTTGAGATATTTCATAGTAGAATATATTTTTTTTGTGAACACATCAAAGTTCATTATCCTCATAATGTAATCCCATAAAAAATTAAATATCATTTCCATCACGAAAAAATTATATCTTATAATCTTTATAGATTAATTTGAGTCATCATTTTCCCCCTCTAAAACCTACCATATTCCATGGTTTTAAATATTTAATTAGTGATGATGAGAATTTTTGAGATGTAATAATATTATTTTATAGATATTGACTTCTATATATGATAATATTCATGATATATGGATAATAATTAATAGAAATTATATTCACTAAACTATTTCAAAGTCATGAATGGTAAAAAAACCCTTCGAGGAAAATAACATGAGGGACAAATATGATATAGATTTTTATGATACAATATTTTTTTCCTATAGAAAAGTTTGTCACATTGATAATGAATTTTTCAAATCAAATTAAAAAAATGGATGTGACGTTGTATATGAGACTACATCATAGAGGTTAAAATGCAATCACTAATACCCATGATACATATAGTATTGTCCTTATAGTTGTGTCTATAGAGTAGTTCTAGGAGGTTCATTGGTAAGAGGTTATGGTGTTTGGAATTTCTTTTATATTCGTTCATTTAGAAAACACTTATTGTTCTTAATTCTAGGAAAATGGAGTTAAAATGTATATACACATTTATATATATGATATGTGACAATTTTTTTGCAGAGCATTGGTTGATATTTTATTCTTTTTAAGAATGAATTATTTTTCATCCCCATGGTCAATCTATTGAAGATTCCTTGCACGTTCCTACAATTTTTATTTTCACTTTGTTATTGAAATTAAAAAACTTAATAAAAAATTAATAATATAATGTAGATGATTTAGGAAATTCTTATGATAAATAAAGTAATATGATATGAATTTACAATGCATTATATTTGAATAATATTTTAGAAAAATATAACATTATCAATATATTTCAAAATTGATCTATCTTCATTATCTATGTAACACTCAGTATAATATTCATTGTGGACTATAAAATCATACCCGACCATTTTAATTATAATTATAATATATCGAGACATATATATATGGTAAATATTCTCCATAAATTTGGATAGTATATCTATTATCCAGCTATCACTATCTAACCCATAATTCATCATATGGATGATCCAAATAGAGAAATGAATGAATTCCTTTGAATGAGAAGAAGAACAACATATTTAAAAAATATTAATTCCACACACCATAGAATTTCTAGGAACTATTTAAATTATCATATTTAAATAATTAAATTATATGATGTGAATGATCATAATAACCACTAATACATTACATTGAAAAAAATGTGAATTTTTTTCTCTATATTCAAATTAAAAAAAAAATATTTTGGCAGATTGAAAATTGGAATTTATAAATAAAACAATGGTCGGAGGGATGTAATAATATATATTAAATATATATATATAACTTATAAATTATAGAACCACTTAAACGATAAAAAAATGGATAAAATATAAAAAACTCTATCAAATATAGAGGGGAGTCCTTTATATTGGAAAAATGGATTCATGATTATCCTCTGATTTCCATCACTAAATATTGTGTATTTTTTTGAATTTATATGGATTAATAAAATAATTTGGTCATCTTGAATTTAGTTCTATTTTGTACATATCATTCACCTTAAAAAAGTATTATCATTCGAACATTTAAAAAAAATATTACAGAAATATATGTTCTAATATCTATATCATTTGGACTTTTCAATTTTCATTTTTTAGGATTCCTATGAAATTATAAAAATGAAAAATCTATATTTTTTGTATCTATAGTTTAAAAAATCATTAATTTTACATATTCTCATATAAAATTAAAAATATATTATGTTGGTATATTTGTTGATGTGGAATTGTATTCAATATTTTCCAATCAATGTACACAATTTGAAGCTCAAATTTTGTGATTTTTTAAAGCCTCTAAATTATAATTACAACACTTTACCCTATTAATGTAAATATATCCAATTTAACATATAATACTTAAAAATCAAATTATTATTTTTTGAATGGTGATTTTTTTTTCTAATATTCAAAGGTAAATAAAATCTATAAAAATACATAATTTAGTAATTTTTTTTAATTATGTTCCATGTAAAATCCCATGTAAGTGATGAATAATAGATATTTTTATCTATGTCTATTATTGAATTAGATAATGTTTTAGAATATTAAAATGAAAATAAATCCAATCTTAAGCATGGAATACACTAATATTCTTCAAAGATTATTTTACTGTCTTTTGATGGAAAACCCTTTTTAAATCAAACTTTTGACAATTTTATAATCTATATTTGTGAAAATAAACATATTCATTATGATTGGGACATTTAATTTTAAATTGGATAAATTTTTGGTATTTTTCTGACAATGTTCATTTTTTAATGAATAGTGAAAAATACTGCATTTTACATCAAAACTGCTTTTTCATTTAATTTAATTTTATGGTTAGATTATATTTTTAATTGGTCTTAAAGATTAATCTGAATATAATTTTACCATTTAATCCAATGGTGGTCATTATGATTAATTTTACTTTGGAATTGGTCATAAACTAATGCCAAACTTTTCATAGATATTGTTTCATAAAAACCCTCTATTTGTTTTGACAACGAGAATTATTTTTAAATCAATTATTTCAATTTATGTGTTTGAAATTTTGTAAAATGGATTACATATTTGGAATCATAGGGTTCAAATTATCTAATTAAGGCTCTTTTGTTTTTTGACATTATGAATAGTAACGACTATAATTATCTTTAATTATCTTGATTAATGAGTAATTGGGTAGTTAAGGATAATAAAATAATATCATAATAATAAAAAATGACACCAAAATGTTTCCTAAGGCTACTGGTTGTCTCATGGCCGACCATGGGATGCTTTGTACCAAACTTGGGGTCCCCATGGAATCACTATTGTGAGAAAGTGACTTTTTATCTTTTTATTTTTAAAAAATGTTAAATGTGACGAAGAATGTATCACCTAAGTAAATTTTTTTTAATTTTGTCTAAATAGATGATATTTTAGACTAAAAATATTCATTGGAAAGCTAAAAAGATTTCCTAAATCATAGTATTTTTTTCATAATTGTTAGACTTTAAATAAATTAAATTATTTATGACATCGTGATGATGCAGCGATTACATCATTAATAAAGGATTTAAATAAAATGAAATGCTAATGTAAAGTCTATAACCTACACATGTCCAAAACCTATTGGATGGGTTTATTTAAAACCCTAATCACCTTAACCTTTAATTATATCAATGGGGGACATTTTGAATCCGAAAATCATTTTCAAATAAAGTAACATTTCTTTACTTTCCAAGAGTGCCCCTCCTCTCCTCTTATAAAAGGCCCCCACCTCTACCTCCTTACCCACACTCCCAAAGCCTTTGGCACGGCCAAACCCTACCCATTGTTTCTCTACACTTCCCTCTCTTACTCCTTGAAGCCTCACTTTGGGCAGAAGTCTTCCCAAGGAAGCCTTTGATCTCAAACCAAAGGGAGTTACACGATTTTAAGGTAATGTCTTCACGTGAGTCCTTTTGTTTTATTTTGCTTCTCCAATCCCCAAAACTCTTTTTATTCATTTCTTTTGTAACAACTCCAGTATCTTCAATATACTAGGATTTTGTTATAATAAGTATTCGAGCAACACATACACACACCTACATCTAATGGTTAAAGGACATACTGTTTCCGTGGATGGCGAATTTATGCCTCCCGAAACGATGATTGTTCAACATTATTTTAACACCTTCAAAGGTGGCCATTAAGATGTCACTATATTTATATATGATATATAATATGTTTATTTTTTCCTTAAGCCTCTGTATTTTTCATTTTGGGTATACCTTTATGGTTTCCATTATGGGTAAATGCAATATCTTCATTTAATGAAGTGCGGACTACCACCCCCTCAAAGTGATTTGATTCGTTAAATACCATATGTGGGATGTATAAAGGATGGAGTTATGATATTATATATGATAATACATTTTAATTATAATATACCTTTATATCATTATGATTCCATTCTATAAAATACGTAATAGAAATGAAAGTAGTGTTCATGCGTATGTACGGCTTACCGTCTCCATGAACGGTGCATTTCATTTATTACCACTAAATGATTATGTAATATTATAAATGCATGCATGTACTGGATATATATGACATATATGATATCTACATCATGAATACCATTCTGGATGTAATGGATACATGAACAACTTGTAATTATAAAGGTCTTATTTTTTACTCAAGTACTAATGATCGTTAAAACGACCGTTATTAACTTAAATAATTACATAGTGTTCATGACATGGAAATAAGTGATATAAAAGGAATAGTGAACTTGAAAATGGTTCTTAAAAAAGTTGAAATTAACTCAAGTTTATTATTCAGGAGATTAAAGAATGACAGAGTCAAGTCGGACCCGAGGTATGGGACTTCGTCTCAATATCCTTTAATTGAGGCATATTTTGTTTTATACACAACCTTATTTTATATGGTGTATAAAACCCTTTGACTTATACGTTTATTCAAAAGGAATATTTTGTATACGAAGCGTTTACTAAATGATAAAAGGGAATGTTTTTGTCGTACGTATGCGGCGACAATGACTTCTCAGCCGCCGTGACAATTATTTGAGTTTCGGCTTCCTCTACAAGCCATACCTTATTTTTAAAAGAAAAATAAATACCATGTTTTACTTTTATTTTATCTTGGTATTGAAAATGGTTTTCATAATGTTTTTATATCAATGTGTTGTATTGATATCTTGTGATTTAAAGGTTGTAATGTTATGTTTCCTTTATACATGTTTTATGTGATACGATTATGTTGAGGTTCTTGGGAATTATTATGAAGACGGGTGGTTCCGTGATAAACTAAGGGCGGGTGAGCCCGATATAGCTCTCCAATGCATTGGGTAACGTGCAGGAGTGAAATGTTAAGGTTTATCTGAAGAGATTTAGGTAATATCCTGTGATGGGTATTCCAAACGTAACCAAGAGGGTTACTCCCTATGTAAGAATGTTATGAATGACTCAAGATACCTTTATGTCTTATGATTTCTATGATTTATTCATGATTTGATGAGGTGTGATAAAGTGCTTATGTTTTATGGGTAAAGTATGATTTCATTCTTATGTATATATGTACCCATGTTTCCTTTCCATATATTTTTATATCCCTTACTGTGCTTTTTATGCTCATCCCAAGTTTTTTTGAAATGTTTTTCACAGGTCAAGGGAATGGTACATGATATGATGATATTGTCAAGGAAGTGTCAAGAAAGAATCCATGTTTTATTTTAAATATTTTTCAATTGATGGGAAAGAAGAATACTATCTTTATGTAACCACTTTGTTTATATGTGGAATGTAATGAATGTTTTATGATCAAATTCTCTAAAACTATAAACCCGAAAAGATCCTCAATGTGTAATCTTGTAATAACTCAAGATTAAATAAGGTTTAAGGCTGGGGCCTTATAGTTGGTATTAGAGGTCAGTTTAGATAACTTTAGGAGTTAGAATTATATTAAATGATTATCCGAAAATATTTTTTTATGGTCAAATTGAAATGATATAGCATTTGAGGATTACCATGTTGCTTCATCTAAGACATGTTTGTTCAAAATGGTTTTCCGTAGAGGAAACAGGGAAGCAGTGCTAGGAAGGAATGCAGAAGGAAATAACCTTCCGAATCAGCATCCTGAGATGGTCGGAATTGGAACTGAACAGTTTGTTGTAGTAATGGCACAGTTAACTCAAGCGATAAATGGTGGTGGTATCCATACACGAGATCAGCCAGATCAACCACAGAGGAACATGTCAGTGGTGGAACATTTCATGAGGCAACTCCCCCATCATTCAGAGGATCATCTGACCCTGTGTTAGGTGAAGGGTGGATTAAATCACTGGAGAAGATTTTCGATGTCATGGGGTGTTCAGAGAATCAAAGGGTTAGTCTTGCTATTTGCCGTTTGGAGGGCGAGGCATATCAGTGGTGGTCTATGGATAAAAATATCAGGGACGCCGATGAGACTGATGCTCTTGACTGGGATGAATTCAAAGGTATGTTTCTTGAAAAGTATTTTCTTAAGGCTATTCGACTTAGGATGGAAAAACAATTCTTGGAATTGAGGCAAGAGGGAGACTCAGTGTCTACTTATGAAGAAAGGTTCACTCAATTGGCAAGGTATGCTCCAAATTTTATCTGAGACCTTGATAGTAAAATCAATCATTTTTGCTCAGGATTAAAGCCAAAATATCGAAGGGAATTAGCTTCTCGTGAGTTTAAAAGTTATGAAAAGCTTTTTCAATGTGCTGAGAAGGTGGAAATGGAGTTTTTCAATGATCAAGTGTTCTATAACAACCAGTAGAAGAAGAGACCAAGGTGGCAGGAGAAAGGGAAGAATCCTTCAAAAAAGTCTGATGGTAAGAAATCTAAGTTTCCAGTTTGTGATAAATGTGGCAAAAGGCATGCTGGGGAATGTCTTCTGAATTCTGGAAAGTGCTACCGATGTGGTAAGATGGTACATAAGGCTCGTGATTGCAAGGAAAAAGATCAAGGTGAAGGTAAGACCAAATTTTATTTACAGTTAGTGAAATGTTTTAAGTGCAATGAGATGGGTCACTATACAAATGAGTGTCCGAAAAAGAGCTTGAGTGATGGGAAGCAGTTAGACTACAAGCAGAAAGGGGTGGTGAAATACTTTGCAACTACTTCAGCAGATGTCGGGCCATCAAATGCAGTTGTATCAGGTACTTTTTTTGTTTTTTCAGATTATTCCAGTGTGTTGTTTGATTCGGGGTCTACACATTCATTAATCTCTGAAAACGTTTCAAGTAAAATGGGAATAACATCTCAAGAAATGACTCCTTAACTTTTGGTAAAAACACCTAGGGGAAATGTTGAGGAAAAAAGAATTTATAACAATCTTCCTATCCTTATCTGTGGAAAGAACCTACTTTCAAACCTTATTTTTCTACCTCTAGTAGAGTTTGATGTTATCCTGGGTATGGATTGGCTCTCTATTTACCATGCTATGATTGACTGTAGAGCTAAAGAAGTTTCCTTTTAGAAAGAATTTCTGTTTGTGTACAAAAATGAACCTTTACTGTTGATAACATATCAAGAGGCCGAGATACTTGTAAAAGAAGGAAATGAATGTTACTTTTCACACATTGTTGAAAATAAGGGAACTTTTTAGATTAATGATGTGCCTGTGGTAAATGAGTATCCTGATGTTTTTCCTGATGAGATTCCTGGAATAATACCAGATCGGGAAGTTGAGTTTACTGTTGACTTAGTTCCTGATGCTAAGAAAATTTCAAAACCCCCTTATCGAATGGATCAAATTGAACTTTTAAAGTTGAAGGAGCAATTGCATGATTTATTAGAGAAAGGTTTCAATCGACCTAGCACATCACAATGGGGTGCTCCTGTTTTATTTGTTAAAAAGAATGATGTTTCAATGAGACTTTGTATTGATTATAGATCCTTGAATAACATCACTATTATGAAAAAATATCATTTGCCTCATATCGATGATTTGTTTGATCAACTCCAGGGAGATCAGTATTTTTCAAAGATTGACTTGAGACCGGGGTACCATCAGCTGAAGGTAAAGGAAGCAGGTGTTCCGAAGACCGCGTTCCGTACATGATATGGACATTATGAATTTTTAGTAATTCCTTTTGGGCTAACCAATTCACTTGTTGTATTCATGGACTTAATGAATAGAATTTTCCATGAGTACTTAGATAAGTTTGTGGTTGTTTTCATTGATGATATTTTGGTGTTTTCTAAAAGTAAAGAGGAGCATGAAAGACATTTAAGGGTTATCTTGAAAACCTTAAAAGAAATGAAACAGTATGGAAAATTCAGAAACTGTGAGTTTTGGTTGCAAAAAATTTCGTTCCATGGTCACATTGTTTCTAAATATGGGATAACAGTTGATCCTAAAAAAACAATGGTTGTTGAAGAATGTCCAAGACCCACAAATGTAACAGAGATTCGTAGTTTCCTTGGTTTGACAGGCTATTACCGAAGGTTTATTAGAAATTTTTCACGGTTATCTAGTCCAATGACTAAGCTAACTCGGAAGGGTGTTATGTTTATCTAGACAAAATAATGTGATGATTGTTTTCAGGAATTGAAAAGAAGATTGGTGAATGCTCCAGTTTTGGCACTACCTTCCAGGAATGGTGAGTTTGTTATATACGGTGATGTTTCATTGAAAGGACTTGGTTGTGTCCTAATGCAGAATGATCAGGTAATTGCTTATGCTTCACGTCAGTTGAAAACTCATGCGGTAAATTACCCTACACATGATTTGGGATTAGCTGTTGTTGTTTTTGATTTAAAAATTTGGAGGCATCATTTGTATGGAGTAAAGTGTGAAATATATATGGATCGCAAAAGTTTAAAGTATATATTCACTCAGAAAGAGTTAAACATGAGACAAAGGAGATGGCTGGAATTAATCAAGGATTATGATTGTACAATTCATTACCATCTAGGAAAAGTAAATAAAGTGGCCGATGCTTTGACTCGAAAAAGTAGTGCTTCATTAGAAATGTTGCATTTGGAATGTGATCCTTTTGTTAAGGATTTGATGAACTTTGGCATAGAAGTTGTTGGTGTAGGATGTTCTTCTGTTTTGTTTTAGGTATCACTGAGATCATCTCTATCAGAAAGAATCAAGCAAACACAGAATCAAGACAGTGAGTTGCAGAAAAAGGTAGAGCTGGTTCAGAAAAGTAAGTTTTCTGAATTCAACATTGATAATGATTCTATTTTGAGATTTGGGAAGAGATTGTGTGTGCCTCGTGATTCACAGTTGAAGAGAGAGTTGTTATGTGAAGTTCATAGTTCTCCGTTTTCAGTTCATCCAGGTAGTACTAAGATGTACAGAGATCTGTGAGAGTATTACTGGTGGGATGTAATGAAAAGAGATATTGTTGATTTTACTGTGAAGTGTTTGACTTGTCAGCAGGTTAAAGAAAAGCGGCAGTTACCGAAAGGGATGCTTCAGCCTTTACCAGTTCCAGAGTGGAAATGCGAGAATATATCCATGGACTTTGTTGTGGGATTACCGAAGACATCTCGAGGTAATAATGCAATCTGGGTTATTGTTAATCGCATGACCAAATCTGCTCATTTCCTTGCTATACGAGATACTTTTTCCCAAGATCAACTTTCCCTTTTGTATCTTAATGAGATAGTGGGGTTACATGGAGTTCCTATCTCCATTGTATCTGACCGTGATCCCATGTTCACTTCTAACTTTTGGAAAGGCCTTCAGAAGTCGTTGGGTACTGAATTAAATTTTAGTACAGCTTTTCATCATCAATCAGATGGGCAGTCAGAATGAACTATTCAGACCTTGGAGGATATGCTACGAGCTTGTTCGATGGATTATCAGGGAAGTTGGGACCAAAATCTTTCTTTGGTTGAATTTTCATATAAAAACAGTTTTCATTCTAGTATTCAGATGGCACCATTTCAGGCATTATATGGGAAGCAGTGTCGAACTCCATCTTTCTAGAATGATGTGGGTGAATGGAAGTTGATGGGACCAGAATTGGTAGAAGAGTTGGCAGAAAATGTTCAGTTGATTCAGAAACACATGAGAATATCTCAGAGTAGGATGAAGAGTTATGCAGATAACAAGATGAAGGATCTAACTTTTGAGGTAGGTGATCATGTTTTTCTCATAGTCTCACCATGTAAAAGTGTGATGAGATTTGGTAAGAAAGGAAACCTGAGTCCAAGTTTCATTGGACCATATAAAATTCTGGAGAGAGTTGGATCAATTGCATACCGGGTGGCTTTACCTCCAAGTTTATCTCAGGTACACAATGTTTTTCATATTTCGATGCTGAGAAAGTACATGCCAGATCCATCTCATGTTTTGAGTCCAGAGGTAGTTCAGCTGGAAGAGAACCTATCTTATGAGGAACAACCGTTCCAGATTCTTGACCACATGGAGCAAGTGTTACAGAATAATCTGATTATTCAGGTAATGGTTTTTTGGAAAAACCACATGATGGAAGAGGCAACATGGGAATCTGAAAATGCAATGAGGGATAAGTACCCCCATTTATTTGATAAGTAAATAAATTGCGGGGATGCAATTTTCTAAAGGGGGGAAGGATGTAACATCCCAAGTAAGTAATGAATAATATATATTTTTATCTATGTCTATAAATGAATTAGATAGTGTTTTAGAGGGTTAAAATGAAAATAAATCCAATCTTAAGCATGGAATACACTAATATTCTTAAAAGATTGTTTTACTGCCTTTTGATGGAAAACCCTTTTTAAATCAAACTTTTGACAATTTTATAATCTATATTTGTCAAAATAAACATATTCATTATGATTGGGACATTGAATTTTACATTGGATAAATTTTTAGTATTTTTTCGACAATGTTCATTTTTTAATGAATAGTGAAAAATACTGCATTTTACATCAAAACTGCTTTTTCATTTAATTTAATTATATGGTTAGATTATATTTTTAATTGGTCTTAAATTGTAATCTGAATATAATTTTACCATTTAATCCAATGGTGGTCATTAGGATTAATTTAACTTTGTAATTGGTCATAAACTAATGCCAAACTTTTCATAGATATTGTTTCAAAAAAAACCCGCTATTTGTTTCGACAACAGGAATTATTTTTAAATCAATTATTGAAATTTATGTGTTTGGAATTTGGTAAAATGGATTACACATTTGTAATCATAGGGTCCAAATTATGTAATTAATATTCTTTTGTTTTTGGACATTATAAATAGTAACGGTGGTAATTATCTTTAATTATCTTGATTAATGAGTAATCGGGTAGTTAAGGATAATGAAATAATATCATAATAATAAAAAATGACACCCAAATGTGTACTAAGGATACTGTTTGTCTCATGGCTGACCATGGGTTGCCTTTTTCCATACACGGGGGTCCCATTGAATCACTTTTGTGAGAAAGTGACTTTTTATCTTTTTATTTTTAAAGAATGTTAAAAGTGACAAAGAATGTATCACCTAAGTAAAATATTTTTTAATTTTGTCTACATAGATGATATTTTAGACTATAAATATTAATTATAAATCTAAAAAGATTTCCTACATCATAGTATTTTTTTCATAATTTTTAGACTATAAATAAATTAAATTATTAATGACATCATGATGATGCATCGATTACCTCATTAATAAATTATTTAAATAAAATGAAATGATAATGTAAAATCTATGACCTACATATGTCAAAAACCTATTGGATGGGTTGATTTAGAACCCTTATCACCTCACCCTCGAATTATATCAATGTGGGACCTTTTGAATCCTAAAATCATTTTCAAATAAAGTAACATTTCTTTACATTCCAAGAGTTCACCTCCTCTCCTCTTATAAAAGGCCTCCATCTCTACCTCCATACACACACTCCCAAAGCCTTTGGCTCGGCCAACCCCATACCCATTTTGTCTCTCCACTTCCCTCCCTTACTCCTTTAAGCCTCACTTTGGGCAGAAGTCTTCCCAAGGAAGCCTTTGAGCTCAAATCAAAGAGAGTTTCCCGATTTTATGGTAATGTCTTCACTTGAGTCCTTTTGTTTTATTTTGCTTCTCCAACCCCCTAAACAATTTTTAGTCATTTCATTTGTAACAACTCCAGTATCTTTAATATACTAGGATTTTGTTATAAGAATTATTCAAGAAACACTTACACACACCTACATCTAATGGTTAAAGGACATACTGTTTCCGTGGATGGCGAATTTATGCCTCCCGAAATGATGATTGTTCAACATTCTTTTAACACCTTAAAAGGTGGCCATTAAGAGGTCACTATATTTATATATGATTTATAATATGTTTATGTTTTCCGTAATCTTCTATATTTTTCATTTTGGGCATACATTTATGGTTTCCATTATGGGTAAACGCGATATCTTCATTTAAGGAAGTGCGGACTACCGCCCCCTCAAACTGATTTGATTCGTTAAATACCATATGTGGGATGTATAAAGCCTGGATTTATGATATTATATATGATATTAAACAGAAATTATAATATACCTTTATATCATTATGATTCTATTCTATAAAATACGAAATAGAAATGAAAGTAGTGTTCATGCGTACGTACGGCTTACCGTCTCCATGAACAGTGCATTTCATGTCTTACCTCTAAATGATTATGTAATATTATAAATGCATGAATGTACTGGATATATATGACATATATGATATCTACATCATGAATACCATTCTGTATATAATGGATACATGAACAACTTGTAATTATAAAGGACTTATTTTTTACTCAAGTACCAATGATCGTTAAAACCACCGTTATTAACTTAAATAATTACATAGTGTTCATGACATGGGAATAAGTGATATAAAATGAATAATGAACTTGAAAAAGTTTCTTAATCAAGTATAAATTAACTCAAGTTTATTATTCAGGAGATTAAAGAACGACCGAGTCAAGTCAGACGCGAGGTATGGAACTCCGTCTCAATCTCCTTTCATTGAGGCATATTTTGTTTTATATAAAACCTTATTTTATATGGTGTATAAACCCCTTTGAATTTTACTTTTATTCAAAAAGAATATTTTTTATACGAAGCATTTACTAAATGACAAAAGGGAATGTTTTTGTCGTACGTATGCGGCGACAACGACTTCTCCGCCGCCGTGACCATTATTTGAGTTTCGGCTTCCTCTACAAGCCATACCTTCTATTTAAAAGAAAAATAAATACCATGTTTTACTTTTCTTTTATCGTGGTATTGAAAATGGTTTTCATAATGTTTTTATATCAATGTGTTTTATTGATATCTTGTGATTGAAAGGTGGGAATGTTATGTTTCCTTTATGCATGTTTTATGTGATACGATTATGTTGAGGTTCTTGGGCATTATTATGAAGAAGCGTAGTTCCGTGATAAACTAAGGGCGGGTGAGCCCAATATAGCTCTCCAATGCATTGGGTAACGCGAAGGAGTGAAACGTTAAGGTTTCTCCGAAGAGATTTAGGGAATATACTGTGATGGGTATTCCAAACGTAACCAAGAGGGTTATTCTCTACGTAAGAATGTTATAAATGCCTCAAGTTACCTTTATGTCTTATGATTACTATGATTTATTCATGATTTGATGAAGTATGTTATAGTGATTATGTTTTATGGGTAAAGTATGATTTCATTCTTATGTATATATGTACCCATGTTTCCTTTCCATATATTTTTATATCCCTTACTGAGCTTTTTATGCTCATCCCAAGTTTTTTTGAAATGTTTTTCACAGGTCAATGGAAAGGTACATGATATGATGATAGTGTCAAGGAAGTGTCAGGAAAGAATCCATGTTTTATTTTAAATATTTTTCATTGATGGGAAAGAAGAATACTATCTTTATGTAACCACTTTGTTTATATGTGGAATGTAATGCAAGTTTTATGATCTAATTCTCTAAAACACTAAACCCGAAAAGATCCTCAATGTGTAATCTTGTAATAACCAAAGATTAAGTAAGGTTTAAGGCTGGGCCATATATTCCATGTACTACTAAAACCTATATTATTTTTTGTTTCCCAAAAAATATAGAACACATGGAATTAAAATTTAAATATTTTACTCAATAATATATTAAATTATCAGTTCAATAAATATCCCACAATTTAACATGTCATTCTTGGGAACTAAAATATAATTTACTAATAAAAACATATTATCCATCCAACAATAAAAAGAAGAAAATCATAAATAATAATAAATAATTATTAATAGCTCATAAAAAATATAATTTATCCTCTAAAAATTTTACCGACATCTTAAATTCAGTTAAAAAATATATATATAAGTATTGTGACCAAAATATAACTTTGTGAAATTTAAAAATTCATATGTATCCCCATATTAAATTCCTCATTCCCTCTATCCACAAAAAATGATCCATTTACCTCATCCTTGAGTTGAAAAAAATGAAATTATTATAATTAAATTACAATATTATTCATTTATTTTATAATATATAAATTACATAATTAAATCCTGTTTTTCTAGTTTTGAAACACTTTTTAATATCATAGTATTTAAGAAAATCATGAGGGATCCCAATATCCAATCTACGTATAATAACAGGGACATGTATGAATAAAAAATCATTTTAGTTGGATACTTGTGGTGTAATTTATCTCAATCGTCCTGTAGCACAAGAATGATATCAAAATTCTAGTTTACCCATGTTATAATAATAATAAATCCAAATTATCATCAATTCATAATCATTTTCCATGTTACATATAATGATTCCATGGATGGATTATCAAAAAATGATCAACAGTAATATATTATCAACAACATAAAAATCATTGAAATAATCAAAACACTTGTGCTATTTTACCTAGAATAGAAAACATTTAATGCATAAATTCATAACCCAAAAACAATTTAAAAAATAAAATGTAAAATTATAAAATTTCATTGAAAATTAAAACCCACAATGTTATACACAAAAAATTCCTAAAAATAGGTTAACTTATAACACAAATTTCATATTTAACTACATTTTTATTTATTCTCAAAATTAATTTATAAATATAATTATAAATATAAAAATTGAAGTAATTATGTAATGTGAAATTATTTTCTAGTTGAGGACATAAATGTTTTTTCTAGTTATGTAAAATATAAGCCTAAGATAAATTATGAAAAAATAATAATTAAATATAAAGATAATGTGAAATGATGATAGATTTTTCATGAATCGGCTAATATAAGTTCTATGACCCCTAGTCAGGTCGATTCTGTGGGTTATTCCCAATATGATGGTGCATGTGGATTTAGTGATTTGAACCAACACATTCACATTCTTCTGTTTTTAATCACATGATACTGGTTTTAAATGAACCCATAAATAATGTATATACTCTCCATCCCAATAATAATTAGATATTTCATTCTTGGTACTAATGAATAAATAATACTTCATATTGTTTTTACATCATATATCACTTATTTTTCCACAACATCAAAATCACCCCAAGAATATGAATTTGAATATTAATAATATAGAATTATATGATGGTGGAAATGAATTAAAATTTTAATTTTAATTGATTCAATTAATGATGAATCAATATTAAAAATATTCTCATTAGTCCAATTTATTTATGCTCATTCTCTCCAGGAAAAACTAATAGGATCTCAGTCTCTATAGGCTCATCATCTTTATGATTTCCTTCATCTAAATAAATTATTATTTTTCAATAAATCTATAAATTAACAACCAGAGTATGTAATACTAATCACATCTCAATAAAATCATAAATAAAGTTGTTCAATAAAATAATATCACCATAATTTAATTGCCTTTGATTAAATCTTTTTTTCTCCTAAAAATTGGCGTATTTTTTTAATGGATGATTGAATATTGTCAATAAGAATAGTCTTTTATATAAATTCAATATTTCATTTTCTATCCATCGATTTATAGATAGATATTTTGAGGTTTTTATTTTTATATATCAGATAACTGCATTCTCTTTTATTTTGAAAAAATTCTAGATATTTATTTCAAAATATTATTGACAGATCAAATCATTATGACATTGAATGTTTGGTTAGAGAAACACTAAATGAAATTATTAAGAAAGAACAAATAGATCTTATATGGATTTATCTAAGGCCTCATTGGGTTATACAACTATAAATGTTTGAACAAAAATATTATTATATTCATCATTATCTTGTTATTAATTATTTTGGTTTCAACCATTGATATTATATTCCATAATGATACATCTAACGTATCCAAATTTTTTATTCATTTAAAAATTCAATAAAATTCAATAAAAACTATAATTTGTATATAATATTCTTTTCTAAACACAAAATCATTCAGATCATATGTAGAATCATTGAAATAATCCATCCTTGAAAAATAAAAATAATGTTTTGAACTGAATAATTTTTTTTTGATTTCTGTTTTTTGGATTTTATTGGTATGTTTTTGAAAATATATATTTTATAGGATTTTTTTACCCCGATAAATAACATTAAATTTTTGTAGAGTGTTTTATTAAATATTTTTTTTAATTTCATTTTTTATATATAAATTCAATATAGTTCTGCACTGGGGATGATCAGTAGAGGAGGCCAAAAACACTCAATGGTGTTCTATTTTCAATATAATATAATAACCAATATTCCTCTCACTATTATATTAATATAATTTATTGGGTTTTCTTCACTTCAAATGGTAAAAATAAGAAGGGAAAAAAATTGAAGATAAATCATAAAGATATTAGAATAAAATAAATAATTCTCTAGGGTGTTGACAATGGAGTTCTCATCATTCATTAATAAAATTTCAAAATGGTACTCAATGGGTTCAGTCACACCCAAACCTGTAGTTTTAATTATAATTAACACACAATATGAACATGATATACTGTTCAATACATTTCTTAAATCATTATTGGAATCCTCATTACTAACTATCAATATCTAATCCATAATAAACAATATGAGTTACACATTTACAAAATGAAATAAATATGTTTTAATATGATGATGTACCTAACAATAATAGTTATAATAATATACGAATTATATTTTTATTTAAAATATATAAAAAAATATCTTTTATATACATAAATGAAATAGAAAATTTCTATATTAAATGTCCATATTTTTTGAGTAGAGAGGTGATTAATTTTTTTTTAAAAAAATGATGGATCTAATTTTTTCAAATTAAGACCTTTAATTTTGGCCCATATTATATAAAAGATAGAAAATTAAATAAAACATTAATAATTGGATGGTATTTGGAGGTTTCACTTCACACACCATCAATCTATTTTATTACATGGACAAATTTTAATGAATATATGACATGTTTTATTGGGATAATATATCCAGACAATATATTTTTCAATTAAAAATGTGATATAAACTCATTCAATTATAACCATAAAAACTATTGAATCACATGCTCCCATAATTAGAAGACATTTTTTATCAAATATTCAATATCATCTTGTAAAATTTCATCCCATTCACTTGGTGTTTTCCTATATATGGGGAAATAATCTAACATCGTACAATTTGATCACCTAAGAAACAAATTGTGGGATTCTGCATGGTCCCTTGATATTGAATATAGAGAATTATCTTAATGAATTAAACCAAAATGAAATAAAATAAAAACATGAAAAAATAAAATAATTTATTTCAACATAAATAATGACATGTCTGAAATATTGTAGTTAATAAAATAGTACAATGTTTATACTTACAATATTAAAAAAAATTAATATCAATTTCCAACTAAAACCTAAATTTTGTGACAATTTATATTATAATAACCCTTTTTTGGGATTAAAATAAATTATTAAAGATCTAAAATATGTAAAATAAAAATATTCATTAATTTTTGTGGAAGTTTATGACCAATTAGTATGATGATTAATTCAATATATGACTTAAGTCTTCTCCACACAAAAAAAAAATTATTGATTCAATAATTATTCATTTCATTATATATTATCCTTATGTGGAGTTTTAGAGATATATGGAGGAGTCTAAAGTATGACCAATATTGAAACATGAAATAATTTTTTACATAAAATATTTTCAAAAATTTGTTTCTGATGTGACCCAGATTTTAGTGAAGACAAATTCTTTTGGGAGATCATAGTTTATATGATAAAAAAATACAATATAACCATAGGGAAAAATAATTACCCTTTAATTAAATCCAATAAGAAATATGATATTACATTTTGATATGTTTTTAAGAAGATGTTTTGAGTTATTCCTTTTTCGGTAAGTGAGACAATTAGTCAATTCAATCATGGAATTTGTACTAGAATTTATATCTAATTATCAATCAGTTATTTATATAATATAATTTAGATGTAGATATATAATTTTATTTAAATATCATAGTAACTCACGTGTACATGTATGGATTCCTAGAGGATGTACCTAGATTACCCCCATATCAACGATCATCATTCTTTTGTTTTATTGACTTACTAAATTCATAGTTTTGAGATTCACATAACACTCTTGATTTTATTTAAACCTATATTGAATGTAAAATTTTATGTGTATTTATTATACATATTTTAAATAAGGTAACCATTATTTTGAATGATTTTAATGTTGAGATCAATAATTTTTTTATTAAAAGACTCCTCGGACTAGAGTTAGAAGAACTATGTTGGGGTAGAACATACTCCATCAGAATATGTAAAGAAAAATATAGTTCATGTGGTGATAATAAAGCTATTTTTGATGTTGTTAAAATTGATCCTAATGAATATAGAATTCAATTTTTGTGGAATTTTCTTTAGTTATGATTACAATATCAATGACCACAAGAATACAAAATAAGAAATTTGATGCACATTTGATCTTGCAAATAAAATGATGCTTGAAATATTTTTTTTCAGGATAGTGATTTTGATTGTATTTTATTATTGAATGTTTATGTTAAGGGTTATATTGTAGGGTCCTGAAAATTCCGATAATGGCAGAAAATAAACCAAAATCACTTTTTAGAAGGAATAAAGTATTCATACAATTCTAGCTAGGTGAATTGAATCAAGAAAAGATTCATTTTTCAGAAGAAACATGAAGAGATTCAAGTTTTCCAGACATTTCAAGTGGCCCATGTACCATCACCAGGAATGGTATGTGGACCACCTGGATCAAAAACCAACAGGTATGCAGAACTATCCGCAAACCATTTGTCCGCGGGGTGATCGCCAGCGAACAAGGCTGACTGCGAACCATGTCACCTAAGGAATCATGCGCACGAAGAACATCTGAGTACCATAACGCATGATCATCTGTTCATAGATGAAGAAAATCATTAGGGATCTTCAAACTATCATCATGAACCAAAGCCTTCACAAACCCTATTTGACCAAGTCCTCCACATGTTACGATATTTCATTATGGGCCTTTGTAAATTGTGTCTCCTTCTTAGTAGATACAATTGTCTGGATGATCTATTAAAGGATAAACTTTGAAGGATGAAGGATGGATAAGTAATTCTGAAGAAAAACTAGAGTTTGGAAGAAAGAGTTTGGAGAATACTCCACCTTCAGTCTTGATTCATCAACGAATCCGGAATCACAAACTACTCTCTCCATGTGTATAGCTGGCCGCGAATAAAAAATGGGGGGATTTAATAATAAAATAGGGAACCAAGAACCTAATTGGAGAACCACGAACCACAGATTTTTTTGGTTGAACTCCCCGCAAATGATAATCCCTCGGACCCTCTGTCAAAATGGTTCTCTGTGTAGTTTAACACTATGCATACAGAACCTAGCGCCACATATTACATCAGTATGTAGATGGAACCCAAAGAATCATGGTGAGACGCATACCACTATTGAATGCAGATGTCTATAACCACTCTCTTATAATTCATAGGTACGCGAATATACCCTCTACCTACATAACATTATGGTATTCAGATCCTCTCCCATCCCACATAAGAAACAAGTACGCAGAATGGGGTATTTTCATGTATTATTACCATCAGTCCCAACCAGGCCCTTCCATTACTGTCAAGTCCCGTATAATTTCTCCACTAACCAGTCCTTCAACATCATGAGAATGCCTTATCCAATTCCACCAAACACGTATGATCAGACCATCAGGCATACCAGCATGCCCTTTTGAGTCTACATAACCATGGTATATGGAGTCAAGAAGTCTTCACCCATAATGGTTCAGGCTTCGGGAATGCATATGGGTCTACATTCCGATGGTAACCCTGAGTCCATCTTTGGGATTCCACTATGAACATCCCCATTATAGGGATTAATGGTGATCACTTGATTTTCCATTCAATTAGGAATAGTTACAATTGATGTTTTTTTGTTCACTACTCCTTTTGATGAGGACGAAACTCCTCAACTATCCAAAAGGTACTTTGGATCCCTCCCACTAAGGTAAGACCCAAATATTTCGAGGTAGGGCTAGGTGACCTTCAAATTAATTTCATATGGAATGGTTCATCACTTCGTTCCCTCACCCATCATCGCCCAGGCCTCTTCCTCCACAGGCTCTCCCTCCCCCACCAACAGGGGAGGATTCATGTTCATTGTTTAATATTTAATAACCTCTTGTTTCTCATACTGAGAACGCCTCATGTGGAATTAGAAGTTGGTGAGGATTACACAATCCATGTGAATCTGAACTGCATGAAATTTGATTCCTGATCAACCCAAGATACATAGGATTCCTATCAGAAGGCCCAAGCTCAAAAGGGTGCCCATCTGTAAGGGGTCCACCCAATCATGTTTCCCTCAAGTGGCTGACTTTCATGCATAAGACCTGTATAATATGAACTACGAGAACTCTAATTACTAACCAAACTAGGACACATAAGATGCATATCATAAGGCCCTACCTCAAATGGTGCCCTCCTATGATGAGACCACTCAATCACGTCTCCTCAAGTTGGAGTAATCTATGTGTAATCCACAAAAAAATGAACTAGGTGTGTTCTGATTTCACTCCCAAGGATAAATATAAATCACTTCTTGTGGCCATGATCCAATCAATAACTCACCTTCCAACCCCCTAGACGATGATAAAATCTAGAGCAACTTATTATATTTCTCAAGCCAGTATCACCTATTTATATTGAAATATATGCATACCTACAATGATTATGCAAACAGAGAGTAACCCATGGACACAGTCTTCGGGAATGAACCAAGGATTCACAAACAAATGAACATGAATTTAATCTATAAAAGGGTCCTAGAATAGGAAACATCCATCCCTTAGGAGGGTGATGTGATCCTAACCTCCCATCCTCTCGACCAATGGAGTCCTTAAGTTTTATTGGACGAATCTTCATCCAACGAGTGCATACCTTTGGAATGTAGGTCCATGAGTCATAGATATCATGGTCATTGGGTGTTCCAAGATCCACTAATAAAATCATTGGATACTATTTGAGGAAGTTGTATCTGATAAGGATAGAGTGCACAATTAGTTGACCCCCACAAAATAGCCTGTTGGGACCTATAGTTCCTGTGGGGTTAATTAAACCCTCATTAAAGGATAATGATTCTGAAATGGTCAAACCAAAAGTAATGGTTAATTCGATGAAAACCTATCTCGATAGAAGAAGAAAAAGTAATGATCTTCATTGTGACATTTTTGTATCACCTAAAATGCACCACATTGGAGACAGAACAAAAATGGTGAACCCAACATGAATACTTATCCAAGGTTTTGGTATTACACTAATGATAAATAACACGAATAGATACTACATGTTGGACCATTTTTTTCACCCTGGTATACACGAAACACACCACCTTGGAGGCCAAACAAAAATGGTGAACCTGACATGAATCATTAACCAAGGAAGCGGTTCTACCCTAATGATTAAAGAAAAAGGTAATTTAAACATTGGCCCATTTTTTTCAACACAGTCCACTTGAAACGCACCACCAAGGTGGTGGAAGAAACATGGTGAGCCCAATATAAATCCATAGCCATGTTGGCGATTCTAACCCACTGATAAAAGTAAAAATGACATTCCACGTCAGACAATTTATTTCGTCTCAAAAAACATAAATCACACCACCTCAAAGGTGGAAAACAAAAATGATGAACAAGACATGAATCCTTTACCAAGATGGTGGTTCTACTCCACTCAAGCCCCTTCTCCCCACAGTTCAAAAATGGGGATGGGGGCTAAGATGATTCCCCAAATATGAATATGTTTAAAATAAGGCTCTGTTGATGATGTTTTGTGGTTTGTATGTCATACATGTATATTTCAGGTTCCTACAGAGAAAACATTCATCCAAATGAAATCCAAACGACCGATGTAGACATGCTCATTAGTGACCCCGCAAGTGGATGATGCCTAAATGAAGAGCATGACCCCTCACCCCCCGCCTTCCCAGCATCATTAACACTGGGTATCCAACATGATGATTAAATATTACCACATTCATGGTACTATCCCCACAATGGAGGCTACATGAAAAGCCATCCACAATGAAAAGGTCATCTAGTCACCTCTTCATCTTCTTACCGACACCCCAACACAAGGAGACTCTGATGGTCATGTCAAATCATTTCGAGATCTTGTCACCTCAACGTGACAAAGAGTACCTCCATAACCTTTGGGAGGTAGAAGAAGTTGATACTGATAGCTTCATCTCAACAACATAGGGGTCCAACTCAGGGGACTTCGCTATAGTATCATTGCTGACCCTAGATGACAATTCCTCCTCCCACTGAAGAGGATCATATACTATTGGAACCAGCCAAATCTCAAGAGACTCGATCCCCTCACACTACCCACCAAGGGCTGCAAATATAAAACTAAGAAAAAACTATCACCATGGTTCCTGAGTAGTAGCTCCATCTAATGCAGTGGAATTCAACATGCATAAATTAAAATCTTCCATCTCAAATCAAGACAACAACATAAATATGGCTGCACAATATGATCACATGCACGTCCCATCTATTGGTCTCCAGTCTTGTCGTACAGACAGAGCAGAAAACTATATGCAGATGCATATATCATCTGATACACAATAATACTATAATGTAAATAAGACATAATCATTCTATACGTAGGAAAAAATACCAGTCAATGCATTTCAAGCCTGTCATCCAAATAGAGAGGCAACCAAATGTGAGAAGTGTCAAAAAAATTTGGATGCATACAAATATCACGAGACCAATATAGCATCAATAATTTAAATTAAAATCCCCACTTGTGAATATGATGTACACCTTACAAATATATTTTCAACCATAGAAGAAAATTGGTGAAAAACCCTTTCCTCGGTCCTGGCCAAGGATAACTTCCAGTACCCACTGGAAGCCCATGGAAGACCGGAGAAGGCACAAACACTAACACCAATATCAAAATGGGCCTTCATACCCATTCAAGAAAAAAATGTATCTCATCATATTTTGGAAATGATATAAGATCATATATCGATTCCATACCATATCCTCCAAACATGAAAATATATTATTACATTGGCGGAAAAGGTGAGAAACTTGTCCCACAACCTGGGTTCCTCACACAGAATGACTCACTCGCAAAATTAGTTAGTCTCTCCAAAGTAGTTATGATTCCCTTTTCAAATTTAGGAGGGTCAGTAGAAATATCCCACAATATACTAAAAAATGGATCAGGAAAAAATACTTGATCTAACATGGGGAGGATGCTCCAACTTGGTGGCCACTCTAGGGCCAACATATTTCCCTGCCCAAACTCAAAATGTATGTCGGTGTATCACAATGACATCACGGGACCCAAAAAGACATGGAATCTTATATAAGTACCATTAACTATAGTAGATGGCCCTGGTTACATGCACGAGATCTCCCAAAAGTGAAGGGAACCAAAGGAACCCATAAATTGAAGAGAACATATGTGATCCTGATCTACTAGAAGTTGGTGTTATTAACGCCCTCAAAACTATATCATTAAAGTCTCAAGGAACTGGCCATACATTACAAAATTATGTAAGTGGTTATAGTATTTGGGAAGGCCCTCCCCGAAATATCACTACCAGAAAGTTTGATAGTCCTCCACATAGCACCCACGGGGGCTCACTCCGTGGTTTTTGAATGATCAACCACTAGAGACAATCTCTTGAATAACATCAGGGTAGACCTCCACTTGAATTGAAGACCAGAAAGAAATAATCTCATCCATTTGATGTCTTCCACCCTGATGGTCCTCCCCAAGGTATACGCTATAGATATGCGTCTCGCTGTATTCAGACATCAATTCCCAATGTTATTCCTCACCATGATGACAATTATTGCGAAGTTCATCCCCATAATGAAAGTTGTTGTGAAGGTCCTCCCTTCATTGTAGTAAATCCCGAAGGCCCTCCCCAGGATTTGCACTGCATAAATTATCCCAATAGCTCGATATCAACTTATAATTGTAGTCCTCTCCATGATGACTGTCATTGTGAAGGCCCTCTTTGCAATGACAGTTATTGTGAAGGACCTCCCCATAGTGACATCAAGCTGCCTGAAGTTTCTCCCCTTGCTATAGCCTGCCCTGTTGGTCCTCCATAGGGTGTACATCATAAAAATAGTTCTAGTGGTAGGGAATAATGTTTTCATAGTAGCCCTCGCCATTGCAGCACTAATTGCGATGTTCCTCCCCACAATCAAAATTCATGCTAGAAAGAAGGTCCTCCCCTTGACATAACATATGTGAGAAAGCCCTCATATGCTGAGGCACTTGGTAAAATGGAATCAGAAAAATTGGGAACTCCATCTATAATGAGTGATATTCTTTCTCATCCATTTGATGGCCTGGGACACACTCATCTTCTGAGACACACCCATGGTATTTAAAAATTAACAGGGATCCCACCAACATGGTTGATAGGAACAAAATAATTATGAAGTAGTATAGTTGGGAATATCAACTAGAGGATCCTCCAAAATAACAACATAATGATATGTTTCTTTTGAGAAGAAAAATAAGGAGGTATAAAATAATAGTGATGTATTGGCCCATGAACACTTATCACTTCGACATACCAGGACATTTTTCTAGGGAATGCATGCTTGACATTAAAATTAACATATGAAAAAACCATTGTCAGTTGAAAGAAAAATTACTACCCTACGAAGGGTATGCTAACCATGTCTGCACAATAGGGGAGAATCATTGTCTAATCTACATGGATGCCATCCCATCTGCATGGCATCCAAAACCAAAATGGAGAAATAAAAACCTTTAATTGTCTTATCTCCATGCACTTAAAAATATTCATCGACTCAATGGAAAATCCCCATTTGGAGTTCAATATCTGGGATGGGGAGAACATTGAGCTCTACACATCAACCCATGTCTCGCACAACATGCCCAATTGAAAATGAGATTTTATAATGTAATCACTCAGATGATGAAATCGAGTGGAACCCCTCATCATGAATGATGTGATACTCAACAGAATTTTGTTTATTGTTAGTCTCAAAAACATCAGGCCGGAATGGATCAAGACATCCAAATGATTTTGAGTCAGGAAACTAGGAACAACTAGCATGCATCCCACCGAAGGGATGACAACTAGAAAGCATTGCTCATGTCCTTGAATGACCACAAAATCTATGTAGGCCCAATACCACACTTGTATCACACCCTTGTGGGAGTATGTAAATCTGAAATGGTGGCAATAAGAGATGAGTCCACCACAATGTCACAATGACCCCATCCCATAGGGATATGGGAATTTTTCAATCAAAGTTCCCTTGTAAGACCAACAAATCATAGTTGTAGTTCCTCAATGTAAGAATGGGAACAATCACAACCTGCAAGGCTGGGGGATTTTAACCAAAAATCCACGCACATCGAAGGTCTGTCCTCCACCATCTAGGATGATCTATGGACAAAGGAGTCACCCCTTCCACCCCTTCTCATTGATTGAACCCTCCATGAAAAATTTGAGTTATGAGGTCAGAGTAGGAATCCCTTTGTGTTAATATTCCCTGATGAAGCCATAGAATACTATAGAATGGATGGAGAATTTCCAATAAATAGTGAAAAAATCCTTCCTACCATTGGACACCATGTAAAACACCCGAATTGTGGTATGCATTAGTGAGCGTGCTAAACCACAACCTCAAATATCTCATAGAAAAGGATACAGGGGAAGAGGAAGCGAAAGAAAATTGTTCCCTCCCATATGTATACCACACCATGCCTAATGGTGTGCATACTTAATACCAGAGAGCGATCCTCAATTTGGGTGCCCTTATGATAATTCATCACTACCTCCCCAATAAATTTACAACAAAGAGAAGAATATATCCAAGGTCATATATGGCCCACCTCCTCATCCCCCTGATAATGTGTCCCTTTCCCTTGAAGGGAGGTTCCCTAAGTACGAGGAAGAAATGAAAAAGCTCGGGAAAATTAATGTTGATCTGCATCGATGGAGCTGTATTGTCGAATGTGTTTCCCCTTGCGGAACACCAATAGGTGCTCCCTGAAGAAGTTCACATACCACAGGAAGATATCCCGATGAATGAAACCAGGATCCTGTTACCATTCTACCCGGCCCCATAAGGATGTTAATACATCCCCCCACTGGGAAGGAAGACGTAATATAACAAGGTAAACCCACAAATGGTACCCCAAGCTGAGTATCAACCCAAAATTCCAGTAGCACCGTCACACCCTATCATGGACACTACCACACCAGCTCAGGATCATAACCAACATGATATGAATCATGGGATATTAAAAACCATTGAGAAACTAACAACTAATCTTGAAACCATGAAACAATGGTTCGTTGTGATACAGGCAGAGTTCAAACCCTACCCTGAATGGGTAAGTAATGTTTTCCCCCTCCGTACTTTGAGATAACCTTCTTCCCAGTATTCAATAGATTAGGGGACCCAGAATAGAATTTAATGCACTATGCCTCTTATTGTGACCCAGTGATGGGAACTCTAGAGTAGAAAGTAGTAGTAAAACTCAGGTGTTTCATATGAACCCTGCATGTCTCAACTTTCTTAGAGTATACTAACCTATCGGCCAATTCTATCCTAGGATGGGAAGATCTCTGATGATGATTTATCTTCCAGTATAGTTCAATGTTTCCTAAGACGATGGTCAGTGACATCATGAACTACAAACAGAAAGAGAACAATATAGTCTAAATATTTGTTTCTATATGGAAATGCCTAACTTATTCCTTGAACCGACCACTCCCCCAGAATGAGATCCTCTCTATGTGCATCAATAACCTTCAGGATGAATTTCCCAAACTACTCTTCCCGTTGAAGTACACAAATTGGTTTAGATATATCACTAACATTGCCCAGTGAATATAATACTCATTCAAAAATACCAATCTTAAGAACCGTGTGGCCCCATCAGCCACAGGAAAAAAGAGAAGTAAAATATAAAGTGGATTCTATCACACATAAGACACAACGACTCCAGCTCCAATTGTAAGGACCCCACTGAACTATGTGTATCCCCATGGACACCAAAAACCACCCCCACCTCATCAAGACGGGCAATAACGTTCAAAAATAAGTAAGTTTGAGGAACAAATAAATAATGTTTAATCATTTCGAGAAGACCAGGTCTGTAGTTATTTAATAGCTTCTATGAATTATACATTGATCCGGATACTAGATCCAAAGATAACAGATTAAGTGGGTCTCGATGACCTTCTTAATTATTGTCACTATCACCATATTTTGGGACATACCATCTAAAGATGGATTGTTTTCTAGTACTCCTAGAAAATATGGTGGAGTATGGGCAAGTCAAGTTGGGCCCACAACCAGTAAAAGAGGCGTATGACTCCCCCTTAGACTCAAGAGAGGAATACGAATGGGAATCAATATCCAGTAAGATGAAGAAAAATTATGACAATTGAATGACCCAGAGACTATAAATCGAGTACATGGAATCCTCCATGCATAGTTAAAGAAACTCATCATGCCCCCAAAAGCTCCTGATACTACAAAACCATCCTTCCTAGCCCTACGGTCCTCTAATGACAAGATTGGTAGAATGAAAGAACAATGTGATGAGATGATACAAAAGATGAAGTCAATATTGATGATTTCTGACTGCATGCCAACAAACATGACACAACGGGCACCACCCTACCAAATTGTTATAATAGGAACTATCCCACCAAATGAAAATGTCAGAAAGAGAAAATAAGACCTAAATAGTGTCAGATAAAGAACTAAATATTGTCTTTATTAATGTCATTCACATGATTGACCCCTTATCTGATCGAGATGATGGCCAGAAACCCAAATTCTCTGCACCCAACCAAAGTGTTGGAGGAAGAGGTAGCATAGGTAGGATGTTTCCTAGAAGGCATAATTGTGGTAGGAGTCAAATTCCCTGCCACGCCATAAATCAAACTAGAAAATTCTAGAAACTCACAGAAGAAACCTATGATAGATACAACATGAACCAAAGTTCTCATTTTCCCCCATCGTAAGAAATCCATGCCCAATAATCATGGAATATCCATCATGAGAAGAACAAATACCAAACCTCCCATGGAATACAAGAAGACCAATTTGGCCCAATGTGGAAGGGATCACATCAACATATTCTTTTATAGAATAGGTTGAGAAATATATGACCAATGCTCGAACCACTAAAGTATCTTTGAATGAGAAACCCCAATCAATGAAGCGTCAACACTAAGAGCATAAGTAAGATATTTTAAAGAAGATAAATTTATTAATAACAAGGATACCAATCCAGGATGTGTTCAGCATGTCCATAGATCTTAGGGAGGTGCCCATGAAAGCATTACTATATTTTTTGGAGTTCGGGGATGAAGTAGTAGTAGCAGAATTATACAGAACGGAGACCAGTTTCAAAAAATGTCATGTTGTCATCTGTTTCATAGATAGGGAAGAAGACATTGTCATTCAATTGAATATAAAAAACAAATATGTGTGCGGAATGAAAAAATGAATTTTCTTTCGAGAGGATCTTCATCAATAATGGATCTCGAGTTAGACTACTTCCATTGCAAATTCATCATCGACTGGGATATGATGAATAAAAAATGATACCATACACCAAAAAGCTACTAATATATGAAAAGAGTGAGCATAAACTATTGGTACGAATCATGATTACAACATTTCTCAAAGATCTCAAGTTAGATTCTGATTTCCTGGTAGTACGGCAATGCACGAACTTCAACATCCTGCTTGGAAGTTCTTGGAAAAATCAGAATACTGAATTCTGTCATCATATCATCAATGAATCAAATATCTCACTAATGGGAAAAGGGAAACACTAGGTGCTAAAAAATCCCTATTTGAGTCCCATAAGTAATGTTATATCGACAATGGTTTCAATGAATTACATGAAATATATCTTTTTTTAGACATAAATTAGATCCATGCCCTAAATGGATTGGAAATGGCTACCACCAACCCCCTCCAACAACTTGTGGAAGAGTATGTACTACCCATCAACTATGTTGGATGCATAAGTTCATGTCTAGATGTCGATTGAATTGTATGGATGATATCTACCATGGCCACAAAGTCCATAGAGGTGAAAGTGTATGCTGACTCCCACAATTTTCGGAATATAGCTATAAAAGATCATCCCGACCCGTCATTGGGACATAAATCTGCCCTTGCCTCACACACAAAGAAAACAGTCGATTTCTCTGCCAAAATTAGATTGTTCATCTCCAAATTCCACTCTCCATCATAAGATGAAGATGATGATGATGAACAAGAGTAGGAGGAGGAGGATGATGAATACCTCCAAGATTCCCCTAATATATTTGAAGAATGTGTCTCCACAACAATCGATGAACATAGGGAGATAAATCATGGAACTGAAAATGACTCTCAGCCCACTCTGAATAGTGTGGCCATGTATATTGTAGAACAAGAGGCATACACAACATTCCTAATGAGTAATCAAGATTTTTTTCTTATATTTACAAAGAAATTCCATGCCTAGATCCTGAGGAATCCAATCATCATCTAGGATTACAATAAGATCACCGAGACTCTAAGATGGCAGCCAGAATGACCCACTAGATGCATGCTGCCAAAATGGAGGCTGAAGTTGACAAGATAATCAAAGACAACATCACACGGGACGTCTAGTATCTAATATGGTTGGAAAAAATAGTTCGTGTACAAAATAATAATTGACAAGATAGAATATTAATTGTCATCCGGGACCTCAGTCAACATTTCTAAAAAGATGAATTCTAGGTCCTGATCACAAAATTGTTGATCGATGAAACAGCTGGATACAAACCCTTCTATTTTATGGACGACTATTCTAGATACAATCAAATATGGATGTCCTAAGGAGATGATGATGATACCAAATTTTGTTCAACTCATAGGGTATTCTATTATAAAGTATGCCCTTTGGTCTAAAAAATGTTGGTACAACATATCAGTGTGCCAAGCATCACATCTTAAAGACCTTCATGGGAATGTTCATCGAGTGTTATGTCAACTATCTGGTGGATAAATCACGACAACGATCAATGAAACTAGATGATATTGAATCTATCATACAAAAATTATGATAACACAATTTAAAGTGGAATACCCAAAAATTTTACTTTGGTGTTACATCGGGAAAATTCCTTGTCTTCATTGTATTCCGTCACGACATTCAAGTCAACCCTGAGAAGAAAAAATCCATACTTGTCTTGTCCCCATCTCACAACCTCACTGAGTTGAGAGGTCTCCAGGGGTGCCTCGCATACATTCGGTGATTCATAGCCAACCTAGCTAAAAATGTTTACCTTTCACCAGGATCATGAATAAATGAGTTATGTATGAGTGGATAATGATTTCCAAGAAGTGTTCAACAATTTCAGAAGTTATCTCCAAAGACCTCGGATGCTGATTACACAACATTCTTGGAGGCCACTCATTTTGTACTTAACCAGCCTAGAATGGTCATTATGTGCCTTCCTCACATAGAAGAATGATGCAGGTAGTGAGAGTAGCCTCTACTACCTCATCTGAATGATGATCGATGTCGAACCCAGTATTCAAAAATCGAAATGAATTTTTTAGACCTAATCTTCATAGTTCTGAAACACCGGCATTACCTGCAGCACCATGATGTTCACCTGGTTTCCATCTACAACCCACTTAAATATATCCTAAATTGTCCCATGCTAAATGGGTGAATTTCACGATGAGAGGTCATTCTATAATAGTTTTTCATACGGTACATGCACCAAAATGAAATAAAATGCTAGGTTTTTGCAGACATCCTAAACGAGCACCCCTCTGCAGAAACAGTACCATTGGATGTTGTACATCTAGTTGATGAAGTGTATTTTTGTTCCAGAGGAGCCCCGGTAATGGGAAATGTAATTTGATGGTGCTTACCAATGCTTGATTGGGAAAATAATGGAATATCCAAAGTTCAAAAAAGTTGGTTTGGGAGTTATATTCATATCCCCCAAAAGGCCATATTTTTTTTTCTCTTTCCTACTATCAAAAGGGTGTGAAAATAATGAAGCAGAATGCCAGTACCTCATTGCAAGTTTAGAACCCGTAATTTGTGTGAAATCCAGACACCTAAAAATAAAGGGTGATTCTGATCTAGGCATCAAATAGTTTAATGGTAACTATGCCATCAAGAAAGAGGTGGTGTCCCCTTGATGAACCATGTTTGAGTGATAATGGAAGAATTCCCATTATAACCATCATTTAATTATATCCCACCATCACAAAATTATCAAGTTAATGCTTTGGAAAATGCAGCCACAACCATGGTCGATTCAGACTGGGATGAAATAGTCATTTGCATTACCCACTGTCATATGGTCATTCCATTTATCAAGATCAGTGCTGAAGAAATTGAAAAAATAATTCCCTTCTTTGAGCCTTATTATTACACCACCAGTTTGATGATGACCCTAAAAAATTTCCTTTGAAATGTGGAAGTCTCACTAGATTGGGCAGGAAGGGAGCATGATCAAAGATGGGTAGTCAAATTTAACATGAACAATGGGGGAAACAAAGAAAAGGTTCTCTACGAACGAGTCCTTGATGGAGTATTTCTCAGGAGCATTGATGGATAAGTGATTGTTCTGTTTGTGAATGAACAACACGACTGAGCTTGTTGACCACATCAATCAGAAACTAAGATCCCACATCAAATCAGAAGGCTAGGGTATTAATGGTTCACTATGATAATGAATTATGCCTTATTCACCATGAAGTTCTATTCCTAACAAGTGCATGCCAATTTCATACAGTAAACCATGGAGTTACTTCATGAAGTAACATATATCTGGCTATTCTTCTCCAGGGGGAGAGATGTTGTGGGACCATATCCTCCAACCACAGCCTGATAATTCAAATTTATAATCACAACGACCAACTTCTTTTCCAAATGGGCCAAAGCAATTCCCCTTAAATAAGTCGGGGAAAAACATTTTTAGCTTTTTAAAGGCCAACATCATCCCTAGATGTGGTGTCCCTCATACAATACTGACGGAAAACAACACAAACTTATTCTCTGCTGAGATAGACACATTCTACCAGGTGGTTGGAACTAAATCTTATCGTTTGTCCCATTACCACACATTGTAAAATGGGACAATATAGGATTTGAACAAGACATTTTCCAACATACTCTAAAATATGGTCGATAAGGATAAGAAATCGTGGCCTGATAATCAGCTTCAAGCTTTATGGGATTACCAGACCACAACCCTCACTGCCACCAAGGCAACTCCGTGTGCACTAGTATATGGGGAAGAAGCGGTTTATCCTATCAAGATCCAATTTCCATCACTTCGGGTGGCAGTTTACAATCAACAGTCAATGGGCATGAAATCCCAAGGAATTTTTTTTGAGTTGGAGTAGATAGAAGAAAAATGTCTTCACACTCTACAACATTTGGAAATCTTCCAATATCAGATTGCACGAGCCGTCAACAAAAAGGTTCTCCTTAGACTATTCCTCAATGGAGAAATTTTGTTAGTCCTCAGAAACACAATGATACTCACAACGAATCCCCCAATGCATGATCCAATGTGGGTATAGCCATATTTCATACATAAGGTCTATTCAAATGGAGCATACACTATGATATCAATAGACAGACAGCTCATCACGGCTCCCACAAATGCGACGTCCTTAACGAAGTATTTCACATAGTAATATGCAATGTCATTGTCCAAACTCTAAGACTGTAAACTATGAGTTATAACATCCCACATGCCAATGTTCCATAATCTATGACCTTAAACAAGGAGTCATTTTCCATTCCACATGTTGTTAAACTATAAGGAACTTGTCATAATCACATAACAATAAATTTTCTGATCCCTTACAGAACTACATACGGAATGATTCCTGCCCACACAAGATATGTGGCATCGCCTCAATATGGATCCTGCCCAGCCACCACAAAAAATTCCTCCATCATATTCTCTACTTCCCATACTAGAGAAAGTGATCCTATGTCTACTCAATGTTTCTCACATCGAATATAAATCACATGAGCCTAGGATCAGCGGTAATTATTCTCTTACTCATAAAATTTTAGTGTGAATATAGTAGTCATCACACCCATATCAAATGGAACAAAAATTCCATCACATGTCATCACACAAGTATTCAGGAAAATTAGTGAATGGAATATTCAGAACTATGTGTGGCTTGATTTATACCATCAATGGACAGTTATTGATGCTTCGATTTGGAATCCCAGTCCATCCATCATAATGAATGGCCTCAAGTGTCCCTACAAACCGAGATAACATTTTTAGGGAACATCATGATCTTCTTGGGGATTGATTCCTGCCATTGTAGGATACTTATTGATGCTGAAATCTTGCATCCCAGATCACCCACCATCAAATTGAACCTTTTCCCCCATACTGAGGTTAGAATTGTATTGTGATCCCATGAAAGGTCCTAATCAAATGACAATCAAATGGGATGTTATTCAAGAGTTATGTTTTTCCTAGTTCTCAGTGTTATGAGTGCCCGCACATTCCCTCACTCATGAGAAGTCAAAAGGTCATGCTTTCCCTAGTCAAATCTATGTAGAAGTTCCAATTGTTTGTGGGTAATCACGATCTGGATATTCCCTCCATTCCAATATACATATTTACCATTCATCAAACTCTATTATTCGGAAAAAATGGACCCCTATAATAATACAAGGCCATAAGGTATATATGTCTAGTGTCCTGCAGACACATTTGCCTGACTGTACACACCATGCCCCAAAGGATCTTCATATGTTTCCCAAAAAAATTCCGTCTATCAAAGGATAACTCTTCCCCCAAGAAATTATTCTCCTATTTCAGTAAGCCCAATGGATTCAAATCCCCATCTCATCCCTCATGATTCACTTTTCTCACAAGATTATGGTTTACACCTTCTATCATCACTAACGTCTAAGGAATGCTAGAATGTCTGGATTTCAATTAACTGAAAACTATTAATGATATTTATGACAACATATTCATCCTCATTGTATGACTCTAAATTGATCAATATCTCCTGAGAGCACAAAACAAAATTGTGAGGCCAAAATCATCCTTGATGTATGACATTAAACTTCATAACATTAGTTTAATCCTAAATCACCCACAACTGTTGATTTTTAAATTATTAGTAAATGACGCAAAATCCCAATAATCTCTTGTTTTTTACACAAAGCACGACTCATGTGATCATAGGGGAATTATTGATAGATACATAGTGGAATTCTTGAAAAATAGCCCTGGAATCTAGACTAAGAAGCACAATCCTAAAAGGAATGTCATAGTTCCCTCCCCCATGTAGAACCCCACATCCTGGCCATGTGACATTAAATGATCGGGTATCCCAAATATGGAATGAATACCTCACACTGCATACGAGTCAGATCTAGGAATGGGACACCTGATCCCATGAGTAAATTACTGCCCAAATGTCCCCAATTTATCCAGATACACTACATCTATATTTCAAACTATGTGCTCTAAGTGATCTTGAAACCCCATTATCATCCAAGGCCATCTGAGATTGAAGGATAGTGTCTTGAGGACACATTTATTTGACAATTGACAACATGCCCGAGTGGCTCTACATATGTCACCTACAATAATGACCTTTAATCAAAGGAAAAATCATCCAAAGGAGAGTCCTCACCCATCTCAGTATGCCCAATGGCTTCCAAGACTCACTCCATCCATCCTTATTCAAGGGCCCTCAATGACATGGTCTATATTTTCCACCAAACACAAATCATGGATACATAAAAACAAGTTGGCATGATAAACCTCTAGTCTTTTTAGAGGTCTTATGGATACCCATTCATATGCGTGAAGTTGATCTACAAACCAATTAATAGTGCCTCCACTGATTTCTAGGTTTAACACAAAGAAGATTTGTTAAAATTCCCATTTCTCTGTTCATGTTCACCACTTGTCGAAGGTCACATTCCATACTAAGAAAGTTTCCAATCTACATAATCCTCAATGGCCATTGGAAATGGAAGGCCAATGTCCTACAACCACCTTTTATTGACTATTCACAGCATTCCCTGGTAGCTCTGCATATGTTTCCCATAAAAAAGGTCATCGATCAAAGGAAAATTTGTCCCCAAAAAAGGTTTTTCCATCTTTTGTTTTCTCAAATGACAATAATGTTCTTTAACACCATTGGTTTTGGAAAACTCTGGGATAACATCTTATGTACCATATTTTATCCAAATAACCCTGACATAATATAGACTTCAAACATAACTGACAACTCACCAACTCTCCCTCATTCATGTAATAATCATGGAGAAAAAATTTCATACTCAAAGCTAACATAAATATCTACAATGTTTTCAGACACCATTACTCAGGTCATCCACCCACTATGGCTCCCAACATAAAAATAGATTCAAAATGTATCAAATCTCACCAAGCCATCAGAAATGGGAGGCCAGTGTCTTTAGGACACCATTGATTGGTTATACGCATCATTCCCTATAGGCTCTTCATATGTTGTCCACAAAAGTGGCCATCATTCAAAGGAATATTTGTCCCCTTTAGATTCCATTCCTACCTAAATATGACTAAAATGGCTCCTGAGAATCATGTATATTTAAAATTTACATATCTAGGGTAAGGAAAAATCTACAATCCATGTCTGAAGGATATTAGTACATTCCCAACTAACGGTCCAGAATTGGGGCCCTTTCCCCAATAAATTTTTTTCAATGATGTTCGACCTAAATCATCATTGATAAGTTTTTTTAGTAATGTGAACATACAATGAAAAATAAGCCATAATTTCCAGATGGAAATATTCAAAAGGAACCTCTGAGTAAAAGAAGAGTATAGGTTCTTTAAAAAAACATTGAGCTGTCAAAAAAGGCATAAGCCTTGTTTGTTCAAAAACCCACAAAGTGTGGACAAAGATAAAGTCATGTTACACCCTGTAAGACGATGTCAAGAAGGATTAGGAAAAAATTATGGTAATAATGAAAAATAAATAAAATTTCATGGAGTTTTCTTTAAAACCCCATCAATATTTGAACTATTGTTGCTAAGTCCCACGTCTCAAAAAAAATTACAACCCAATTTGATTATTTAGTTTACTGATTTCAAGTCATGGTCTAAAATTACTGCTAGATTTAAGTGATGTTAACATTATAGGAAAAGTTAAAAAAGATTCATTAAAATTCAAATTATTTTCATTGATTTTCACAATAATAGAGGAGAATCCCCAGTTTAGATTCTATCCAAACTAACAAAAATAGAAGGGGATGATTACATATCATGATTTGGGACAGAACTACAACAAGGCCCAGATGTCCCTTTCTAGGAGGAAAAAATGTGATTACCACATTCCATCGATAGTTTCCTACAAATAATATGTTTTCTCTATTTCAACATTGACCATTGGACGCACCCGCCCCGGAGCAACTTTAAGGTCTCATCCTTTCTTCCAGAAGGCTTCATAGTTGGCACCCAAGGAGGCCAGATGATCCCTCATCCTTGAATCACAGGCTTCAATCTCTTAAAAGCATCCTCTTGGGTGTCCAGCATGTCATGGTACATCACCTCCTCGGCCATAAGATGATCAAATTCCTATGAAACATTAAGGAAGTCCACCACCAGGTTATGAGAAGAATTGATCATGGCCAGCTTGTCCCCACAAGAGGCAAGGCCTTCTCAAGAATGACAATTTGGTAACTATAGAGGTGTAATTGATGATAATGAAAGCAAATGGGACCCAGGTTAGTGATTAACTAATGAATGTTGTCACCCATGTCAGAAACATTTCACATGGGTGTCTTCCTGAAAAGAGTTCATAACTGGAGCCATGCCTCTTTTTTCACCGACTGGTGCCTTTCCAATACATTGTTTCCATGATCCCCCCCCCAATTCAACGTGTCTATAAGTAAGAAGCATTTCGATAGGAGTGGTGTGGGACCTATGATAGGTCATCCAAGATGGGAGTCTCTAATTTACATCATATGGACCATCCACTGGAGCCGGATACGGAGGACTAATTGTGGCTTCTTGGTTGGTCGGGGATGCTCGGCTATTTCCAGTCACATTATGGTCTTGGGTGGCATCCACGGGAGGCGCGAAGTATGTAGCACTCCCCAATGAGATAGTTTTTACTAATGAGGCCCCTCCTAGACGTTTCTGACGATGAACTAAGCATATTCATACAATGAAGGTAGGAACATGTGATAGAGTCACTGATGCTGTTTTAGGGATAGAAGTACAACACATAGCTGTCATACTCTTCATAGTACATGGAATTTTTTGAATTGTTGTTTGGGTAAGGAAGCGTCAAGGAATGGTTAATGGTTTCTACAAGAGAAAAATTGATTCATTCAACATCTCATTGGGGAAACAATCTTTCCACTGGATGGAATACTACAATGAAAGGAAAGTGGATTCTATTGTGTTAGGAATGATAACTTCCATAGGAGAACCTTCATGCATCATCATTAGCCAGAATTGGAAAAGAACTATGGGGTGAGACTCTCCACAAAATTGAACAGATAAAAGATATTTAGTTTGTTGAAGGCATCTGAATTTCTTGGAAAACAGGTAAGGTAGGTACAACACAGAAATTATTACCCGATCTATATGAGTAGTGAGCATCCGATCCTAAATTGTGATAATGTATGAGCATTCCTCCAAAGAAATATCCCTATCACCTCTCTATGATCCTTGAGGGGTAGGATGTAGTGAAAATGAAAAATTTGAAGCATTTTTCAACTACATGACAACATTAATAATGCTTAAAATATTAGGATGAATGGAGAAGATGTTTAGAATCATGGTTTGAAAATCAGAATGAGGAAACATTACATCAAGTAGATATTCATAATTTGGGAAGTGTTCTACCATCCACCCATAAAGAAATTGAAATTGTCTGATGAGATGGTGTGGGGACCATCCTTTATGTAATTTTCCTTAAAATACATAAAGTTGGGTGAGGATAGGAAAGGAAAAATTAATATGTTGACCCTCTGCCAGCATAGCTTCCATCATCAATGTACATGCCCAAACAACGGTATATACGGTGTGGGATGGGAAAATCCATTCAATCAAAAGCATAATGAAGAAACCCACTAGTCTATGTACATATCATTCATCTGGTAGAATCTCAAATCCACATGGGGTGTATCAACCTGTATCTAGGGTTGCACATTATGACCCTAGAGTTCAACGGTACCTATGGGTTGGGTGAGTCAGACTATAGAGATCCATCAGAATAGGTTTTTCAGCTACAAGAATAACCATATCCACTCCATTAATGGGATAGACATGAGAGTGTTGAGTTAATGGTCAAATAATCCCTCTTCAATAACTAGTAAAATCTTTATCAAAGGGGACATGTGGTCAGTTTCATTCCAAGAATCAACATCTTGGAGAAACGTGTCACACGTTTCTCCAAGTATAGGGAGTAGTCCAAGCTAATAAATGTTTCTTAGGATGATCCCTAACTCCCCATGCAATATGTGGATGTTTTTGGTTCTTGAACACAAGATGATCCGCAATTTCTAATGGATTTATCCTATAGAGATGATTGAAAACTGAGAAACCCAAGCCACCTTATACAAGACCACCACCTCTAACTAGTTGGGGGACTCCAAACATGTCTGATGCACCCAGAACTCCCAGTACCTCTCATCGGAGAAACATCCTCCAGCTCACAAATCCCATATGGTTCTCCACCCATGATTGGGATTTTCTTTGGAGACGACGATAATGGATGGTTACTCTTGAGCATAAAGTCTCAAGATTTCATGTGACACCGACTATTGTCCTGAGTCCAAGTCAAGCCACTAAATATGAAGTCGCTAACCTAAATTCGAATTGTGATGACTTCTCATACTGGGAAAATTATGGCGTGATCATGAACATGCAATTCCTCAAAGGGGATGAAAGGATTATGAGGGTTATCCAATATCAGAGGAACGTCCTCAGGGAGACCATAACCAAAAAGTTGAAACTGTAAAGTCAATGGATAGGATAGAAGCTCTTGTATTAATAAAGCCTTTAAGAAGCTATCAGGAGGAATGATCTAGGAACAATGATGATCCTTACTATTTTATCCCATGGTCTCATTGGTCCTCTCTAATTTTATAACTGCATGTGAAGAATCCATTATAGCATCCATATGATGATCCAGATGTCCAAAAAACATCAATATTATAAATAGTTTTGGATAAAGGCTATGGAAGAGTGCCTAAATGACTCAAAATATGTCCACATAAGGTTATTTGAACTATTTCCAGAAATAGTACACGTTAGCCAAATTCCATGTACTGCATAGTGTGAGGTATCCATTGTCTGCATACTGCATCATACATAGAAGTAATCATGTGTACTGATATTGTACATGGATGAATTCTACCACATAAAGACACAGTATGTGAATAATCCATGAGGCATAAGCCCAGGGATCGTTGTTCATCATACAGAAATGTTGGTGGAATGTCGATACCATGAACATAGGCCTTTATTATGTTCATATTCAGAAATCCCTTATTAATGTTTAAACTTTGGGTTATTGGATGATAATTTCCAGTTCACTGATCCATCTTTGGTATGTAGACAGGCCAACCATGTAGTGTCCTCTTTGTTGAATCTGGATTTTAGTATTAAAAATATGCAAAACCATTCGGCAAACCCAATACTTGGTACACAGAGAAGGAAATGACAAGTAGATCTTTTTGCTGTATGTACGAAGTAGTTCATGAATTGGATTTTTTTCAAAGGGAATGGTACATGAGAACAGATGAAGACAGGGAAACTGACATCACTTCTTCCGTGATAATTGTAAAAAGAAAAATGACATGGGACCCTATATATAGGTGTGGTTCTCTCATACTGGGTCCATCTATTCTACCGCAAAATATTTCAGTTCAGGACTGATTCTGAATCAGAATTGTCCCCTTTTCATTCTAAACAGATCCCATCTCAATCTGGGGAATTTTCAGGGTCCTGAATATTCCTTTAAGGGAATAATATACCCAATAATCACTTTTTATATGGATGAATGTATTCATACAAGTATATAAAGGTTAATGGACTCAAAATAAATTTCAATTTTCAGAATAAATATGAATATATTCAAGATTTCAAGACATTTAAAGTGGCCCACATACCATCACTGGGAAAGGTAGGAGGAAAATCTAGATCATGAACCAATATGTACACAAAATTATCTGCGAACTGCTGGCCCATATGGAAATGGCCAATGAACATGGCCGACCCTGAACCATGTCATTAAAGGCCTCATGCGCATGAAGCCCATCCACATACCATACCGTGAACTTATTGGTTCACGGATGAAAATAACTTCCAAGGTTCTGCGAACAGTCATTGCGAACCAATGTCTCTGAAACCCAGGTTTGACCGAGTCCTCCATGGGACATGATATTGCTCCATGGCCATCGGCAAATGGTGATGTGTTCTCAATAGATAGAATTGTACGGATTCCTTATCAATGGACCAATTTAGAAAATAATAATGATTGATGTCAAACACATAAAGGGAATCCAAATATTGGAAGAATGTTTTTAGAGAAGACTATGCCTCCAGTCTCAATTCATCGACGAAGAAAAAATTGCAATCAACTCTATTCGCCGATACAACAGGCTACGAACCATTAAAACGGGAAATTTAATAACAAATTGAGATCCAAAAACCAAATTGGTTAACCGCAAGCCACGAAATTCTCATGGGTGAACTCCTCGCGATCGTGAATCCCTCGGACCCTCCTTCGAAATGGGGCTTCGTGTAGTGTTACACTATAAAGACTGAAACCGACGTCTCATGATACATCAGTACGCGGATATAACCCAAATAAGCATGGTGATATTTTTACCATTAGGTTATGCATAGGTCTATTCCCATGACCGCATGCCACATTAGAAAATGGATGGCTCCAACGCCCACATAACACTACGGTATGCGGATCCTGACCCATCCCACATAAAACAAAATACTAAAAATGGAGTATTTTCTGGTACTATATCCTCTGGTCACAACCTCAACCTTCCATTACTATCTAGTCCTCCATAATTCTTCCACCAACATGTCCTTCAGGATCAGGCCAAAACCCCCTCCAAAGACACCAGATGCATAAGATCAGACCATCGGGTACATCGACACACCCCTTTGAGTCTACATACCCATGGTAAGTAGAGTCATGATGGATCTCCTCAAAACTATTCAGTCTTCAATAATGCATGTGGGTCGGCATTCCCATGGTAACACAGAGTCCAAACTTCTAATGCTGACAGGAACATCCCCTTCATAGTGACTAAGGATAATGACTTTCTTTTTCATTTGACTATTAATAGTGGTCAGTCAAAGGATTTATATTCGATTATCCTTTTGACAAGGATTAAACTCCTCCCCTTCCCAAAATTTTCTCTGGGGGCCTCCCATTGAGGTATTTACCCAATCATCTAAGGTAGGGTCACATGACCTTCAATGTCATTTCACATTGAAAGGTTCATCACTATCCGCCCTCTCCCACCCTCACCCTGACCTCTTCCGCCGTGGGCTCTCCCTCCCTAAACAACATGGGAGGTTGCGTGTGTATTGTTGAATATTTTACATCCTCTTGTTTCTCACACTGAGCAAGACTCACATGGGATTAGTGGTTTGTGAGGATTACCACATACATGTGAATTTGAACTATGAGAACTCTAATTCCTGATCAAACGAGGAATCATTGAACACCACTCAGAAGGCTCATGCTCAAAAGGGTTTCCATCCATAAAGGGTCCACCCAATCATGCTTCCATCATGTGGGTGTCTTTCACGTGTAATACACACACAATGTGAACTACTAGAACACTAATTCATGAAAAAACTAGGATATGTAGGATGCATATCAAAAAGACCGATCTCTAGAGGGATCCCTCATAAGTAGGGTCCAATCAATGTTGCCATCTCAAATGGGAATAATTTATGCGTACACCCACACAATCTGAACTACTTTGGTTCTGATTCCTTTCCGGAGGACAATTAAGAAGACCTTCATATAGGCATGAACAAAATATCAAGTCACCTTTCTTCCCCTCTATATCATGATTAACTCCAAAGAACCTTATTATATGTCTCATGTCAATATCACCTCTATAACATCAAATATGTGCATGCCTACAACAATCATACAATCCAAGGGTAGACTGTAAACACACTCTTTTCGAATGAACCAAGGATTCATGAACATATGAACATGACCTAAATCTATTAGAATTCTGGATCAGGTAACAATCATCTCTTATAAAGGCATAGTGAGTCTGATCATCCATCCTCTCGACCAACGAAGTCCTTAAGCATCACCAGCCAAATCATCATCCAATGATCACCGCCCTTTGGAATAATGGTCAATGAATCAGGGATACTAGGGTCATTGGGTGTTCCTAGATCCACGAATAAACCCGTTAGAGACCATCTGAGGAAGCCATATCCAAGAAGGACTGATTGCACAAGTAATTGGCCCCCACTAAAACCCCCATTCGGACCAATAGTTCCTTATGGTTAATCAAATCTTCATTAAAGGATAATGGCGTTGAACCGGTGGAAACAACAAGAATGGTGAATTCAATGAGAACCTGTCTCTATAGAATTTTTATGGCTGACGATCCTCATCCTTCCTTTTCCACACCACTAGAAACAAGTCACATCGAAGTTTGAACATATATTTATATATAGCCACTATAAAACACTTCTATTAATTTGTATTAATCACTTTTTTTGATCATTTACAATAATGGACATATAAAGTTGAAGAATGATATTCGGATGAGTGGTTGTATAAATTCTACATATCTGATTGACTAGGAATATACATTTTGAATGAGAGTGATGATATTAAAGACTGTATTAGTGGTGTGATTCATTACACCAGTTTCTGTAATGGACATCCTTGTTATTGACTTCCAATTTCATTGACAAGTAAAAGTCTATGTAACTATTAATCAGTATTATGATTATAGAAAATAATTTTTTTTCATTTAGTTCAGTATTACATCATTTAGGGGGACCCATTATTTATTAATTAGACAACCATATTTTAATTTATTTTACATTTTTTGTTTTATTTATTTATAATGTACCTATAATTAAAAAGTAGAAATAATTTCAAATACTATTTCATAATTTTAGATTTAGATTTTTCTATTTTATAATATCATATAATTTATATTTGTTTTATAAATTTTGTGAGGAAAAATTGAAAAATAATTTTAGACTATAATTATCTCACAATTTATAATATATATTCTATGATAATATTGTATTTTTTTCACATGGACATAGTTATTACATTAATATATTCAATATCATATCATATGGTCTTTACTGAATTTTAGGGAATAAAAGAGTAGAAAGATGACCCTTTGAAAAAAATATTTTTTATACCTAATTTTACCCCATAACGAGGTCTAATAGTTTCCCCCAATAAAGTGGATGATAGATTGATTTTTTTGATTTTAACTAGTTCAAAAAATACCATATATAATATTTTGATGAATTCATAAACCAAATAAATAGATATAAGTGGTTCTTATAGTTTGATTATTGTTCGCGAAATCACCATATTCTATTTTATGTATAGGATATCGTGATAAATTTATTATTATTTTAACATGGACATTATAAAAATGTTTGGAACTAGGTTTTTACCAACGCATTTATAATAACGGTTTAAGAAAAAGGTTGGTATATATGTGGTAGGAATCTATATCCCTACAGTTTTATGGAAACCATAAGTATACCATCCTTAAAAATAAATATCGTCTGACTCATCACTGCATGCCACTCCCCCTGCAAACTCTCATCGCCCCTACAACCCTCTTCTTCCCCGCAACCCTATTCTCCCCCAATAAATCATTGCGCTTATCTGGTGAGTGCCTCTCCCCCAGCGCTTATCTGGTGAGTGCCTCTACCCCGTAGGTTATCCGATGGGTGCCTCTCCCCTACAACCATCTTATTCCTCTGATTATCCATCGCACACATCCCATGAACTCTCTCCTCCATTGTAGTAGAATTCGCAAGGCAACTCGTACAATCGTACGAGTTTGCGGATGGACATATCCCCTTAGATGACTGATGAACTGATTTGATGGAGCCTCAAACGCATAGAATCAGAGAAAAATCTCCCACCCAGGTAGCCTTAGTGATTCCATCAGGAGAGATCATGTTTCCTTTTTAATTTTGAATTTGATGGTTTCTAATCGGTTTCAACCTGATGCACCGTGCATACCTAGGGTTCAATTTCTTCCCCTATGCTCCCATATCTTTGCTCTTCAGTGGTGTTTCCCTCTTCCATAGCCCATATGTGCTTTTCCAATGGCACCCTAATGTATAAATCCTCTGGGTCTCCATATCCTTTGCTCGATTGGTTCCACCACCAACATCAAAAGCAGGTATATACTAATTTCATTCAATGTATCACTCATTTAGTCTATCTCTTGATTTAACTACTGGAAATATAGATAATAAGTGCATTTAGTGAACATATATGTCTATTTTAGTGTTCCTTTTTTATAATTACTTCATTTACATGGAAAAGGTTCTGTCTTTGGAATCTCTGCCCCTCCATCGAATCCCTTCTCCTACAGTGCTTCTCTTGTAGGCCCTTCCATCGAATCCTTGCTCACAATATGATCATTCCTTTTCGTCTGAAATTAATTAATCCATTAACTTGTTCATTATATTCTTCATATTATTAGCACCATTTATGGTAGGTGGATCGATCAATCTTGGAAAATTAGACCGATGGGTGGATTGATTTTGGGTGGGCCTACATGTCTTTTTGCAATTCTATTGCATTATGTATATATGTTTGTTTCTAAATTTATAGTAAACTCACAGGTATCCAATTATTTTTCTTGGATTCCTTTTGGGTTTATTATTCCCTATTTTATTTTTTGGGTTGGTCAAACCCAGTTTTAAGGTGCCGACCTGATTTTTGTGGTTTCTTTCGTGTTTAGGGTTCATGGTCATTTCTTATTGGTTGTTTGGCCATCCACCGTCTGAGGAGATTCATTCTTGGACATGTGTTGTTGATTCGAGGTAGGTTTTCTTATGCCCTTAACCTCAAGGTAAATTCATTAGTGATTAAATACAGGTTTTTTGATACATTTATTTAAAAACCATACATGTTGATAAGTATAATCTTTTTTATATAACATTAGAACTGAACTCATCCATTTTCATCGACCATTTTATCTTCATCTGTGAGTTGTAAACCAATCATTCAATAATTCCAGAATTAGAAAATTTATCTAGAACACATTCTAGATTATTAAAATAATGATACATAAATATGGTCTTATTTTCTACTTGTTTCATATATCCTATACCTGAAAAAATATCTTCAATTTGTGAGGATTTTCGTTCCCTTTAATTGATTGGTTCATAAAACATAAGTTGTTGCTGCATATATTATGGAATTAGATTTGGTAAAGTAAAATGTTGGTCTTGGATTTCTGATTTGGTCATTTGGATGGTATTCCATAACAAAAGTGGTTATATCTTTATTGACTATGGATGTATTTAACAATTGGCCAATGTATTTTTTAAACTAACCAAGAAACACACATTTCCCACAATACGGAAGCACCACAGAAATCATAGATAGACACTACACACCACAAGACACCCATGGGAGACACCCTCGGTGCCACTCACATACTCCTCCCCCCCTCACTTCTGATCCCATACTGACCACCCCACGCCGCCGCTCCCATCTCGACCACCCCTCACTGCTTGCTGCTCACCATCGCCACTCGCCAGTCGCCACTCGCCACTACCCGCTCATCTGCACTCATGCATCCCCCATCATGCCACAGTTATCCAAACCCTATAGGGCCGCTCCGCTCCTCCCATTATTGCCACCGCTCACATCCCCCTTGAGTTCCCCTCCTCCCATCCCGTCTCCCGCTCGCCACTCACAACTCCCCGCTCATGGTCGCTCGCGAATCCCCCTTCTACTGTGTATTCATCAATTATTACTCTTCGTAATATTGAATTCAGGTTCATTATGAGTTTTTATTAGTATTTATATGATTCATTTAGGCTATATACCATTAATTTACAATGTTTTATATGATTAAATTTCACTGTACTGATGATTAATGCCTTTAAAAAATTATTCTAAGGGGGGTGATTCAACAATACATCATTGAGTTCACTTGTGTGCTGAATCAATATTTTTTTGATTCCACATTTGCATACGTGAAACCCAATAACTGCAGGACATGTGTATTATAATTAGTATCCAAATTTTTTTGAGGGATGATCTTCCTTATTTAGATGATTTTCTTGTTTTCTATATATTAATACAATGTGTTTGACTTTATACTATTTTATGTGATCGTTTATCTTCTTCTATGTGATGCTTTTTAATGGATTTTCCTTTTTTGGGAGGCATCTCACATGAAATATCTCAAGATCTAGTTTGTTTAAGCTCGTAAAACACTAGACGTACAATTACCACATCATGCACCATAAGTCCCACTACTCTTTGGAATATTTTACTAAATCTAAAAACTTATCCAGTCCATACACATATAATCCAAGTTATCATACATATATTAGACTACTCATATCTGAATTGATATCTTATCCACATTGAGACCTAGTAAAGGGTGATTTCATGTCCATAAAAACACTAAAGAATTTTATCTAAACCTAGGGGGATTGTCAACACCATATCTATAGGTTTCTTATGTTAATCTATTTACATTAATTTACCATCCATAGACTATATGACACCCATGGAACATAGTTATTATCAATCCCTTGGCAATCTATCATTCAATAATCATGTTTGTGTTTAAGGGTCTATGGAGGCTCTTAATACTACCTTTATATACATAAGATTTCTTATTTATAGAAAAAATTAATTTATGTAATGGTTGATCAACCATGGAGGTGCTTATACTTCATCTTCAAACTACTAAATGATGTATTCCCTCCCCATGAATGAGGAATTAAATAACTCCCCTTCCATGTTCATGTAAAACCTATATTTTCCAAAGACATCATACAAACCACAAATATATGGGTGAGAAAAATCAGAAGACTGGTCCATGATAACATCATTAGTCATAGCTTTATCACAAATCTTCATTCCTTAAGACTTATTTTGATCATATTATTTGACATATATTTACCAGATTAGTGAACGTTGATTCATATTCAATCACTAACAACTCTTCCAACTCAATATCTAAGATATCTCAAGATCTAGCTTGTTTACGCTCATCTAGGAATTTTTGGTCATTGAAGATTAGTTGGAATCAATTCTAATATTGTTTTTATCCATCCATTCAATAATAACATTACACCACAACCTATCTTGACTCTTTAGTAATGGTGTATCCATGTAATTTTCCAAACAAACTTGTATTGAACAATACCAAACTAAGATGAAACTCGATTCAAACTAATTATATACAATTTATAAGAAGATTAATTGTTAATTAATAGGAATTTACTTTTTTTAGTATCATTTTGAATCATGGATTTGTTTTCCCCTTGCTTGTAAGAACACGATTTCTCCCATGTGGTGTTGTGGTTCTTATATGTTGGGAAGTGACATGTATAGTCATAAGATACATGTATGTTTTAGTTTAGTTTTTCTTTTATTTTCTTTATCTCATTGGCCACTTAGGTCTTTTACTGGTTTCTATGGACAAGGAGTAGTTATATTCTATGAAGGAGGCCAGAAGGGGTTTAGATTGTTTCAGTCCACTGGCTTTGACCTGTTGTAAGATTCTATGATTAACACTTGTCTCGCACCTCATATATTTTGGGTAATTCAATGTTTTTGACTCCATAATATGTTTTTGGCAGGCCATTGGATTGTTTTATGTTGGTTCGGGTGGATTTGGTTCTTTCAAATCGAGGTAAGGATTTAATGTTTTTGGTTGGTTTTCACTGGTTATGTAGGGTCCATTATGTGTTTTAAGGTTCTTAATATTGTTTGTGTGTTTCATTGATCCCTACTCGTTAGTTTCGAGTCACCAATTCAAGGGTGACTCAACTGTGTGTGCATAAGTAAGTAAGTATATATATGTGGGTTCCCCCGTTACGTGTATAGTCATCCATGGAAATGATTATACGCGTATGGGGCTAGGTGTTCCCATGTATAAATTTAAAAATGCGTATGCAGGTGAGTGGAGACTAGTATATTCATATAATAATATGTGTAAGGATCCTCTTGCAAAATCTCATGGCCATGCAGGTGTGTGCATAGGGGATATGTGTCCTTGCATGTGTGTGATGGTGCATATACCCATTGGGGGAGCATCATCTTTTAGTTAGAAATCACCAAGAGCCGAAGTGGACGGCTTGGTTCCACATTGATGTAGAGTCCCTATCGTAGCCTCTCTAATTTAAGAATTCTTTTAATTGAATTTAGCTTCGTTCTTAATTGTGATTAATTATTTTGAATTGTTTTTCCTGAATAATTTTTATATAATATAATTATTTCATTTGATAAATAAAGCCATTTTTTATAATAAAACCACTTTTAAAAACAATGAATATAAAATATATATAGTTATCACACCACAGTCCTGAATCAAGATTCTTCTTTTTATAATATATGATCAGTTTCTAGAAAACCACATAGGTCACGTTGCGGCCACGCCACTGTCAATCCACAGTCACGTTGCGGTCACACCGCAGTAATGCCGTGATTTTGCCATTCTTTAGGAAAACACCTCGTGACTGTTCGCGTTCCGGTCAAAATTCGATTTGTGATACCTATATATAGTATAGATACATTACCCACCCTCCTTATTGGGCCTTGGAAAGACCCCCACCCTCCTCCCTAGACCCCGGACAACCCCCCACCCACATCCCTCGACCCCGGACAGCCCCCTAGACAGCCCCCCAACACTCCTCCCTGGACCTCGGATCCCAATATATGCTCTTTTTAAGATTCACCCTAAATCCCAATGGAAAAAAGGGTTTTAGAGATGCAAAAGAAGGTGAGAGAAGAGTGCAAACCCTAAACAAAAAGGGGAAGAAAGAATAGGACTAGACTCACCCAGATCTTCAATACACAATTTACGACACTCAAAACACCCAAGTGATGTGTACGAGTCAAATCCGCCTCCAACTGAGGTTGGGTGTGGCCTTTACCACTCAAAGTGTCTCACTTTTATTTGAAATGGATAACATTTTAAATGAAAACAACCACTGACATACAGAAAACTAACCAAATGGATTTGGATTATGTGGGCTCCTTAGCTCAATGATCCATGGGTCATTTTCGATGTGTATGAGTAAATACCTTCTCAATCCAAAGCACGATGTTGCCAGTACAACACAAAGTGTTTAACTTTTATTTGTAATGGACAACATTTTAAGTGAAAAGAACAACTGACATACGGAAAACATACCAAACACATTTTAATTGTGTTTATACTTCAAAAAATGATCCATGGGTCATTTTTGACGTGTATGAGTCAAGACTGCCTCAATCTGAGGCTCGTTGTGGCCGGTACCACTCAAAGTGTCTTTCTTTTGTTTTAAATGGATACTCTTTTATGTAAAAACAACCGGCATATGGAAACCGACCAAACGAATTTGGATTGTGTTGATACTTTAATAAAATGGTCCATCGGTAATTTTTGACATGTATGGGTCAACCCCACCTCAATCTGAGGCATAGTGGTGTTGGCACCTCTCATGGTGTCTCTCTTTTGTTTGAAAAGGACATCATTTTAAGTGAATAAAACTACTTACATACAGAAAACCACCCAATGGAATTCATATTCTATTGAAATATTAGGAAAAAAATCCATCAGTCATATGTGACATGTACAAGTGAACCCCGCCTCAATCCAAAGACTGGTGTGGCTGGAACAACTCAAACCCTCTCACTTTTATTTGAAATGGACATGATTTTAAGAGAAAATAAAAACTTGCATACAAAAAACTGGTGAAAAACATTCGGATGGTGTTGATACTTTAGAAAAATGATCCATGGGTCATTTGGGACGTGTAAGAGTCAAACCCGCCTCAATCCGAGGTGCAGTGTGGCTAACACCACTCAAAGTGACTCTCTTTTGTTTAAAATGGACATCATTTTAAATGAAAACAACAACTGACATACGGAAAACCGACCAAATTCATTCGGATTATGATGATACTTTAACAAAACTATCCATGGGACATATGTAATGTTTATGAGTTTACCCTGCCTCAAACCGAAGTGCGATGTTACTAACACCACTCAATGTGTCTCATTTGTTTAAAATGAACATCATTTTTTAAGTGAAAACAAAAATTGACATATGGAAAACTGAACAAATGCGTTCAAATTCTGTTGAAAATTTAGGACAACGACCCATTGGTCATATGTGACGTGTATGAGTCAACCCCACCTCAATCCAAGCCGTGGTGTGGAAGACACCACTTAAAGTTTCACTATTTTTTACAAAAGGACATCATTTTAAGTGAATACAACAACTGACATATAGAAAACTGACCAAAGGCATTCAGATTATGTTTAAACTTTAGGACAATGATCCATGGGTCATATGTGACTTCTACGAGTCAACACCGCCTCAATCTGAGGGCCAGTGTTGTTGGCACCACTCAAACTATCACACTTTTCTTTGAAATGGAAAAGGTTTTAAGTGAAAACTACAAATTACATACAGAAAACTAACCAAACTCAATTGGATTGTGTTTATACTTTAGGAAAATGATCCATGGGTCATTTGTGACATGTACGTGTCAACCCCACCTCAATTAGAGGTGCGGTGTGGCCGACACCACTCAAAGTGTCTCTCATTTTTTTAAAATGGAAATAATTTTATGTGAAAACAACAACTGAAAAACGGAAAAACAACCAAACACATTTGGATTCTATTGAAACATTAGGAAAATGATACATAGGTCATATGTGACGTGTACGAGTCAACCCTGCCTCAATCCGAAGCTCAGTGTGGCCGAAAGTACTCAAAGATAGTGATTTGCATTCATACCTTCACAGACCTTGAATCTCTTGATACCACTTTGAAATATCTCGAGATATGAGTAGGGAATCAATACTTCTTCAAAGTGAAAATAATTCTTAGAATACTTTTGGAGCAGTTCACAGGATACAAAAATAGTTTACATGTTTTTTGATTTTTTAAACATATTTTAGATTTTATGCAACCAAGATCAAAAAAGTATAAGAGTTGTTCACAGGTTATAAAAACAGTTCAAAAGTTCGTGATTTTTTAAACCGATTTAATATTTCCTTCAACAATTCTCTAAATACATTTAGATCAGTTTACAGGTTACAAAAACAGTTCACAAATTCTGGATTTTGTAACCATATTTCAGATTTTTAGTTTTCTTTAAAAAAAATCAACATTTTGACAACCCAACACATTGCTGAATTCACATCTTATCCATTTTAGTAGCTCATTCTAAATACATGTTTCCCTTTTAGAGATCACTCCCCCAAAAGTTTAGACACATATCAAACTCATAACACACCTATCATTTCAAAAACCACATAATAGATTTATCATGAACCCTTAAGAATGTGCATTATTTGGTCAATCATATACCCTAAATGATTTTCTTTTTAAAAACCCTATGAAAACTAATTGCACACATCAAGGATTCCTCAATAGAGTCATAATTCCACCCCAAAAAATCCAATCACAATGCCACCCCAACCAATCCAATCACAATGACACGCCAACCAATCCAAATCCAGTTCCACAAACCTATGAGCCTTCTAGAACAAGGATTATATCTTTGCAAAAAATACATCACTCCTCGCCATAGATATTTCATCATCATCAACTCACCCAAAAAACCTCAACCACTTTGTCGAACTCCCCAACCACTACTAAAGATAGAATTAGACGTGTCTATATTTCCTACACCAGAGCAACAAAATGAAACATCAACTGTCACTCATTACCTACATCCTTGAAGGAAACCCATGTTATTATTCAATATTTGATCCACTATGACGACCTCACCCATAAATAGTCAACAGTGTAGTTTCCACCATGTCACTTCACAAATACTCTCCATGATCATTACCCCTATGATGTTTCATATATGTCCAAAATAATATAGGGTATCTATACATATAGCCATTGCCCCCCCATTATTCTAATAAAGATATTATTGTTTTTGGAATGATCATCACTAAATAGTTATATGCTATGATTTTATTGATGAATAACACCAACAGAGATCTATTTTAGATGTCTCTAATCACAACATGGACAAGTAAATGTCATTTAAATGTCTTGGGCATCCCTACCCATGATAATATCATCACATCGACATCATTCATCCTCCTACTCATAGTTTTCTTCCCTACTCATGAAACTCAACCTATTACCTCTTACTAGTCCTACCCCTAGTAACCACATGCACTAGAAAAATACCTACACTCCAAGCGATTCTCATTTAATGAAAACCAGGCACCTCCATGTGATTCCTAAAAAAACCAAATCTCCCATGCACAGTCTCCACCCAAATAGAAAGTTTTCACATAAAACCACATCAACCCACATTTCCTTGAGAACCTATTATTCTCATGATCAAGTTTTTAATTATATGGACCGCCCATTTTAATATAAATTTCACGGTCTAGGCACCCAAACATGTTCATCCTTCTAGAAGCCAACCACAAGGGTAATCCAAAAGCACTCATGTTCTCTTCCTCAAAACCAAAGCCACCGTATATTTTAAAACCCATATCAGGTTTCACCATTCATGTAATACTTTCAAAGGTCTAAAAAATCCATCTTGAAGACACACACCCAAAATCACACATATCCTACTTGACCTATCACTTATTCTGATGCATTTATCTAAGATAAATTTTACATCTAAAGTAATCATACATTTTTTTCATTCATTTTATCATCTACTTCCAAAGCCTTAAACACCGTATTTTCTTCTTATTTCTTGCAAAGTATTTTCAATTTAACATTTCATAATTTCTTCAAGTGATTACTACACCATGTTTTTTCCATATTTTTTTATTGAATCTCTCTTCATAATATGAAGTTAACCTTACATTCTTTAGGAATCAATCTTATGGATTCAATATTATGGACATTTTCAATTTGTTAAGGTGTTCTATTGCTTCAATCATCTTATTTTCTTCTTATATTGATGACCATAGTTTCTCTGTATTTATAAAACCATCAAAAGTAAAGTGTGTGTCTTCTAGTTTGTCTATTAACCAAAATCATCCCGATTTTGGGATGATTTGAAGACGCCTGAAATAGTTCGGGAGAAATCCATTTTCCCCATTTCTTTGGGATCCATTTTTCATGGTGGTTTCGAGCACACCAAACAGATTCAATCCATTTCTATCAGGGTTCATATGACTCTCACTGGAATCGTGATCCTCCGACTGCTTTACTTTCGATGATTCAAAACCTCCTGTATGTTTTGTGTGGCTTGAGGTCGACCAGTGGGTTAGCGATCTGGTCCATCATCTCTGACATATAGATATGGTATTTTGGCTTGGATCTTTGGATGAAAGAGGGATACCATGCAGATTCACAGAACATGGAAGAAACAGAGGCCTAGAAGGAGGTTGATTTTAGCAGATCCATTTACAAGGGAGTTTTAATTTAGAACATATTCTTTAGATTTAGGTGAAGGTACTTCAGATGATGATGGTTCATGGTGTGGAAAAGGGTTGGTAACAGAAATCCCAAAAAGGCTGTGAATTATAAAAAGGTGAAATATTTAGTTATTCAAGAAGGAGAAATTGACCCTTCTAGGAATTATCAGACTTTTTTAGAGTAAGAGGATAAGAAACAAACATTTTTCTACTAGAATAGAATGAATAATGGAATGAAATTGGCCATTTAATATAATGATTGTTTAGTTACTATTAACCAACCAGTTTATTTAATATATCTCCAAATATTCCTTTAGATTTTCAATCTCTATTAACCAAACAGTTTTTTTAATATATCTTGAAAATTTCCATTGGATTTTTAATCCCTCCAACTACTGGCTTCTCAACATTTATCAAACCTTTTTTAAACGGTTATATTTAAACTATTAACACTTATTATTTAACATAAAGATCAGTTTAACAATAATTTTGTATCTTGGAGAGGTTCGGGTTTTTAGTTTTACTGTTTGTGGTTTACAGGTTGGGAAATATATTGGAGAGGTGTAGGTTTATAGTTTTACAGGTTGGGGTTTACATCATTGGAATCTGGGGTTTACATGCAGGTTGTTTAAATTGGATATAGGATGTCTACAAAGGTTGCAGGTTGTTTACATGTAGTCTGTCCTGTTTCGGGGATGTAAGATGTATACCAACGGTTCTGCAAACCATTGGTATAGAGAGTATGCTGGACAGAGTATTTAAATTGTTAGAAAACCATTGTTATATAGGACCTAGTATACAGAGTATTCCAATAGTTATGAAACCGTTGGTATATAGGTATTCCAACGATTCTGACACTGTTGGTATACTATGGGTTGGAATAAAATGTATACTAATAGTCTGAAAACTGTTGGTATACCCACCAGTAAAAATGGTTCACCAACTGTTGGTACATATATATACCAATAGTTTAAGTAGAACCATTGTTATAGATTAATTTCAGACCATATATTCCAACGGTTCTCTAGAAATCGTTGGTATAGAGCTACTGCCACGCCTCACATACCAACAAGTAGTGAAACGTTGGGAAATACTATCCCAATGGTTGTAGTGGATATACCAAAGGTTTAAAACCATTGGGAAATATGAAATTTCCAGTATTGTGAGTTCAATTTGATGCCTCCTAACAATATGTATTCCCCAAAAAATTATATTCCTTTCATGATTCTCTATATTAATCTCTTTTATGCATGATTAGTAGTTCTAGTAATTGATGACATCCTTATATATTAAATTATAGTGGAAGAGTATGTTGGGAACCTTATGTTTCCTTTAGACATACAAAATTAGTAATAGTTATATATAAATATCATGAATTTTCTTTCTATATTTTAATTTCTCACTTATTGGTGATTGTAAGTTATGATTTCACTTTGTTAATATACATTTTCCTCACCTTCAAAATTTAAATATTTAGTATAATTTATATATTTTTGTTTATGTTTTTTAAACACTTGTTTATATTGATACTACATTTCATAAAGTCTATGTATTTCATGTTATTTAATTATGGAATTCTTTTGTCTTAAATTTTTGTAACATATAATGGTTAATATCAGGTTACTAATATATATCATGTTTCTTTTTTACTCTATTTTTAATGATTTCATTATTGTGAGAAACTAGTTTGATATCTCATATTACCAATATATATGTTTGACTATATTTTATATTATAAATATATATATATACAACTTAACAATGTTATATATATATAAATATACAATTTATATATTTTATATATTTTATTTATTCTCACATAATCCATTGTTGATATGTAAAAATTTTGCTCCTCCTTACCATGTTTTATATTCATCTTTCCACAATATTAAAAAAAATTAATCTCATTTTGGGAAAAACTATATTAAAAAAATTCATCTCCTCCATTTACCATAGAAATAATATGTAGTCCATGATCAATGCATGTTTAATGATTACACACCCTACATTCATCACTAGATGTATGTTCTCCCAAAATCCCAAGAAGGATCATCACCTGTAAATGGTAATGGAAGTTTCCACCATTGCATGAACTGTGTAGTATAATCCATCATAAATTACATAGTATCACTATAAATTTCTTCATATCATAGTGGTGGAATAGAGACACATAATTCATTATCATATTGGTTTCATCAAAATTCATTCCATTGACCATGTGATCATGGTGACGATGTGAAAGTGATTCTTGGTTGGTAGTAATAACATAAACTTCTAAATAACGACAAAAATTTTCGAGTTATTGAAGAATTAATACAAATCCATTACTTATTGGAAGATACCAATTCTATTAGTGGTAGACTAAAGCATTATGGTACCCCTTCCTCTTACCGGTAGCATCTATCATATTATATTCAATGATATCAAATAATACTCAACCTTATATTTGATCGTAGTTGGTTTTCCGTATAGTAGAGGTAAAAATGTTTTCATGCAAGATAACATTCCATCATTTATAATTTAATTCTTCAATTAGTTATAATATCTACATTACATAGATTTAAAAATGTGAGAAAATCAATTATAATATTTTTTGACATCCTTGTTCAGTGTTATTTCTGCGACCTTTACTAAACCTAAATATATTTTCTAAAAATATAGTTTATTATCATATTTTCATGTTTTTCAATAATTTATTAGCTTCTTATTTATAAGATTTTATAATTTTGTTATTTGTTTTATAATTATAATATTATCGTATTTAGAATAGGATAATAGATTGATATATTATAATGTTTTATTAAATGTGTCTTTAATTGATTATGTATTTCTCATAAAAATATTCATCACTTATTTTGAATAATATGAAATTATATTTCAAAACATATATTATTTTTATTTGTTATTTATGTCTAAATTTAAATATTTTTAAAAATTAAATTTTTTTTAATGTTTTAAAATCATGATAAATTTTTTTAAATATTTTTTTTATTAATATGAATGTTATTTTAAATTTTTTATTTACCTTTATCTTCCATGATATATTATTGGAATTCATTTACTATGTTTTCTAGAATATTTTATAGTTATTTTTATATTTTTTGTTGATTCATTTAAATTTTTTCAAATGATATATTTGTATTAGTTATGAATTGAATAGATATTTAATGATTATTTTTTACGTTTGTGAGATTTTAGGTTTTATATGTAATTTTTAATTTGAGTTTTTAGTGGTATACTTGGTTTGTATAATTTTTTTCTTTTAAAATGACTGAAGGATTCCTGAAATGAAGATATTTAAAAAATTGGACCCAAAGAAAGGAAAAGTTCAATACTTATTGAACAATCATGTGATCCTGCAATCAACTATTTATAGAATTTGTCACAAACTATAAATGGATGAAAAAAAATTTATTCTAATTTAAATTACATTGGAGAGTTTATTTGTACTTTTTGGGAATGCACATCATACATTGCATGCATCATTCCAATGGAACATCATCAAAATTTTAATCACCAATAATATTTTTACTTTTATCTAGTTATAATATATGTTTTATATTTACAATCTATGTAGAGTTATTAACTTATATATTTTCACCCAGAAGATATTCTTTCAATAAAATATATTCCACTAGGTATTTTTACTTATCCAAAAATAGTGAAATTATTTTCAAGACTCTCCTTATAGAAAATGATGGGTTTTTATCCACTCCTACAAAAGGATTTGTTTTTATGATTTGGAAAAATCAAAAAAACATCCTTGATTGGGATTCATTCCATTATAAAATTATATATTTATATAACCCCCATGTTAACACAATAATTTTATTTTATAAGTTCTGTTCCCCTCATCTAATCCATATGCTATCTCCATACCCGATTAAAAATTTTTTTTCATTACTGAAACTTATTAAATCTTCATTACCTCCATATTATTGAAAAAATAATATTGACATTAGTAGGATATTGAATGTAACTAATCATGTGACTAATAAATTTCAGAGAATTAATATTTGTTTTACATGGTTTAATTTCATGAATTTGGAATATCTAATACTAAACATCTATACTAGTTTTCTAACATATTGAAAATTATTTTTAATAATAATTTTACAATTGGTGAAACAATATTAAATAATGTACTTATTTAAAGGATGCTACATTCATTACAAAATATGTGTCATTTAATGAAATTTGTTATTCTGTAATGTAGATAATTATTCATAATACACTATAGGAAACGTAACTAGATCCCTATGGAAACACTAACTTGAATTAATTAAACAAATTTTTTAACATATAAAAATATACTATGTTACTTCAAAAAAACTAAATATATTTCGGTTAGAACCATTAGTAATATGAAAAATTATTCAAACTCAGATAAATATGATGACCAAAATATTGTTGACAAATGCATTAAAGAACATATAAAATTAAATAATTCTATATATAATGATGAATGGAAAAGAATTTCATACAAAATTAATTTGAATATAAATCACAGGAATATTGAATCAATGATTCTCTGTTATGAATTTAAAAATCGTATACATATAAAGTATGAGTGTCCAATGATGAAAAAACGTTGGAGATATAATAAATATATGAAATAAATGAATTATGTTAATCATTCGTGTTGAAATTAAACTAATGATTCAGACTATAATAATGAATCTAATGTGACAAGTATATTGGTAACATTTTTCAAATAGAAAAATTCATTAGGGAACATATTCCTTTAATGATATGATAACCCTTTGGGGTTTGTGTTTAATCATTAGATATTGTATGTTATATAAATAAATATAATTTCGATTGAAATTATTAATATCATTAATTGTTTGTTGTGTTAAATTTAAATGAACGAAATAATATGAATAATGTGATGAATTGGAAATTAAAATTCATTATATTACTAATTGGGTTGATCATTAAATAAGAATCATAATATTGTTACTAATGTAAGTAAAAATATATTTTTTGGAAATAAAAAGATGAAAATTAATTTTCATATAGATGGATAACAAAAAGTATTAAATTAATATCATGGAAAATAATTTCTCGAAACATTTAAAATAATATAACTTTTAATGAAATTATTCTTTATCTTCTAAAGATAATAATAAAGATGAATTATTGTCATTTCATAAAGAAAATATAAATATAAAAAGGGATGTTTTCATATTGAATGAATATTAATCAATCATTGTTTAGGGAGAAGAAAAATATTATATCTAAGATTCTATTATTTTATGAGGTATGTTTTCTAATGAGTTATTTATTTTTATTGATTATATATACTTTATAATTTGTTGTGTCAGCGTGGGTGTTGGTCCCTTCTTGAGGGCTGGATTATGGGAATCTTACATTCAAGGAGGAAGTTCACGAATCGGTATGTTATAAGGTGTTGTGGACACCTCTCTAATCTTGTTTCCATTTCTTATGGGATTCTTGAGTTCCATATCCCAAGTAAAGAAAAACACTATGGTCTAGGACCAAAGTAGGCAATATCATGATCTTGGGATAGACTTGGCTTACACATTATAGTATTGTAGCCATGGAAAAAATAGATATAATACATTTTTGGGTTATTATAATATGATTCCTATGAATTATATTAATACATTTTATATAGTTTTTATAATAAAGGTTTCCATAGATAAATTTCTAAAATAATTATTGCATTGACATTATTTTGATAGAAAATATTTATGGATCTCACAATCTCTTAATATAACTACAGTTTACATAATTAAGAAATTTACATCTAATATATTTTATAATAATTTTTTAAAATATAATTGTTAATGGAAATTTATGTTATGAACCTATTAGGGCCCAAAATATAATTAATACAAACTTGTTTTTATTTGATTTTAATAGGACTATAACTTGTGTCATTATTGTTTTATTCATCTGTTGGATTATCTATAAATAATTTTGAATTTAATAGAGAATGAAATAGAAAATGAATGATTTAATTTTTTTTCTCTAACAATTTTATACATGTTCATTTTTGTAAAAAAGATTAATTTTACGGGGATCCCTTATATTGTCAATATTTTTATTCCTTTCAGGGATATTATAATGTTTTTTTATTATCATGTTCTGAATTTTTTTTATCTTGTAATGATATTTGGGGTCATATATAGTTTTATCTTGAGGTCAATATTCATAGAGTTTAGTTTTTTTGTTAAAAAATATATATACATAAAGGGAAAACTGGAAGAATTAGTTAATTTTTTAATAGACGATTAAATAAATTTTAAAATTTTCTTATTTCTTATAAGTAAAAATTTATATAAAAACTTATGTTTAATTTTTTGGTTTGGTAATATATTTAAATGAGGGATAATGTATTTTTTAGATTTTTTTAATAAATTATCCTCATATTTAGATTTTATTTATTCAATATGATTTTTAATTGTTATATATATGTTTTATTATTTTTTTAATTCATGCATCATGAATTAATGATTATGTGTTCCAATTATTTTTAAGAAAATGTATAATTTTTTAATGATCCAAATCACATATATTTGAATATATAATTTTTCTCATGAATATCATGATTACTTGTTTACTCTATTTTTATTATCCAAATTATAATGAGAAAATATTATCCTACCATAATATATATTATTAAACTATTTCCTTCATATATATAGTTATATATGTTTATACTATGTCACAGATTCATATAAATATATACAATTTGCATAATACATTTTTTTTACTATTCTCCACTTTGGTATAGTTTAGAAACATAGCCTTCTTTCTTTTTTTTCCATTCTTTATCATGAAATATTGGGTTTGAATTCATTTTTATAACAAAATCATCATATTTATGAAGTTAATAATATTCTCCATCAATCACATGAATTGCATCCAATTCATGATCATTACTTCCAGCACCTTAGTACACTTTCACATTTATCAGAAGATTTAGGTTCTCACCACGTCACTCAAAGAATTATCAACTCCAATGGATATACGAATCCATCCCCCATTAAATTTCACCAATAATGAATGATTTTATACCTTCCGTTTTGGAATAATTTTTCTTTATTATTTATAGGTAATAATTCACAACCTCCATACATGAGAAAAATGGTTCCAACATGATATTTTCCATCAACTATTATCTCACCATGTCAGTGTTATAAGAACTGTTGGTTGGTTGTGGAAGCATTCCCTTCACTAAAATCACATCATTTCAAGTGTGGTGAATTAATTATTACCTCTACTTTTATTTATTACATAATTCAAATACATCAATATTTAAATTTGTATAATAGTTTCTTTTATTTCTACGAGTACCATCTCCCCATTTCGAATGGTAGCAAACACGTTTGTTCAACGGGTTAAGATTTAAATTCTCACATAGATTGATCGTATAGGTAGCATTTTGTTCCCAATGTTAGTGATAGCTCTCTTTTCATAGAAAAAAATATTTACCCATATATTATATGTTTTTACTTCTAATAGTTATAATGTATGTTTCAAATGCATATAGAAATGTGTGACCGTCATTTTGAAAAATTTATGATATCTAGGTTCATAATATTTCCACTAATGTTCATAAATATAAGTTTATTTTTTTCAAATATTTTTCATTATGTGATATTTATGATTTTAAATATTTTGTTTTCTTTCTATTTATAACATTTATTTTAATTATTTTATTTTTTAATAATTAGTTTTTTATCATGAATAATCAAATAAATTTGTTTTGACATATTATAAATATTTGTTATATGTTATTGTAAAATATTACTCCTATTTGGAGAAGCATACATCATATCTTTTGAATAATTTGTAATTTATTTATTGTTATTATATTAATGGATCTAATTATATCTACATTATCAATTATATTTTTGATAAATATTTTTAATTTTTTATTAGTTTATAAAATTCATCACAAATATTTTTTTATATTATTATTTCAATCATAACATATTTATATGATTTTATTTATTGAAAATTTAGATTTGATATTCATTAAATTATTTTAATACATTTTATAGAATATGATTTAATGGTTTATTTAATTTTATCGTCCCATTAGAATAACGATAAACAATATATTCAAATTGGGTTTCATTTCCATAATTATTTATATAATATAATTTATATACCAGATATTTCAGGTCAACTCATTCATTATTACATTTTATTGTTATAGTTGAATACTCGAGTGTATATAATGAATTTATTTATATTAAAATAGTTGATGGTTTTTGTAACAACAATGTACATACACATTTGAGTTTATTCAATAAATAGTAAATTTGGTCAATAGAAAATAACTAATCACGTGATAAAAGGATTACAAATTTTTTTATCGCCACTCAAGGGAGAAACCAATAATATTTGACTATAAAAAACAATGGATAGTTTATTTTAAATTTTTATTGAAATAAAATAGTAAAATTCATAAATAATTTAAAATATTCTTTTTCAACTATATTTTCGCCCCTAATATTTTTACTTTTATCAATTTTTAAAAAAATTAAAATATATTTGGTTTTGGTGGATGTATACTATTATTTCATTTCTCAAATATGATTATGTACATGAAAAATATATTCCATTAGTAATTATGACAAGAAGAAAAATATTACATTTTTATTGGGGTCTATTTAAATAAATGAAAGGGTTTCAATATTCCTAGAAAAAAAGAATGTGTTGATAGGTTTAGGTAAACCCCTCAAAATGAATTCAGATGTGATTCATCCAATCATGAAATCCATGGACTATATTTCATCAGTAAAAGAGGTATGTCATTCTATCATAGTTTATTCAATCATCGTCATTGGGTGTGTGAATATTGAACTATTTCAATTATACTAAACAACTTTTTAAATTCATTATGTTATTTGGTATGAATTTTTTGGTTTATCATACTATATTTTACATATGTTTTATTCACCCGACCTCTATACCATCTTTGATCATATTTTTTTGATGTAATAATGATATCATATAGGGTATAATAGTTATCATCATGGTAATTATATTTGATGTTCTCACATGGGAGTCACCCATGTGCCTATTTTAGTTATGTACAGTAATTGGTTTACCATGAAACTAAAAATGCTTTTTTGATGAAATTTATAGGATTTCAACACCTATATCTTAAAAAAAGAATTCAATTTTTCAGTTTCAGTGGTGTTAGATTTATTTTAAGGATCTAATTTAGATGTTCATTAGTTCTCATGTTATATGTTTTATAGAGGACATAGTGATTATATGTTATTTTTTTATGCTTTTAGATTAGTTATTGGATCTATTCTAATACAAAGATATAACTTTATTATGGTTCTAGAAATTTTAGAAGTCAAATAAATAATAAAATGATAAAATTGATGCAGGTATTCATAGTTTTGTACATGAATACATTTATAAATAACAGTATTAACATGTATTTCATAGACTATATATATAATAATTGTATGTTTTATGTCACAACTTTGTGAGATCATTACCCAAATATGAGTTTTTTAAAATCATGCCATGAATACAAGAGAAAATTTATCTATACTTTAGTAAAGAGAGATATATTTGTTGATTCTCTTATACTAAAATCATGATATCATATAATGGATGTGGTTTCCTAGATTTTCAAAATGATTTATTATCCATATTTGAAAATAGATATGTGACTTATCATTGAATAAAGTTGTTTTCTATTTCATATAATTCTAATATAAGGGTGGACACATTAGGATAGATCAATAAAGTTTCCTTCCATAATTAGATTTCTAAAAGAGATGTTTCATATGGTTTTCTGAATGGTGGGGAATAAGTCATCTTTTTTGAGGTAAAATGATGTTTGAAATCAGACTGCATGAGTATGTGTTAACAAATTTTCATTCTTATATATTTTTAATATCTTTGATTTAATAATATATACCATTCCATAATCGAATTGAATTATTGGCCAATTATAATGATATTAGAGTGATTGAATCAAACCATTAATGCTCCAATGTAGAAGTGGTAAAGTATATTTATTGGCATCATTATCTAGAATCCATGATCATTAGGGGTACGTGATGTGATTTTGGTGATCATGAAATAATTAAAAAAACAAGCCCACTTCCACTCAATTCAGGATAAGGTTTTGTTGGAAATTTCAAAACAAATATACATCGATGTGATTATCGATCTATATAAGGAGATTCATTTCCCACTAATACTATATATTATTTTACTAATAATAGAGTATATTTCATGAGTATTTTATCATGTTTTTATTATTTTGTAGGTTATTTTTTCCAATATATTAATTTGAAACTGATAAACCCATTCATATTCTTGAGTAAATGTTGAGGTATTGTGTAATACTATTTTTCTAGTTTTTGGAGGATAACATATCCCTAGTATAGTTCATATTAAACAATATATTATTATCTACTTTTTTCATGCCACCATTTAATGAATGTTATAGAAGACCATGTGTGTATATAAGGAACCAAAAACAAAAATTACATAATATTGAGTTGTAGTTAATAATTTTTTTTCCTACAAATTAAGGATAAATTTAGGTTTATTGTTTTATAGAAATTCCGTTTCATTCATACATGACATCTTTCAATCATACAAGTGGGTACTACTACAACATTATCCATTTTTTCTAAAATAAAAAACTTTTAAAATAAAACATGGATTCTTATTGATTAAAAATCATAATAGCATTCAAATTGAGTTCCTTTACTCTCTTACCCATACCTAAACCCTTTAAAAACATATTTAATCATGGCATGTGGACAAAAAGTATATTAAAAATTAGAATTAATGAAGTCATTAATCTAGTGGAAAACATGAAAAATATGAAATTCCATTTTTTTTAAATTCACATGAATACATTGAAAAATCTTTCTTGTGCATTGGGTAATCATTAAAATGTCACTATTATATTCAAAAATATAAATGGAATAAACTTTTGACCAAATTCTATCTTCAGAGTACCAAATGTATTATTGTGTTTTAATGGGTATCAACTCATAATATCATTATATTTAATTTGATCAATCTATAATAAACAATTTCCATTGAACATATCATTGATAAATCCATTGATAACTATTTTAACCCTATGATAAAAAGATCTTCATGTATAAAAATAGTCTTTCCTTTTAAAAATCACATTTAATATATATAAAAAGTGCACATAAAAACAATATTGAAAAGAACTAGGAAAAATTATAATGAAAATATTTCTGTAATAAATAATAATGAATGTGGAAGAAATAATTTATTTTATATAATATAAAAAAACCTTTTATTTGACTTTTGTAGAATGATTTTAAAATGGATCATTAAATGAGGTTTCTAAAATGAAAGTCCCTTACCCAAGGTCTAACACATCATGTAAAATAATTTTATTCATGAATAATATAAATAGGTAAATTATATAATATTTTAGTCCCTTTATATATATTATTGTTACGTATTATTATTTTAAAAAAATACTTAATTATGTATCTTATTGTAGGTCGTTTTGATGATATTTATTACATGTGTCCAAAATGAACTGGGTATGATGTCAACAGCCAAAAGGATCATAATACTATCATCTCTAAAATAGTATTCATTACATAATAATAATTTTTATAAATCACTTATACTTGTAAATAAACCATTTTTTTATTTTTATGAAAATTGAACAAAATTATAGTCATGCACTTGGAAGTCCAAGCATACGATTTTGTAATGACTCAATTTCTCAATGATAATTGTAAAAGAAAAGTAATTATTATTTTATATTCACAAAATCATAAAAATATACGTATAATAATATATATTTATATATATATATATATCATTCATGTAATTTTGTGATTAAAAATGAACCACGTTTCTTCGTGGCGGTTATAGGTCACACATATGCACGAATGAAATTATCATTTTTATATGTATGTAAAGGTGAGAACCTATATGGAAATGTTTTATATAATATTGATAAATATTTAATTATTATTATATATAAACATTAATTCCCTTATTATAATCATTATTGAGATATAGTAATGGGAAATGATTTATATCAGTTTTCGAGGTTGATGTTTATTGTACACAAAAATGACAAATTCATTTCTCATTTGACGAAATTTAGATGAATTTAGGTGAAGATGTTAACATAATAACATCTCAGAATATTTAGTATATTTTAGATAATTATTCATCTTATTGGAATATTATTTTGATGATGAGTAAGAAGAAATAAAAAAGAAACACATAATTAAATATGATACTACACCTCCAGACGATATTCTTTTTATAAAACCATAACACTTATAAGGATAGTGTTATGACTAATGTATGGACTATATAATGTGTGTATTGATTATAGTAATTTATTTGGTATGATATTGGCCAAATGAAAACAGTTTTTATGTGTATTGAAAGTAAATTAATGGGTTTCCTTTTATAGCAGATGAGAGGCAGACTCTTTGAATTCATCAAGGTATTAAATTAATATAAATTAATTTTCTATTAAATGTGAGTCAAAATTGAATTATTTATAGGAACTTATGAGTATGGTTATAAATGTAATCATAAAATAAAATTTATACATGTTTTTATTATATTCTAATCATTATCATTTTTAGCCTTATTTCTTACCGTGATATTGTGAAATTTACATCTTGAGGGGTAATATTATTACTAACAAATGTAAAAATAAGAGTAAATGATTAATTTATGAAATTTTAATACATAAACCAAAAAATATCCAAATTTGTATTATTGTAAATTTTATATGATCTTATAAAATATTATTTATTATAAATATCAATAATATCAATTTTGACATTATTAATTATTTGACTTTTAAAAATATCATAAACACTTAATATATTCAATTAAAATATAAAAATCTTATAAAAATATAAATTTAATACATAAAATTGCTGTATGAAATAAATTATATGAAATTATATGTATTTTTTTATTATTAAAATCATTTATTTGATTGTTCCATTAATGAAGAAATTGTTCCATCATGATTGTGTCACTATTTTATTTAATTATTTATTTCCAAAAAATTATAATACTTTTAATTATATGTAGGTAAATATTTTATCTTTCTAAATCATATTTATAGACTAAAATATCTCTCTTATAACACTATATTAAAATATTTTTCCTAAAAAAAACTTTGTGACAAAATTGATTTTTATACATATATTATAATATAAATTTTATTCTACAATGAATGTTTCTTAAAAATGTTATAACAGAATTAAAATAAATTTTTGGTTGAATCAAACTCATAAAATTAAATTAGTACAAGTTTTCTGTTAATTTTATGTTAATTATATTATTATTTCTACCTTCAATTACTAGTTATACTCTCAATCATGGTAATAAGAATATTTGTAAAGCTACTATTCATAATATAAAATAATAAGGGGGACCAATTAAAAATATTTTTACCTTATATTTTATGATATGGAATCTATTTTTCTATATTCAAAACAAAATATTAGAAGGAATTAATTTAAAATTAATCCTAGTGAATAAATGATAAAATTGGTTTTTAAGTAAAAATAATGGAACGTTCACAGTGTTATTATACAAACTTCAATGTGAAATTTATTAATATGATGATAATTTTATTAAATTATAAAAATATGATCAAATTTTACTCTAAAATAATTAAAATAAATTTTTTTTCATATAAATACATTTCATGAAAAGGGTGTTATCAATTACAATGCATTATTTTTTTCATTATTTATCAAAAAATGAAATTTATTAGAAAAATATAAAATATGGGACCAACAAAAATTGTAATATCTTTATTTAAAATAAAAATTTTATTTTTTGAAATATTTTTTATAAATTTTAAGAAACTAGAATTCAAACAAGTGTTCCATAACTAGTTGGAAAATTGTATTTATTTTCACAAAATAATGTTTTAGCCATTAAATATTATTTATTATATAAACCATTGAACATTGTGTCTATTTTAGTGAATATATATTGAATAAATGTTAATTAATGTGAAAATGACTTATTATATCATTATCAAAGTTGTAACATTCTTTCCCCAATTCATAAATTTCTTGCTTGAAATTTTTATTCACATAATAAATAAGTTGGAAATAATTATCTAATTGAATTTTATGAATCCCATGCTACCCCTTCAACAAAATTGGTTTTTAAAAAACATTTACCAAATTAATCATCATTTACCGGAAAACCTTCTCTCAATGATTATGTTCTTATACTAGTTTGTTACTCATAAGAATTAATCAGTTCTAACTGAACTACTTTTTGAGTAAAAACATGAAATGAATCTGGCACATATTTATATAACATTCAAACAAGAAGAACATTTTATACCAAGGATAAACTCTAATTTAAAGACACGTGGTATAAAATAATTCTAAAAGTATCATATATTTAATATGGTCCAATGAATCATGGAATAAACATTCCCTTATTTCCAAAATGAATCAAACTTTGTAATGGAGAATATTTGAGAAAGATGTGATCACATAACTTAATAAAAAAGTCATTCCTCCAGCTATCCGTAGAAATTTTTTGCATACTATGATTTTCCCTCATGTGTCACAAAATAAAATAATATTTCCATAAAATTTATTCTACCAATCTTTTCCCATTAACTTTTTTTCACCCTCTTCATTCCAAAATGATGGAGTTTGACACCACATTCCATATAATGCCTCAAGTAGTGCTTTATTTATACTATAATGAAGTCATCATCCTATGAAAATGAAAACAATATAATGATGTTGACCCCATAGTCCTTGGAATTCCATTTAACATGCATGTAGCATATCCCCCAATTTCAAAAAATTTCTTTTTGAATTCCTATATAATTGAGGATGAAAATATATTCTAATTTTTTTTAGAATCCAACAAATTATGAGGGGACTTCAAAAAGTTATAACTGAACTTAGTATAATTATTTGGTATAATGATGAAATATACTCCTTGTAATCTGCCTATATCCTTAAGATATAACTGATAATGTTTATATTTAAATAAAGTTTCTTTAATTAGAAGAAAATGAATATATATAGTCAGTTGATCAACAATAACCAAGATCAAATTTTTACCTATATTATTCTCTCATAATCCCACTATGATATCTACGGTTATGTTCTCCCATTTCAAATTAGGCTCTAGAAATTTTTGAAGCATTCCCTTCAAAAACTATAATTTTATATTAACCTACTGACAAGTCAAACACTTCATAGTAAGGACATAAATATATCATTTCATTCCATCCTACTAGTAATAGTCTCAAAGGCCGTTTACATCTTTGTGCTTCCAGGAAGAAGTGAAAATAGAGAACTATGAGATTTACATAACAAATATTTCATCAAATTTGAATCAAAAGGTATATATAATCTCATCCAAAATCTAAAAACACATCTATTGTCAATGATAAATCTTGGATGAATACCCTTTTGAAACAATATTATATATTTCTACAACGCATGGTCTTACTAATTTTATTTCTCAAATATATCAAATAGAGATGATTGCAATGACACATTAAAAAACTGAGGAATATCTATCACCAACAACTTGGAAGGAAAAAGTTATCATATAATTATCCAAAGGTTCAAGTTCCAAGCATTTCATCGTTAATTTAGAATTACTTTTCTAACTCATTTCATCAGTCACTTTTTTTTTATTTTCTAGTATAATAATGAATCATCTATTAAAAATACTTGATTAGATCATACAATATTCCCTAACATATGATCAATTCTTTCATAGTGAATATATACATCAAACGTTTTTGATAGGTATATATTCCCCATTTTACTCCCAAAAAATGATGCCTCCAGGTTTTTTAAGAAAAAAATAGTATGTACATCCAAATAAGGTGCAGGATTATTTAACTGTTGATTTTTCAACTAATGTTATGCACAAGAAATTACCAGTTCATTTATCATTATTACATAGCCAATTAATCTCAATAAATAATATATTTTGATAAAATATTCATATTTTATTGATGGAAGATCTAGAACTAGAGAATTAAATAATTTTCCATTAAATTCCTGAGAATAATAATCATATTTTTTTGTCCAAATGAACATGATAGCATTTCGTTATAACTTTGTCAGTGGAGTAGAAATTAATGAAAAGAATCAAAAATCCTTCAGTAAAATCCTACAAAACCAATTAATCTACAAATCATGATTGTATTTTTGGGTCTTTTACTTTCTTGATCTAGTTACATTTTATAAAGATCAATATTTATTCTATGTTTATAAACAATGTGACCAAGGATGGAATTTTTTTCCACCAAGATTTACTCTATTATATATTTTCCATTCAGTTTAATTAAATTTATGCTGTGAAAAAAAACCATTATATATATTTCATGTTCATATGTACTATTAGAATATATCATAATGTAATCAATAAACCTGAAAAAAAAATATCGATGAACTGAATAAATATTCTATTCATCAATAAACACGACCAAAAACATATCCATGAAATGTAGTCGTCAGAATATTTTCTTCCTTCACATTCAACTGTTGGTACACTAACCTCATGTAAAAATTTGAAACATAATATTCTCCCTTGATATGCTCAAATACATCATCAATATGAGGAAAATGATACTTGTTCATAAAAGTGTAGATATATAAGGATCTATAATCATTTCATAGTTTCATTATACCATTTTTTTACAAACAAGATTAGAGTACCCCCTGTTGAAGTTTTTTTCCAGATGAAACCATTATCAAATAAATCAAATAACTAGTATTTAAATTATAAATGTTCATTTTGAGAAATTGGATAAGGTGGTTTTGAAATTGGTTTTGCATCATGAAATAATTCAACATTAAATAGAACTTCCCAATCATGAATAATACAAGAAAAATTATCAGTAAATACATATATATACTCATTAACACATATAACATCATTAATCTCAGTATTTATTATTTTTTAAAAGGAGCTAATTCAATATGAGATGTTTGAATTCGGGCCTCTGAGTGGCGTATTCCCGAGCTTCCGTAGCGGCTAGGGTTTCACCTCCTCTCCCTTTCCCCTTCCCCCTCTAGCCTGGATCGGCTCGGATCCTTCGGCCCCCGGGTCGGAGTGGCATTCATGTATGATGCGTCTAGGTTCCGAGGGTCCTTCTCCGGCTCTCACTCCCGGTGTCGCCAGATCGGTGGTGTTCTGGAGTGCGGCTCGGCGTGCTCGTGCATTCCGAAGACGACGTGTTCTACGAAGTCTCTGTGGTGCTTCGCTCAGATCTGTCGAATCGTCCACCGACGACGAATGCGTTCAGTCTCGGTTCATCCGTCGCATCCTGGCGTCACCTTGAGTGGTTCCGGCGGGTTTCCGTGGGGCGCGATGTCGATCTGCAGTTCCCGAGGGGGAGGTTTTTTATCTTGCTGCTGTGTTTTTTCTGTAGGGTTTATGCCTGGCTGATTCTGGATGCTGTTGGTTTGTGGTTTGGATCTGGGATTATGGTTTGCGATTGGACTGTTCCGGCGTTGTGGCGGTGACATGTTCCGACAATAGTGGAGCATGATGGATGGTTTTGTGATTTTTTGCAATTTAACGGAGGAGTTGAAACTGTGTACCTGTTGGTTGTTTGTGTCAATTTCAACGGTGTGCTAGTTGATGTGGATGAGGTCGTTCGATTCTCGGCTGACTGTGGTTTGACGTCGCAGATTGGGCGTTTTGGTGGATCGTGGCGCTTGATGTCGACTGTGGTTGTTTTATGCTTTGATTTTGTTTTTACGGTGGGATGTGATGAAGATGGCGGTCTGTCGTTGTCCCGGCGTTTCTCGCTGGTGATGTTTGTAAGGCGGGGAGTATCTCGGATTCACGGTGATGCCAGAGGGGGTCTCGCCGCCGATGAACAGTCTGGTTGGTGACGGTGAAGCAAATGGGTTTGATGGCTGGGTGAGTTTCGAGATGTGAGCGGCCCGAGGAGGCATGGAAAGGTGTGTGGTAATGGCATGCTGATCGAGGACAGGTGAATGGTTTTGTGAGTTTGAAATTTGAAAGTTGTTTTGAAATGTATGGCGTGGGGATGTTTTGTAATGGGTACCGGCAACCCTTAAACCGGTTTTCTTTCTCTTTTTAATAAATGGTCAGAGGGTTATCCTCTGACGGCTTTTCTGGTATTATTTTTTAAAAAAAATATCTGAATGATAAAATTCAATTACTTATTTTAATATTTTATTTATTTATTTATATATTATCAATTGTATGGGTTCATTATTGTACAAAAACTAAAACATTTTCTTAAAATAAATCTCCTTTGCAATTAAATCTATCTTAAAATTAAAAACTGAAGTCCAATAAATACCTAGAAAACAGAAATATAATATATTGGAAAAAAATCAATGATTATTTGAAAATTTCTTACACATAAGACGATAATAATATTCTTATAATTGTTTTTCATTAATATTTTCCCCTGTTGTTTTCACCATTATTTATATATTCATTTCTTTGAGAAGAATTTCCAATTCACAATAAAATTTCAAATAAATTAAATAATATTTAGACCCCAAATTAATAATTATATTGGAAAACACTATAAAAACAAGAAATTTACCTCTTAGAACTTTATTTGATGGTTCAAAATTACTAAATCTATTTCAAGGGATTTTTATATACCCATTTGTTTCTAATATTATTGATCCCTCACCCCCTACAGTGACAATATTTCGATAAACATTAGAAAAATTTCCCATCACCACACATTTAAATAATATCACCATCAACTTCGCGTTATTTTTATAATTATTTTACATTCACTTTTGAGGCATCTGTCTAGACATTCCACATCAGTATCACTTCTTAAAATTCTCAAGACATTCTCCATAATAATTTTTAAGTGAATTGTCACAAGAAGGGAATTTGATTTTATTACCTCATAATTTCCTTGATTAATTCTTCCCCAATTACTTCCAAAGATTCAACTTCTTATTCTAGTAATCACAAGGATCATAGGTGTCAGGAAACTCCATCTCGCATTTTTCAGCCAAAAACAATTATCTAATAGCTTATAAAGCATCATGAATCTAAATAACTTGTTAAAATGTTTCCAAACTAATGTAAAATATATTAATTTTACTATCAAAGTATTTAAAAAATTAGGGTATATTTTGGGAATGAATTTTAAAATTGGATTCATATGAAGCCATAGATTATACATCGTTCATCAGTAGTTCTAATGAATGTTTCACCATTTTTCATCAATAATTTTTAGGGAAATATGAATCCATAATAGGAAACTTAAAATCATCCCATTATAGACTTTTAATATCATATTTCTATCTATTAATATTAAATATATCCCACTATTTATCATATTCAACTTCAAAATGATAAAGGATAGGGTTACATTTTGGAGTTTCGAACATCCCATGACTTCAAATATATTTACCAGATCATTTATTTTTTCCATAAGATACTACAAGAACTGAGGTTCTAAATAATGATGGAGGATGTTCCCATAAAGAATGATCCACTGCAGATATATTAATACGTGGTTGATACTTTTTCTCCTTTTCGTAGATCCCACCTCCTATTGTTATCTCATGTTTCAATTGATACCACACAACAAAAAACTATTCACTCATAATTACGACCATGTCATGATACTGATTTGGAAGGTTGTTTTCCTCTTGACACCTTCCCACCATAGTTTCCTTATTTCCTCAAAATTCATTATGAATAGATATATCATAGATAACGAAACATGGTAATATTAAAATTCTATAACATTTAAACATGTCTATAATGTCATTTTGTTCATATAAATGTTATTAATATTACCCCAAACTCTAATGGCATCTAAACTGACTATGAATATTGAAAATACAGCCTCATCCTTTAAAATTATATAATCTTGACTTTTAGAAAATAATTTAATTTCATCCACATTGAGTATATTTTTGGTTTTGCAGTATTATAGAATTTTGTAATCATTCATGCATAACATCCCTTAATCAGATAAGTCGATACAAGTAAAATAGTATTAATTGTTTCAAAAATATAATAGTTTTAAAAAATAACATGGTTTATTTTTCATAAATAATCATTATAATATCCAACATGCGATTCTTATTTCACATAATAAAACTTATACCCAATGAAAATAATTTTAAACATTGGATTTACACAAAGAACTATGTTACCGACTTAAATAAAGACATTGTTACTCTTGTAAAAACAAGAAACCAATTATAACCCATTTTATTACCAAACCATAAGAATTCGTATAAAAATAATGTAGGTTACTTAGAAATTTATTACAATAAAACTCACATTAAACTTTAATAACAAAATAATATTATGGAAAACATCCATCTCTAGATTATCAAATGCATTCAAGGTCTATAATGGGGCTCACCCATTATATATTGATATATAAAGGGATCAACCCAACATATAATGAGCTATAATGGGGATAATCCCATAATATAATGAGCTATAATGGGATAAACCCAAAATAATAAATTTCTAAAAAACATGTCATGAATAAAACCCTTGAAAACTTTTTTAAAACAATGAAAAAACACATTCTAATAAAAAATAAACTTTTCATGTAAATATCAATTTTAACAAATAAAAACTGTACTCATAAAAAAAGTAACATTTTAGAAATTTTCTATGAAAACATATAATTAAAATATTAAATTAACCAATTATCATGAAATGGGATAAAACCTATCATTACATATAAGTTAAAAACATTTTTTTGACGTTTGTAAGAAGATTTGATAAATGAACAATAAATGAGTGTTCATGAAAAAATACATTATCCTGCGTCTAAATCATCTTGTAAAATCTTTATCATCCTGAATAATAAAATTCCAAAAATAATTTTCTATCTTAATAACTTTTATGGAGTTTATTATCACTTAATATCATGTTATTATAATTACTTATTTATATAATTTTATGAATTATGTTTTGACAATTTTCATTACTTGGGTCCAAAATGAACATGATATGATGTCAAAAGTCAATGTGTTCATAAGTACATCATCTAAATAATAATAATCATGAAATATTAATCAATTTTTTTTGAAAAAAAATAATTTTAAATAAAACCATTTCTGTATTGTTATGAAAAAATGGAAAACAATATAATCATTGAGAGGGTCTGACATACGTACGCCTAGGTAAGTTTTCCATTCATAAATAATAATGATAAAATGAATTTATTTATAATATTTTTCTTACGTAATTTTAATATTATAATTACTATCATGTTAATCATTTATATATACTTATATATATATATATATATATATATATCAATCACTTGATTTGGTTAATAAAAACAAATCACATATGTTCGTGGAAGTTATAGTTCACATATACACATGAAGGACGTTATTATTTTTCTATATATTGAAAGGTAACAACATAAGTGAAATAATATTATTTAATATTGATAAATTTATCATGATAAATACATATAAAACATAATTCAATCATTATTACATTTTGTAAGAGATGGTTATGGAAAATTTATTATATCTGTTCACGAGGTGGTAGTCCTCAATACTCACGAACAAATAATTCAATTCCAATTTTTTGAAATTTGAAATGGTTTTTGGGGAAGATATTGAAATAATAAAATATAACTCTATCATTGATAATGTATTTATTATATCATCACAATGGAAGAATACATGAAGTATGTGGAAGTATAAATAAAATAGATACAAGAAATTAAGAACAATACCTCTACGTTAGATGACCTCCATCGATTAACGACATAAAACTTCTAAGGGAGTGTTCTACCTAAAATAATTCCTCTATAATGGGTTGATTCAAAATAGTAATGGATACTAAATGTAATTTGTAGATAAATATTTTTAAGCATGTTGAAATGAAAATAATGGGTGGCATTTTATAAGAGAGGGGAGGGAAAATCTATGAATTTTTCAAAGTATTAAATTAATTATATATTTTTAGTGGATCCTAATTTATTTAAATTGAATATAAGATGAATGTGTGTAAAAATAAATTAAAAAAAATAATAAATATACATTTCTATCCTTTTTTAATCCATATTTATTAGTTATAACCCTAATTTTACAGTTTTTTTCATACCATGATATTATGTAATTTACACATTGATGGTAAATGTAATTTCTATATTACAGGTAATGACCAATAAATGAGTAATTTATGATATTTTAAAACATTTCCCATTTAGATGGCGTAAATTTATATTTTTGGAAATTTAATATCATTTATTAAAATATTATTCATTTTAAAATTTCTATAATGTCAATTTTTGACACACTTTATTGATTGAATTTTAAAAATTAACATAAAAAAAGTATACCGTTGATAAAACTATTTTAAATAATCACTATCATTTCAATTTCATCTATAAAACTCATGTATGACGTCAATTATATCAAATTGTAATTATTATTTTTATTTTTAATATCGATTATTTGAATCTTCCATTAATACAATAATTAATGCATCATCATTGTGTCATCATATAATATAATTATATCATTCCAAAAATTTATTATTAATTTTCATTGTCAGTTTTTAAAATTAATTAGTTCTAAAAAATATTTATAGTCATACGTATCCCATATATTACATGGTTTATAATAAATCATGATAAAAAGAAGACTATGAAAAAGTTGATGTTTCTTTGAATTTTATAATGTAATTAGCATACTCTCATCCATAAGGATACAAGTGATAAAACGTAGATAAAAGGATTAATGTGGTAGAGGGAAACTCATCCAATTAAATTAGGACATGTTTTAGTGTAGTACCACCAGTTAATGGTATTTAACCATTACATGATAATTTTCATGGTTATAAAGTTTAATGGTGATAAGTGGGGGATTTGGGAGAACATTGGATGTGGTTTTGATGAAAAATGGATGTCGCATGGGCAACACATGGTTTGAATAACCATGTGACCAAGCCATGCGTAATTGGTCTTCTTGAGTATGTGGCTCAAGTACAGTTGAATAACAGTTAGGGATAATGTGTATGGAAGTTGTGTGAGGGTTCGCCTCATTAGTAGCTAACGGATGGTTATTGGACGGTTTGTCGAACCATTTTAACTAACTGTGCAGATGGATTATGTGAGATCATTAAAAAGTGGATATATCACGTGTTTCCTCTAAGTGGTTATTTTTTCTACTAATTTTCCATAACATGGTATTTTACTTCTCTTAAGCCCAGATAAGGTTCTCCCATCATTTTGGAGGTGATCCAAAGGCTATCCTTGGTGAATCGAAGTCATATTCTTGAGGTACGTGATCGTTCTTCATCATTCTTGGTCAGTTTCTAAGATCCACTTAGACATACTTCTCTTATCTCTTGGTCTCTTATATCTACATCTTTTATGGGTATATATTGGTGTGTGGATTCCAATTATAATGATATTTGTTCTTCATCTTTCTAGGATAATTTATCTATGGTGGATTCTCTGAGAATCGACCTAGTTTTCTTATGCATTCATCATTCGTTGGGGCTTTCATCAAAACCATTGATTTTAGAGGCTTCTTTCTCAACTCTACATATTACAAATTATTTAATTACTTTCAAATAAAATTTTTGGTGTTGAATTTATTTATATTTGGTTTTTGAACACTTATTGTAAACCTTCTTGAGTGAAGGTTTTGAAATTTAAAAAATTGGGGATTTTGAAAGAGTGATTTGGTTCTTGATTTTAAAATTTGGATTATAAAATAATTATTTTCCTAGATTTATGGCACTTAAATTAAATATGTGTTTTTCATTAAAAAGGAAGATTTTATTTAAAGGAAATATTTCTTGAAACTGGTTGTGCATTGTTTTTCAATAAAAGTTCAGTTTTATTGATGTGGGTTATTTTTGTAATGGAACTATTTGGAATAAATGGTGTTGGTGTGAGTTCATGATTAACGAGCCCTTAATAAGGGACATCTACCAATTGGGTACATGGGACATGACCCTATATCTGGAGCTTGTTTCATTAGGACACAATGTAATTGGATAAGAAACCATTCATGAGTATTGAACTATCAAGCGAATCATGTACGTGTGGGTGTGTGGTGAACTATGGAATGGTTATGCCCAATGATAACAAGGATTGCTTCTATGTTTGGATTAGTTATTTTTTCTAGGAAAATAATTTGCTGATAATTTGTTTCATTTTTTTTCACTTCATTGCAAACAGTTTTTGAAACTTGATTATATTTGGTTATAAACTGTTTTAGTAAATTGTTTAATATAAATTTTTTTCTATGAACATGGATAACATTTCAATCCTAGTGTCGTGAGTATGCAATTTGTTGGGGGAAACCTACTGAGTTTTACACTCACCCCTTCTTTGGAGTATTGGTTCTTTTCCAGATGTTATCTTCTGAGATAGGGGAAAAGGTAATGTTTCCCAGTTTTTTAGCACTACCTTGTGATCTTTGGGATATTTAAGGATTTTGGAGCTCAGATCTTGTAGATACTAGAGTCTTGTGACATTTTGAGAGTCTTGAGTTTTTTATCCTCTGTTTTCTTGGATAATGATTTGTTCTACTGATGTTTCAATCATTGATATAGTTTTGAGATAAATGAAGTATATGAGTTTTCTTTCATTTATTCAAACATCATTTAGTAAATGTTTAGGTTATGTATGTTAGATTTTTGGATTATTTAATAAATGGTAACTCGTCCCCCCTCGGTATTTGAAGTCCTTTGACCTTTATACCCAAAATCTGGTGTCCTGGGGATGTCACCTAAGTTCATGTAATGACTCATTATGCTCTCAAGCCCATGATTTTGAGTGAGTCATTAAAAATGTTATTAGTCTGACCCTTCCACTCTGTTAAATGTGGTATTATCTTGTTAGGTGATTTCCTTACTAGTCTTAATCAATGTTATTGTTCTTGGAGTTGAAATTACTTATTATCTATTTGTTAGGTTGAAATCCTAGATAGCATTATGATTTTTAAAGTTAAAATGTATATCATAAAAAGACATAGCTAACCCTTTTGTGTTGAACATCATGTAACCAAGGAGTTGGGTACATAATTATTTCAAACATAGTTATAGAATGCTGAATATCTTATTGTAATGGGTTTAGCTAATGAGAAGATCATGACATGCATTGTTGAGGAATGTCTTCCCATTAAGAGGGAATACATAATTTCAAGTAATGATTCATGTTGTGAAAATGTGTTGATTTTTGAAAAAGTAAGAACTAGGTTTTAAATGTAATGATTTTGAAAAAAGACATGCTTATGGTATTTTGAAAATAATTTAACATTCAAAAAGAAAGATGAAATTTTTTTAAAATAGGGGGGAACAAAGAAAAATGGTGTTTTTGGAAAACAATTTTGTGATAGTTGATGTGATATAATTTGAAATGCTAATCCATTAGTATTTGGAGAGTGAGATTGAATGATTTCATCATTGGTTTAGGAAATGGCACGAGGTAGTTGCAGTAAAAGCTAACCCGACGAAGCTACAGAGAATGTGGATGCACCTAAACCATAGGTGGAAAAATAGAGGATCATAGTATTATCCATGATTTTCATGAATTGGATATGGGGAACCAGAAAAATGATCCAAGACACATGGACCATACCATTTAGTTCATGAAGCAGAATCCACCGAACATTTAGGGTGATGCTGAGCCTAAAAAGGTAGAGATCAAGATTAGTAGGATGTTTCATTTCATCGATTTCATCTTATCACATGTAGATATAAATGATAAGTTGTTTAAATATATGGTCAAAGATCTTTTACCCTAGTGGTGGGATTTAGCAGTGATTGAAAAATTGGATGAAGGCCTTTTATGAGAGGATTTTGATGAATTTTTCACCAAAAAAATATATCCTTAGAAGTTCAAGATCTAGAAAGTTATATATTTTCCCATCCCGAAGTAATATAGTCTCTCATTAATATATTTTTTTTACTAAATTCAAGAATTTTGTATTATATTCACTATATCATGGGTAACGTTCATTCTTTATGGCACAAATACTTGATTTATGGTTTGCGATATGAGATTTGATCGATGATTGAAGTACTATGTATTATGGATTATACAGTGTTTGTGAAAAATTTAACTATGGAAGAACAAGATATCATGGGATCTAAAGGTGGATTTATGATGATAACCACAATAAATGGTTGTAAATCATACGCTGGGAGTCAGCAGAAAAGGGTCTCATATTTCCATGGTGGGAGTGGAAATCATAATCTGACAGCTGGATCAGGGAACCTTCTTCCAGGACCCCAGAGTAAAGCATGTTTCATTCCATGTTGTTTTCCTAGAAACATAAAGAGAGAGTGTATGACATAACCTAGAGAATTACATAACTACAAGAAGATGAGGCATCTTCAATTATATTGTCGCAGTGATCTAAGTTCGAGTTCTTGAGAAACTTCTAAAGCATCGCAAGAATCATATGCTTTGATAGGGTGAGGACAACATAATCAGTATAATCTGTAGAGCAGAGCTATCCATGTTGATTCATGTAATACCATCACTCCTCAACCAGGTAAATATCATCATGAAAACAAATAGAAGAGAGCGGCGATGAAAAAGCTGTATGGAGCTGAGCAGTTGATTTTTCGATGTTCAAGTTGGACCATCTACGGAGACAATTATAGATCTGTTGAATTAAAACCTTGTGAAATTTATCTATGATACTATTTAATCATAGTCATTCATTGGTTCTGGTGCTTTTTATATTCTATTTTTAATGATGGAAATGATGCGTTCCGTTTTAAACCATAAAAATCCTCTCAGCAAAAGAGAATGTCATGCCTTTTTTATAGAGCATGTGTTAGAAATTTTTATGAAGTTGAGCTGAAATGGATCATCTCGATGTTGGAAATTGTGGTCTATGTTGTAATCTTAGGTATAGATTGGCTGATGATGTTCAAGGATAACATATAATGTTCTAGTAGAACAATTTGTTTCATGACTGAGGATGACATAGAGTATCTCTGCAGAGGAGGTAGGATGATAACGAATGCTGAAAAGAGCTTGTTGGCCCCGATGGTGGGAACTATCTCTTATTAGTTGGTAGTGTTGAATTTTAATCAATGGAAGAGATTGAGGAAATTGATTTTGCAGCAGTATTGGATCAATTTCCTGATGTATTTCCAAATAACTTCTCAAGGTTACCACCTATATTGGTTGTGTAATTTATGATTGATCTCTTTTCGGGGACCATTCCTATTTCCCTTCCATAAAATAGGATGACAGAAAAAAAAGTTATGTGAATTGAAGTCTTTTTGTAGGATCTGGAATAAAGGGTTTCATTCGACCAAGTACGTCTCTTTGGATAGAAATGTTTTTTGTGAAGAAGGATGATGCAACTCTTCGATTGTTCACTGATTATTTTAAGCTAAATCATGTTATGATAAATAATAGATATCCACTTCCACACATTGATGATTTGTTCATTCAATTAAGGGGAGCTCAGTGGTTCTCTATGAATACCTTGTGATTAGTATATCACAAATTATGAGTTTTCATGGGTGATATCCCAAAAGGTAGCTTTCACAAGAAGATATGGGCACTATGAATATATATATATATATTCATACCTTTTGGTCTAAAGAATGCACTAAAAGTATTCATGTATTTGATGAATTGTATATTTCTATGATATCTGTATTATTTTGTGTGGTGTTTTTGGACGGAATTTTGGTTTATTCAAAGACAAGGGGTGACCATGAGGAGCCCCTGCAAATAATATTACAAATATTTAGAGATTAACGTAAGTATTCCAAATTTTCAATGGGTGAATTTTTGATACAAGAGGTATGACTTTTTGGCCAAGTGATTTATGGAATAAAATATTTTGCTGATCTTAAAAATATATAAGTTGTTAACTTGTGGAATACAATGAAGAATGTATTAGAGATATGATGTTTTATTGGTATAGCTAGTTACTATAGACACATTTTGTGTGACTTCTCATGACTATATTGGCCAAATATAGCTCTGAAAAAGAAGAGTGTTCCATTCCAATGGACCGAGGAATACTAGAAGTCTTTCCAGGACTTGAATGTTTTGTTTAAATCAGCACCTATCTGGATTTATCATGAATTAGTATAGCACTATTTCACATATTTTTATACATTGTGATCAGGGTTGGGTTGTGTTCTCATGCAATGAGAACATGTGGTTTCCTATTTTTTAAGGTAGTTGACACTGCATGAGAATAATTACCCAACACATGACTTAGAGTTACCTACAGTAATCCATTCTTTAGAAAAATCGAGATATTATCTATTTGGGGAGAAATTCCATGTGTTTATAGATAATAAAAACTTCAAATACATTTTCTCATTATGAGAATAGTATTCGAGGAAAAGGAGATGGATGAAATATCTCCAAATGTTTGACTTTGAACTGATTTATACACCAGGAAAAAGAAACTTAGTGGTGGATGCGTTGAGAATAATGTTATATGCATAGTTGGATAAAGAAGCTTTAGATGAATGGTGGTTAATGTCAGTCCTTGCTGACATGCATGTATAATATGAAGACTTAGGTGATGTTGCAGTTTTATTCCCAGCTACTCTTGTTCTAGATTTGGTATATATGGTCAAATAGGAACAAACACCTGATGTTGAAAATATGGTAATATGTTCAAACATCAATAGTTGGGAGACCATTTTGTGGTGGAAATTTTGTTGGATTTTAGTTCTGTGCTTTAGAGATCAGATGGTTGTAAGTACGTAATTTTAGGAAAAACTCCTTCATTTTTACCACCATTTGAGATTTATTGTACATCTAGGTACACTGATGATTTATAAGGTGTTGAAGGTTCTGTTTTAGTGGAACATCATGAAAAAAATTTGTTGAGTTCATCTCATAATGATTAACATGTTAGCCGGTTGAATCTAGAATCAGAGACCAGATTAAATGCTACAGTCTTTACTTATCCTAGTGTAGAAATGGGAGCAGATAATAATCGATTTGGTTACATGTATTCCAAGAACGGTTCTGAAACATGATTCCATTTGTGTGATAGTGGATAGGCTTACCATGTTGTCTATTTTAATTCCAATTTATGAAAATCATGTGGTGGATGATCTCTCTACAATCTATATTCAATATGTGATAAATTGGCACAGAGTACTAGGTTTCAATAGACTCCAAAAGAGATCCATGGATCACATATCTTTTTTGGAAATCCTTTCAAAATTCCCTTGGAACACAGTTGACTATGAGCAAGGCGTATCATCCTCAGACAGTTGGCAAATCTAATAGGAAAATACATAGGTTTGAAGACATGTGTCTAGATTGTGTAATGGTTTTTGGTGTCCCATGGTAGGATCAAAAACCCATGGTATAGTTCTCAAACAATAATAGCTATCAGGCCTCAATACATATGGCTCCGTTTGAAACATTGTATGGGTGTCCTCGCCGTTCTCAACTATGTTGGGTGGAAATAGTAAAAAATTAAATATTTGGGATGAGCCTTGTATAAGAAAAAATGGAAAAAATCAAATTGATGAGAAAAATGATTGTCATGGCTTAGTGTCATTTGAAATCATATACATATCTCCGTTGAAGACCGTTGTCATTTTATGTTGGTGATCATGTCTTCTTGAGGATATCTCCAAGGATTGGACATCATCATTATGGGAAGCTGGTCATGTTATCTCTTAAATATATTGTCCCTTTAGAGAAAATGGAATTGGTCGAAGAGGTGTAATATCAGTTGTTATTATCATCACACTTTAGTTCAGTGCATAATGTGTTACATGTATCTTAGTTGAAAAGTATCAGCCTTATCCTGACTATGAGATCAGATGGGATCGTGTTGACCTCGATCTATATGATATGTTGTTAAATATCCCTGTACAGATTTTGGATAGGAAATATAATTACTTGAGGGGAAAATGAAATGGTATGGTGATGGTTTTATGGCAGCACTATCAGATTAAGGAAGAGACTTGGGAAAGCGAGAAGGAAGTGAAAAAGCATTGACCAGAACTCTTTCATGGAAGTGAATATTATCTACATTCTAATCATGTAATGGCCAATGATGGGGAGAATTTAGACCCCCTCGATTCTTGTATGTAAGCCTTAATTTATAATTTTCATTTTTATAAACATTTTGGGTGTTAAATTTGAGAGTAGGGAGAAAGTTGGATGTAGTTTTGAGGAAAAAAGGATGTCACACAGGTGTTGCATAATTTGTCTAACCATGCGGCCAAACTATGTGTAAATGGTCCTCATGTGGTAGTGGTTGCATCACTATTGGAGCATAGTTAGGGAGACAATGTGAGGAATTTGTGGAAGGGTCTTCTATGGTAGTAGCTAATGAATGATTAGTGCACAGTTTTTCTAACCCTACGAACTAACCGTGCAGAAGGTTTAAGTGAAATAATAAATAAGTGGATGTCACACACTTTTGCCTTTATGTGGACCTTTTTTGTTCCTAAACGTCCATAACTCAGAATTTTTTTCCCTTAAAGCTAAGGGATGTTCATCCATCATTCTGGAGGATATCTGAAGGCTTTCCTTTGTGAATCGAAGTCGGATTCTTATGTTATGAGATCGTTTTTCATCATTCCTGTTTGGTTTCTTAGATCAAAATTGATCTACTTCTCCTATTCCATCAATTTTTAAGATCTCCACACATTATGGGTAGATATTATTCTTTGGATTCAATGTATGATGAGATTTATTCCTGATATTACTAGGATAAGAGATCTAAAGAAGATTCTTGGAGAATCGAACCGATTTTCTTGTGCATTCATCACTCGTCGTGGTTTTCATAAAAACCATTGATGTATGAGGATTCTCCATTAACTCCACATAGTAGAACTGATTGGATTGCATTAAAATTGTTGGCATGGTATTAAATTTATTTTTATTTGGTTGTTGAAATCTTTATAGAAACCTTATTGAGTGATGGTTGTAAAATCTAGAAAAATGGGAATTTTTAAAGACTTTTTTTGTTCGTGAATTTAAAATGTGTATTTTAAAAATATTATTTTCAAAAAATATTGGAACATAAATGTGATTTGATGTTTTAAAAAAAGGAAGGTTTTATTGTGTAGAAGTGTTGCTTAAAATTGGTCGTTCTTTGGTTTTCAATAAATCTTCAGTTTTATTGAATTGGTTTATTTTGGTAGTGGAAATATTTTTCATAAATTGTGTTGGTGTGAGTTAATTCTTAATGGTTCCATAAAAATGGATGACTAAGATTGTGGTACAAGGGACGCAAACCTATATTGGGGGCATGTGTCATTGGGAGACAAGGTAATTGGATGAGATACTGCATATGAGTATATAACTATCAAGCGAATCATGCATGTGTGGGTGTGTGGTGAGCAATGGAATTGGTATGAAAAATTATATTCATAATTTTATTTATGATTAGATTTGTTATTTTTCAATGAAAATAACATGCAGTAAATTGGCTTCATTTAGCTTTGTTTTAACCTGGTTAATAATGGGATTGGGAACTTGTTTATATTTTCATATAAACTATTTTGTTAAATTTTATTTTATAAACTATTTTATATAAATATGGCTAACTTTTCTATGCTGATGGCATGAGTAGGGAATTCATTGGGGAAAACCTATTGATTATTATTTCCACCCATGATTTGAAACATCAGTGCTTTTTCAGACTCTATCTTCGAGATAGGGGAAAAGGTAACGTTTCCCATGTAATTAACAGTACCTTGTGATATTTGGTATATTTTGGGATTGTGGAGCTCTGAGCTTGGGGAGCCTAGAATCTTGTGGCCTCTTGATATTCTTGAGTTGTTTATCCACCGTTTACTAAGATACTGGTTCGGTCTTCCATAGTTGTACACATTAAAATGGTTTTAAGCTACATGAAGTTGAAGATTTTTCTTTCTTCTTTTTCATAAATCATTTTGTAAATGGTCTGGTTATAATTTTTTGGTTTATTGGTTTATTTCTTAAAAGCTAAACCATCCTCCACTTGTATTAGAAACCCTTAGGCATTTACTTCTATCCTTTGGGAACTTGGGGATGTCACTTAAGACCAAGTAATGAATCTATGTGCTCTTAAGCCAATTATATTGAGCAGTTCTTTACATTTAGTGTATTTATATATCGTTTATAATTTTATTTTTAACATTAATAACTTAATTTTCCTCAACTGTGATAATAAAAATTTTATTAAAATTAGTATTTATATTGTAGAATAATAATAGGGACCTATACACATAATTTTAACCTTATGATTCAAAATATTTAATTTATTTTTACAAATTCAAAACAGAGAATTTTCATTAATTATTTAAAATTTAATCTTGTTGAAGGAAGGATAAAACATGATTATGAAGTAAAAAATAGTAAAAAATTTATAATTTTTTTAAATAAAATTTCAATGTAAAATTGGTTAAAATGTCTTTATTTTTATTAAAATATAAAAACAAGAGCTTATTATACATTAAAACCATTAAAATAATTAATTTAAAACTATTAATATATTTGATTAAAATTAGTTTTGATTTAAAATGAATTAATTTTTTTTGAATATTCATCAAAATACAAACTTATCAGGAAAAAACAAAAAATGTGACCAAAGTAAATTTTAATATTATTGAGTAATATTTTTATTTTATATGTAAATTAAAATAAAGAATTTGACTAAAACTAGCTATTAAATAAATGCACCATCAATAGTTGGCAAAACTCTCTTTTTAGGAAAACATGTGATTACCACAAAACATGAATTATAATAAAATCTTTTGAACATAGTTCCTATTTTAATTAATTTATATTTAATAATTATAAATGAATATTAAAACAAATTATTCTTTCATTAACTAGGTTTTTATAGAGAAACCATTATTATTTAAATAATCTAGTGATATATCTATAACATAACAAGAGTGTTGTTGTCGTAAATATTTAATGTGAAATCAGTTCAGTTTAGGATAATGACTTTTTGGATATTTCAAATATGTAAAATATACTAGTGGTCGATACTTTTATATATGTAAGGGGGATATAATATGTTCTTAATGTACTCTCACCGATATGATTTTTAGGGATTTATAGTGGGGGGTAGTTAACCCATATGTTAATTAGACCATAAAATAATATTTATTTGGTGGGAGAGTCCTATTATCACATAATGATACAACGATCATTTTATGTGGTGTATATTGTGTTCTATGTGTCCAAGATATGAATTATTTCCATGTTCTATTATAGTAATTTAATTTGGATGAGATGGACCATATAAAAATTAATAACTTAGAATTGTACCTTAAAAAGATAATTAATTATAAGAATATAGCCTTTTGGTGCCAAAAAATAAATTTAATGCATGTTTTGTTCTAGTATGATGACCCTATAGAGTGATAATGGGATGATAAGGGACTATTTATATCCAAGAACACTCAAATTTTTCTAAAGGCTATATATTTTGGGATTAAAATCCATTAATAGAAGGTAGATGTAATGACCATGATTCCATTATAAATAACTGAGATGTAATCATTCCTTATGGAATTGTATTTCAATTTTACCTTTATTATTAACTTCTTTAAAGGGTTATTAGGATGACTCTTGAACTGTTTAGGAATTATCACATTAATCCAACACAAAATATGTGTGATTTATGGGGACCTAAATTTAATATTACTCTATATGTGTAACAAAATGGTGGTAGGACTATTTACCATCCTTAACCTTGAATGTAAATATTATAGGGAATATATGTTGAAGGAAATTATTGCATTATTTTATTTTTTACCATAATGTTGGTTGATATATATATGATCGGAGAGTTAAATGAGCATTCAAGGGATGTTAGGAAGAGTTTTTATCCATACATAGTTTTCATGTATCATATCAGAAATGAAATTTTGTTATAGGATGAATCATGTTGTTATATGGGTATCCTTTTTATTACGTAATTAAGATAATAAATTGTTCACTTTATTAATAGACTATCCCTAAACCCCATTATAATTAGTGTGACAACCTTATATAACTCAATTTTCCAAATCCTCACAAAAAACCCTCACCCAAATTTCTATATCTCTTTATTCATAGTCTTATAAGATAATAATTTTATGATGTATCTCATGTTTTGAAACCCAAATTTTGTTTGGTTATATATTTATATGAAATCAATAAATGAATTATGAGTCATGAATACATACTAATCTTGTGACTAGTTATCACATAATTTTTATTATGAATATGAATAATCATTACATATTATTTCATTATTATATGAATAATATGAAAACCTATTGACCATTATGATAAATATATTTTCATATTATACACTTGTAGTTATGTTTCATTAATTTTATATCACCATACTAAATCATTCTCTTTAATGTCGTTTCCATATCACAATGAAATTAGGAAGAGTTGAATATCCCTCTAAATGGTATAATTATGTTTCTCATGTTTAAAAGTGGATGAAAGAATTGTAAGTGACATAATAGTAACATATTAATTATTTTAGCAATAATTTTTTCTAAAATGTAAATTTTAACCATTAAAATTCTATAAAAACACACCACTGGGGCCTCATGAATCACTTATAGCCCATAATATTAAGAATCAAATTGAAACACATAATTATGCATCCGTAGAAACCAATTATATAGTATTGTGTGAATACAATGTTAATCATACATAAAGCGTATGATTTATTAATTTTATCCTACCTGAGTTTATCCATTATTTGGCAGTTTTAGTTAAGGTGTTAATGTGGTGGTCATGATATAGACTAGTGGATTATGGAATACAGTGGATTATAATATAGAATAAATAAATAATGGGAAGAATATATTGAATCATAAACCAATTGTTTTGGAACATGGGGTGTGGTGGTATGTTTCATGTCGTGATTGGGTTATTCTCTATAAGGAATAACTCATGATGATCAATTAATGGATGTTCAATAAAGATTTATTTTTTATATAAAAATATGATATGGAGATGTTATATCATATGTTTTCATACGAATAGTGTATGGTGGTGAAATGATCTCAAACATCCAAGTAGTTTTTTCATTGTTTAGGGAGGTTTACACATTAACAGTATAGAGATTATGACTGGGCTCATAAATGAAGACAATATCATGATCTTGGATTTAGTACTCCCTTGGATATATTTTTATGATAATGATCTTGTAAGCCATATGGTTTTTAATATTAATACACCACGATATTAAAAATCTATGGACCATCAAATATTTATTTTGGAATTTGTACTCCCTAATAATATACAGTTGTTTTTTCATCCACAAGTTTGGTATATTTTAGTACACCAATAATCAATCATTCAAGAATCATTGGGTAGTGAGTCTTATATTTATTGAGTTATGTATTATCACATGTGATAAACTTGTAGGATATTGAGTGGGTCCTCAATTAATAATTGTTTACTCCCACATTCTATAAACATATTGTACATATATTGGGTCTATAATCGATTGATTTATACTCTCTTGACAGAAAAAAATCGTAGAAATGTGTGGGTCCCCCACCACAATGACTGAGATGACATGTGTATGGATTTATAAGTATCATGGAATTTCATATTTCATCATGTGATGGAATTGTATAAGATGAATGGATATTGATTTCTTAAATTCAGTGTCCCATGTTCTCTAATGTGAAATACAATATGATTTTTAATGTATTTTTTCTTCCTCAATGAGTAACATATTCACTGAAATAATATTTAAGAGTTTATTTTTCATTTAATTACTTATTCCTTTATTTCTTTATTATTGGTCATACGTGCATTTATATTCTCAAACCTTGAATATTTATTTTAGTCACACATTTTGGGTAACTTATATATGATTTATAAATTGAGTGGGACATTGGTGAACATAATTTTGGTTGATTCTAAGCATAGTGTTTTTTAGTGGTAATATGATGATTAATAGTTCATGTATGATACAATTTATTTAATGATATCCCTATAAATAAATATCACATAGTTAGATTCTCATTTTTAATTCTGGTTATGAATTTTCCACATAAATTTTGATTTTATGCATTGTTACTCACCTTAGGGTATATTATTTATGATATTCATTATAAATTACTCTCTTTTATTATTTTATATCATATTATAATCCAATATAGAGTTTGTTTTTTTTTCAATTTATGTTAATTTATCTATGAACCCTAATAAAAAATGATATACCTACATAGTAATTGTTATAATTCATTATACAATTTCTATATGGGAATTTGGTGGAATGATAGTCATTCTCCTTGCCCAAGTGGGTTTCTAGTGGTTCAGGTCATGCCAATTAATATATCTAAAATAAAAATTATAATCCATAACTCAAACCAAAAAAAATTAATGTTATATAAAGAAAAAATTTAATTCATTATAATTTTCAGTTACAAAAACAAGTCCCTAAATTAGTTGATATAAATGAATACTATGATATGAAATTTGAAATATTGATATATCCACGTTTCCTAGATTTTTTGAAAGTCTATAGTAGAGGTACCATGAATATATAGAGATATCCAGAGACAAAATACATCAATATAATGGATATCTTATATGTGAAATAAATCTAATAATACCCCTCCTACACTTTTTTAGGATCTCCCATTATAAATAAAATATTTTAGCTCTCATCTCAGATTATTTTGACTTTTGTTCCCTTCCTATGCTAAAACACCACTATGAACTCCTTTTTGAGGGAAACATATTTTAGGTACATATAAAATGTAGGTTTATTTATTCTAATAGTGTTGATATATTATCTTCCAACAACCTTACCAATAGAAAACAAATTGTAAAAGGCCATATGACTCATGAAATTAATTTTTTTTTAGCAACATAATACTTAGGTAAAACTGATACTATTGTTCTTTTCAAAAAATAATTCTTTAAGATATCAATTGCATAAGGTTCAGGGGTTCTGGTACCCACACACATGCAATATATGATTCATTCATGAGAAATTAATATAAATAACTGGTTTCATGGACTCTCATCACCATATCACATTTACCAAGAATAGGTTTTGAATCATATTTAAAATTTTCACAAGAGCAGAAGCATAGATTGGGGACAATAATGGATTCCAACCAAAATATCCTTGTTTATCTAAAATAATTATCTGGTTTTGGTAAAACATGATACATTTTATATTGACTATTATCTCCCCAATAATGGCCTAATAATATATGTGACATGATATTAATGGTGGTTTTCTATTCCAATTAAATTACCATAAATTATCATACTAGAAAAATTATTCTTTTAATTTTTTAAAAAATATTAAATCTATGATGAATCATTTTTGTTCAACCCATAAACAAATATAACCTAATTGTATAATTTCCCTTCAATGAGATTGTATATTCAATACATTTCAATAATACAACAATGTTATTGAGAGCGTCCCAAATTGAAATTAACCTGTCAATGTCCTGAATAGATTTTTAAAATATGTTATGTCATGGGTGATGATCCTAAGTCGATCAATATCAAATATACCTAATATTGTTTCATTTCTAATGCGATAAGTATTTGATAATTCATTATAATTGTACAATTCCCCATGAAAAACCTTGTAACACTGTAATAATTTATTTTCCCTTACGCGATGAGTGCCTATGGATCATTTATATTTGATGAAAATAAGGAACGTTATGTGAATCATATGTGGAAACCCCTTAATGATTTCAGATATTCCCTACTTTATAAGCCGAAAATCCTAATAGTCATATGTAATGATCATAAAAAGCTTCATGTGATTATACTGGGATAAATTGTGTTATGATCCTATATAGATATAGAGATCAAAGCTAAATGACCATAATTTTATATGATTTAAATTGTATAAAACATTAAATTTCATAAAAAATAATATCTTTTTGAATTGATATATTCAGTGTCACATGATATTACCTAAAAATAATCTTATTTTAGCAATAAAAATATAATTTCATCATAAAGGTATAATGGTAGACCATCTTATTGACATCTCATGGGTACAAATCATCCTAAAAACCTATATAATGATAACATATGAAGAATTTCCAATCAAATTATATATGAGGGATGAGTAAACATTTTATCAATGTTGATTCCACATGTATAAGTAAATTTTTTTAATTAGGTAAATATTATAACAATATAATTAATAATACAATGATAAATGTGAACTTTAATGTACATGACATATAATTATAATGATACAAATGATCAACATGCATGTATAATAGAAATTATATGTCTTACAAGCCTTGAACAGGAACCATGATCAATTAGTTAATAAGATAATATTTAACAACATCTTTTAACTATGGGTAAATAAATAACATATCGAAAAATTACATTCTAATGCCACATCATCAGTGACTAGGTTTAGGTTCTATAAAAATTTAATTCATCAATACCAATTCTATAAGATATAAAATCTTAACAAATTCATTGGAGCGTGATATTGGACCCTAATTGTCATTGTTAATACATTAGTGTGCCTCCTAAAAATTATCCAATTTTTAAATCCTAATGATACCATTAAAATATAATTTTTTCTGTATAACATTTAAATGGAACTCGTTTAAATTTTACAAAGATCTCACATAAATAAAAATGTGTTTTATAAATCATACAAATTGTATAACATAATATCATGAATTAATATAATAGAAACAAAAAACAAGTTCACCAAAAAATATCACTCATTAAAATAATAATTTGGTAAAAACAAAAAACATAAATCTATTTTGGATTTATAATTTTAAATTTTTTAAATTAATAATTACAACAATTTTTGATAATGTGTTGTATTCATTATATTAAAAATTAATTATATCTATTACATTTCAAAAATACCCCATTGTTTCATAAAAATAATTGACAAAGAAACCATTCTTATAATTGTATTTTTTAACCCCATTTAAATTAGTAATAAATATAAAAATTTTGTTGAAATGTATCTTGATAAAAAAATTATTTTCAATCAAAAATTATATAACTAAATGAATAAAGATTTAGTTTCCACATCCCTTACCTATAGCCTTGATTTTAATGGTCAATATCTATCATCCTGTATCATAAAAAGTAATATATTAATTTTGGATTTCATAACCCTATTCATAAATTTTACATTTATACACTTCCTTAATAATATTTATCTTCATCTAATATATTTTTATAATATCTTTTCAATATTAGGTTTTAATAATATTGTCCTTTTTGAACATTTTTCATAAATGATTTGTTAATATTATTTCTACATCAAATTTTTATCATTAAAATCCATTATTATTTAGTAATATTTTTTTAATAAATTCATATAATTCTATAATTCCATCACATAGATGTATTGGACGTGTCTAAGGAAGAGGAAATTTGTCTTGATCTGGACGTGTTTTATTTATTGATATCAGTTTAATTATTTAAATAGGTATTAAATATAGATTTTATCAATAAAGAACCATATTAATAATATATATTAATTATATATATCATATATAATAATATAATATAACCTAAAAACAACCATTAAATTAGTAGGTAAAAAATTTAATGTGCCATTGCATGGAAGCGGTAGTCTACACAAAATCATGGAAGTTGATTTTAATTTTCAAAGGGATTAGGAAAGAAGATACGTAGTTTTTCATTTTAAGCAGATTAATATCATGTATATATATATCACGTGTATTTAGTTTTATCCAATTTTATACTATCAATGTTAGGAGGATAAGTAAAACGAAGGTTGTTTCCTTTTTTAGGTGGATTTTCGCACATATGGATGATTAATGAATTTTTTTCCCTATAAGATGAGTTTATGTTATATAATTCTATTACAAAATAATAATAAAATGAATGTATCATTTGGATATATATGATATCATTTTAATTTTTAAATAATTATTTTATTTTAAAATAGTTAATAAAAACTGTTAATGATAAAATATGGTTAAAAATATATACCTCACATATAGGACTATCACATTCGAAAAGGACATTAATACATTAAGGAATATTGTTTTGATAATATAAAAAACAAATTAATGTTTCACGTAATTTATAGGTTATTTATGGGAAATAGATTTTAGGAACTATGTTGTATATTTGTGAGGGTATGTGACGACATGAGTTCCCGTATTAGAATTGAAATGTGATTATGTTTTTTAAAATACCAAAAAATTATCAATAATAAGATATCATGATCAATGAATGTGGATAAAAATGTTGAAGACAAGGAATATATTAAGGGATGCAGTTGATATAGTCCCTAAAAATCCATTCTAATACATGTTCAGAACGTGGTTGTCTTCTTTCATTCTTAGTTAATCCATTTTTGACAACTTTTGATTTTTACCAGGGAAAATAGTTTTATTATAAAGTAATTTATCAATTAAATTTTCAAATAAGTTGGGCCATATTATATATTTTGGGCTTAATAATTCATATTTTAAAATTATTTTAGAATTTCATTTTTTAGATTTATGCTAAATGTTATGTTTAAATTACTAATTATATTATTTATGAAAACTAATGTGTTTGAAAAATCATTCATTAAAATAAAAAATGTCAAATTTTGATTGTTAAATTAAAATTTACATTTTCAAATTATAAATTAATATATAAAATGTATATAGGGATGTCAAAAAATATTAATTGAATAAAATATCGCTAAATATATAATAATAATAACAAAAAATAGATTTTTAAGAAAACATATTTTGATCAATTCACTTCAAATCAATATTTTATTGAATATTAAAATAGTAATCATAATTTTTTTATTTTTATGTAATGTTAAAAATTTACAATATGTTTTCGAAATTTTAATTTATCATTTATAAATTTAGCATTAATGTACAAACAATTTTGTTAATAGCTCATTTCATATATAAAACCATTTTTTGTACACTAAAAATTCATCAGAAGTTAGTTCTACTAATAAATTTATCAAACCTGAAGGATGAAATTTTTATAAAATAACTATTAATAATAAAAAAAATATTATCTTATTGCCTTCACTTATTGGAATGTATTAAAATATTTATTTATTTAAAATATATTTTAACTCTTTTTCCCACATGTTTAATAGATACCATAAATGCATAAGTTTTATTTTAAATAAAAAAATTTGGTGTGGTTCCCTATAATTCGTTATACATTTGGATAAATATGTTGAACATGTTTTTTATTTAAGGATGAATATTTTACTAAAAAATTTGTGGTAAATTTATACTATAATTAAAATATTTTTTCACTCAAAATTATATTACATGTATGAAAAAATGGAAGAATAGTTATTGGTTATAAAATTTTCAAGGTCCCATGTAGACTTGATTTTTTAGTGTCCTATGTATAGGACCCGTTTTCTAGGATTTGGGCTATGTACTAATTATTCATAATTTCATATATCATGATCCAATATCATGGCTTCGAATAATTGAAGGGCATCTACATACATTCTAAAATAAGTTAACTGATCCACATATTATACTTCATAGTTGTATGGAGGGAGTATCAAAAGATAATATATAATTGGAACTTTATCAACTATCATTATCAGATAAATATTCCAATGAATCAACATATGTTTCCTCACAAATCAAATAATGTTATGTCATCAATAATACTATAAGAACACATTCTCACTATCATCATGTTGTAGATCTTATATATGATTATATACCAAAATATTTTATCCACCATATATAACATCATGTTATATTTAATTTTTTAATCCTTTTATTATATTTTTTTATAATGTATGACCCTATTTTTTTCCTAATTCCAACATCATTCAAACATTTTTTAGTACTACATATCTTCCCATATAGTGTCTCATATTTTTCTATCTGTATTATATAAATGATAATATTGATTTATGATAACTCTAATAGGGTAAGTAATGATATTGATATCCTTAAATACAATTTTAATCAAATATTAGAATTTCCTCTATATTATAAATGATACTCTCAAAAAGATTAAATTTCCGGTATAATATGTAGTAAATTAAAATGTTTAATTACATAAATACTTTTAATACTTTATACTATACATCATGGTATCCCTAAAATCATGGTAAAATACTATATTGAATTGTTCTCTATGAACCCTTAACACTTACCTTTTGTATATTCTAAAGTGATTTTCAAGATTTAAGTTATCATTGATTGTAATTAAAAGCACCGGATTTGAATGGTGATAAAATTCAACCTAAATATAATTATTACATTTTATGTTTTATGGAGTCCTATGATGAAATCCATGGTGATTTTTCCACTTGAAATACAATTATGGTTAATAGTTGCAACATACGAATGTATTTTTTTCATTAATCATTAAATTGTCGAAATCTAAAGCACTAAGAAAGGTATTTTTAAATTTCGTTCATCATGTTATACCACTATAAGGTTTTATTTTGGTATCTATATATTTTTATACATCCAGGTAGAATAGATGAGGATTATCTATATGAAATATCAATATGTTTCCATATCATATATGGGCTTTCTGGGATGAATATATTTGTTCAAAACAATATAAAAATAATAATTTCAATATTGGTATATATAAAAAGAAATAATTTTTTTTTGAACAAAATTATCATTATATGATAATTTAATATTCATGTAAATGTATGGTTTATCATTCAAAAGGGAATGATTTTTTATCACCCTACCTTATTAAATCACAATTTAGTGATTGTGTATAAGTTAATAATGGTCACTTCATACCGTTTTCGTAGAAAAATTAATATCACATTACACAATCAAAGAATTAGATAACTTGTCTTCCTTCCTAGGGTGAAATGTATTTCGTAGTACTAGTTTTGGATTGGATCAATTAAAATTATATAGAATATATTTACCTCTTCCTATATAAATTTATATTTCAAATTCTGTTGTTGTTATAAATGACACACATTTCACAATAGAGATAATTTCCCCATATTTTTAATGAAAAGAACAATTTCAATAGTTCCAAAAAATGCATTTTGTAATTTATCTCGTGATTTTGTAAAATTTATGTGGTGTATTAAAAACCCTTCCCCACTCTAGGGGAAAATATGTATTGGTTATATGACTAATCTATTCATCAGTCCCATAAAACATTCTTCACATTCTATCATCCTTGGGAAATTTATTATATTCAATATTAACGTGTTTATTGGACCGAATAGATATGAGAAAATTATAAAAAATCCTAAATAGTATCGATTTATCCCATCAAAAGAATAGATCTTTGTTAAGATTTTGATCTGGTTTACTGTTCAAAAACATCAATCATTCTATAATAAACATATATTCCCTCACAAGGGATTATCTAATCCTCTAATGAAAGCTTTTATAAAATTTATCCAAATATGGTAAAATTTATCATTAAAATAATACATTAATATGGTAAACAAAAATATCTAAATTGTATTTTAATTCTCTTTATAACTGTGAAAATAAAAAACAATACAATTGATTAAGATGAACTAAAATCGGCTAAGGTAGTCTATATAGAATCTACTAAATACTTACATGCATATGGTTGGGAAATTATTCAATATAAATACAATAAATATGTATAAATAATTTCCAAACCACATTTTAAAATCATTCTTTGTAATTTTCTCTTATTTCCCCCCTAAATGATGATATCTAAATCACATATTAAATGTAAAAATTAAATATTTACTCTAATATGATCAATTAAATCATCAAAATACTGTGAATGATATATTTTTCATATAATCTGTATTTTTTTACACATTATATTTAATTAATATCCTCATTGACCCAAATTTTAATTTGAAAGAAAGGATTTGTGAACCTCCTAGTGAATGACTAGTACAAGAAAAAAATATTTTTCAATATTTTCATCAAACAACATAATTTAATACCTCATTTCGATGACTTACATTATATATATAATCATTGATTCAATAATATATCTAGGCATGAGATCTATTGTATAATAATCATCACAATATAGGGGAATGTGAGACTGCTCATCTAGGAATACAAATATTTTCCTATATAGTATGACAGTTATCAATGATAGTTTATGGTATATTCATTTTAACAAGAAGGAAATCATTGAAATATATAAAAAATAATGTTATATAATTTTTCTCTTATGTTAGATAACCCATTTTGTTAAATATGATTATAAGATGATATATTCTAAAGGAAGTGATATCCATCTCTTAGTAATTAATATGGTATCCATGTAAGGATTGGAAATCAATTCCTATAATTTTGAAAAATTAATCCATGCGGGATAAATGTATTATAGGGGTGTTATATTATCATAAATATCAATAGGATATGATTTATATATCATAGATGAAATCATTATTCCACATGTTTATTTCTTACATGTTTTAGTATCTATTACTTGAGGTGTAGATTCCACATTCATATAAAACATATGAAATATGGGAAAATGATATGAGACTAAATCAAATAATCTACTTATATATATTTATAAATGATTATATTTATGTAATATTACATCCCAATCATTGTGTAACATAGTGTCACAGATCATGAATTCATTTCATTGAGCCCATTGTTCTGGTGGGTGTTGGGGGCGGTTGTTTTCATTGGTGCTATTGATGTTTAATTGATATAATTATTTTCAAACATCATTTCACATGACGCATTTTCCTATTGTTATATCATTCTATGGGACATTATTTTCATCCATTATGTGAATTGGCATAAAATATTTAATTATAATATTATTTCTTGCCATCTTAATTTATTACACTAAAAAATTGATGATTCATTATGGTAATTATCTGGTGTTTTCTCTAATACATCTATTAGGTCGAGAGTTGAAATTTATTTCCCCCATGTTACTGACCATTAGGGTTCCCCTAGAACCAGAACATATTTTTTGTTCTTCAATACACATATCCTCCTTATATTTCATCACCATTATATGTTTTCATTGAACATTTCATCATAGCGTCAAAATTCTTATATGATAAAAGCCTTCAGATGTCTAGGAATTATTCCACAAAAGAAATGATCAATTTTAAATTATATACCAGAAATAAATCAATAAAAATATCATAAAATCATCATTATTTATGTTCCATATATTCCATTGGATACCTGCTACTTTTTTTGAATCAATGAATTCAAAATTCGACTCTTATTGAAGAGTATGAGTAAAATACATGGTCCAAAATAATTTCATAAAACATTTAAATTATATTGATTTTAAATCCTATTTATTAATTTTTTTATAAATAATATTCCACCTTTAATCTACATCCACTATTAAATGGTAAGATATATTTTCAACCTTGCCTTTTTCTAATCACTAGTGAATGGAAATATATGTATATCACATCGATCATTTTACTGATAAAAATTGTATTAGTTGTTCTAAAGAATGATGATGGAAATTACTTCACGAAAACTAATGAAAAATACTTTTTATCCTTAGTTATCTTGAGATGAAATTTTTTATTTTTAATAATATTTTATAACAGGGTGATGTATTCTACTATATATTCAAACACTTGTTTGTTCATTTGGGATACCATATCATTTTCTTTCACAACTGTTATTCAATTGGTTTATTATATTCCCCTCAACTTATAAGAGTGATTTAATAATGATTTAATCATATTTAATAACTCATTGGAATATTAAAATTGAATAACTTAAACATTTAATAGTAATACTCTTTAACTTTTTCAATTTACTAAATAATTCTTTTAATTTTATACACATCATTCTCAGTTCATTTTTTATTTTGTTTTTCTCCAAGATTTTTACTTAATACCGAAATGTTACAATGAAATTAATCTATCATATAGGTTCGTAATGATAGTTCTCATTAACCAAATGAACATCAAAATGGATGTTTGATCCATGTATGCATTTAGGCCCTTTTCTAATTCAAAAAGTAATGATCGAGATAACATATAATCGTCCCTTTGTATCGTTACCACATCTAGGTACCTATATTCCAAATCATACATCAACTTGTATTATAAATATATTGATAAAATTTATATTAAAAAAGAATAATCTATTTTAAAATATATCAATATATCATCATATTCTATAACCCATCTCCAGGGTTCTCACAAAGGTTATACAACCATTAATTTGAAAAAATCCCCCTCTAAAATTCCTAAAGTAACCATACCATTACTTTGATAGAAACTCTACTAACCAATACTAAAAATGACATTGCAAAAACACTTTTATTTGATTTAAAATAGTAAATTTCATAAATAATAATATCACAATATCTGATTGATTAAATGTGTTTCAAGACTAACCCTATAATAATATTCTCTTACAGAACTCATTGTCATATCGCTATAATGGGACCACAATAGGTGATTATCTATAAAAATAATTTTTAACACTCAATATCTAATTTTATATTCTATTATTATAAAGTAGTGAGCTCAAATTATTATTATGAGATGAATAAACATTTGTAATGTACCATTTCTTTAGTATAACTGAATAATATCAGTGTAAGGGATATATCGGGCGTCATGATTAAAAATCATCTGATCTATGTTATCGTAAATTTATAACAAAAAAGAACAAAAATAAATAGGAGAATATTATATAGTAATAATAATTTTATGAGGGATTTGAAGTATTAACCATTAAACATTAATGAAGAACATAATAGTATCATATTGAATAACATCGTTTATATTTGGATGAAACTCTATCAAAGGTAAACATTAAATTATTAGGTAACACCATCAACTCTAAAACCTATGATAAAAATATAATGTTACATTGGATACATATCTCATTCGATTAAAATTATTACCTAATACAATAGACGTTTCTATAGGACCCCACCCAAAATCATCTATATAGATGTGTGTGACATAAGAATAAATCACATTTTAAATAACGAATAACACTCACATAATTGAGGGTTTAATAAATATGTCATATCAAAATATTTCTCTATCTATATATAACCAATGGAATGAAAAATGTGATCTATAAAACATCGAAGTATCCCAACATAATATCTCTAATTAAATCTATTGACATTGAATACATGATCAATGAAAATTGTCACACACAAAAATGATAATGTTCTTTGAAACATAATATTATTTTAATATATTTTAATTTTAATATAGTGAAAACTAAATCATGTAGTTTTATTTTTTAAAAAAAATTGTATTCATCATTGTAAATGATATAGTAACCAGTCTAATTTGATTATGAATACTCTGTTTTTCTTATATAATACTAATAAAAACCACAAATGGGATTATATTTTAATGTAAAACACATTTTATTGATATATAAAGATGGAAAATCATTGTAAATGTAATTTCAGGTATAAATTATGTTATATATGAATTCAATAACTCAAAGAATGATGTTTGAGTAACTAACTCACGTTCAATTACAATTGATTTCTACAATGTTTAATTATCCTCATATATAATAATTCTATGAATCATAATTACAAATTTCTATACCCTATTCATGTAAATTTTATTCTATAATAATAATTATGAAAAAAAATTATTGTTTTATAGTATTTTAATAATCACTAATTATCATCAATGATTATTAATCTTGAACATCTAGAACTAGATTCGTTAAATTTGTGATGATCATAATTCATTTTTTTAAAAACAAATCATTACCAGAACATTAATGGTATCAAACATGATGATTTATAGAATTTAATTATTTTTTAATTCCATCACCTTTATATTTTTTTGAATCACAATGGATAAATCAGTGGTGAAATAGTTTTGGGTTATATAGTAATATTTATTGATTAAATTAAATCATTCATTTAAATTTGATTTATACTTAACAACCAATATTCATGATATATATTATATATATATAATATATAATCAATTATATAAATAATTACATCCATAAACGTTTATGTTTCCTAATGAATGAATTATTTCATGGAGCTGGATTTTATTATATATTTATTGATATTTATTTCATATTGGAATGGGAAAAACAAAATGGTAAAATGGTATATCATATATGGAATATAAATATTATATATAAAGTAGAAGAGATTTTAATTATAATTTTATTACATCTAGGATAATTGGTTATGTAAAATGAATAACTTTTATTGGTGGAGGTGATAGTTCCACATGCACATGATTCATGTTTTAATTTTACATGAAGGCATATGGAAAGGTAGTTAATGCCTAAATAATAATAATAATATCACACTAGTATACTAATTATAGAAACATTTAAATTTTTATATTTTTTAATGTAATTATATATATAATAATAACACATAATGAAACATAAATGAGATAGGTGTAGTTGGAAATTTACACTGAAAATCAAGGCTGATGTCTTTTACAATGGGGGTGAATCCATTGAGGGATGTTTATTTTACATGGCATGGAAAACAAGATGGTGTATAAGAATTTTTTGGGAAGGTTTTTTATAGTTTTTGAATATAAAATTATGATTTCAAATGGTTGTTTTCAATTAATGTTGGTTAATGTGTTTTTTATAAATGATGTATCTTTATTGAAATGGGTTTTTAATAATGATTTTATAAAAATGTGGTTTTATTTAAATGATAAAATGATGGTTATCTAATGATTTGGAATTATTTGTTGGTGTGAGTTCATATTTCATTTATGAATCCTGAATAAAATATGACTTACTTCTCATTTCGAAAAGTGTAATGGTAAATGGGAATTAATTAACATATGATGCATAGGAAGATCAATAAGAAATTTCTCATGATTATGGAACTATAATAATGATTCATCAATTGTTGGATATATTGATATATTTATTGGAATGGTTATATAATAAAAATATTCTAAAATGGTTTAAATTATTTTTTAGTTTCTTATAAGAAAAATGAAGTTATTTTTAGAAAATGATTACATTGGAACTTGTTTATATTTTGATACAAACACTGTTAGAAATTTTTTTCTATAAATTATATTTATATAACTGTTTCGAACATGTTCTATTATAGTGTCATGATTAGGGAATTCATTATGGGAAAATATATTGACATTCATTATGGACACTCGATTTGAAGTTTTTTTCATTATATTTTGTTGTTTATTTATGCATGGGTAATGTTATGTTATCACATATTAGTATCATTACATTGTGATACTTGCAATGTATTTTGGAGATTTTTAATAGAGAATTTTTGGAGGACATATTTTTTGTTGGTCGCTATTGATTTTTTTTTGCATTATTCAAATATTTACTTTGATATTGTATTCTTGCTTCGTGGTAAATCATTTTAGTTTTATTTTTATAAATGAAATTCCCATTTTTCATTCATTGTTATCATTCATCATATAATGGTTTTCATGGTTTTTTATTTTTCTTTTTTTTATTCTTAAAAGGGAAATTATCCCCACATATATTGATGTCCTTGAAATTTTATTTCCAGCCCTTGGTGTCTTAGAGATGCCACTTAATGATGAATAATGTTACTCTTACTTCTCATGATAATAATAATAAGAGTTATGTTACATGTGGTATTAGTTTTTTCGGTCCAAATATCTATTTAATTTATGTTGTATCATATTGGTCGTTCTTTTGTGGAACAAGTAGTCTGAGTCTTGGTTATTATTTGACTTGGTATTGGATGCCAGTCATGGAGTTGAATATATTCTAGGATATTCCTTTTGTTAGGTTCATAGATATGAGTAAAATTATTTTGATAATAAATATATACAATAAAAAGACATAGCTATCATTTTTATGTTGAACATTTTTGTTAACTCTGAGTTGGGTAAAAAATATTTTTTTTAAACATTAATAACATTTGCAGTCTCATTGTTATTAGATTATCCAACAAGGCAATAATGACATTGACTATAGTAATAAATTACAACTAGGAGTGAATATTTCATATTTAGAAATGATATATGATTTGTTTCAATGTGAATGATATTTTGAAAAAAAATTGATTTTTTCCAAATGAAATACATTGACAAAATTACGAATGTGGTATTTTTAAAATGGCTTGATTTTCATTAACTAGTATAAATTTTTTTTTAAAATGACTAATATAGTAAATAGTGATCTCCGATTACATTTTTGGGACAACGTGATGTCATAATTTTGCTAATGGTATTCATTACATTGATATATGGTGAGGCATATGGAAATTGTTCTTAGTATAGAAAATGAAACCTCGTAGGCGTCATAGAAACCAACCTTAATAAGATATAGAGAATGTGGATGCACCTAATTCACATATGAACCAATATCTAGTTCAGAGTATCGTCTAATAATTTTGGGATGTGGACAGAGGGAAGTAAAGGGATGATCCAAGACAAGTGGATCGTTCCATCCAGTTCTAGAATAAGTATCCACCCATAATGTGGGGTGATTCAAAACTGGGAAAGTAAAAGGTGTTTCAAAATAGGATAAATCATATCAAGATATAATTGAAAAACTTGTGTATTTTAATTTCATGAAAGTGATGTATATGATAGAGGACATTGCAAGATAGTTGTGGGACATAACATTATAGGATAATGTGGGTAAAGTCCTTGGTTGGGAGGAATTGGAGAAATTTTCAACAAAAAATTCTATCCTCACATGTTCAAAATTCTAATAATGACATTTTTATTCATCCTAATGCATGAATATATTTCATTCATAATTTTTTCAGGCATGTTAATTAATTTACCCTACTTTTCACATGAAGTTACTATTAGTAATCCATTAAAGGAATGAATATTTGAACCAGTTCTAAGATAGTTTATTTTCACCAAGATTATTATTATCTATATTATTGATTATACAATGATATTAAACTGATAAATAATGGCTAAAAGGGAAAAATCATGAGAAATGGGATAAGTATGTATTTTTATTCCTATGGTAAATGGTGGGATCAGTAATGTCAGGGGAAAGAGAAAGAGGGGCACGTATTTCTAATGTCAGAACATTAATCAGAATCAAATGGATGGATTAGAAAACCTTTATATATGACCAAATATCCAAGATATATGATTCAAATCTATTTAGTTTGGCTTTAATAAGCGATAATGTACATCAAAACCTAGATTATGCCATAACTTGAACAAAATAAGGGATCTTCAATGATATTATTGTACTAATCAGAAGTTAGGTGCATGAGAAAATTCTAAGGTATCACATGCATCAAATTATTTGATGGGTTCAGGGAAGAAAAATCAATATCATCAGCATAAAAGAGATATCCATGGTGATTTTAATAATACCATTACTTCTTCGATAGTGATATGTTAAAAGTGGAAGAAGGTGAAAATTGTTGCGATGAAGAAATTTTTTAGAGATGAGCATCTGATTAATGATGATAAAGATGGACCATCTATTGTGAAAGGTATAATACCTTTAAATTATACCCATATATAATATTAGTTTGATATGGGTGAATCTCATTTATTTATTTATTCTCATGTTGTTGATGAAATGTGTTTAAAATTTTAGATGATTACTTTTTTGATAAAACATCATATTCTTCTTTGTCAAATAGATTTTCACGAATCTGTGTATAGAGAATGATCTATAACTATTTATGGAGCCAAGATTACATGGGATTTATCAATTGTTGATATGAAATTGTTTGATGTTATCCTAGTTATTTATTGGTTGAAAACATCCAAGGGTCACATAAATTATTATATGAGAACAACTAGTTTCACAACTGATGATGGAGTCGATCATCTATTACATTGAGACCAAAATGTAATGGTAGGTGCAACAAGCTAGTTTGAACAATATGTTGGGATGATCTTTTTTAATTTTAATTATTTTTCAATGGTATCAATCTGAAAAAAAAAATAGATGAGCAGTTTTCCAAAAGTGTTCTATTAGTTTTTAGATTTGATTCTTGAAAACATCTCAGGGTTACCACTAATAAGAGATGTGGAGTTTATGAGAGATCTCCTTCCATGGAAAATTCTTATTTCCCTTCTATATTTTTTAATGGATCCAAAATAATTTAGGTAGATGAATGTGTAGTTGGAAGAGTTTGGAATCAATGGTATCATTAGACCAAACATGTCCCCATGGGAAGCGCCAATCTTGTCCAAAATACGGCAGATGGATCTCTATGACTGTGTGTTGATTATCAAAGTCCTAACCAAGTTACAATAAATAATCTCCATTCAAATTCATGCATTGATATTATTTTCAGTCATTTTATGGGTTTGTAATGGTTATCTAATATTAAAATTCAATTAGGATATTATGAATTGTGGGTTCAGAAGTAGAAAATTTAGAAAATAACCTTCAAAATACGATGTTGACATTATGAATATGTGATAATGCCATTTCGTATTATGACATCACTATTGAAATTTAGAAAATTGATGAATGGTATATTTTAGTGAATCTAATTTTATCTTTTGATGTGTTTGTGAATGACATATTGTTGTATTCCATGTGAAATCCTAAGCATGAGAAACACAGAGTAACCATTTTTTTAATATTCAGGGAGTATCATTTTTTGAAAAATTATAAAAGTATAATTTTTGTATACAATATGTATTCTATCAGGGGCATTTAATTTATAAAATAGGTATTTTAGTGGATCACTAGAAGATATAACCTTTTATCACTTACAAACAACCAAGGAAGTTTTTTATGATATGATTTTTTTTTGGTCTAGCTTGTTATTACCAAAACATTTTTCTGGATGATTCATGACTAGAATCATATATGATATCTTTTACAAATAATAATGTTCCATTCAAGTGGAATGGTCAATGAATGAAATATTTTTAAGATATTATGCTTTGTCTTACATCAGTTCTGATCTTAATATTTCCCAAATTAAGAAAAGGGTATACGGAGTATTGTGAAAATTGAGGATTAGGGTTGGTATGTATTCTAACGAAATAATGTCATGTTTTATCATATTGATCAAAGAAGTTACATTTTTTGGAAAATAATTAACCAACAAATGGTTTTTATTTAGATATCACAGACTGTGAATTGAAGGCTTAGTGTGATTATCCAATTTGTCATAAATTTAATGTTTTTGAATATGATAAGGCCTTGAAACATATTTTCTCAATGTTAGATTTGAATATAAGGAAATGAACATGGACATAGTATCTAAAAATTAATTTTTTTGACATTATGTATACACTATCTAAATGTAATTTGGTGGCTGATGAATTAAGGAGAATATTTTATGATCAGTATGTAAAAGAATTATTTGATGAGTGGTAGTTAATTTGAGTCATGTACACATGTTTGTAGAGTTTGAATATCGATCTAATGTTCCAATTTTCATTCTAACATTTCATATCATTTATTTGGTATAGATGGTTAAGGATGAACAGATCGCTCATGAATAATACATAACTATTAGTTCAAGACTCAATAGTGGGGAGACCATTGAGGGCTAAAAGTTTGATTAATGTTCAGTATTGAGGTTCAGTAATACTATGGTTGTAACATTGGCTGGATAAGAATAGATTCTTCACTCATACCACCACTCCAGTTTGGTTGTCCACCATAGATTATAGATTATGTATAAGGCGTTGAAAGAAGTATTTTGGTTTTTTAGGATGAAATGGAAGGTGGATGAGTTTATTTCCATAAGCATATCATTTTATCATGTTATTGAATAACATCAGCATCCTGCAGGTTTGTTACAGTCATTACATATTTTAGTGTGGTAGTGGGAGCCAATAACTATGTGTTTTATTATAGGAATTCCAAAAATGTTTTGGAAACATGATACCATAGGGATCCTTATGGATTAGATCACAATGTCAGCCTATTTCAATATTATTAATAAAAATCATATGGTTGAGGATAAATTGAAAATCTATATATGAATAGTGGTAAAGTGACATGGAATACATGCTTCAATCATATCGGAAAAATATATTTTTTTAAAATCGCATTTCGGGATATCCTTAACTAAATCCCATGGGTCTAAGTTGATTATGAGTAAAGTGTATAATACTCGCATAGATGGCCAATATGAGTACATGATACATGCATTGGAATACATTATGTGATGTTGTGTAACATAATTATGTATCCAATTTTGGGGAACACATACCCTTGGTGGAGTCAAAATATAAACTAATCTATCAATCCTTGATTCAAATGGATCCTATCAAGGAATTATGTAGGATTCCTAGTTTTTCTCAACATGGTTTGCTGGAAACATGTGAGCCTTCACTTGTTGGGTCATGCCTTGTCTAGGAAACAATGATGAATATTCAATTTATTATGAAATGGATGGATATCTAATAGAGTTGCGAGAAATATTATTTAGATCATCATCCACAGTCATTTTCGTTTTCATTGAGTGATAATGTGTTCGTGAGGATTTCACCAAGGAGTTAAAATTGTTGTTTTGGGATGTAGGGATATTTTATCCTCACTACATATCCCTTTTTTAGATACTGTAATGGGTTGGTGAGGAGACATATAATTTCAAATTTCCACCACAGTTCATTGTGGATCATAATGTGTAACTTGTATCTCAGTTGAAAAGGTATCAAACTAACCCCCAATATTCAAGAAGATGGGATAAAATTGAAATAGAGCTGGACGCTTCATTGTTCATATACATGTGTTGATTTAGTATAATTATGTTAATGTATTGTGTGGATAAATAATCATTCTAGTTATGTTTTTTTGTAAATATGTCCAGATTCAAGAAGATACATGGGAACATGAAAAGGAAATAAAAGACAAATGTCAACAACACTTTCACAACATCGATGGTATTCTACTATCTAGGGATTTATAGGAAAATGTTTAGAAGAATGTAGATCCCTCGACCTAAATTAAGTAACATATTTTACATATATATATATATATAAAGAATATGAGTGAAGTATGGTGGAGTTTAGAGAACATTTGAGGTGTGTTTGTGGATTTTCAACAGCTTCATGGTTGGTGCACGATCTAGGAAAACCATGAATAACTTACAAGAAAATGTTCATAGTTGAGCAGGGGTAAAGGGAAGGTCACTTCTGGTTCATGTTTTTCCCAAATCATGTTCCCACCTAAGTGAATACATGAATTTTAATAATATGGCTTACCAATTTGATATAGTGGCTTCATCATTATTTACACATAGTTAGAAACTAATTCAAGACAACACTGTGAGGTCACCCACTTGGAGGAGGCTAGGGAATGGTTAGTGCATCATTTACCTAACTGTATAACTAAACTATGTGTGGGTAAAATATTAGATCCCCAAAATTTTTATATTACATTTTCACATCTAATTGTTTTAATTGCAACCAAAATTCCACTAAATCATTATTTTTCCCACTCAATGTTTGGATAACCTCTCCCTATCTAATTAGAAGCAATCTAAAGTTTTTCCTTGTTGCATTGAATCTCTATTATTATAGTAAGTGATCATTATTGGTTGTTCATTATAGTTTCGATAGATTTATTTATCCCTACATCTCAAATTTATAGATTTATGCCCATTGTGGATAAATATGGTTTTGGATACAAAATATGAGTATATGTGGTGTGGTTTATGAAATTTGAGGATATCTAAGGCGAGTTCATTTAGATTCAACCTGGTTTCATAGATATTCTTTGTGACAATATTCAATTTCTTCATAAAACATTAGGTGGGTGAATTCAATTTTAAATCCTATATATAGAAATAAAAATCATAGTTTCAATTTTTTTAAAATTTATTTTTTATTCAATGTGAAATGATTTTAGAGAATCATCTTGACACACAGTGATCAAAATTATAGAAATTAGTTGTTTTGTTGGAATGTTATATTTGTACCATGACTTTTAAATGATGATTTTAAAATGGTGGTTTGATTTTTATGCCTGTAAAATATTTTCAATTAATGTTTGGTTATATTAAAATTGTTTATTAAAATGATTTCAAAAAATGTGGGTTTCAATGAAATGGTTTAAATGATGGTTTGAGCATGGTGTAGCATAATGGGTTGGTGTGAGTTCATATTGCATTAACAAGCCCCAGTTGAAATATGACTAGGTGCGTGATGCCAAGGGTTTAAAAGAAAATGGGACATAATTACATTGTGATGACGTTGTAGATTAATGAAAAATCACTGATGATTATGGAACTCTCATAGCATTGCATACATGGTAAGATTTGGGGATTTGTGGAATTGAATGGTTATTCAATAATCAAACATGTGAAATGGTTTAAAATATTTTTAGGTTTCATTCATTGGGATATGATGTTGTTCTAATAAAATAGATTCAATGAACTTGTTTATATTTTTATATAAACTAGTTTAGTAATTTGTTATGAATTATATTTTTATATAAATGTCTTTAACATGTTCTATCTTATTATCATGAGTAGAAATGTTATTGAGGAAATTTTACTGAGTTTCATTACTCACCCATGCTTTGGTATTATAGTGCTTTTGCAGATGTTGTTAATCGATACATGGGTAAACGTAGGGTATCAAACATCTTTAGTAGTACTTCTTGATACTTCGGTTCTCTTGTGAAGATGGATTAGAGATCATTATTGAAACATTAAGCTGTTGTTGTTCGTATTTTTATTTTGATTATTATGTACTCTTCCATTTTTTACATTGATATTATAGACTACTTTTGTGGTATGTGGTTTTATTTTGAATTTTATAAATGAAAATTTTAATTTTCTCCCATTGTTATCATGATCTATATTTTTTTGGTTATTTATTTTTTTATGGAAAATTGTCCCCTACATGTGCTAAAGCCCATCATTATTTATTAATAGAGTTTCCATCAAGGGGATATCTCTTATAGCCAAGTAATGTTCCTACATATTCTAAAGAAATTGAGAATGATATGAATGTTACATGATTCGTTTTTTTTGTTATAAAAATTTATACCCTCTTATTCTATAAAAACCATATATTGGTAAATATATATTTTAATAAAAAAACATATTTTTTCATGTATTTTGTGGCATATAGAGGAAGATATGAAACATATTATTTATTTATGGAATATTTTATACATAGTTAAATATAGTATATGTATGTTCAATTTATAATTTTCTTCATTTCATAAGAATGGTATTATTTTGATGGATAGTCTAATATGCCATAGTTGAAAAGACCATGTTACATTATGTGACATTAATATGAATCATTGTGTAATGAGAACTGGATAAATCATCTAATTAACATGGGAAAATGGAAGGAATGATATGCGGATTCCATGGGTGATGAGACAAGGAATCCATATATTAAAAATTTAATATTCCTTTAGGGAATAACTCAAGGATGATAAAACACTTGGTCAGTATTCCAAAATGTTCATAATAACCATATACACTCAAAACAATAGTGTTCACCGATATAAGGTAATATTATATTTAATTAACATATTTACACATATCTATGGATTAAATTTTAATCTAAGTATTAAATCTTATGTAATAAAAATTTGAAATAAAATTGAATCTTTTTTAATGAAAAACTATTTTTCAAAAAGGTTTTGTAGTTGCACTTTGCAAACAGAATTTAAAATTAAATTTCAACCTATAAAGAAAAAATATATTTTAATGCAAAATTAATTTTTTTAATAAAAATATTGAAATTTTAATTTTGTGGATTTTTTTTATTTTTAAAAAATTAAATACCTTTCTAAAAAAATGTAAATATAATTTTTTTTCTAAAACAGTCATTTATTTAGATTTAATTATGAAATATAAAAGAAACATAATAATTTTTATTATATAGACTGTAAAATATTTTTCTTAATATTTTTTCAAATAAGATAAATATAAATCAACTTTACAGTGGAAAATATAAGGAAACCATTTTTATGTTATAAATATTTAAAAACCCTTGTTTTTTAACAATGTTAAAATGTGTTTTTTAACTTTTTACATTAATGATCATGTTGGTTTCAAAACCATGCTTTGGGATGATGTTTCATGATATGGGTTTTTTTCAGTTCTGATGTCAGGATTGAGTAATGGTCGTATGATTTTCCCAAGTCGCTCGATGGGTTTTGCAAGCATAGAATTAGATGAAATAGTTTTTAAAAGGAAAGGTAGAGGCGTTCGCATGGGATTCTCATGGTTAGTCATACTATATAGGCCAGCCACGTAAGACACTCTAGGTATCCGATTTTTAGTACAAGGTCTACCAAATAATTCATGTTAAACCATGCATCTTACCTAGTTTTTATTATTGGGTAAAATTATTTTAATTAAGTTCATGGTTGATAGAAATTTAATTAAATGAGTTGTTGGGGTATCGTTTAATAAAATTTACGTTGAGTGAATTTTATTAAATGATAATGAAAAATAGAATTTATTTATTTAAATTTATTTGTAAATAATTTAATTAAATAACGTTTAATGTGTTTAAAATAAAGAGGTGTAATGAATGAGGTGTTGAAATATTAATTAGAGTTTCATTTAATTAAATTCATGGTGAAGAAAAAAAAAATTAGTTAATGTGAAATTGGGGATTTATTAAATTAAATTAAATGTTAAGAATAATATAGTTAATCATCATGAAATAGAGCTTATTATTTGATTAAATTTATTTTGAAAGAGTTTAATTAAATTATGTTTATGAGTTCGAGTTTATAATTAAATAAAATTATGCTTAGATAATTTAATTAAATAACATAAAGTAGAGAAATTATTTATTTAAATTCATTCAGACTGAATTTAATTAAAGGGTTATTTATGAGGTGTGGATATTTTTATGTAAATTATGTTGAGTTAATTTAATTAAATAATAATGTGTTATAAATTTTAATAAATTAAATTCTGAATGAAAGGAATTTAATTAAATTATTTGTCAAATGTGGAGTTTGGGTTTTATCAAATTAATTTCAAGGTTAAGATGAATTTAATTATTTCATAAAAAATGGTGGATTTATTTAATTATATGTTTTCTATATAATTGAATTGAATAATGATGTGTAGTAATTTTTTAATTAACCTTATTGTAGATGAATTTAAATAAATGATATGTTAAATATAGAGTTATAGTTTTAACTAATTAAATTGAAGGATAAGATGAATTTAATTATCTGATGAATAATGGTAGTTTTGTTTAATTGTACTGTGTTGAGAGAATTTAATTAAATAATTATGTGTTGGAGAATTTATTAAATTAAATTAGTTGTAAAAAAATTAATTAAATAATGTGTTAAATGTAGTGTTATTGCTTTATGTAGTTAAATTCTAGGTTATGACAAATTACATTATTTAATCATAAATGGGGGTTTAATTTATTTATATTGTGTGGGGGAATATAATAAATAATTATGTGTAGGAGAATTTATTTGATTAATTCTTTTGAAAGTAATGTTATTAAATGATGGGAAAATGATTTGCAAATGGGGTGTTTGGGGTTTATTAATGAATCATAAATATTAATATAATAAAAATAATAATATGTGGGTTATTATTATTATATTAGTTATTTAAATTCTTAGAAGGTAAATAAAGAGGTATATGCTCACAACCTGGGTGAGGCGTGACCCCCCCCCCCTCTCAGCTCTTTTATGGGTGTCACACCACCCATCCTCCCAGCTCCCTCTCCCTGCGCCAGATTTTAGTGGTCTATTCATGAAAGTTGTCTATATTGGTGAGGTGAGTACTTCTACATGAATTTAATTGTTCTCATCGGCTATTTTGACTCTTTGTTGTCGTTGATTCGCCCATGGTGAAACACCCATGGGTGGTGCACCACCCCTACCCCGACTCCTTTTCACGCCACTATCTCATTACAGTTTATTCATGATGTTGTCCATCTCGACAAGGTGAGTCCTTCTCCATGCATTTCATTGTTCGCAATAGTTTTTTCATCTCTCCGTCACCGAGTCCCTGTTAGGCCTAAACCCTATATTAGGGTTTAATTTGGTTTCTTCTTTTATTTTTATTCTAGGTAGTGTGGAAGATGTTTTGGGACCAATTGTTCCATATTCTTTTGACCACCAGCAAATGAAAAGTGGTTCGGCTCATTTCGGATCACTACTGTCATTCACGAGAAATTTTTATTCCTTTCATGTTGCTTCACACCCCCTAAATTAAAGTTTTATAATTGTTTAGTGTTGTGACAAATGTTTTGGGCATGCATTGGTCCCCACCGCAATAATTATGGGTGCATGTTAATAGTTATTAGGTGTTTCGATAAACATTGAGTGCATATGTGAGTGAGAGAGAGATGAATTTTCGTTAGAAATCATGCCTTGACCATTATTTGAGGTAGGGTCCTCAACATTGGTTAAATTTATAAAAAATATTGATTTTTTAATCTTCATATTTTGATAATGTTGATTGTAATATTGGAGAAAATTATATATTGTAATAAATTCATTTTTATAGTTTTCAAAAACACATTTTTATAATAAAACTCCTATAATGGAGGTACACTAACTTCAAGCTAAAAAACATAATGTTTAGACACATATGTTCATTTATCTTGACGATATGTCTTTTTATATTTCCTCCCTTACATGTTGATGTACTTGGGGAAAGGGATCATTATGAGAATTAGTTGGGATAGGCTGTGACAATAAATAGTGAATTAATTTTGTTATTTGAAATTATAATTGAGATAATAACAATTGAATACTAATTTTTAGATATTAAATTGAAAATTTTGTGATAATTAATTATTATATAATTATGTGATTTGAGATGATAATTAATCAGAAGATTGATTTTGAGATATTAAATTTTTTGTGATGATATAATTAATTATGAATTTATTTTTTCCTTCCAGATAATAATTATTGAGGATTAAATTGATTGATATTAAATTGGTTAAGATGAGATAAATAAAAATGAATTAATTATGTTCTTTGATATGATAATTAATTAGGGGATTAATTATGTGTTTTAATTAAATTTAATTTGAGATAATTAATTATTAATTTATTATGTGCTTAGAGATGATAAATAATAGAGGGATTATTTATTAGTTTTTAATTTGGTTTAGTTAAGATAATTAATTTTTAATTAATTATGCGATTATAGATGATAATTAATCGCACAATTAATAATGAGGGATTATTTTGGTTACATTTAGATAATTAATTATGAATTAATTATGTGCATTGAGATGATGATTAATCAAGGAATTAATTATGAGATATAAATTTGATTATGTTGAAATAATTAATTATAAATTAATTATGTTATCTGAGATTTTAATTAATAGGGGGATTCATTATGAGATAATAATTTGGTTAAGTTGAGATAATTAATTATTAATTAATATTGTTCATTAAGATGAAAATTAATCAGGGGATTAATTATGAGATATTGAACTGGATAAGTTGAGATAAATAAATTGTGAATTAATTATTATATATTAGAAAAATTCTTCAAGTAATTAATTTTTGAATTAATAATGTGATATTAAAAAGGTTGATTTAGGGATAATTAATTTTTTATTTAATCATATGATATTGGGATGGTTTCCTAGATATAATTATTTATTGGAATTAATTATGTAATTTTGAAAAGGTTTTTGCATGATAATAAATTGTCGAATTAATAATATAATTTTGAGAGGTTTTCCTTTTGATTAGTTAATTATTAAATTAACAAGATAAATTGATGAGATTAATTAATGGTTAAATTAATTAATGTTATAGTAATTATTAGTTGATTTTCGTGTTAACAAATGGAATTGATGTGTTTAACTAATTTTTGAGTTATTATTGAATGTGATATTGTTAATTAGTTATTGAATTACTTACCAATCATGATTGATTAATTTATTAATTAATTAATGGATGAGACCTTGTGGTGCAAGACATGACTTTTTACTCCCATGAAAAAAAATATGTATGACTGATAAATGATTTGTGAGAATGGGAATGATGATCAGAATACTCATGGGGGTTATACATGGAATTCGACACCCATCAGGTATGAAAATATTCATCATGGGACAACGACTCATGCTCCAAATACCCATGGCCTGTGAGAGAAGGACTAATGCTCCAAATACCCATGAGGGTGTTAGACATGACATTATACAAAAATTAATTTTTATTGGACTGTGGGTCCAATTGGTCGTACATGAATAAAATTAAAAGTTTAATGAATTCTGATATGATGTAATGATTATGAAATGAATATGAGAAATAGTTCAAACCCTAGCATGACTGAGACATGTATTGAGATACTGATGTCTAGGGAAACCCGAGGTTTTATAGGTGATAAAAAGAATATTAAATAGTGTAATAATTAGTTTATTAAACATTATATATATATATATATATATATTTCCAGTTTAGACTCTTATTCAAGCTACAAGTTGAAGAAGTTATTGCTGTCAAGTGTCCATTGAGAACCTGGATGGGTTGTTGGTTATTTATTCAATTATGTATTTCATTGTTATATTAGAACAAAAAAAATTATATTTCCATGTCTATATTGAGATAGATAATGGGTTGTTCCAGCCTACTAATATTTATATCTCACACCCTATTTGGGATGCCATTTCCCTAGGATACCCATGTGGTCTTCTATTTTCCAGTAATGTGGAACTTTAATTATGGATGATACTTCTACATGGGAGTTAGGTGAAAAGGATCGAGCAGGATCTCAAGATACACATGGAGAACACCCTTTGGGATTTTAGTCTATTATTTATTTATGTATGATAATTTAAATAATGTTGTTTTATTACTAATTTTAGAAATATATTACCATGAAATTCACACATTGAATAACCTGGTGTGGTCTATTTTCATTATTCTGTTGATTATTGTTTTATATCTTATTCTAATTTTGTATGAGTTTTGTTATCCATTTTTTATACACACTGAATATGAGGTTATAGTCACCCCAATGTATATATATAAACCCTCGTTTCTTATTTACATCCTCTATCATATGGGGAGACACACTTGATATCAAGTGGTGATCTATTTGATAATAAATTTGAGGGTAAGCCAGGTCGGGATGAAAAAAAACACATATATCTAAAAATATTTTTAATGGTCTGAATGAATCCCCATTTTAGTAAATTAAATGATATACTATGGTAATAATTTTTAAATTAATTTCATTTAATATAAATATGAAATTTATGTTGAAATTTATATATTTAATATTTCTATTCATATTTTTAATATAAGACATTATTTCCCCTAAAAATAAAATTTTACAAAACATATATTTCATCACTTCACTAAGATTAATATCAAATTAACGTGTTTGAGATTCATTATATTTAATTTACCAATATTTATTTCATTTTTTAAATAAAAAGTGTTAATATTTTTAAATATTTTATGCATTATTTTTTACCATAAATTATATTATAAATAGAAAAAATTAATTACTGTTGATAGGGTAAAAATGTTATTACAAGGTGTAAAAATAATAACATAAGGGTTGAATTACATATAATATTATCCAAAAAACATTATATAGATATATTTAAAAATTATAGAATATATAGTTATGTAATTACTAATTTTTTATTTATATAACACGATAATAATGTGGTAACTACATTATCATTTCATAAATTCCATATGTTTCCTTCACAACAAAAATATAAATTCACCAACTCTCCCCTCATATTGACACATTAAACACCAATTTGATTGCAAAATGCCTACAAAAATCCATTACAAACATCCCTACCCACATCCTAGATAGAATATCTTTATCTTAAATAATTTATTTAATTGCTTTTTCATATGAACATAAATTGTCTCTTTAATGAAGATTTAAAATTCATAGACCTCTATATTTGTGATGAAGCTAATATTTTCACATATTTTATACTGTAATTTAATGTTTATAAACCCACAATAGTGTTATTTAATGGGCAATTGTTACATATTTAGGTTTTGGTGTTATTTTGAGCCAAAATGCAAAAATGGCCTAATTCTGGATTTTTAACAGATTTTTATCACAGGGGTATTTTGGTCATTTCTTATAAAATATATTTCCAAATTTTGTGATTCGAATTATGTTTGAAGCCTTATTTTATTTCCTTCAAATTTGTCTTCAGGACCAGGGGTTGAATCGATATTAATGGTGCCCAAAAAAATCAATGAAGTTGACAATGTTTTCCGGGCGGACTGCATTAACTCCACCATAGTAATGGAAGAAAATTTCGGCCTACACTACTCCAAATTATGCGATTCCACCTGGAAATGACATAGGACTCCAAGGTGCGTCTCCTCAATAAATTCCAAGACGTTTGGAATCCTCTATGATGGCCGTTTAGTGATAGATATTTGAAGGAAGCGTCCAGGAAGCTTCATCCAGAGAAATCTATTTTCAATAGAAAAATCATAAAGCCTTCAATAAGCGTCCAAGTAATCTGAAATTTTGAGGGTGCACGGCCAAGAAATTGGTGAACAATATTTATGAAGCGGTCCACGCGTGAATTGGCCATTTAATGGGTCAAACACGCGATACCTTGGTGAAGATAAAATCTGCCTATAAAAGGTGGGGAGCTCCTACCTCTCAAAATATTCCATTCTTCACCACACCATCCGTCACAAAGGGGTTTGATTTGAGAGATCAAGAGTATAGGAGTATTCCATGATGTAATAAAGTCATGAAGGGCTAAATCCAAGTGGTGGTGGGCAACGGATATCCGAAGACATTTCCCTTTTTGAGTTTGTGCTTTCATTGTAAAATATTTTCTTTTAAACTATCCTGGAACTTGTTTGCATGAATGAATGAGGTCTTTTTCTCTCGTGTTTTCAATTTCTTATAAATTATTCTAGATTTCTTATATTCTAATGAATTTAAAGTGGTTTTACTCATGGTTTAAATTTCTTTGTCGAGGTCTCGCTTTTGAGCACGATAAGTTCATCCTGTTTTGGTTACTCGGAGGTCTTCGGGTAATCAGAACACTTTCATTAGAAGATCGGCACCCATGTATGAGGTTTAAATATGGTATCTAGATTATTTAGGTGTATAACTTGAGGTATTAAGGTATACATTGGATAATTTAATGAAAATATATTCGTAAACAATGATAAAGGGAGTGTCCAACGATCAACGTTTGTCCACCGCTGCTACCTTTAACTTGTTCTTTCTAGTTCGATTTTCTTTGGTATTTTAATTGATAATGTAGATTTAATATTTCATTTTGATTTAATTATCATAATCAGGATCCCCCATATATATTATATATGTTAGTTTTATATTAGTTAAATTAAAAAGTGACAATTGAAAATATAGTGCGTATAAGCGGCCTCCTTGTGATCGACCCTAGGTTGTGCCACTATGGTACACTCTTAGGAAAATAAGAATTTAATTGAGTAGGGTAAAGCGACTGAAATCCCCAAACATCAATTTGGCGCCGTTGCCGGGGAGGCCAAGTGCTTACACACACTATTTTTCAAAGAAAAAAAACAAAAAAAAGAGCCTTGTTGCATATCATTCATTTCATCAGCTAATATGGATTTTTATGGAAATTATTATAATTATTGGCATGTGGATAACTTTTATGATAACCCAAGTAGGGAAGATACATTGAGTATTCAAATTCTTGAAAATTCCCAACAATTGAAAGAAAATGCCTTGATAATTCAAGAGAATTGCAAAAATATGGAAAAAGCAAGCAAGATGATATCATCGCTGGTCGCCCAAGTTGAAGATGTTAAAGTCTTATGGATGGAACGACAAAAAATAAAAGCTGAGGAGAATGAAATACTTGATCCACCTACATTTAATGAACATATTGATGAGGTTGAAGAAAATCTTAAGGACCCACTTCCCTCGCCAACAAATGAGTTCCCAGCTGCCCTGCTTGAGGAAAAGGGTTCTAAAGCTGAAATTTCTGAGGGAGTTTTAAATTCTGAGCATTCATTTCATTGAAATTTCATTAATTTTGAATTTAAATCTAATATCCCTTATTCTGAATTTGTATATTCAGCATCACTACTGCAGGATTTGGATGAAGAAGAAGAAGAAGGTCCTCTTGTTGTGGATAGAATGGAGGTGCTTGTTGAGTTATGCATTGGTGCATTTGAGGATGATGGCAAAAAAGAAGAAATAATTGAAGAACCAATTTACGAACATGAACCAGAAGAGAAGCCACTTCCTATTCTTCTATTTTCAACACCGGTGGACACCACTCCTCCAGATTACAAAAACAGGGAGCACCCCTACATCCTTTCCCCCCCCCCTCTTAATCTCAAATTCTATTTTCCATCTCTTCTAGGGGTTGGGGATATTTTTCTTTTCTTTGGGGGTTCTCACTTTTGGCATCCACATATGGATATCGGGATAAATAATTTGTGGTGGTTTCTAAGCAAGAAACCCCATCCACCTTCGGATTGGGGTTAACCTGCTGTAACTGCCTGACTAGGGGCAGTAAAAACCTAGCACCCGCTTGGGGGTCAAACCAAGCATTATCCCTTCCCTTTCACCTTTCTATTATTTTTTCTAATTCAATTTTTTTTATTTATTGGTTTATAGGAAGAAGTGGTGCCAACTAGGAGCTTAACTCAATGGTACTGCTAGAAAAATAAAGTCAGGTTGTATCTTTCCTTATATTTAGTTTTTTTCTCTTCCCATATTAATATTTTATCAAGACAAAATGAAGGGTACTGAAATTTAATTGTGGGGGGAGTGTCGACCTGCTTATTTGTTTTTGTGTGCTTTCATTTTTTCCATTTTTAGGAACCTTGAGCTTTAATGATAATTCTGATCACATTTCACACAATAATTTATTTTGATAAAATTGAAATGATTTTTGAAAAAAAAAGATCTTAAATGATTGTTGATGTGAATTTTTTTTCCTTAAATTGGATTTTCAATCATTTTTATGAGTTTAACTGATTTTTGAAATCCATGGCCATGAAACACTGACTCAAAATATTTTTCTCGTCCTGTGAGGTATTCTAAAACACTTTTACATATTCTTTCTAATGCCCACACTTTCTTGAGGGAAACCTGGATTTTTTGTGAGAACAATAATTTGTGATTTTTCTCTTTCAAAGCTTTTGATTTCATTTAATGTTTTTAATATGATTGAGGCACTACTTTGGCTAGCCACATATTATCCTGAGACTTACCTTTACATTTATCCTTCGTTATCCCTTAGATGCCATGAATTGCCTTATAGGTTTAAGCCACAATACAAGCTAATTTATCCTTACCTACCCATTCTCTTGGTATTGTTGCATGGATATTTCAAGTTTGAGTGTGGGGGAAGGGCCATTCGTGTGCATTCATTGGGATTTGTTTTATTGATGGGTATTGTGTGGTATGCATCAACATTTTGGGCAATGAAATAATTGGGAATGCGTCATAATCTTATTATGCTTCATCTTTTTTCATTCAGTTCTCCTTAAAAAAAATGAAAATAATGCTGTGCCTTTCTGGAGCTTAAAAAAATATATATAAAAAAGGAAAATAAAGCTGTGCCTTTCTGGAGCTTTAAAAAAAAGGGGGAGAACTTGGATGATTTAATACCTTGAAATCATTGATTTTCTCATGTACCATTTAAAATAAATGGGGGTGGTGATTTGTTTCACATTCTCAAGGTGGATTGAGTGAGGAAATTTCTGGGTTTTCACTTGATTATTCATGCATTGTACCTTAGAGTCAAACCTTCTCTTTCTAGCCTTGATCTTTTAAATCATTTAACCACCAACCCAAAGCTACAGAGTCATTTGAACCATTGATGAAAGCCCTCATGATTGAATTCATTTTTATGTTTCACGCTGTGGAGAAGTGAGAATTGTCACAAGCCTATGGTGATAAATGCAATTTCCAAGTATGAGCATAACTACAGAATTTATTTCCCTTGAGTGAAGAGTGACATAAAATTCAATGCGAGGTAGGTTGTGATTGATCCATGGATGGATTTATGAGGTTGGAAAAATTTAAATTTTTGGAATGAAAATAAAAGGAAATTGTTTTTCATAGAAGAGACATGATGAAATTTGGTTTTTAATAAGATCATGGATGTTTTCTCATTTTTGATTGTTGTGTGAATTTTGATTTCAATATATGATAATTGCTCAGGAGTGCAATTCTTAAGTGCGGGGGATTGATGAAGCTAATATTTTCACATATTTTATACTGTAATTTAATGTTTATAAACCCACAATAGTGTTATTTAATGGGCAATTGTTACATATTTAGGTTTTGATGTTATTTTGAGCCAAAATGCAAAAATGGCCTAATTCTGGATTTTTAACAGATTTTTATCACAGGGGTAATTTGGTCATTTCTTATAAAATATATTTCCAAATATTGTGATTCGAATTTTGTTTGAACCCGTATTTTATTTCCTTCAAATTTGTCTTCAGGACTAGGGGTTGAATCGATATTAATGGTGCCCAAAAAAATCAATGAATTTGACAATGTTTTCCGGGCGGACTGCATTAACTCCACCATAGTAATGGAAGCAAATTTTGGCCTACACTACTCCAAATTATGCGATTCCACCTGGAAATGACATAGGACTCTAAGGCGCGTCTCCTTAATAAATTCCAAGCCGTTTGGTATCCTCTATGATGGCCGTTTAGCGATAGATATTTGAAGGAAGCGTCCAGGAAGCTTCATCCAGAGAAATCTATTTTCAATACAAAAATCATAAAGCCTTCAATACGCGTCCAATTAATCTGAAATTTTGAGGGTGCACGGCCACGACATTGGTGAACAATATTTATGAAGCGGTCCACGCGTGAATTGGCCATTTAATGGGTCAAAAACGCGATACTTTGGTGAAGATAAAATCTGCCTATAAAAGGAGGGGAGCTCCTACCTCTCAAAATATTCCATTCTTCACCACACCATCCGTCACAAAGGGGTTTAGTTTGAGAGATCAAGATTATAGGAGTATTCCATGATGTAATCAAGCCATGAAGGGCTAAATCCAAGTGGTGGTGGGCAACGGAGATCCGAAGACATTTCCCTTTTTGAGTTTGTGCTTTCATTGTAAAATATTTTCTTTTAAACTATCCTGGAACTTGTTTGCATGAATGAATGAGGTCTTTTTCTCTCGTGTTTTCAATTTCTTATAAATTATTCTAGATTTCTTATATTCTAATGAATTTAAAGTGGTTTTACTCATGGTTTAAATTTCTTTGGCGAGGTCTCGCTTTTGAGCACGATGAGTTCATCCTGTTTTGGTTACTCGGAGGTCTTCGGGTAATCAGAACACTTTCATTAGAAGATCGGCACCCATGTATGAGGTTTCAATATGGTATCTAGATTATTTAGGTGTATACCTTGAGGTATTAAGGTATACATTGGATAATTTAATGAAAATATATTCGTAAACAATGATAAAGGGAGTGTCCAACGATCAACGTTTGTCCACCGCTGCTACCTTTAACTTGTTCTTTCCAGTTCGATTTTCTTTGGTATTTTAATTGATAATGTAGATTTAATATTTCATTTTGATTTAATTATCATAATCAAGATCCCCCATATATATTATATATGTTAGTTTTATATTAGTTAAATTAAAAAGTGACAATTGAAAATATAGCGCGTATAAGCGGCCTCCTTGTGATCGACCCTAGGTTGTGCCACTATGGTACACTCTTAGGAAAATAAGAATTTAATTGAGTAGGGTAAAGCGACTGAAATCCCCAAACATCAATTTGTTTTATTTATTTTTCCACCATATTAAAATCTTCATAAAAATAAATAGTATAACTAAGTAGATAACAATTATATTATGATATGTTATTATATTAATGGAATTTCATCTATTAATGTCCACTAACATCAAATGGGATATGAAATTGTCGATAGTTTGTTTGTAGGACTACCACCTCCTGAGTTGATGCACTTTTTTTTCATCACCTACATTTACCTAATGGATATAATGAAATATTTGAATTATTTATATGATATTTATTAAAATAATATACTTTTTTAATTTTAAAATCCCGTATACCTTCTTAAATTCCATTTCAAATGTGAAACTATACCGTCACTTATGTGAATAATGTAGTACAATCTTTGGAATCAATGTTTTTCAAGTATCATTTATAAATAATTACAATTAATTATGTTTAAACATAATAAATAAATCATAAATTTAATAAATAAAATTATTTATTACATATGATATCACATTTAGGTTCATACATTCTCAACCATTGGAAAGAAATATCATTGCTCGTGCATGCTAGTGGACTATGACCTCCACATAACGATGTGAAATGTTAGTAATTTTATATTTATATAAAATTTTATAAGAATATATTATATTATTATATTTTATATATATTAAATTATGTTAATTCAATAATATTAATATATTATACAAATCTTTAGCCTTTTTTCCCTTTAAGGGAATGATATTTTTTCTCATGCGTACGTATGGATTGTAGTATCCACGAAGCGATGTGATTCCTTTAACTGTCCAATAATTAGAAATGGATAAAATGATATATGTATAATGAAAAAAATTATAAAATTATTATCATTATATACATGATTTAACTATATCTTATGTACAATAACATGACCACTGCTGATGAATATGCATGAAAAAATATGGAATTTAACACCCATAACAATTAATGTTGTCAAATACTATTATTAAAGGTTGTTAAAATGTTTTAAAAGATTAATATATCATATGATATATAATATTATGGTTCATTAATAGATTTATAAAAAATAAATAATTATTACACATGATGTATGGACATGTACATAAAAACTCAGAAATATTGTAATTGGTTCTCATCTCTATTTTACATTGGTGATACATATTACATATTCACTAGTTATTTCATTATTTGGTTTCTATAATACCCAATTTTTTATGTTATAACTTTGATAGATTTTTCTTCATTGAATTTAATGATTCTTTTTGTGTGTGTTAAATTTGATTCAAATATTACCAATGTGATAATGGTCAATTTTGAAATATCATTGTTTATCGAGATTATATATGATCAAATTTAAATAGATGAAATATTATGAAATATCAACCATGAATATCATGATCTTTCATTCCTTTTGGTTATTCGTGAATATTACTATTAATACATTCATTTAACTCAAATTTTAACATAAACAGAATAATAAAATGAATTTATGAAAACCTAACATCATTTGTCTTCCCATATATTGAATGTATTCCACTAAATATGTAGTGGGTGGGCACCACCATATCCCTTTAAATGATTATTACAACTCATTAAAAAAGATTGGTTTTTTGGATGAGGCCTCAGACATATATCTAATATTTATTACTATATAGTTTTGAATTTATGTTTATGGAGTCTGATATTATGCATTTTCCAATTATGATATAATACATTTATGTCCATGTTATTATTTTAATAGTTATAATATCAATGATAATGATTCATTTATATTAATTTTATTTATTGTATTATTTAATCCAGATTAATTCTTCTATCTTCTGATCCAATTATTGACTAAATGGTTTGTGTTTGAATTTTTAAATTTTATCATTTATAACATTTTATTCATTAAATGCATCAATTATATAAATAATCTTATAAAAAAAATTCATTCACCACATTCTTATTATTTCATTTCACATGACTACCTAAGTGGTGGTTGTAACTATTATATACAGTTATTCTTTGTGGAAATATAAAATTCGTAAGTAAAACACATTTTTTATTTTTATTTTAAAAAATAAATGATATTCATGTATTTATCTATGATTAACATTACTTTTAATCTATCTAATCTGTCATTATTTGATTTCATATATATAGTGCAACTTTAATAATATTACTGCCAAATCTAAGTTACTATATTAAGGTTCAGTACAACTGGTATAAGTGGATGATTAGTAAAAAACTGTGGAAAATAAATTTAGGAAAATATAGATTATAGAATATAAGACTAAAATTCATGTTGAGGAAAAACATATAAGGTAATTATAGAGTTTTTCAAGGAATATACTATGGTGTTCTCTTATAAATAAATCTATATATGGATAATTAAATCAGTCATTGTTCTAGAATAAATTTACCAAGGTGTAATTGTCTTGAAAAATCCACTTAGGGATTGACATGATCTTTTCACCATACATGAAAAAAGACCCTAATATGATCATATTTTGACACTCCAGGGTGATATGCATTTGTTAATTCAAATTATCTTTATAAAACATCATGAAGTATTTGAATAGATGATTATTATGAATGAAATTGGTTAAACCGAAGGTTTCATATATTTTGAATAACAAGTAATGATGTAGAAATAATATAAATGATTCTTCATAACTTTGTGACTTCTCATTATTATTACTGTTAAGTCAAAAGTCCTCTTTTGACTTTTATGTCTTGTTTTGGAAATCAAAAATTTTATGAACTATGTTTATCGTACAGGCTATATTTTACGTACTGACTATGTTTATCATACTGACTATGGTTATCATACCGACTATGCTTATCATACTGACTCTGCGTATCGTATTGACTATAATTATCGTACTAACTATGCTTATCGTACTGACTATGCTTATCGTACTGATTATGTTTATCATACTGACTATGCTTATCATACTAGCTATGTTTATCGTACTGACTATGTCAAACTTAATTACTAAATCGTACCGACTTTGTCAATCGTACTGACTCTGTCAAACATACTGACTTTTGTGGATCGTACTCTCTTTGCATCATATCAATACATTACTATAATGACCCGAATTCGGAGCCCCTCCACTGGTGCCCCATACCCGATTCACCACATGACCTAAAGCGTGTTTCCCCAAACGCCATAGGTTGTCGACTAGAAGTGAGGGCCTTGGTGAGTCAGTGGGGAAACAATGCCCTCATTTGGTAAGGTATACATTGGAAAACAACAGTAAACAACGGAAGCAGTAACAACATGCATAACAACAGAAACCAAACAGTGGAAGAAATGAATATATATAGAAATGATGACAATGATGAAACAGCTAGAAGTATCTAGGGAATGAAGCAAACACAAAAACGTGCTGGAATACAACTGAAAAAAAGTGAAAAAGATAAACAAAATAAACTCTTCAGCATCGCGAGCCCTGTCTCGGTCCCATGCTCTCCAGCTCCAATGCAATCAAGATCCTGAAGTTGAAGGGTGCTTGCCCTTATCTATACCTACAACAACATAGTTTTCTTGGGCCCAAAAGCATGGCCCAAACAGGGTGTGAGATACAATCCCAGTAGGCAATCACCCAAATATTTGTGCGTAAGAGTCAATGAATACAAGGTAATTAATAAAACAAGAAGCAATAAACAGGAAAGCACAAGCAACTACAATCCACAGTTCTAACAAAAGAAGAGAACAATTAAGAAACCAGTAACAAAGGAAAAAGGTAACCCTCTGGGTAGCTCTCACATCCTAACCCCTATGGTTCAACCTATAGGTACCAGAAAAAATCTAGGTGGCACACACAGTCTCACCCCTCTAGTTTAGATATGAAAATAATATACTCTCTACGAAACCACTGGCTGTCAATTCCATCTATAGTCTCGTATTGTGCTAAAGGCTCTCTGGGGAAGCAATCAACATCTATTCCCCATGTGGCCCACGTTGAGGAACTACAGACTCTCTGAGGAAGCACTCAACATCAATCCCCCATATGGTCTCGTATGGTAATTAAAAGACACTCTAGAGAAGTCGTCCCGTCAATTCTCCCTTCGGTCTATTACTATAGGTTCTCATAGTCCTGAGTGAAACTAAACATGCTCAGCATGCATGTACATCATCCAAGTAAACCCCAAGAACTACTTGTCTATAAAATAAGGCTTACCAGCAAAACAAGGTAGCAGTTCCACTATCCTATCACTAAGCATGGAAACTAGCGGAACGCCAAACAGGAAGAACAAGCATAGAAACATTCAAGGTACAGTAAAACTACCATATTCACAGGAAACAAATCTACTCTAGAAATCAAGCAAACCAGGAAATACAACAATGGAAAAATAGGAACACGCAATATCCCGTTCAATGGTATTGGTGGAATTTGCACAAAATATTTATCAACTTTCTACAAAAAGTCACAAACCACCTACCTCAATCCTAGGTGATCGATATATGTGAACCACGAGGACAGATTACCCTTGGAACGACGTAGATCTGAGAAAACGTACAAAATGCTCAACCTACGATAACATGGAAACCAGGAAGAATCAAGAAACAATGATAAAGCAGAAAGAATAACTCACTGATGTGATTCCAACTCAATCGACCATGCTCGAATCAGAGAATGGACGGCGTGGCAGGAGATCGTCGATGATCCGTCCATACGGTCTCTCTCTGGCGGATAAAACCTAGAGAAGAAGATGAAAATTGGGGTTAGGCGCGACCCTGATCCATTTAGTGAAAAAAGAAAGCACGCGGCGTGTACTTTTAGAGTACACGGCATGTACTGGGTCATTTCCGTACTCCGCCAAAATCAGCCTCCACGTCACCCCTACACACCGTGTGTGTGTCCTGGGCACGGCCAGCACACAGCTTCGAGCCGGATTAGAGTACATGGCGTGTACTCAGAAAGTACATGGCGTGTACTTTGAAAATCTCTAGAAAAATCCATTTTTCATAAAAACTCCAGAAAAAAGGAAAAACATACCTGAACGATGTTCTGGGATCATACAAACTTCTCCCCTTAAAGAAATGCGTCCCCGAAATTCCTTAACGAGGCGTAGAAGAATAATTACTGAACAGTTTCGGCCACTACGATCGTACATCGGCCTCCCTCTCCCAGGTCTCGTCTTGTACTCACCCGTTCTACCATAGCACTCCTACCAGAGGAACAGACCACCCACGGAGGACCTTTGTACTGTGATCAAAAATCCGGATAGGATTCTCCTTGAACGACGCATCCTCTTCATGCCCGGCTTCCTCGGGCTGAAAGGCATGAGACGGGTCTGAAAAGTTATGTCGGAGCTGACTGATGTGGAAGACGTCGTGCATGGACCGATACCTCTGAGGTAGCTGCAACCGATAGGCGACTGGTCCCACTCTACCCACAACCTCAAATAGTCCGACGTACTGCGGTAACAGCTTACCCTGTCTCCAAATCCTCTTGTGTCCCAGCCTTGGTGCGATGTGCAGGAACACCTAATCCCCATCCTCGAACTCCATAGGTCATTCTTCTGATCAGCACAAGACTTCTGTCGAGACTATGTCGTAGCTACCCTCTTCCTAATAATCTCTAGTTGTTCTGAGGTCTCCCGAATGAGACGAGGTCCTTGAAAAGCTGCCTCTCCTGCCTCCAACTAGTATAAGGGTGGTCGGCATGGCCTACCGTCCAAAGACTTGTATGGTGCCATCTGAATGGTTGCCAGGAAAATGTTGTTGTAGGCGAACTCCACCAGAGGAATATGCTTCTCCCAAGAACCGCCAAAGTCTAGGATGAAAGCTCGGGGCATATCCTCGAGCACCTAGATCGTGCGCTCGGACTGACCATCAGTCTGGGGATGGTATACTGTACTCAAAAGTACCTATGTACCCAAGGCCTTCTAAAATCCCTGCCAGAACTGAGAGGTAAAGCGCACATCTCTGTCTGAAACAATGGAGTGTGTAACTCCATGCAGACGAACGATCTCTCAGATGTAAAGTCATCCCAGATCATCAACACTGATGGTCTCCTTAATCGGCAAGAAGTGCACCAACTTTGTAATCCTGTCGATGACAACCCAAACAGTATCGTTCTCTAGAGGAGACCTCAGAAACCCAGTCACAAATTCCATTGCGACATCATTACACTTCCACTCCGGAATGGGTAACTGCTGTAAAAGGCCTATTGGTCGTTGATACTCTGCCTTCACCTACTGACAAGTATAACATCTCATGACGAAACCACCAACATCCTTCTTTATACCCGGCCACCACTACTGGTGATGAAGATCTCAATACATCTTGGTGACTCCAGGATGAACTCCCCAAATTGAGGAGTGAAAATCCCGCATCAGATACTCACGTATGTCTACTAGCACCCATACATGTCCCTGGAAACGCAAAATCTCATCCTTTCCCACTATCCATCCGGGAGGAGGGTCCTCTCCTGACACACTCTCCCGCAGGACTAGGCCTTCAGAGTCTGATAGATTCCTCATCCGTACACGATCATGAAGTGTATAGGTAATAGCTATAGAAGATAGGAAGGTCTATCCCTGTCTGTCGAGCACCTCCAGATGCATCTCAGAGAACATAGCCATCAGCTGCCACTCACTGCTAGCCTCCTGAACTGCCTGAATCTGAGTTCTCCTACTCAATGCATCTCCCACTACGTTGCCTTTCACTTGCATATAGGAAATCTTGAAATCAAAATGCTGAGGGTACTCGACCCACCTGCGATGTCTCAGGTTCAAATCCCACTGAGAGAAAATATACTTGAGACTCTTGTGGTCAGTGAAGACCACAAAGTGCTCTCCCAGCATATAGTGTCTCCAACGACATAAGGCATGAACAACAGCTGCCAACTCTAGATCGTGCGTATGGTAGTTCCTCTCACGTGGCCTCATCTTCTGAGACCCGTACACAACGAATCCATCCCCCAGCATAAGAACAGCTCCTAGCCCTATACCTGAAGCATCACACTAAACAATGTAGTTCTTTCCTGGCTCCAGCAAGAATTGTATCGATGCTGACATCAACCTCCCTTTTAGCTCCTTAAAGGCTGACTCACAAGAATCTGACCATAAGAACTTCGCCCCCTTCATGGTCAGACCTGTCAAAGGTGCTGTAAGACGTGAAATGTCCTGAATGAAGCGTCTGTAGTATCCAGCCAGCCCTAGGACACTCTGTTCCTCAAACACATTCTTCGGCTTCTCCCAGGAAACTACAACTCTCACTTTCTCTGGGTCCACTAATACTCCTGCCTTAGAGATGACGAGACCCAAAAAGTGAATCTGATCTATCCAAAAGTGGCACTTCGAAGGTTTAGCATAAATCTGATGCTCTCTAAGTGTACTCAAAACGATCTCAAGATGTGTGGCATGTCGTGTCGAGTGTGAGAGTAAACCAAGATATCGTCCACGAAGACAAAAAAAGGATTCCAAGTAAGAATGGAACACTCGGTTCATCAGTGCCCTGAAAACTGCAGGCGCGTTCGTGAGACCGAACGGCATGACTATATACTCGTATAGACCATACCTGCTCATGAAAGCTTTCATAGGTATATCTAATGGTCTAACGCACAACTAATGATAACCAAACCTCAAGTCAATCTTCGAGAACACATGGTCTCCTTGAAGCTGATCGAAAAGGTAGTCAATTCTCAGAACATGATATCGGTTCTTGACCGTCAACTGGTTCAGCTTACGATAATCCACACAAAGCCGAAGGGTACCATCTGCCATCTTTTCAAACAGAACTGGCGAACCCCATGGAGAAGTACTGGGTCGGATAAAACCCTTATCATGTAGCTCCTTTAACTACTTCTTGGGCTCCTGCAACTCAGGTGTAGCCATCTTATAGGGAGGAATGGACACCGGTGCCACTCCTGGCACAATATCAATAGAGAAGTCTAACTCACGCTATGGAGGCAAACCTGAAAAGTCATCTGGAATGACATCCCTGAAGTGATCCACCACTAGGGGGAAATCCAACTGTGGTGTCCCCTGATCATCCAGATAAAGACTAGAAATTTGGGATGTCACCCCTCTTAGGCCAAGATGCTCGAGTCCTGCCCGACTCGCCCGAACGTCCCACTCGCCCTTATAGAGAAAAGACTCTCCCTCTGGTGAAACGAAACTCACTCTGTGGCGATAACAGTAGATGACTATTTGAAAGGGAATCAACCAATCCATGCCAAGGATGACATCATAGCATGTCATCTCTAGGACATGGAGATCCCATAAGAAGTGATACCCTACAACCTCGAGAGGGCACTCTCTACACTGGTGTACACTAGATGCCCTCATCCCCAAAGGTGTTTCTAGTATCAAAGAGTCAGAAGAAGAAATGATGCAGAGTCCAAGGCTCTCCACAACAACAACAGAGATAAAGATATGCGTAGCACTAGTATCGAAAAGGGTTAAATATAAAACTGAGGCTACTAAATTCATACCTCGAATAGTAGAAGGTTCGGGATCCTGGTCCCGATAAGTCTGCTCCACGGCGAAAGACTGGCCTATACCATGGCCCTACGCCCTTGGCTGACCACTCTGAGTTGAATCTCCCTGCTGGTGCTGAGGAACTGGTGGATGACTGCCACGACATCGACCTCCTCCTCAGCCTGAATGGCCGGTAGAACTCCAGTTCCCTGACTGGTGAGAAACTGGTGGTGCTGCTCCGGAACGAGGAGTCATGGAAGAACCCTGGTCACCAGCTACTGGTGAGAAGACCTGGAAGAAATGTTGAATCTGACCCATCTTGTCGCAAGATGGGCACTCTATGGGGTCCCTCTGGCACTGTGGCCTCATGTTCCCTGACCGACCACACTGGTAGCATGTCACTTGGCTGCCTGATGATGCATCTCGCTTCCTCGGATCACCGCATGTAAACTCTCTACAGCGCTTCTTGCTGTCATTTAGAGGAAAACTTTCTTTAGAAGAAGAACCGAACTGGCTCGTAGCTCCAGATTCTCTCAGATTGTGCTCCGAAATCAGTGCCTGGTTAACAATGGAAGTAATGGAAGTCGGCTGGATGATGTTCACCTATGAGCGGATCTCCCACCTGAGACCATCCTCAACCTTCCTTGCTAAGAACACCCCACTCCCATCTCGGAGGGGTGAGAAGTGATGCAGCTCGGTGAAACGAGCATAATAATCCATTTCAGAAAGAGTAATCAGCTCTAAGATCATGAACTTCTGGGCTCGGTCAGCCCTCAGGGTCTCCGAGTAGAAGTAGTCATAGAACACGCGCTGGAACTCCTCCCATGTCATAGCATACTGCTGACCCGCCTGCAAGATCACGTCCCACCACCTCTTGGCGGACTCTCGGAGCATGTAGGTGGCGAGCTTGACCTGCCTCTCTGGAGGAGTATCTAGATGCTCGAAGATAGTCAGCATGGCTTCTAGCCATGACTCTGCAGCCATAGGTCCTCCTTCCCCAGAGAATGTGGGAGGATGCTGCTACTGAGAAACCTGCGTCACGTCTTCCATATACGTGGCAAGAGGTGGCGCTCCCTGGAAGGCCTTCATCATCCACATGAAAGCTTCCCTAAAATTTGCATCAGCACCTGCAACTTGTATAACAACCGGTTCCAAGGCTGGCCCGACTGGAGGATCGGCAGGAAGTCCCTGATCAGCCCTATCTGGCGTCTGATCACTTCCTGATGACAGACGTACGACCTAAGGACATCTCAGAGGCATAGCTCTAAAAGATCAAAATCACACCATAGATCAGGAAAATAAAGACAGAGAACACAAGAGTACAGAACGGAAATAGGGGAAGAAAAACACACAAGTTTACAAAACATGACTACACTGCGTGTATAAAACTACACGACATGTCTTATTAACACACTGACATGGGCGTGTACTCCTGTCCTACAAGTCGTGTACACTTAAAACTACATGGCGTGTTGCACCCACACACGACGTGTACTTGAAAACTGTTCCCCTACCCTAGTCCCTTTACACGGCTAACCCACATGGTCCGACTTAACCTGAGACTACACGACGTGTTCTTAACACACACGGCGTGTACTATACAAGTATTCGGTGGCCCGTGTTTGTGAAACAAACAAACGTCTACACGGCTGAACCTTACACACCATGCTCCGAACAAACATGACGTGCATAGGCATGGTGACCCTGTCCCGTGTTGTTCGTGACACGGCTGGGTACCTGGACAAGACTACATGGCAGGTTCCGAATAAACACGGCATGTGGAAAAGAAGGTAACGTCGGCCCGTGTTGTTCGTGACATGACTGAGTACCCGGACAGGACTACACGACGTGTTTCGAACAAACACAGTGTGTGTAAAAGAAGGTAATGCTAGCCCGTGTAGTTCATGAAACGATCAGGTACCTGGACAGGACTACACGACATGTTCCCTAAGGACACAGCGTGTTGTACCTGAGCTTCCTCGGCCCGTGTTGTTAGTGACATGGCCGGGTACACGGCTCCGAACTTACACGACGTGTGTCAATCATACACGGCGTGTTCCCGACGTTACTCCCACGACACAGTGTTCTGATCACACGGTCAGTGACACAGCCTGAAAACTACACGGCGTGTATCCAAAAAGTACATGCCGTGTATTTTGGGTTTTTCTGTGCAGTAGCTCAGAAACTGCTCAGACTCCCAGAAACACTAAAACAAGGGAAAGTGGTGCCAAATTTAGATTCGTGAGGGCCCATAATGCATTCGAATCAAAGCTCGGCATCTCTTGTAGTCACATACAAGGAAAACAATAGCTCTCTAACATAACATCATATATTCTATCAAGAATCTATCACAACAGTATGCATAATCTACACACAGCCTATCACAACAGCATGCAATCACTAATGCACCCTACATGGCATGGAAAGAATGCATGGCATGTGATTTCTAGAAGTTTATATATGACGCATGAGATGGAATACCCCCATCTCATCAGGTTGTGACAGAAATAGAACCAAAATATCAAAAAAAATAACTGCACAAGTCATGCGAATCACTCTAGGTGAAAACATATCAACCATAAAACTCAAAACCAGAAAACTGCAATAACGAGGTAGTATAGCCTTTCCCTGTACATGGGTTATCTACTCCCGAGCACAGCTTAATACCAAGTACCAAATCTGTCCTATCCATTGATAAATCTCCAAACAGTAAAACAAGAGAAAAGAAAGCCTCTGATACCACTTTGTAACGACCCGAATCCGGAGCCCCTCCACTGGTGCCCCGTACCCGATTCGCCACATGACCTCAAGCGCGTTTCCCCCGAATGCCAGAGGCTACCGAGTAGCAGTGAGGGCCTTGGTGAGTTGGTGGGGAAACTATAACCTCATTTGTTAAGGTATACATCGGAAAAGAACAATCAACAACATAGGCAATAACAACATGCATAACAACAGAAACCAAACAGAAGAAGCAATGAATATATTTAGCAACGATGAAAATGATGCAGTAGGTACAAGTATCTATGGAAAGAAGAAAACACAACAATGTGATAGAATACAACTGAAAACAAGTGCAAAAGAAATAAAAAATAAACTCCTCAGTATCACGAGCCCTGGCTCGGTCCCATGCTCTCTAGCTCCAATGCAATCAAGATCCTGAAGTAGAAGAGTTATTCCCCTTATCTACACCTTCAGAAACATAGTCTGATTGGTCCCAAAAGCATGGACCAAATAGGGTGTGAGATACAATCCCAGTAGTAAATCACCCAATGATTTGTGCCTAATAGTCAATGAATACAAGTAAAGTAATAAAACAAGAAGCAGTAAACAGGAAACCACAAGCATCTACAATCCACAGTTTTAACAAAAGAAGATGACAAGTAAGAAACCAGTAACAAAGGAAAAAGGTAACCCTCTGGGTTGCTCTCACAACATAACCACTATAGTTCAACCTATATGTAATAGCATCCCTCTAGGTGGAACACGCAGTCTCACCCCACTGGTTCAACTATGAAAATAATAGACTATCTAGCGAAGTAATCACCATCAATTCCCCCTATAGTCTTGTATCGTGCTAAAGGCTCTCCGGGGAAGCACTCAACATCTATTCCCCATGTGGCCCATGTCGAGGAAATACAGACTCTCTGAGGAAGCACTCAACGTCAATTCCCCTGGTGGTCTCGTATCATAATTAAAAGACACTCCAGAGAATCCCTTCCATCAATTCTCCCTTTGGTCTAATACTCTAGGTTCTCACAGTCCTGAGTGAAACTAATCATGCTCAGCGTGCGTGTATATTGTCCAAGTAAACCCCAAGAACTACGGGGCTATCAACTAAGGCTCATCAGCAAAACAAAGTAGTAGTTCCACTATCCTACGACTAATCACGGGAACTGGAAGAATGCCAAACAGGAAAAACAAGCATAGAAACATTCAAGGTACATTAAAACTACCATAATCACAGGAAAAACATCTACTCCAGTAATAAAGCAAAGCAGGAAATACAAAAAGGGAAAAATAGGAACACACAATACCCCGTTCAAGGGTATTGGTGGAATTTGCACAAAATATTCATCAACCGTCTATGGAATGGAACAAACCACCTACCTCGATCCTAGGTGATAAATATAAGTGAACCATGATGACAGATTCCCCTTGGAATTACGTAGATCTAAGAAATTTCACAAAACTCTCAACCTACGATAACTTGAAAACCATGAAGAATCAAGAAACACGGATAAAGCAGAAGTAAGAACTCACCATTGTGATTCAAGCGCAATCGATCGTGATCGAATCAGAGAATGGATGGAAAGGCGGGAGCTCGTCGAAGATCTAGTCGTACAATCGCTCTCGGGCAGATTAAAACTAGAGAAGAAGATGAAAATTGGAATTAGGCGCGACCCTGGTCTGTTTAGTGAAAAAAACAAAGTACATGGCGTGTACTTTTAGAGTACACTGTGTGTACTGGGTCATTTCTATACTCTGCCAAAATCAGCCACCATGTCACCCCTACTCACTATGTGTGTGGCCCGGGCATGACCAACACACGGCATCGAACCGGATCAGAGTACATGTCCTGTACATTGAAAATTTCAAGAAAAATCCATTTTTCTTAAAAACTCCATAAAAAAGGAAAAACATACGTGAATGAAGATCTGGGTTCTTACAATTACCGTAAGTAATATTAGTAGTATTCATATTTTACTCTCATCACATGATTGGATTTATCCTTTTTCAAAACAAAAGTTTTATATTAATTGTACACAAGTATATCATTTTCATATATCTTTTGTTTTAACCAAAACAATGTCATGGAGTTAGTTATAAACTATTCAAAACGATTTCGTGTTTTCTTTTTCAATATGACCGTTATAATTCCAGGAGTCCAAGTCCTTCTATGTTTTCCGGAGAAATATGACTGTTGGAGGAAATATGACCGTTGGAACCTGAGGCCTATAAATAGGAGGTCATTTGAAGCTGAGAAGAACAACTGATAGACTTTGATCATTCTTATCTACTATAATGTTCTAGAGAGAGACGCTGTGAATTCTCTCTTTCTTTGTGCGAATGCCTTGAAAATGAAAAATGTGAACGAATCGTTCGTAGTATTTGTATTTAAATAAGTGCTTTGTTTTTCATTGTGCGACTGATCAGGTGATAACGATCGAGGGATGTTGAGGATAGGTAGACGTACCAATCTTCGTATCGAGGGTTTTCAAGTGTTTGAAAGACATAGGTGTTGATTAACTACAAAATCGAGGGTTTATGGTGATAGCAAGGCAGACATACCGATCATTATATCAAGGTCTTACCAAGGTGGTGGTAAGACAGACCTATTATCCTAGGTGAATGGATACCCTTCTCTTTGGGATAAAAGAATTATAATACTTTTACATTTGCGATGCTGATTGTATTAGAAAGGGAAATTTATTGTTTCCTTTTTTTCATTTAAAATTCATTTGAAATTGTTTCAATTACAATTATAATATTACATTTTGTATCGATAGATCCTATATGCATTATGGCGGAATCTATCACTATTTTATTACTCTGAATATTGTATTCATTTGAATAAAATTGATTTACACTTCTTATAGTATTACATCATATCATTATTGTGATTAATTTTTTTTTGGGAATTGTAGTAGTTTAAGATCATTTGAAATAATATCTTAAGTGTTTAAACACAACGTTTTTAAACCTACAATTCACCCCCCCCACTTGTATTGTTCATTCTAATAAACATATTCATCTATATATGGATCCAAAAATTGGTATCAGAGGAGGTTTCCAATGATTTGTATTACATTATCTATTTCTTTTTAAAGTATAATAGTGTTTTTAGTTTAAATTTCTATTTCAACTACTTACTGCACTAACGTGTGGAGTGGAAATGATTTTGTTTTATTAGATGACGTTAATGAATATCGGATCAATTGACAATCTAAATCAAACTAGACCACCTATTTTTTATGGGAATGATTATGAGTATTATAGATATCAAATGAAGACATTTGTTATCAATACTAGTGTAGTCAATTTTATTAGGCTTACTGGAAGTTACAAAATCCTTGACAAAGAAGTTTGTACATTCACTAATCAAGAGAAGCAATAATATCAACTAAATTAAAAGGTACACAATACATTTCTATGTTCTATGACCAGTAATTTATAAACCTAGATATCATCCTGTGAAGCAGCCAACTGAATTTGGAAGAAAATTGAAGTCACACATTTTGGTACATCTAAGGTTACAAAAACAAGAAGAGCAATTTTTCGAGCAAAGTATCATGGATTTTTTTCTCCTAATGGGGAACCATTATGTAAACTGAAAAAAAATATTTATGAAAATTGTCAACAGTTTACAATATATGAGAGAAAAGGGTCTTGATGATGAATCTCTTGTAGAAAAATTTATTGAATAATTCCAAACGAATGGGAGTCAAAGTGGACAGATATTGATGAACATGGAAAAGTTTCTCAGATTACTCTTAGTGAAATCTTTGGAAATTTTCTAGTGCATGAGACAAGAATTAATAGAGATTCTAATTTCAATAAGAAGAAAAATGGAAATGGAAGTGTAGCTTTCACTACCTCATCTAATGTTAAAACACATGAAAGGATAACATTATCCAATGTTATGAAAGTTGTTTTATCAGAATCAAGTGATTGTGACCGTTCAGATAATAAGTTATCCAATCTTGCTTGAAGGTTGAACAAGATTTTGGGAAAGAAATATTTTCAATATAGATTCAAAAAGAAAGATAGGAATGATATGAAATATTCATAGGCAATTTACTATAAATTCACGAAAGTGGGTCAAATAAGGCCTGATTTTCCTTTACTGAAGAGAAAAGATAGAAAGGACAAACATTATAAAAGAAACAAGAAAAAGTATTAAAAGAAAAAGACAAAGAAATTCATTAAGGAATATGATACATGGAGTGCAAGTGGTGGTGATTCATCAGATGATTCTTCAGAATAATAATCTTTAGGAAAAAGTAATATTGGACTCAAAGCTAGACTACCAATTGAATGTCATTGTTTCATGGCTAAGGTACAAACTGTTGAAGCTATTAAAAATGTTTCCTTGAATTAAAATTATACTAATAATAAATATTATTAATATTCAAATGATGAGTCTTCATCATCAAAAGATAATACATTACCATATTTTGAATAAGTGTCTAGGCTTTCTAAACTACTTAAAAATAAAAATTTTAAACTCATCAAAATGCTTGATAAGGAAAATTTTAGAATTTCTATTTTAAATAAAGAAGTATCAGATCATTTAAAAGATCTTAAAATGAAAACTTATGAATTTGAAAGTATTTTAAAAACCACTGAGAATGTCAATTCAGATAAGGATAAACTTTCTAAAGATCTAGAAAACATAATTTATGTGACAAATGTTTTCAATCCTAACTCTAGTTCAAAATCATATGTTTGGAAAATAAAAACATAGTTTTAAAACTGATGTCATCAATTATATCCTTAAATAAATGTTTGTAAAACTTTACTTATGGAAAGGAAATCATTGATAAAACATATTCTCAAATTTGACCTTTAAGGAATAATTTTGGTTTTGGTTATACTCATTATATACCAGTTTTTGGGAATAACTATTTTGTTTCTCAAAGTACCCCATTTTTTACTAAGTGTCAATGTGGTGCACATAGGAAAATAGAATGTTCTTTTAATAGAAATCAGACTTTAGGATTTCATAAAGCTCATTTTTCAAAACAAATCTAGATTCTTAAATTTATTTTATGTAATCCTTCTAGATCCAAACAACTTTGGGTTCTGAAAAGCTAATTTTTTTTAGGAAAATAAGACGTGTACCAACAAGAATATTTGGTACATGGATAGTGGTTTTTCTTAGTACATGACTGGAAATAATATTTCTTTTAAAAGTTTATCGAAACAAAAGGTGGAAAATTTACCATCAGAGATAATTATTAAGGAAATATTGTTGTAATATGTAATATTGTTTTTCATAGAAATGTTATTATTTCAAAAGTTTTGTTTTTCAATGGTCTTAAGGACAATCTCCTCAGTATAAGTCAATTATGTGATGAAATATACCTTGTGAATTTTAGAAATGACAAATGCTTAGTTCACAATTCCAAGGATGAATTCATATTATATTCCCATAGGCAGGATAATGTATAAACTACTAACTTATAAGACCTTAGGAGCTAAAATTTTTTATGATTAAGTGAAATAGAAGACCAATAATGGCTATAGAACATAATACTAGGACACTGCAACCTAAGAAACCTTTTTCAACATTTAAAGGAAAGACTTGTAAAGGGTCTACCATATCTTAGATATGAATCGTCAAAGGTCTGTGATCATTGTCAATTTAGAAAGAAACATAAATCTAGATTTAAATCAATTAATGAAGTTTCAACATATAATGCATTACAACCAGTGCACATGGATCTTTTTTGTCCTTCTCAAACTAGAAGCATCAAAGGAAAACACTATGTATTGGTTTTAGTTGATGACTTTAATAGATTTACATGGGTTTATTTTCTGACAAAGAAATCTAAAGCCTTTTTCTATTTCAGAATTATTAGTTCCCAAGTTAAAAATGAGAAAACCTACCACTGATAACTATTCATAGTGATCATGGTGGTGAATTTCAAAATTCAAATTTTGAAAAAAATTTTAGGAAAAAAGGCATTACTCACAATTTTTCAACTCCAAGAACTCCTCAGCAAAATGGTGTTGTTGAGAGAAGACATAGAATTCATCATGAAATGAAAAAAAACCATGTTGAGTGAATACTAAATTGCTAAGCATTTTTGGTCTAAAGCTGTTAGTACAGCTTTTTATACTATAAGTCGTCTTTTAAATAGACCTTTTATTAATAAAACACTTTAGGAAGTGTGTACTGGCTGAAAACTTAATGTTTCATACTTCAATTTTTTTGGACGCATATATTCATTTTGAATACTAAAGAGAATCTACACAAATTAAAACCAAAATATGATTAAGGAATCATTCTAGGCTTTTCTACATCCTCTAAGGCTTATAGAGTTTCAATATAAATACATGTACTATTGATGAAACAATTCATGTTAAATTCGATTAAACTAATCTGTTTGTTTTCAAACAACCCCAACATACATCTTTATATGTGTTTTTAAAAACTAATCAACAAACTTTATTAAAATATCATTCTGATAAGGAAATTTTCCAGAAATTTTTCCGAAAACTTTTACCCTGGAATATTTTCAAACATATGTTGATGAATAGGTTTTACAAAACCCAAATCAATAGCTTCTTTTTAATCATCCCAGTGATAAAATCATTGGAAATTTAAATAAACCTGTAAAACCCATAAATTATTTGTGAAATGAAATAGAACATCTTGACTTTCTTTCCCAATTCGAACTTAAAATTCCAAGTGAGGCATTTGGTGATGAAGATAGGATTAAAGAAATGAAAGATGAACTAAATGAATTTTAAAGGAATCAAGTCTGGACATTAGTTGAAAGACCTAAAGAAACCACTCTAATTGGTGTAAAATGGGTTTTTAGAAATAAATGTGATGAAAATGGAATCATTGTAAGAAATAAATCAAGGCTTGTTTCAATGGGATATAATAAATAAGAGGTAATAGACAATAAGGAAACATATTTTCCGGTTTCTATACTTGAGTATATTCGTATTCTATTAGCATTTTCCGCATACTTTAATTTCAAGTTATTTCAAATGCAAGTTAAATGTTCTTTTCTAAATGGTTTTGTTAAGGAATATTTATTTGTTTAACAACCCCCTGTATTTCTAGACTCAAAATATCCTAATAATGTTTTTAAACATACCAAGGCTTTATATGGCCTTAAACAAGCCCCTAGAGCATAGTATGATAGACTTACATTATTTCTTTTAGAAAACAATTATACAAAATGTATAGCGGATCCAACCCTTTTTATAAAAATGTAAAATAAAAATGGTTTGATTATTCTAATATATGTATATGACATAATAAATGGATCAATTCAACAGTGTTTAACCGATTATTTTGCTAATTTAATGAAATCTGGGTTTGAAATGAGTATGACGGGTAAGTTAACATTCTTTTTAGATTTTTAAATTTCACAAAATCCCGAAGGAAAAAATATATCTCAACACAATTATATTAAATATTTACTCAAAAAATATGGGTACGAAAATGCTAAATGTATTAGCACTCCAATTGGTACCTCAAATACGCTTGATCTCGAGGAAACTGGGAAACTAGTAGATCAAGCCACTTTTAAAGGTATGATAAGAAGTTTGTTATACTTGACGGCTAGTCGACCAGACATAATGTTTTTTGTATACTTATGTGTATGATACCATTATAATCCTAAAGAGTCTAATTTAAAAGATGTGAAAAGAATCTTTTGATATTTCAATGAAACTCTGGATTTAGGTCTTTTTTATTCGTCTGGAAATGATTTTGTTTTAGAAAGTTTTTCAGATGATGACATTGGTGGTTGTAGAATGGATAGAAAAGGTACATCTTGAAAATGTCATTTTATAAGAGATTCCTTGGTTTCTTGGTCCTGCAAGAAACAATACTTAGTTTCACTTTCCACTTATAAAGCTAAATATGTAGAAGATGGAAGTTGTTGTGCTCAAGTGTTGTGGATGCAACACACACTCACTGACCATGGATTGAGATTTTCCAAAACACAAATTCCTTATGATAATACTAGTGCCATAGCTCTTAGTAAAATCATAGAAAATCTCTCTCATGAAAAACACAAAGATAATAGGCATATCTTTCTTTGGGATCACACACTAAAATGAGATATTACTTTATAATTCATCGGAATGCTAGAATAACTTTCTGAGATTTTTACAAAACCATTACCTTCCAGAAGATTTGTGTTTATAAAATAGATGATAATAACGATTAAATTAAAATAATCATTAATATATAATTCATGATTTACACATTTCCTTACATTAAACTCTTCTTCAAATGGGGAGAAATTTTTATTCATTATGTATTTCTTAACTTTTTCTTACAGAATTATTTATTTGTTTATTCTTTCAGTTCTCTGTATTTCTAATTTTCATTCTGACTATTTGGTTTTTGTTTTAATCATCTCTCATCTTGTTTTCCTGATTACCATATTGATTTTCTGTCCATTATCACGTCAACCTATGGTAACAAAATTGACTTCCATTGGCACATCATCCTATGGTAAAAACATTGTTTTCCATCGGCAAGTCAACCTATGGTAACAACATTTTTTCCATTAACAAATCAACCAATTGTAAAAACATTGTTTTCTATCGTCACATCAACCTATGGTAACAAATTTTTTTTTCATCAGCACGTCAACCTATGGTAACAACTTTGATTTAAATCGGCACACCAACTTATGGTAGTAACTTTGTTTTCCATTGCCACATCAACCTATGGTAACAATATTTTTTTCCATCGGCATGTCAACCTGTGGTAACAACTTTGTTTTCCATCAGAATATCAACCTATTGTATCATCATTGTTTTCCATCGGCACATCAACCTATTGTAACACCATTTTTTTTCATCGACACATAAATATATGGTAACAACTTTGTTTTCCATCGGCACATCAACCTATGGTAACAACATTGTTTTCCATCAACATATTGACCTATGGTAACAAATTTGTTTTCCATCAGTACGTAAACCCATAATAATGACTTTTTTCCATCGATCTCACAACCGATCAAATTCTTTTTCCTCATAAGCTTGTATTTTCTTTTTTCTATTGTATTACACTATGTAAATACTATTAACCCATCAATTTCCATAGAATCTCTGACATGTACCTTCTTTCATTACTTTGTATTGTTTTATTGAATTTTTATTGTTTCTCGTTTTAATAAAAATGTTAAATCTTATCCATTTATTTACATATCCTCTAATCACAACCATAGAAGATCAACACTTATTTTTTTTCCAATAAATATAATCCCACCTCTCCAAACCCACACCGGGTTTTCAAATTTTCTAGCAAAGCTCTGCCCATTTTTTATGACTCGGTACGATCTTCCCGTTGCCTCATCTTTATGTATCAGTCCTCTGCCAACATACCTACCGAAATGTCTTCAAAAACGTTTTTATGGAAATAATTCTTTAGATAAAGGTTAGTATATTAGGACTTCTTTGACACATATGATTCAACAATCAAGAGGATTGTTTGTTTTCAAGGATGGGAAGATCTTTCTGTTGAGAAACCCGTATCTCAAGATCTAATACATGTTGAAGAAGTTAGTCAATTCAACAAATTGGTGTCTTTTGAAAAAAATATGATGATCAACATTGCTCTATTCTATAGAAAAATCCCAATGTATTTGATACAAGCATCCCACTTTCTCAATGTCTCAATAGAAGGTTATTTTTTCCATCTCATAAACTACCAGAGGAAGTTGGTGCATTTAATAAAGAATGTTCTGAAAATTTGTTATTTCTCATCAATGAAGATAAGAGAAAAGTACCTCTTTTATCTTTAGATAATAGATTCATGGTGATTTGGATGCAATGTTTTCTTATCCCAAGGAAAGGGGACAGAGAAACTGTTATAGTTTTTGATATCTGCATGTTATACTATGTTGTAAGTATGATAAAAGTCAATCTCATGGTATACATTTTTGAATCAATCAAGAATTTCAAATCTTGAGTGATCAAGCCTCATTTGATTATGTATCCCTCTATTCATAAAATGTTCATTCTTGAGTGTTTAATGTTCTGTAATATCCCTCTGAAAGGGAAATTGAATGAACAGAAGCCTTCAAGGATAAGTAAGAATATGTTGAAGAAGATTTATGTATGATTCGATCAAAATTCAAAGATTTTTGTTAAATATGTAGAATCTAAATCAGCACAAAATCAATCGGAACCAAATCAATAGGCACCTCTTCCCATTAAATAATTACCAAATATTTCTCCTCCTAAATCGTATCCACAAACCAGTACTAAGCCAAAGAAGAAAACAAAATAGAGAAAGGTGGTTGTGGCGAAGTGGAGGATAGATAGAAAACAATGAAAAGAAGGTCATCCTAAGTTTGGTCTTGATACAGCTGAATCATTAGCTGAGAGGATAAGGGTAGAGTATACTTTTCAGGCTGAGAAGAAAAAGAAGACAGTTTTAAAAAGGAATTCTCAAGAATTTGATGTTTCTAAAATCATGAAAATGGTTGAGGAGCCTATTTCTCAACTAACAGAAGAAGTGCATCAAGAACCCATCATACATAGTCTTCTAGAGAAAGATAATTGGAAAATTTTTTTGAAAGAAGTACAGGATGTTGAAGAAGAGGAAGAATATTTTCAGTTGGAATTTGTTTAGATTTAAAAAAAAGAGTAGAGAAGAATCTTTTAATAAGCTAAGTGAAGGTATTCAACAACATATTCATGCTGATCAAGAACCAGATGAATATCTTGAAACTCTAGATAGAATTCCTTCTCAAGTAAATAATGTTTCTCAATCTTCTCATACCGAAAAAGTAATTTTTATTAGTGAGAAAGTGGAGGAAGAAATAAAGAAAGAAGAAATAGAAAAATGAAAATAGCCGGTTGAAGACTCAAGCCGATTAAATAAACTACATTCATGCGATGAGGATACTAATTCAGAACACTCAATTTCTCTCAATATGAGTGATTATATTTTTCTTGTTTTGAGGATAATTGTGAAGAATATTCCTTATTTTCCAACACTTGAAGGGAAAATTGATTTCATCAATGACAATCAAAGGAAGAATATTTATTCTATAAGAGAACCTAGAAAGTGAGTATTACCAATTGAAGATGATATAAAAGTATTTTCTGAACGTTCGGCTACTCCTAAGAAGGATTGCAATAGAATGACTAAGTATTCATAAAAAAATATAATTCTTAGTGAATGATAATGAGATATCCATCGAAGAAGTAAGGAGGCTTTCAAATTATCATTATATTTATTTCAATAATATTGAAAAAGAAACCCATTAAAGGTTGAATCAGATGTCAAAAACTCATGGAGATGATATCTCTTCAATAAAAGAGCAGCAAGAGAGAATGAATGCTTTCCAGTCAGATTTTTTGAAGGATACATATTTCAATGATGAAATAGTTCTGTTGAAGAAGAAAAATTCCTTATTATCTATAGATAATAAGAATTTTAAAGACATAATTGATACTCTTGAAAGAAGTAATTAGAGTTCAAGAAGGGACTATCAAGAATCAGGATTAGCTTTTTGTTGATCAACAAGAGCTTCTCAAATCTTAGGGTGATTCTATATCCAAATATAAGAAATAAATAATAAATATGAAAGATATTCTTAATGATCAGATCAAGAAAGAAAAAGAAAGATAAAACAAATGAGCATTGTTGTATCTTTCTAGAATTCCATATACTTTTTATCTCAGTGAGATTTATGTTTTCTTTCCCATATTCGTGCATTGTTTTTCTATATTTTTCAGGAAACTAAAGTTTACCCCATTATTTTTGTAAATCACAAAGGGGTTGAATGTTTTATAAGGGGATAATTTTTTAATCAAATATTTCTAAACAAATGAAAATTTACAAATACAACCCTTATGAAAGTACATACCTAAGTGGTAGTTAGTTGTATTCAATTTCATATTCAGAAGTGTTTTCAATAACTCATGGGAAAATAAGTATTTATTTATATTTTTACTTCAGGTTTTGTGAATTCCAAAGTGGGAGACTGTTGAGTCAAAAGTGCCCTTTGGTATTTTATGTCTTGTTTTGGAAATCACAAGTCTATTCAACTATGTTTATCATACTCAATATGTTTATCGTACTGACTATGTTTATCATACTGACTATTCTTATCATACTGACTATGCTTATCATACTAACTATGATTATCATACTAACTATGCTTATCGTTCTGACTATGCTTATCGTATTGACTTTGTTTATCTTACTGAATATACTTATTATATTGACTATGCTTATCGTACTGAATATGTTTATCATACTGACTATGTCAATCATACTAACTAAATCATACTGACTCTGTCAATCGTACTGACTATGTCAAACGTACTGACTTTTGTTTATCATACTCTCTTTGTAACATATCAATACATTACATGAAGTAATACTAATAGTATTCATATTTTACTCTCATCACATGCTTGTGTTAATCCTTTATCAAAACACATGTTTTATATTAATTGTACTCATGATTATCATTTTCATATATCTTTTCTTTTAACCAAAATGATGTCATGGAGTTAGTTATAAACTAGTTAAAACAATGTCGTGTTTTCTATTTCAATATGACTGTTATAATGACAGTTGTCCATGTCCTATCGAGTTTTCCATAGAAATATGACTATTGGAAAAAATATGACCGTTGAAACCTGAGGCCTATAAATAGGAGGTCATTTGAAGCTAAGAAAAACAACTGAGAGACTTTGATCATTCAATATTTCTATCAAGTTCTAGAGGGAGACACTATGACTTCTCTCTTGTTTCGTGCAAAATCATTGAAAATACAAAACGTGAATGGATCATTCTTAGTTTTTTTATTTCAATAAGTGCTTTTTTTTAATTTGTGTGACCGATTAGGTGATAAAAATCGAAGACAACAGAGAATAGGCAGACGTACCGATCTTCAGATCATGGGGTTCCAAGTGTTTGAAAGACATAGGCTCTGATTACCTTCTAAATCGAGGGCTTGCGAGGATAGTAAGACATATATACCGAACATCGTATCGAGGTCTTACCAAGGTGGTGGTAAGACAGACCTCTTATCCTAGATGAAAGGATACCCTTCTCTTTGGGATTAAATAATTGTAATACTTTTACTCTTCTGTTGTAGATTGTATTAGAATGGATATTTTATTGTTTCATTTCTTCATTTCATATTCATTTGTAATTGTTTCAATTAAAATTATACTATTACATTTTGTATCGATAGATTCAATAAGATTTATAGTATAATATTTCACTATTGTATTACTCTGATTATTGTATTCATTTTAATATAGTTAATTTACACTTCTTATAGTATTACATCATATCATACCCATGATTAATTGTATTTGTTGTGAATTTTATTAGTTTAAGATCATTTAAACTAATTTCTTATGTTTTTAAACACAATGTTTTTAAACCTACAATTCAACCCCCCCCCCTCTTTTATTGTTTCATCTAATATACATATTCATCTATATATTGATCTAAAAATTACTATATCTCACACTATTCATTTTTGTTTTATTCCTGAGTTGGAACTAGAAGGAACTAATTTAACATTGAAAGTGACAGGAAATTTTTTGATCAGTAAACATGGGTGATGGTAAATTGATTAAATGGTATTATAATTATTCCTTGTAAGTTATCATGACATATTATTTCCAACATTCAAATTAAAAAACCTTGTTAGATGCCTCAAAAGAAAGTGATGTCGTTCAAATAGAGACGATGAAGGGTATACAATGGAGTTATTAATATATAGTTTCATATAGTTTAATAATGTGGGACTAGGAACACATGGGTATTTCTTTGAGGATCATGATAAAAAATTTTGTGTGTAAAACAAGGTTATAATGAAATTAATTATTGACCAAAATGAAAAGATTGATCAAGAAAATGGATGATTAAAATTTTCATCCTATTTAATCATAAATGGTTGAATTTTATTAAAGTTGAAATTATGGGAATTATGTAAATAAATATCCTAAATAAAAATAATGTAATGGTATTTAGAGATATTTTGTGGGTAATGGTTATACTAATGATTACTAAGAGACTAAAAATGACATATGAATAGAAATAATTATTAAGGAATTAGATGGTGAAGTGTAGTTAATGGTTTCAGATTGAAATGTAATGATCAAAGTGTATTTGTATTTGTAATCCTTAATTCTAATGTATAATTTTTTTTATCAATGATATTCTCATTTTGAGAATCATAAAACCTATATGGATTATACTGTACTTGATTCTATAAGAATATTAAAATAAAAATGTTTAATAGTAATAAGAAAAGTAATTTAATATAATTTTTTATAATAAACCCATTGATCGATGGATGATAACCCTTAATATGTCCTAAATTCAATGATGATATTGTCAAATATATGTTTACCCAGTTGAATTTGTAAATATTAAATTGGTGAGTGATTTGATGGTTTATATAATATTTACTATAGTGTACTACATTTTATGAATTATGTTAATATATAGAATTTTTTGAATTTTTTTTATAATTAGAAGAAAAATGAGATTTATAAGAATTCAGGTTTTCAGTAACATTTTATATTAATAATATTATTCACATATTTTGAATGTTACAATAAGTGCCACATTATATTTTATTTGGAATATAATGTGGATTTGGATAAATTTCTTATATATATTTATAAATATAATTTGGGTAGATATATTTTGGATGAGTATTGACGTTATTCATTTATGGAACTAGTTATGTTGATTTTTTGGATTCACCATTATGTTATCAGATTTTAGTGCATTATATTGGATAACATGTGCTATCAATTTGGTATTTATTAACTATTGGAGGAACATCATGTGAATATATTATGGATCTAATGACATACAAAATGTTAACTTTATTTCATCAGTAACAAAAAATTAACCATGCATATTAACTTAATGGATTACGAAATATTGTTGAAATATATAGAGGGAAAACCAATATATGAAGTTATGATAATTAAATATAATGATATTATGTAATTATAATTCCTTATAGTTTTTGTCCACATCGTAAAGGGAATCCGTTATTTTAAGAAAAATATTTATATAATTAAATTTTATCATATTACCATCATTTACATTAAATATTTATGTTTTCATGGTTGTTAATATTCCATGAATTAATTAATTTATTTTCATCAATGATCCATATCAATCTTCATATGCATTTTCTATTTTCTTATATGACGATAATTTCACTTACAACAAATCCCATCCTACATGGAAAACAAGATATGTGTTATTTCGTGCGACCTTTATAATAACCTATAAAAAATTTAGTGGAACCTTTATTAATCTATTTAACAAGTGATTTTTTTAATAAATTAGACATGTGACAAAGAAAAATTAATTAATACGTAATAATTTTTTTTATGGGTGATAAATGCAACACCCCATTTATGATGCGAAGAAAAAATAAACTAGGAACATTGTATTCGATAGCATGTGTTACATGAGATAATAAGAGCGTAAGGTAATATAATATCTAGATACTTTATAATATATTTACTATTTACAGCAGATTCCATGCATGAAACACTGAGTTAGCATTTGTCACATGCAAGAGTGTACATTCTCAACAGCTTGCATTACATGCAAGAGAGACCTTCCTGGAAATCTTGTACGGTGCATAAGATCATGTTTTAACAAACAATGGTATATTATTAAAACATTTAATGATATAAAATATAATTTATGAATATTATTAACTAACTTATATAAATATAGGTGATAGAAAAATAATTTTTTTGTTAAAAATATATTAGAAATGAATATAAGAACAAAATGAATAATAAATGGATATTTTTATAGAAAAATATTATTATACTCGCAAAGATGTTTTACGTAAATAAATAAAATTATTTTAAATTAGTTAATGAATTTAATGAAATAAATATTTTAAATATTCAATAAAATAGTCTTATATTCGTCCTTTATTTTATAAAAATCTAATATAAGAACAAAACAAATGTTTTGAATAAAACCTATATTTTTATAAAGGAAATTTTTCATATTTATAATGGAGAACCGATTTTAAATCATAAAATTGATACTATTAATAATTAAATTTGATAAAATAAAATTAAATTTTGAGATCATAAATTCAAGATTAACTACGGTGATTTTTTAGAAACATCATTTTTTTTGAAGGGTGAAAAACATTATGTTTTATTTAAAAAATTACATTTTCATTGAAATATTTATTTATGTTATATTATAGTATAATTTTTTTAAAGTCATATTGGAAAATTTTTTCAACTATTAATGAAATTTATTTCATTAAAATAAATTTAACATTTCAATTTAATATAAAATCTTAACAATATTTTGATCATTTTGCTACTAAAACCTGTTAATCTGTATTTCTATAAGATTAGAATTAATCCTAATTTTGCTACTTCTATGATTTTAATTATTAAAAATGATCTGAAACATTTTAATAATGATAATATATTTTTTTAATATGATAAACATATTTTTTGTAAAACACCTTTATGGAATGTTATGGAAATTCATTACAGTGATTAAGGTGTAATAAGGGCTAAACAAGGAATAAAATCCACTGTTTTTGGGCCCAAATGACCTATCCACCTAACCAAAAAGAATTTTATGTAATTATTTAATCCATTAACCTTCAATTATTAGATTTTGTGTGGTTTCTATTTCATTTATTAGGTATTAATATTTTCACATGTTACTTCAATTCTAGAATATGAAGTGAGCCCTTTTCCTTCCTTATAAAAGGCCACCATATCTACATGTTCCTCACATCTCTCAAAGATGTTATGTTTGGACTAGATCCTCCAAATAATTACCAAATCGTCACTTCCATTGATATAGAAGCTTTCCTTGGGGTATAATACCTTCAATGTATTCTGTTTGATTTAAACAAAAAGAAGTTACCCGATTACAAGATAATGTCTTCTCTGAATCTATCATGTTTTATATACATTACACAACACCTAACATTTCATAATTACATTATTGTACACAAAATAATGTATAAAAATAGACTATAATATTTTATAATAGTTATTATACCAAAACATGATCACATATCCATATAATTGGAATCGAACATACAGTTTCTCTGAACAGTTAATTAATTCCTCATGAAACGATGATTACTCAATTCACCATTACCACCTCTTATAGTGGCTATTACAATGGAATGTCTATACATATATATATGATATATTTTTTATTTATAATTTTTTAAAATTATGTAAATATTATTTATATCAAACATTTATTCTTTCCAAATAGAGTATATATGATAATATATTTTGAGGAAGTGTGGACTACCTCCCCCTCAAAGTGATGAGATTCGTTTGGACAATACATGAGAATTATAAATGAATGGAAATAAGTAAAAGTATCCGACATAAATAATATATATAAGATATTCATGAAATAAAAAAAATTAAATATATTTATATATATATATTTAAATATATCATTATCTTTATTTCCCTTTCAGGCACATAAATAGTGATAACGTTATTCATGGACATGTGGACATTTAGATCCTTGACAAGATGTGATTCCTTTTAAACCATTGAATTATATATATAATTATATATGAAGAAATAATATGATATTTAAAATATAAAAATCATTCTAGAATGATTTTAGTTACATACCTTCATTCCACAATGATCCATTAAAAATGGGAATGTTACTCATGTGTATGTACGACCTACCGTCTCTATGATTGTAACATATTATCATTTTCATAACCATAATTATTGATTTATTTTAAATATATAATGGATGTAAAAAAAAGAATAATTATGTCATTTTTATTATTCTAGTGATGTTATATAATGAACCCTATGACCATAGTGGACCAATAATATTTTTTTGGCACATAATTCGAATTTTGTAAAAAAAATACATGATGTAAACATAATTGTTTGAGTAGTTGTAAAAAATATGGTAATAAGTGAAATATATGTAATTATAAACATAAAAATGTTTCTAAATCATTTAGAAAAATTACATAAAATTTTTATACAACAATTACATGGATGATCACCTGAAAGGAAACACAAGTTAAAGGATTTTTATCTCATTTTATTTTTTTGAGGCATACTTAATTATTGTAAACCCAATTTATTATATATGGTCTACATAGTACCACATTAAAATATAATATCATGAATCCTATTTTCATAATGGTATTTAAATGATTTACATATAAATGATTACCATTGTGCTTTCAAATTCAGTTGTTACACATTGGTATGGGATTATCATCTCACATTCTATATTCGTGGGATAAATGTCATGTTCACTAGTTAGATCTTTTGTGTGGTGTATCTACTCCCTATTTTTATATATTATATCATGAATTCACCTTCCATAATGGTATTAAATAATTTCATTTAATATAATTCTTTTACTATTATTATTAATTAGAAATTCTTCAATGTGGTATGGTACACTTTGGATTGTTTAATGATTATATTCCTCAAGAATTATCCTAATAGTCTCTCAATGGAATTTCCATTTGAGGAAATATTATTACCATTGTTAAAAAAATCCATTTTATTCTTATACAGTTATTAGTAACCATTTTAATGTGTTAGTTAAATTTTATACTCATTGTTACTAAGATGTTTTTGAAATTTGTTTTAAAAAAACCAAAATTATATATCTCTTTTGTCGGAGGGCATGTTTTATTATAAAACTGTATTTTATTAAAAATTTTTAAAAATTGATAATTAAATTATTTGGTGAATTATTTTTTCCCTTAATTACTTCTAATAATTTTTCAAATAAATATTCTTTTCTTTTTCCAATTGAGCGATTTTATATCCCTTTTCCATATAAAAGTAATATTATTTTTCCCTCATTCGCCATGTATGGATTCACCTACTGTCATTTCATTGAACATATATTTTATTGTTCTAATGGATTATTGGTAAAGATGTTTTTTTCAAAATTTTTTAACAATTCATATTTTCCAAATGAATATATTTAAAAATATATTATATTCTTTTATCAACGAAAACATCCCTATTTGTATAGTCCACATGGGACTTTTTGTGTTTATACCATCGATAATCCAGCTCTAGATTGTTTATGATTTATTTGGTCATGGATAGAATTCAAATTAAGTTCCAAGATTTATTTATCACTTCCCTTTAAATATTAAATCTCTTATGATCATTGATCATTGAATTTCCCCTAAATAATCCAATTCATATATAATGTATTTTACTATTTCCCAAACTGAATACCATTTTACAGATGTTGTATTCTAAGAAATTAGTATAATTAATCAATTTCTCCTAATGCATACATATATAGGATAATGAACATTATTAATTAGATTATTTTATATGTGATTAATGTTTTGGACTGGTATAACATGGGTGGGGATCAGTTATAGATAGCCCCTCGATGAATCAGTAGTCTCATGAGAGGAGTCATTTGTCTAGCTGCATGGATGGGGTTTTACACTACATTTTATAAATCGTCTTGTGAAATGTGTTGATGGTAAAGTTAATATGTACTTATTAAACATGGAGTCCAATAAATGTGTATTTTCATCATTTATATTTTGATACTATTCATCCTTGTGATTATGGGTCAATATAACTATTGATGCGTTTCATTTTCAGGAATTAGTTATTATTCAACCAAGAGATAATGAGTTCAAATATATATAGACACATTTCATTCTAAATTCACTGAAAAATGGAATGTGTTTTGTTTTTATAATGTTTTATATTGATATTTATAAATCTTGCTAATTGATTGGCATGTATTTCCAATTATTTACCATGCCATGATGACTATCCTTATTGATTAATTATTGATTCCACTCCATTTTTTTCTTACTGATATTTTCAGCTCACTCATATTATGTTTCATTCCCCATGAATCCATGAATATGACTAATAAACATACATAGGTAATTACTATATAGACTAGATTTATCATCGTAGTTACATATTTAGATATAAGAAAGGAACTTTTGTTGTAATCAATATATTTATGTATACAATAAGCTCTTATATACCTTGTTCAATAATAAAATTAAAATGATAGGTCTTTGGGGATTGACTTCTAGTAATCATTCCAATGTAAATATTATAAGACACTGGTTCTGGTCTATCTGTAACACCCCATGATTTTATAGTACGTTATTTCTTCAAAATAATTCAATAACTTGCACTACATGCAACACCGAGTTCAAGCGCACCACGGCATACCAAAATAGCCGTTCAAACGATGTTATGAATAGTATTAAATGAATTTGGAACATTATATAATCCTTATATTTTTAGAATATATATTATTAGCTTCTTAGAAATAATGTAAGAACAAATTCATTTTTTTCACATAAAATAAGTATTTTTTTAAAAATTAAATTTTACCGCCTTTTAATGGAGAACCCTTTTTAAATACAATATTTGAAACTTATATATATTCAATTTGACAAAATAATCCTTTTCTTTAGAATCATGACATTAAAATTTAGTACTGATAAATTTTTGGTTTTTTTCTAATAACATTCATATTTGGGTGAATAGTGTAAGATACTAAATTTTAACAGAAAACATCTTTTTTAATCAAAATAATTTAGAGTGTTAAATTAAAAATTTGAATGGTTTGTATGTATAATTAGATTATATTTTTACCATCTAATTCAATGTTGGTTATTATATATAATTTCACATAGAAATTGGACATAAACAAGTGTCAATATTTTGATAGTTATTATTTCTTAAAAATACGCTTTTAGGTTTTGACAGTGGGAATTATTTTTAAATTAATAAATAAATCTTCTAGGTTTTTAAATTTTTAAAATGGAAATCATTTTTGGTTTTAGAATATCAATATTAACTTAGGTTGAAATTTTGGTATTTTTCTTAAAAACTTCTATTTTTGTTGAATACTGAAAAAACTGAGTTATTGGTTAAAACCAACTTTTTATAATTATTTATTTTATTTAAATTTAATTTAGGTCAAAATAGATACATAATACCTATATATGTTCAAAATTATTCATTGGAGTCATTTTATAATATGTTTATATATATATAAAATTTATTGAACTTTTTACCATCTTTTAGCCACCTTCTAAGAGTAATTGAAAATTTGGATAAATCATAATATTAATGATTCTATGAGTTTAATTTAAAAAATCAATGAGAAATAGATAATATCAAGAAGTAAAATTTGGTTCTATAAGATTAAAAGATTTTTTGGGGAATAGTAACTATTGACTTTTATTTACCACGGTTAAAGGTAAATAGGGCGATTAAGGGTAAAAATAATATCAAAATTACCCTAACAAATGTCCTAATTCTGTTGGATAAGAATAATTAGACCAAAAAACAACCTTATGAATAAAATATGACCCTTTAGGTCCACTTGGATATTATTAATTCATTTATTATTATTTAATTTAAAGAAGAGTTAAAAGAGATAAAATCAATATTTAATTACTAAACCATTTTTAATCTAGGGTTATCTATAAGATAAATTCGACTATAAATATTCATTATAAAGCTAAAAATATTTCATACATAATGGTATTTTATTTATAATTTTTATACATTAAATATTTAAATTTATTAATGACACAATGATGATGCAGTAATTACCTTATTAATGAAAGAATCAAATAAATGGTATTATAAATATTAAAATAAATATAATTTCTAGTTTTTATGCCATACACAAATTTTATAGGGGAATATGAAATTTTAGGGATAATTAAAGGTATCTTTTTAGAAGTAATAAAGTTGGAATGACCTTTAGTAAAACAATATACCAAGTAGTGTCAAAATTGATATTTATTAATCTTTAAGACATATACTATATTATTGGTCGATATAATGTTCCTAAAAAAGTATGGTTCGTCCAAATGGATTAAATAATATTATAAATTTCATAAATGAGCCACTTGAAATTTTCTTCGAAGTTTTGAGTATGTTTATTAACCATATAGAGTAAGAGTAGAAGAAGTCACAGTAAAAGTTAAACTATTTAACTAAGAGATAAATCTAAACGGTAGTGTTAAATTGGTAATCTAAAATTTTCTAAAACAAATTCGTTGAGAGTATTTCTACCCATAACCACATAAGGATATAAATAAATTCCTTTTTAACCATTATAAACCGAAAATTATTTTATAGTAAATTAATACATTAATCTTTTCCTAAAGTGGCCCTTTCCCCTCTTATAAAAAGGAACTTCCCATTCTATCAAAATCACACATCATAATCAATTTGGATCGGCCAATACCAACTCAAATATCCTCCCAAATTTCCTCAATTGATATTATAGGCCTTATTTTGATCATAAATCAAACCTAAAGAGCCTTTTGGATCAAATCAAAAGGAAGAACCCGAAGAAGAGGTAAATATTTCATCACCTCTTTCATGTTCTTTTCTTCTTCCACATCCTCTTTATTTATTGTTTCAATTATAAAATAATAAATCTAGTGAATTATAAATAATGTGATGTTATTATAAATATGGTACAACCATATTCATTATTTTATCCATCCTATGAATGACATATCACCATAGGTGCGTACGTACGACTTACCGTCTTCACGTCATGGTGTAGTTGTTATTTAATACATTATTATTTGGATGGGTATAATAATGACATGTAACTGATGTAAATAATAAATATAACACATTAATGATTTTTTATTTATGATATACCATCTATTTACATACTATTTTAAATCAAAATAATGATATTTTCGCTCGTGCGTAAGTACGGATTACCGTCTCCATGATGCGATGAGGGTCATTTCCATATTCACCATTCAATGATGATTATAAAAATATATGTAATTAATAAGTATGTAATATATGACATAATAATGCTACTGGATATATATATATATATGTATGTATGTATGTATGTATGTATGTATGTATGTATGTATGTATGTACTTACAAAAATATTATTCACTTACTTCCGTTCAATATGATGTGAAAACAGAAATAACGTTTATGCGTACATATGGCCAATCGTCTCCATAAATGGGGCATTCCATTTCATATATATATCTATTATAGAAATTTATAATCTAAATATATATTATATATAAATCAAGTTTTATATTCTGGAATCATTTATATCATAATCTAAAAGATACGTCAATAATAACAAGTTAAAACAAAAACGATAAAGAAAGGGATTATTACCCAAAATGATGATTTTACATGGAAATAATTATTAAATGGGTAATATAAAGTCATACATGAATCATGTATGATGTAATAAATATTAATATGGTTATTTTATAATTTAATAACATACAATGGTCATTATACAGGTGGTTAAACATACCCTCGAACAAAGGAAAGTGCAAGGTAAGGGTTATTTTTTCAATCCCATTATTATCCAAGATTGTTCATGTGTTAGTATTTTCTGGGACATACATATCATAGATACCCATATTTCAAAAAGAATGTCTTCAAAAGGAATCTTATAAGGTTTTATGGGAGGGTCTATTTAACTATATCATCATGTTAAATGTTTTAATGATTTATCTTTCTAAACCCTTTTAATTAATGTCCATATTTTCAAGATGATTTACGGATTTATTTATATGGAAATGAATGTTTTGAAATGATAACTATTTAAAAAAGTTTAAAAGTGGTATGGGACACTTTTATTTAAAAATATCTTTAAAATTAATTCCTTTATAAAATGTGAGACTTACAAATGATTTCATGAAAAAGGGGTATTTCTCTCAAAGAGTTTTACGAATCATTTTCATTTATGTCAACATCCATTGATGTATTTTAAAAAAAATTAATATTGATTTATTATGATACAAATATTCCATATTTTATCAAAGGTTTTGTGATATATTTGAATGTGGATGTGTTATTTTTATACCATTCATGTTTTATGGATAATGTATTGACATTTTGTATGCTCGTTTTAATACAAATATTTACGTAACGTTTCAACCTTTTTATTTGAGGAATGTATTTGACATAGTAAGTGATGGGTAGAGCCCTCTATACCTCCTCAATGCATCGGTAGGTCTCATGAGAGAATTAGTCATTGAATTGGTCGAGGCCTTTCTCAATTTGATATATGGTTTTAGCTGAGGCCTTAATCATTTTTAGACGTCTTGGCAGAGGCCTTCACAAAATGTTTCAGAATGTCTGGCATTATACATTTACTCATTAGGAAAATAATATTGATGGTTCATGTGGTTATTCAACTAGTAGAATATCCATGACTATTTTTTATTATGGAATTATTTACTCATCTCATATTTCATCCATAAAGTGTTCATGTTTATTATTTGTAAAGGCTTGTGGTTTCAATTATTCACCATGGATATTTTTTATGTTATCTTCCACTAAATTATTTTCCCTTACTAAGCATCTGAGTTCACCCCTTTCAATTGTTTTATTTTCCTAGGATCCCAAGAAGTGATTTATGTTTGAGATGTAGGGTTATACTAAAGGAACAACGGCGTTCTCAAAGGATTTTTTGTTTTAGGTTATAAAGTGTATTGTAAAGTTCATGTATGTAATCTATTTTCTTAGTATGCTAAAATGAATGGTCTTTTGGGACTTGATTCCTTGTAATCATTTCAATTTATTAAAATAATGCACCGACTCTGGGTAACTAGGGTCGGGGCATTATAGTTGGTATCAGAGGAATTTTAGCAATAACCTTGGAAACTAGATTTATATAAACTCTGATGGGAGGAAATAGCCCTAAGATAGACAATGATGATTAGTATAGAAGAACATCCCAAAATTTTGGTAATGTAGAGATTTTGTGATTTTTCCATGCAATATATCCCAGTCTGGATACGTGCAGGTAGAGGTAGTTCTGGCATAGACGTGCCTAGGGGAAAAACCCGAAAACACAGCTTTGAGCTAGACTCGAATGGGAACTGGTGCATGACAATGGGCCTTGCTTCACTCTTGGTTACGACACTCCCAGGGGATATGCTCAGGGTAATTTTCATTTTATTTTAAAATAATTATCATGTATGTACAAGTATATACCACCTCGAAGAAAAAATCTTTATGATTATGGATTATATACATAAACTGTTCGATTTATGTTAGGTATTTTACATGTTTGGAATTATCCATTGCAATTCATAAACTGACCTAGTGTATGCCATTGTATATAAATGGTTCCTAGTAGAAGGAATGTGAACTCCACTAATACGTATGATCCAAAGAGTAAGAAGGATCATATATTTGACAGTATTAATCTAACATTTAGAAGGGAAATAGTCACCAATGTATTCTCAACATATGAAGAAACAGTATCATGAGTTAATAAGAAAAGTAAATAATTCTCAGAGTCATATTAAATTGATGGGAAGAAAGAGAAGAAAAGGATGGAATAGAGAAAGATGGACAAAGGGAAGTGGGAAAAGAAGAATTTTCCTACATGGGATAACAGTGGAATGAATCACCTTGGTAAATGCTTGAAGGGAATATGAGTTTATTATAAGTTTGGAGAAAAAGTTCATCAAGTATGTGATTTCATGGTTAAGAAAAAAGTTTCAAATGTACAATGCTTCATCTACAAGGTGTTGGGACACTACGTGAATCAGTGCCCCAGTCATCATTTTATACCTTAACTGTTTCTATTGGATAATAATCAAGTTATGATACTACCTTAGATGAAGAGGAATGACTAGTGTTCATATTTTGTTATTATATAATTATTTCATTTGAGTGTTGTATCAAAAATATATTGGTTATAAGAATTATGGAGATAAATAAGGATTGTACTGCAGTACTATTTTATTAAGGATTTGAGATTAGATGGATCTATGAAATGTGACTTAATAGTATGCTACACTTTTAAGAAAATACATGTTTGATGGAAAGGTAATCTATAGTATGTTCCTAATAATGAAGTAGTCATTTTTGAAATAGAGATGGTTGATTTGGATAAATTATATTGGATATTCATGACTTCCTTGAATTGGTTAATTGTTTTTTTATTTCATCATTGTTGGAATATTCAAAAGTTTTGGATATAAGGAATATGTCCAGTATTCTATAGTGAATAAGGGTGCTTGAATGTAATCAATAAAGTTTTATGGTAATTCAGGGTGTTACAGTGTTTTAAAATAATACATGATGAAGGTGTTTACAAGTTATTACATTGAAAAAATGATCTCCATTGTGTTTAACATCCTTATAAATATTGGACTATGAGTTTGGATATAAGTATTTTGGATAAGTCTAAAGGTTGTAATGGATTATGTTATAAATTGGATACAATTGTTAAGGTTATTTGTGGATTGTCATAAAAAGGACAACCCAGAGGTCGGGCGATAACCAGTCACATCCAACAAGGCCATGAGACTTGATCCTACAACAGAAGGGCGACAAGGGTGTATCACCTACCACTAGCCTACATGATGTCCTAGATTTATAATGTAGTTTTTTTTAAAAAGTCTGATAGGTGAATTATAAATTCATTATTTTTGGAACCCTATATGATTTGGATAAATAAATTTTCTTAAATCTTTTGGATTGAAAGATGAGTTTGTGGAAGGAATTAGTTAAAGGATGTAACTCTACATGTCAAGTATATATATATATATAAATATAATTTTCCCTCTTATTCTATGATTATATTAATTATTAAACATTATTTAATGGACTTTTTCATAATCTCCTTTCATTTAGGCATACTTTGATTTCCTAATGACTTCTCTATTATACGGTGTATAAAACCCTTTGACTTTTCATTTTAAGGGGAATCATTTTCTACGAAGAGTTTTACTATACGACAAAAAAAGGATTGTATTTTTAACTTAAGCGGGGGAAATGATCTTTCCGCCGCTATGAGTTTTATTTAATCATTGGATTCCTTAAGTGTCCAAAATGTTTTCTTAAAAAGAAAATAAATACCATATACTCTATTTACGTATTTTTGTATTGAAAATGGTTTTGATAATGGATTTTTTATGTCAATATATTTATATGATATATTTTGATTGATGACCTCAATAAATATCTATAAATATTTGTGTTTTCCCACCAATTATGTGTCTTTAATTTCAACCAATTTTCACAAAATCGAGATCATAATTTGGTGGTAACTTTTTCATTTCCCTTTCCCTCTTATTAACACTAAATTTTATTAACCCAGTTTTTTATGTGGGTTTTCCAGAAAGGTATTTCTCAATATTCAACCATTTATTGCTGAAGAACAATTTCAAATTGCGAGTAAAAAATTTTATTAAGGAGGGGATAAGGTAACACCCCATGATTTCATTGTATGTTATTTCTTTAAAGTAATTCAATAACATGCACTAGATGTAAAACTGAGTTCAAGCGCACAATGACATTCCAAAATAGCCATTAAAAAGAAGTTATGAATAATATTAACAGAATTTTAAACTTTATGTAATCTGTATAATTTTATAATCCACATTATGAGTTTCTTAGACATAATTTAAGAACAAATTCATTTGTTCAGATAAAAGAGTATTTTTCAAAAAATGCAATTTTACCGCCTTTTAATGGTGAAACCTTTTTAAATACAATATTTGAGACTTATGTATATTAAATTTGACCAAATAAACTTCTTCTATAGAATAAGGACATAAAAATTTAGTTTTGATAAATTTTGGTTTTTTTCTAATGACTTTCATATTTGGGTGAATAGTGATAAATAATATATTTTAACTGAAAACAACTTTTTTATCAAAATAATTTATAGTGTTCAATTGTAAATTTGAATGGTTTGTAAGTATAATTTGATTATATTTTTACCATTTAATCCAATTTTGGTCATTATATGTAATTTCACTTTGAAATTGGGCATAAAAAAGTGTCAATCTTTGGATTGTTATTATTTTTAAAAAATATGCCTTTTTGTTTTGACAACAGAAATTAATTTTAAATTAATTAATGAAAATTCAAGGTTTTGAAATCGGTAAAATGGAATTAATTTTTGGTTTCAGAATATCAAAATTATCTTAGGGTGAAGTTTTTGTATTTTTCTAAGAAACATCAATTTTTGGTGAATAGTTAAAAAAGAGAGTTATTGGTTGAAACTGACTTTTTATAATTATTTATTTTATGTAAATTTTTTTTAGGTCAAAATAGATACATAGTACCTATATATGTTCAAAATAATTCATTGGAGTCATTTTATAATAAGTTTAGATGTATAAAAATTTTATTGAACTTTTTACCGTCTTTAACCACCTTCTGAGAGTTTTTGAAAATTTGCATAAAACATAATTTTACCGCTTCTGTAAGTTGAATTTCAAAAATCCAAGAGAAAAGGTTAATATCAGGAAGTAAAATGGGGTTCAATATGATGAAAATAATTTTTGGTGAATAGTAACTGTTGACTTTTATTTACCACAGTTAAATGTAAATATGGTAATTAAGGGTTAAAATTAAATCAAAATTACCCTAAAACATGTCTTAATATTATTGTATATGTTTAATTCTACCAAAAAAAACCTTATAAATAAAATATTACCGTTTAGGTCCACTTGGATTAGATTAAGACATTTAATATTATTTTATTTAATGAATTGTTAAATGAGTAAAAAAAATGTTTAATAACTAAACCATTTTTAATGTAGGGTAATACATGAGATAAATTCGACTATAAATATTCATTATAATTCTAAAGATATTTCCTAAAAAAATTACTTTATTTATATTTTTTAGACATTATATAATTAAATTTATTAATGACACAATGATGATGCATTAATTACCTTATTAATGAAAGAATCAAATAGATGGTATTATAAATATAAAAATAAATATAATTTCAAAGTATTTATGACATCCACTAATTTTATAGGAGACTATAACATTTTATGGCTGATTTAATGTATCTTGTTCGAAGTAATAAAGTTGTGATGAATTTCCAAAAAATACCAAATAGTGTCATAATTGACATAAATTAATATTCAAAACAAATACTATATTATTGGTTGATATAATATTCCTAAATATGTAAGGTTCTGTAAAAGATATTGAATAATATTATACATGTCATTAATTATCCACTTGAGGTTCTCTTGGATGTTTAGAGTTAGTTTATTAACCATGTAGAGTAAGAATAAAAGAAGTCACAGTAAAAGTTAAACTGGTTAACTAAGAGTTAAATCTAAAATATAATGTTAAAATGGTAACCTAATGTTGTCTAAAACCTATTGGTTGAGATTATGTCAACCGAAAAATACCTAAGGATATAAATAAATTCATTTGGAACTATTATAAACCCAATATAATGTTTTAATAAATTAATACTTTAATCTTTTCTTAAAGTGACCCTCACCCCTCTTATGAAAGGGCACTTCCCCTTCTCTAAATTTCACACCTGAAAACCCATTTTCCTCATCCAACCCCTACCCAAATATCCTCCCAACTTCCCCAATTTTTCCAAGAGTCCTTAGTGTGATCAGAAAGCCAATATAAGGATCCCTTTTGATCAAATCCAAAGGAAGAACCCAAATAAGAGGTAAATATTTCTCACCTCTTTCATGTTCTTTTCCTCTTCCACTTCCTCTTTCTTTTTATTCATTTCTAAAACATTAACTCATGAATATTATATATAATGTGATGTTATTATAAATATGGTACAACCATATTCATTATTTTATCCATCCTATGAATGACATGTCACCATACGTGCGTACGTACGGATTACCATCTCCCCATCGTGGTGTAGTTGTTATTCAATACATTATTATTTGGATGGGTATAATAATAATGTATAATTTATGTAAATAATAAATATAACATTTTAATGATTCTGTATTTATGATATAACATCTATTTACATACTATTCTAAATCAAAAGAATGATATTGTCGCTCAAGTGTACGTACAGATTAACGCCTCCAATACGTGATGAGAGTCATTTCCATGATCACCATTCAACGATGATTATAAAAATATATATTATTAATAAGTATTTAATATATAACTTAATAAATATACTGGATATATATATATGTATGTATGTATATATGTACTTACATTAATCTTATTCACTTACATCTGTTCAATACGATGTGAAAATGGAAACTGCCTTTATGCGTACGTACGACCCCCCATCTCCATAAACGATGCCTTCCATTTCATATATAAATCCATTATAAATATTTATATTCTAAATATATATGATATATAAATCAAGGTTTATATTCTATAATCATTTAAATCATTATCTAAATGATAGGTTAAGAATAAAAAGTTAAAACACATAAGATAAAGTAAGCGATTATTACCCTAAATGTTAATTTTAAATGGAAATCATTATTTAATGGGTAGTATAATGTCATAAATTAATCATGAATGATGTAATAAATATTAAAATGGTTCTGTTATAACTTAATAACATACTATGGGCATTATACATGAGGTTAAATGTACCCTCGTCACAAAGAAAGTGCATGGTAAGGGTAATTTCCTCAATCTCAATATTATCCGATATTGTTCATGTGTTAGTATATGATGGGATATACATATCTTAGATACCCATATTTCAGTAAAATATTTTCAAAATGAATCTTTTAAGGTTTTCTGGGAGGGTCTATTTAACTATATCATCGTGTTAAATGTTTTAGAGATTTACCTTTCCAAACCCTTTTAATTAATGTCCATAATTTCAAAATTATTTTGAGGATTTATTTATATGGACATGAATGTGTTTAAATGATATCTCTTTTCAAAAGTTTCAAAGTGGTATGGGACACTTTGATTAATAAATCACTTTTAAATTAATTCATTTATAAATTGTGATATTTACAAAAAAATCATGAAGAAGGGTTATTTCTTTCAAAGAGTTTTACGAATCATTTTCATCTATGTCAACAACCTTTGATAGATTTTTTACTTATTTAAAGTTGATTTATTATGATACAAATATTCCATATTGTATCGAAGATTTTGTGATATGTTTGACTGTGGATCTGTTATTTTTATACCATTCATGGTTTATAGATAAAGTATTGACATTTTGTATGCTAGTTTTAATACGAATTTTTATGTAATGTTTCATCCTTTTTATCTGAGGAATGTATTGTACATAGTAAGTGATGGGTGGAGCCCTCTATAGCTCCTCGAGGCATCAGTAGGACTCATGAGACAATTATACATGGAATTGGTTGAGGCCTTTCACAATTTGGTATATGGTTTTGGTCAAGGCCTTAATCATTTTTAGAAGTCTTGGATAAGGCCTTGACAAAATGTTTTAGAATGTCAGGCATTATACATTCTCTAATAATGAAAATAATATTGATGGTTCATGTTGTTATTCGACTAGTATAATACCCATGACTATGTTTTATTACGGAATTATTTACTTAGCTCATATTTCTTCCATAATTAATTCATGTTTATTATTTGTAAAGGCATGTGTTTTCAATTATTCAACACGCATATTGTTTTAGTTATCTTCCGCTAAATTATTTACCCTTAATGGGAATCTGAGCTCACCCCATTTTTATGTTTTATTTTCCTAAGATCCCAAGAAGTTTTTTATGTTTTGAGATTTAGGTTTAAACTAAGGGAATAATGGTGTTCTCAATGAATTTTTTTTGTTGTATGTTAGAAAGTGTAATGTAACGTTCATGTATGTAATCAATTTTCCAAGACTCCTAAACTGAATGGTATTTCGAGACTTGATTCCTTGTAATCATGCCAATCTATTAAAATAATTAACCGACTCTGGGTAACTAGGGTCTAGGCATTGCAATAGATAGGGTTAGGTCTCTAAAACTAGTATTAATGGAAGTTTTGTAACATCCTCTGAAACTTGATTTAAGAAAATCAGGATTAGAAAACATAACCGTATGTTTAAATTTAAATATGTATGTATGAAATCACTATAATTTTGGTATTTTATATATTATGTGGGTCTATCAAGAAATAAATCATTTTCTGGAAAATATAAATGGATGTGACTCTGGAACATATCTACCTAGGAGTAACATCTCTAAATCGGTGTTCTAAGCTTTACTTGTGTGAACCTGGTACCTGACAACATGACTTACTATGCAACTCGTTTGAAACTCCCTGGGTATATGCATATGATAATCCTATTTTTTAACAAATCATTTGGATGAAATTGGATATATAATAAGAATCAAAGGATAAACCAAAGGACTTTTTGATTAAATACAAGGTGTCATGATTTAGAAAATGAACTAATGATATTATAGCTAAACCCAATGAAAAGGAAGGACTTATGTGGAAATAATATGGATGAGATATTTATGTATTAAGGATGTATTGAAAACCAAAATTAAAATTATATTTAGTTATTAACATTATTTCAAGATTTTCAATCATATTTTTATTTGGAAATTATATTCATTGGGTTTTAAAAAAGGAATTCCTATAATTCGGGTGATAATCAAAAAAATATATTATAGTTGCAGGACATCTACCTAGAACCGAAGAAAGGAAAGGGTTTTATGCCAACCACTAACCAACACAATGTAATAGTTAATTTTCATTATTTTTTGATAAACAATTTAATGAATAAATATTAATGATGGAATAGTAGTAACACATTGTATTATTATAAATTAATCTGTTTACCATATTTATTTTTGGACATAGTTAAAGGGAAATAGTAAGCCTTTTCACTATTTTATATTCCCTATGATCCTTTAAATGTTTCATTTATTGCTTTAGGAATAAAAAAATCAATATTGGTAATTATTTTATGGGATTAAAGGGATGAATTATAATTGTGTTCAAAGAAAAAACAAATGTTTGGATTGTTAATATGAGATTGAATCCTATCATGTAAGAATATTTCATTATATTCATTGTTAGTAAAAGGATTTCCAAACCTTGGTAAAATTATTTATAAATAAAATGTTTTCTAAATACATATATTTTCATTGAGCTGATGACCTTATAAATCATCAATAATTTATCGATTTGAGGCCCTCAACTATCAATTTATTATTGACATATTTTTTATTAGTTTACTCTTTCAAATATTTTAAATATATATATTTTCCTCCAAGAATGTATCATTACATGCCACTTATGTCCTCCGACATAAAAATCTAGGGACATGGTAGTCCATGTGACCTTAGTACATTACATTCTCTCATTTAATGACTACTACATATTAACCCTTCTCATGATATGGGATTTAAAACATAGGAATTTTCAAAACAATATATCACTATAATCTATCTAATATTACGAGTTCTCAATTTAAATATGTTGGGATTGTGTGATTCCCAGAAAACACCATTGTAAGAACCGTTTATTCGATAATATGTATGAAACGAGACAACAATATTATTAGGTAACATAATATCAGAAAAAATTATAATATATTTACTATTTATAATTGATTCAATTCATGAAACAATGATAGAGTGTGGGTTACACACAACAGATACCTCTCTTGAATGATTGCAATACATGTAAGAGCGTCCTTCCTAAGTTGCTTCTATTGTACAGAAGATCATGTTTCAAAAAAAATCTATATATTATAAAAATATTAAAAGATATAAAATTGTTTTTATGAATATTATTATCTATATAATGAAAATATATGGTTTAGAATACTAAATTTTTGGATAAAAATAAATTATAAATGAATATAATATCCAATTGAATATTAAAAGAATGCTTTTATAGAAACCTATTTTTATTCTCATTAAATGTTTTAAGATAATAAATAAAATTAGTTCAAAATAAAAAAATTATTTAATTGATTTTATATGATATATATTCAATAAAATTGTTCTGATATTCATCTATTTATTTTATAAACAGAATATAAGAACAAAGCAATTGTTTTCCATAAAAAGTTTTAATTGTTATAAATGGAATTTAACAACATTTTAATTGTGAACCCATTTTAAATATTAATATTTAATGTATTGTCAAATTAATTTGTTAATATGAGTTTTTTTAAAATTATTAATTCGTAAATTATCTTAGGGTGAATCTTTATGAATTTTTATAAAAACATCAATTTTTACTGAATATGGAAAAATACTACTTTTTAGATTAAAACTAACTTGTCCTTTAAATAATCTTTATGAATTTTTTGAGAAAAATCATTTTTTAGTGAATATTGAAAAATACTACTTTTTAGATTGAAACTAACATGTCCTTTATATAATTATTAATATTAATTATATTATATATATTTTTATAGTCACATTTCATAATGTATACATCTATTTATAATATTTAGTTCATTATAATCAATTTATTTTTAAATTCTATAAAAAACATAACAATCTTATATTAATAGAAGATCATCTATATGTCTGCGATATTAGCTTCAATCCTATTTTTTCTGCTTATATGATTTCATTTCTGAAAAACCTACATTACCCATGGTAATAATGATAAAACACATTTTCTAAAAAAATAAAATTAATTTTTGATAAGAAATTATTATTGAAGGTGATTAAAATTAAATATAGTGACTAATGTGTAATTAGGCTATAATGGACTAAAATCCTAAGATTAACGGCTCAAATGACATAGCCACTCATCCAAAACACATTCAATAGAAATATTTCTTCCATGAACCTACAATTAATGCGTTTTGGTGGTTTAGTATTACTTTTATTAAGTAATAACATCTGCACACCTAGATTTTTTTTAATAATACTAAGTGAGTCCTTTTCATTCCCAAAAAAGGCCTTCACTTATACCCATTCTTCACACCTCTCAAAAACCTTATGTTCAGAAAAAATCATCGTATATTGTCTACCATAACCCCTCCCCTAATTCTAGAAGACTCTATTTTTGGTATAATTATTATAATATATTCCTTTTCATTTAATCCAAAAGAAGATACCTGATTAAAAGGTATTGCCAATTTTCATTCTCTATAGTTTCATTTCCATTCTACAACTCAAAAAATCTCCTTCAACAGTTATATTACTACATAAAAAGTATCATAAGTATAGTAGGATGTTACCATAAAAAATATTAAAACAAAACTTACAAACATATCCATCTACTTGGGGACGGAAATACTATTTCTGTGTGTGGAGAATTACTGCCTCACAAAACGATGATTGTTCAATTATCCATTACCGCCTATTATTGTATCTGTAATGATAGAAAAATTATTTATATATGGTATAAATGTGATTTATATTTTTTATAACATCTTTAATTTTAATTTATAACATATATTTATTCTATCCAAGCTATGAAAATTCTATAATCATGTTTGAGGAAGCGTGGACTACCCCCCCCCCCCCGAAGCTATGTGATTCATTCGCACGTTACATGTAATGTATAAATTATTGGACATTGTTAAACATATGATACATAAAAATCATCAATAGGATGTTAATTACATAATTATATTTCTTTATATATATATATATATAATTTTAATTATTACCTTTTCAGGCACTTTTAATGTGATAACGTTATTCTTGGATGTGTGGACTAACGCCTCCTCAACATGATGTGATTCCTTTTACACCACATATATCTATATAAGAGTATATATGATTAAATAATATAAAATTAATTATATAATGACTATTCTAGAATGGTTTTAGTTACTTACCTTATTTCCACAAGGATCACTAAAAATATGGAATGTTACTCATGAGTACGTACAACTTACCATCTCCATGATTGTAACATATTATCAATTTCATTAGCATAATTACTGACTGATTATAAATGTATTGTTCATGTAAAAATATAATAATCATGTCATTTTTTTATTCATGATATGTTATATTAGTAACCCTATGACCATATTTGACCATTAATTGTTGGATTAACACATAAACAGAATTTGGTCAAAAACACATAATGTAAACATAATTGTTTAGATAGTTGTAAAAAATAATGTAATAAGTTAACTAAAAGTAATTACAAACATCAAAATGTTTCTAAATCAGGTATAAAACTAACATAATTATATTATAGAATAATTTAGGGGATGTTCGTTTGAAAGGAATCACAAGGTAAGGGATTCTTGTCTCATTTTCATTCTGTGATACGCACTTAATTCTTGTACACCAAATTTCTTATATATGGTGTAATTTCCACCAAATTTATATATAAAATCCCAAGAAATATTATATTATTTTTATTTAAATATTTTACTAATTTATTATTTCCATTACCTTTTTTAATTAATTTTTTACCAAATTTTTAAGGGAATTTCTTGTCACCTTTTACATCTGTGAGATAAATGTCATGTTCACTAATTACATCTTTTGAATTTTGTATATACTGACAATTTTGATATATTATAAAATTAATTCACATTACATAATTGTATTAAATAATTTAATTTAATACTATTCCATCCCATGGTTTGTGATTTAAAAATTCTTAAATGTTGTATGGGACCTTATGTAATGTTTAATGATTATTTTAATGAAGAATAATCCCAAAGATCCATTATTGTAATTTCCATTAAAGGGTATTTTATTACCATTGTTCAATAATTATTTTCATTATTCTCTAGTTATTGATGACCATTTTCAAGTGTTACTACAATTATTTACTTTTTGGTACAAATATGTTTTTAGAAAATATTTAATAGAAAACTCGACATTATATCTCTCTTTAGTCGGAGAACCTAATTTATTAGCAAAACCATGATTTATTAAACGGTTTTGAAATTTTTATCTAAAATGATATTGTAAAGATTTTGTTGCCTTTTTTCCTTTTACCAACATCCGAAATAAATAATTTTTTTGCTTCCCTAATGAGGAATTTTCTAAAAAAAATTCATATAGAAGGAATATTCATTTTACCTTGTATGACATGTATGGATTCATCTGTCATCATTTCATTGAATTATCATTTTCATGTTTAATAGGTTTATTTTTAAATTTTTTTGTCAAAATTATTTTCAAAAGGAAGGGATATTTTCCTACAGAATACTTTTAAAATATATTCTTTTATTTCATCAATCAAATCATCCCTCATTTTAAGTCCATATAGGGTTTTTTTGTATTGATACCACACTTAATCTTTCTCTGGATGGTTTATTAATTATATGGCCAATAAAATTTTTAAAATTCACTTCCATGATTTATTTATTTTTCTCCTTGAAATATTCAATATATTATGATCATTGAAAAATGAATATCCCCAAATTTATAAACATCAAAATTATTCTAAATCAGGTAAAATATTAATATAAGTATATTATACAATAATTTCATGGAAGTTCACCTGAACAGAATCATAAGGTATTGGATTCTTTTCTTATTTTCAATCTGTGAGATGCACATAATTATTATACACATAATTATTTATATATGGTGTAATTTATACCACATTGGAATAAAATATCATGAACCATATTATATTCATGGTATTTAAATGTTTTACTAATTTATTATTACCTTTGTCTTTTCTAATGAATTTGTTATCAAATTTTTAAGGGAATCCAATGTCACCTATTACATCTGTGAGATAATTTTCATGTTCACTAATTACCTATTTTTTGTTTTGTATCTACTGGAAATTTTTATATATTATATAATGAATTTGCATTCCATAATGGTATTAAATTTATTTATTTAATATTATTCCATCCCCTGCTTTTTATTTAAAAATGCTTCAATGTGGTATGGGGCAGTTTGGAATGTATAATGATTATTTTAATTAAGATTTATCCCAATGATCCATCAATGAAATTTAAATTCAATGGAATTTTATTACCATTGTTCAATATCCCATTTCAATATTCCATAGTTATTGATAACCATTTTTAAGTGTTAGTACCATTTTTTACTCTTTGGTACTAATATTTTTTTAGAAAATGTTTAATAGAAAACCCAACATTATATCTATCTTTAGTTGGAGAACCTTTTTTATTCTCAAAACAAAGTTTTATTAAATATTTTGGAATTTATTTTCTTAAATGATATTGTAAAGATTTTATCCCTTTTTTCTTTTTAACATTGTGTCAAATAAATCTTTTTTTATTTCTTAATGAAGAATTTTCTAATGTTTTTCCGTATAGAAGGAATATTGATTTTACCTTGAATGACATGTATGGATTCATTTTTCATCATTTCATCGAAGCATCAATTTCATGTTTAATTGGATTATTTTTAAATATTTCTTTCAGGAGTATTTTCAAATGGAATGGATATTTTCCTCAATAATATTTTTAAAATATATTCTTTTTTTTCATCAATGAAAACATCCCTCATTTTTAGTCCATGTTGGGTTTTTTGTATTAATTACACCCTTAATATTACTCTGGGTGGTTTATGAATTATATGGCCAAGGTATGATTCCATATTCACATCCATGATTTATTTATTATTCCCCATGAAATATTCAACATCTTATGATCATTGAACATTGAATATAACCAAAATTATAAACATAAAAATGATTCTAAATCAGGTATAAAATTAAAATAAGTATTTTATAAACTAATTTCATGGACATTTACCTGATGGGAATCACACGGTAAGGATTTCTTGTCTTATTTTCATTCTATGAGACACACTTTATTATTATTCACATAATTTCTTATATATGGTGTAATTTGTACCACATTGACATATAATATCATGAACCATTTTAAATTCATGGTATTTAAATGTTTCCATAATTGATTATTACCTTTTCCTTTTCTAATTAATTCGTTACCACATTGTTAAGGGAATGTCATGTCACCTTTTACATATGTGAGATAAATATTATGTCCAAAAAATAAATTTTTAATCTCATGGGTAGAGTTATTTTGGTTTCCACCATAGATGGGATTTACTATTCATTTTGTTAACCATCTTAAGAGTGGTCATGATGGTAAAGTTACAATTTACCTAGGAAACATGTAGTCCAATAATTAATTATTTAATTAATTTATATTTTTATATTATTCATCCCTTATATTTTAGGTTCATATATCTATGGATTCCATTCATTTTCACGATTCAGTAATTATTCATCCATGAGATGAGGCATTGGAATATCTATAGACACATTTCATTACCAGTTAATTGAATAAGTTTCATGTATTCCCATTTCCTAACATTAAATATTGACAATTCCTTATCATGTTAATTGAATTGTATGTATTTTTAGTTATTTACCTTTCCCTGTTATCTATCCTTATTGATTTAATATTTTTCCCACTCTATTTCTTCCTTATTGATAATTTTAGCTAACTCTTATTATGATTATTTCCCCATTAATTAAAGATGATTTCTATTATAGATATGTAGGGACATAAAAGATATATTAGAGTTATCCCTAGAGTAACATATTTAGAAAGATGAAAATAAATTGTGTTTTAATCATTATATATATTTTTAAATAATCATTTATATACCTAGTTTACCAAAAAAACTAATCTGATCGATCATTTGGGACTTCAATGATTGTAATCATTCCAATGTATTTAGTAGTATTCACCATATCGGGGCAATCTAGAGCTTTGTTGTTAAAGATGATATCAAATGAATTTTAGTATAATCCTTGGGAACTAGATTTTGGAAAACAATGATTAGAAAACATAACCCTAACAATGAATTTAAAGAAGTATATATGAAACCCATAAAATTTTGTTGATGTATAAATTATATGGGTATTCCTTGAAATATATCAAAGTCTATATACTACAAGTGGACATGGATATGTCCCATATTTACAAAGGAGTAACAAATACAACAATCTATTGTGATATTTACTTTGGATTACCTAGTACATGACAACGATCCTTACTACGCCCCTCATTTGACACTCCCATGGGATATGCATCAGATAATCCATTTTTTCTTTACAAACCATTATGAAGGATTTGTATACATAATAATAATCCAACATTAGACATAAGGAGTTTTAGATTAAGGATAAAGTTTCATGATTTAGAAATTGAACTAATTAAATTTATGATAAATCATACACCATGGAAGGACCTATGTCGAAATAAAATGTTTGAGGTATTTATGTATTGAGGTTGTATTGAAAAACTTATTTAAAATGATATTTTGAGATTCAACTAAATTCAATGATTTCCATCATATTTATATTTGGAAATTATATTAATTGGTTTTTTGAAAAAAGATAACAAAAATAAGGACCCGACCATAAACCTTACATAATATTGAATTAAATGAATAATTCACATTGAGGATTTTTCAGGTTTAGATATTTAGAGAATTAAAACATAACTATTACATCTCAAAAGATTAGAAAGTAGACACTTGTACACAGTTTTCATTTTTTTACAAAACATGAACTCTTGAAAAAAAGATTCATGTCTAGTTCAATGTTTAAAACAACATAACTTTTCCATGATCCCATCCTTGACCATATTCCACATTATGTCCTGTGAAAAAAATTTAAAAAACATGTGATGATCATAAAATTCTCAGTAAGTGACACAAAATGAAGGAAAACTATTTCTTTTTCAAAACAATAGGCCAACCACGAATACTTTATCATAAGTAATAATTTTCACCTTTATGAAGTAGTAAATACTATTCACTAAATAAAAGATCATTACTTACCCTTTTGTAACCAAAATATTACCATAAAACCCATATAAAGAACACATAACATATAAAGGTAACTTGGTACATAAACATACGTAAAAAGTATAAATATACGGTCGACTTCCACACATATCACTAAATGGAATAGCCATACGGTTGACTTCCATACCCAATGAATTGGAGTTTATAACATTAGCACCCATCCTGGTACTCACACTTCCACCCTTCATTTGGTTTATCACATTACCTCCCATCAAATGACCAAGTACCATTATTAAATCATAAGACATAAAACAAATATAAAGGAAAGAAAACATTTCCAAATTTCAATCAAAATATATCACTTAAATATATTGACCTAAAAAATATATTATCAAAACCATTTTCAATTACAAAATACATTGTAGAGTATATGGTAGTTATTTTCTTTTAGAAAAATTATGGCTTGTTGAGAAGGACAAAGATCAAATTATACTCGCGGCGATGGAAAAAGTTGTTGTCATTGCTTATATTAAAAGAAACATTCATTTTTTTGTTTAGTAAGTATCTTCATAGAAAAAGATTCCCTTTGAAAATTAAATGGTTTTTATACAGAGTATAAAAGAATATCTTGTATTAAAACAAAATATGCCTCAATGAAAGGATATTGAGATGAAGTACCTTACCTCGCGTCTGACTTGGCTCAATCGTTATTTAATCTCCTGAATAATAAACTAGAGTTAATTTATACTTCATTAAGAACCTTATTCAAGTTTATTATTCTTTTTATATCACTTATTACCATGTTATAAACATTATGTAATCATTTATGTTAATAATGTTCATTTTGTCGATATTTGGTACTTGAGTCAAAAATGGACTTCTTATAATTACATGTTGTTCATGTGTCCAAGGTTCATTATATATAGAATAATATTCATGATTTGGGTATCATATATATCATATATATCCAAAATATACATGTTTTTATAATAGTGCATAATATTTAGATGTAAGACATGAAATGCACCGTTCAAGGATACAGTAAGTCGTACGTACACATGAACGCTCATTCCATTTCTATTTCATATTTAATGGAATTAAAACATAATGATACATATTACTATTATAGTTATAGTATTGTATCACATATAATATCATTAAATCTATCCTTTATACATACCACATATGTTATAAACAATTCATATCATATTGAGGGGGTGTTAGTCCGTACATCCTCAAATGAAATTATCGCGTTTACCCATAATGGAAACCATAAAGGTATGCTATAAATGGAAATTAAAAAAGCATAAAGAAAACATAAAAATAATATATATAATATATAAATAATGTTCCATCATAATGGACACCATGAGAGGTGGTAAGAGATAATCGAACAATCATCATTTCATGAGGCGTTAGTTGGTCATCCACAGAGACATTATGTTCTTCACCCATTAAATGATGGTGGGTGTAAGTGTAGTTAGAATCATTATAATAACAAAATCCTAGTATATTTAGGATACTGGTGTTGTTACAATTGAAATTAATCAAAATAGTTTAGGGGTTGGTGAAGTAAAACAAATGAAAACAATTTAAAAGAAATTGTTACATTTAATTTGGGTAACTCCCTTTGGTTTGAAACAATGGACTTCTTAAAGTGCCTTGTACCTAAGGTATGGCTTCTAGGAGGAGGATTATAATATAAGGAGCTTAATTGGTCAGGGTTTGGACAATCCAAAAGGCTTTAGAGGTGTGATTAATTGGTTAGAAGTGGTATCCTTTTATAAGGGGGAGGAGGGGCTCTTTAGGAAAGTGCGATATTATTATTTTATTATATAATGATATTCACTTTCTAAAGTTCCAAAATTCATTAATGTTGAATAAAATATTACTCTTAGTAGAAATAATATCATCAAATAGGAATTTTACAGGTTTTGAATGTTATTTTTGTATTTATAATCTTATTTATTTAAATCTTTTATTAATGAGGTAAATACTACATCATTATTGTGTCATAAATTATTTAATTTAAGTGATGTCTAAAAATTTAGAAAAAAATACCATGATGTAGAAAATATTTTTATATTTCCAATTAATATTTATAGTTGGAAATATAAATTATATAATATTATATAAAAATTAATTTACTAAATGATTTTTGTTTTTGTGATTTTTTCCTTTACATTAAATTAATTTATCAAAAGTGTCATTATCTTTTATAACTGGCTCCATGGGGTCCCAAAATAGACCCAAAGATTCCCATGGTCTCCCATTACTCATAAATTAAGGTTAGGACAATTGTTAATGTAAATTTTAAATTATTATAATATTATTTTAACATTTAATTACCATATTTACCTTTAACCGCGGTAAATAAAAGTCAAAAGTTACTATTCACCAAAAATTATTTTCATCTTATTGAACAAAATATTATCTTGATAACAAACATGTGTGTTGGATTTTCAAAATTCAATTCACAGAAGTGGTAAAATTTTGTTTAAATGAATAAGTGAGTTTTTTTAACTACTACTAAGTTGTTTCACTATTCATCAAAAATTGATGTTTTTCAGAAAAATAGCAAAAATTCATTGAAATCATTATTTGATATTCCAAAATCAAAAATGGTGTCTATTTTTCCAAATTGAAACCATTTAAGTGAAATTAATTAATTTAAAATCAATTCCCGTTGTTAAAACAAATACCGTGTTTTTAAGAAACAATTACTATCAAAATTTTGACACTTGTTTATGTCCAGTTTCATAGTGAAATTAATTCAAATGACCAACATTGGATTAAATGGTAAAAATATTTTTTAATTACACATTAAAAAAAATTAAGAAGATAATCTAACCATATAAATAAAATATATTAAAAAAGACTTTAAATTATAATACAATATTTTCCACTATTCATTAAAAAATGAACTTCATCCAAAAAATACCAAACAATTGCCCAATGTAATAATTTGAAGTCCCAAATCTAAATAATATTTCTATTTGGTCAAATATAACATATAAAAATGATCAAAACTATATTTTACGAGGGGTTTCCATTAAAAGGTTGTAAATATACCTTTTAATGGAAATTATGCTTAAAATTAGATTCATTCATATTTTAAGCCTCTAAATTTTATTGGATAAATGTAAATACCTTTAACAATCATGTATAATCATATTGTAGTTAGTTTTGTTCATTCCTTCCAATACAATGGCTAAGAGTTAACTTCCATTTAAAATTATTCTATTATATTCTTAGTATGCAACGTAAGATTTCAACGAAACCCATTGTTGCGTATCGGGTACGATGTAGTATATAGAAACACCATTAAAGTAAAATTAATATTTAATTAAAAAATATTAATAAATATGAAATATGTATTATTCTATATTTTTTGGGGATATTACAAACTTCCCCCATTTGGGAATTTCCTCCTTGCAATTTTACTTATCAAAATAAGTGGGGGTATTATCCCTCATTGCATTTTTAGATTCCAATGTTTCCTCTTCAACCACACGGTTTTTTCACAAAACATTTACCTGGGGAATTACCTTATTCTAAAATAATTACTCTCTAGAGTCATGAATCTGAACTGGAAGTTCTTCATAAGAGAGATTCTCTTCAAACTGAACTACCCTTGGGCTCAAAACATGAGATGGATCTGGAATATACTTTCTCAACATCGAAACATGAAAAACATTGTGTACCTGGGACAAACACGGAGGTTAATCCACTTTGTACGCCACTGATCCAACTTTCTCTAGAATTTCATAAGGTCTAATGAACCATGGACTCACCTATACCTTCATTCGAAAACGCATCACACTTTTCCATGGAGAAACTTTGAGAAAGACATGATCACCTACCTCAAATAAAAGATCCTTCCTCCGGTTATCTTCATAGCTTTTCTGTTTTCTCTGAGCTATTCTCATGTACATCTAAATCAATTAAACATTCTCTAACATCTCTTCTACCAATTCTGGTCCCATCATATTCCTTTAACCTACTTTATCTCAAAAAGCTGGTGTTCGACAATTCTTTCCGTATAATTCCTCAAATGGAGCCATTTTTATACTATAATGAAAAATGATATTATATTAAAATTCATCCAATGAACAATGATGGTCCCAACTTCCTTGGTAATCTAGTGAACTAGCAGGTTGCATATCCTCCAAGGTCTTAATTTTTCGGTTCGAATACCCATCTGATTGTGGATGAAAAGCTGTACTAAAATTTAATTCAGTACCCAATGACTTTTGAAGACCTTCTTATAAGACAGAAGTAATTCTGGGATCATGATTAGATACAATAAAGAGGGGAACTCCATGCAACCTGGTTATCTCTTTAACATACAATCTAGAATGTTGATCTAGAGACAATGTATCCAGAATATGAAGGAAATGAGCATATTTAGTCAATCGATCAATAATAACCCAGATTTCATTATTACCTCGAGATGTATTTGGTAATCCCACATCGAAGTCCATGGATATATTTTCCCATTTACATTATAGCACTGCTAATGGCTGAAGCATCCCTTATGGTAACAGCCGCTCTGAATTAACCTACTGACTAGTCAAACACTTCGCAGTAAAATTAGAAATATATATTTTTATTCCATCCCACCAGTAATACTTCCGAAGATCATTGAACATATTACTACTACTAGGATGAACTGAAAACGGAGTACTATGAGCATCACATAACAACTAATTCTTCAACAATGAATCACAAGGCACACATAATCTCATTCCTAACCTCATGACACAATCATTATCAATGACAAATTAAGGCTACGTAACCTTCTAAACCAACTCTACATTTTTCTAGAACTCACTGTATTTTTTCTGCGCTTTCTTTATTTTGTATGATAGAGATGATCTCACTGACACCTTGTAACACCCGAGACTTTTATGAGAAATATTTTGTTTTTATGTTATATAAATCATCAAAGGAATCTTTCACACAACACTATCTTTCTTTACATGCAACCATGGCCTTCCCCAATAGCTTGCATCGTACGCAATACCGAGTTTCACTAAACAACGATATGCTATTAAAATATTATTAAAACTAGCCGTTATGAAAAAGAATTAACCAATTTTTAAAATTTTGTAAATTATATTTTTTAAAATTGACTTCATTTTTGGATTCGGAATGTCGAAATTAGATTAAGGTGAAATTTTGGTACTTTTCAGATAACTTTCATATTCTGATGAATAGTAAAAATCACTAAATTTCAATTACAAACTACTTTTTTAATCGAAGTAATTAATAGTGATAAATTATTAATTTTAGTGGTTTTAAAATATATTTAGAATATATTTTTACGATTTAATACAATTTTGTCATTGAATGTAATTTCACATTTAAACCAAACATAAACAACTGTCAATCTTTTGATAGTTATTATCTCTTAAAAACACGCTATTTGTTTTGACGATGAGAATTAATTTTTAAATAAATTAATGAAACTGATGTGTTTTGAATTTGGTAAAATAGATATCATTTTTTAATTCATAATATCAAATATATCTTAGGCCTAATTTTTTATATTTTTCTGGAAACTTTCATTTTTTGATGAATAGTGAAACCACTAAGTGGTAGTTAAAAAAACTGAATTTTTCATAAAACATAATTTTACCACTTCTGTGAGTGGAATCTCAAAAATTTGAGAGACATGGTTAATATCAAGGACTAAAATGCGGTTCAATGAGATGAAAATAATTTTTGGTGAATAGTAACTTTTTATTTTTTTACCACGGTTAAAAGTAAATATAGTAATTAAGGGTAAAAATGATATTATTAATACCCTAACACATGTCCTAATTATATTGGATAAGTGTAATTCGATCAAAAATAACCTTAGGATTAAAATATGTCCATTTAGGCCCACATTTATTAGATTAGGACATTTATTATAAATTTATTTAAAGTAGGGTTAAAATAGTTAAACTCAATGTTTAATAAATAAATCATTTTTAATATAAGGTTATACATAAGATAAATTCGACTATAAATATTCATTTTAAAGATAAAATTATTTCAAACATAATGGTATTTTATTTGTAATTTTTAGACATTAAATAATTTAATTTATTTATGACACAAAAATGATGCAGTAATTATCTTATTAATGAAATATTGACATAATTGATGTTATAAATACCCAAATAAATGTATTTTGAGTATTTTTATGATTTCCACTAATTTTATTGGTTAATATGACATGTTATTATTTATTTAATTAACTTTTTTTGAAATAATAATTCTGTTATGATTTTCAAAAAAATCAATTACTAAATAGTGTCCAAATTGATATAAAATAGTTTTTAAAACAAATATTCTATTATTAATTTTTAGTTTATTCCTAAAAATCTACGGTTCGGAAAAATGACTTAGATAAAGTTATATATATTAATTATAAACAACGTGGGGTTCGTTTGGCTTGTTATAGTAAGTTTATTAACCTTATGGTGTAAGAACACAAAAAGACACGGTAAAAGTAAAATTATCTAACTTAAAGTTAAATATAAATGATAAGGTTAAAATAGGGACCTAAACTTGTCTAAATTATATTTTATGATAGGATTGACACCCATACCCACCTTATCTTATAAATAAATCAATTTTAAGCTATTTAAAACCGAATTTGGCTTTATAATATAATAATATTTTTTGTTTTTCCAAAGGAGCCCCTCTCCTCCCTTATAAAAGGGAACCTCCTCCCCCTCTTCCTCACACCAGTTTGAGCCTTCAAGATCGGCCAACCCCTGACACTTTATCCTCTACACTTTCCTAGAGACATCATATATGTCCTGGTCTTCTTCAAAGACCAATTTTCGTGCCCTAAGAGGAGATCTCAAAGAGGCGCTTCAAAGAAGAGGTAATGTCCGTTACCGATTCTTTCAACTTTATTTCTTCTTCCATTTCTTCTTATTTAGTTATTTCATTATGAATTAATAACATCCGTATCACTCATATACTGATATGTTATTATAAGTATGAAACAACCCTATTTCACCATCTATCCATCCTACGGAAAACAAAATCACCGCGCGTGCGTACGCATGGAATACCGTCTCCACGTCGTGGTGTAAACTATTTTCCGCCACCACCTTACTTGGATGGGTATAATGGGTTAAATAATGACTATATATGATCATTGTAAAGTTATATTTATTCTGAAATAGTATACATACACTCCAATACAATTCCACGATCATGGGAACGATATCATCGCTCATGCGTACGTACGGAATACCGTCTCCACGATGTGATGCGACTCGTTCAACATGATCTTCACTGTATAATGATTATATAAATGAATCGAATGAATTAATATGATATATATTACACTAATAATGTTCTTGTAAATGAGGTATCTATAACCTAAAAAGAAAAATAATAATTTATTCGACAAAACATGCATAAGAACAAAAAGTAATTAACACCCGAATAACACCTAGTAATGAAATATTACTAATAAGAAGCTAAGAATATGACCATATATGATATCATAAAAATAAGTATGATTCTGTAATAATTCAATAACATTATTTAAATCATTATACAGGAGGTTCAGACACTTACGAAGAAAATCAGACCTAAGTTAAGGGAAATATCACAATCTCATTTTTATCCGAGATTGTTTATAATTTGGAATTTACTGGAGTGTATTTTATCATCCACATTCATGTTTCCTCAACATGTAATATTATTTCCATCCACCTACAATTGTTTAAATCCAATTTGACACTTCTTTGAGTATTTAGTAAAAGATATGAAAGGAATCTTTTGTTGTTTTTTGTATGAGGTACTTTTTGAATTTTCCGAAAAAAGTACGAGAAGAATGTTTTTTTAACTTATACGACATGAATGGATTTTTAAAAATTATTTCCAAGAAGATTCCTTTAAATGTTTTCTAGTTAATTTTTAATCAACTTCTTTTAGTTTAAAATTGTATGGCATGTTAAGAAATGAAAAATGTTTTTAAAGTAGAAAGGATATTTTCCTCAAGAATGGAGTTTAAGTGTTTTATCAAAATTATTTTTCATATAAGATAATATAGGTTTATGTTTATATCCCTATTATTACATTTAATTTATTATGTTGTGATGGAATTATTTTTTTATGAATTCCATTATATTATATGAATTGTTTTATGATGTATCGATGTTTAAGAATCCCATTTTTATTACATGGGTTATGCAATGATGTATGATTTATGATTTTGTGGCACAGATAAGAATGGTATCATTATGAGATGGGTGGGACCTATATCTCCCTCCAATGAATTGGGAAAATATTTTATATCTTATGTGATAGACATGGCTGGAACGGCAGCTTAAACTGGTTCAGTGAAACAGGACTGATACGAGGTGTGAACTCGGTTCAGAAATGGACTTTGTCCACTAAGATAGTCTTGGAAATGAGTCTTGACTAATAAGAAATTATTCTCTATGATTATGTGTGCATACTAAAAAGTTTCATGTTTTATTTTATGATCATTGGGATTACATTTCACCACCATTATTTATCTCATATTATGAAATTATGATCTCTTTTGCAGGGTAATATTTCCAAAATGTTATGTTTTTATTTTGATGTGACTGATATTTCTTTTGTTTACCCTTACTGAGCATTTGAGCTAACCCTTTTGTATGTTTTCTTTCCCTGGGTCAGGAAGAAGGGTATTAAGTAAGATATGCCAAAAAGGTAATATAGATATGATGAAATAAATGGGAGACAGTTTAGATGCTTTATGAACCAGTTGTTTATGTTTCCCAATTTCTATAGACACTATACCTATACGGTCCATTCATGGTTTTGTTATATGTTGTAATAACTATGGCTCAATTTTAAAGTATTAACCATGTATGTAAAGTATGGGTCGTTATAGTATGTATCAGAGGAAAGGAATAGTCAACCTTTGGAAACTAGAATGTGAAAGCCTTGGTAAGAACTCTAAGGATAAGTCTAAGCATAGAACACAATCATAGTGTTTTAGAAATGGCCATGAATAACCTAGGATAAGACCTTAAGTGTGAAATTTTATTCTTGATTATGTGGTTTTCCTATTATAAGTAGTGTTTCTCACACCATTCTTCTTGGTTTTAGTCAATGGCTGGAACCCAAAGGAACCGTGTTAATGCGGAATGCGACGGGAAATGCAATGATTGTCCCCCTGAGCAACCAAACGTTATGTGAGCTGGAATGAAAAATCTTGTAACCATGATCACAAAACATTATCAAGCTATGAATCATGCAGGACTTCCAAACGAGAAAAGGAAGGAGCAACATTCTGTTGAATCCTTCATGAGGCAGCGTCCACCTTCATTCAGCGGGTCTACTGATCCATTAGTTGCTGAACAATGGATTAGTACTACTGAAAAGATATTTTTAGTTATTCAATGTTCTAAACATGATAAAGTCATACTAGAAGTGTATCATTTGGAAGGAGATGTTGATCAATGGTGGAATCTTATTAAGAATATGAGGTAAAGAGATGAAATTGAGTCCATGGAATGGGACAAGTTCAAGAACTTATTTTTCAATAAGTACTTCCCTCGTATTCTCCGAACAAATATGGAGAAGGTGTTTCTTGAACTAAAGCAAAAGGATGATGAATTTTTTGGTACCTATGAAGCAAATTTTACAAGTCATCCAAGGTATGCTTCTGGTATTATTATCCAACCTAAGAGTAAGATCTATCGATTCTTTAGTGGCTTAAAACCAATTCTTTGAAGGGCGTTATCCATAAGGGACTTCAATAGCTACTAAGAAATCGTTCGATGTGCTCTCAAAGTTGAGATGGAGATTGGAGTAACCCATCAGTCATATGGATTTGATAAGAAGAGGAAAATGGAATTCAAAGGAAAATCTAAAGAGCACACTGAAAAGAATATGAGTTTTACCTTATGCTCAAAGTGTGGAAAGAAACATGGATGGAGTTGTCTTAAAGGGAGAAGTAAATGTTTCAAATGTGGAAAGGAAGGGCATCGGGCATTTGAATGCTACAATGATGGGAAGAAGATGTCTACTGATGCGAACAACGAAAAGGCTACACAGAGTGCACCTCCTACACTTCAATGTTTCAAATTCAAGGAAATGGGGCATTATTCCAATCAATTCCAAAATCCAAGGGTTGATGATGATGGTCGACGTCAACAAACTTTTAATGCTAATGATAAAGGAAAGTCACAAGCAATTTCTATCAGCGATGTGGAGTATGATAACGATGTGGTGAAAGGTACACTTACCATCTACTCTAAAGTAGCAAATGTTTTATTTGATTCTGGATCCACCCACTCATTTATTTTTGAAGAATTTTATAATGGTATCACCGTATTACCTCAGCAGTTAGGTGTTGAGTTAGCTGTGACAACCCCTAATGGCACAACAGTCACATCAAAAGTTTATAATTCTTCCCCGATTGAAGTTTGTGGGAATGTGCTTCCTGCAAATCTTGTGATCCTTCCTATAGTGTAATTTGATGTGATTCTTGGCATGGATTGGCATTCTTTATATGGAGCTCATATCAATTTCCAAATAAGGGAAGTCACATTTCATATTCCATATCAATCTATGATCTTCTATCGATGCAAGGATGAACATAACCTTGCAGTGGAAATTTCTTCCATCTTATGGGTCTTGATTCCACTAAATGAAGGTTATTTATCTCAAATGGTTGGTGAGAAACTCACAATTAAGAATATTCCCATTGTACGGGAGTTTGATGATGTCTTTCCAGAGGAATTTCTGGGTCTTCCACCAAATCATAAAGTTGAGTTTTCAATAGAACTCGTACCGGGTGATTTGTCTATTTCAAAGACACCTTATAGAATAGCCCCAATTGAGTTGTAGGAATTGAAGAAGAAACTCCATGAGAATCTTGATAAGGGGTTCATACGCCCTAGTACATCACCTTGGGGAGCACCTATTCTATTTGTTAAGAAGTAATATGGATCAATGAGACTCTAAATTGATTATCGAGAACTTAACAAGATCACTATCAAGAAAAAATATCCTCTCTCGCGCGTTGATGACTTATTTGACCAACTACGTGGAGCTCAATACTTTTCCAAGATTGATCTTCGTTCAGGGTATCACCAATTAAGGGTCAAAATGGAGGATATACCAATGATGGATTTCCATACAAGGTATGGACACTATGAATATATAGTGATTCCATCTGGTCTTACTAATTCCCATGCTATCTTCATGGATCTGATGAATAGAGTCTTTAGATACTATCTTGATCAGTTTGTGGTAGTATTTATAGATGATATTCTTGTATATTCGATGTGAAAGGAAGAACATGAAGATCACATGAGAATTATATTGAATACCGTGAGAAAGGAGAAACTTTATGCCAAATTTACCAAGTGTTAATTTTGGCTTCAAAAAGTTTCATTTTTGGGTCACATAATCACAAAAGAGGGGATATATTTGGATCCATCAAAAAACAGAAGTTATCGGAAGATGGTCGAGACCAGCAACAGTAACTGAGATCCAAAGTTTTCTTGGTTTGGCTGGATATTATCGAAGTTTTGTGAAAGATTTCTCACGATTATCTAATCCACTAACCAAGTTGACTCGGAAAGGAGTTAAGTTTGTTTGGATGGAGGAATGTGAAGATAATTTCAAGGAGTTAAAAAGAAGGTTATTCAGTGCACCTGTGCTAACACTGCCTTGTAGTGAAGAAAGGTTTGTGATCTATAGTGATGCATCCAAGAAGGGATTGGGGTGTGTTCTTATGAAAAATAATATGGTGATAGATTATGCCTCACTACAATTGAAAATCCATGAGCAAAATTATTCAACTCATGATTTGGAGTTAGCTGCGGTAATCCTTGCATTAAAGATTTGGAGGAATTATCTTTATGGAGAAAGGTGTGACATTTATACTGATCATAAAAGTTTAAAGTATATTTTCACACAAATGGAGCTGAATATGCGCCAAATAAGATGGTTGGAGCTGATTAAGGATTCAGACTACTCAATTCATTACCACCCTGGGAAAACAAACAAGGTGGCAGATTCATTAAGTCGACAAGACCATGTCAGTTTATCCATGATGAGGATCACAAAAGATCCAATATTTATGGATTTGCAAAGGATGGATATTCTAATTTTAATGGATGGGGAGAAATATTATCTTTCTCAAATGAATGTTCATCCATCTATACATGTCAAGATTAAAGAGGCATAGAAAGATGATGTAGATTTACAAAAGAAGGTGAGTAATGTACCTGAATTCAACCTTGATTGTGATGGGATAATAAAGTTCAGGAATCGGGTTTGTGTTCCCCCCATCCCAGAATTAAAGAAGGAGCTACTGGATGAGGCTCATAGTTCTTCATTCTCTATTCATCCTGGAAGAACAAAGATGTATAGGGATCGAAAAGAGTACTTCTGGTGGGATGGCATGAAAGGAGATGTTGCTGAATATGTCTCTCGATGCTTGGTTTGTCAGCAAGTTAAAGCTGAGAGACAGAAGTTTAAGGGGATGTTACAACCATTACCCATATTAGAATTGAAATGGGAAAACATCATTATGGACTTTGTCACAGGACTTCCTAAAACATCCAAAGGCAATAATCTTATCTGGGTCATAGTTGATCATCTTACAATGTCTGCACACTTAAATAATATTAGAGAGGATTTCTCTCTGGATCATCTTGCCAAGATATATGTAAAGGAAGTGGTAATATTGCATGGAGTACCACTTTCTATTATATCTGATCGGGATATGAGGTTTACCTCAAAGTTCTGGCGAAGTCTTCAGCATACTCTGGATACAGAGATGAGTTTCAGCACTTCTTATCATCCTCAGACAGACGGTCAGTCTCAGAGAACAATTCAAACTCTAGAAGATATGTTGAGAGCTTGCTCTATGGATTTAAAAGGTGGTTGGGATCAACACCTACCTTTGGTGGAATTTTCTTATAATAATAGCATTCACTCCAGTATTTAGATGGCTCCTTATGAAGCTCTCTATGGAAATAAATGCAGGACTCCAACTTACTGGGATGAATTTGGGGAAAGAATGTTATTAGGACCTGATATTGTTGATTAGATGGAAGAAAAGGTCTGATCTATTCAACAACACATAAAAGCAGCTCAGATTTGAGAGAAAAGTTATGCCTAAAACTAAAGAAAATACCTACATTTTGAAGTGGGTGATAAAGTGTTCTTACGAATACCTCCCTGGAAGAGGGTCATGAGATTTGGAAAGAAGGGGAAGTTGAGCCCTAGATATATCGGTCCGTTCAAAATACTGGATCGTGTTGGGAATGTAGCTTACCGATTGGCGCTTCCAACGAATCTCTCTCAATTTCACGATTTGTTCCATGTATCTCTCCTGAGAAAGTACATACCTGATCCTTCACATTTACTCACCTCAGAAGTTTTACCGCTAGAGCAAGATCTTTCTTATGAAGAAAAGCTGATAGAGATTCTGGATCGTAGCGAAAAATTCCTACGAAACAAGACCACTCGCTTGGTGAAAGTTTTATGGAGGAACCACCAATTATAAGAAGCTACATAAGAGCCTGAGGATATGATGAGGGAGAGGTATCCTCATCTGATTGTTACAAAGTGACGAATTTCGAGGGCGAAATTCATTTTATTGGGGGTAGAATGTAACACCCGAGACATTTATGAGAAATATTTTGTTTTTATGTTATATAAATCATCAAAGGAATCTTTCACACAACACTAGCTTTCTTTACACGCAACCACGACCTTCCTCAATAGCTTGTGTCGTATGCAATACCGAGTTTCACTAAACAACGATATGCTATTAAAATATTATTAAAACTAGCCATTATGAATAGTAATAACCAATTTTTAAAATTCTGTAAATTTTATTTTCCAAAATGATCTTCATTTTTGGATTCAGATTATCGAAATTAGCTTAGAGTAAAATTTTGATACTTTTCGGATAAATTTCATATTCTGATGAATAGTGAAATTACTAAATTTTAATTAAAAACAACTTTTTTAATCGAAGTAATTAATAGTGATAAATTATTAATTTTAGTGGTTCTAAAGTATATTTAGAATATATTTTTAACATTTAATACAATTTTGGTCATTGAATGTAATTTCACATTTAAACCAAACATAAACAAGTGTCAATCTTTTGATAGTTATTATCTCTTAAAAACAGGCTATTTGTTTTGAAGACGAGAATTAACTTTTATATAAATTAATGCAATTGATGTGTTTTGAATTTGGTAAAATAGACATCATTTTTTAATTCATAATATCAAATATAGCTTAGGCCTAAATCTTTGTATTTTTCTGGAAACTTGCATTTTTTGATAAATAGTGAAACCACTAAGTGGTAGTTAAAAAAACTGAATTTTTTATAAAATGTAATTGTACCACTTCTGTGAGTGGAATTTCGAAAATCCAAGAGACACGGTTAATATCAAGGACTAAAATGCAGTTCAATGAGATGAAAATATTTTTGGTGAATAGTATCTTTTTACTTTTTTTACCGCGGTTAAAAGTAAATAGGGTAATTAAGGGTAAAAATGTTATTATTATTACCCTAAAACATGTCCTAATTCTATTGTATAAGTGTAATTCGACCAAAAACAACCTTTGGAATAAAATATGACCATTTAGGCCCACATGGATTAGATTAGGACATTTATTATCAATTTATTTAAAGAAGTGTTAAAATAGTTAAAATCCAAGTTTAATAACTAAATCATTTTTAATATAGGGTTATACATAAGATAAATTCTAATATAAATATTAAATATAAAGATAAACAGATTTCCCACATAATGGTATTTTATTTGTAATTTTTAGACATTAAATAAGTTAATTTATTTTTGACACAAACATGATGCAGTAATTATCTTATTAATGAAATATTGACATAAGTGATGTTATAAATACCCAAATAAATGTAATTTGGGACTTTTTATGAATTACACTAATTTTAGAGGTTAATATGACATGTTAGTAATGATTTAATTAACCTTTTTCGAACTAATCATTCTGTTATAATTTTCACAAAAATCAATTACGAAATAGTGTCTAAATTGACATAAAATTGTTTTTAAAACAAATATTATATTATTAATTGTTAGTTTATTACTAAAAATCTAAGGTTCTGCCAAATGACTTATATAATATTATATATATTAATAATAAACAACTTGCAGTTCTTTTGGCTTGTTATAGTATGTTTATTAACCTTATAGTGTAAGAACACAAAAAGACATAGTAAAAGTAAAATTATCTACCTTAAAGTTAAATGTAAATGATAAGGTTAAAATAGGAACCTAAACTTGTCAAAATTCTGTTTTATGGGAGGATTGCGACCCATACCAACCTTAGCATCGAAATAAATCAATTTGAAGCTATTTAAAACCGAATTTGGCTTTATAAGAAAATAATATTTTTAGTTTTTCCAAAGGATCCCCTCCCCTCCCATATAAAAGGGCACCTCCTCCCCCTCTTCCTCACACCACTTTGAGCCTTCATGCTTGGTCAACCCCTGCCTCTTTCTCCTCTCCACTTCTCTAGAGACATCTTATAGGTCCTGGTCTTCTTTAAAGACCAAATTTAGTTCCCTAAGAGGAGATCTCAAAGAGGCGCTTCAAAGAAGAGGTAATGTCTGTTACCGATTCTTTCAACTTTATTTCTTATTCAATTTCTTCTTCTTTGGTTGTTTCATTATTAATTAATAACATCAGTATCAATCATATACAAATATGTTATTATAATTATTAAACAACCATATTTCACCATCTATCCATCATACGGAAAACGAAATCACCGCGCGTGCATACGTACGGAATATCGTCTCCACACAGTGGTGTAAACTATTTTCCACCACCACCTTACTTGGATGAGTATAATGGTGTAAATAATGACTATATATGATTATTGTAAAGTGATATTGATTTTGAAATAGTATACATACACTCCAATATAATTCCATGATCATGAGAATGATATCATCGCTCATGTGTACGTATGGAATACCGTCTCCACGATGTGATGCGACTCGTTCAACATGATCTTCATTGAATAATGATTATATAAATGAATTGAATGAATTAATATGATATATATTACACTAATACCATTCTGTAAATAAGGTATATATAACCTAAAAAGAAAATTTGTAATTTATTCAACAAAACATGCCTAAGAACAAAAAGTAATAAACACCCGAATAACAAGTAGTAATGAAATATTACTAATAAGAAGCTAAGAATATTACCATATATGATATCATAAAAATAAGTATGATTCTGTAATAAGTCAATAACATTATTTAAATCATTATAAAGGAGGTTCGGACACTTACGAAGAAAATCTGACCTAAGGTAAGGGAAGTATCATAATCTCATTTTTATCCGAGATTGTTTATACTTTGGAATTTACTGGGCTGTATTTTATCATCCACATCCATGTTTCCTCAATATTTAATATTATTTCCATCCACCTACAATTTTTTAAATCGAATTTTAACCTTCAATGAGTTTTTAGTAAAAGATATGAATGGAATCTTTTGTCGTTTTCGTACGATTTACTTTTTGACTTTTCCGAAAAAAAGTACGAGAAGAATGTTTTTTTTTAACTTATACAACATGAATGGATTTTTAAAAAATTATTTACAAGAAGTTTCCTTTACAAGATTTAAAGTTTATTTTTAATAAAATTTATTTACTTTAAAATTGAATGACATGTTAAGAAAAGAAAATGTTTTTAAATTAGAAAGGATATTTTCCTCAAGAATGGAGTTCAAGTGTTTTATCAAAATTATTTCCCATATAAGATAATATAGGGTTATGTTTATAACCCTATTATTATATTGATTTGATTATGTTGTGATGGAATTATTTTTTTATGAATTCCTTTATTTTATATGAATTGTTTTATGATTTATCGATGTTTAAGAATACCATTTTTATTACATGGGTTATGCAATGATGTTTGATTTATGATTTTGTGGCACACATAAGAATGGTATCATTATGAGCTGGGTGGGACCTATATCTCCCTCCAATGCATTGGGTAATGATTTTATATCTCATGAGATAGAAATGTCTAGAATGGCAGGTTAAACCAATTCAGTGAAATAGGACTGAAACGAGGAGTGAACTCGGTTCCGAAATGGACTTTGTCCACTAAGATAGTATTGGCAATTAGTCTTGACTAATAAGAAATGATTATCTTTTATTATGTGTGCATTCCACAAAGTTTCATGTTTTATGTTATGATCATTGGGATTACATTTCACTACCATGATTTATCCCATGTTATGAAATTATGATCTCTTTTGCAGGGTAAGATTTCCAAAATGTTATGTTTTTATTTTGATGTGATTGATATTTCTTTTGTTTACCCTTACTGAGCATTTGAGCTCACCCTTTTGTATGTTTTCATTCCCCAGGTCAGGAAGAAGGGTATTAAGTAAGATATGCCAAAAAGGGACTATATATATGATGAAATAAATGGGATACAGTGTTGATTCTTTATGAACCAGTTTTTTATGTTTCCCAGTTTCTAAAGACAATGTACGTATATGGTCCTTTCATGGTTTTGTTATATGTTGTAATAAGTATGCTTCAATTTTGAAGTATTAACTATGTATGTAAAGTATGGGTTGTTATACACCTGATACTAAACAATAGAATTTCCTGAACCAACTACTTCTATGCCAAATTTCATCAAATCAAAAACCAAAGGTCTTGTTCCAAACATAACATAGTTAATGAATCATTACTTTTTCAACTCCAAGAATCATCCACATTATTTTCTTTTCCCGGATGGTAATGGATCATGAAGTCATAATCCTTGATTAATTCCAACCATCTCCTTTTTCTCATGATCAATTATTTTTGAGTGAATATAAACATAAAAAATTTGTTATCAGTATATATTTCACACTTTACTCAATAAAAATGATTCCTCCAAATTTTTAAAGAAATAAAAATAGCAGCTAATTCAAAATCATGTGTAGTGTAATTTAACTCATTGTGTTTCAACTGACGTGAAGCATAATCAATTACCTGATCATTCGGCATAAGGACACAACCATTTCCTTGTAATGAAGCATCACTATAGATAAAAAACACCATTTCTGGAAGGCAGTGCTAAAATTGGAACATTCAACAATCTTCTTTTCAATTCCTGAAAAAAAATCATCACATTCTTTGGTCCAAATGATCTTGACAACTTTTCAAGTAAACATAGTCATTGGACTAGATAACTGTGAAAACATTTCAAAAAACATCTTGTAATAACCTACCAAACCAATAAAACAACAAATATCGGTTATATTTGTGGGTCTTGTCCATTCTTCACAAACTTTTGTTTTTGTAGGATCAACATTTATGCCATTTTTTGAAACAATATGTCCAAGGAAAGAAATTTTTTCTAACTAAAACTCACACTTGCTTAATTTCCTAATAATTTATTTTCTTTTAAGGTTTTCAGGTCAAACCGTAAATGAATTTCATGTTCCTCATTACTTTTTGAATAAACCAAAACATCATCAATGAACACAACCACAAACTTTTCCAAGAACTCACGGAAAATTCTATTCATAAGATCCATGAATATAGTATGTGAATTGGTTAAACCAAAAGGCATAAATAAAAATTCATAATTTCCCTATATAGTATTAAATGTGGTCTTCATAACACCTGCTTCATTTAATTTCAATTGATGTTACCCCAAACTTAAGTCAATTTTCAAAAATTAATGAGCTCCCTGGAGCTGATAAAACAAATCATTGATATGAGGCAAATGATACTTGTTCTTAACAGTGATGTTATTCAATGATCTATAATCAATTAAAAGTCTCATCTAACCATCATTATTTTAACAATCAATACAAGAGCACTGCATGGTGATGTTCTAGGACGAATGAAACATTTGTCTAATAACACCAAAAATTGCTTCTTTAACTCTAAAAGTTAAATTTGAGCCATTCGATAAGGGGGTTTTGAAATTGGCTTAGCATTATGAACTAAGTCAATAGTAAATTCAACTTCTCGATCATGTATTATATCAGGAAACACATAAAAAAACATAAAGCTACTCATTTACCATTGGAACATCATTAATCTAATTAGTTCCTTTATTTTCAACAATATGTGCAAGTTAACATTCATTTCCATATTTTACTAGTTTCTCAGCTTCCTGATATGTTTTCAAAAGAAAGGGTTCATTGTTGTAGACAAACTGTAAATCTTTCTAAAAAGAAACCTCCTTATCTCTACATTCAATATTATCATGATAAACAGAAATCCAATCCATGCCCAAAATTACATCAAACACTACATGAGGAAAAATAATAATTTTTTCAGGTAGGTTCTTTCCTTAGACAAGGATATGAAGGTTCTTATAATTAATTTTTCTCTCAACATTTCCTCCAGGTGTTTTTACAATAATTTCAGTATTCATATCATGAGATGGAATTCCCATTTTACTATAAAACATATCAGAAATGAATGAGTGTGTAGACCCTTAATAAAACAACACATTGGCATAATCTGAACAAACAAACTGTATACCTGATACAACATCATTCGATGGCCCAACATCTGTTGAAGTAGTTGCAAAGGATATCACCACCACTTTCTTCTTGTTGTTTGGCTGCTTTCCCCCAGTTTTGTTCTTCTCTAAACACTCATTTTCATAATGACCCACTTAATTACATTTAAAACATCTTACTATTGGCGTTACATTGCCTGCTTGATCATATTCCTTATAGTTACGAGCAATATGACCAGACTTACCACACCGTAAGCACTTTCCAGACTTTGATAAACATTCTCCGGGATGCTTTTTACAACACATCTCACAATATGGATTTTTAGTTTTCTTACATGCAGGCTTCATTGATGAATTCTTCCCCTTCACCCACTAACATGACCTCTTATTCAGTTGTTTGTCAAAGAACACATGATCATCTACAAACCTTATTTCCACCTTCTCCACACATCAAAAAAAATTCATATCTTTTGAACTCATGAGAGGCTAACGCTCTTCGATATCATGGCACCATTCCTAAGTAAAATTGATTTATCATAATGTCAAGATCTCATATGAAATTTGGTGCATACCTTGCCAGTCGAGTGAACGTTGCTTCATAAGTAGCCATTGAGTCATCCTCCTGCCTCAATTGTATGAATTTTTTCCCATCCTAAGATGAACCACCTTAGGAAAATATTTCTCAATAATCATACCTGTGAATTCCTCCCAATCTAGAGCTTCAATCTCTTCACTATCCCTGATATTTTTCACCATCAACCACCACTGATCAGCTTCACCTTCAAAACAGTATATAGCGAGACTAACCATTTGATGTTATGAACAACCCAATATATCAAAAATCTTCTCCAGTTCTTTAATCCACCCTTCTGATAGCACCGGGTCAGATGATCCTCTGAATGATGGGGGATGTTGCCTCATGAAATGTTCCACTACGAACAGTTTCCACTTTGGTTGATCTGGCTGATCTCGTGCATGGATACCACCACCATTTATAACTTGATTTAATTGTTCCATCAATGCAACAAATTTTTCATTTCCTATTCCAACCATCTCAGTTTTCTAATTTTGTAGGTTGTATTCCTCTTAATTTTTTCCCAACATAGCTGCCATGTTTCCTCTGTGGAAAACCAGTCTGTAAACAGATATATCTTAGGCGAAGCAACATGATAATCTGAAAATACTATATGATTTCAATATTAACATAAATTAATTTATGTGTATTAATTTAACAATACCTTTACTTGTAAAGTTATCTAAACCGACCTCTGATACCAACTATAAGGACCCGCCCTTAAACATTACGTAATATTTAATTAAATGAATAATTCACATTGATGATCTTTTCAGGTTTAGAGGTTTAATGAATTAAGACGTAACTATTACATCTCAAAAGATTAAAAAGTAGACACTTCTACATAGTTTCCATTTTTTACAAAACATGAACTCTTGAAAAAAAGATTCATGGTTAGTTCCATGTTTAAGACAACATGACTTTTCTATGATCCCATCCTTGACCCTATTCCGCATTATGTCCTGTGAAAACCTTTTAAAAAACATGGTATTAGCATAAAAATCACAATAAGGGATACAAAAAGAAGTAAAACTGTTAGTTTTTTAAATCAAAAGTTAAACCATGAATACATTATCATAATTAATACATTCCCCATTTATGATGTAGTAAATACTCTTCACTAAATAAAAGATCATTACATACACTTTTATAACCAAAATATTGCCATATAACCCATATAAAGAACACATAACATATAATAGTAACTTGGGACATAAACATACTAAAATGGTATAACCATACGGTCGACTTCCACACATATCACTAAATGGAATAGCCATACGGCCAACTTCCATACCCAATGAATTGGAGGTTATAATGTAACCACCTGTCCTAGTATTCACGACACCGCCCTTCATTTGGTTTATCAAATAACCGCCCATCAAATGTCAAAGTACCATTATAAAATCATAAGACATAAAACAAATATAATGGAAATAAAACATTTCCACATTTCAATCAAAATATATCACATGAATATATTGAAAAAACAAATAAATTATCAAAATCAACAAATACCAAAATACATAAAAGATTGTATGGTATTCATTTTTTTTAAAACATTACGGCTTGTTGAGGAAACCAAAGATAAAATAATACACGCGGTGGTGGAAAAGGAAATTGTCACCACTTATATTAAAAGGTAAATTAATTTTTATCATTTAGTAAAATTCTTCATAGAAAAATATTCCCTTTGAAGATTCATCAGTGTTTATACAACATATAAATGAAAGTCGTGTATTAAAACAAAATATGCCTCAATGAAATGAGATTGAGACAAAGTCCCCTAACTCATGGCCAACTTGACTCAATCGTTCTTTAATATCATAAAAAATATAATAAAGATAATTTATAATTTATTAATATCCTTTTTATAGTTTATTTTTTTTATTAGATATTACCATGTTATAAACATTATATAATCATTTACATTAATAATGTTCATTTTGTCGATATTAGGTACTTGAGTCCAAAATGGAATTCTTATTATTAAATGTTGTTCATGTGGTCAAAGGTTCATTATTTCTAGAATGATATTCGTGATTTGGATATCATATATATCATGTGTATCAATCATATACAAGAATTTATAATAGTATATAACATTTAGAGGTAATAAATGAAATGCACCGTTCATGGATACAGTAAGTCGTACGTACGCATGAACTCTAATTACAATTATATTTCATATTTAATGGAATTAAAACATAATGATACATAGTAATATTATAATTACAGTATTTTATCATTTATAATATCATTAAATCTATCCATTATACGTACCACATTTGGTATGAACGAGTGATATCACTTTGAGGGGGTGGTAGTCCACACTTCCTCAAATGAAATTATCGCATTTACCCATAATGGAAACAATAAAGGTATGCTATAAATGGAAATTACATAATAATAAAGAAAACAAAAAATAATATATTTCATATATAAATACAGTTCCATCATAATGGCCAACATGGGAGGCGGTAGGCGATAATCGAACAATCATCGTTTCATGAGGCGTTAGTTTTCCATCCACAAAATCATTATGTTCTTCTCCCATTAGATGGAGGTGTGTGTAAGTGTATATCGAATCCTTATCATAAAACAACCTAGTATATAGAGGATTCTAGTGTTGTTACAAACGAATGGAATAAAAAGAGGTTAGAGGTTGGAGAAGTAAAATAAATGAAAACAATTTAAAAGATACAATTACCTTTAATTTGGATAACTCCCTTTGGTTTGAACAAAAGGACCTCTTGAAGTGCCCTCAGACTATGGTAAGGATTATTGGAGGAGGAGAGGGATTTTGGGAGCATAATTGGGCAAGCTTTGGAGGATCCAAAAGGCTTTAGAGGTTTGAGTAATTGGTTAGAAGGGGTCTCTTTTTATAAGGGGGGAGAGGGGCTCTTTAGGATAATGTGATAATATTATTTTATTATATAATGATATTCGGTGTCTAAAGGTCCAAAAATCATTAATGTATAATATAAGATGACTCATAGTCGAAATAATATCATTAAATAGTAATTGTACAGGTTTTGGAAGTTATTTTAATATTTATAATCTTCTTTATTTAAATATTTTATTAATGAGGTAACTACTACATAATTATTGTTTAATAAATAATTTTATTTATGTGATGTCTAAAAATTATAAAAAAATATACAATGATGTGGGAAATCTTTTTATGTTTCCAATTTATATTTATAGTTGTAAATATAATTTATATAAAAACGTATAAAAATTAATTTTGTAAAAGATATTGTTATGTCATTTTTTCCTTTACAATAAATTAATTTATTTAAAGTGTCATTATCTTTCATAAGTGGCTCCATGGGGTCCCAAAATAGACCCAAAGATTACCATGGTCATCCATTACTCACCCAATAATTATCTGACAAGTGTTAAGGTAAATTTTGAATTATTATAATATTCTTTTAACCTTGAATTACCCTATTTTTCTGTAACTGCGGTAAATAAAAGTCAAATGTTATTATTCACCAAAAATTATTTTCCTTTTATTGAACCACATTTTACTTCTTGATTACAACAATATATGTTGTATTTTCTAAATTCAATTCATAGAAGAAATAAAATTTCATTAAAATTAAAAGGTCAATTTTTTTTCACTACTATTAAGTGGTTTCACTATTCATAAAAAATGGTGTTTTTCAGAAAAATACCAAAAATTCAGCCTAATATTTATTTGATATTCCAAATTCAAAAATGATGTCTATTTTTCCAAATTCAAAATATAGAAGTTGCATTAATTAATTTAAAATTAATTCGTTTTGTTAAAACAAATAGTGTGTTTTTAAGAAACAATAACTATCAAAAGATTGACACTTGTTTATGTCCAATTTCAAATTAAAATTAATTCCAATGACCTAAATTGGATTAAATTGTAAAAATATACACAAATTATACTTTAAAACCATCTAAAGGGATATTCCATACATATAAATAAATTATATTAAAAGGAACTTTTGAATTAAAATACAATATCTTCCACTATTAATTAAATAATGAACTTTATCCGAAAAATATTAAAAAACTACCCAAAGTAAAATTTGATTTCCAAAATATAGAGAAGAATTTTATTTGCTAAAATAGAATATATAGAAATGACTAAAACTAGATTTTTATAGGGTTCTCCATTAAAAGGTGGTAAATTGACCTTTTAATGGAAATTATGCTTAAAATTAGATTCATTCATATTTTAAGCCTCTAACTTTTATTTTACAAATGTAAATACATTTAACAAACATGTATAATCATATTGTAGTAAGTTTTTTTCATTCCTTCCAATACAACAGCTATGAGTTAACAAACATTTAAAATTATAATATTATATTATTAGTGTGTTGCGTAACATTTCAAAAAAACTTGTTGTTTCTTATTGGGTACGCTATCGAACATAGAAACTCCATTAATGTAAAAATTAATATTTAATTCAAAAATATTAATAAATATGAAATATTTCTTATTCTTTATTTATCTAGGATGTTACAACCTATAAGCTGGGTGAAAACCAATAAAAATCAGTAATGTCGTGGGACATATACCCATAACTGAAGGACGATAATGGTTTTACTTCAACCAATAACCTACACAACGTTGTTGTTATTTTTTTATGTTTTATAGTTAAAAAAGATAACAGATATATTTTAATGATAAAACATTAGGCACACTTTTGTTGATTAGAAATTAATCAATTAACTATATTTATTTTCGGTGATTTTCGAAGACAAATACTAAACCTTTTCACACTTTTACACACCCTATGATCCTTTAAATGTTTCATTTAGCGCATATGGCATAAAAAAAATTTGGTTATTGGTAAATAATTTTTGGGAGTAAAGGGATGTATTATAATTTTCTGTAAGAACAACCAAAATATTGGATTGTTCATATGAGATTGAAAAATATCATTTATAAATAGTTTCTTATATTCTTGGTCAGTAAAAGGATTACCCAACCTTGGTAAAATGACATAGAAATAAAATGTTTTCCTAATACAAAAATTTATGTTGAATGAATGCCTTTATACATCAGTAATAATTTTTGTATTTGAGTCCCTCAACATTCCATTTATCATTCACTTTTTTTTATTAATGACATATTACACTAATTATTACTATTTATGCTTCCCTCCATGTATGTATCTCTACATATCGCTAATTTTATCCTACTAAGAAACCATGTTACAAGGTAGTCCATGCACCCTTAGAATAGTCTATTCTCTCATTTATGAAGGCTTACAAATGAACTCTTCTCACGATGTGGAATTTAAAAAATATGAAGTATTGGAAAATATATCACTATAATCTAGTATAAATTATGGGGTCACAATTTAAATAAGTTGGAGAGTGTGTGATTCCCTAAAAAACTAATGTAAGAACTTTTTATTTGATAAAGTGTTTGAAATAGGAAAAAAGAGTGTAAGGTAATATAATAACCAGATACTTTATAAAATATTTAATATTTAAAATAGATTCCATTCATGAAACATTTACATAGTGTTTGTAACACCAAATTGATAGCGTTCAATATTTCTTGCAATATATGGAAGTGGAACCATTCAGGGATGCTTTTGTTGTACGCCATGACATGTTTTACTAAATAACAGTATATTATTAAAATATTATCTGATATTAAATAGCCACTATGAATGGTATTATATTACATATGAAAATTTTTTGTTTAGAAAAGTAATTTTTTTTGTTACAGATAATTTATAATTGAATTTAATAGCCAATTGAATATTAAAATGATATTTTTATAGAAAACTATTTTGATGCCCATGAATCTAGTTTACTATAATAAATAAAATTAATTAAAACTAGATAATTAATATAATTAAATATATATTTTATTTTTTAAATAAAATATTGTTGATATTCAGCCATTATATTTTTCAAACATAAGGTAAAATTAAACCCAATATTTTCCCGAAAACACATTATTTATTTAAAGGTAATTTTAACACCTAGTAAATTTGTACCAATTTTAAATATCACTTTAAAAAATATTATCAATTTAATTTTGTAAATAAATTATTTTTAAATTTATAATGTCAAAATTATATTAGGATGAATTTTTGGGATTTTTCCAAGAAACATCTTTTTTTTGTGAATATAAAAAAATACTACGCTTTTGTTAAAAACTTCCTTTTCATTTAAATGATTAATATTGTCAAATTATATTTTAAATTTATTTCAAAGTAAAATTGGATAAATTATTCTTCTTTTAATTCAATTTATTTCATTTGAATCAGTTTATTTATAAATTGAATACATAAACATAACAATATTTAGAACATTTTTCTACTAAAACCAGCTAATCCATCTCTCTATGAGATTTCCATTAGTCCAAATTTGGTTTCTTTTGAGAATTAAGTTTTTAAAAACACATATAGACCATAATAATAAATCTAATATATTTTGTATAAAATATAAAAATAATTTAAGAATGAAATTATTATTGAAAGTGATTTAAATTAATTATAGTGATTAAGGTTTAATTAGGCTTTCAAATTGTGTAAACCAATAATATTTAGGGACTAAATGACATATCCACTCATCCAAAACTCATTATATGGAAATATTTCATCCATTAACCTTTTATTCATGTGTTTTAGGGGTTTGGTATTACATTTATTAGGTAATAACATTTTCACACCTAACATCATTTCAAGAATACCAAATGAGTCCTTTTCCATCCCTATAAAAGGACACCACCTCTATCCATGTCTCACACCTATCCAACCACTTGTGTTTAGAAAAACACAGCCAAAAGTTTCTCCCATCATACCTACCCTCATTCAAGAAGCCTCTATTTTTTTATAATGCCTTCGATAGATTTCTTTTGGTTTAAATTAAAACAAGTTACCCAATTAAAAGGTAATTTTTTTATCTATCTCTATAGTTTCATTTGCATTATCCAACCCATAAAATCTCCTTATATTATTCCATTAATAAAAAATTATACAAAATATTAAAATATGTTAACATACTACACGTTATTCCTACACATATAAACACCTATATCATGTGGTGAACGAGCATAATGTTTCTGCGAATGGAAAATTACTCCATCTTGAAACAATGATTGTTAATTTCTCTATTAACTCATCTTATGGTTGCCATTATGATGGAAACTATATTTATATAGGATATATATATGATTTAAAATGTACTAAACCTCTGTAATTATTATTTATAAAATAAAATTATGCTTTATAGTTTCATTAAAATCAATAATCTCTTTTGAGAAAGTGTGGACTACCGCCCCCTCGAAGCGATGTGAATCATTCACATGATACATGGAATGTATAAATTATTGAAAATAATTAAACATATGATACATAAATAAATATATGATATTAATTAAATAATTATATATTTGGAAATATATATATCATTTTCTTTATTACCTTGTCACACAATTTTAAAGTGATAATGTTATTTGATGATGTGTGGACTACTGCCTCCTCGACATGATGTGATTCCTTTTACACCAGAAAATTCACTATATAAGTATATATGATTAGATAATAATATATTAATTATATAATGACTATTATTGATATATTTTGGTTACTTACAATTATTCCATAATGATAACATAAAAATGGGATTGTTACTCATGCACACATACAACCAACCGTCTCGATGACTGTAACATATTATAATTTTCATAAAAATATATAATGAATTATTTTAAAATAGTTTTTTATAAAAACTAAGATAATTATGTAATTTTTATTATTCTAGATATGGTATATAATGAACGTTATTACCATAGTTTACAAACAATAGTTGTTTTCACAAATAAACCTAATTTATCAAAAACACCCGACTCAACATTTTTGTTTGAGTAGTTTTACACAACAAGGTAATAAGTGAATGAAAAGTAATTATAAACATGAAAATTGTTATGAATGTATTATTTAATTATCATTAGTCTATTATATAGGATTTCAATGGACGTTTACCTGAAAGGAGACACAATGTATGAGATTCTTCTCTTATTGTCATTCTGTGAGCCATACTTATTTTTTGTAAACAAAATTTATTAAATATAGTGTACTTATACCACATGTACATATAATATCATGAACCCTATTATCCTCATGGTATTTAAATGTTTTATTTAATTATTAATACCATTGGGGTTTCCAATTCATTTTTTACCACATTGGTAATGTATTCTCATATAACTTTTTATATCGGTGTGATAAATGTCATGTTCACTACATACTTATTTTGTCTTGTGTATCTACATAAAATATTTATATATTAAATCATGAATTAATTTTACATAATGGAATTTAATAAATTCTATTTATGTTATTATTTCATGAGTTTTATTATTTAAAAATTCTTTATTGTGGTATGTGACACATTGGAATGTTTATAGATTATGTTCCTCAAGACTAATTCTAATTATCCTTCAATGGAATCACCATTAAATGAAATTATATAAACATTATGGAATAACCCATTTTCTTTTTATCTTGTTATTAATCACCATTGTCAATTTTTATTACCATTTTTATAATCTTTGGTACTAATATTTTTTTAGAAAATATTTTCCTGAAAACCCGAAATTATATCTCTCTTTAGTCAGAGAAACAATTTTATTCTAAAAAACTTATTTTATTAAATGTTTCATAAAAAATTTTCTTCAATGATTTGGTAAATAAATTTATAACCTTTATCTATTTTACCAATGTTTCAATGGTATCTATGTGTCGATTTCCAAATGAGGCATTTTATATCCTTTTCTCGTACAAAAAGAAGATTGTTTTTTTCATTGTATGAAATATAAGGATTCCTCCACCATAATTTCGTTAATGCCTCACATTCATGTTTAAAAGTATAATTTTTAATGAAAAATATTTTAGAACGGTTTTTATAAATAAATGGATTTTTTCACAAGAATATATTTAAAATCTATTATTTTCATCAACGACAATAAGCCTTTATTTTTACACCACATTGGATTTGTTGTATTGATACTATATTTAATATTTCATGGGATGGTTTATGATTTATATAAAGAGGATAGTATTCTCATTAACTTACGTGATTTATTTATTATTTCCCCTAAAATATTAAATCTCTTATGATTATTTTACATTGAATTTACAAATAATTATCCATTTTATTTATTATGGATATTACTATTGGATAAATCATATACCATTTTACATATGATGTATACTATGAATGTTTTCTAATTTTTATCTTCTAATTCAAATAGATATTAGATAAGTAACATTTTTAAATTCATTATTTGATAGATGTGGGAGTATTCAGACTAGTACAACACGGGCAGGTTTGGGTTATAGATAGACCCTCGTTGCATAGGTAGTTTCAAGGGATGAGTCATTTGGATTTCCACCTTAGATGGATTTTTACACTATATTTTGTAAACTATATTATGAATATTCATTTTGGTAAAGGTACCTTGTATCTAGGAAACATGGAATCCAATAATTATGAATTTATTTCATTTATATTCTATATTATTCGTCCATAGTATTTTTCTATGACATATCTATGGATGCATTTCATTTTCATGATTCATTTGTTAGTCATCCATGAGATAGTGCATTGACATATCTATTGAGACATTTCATTTTCATTTTATAGAATAAATTTAATGTGTTTTAATTTCTTAAATATACATATTGATATTTCTTTTTCTATTTAGTCTAATGTTTTTTATTTATAGTTATTTACCATTCCATACTATATATCATAATTTATTCTCTATTTATTCCACTCTATTTATCCATTACTGATCATTTGAGATCACCCATATTATGTTTCATTCCTATGGAATCCATGAATCATTATATGAATGATATGCAGGGACTTACTAAATGGATTAGAGTTATCCTAGGTGTTACATATTTATAAATAAATAAATAAAAATCTGTTGTAATCAATGTAATCATTTATACAATAACCATTTATATATATGGATTTCTAAGGCTACTAAATTGGTCGTTTCTTCAGGGAATGATTCATTATAATCATGACAATGTATTTAGTTGTAGACATAGGATATAGCCAATCATGGGATGATACATTACCACAATATAATAAAATATGACTATCATGTTCAATAGAAAATATTACACACTAAAACAAGATTAAAATAGAATTTGACACTACAAAACATTATAATGTGTTTACATTTAAATAAAACTTATCTCTTAGATATCTAGTGTTCCACACGACTTCATATTTAAATGAAATTTGGTATGTGATTAAGATTATATTATTTAAATATGAATATTATAACCTAACCATAATGTTGGAAGGCATGAATAAGACTAAATAAAAATTCAAATTATGTGGTTTAAAAAATTATATATTTAGTTTAATTGTTATCTACTAATTAGATATTTAATGAGAACAATTTGAATGACGAACTAAATTAAAAAATAATATTTTTTGAATTGGTGGATTATTCACATTTAGAGAAAATAATGTAAATTTAAAACATACTATTTTTTTAAATATCTTATGAGAAATGAAATTATATATTTTCCCATATATTTGAGTTTTCTTTTTGTGAAATATTACGATTTCTCAAAAAAAAATTAATTCCCATAAAATATTGAGAAAAAAATAATTTTGTAAAACTACAATTTATTTAAAATTAATAGTGAAATTCGTATGTAAAATAATGATTTTATTTTAATTTAATGTATTATAACAATTATAAATTTAGATATAATCCTATTAATTTAATATGATTAAACCATATAATAAATTTGATAATAAGCATGTTTTACCTTTTTAAAATACATAATTTTGGAAACAGTTTTAATGATCACAATTTTCATTTATTTCAGTTGTTCAATATAATTTATACCATGGAAATGTTGAAAATAAATGTATATGTTAAACATATAGATGTGTTTTTAAATTCATATATTTATGATTTAAATTCATATAGATAACATATAATCATATTTTAACCATAAAATACCTTTCCTGAAAAGTGATTTTTCATTACATTTGCAAAATTTATTTTAAATTATATTTTACCTATAATGTGAATGTAATTTTTCAAAATGGTTTCTATTTTTGTAATAATAATAATTAATATTACAGAATTTGGTAAAAATAACATTATATGATAATTAATATTAAAAATAGTAATTGTTAATTTTTATGGTTATGTTAAACAAATGGTCACATGGATTTAGACTAATAATATAAGGATTATAATTACATATAACTTTATCCAACACCAATTTTATAGATATATTTAGAAAATATATCATCTAAATATTTATAATTACTAATTTTAGAGGTATCTAAAAATATTAAATTGTTGGAATAGCTATGTCCTTTCTAAAATTTAATGTGTGTTCTCTCCCCTACTTATAAAAGGTCACAGACTCTCCTCTACCATTCAAACATTTAAAAACAATTTTATTGTCCCATACCTACCAAATTCAATTACTTATATCTATAAAAACGTATTATATAGATATTTTTTATAACTTCATTCTATGAATGTATTATGTCTAAACATAAAGAAAATATGTGAAGAATATAAAAAATTCACAAATGTCAATATATGTTTAAATTAACTTTCAACATATTTAAAATAATATTATACATTTATAACATAATAATAAAAATCCCCTATATAATAATATTTTATTAAATAAATTTATAACTTATATTTTTCCCCAATCACACCAAAAGGTAAAGGAATCTTTCGAGCATGTGTATCAAATACTACCACCTCACAACCCAACATAATTTGTTTTATGTGAACACATTTTCAAGCATGGATATAATGAATTATGTAACATATATATATATAATATTTATTAAAATATTATATTTCTAATTTTTTTTATATCATATATTCCTTGTTAATTTTTTTTCCTGAGGGATATGATAATGTTACTCATGGGTACGGTGAACTACTTCCTTGTCAAGAAATGAAATTTCTTTTTCGCCAATGGTAAAATATAATTCAGTTAGGAAAAGTTATATGAATATACCATATATTAATGAAATTAAAATATTTAATGAAATATTATATAACAAATAATTCAATTCCATCCTATCCATTGGAAAACTATAGTGTTTCATTTTTATACATGTAAACTACCGCCTGCATTTTGCGATATGAAATGTTTTTCATTTTATATTTACATATATGGTAAAATGAATAAATTTAATTATTATAATTGATATAAATTTAAAAATATATATTTAATAAAATTAATAAATTATTCACCTCTTAAACCTTTTGTATATAAATATAATGATATCATTTCCGGTACGTATGTATGACCTTCTATCTCTATGAAGTGATGTGATTCATTAATATGTCCAATTTTTGGAATTAGTTATAAAAATTTATATAATGAAGAAGTTAATATTTATAAAAAATTATAATTATATTAATAATTGAACTATATACTATAAAAATAATATTATATTTAATGACCAAACATGCATGAGAAAACAAGGATATTAACAACTGGAATAATAAAAATAATAAAATTTTATGATCAAATGTACAGTAAAATAATAAAAATGAATAATACATGGAATCATATATATCATTATGGTACATTAATACACATATAATAAATGTATATTTGGTATATATAATATTTAGACTTTTAAAAAGGATACATGACCTTATTTAATAGTTTCCCATCTCCCATTCACTTCAAAGAGACATATATTATATTCACCAGTTATTCCTTTTTTGGTGTATATATTTCAAAATTAATTATTTTATATCATGAAAATATTTTTATTTATATTATTTAGTTTTTCATATGATTTTATTTTTGTTATTTTCCTTATGATTATAAGGTGACCAATGTGGTAGAGGTTTATTTTATGATATTTTCATTTATTAGGATTTTTTCTGATTTAGTTTCCAATGATAAAATACTAAGAACTATAAATCATGAGTATAATTATTTATTTTCTACAATATATATTCTTATGATTTCCAATTAATAGTACTATTTTACTCAACTATTTTCATAAAATGGCTAAATTTTTTTAGAACATCTAATGTAATTTCCCTTTTCAGATAAAATATTTTAATCTTTAATGACCACGTTTTAAAAAATAAATCTGAAAACATTTTAGATTAATCTAAAATTCATACTAGAATTTTTTTCCCATGATTTTATTTATGAAAAAAAAATAAATAGTAATCTTCTATTAATTTTTTGAATAATTGATTTTTGATGTTTTTTTTTGAAAAGGTAATGGAATTATTATTTTACCATACTTGAAATGTATGAACTATGCCATCATCCTGGAAAAATGAAAAATTTTAAATAATACAAAAAAATTTTAATTTGTGATGGAAATCTATTTTTAAAATACCTTTTTGTCATTTATTTTTACAAAAAAATCGCACTTCAAATGTTATTTTTCTGAACATAGTTTTAATGGAATATTTATGTCATTTATATTCATCAATGTCATAAAACATTTATATAGAATACGATATATTTGAGATATAATATATTAATTTAATAATTATATTTTTTGCCATTTTTTATTATATATCTGATAGAGGATATAAAATTATATTAGCATTATCCATATTACTCTTAATGGTTAATGGTTATATTTATTTATTAGGTCATTTATTTTAATTATATATGTTATTTTTTCAATGAAATGTTTATATTGATTATTTTTTACTCCTTTAATATAAAGAATTTAGTGAACATAATAAATGATGAGAAGGACACACTATTTCATATTGATGCATCTTTAAGTCTCATGAGACAAACAAGATTGGGGTTTTAGCCGAGTCCTTACCCAATTTTGTGTGATTTATTATCATGAGGCATTGTAATATGGTTATGCTTCCATGTGTTATTCATTACCTCATTATAATATATGTAAATTAATTACAAGTTATTATTTGATTTTTTATAATCATTGAGTGAACTTTTATGGTTTTTGAGATTATATATATTGCATTAATTTTTCATTTTATATTCCTAACATATCATGATGTAGTTATTTATTAAATGGAAGTGTTTAGGTTATTTATATTTCCAAACTAATTATTATTAATTTCTTAACATATTAAACTATACTCATACCGTTATAGAGCATCTAAGATCACAAATTAATTTTTCCTTATATTTTCAAGATTTTGGGAATTGTTATATAATTGATATGCTATGATGTTTTACGGGTAAATCTATTTTTTTCAAAGAAAACATTTTTTATTTTAATGTTATAAAATGAAAATGTGAAACATTTTTTTTAATTACCATGTGTAATAATATATCTGATAATTATAGATATGACTCCTTTCATATAGTTCCATTTTAGCAAAGGTAACCACAAGTTATCAGTTACTAGGGTTGGGTATTTATATCATTATATTTGAAAAAACAATTCCTTGAATCCTACTATTTTATATCAATCATACAGTTTAGTCCACAAAACATTTCCTAACCACCATTAACATTCCTTGAATAGATCATTTTATAAATCAATGATAATGACATCATCAGGTCCATATTATTTTTGTGGAGGACATTAAATTTCTTCTACAGTAAATTTGTTTTCCAATCATCATTTTATCATCTTATATGATATGAAAAAATATCTTAGGTCTACTTTTTCACTACCATGATGCATATAGATTCTCATAATGTAAAATATTCTCTTCCATTCATATATGGATAATATTCTTTTTAGTGTTTTGATGGTTTTCACTCTTCTCTAACAATATAAGATCTATTGTGTAATAGAATAGTTAAATTTTATTCATAATATTTTCCCCAATAACAATTTAAATTAAAATTATTCTGAATTTTTCCCATGTTTTATTTGGAGAATCATCTAAAATAAAAAAATGACCATCTCCTAGTTTAGTCACATCCAATATCATAATCATGTCATTATTTAAAAAATATATTTTGATAAAATATTAGTTCTATCATTGGATCTCTATGAAATAAATAGTTTTACAAAATATGAAACTATAATCCACCAATTCTTCAATCCATTCATGTGATGTTGTAGTATTTCATACATATTGTAACATCCTCACTATATAATTTTGGTTAATTCAATCTCATTTTCAATAATATATTGTTTTTTTTAATCCTTACTAATTGATTAAATAACATCATCCAAATTAAAGTAACCATTTATAAAAATATTTAATTTAGTTATTCCTAAGAAAATTTATGATAAAAATACTTTTTTCATCCCATTTCATGTATTCCAAAAATAAATGTTATCTAAAATGTTATTTTTAGGTAATATATGTATTATGTTATCCTGATATATCTTTTTTAATTGGGTAAAATAAATCTTATAAATTATTTTGGGGTTAAATTGTACCTCACTATGTTCTTAACCATATAATGGTACATTAAAAAGGTACATAATAATGGCCAAATTTTGGGTTCATGTACCATATGATGTAGTGTACTCACTCAACATTGCGTTCATTCTTAATATCCTTTTTTGTTTTTCATAACCTAGAGTAGAGCCTCATCTCACCTTATAAAGGTCACATATATCCTATAAATTCTATTTTAGGGTTCATTAAATTTACATTTATCCTTCTTTGATATTGTATTTACTATATAGAGACACAATTTTGTACACATATAGTTATTTTATTATAACCTAGAATTTAGTTAGTTTTTATTCTATACTTATTTTTTAATTATCTACATTATTTCCAAACATCTCCAAATACTAAATAAATGTTATTAACATACTTTGATGGATTATCAATTACATCAACACATTTTTTAACTTTTTCCAATGAAAATCCATAGAAGAAAATATAATTCATTAATGTATGTTCTTCATGGATTTATAATCTTCATGTAACTCCCCAAATACTTTTTTAATAATAATAATATTCCCTACCATTATCCTGTCATAGATCACAGAGCATTATATTAATTTTGATAGAAAATATTATTTATTAAAGGTGACCCTTATAACCTAGATTGAACATTAGCATATGTGAATAGTAATAACTACGATATTATTTGTTATGATAATCTAATTATACATTTATAATATATTTATTAATTCAAAATAAAAATATGCTCAATTCTTAGTGATGTCTTTTTTATGCTTCAATTGTTTCTATAATTGTGTTTTATTTTATATTCTTGGTAAAAAAATTAATTACTTTCTTCCAATTGAGTTAATTATCTTATATTATATTAATATATTTTTTTAATAATCGTGTAAATATTATCATAATGTGAATACTTTGGATGTATTAAAAAATAAATATTTTTTATTAAATGTTGAAAAATAATGATTCTTCTAAAACTGTAATATCTTCTCATTAAATAAATTAAAATAAAGGTGATATTGTGTATTAAATATCCTATTAGTTTAACATAATTCAACATTAACCACATATAATCGGTATAATTACATATTAATAAAAATGAAAAGTTATTTTGTTTTATGTCTTTTTATTTTTAATAAAATATTAAATAGAAACATATTTTCATGTTATTTTATGTATTTATATTAATCATGATTCCATAAATATATATAAATTTAATCATTAAAAATATATTAATATTTTTGAATTAGAAGGTTATAATTTTAAAAATAGTTCCAATTTAATATTTTCATTATGAATAGTAATCATAATGTATTGGGACCTTATTATATGTTGAACTACTAAAACAGTGTTAAAACAATGGGTTAAGGCTCTAATATCATTCTAAAACATAAATTTGTCATATTTTATGTGTTTTTTTCTACAAAATATACTTATAAAGATATATATAATTCTCATAAAAAAATTTAAAATTTCATAACATAAATAGGACTAGAAACATAACATAAATTTTATTCAAATTAAAATTGATTATGGGGTCTTTGAATTTATTTTTATTGATTAATGGTTCTATTTTGTTTTTTATTGTTCTATAATTATATGCCACTTGTTATGTTTATTTTTTAACAAAAATAATTTCTGAAAAATCAACTTCTTAGTTGATTTAAATGTGAAATATTTGTTATGATCTAATTAGTTATTTTTCAATAATTAATATTCCAAGAGTTTTCTGAGATTATAGTAAATAAAATTTCTTCATCTTGTAGATTTTGAATTATATATGATAGATTCCTAATTTTGAATCCCCATACTTAAATATGGTCCATATGTCCATTTTTTATTATAATTATATTATAATGGTAAAAGTTGATGTTTTAACGACTAATTATGTTTTTGGTATAGAGGGTGTTTAACTAGAAGGTGAGGATTTAAGTGCCTCCACCACTATTTTAAGAGTTCTTTTTCTAGTTTATTTTAACCATATATAAAATTATATATTAATTACTTATTCCATGGTTCTAAATGATCGTAAATTTGACCCTATAATAATTTAAAAGATATTATAATTACAAGAGTTCCACACCCCTCACTTATAAAATGGCACAATTTCCCCTCTATTAATAAAAAAGGGATCAAATAAAATCAATAAATCCCTTAACTAATGACCAAAAAAATATTCATTTACTTTTTTCTGTACATTGGGGTCTTAACATGACACCATCTTAAAAAGGATTAATGTATATTCCAAACGAGGTCTCTCAATAAAGAGGTAGTCATCTTACCAGACCAATTTTCAAATTATTTATTCTTCTATGTCCTCAATATATATTTTATTATCTATGATAGAATTTATATATGATCATCATTATACATATATATGATTATTAATATAGTAACACAATTCTCCACCTCATTTCCATCAACTAGGAAATAAAATAATCTGATGTATATATATATAGACAACCATCTCCATGTAGTTATGTTATTATTTTTCAATTATAACATCTCTAGAATGAATAAAGTGATTTCGTTACAAATTATGTATTATATTTATAATTTAACTTTAATTTTCTAATTATAAATCACTATCTTAATTTTTTTCGTGTTTTACAATTGAAAATTAAACTATCATCTATCAGTATGTATGGACTATCATCTCAATGAGTGGAATATTTTATTTACAATATCTCCCTATTGTTGATTGCCCCATAATTATATATAATGGTTAAATATGATAATTATTAAATGATTATGAATCTAGTGATGATGGAACCAAGATCAATGTGAATGGACCCTAACTAACGAATAGATACCAGAATGAAAGACAATGTTGTTGACCTTGAATTTATGATGATAGTGAATAATTATTAATGAAAAGGGTATAATATAATATTTGAGAATAATCTATTATATTATAAGTGTGAATGTTTTTTTATTAAATTATAAAAAATGTAAAATCTATTATATTATGGTAAGATTTCATTCAATGATTTTCGTTCTTGATGTAAGGGTTGGTTATCTTATATTGGCTTCTTTGAATTATATTCCATATTCGCCAAAATTAAATTCATGTGTTGTATATAAAACACTTCATTATTGTAAATCATGAATGAAATTATATTTATGGTACTAAAATCCTCATTTTCCTTATTTAATTAGTGGGTTATATGACTTAAATGTTCCAAATGCTGAATGGATTTTTTTAAATATCATTTTTATTTGGGATTGTATATGATGGATTTTCATTGAAAAAATTTATATTGGTAGTACAATTTAAGATAAATATATATTCTTATCCAATGATTATTTAAATAATTTTTAGTTCTAGTACAATATATCTCTCCATATTATGTAGATTGATCTTGGGAATTATTTTATTAAAAACAAACAAAAATTCCTCTTCGTTTAAAGAATATTTTCATTAATGTAAAAAAAATTAAAATATTATCATGAATTTTAATTTTATAATTATATATATTTAAAATATATATGAAAATAATGTTTTTTAACAAATTAAAATTGAAATTTTACATTGTTTTTCAAAGAGGTTATATATTATTTTTTTACGAAAATTATGAAATTAATATATTTTTTTATCATTTACCACATGAACAATTTTTATTTTCATTAGGAATATTTTTATATTTGACATATATGATAAAAGAGTCTATATTTATTTTAAAATGAAATACTATTCATTATATTTCTAAAATTTTATGTTTTTAAAGATACCAAATGAGAATGATAATTTCAATATTTTTTAATAATTGATTAAATAATCATTTCAAATTATTATTAAACACTGAAAATACAATTTAAAGATTATTTTCATTACTAGGGATGTGATATTATGGTAAAATATACATTCCTTATATATATATCTTATTATTATAATTAATTAAGTATTATTCCATAAAACACATCTCATTATCTTAGTTCAATTTTTTAATGAATAAATATTTATGAAAATCACATCTCCTATATGGTTTATGATATTATTAAATGATAAAATGTTTATAAACCCCATTCCCTATCATTGGGATATAATATTCCGATATTGAAAATATTTTACAATATTATGGAGAACAAATGTACATTTTTCGTTATTTCATGGGAGGGAGTGGAATTGTGTACATGTCCCATACATTGTGTAAAGAATGATATCTCATGCAAAGATAATGACCAGAATATAGTGTTTTCCCATTGCAATTAGAGATTATTTCCAATACTACATTATTAGATGTGAACAATGAATAAGGTAATTACATTATAGAGAGTGAACCCAATTCTATATTATTGTCTTGGGAGTAAAAATTTACAATGAAGATGATTTTCATAGAAAATATATATTGAGAAATTATTTTATATTGAATAAGATCTATTATCATGGATCATTATGGATTATTCATGATCCCACATTATTATGAATTTTTTCATTTATTTTTGATAAATCCATATATCATGGTTAATGATTGTTGGTCATTTACATATTGCGTATTTCATTTTTATGTTATTATATTATCATCACACACATAGGATTATTTTTTTTTTTATTATCAATTTCTCAACTCATTTATATTTACCCTTACTAATAATCTATTCTCCCTGTTTGTATTTGAATCCATTCCATATATTGTAGACAATGGTTTTAAGTAGGATTTTTATAATATGTATACTAGGTGATAAGATATTTTTAGGATATTACTATGTAAATTGATGAAATAATATGAATATGAATCTATTCCATTATAAAAATAAACTATTAGGGTTTTTTGGGTTGTGATTCTATGTGATGTAATGAATATTCATGTAAAATAATGTATTATTTATAATGATATTCTTTGGATTTTAAAGTTTTTATTATTATATAGATTAGGTAATTTGGATAATATCAATATAAAATAGTAATGAAAACCACTAGGAACGTCTTATGTGTAGGTGAATACCATGTATAATGGTTAATAAATTAATGAAGTTTTCAAATAAAATACATACATTTCTAGATAATTGAAAATAGGTCTAGTTGTTGAAAAGATTAACCTTTGGGAAATAATTCTCAGAGGGTTAGTTTTATTTAACTCTATCATTATAGTTCCATGCTGTGAGGGTCTATGAATTCACACCTAACTATAAATTATAGGTTATATATTTGGGTTTATTATCCTTCACATTATGAGCAATTATGAAGAATCCGAATAGATGGTTTAATTAGATAAACTACAACAAACATAAAGTTTTATATTATCATGATATTCCTCATTTTGTTAAATTCTTTATATGAATTCCATGACAATAAAATTTATAATCAGGATTTTTGTTTCTCTCCGTATTTGTATTTTTTTAGTTGATGTCTCAAAAAAGAAAGAACATTGTTAACAATGTGTGAGAATAAGACTATGATAGGCGTCTGAATGAGAAATCATTCAAGAAAATCTGTAATAAAAATATTATTGGTTATTTATTTCAATATACCATTGGTGATTAATCTCATCCTAAAACATGGTGACATTACATGCACCCATAATAATATAACATTTGATTTTTTAAAAGTTCGTGTGGTAAATAACCATAATGAATGGAGAAAAAATTCTTAACACAAATGAAATGTGAAAATATGCATATAAGTGAACATCAAAATGTAACTAAAATACCAATTATTTTAATAAAAAAAGGTTATAGATTCAGTATGATGGTTAGAAATAAATTAATTTTTTTGTATATTAAATTGATGGAAATAATTTCAATCATAAGATCTAAATTATAGTTTAGTGTTATTGTTTTTAATTTATTGGAGATTTGTAAATTGATTTATTATGTGTAAATCATAAAAAGGGGATCGAATTGGTTGTAAATGCAATTGTGTAACTATTTATGATTTAGTGATTTCATGTGAAATATGAAATATATGTATCATCTTAATTGTTTTTATTACATCAAAGATATGAAAAAAACTACATATTGGGTTATGATTCCAAATACATGATTTTTATTTCATATTTTAGGAAAAATGAAATGATGAACAAGATAAAAAATCATAGTTAATGGTGTATGTATAAAGTTAAATTATGGAATATTTTATTTATTATGATTAATTTTTTGTGATATTTATCAATATTATAACATAATTTTAGAAGAGTTATGATAATTATGAAGATTTTAAGTACATTTTTTATTATTTATTTTATTTATAAATTGGTATAGATATATTGATTGGTATAGATATCCATTGAATATTATTTATTGGCATGGTGTAATTTTCATTGAAAAAAATACATGATTACAGGATAAATAAATATTAGGGTTAATTTATATTTAAAGATGTGATAATGGTATTTTGATGTGATAAATAGTATATTGATATTGATAATGATAAATGAACTCTATTTATTAAAATGAAATTTGTTTCGGATTGGATTATAAGTGATCTATGTTATCCTTGATAACGTTTATTCTTGGTTTGGAATTATAATATATATTGGATACTCTCATTTTTTTCAAAAACACTTGTTTTAATTCTGGTTTTATGGTGATTAGAGACATTTTTAATGGATTTTCATATTTTAAGAAAATATACGATCTTTGTATTAATGTTTTTAGAATTTCACCAAATGAGATTCTTTATTTTGTTAATATATTAATGAAAAAATTATTTATGAATAGTTATTGACATTTTCTAATTACTTATAATTCAATATGATTTAAGAATTATTTAACGAATTTATAAATTTAGATTCATTTATAATGAATTATATAAGTCATTGGGAATATTTATTAGTACATTTTATTTTAATATTTCAAAGAATGATTTCTTCAAATTTATCATCTTGAATGTACTAGTATAATTTCCGTTTGACTTACTAAATAGAGAGTCATGGAGTATCCTTTTATCCATTAATAGATCTTAGGATACATTAGATGTTTATTTTATTTCTTGTTCTGTGAAACTATATAATTTTAATTCATTACATGGATATGAATAAGTGATAATGTAAGAAATTCATTGAATAATTAAAAATGGTGAAATTATGATCATAGATTAGAAATAAATAAAGTAATAAAATTTTATAGTGTTCTATATTATAGAAGTAAATAAATCCATCAACTCTAAAAAGGATATTGAAATAATAATGAAAACTTATTATTATAATATCTAATTAAATTATGGTGTTCATTATCCCATAATTATTAATTGTTTTTTAGAAATTAAATTTATCATTGTCATGTTTTTGATCACTCTTAATTGAACTTTCACAATTACCATACTAATATATGTTGATGTTTTCACATTATTAAAATTTTATCCTCATTTGGGAATATGATTATTTTTTATTTCATATATCATTTCTGTTTCACACTAGAAGATTTCATATAATGTTTTGTTTTCCTGTTTTATATTGTTGATATTGAGAAATGATATTTTAAAATATTTAAACATTGATAACAAATATTAAAATCAGAAGGATTCAATTTATTTTATGATATAGAATTTAACACTCGAATTTTTTTTCTATGAATAATATTCTCAAGATTATTCCTACTACACGTTACAGGGAATTATGTGAGTTATTATTTGAAATATTATTGTTTAAAATTTCCAATTTAACATGTATATTACATTAGAATTATTGAATTATAACTAAAAAATTAAATATGTTATAAATAGTGGGTTTATATAATTAATGTGAATTAAATAATATTAAATAAATATATATATATTTAATTTTTATTAAAGCAATTTTACTCATTGAAAATTTTTGTTCACTAAAAATAGTTTTTATTGAATTTAATGAATAATAATTATAAATAATTTATATAATTTTTTAAAACATTTTAAAAATTTGAAAAACAGTTAATTCACTGTATCAATATTTTCTTTGGGAAAAAATTTGGGCATTGAATAAAGTGATTTATTTTTTTGTTAATCAATAAATTATCAATTTTTTTTCAAATAGATATTTCATTTCAATTAATTTAGAAAATTTATAGTACTATAATATTTAATTTTATATTAAATATATTAATTCAATTTATATAATGAATAGTTTAATTAATTACATTAGAATTGGAATTGGAATTTATGTTGGTGTGTGTTATTTTTTTTATTAAAATAAATTTTTTCAAAATGGTTTTCATTGTATTTTATGTATTTATAATAAAAAATATTATATTATATATGAATTGTAGATATATAAAAATGTTTTAAATACAATTAACAGTTAGGATCATATTATGTAAGTATGCCCCTTTTATTTTTGGTCCTTATGAATCAAATCCATGGTAATGATTTACCACATCAGTAATAAAAAAACTATTAAAATTTCCCTAAAGCTATTGGTTAATGCTTCAAAATATATCAAACACATGCCTTTATCATTAGGATTATAGGTGTTAAATAAATTTTATAAGTGGTTTACTAATTTTTTTGAACACACATATTCATTTAAATTCCACACTTGAATTTTATTATTAAAAATAATATTTTATTCAATTTTGATACTATTTTTGGGTATTTGAATATTAATGTATGGATAGAAATTCCCATTTGGTTCAGAATTTGTTTAAAAGTGTAAAAAATGATATGTTTTAACTAAAATAAATAGATTATGTAAATAAACTGCATACTTTATTTGAATCTAATATTATTTTAACCAGTAAATTTTAATTTTCCTTTAAAATGTTTTTCTTTTTTTTCATAATTTTATGAAATTTAACCTACAAAATATATTTTTTATTTTGAAATTTATTCTAAAATAGTATAATAATTTAAAAAATATATATAATCTCCTTATATATTTTATAATATAATTATGATACCATTATAAAATTTTATGTTATAGTATTTATGGTTAATATGTCTTTAAATGCAGTTTACCTCAGAGATATTGAGTAAAATGATACAAATGCATTTAAATTTAATAATTTGAAATTATTTTATCAGTATCATATATTATCTATGAATTTTGTGTGACATAGTTCCATTGAATCTAAAATACTACATTAAGTTAATTTAATACTATGAATAACTATCATTATTCTACATGACATAGTTATAAAATAAAACTAGTCATAAACTCTTATTCCAAACTATTTTACACATATCTAGACTAAACTCTACCAAAATATACTTTTAAATTTAATTCAACCATTCCTGATCCTTTGGTATTACCTAAATACAATCTTATTATTGCTTAAGGTATAATCATCATGAGGTCTATCATTAATGATATAATCATCTTACCTAACTCTTAAAATTTTTATTTGTTATTCATGATAATAAAAAAAATATTTGTCAAATGAAAATAATTCATACAATATATAGAATATACCTGTATTTTATTTTGATTATAGTAATACCATTTTCCACCTCCAACCCGTCAAATGTAAAATTAAAAAATCCTAATAAGTGTGTGTGGATAGCTAGAATGATGGGTATAATAAATATATATGATATTTATTATGTTATAATGAATCTATACTTAAAAATATTACATATATGATTTTTATTTTCACATTAGATATTTAAACTATCATTCATGTCTACGTATAGACTACCAACTCAAAGAGAAATACAGTTCATATTAAATGAATAAATGTTATAGATGGTAATGAAATAAAATATAATGATTAAGAAACATATAAATTATTCAAATTATGATTGAATATATTTTATATAATCTATAAAAATGAATGGACCATAACTTATGATACAAATATTCCATGAAACATTATTAATCTAACAACTATAATGATGATGTAAATGAAAGATTGTTAATGAATAGATGATATGATATAATCATTAAACCATGAATTTTTTAATATGTATGAATAATTATTTGGAAGATAATTATAATAAATTAATTTTTTTATACATTTGGAGTGTGTGATTATGAATCGATTCATATTGTGGTACAAGTTTCTTCACTTTCTATTGTTTCAATGAGACATAATTCATACATGTGGTACAAGTTTCTCCACTTTCTTTTGTTTTTATATAATTGATAATTTATATTAATTTCAATTATGAGGTTTATGAATCAAATTTAATTATTATAGTAAGAGAAATATGATAATATATCCTTTCATTTTATGACTGTTTTTGATAAATTATCAATAATGGAAAATAAACCGATCAAAAACAATAACCACCATCTATTTCCATATCCTATAATATTTAATGTAACGATTAATTATTAGTTATATTTTACTCTTTTTATTAATTAAAAAGATATATAATTTTTTTATGAGAAACATACCATAATGACTCTTCGGTCGATGAACATTTTATTCTAGGCCATGTCCTTTAAAATTAATTTAATATTATTAGTTTTTATGTTTATGGATTATATTAATTTATTTACAAAAATATTTTCAATTCCATTAAATATTTTAAATGGACTTTTACATTGTTTTTAAAAGAGGATATATATTTATTTATTTATTTAAAAATAGTGAACATGAAATTTAATGTTACATTTACCACATGAAAACCATTTCCCACCATCATGCAAATTATATACCCTAATGAATCATTTAATAATTTTCAATGTTATTGTTAAAAAACTATTTTTATTACCATTCAAGTAAATTTTAGATTTTATAGATATTGAACTTCATTGTTAATTTATTTTATTTTTATGAAAATGTCCAAATTTTTACTTTTATATATTTTCATAAAAGATATCATATTTACGGAAAATATATGCTTTAACTAGTATATGAGCATATGATAACATACTTACTCTTCCTATTGATATATTATGATAATGATAATTTATGGATGATTCTAGGTATCCCATTTATTTCCCATTGGTAATTAAATTATGATGTATTATTTATGAACCAATAGACTTACAAAGGTTATTATTTTATGATATGATAAGGTGTTTCAGAAATATGTTCACTCCTCATTAGTTATGATGTAATGAGATGATGAATTTTTAATGTTCCTATAGTGAAAATATTTATGGTTCTCATTATTTAATAGATTAGTCACAAATTATATAGACCACCAATTAATTGGGTAAATAATGATATATCATGATATAATACATTTCATAATAGGGATTTGACCCAGTTTAATAAGGGAATCTGTTCAATTTGATAGTTTTGAGGGTGATCATTCTCTATAGAAATGATGGAATATTGAGTGAACACAATACACATTTATTATCTTTGAGGGGATCATTGAAAAAGGATATAACATTACAATATTATTTAGTTTGACAAAATCCTATGATATATGACAATGATATGGTCTTATTGATCATTACTGATTGTATATGATTCTACATTTTTATGTACTATATATTTTATTTAAAAAATCCTTTATTCTATGATTCAATATTATGTATCATTATCTAATTTAGTATTAATTTTTTAAATTATGGTCATGCGACCATACCAATAATTTTTCACAATATTGATCATTGATTAATATATACAATTCTTTTTTATAGATTGTATAAGATCACATATTCATAATTTTCATTAACCCATGTAATGAAAAATTAATTAAAAGTTTGTATGAAAAATATTTTTACTATCGAAGAGAGTTTTTTGGGAAATAAATACTATATTTTAGAAAAAATGATGAATATTTATATATTCCCCATAGACACAAACACATTATAATTCGTGCTAATATAGTATTCTAAGATGACTTAAATATTCATCTTTATTATGTAATGTTGATGTATTTTTTTATTGGTTCATCTAATGTCACATTATCTAGATCATTCACTATTAAACAATGGACTCATCATGATATTAAATAAAAAAATTATTTAATAATAATATTGATTAATTTAAATATTAAAATATGTTTTATAAATTATCTTAAATATGATAAAAAAGAAATTCATTCAACATAAATAGATTTTTATTCTTAAATATATCTATCCAGCTTCTCTAAGTAGAATTATTCTATACATTTCCATTTATAATGGTTTCAACTCATATCCACTCTATCCATTCTTGTCAAAAAAATATTGTAATAATCTAGGTTACCATTATATTATCCCTTAATCAAAAATCATAAAAATACACATTGGGAATTCACCCCCACTCTAAAAATCCTCCAAAGTTAGTTGGATACAAAATGCCTTGTATGTTCTCTCCATGATATTGAAAAAAATTACCATTGGAATTCTACCTTCCACTCAGTGAATCATGCATTCAAAGAACATCCATAATAGTACTAAAGTAAGAATATTAAAAACTAATGAAAATTCCCCAATGCTTATTAATAATTAGCGGCCAGTAATTATTTTAGAGTATCCTTTGTACCTAAATCATTAAGACACATAGGGAAGGGAAACCATCTGTTGGGGATATCCACCACTGAGGTTGATGTAGAAAAGAATCTAAAAATATCAATGAGAATATCAGTTTGCAGATAATGCCTCTGAGTCCTTATATAGAAAGGATATGAAACGTCATCATGAATAATTAGTATTGTTTATCTCTATATCACAAATTAATACATGATATACAACAATATCATTACTATCACTATATAATGATGAAAAATGTCAAATAAAGTGGGCAGAACAGAAAAAGATCCTATAGAATGTTGATTTGTAATCTCTCAGCTGCATGATAATGATGATTAATCTTTCAACACTTCAATATGACAACCCCTTACCCAAGGTGTGATGTGTCTCATATTATTACACCCTCACTAGTTGTGTCACTATAAATTATATATTTTTCACAACATATTTTGAATTACAATAAATTAATGAATTCATAAATTTATTTTCCACCTTGGAAGGATAAAATTTAATATGCGAGACTTCTAGTCACTATCTTCCAATAGTGTGATCAATTCTTGTGAAAAATCATTTATCTCCCATTGAGTCATTTAATTAAGATCATGTGACATATATTTATAATATTATGTGGAATACATTTAATCACCAACTTTAAAATTATTTGACCATTATTTGATTCATTGAACACTTTAAAGAAAAAGTTTTTTCCTTTTTAAGTGTCAACATCTCAATAGTTGAAGTTCAGCCATGCTAAGACATTTGTGGATATCTCTTGGGCCTTTTTAGATTTTTTATGAATGTCTCATAACATTTCATTGGATTATACATGTTTGGAACTCCCTTTGTAAAAATTTATTCTAACAAATAAATAAATTACTCTAAAATTTATTCCATTTTGACAATTAATATAGATTACTCAATATTTTCTTTTATTTATGATGTTGGAAACTTCCACCACTAAACACCTCCCTATTTAATTTTGTCACCACTGGTCCATCTAAGGGTCCAGAGAAACATCAGTCACAGGAAAATTACAAGGGAGTTTATCCTGGAGAACATAAAGAAATAAATAATCCTTCTATGGGTTTCCAAAAATAATTAACAAACATAGGTAATGGGTCTCGGGATTCATTGACAGAAACCTATACCAAAAAAAAGATTTAATACCATGTTAAGGGTAAATGTGTAGTCCAGTCCTGAAACATTCAATGAGTCACTGAATAAACAACTCAATATTCCATGATTTTCACTCTACTCCATTACCTTGAGTAAAATATTTATATCATAGTTGGAAAACTATATATACAATATATTTATATGTATAATGATATGTCTACAGACCCGGTTTCTTCCTGAAAGACTTTTATTTATTTCTACATATATTTCTAGAGCTAGAAGCTGAGACGGCGTGCGATTTCGATGCCCGGTGTTCCCGGAATAAATTTTACAAAAATATTAAGAGTTTTTATACTATTAACATGGTGGGGTTGTGTTTTATCCTAAAAGGTAGCTCAGATTGGAACTCTGAAGGCACGGTTGCGTCCGAAGCGTGCCATTTACCCTATACTGGGTGTAAATGTAGCGGGCATGGGCCTGCTGTGAGAGATGTCACCCAGGGGAAAAATCATCATTTTAAAATAATGACATATTGACTTTTATCACTAGATTTCTTTTCAAATAACTATCGAATGGAGCCTCATAATGGAAATACATGACTTCCGTTGAGTTCAAAATTGGGGTTTTTTCCTATGAGTGATATAAAATGAGAGGGCGTGGTAGTTTAGGATTCCACGTTAAGGGGATTCATCTATAAATAGAAGAATATAAATTTGGGGTAAGGGTTCTTTATTTTCTCTCTTTTCTCTCTCTATCTCTCTTGTGTTGTTCGGCGTTCTTTGTCGTTCTTCACCGAATCGAGGATCAAAATCTGTGGGAACCTTGGTGGATCAAAGCAAGAGCGTCGTGGCCATGCCACCAATGACGCATGGCCGATTCGAGGTAGGTTTTTTGTTGGTTATCTGCCCCTTCTTCAATTTCTGGAATTTTTTCACTTTTTGTCATTTTAATGACATAATATTGGAATTGGGACGATGGATGAACAAACACTACCATCATTCGAGCCCTATTCTAAATCCTATTCTAGGGCGTTCTTCGTCCAAATTTTCGGACACCCAAATCTTGTTGGATCAACGATCGGGGGTAGGCGCTGCGAAGGACTCATCTCGAGGATCTCGAACATGCATTAGATTTTGAAATCAGGGCACCAGAGCGGTGCCGGAGGCCTTAGAAATCCTCAGCTCTGGAAAGGGTGGTAGACGGAGGTCAGGGTGGCATAACGGTGTTCAGGAGTTAGGCAGCAGGTGCAGCCGGGAGAACAGTGCTCAAGCGAGGTTCGGTCGGGGGTTTAAAATAGGTGGCATTGTTAGGTGTTTCCATTGCAGATGGAAGGTGTTTGCCAACAACTTCGGCCAGAAGAAGAAGGGTGGGGTGCGGTCGACCGATGGAGCACTGGAAATTTCGACCGGTGCAGCATGGAGCACCGAGGGGGGTCTGTGTGGGTGGTGATGCCAGGGACGGCGGAGCGCGGAGGACCAGGCATCACAGGTGGAATCGAGCGAGATGTGCATGGTTGGAGGAGTGGAGCGGTGTGTAGACGGGGTAGTGCGGCAGTTTGCTATGGGAGGCAGAGGCGCCGGCGTCCAGCATTAGCCTGTCGCGCTCGGCATGAGGGGGCACCCGAGGCGCTGACCTCGGGTGTGCATAGAAGAAAAGGACTCGTGCTATGTGGGTTCTGCTAGGAGACGAAGAATGGCCAAAGGGATGGTCTTCTTGAAGAACCGTACCCAAGGGAGTCCAGTGTTGCTTGAGTGGGCGGCGGTCGGCGGGTCGCGGTGAGTCGGGCCAGTCGGGGTGAACCGGCCCGGTTGGGTCCCTTGCGTTCAGGGGGGGGGGGGGTAACTTCTAAACAGTGCATCCATTTGACGAGCCATTTATGGATGCGGGTTTGTCTTGGAGAGGAACCCTATTGGAAGTGTGTTTCGGGGATTTTGGGTTTTTTCCCCGATGGTGGGTAACCCAGAATTGTTTAATTTAATAATATCAAATTATTATTAAAGCACGCGACAGACGTACTTCGCGACCTGGACGTCCGTTTGACAGGCCGTCAGAGGCACTGTGGCCCTGTAGACGGTCGAGGTGTGGGCCCCACAGGGGACCATTTTCATAAAGAGGGGAGTTGCAGCTTCTGCATCTGAAGTCTATTTTAGGAGTCGTCAGCAGCATCATGAACTTGGCATTGAGACAATATTGATCGGTGTGGTTTCAGGCATTGAAGCCGGAGTTGAGGTGTGGGCCCAACGAGCCGTCTTTTAATCTATGTGAAACATACTGTGACTTTTTCATTAGGAGTCCATTTTGGGAATATGAATAGTCGATTTGGTGTGTCTTTCTGAGAGAATCAGGATGGATTAGTTCACCTGAACTTTTTCGGGACCATGGTGTGGCTCCCACGAGACACCGTATGTGCATAAAGCGGTGTTGAATAACTTTTTCATCGGGAGGCTATTTCCTGTGAATAAATAGTCTATCACGAATGTTTTTCCATGAGGATTGAAATGGTGTAATCTTTTTGGGCGTGCGGATCCTATTTTAAGATCTCATTAAATGTAGATACATGAAAGGGAATTTGTTGTAGGTTCCATTGATGAACATCACACCTATGTATGGTAGCATTGCTAGTGACAACCAGTGATTTCACGTGTAGTGTGGAGATATCAAACCAGTTCCAGGTTTACCCTCCCGGGAGGCTGGGTAGTGGGTAAATCATTGACCATATGGTTTACCCTCCATGGAGGCTGGGGAGTGGGTTACTCGTTGACCATAGCGTTTACCCTCCAGCGAGGCTGGGCTATGGGTTACCTGTTGAACTTAGGGATTACCCTCTAGCAAGGCTGGGTAGTGGGTTACTCATTGACCTCTTTGGGTTCACCTTCCAGCGATGGTGGGTAGTGGGTTAACCATTGCCTTAGGGTTTACCCTCCAGCAGGGCAAGGTAGTGGGTTACCCATAACCCTTAGAGTTTACCCTCCAACAGGACTAGGAAGTGGGTTACCCGATGAACTATTGGGGTTTACCCCCCAGCAGCGCTGGGTAGTGGGTTACCCGACAACTTCTTTCATACTCAGCCCTATCTATGAGGATATTCAGTGAATTTTCTCCCTAATTACAAGAGCGGGACCCTTGGTTGTACAGTTCAGCGATGAGGCATGTTTGGTGTGCGGGACGGTTGGGCATTAGTGATGGATATCCGTTGAACTATTGGTGACTTTTATTGGGATAAGCATGGAGGTAGAGATCTAATTACACAATCATTCGGGTTTTTTGTTGAGAATATATAAACACCTTACATTTTTTCTCACTCCATGGGTTCAGTTACAATCCTTCTAGTTGGGGCGAAGATGCACGAGGTATGCCACATGCTTTCCGTGTCTAGATCCTCTTGGTTAGATGAACCTTCTTCCTTTATCTTTTTGGGTTTAGATGAACTCTCTCTTCTATAATCATACACTTTTCTTGTTATGTCTACTGCTCACCGTTTTAGTATCTCCGTTGTTGATCCCTTGAGATTTCGGGGCATCCTACAGAGTATCTATATACTCACCCCTACTTGGGATTTTCCCGCACTTGGTGTGCCCCTGTAGATGAAAGACATGTCGATCGAGACTACGAGGGAGCATAAATGACAAAGGATATTGGGCTGCGTTCAGTGGTCATAGGAGGATTTCAAGGTGTGAGACTCACCAGCTGTTTACTTTCATGTACCTGTTGTCGGGTTGTGGAAACTTTATAGTTGGGAGTGTGTTTTTCTGTTTTACTATTCAGTTTACCTGTCAGAACATTTCAACACTATACTTGTACTATTTAGTAGTTTATTCATGACTTTGGTTGGGTTATAGATTTTTGTCCTTTTTTCATTTTACACTACACTTCGGTATCGAGTGTGTAATGCCCCGATCCCAGTTACCCAGATTTGGTGCATTATTACATAACATTGGCATGATCACAAGAAATATCAAGTCTCGAAAGACGGATTAGTTAATAGCTTTGGAAACACTAGATATTTTCATGATGTTTACATTACATCATAAAATGAAAACTACAACAACATAGTCTCCATAGTCCACAATCTTATCCCCACATACTATCCCAGCAGGTCATTCATAAATTACTTCTTCACATCCTGGGAAAAATAAAATATTGAAAGGGGTGATCTCAAATACCCAGTAAGGATAACAATATAGTGGAAACTTTTATAAATAAAAATAAACATTTAAGGAAATATATAACTAAAACAAAAGCCTTTTAAACTTAAACTTCAACATAAGATAGAATAAGTAAAATGAAATAATTCCATTTACTTATTCACATTGATATTCTACTAATCGAATTATCACATACAATATCAATAACCACATAGTCAAGGCCTCGTGCCAAGACTACAAATAAGATTTTTTCAAGGCCTTGTTCCAAATCACTATTTTGTCTCATGAGACCTACCGATGAATCCAGGAGCTATAGCGGGCTCCACACGTCACATATTATGTCTAATTCATTCCTCATATGAATAGGTTTAAACATAACATAAAAATTTGTATTAAAACTAGCATACGAAATGTCAATAATTTCTCCAGAAACCATGAATGGTATAAAAATAACACATCCACAGTAAAAAATCACAAAACCATCAATACAATATGGAAAATCAACATCAAATAATCTTAAAATCCATCAAAAGATGTTGACATAGAATAAATCAAAACAATTTTTAGAGAAATATCTCTTCATATTTTGAAATCATTTAAGAGTCATATAATTATAAAATAAAACATTCTCTTTTAAAATTTTATTATAATCTTGTAAGGGAAGCTTCGAAGATTTTATAATGGCAAAAAATAGCCGCACTCACCATATAAGTTAAAAAAACATTCTTACCTTAATTCTGTCGAAAAGGTTAAAAAGCTCCTTATTTGGAAAACGACGGATAGATTCCTTTATAAACCTCTTATAAAAATTCAAAAAATGGAATAAATGACTTTAACCCATATTCTTGTAAATATTAAAAATGTTTCGAAATATATTTTTATGAAACATTGATGTCGATGATAAAGAAATCCCAGTAGATTATTAAGTATAAACAACCTCTGATAATGAAGAGATTGCAAAATAAACCCTTACATTGTACTTTTCCTTGATAGAGTGGAGGTTAAACTCATTTATAGTGGTGAAACAATTGTTATTAAATTATACAAGAATCATATACATTTATATGATATCATATATGATCTTTTATTAGTTCTTTGTTAATAATATCTTAATATTATTGTCGTTTCGGGTGTTAACTTACTCATTTTCTTTTATATGTTTTGTTACATAAGCCATGTTTGTTATGGATAAGTTATATATTATTCATATCCATAATTATATTAAGTCCTTAAAAATTATTATTAATCATCAAATGAGAATTATACTTGAATGGATAGGATGGAGAATAAATATCATCGCGTTCGTGGAGACGGTAGTCCGTACGTACGCACGAGCGACAATATCATTCTTTTGGTATTAAAATAATATTTAATTAGATGGAATATCATATATACAGAATAATTATCATGTTATATTTATTATTTACATGAATTACACATCATTATTATAACCATCCAAATAATAATGTTTTGAATAACAATTACACCATGACGTAGAGAAGGTAAGCCGTACGTACGCACGTATGGTGACATGTCATTAAAAGCATGGATATAATACTGAAATATGGTTGTACCATGTGTATAATAACATAAATTTATATATAATATAGTGGATTTATTATTTTATAATGGTAATAACAATGAAAGAAGAAGTGGAAGATGAAAGGAACTTGAAAAGGGGTGGTGAAATCATTACCTCTTCTTCGGGTTCTTACTTTTGATTTGATCAAAAGGGATCCATAGGATGGATTTCTGACTAAAGGAAGGCCTCTAGGATGAATTGAGGGAAGTTTAATGAGTATTTGGGAAGGTTTTGGCCAAACCAAAGGGCTTTGAAGGTGTGAATTATTGAGAAGGAGGAGTGACCTTTTATAAGAGGGGTGAGAGGAACCTTTGGAAAAGCTAGAAATATTATTTTATAATAAATTCATATTCAGTTTATAATGGCTAAAAAGTGTATTAAATGAAGTTTAATGTGGGGATAGGTCGAAAAAAACTCAACCAATAAGATTTAGAAAGGTTTGGGTTACTATATTATCCTTATCTTCAAGTATTAACTCTTAGTTAAATAGTTTCACTTTTACAATGTCTCTTTGTATTTTTATATTATATGGTTAATAAACATACAATATACATCCAAAAGACCCCAAAGTTGTCCCTTAATGATACACCTATCATTATATATGTATGTTGGATGATCCCTAGATTTTTAGGAATTTAATATTAGTTAATAATATAATATTTGTTTTAAAAACTCTTTTATGTCAATTTTGACACTATTCAATAATTGATTTTTGTAAAACTCATAACAGAATGATTACTTCGAAAAAATTAAATTAAATCAATACTAACATGTCATATTAACCAATAAAATTATTTTTAATTATAAAAAGTCACAAATTACATTTATTTGGGTATTTATAATATCAATTATTCTAATTTTTCATTAATTAGGAAATTACTGCATCACCATTGTGTCATAAATACCATAAATTATTTAGTGTCTAAAAATTTCAAATAAAATACAATTATGTATTAAATATTTTTATATTTATAGTTAATAGTATAGTCCAAAATCCAACATATATAACCCTATGTAAAAATTGTTTTTCTAAATAATTTATGCTTATGTCATTTTTGTATTTATTTGAACTTAATTAAAATAAAGTGTCCCCATCACCTACAAGTGGCTCCATGGAGTCCTAAAATCGACCCAAAGATGCCCATGGTCGGAAATGTATCCACCAATAAATTTACAACAAGTTTAAGAGTAATTTATTATTATTATAATATTAGTTTTTAACCCTTATTTATGGGATTTACCCTTTAACCATGGTAAATAAAATATTTACCGAAATAATTATTCAAAATGTCTAAAAATAAAAGTTAGATATTTACACAATTTGGACATCCTGATTCCAAATATGGAATCCATTTATCCAAATTCAAAACACAAAAGTGGACGAAATTAATTTAAAATTAATTCCCGTTGTTAAAACAAAAAAGCGTGTTTTTAAGAGATAATAACTATCAAAAGATTGACACTTGTTCATGTCCCGTTTAATTGTGAAATTATGTCAAATGACCAAATTTGTATTAAATGGTAAAAATATATTCTAAATATACTTTAAAACCACTCAAATTCATAATTTATCCCCATTAATTATTTCGATTGAAAAAGTTTTTTTAAATTAAAATTTAGTAATTTTCACTATTCATCAAAATATTAATGTTATCTGAAAAGTTCCAAAATTTTACCCTAGGATAATTTCAATATTCCGAATCTAAAAATGAAGTTACTTTTGTGAGTTAAAATTTATAAAATTTCAAAAATTAGGTATTACAATTCATAACAGCTAGTTTGATTGGTTGTAGTGTGTGTTAGAACTCGAAGTTCCGTATGACACACGCTACTATATTATTCAAAGAGAAGCGTATTGTGGATGTTTGGGGTGTTACATTATCCCCTCCTTCAAATAATTTTTTCCAAGAAATTTCTAGAATATTATTGAATAAAAAGACGCGGTTGGTTCTTCATCATATGTTCCTTGGGTTCCCACGTTGCCTCTTTCATCTTATGGTTTCTCCATAGAACTTTTACCAAATGAGTCGTTCGGTTTCTCAGCACATGTTCTCTTGCATCAAGAATCCTGATGGTCTCTTCACAATAAGACAGATCAAGTTCTAGTTCTAATTCCTTATAGGTGAGTACATGCGTTGGGTCAGGCATGTATTTCCTCAACAGAGATACGTGGAACACATGGTGAACTTTGGAGAGACTTGGCGGAATTTGCAAACAATAAGATAGAACCCCAATTTGTTCTAGAATTTCAAAAGGTCTGACATACCTGGGACTTAATTTACCTTTCTTACCAAATCTTTTGACTCCCATTCATAGATATACCTTTAGGAAAACATGATCACCGACTTGAAATTCCAAATCCTTCTTTTGATTATAGACATAGCTCTTCTACCTACTTTGAGATTCTTTGATGTGGTTTTGGATTACCTTTACTTTTTCCATTGTTTCCTCCACTAGTTCTGGACATAAAAGTTTTCTTTCACCAACGTCATCCCAATAGGTTGGTGTTCAACATCTTTTTCCATTTAACGCTTTATATGGTGCCATCTGAATACTCGGATGGAAGCTATTGTTATAAGAAAATTCTACAAGAGGTAAATATTGATCCTACATACCCTAAATGTTAAGTGAGCATCATCTCAACATGTCTTTTAAGGTTTGAATTGTCCATTCTGATTGTCCATCTCTTTGAGGGTGTTAGGTAGTGCTCAAATGAAGTTCAGTATCCAAGTATTTCTGAATACTTTTCCAGAATAATGAAGTAAAATGGGGATCATGATAAAAAACAATCGATATGGGTACTCCATGAAGCCTCACAACTTCATTAATATATAGTATTGCTAGCCGTTCAAGTGGTAAATCTTCCCTTAATAGCAAGATAATGTGCTGACTTGGTAAGATGATCAACAATGACCCATATTGCATCGTTTTTTCTAGGAGTCTTTGGTAGCCCCATGATGAAGTCCATCGTAATATTATCCCATTTCCACTCAAGTATGGGAAGAGGTTGCAATACTCCACCAGGCTATTGACTTCCAGCTTTCACTTGTTGACAAACCATACATCGTGACACAAAATCAGCAATCTCCCTCTTCATGTTGTCCCACGAAAAATGTTCCTTCAAATCTCTCTACATTTTGGTGCTCCCAGGGTGTATAGAGAAATTGGAACTATGAGCATCATCCAACAATTCCCTTTTTAGATCAGGTATATTGGGAACACAAAGTCTCTTCCCAAATTTTAAAATTAGTTCTTCATTCACAAAGTCTCTCAATCTCCCATCATTCAAAACTTTAATCTTCTTCTGAAACTCTTCATCATCGGTATAAGAACTCTTTATCATTTCTAGTAAATATGGATTGGTGACCATTTTAAAAAGAATTGATGTTTCACCTTCAATGGTGATTCCCATATCCAACTTTACTAGATCCATAAAAATAGGATCCCATTAAATTCTCATCATGTTCAAAACTCCATGATATTTTCTGCTCAAAGCATCTGTCACCTTATTTTCCTTCCCCGGGAGGTAGTGTATCATGAAATCATAATCCATGAGTAGTTAAAGTCATCCCCTTTTCCCCATGTTGAGTTATTTTTGTGAAAAAAGATTTTTCAAACTCTTGTGATCTGTATAAATCACACATTTTTTACCATAGAGGTAGTGCCTCCATATATTCAAAGAAAATATCACAGCTGCTAACTCGAGATCATGAGTAGGATAGTTTTGCTCATGAATTTTCAACTATTGTGATGCATAGGCAATAACCCGATCATTCTGCATAAGGACACAACCAAGTCCTTTCTTCGATGAATTACTATAAATAACGAACCCAAAATTCCCTGATGGTAGAGTCAATATAGGAGCATTGACTAATCTTCTCTTCAATTCTTCGAAACATTCTTCACACTCTTTTTTCCCAACAAATTTAACCCCTTACGTGTGATCTTTGTTAATGGTTTAGCCAATCGGGAAAAATTCTAGATGAAACGTTGATAATAACCTGCTTAACCAATAAAACTTTGTACCTCAGTTATACTCGTAGGTGCTGGACATTATTGGATTGCCTTGGACTTAGAAGGATCAACAGAGATTCCATCTATAGAGACAATATGGCCAAGAAAAGTAATCTCCTGAAGCCAGAATTCACAATTGCTAAACTTCCCACATAATTCATGTCTTTTAAAAGTCTTCAGGATAATGCGCAAGTGATTTTCATGATCTTCATAGCTTTTGGAGTATACCAAGATGTCATCAATAAATACCACGACAAATTGATCAAGATATTCCTTGAAAACTCTTTTCATTAGATCCATAAAAATAGAGGGAGGATTAGTCAATCCAAAATGCATTACTGTAAACTCGTAATGCCCATACCATGTTTGAAATGTTGTCTTCCGAATGTATTCCTTCATCACACACAACTGATGGTATCCAGATCGGTGTTCAATCTTTGATAAGTACTGAGCTCCAGGTAGTTGTTCAAATAAATCATCAATACGAGGTAGGGGATACTTGTTCTTTATTGTTATAGCATTGATCTCCCTGTAGTCAATGCACAACCTCATAGATCTATCTTTCTTCTTAACAAAAAGGATAGGGGATCCCCATGGAGAAACACTAGGGAGAATAAATCCCATTTTACTCAATTCCTCTAGTTGTTTCTTTAGTTCAACTAATTCCACAGTGGCTATTCTATAAGGGGTCTTCGATATAGGCCATGAACCAGGAAATAAATCAATGGAAAACTCAACTTCTCGTTCTGGAGGATGTGCAGGTAAATCTTCTGGAAACACATCTACATATTATTTCACAATATTTACATCCTCTATTCGAACATTCCTTTCCTCACCCAGAGTCATTTCATTCTCTTCCTCCCCATTAATTGAATTTAGATGAGCTACTAGGGGTGGATCTAGATAAGAATTAGGTGGTGAAAATTCTGCTCTAAAGATAAGGTGTTCCTTATCATCATCATAAAAAATCATATCCTCCTTCTTCTTACAATAAATATTCGCATCATGGTCTGAAATCCAATCCATACAAAGGATTATATCAAACTCAATCATAGGTATGATAATGAGATCAGCGGATAAAGAACATTTATGTGCTCTAATGGGGACTGATTCACAAAACTTTGTTGCAATGACACGTCCATTTCGAGTTTTAACTGACAAATCCTTTGTTAAATCAAATTAGAAATATCTAATATTCTTAGAAAATAGGGAAGATATGAAACAATGCGATGATCCAGAATCAAATAATTAATTTTTTCTAAACTTGAGGAAACCATTAAATTACATGCCACCACGTCTTTTGGAGCATCTACCTCAGCAGTTGTGATAGCATATTCTTGGCCTTGATCCCTTGGCCTTTTCTAAGGTAAGTTCCCTCTGACTCTTAGGACATTAATTTTCATAATGTCCCATCTCCATGCAATTGTAGCGTTGGAAATCGGTAGCTTCCTTCTTCCCCTTGCAATCATGAGCTTGGCGACTATTTTCAGCACACTTGTAACAGACTCCCATTCCTTTTAAGCAAGTACCGGGGTGTTTCTTCCAAAATTTACTGCAGGATGGATATTCAACTTTTCCCTTCATCCCTTTATTTCCATTCTTAGATTGATCAACAGATATCTTCTTCTCTTTCTTTGGTTTGAAGTCATAACAATTATAAAATTCCTTCTCATTCTTAACAGCACATGAGAGATTGTCTTTGTACGATGAGAATGATTGTTAGACTAATGCTCGAGGGAGAAATGGTTTCAAACCATAAAATAAACGATCAATATTACTTCTTGGGTTACGTATATAATCTCTGGCATACCTTGCTATCCTTGTATAGTTATCCTCATACTTTGCGATATTCTCATCCTCCTTCTGTCTCAGACTCAGAAATTGTCTTTCCATATCTGCTTGACAGTCACAAGGAATGTATTTTTCTAAAAACAGATCATTGGACTCCCTCCATTCCATATTTGATAATTCACCATCTTCCTTCATGTTTTGAATCAATGACCACCATTGATCAGCATCTCTAGTGAGGCGGTAAACTGCCTTAATAACTTTTTCCATTTCACTACTCCCCAAATCCTGAAATATTTTTTCTATGGAATTTATCCATTGCTCAGATACTAATGGATTTTTACTCCCATTTAATGTTGGTGGTTGCTGCCTCAAGAAGTGATCTAACATTGATACTCCACGCTGTAGATCAGGGTGCTCCATACGGGTAAGGTTATTATTCATAACCTGAGTGATTTTTCCCAGTATGGTGATTAGTTGATCAGCACTAGTTGCATCACTAGCTCCACTATAATTATCTTGAGCAGGAGGGAAATACCTATATGGAGTGTGTGCATTGATACGGTTTCCATTTCATCCACTATGCACCATTTCTAAACAATGGCATAAACTAGATCAGTTTATGAATCAAAGTACATAATTCCATACTTATAAAATAGTTAACATAAATTGAACTATTTATAGATATTATCCATAGTCATAAAAATGTTTTCTTTGAGGATTTATATACTCATAGACCCTTCATAATGATTTTTAATGAAAATGAGAGTTATCCTAAGCATATCCCCCAGGAGTGTCGTAACCAAGAGTGCAGACAGGCCCATTGTCGTGCACCAGTTCCCGTTCAAGTCTAGCTCAAAGCAGTGATTTTGAGATTTACCCCAAGGTACATTTGTGCCAGAGATGCCTCTACCTGCTCGTATCCAGACAGGGATGTATTGCTCGGAAAACTCACAAATTCGCTACAATAGAAAAATTCTAGGATGTTCTTCTATACAGATTCTAAAAGTCTATCTTAGATCTATGTGTTGTAATCAGAGATTATCTAAATCTAGATTTGAAGTTTTGTACTAAACTTCCTCTAATACCAAATGTACCGCCCTGACCCTAGTTACCCAGAGTCGGTGCATTATTACATAACATTGTCATGATAACAAGACAGAACGAGTCTCGAAAGACTGATTAGTTTAGTAGCCTTGTAAACACTATATATATTCATAATGTTTACATTACATCATAAAATGAAAACTGCAACAACATAGTCTCTATAGTCCACACTCATATCCCCACACACTATCCCTGCAGGTCATTCATAAATTACTTCTTCACATCCTGGGAAAAATAAAACATTGAAAGGGGTGAGCTCAAATGCCCAGTAAGGATAACAATATAGCGGAAACTTTCATAAATAAGAATAAACATTTAAGGCAAGGTATAACTAAAACAAAAGATTTTTAAACTTGAACTTCAACATAATATGGCAGAAATAAAATGAAATAATTCCATTTACTTATTTACATGGATAATCTACTAACCGAATAATCACATGCAATATCAATAACCACTTTCATAATGATGGAATGCATAATGTCAGACTATCATAACCACATAGTCAAGGCCTCCTGACAATACTACAAATAAGATTTTGTCAAGGCCTTGTTCAAAGACACTAGTTTGTCTCATGAGACCTACCGATGCATCTAGGAGCTATAATGGTCTCCACCCATCACATATTAAGTCCAATTCATTCCTCATATAAACAGGTTTAAACATAACATAAACATTCGTATTAAAAATAGCATACGAAATGTCAATACTTTCTCCAAAAACCATGGATGGTATAAAAATAACACATCCACAGTCTAACAAATCACAAAACCTTAAATATAATATGGATGTTTTGTATCATAATAAATCAACTTCAAATAAGCTTAAATTCCATCGAAAGATGTTGACATAGATGAAATGAAAACTCTTTTTTAGAGAAATATATCTTCCTATTTTGAAATAAATTAAGAGTCACATAATTAAAAAATAAAACATTTACTTTGAAAATTTTCTTATAAGCTTGTAAGGGAAGCTTCGAAGATTTTATAACAGAAAAAAATAGCCGCACCCTCCATATAAGTTAAAAAACATTTTTACCTTAATTCTGTCGAAAAGGTTAAAAAGCACCTTTTTTGGAAAATGACGGAAATATTCCTTTATAAATCTCTAATAAAAAGTAAAAAAAGGGTATAAATGACTTTAACTCATATTCCTGTAAATATTAAAAATGTTTTGAAATTCATTTTTAAGAAACATGGATGTGGATGATAAAGAAATCCCAGTAGATTATTACGTATAAAAAACCTCGGATAATGAAGAGATTGCGAAATAAACACATACATTGTACTTTTCCTTGGTTGGGGGTTGGTTAACCTCTTGTATAATCGTGAAATAATTTATATTAAATTATACAAAAATCATATACATTAATATGATATCATATATGATATTTTAACATTGCTTTGTTAATAATATCTTAATATTATTGTCATTTCTGGTGATAACTTACTCATTTTCTTTTATATGTTTTGTTACATAAGCCATGTTTGTTATGGATAGGTTGTATATTATTCATATACATAATTATATTAAGTCCGTAAACATTATTATTATTCATCAAATTAGAGTTATACTTGAATGGATAAGATGGAGAATGAATCTCATCGCGTTTATGGAGACGGTAGTCCATACATACGCATGAGCGACAATATCATTTTTTTGATATTAAAATAATATTTAATTGGAGGATATATCAAATATACAGAATCATTATCATGTTATATTTATTATTTACATGAAGTACACATCATTATTATACCCATTCAAATAATAATGTTTTGAATAACAATTACACCACGACGTGGAGACGGTAAACCGTACGTACGCACGTATGGTGACATGTCATTCAAAGGATGGATACAATACTAAAATATGGTTGTACCATTATTATAATAACATCAAAGTATATATAATATACTGTAGTTATTATTTTATAATGGGAACAACCAAGAAATATGAAGTGGAAGAAGAAAGGAACATGAAAAAGGGTGGTGAAATCATTACCTCTTCTTTGGGTTCTTCCTTTTTATTTGATAAAAAGGGCACTTTAGGTTGGATTTATGACAAAAGTAAGGCCTCTAGAATGAATTGAGGGAAGTTGGGAGTGTATTGTTTCTGGTTTTGGCTGAACCAAAAGGCATTTATGGTGTTAATTATTGAGAAGGGGAGTGCCCTTTTATAAAAGGGGTGAGGGGCACCTTTGGAAAAGCTAGAAATTGTATTTTATAATAAATTCATATTCAGCTTCTAATAGAGAAATAGTGGATTATTTAAAGGATAAGGTGGGGATAGGTAGAAAACCACTCAACCAATAGGATTTATACAGGTTTGGGTTACTCTATTAACCTTATCTTTAAGTATTAACTCTTAGTTGATTAGTTTCACTTTTACAACGTCTCTTTGTATTTTTATATTAAATGGTTAATAAACATACTATATACATCCAAGAAACCCCCAAATGGTCCATTAATGAAAAACCTACCATTATTTGAGTCTCTTGGCTGACCCATAGATTTTTAAGAATTTAATATCAATTAATAATATAATATTTGTTTTAAAAACCTTTTTATGTCAATTTTGACAATATTAAATAATTGATTTTTGTAAAACTCATTAAAGAATCATTACTTCTAAAAAAGTTAATTAAATCAATACTAACATGTAATATTATCCTATAAAATTATTTTTATTTATAAAAAGTCTCAAATTACATTTATTTGGGTATTTATAATATCAATTATTCTAATTTTTCATTAATTAGGCAATTACTGCATCATCATTGTGTCATAAATAACATAAATTATTTAATGTCTAAAAATTATAAATAAAATACCATTATGTAAAAAATCATTTATTCTTTATAATAAATATTTATAGTAGAAAATACAACATATATAACCCTTTGTAAAAATTGTTTTTCTAAAAGATTTATGCTTTTGTCATTTTTGTATTTATTTTAACTTAATGAAAATAAAGTGTTCCTATCACTTACAAGTGGCTCCATGGGGTCCCCAAATCGACCCAAAGATGACCATGGTCGGAAATGTATCCACAAATAATGTTAGGACACATTTTAGGGTAATTTATTATTATTATAATATTATTTTTTAACCCTTATTTACCGGATATACCCTTCAACCATGGTAAAAAAAATATTTACCGAAATAATTATTCAAAATGTCTAAAAATAAAAGTTACCTATTTACACAATTTGGATATCCTGATTCCAAATATGGAATCCATTTTTCTAAATTCAAAACACAGAAGTGGCATAAATTAATTTAAAATTAATTCTCGTTGTTAAAACAAAAATCGTGTTTTTAAGAGATAATAACTATCAAAAGATTGACAATTGTTCATGTCCGGTTTAATTGTGAAAATATGTCCAATGACCAAAATTGTATTAAATGGTAAAAATATATTCTAAATATACTTTAAAACCACTCAAATTCATAATTTATCATCATTAATTATTTTGATTAAAAAAGTTGTTTTTAATTAAAATTTAGTAAATTTTACTATTCATCAAAATATAAATGTTATCCGAAAAGTTCCAAAATTTTACCCTATGATAATTTTGATATTCCGAATCCAAAAAAGAAGTCAATTTTGAGAGATAAAATTTATAAAATTTCAGAAAGTAGATATTACTATTCATAACTGCTAGTTTGATTGGTTGTGGTGTGTGTTAGAACTCGAAGTTGCGTATAACACACGCTGCTGTATTATTCAAAAAAAAGTGTACCGTAGAAGCTTGGGGTGTTACAGAGTGGACTGTGTGTGTGTGTACGTGTACATAGGCAATGGCCTCCCCATGATCGTTACACCTTCGGCACTTGTTGCCAGCACCCGGCCTATGGTGGCGGGCCTAGGGTAGTTGCGGCTCGAGACCAGTAGGGTCGGGTCGTGACAAAGTGGTATTAGTCTTAGTTCATTCATTGGTTAAATAGTTTCAATGTGTAATTAGATTGGATCTCAGGCTAGGGAGTCTAGTGATGGTGTGGCGACCACCGTATCTATTTCTGAGGACCCTGATAACCAACTTGTCCAATCAGCAAACTGATATACTTGTTGTAGGGAATTTGGTTCGTGCATCATATTGGATTGAGTCTTCGACTGTCCTTCTTGAGTCAGCACCCGATCATTGTTTGTATATATATGCTCATTTTACCATGGTACTCCTTGATCAGATTCACGATGTCTCCACGATGATAGTTTTCTAGGATAGTATTTCCAGTTCGGGATGATGATTCTATGAGCAACGAGGCCTTAGTTTAATATCCATCATTTGATTACCCCTTTCTCCAGGATGACAGGAAGTAGCACCTCCAGCTATGGAGTAGAAGATAGTACCAGCAGGGAAGGCCGAGGACGAGTACAGGCTGAGCGTGCTACATGAGTTCCAGCATCAGAGACTGTTAAGGTTCCACGGTGAGCCATACCATTAGATAGTGAAGGGTTTTCTAGAGTAATTGGTTCACCTCTTCAGTCTTGTTCGGACACTGACAGGTTGATGGTGGCTTTGACATCCAATCCTTTTCCACCATGATTTGGAATTAGTAGATCCAGGGATACTTAGATGCATGATGAGTTGTTACTCTCATGGGTTGAATTCTTTCATTGTTTTTGTGAGGAGTACTACCCCTCCTTCTTACGCTTTATACGGTTTCATGAGCTGCTGTAGATTCAGCGGGGAGTGATGGAAGTTTCTGAGTACGCGACAAGGTTCACAAACCATACTTGGTACTATTTGGATGTGTTCCATGATGGATACTTCCAAGAACATATGATTTAAAAATGTCTCTGTAGAGTATATTCATTCCATCATAGTGCCCTTGTGTATCCTAACCCATCTCGAAGTGCTGGAACAGGCACTGGAGACAGTGAAATTTCTGGTAGAGGGACGTCAATTGGCAGGGCCTCAACGTCGGAGGTCTCTCATTTTTGAGACACAAGAAAATGGTCAGGGACTGTATAGAGCACCGAGACATCCCAGGGAGGAATTGTGTTATGTTTGTGATGTGTGAGGTCATGTGGCGTGAGACTACTCGACCAAATGTTCTGTGGTTTCCAGAAAGATGGTAGATTAAACGCCATAACAAAGGCATTGTCGTGATCAGTGAACTCCCATGTGAGGACTGGGTGGTCCCTAGGGAGGTGGTGTTGTCAGAAAAGTATGAAGAACTGGGGTTGGTGAATGACGTTTTGAGGTGCTTCCACCACCACTAGGTGGCCCATGTCAAGATCAGGGAGGTGACGGATGGGGCCATGGGCAGATGTGTGGTATGGATGTCTACAATCCTACAATGCATGAGATGATAAGATGTATGCTCTTTGTATTTTCCTACATTTCGTAGTAGAAGTTGTTAGACACTGCATGAGATACTCTTTTCATCTAACTCCTTGTTTGAGGGTTTACCGAGGGTGACACAGGGCGTCTGTGTAACCCTATGTTGGTGTTGTCTAACATAGCTTTGAATGCACAAGATAGAGGGGTTCTTCCCCCACCGAGACGCGTTTTTTGTGATGCGATCAAAACTGTGATGAAGAGTTAGTACCACCCAAAATGTATAGTGTTGAGGTGTGGTGGATGTGTCCCTCTAACATGTGAATTTATGGCGGGGTTGTGTGGTGGGGTGTCAGATCAGGTTCTGGATTTTATAGTGGGGATTTTCTTCTTTACCTCCCTTCTCTTTAGTTTCCACTATCATGTTCAGAAGAGTTCCAATTTTCGGAATTACTCTCCTTCCAAGAGGGGAAAAGGCACATGGGGTATGCCACATACTTTTCATCCCTAGCATCTGGTGGTTGGATGAGTTTTCTCTCCTACTGTGTTTATTGGTACCTTGCATGCTCAATGTCAATCTTGATACCATTATCAAGTACAGATCGAGGTGATGGAAACCCCATAAACTAAACTACGAGCTTCACTATGTGGTGCTGGTAGTGGTAGTCTTTCCCCAGAGAATGTGGAGATGGTATATTATGATAGATCTTTTTGTGGTTTGCTCAGACCACCAGTTTCTCAGGTGAATCCTTCCCCAAAGAGACTTGATACTAAGATGATGGTTCTCATGTAAATTTCTACTGGACTATGATGTTGAGGTAGTCTATGTATCGGGAATGTGGCAGTGTTGTAGTAGGTTCCCTTGTAGAGTGCCTCGGTTGTGATTCACTGATTGTGAAAACTTGTATGACTGAATATCCATGGGTGGTTCACCAGATGGGTATTCTGAAGGAGGGAATCATGGGACCATGTTCCAAGAACAAATCATGATTTTGGCCATGACGTGGAAAGTAGAGGTTCTGTCCGAGAAGTCCCCTGAGTTTCTTTCGGCCATTTGGGAATCGTTCAAGGTATTAAGAGGTTTCCTACCGCCTTGCTCTACCATCCCAATAGTAGGAGTGGGCACACAACATCTTCCATGTGTTGCAGCTGATGAGGTGCATGTGTGTTCCTACGCATTTCATCAAAATTAGCAGAACTTATGAGTTTGAACCATCCATTTGGTTCGTTTGTTTTCCCAACATGGTGTTGTGCTAGTTTTATTGTGAGTGGGAGATCTTGGTGTGAGCTATGTCTCCCGAGTTTTTTTTCCAAGTTGTGCGTTTTGGGGACAATAATCTTGAAGGAGGGAATGATGTAGAGACCCTTTTTCCCTGAATGACTTTGGAATATTTCTACAAATATTTCTAGAGCTATGAGCTGTGACGGTGTGTGATTCTGAGTCCCGGTGTGCCCAGAATAAATTATATTAAAATATTATGACTTTTTATACTATTCACGTGGTAGGGTTGTCTTTTCTCCTAAATAGTATCTCGGATTGGATATCTGAGGGCACGGTTGCGTCCGAAGCGTGCCGTTTAACCTATGCGGCATTTAAAAGTTGCAGGCGCGGGCCTTCTTTGAGAGATTTCGCCCATGGGAAAATAGCCATTTTAAAATAATTACTTAGTGATTTTTATCACTGTCGTTCTTTTCAGATAACATTTTAACAAATACTTATAATGGAAATCTGAGTTTTCTGTTGAGTTCGAAAGGGGGGGTTTTCCCTAGGTGAGATATAAAATGTGAGGGCGTGGAAGTTTCGGACTCTGCGCTAAGCTGATTCTTCTATTAATAAGAGAATGGGATTTTGAAGTATGGGTTCCCACTTCTCTGTCCTTTCACTCTCTCTCTCTCACCTATTCTTCGGCGGTCATCTCCATTTTTCGCCGAATCTAGGAGAAACCTCTGCCAGAACATTTTCGGATCAACAACGGAGCATCGTGGACATGCCACCAACGACACATGACCAATTCGAGGTAGGCATTTTGTTGGTTATCTTACCCTTCATGAATTTCTAGTGTTTTTGTCCATTTTTGTGGTTTTAATTCTATAATTTTGGAATTGGGATGATGGTCGAATGTTCACGACCATCGTTAGAGCCCTATTCTAAATCCCATTCTTGGGTGTTCTTCCTCCCAATTTTCAGACGCACAAATCTTTTCGGATCGCTGATCGGGAGGCAGGAGCTGTGAAGGCCTCATCATGAGGATCCCGAACCCGCATTCGGTTTTGAAATCGGCCACCGGAGCGGTGGAGGCGGTCGTCGGAAGCCTCAGATCTAGAAAGGGTGGTGGATGGAGGTCGGGGTGGCATAGTGGGGTTATGGCGTTATGATGCGGGTGCGGCCGTGAGCACAGTGCTGAGGTGAGGTTCAGCCGGGGGTTCGGACGAGGTGGTGGTGTCGGGTGTTGCCGGTGCGGATGCGGGTGTCAGCCGGCGACTTCAGTCGGAAGAGGTAGGTCAGGGCGTGGTCGAGCTGTGGAGTGCTGGTGATTTTAGTGCATGCAGCAAGGGGCACTGAGGCGGGTCTGTGTGGGTGGGGAAGCCCATGATGTTGGAGCACGGAGGACCAAGCAGCGCGGGCGACGTCAAGGAGGCGGTGCGCAGTCGAGGGAGAGGCACAATGTGTAGCCAGGGTAGCGCGGTGGTGCACTGTGGGTGGCGGAGAGCCCAGTGTCCGGCGGTGGCATGTCACGCTCGGCAAGGGGGGAACCCAAGGCCCTGACCTCAGGTGTACAGAGAAGATAAGTACCCGCTCTTTGCGGGTCCTGCTGGGTGACGATGTCCAGCCAACGGGCCAGTATGCTTGAAGAACTAGACCTAAGGTGGTCCGGTGTTGCTGAAGCGGTCCACGGATGGCATGTCGGGCCGGACCCAATGCTGGGCCGCGGGCTGACGGTTCAGACCATGCCGGTCGGGGTGAACCGGCCTGGTTGGTCCCCTTGCATTCAAGGGGCCGTAACATCTAAATGGCACGTCCGTTTGACGCACCGCCTACAGCTACGGGTTCGCGTTGGTGAGGCGGCCTATTTGAATTGGGTTTCAGGGATTTTTGGGTTCTGCGTCCGATGGAGGGTTACCTGGAACACTCTAATGTAATAATATCAAATTATTATTAAAGCTCGCAATAGATGTACTTCGTGAGCCGGACATCCGTTTGACATACCGTCAGAGGCGCTATGGCCCTAGAGTTGAGTAGGTCCTTCCAAAGTTGGTTTAGAACCTTGCAGTTTGGTTTTTTTGCTCTGTGGAACGAAACACTTAATTTGTGTAATTAATTAATTAATTAATTAATTAATTAATTAATTATTATTACGTCGGACCTAACTCTTTCTTGGAATGTCTGATTGATGTTCCGTCAGCGGCAGCGTGATCGCAGTACTCGTGCGGACTTTTTGAGACTCTTTATGAAGCATTTGGGTTGGAGACATGGTGATGGCCCCACAGGGCCTAGTTCACATATTTTACGGTGAAACACCACTTTTTGACCATACATACGTTTGGGGTGTTTGAGTACTCGTTGCTAATTGTTCTTCTGAGGCGATTTCAATGGCGCAATCCGCTAGCATAAATTTGGGCCTCAGGTGTGGGCCCCACGAGTCACCATTCAGAAGTAATCTGCGTTTTTACGACTTATGCTTCACATGTCCATTTAGTGAAAATGAATAGCCCGTGCCTCATGGTTTTCTCCAAGGAACACAGTGGTACGATCTGCGTGATGTGTTTTGGGGTCGAGGTGTGGGCCCCACAGTGCCCCATTTGCATAATGCGAGGAGTTGCAGCTTATACTTCCGGATTCCGTTTTTTGCGTCGTCAGCAGTATTGTGACCCTGGCATCGAGACTAAGTTGACCGGGGTGGTTTCAGGTGTTGATGTCGGAGTTGAGACGTGGTCCCCACGAGACGTCGTTTATGTTGACTGCAGCGTACTGCGACTTTTTCATCAGGCGTCTGTTTGGGGTGTATGAATAGCCGATTTGGCGGGTATTTTCGAGAGCATCACGATGGTGTAGTTCGACCGATATTTTTTGAGACCACGGTGTGGGTCCCATGAGACGTCATATGGGAATAAAGCGGTGTGGAAAAACATTTTCATCAGGAGGCCATTTCCATCATGTAAATAGTCTATCTCGCATATTTTTTCGCATGGAATTCAATGGTGGTATCTATTTCGGTGTGAAATGACTCTTTAGAGATCACATTAATTGTGGAAACATGAAATGGTGTTTGTTGGAGGTTCCTTTGATGAAATCCACACCTACTCATGGTAGCAGTATTAGTGACACCCAGTAATGGCACGAGTAGTGCGGAGATATCAGAACAGTTCTGGGTTTACCCGCTAGTGAGGCTAGTAAGTGGGTTACCCAGTGAACTTAGGGTTTACCCTCCAGTGAGGTTGGGCAGTGGGTTACCTGTGGACCTTAGGGTTTACCCTCCAGTGAGGATGGGTAGTGGGTTACCTGTTGAACATAGGGTTCACCCTCCAACGAGGCCGGGTGGTGGGTTACCATTTAACCTCTTAGGGTTCACCCTCCAACAATGCTGGTCCATGTGTTACTCATTCTCCTTAGGTTTTACCCTCCAGCGGGGCTGGGCAGTGGGTTACCCATAAACCTGAGAGGTTACCCTCCAGCGGGGCTGGGAAGTGGGTTACAAGACGACCTCTTGGGGTTTACCCACCAGTGGGATAGGGAAGTGGGTAACCCGAAGACGTCATTCATACTCAGACCTTTCTATGAGGCTTGTTAATGATTTTTCTCCGTGATTACTGGAGAAGGACCCTTGGTTGTATGGTTCAAGGATGAGGCACCTTTGGCATGCGGGACTGTTCAGCATCTGTGATGGATATCTTTTGAACTGTTAGCGACTTTTCTTTATCGGAGAGTGGAGAAATAAATCCCCTTAGACACTCATTCTGGTTTCATGTTCAGCATAAATAAACCCCCTAATTATGTTCCCACTCCTTGGGTTCAGTTTCTCTCCTTCTATGAGAGGTGAAGACACGCTGGGTATGCCACGTGCTTTCCGTGTCTAGCTTCTCTCGGTTAGACTAGCATGTTTCCATTCTCTTATTGGGTTGAGTTTCACCCTCTCTTTTCTACTCTTACTCTTTTCTTGTTTTGTCTACTTCTCACCATTTTAGTAACTCATTTGTTTCTCCCTAGAGCTTTCGGGTCATCATACTGAGTATCTTTATCTTCACCCCTACTTTGGCTTTTCCCGCACTTGGTGTGCCCTTGTAGACGATGGACAGGTCGACCGGGACAATGGAGGAGCGTAGAGGACACATGATCTTGGGCTGCATTTAGTGGTCATAAGCGGATTTCTGGGTGTGAGACTCACCACCTATTTACTTTCGTTTACCTATTGCCGAGTTATGTCACCTTTCTAGTTTGGCGCGTGTTTTTTACTTTTAATTTTCAGTTTAGTTTCATTACTTTTTATCACTGTACTTGTTCAATTAAGATGTTGATGAATGACTTTGGATGGGTTATAGTTGTTTTTCATTTGGTTTTCTTTTTTACTCTACACTTTTGCATCGAGTGGGATGTGTGTGTGAGTACATGTACTTTGGCAATGGCCTCCCCGAGATCGTTACGCTTTCGGCAATTGTCACCAGCCCCTGGCCTATCGAGGAGGGCATGGGGTAGTTGCGGCTCAAGACCGGTAGGGTTGGGTAATGACAATATGGAAGGCCTATTACATCATTATTTTCCAATATACAAAAATAAAATCATATGGCGAGTAACAAGGATTGATTATTGTTGATTTTTTCACTAATTACACACCCTGATATTCCCTGTTGTTTTATTTATACTCGATTAAAATACATTTCATATACATGATCATGTTCACTATAATAGAATATTATATTATACAGTCAGTGATATCACATGTGATGAAGTACCGCATATTTACATAATAATAACTAAAATTACATTCAAATAATCTATGGAAATTCAGCGTGCATTGATATACTAATAAATTATTATTTACCAGGAGTGTGAGGATAATGTAATTTCAGTTGATGATTTTAAAATCCTTATATTTACCACCCCCATAAATACTTGGGATGAAGATGAACTCATTTCCTAAGAAACCTCTCAATGTAGTGTGATGAATTCTATCGTAGATAAGACAGAGGCATCCAAAATTTTATTCTTTATCCAGATGTTTAGAAGTCTTGAATCTATCCAATATATCCATATAGAACTCAGAGACATGATTATTTTCGAGAAAATCCTCTAATTATTGAACCAAAAGTTTTTCACCAAAATGTGAATGAAGAGTGTAAATGATATCTTCTGGTGAAAGATAATGAAAAAAGTCACCAACTATATATCTCAATTGAAGGTATTAAGGTACTTCTTAAATATCAATCTTCCCCATGAGCATTTTTTGGGTTTTTTGTAGAATGTTCAGGAAGGTATTTCCTCAAATAATATTTCCATGAATTATATAAATAGATTATGTGTATGATTTGAGAGATCCCAATTCCTTGGAGTGGGCATACATAAGATGAACGATTTTTATCATTTGGAACTTATTTAACATTCCATGTTTCCTACGATAACATAAAATATTTTTTTAATATGATATACATTTCATGAACTGATTTAATATGAGGGGAATCTAATAAATATTCCATGATGGGGAAAAAGTGTGAAAAAAATATTTATTAGAACGTATTATAGGGGTAGATTTCTAGATTCATCATGAAATATATGTTATGTTTATACTATTTAAGAGAATATTAGGGTTGTTTTGCCTTCATTTGGTCTATAAAAAAGACGTTTACAAAAAAAGTTCCATAATCCCCAAGATTTCTTTTCAATAATCTACTCCTCTTATAACCCTATGTTGGTTCCTCATATTCACCACAAAATTTTTAAATTTCCACATTTAGGAGAACTTATATATATTATATCATTATATAATGAATTTATAATTCCCTCAAAAACATGTTACATATGTCACTTCCACTACAATTTACAATATTGATAGTAGTAATTAGAATCACTTCTATGGTCGAGAAGTATATAACATTGATTAATAGAATATATAAAACTATATCAAATAAGACAATATGATAAATCCTGCCTATTTGAATTAGCCAACACTCTCCCTTGTTATCTTAGACTCATTAATTATGTTGAAAGCATCATAGACTTCTTGTGATCAAATGATCTGGTGCAAAATTCTCGAATATAGTAAGGGTAAGACATAAGTTACAAATTTAGTTTATTTCCACATGAAATTCATACCAAATATTGTGGGATGTAATTCATCGACTTGGTAGGTTATGATAGAATCATTTGGAAGATAAAAATATTTTTCCCATTTCAATTTTAGAAGGTTAGTCAAATTATGTATAAAGATCAGATATGAAGAACACTTTTTGGGTCTATCAAATTATTCTCCCAAATATTTATGGTGTACTGGAGAATTCCCCTATTATATTCACAATGAATGGGGTTTCATAATTGTAATAGATTTATGTTCATATGATACATGATGGAAAATTTTACTCTGAACTCGGTATGAAATGTCACATGTATCAAAGTCCACTTGTGTAACACCATAAACAATTCAATTAGTTACTTTTTTGGGCTTCAATACTACCATATTATCCACAATCACAACTAACATGTAACTAATAATTATTTATGAATACTAACTAGGAAACACATCCTTATAAAATTTCCCTCCCATCATTCTAATTTAGAATATAACACTTGGAAAAGAAATAATCCCCTGGTGTGGAAGTATGACATTATCCTATATATAAAATCCCAACCCATATATTAGTAAAGTTCAAAATCCTCCTATCAATAGTGTTTCATTAGTCCCTCAATGTTACCTTGATGATTCCTACAGTGTTTTAGGATGATATGGTTTCTTCAAATATCTATCGTATATAGGTATATGATGTAAAGAAGAGAAAGGTCGTCATCTTACTCTCTATGGATGATGACGGATAAAAAATATACTATCTTACTCTCTATGGATGATGACGGATAAAAAATATACTATTGTATACACCATCTCTATGTATTATAATATCATAATATAGAAAAATTTTATCATTTCTGTTTATCGATCAATATCATCCAAACAAGGATCTTCAATATTATGTGATACAATGACACACATATATAGTAGTATAACCTTAATATATATGGATATGAAAAGGGTGAATATAATTATATTAAATATGTTTATATGATATCCCAATTTGGGGAATTAGTATCAAACATCAAAATAACAGTGTCCCATAAGAAACTACATTTAATTGCATATTGGGAAAACATTTTCTTCTACTTTAATGTTAATTTCCCACTTTTATGTCAATATAACCTAAAGTAATCACTCAATATATGGGTAATATTGAATAATTTTGATTCTTAGACAATTAGTCTAGTGATAATAAATTCATTGTTGTTTATCCATAAAAAATGATGGGCAGATACTAGGGAAAATGAGTAAAACAACACTCTTAATGGCATGGAAACCAATTTGGAAAATAATTTTGGTCGTATTAAGAGATGTTTCATAATAATAAAAAATTAATTAAAATTATTGAACTAAGATAAAAACACCCTTTTATCATGATGATGAAAAATGAATTCACTAAAATAAAACGATGACATTTTATAGTGATATCTCAAGATCATTTATAGGTATTCTTTTTTCCTTGTTTAGATAGAAATTTTTCTGAATTTTATTATAAGATGATTTGGGTGAAAATCAATGAAAATTATAAAGATGAAGGTCATGCCATGTTGGAACATAATTTTTTCCAAACCATTCTCTGTACCCACAGAAACTATACAACCCATCATAGAGACATATTAGATGGTATGTGCACAAATTTTCAAATCGTGTGACATATCCATGAAAAATATAAAACCCCTCACAAAGAGGTAATGAATGGTATGTGATTTTTTTTCAAATAATGAATCTTGCATGAAGAAACCATGAATCCCCTAATAAGATGCATATAGTTATTGTGGACATATTGTAAAACAATGAGACCCTTTTCATGAATCCATGCATGGGTTTTTAATTTACACTTATTTTTTTTTAAATTCATAACCCCCCTATTAACCCATAATAATCCTTTTCTGGACCCCAAACTTCATCAAATATTTTTTAGGTCTCTCATATGAATTATTATGGATTCTATCCTCCGTTATATCTAATTGAAACCGCAGATTTAAAATCTTTACCTCTCCCGGAAAGTAAATGTCATCCTGATTAGATTCCACTATTTCCTATGTTATTCTCCCATTATTTGAATGGGCATTTTCCCCTATTAATATGCAATATATATCTCAGTTTGATGTATCTTATTTTTTTCAGGGATCTAATATTTAATTCAATATCACCATCTTTATTCTGGTTATGGTTATTCCTCTCATATATGGGATTAATGTTATCAATTGTTCATCACCAATTTCACGGTAGGTGTTATATTATTCTAATCCAAAATTAAAGATTTCAATTACATATATGTAATTATTTAATTACAACTGAATGTTTAGCTATTGAATTTCATTAAGTGAATTAATTAATTTGGGGAATTAATAAAATTATGGATTTTGGAATTGATTGTATAATGGGGTTACAAAATTTGTAAATTAATTGGATTATGTCGTATAAATTTATTTATTTTGATTAGTTAATTTTGAAATTAATTAATATGGTATTATTAGTGTTTAATTAGATTAGATATATTTTTAATTAATTAATTAATTATGTGATTGTTCCATTGTTGGAGTTGAATTAAATGATTATTGAATTAATAAATATATTTTTTAGAATGTAGGATTAATTTATTTAAATGACAAATTAATTATTGGGTTTGTATGATTATGTAGTTGGATTTATTCTTCAGTGTATCAATTAGTGGAAATTAGATTTGATAAAATTGGATGGATGAATTATTTAATTACTTGATTGGTCTATTGTTGTTATTATGGTATTGAAGGAGTTTAATATATTAATTTATCAATTAAGTAATATAATATTTTAATGGTGAATTCTAATAAGATAATTAATGTGGAATTATCTCCAATGATGTAATATTAGGATAAAAGTTCTATTTTCATGCATTTGGTATTTCTATTAATGTGATATAATAGATCGATTGATATTCAACTATGGGAAACATAATGATTCTCTGAAACCCCATGTGTGATTGATTGATGTATGAGTGTAGGACATAGAATGACACTCAAAATACCCAGAGTTCTAAGTGAATGAATGAAAATATAATTTTAAAGGATAGTGAAGGGTGCTCCAAATACCCATGGGGTGGGGGAGGGGACTGATTCCCCTACACACCCCTAGGGTTATAGATAGAATGTTCAATAACCATGATATTTAAATGGGAATATACATACAATTAGCCAATGTAGTAAGTTGATATGAAATGGAAAATGAAATACCTTAAGATATAATGAATTGTGAAATTATTATGTTATATGGTTCAGACTCCCATGTGGGCCGAAGCCTGTGTTGTGGTTCATCTTTCCTCAATAATATAGTGGATTATGTTGTTAATTTGATGAGTTATAAATGAGATAAATATTTAATTATAAACTATACTATATTAATTATATGACTAAAATCACTATATTGACAATATATATTATTATAAATCATTTGTGGTGGACTACTATATAAAACTCAAATCCAACTCGGGATTACAAATTAGTATGAGAATAGATTAAATTGTTGTGGGATAAGTAAAGGTAAAGGTCCCTATGTCAGATTACTGAGCTATGATAGTGCATGGAAGAGTGAACCAGACATTTTTTAGGGCTTAAATTGCAGTTTCCTATATAATTATATACTTTAGGTTTTCATATTATCACTTGACAAGTACATTGGCAAGGAATATGTACTTTTTGGTTTTGGTATTGTATCTTTTCATTGGTCATCATTTGATATTAATATCATAATTCTTATGGTAATGTTATTATTTTATCTGTTATTTATTTCTATTATTATATTAATATAATAAAAAGGTTATAGTATAACAATGATTTGTATTAGAACCTCACATTTAGTCAAAATCCTCTGGCATATATGGAGGAATGATTTAGGTAATGTAGACAATTGGATAGGGGAACCGGCATGTGGTAGCATGGTTTCGATGTTCCAAAGTGATATCAGAGACCAATTATCACTTATATTATTTTATAATACTATTTTGGGAGTGATATATATTATTATATTAATATTTGTGGTTTTTTCAAGTTCTTATACTTGGGATTAGCTAACCCATGTATGGGGGCTGCCCCAGGTACCTCGGGTGATATTTTTTTATTAATTTTTGTTGTTACAGTTGGATGTTAATTCTCATGGGGGGTGCACTTTTTGTGTGATGTGATTATTATTTCATTGATCTTATATAATTTGGATCATGGTCCTATATGAAATAACTAATGAATATTCAGGCATCATTCTAAGAATTCAAAAATATTTTTGTGACAATAATCATTTTATAAATTCCAAGGAAAATAGATGTAGGGTAAGTTCTTGTAGTTAAATACATTTACTTTATTGTGAAATTGAAATGAAAATGGTTCCAAATAGGAATTCAAAATTTTAAAATTATGTAATATGGGAATAAATGATAGTCTAATGGTATATGAATAATGGGAAGAAATTTAAATTTTTTAACCATCACCCTGATTTAGGATGGTTATGGTTAGGGATACCGTCTAATTTTTAACGTTGTAGAGTGTTTTCTGGTAAATTACTATTATGGAATTATTTGAATCCATGTAAATGATTTAATGATTTGATATATTTCTTTAAATGTGTGTTTTGAATTACAGTTATATTCCTTGAATATTATGCTTGTTTGGAGGAAGAAAATAGGTCACGTCTTGGAATGGTCCTCAAGTTGTGGGACATGATACCCTAATTGTATTGGGTAAGGATAATGGATAGTAGTTAATGGAGAACTTTTTACAATTATTGGTGTTTACAGAATGAGACACATGAAAGGTAGTGATTTATATGAATAACCTAATATGATAGATCCAATTTAACACCCCAAGATTCCACGGTACGCTTCTATTTTAATAATGAAATAGCTTGCATTGTATGTAACTTCAAGATTTCAACACACCACGACCAATAAAACTAGCCATTATGAATAATAATACCAACTTCATTTAATTTTTTAAATTTTATCTTTCAAAATGTACTTCATTTTTTGGATTCGGAATATCAAAATTTTCTTAGGGTGATTTTTTGGTATTTTTCTGAAAACATTCAATTTCAGATGAATAGTGAAAAACACTGAGTTATAGTGTAAACCCGTATTTTAATTTAAATAATTATTTATATTATTTAAATTTATTTTAGGTAAAAATAGACACATAATACCTATATATGTTTAATTTAATTAATTGGAGTCAATTTATATTAATTTGAGATATATAAAAATTTTATAGAACTTTTCACCGTCTTTTACCCACCTCCTATGAGAATTTGAAAATTCACATAAAAAATAATTTTACCACTTCTGTGAGTGGAATTTCAAATATACAAGAGACATGGTTAATATAATGGAGTAAAATTTGGATCAATAAGATAAAAATAATTTTTGGTGAATAGTACCTTTTTACTTTTATTTACCACAGTTAAATGTAAATAGGATAATTAAGGATAAAAATGATATTATTATTACCCTAACACATGTCCTAATCTATTGGATAATTATAATTCGACCAAAAACGACCTTAGTAATAAAATATGAGCCTCTTTGTTTCACTTGGATTAGATTAGGACATTTAAAAAATTTTAATTTAAAGAATAGTTAACAGAGTTAAAATCAAATTTTAATAACTAATACATTTTTAATATAGGGTTACACATAAGATAAAATCGACTATAAATATTCATTTGAAAGATAAAACTATTTCCAATATAATAGTACTTTATTTATATTTTTAGACATTAAATAATATAATTTATTTATGGCACAATGGAGATGCAGTAAATCCCTAATTAATGAAATATTAGAATAATTGATATTTTAAATATCCAAATAAATGTAATTTGAGACTTTTTATGAATTACACTAATTTTCTAGGCTAATATGACATATCAGGGTTGGATAGATCATTTTCTTTGTAGCAATAATGCTGTTATGAATTTTTAAAAAAAATCAATATACCAAATAGTGTTAAAATTGACATAAAATAGTTTTTAAAACAAATATTATTTTATTAACTGATATTCTATTCCTAATAATCTATGGATCTCACAAAGGACTTATATAATGATATTTGTATCATTAATGAACCACTTGGGGTAAAATTGTAAGAATATAGTATGTTTATTAACCATATAATATAAAAATACAAAGAGACATGGTAAATGTGAAACTGTTTAACTAAGAGTTAAATCTAAAAGATAAATTAAATATTGTGATACAAACCTATCTAAAACCTATTGGTTTAGTGTTTTTATACCCATAACTACCTTATACTTTAATTAATCAACTTTTGAGCCATTAAAAACCAAAAATTATTTTATTATAAAATAATATTTCTAACTTTTCCTAAGGTGCCCCTCGCCCCTCTTATAAAAATTCACCCCACTTCTCTCTATTTCACACCTTCAAAACCATTTGGATCTGCCAAACTCTACCCAAATTCCCTCTCAACTTTCCTCCCTTCATCCTAGAGGAATTCCTTTAGTCATAAATCCAACCTAAGGATCCCTTTTGATCAAATAAAAAGGAAGAACCCGGAGAAGAGGTAAATATGTCACCACCTCTTTCAAGTTCCTTCCATCTTCAACTTCCTTTTTCTTTGTTGTTTCCATTATAAAATAACAAATCTTGTATATTCTATATAATGTGATGTTTTTATAAATATGGTATAAAAAATTCATTATTATATCCATCCTTTGAATGACATGTCACCATACGTGCGTACGTACGGCTTACCGTCTCCACATTGTGATGTGGTTGTTATTCAATACATTATTATTTGGATGGATATAATAATGATGTACAATTGATGTAAATAAAAAATATAACATGAAAATTATTCAATATATATGATATACCATCCATTTATATATTATTTTAATATTAAAATAATGATATTGTCACTCGTGCATACGTACGGATTACCGTCTCCATGAACGCGGTGAGATTCATTCCCCATCATATCCATTCAAGACTAATTTTTATTAGATAATTAAAAATAATGTTTAAAGGCTTGATATCATACTGGATATGAATAAGATACATCCCATCCACAACAAATAAGACCCACATAACACTGAAGATAATGTAAAATGAATCTGTTAACACCTGAAATGATGATAATATTAAGATATTATTAACAAAAAAATGTTAAAAGATGATATATGATAACATATTAATTTATTTTATTATTTTATAATTTAATAAAAATTATTTACTCATTATACATAATGTTAAATATCACATCCCGTCCAAGTTTCCAATTTCGTCACTACCCCAAGCCCGCCTTCCAAAGGCCAGGGGCTGGCGACTAGCACCAAAGGCATAAATCCTGATAACTGGGAAGGCATTACCTTTATAAAAGTAAAAAAACATCACAGAGTACCAGCGGAAGTAACAAACTAAGTTCAAAAGAATGCGCTGAAAAGTAAGTGGGACAGAATATAAACTCAACTAAAAATTACAGCTACAACTAAACGGAAGTACAACAAAAAAGAAAAACAAATGAAAAATAGAAGAAGCTCATAGGTCGTCCACCTCGGATCCTACCTGAAGGGTAGGTACAGATAGCGCATCTCCTGAATCATCCACCACGGTTCCTACCTGAAGGGTAGGTACAGATAGCCTCGTCAACTCTCTCACCCATCAACCTCCTCCGAGTACCGTCTCTTCGTGAAGACCACCTCCGGATACTGACTCGTCTTGAGGTCCACCTCTGGGTACCGTCCAGTCCTCTAACACTCGGCCTCCCGCAGCGCTGTCTATCGTCTGAATCCAACACAACGAGGTGCGGGCATAGCCCGTGTAGGTGTGAGTATAATGATACTCATTAGAGACCCCGAGACCCTCACGGTCTCACTAAATCCTACAAGGATAACCACAAAGAAGGATCTAAACAGATAACCCTTACATAGGTATAAGCCCATACTTATAAATAAGTTATCAAGTAGCCCATCTCAATCATGTGGTATCACATAGATATGAAATCAGCAGATAACCCCAACTTAGGTATATGCCCATACATATACCTAAGTTATCATCTAACTCATCTCAATCATGAGGAATACACAAATGTCATTGACTCAGCTCAAACTAGGATTTTCATTACTGATATCGAAAGCACAACTACTGAAGAGATCCCCCTCTGTTGTGTATGGTGATCTGGTCATGACTCCGATGCACTGCACACTAACCTTAGACTTTTGAGATACTCCTCCTATCGAGTACCATGGGTCTGCTAGCCAAACACAGTATTTCAACCGCCACGGGTCTGCCACCCCAATACAGTAGTGCTCCCCCTAATAGCATGCAGAGGTACTCCTTCTATTGAGGACTGTGGGTCTGCCACCCAAACACTGTAGTGCTCCCCGCTGTGGGTTTTCCACCCAAACACAGTAGTGCTCCCCACTAGGCTATACAAGTCACTCTGACTCGAATCTGACAAGCAATCATCAGGTCTCAGCAAGCTACAAGGTCTCCGTACTCCGTACGCTCGTCTTCGGGAGGATCCGCTCCACGAGCTACTGGTAGATACTCCAAGTATCAAAAATTCCCACTAAGAAGTATCACAAAGAACCACCTCATCACAGGTCTCTCAACGCAATTGATGGTGTGTCAATCGGACACACGGTCTGTGAGTTATCAGCCTTTTCGTCCCGAGGGCCCAGTTGGTGTCGAGTACTAACCAACCCGACTGTTTCATAATTGTACCACGAACACTCATAAGTTGTACTCAAAGAGACCATTCTCTATGAGATTACCAACGTCGTTGACGGTTCGTCAAACGGACGTCCGGTGTGAAAGTTATTGGCTTTTCTACTCTAAGGGCCTGGTTGGATTTTATGTACAATCCTACCCAGCCATACACCGACAACGTCCAAACCATAGGTGAAGTGTACCAAAATATCCGTATCACAAAAAGGAAACCAACAATGTTGACGGCACGTCAATCAGACGTCCAGAGCTCATGTTATAAGCGTTTCCACTCCAAGGGCCAGGTTGGTTTCCAGTTAAAACCAACCCAGCAGTACCCAAACTTTCTCGAAAGCTTGAGTGTAATATACCGAAACGACCATCTCGATCCAAGGATCCCTAATCAACTAACGGTGCATCGATCGGAGGTACATAGACCACGTTATAAGCGTTTGAACGAACCTAGTCCGAAAATAAGGGGTTTAGGCCCGGTCTGACCCGGCCTAATACCCCCTGGGTCGGCCCGAACCGGATCGACCCGACCCGTGTCCAGGGTTGACCCGGTTGGGCACGACCTGGACCAACTGGTGAGGCCTGGCCAAGATGGCGCGGCCTGGCCCGGCGCTGGCAGCCCGACCCGGCGTTGGCGGTCCATTCATCGTGGCCCGGCCCCGCCCGGCCGGGGGGCGTTGGTGGCCAGCTAGCCGACCTGGCTGGTGGCAGCGCCCAGTGGAGCCCACCCTAGACGCTGGTCGGGGGGTTTACTCCCCCCCCCAGTTCTTCGAAAACGTCCGACCAAGATGGCCGGCCCTGTGGTATACGCGGGACCCCCTTGGGTCCCACCTCTAGGTAGAATTGGCAGCCAGCACAGCCGGCCGCCGTTGAGTTTCGTCACGGCCTGAGGCTGCGGCTCTGTTCGACTGCCGCAGTGTCGCGCCATGCCCCACTGCCATCGTCCAGGGATCCCGCGTGGTCGTGGGATCCACAGCGGTGGTTCTTCTCAGGCGGCGCGCTGGGGCACCGCCGCATCCAGGCGTTCGGAGGGCTCGGGCCGCCGCCTCCGGTCGTTGGCGCCGCCGTTCTTGTAGGGCGCACAGGCAGCCCCTTCCACGTACCACTAGACGCGCTCCGGTGGTCCGATCCACCCATCGCTTCTGCCTGAGGCTCTCCCAGGATCCAATCGTCACTACGACGGCTTCCAAACACCGTTTCGGTCCCTTTCACCATCTCCCGTCAGTTGGCACACAAAAGAACAATCAGCGGAGGGTCTGGGCTTGTTTGTTAGCTCGTGCCCTCTGCCTTAGAGGCTCAAACCAAAATTTATCAACGTCGAGAGTTTAATTTATTAAAAATAAATTATACCAACACCCTGTAAATTAAATACCCAAGCACGAGATATAAATCACTTATACACTAAATATGAAAACCCCCTACCTCGTGACGTGATCACTCGATGGATCTGTGGAGAGGCAACATCATTCGTTGACGTCGGATGGTGACGTCGTCTTTTGTGAATTCCCCGTGGTGGTGTCTCCTCCCTTGATGGAGACCCGGGGAGCATTCTTCATCAATGTTCTTGGAAGGCCCTTCATCTCCAGAGTGTACCCGAAGATGTGACCTCCCCCACTTATCGCGAAGAGAGTAAAGGTGGCGCGTTCTCGTTCTTCATCGGAGGGTTGGAGAACGAAGCTTCTCTTATTTCTTCAGAGTTTCCCCCACCATATTATTTGACTAAAAAATAATGCACTAGCTTTCTCCCATTTAATGACAAGCCACCCTTTTCAAATTAATTCATGAATCAACTCATTTATTATGTGAGTAGGCTAGCTTTAATGAAGGAGAGGAAGGTGGAGAGCCTACTTAATGGAAGAAGAGTTACACAAGTTAAATAGGAGTTATCTTATTAAAAGAAGGGGAGATTAATGGGGTTTAGGGATGGTTAAGGGAGATGAGTGGTTGGGGTTTGTGTGGACCCCACCTCTCAAACATCCTCACATGGGAAGTTAGGTGGTTACGGGTCCCACCTTTAACACCCTTTGTAGGATATAACTACCTCAGATGCACATACAATTGTACACACCAATTTTATTTATTTCAAGCTAAATCCCCAATTATTAAATCTCATCCCACTTAAAACACAACTACGGTAAAGGTCCCCTTAAAGAATGACTGGTGCTGCGAGTTCAACGGTTCCCTCAGATTTCAATTCCGAGAACCAGTTGAAATGATAGAAAAACCCGCTCATTCATTCACTGAACGTACCCAAGATAAACCTTGGAAATTGATTCCGGGCACAACGGGGCTTGGAATCAGGTGTCATTAGAAACTACGTACTCATAAAATTCCAATGAATTAAAAAAAATCCTTGAAATTTATGGGTATTTACATTACTCCCACCTCAAGGCTTTACATCGTCTTAAGGCTATAACACAAACTAGGGGTACTAAAAGAGGTACCGAGCACACAACTGAGCCTCTCGAACCCATGTGCTTTCCTTGAGGTTCCCATGCTGCCAGCGAAAGTGCACATGAGGAATCGACTATCCCGGTAGGACCCGCTTCTGTAGATCCTCAACCACTACGAAAACCTTGAGAAAGTTACCCCGTCATCGATGTCCATCTATTCGTGGTCAATGATAACGGTTAGGTCGTGCATACATATCCTCAGCTATGATAAGTGGAAGACGTCGTACACCCAGTGAAACTGTGGCGAAAATTTCAAGCAGTAAACCACCTTGCCAACCCTGATGAGGACCTAGAAGGGTCCGACGAACCACAGAGATAACTTGCCACATTGGACAAATCTCTTTAGACCTCGTCGAGGTGAGACCCGTAAGAAGACGTGGCTGCCATCATCGAACTCCAGTGGTCTCTTGTCTGCACTCTGCAGTCTCATCTACCGTGATCCATAGGCGATCATTGCCCACTCTTACATCAGGACGCACCCGAGTCTGGTCCCTTATGCGTCGCAGTGAACTACGTAAACAACGCCCCCCCAAGTTGGGTGCACTGGTCAACCTATACCACAACTTCTGAAAGCACTGTTGGAAGTGGTGCCGCAACTTTGGAGAATTCTGGCACAAAGTTATGTTGGGTCATCTTCTAAGTGATCGAATGCACCCTCTTATTCATGATTCCGTCACGTGATACATGGGTTTTCCTTTTCACTGACCAACGAAAACCTCATCCCAACATTGTAGAAAAACCACAACCTTTTTGACTAATACCGTCAATCCATAAATGAGATGGGGTTGCCCAGTCCATACCAAAACTAACGTCATAAGGCCTCGACATTTCCACCAAGAGGTTAAAACCGAAAATCTCGCCTCAAGGGTCATATAACACCATTAGTGCAATTGTGATTATCAAGTCTCCTCCTAAATGTATCTCCTGACTTGAGGGTCAAGTCAACGGCTCAACCAGATACTCTAGGTCAGGGACTTGATTCATGGAAGGTAGGAATGATTGGTACCTATGTCTATTGATACGACAGCTAGTAGTAGACACAGACCGTACCTCAAATCATTCTTAGAGACCTTTGGTCACACTCCTTGAACACATGGAGTTATTCTCTTCCCCTACCCCCCAGCTCCCTAAGCCTCATGAAGACAAAAAAGTGGGTGGTTGTAACAATTTGAAATGTACACCACCTCATGCTACAATCCTAGCTCTGCTTCCTCGTCTATTACTCTGCAGATTAATTTGTCCTTAACATTTCCTCTTCTTGAAACATTTTTCATGCCCAAGTCTTTGAGACTAGCGCTATTCCCATGCTCTTCCACTGCTATCATTCTCTAGTTTTATCCGTTCATCCAAAGAACATTCAACCAAAATGGTTTTCTCTAGCATCCTAACATAGGTAGGAATGCATATAGGATAAGGTGTTGTCTCAGATATCCTTATAAACACCATGCTCAGTGGTCCGAGCTCTACATCACTGATAGAATCGTATTCATCATTTACCTGTAATGATCGGTATGCCTCGATGAATACTCATCTACCTACACATCGTTCTGTCGTAGCTGTATAAGCTCTAGAAAAACACTCAACAACTTCCTCAAGCCAGTCCTCCACCACCTGAGAGTCGGGCTCACCTCGGAACTTGAGGGTATCTTATGTTGGAACACGTGTAATAATGTAATCCTACATGTGTCACCTACCGGTACCGCCGGTTGTAACTGCTGGGCAACAGGTAGTGATGTATACCTAACACACCACCCGAAGGTACTATCTTAGGAATCGGTCCACGTACCGAAGCCTCATCACTATGCGGACCATCCCCATGGTCACTCATTAGAATACAAAAGTATCCATGTCCACAATCCACTCTGATGGTGTCTCATCTAGGCGGAAAACTATAGCAATCACCTCCATCCAGTCCTCTGCTATATAGGAATCTGCCTCGCCTCATAACCTTGGAGGACTCTACTGCTGGAACTCGTGCAACGTGCTCTATCGGTGTGCACCGTCTGATAGTATGGATAGTGGTATCAATTGGCCAACAGGTGGTGGTACTGCTGGTACACCACCCGAGGGTGCCAATATAGTAAAAAGGGCCCTGCACTGGATCCTCATCGCTCGGTGGGCCATCATCGTGTACTATCTCAGAACTCCAACTGATTGTCTGTGTGGAGACATCCTGAACATATGTGACACAATCAACGATTTATACCTAGTGAGCTAACCTGGTTTGATATGGCTTTAAAACTTTTGGAAACACACATGCAAACAGTGTTTTCGTGCACTATGTCAGAAATCAGTAGCCAGGGTCCTGATGTTTGGATTCTTCGGCCGCCACACCAACACTACACACCCTGAACTGAAGACCACACATGGTACTATTAACACTATTGATTCACAGAAAATAGTTATCAGAGTCCGGGGTTCTTCTATAGAACCAACTCCTATGATATAAATTTGTCACGACCCGTCTTCGGGGCCCATGTCTCGACTACCCCAATCCCTCCTTCCATAGGCCAGGGGCTGGCGACTAGCACCAAAGGATTAAATACTGATAACTTAGAAGGCATTGCCTTTATAAATTTAAACAAACACCAAAGTGTACAAGTAGAAGTAATACACAAGTACAAAATAAAGTGATAAAAAGTAAATGGGCCAGAATAAAAACACAACTGAAAAGTAAAGCTATAACCGAATGAATGTACAACAAAAAAACTACATTAAAATAGAAGCAGCTCCTAGGTCGTCCACCTCAGATCCTACCTGAAGGGTAGGTACAGATAGAGCAGATCCTAGATTATCCGCCATGGATCCTACCTGAAGGGTAGGTACATATAGCCTCCTCAATGCTCTCACCCGTCAACCTCCTTAGAGTACCATCTCGTCGTGAAGTCCACCAATGGATACTAACACGTTGTGAGGTCCATCTACGTGTACCGTCCAGTCCTCGAACACTCAGCCTCTATCAGTGTTGTCCGTCATCTGCATCCAATACAATGAGGTGCAGGCATAACTCGTGCAGGTGTGAGTATAATGATACTCAGTAGGGACCCTTATACACTCAAGCTCTCACTAAATCCAATAAGGATAACCACAAAGGAGGATCTAAATAGATAACCCTTACATAGATATAATCCCATACTTATACCTATGTTATCAAGTAGCCCATCTCAATCATGAGTTATCACAGAGATATAAAATATGCAGATAACCCCAACTTAGGTATATGCCCATACATATACCTAAGTTATCAAGTAACTAATCTCAATCATGAGGAATACACAATGGTCATTGACTCAGCTCAAACTAGGATTTTCATTAATGATATCAATACCACAACTGCTAAAGAGATCCTCCTCTTTCGTGTACGGTGATCCTGTCACGATTCCGAGGCACTGCTCATTAACCTTAGACTGCTGAGATAATCCTCCTGTCGAGTACCACAGGTCTGCCACCCAAACACAGTAGTTCTCCACGTCGTGGGTCTGCCACCCCAAAATAGTAGTGCTCCCCCTAATAGCCTACAGAGGTACTCCTTCTGTTGAATACCGCGGGTCTGCCACCCAAACACAGTAATGCTACCCACCTTGAGTCTGCCACCTAGACATATTAGTGCTCTCCACTGGGCTATACATGTCACTCCGACTCGAATCGGACAAGAATTCATCAGGTATCATCCAACTACAAAGTCTCTGTACTCCATATGCTCATCTCTGGGGGGATCCTCTCTAAGAGCTACTGGTTGATACTCCAATTATCAGAAACTACCACAATGAAGTACCACAGAGAACCACCTCGTCATAGGGGTCTCAACGCAACAGATGATGCGTCAATCGGACAACCGGTCTGTGAGCTATTAGCCATTTCATCCCGGGGGCCCGGTTGGTTTCGTGTACGAACCAACTCGACTGTATCTCAATTGTACCCCGAAATATTATAGGGTATACTCAAAGGGACCATTTCTCAACGAGATTACCAACATTGTTGATGGTTCATCAAACAGACATCTTGTCTGAAAGTTATTGGCTTTTCCGTTCCAGTGGCATGGTTGGATTTCAGGTATAATCCAACGTGTCCATATTCCAACTACATCCAAACCATATGTGAAGTGTACCAAAAGATCCATCTCACAAAAATAAATCCAACAAAGTCGACGGCACGCCAATCGGTCATCCGGAGCTCAAGTTATAAGTGTTTCCGCTCCGAGGCCCCGGTTGGTTTCGAGTTCAAACCATCCCGGTCATATATAAACATAGCTGAATACTTGATTTTATTATACCAAAAAGACCATATTGATTCAAGGATCCCTACGCAACTGACGGTGAATCGATCAGAGGTCTGTAGCCCATGTTATATGCATTTGAACGAACCCTGGTCTAAAAACAGGGGGCTTGGGCCGAGTCCGACCCGGCCCAATACCCCTCGGGTCGGCCCGAACCAGGTTGACCCGATTTGGGTCCGGCCCGGTTCTGCGTGGCCCGGTGATGGCGGCCTGGATCGGCACTGGAGGTCCAGTCAGCGTGGTCTGGCCCCGCCCGGCCGGGGGGCGTTGGTGGCCAGCTAGCCGACCAGGCGAGTGGCGGCGCCCAGCGGGGCCCGCCCTAGCCGCTGGTCGGGGCGTTTACATCCCCCCCACCAAGTTCTATAAAAATTTCTGGCCATAATGGTCGGCCCTTTGGTATCCACGAGTCCCCCTCGGGTCCCGCCTCTAGGTAGTGTCGGCGTCCGGCACAGCCGGCTGCCCATGAGTTCCTTCGTGGCCTTAGGTCACGGCTCTGTTCGACTGGCGCGACGTCACACTGCGCCCCACCATAATCGTCCCGAGATCTCACGTGGTCGTAGGTTCCACCGCGGTAGGTCTTCTTCAGTGGAGCACTGGGGTGCCGCCACATCCAGGCGGTCGGACGGCTCCGGCCGCCGCCTCCGGTCGCCGGCGCCGCCGTCCCTGCGCAGCGCTCCAACAGCCCCTTCCACGGACCACCAGACGCGCTCTGGTGGTCCAATACTCCCATCACTTGTTCTTGCGGATCTCTCAGGATCCATTCTTCACTACGACGGCTTCAAAAGGCCGTTTCGGTCCCTTTCACCATCGCTCATCAATTGGCACACACAAGAACAACCAGCGGAGGGTCCGGGCTTGTTCGTTAGCCCGTGCCATCAACATTAGAGGCTCAAACAAAAATTTATCAACTTCAAGTGTTTAATTTATTCAAAATAAGTTATACCAAAAAAATTTAAATTAAATACCCATGAACAAGATATAAATCACATATACACTAAATACGAAAACCCCTACCTCGTGACGTGATCACTCGACAGATCCGCGAAGAGGTAACATCATTCGTTGACATCAGAAGATGACATCATCATTTGCGAATTCCCCGCAGCGGTGTCTTCTCCCTTGATGGAGACCCGGCGAGCATTCTTCGTCGAATGTCTTGGAATGCCCTTCATCGCCAGAGAGTAACCGAAGATTTGACATCCCCCTCTTATCACGAAGAGAAGTAAAGATGGCGTGTTCTTGTTCTTCATCGGATGGTTGGAGAATAATGATTCTCTTATTTCTTTGGAGTTTCCCCCACCATATTATTTTCCAAAAAAACAATGCATTAACCTTCTCCCATTTAAAGACAAGCCACCCTTTTCAAATTAATTCAAGAATCAACTCATTACTTATGTGAGTAGACTAGCTTTAATGAACGAGAGGAAGGTGGAGAGGCTAATTAATGGAAGAAGAGTTACACAAGTTAAAGAGGAGTTATCTTATTAAAAGAAGGGGAGATTAATGGGGGTTTAGGAAGGTTAAGGGAGATGAGAGGTTGGGGTTCGTGTGGACCCCACCTCTCAAATATCTTCACATGGGAAGTTAGGTGGTTACAGGTCCAACCCTTAACCCCCTTTGTAGGATATAACTATCTAAGATACAAATAAAATTATACACACCAATTTTATTTATTTCAAGCTAAATCCCCAGATATGAAATCTCAACCCGCTTAAAAAGAATTGTATTAAAGGCCCCCTTAACCAATTACCAGCACTGCAGGTTCATCGGTGATCTCAGATTTCAATTTCGAGCACTGGTTCAAAAGATAGAAAAACCCGCTCCTTTGTTCCCTGAACATACCCGATCTAAACTTCAAAAATTGATTCTGGGCACACCAGGCCTCGGAATCAGGTGCATTCAAAAACTACATACTTGTAAAATTCCAAATAATTAAAAACAATCCTTTAAATTTACGGGTATTTACATTAATCTACCCTCGACCAAGGAAAAGTACAAGGTAAGGGTAAATTTCACAATCACATTATTATCGGAGATTGTTTTTATGTAAGTATCTACTAGGACCTCTTTATCATCCACATCCATGACTCTTAAAAATGTATTACAAAACATTATAACTATTTTATAGACTATAGGTTAATGTCATTTATACCGTTGTTTTATTTTTTATAAGATGATTATAAAGGAATCTTTCTATCGTTTTCCAAACAAGGTCATTTTTAACCTTTTCGATAGAAATAAGGTAATAATGTATTTTTTAACATATAAGGCGGGTGTGGATATTTCCCACTATTATAAAATCATCTAATCATCCCTTACATGCTTATAAAAATTTTTACAAAGTAAATGTTTCCTCTTTATAATTATGTGACTATTAAATTATTTAAAAAAATAGATATTTCTCTCAAATAGTTTTGACTTCATCTATGTCAACATCCTTCGATAGATTTTAAGCTTATTTGAAGTTGATGTATTAAGATACAAAACATCCAAATTGTATTGATGGTTTTGTGATATGTTTGACAGTGGATGTGTTATTTTCATACCATTCATGGTTTATGGAGAATGTATTGACATTTCGTATGGTAGTTTTAATACGAATGTTTATGTTATGATTAAACTTGTTCATATGAGGAATGAATAGGACTTAGTAAGTTATGGGTGGAGCCCACTATAGCTCTCCGATGCATAAGTAGGTCTCATGATACAAACTATTTTCTTGGCACAAGGCCTTGGAAAAATTTTATTTGTAGACTTAGCATAAGGCCTTGACTATATAGTTATGATAGTCTAGAATTATGAGTTACATCATATTGGAAGTGGTTATTGATATTTAATGTGATTATTCAACTAGTAGAATATCCATGTGAATAAGTAAATGGAATAATTTCATTTTATTTTTTCCATATTATGCTGACGATTCAGGTTTAAAAGGCTTTTTTTAGTTATACATTGCCTTATTTGTTTATTCTTATTTATGAATGTTTCCGCTATATTTTTATCCTTACTGAGCATCTAAGATCACCCCTTTCTATGGTTTATTTTTCCTAGGATGTGAAGAAGTATTTCTTAACTGACCTGTTGGGATATTCTGAGGGGATATGAGTGTGTACAGTAGAGACTATGTTTTTGTAGTTTTTCATTTTATGATGTATTTTAAGACTTAAGAATGTATATAATGTTTCCAAGGATAATAAACTAATCGTCCTTTTGAGACATGATCTTTTCTGATCATTCCAATGTTATGTAATAATGCACCGACTCTGGGTAACTGGGGTTGGGGTATTACATACAAAAGTAGAAGCCTTTTATGTTTATCAAAGTGGGTGGACCTATAGTAGTTGAGTTAGGGACTGAGTCAATCAAAATGATTCATGAACAATTAGATACTCCTGTTGGGAAGATAGTAAACCTTGTTTCTTACAATTTTTTTGGTCATGAAATGTGTTGGTTTGACATCCAGAATCTAGATGGTTAATTTGAGACTATGGAGTGTAATGAACTTCAAGGGATGTTCTTGAAAAAGTTATACACTTAGATGACTAGGCATGAGAGATCATATATGTTCCTGTGACTGACTCAGGGGAGCATGATCATGATGGAAGATGTTGGAATTTCATATATTTTTAGTATATTATTCTATAATAGGAAGGATATGAGGATACTACCTAAATGTAGTACCATAATTTGAATTGATGTGAAATTAAGACCCATGTGATTATATTTAGGAAGGAGAAGATTTCAGAAGTGGTGAATCAAGATCTCATAATCGTATGGATCCTGAAAGACTCATGTAGTGGAGAGAAAGTGTTTTTCTTGATTGTACTGAGTAATGAATTCATAGAGAAAGATTTTTAATTAAAAAATTGTTTTTGGGGTAGTGTAAAGAATAGTTTCTCGACATAGGGGTCAGTTATACATGATTTTACTTGAGTGGTTTTACACTAGTGTGGTAGGCTGGTCCACTTTTGTTAACATTGTCATGAGTACTGATAGAGTGCTGATTCTATTGGAGGATATTTAATTTAAATAGGTTTTATAAGAACCTAAGACATATGGGGAATTATTGAGTTGATTAGTATAACTAGATTAAGGTAATGAGATATTATACATTATACAGTTCAGGAAGAATGAGTTCTGTAGGCCATAGTGGTCAAGGAATAAGATGAGGTGATTTTGGGGAAGAGAAAATTATCAGTAGAGTGGTGAGGCTCTGGATAATTAGAATACATTATAGGGTAAAGTATATGAAAAATTAAATCTTTTTCATCCAATATGTGTGGATAGTGAGGACATACAACCAACCGTTAGAGGTACTATTAGATTATCTACATTTATATATAGTTCCTTTTTTGAAGTCAGTGACACTAATTATTTTATATTTTCACAACTTGTGAGTGGTTTGTGCATGGTAGCAGAATCTATGAATGAGGTTATGAATGTAGATACAACTTTTAGAGTATGGTTAAGAGACATTTGATTCTACAAGCAGTGTTCCCTTGAGGCTTGAGAGTATAGCTTTATGTATGATCTTTACATCCTTTACTAGCCATGCTTTGAAATAATATTGGGTATGTATTGGTATGTAGTTTACTGTAAAGACCCAAAAATTCTATGGATTTTTTTTTATTTTTTTTAAATACATGGGTTTTTTATGTGTCTGTGAAGATTTATGGCACTTGATTCTGAGGCCCGGTTCCCCGGAATCAATTTCTAATGTTGTGTTCGGGTATGTTCATTAAACGTGCGAGTTGGATTTTATAAATTTTGAACCGGTGCTCTTAAATGAATTTTGAGGGCACCGTTGAACTCGAAGCACCGATATTCTCTTAAGAAAAATTCCACCTCGACCATAGTTGTTCGAGAATGGAAGTTAGATTTTGGGTTTTTAGTAAAATAAAATAAAAATAAAGTGTTAGATTATTTTCATTTATCGGGTGGTTAAAACCTCCAGGAGGTGGTTAGAGGTGGGGGCCACCACACCATAACCTCCCATGAAAGGTTATGGTGGTGGGGCCCACCAACACAGAATCTCCATTGGGAGGATATTTTCGGTGGGGACATCCCAGGCTTGTAACCCCTTGGAACCCCCCCCCCCCAATTAAGAGGAGAAACCATTAAACATCCCATTGATTATTTTTTCCAACTGTATTCATTTAATTGAAACTCTCCAACTCCCAAAATTTTGAATTTTAACCAATTCCACCACATTAATTAAATGAGTTGTCTCATTTAATTAAAAAAACAATTTGTATTTTTGTGCTATCAAATAATAGATATATTCTGATATAATTTTTGGCTTTTTATTTTAGTGGAGATTTGGGACTGAGAATAACGCTCCAACAAAAACCTTTGGTCGGCGGATGCAACCGTCACCCACAAAGAACTCCGACGACGTCGTCTTCAACATTGTCTTCTCCGAACTCTCATTCCACCATCAATGATCAAAAAATGAGGTATGGGTTTTTCAATGATTGAGTTTTACCCTCCATTATTCATCATTAGTTTTGATCTTTAAGGCCTATTGTTATCACCATAAGATGGAATGCTCAGGCCACACGAACACGGCCTGACCCTCCCCCTTCGTTTACCTCGCTTGTTGATGACGGCGGCGGCGACACAACAACGCCACCGGAAAAGTGGAAAGTAGAGGGGAAACTGTGGCCAGCAACAGGCCGACCATGAATGAAACCAGAACTACGGCAACCCCCCCCCCCCCACACGGCTAAGGTAGGCCCCGTAGGGCGCCGCCAACCACTGGCCTACCAGGCCACGCGGGGCTGCCAGCTAGCCACGAGGGGGGCCCCCTCGGGCCGGGTTGCTCTCGAGTATAGCCTCCCCCTCGGGCTAGGCCGCTCCCTCAGGCAAGGCCTCCACATTGGTCTGTGATGTACCTGCGGACCGGGTTGGACCCTAGTATGAACCAATTTGATCTAAATACACGTTTTCACCCATAACATGTGCTACGAGGGTCCAATAGACGACCCGTCTGTAGAGACGGAAATCTTAGAGAGAGATAGTTCACATGACATATCCCACATGAGGATTGAAAATAGATATTGAATGTTCAAGTTGGTTTGAACCTAAAATCCAACTGGGCCCCCAGGATAGAAATGCCAATAACTCAGAGACTGGGCGTCTGATTGATGCTCCTTCCGCGTTGAGACCCCTATGACGAGCAATCCTTTTTGATAAATCTACTTTGGACTTCGTGATAGTTGGAGTATAGAACAATATATATTGGTGGAGATCCTCTAGGAAATGAGCAAGCGTAGTACGAAGACCTAGTATCAGGATGAGACCTGACGACTACTGACCTTTCGACTCGGACTATTTGGACTAGCCCAATGGGAAGTGCCTCTCTGTGACATGGAAATCCCACAGTGGGGAACACCTCTGTGTGACATGGCAGACCCATGGTACTCGATATGAGAAGTACCTCAGTAGGCTACGAGGGGGAGTGCCTCCGTGTGACACGATAGACCCACAGGGGAGAGCGCCTCTGTGTGTCGCAGCAGACCCATGGTACTCGACATAAGGAGTACTACAGTAGTCCAGGATAGTGGGAAGTGCCTTTGTGTGACGTGGATGGCCCACAATTCTCTATAGAGAAGAAGTACACCAGTAGCCAAGGTTTCAATAGTTTTACTTGGAGTGTTACATGTTACCACCCTAGAATAAAATCCTGTATTTGAGCTGAGTCAATGAATTTTCAGTTTTCCTCATGATTGGGATGGGTTACTAGATAACATAGGTATATGTATGGGAATATACCTAAGTAGTAGTTATCAGTTGAATCAATTCTTTTTAGATTATACTTGTTGGATTTAGTGAGACCTTGAGAGTCCTGGGGACCTTATTGTGTATCGTTATACTCACCCATGCACGGGCTATGCCTGCACTTCGTTGTGTTGGTTGTAGATGGCATAAAGTGATGAATGAGGCATAGAGTATCAGGATTGGACAGTACCAAGTGGTGGCCCACTCGGTCTGACGGTACACGGTGGAGACGGACGAACAAGAGTGCTGAGGAGGCCATTTGTACCTACCTTTCAGGTAGGAACCCTGGAGGATGACCTAGTAGCTGCTTTACTTTTATTCAGATGTACTTGCATTCCGTTGTACTTTACTTTCCTGTTGGGAATTTATTTCCGGCCACTTTTACTTTCCAGCACTTCTTTTGTACACAATTATTCTTAGTGTTTTGCTTCTAGTTGTGTACTTTGTTGTCTTTGTTCACTGTTATAAATGCAATGCCTTCCTAGTTTAGGGATTTACGCCTTTAGTACTAGTTTCCAGCCCTAGGCCTATGGAAGGCGGGCATGGGGTAGTCATGATACAGTCCCTGAGGGATGGGTCGTGAAAAATTAGTATCAAAGTAGTCAGTTCTACTGCAGAACATAGGACTCTAATTATTCTATTCTATGAATAAATGATGTTAAGGTTAATAAGTGTGGTTTTCAGTTCAGGAAGTCCTGTTTTTGTGCGATAGGCTAACATATCCATACACCAAGAACCTAACTACTAATTTCCGACTTACTGCACGAAAACATTGATTGTGTGCATGTCTTTAAAAGTTTTTCTTATGTTAGCTCAAACAGGTCTACACACCAAGTAAAATATTTTGATCATGTCTCATCTATTTATTTCAGGATGCCTCCCTGTATATCCCTTAGAGTCATATGCCCTGACATCCTAATGAGTGACGAGGCCTCGCTGTTGGGATCTTTACGAATGGAGGCACCAGCGGTACCACTACCCGTTGGGCCAGTGATGCCACCATCCCCAACAACAGACAATGCATGCCGCTTGAGTGTGTTGCATGAGTTCCAGTGCCAGTGGCCACCCAGTTTCCGATAAAAGATGGACCCACAGGCGGCTAAGGATTAGATGGAGGTTGTCGTGAGAGTCTTCAGGCTGGTAGGGACACCAGATGACCATATGATGATCCTCAATGCGAATCTCCTATAGGAGGCAGCAGGAATATCGTGGATCTTGATACTCCAGGGGAATGATGAGGTGACACTACTCTGGGAGGGATTTGAGAGCCTGTTTCGGGTGGAGTTTGTTCTAGTGAACCTACGAGCGGCGCGGATATAGGAGCTACTGAATATACAGCAGGGTAGAATGAAGGTAACTCAGTAATTAGTGAGGTTCTCCGAGCTATCGCGCTACTCCACAGATATGGTACGGGACCCATTCATCAGGGCTCAAACCTTCGACAGTGGCTCAGGCGAGAGATCAGGGAATTGATGATATCCCTCAGCATCCCTACCTAGGATGGGGTTTTAGAGAGAGACCTTATAGAGGATAGTTTCCTTGCTGAGTAGTCACTAGTAGTGAGTCCCGCTACTAGTCGACATGCCACAGAATCTTCTCCAGCTTGTAGTGGACATATGAAGTAGAGGTCTGAGATGACCAGACCCACGGGTGGACGACTGCAGGACTCATGATCTGTTTTGCGGGGAACTCGGGGTTGTGACATATATGCCAGGAGTAGGCAATTTTACTAAAGCGGTGGGAAGGGTCACATGGATCTGACTGTAAGACCCACCGTTCTGATGATTAGAAGACACTTGAGGGGCCTCCCATGTATAGGTAGAGGTTTGATCTAGGTGGTCCACAGGTCCAGGCAGATGTGGCAAAGGATCTTGTCATGTAGCTGGCGGTGGAGGACGTTATGAGGTGCTACCACCACCACCACCTGGAGGTCCACCCCGACCACAGGGAGTAGGTGGACATGGGGGAGCTCATCTTTAGGTAGTTGAGGCATACAACCACGACGCAGCGGAGATGATTTGAGGTACTATCTATGTCTACTCCACCTTAGCTTCTGTTCTTATAAACACATTTTCCAGTCACTCTTTCGTTGCCACTACCCTCGTATGGAGCCCGGAGATTCTGAAAGAAGCTTTGACTTGATCCTTATGGCTAGAGAATGCTTCGGGAGCAGACTCGATGATTACGCACTAGTTTCGGAAGTGTTAGCTTACTCTAGGAGGTGAGAGCTTTGGCTGGGATCTCCTCGTAGCGGCTTCGAGGCCTTACGACATCATCTTGGGTATAGACTGGATATCTATAGTCCATGCTCAGATTGACTATATTAGGTGAAAAGTGTGGTGTGTCTTCACAGATGGGACAAGGTTCTCCTTCTCCAGTGAGAAGAGAAACTTTTCAACACAGGAGGAACTTACTCGGATGATGGTGTATCCAATCACTCTCCAGTTACCTTGCCTTACCCTTGGAACAGTTGATATGGAGAGTCCAACTTATCCTATCATGGTGGACCAATATGCAGATGTTTTCCCTGACGATGTTGCATGACTACCGCATCACAGAGAGGTGCATGTGTACATTGATCTATACCCTAGGATGACACTGATATCTACTCTAGAACATTGGTTGGCTCCGGTTGAGCTTCGTGAGCTGCGGGTACAACTGGAGGACTTCTAGGTGAAGGGATTCTTCCAGCCCTGTGTTTCTCCCTGGGAAGCCCTAATTTTGTCCGCCATGAAGGCAGACTGGAGCTTGAGACTTTGTGTCGACTACTATCGCCTGAACCATGTGATTGTGAAGAATAAGTACCCTCTCCCGATGATTTATGACCTTTTTTATCAGCTCAGGGGTGTGTGGTGGTTCTTGAAGATAAACCTCAGATCCGGATATCACCAGCTCAGAGTTCGAGATGAGGATGTGTTGAAGACATCCTTCAAGTGTCGGTACGACCACTACGAGTTCTTGTTTATGACCTTAGGCATAACAAACTCTCCAGTAGTGTTCCTGTGTCTCATGAACAGGATCTTCTAGACATAAATAGATTGCTTTGTCATGGTCTTCATTGATGAAATTCTGATCTACTCGACTATTGTGGAGGAGCATGCCTACCATATGAATGTAATACTGGACACACTCCAAGAGAACTAGCTTTATGTTATGCTCTTGAAGTACTAGTTTTGGATTTTAGAGGTTTACTTGTTGGGGCATGTTATCTCGAAGGCTGGAGTTGCAGTAGATCCAGCGAAGATTGAGGCGGTACTTGCTTGGGAGCCACCCAGGAGTGTGATGGAGGTACCATGTGTCTTGGGCTTGGCTGGTTACTAACAGAGGTTTGTTACAGACCTCTCCAAAATTTTAGCACCACTATCATCCTTGATTAAGTAGGGGAAACACTTCATGTTGTCATATATACGTCAGTAGAGGTTTGACAAGCTGAGGCAGAGGCTGACTAGTTCCCCCATCTTGTGGCTTCCAGAGGAGGGTGTATGGTACATAGTCTAATGCGAAGCACCAGGGACCAGACTCGGGTGTATCCTGATGCATGAGAGGGATGGGATCACGTATGGTTCTTAGAAGCTAATACAACATGAGAAGAACTATGCTACCCATGACATTGAGTGAGAAGTAGTGATCTTCACCTTGATAATGTGGAGGCACAATCTGATGGGCTAGCATTTCACAGTCTACTCAGATCACTAGATTCTCAGGTATATCTTCTCTTAGAAGGACCTGAATCTGAGGCAGCAGCGATGGATTGGGTTCCTCCAGGACTATGACATCGAGATAGTCTATAGTCATGGGAAGGGGAACATTGTTGAAGATGTGCTCAGCAGGAGGACTGGTACACAGCTTTTAGGAGAGGTGATAGAGTAGTTAGCTACTTTTCAAAAATCCTTTGTGGGTAGATATGGAGAAGCATTCCTACAATCTCTTACAGTCACTCCCCCACTTCTTCAGTGAGTCAGGGAGCAACAACGTGGAGACGTTGACTGTGAGACATTACGTGCTCAAATATCCACATGGTAGGCAGCTGCTCGATTTTAATAATGTGGGCAGCACGTCATCCTATTTAGAGTACATATCATTGTACCAGTTTCACTTCAGGAGGAAGTGTTGAGGGGGTTCCACACTTCCCCTCTAGCGGTACATCCAAGAGTGGCGAAGATGTACCAGGATATTTAACGACAGCACAGGTGGCCAGGTATGAAGAATGAAATAGCTATGTTTTTCTCACTATTCCTCACTTTTCAGCAAGTGGAGGTAGATCACAAGGTTCCAACAGGCTTGGTTCATCCCTTAGAGGCCCCAGAGTGGAAATGGGATTGGATACCCATGGTCTTCATGATGGGTCTTCCATGTAAATTCAGTTATCACGATTCGATTTGGGTGATCATTGACTGACTCACCATGTCGATCCACTTCCTACCTATCAGAGAGTAGGGATAAGTAGAGAGCTTCGGCGCCTCTATGTGTAAGAGATTGTGAATTTACATGGAGTACCTTCCTTGATTTTCTCAGATCGTGACACGGGATTTACTTACCTGCTATGGAAGGGGTTGCAGGAAGCATTCGGGACACAGCTTCGCTTGATCACTACCTTCAATCCTCAAACGGATGGTAGGACCAAGCAGAAGATTAAAACCCTCGCGGAAATGCTACATGCATGTGTCCTCGACTTCGGTCAAAGCTGGGAGGATCACATACCGTTGGTATAGTTTTCCTACAATAACAGCTATCACTCCACCATCGGGAGGTCACATTTTGAGGCCTTGTATGGTTGACCCTGTAGATCGCCATTGTGCTGGACAAACCTAGGGGCATCTGCACTAGTTGGACCAGAGATGGTACGGGCTACCACAGAGAAGGTGAAAATCTTTCAAGAGTGGATGAATACTACACAAAGCATATAGAAGTTTTATTTTGACAGGAGGTAGAGACCTCTGGAGTTTCAGGATGGCGACCATGACTTCCAACCAGATTCACCTCTTCATGTCCTATGGAGATTTGGCCAATGTGGAAAGTTATCCCTGCGATTAATTGGACCTTCCCAGTTCCTCAGTAGTGTTGGTGAGGTGTCTTACCACTTAGCACTTCCACCTCAGTTGTACTGGGTTCATGACATCTTCCATGTATCTCAGTTGAGGTGATATGTGCATGACCCTTCCCACATCACCGACCATGGGTAGTTGGACATCGATGACGGGGCGACTTTCACGGAGGTTCCAGTAGATATTTAGGATCAACATGAGCGGGTCCTTTGTGGATGGTTGATACCTCTAGTGCGTGTTCTCTAGAAGCACAAGAACCTCCAAGAGAGCACAAGGGAGAAGGAGGCTCAGATGCATGCTCAGTACCTACATTTGTTCCATTAGTTCGAGTTGTAGCTTACGAGGGATGTAAATCCCTAAGGTGGGGAGAATTTAAAGACATGAAAATTATGTGGAAGTTTATTTATTTTATTTTATTTTTTTAATTAATTCGGTTTTTTACGAGTCTGCAAAAATTTACAGCGCTTTATTCAGAGGCCCGGTGTGCCCGGAATCAATTTATGAAGTTTTTTTCGAGTACGTTCAGTTAACTTGGTAGCATGATTTTATAACATTAGAACTAGTTCATGGAATTTAAATATGAGGGCACTATTGAACTCATAGCAGTGATATTCGCTTATGAAGACCTTTACCTCGACGAAAGTTGTTCGAGAATAGATGTTAGATTTTGGGTTTTTAATAAAATTAAATAAAAATAATGTGTTAGGTTATTTTTTTTTTGGTGGTTAAAACCTCCAAGAGGTGGTTAGAGGTGGGGGCCACCTCACCATAACCTCCCATCAGAGGTTATGGTGGTGGGTCCTACCTACACATAACCTCTCTTGGGAGGATATTTTTGGTGGGGACCACCCGGGCATGTAACCCCTTGGAACCCCCTAATTAAATGGAGAATACTTTTAACATCCCATTGTTTAATTTTTTCCAACTCTATTCATTTAATTGAAACTATCCACCTCCCATAATTTTGAATTTGAACCAATTTTACCCCATTAATTAAATGAATTGTCTCATTTAATTAAACACAACAATTTTTATTGTTGTGCAAACAAATAATAGACATCTTCTTCAATTATTTTTGGCATGGAATTTTAGTGGAGCTTTGGGAAGGAGAATAATGATCTAATGAAGAACCTTTGGTCGAGGGATGAATCTATTACCCAAGAAGAACACTGATGAAGTCATCTTTGACTATGTCTTCTCTGAACTCACCTTCCACCGTCAACAATCGAGAAACGAGGTTGGGGATGTTCTATGATTGAGTTTTACACTCCGTTCTTCATCGTTATTTGTGCTCTTTGAGGCCTATTTTTATCACCATAACGTGGAAGGCTCGGGCCACATGAACACAGCCTAGCCTTCCCCATTCGTTTTACCTCGCTTGTTGCTGACAGTGACAACAGCGTAACGGTGCTGCCAAAATATTAGACCATGGTGGGGAAACAGTGTCCTATGACGGGCCAATCGCGAATAAAACTAGCGGAAAAAGGTCGCTGGTTTGCCGGAAGGGCACACCACCATCGTGCCACAAGTAAGAAAGGGGGCAGTGGCCAGACCGGGCCACGGCAGAAGGGCGTGATGCCATTGCACTGTGAAAAAAAGTTGAACCGCAGAAAGGGTGGGCTGTGGTGGAGGAGCAGAACCGTGGTCAGGGATAGCTGTGGAGGAAGAGAAGAGGCGGCCGACATCGGACCGGCCGGTGACGGTGTGGAACATGCTATCCGCTCAGGAAGCCAGACAAGGCGGGAGCCCCTGAGTCCAGTGGGATACTGAACCGACATCTAGCGCTGGTTCTGTTCGGAAGTCAGGGGGTGTGGACCCCCCCCCCCCCCCGCCCACACGTGGCTAGGGTAGGCCACACCAGCTGCTAGCTGGACCGGCCACGCGGGATGCCAGCAGGTCCAGCGGGCTACCAACCAGGCCACACGGGCTGCCCCTTCGGACTGAGCCGCTCTTCGGCCTAGCCGCCCCCTCGAGCTGTGTCAGACGCGTAGACCGGGTCGGACCCGTGGACCGGGTCAGACCCCAATCCGAACCCATTTGATCCGAATACACTTTTTCAACCATAACATGGGCTAGGAGTGTCTGATCGGCGAACCATCTGTGGAGACGGAAATATTAGAGCGAGACAGATGTTTTGGAATACCCCACTTGAGGTTTGGACACAGTTGGTGTACAGTCGGGTTGGATTGATCTTAAAATCAACTGGGCCCTCGGGACAGATATTCTAATAACTCACAGACTGGGCGTCTGATTGATGCGTCATCTATTTCATTGAGACCCCTATGATGAGTCGGACCTTTTTGATACTTATACTTCTAACTTCGTGACAGTTGGAGTATCGACCAGTAGCTCATGGAGCGGATACTCCCGAAGACGAGCAAGCGGAGTACAAAGACCTAGTATCTGGAAGAGGCATGACGACTACTGACCTTTCAACTCAGAGTATTTTGACTAGACCCATGGGAAGCGCCTCTATGTGACGCGATAAAGCCACATTGGGTAGCGCCTCTGTGTGACGCGGCAGACCCACGATACTCGATAGGAGGAGTACCTCAACAGTCTACGAGGGGGATCACCTTTGTGTGACACAGCAGACCCATAGTGGGGAGCGCCTCTCAGTGGAGCAGCAGACCCACAGTACTCGACAGGAGGAGTACCAAAGCAGTCCTGGATAGTGGTAAGTTCCTCTGTGCGATGCGACAGGCCCAAAGTACTCTATAGAGGAGGAGTACACCAACAGACGAGGTTTCGACAGTTTTATTGGTAATGTTACATGTTACCACCCGAGAATAAAATTTTGGATTTGAGTTGAGTCAATGAATTTTGAGTTTTCCTCATGATTTAGATGGGTTACTAGATAACATAGGTATATGTATGGACATATACCTATGTAGTGGTTATCCGTTGAATTCATGCCTCATGGTTTATCCTTTTTTTATTTAGTGATACCATGAGGGTCTTGGGGTCCCTACTGAATATTGTTATACTCACCAATGCATGGGCTATGCCTGCAAAATGTTACATTGGTTGGAGACAATAGACAGCGCTGATTGAGGTAGAGAGTAGCAGGACTAGATGGTACCCGGAGGTGGACCACTCGGTGTCACAGTACACAGAGGATACGGACGGCCGTGAGTGCTAAGGAAGCCATCTGTACCTACCCTTCAGGTTGTAAACCTGGAGGACGTCCTAGTAGCTACTTTACTTCTCTTCAGATGTACATGCATTTAGTTGTACTTGAACTTTTCTGTTGGGCTTGTATTTCCGGACCCTTTTACTTTCCATCACTTCTTTTATATATAGTTATAATTAGTGTTTTGCTTCCAGTTGTGTAATATGTTGTGTTTGTTTACTGTTTTAAAGGAAATTCCTTCCCAGTTTAGTTATTTATGTCATTGTTTCTAGTTGCCAGCCCCTGGCCTATGGAAGGCAGGCTTGGGGTAGTCACGATACAGGCCCCGGGGGACGGGTCCTGACATGTATCGAGCCCACATAGATTTTTCTGTATGAGATTAACTTTTACATAATCAAATGAGTAAAATTATATTCACTATGGATATATAGATGTTCTAGAAGGATATTCACATCCAATTCAGTAGAAACTACGAGGTCACCGCCCAGGATTCTAGTCTATTAATAGATGATGGTGGGGATAAGCATGATGGATTTCCTCTTGTAGTGTAATTATTTTCATATATGTTTATATAATACATTTCGCTGATTCCACCTAATATTGATGTGTAAATTACAAATTATCTCACATATGGGTCGGATAAAGATCTTATTAAACAATACAAAATGGAATATACATATCATTAAGAGATAAAGACTCAATTGGTGGACTTGATGGATGTTGGGTTTATCCATCTGATTATATCATCTTGGTGTTCAAAAATGTTGTTTTAAAATAAGTATGACATGACTATGTGATTGTGTGTTGATTACCAGATCATGAACTAGAAAAATATGAAGAATTAGAGTCCTCTTTCTTGTATCAGTGATATATTTGACCTATTGGGAGAGATATTTTTTTCTCTCCATGATCGAATTGAGATCATATTTCCATCAGTTGACAGTGTGTCATGCTGATCATCGAAGAGATTATTTTAAAAATAGGTATATAATCTATGATTTTTTATGTCATTCTGGATGAATAATGCAACATTAGATTATATGGCCTTGATGAACTTAATTTTCCATCCTTTTATAATTTTAGGTTAGTTTTTGTGAATGACATCATGGTGTACCCAAAGATTCATGACAATAATGCCTAATGTAAAACCCCAAAACTAATAGTGTTGATTTCATGGCTTCATTTATTTAAATATCATAATAAAAAACGGAATTTATTTCCCAGAGGATCAAATAGTTTGGTATATTTGGAAAACCTTGCAAAATATATGCTTTTCATTACAATATGAAAGGAATAAAATTACAAAAAAACTCCATTAGAAACATAAAAAACGCATAGGTTATCCCTATAATCCATTTGTAATTTACATATTTCCATCATGGGAAAAATGAAACATCAGAAAAGGGTTATCTGACATTCTCAGTAGGGGAAAAAATTAAAGAAAATATTATCATAAATAGACATAAAAAATAATAAAATCTGAATAAATAAAACACATTCCATTAAAATATAACCAAAAGATTAATATGGAAGGAATATAAGTTTAATATATTATTCCATATAAATAATCAAATGATACTTATACATTGATATAATACAAGTAGAATGATCAAATGGATTTTAAATTAATTATATCATAATGAGGGAATATAGAATGTTAGACATTAGAAAAATAACATCAAGTATTCAGCCAATACTTATAAAAAAATGGTACGAACTAAACCAAAACCAAGTCTAGTTTGTCTTATGAGACCTACTGATGCATAAGTGGCTATAGTGGTCCCCTACCATCAAATAATAATTCTAATGAATTCCACTTATGTTGAATAAAAAATCATTTAATAAATGTTTCACATACCAATTTTTAGTATTTTAATCAAAATATTAAATTAAATACTATATTATAATCAATGATAAATTCTTCATCGAAATACCATTTTTCCGTTGAAAATATGTGTTGTTTTTGAAAAAAAAATATTTTTAAGAAAAAATATAATGAAAAACATGTATACCCATATAATTAAAATTTATTTTCAAGGCATGGATTATTTCAAAATGATTTGAAACCATGTAAAAATAATTTTTATGAAACTTTTAAAATGGATGATTTTAATTCTTTTTTCGGGAAAATGTAATTGTGTTTTTAAAGAGGACCAAGGATTGATTATTTACATAAAAACTGAAATGAGATAAAATAGAATTTAATTATAAAATAATGATTTTGTAAAAATATTGGTTGGATAAATTATATTATTTATTATACATAAAAATTGGTATGAAAACTGAAAGCTCCCTTTAATTTGGATTTTTTTTCAAGAAACATTCGGAGGGGAACTTTTTTTACCACGCATTTCTGATCAAAGATGTATGATCTAATAAGTATAAATGAGATTGGAACATATAAAGTGAATTTATTAGAATTAAAAAAATATAGAAACACTATAAGGGGGTAGTATGATAGAAAGAGAAATCCCACAGAAAAATAGAGGTTCTGGTAGAATCTTTTACCACTTTGTAATCAATTGAATCATATGACCAAAAATCAATAATTATTAAACAAATAATTAAATTAAATGAATATAAATAGAATAATTATATTATATAACAAATTTATGTATAAATAAATCACAGATAATAAACAATAAGAGAATAATTAAAATCTCAGATATTTAAAATTGAGGTAAGAAGCCACTTAAATTATGTCCAACAGAATTATACAGATGTAATGAAAAACTTGGAAATTATTCTTTAATATGTTAGTTAATTAAATCCAAACCTTTTCTATATGTATTTTATTTATTTTAATTTTATCAAGTTCATTTATGGAATATTTGGGGAGTTATAAGATACAATTTTATATTTAGAGAGTGTACATTTCCTTGGTTTTCATGATTAGCTTACTTGTAAACATGTATATAAATTCATGTGAAATGATAATAGTTAAATATTTTTAAAATTTATTTTATATATAATATAAAAAATATTATATGGTTATATATTTACATTTTTTATAATAAGGATGAGTCACTAAATTAAACATCACTAATAATCTATGAGATTATATTGGTTATTTTTCGATCAACACACTCTAGTTTTGTGTATTGAGTGATTATTATGTGTATATACTTGTTCCAAAACATTAAAGAAGTTATATTTTAATTTATTTTTTTAACATAATAATTTTTTCTTGACCAACATTGAAGTTATAATTTTATACAATAACTCTTCAGCCAAGAAGGGAGAAAATAAGTACCTCAGAGATGGTATTTTAATTTTTAGAATAAAATGGGGAAGATAAAAGAATTGATGGTTGATATAAAATTAAAATAAAAAAATTACATTATATATAATATTCCGAAGTTATAATTCCTAATTCTATATAGGAGGAATGTAAGAAAAACAATATAAAATAAAATGAAAGAAGATTAAAAGAATGAAAAGAGATTTTTCTACATGAGTGTTGCCTCCTTGAGAACCTTTTTATGGGATATGGAAAATTATATTTAGTGACAACATAAAGACCATAACTTTGGGAGATACTTGGTAATATTATGTTTCATAACGTGGACAATATTCATGGATTAATAGGTTTTATGAGAATAAGTGGTGAGTTGTGGTATTCATAATGGAGGAGTGGGGTGATTTGCATTATTATATTCATTAGATTATTATTTCATCAAAATTATATGAGTTTTTTTTGAGTATTTTCTCTAAATGTGTTGAAATAGTGTTTTATGTTAGGATATTATGGGTTTACATCAGTGATACAGAATCTATATTCTAATAATTCAACTATTTGTTAAATATCGGAAATTTCCATATTTCACAATTTAATTTTTTTTAACTATTTTAGAAAACCCCAAAAACCACGCGGACCATATTGTTACATTTATAATTCCTAAATTTACTCCATTTTATGAATATAATTTCAAAATATGCGAAATTTAATTTTAAATTAAAATAATCATTTATTCAGAAAATACCAATTTAAAAATTAAAACTGATTTTATGGAACATTAAATTTTTAAATAAGATATCATACAATTATCTTATTTTCATAATAAAACATGTATTAATTTAGGAAGTAATTATATGAAAATAAATTTCATTTTAAGTAATTATCTTAATTATAAATTGGAAATAATCATTCATGTATTATAAGAATATAAACACATAATTAATAATATCTAAAACATTTATTTAAATGTGTTATGATCTAATAATTTAATATTACTAAATATAAGGAGCATAAATATTATTTTTTATTTAATAAGTGAGTATTCTATTAAAATCATAAAAATCAATTAATATAATGAAAATGAAAGTTTTATATAAATTAGGATTTTTAATTATTCACTCATAATATATATTTTCAGAAAAAATAAAAAAATCACACTATAAATATTTTGACATTCCATTTTTTAAAATAAATTTTATTTTTAACGATAAAAATTTGAAGAAATGTAAAAATATATGTTCAAAAATGTGATCCATTAAATGTTGGTAAAAATTACTTTAAAAATAAAAACTTTTGATGTGAAATATTGAACTCATTATTATATTATTCCTATAAAATTATTAAAATGAATATAAAAAAATTTGGTGAAATATATAATAAATAATTTTATTAATTTTGTTAAATACTATAGAATCATACTGATTTAATCTCTAGGATATAGCATCCATTTTAAACAAATGACTTTTAATTGTATATCATTATTCCTTTAGTCTTGGTGTTGTGTGAAACATATTTTTTCAAAGAAATTAAATAAAAAATATAAATACCATAAAATATTGTGGTGTTATGTTATCCCATCCTTTAATAAATATTTTCATCAAAACATTAAATTCTACTTTGAAAATAAATGATTAACAATTCAAAATTATTTTATAGCAATCCCACAAATGAAATAGGCTTAATATAATCATATTAACAAGAGTGAATGGGAAATAGAGAGGTCATCATAAAACCGGGGATTCAAAAAGGATTACAATAGTGTGAAAGTAAAAATACTAACAAGGAAGAATAATATAACCATCATGTTCTGTTGGAGAGTGATTGAGAAATTGGACAATAAAAATTTAACCATTACAAAGACATAGATATTGGATAATTTAAAAGGCCTTTGATTTCGTAGAATTAAAATTAAACAGATAATTTATTTTTCCTGAAAATATTATTCCCAGTGTTAAGGGATTCATTTTACATTAATATTATCACCTAATAAAATAAACATAGGTTATTTTATTCCATTTCATAAGCAAAATCTCATATGTTCATTTTGCATCGATTTATTTCACTCCATTTGTTACACCAGGAAAAGAATGTTCATGATTAATTTTCCTTTCATAATTCACATTTAATGAATAATATGGTCCTTAAGTCATTATATCATCCATTAAATTATTAATTAAACCAAGATGGTTAGAACACGTTATTAATGAACAATAATTTCCAAATTTTAACATTCTCTATTACACAACTAGTTATTCATATGACTCATCTAAAACATGTTTGTCTACATTCAATGGACACTAACATAGAAGGTTAGTATATTTCTAAAATGAACTATAAAATTATTCTCCACATTATTTAACTTTTATTTTTGTATTCTAAATATATGAATACCATATTACCCTTTAAACAATTATGGAACATTCATTATCCAAAGATTAAAATATCGGGGTGTCCTTAAATCCAATAATCTGATAACTAAAAGTCAACAGAAACCATTGGATCACTAACCACATTTATGGACTCCAATAATATCTGATAAACATATATTTAAAATTATATATACATTAAGTAGATATTTTGGGTTATCTTTCTCAAGTCATTTTCATTCAATAATATCACCATAAAACATAATCACTTCTCTTTATTAATGGTTCAATTTATCACATTTTTTCAATTTATTACAGAAGAAGTATTGAGGTACAATAATTATATATATCATGATTCTTATAAACAAAGAATTAATGATAAAATACTGATGTAACATTATTCATGAATCAATAAACAAGAATATTAATTATTACTCTTCATAAATGTTAGTAGCATAAGCTTGACCATAATCCATTATCCTCTTTTTTAGTATTCCTTTGAAATGAGAGACATTGATTTGAGTAGTGTGCCATCTCCTTGATGTTGTAGAACTAAAGTTTTGATAATTATGTTCTATAATTACATTCATTATCACGGGGACACTTTCTCCATACATGATGAAATATCCTTTTCCTTTAATGCATATAACATTGTGTTTCTTTATACAATTATCATATGTTGGAAAATTCTTCTTTACCTTATTCCACTTATCTTTTATTTTCTATGACCTCAACTTATTCTCTTTCATCCCTTTGAAGTCATAATACTATGGGAATTCATTCACTATCCTATTACAACATGATATTATTTCATTATATGATTAGAATATTTGGGAGACTACATCCTTTCAAAAGATCATATTAATCACGTAGAATAAATGACCATTCTTACAATTTTTATCATCTTCATTGTTGTAGTTCCCATTACTTCTGCTCGGAGCAATTTCTAAAAAAATATAGACACTATATTAGATCATAACAATATGAAATATAATGTTAAATACATAACTAGAAAACTAATTAACAGAAATTATAAAAAATCTTCATCCATAATATAATAATCATAATCATGGTTTCTTTGAAGTCATATTTACTATTAAATCGTTCATAATTTTTTTAAATGAAACCTAAATGTCCCAAACCTCCATCATCATGATGAGGGGAGACATGGAAATGAGTCATGTACTACATTATTCAAGATGAAAAAGATGTAATGATCCCTATTTTCTACCTCTAGTAGGCTCTAAGTAGGTGGTGAACATGAATGGTATACAAATCTTACAAAATGGAAGGAATTACCCTTTTAATAATAACCATGATCTGGAGATAAGATTTATCATTCTCCAAAATATCAAATAAATATATAAATATATATATATAATCTGTAAATACCAATCCCACATTTATGAGTAAAATAAAACTACTAGAAATACAATGAAAACCCCTAATGTAAATAAAAAAAGAACAATAACATGTAGGGATACAACCACAATCTGGATGCCCGAGCTAGTAATGTCCAACATGTTATACGTAATCTCAATAGAATATTGAAAACAATTTTATAAAATAGGGTGAACATACTGTTATACTCAACAGGAAAAGATGAATTCACTCATGAACAAGTGGGATAAGCATACTAATTTTTTTGCGAGAAAACTAGTAGAAACTCAAAATCAACTAACAATGAATAATATCCACTACACTCTCCCCAAAAAATGACTGTAAAGTAATGTAAAGAATTAAACACATTGATTGATTGGGTAACCCTCACCACATTCTACTGGTTAACTTCTCATCCCTAATGGTGAACCACCTAAAGCTACCATGCTTTTCAAAAATCCACATGGAAACAACCCAGCAGCACACACTGCAGACACATACCAAATCACATCTCAATAACCTAATCCCAAACCACATCAGATCTAGTCCATATATACAAATCCACATGACCAAAACCACATCCCAAAGAAACATGATAAATAACAAATCATCTCATCTCAAGGACACCATAGAACCACTCCTCGCTCGCGGACACCTGGGGATCAAATCTGAACTACATCCTATACGACAGGTCTTGGGTTCCAATACCTAAATGAGGGAGTATGGAAGAGCTATATCCAGCCATCCATCCTCCGATCGGGATGTTGAGAAATAAACTCAGCCACTGTATCTATGGGGGTGGTTAGCATTTAGTTCTCAATCTGAGTGGAGTTTTCAAAAAAATCACAAGGCCCTCAATGAATATATATAGGTACTAAACACTCATCCCATCCTGTGTGTTTTCTACGAAAACAACATGTGCTCAAAATTGTCGACATTGTTGAAAACTCTAAATGCACAACCACAAAAACCGATATAAACCAAATTCATATTCACACTTAATTCCTTTAACAAAATGTCACTATGCATTAATCACTTAATTTAATTATATATCTGTCCCTACCCTGGAATTATTTAACACAATACACCAACTGTAAGATCAAAACTCATAAAAAATTCAAAATTGCCTCTAGAAACACCAGGAGAAATGATCATGCCTTGTAAAACCATTATTGTTAAAAACATTATACCTCCCAAACCATATTTAGTGGAAATACTACCAGAAAAGCACCACATCCATTGAAACAATACAATATTACTAGGATGCAGTCCCACTACACAAACAGACCAAGCTCAACAACCATAACACATACCAGATGCATACCCACTATTCAACAAGTTCATCCATTCCACAATCAATCAATATCTCAACCTGATATACAATTTTCTCCCTAAAACCATTCACACACACCTTCATGCTTTCAAAAGTTTTACCACACATCCTGTATGAAGTACATGATAGTAAATATCAACACACATCACACATCCACACTAAACATGTCAAAGTAATTTCAGATTTAACACAGTCATTATTTAAATCCAATTTTATAAATAAGTGATTATCACATAACATGTTTCATCCTGAGGAATAAATTTAATTAACATGATATAGGTGATTAACCATGTATTCTTATTCACAGCCGTTAAACATAAGATTAACAATAATAATTCATGAGTCTGGTGTACAAACAGAGAACACCACAGGACATGATTTTTAGAATTCATACAGTAAAAACAATTCAAAGGGTATATTATTGATAACAAATAAAATTATACAAAACAAATTATTATATTTACATCCTCTAATTTATTAATATGGTAGCCAAAGCCATTATCATAACTAGTCCATTTATATAAATAACACCCTTAATTATGATTTGTATTCCACTGTTTTTTAATTGATACCTGAGTTTACCCACCAATCATGATCCACAATTAAAAGTGTGATGATGAAATCGCTACCTTGATAAACTTATGATCAGCAATTTAACAAAAAAAAATAGGGGTTTCTGTGATCAATATGATATTCCATGGGAAACTAAATCTAAAGGCCACAATAGAACACAAGACTCCATGGGGTAGAAAGGATCTAGGAACCCTAATAAAATCTTGGAAAAACTTGGTGAAGATAATCTCTTAGCTTAGAAGAGACATATACAATATAAACAAAATGGAAATAGTTTCAAGGGCCATTATAGTTGAATCATTTTCATGATTACATGGTTTGTCAATTTCAATGTACTAGGAGAATTAGGATAAAAATGATATAATTAATATCCTTTGATATTCTATTACAAATGATCAAATAAGGTTTTAAATTAATTACTCATCAAATAAAAAATTAAAGTGGTGAAACTTGAAAAAACCAAGGAGAAATGGATATTTTGAAAAAATGTCAAAATGAGTAACTAATGGATGTGGAACCGATGTTGATCTATTAATTTGGAGCTACTAATGATGAGGCACTGCTGATGGGCAACCAACTTGAGTCAATAACGGCGACTATCAAAAAAAGTCATTGATATGACCTACTGAATCTAAAATACTCATAGCGGGTTAGTGACTCAACCTACAGACACGAGTCACCGAAGGGACCCACCAATGTTGAGATACTAATAGTAAGTTAGGGACATGACCTACCAACATGAGTCACCAACACAACCCACTAATCCTAACCTGAAAATAGCTAGACATCGATGTGACCTACCGACATGAGTCACTGATTCAACCTACCGATGTTGAGTCACTAACACCCAACATACAAAAACTGATGCACTAATGTCAAACTACCAATGCATGACCTACCTATGCATGACCTACTAATGCTTAACCCACTGATGTCTGAAATAAAGATGGAAAAAATATAATTTTTCCATTATATTGAAATGAGATATTGTTTACTACCATAGAACAACCCAAACACTAGATGGTAATTATCTAATAGATTGGGGAGGTTCGAGCCATTAAAACTAGATACATCTCAAACATTTCTCGTGCTTAAGAATTCAGAAAATAAACCTATGAAGAAAGTAGGGTTCAAAAAACCACCCTGTAAGATTCCTCTCAAGGATCTTGCCACACTTGAAACACCACAACCATCATCAATATTCAATGACAAACCACAATGTGTTGTTTGAAAGGTTGATTGAAACCTCAACTTCTAAGTAAACATCCTCTAACATCTAATACCACAAAACAACCACAAAGCCTCTATATAAGCACCAAAACCACACTATAAGGTCCAATAGATCAGGGAATTACTTCGTCCATTTCATGATATTATCCACATTGGTTGGCACTGACTCACTTGAACATGTTTAATCACATTCACATTAATGGATATCAATTAGGAATTTTTTTTACCCTCTCCATGGGTGAGGACTCTGTCACACATTTTCGAACAAATACAAACATGTTTCATAGATGAAAAGGGTCAATAAATACAACATAAATAAATACACATAAGAATATACTGAACAAAAATCCATGTACTAGGAACACTTCGGTGCTTATTACCCCAAATACACTCATATGGGACACCATGCCTCCACAAAACATGAACCAATGAAATGGTTAGTCCATGTAGAACATTCTCCTGATGATCCAAGACCTCTACTGACGACTCCATAAATGTTGATTCATCCATGATATCCAACTCTCACATATAAATGACATGGGAATCATCATGAAGATACCAATGAATCTGGGATACCTGAAATACATCACGGATCATCTCCAACTATGTTGGAAATTCCAACTGGTATTCCACCTCCCCAACTCATCTCAACAACTGGAAATATACGACCATCCTGGGGGATGGTTTTCTCCACATACTTTACCTCTACTACCCAAATTAAAGGGAAACATTCATTAATACACGGTCTCCAACCTCTAACTATAAGGGACCCCTCATTCGATCGACATAAGACTTCTGATTTCCCTATGTTGCCTTAATACTCTCATGGAAAAGCTACCACTTCTCAGTAATACTCTGCAGCATGTCCGGACCAAGAATAAATGCTCCCCAAATTTTTTTCAAGGAAAAAAAATGAAAGAAATAGTATCACATACAAGGATTCGAACATAGCCATACTAATGGAAGAGTTTATGTTATTATTGTAATAAAAATCAACTAAGTGAATGGGTCATACCCCGGATGCACCAAAGTCCATGATGCATGCTCGCATCATGTACTCCAATGTATGGATGATCCCCTATGTAGTCTCATCCGTCTGAGGGTGGAATGTCGTACTACGGTGTAACTTAGTTCCAATTGTTGGTTTTAATCCTCTCTAGACTAACAATGTAAAACCTAAGTCCCAATATGAGAAAATAGATCTCAGAGCCCCATGCAGCAGCAACACATCTTCCACAAAGCTTTTTGCAATGCCATCTACTATGATTGACTCCTTGATCGCTAACAATTAATCTCATTTTCTCAGATGATCCACCAATACCCACATAAAATCATCGAATCCATATGACATGGGGTAATTATATGATGAAATACATTGATATATCATCCCAAATCCACTCATGCTAATCCAGAAGCTAAATTAAACCATCGGGAACATGGTCCCCAACCATCACTTGCTGGAACACAATGCTCTTCACCCAAAACTCTACAACATCCCATTTAATCCCAGGACACCAAAAATAATATCTCATGTTGTGGTACATCAGTTAAAACTCAATTTTTACTGCTATTTATATGTTATGAAACTCATGGAGAACCCTCTAGTGCATAACCAATGGAAAAAACAACATCCGATAGAAATATATCTAATTTTAACTTTAAAGACCCGAAATTTTAAATAAATTCTCCTTCCTAATTTTGTGTGTTATTTTAATTTATACTCAACAAAACTATATTCTCTAATTAAAGATTATAGTATAATAAAATGATACTATTTTGTTTTGACTATTATACGGTCGTTGTTCAATATGACTGTTAGAAACTAATCTATTAACATTACAATTATTGTTTATACATACAAGTGATGTTGGTTAATTAACACAGAATGAAGTTTTGATGGCCTCATCTAGTAGACTCGTTCCATTTTAATCCCCTCGGACAGAACATTAGAAGGAGGTAACACCACCGGGCATTGATCTATACCAAACCCAAGCCAAACTTCATCATGTAAAGCTGGAATAGAATCACCTTTGGGAGAAGTTCAAGCTGATAGAAATTATCACTCAGGCAATGTTGGTCGAGCCTCCCCAAGATTCTATCACCTTAGTACACCTTACAAATATTTCCTATACTGGTGTTATAATGGGATATATAACGAGACCTTAGCTTCTTTATGTATCCCTTTATATAAATAAAAAAATTTATTTCTTCTTATGGTGAAGTTTGTGACTTTCAAATCTCCGGATAAATATAGGATGTATATTATTGATGAATTAAAAAAATGTATATTTTAAAATATTTATGTAAACTATAAATAATTAATAATGCGTAACAATTTTCAAAAAATTGTCTTCTACAGTTGTGCAAATTTAGATATTTAGAATATAATAAGATCAACAAATTTTTTGATGAATAGTAAATTATGAACAGTGATTTTACACTTATGATTAGTAATTTGACCAAATGGATTAAATAACCCCACTTAAGAAATTATTAATTTAATTTAGTCACCTTGATCAGGTAATTTGATTCAATTAAATTAGTATATAACTGTTTCAGAAATTATTAGTTATGAATTAGTTTTTTCAAGTGAATAGTGTTTTTTATTTAAAAATTAAATAAAAAATATTTATAAAAATATTTTTATAAAATTGAGTTCATTTTTGAATTTATAGCATTGGTATTAGGTTAAGCTGATTTTTTGGGATTTTTCTGAAAAAACTTGAATTTTTTGTGAATAGTGAAAATACAGTTTTTAGTTTCGGGTGTTTAATGACATCATTAAGGATGTAATAATTATGTAATAAATCTGGTAGACTTATGAATATTAATATAAGTTATGAGGTGTCTTAATTTTCCAATACCATGTGAAAATACCATGATCAAGCCCATGGTTTTGCCAATACCACCGATGAGGTATCCCTTGGAAATTATTGATTTGTTCCCTCACTTCCCCTATGTATACCAATCCATTCCCTCATAAATTTGATTCCAAAATCCTCTTCAACTAATTTATATTATTCTTACCTCCCAATTAGTCCTCCCAAGGTTCCCTAAAGCCTCCCAAGGTCCCAACCTTCATTCATTAGAAGTGAAACTTCAAGATAAGGGATTATTTCACCCTCCTCCTTTAAGTCATGACTTCCTTTATGTTATGTATTATAGATCCATTTTATTTTGTGAGGGATTTTTATTCTATATCCTTAAAACTGTATATTTCATGTCCAAATGACGATAGAGACTTTCCTCTCTCATCAATTTATTTTGTGTATTTTTAGGTGACGTCGGTAGGCTGCCAAATTTCTTGTAAAAGAAATCGCATCTTCCCTTTCGTTTCATGTTCCTTTTTCTTGTGGTATACCATACAAATATACGTGAAATGTTCTTATCTCCATGTTATTATGTATTTATATTGTAAAATTATTTATTAATTAGTGGGTTACCCTTGTACCCTCTCTCTTTATTATTTTCTAAAACTTTGTTATATAGTCGTTATGCTGCAGAATTTTCATCTCAAAATCTATCTGCTTCTGAAGAAGGTCTCTTGTATTATTTATGAGAGTACCCAAATATATTTTCATTTATAGGGGTATTCTTAAATACAAATATTTTATGTATTTTATTTTGGAATTTATATACATATAACCCTCAATCCCTTTCCATGGATTATAAATGACCTATCAATCATAGTTTTAAGTACTTTTTAAACATCAATATTTTGACATGAAACCCATTTATTTGATTATATTTGTGTTATTTATGAAATTTTTGATTATGATATATGTGTATCACATGAATGTAAGTACATATTAATGGTACTCCCTGATAGCGCTCCAATGCATTGGGTAAATAATTAATGTCGAGAGATGACATGTTTCACGATACCTTAGTGAATAATCTTATTAATTTTTATGACACCTTGGGGATGAACCATTTTGATATGTTCATGAATGTAAAAATGAAATTTTTTAGAACAATATTCAAGTTATGTTTCATGTCTTTTTTATTATGATATTTCTATACTTCCATTTCTCATGTCCTTATGTTTTTATTCAGGTTCTTATTGATATTACAAGTAAACTAATTCCATTGTTTACCCTTACAAGGCTTTCTTCTCACCCTTTCATTTGATGTATGTCTCTAGGATATGTGATTCAAAAATTTTACATAGGATTTTCATATTATGAAGCCTTAGAAGTTTATTAAAATAATTTTATATGTTGTTTTCAAGTGGTTTTGTTCCTGAAATACAAGACACTAGACTTTAATGATCTTATGTTTGTAAAATGTAATGAAAAGTTGTGTATTAAAAATTTGGGATGAAATAGTTGTTATCAAAGTATAGTTTAGTTGTTTATGGAAATTAGGATATGAAAAAATTATGAAGAAACCAATAGAAACGTTTAAATATAGCAAAACTTCCTGGTATTTTGGTGAGTAATGAGTAAGTGGTTTATCAAACAAATACATCTTTGTCTGGATACAAGCAGGTAGAGGTGGCTCTATCACAGATATACATAGGGGTAAAACCCGAAAAAACCACTTTGAGCTAGACTAAAATGGGAATTAGTGCACGACAATGAGCCTTGTTGTACTCTTAGTTACGACACTCTCGTGGGATATGTTTTGTTAATCGTAAGCATTGTTTGAATCATTATGAATGATTATAGAGAAATGCAATTATCTAAGAATGATGTTTTAGTACATATAATACTTTATAGTTAAAATATTCATAAATGAAATAAGTTTCCCACCAAGTATTATTTCTTTTAAAAAATAGCAGCCAAAATGGGGAACCATGAAAATATTGACTGCAATGGGCCATGAGAGGATGGCCCTCCGAAGGAAGCTAAAATAGAAACATTCATGCGATTGATGAACCAACTGACTCATGTTATGGGAAATACCTTGAATCAAGCTAAAATACTGATCTCACCACTAAGGTAACAACATTATGTTCATTCCTTTATGAGTCAATGAAAACCAACCTTCAGTGGATCGACTGACCCATTGATTGCTGAGCAGTGGATTAGCCCCATCGAGAAGATCTTTTCTGTGATCCGCTGTTCCTAGCAAGAGAAGGTCACCTTGGAATTCTATAGCTTAGAAGGAGAAGCTGATTGGTGGTGGAAATTGATTTAAAATACAAGGCAATGAGTGGAGGTTGATTCTATGGAGTGGGAAGAGTTCAAAGGGATCTTCTTCAGTATGTATTTCCCTTATTCCATGAGAACAAGAATGGAGAAAGAGTTTCTCAAGATGAAGTAGAATGAGAATGAATTTGTGGGAATCTATGAGATGAACATCAAAAGGGTTTCATTTTACACCTCTAGAATTGTCATGGATCCATGTGGTATAGTTGATAGATTCTTTGGTGGACTAAGACCTCATCTGTGGAAGAATCCATCCAATCGAGACTATGATAGATATGAGGATATCATGCGACGTGTGATGAAAGTCAAGTTGGACTTTGGTGAGATGCAGTGGTATCATAAATCAAATGACTAGAAAAGATTGTTGGAGCCCAGATTTTGGAGGAACTATGATCAGGGAAGAGTAGGAAAGCAAGCGCAACATCTCACATTTAATAAATCTGGGAAAAAGTATTTGGGGAATTTCCTGAACTGGAGCAGGAAATAATACAAGTGTAGTAGAGATGTCCATATTGCGAGGAATTTTTGGAGTGAGGGTAAACCTCAACTTCGAAACACTAACGACAAGGGGAATATAGTGAAGGCCCTGATTAATTTCTAGTTATTTATGTGTGGACAACTTGGGAACTTTTCCAATCATTATCCATATCCGAGAGAAGTGGAGGGGAACCACCATCAGCCGTAGAAAAGGCCAATAGAGCATGGTATTGTTCTGGCTATCATGATAGCTGAAGTTGAAGCTCCGAATGATGTGGTTGTAGGTACTGTTGTTGTTCTCTAGAAGATAGCATGTAGTTTGTTTGATTCTGGTTCTACGCATTCCTTTATTTTCTCTATGTTTTAAAAGAATATAGAATCAACCCCTGATTTTCTAAAAGTAGAGTTATTAGTCAAGAATCTTGGTGGGATTATCCAAGCATCAGCAGTTTTTAGAAACTCTAGTATTTTCATTAGTGGGAACAATCTTATCACAAATCTATTAGTCATTCCCTTGCTGAAATTTGACATTATACAAGGATTGGACTGGCTGTCAATGTATAATGCTAAGATCAAATGCAGATCTAAGGAAATCTTAGCAGTCTTGAATGGAAAACCAACAATTATCTTCCAAGGAGAGATATCTCAACCAGATCATGGTCTAGAAGAACCTCCTATATCATTCTATATAGAGATGATCAGTGATGAATAAGAAGGAAATGATATTTTGATGATATAAAACGTCCCAATCATCTAGGAATATATTGAAATATTTCCTAAGGAGTCTCCGGGTTCTCACCTAGAAAGAGAGGTAGAGTTATATATTAAACTCATACCTAGATCTCATCTAATATCAATGACCCCATATAGGATGGAAAATGTGGAGCTGGAGGAATTAAAGAAACAACTCCAAGAACATTTGGAGAAGGGGTTTATCCGACTGAGTGTGTCTCCTTGGGGATCACTTGTTCTCTTTTTTGAGAAGATGGATGGGTTGATGCATCTATGAAATGATTTTAGAGAACTAAAATAGATCACAATGAAGAAAAAATACCCTCTTCCATGAATTAATTACTTATTTGACCAAATCATGGGTCTCAATTCTTCTCTAAGATTGATCTTCGATCTGGTTATCATCAATTATGGGTGAAGAAAGAAGATTTTCCAAAAACTGCCTTCCGATCAAGATATGGGAATTATGAGTTTGTTGTTATGCCTTTCGTACTGACTAATGAACATGATATTTTTATGGATTTGATGAATATAGTCTTTATGAACTACCTTTATAACGTTGTGGTTGTTTTAATTGACGATATTCTGATATATTCCAAAAGTCACGAGGCATATGAGGATAATATAAGGGATATTTTAAAAACTATGTGGAAGGAGAGGATTTTGGAATGTTCATTACAAGCGAATTCTGGTTAAAACAAGTCTCTTTATTTGGGAATATTGTAAGAAATACAGGAATCACAGTTGACCCTGCAAAGAAAAAGGTTGTAGAGGAGTGGCCTCAGCCTAGAACAATAACTGAGATTCGTAGTTTCATTGGATTAGCGGGATATTATAGGTGGTTTGTGAAAAACATTTCAGGAAATTCTAATCCATTAACCATGTTAACTCAAAACAGGGTCATGTTCATCTTGAAAAAGGACAGTGAGGAATGTTTCCAAGAGGTGAAGAATAGATTGGTTACCGCACCCATGTTAACTATACCCTCAAGTAGAGAATTATTCATTATTTTTAGTGATTCATATCTGAAATGGATTGGGTGAATCCTCATGAATAATGACATGGTCATTGCTTATTCATCTTGGAAGTCGATGACTCGTGAGAAGAATTATCCTACACATGATCTGAAACTGGCTGTGGTAATTTTTTCTATGAAGATATGGAGGCACTATTATTATGGGGAGAAATGTGATATATACATAGACCATCATAGTTTGAAGTATATTTTCAAAAAAAATTAATTGAACATGAGACAAAGGAGATGGTTTTATCTTCTTAAGTACTATGATTGTTCAATTAATTATCATCTTGTAATAGAAAACAAAGTTGTTGATGCATTAAGAAAGAAAGACCCAATTGTTATTTCCATGATGAGGATTCAAAAAGATCCTTTGATCAATGACCTAGTAATGTTGGACATAGGAATTATAAGGGAAGGGACATCATCAACCCTAACCCAAAATATTTCTCAAACGTCATTACTAAAGAAGATCAATGAATCTCAAAAAAATATCCTATGTTACAGAAGATGTTTGAGGCTGTAAAGGATGGAAAGTTTAATGAGTTCAATATTGATCAAGAATGTGTACTAAAATTTTGTACAAGACTATGTGTTCTATCTATTCTGGAAATAAAGAAGAAGCTGATGAATGAAGCACATAGATCTACCTTCTCTATACATCATGGGAGTGAAAAAATGTATAGGGACCTTCGTGATCATTATTGGCGGGACAATATGAAAAGGGAGACTGCTGACTACACTCAAAGGTTCCAAGTATGTCAGCAAGTGAAGGCAGAGCGACAACTTTCTAATGGGGTATTGCAACCACTTCCCATACCATCATGGAAGTGGGAAAATATCTTTATAGACTTCTTCACTGGTCTCTCAAGAACATCCAAAGGAAATAATGCGATATGGGTTATAGTGGAAAGTCTCACGATGACTGCCCATTTTATCTCCATTTAGGTAGATTTATCTCTTGATCTACTTGCCTGGATTTACGTGAAGGTTGTGGTAAGGCTACATTGAGTTCCACTCTATATCATATATGATCATGATCCAAGGTTCACATCAAAATTGTAGATAAGTCTTCAAAATGATTTGAGCCTTGAATTGAATTTCATTACGGCCTATCTCCCCCAAACTGATGGCCAATATGAAAAGACTATTCAAACACTCGAGGACAGTCTGAGAAAATGCTCAATAGAATTTAAAGGTGGATGGGATCAAAATATCCCTTTAGTTGTGTTCTCTTACAACAACATCTTCCATGTGAGCATTCAAATGGAATCATATGAAGCGCTATATGGGAATCTATGTAGAACTCCTACTTGTTGGGATGAAGTTAGTGAGAGAAATATTCTTGGGCCTGATCTTGTGAATGAGATGACAAAAAAACTCCATGCCATCAAACAAAACATTAAGGATTCTCAAATTCACACTACTAAAAATTTAAGGTATACCAACGGTCGAAAACTATTGGTATAGGGTGGAGAACCATTGGTATAAATCATACAAATGGTTTTAGAAACCATAGCCCAGTAATCCATGACAATAAACAAATACCAATGGTTTGAGATAAACCGTTGGTATATGTGAAGAAATCTACTCTATCCAAATGGTTTTATAAAACCGTTGTCATATAGTTCTTATAAAACACATATTACAATGGTTTAAAAACCATTGGAATATATTTTTTAGTCTTCTATTAACCACTATACCAATGGTTTAAACTATCATTAAAGGTTTTGTACCAATAATTCAGAACTGTTGGTAAAAAAACATTCAGAACCTACTCCAACGGTTTAAAACCATTGGTATATGGTTTTATGTACAGTTCACACAGAAGCCAGATCTGTGTGATATTGTGTGAATTGTACAGAATACAAACCATACAACACATTATTAAAAATTGATAATTAGAAAGATACATAATTTAATAACGAATTATGAATACAATACATTTAAAACTGAATATGTAATTATATGTGATATAGAATTAAGAATACATACAATATTACATTTTTTATAACACATAAATGATTGAATTAAGAAATTAGAAACTAATAACCCAAAATAAGGAAATGAATAAATGAATTCAACCAAACAAAAATATAGTGTCATTGTTTGGGGCGGGTGTCTTTGAACATAGTGATGATGATAATGGGTGTGTATCAATGAGCATGTGTTACTTAGGGAATATAGTTTTCCTTTGGTTATTAAATGTCATGTGTTTTAGAATTGGGGTAAGAGTTACTAATATGATAAGTGGATTGTGTGAGGCTGGGCCATGGATTTTTGTGCTGAAGTATCAACACAATCCGAATACGTTTGGTCGGTTTTCTGTATGCTAGTTGTTTTTACAAAAAATGATGTTCATTTTAAACAAAAGAGAGACAATTAGAGTGATACCTACCACACCATGCCTCATATTGAGACATGGATGACTCGTTCACATCAAATATTACCCATGGATAATTTTCCTAAAGAATAAATACAATCTCAATGTGTTTGGTTGGTTTTTTAATGCCAGTTGTTGTTTCCACTTAAAATGTTTTCCATTTCAAATAAAAGTGAGACACATGGAGTGGTACCGGCCACACCAGGCCTTTGATTGGGGATTGGTTGACTCGTACATGTCATTAATGACCCATGGATTATTGTGATAAAGTATCAACACAATCCAAATATGTTTGGTCAATTATATATATGTCAGTTGTTTTTATTTAAAATGATGTCATTTGAAAAAAAAGATTGACACTTAGAGTGCTACCGGCCACACCGTGCTATGGATTGAGGCGGGGTAGACTCTTAGACGTCAAAAATGACCAATTTATAGTTTTCCTAATGTATCAACACAATCCAAATGCATTTGATCGGTTTTTCGTATGCCAGTTGTTGTTTTAATTTAAAACGATGATCGTTTCAGATAAAGGTGAGACACTTTGAGTGGTAACAGCCACACCGCACCTCAGATTGTGGCGGGGTTGACTCATACACATCCCAAATGACTCATGGATCAGTTTCCTAATGTATCAATATAATATGAATACGTTTGGTCCATTTTCCGTATTTCAGTAGTTGTTTTCACTAAAAATGATGTCCATTTTAAACAAAAGAGAGACATTTAGAGTGGTACCAGCCACACCATGCCTCAGATTGATTCGTGGTTGACTCGTTTAGATAAAAAATGACCCATGAATCATTTTACTAATGTATCAACACAATCCGAATGCATTTGGTTGGTTTTTTGTATTCTAGTTGTTGTTTTCCCTTAAAATGTTGTCCATTTCAAATAAAATGAGACACTTTGAGTGGTACCGGCCACACCTTACCTCAGATTGATGCAGGGTTGAGTTGTACATGTCACATACGACCAGTGGATCTTTTTCCTAAAGTACCAACATAATCCCAATATGTTTTGTTTCTGTATTCAAGTTTTTTTTCTTAAAACATTGTCCATTTTAAACAAAAGAGAGACACTTTGAGTGATATTGGCCACATCGTGCCTCAGATTATGGCGGGGTTGACTTGTACAAGTCCCATATGACTCATGGATTGTTTTCCTAAAATATAAACACAATCCGAATTAATTTTTTTTGGTTTTCCATATTCCATTTTTTGATTTCACTTAAAATGATCTCCATTTTAAACAAATGAAAGACATTTAGAGTTGTACCGTCCACACCATGCCTCGGATTGATGTGGGGTTGACACTTACACATAAAAATATCTCATGTATCGTTTTCAGAATGTATAAACACAATACAAAAATTGGTTGGTTGGTTATCATTATGCTAGTTGTTGTTTTCACTTAAAATGATGTCCATTTTAAACAAAAGAGAGACATATAGAGTGACAGCAACCACACAACACCTCTGATTGATGCGGGGTTTACTCCTAAACATCCCAAATGTCTCATGGACCATTTTCCTAAAGCATCAACACAATTCGGATACATTTGGTCGGTTTTCCATATGCCATTGTTTTTAATTAAAACATTGTCCACTTTAGACAAAAGAGAGACACATAGAGGGGTACCCTCCATGTCGTGCCTCAGATTGATGCGAGGTTGACTCATAAACGTTAAAAATGTCCCATGGATATTTGTCATAATGTATCAACACAATCCAAGTGTTTTTTTAATAATATGTATGCCAGTTGTTGTTTTCACTTAAAATTTTGTCCATTCTAAACAAAATAGAGACATTTAGAGTGGTACCAGCCACAACACACCTCGGATTGATTCGAGGTTGACTCCTACTCGTTAAAAATTTCAGAAGGATAATTGTCCTAAAGTATCAACACTATCTGAATATGTTTGGTAGGCTTTTTGTATGCCATTTTCTTTTTCATAAAACAATGTACATTTTAAACAAAAGAGCGACAGTTAGAGTGTTACCAGCAAAACTGTGCATTGGATTGATGTGATGTTGACACATGCACATCAACGGTGTCTCATCGATTGTTTTCCTAAAGTATCAACACAATCCGAATGTGTTTGGTTGGTTTTTCGTATGCCAGTTTTTGTTTTCACTTAAAATGATGTCCATTTGAAATAAAAGTGAGACACTTTGAGTGGTACTGACCACACCATGCCTCATATTGATGTGTGGTTGAGTCTTACACATCACATATGACCAATGGATCATTTTTCTAAAGTATCAACACAATCCTAATACATTTAGTTTTCATATTCCATTTGTTTTTACTTAAAATAGTGTCCATTTTAAACAAAAGAGAGACACTTTGAGTGATACCGGCCACACCATGCCTCGGATTGAGGCAGGGTTGACTCATACATGTCAGATATGACCCATGGATCATTTTCCTAAAGAATCAATACTATACGATTGTGTTTGTCTAGTTGTACATATGCCCGTTTCTTTTCAAATTAAATGATGTCCATTTTAAACAAAAGAGAGACATTTAAAGTTGTACTAGAAACCTTGTGCCTCGGATTGATGCGGTGATGACTCATACACGTCAAAAAAAGTTACATGGATCGTTTTCCTTATGTATCAACCCAATATGAATGTGTTTGGTTGGATTTCCGTATGCCAGTTTTTTCCACATTAAATGATTCCTATTTTAAACAAAAGAGAGGCATTTAGTGTGGTACCAGCCACACCATGCCTCATATTGATGCAGGGTTGATGCCTATACATCAAAAATATCCCATGGATCGTTTTCCTAAAGTATCAACACAATCTGAATAAATTGGGTCAGTTTTCCGTATGCTAGTTATTTTTACATAAAACATTGTACATTTTAAACGAAAGAGAGACACTTAGAGTGGTTCTGGCCACAGTATTCCTCATATTGGTGTGAGGTTGACTCGTACACATCCAAAAAGCCCCATGGAACATTTTACTAAAGTTTCAACTCAATCTGAATCTCTTTGGTTGGTTTTCCGTAAGTTAGTTGTTGTTTTCACTTAAAATTTTGATCATTTCAAATAAAGGTGAGACACATTGAGTTGTAACGGCCCCTCCATGCCTCATATTGATGCATGGTTGACACCTACTTGTCAGAAATGTCCCACAGATTGTTGTTCTAAAGTATCAATAGAATCCTAATAAGATTGGTCCATTTTGCATAGGTATGTTGTTGTTTTCACTTAAAATGTTGTAAATTTTAAATAAAAGTGAGACACTTTGAGTGGTACCGGCCACACCATGCCTCAGATTGAGGCAGGGTTGAGTCGTACATGTCAAAAACTACCCATGGATAGTTTTTCTAATGTATCAACACAATCCAAATATGTTTGATCAGTTTTCTGTATGCCAGTTTTTTTTACTTAAAGGGGTGTCCATTTTATACAAAAGAGAGACACTTTGTGTGATACTGGACACCCCGTGCCTCGGATTGAGGTGGGTTTGACTCGTACACGTCCTATATGACTCATGGATCGTTTCCCTAAAGTATCAACACAGTCTGAATGCATTTGGTCAGTTTTCCTTATGCCAGTTAGGCAAATCGTGCAACAACAATGATAATATCTCATACTAAAACTATAGACATTGTGCATGATGTGCATCCCCTGTTGCATAGTTAGGGAAAATCCTGCACATTTCGTATAATATATATCCATATATGGTTTGTAAACACCTTGTTGGATGGACTTAAATTTTATACTAATAGTGATGCATAGTGTTTTTCTATGACGACCGGGGTTCCGAGCTCCGAACAATCCCCAGAAGCCCCATAAACCATTATAACATCATTAGACTTCCATATTTGGTCAAAAATAAAGAGTTATACTAAATTCAAAAATATCCATACCAGAGTGAAAAACCAAGTTAAAAAAATAAAGAGCTATATTGAATTCAAAAATGTAATGGATCATTCTTCCCCTGATCACCATCACTATCACCACTATCAGCATTAGCCTCATAGTCTCCACCATCTCTCTCCTCTACGTCATCCTCATCATCATACCCATGCACATCCTCAGACCCATCCTCACCCTCATCCTCATCCTCTTCCTCATGCTCGTCCTCTTCAGCATCCTTGTCATCACTAAGAACGTCATAATCTTGACTGCCACTAGAACTGCTGCCTGGTTCATTGGATACTGCACCCATCAATGACATATATGTCTAAAAAGACACGCTGACATATTGTGGAAGTGATGAAGATAATACTTTGATCAGTTTCATAAATTCATTCTCCATCGTTTGAACCTGTTCTTCCAAATCTATGACCCTTTTATCATACTTTCTTGCATGCTCCTTGACCTTTTCCAACTCGGTGGTACTAGAATGGACACCTGGAGAGGACCAACACATTGTTGTGACTATATTCTTACTAGTTCAGCAGCGTACTCGACCAAAGTGCTCATCTCCAAAAACATGATATAAATGATCATGTGGCCCTAAATTTTTAGGCTCGACATCCTTCAATATTAAATTTGTGCTTCTGTAATTACATTGAAAAAATATAAAGTTCAAGTATAATCATATATTAAATATTAAATAAATCACATAATTTATGTATGAAATAATTAAAAGGGAAAGTCCTAAAGAAAAATTATAAACAACTATATCATTCCAATTGCCTCTCATGATATGAAATAGTAGTGCACCTGAATTTGTAGTGGTATTGCTTTGAATCAATGTTTTTTATCAGAAGATTCCAAAATAATTTTTAATAATAAAGAATATATTATTAATGAAAAATATGAAAACTGTCATTTAAATACCTCAAATGGGATTAATACCTTAAATTTGGCAGTCACATAATGGGTAATCATTTGGTGATATTGTTCTATCAGGCAGTCATCCACGATAAGTACTATCTACAACTCTGTGTGCACTCTATCACACCATCCAACATACAATTCATGCTTATAAGCATTCCAATGCTCTCCTAGATTTTTTAAAGATGCTGGTCGTGAACCTTCACCATCAGGGAAGTTAAACTGAAGCTGACACCCAATAGATTAATTCATTTAAATACAAAAAAACACTACATTAAATCAAATATATTTTTTACCCATACTTGTGCCCATGCATTATCCTTAAATTCGTGTGGCAGATGTCTCCAAGAGAGAGGGCTGATCGAAATAATGTCAGAGTATTTCTCTAGCATCGCAAAAAAACCCTGACATTCCTGTCCCGGTTTATCAATCATCTATCCATCATCATTGTATTCAACCATCAATTATGTCTGGTGGTTCCATATTGTATTCAATCGAGTATTCCCCCTCCCCCACCTTCTATCAGTAGATAAATCTGTTATTAATGAATACAATATCAGTACAAGTTATAATAAAAATAAATTTTGGAATAAATTTTTTTTAGAGTTATATAAATATACTTGTTGTAGTCAGATGAATGGGCATCAATGGATGTGAAGAAGATGATGGAATATCCTATACAGGTGGAGTGTCCCTAAGTGTACACTCCTTAGCCACATACTATGTCGGAGTAAGAGTCCAAGAAGGTGGAATATAATAGCTCAGAGATAATGAACCAGAAGAAAAAGATGATTGCCCAGACATCTAGCCAACGGGTAGTGTAATAATTGGATGTCTAAATATCCCGTGTTTCCTTAAAGGCACACTAGGATCAAAATGGGGCGCATAAGATGAGTTTGTGGTAGGGGAATAGTCCAATCAGGTACAACCAGTGGATCGTTTAACACTCGCACCATGAGCCCTCATAACACCTGCCTCGGTACCGGGACCACCAAATGATCTTCTAACTCTGACACCACCCCCTCCAACCACTATCCCATGTACTGGGAGCTATATCAGGCTCCTAATCAGATATCTCTCGTATAGGTGGTGGATCCTGAAAAAAATTATAACACAAAAGTAAACACATGATATTGTAAGTTATTGAAATAAACATATTTGAAATAAAATGCTCACAACAGGGATGAGTGGAGGAACACCCAATTGTGTCATGTGATGATTATTTTCTGTCATCTTTTTTTTGCCGCATCTCTTCAATGGGTGTCATTTCCTTCAATGAAATCAAATATGGAATTGATTATAAACATATAACTATTGTGTAACCGAAAAAAAACAAAATATAGAAAAAACATTCTGATAAAAAACATAATGAAACAGAAGATTTATGGTGGTTTTAAGATAAGTACTAGGATACACACTCTAAATGATATAGGTGAAACATTTAGGCGAGAACACGATAGTATAATTCAATATATTTTCTACCCCAACTTCGTGTTCACAATCAACTCTGCAAATTGAGCTATTGGAGTCATCATAAGTAATAAACAGATTGCTTCCAATTGTAGTAGGGATAGTAATAACTTCATAATCACCATCATCAAAAACATTTCTGGGTTTTACCTCCATAATTAAAAAGAATTTAGGATGATGATGATCTTTGACATAAAAAACATGTTTCACCATTGATGCTAGTGAAAGTCATGTAAATAACATGAAATCCACAATCATCAATAAAGATGACATTCCTCATCATTGAATCACACAATTGGCATTTCATCATCATGAAACGATTGTGTGAGTAATAATAAAAAATTATTATTTTCTCCACAACTACCTAATATGCTAAATTTTCAGAGTGAGGTCTATTATCCGATGAACTGGCATAATAGTCTGTTGTGGAAGGTATCATAACACGATCATGCCATCTTCTCATGTTTCTTGCTAGTTCTGTGCTAATAAATTTGTATCCATTGATCAAAAGTGATTTACAAAAACGAACCACGGTATTAGGACCAAAAGACAAAGCTCATATTTCATCAGAAACAGAGTCTACAGGAAAACTCGATACCTAAAATATAAACAAATATTAAATTTAAATGATTTTTTTTAATTAGTTATTTCAGAAATATTTTTACCTTCAATTTCAACCATGCATAAAACCCATTCCAATTCTAAGTCTCTTTCCTTCTGAAAGATAAAGAACAAAGCTTTCTATATATCAATTCATTATATTCCCTGTAGATAACAATAATAATAGTTTAACTAATATTTAAAATTACAGGATGTAAGATAAGAGATACATGTACAATTTACTTACTTGATATACTCATCGAAAAAATCAAAATTGAACAACACTATGTGATGTGCCATCTGTCGCTCTTCAAGGATTAATCTTGTCAATGTATATGTTCCCAGAATTCCTCCTTTCTAAGGAAGTGATGGAAAACTGGGTTCAATCTTCTCATATTGTTCTTCTTAATTTATCATTGGTCTATTTATTCTCTTAGTAGGATCAAACAAATACATTGAGCATAAATCCATACATTCTTGATCCATGTAACCGTTCACAATATAACCTTCAGGAAAATTCCTATTATGAACTTATGATTTAAATGTGTACATGTTTCTTTCTTTTGGATACATACAACGGAAAGCTATAGGTCCTCCCAGAAGTATTTTGGTCAGAATATGGTCTATCAGATGCAACATGCATGTAAAAAACGATGGAAGGAATACTTTCTCTAACTCACACAAAATTTATGATGTCTCTGCCCATAGTTTTTGCAAGAAGGATTTGGTCAACATCTTAGCTCAAAGATCTCCAAAAAATAGCACAACCAAATAATTGAGACCCTTACATTATAGGAAAAGAGATGACAGATATAAATTGGAATCAACTCATTAAAAAGGACGTGATAATCAAGAGTCATCAAAGATTACAACTTAAACTCTTTTCTATTGACCCATTTTGATATATTGCTTGAATACCATTAGGATGTTTAATAGTCTCTAGAACTTACAGAAATTTATTTTTTTCAGTAGGTGTCATCACATAAGAAGCATATGGAACTTTCCATTTATTTTCACTGATATAGACATGATGGAATTATGGTCTGATCTCCTAATCCACCAAGTCACACCGAGATCATAAATCATCTTTTGTCTTCCCCTTAACATTTTGAATAATCGAAAGCAACATTTCACATATATTCATTTCAATTTGAATTACATCTAAGAAATGACGTAACAAGCTGGTTGACCAATACGACAACTCAAAGAATATACTCTTCTTCTTCCAATATTAAAAGGTATCATTGGAACATTTTTCCACTTTCTAGATTTCATTACACCCTTCCCAAATGAATAACTGAAATATTTTAATTAATTTAGTGCATCAGTTCCAGACATACGCTGAGGTGGATCGTTTGTCTCCATGGTAATGTGAAATATTCGATTATTGTTTCTATATGGAGGGTTCATTAGAAATTATCGTCGATGTCCCTTAAAACTAAAACTACGACAATATTTCAGTCTTCTCAACAGATTATTCTTCATTAAAATAGGAAATGTCAATTTTCCTTTTGTTCTCCTTCCAAAAATCATTACATTTTCATGAAAATCATTGATCATGAACATAAGATCAAAAAGAATCTAAAATATGTCTTTAGAACATGCATCATATGTGGGAACACCCAAATCCCATAGAAGTTTCAATTATTTTATAAAAGGTTGCATGTATACATCTATATCATTTCTAGGATACGAAGGTCCTGATATCATTATACTCAAGAAAGTGTAATGATTTTTCATAAAAAACCGTGGGGGAAGGTTATAAATGTGTATGAAAATTGTCCATGTGCTCTGTGAATTAATAATCTTCCCAAATTGATTAAAACATTCACATGAAAGACCCAATCTCAAATTACACATGTCGACTTAAAATTCAGGACATCGAGCATCAAGTCTCTGCCATGAAAATCCATCTGTAGGGTGAACCAACTCTTCATTATTATTTTTTCTCTCGGTGTCATACCATCACATTTTTACTGATATTTCATCAGACATGAAAAGCAACTGTAATTTGGGTATAAATTGAATGTTACAAATTACATTTTTTGGCATACAGGATGGTATTTCATAACCTTTTGGCTTCCATCGGGATATTCCACATTTGATACAATCGTTTCATTCAGCAATTTCCTCCCAAAATAAGCTGCAAACATTTGCGCAAGCATGAATATTTTTCTTGAGAATCCAAGTTCATCAACTAAATTCCATTACATATATTGGGTTGAGGGAATATATGAATAATCTATAAGTAAGCCCTTCAAGAATGTAAGAATGTAATCGACTTTAGTATTTGAAATCTCATACATTGTTTACCCATGAAACAATCAGATTAAAAATTCCATCTTTTTCATTTTACCACATTGCCAATATACAGGAGTCATCGCAACATCATTAAAATATTTTATCCTATCAACATAATTATTTTCATTGGACGCATCATGTGTGATTGTATCTAAATCCATTTGGCTGGACATCCTTTCCTTCTCATGATGTCGATTAAATGAAACTGATCATATGTGAAACTCTACAATTCATTCCTATCATTTAGATCATCAACATTTTGAGATTCCATTTTCTCTCTATTGTGATACAACACATAATAGCTTATTTGGAAACCATATTTGGTTATATGATAGATAACTGCATCATGAATCAACCAAGGTATTCCAATATAATCTGAACATGGGCAGTGTATGTGACCACTATTTCAAGGTTTGTCAAATGAAAAATCTAAAAAAAATTAATTATTTTGAAAATCTGTGGAAATCCAACAAGTTTCATACATCCAGGTTCTATCAATTCTATAAAAAATTGCAATAATTTATTTCAAAGAAATTCAATAATGATGATGTTCTATTAAAAAAAATATTTAGCTAAACGAAAATTGTTTACATTATATAAAAGCATAAATGACACATTACTCTATATGAGAATCATATTAATAAACACAACAAAATACAGTGTATATAAGAAAAGAAGATAAATAATTTATAATGCTTATATTCAATGATTTCCCTGTAAGATATTGGAAGTGGATCAGAGAATACATAATTTTTAAGGGTCCTGTTGGGAGTACATGGGTTTTATAATTTAACTTCTTCAGGGAGATCAGGATGAGGTGTAGGATGAAGATCACATCAAAAGTAGTTATGGCCTCATCTAGTTTCACCTTAACCATGGATTAAATTATCATAGGTTTGGGACCATATATCATAGGTTGGTAGAGAGTATTCATTGAATCATGTCCCAATTGATTCTGGAGAGGGACTTTCCATAGTTATAGGCATGGATTTGATTATAAACACCTATAAAAAGTATATCATGGAATTTTAAGATCCCAAACTAGGATGCCACTCATTAGTTTACCCAACCCAGATGGTCACTCATTAGAGTGGGACCTTAAAGTTCTATTTTGTTTTATCTTACATATGAATAATGATTTTTGGGTGGTCCGGGGCCCAGGGAGGAGGGTGGTGGGCTGTACGGGGTCCAGGGAGGAGGGTGGGGGGGCTGTCCAGGTTCCAGGAAAGAGGGGGGTTGTCCTGGTTCTAGAAAGGTGAGTGGGGGTTGTCTAGGGTCCAGGGAGGAGGGGGTTGTCTAGGGTTCAGGAAGGAGGGTTGGGGCTGTCTGGGGTCTAGGGGGAGGGAGGGCGGCTATCCAGGGTCCAGAAAGGAGGGGGGTTGTCCTGGGTCCAGGAAGGAGGGGGGTTGTCTTGGGTGGACCTCAAAACACAGAATGGGGTTCCACTCTATAGTTTTGAGAATATATTATACAAATCTACAAAGATTCCACCTGTAAACATGACAACTTTAAATCAGTTCCTACTATAATTTCATGACATTTAAGGGATATGTGTTTTGTGAAAAGCCTATACATTATAGTGATTTTTATGAATTATGGTTTTTGACCATATGTGTATGGAATTCAGTAATGAGGATGATTTATTCCATTTAACCAATGTTATTTTGTACATTTAGGATGAATTCATGCATTAAACCAGTGTTCTAGTTTATTTTTTGTTGAGGTGAGTTAAAACCATGTTAGGAATGTCATTAAAACATGGGTTCTTCTATTTAACCATGTAGTCTTGAAATTAATGGATGAAAGTGTTTTGACTGAGCTAATTACAACCTACTCTATGGTATGGAGAAAACATCATGTGGGCATACCCACGATACAATGACATGTGTAAATGGGATGTTTTCAGCACCCCGTTTGGCCAAACATACTTTTCACCATAAGGGATTGGCCATATATATTTATATTGCTATATAAGTCATGTACTATGTGTAAATTCCCACACACATTCCCAGGACACTAGATTATCATAGACACCAGGTCAACCGTTATACACACTATGTGAACCCTTATAACATATTTTCATTATTACAACCATTAATAACAACTTATTAAAAACATATCTTGTGAAAGATTATTAAATTTAACATAAATCAATAATAATATTGGATATATCAACTGAAATGAACTATTAGTATCTTAAATCCTAAATGACCACCCACAACCATGATTAATGACCACAAATCACCCCATTCGGCAAAATCAAAAGTGAAAACAAAAACACATAGTTGTAGAACAACAAAACCATGTAATCACTTACATGTTTGATGTGTAGAAGAAATGAATTCCTTGATTGAAGACTGATCGATATGTGGAAAAATTTTGGCAGGAGGAAGATTGAATTTAGGGCTCTAATCCAGTGGAGCAAAACTACAATCTAGTGGAGGGGGAACTGGATGCCCGATCTGTATTTAGGGTTAATCTTTCCCAATGGTTTTTAAAAACCATTGGGATTGTATGTTATACCAACAGTTGAGACTAAACATTGGTAAAATTGTTATGGATGTGGCCTATACCAACGGTTTGCTTAAACCATTGGTAAAAAAGTTATATGGATAAGGCCTTTACAAATAGCTTAGCAAAACCATTGTTAAAATCTTCTATAAAATCTTTTATACCAATGGTTTGTGAAAACCGTTGGTAGACATAGACATTCCAAATGGTTTAGATAAGCTATTGGGATATAAGTGCTGGTAAAAGTGGGATTTCCAGTAGTGTCGGCCAAAGAGCTATGTCGACAACCGTCGAAGGGACTTGAGTTTGATGTCAGTGTCAACTTTATTTTTCGAATATCAACTTGGAAGATAATCATGAGGTTTGGGAAGAAAGGGAGGCTTAGTCCTAGGTACATTGACCCCTACAAAATCCCTGATCTCGTGGGAGCAGTGGCCTATCGGGTTGCACTACCTTCAAATATTGCACATGTTCATGATGTCTTCCACGTATCCCTCTTGAGGAAGTACCTACCTAACCTACACATGTACTAAAACCAGAGGAGGTTCAACTATAACATGACATCTCTTATGTGGAGCGGCCATTAGAGATCTTGGATCGTAGAGACAAGGTTCTATGCATCAAAACTACCAACCTTGTTAAAGTGTTATGGTGGAACCACAAATGTGAAGAAGCCACGTGGGTAATAGAGGAGTATAGAGGTAGAAGTACCCACAACTTTTCTCTTCTGAGTTTACAGGTTAAATTTTTGGGTATGAAATTTTAGAAGGGGGGAAGAATGTAACAACCCAACAGTTTTAATAATTTTTGTTTCCTAATTTTGTTTGTTATTTTAATTTATTCTCAAAAAGACTATATTCATTATTTAACGAAGTGAGTACAATTAAATGATAATTTTGGGTTTCGACTTTTATATAAACGTTGCTCAATGTGACAGTTTTAAACTAAACCCTTAACATTACAATTCTTTTTTATAAATACAAGTGATCATGGTTAATTAATATAGAAATAAGTTATGATAGCCTCATCCAGTAGACTCGGGCTATTTAATTCCCATCTGACAAAACTTTGGAAGGATGTAGCAACACCGGGCTTTTCTCTTGACCAATCCCAAGATGAACATTATCGTGTGAAGCTTGAATAGAATCGCTTTCGGGACAAGTTCAAGCTAATAGAAATTACCACTTGGGAAATGTTGGCTAATTCTCCCCATGATTCTATCACCTTAGAGTAGCTTACACTTAAGTTATATGCATGGCTTATAAGGGGATATGTAACAAGATCTTAATCGCTTTTTGTAATCCTTTGATATAAATAAAAAAATTTATTTCTTATTATGGTAAAGTTTGTGATTTTTCAAATGTCCAGATAAATATAGGATGAATAGTATTAAATAATTAAAAAAATTATATTTTAAAATATTTATGTAAATCATAAATAAATAATAATGTTTAATGATTTTCAAGAAATATTCTTCTACAGTTGGTTTCTGTAAGAAATTTAGAGTCTAATAAGATCAACTTTATTTTTGGTGAATAGTAAATTATGAATAATGATTTTAGGCTTATGATTATTAATATGACCAAATAGATTATGTAACCTCACTTAAGAAAGTATTAATATAATTTAGGCACTTTTATTAGGTAATGTGATTCAATTAAATATGTAAATAACTGTTTCAGAACGTATTATTTATGTATTAGTTTTTTGAGGTGAATATTGTTTTTTATTAAAAAATTAAATTAAAAATATTAAAACAATTACTTGTTTAAAATTGAGTTCATTTTTGAATTCATAGAATTGATATTTGGATAAGATGATTTTTGAGTATTTTTCTGAAAAAATTGATTTTTCGGTGAATAATGAAAATACAGTTTTTAGTTTCGGATGTTTAATAACATAATTAAGGATGTAATAATTATGTAATAATTATGGTATAATTATGAATAGTTTAATAAGGTATGAGGTGTCCCAAGTGGCCCATACCATGGGAATATACTTTGGGAAAGCCCATGGTTTTTTCAATACCACTGATGAGGTATCCCATGGCAATTAATGATTTGTTATCTCACTTCCCCTATAAATACCAAGCCATTCCCTCTTCCATTTCATTCCAAAATACTCATCAAAGATGTTATGGTCTCTTTATTTCCCATTAAATCCTCCCAAGGTGACCTCATGCCTCCCAAGATTCCAACCTTAATTCTTTCATAGTTACTCTTCCAGTTAAGGGATCTTTTCACCCTCCTCCTTTAAGTCATGACATACTTTATGTTATAACTTATAGTTCCATTTTATTATTTGAGGGATTGTTATTATATATATTTACTATTTTCCATTTCATTTCAAAATGACTAGAGACCCTTTCCTATATCATCAATTGATTTTTTGAGTTTTTAAGTGATGCTGTTAGGCTGCCGAATTTCATGTAAAATAAATCGCATCATCTGTTTCCATTCAAGTTTCATTTTATTATTGTATATCATTAAAATATATATACCATGTTATTATCTAAATATTATTATGTATTTAAATTTTAAATTGATTTATTTATGAGTGGGTTACCCTTGTACCCTATCTTTTTATCAATTTCTTAAAATATATCATATAGTCGTTATACTGCGAAATTTTCTTATCAAAATCCCTCTCTTTCTCATGAAGTTATCTTGTATTATTTATGATAATACCCAAATATATTTTCATTTATAAGGGTATTCATCATTAAATATAATTTATCTATTTTATTATAGAATTAACATACATATAACCCTCACTCCCTTTCCATGTGTTATAAATGACCCAATAATCATGTTATTAAGTACATTTCAAACGTCAAGATTTTGACATGAAACCCATTTCTTTGATTCTATTAGGGTTATTTATGAAATGTTTGAGTATGATCAATGTGGATCACATGAATTTAAATACATAATAAGGGTGTCCCTTGATATTTATCTAATGCATTCGGTAAATAATTAATCTATAGAGATGACAAGTTTCACGATACCTTGGTGAGTAACTGTTGTAATTTTTAGGACACCTTGAGATGGACCATTGTGATAGGTTTATGAATTTATAAATGAGATTTTGTAGCCACATATTAAATTTATGTTTCAGTTTCTTTTCATTATGATATTACTATACATCCATTGCTCATGTTCTTATGTTTTTAGTCATGTTCATAATGATATCACAAGTAAACTAATTCACTTGATTACCCTTACTAGGCCTTCTCCTCACCCTTTCCTTTGATGTATGTCTCTATGATTTGAGATGTAGTAATTGTACATATGATGAACATATGATGATGCCTTAAAAGTGCATTAATTTTTTTTTTATTGTTTTCAAGTGTTTTTTTCCTAATTTCCAAGACACTGCATTTTAATGATCCTCTATTTGTAAAATGTAATGAAAAGTTATGTATTAAAAAGGTGGGATACCATAATAACCATCATATGACCATCATTATAGAGGATCACCATAGATAATGTGATCATATATCACCACTACCTCTGAGTATTCCCACTAATACACCTCCACATTATACCTCATAGATGAATTATATTTCATATTAAATAGTCATCCTATACATCCATCAATTCCTAAATCTATGTGAATGGAATGCAAGACCTCCATCACCCTCCAAGCATCTGAAAATTCTTGAACTAAATATTTATATGACATCATTCTCAAGACATCGTCCACAAAATTCCCATTTCTTATGGTGTAAGAGGTGTTGAAGTAGTAATATTGGAGAAATTAAATCCACTTATGATTCTGCAAGTTTAAGTATGGCTAGAAAAAGATATACCACAAACTAATGTGATACGTGAAGACTAAAATTTGATCCCCAATGAGTTAATGCTAACACATGTTAAGAAAAAACACGAATTATTCCAGATATAGATCATGGGTTCTATATTTTCTTTTATGGGGATGTAAATTAATAGACCCATAAGATATCACTTCATGCTACTAGAATAGCACTCATACCAAGCCTTATCAGTAATAATAACAAAACACCTTATACATCCAACCCTCCTCTAGTAACTTGATTACTAGATCACAAACCCACATCCACATTAGATAGTCCAACATTTTATTGATGTTATCGTTCCATTTAAATTCTCTCCCTTTTTGGGTTAGATTCTTTATTGGAGTTTCAACTCAAGATAAACTAGGTAAAAATATCTTGTAAATTCTAGCATAAACAAGAATGTTGTGAACATCCACCACATTCTTAGGAGCTACCCAAAAAAGGATACATCATCCAATGATGGGTCAACTTCTATCTAGTATCAAGTCACCACATGTCCCTGGATGTGAATATTTGATTTACAAAAATGAAAATTAGAAGACATAAAATATAACTGGTGGCATATATCGTAGAGAAACAAATAACTACCCTTAGTTGTTCAAAGAGAACATATATCCTTAGGATTTGTTAATGGATCTTGAATGATACCTAATTCAAACTCATTTAGTCTATAAAAATCATCTAACCACCATCTTCATTCTATGAAAACATTACTGGATCACATAATGGCTACCCACTGGGCCAAATAAATCCCTTGTTCCTCAGATTGTCAATCTGAATCCATATCTCCCATAGCTCAGATGGTTCCATCAAATAAAGATCCATAAAAATTAGAGAATCATTGGGATAAAAGACTATCCTAAACTCAACATCACATCGAGTTTTTAAAGCAAAAAACACTTCGAAAAAATCCCATTATCTCTCAAACATATGTAGAAAACACCAACATCTCAGCATCCACTAATTCCATAGACAGTTTGTACAATAAGGAATGACGAGTCTCCACATGCCATCATCTCATCAAACAAATCTTCTCACCAAAAAAATACACACATTTTCATCCACATCTTAAAACACAACTCTTCTCCAGAATAATTCGATAATATCCCAAATATAATATTACTATTTTATGCCAACTATGACATCAAAAGGTTTCTTCTGTAAAAGGAAAAGATCCCCATAAAACTAATGTGGCCCCTACATCAGTCTACATCCCCGAAAAACATCAAACAAGATGGTCTAAACTCTGAATGGTGTAATTAACCATAGGTGTATGAAAATAATCTATATGTATGGTATGAGATAATGAGATAAATCGAGTGCATAAATTATGTGTAAAGATCCTAAATTAAAAAGACTCAAATAGGAGTACTAAAAATGTGGGTTGCACCCCGAACGATCCCTAAAACCACTAGAACAACGACCTTTGTAGCATGAATCTGACCAAACCCAGATCCTATTAACCTCTACTACTAACAAACTCTGTGACCATATACATGAAGTGTTCTTTGAGGAGGACCCTGAGGTTGGACTCCACCTTGTCCATCTCCACTTAGTGGATCAGGAGCCCGTTATCCATGTTGTTTTAACGTCATTGCCAGAAGCTGCTACTGAGGTGGGCTGTAAACCATCCCACCTGCACAATACTAATATTGAACTGTACACTAACACTAAAGGTTCCTACAGCCTCTACAAGAGAGAAAACTCATTCCCAAGCATATGATAAATGAATGGGGACTATATGTCGAAACTAAAACTGATGAGGTCGACTCCCCGCTTTCCAAATCCTCGAAGGCCTGGCCACCTAATACCAACATATTGAATAATTTCCATTAATATAGACCTTATGGACCCCCTCAAATGGTATACCTTGTCATGATTGAATCCTCTTATCTAATTCCTCCTTATTCTGGACCTCTAGTTATGTCAGCAAGCTGAAGGGAGTAAATTCAATCTTGAGGGAAATAAAAACTACATCCTTTATGCATCTCACCCAAAACTCCTCATATGGAATGAGATTTGGGGTGAACCGAAGTAGATCCTTTAACACAATCCCAAACTCCCATACAGACATACTCCCCTATAGTAGGGGTAGTTTATCTGGTCAGTTCTCATCATTAATTACCAAATAACGGAATTCGTCTTGTATGTCCCTCTCCAAATCGTACCATAGATCATAGTTCTCGTTCCTATCCCATAGGTAGAGAATTCCCCATTGAAGAACATCACCATTCTTCTCGATCATGAAAAATGGAACCCAGTAACCTGTAATAGCTCAGAGCAATTTGAATGTGATCACCAACTCCTCAAACCCACTCTCTGTCATTGTATCTGAAACAATAACTTCTTACATTCCCATAGTTTGTCACTAGAAATCATGAAGCGCCTTCTTCCAATGATCATCATCCTCCTTTGGTTCAATACTCTATCAGATGCCTGGTCAAACTGTTGAGCCTCTAACGGTCGTACCACATGTGAATGAATACCGATTTCTATAAATGAAAATGAAAATAGGGATCTCCTATGCTCGAGTAGTATGGAATTTATTTTTGATTCATTTTAAATCATTATTAAATTTAAAAAAAGTCCTTGAATAAAAGATGAACACAAGTCATTATGATGCATACACATATCCTAGGGTCCTTACACTGCAAATGAAATATCCTCACCTAGAATCAATTTACATGGGCTCTACAATCCTACATCCTAAAAGGCCTTTATTTTCCTATTTCATGCATTAATATCACTAGACATTATTGTCCTACCATCCCATGAAATCCTTAGTTATACTACCTCCATACTCCATCCAATCTCTCAACCATCATCTCTAATTCCATTCTATCATGACCCTCCATATTCACGATTTGAGAATGGATAGTAATGTTCTATGTACTACTTTCGTCATGATGAAAATCTAATAATGACCCCCAAGTACCACCTCATGTAAGCCCCGAGGTGGATACTAGAACTATTGTAATTAAATTATCGCAAAATGGGAGGAATTACCCTTTTTATAATAACCCGTGTTGCTAGATAATATCTATCGACATCAAAACAACTCCAACACAGACTCACACAAATATATATATATATATATCCATATGAATCCAAAATTCACAACAATATTTTGTTAAAGTAAAACTGCTATAAATAAAATTAATATCCCAATTTAAAAACCAAAAGATTAAACATAAGATGTTACCCAACAACTATCCCAATGATAAAAATAATAGGGTCCAACACAAATAGAGTAATCTCCAAGGAAAACTGAAAATGGATTTATATATATATTGTGAGCATACAGGTTTACTCAGTAGAAATAACTAATGTCACTTGTGAATAAGTAAGAGAAGCATTATAATTCCCCTGTGAAAAAAATAAAAGAAACCTAAAATCCCCTAACATGGCATAATATCCACCCAAATCATAATAAGACACACTCACCAAATAACATGGGTCATGTAGAAAAAGAATTAAACATGTGGAAAGATAGGGTACCCCGCAAAACTTCAAACTAGTTAACTGATCATCCCAAATAAGGATTTTACAAATGAAACAATGCTCTCCCACAATCCGCAAAGCCAAGACTTTCATACACACACCTGGGACACAACAACACATCCTTCCAGGAGACACCTGGGACAAAATACCATGACCTTTTCCCGAAGGAAACTCTGAAAGCACCAGAAATATCATCTTGAAGACACTAGGGAAACAAAAATCACCCAAAGGCACCTGCGCCTAAAATCCACAACCCAACCTGCACAAAGAATCTTGAGATACCAAATCGAATAAGTGGGATAATGAATGAAAAAATAACTGTCAATACATTCTCCCATAAGGATGTTGGAAAAGACACACTCCCCCATGTCAGTGGGGGTGTTCGACATGTAGTTCAAAACATGAGTGGGATGCATATAAAAAACAAAAGGAAATACAATTATATATATTGGTACCAAAATCCCAGCCCATCTTATGGGATTTACAAGAAAATAACACACCCAAAAAACACTTTACTTTATGTAACATCTAAACACACAACCACACAAATAGTCGTAACCAAAATTCATAACCCCAACCAATTCCTTTAACAAAATATCACTCTAAATAATTTTTATTTATTTATTCCATCCCTAGGAAGGAAAATACTAAACACAATACACCCCATGTTACATCATAACCCACACTCACATTACAATTTTTTTTGGAAACACCGAGAAAAACACCCATGCATGGTGACACGATCTTTGTTAAAAATGTTATATGTTGAAAACCATCATTGGAACCCCACTAAATTAAAAGCACAACATGAATAGAAGTATGAAAACTCAACTAGGTTGTTGTCCCATAGCACAAATAAGCCATTCTCCACAACTATAACCCATCCCAGATTCAGACCCACTGTTCAAAATGTTCATCTGCTACCCAATAAATCACTATCTCAACCTGAGATACCATTTTCACCCTCAAATCATCTGCACACACTATTATTCTCTCAATAGAATCACCACACAAGCCGTAAGAGGATAAAGAAAAAAAAATCCCCACACATCACTTAACCACACAGAACAAGGAAAAGTGAAATAAATTTTAACACACATATCCTTTAATTCCACTTTGATAAATCATGGGTTATCACATAACATGTTTGATCATGGGGAATACATTTAATTAAAAATATATACTTTATTAATAATGTTTTCATGTTCATAACTATTCAATGGATGATTAACAATAAGAATTCATGAGTCCAATGCGCAAACGTAGTCTACCAACGACCATGATTTGCAGAAATCATACAACTAACACAATTCAATGTCCATATCAAAGAAAATTGATTAAAGAAGAAAAAATCCATTATATTCATATTTCCATCCACTTATTTATTTCAATGTTATCCAAATCCATTATCATTATAGGATCATTAATCTTCATAACACCCTTATGTAATATTTGGATTCGACTATATTCTCAAATGGACATCAGTTTACCCACCCTACATGATACAACATTAAAAGAGATATGAAGGAATTAATACATTTAAAAATAGATGATTAAAAACTCCTTTATCCATAATTAAGTGGTCATTAATGTTGTATAAGACTCTAAGGGAATTTGAATATGATGTTTACAATAGAACACGTGACTCTGCGTAGAAGAAATGCTCGGGGCACACCAATAGAAAAATGGAAACACATTGGGAAGAGAAGATCTCGTCTTAGAAGATAAAAATACTATAATAATAGATTTAAAGCATTTTACTAGGACATTAACGTCATGTTATGGTCATGATTATGCGTTTCGACTATTTCAATTTCTCGAGTGATTTCAAATATTAAATATGTTACTAATATGCAATGAAATGCCTTTAGAATTGTTGAAACAAGGTTTTAAACACTAATTAAGTCAAATAAATCATTAAAGGAGTAAAATTGATTAAACCTAAGAGAACATGAAATTTTTGAAAACTATGAAAAAGATTCACTAAGTTCAATGTCACCGATGTTGAGATATAAACATTAATCCCCCGATACTGAACTACTGACACTGAGCATCTGATGTGAGCCATTGATATGACCTATCAACATGAGTCACTACCCTGACCTACAAATGATGAGATTCCAATAGCGAGTCACCAACAAGAACTACTAACACAAGTAACTGATGTGACCCATAGATGTTAATATACCAAATGAAAGTAACTGATGTGACCTACCAACATGAGTCGCTAATGTGATCCACTGAAGCTGGGCTACTAACAATGAGTCACTGACCTGACCTAATTTCATGAGTCACTAATGCGACCTACCATCATGAGTCACCAATGTGATATACCGAACTATTGAAACTATGTAACTGATTCCCGACCTCGTAATTCCTAACCTACCGACACCTAACCTATTGATGAAAAAAAATTAATTTTGGTAAATTCTTGAAATGATCTACGATTCCCTCTAGAACACTCCAAAAAATGGGTTTTTACATAGTAAATGATTAGGGATTCTTGGTCCATTAAACTAAATTATCCTAAGAATATCCCCCATGAATGCAAAACCAGGTGTGTTTTAAGGCTCTTTGTCATATACTTGGTTATGTCGAGTAATTCTCAATGAAGCTTGTCATAGTTGTTACACTTTTATACATTTTTGTGAGTTCTATGTCCACTTTTAGAATTCATACAAAGATGTATTTATAGTAATACCCACATAATCTATATCTTACCAAAATTATAGGATGTTTTTTTAAGAATATCATCATATTCTATCATAGGGTTATTTTCCCTAATACATGTTATGAAAATCTAGTTTCTATGGTTTGTACAAAACATCCTATGGTACCAAATATTAATACCTTGACCCTAGAAGCTCAGATATAATTTAATGATTTATTAAATTTATATTATAAACAATGTAGTCACATCTCAAAGGACATATGTGTTTATTATCATTGGAAAACCAGATAAAACATAAGTTTTCAATTAAAAAATTTAAATATAAAATAAAAACTCCATTGGAAACATCCAAAAAACCTATATTACCACTCCACGTCATTCATAATATATAAATCTGTATCTCAGTGAATATTAATACATAATAACGGGGTGATATTTGATGCTTAGAATGTGTAAAAAATATCAAAGAAGCTATAAAAAATAAACATAATAAATAATGAAAGGTGGATAACTAAAACCCATTCCATTAAAACATAATCTTTATCATAATATTGTATTCCTATAAGGTGAATAAATAATTCCATACACATAGTCACATGAATCATAACCATGGATATTATACTAGTATAATACTAAGATAGATTATAAATTAATTATATCATAATTATGGAATGCATAATTTTGGAAATCATAAACATAACAGCAAGGCGTCAGAAAAATAATTATACATAAATTGGTAAGGCCTCGACCAAAACCAGTTCTATTTCATCTCATGAGAAATAGCAATGCATTGAGGGGTTCTAACTGACCCTACCCATCTATTAATAAATATAATGCATTCCACATATTTCAAATAAAATTATATTAATACACACAAGGACTCCTTTAAATTTTTAAATATTTTAATCATAATCATATGTGAATGCATTCTAATAAAATCATATAAAAATTAATAATAGAAAAATAATATTTATTTCAAAAGAAGATTTATTTTGGAAATTAATTTTTTCCCTAAAAATAATATCGTAAACATCAATATCCTTGAGAAGAAAATGTATTTAAAATAAAATTATAATTTTTTCATTAATTATATCCATCTAAATTGAAAACAAGTAAAAATCAATTTTATGATACTTTAGAAATGGGCCACGTTATTGCGGATTGGGAGAAAATATAAATAACATATTTATATCGGAAATATGATTCCTTATTTTCAAAAAACCATAAATGAGATAAGATTTTCTCAGATAAAACTAATAAATTTTATAAAAATATTTTTTCCCTAAAATTATTATGGAGTATACATAAAAATGAGTAAGAAACTCAAAGCTCTCTTTAATCAGACAGCTTTTCAAGAAGAATTGAGAAGGGAAGCATTATAAAACATGTATTTTACCAACAAGTAAGGATGATAAGACTTTTATGCATGATTTTATAACATATAAATTTAATGTATAATAATTAAAGAAAATAAGGAAGCATTACATTGGGGTATAGTGATATAAATTGTAACCTAAAGGAAATATAAATGATCGGGTAGGATCCACTTACACATTATAATCAATCGAATCATATGCCGAAAAATTAGAAAAAACATTAAATTTATAATTAAATATAATGAATATAAATATAATCATGATATTATATGTAAAATTAAATTATACATATAGCATATACAAGAAATAAGTTTCAATAAAGGGAAATATCATATAAATAAACGTGATATGAGAAAACCCTAACATTATGTCTAAATGTGTTATTCGATTGTACATAATGACCAAGATAATGAAATTAAATCAATTAATTAATTAATAATGAACCTTCATTAAATTTAAATTATTTTATTTTGTTCATTGAAAAAAAATTTAATGAGTTATAATTTATTATTATATCATTTGGGAGCGTACATTTCACTGGATTCCATGATTGATTTACTTGGATACATGTATGAAAAATCATATAAAATGAGAATCATTTTCTGAAATTAAAATTATATTTTATTAATGAACATAAAAATTACTAAATGGTTATATATTTCAATTGGTTTTAGGTTTTTAGGAAAAATAATTAGATAAAACATTAGCGATAATTGTTTAGATCGCTTTTGTAGTATTCAATCACCACACTCTTGATTTGTGTTATGAATTAATATTATTTATATATTGTGGTTATATAACATTAATTAATTTTTAATACACATATGAATATATGGTTTCAAAATAAAAATATATTTATGGCCATACATAAAGGTTTATTGAAAAAAGGACTCATCATCCATGATGGTGTAAAATCGGCACCTTGCAGATGATGTTTTCATTTTTAAAATAATAATGGGAAGAAAAGAAAATTAATAGTTAATATATAGATAACATAAAAAAGTAAAATATAAATTATATAATGAATTTATTAAGCATTTTTGGATATATGAAGTATTTACGGGATAATAAAAAAAGAAAATGGAAGAAAATTAATAGAACGAAATGTGATTTTACCTATTGAGTGTATCGTCCTTAAGAACCTCTTTAAAAGACACGGAAATAGACATTTGGTGATTAAATTAATACCATATGTATAGGGAGATGTTTTTTTAGTTAATTGAGTGGAAATTGGTCAATAATAAAGCATTAATACATGTGAGGAGATGGAATTTGGGGTTGGTATTTATAGTGTAGGAGAGTGTTGTTTTCTCATTATAATATTCATCAGTTTATTATTAGAGTTCAGGACTACTAATCGTTTGAGTTTTATCCCTAAATATATTTAAGTAATGATGTATAGTTAAATATTACGTGCTTACATCATCCATACAGCATATATGACTTAATAATTCATGAATTTTTAAAATATTGTAAATGATTGTATTTCATTATTCAATAAAAATTCATTTTTTAGAAAAATCCCAAACAACAACCAAAATAATTTTCAAAATGTATAGTTCAAAATTTGAAAACATATTTTAAAATGTATAATTAAACAATTGACACGATTTTATGATTACAGTTTTCTATATATGAGAAATTTAATTATTAATTAAAATTTAATTTATTAAAAAATTTCTAATTTTAAAATTTTAACTAATTTTATGGAACATTAGAATAGTATATATGGTATCATTAAATTATCTTATAATCCTAATAAAAACAATTATTTATTTATAAATAAAATTTATGACAAAATATATTCATTCAAATAATTATATTAATTATAAAATAAAAATATGGATTATTATTTATATAAATATCGATACCTAATTATTAATTTCTAAAATACATATTTACTTATACTATGTTAAATTTAAATTATATTGCCAGTTATAGGATGCCTAAATTTTATTAAAACATTCTTATGTGTTTTAAAAAATCAAATCATAAAAATATTATCAATACAATGAAAAAAAATGATTTAGATATATCGTTGTTTTTAACTATTCAATGGAAAATAATTTTTTTAGATTAATACCAAAATTTCACACTAAAATTTTTTTCATTCCATTTATTAAAATATTCTGTATTTTCTAGAATTTAATTTATATATGTTCTAAAATATTGTTTTGAAACATGTCACCATTAAAAATTTGGAAAAGTACCTTTTAAAAAATATTGAATTTTGGTTTATAAAATTGTATTCAATATTATCCGATGACTATAAAATCATTTGGATTAATGAGAAAAAAAATTGATTAAATATAAACTATATATATTCCATAATTTTTTTAGTAATATTCACTACCACTAATTTAATGACTATGTATTGTGAGATTTTGAATGATCATTTACACTTCTTTGGTCAAATCATCTTAGAAGAAGGTGTGTAGTGTACCCAAAGATAGTTTAGGTAGTTGTTTTTTGTATAATCACATTAATTATCTAGAAATCCATATCTTTTTTTGTGTTAGAATTATATTATCATAGATCCATAAAATATTTTTCCCATTTGGAACACAACTTTCGAGCATGACTGGGATAAGAGTAATGTTAGAAATATCTAGAGAATTTTAGAATGCCTATCTATAGTTAAAGGAGTATTTTATTAAATCACCAAAATATATCCATTCCAAACCAGTAAAAGAGTACAATATGAATTCTAATGATTTTGTATTAGTTTTTGGAGAAGTGCTGAGGCAGGTATATAAAGTTGTGTACTTATGTGTCTCCATATATAGGGGCAGATGAATGGAACTACAATACTCATACACTCAAATAAGATATAGTGGTTTATGCATTGAAGTCTTAGAGACATTATCTATTGGGTGAAAATTTTATAGTGCAAACTAATCCCAAGAGCATAATGTACATATTCTCATAATGTGATTTGAATGACTGTAGCAGTTGTGGGTTTAGTATACATAGAAATTTTATTTTGAGCAAGTATATATTCCCATGAAGGGAAACAACTCTAACACACTTTATACAATAAAAATCAATCACAGACTGTTATGACGTCTTGTATTGAGTGGAAGATGATGATTTTACTTGCTGGGATGCATAATGTGGTTCTGGAGTGTCAGGAGGTAATGACTCTGATATCAATTTCAGTAATGAATAAAAATTTGAGATGGGTTAGGGATAGACAGTTTGAGGATCATGACTTTTTTACCCTGAGGGAAATCCATGAAGGTGGGGAGTATCCTTAATGTTAGACTATAGATGTAGATGAAACCATCTATGTAATGAATCACGTTTTTATACTTACGATATTGTGGGGGGGGAGCTGATGAGTGAATTTTATTTATCAAAGTGGATGGTGTGTCCAGGTGTGACCAAAATGCAATGTGGACTACGATTCTATCTTTTTCTATATAGGTATGAAAATGGAGATGATATGGTTCATGAAATGATGATACAACTATAAATAAGAGGTTTCTATGCATTAAATTCCTAGTGGTTTATTAAAAAAGTTAACTATTTTAGAATGGAAGTGGGACATGTTTTCTATGTACAAATTAGTTAGTGTCTCATGTCCCATTTAAATAATGTTGTTATATCGGTTATTTTGGACCATTTGACAAAGAAAGAACTTTTCTTATCAGAATGAGATACATTCTAAGTGGATCTGTTTGTAGAGTTATACATTGGGAGATAGTATGTATGTATGTGTTTCCATTTATTATTATTTAAGAAAATGAATCAATCATTACCGCTAACATATTTAATGACTTACATAAGCTTCATGATACATAGGATTTATTGAGTACAAATTCCCACCCACATATAGATTGGTAGTCAAAGCAGATTATACAGGTGGACGAGGATATGCAACAAGATGGGGTTCTATTCTATTATTGTTTATTGGTGTAACATCTGGAACATGTGGTGAATTAATATAAAAATTGATATAATGAATATATATATATATATAACCTAACAATGGTCTTTATTGTGGGATATGGTGTTTATATCTATGGTGGATGTAGGTAGGTGAGTTAGTGTTTTTTGGACAGAGTATCATGAAGGTGATGTCAGAGAATGTTCGGATATTTCTGATACAAATGGATACTGCTCATATTAGTAAAAAATCATATTATTATAAACATTGACTACCCATAGAGTTTATAGAGGGTGATCATGAATTAATTCAGGTGTTTATTGGGTTTGGACACCGCATGGTATAGAGAGAACGAAAGTCAGCACCATGGATTGTTTGATCGTTTGAGGTATTAGAAATAATCGGGATAGTGGCATATAGATTTACTCTCCCACAGTTGTAGAATGTTATGAATAAAATTTTTTAGGAGTCATTGTTTTGGTGGTATCAACATGATCCCTTTCACTTGATCAGTATGGATGATGTTGAGATTGAGAGTGATGCATCCATTTAGGATCATCTGATACGTGTTTGATATCATAATGATATAGTGATGGGGGAAATGTTTATCTAATATTTTGGTATTATGGAAACATGGGTGTGTGGAAGAGTAATTTTGTTAATGAGTGTAAAATTTGTGGGCTCTAAGGAATGATATTTTTTACTCAAAATCTTATAGATTCATGTGTGTAAAACTCAAGGATGAGATATTAAAAGGTATGAAGGATGTAAGATCCCTAAAGTTTATATATATTTATCATGCTCATTTATATGTATTATTTTTCCATGTTTTTGGAATATTTTGTTTGGGATTTTTTTTGGGTGAGTTTGGGGGGAAATTTGGAGAAAATTGAAAGAATGAAGTGAAGTTCATGGTTAGGGAATAGTTTTCCCAAACCATGTTTTATTTCCTATAAATCATGTCATCCCTCATAAATTGGGATTTTTTTGTTGGAGTATGGTTTGTCAAATAGTGAACTCCCTTTCCCATAGAATAGGAGCACAGTTAAAGAACATAGTTCGGATAAAAATCTACCCTTGTAAAAAACATGCACATTTTTTACACTAAACCTAAAATTTATTTTGAAATTATCAATCCCTTATCTTAACCCTTAATCATCAATATCCCAACCCTAAAAATTTTCTCTCATTTTTAGAGTCTCAAATGTATTCATAGGGTTTCTGACCACATATCATTAGGATTTTAATTATTAGTTAATGATGTCCTCATCTCCTAGTAACTGAATCTCATCATTATTGAATTCTTGTAACTCTACATTTCATAAAACATTACTTGGTCGTTTGGTTTCCCCTTTTTGGATCAGATCAGGATCATGGTTTTATGGAATATTTTTTATATTGGATCTAGGATTTGATTCAATATCTCATTATTCATCATGAAAAGGTTTATAATGATCAAATTGGGTATTTCTATTGGTGAGCATTCATCACTGATTTTGTTTTAGGTTGTACATTGTTTAATTCCTATAGTATTTATCTCAATATCATGAATTTAATATCATAATTTCTTTTAAACATTTAGCTATTTGTTTTTACTAATATGAATTAATTAATTTTTGGAATTGAAAAATTTAGGGATTTTAGAAATGATGGAATAATTAGGATATCGAATTAGTAAATTAATGCCTTTGTGAAATTGAAAATTATTCAATTATATGATCTGATTTTTTTAGTTTATTAATTATATTTTGGGATTTTTTATTTTGGTTAATTAATTATTGAATTATTTAATGGAATTGGTGATTGTGAAAATTGTGTAATTTAATTAATTAATTAATTAATGGATTTTTGTGTATGTGGAATTGAATTAATTAATTTTGGAATTAAATAATGTATTTTTATGATTGTAAAGTTTGATTTACCAAAGGTTTGATTAATGAATTTTGAATTCTAATATATTTAATTCAATTAATTAATGGTTTTATTAATTATTGGTTCAATTACTATGATTATATAGTTAAAAGAGATGGATTAATTAATTTATTAGTTATTTAATAGAAAACTGTGTTGGTAAAATTTTATAGGATAACTGGATTTTATTAATCTTGAGTGATGTTATTTTGTGATACATGTGATATTTTGACGTATGTGATATTTGATATTTATTGTTATATGAATGTGGGACACATATTGATTCCCCAAATACACATGTGTGATTTATTGATATACAAGTGCAGGGCATGGACTAACACTCTAAATTTCCATATAGTGACAAGTGAATGCATGTATAAATTTTTGAATAGGATAGAGGCTATTCCTCTAAATACACATGGGTTGTTGGACAGTGAATAAAGCTATAGATACCCATGGGTTTTTAGACAATACATTCTATGCCCGAGAGATTTAATTTGAAAATAGTTCCAATTGTTCATGGAAATGAATTTATATGAATTGGTAGATTAAATAACTTATATAATATTGAATTTTTTATTGAATATGTGATTGGGATGAGAATAAATCATGGTTTGATGTAGGTATTGTGGTTTGGGTGTCCTCGGGAACTCGGTGGATTATGTAGTTAATTCAAGGAATAATAAATTTGATTATATTTAATTGTTAATTTTATTTTATTATATATACAACTAAATACTCAATAGTAACTAAATATTATTTTAGAAACCATTGATGATGGACTAATGTATTGTACTCATACCCTACTTGGGCTGCCTGATCGGTACCTAAATAGATTTCATGAGTGTAGGATATGATAAAGGAAATGACCCTATGTTAGATGGCTGATTCAGAATGGATCATAGTTGAGGGAACCTGACATGGTTTGGGACTCTCTTGGGTGTTTTCAGTTATTTTATTTATTTAGGTGTTTTTTATATTAACATTTGAAACATAATTTGGAATGAAATATATGTTGTATAGTTTTTTAAATAAATATTCATTTTTGGTCATCATGCGATATTGTAATCATTTTGGTTACGGTAGAGTAATTTGGTGGAATTTTATATATTTCAAGAATGGTATTATTTTTTTAAAGATGTTATAGTCCCCCCATGAAAGTTATTGGATTCTAACTACAATTTGGAACCATGTGTCATATCAGGAGGAACAATATATTTCAAATAGTGAAAATGGATTAGAGAATCTATCTATGGAATATGTGTAATGAAGACACACCTAAGTCCAATAATTAATCTTATGATGTAAAGGATCCTACCATGTTGGTAAAAACTACTATTTTGATTATAATAATTTTATCCCCACACACCTCCATCGATAACTCCATAATTTTTTTTGGTGTTTATGATTAACTAGATGGCCCCCGATAGAGGTATCATTCATAGACAATGAAGGAGGAAAACACATGTTTGGATCACTAAAAATATGATACATAGAATCCATAAATTATTTCTGTCTAAAATGAACATGTCATAAATATGATTCCATGGTATAATCCCCAACCTAAAAAAGTTATTACACTATTCATAAAATATTGAAAAAGGAAAAATGTTCTTCCCCCATTTATCATCATAATTGGGTGTTGTAATTTGATAAAACCCCTTTGACCTTCAGAGATGTATTTTCAACAACCTTTGATGGGATGATAATTGTTGTCCTTGAAACTATAGAATATCTAAGGCCAATTATGATTTTAGATGGTATCCCTTGTGTTGATCAGTAGAAAAAATTTATATTCACAAGGAAACATCCATATGTATTATTCTTGAACTATAATTTTATGATGTGAAAATATTCGCATGAAATAATTCAATTACATAACCATGGTATTAGAATCCATTAATATATGTTAACATATATAAATATTAACCCCTCCCATGGTTCTATATTAGTTTCAATTGATGATCAACTAATAAGAACCAAAATTTTATGATTTGTATATTACCCCATGTGTCAAGTTAATATTATCACATTCATAATAGATAAAATATAAATCATTTTTTCAATCATAATTAAGGATCTCAATCAAAATTAATCTATGTAAAACATTACCATTATAGTGACATATTTATTGATGGATGAAAATTTCAGTTTCCAAGAGCTCACCTTCATTTTTGGGTCCTCCATGTGTTGAAAAAACTTGACAACCATGAATATGATAAGGTCATTAAATTTAGGAAACCCCAAATCACCTATTTATACCGTGTTATTGTAATTACTAAGGCCATATGGTAGAAAATAAACTATATATATTATATTATTACACACTAAATATACCATATTCTTGATTATAAGTGAAATCATAATTTCTGAATGATAGAAATTTATTATTAAAAAAATCCTATTTTATTTATTCTATAAAATGTTAGAATAATATTTAATTATTTTTTAACATTGATTTTTATATGAATATATTTTGTGATATTTTTGATAAAACCATATCTAATATTTCATATCTAATATCTGAGAAAATTATAATATTACAATAAAAATTATTTCATACAAGGCATGCATTTAAGGAATAAAATTTTTCATTTTAAAATATTATTTTTAACTATAAATCATATTTACATACTTTTTAGAACTAGTTAAAATATATCAAAATTTTACGTTCATATTTTTTATGATTATAATGCCATGTGTGTATTTATTGGACCATTAATCATTTATCAGAGAAATGATTGTGTCATTGCTCAACCAACCCTTTTATGGGATATTAACCACCGATCCATAATTACCAGTATTGTATCAACTTTTTAGTATGAAAATGGTGATTCTCCTTATAAGTAACTACACATTCTATTACATTACCAAATCTGTTGATAGTTTATATACCATGGAGAACGTTGAGTTTTAAAATTTATTTGGTACCTCATTAATCATAGTATTATGAGTCATAGATAAGACTATAGAATCTTAGATAGATTACATTTCATGAGAAATATGGAAAATATCTTCTATGGAAATGTTTTCACCCAACTAAATGATATAGTTGGTTAAAATAACTTGAGTCTGAAAATAAAATTGATGGAAAACCACTACATATTTAAATGACTTCAACTAACATTAAATAAATTCATATATATTAAATATACCTATATCAATAAAAGTTTCCATATCATTTTGAAAATAAAATTTAATTTAGACTCTTCATAAATAGAAAATATATATATATATGAATTCTATATATTTTATGCATTAGGTATTTATATTTTTAAATTTTTTATTGGATTCAAAATGATGTTATTTTTTTATTCTTATTCCAATTATTACCTTTAAAAGGTCATTAATTTTACTATCATGTATTATTTTTATAATTATTTATAATATTTGAAATTCCTTTTATTATAATTATTCATCATTATTGAATATTAACTAAATAAAAAAACAAGATTTTGTGATTTTTACTAATGGAGTGAAGTCTATTTAATAGATTAATGATATATTGATATGGTATCTACAAATAATAATTAGTTAAACATTAATATTATATTATACCATTAATTATGTTCCCATTTTCGTTATTTTTATAAATTAATAGTATTTCTAATGTTGATGGACAAATTTACTCAAACATTAACATACCCTAATTTAATATATTATTATGATGTGGTTTTATCAAAGTATCATAACGCTAGAATAATAATTACCAAATTTTGTTTATATTTAAATGATATATCCAAATTATAAATGTTTTAGAAAAGTAAATAAAATTTATGAAAATAATACATAATTTTAACAACTTTATTTCACCTTTAACAGAATAATTTAACAAATTATGATAATTTAATGATAAATTAATTTGATTGAATCCATAATATTAATTATAAGAACCAAAATTAAATCAAAAATATAATTCTTCATCCTTAAATATATGATTCGAATTATCATTGTTGGTAAAGAATATGTGTATGATCCTAAATAATTGATCCCTCTTAGATACTCTTCCCACTAGACCCCAAGATAAATTTATCATAAGAAAGATTCATTCCCCCTAATGTTGTACCCCCTAATATCATATAAGTTACCATACGTCCTTTAATAGAGACCACCTTCATCTTCTCCTCATCTATAAGATCCTTTCTACCTACTCAACAATCTTATTGAACCAAAATATGATAAAATGGAACATGATTTCGCATTAATATCCATCTGAGAAATGCTTCTCCTTAGTTTTCTCATACACTCCCAATATTTGTTCAAAGAACTTCAAATTTGTAAAGATTATAAAATAGACCATCATGAATATTACCTACTGAATGAACCTCATGAATTGACCCGATCTCTATGGCCTCAAAATCTCTTGTCTGAAGTTCTATATGAACATCTCCATGAATTCCTTTCATATCATACCATTACCTTATCAAGTCTGAGCCTGAACATCGCTCCATCACCTTGATAATCATTATACCATATAATAATTTAACTAGACAATCATTTAAGTAGGAGTATCCAATTGTTAATGTATATTATTTAAGGAATCAATATAGAATTTTTTTTTCTTAGTTCCACCATCTCTAGTAATAGTTGGAGGGTGCTGAAACTATAATGCCTATGTCAAGTCAGACATACTCTTTGAAACCTTCTCTAGAAATGTGTAAAATCCCAGGTAATTATAGAACAATGTTTTTACATAATTATTAATAATTTATAATTAGATAGTAATTTTATAATAAACAAACACTATGTCCAATAGCATAAACAACACACAATAATGGGTTTATATAAAATCATATTTTTCACGCAAGATTGAGTTGTAATAAAAAAATAATATATTTTTAATAGTATTATTTTAAGTGGTAGTTATTTCCTAGCTGTTGTATCAATAAGAATGAATATAACTGCCTATATTATGTTTACACATGTTTATAAAATGTTTTCTCATTCATCTAATAAATTTTTTATGCATAAAATGGCAATAAAACCAATATTAAGATTATAATATTCTATCATTTTAAAAGGTATGTATACCTCCTATCGATTGAGAATCATTTTTTAATATATATTTTGATAGTTTTATTATTATATAAAAAATTAATCTTCTATTTTTGGAGTGTTACAACTAAATTAATATTCAATAATATATTTGTATTTTTAATAAATTTAATACTAATGGAATAGTGAAAAATTATGTATTTCAATTCAAAAATAAATTTTCATTTAATTTATTTTTATTGATATATGATCATTTTAATTACTTTTAATGTATTTTTTTAATTATTTTTTTATCATTTAATACAATATACTTTATTAGATTAAACTTCAAATGGAAATTCGATATAGAACATCGTGATTTTTGAAACGTTTTTACTTTAAAAACTTATTTCCTCCATCCATCAACGAGATTACATTTTAAATTAATTTTATTCCCTTATGTGAATTTTATTTTCAAAAATGGATATAGTTATTTTTAACAATTATGAAAAAATTTATCTAATAGGATCAAATTTTTTATTGTGACTAGTTAATGTAGTATATTTTTTAGCGTGAAAAAAGTTAAATTATAATATTAATTGTTAAAATAATTTTATAATAATATGAACCAACCATATAACTTGTAATATTATTATTTAATGAGTTATTAATGATTAAGAAAATAGTTAGTCCAAAATTGTTTCATTTGTAAGACACTTTGGTGTTATTATGAGATTAATAACATTTTATTTAATGTAAAAACAAAGGTGTCATAAAAATGTCTCTTTTTACTAATTTTCATTATATGTGGATACATAAATTATATATTCATATATAAAAATGTACATATAAATATAAAAATATTACCTACAACATAATGATTTATTTATATTCTTTAGACATTAAATTGTTAAATTCGATAATGATATAATGATAATGTAGTTATAGATTTATTAAAGGATGAATGAAATAATTAATATTTAAAATATTAAGTTAAATATATATAGAAATGTTTTATTCCATATATGAATTTTATTGAAAACATATACATTTTATAGATGAGTTAAAGTAGATTCTAAAAGGAATCATGTTGTTATGGTTATATAAAAAGTCATGTGATGAATACTACTTAAATTGAAGTAATTCATAATTTATAATAAAAAATATTTAATTTAATAAATTTTAAATGTTAAATTTCTAATATTTATCCAAATAATTCAAGTACCTCTGAAAATTTCTTTCATTTATATATAATTGTTTTTTACATTTTTTGTGTAATCATTTTGTCTCTAAAAGTATAAATAACTTAATAAAATGTTATGTTTTAAAAGGGTTAAAACATAATGTTCAGGATTAAAAAAATATAAAAACCCTATCTAATTTTTATGTAATGAATTAATTTAGACTCATACTCATCCTAAATTATAAAAAAATAATCATTGACCTATTTCAAAGAGAAAATAAATTTACATAAATTTTCTACTTTAAATAATCCAAAGAGTGAACCTCCCTTCTCCTATAAAAAGGAAATCTAGTTCTGTGTTCAATACACATAAAAACATTTTCAATAGGAGAATGTATTCCAAACCCATTCCAATTTTTCATCCCTAAATTCATGAGGAATTATTTTAGAAAAAACCCCATTCTTATATTTGATTTGGTTTTAAAAATATTCATCATTTGAATGAAATGTGATTTTTTTATTTATGTATTTCTAATTTTTTCATCATCCAAATCCTTAAAATATCCTCCAAACATGATGAGATTAAAAATAAAGTATTTTTAATATACTTAAATATATTTTTTAATATTATCCCACAAATCAATGTCCAATTTCATGAAATCAGAAATGAACATTTCAATCATGTGTACGGCGGAATACCGCATCTCGAAATGATAAAGTATGTTTTTCATTTGTGTCTCTACAGACTATTCATAATGATTGAATTAATTTTTATATATGATTTTCATGAAATAATTATCATTAAAATTGAAAAATATTTTAATTATGTTCTTAATTTTTATGCGAATAAAAATTTTAATGATGTTTTTTAATACCTGTGAATTGTCACCTCCACGAAGTGATGTGAATCGTTTTTATTCTCCACATCACTTGTATGATATTTATAAGAATATTTAAATTATTATAATTATGTTAATAATTTAATTATAATTTTGGAGTGGTGAAATAACTATTACCTTATTTCCATAATGATAAATTAAAATTGGAAACATTACTCTTGCATACGTCCTACCAACAGTATGTATTATTATAACACTGTACATTTTTAAAAGTATAAATACATAGATTGATTTAACTATATAATTTATATATAATGTTTATTAATTTTTCTTTAATAATATTTATTATATTATTTAATTATGAACACATGAAAATTTTCTTCATACGAAGTTCAATTTTGAGTTTAATAACCAAATATTTATAAAACGACTGATGTGAACTCGAATATTTATGTTACTGTTATAAAATTATAAATACGTGATATAAAAGTAATGACTAACATAAATAATTTCTCTATAGAATTCATAAATTAACATATTTATATTATTTGGGAATATATTTAACATATGATATGGTCAGACTCAAGTTAAGGGACCATTTATCTAAAACTTCATATTAAATTTTTTTAATATTTTTTCTTCTAAATCAATCTAATTAATGTCCATGATTTAAAAATATTTTAAGGATTTATTTATAAGTATGTAAATGTTTTAAAATGTGATTTCCATTCAAAATATTCAATTTTTTGGGGGAAACTTTTTTTTCAAAAATATTATATTAAAATATTTTAGTTGTGTTTGAAAAATGGATATATTATTTCAATAACGAGGAATGTTTCTTAATATATATATCATGAATTGAATTTCACACTTTAATGAAATGTTAACGTTTTGATGATTTTTTACATGTATACCACATTATTTTGAAATAATGTTTTTTCATTTATGAATGTGTGATATTGTAAAAAATAAAAGTGATTTCAAAGTGGAAATGTTAATTTTTTTCATGATTGTTTAATCTGTTATGATTATGTTATGATTTATGGAAATTTTCTATGTATACAGTTGGTTTTATGATAAACCATGTTTTGTGGAGCCCATGATATCTCTCTGAAGCATTGTTCAATGAGATTAAGTTATATTATTGGTTTTCTTCTAAGAGATTTTGGGAATATACTATGATGGATACTACAAATGTTACCATGACGTTTACTCCCTATGTAGCTATAAAAGAAAAAATATAAATATGATATGGATGAAATAAGTTAAATTTATGATTTATTATTTCCAATAAGTTTTTCATGAATATTATTATTTCATGAGGTATGTTAAAGAAATTATATTCTATGGGTTCAATGTATTTTTTTGTGTAAATATTTTACGAGTTAAAAATATTCATGCTCTAACAGTTTCATTATCTATTTAATATCCCTAACTTATATTTTTTTGATAATACCATGTTTTTTATATATTTCTACTAGTTATAATCATGGGTAAGAGAAATGACTAATTTAGGATGAATGTTATGAATATTTCTAATAAGAATAAAATAAAAACGTGTTCATGTGTTTTATATTGTAAATAGATGGATAGTGTGTACAAGTGTCGACTTTGTATAATCATGTTGGTATGTAATAGTTATGGCATATTTCTTTAAAATAATAATCATGAAAAGATACACAATATGTATTCTTAATTAACTCAATATTATGTAATGTTTATGGTTGGGTCCTTATAGTTGGTTTCAGATGTCGGTTTAGATAACATTAATCGTTTGAGTGTTATTTATGAATCATTTACAAGTTGCATATAATCACAATGGCTATCTTTTTAGGAAGAGATATAATAATTTTATATAAATTTATTTATTTTGAGATTAAAATAATATTTATATATTAGTTTTTATCCTCCTCATAATACATTTTATGAGGATTTAATTGATATACATATACTAAATTTGTTGGTTTCAGTAAATGGTTTGATCCAGCTGGCACCCATGTAATAATAAATGTTAAGTAAAATGTGGTGGTTATATGAATAATAGTCCAAATTAAATGGTAGATGCAAGGAAAAAACTCATGGTTATTCTTGAAAAAATATTTTATTAATCATTAACCACTTTAACATTGCTGATCTTTCTTATACATCATATATAAAAGAAAAGAATGACCATGGAATTTCATGTAATAATGTTCATAGTGGGTAGTATAATCAATGATATATGTGTCAGGGATATCAAATGAAACAACTAAACATGATTCAAAGGGATTGTAATATGTTTTAAATGTGTTAGTGAAGTTAAAAAATCAATAACCTACCAAGGAAAAAAGTAATTATTTCATTGAATGCAAGAAATTGAAAGGTGTTCTTTCTGAGTCATCAATTTAATGTTTTAAATGTCATGAGAATGATCATTATGAAAATAGATGTCAAATGAGAAGGTTCTGGAATGGGATTAGAAGGACAGTAAAAATAAATGTTTATAAATACCATATTCCATTATAATTGAAGATGAGGAAACTGATAATAAAATATGAAATTTATGATATATTTATACACTCAAGTTTTGACATTATTTAATCATAGTACATGATTCATTTTTTTTTGTAGGAAAAAAATTATTAATAAATAATTGATAAATTAATTTTTAGAGGATACAAAATAATTTTTAATTATTAATATTTCTTCAATTTAGGAATTTGAGATTTGTGTTAGATCTTTGGATGATGAAAATTTTAACTGTATTAATTCTATTTTGGTGATGATATTACATTAGAACACATTTTTTAGTATATGTAACCATGAATTCTATTATGGGAATATATTATTTGATGAATAATTATATTTACATTAATGGAGATAATTATAAAGGTATAAATCACCTATATTATTGATATGATCATTTATAATGAGATAATAATGGGATATAACATTTTTGGATGAAAATTGAAAAAATTGAGAAAAACAATGAGATTAAAATATATTATGGTTATTTTTATGATTTTATTTCATTTTTAAAATTTTATATGAAATAAATATTTTTATAAAGAGAAAAACCTATTGGAAGGGTTATAAACATGTCACATCATACAAGGTTATGGGAGTCAAACCCACTACCGAAGGTAAAAATGGATTTATCTCATACAACTACCCTATGTGATGTCCCCATCCATTTTGACTTTTTAATTAAGGGATTTGACAGAATAACAATAGGTTTATTTTGGGAACTTACGGTTTATTGAAGGGATATCCTTGGTATTGATAAACGATTTGGGGATTATGTGATAAATGTATTTTTGGAAGATGTTCACAATTTTGGGAACATAATATGATCAAGATAAATAAAATACTATTGTATTTTAAATGACGAATGAAATATGAATAATTTTTTAAATGAATGTATGATTTTATTATTGGATTATGGTTATTTGTCTTATTTATGGAAATCATTAACCTATCATGGATAATATGTGATTTTTGAAATTTCATTTATGGTAAGAGAAATTATAAATGATCAATATTACTTGGAAATGAATGTAAAAATTTAACATGTAATACTATGTAATAATATATTTCTGAGTTTTGGGTTCCAAAATTAGTCTACATTATTTTGAGAGATTTTGATCATTGATGTTTTTTTTATGTTCTATGTTTAACATTCATTATTGTATTTGAAATCTATATATTTAAAGTAGTTATTCATCATCCACAATATTATTATTTTTGTATAATTATTTTACCTTATCCTAACCAGATATATTTTGGTTAACGGTTTAATATAGGATAATAAATAGTTATTATTTTTTGATAATTGATTTAATAGATATTTATTCTAGTGATTGAGGCATAAAATATTCATACTCTTCAATTAAGAGAAAATTGATTTTTTTTATGTAATTTGATACAAGGATTAAACTCTACTTTTCATGTAAATATATTTCCTTATGTTCCTATTCAATGGATTAAATTAATTCCTAAAATCTATTAAAATGAATTTTAAAAAATGTTATCCAGTTACTTTCCTAAATATTCTTTTGACGCATCATATAATTATGGTTTTGTGATAGATATGTTTCCAATGATTATATTATCTGTCACTTTATATTTGTCTTGGAGAGTTTGTTTTATCATTCATGCCCATGTTTACATATTGGGAAACCAAGTATGTTTTATCAAAAATTACCATCATATTAAATTTATTTATTTTAACAAGGATGTTTTATTGAATCTATATCTGATGTGGGATTTCAATGACGTAATTTGGAAAAATGAATCCTAAGTTTTCAAGCCAAATGTTAAAATTATGAGGACACAATTTCCCAAAGGGTATGAGGATTTAACATTATATTTAATTATATAATAATAAAATTTTATAATTATTAATATTTAGGAATTTGATAGTAATTTTACCTTAAACAAATTCAATGATGAATTGCATAACCAACATGCAACATTGGTTTTCTATGAAATCGTAGGTTAAACTGAAGACTGAGTTATACCGGAAAATATTATATTATTAATTTTTTAAATCAAGTGGTAGTTATCTCTTAGATAATATATCTGAAGGAATTAATTGAAATAACTACATTATTCTTATACATGTTAATGAAATGGTTTTTTACTGGTATATTAAATTTTATTTGCTTAAAATGAAAATAAATCCATTTTTAAACATATTAGAATCGAATGTTTTTAAAATGTAGTTTTACCTCTTATTGATAGAGAAACCATTTTAATTTAAAATTTAAATTTTTATAAATTTAATATGACAAAGAAAACTTATTTTTTGAATAGGGGCATCAATATTTACATTGGTTATTTTTTTTTAATTTTTCTGATAAAAGTCTTATTTAATGAATATTGAAAATACTATATTTTAATACAAAACTGCTTTTTGGTCTAATTTATTTTTGTAGTTAGAGTACCCATTTAAAAATTTCAGAATAATATTTACATTATTATTTTTTCATTTAATCCAACATAGGTGTTTGGAATAAATATAAAGTTAAAATTGGATAAAAAACATACTGAAATTCCACTAATTTTTACTTCAAAACCTCGTTTCGTCAATCCCTGAATTGGATTAAATTTTAAATGAATTATAGTCACTTCAATGAATTGGTGTTGGCATGCCTCAGTTTCGTTCGTCATTCCAGTCATGTCGGCCCGGTTTTGGCTCAGGCGAGGCCTCAACTCCGTCATCATGTCTTCAAAGTTGAAGATCTGGCTTTATAGGTTCTTGCAGATGTTATTGGATTCATATGGAGCATCGGCTTTGGAAAGGGGTGGATCTTCCTTCATTGAAGGCGGTGGCGTGGTTTTGGCTTATGCTTCGATGGGGTTCGGCGAGTTCCAGGCGTCCGGCTCTTCAGGCGAGGCTCGGAGCTGGTACCACTGTTTCACGTAAGGGGGCGGGATTTTCGGTTCTGGCTTCCGTCTTTATGAGGCTTTCCTTATAGGTTCAATTTCGGTGTTTTTGATTATGGTGTTGTTTGCGGTTTAGAGATGGAGTTTTGGTTTTCTGCTCAATTTTCGGAGTCGAATGGTTCGCGATTGTGCTGCGGTGTCTGCGTAGTAGGGTGCGGCGTCCAGACGGCTTGGTATTCCTTGTTCTCGTTTCATTGTTGCCCTTTGTGGATATGGTTTTAGTCATCACATATCACTGGAGGGTTTGGACACACTCTGAATGACTCTGCCGCCAGGTTTGTGGATTTGGACGGGTGTCGACGGTCGAACTGGTGGGCGCTCGAGGAGATCGGTTCTGTGGTTTGTTCAACTTTTCTGATGTTTGTCTTTCCTAGTTCGTGGTTCTACAACCTTCTCATGACAATTTCAGTTCTATCATTGATGGTTTGTCTTCATTAATGCTTGAGTAGATTGTTTATTCATTGTGCTTGAATGTTGTTTGTTGTGATGACTTGTTTTTTTGAAGTGGTGAAGTGGTGAAATGGTGAAGTGGTGAAGTGGTAATGTGGTGAATTGGTGAAGTGGTGATGTGGTGAAGTGGTCACGTTATGAAGTCATTCTTGGTTTCTCACTTTTTCCTCCAAAGTGTTTTCATTATAATAAGAAAACAATTTTCTGTCATTAATTACTTTTAAAAATGCAATAGTTGGTTATTTGTTTTGGTGATTAGTAACATTAGTATTTTATTTTCAACTGTTAAAGTAAAATTGTGTAATTAAAGGTAAAATAATATTTCAATAATATATAAATGACATAAAAATTTTCCTAACCTTGTTGGATAAGTTTTTATTCAATTATTACAACACTTGGGATGAATATGTGGCCAATTTTGGCCACTTGGTTTTGATTATGACATAAATAAAATTTCATTTTAAGTAACAAACTATAATGTCATAAACATATCTCTTATTACTAAAATATTTTTATATGTTGATATTTAAATTAAACAACTGACAATAATTAGATTGTATAATTATTGAAATATTTCCAGCATTATGATATTTCATTTATAATTTTTTGAAATTATATAATTATATTTAATTCTTAAACAATGATGATACAATAATAGATTTGTTAAAGGATGAATCAAATAAATGATATTCATCATATTAAAATAATATTAAATATAAATATCTAATGCCATCCATTAATGTTTTGGATGACTTCTATATGATATTGATGATTTGAACTAGTTTTTTAAGGAATCAAGTTGTAATGATATTTTAAAATACAATGTAATGAATAGAGGAAAAATTAACAAATTTTATATTTTAAAAAATAATGTATTTTAATTAAATTAATTGAAATATTTTAAAAATCCATTATTCTGCCAACATGTTGTGGTAAGTCTCATGAATTCATTAATTGGTCAATCATTTATCGTTTTACATGTTTTGGTTATTATTTTAACACTCAAATTGTGAATTACTTTATAAAAAGGTAGATTTAAAAGGGTTAAATCATAAACATAAGGATTGAAAAAATATACAATTATATTATAAATTATTATAAGATGAAATTATATAGACCCATCCTCATCCTATATTAGAACTAAATCAACTTCGAATAATTTATAATAGAAAATGATTTTTTATTAATATAATGATTTTGATAATTCCAAGAGTCCCCCTCCCATCTTCAATAAAAAGGCAGTCTTCTTATCCTTTACAAACACAAAAAATATTGATAGGAAAATTTATAATCAAATATATTCCTAAATTCCATCCCCACATTCATTAGGACTTATTTTAGGACGAACACCCTTATTAGCAGCGTTATAGTGTTATAAAAATTGATCATCTGAAATAAAGGTAATGTTTTTATTTAAGTGTTTCTATTTTATTTTTTCTTCCATATCCATAAAATATCCTCAAACCATGATTATATAGTAACTCAAAATATTCAATATACAGTTATTTTATTATTTTAATATAATAACCTAAATATATTTCCAATTTTCTCAAATGGGAAAAGAACATTTCATTTGTGTGTACAACAGACTAAAACCTGACGAGATGATATAGTAAATTTTCTATTTTCATCTCTCAAGAATGGTCATAATGAAATAATTAATGTTTATATATTATTTTAAGGGAACATGTATCATTATAATATAATATTATGTCAATTGTTTTCATACTTTCTAGGAACATATAAATGATAACATTGTTTGTGCGTACATGTGAACTATCACCTCCACAAAGCAATGTGAATCATTTTTATTCAATACATCAGTATTATGATATTTATAAGTATATTCAAATGATTTTTATTATGTTAATAATATTATGATCATTCTATAAGTATGAAATAATGATTACCCTATTTCACTAACAATTTAATAATGGAAATGTTACTAATGTGTTGGTATGACCTACTAACTCTATGACTATAACAATGTTTATTTTTCATACCATAAATAAATGGGTTGATTTAAATTTTAAATTTATGTATCAAATTTGTTATTATTTCATGAATATTATTTTTTAGATCTTGGTATTATGTCCACATGGACAATTTACATCATTCAAATATCATTTTAAAACTCCACTACTGAATATTGACAAAACATCCAATGTGAGCTCAAATAAGTAATTAATTATTATAAAATTATAAATAAGTGATATAATGGGAGAAATAAATTTGAAAAATTGTTCTCATGAAATTACAAATTAACCTAATTTTTTAATCTACAATATATTTAATTTATGAGATGATTCAGACACAATGTATGGGACCCTTTAACGAAAACATCATTTAAATATTTTAAATATATATTCTTCCAAATCATTCTCATTAATATCCACGTTTTAAAAATAGTTTTAATGATTTATTTATATTAAATTTAATGTTCTAAAATTTAAATTCCTTTCAAAATATTTCATGTTTTGTGGCACACTTGGACTCAAAAATATTCTTTTAGAACATTTGAATTGTGTTTTTATATGTGATTGATTATTTAAATAAAATGGATTGTTTTCTTAACATATGCACCAGGAAATGATTTTATCCCTATTATGACTCTTTAATGTTTTTTATGTTTACATTTCAAGTTTACAATATTAATATAAAATTTGGTTTTTCCATTTAGGTTTTCATGGGTTTGTAAAAATGAATTGTCATTTCAATATGGAAATCTTATTTTCCCACAATGCTTATTTAATGCATTATGATTATGTTTTGGTTCTTGGGAACAACCTACACATACAAGTGGTTTCATGATAAAACATGGGTGGGTGAGCCTGTGATCGCTCTCCAATACATTGTGCAATGAGACAATGTCATAAATTATGGTTTCACTTAAGAGATTTTAGTAATATATTGCGATCGATATTCAAAATTTGACTATGATGGTAACTCCCTATATAGCTACTAAAGATACAATATACGATGGATATGGACGCCATAATTTACCTTTATGATTTATTATTTTAATTGTTTTTTCTATATTTTGATGATTTTATAAGATATTTTAAGGAACATATCAGTTATATGTGAAAAAAATGATTTTATGAAAAAAAATTATGAGTTAAAAATATTTATAGACTAAAAGTTTAATTCATTATTTTATATCTCGTACTAATATTTTTTTACCCAACCTATGTTTTTTATATTATATCCAATGGGTATAATAATTGGTAAGATAAAGGAATTATTCAAGATTATTGTTTTAAATATTTCTATCCATAAATAATGAAATCTTGTTTTTATGAGATTTATCTTTTGAAAAAAATTGATAGTGAGTAAAAGTGTCTACTTTCTAATAATTGATTTGATATGTAATAATTATGCCACAATTCTCTAAATTTCTAAACCATAAAATATAATAAATTGTAATTACTTACATAATTAAAAATTATGAAACATTTAGGTATGGGACCTTCTAGTATCTCTTCATAAAATACATAAAGTGAGAAAATACTTCTCGGAACTACTCTACTTATTCCTCACCCAACACTATCCTTTCTTTGGGTTCCACTACTGGAACTTCACCTACAACCATATTCTCCTACCATCCTATCTCAAATAATATTCAAGGGATATATATGTACTATTACCAATACATTTATCATGACCCATAATACCACTCTATCACATATAAATAAAATGAAAATCCAATATGTACATCAAGTATTTTTTGTAAACCCCACAACATTGTCAAAATTGTGGTGCAATTACAACCATTAACAATCCTACATATCATAAATGGTTAACTAAGGGTATAATTATTTTGATTAGTCATGTTTCCCATTAGAACCCATTTTATTAATATCTTCTGACATTTTAAATTTTCAAATTCATACTAGGAAACTTTTCAATAAAATTACACATGGAAAAACATTTCAAGTCCAAAAATATTTCTAAAACAAGTATTCTCCGGAGTTCCTGAAATGATGCACATTTAAAAATAATCTAGAGTACCATGAATTTCTCATGCATACTTGTATCCCATTCTTTAACAGGACCTATGAAATTTTTTAAAAAAATATAAGAAACAATAATACCATCACAAGACAAGTGCATCAACTAAGGTGAAATAACAATCGAATATAGAAGTAAATATAGATAACAATCATTCTAGCATGGTTACAAGGGTTTCCCCCCCATTATTGTGTTAGATAATATTATGATATATCTTATAACAATGTTTTGACTCATTCTATTCTCTTATATAACTTTCCCAAATAATATTTTACAATAATATAAAATTAAAATGCTCTAATACCACTTTGTATCATCCTGAACCTGGTGGAATATGCTAGTGCCCTGATCTAGTTCCCCACATGACCTCAAGAACACCTCCCTATATTCCAGAGGCTACAAACTAGTATTGAGGGTCTAACTTCAAGCATTTAATACTACAACCTACTTATCAATGTAATATATAAGTGGAAATAAATAAACTGTATACATATGATATAACCATAACTAGAATAATACAATAATTACATTATGACCTAAATAGGAATTATGTTATCCCACAAAAAAATAGAAGATATTTCATGCCAATATGTATCAAGTGAGAATATGAAAAACTAAAAAATAAATAATACATTGACCACTCCCCAAAAGGTTCTGAACCACATCTAGTTTTACCACCCATGATCCATCCCGAAATCAACCATCTGATATTGGGGCATATCCCCTGACATACCCTAGAACCATGAAATCTATTCTAGTACCTATCAGGAAGCTTGGGTATAGTGTGATTACCACTCATTTGGGCATCACCAATTCCATCTAAAAATTCATGCATTGTGGAAAATAATATTATATTATATAAATACATATTTATAATTCATATGTAAAAAATTACTAAATTAACAACTAGAATTTATTTAACTGCATAACCCCTTTGTTCACCTGGACACCTAAACCCCAATACCCGATTTGTACAATACAAGTGTATAACCAAGCTGTGAGTGATATAAAATCTTAAAACTCTATTTTTACAATTCATTATATAACTTTATATGTTATAATTCAATTGTTACCATTCTTCGTGTCAATTATTATCTCAAAAAGTCATTATCTTCATTCTACATCTCAATATATATCATAGAATTTCATTATTTCCAATATTCTTCTCAATTCATACATTGTAATTCAATTATTACCATTTTCATCTCCATTCATATCATATAATTTCATTTTTAAAATTCATTATTTCAAATCGTATCTTATAATTCCATTTTTAACATTCTACATCAGAATTCATATATATTAATTCCATTGTTACCATTCATCATTCTATTTATCACTATATATTTAAATGAAGAAGGCCATATCCCACATAATTATATCACATATATCATAGTACCACCATTTCATCTATATCACAGTATCAACATTTCAAATGTATCACTATTTCACTATTTCACCGGAATCACAATATCACATATACCAAAAAACATTCATCAATTAACTAACCAATTAATGATTTCAATTAATAATTACATCTATAATGAAATACAATAATTTATTCAACAATTAATTAATCCCATCAGTACCACTAGTTAATTCAACAATAAATTAGTAATCTAAATTCAATTAATTAACTCAATAGTTATTTTATCACCAAAACCCCATTAATTTATTCAAAAATTAATTAATCATATCAATCAATTTCATTATCATAATAATCTATATTAATTAATTCAAAAATTAAGTACATCCAATTACACAGTTCAATATAAAAATTATTAATTCAACAAAAAATTATCTCAATTCAAAAATCTCAATATCCCCATAAATAATTCAATAGTTAATTATTTCATTTCATAATTGGAAATATTGTCATAATTAATTCAGAAATTAATTATTCCAAATAAATCAATTTTATAATCCAAATCATTCATATTAATTAATTAAAAAATTAATTAATCATGTTCAAAACCCTCAATATGACCAATTCCATAAATTTTAATCTTTAGTTATTGAAATTAATCAATTCAATTCAAGATAATAATTTATAATAACAAATATATATTCAATAATTACATACATGTAGTTGAACTAGTGATTTGGTATTTTAATAAAAGACCATGTTCATCAAAATCGTTGATGATATTCTGCCCAATAAAATTCCCCAATTTGATATGGAGTAAGTTAACCCCATGAAAAATAACATAATATTGATATGAATCTTAAATTGAAGATCAAAAAAATCATGATCTTGCAATCCAAGATCTATATCTATAATAAAAGGTGAATAAACATCCCACTATTATCAGGGAAGTGGAGAAGGAGAAGGATATATCATAATGGGATGAAAGAACATATAATGGGATGTGTGGATCTTCAATACATCCTTTGATTCACCATGTTCAGATGTTTAGAGACATATGAATTCACTAGGAGCATAAAAAATTAGTGGAATGGGTTTTTCTATGTTGGGGACAATTTTGGGTAAATATGGTGTTTCATATATTTTTAAAACAAATTTTCTTTTTAATAATAAATTTGTGAAGAATTTCCTATAAAGGGGAGCATAGTTTAACAAATTTGACACCTAAACCGTGCACATAACCTAGCTTTGGGTTTCATAGTTACTCCTAAGAGTGAATATAATTTATCAATCTAAGTGATATCCATGTAAATATCATCGGTTACAGGTCAAATGGTTTTTTGGGATGGGGCGCATGGTTTCGGAAAACCATGCCCTTATAGTTGAATGTATCTCCCTCTAAATTTGTCAAATTATCACCCTAAAAATAAAAACTATAAAACACAAAAAAGGTTATCATAAATAAAAAATATTTCCTATAAAATTGCCTCAAACATCTCCCAAAAATTTCAGGATCATACAATCTCCACTCATTATAACAACACATCCTCATGTTCTACATCCAAAAATCTCTATGATTCCAAATGATACTACATTACATGACTATTATTGTGATTTACTGAGATGAGTAATATATGAATCATATTAACATGATTCATTCTCAATTTTTGAAAGTCTATTTTCATAATTTAATATATAAATACTACTCTTTGAATGCTCCATACCATAACATGTAATGTATTTATAAAAGAAGAATTTTTTTCAAAACATTAAAATAAACAAATCAGAATAAATAAATTATATTGAAATTATGTTCCGCATAAACATTGGTTTATAAGTACAATAATTTATAAATAAAATCATACTTGTTGGTAATGACTGGTTGTAGTAACTAAATGGATAGAGAAGCTTATTTCACACCATTGTTATCTCACAAATCCAAATCACCACTATAAATCTTTTGAAATATACTTCATTCATACATTTGAATACAGATGTGCACACCATAAGATATACCTAATAAAAAATGTGTATAAATTGATATATTAAATTTTATAATGAATAGAAATTTATCTTACCTATTATTTTTGTTACAGTTATTCGTCACATGTCCTTGTTTTCTACATGAAAAACATAGTACATAATTTTCCTTACCCTTACTCTATATCATCCTCTTCGTGGAAGGATGGTTCATGGGAGCTCTAGACTTGTTATGAGCCATGGGCCTCTTCAACAATTTCTTCTTTTTCAAATTCAGTTTAAGGACCACTGCTTTACAATCCCTTGTCTCTAAATCAACATGGATAATAAATGTAATATGTTCCAAAAAACTGTAATCATTATTTTTCATAATTTAAATAAATATAAAATTAGATAATATTTTTGGTTGTGAGGAATGTATGAGATGTACACGAAAATAATCTATTAATTTAATCCCTAATACATCTAATCATTTAATGTAGCAATCACACTTGACTACATGAGTCCTAGATGTCAATAACTATCCATGAATTGTTTTAGAATAGGTTATGGAGATCTTCTATCCCACTTGTCTCAACTTCTCTTAATAAACATCCCAATGGTGAAACATCATGCTATATGCACCCATATCATAGTTTTTTTAAATATAATTAGATATGGTGGATAGAATGAAACAAATTATATCTTTATCATCATCTATATGTTTTTCCTATATAGAAAACTATTCCTCAAAAGAATTATTTCTTGGTTCTATAGGAATATATACTTATATCTCATAAAATATCATTAACTACTGCAAAATAACGCGTATGTGCCTATTAAATTCTTGAATTTTTGTTCTGATGTGAAGTATTTCCTTCTCATGTATGGAACATGATGATATTTTTATGACATTTTATTTATTTTTTTAGAGGTATGGTGAGAATATATTTGGTAATATATCTAATAAAATTTAGACAAATATAAAAATATTATATATATTTAAATCTCACTAATTTATAAAATTCCAATGGATCTCACCATCAAATTTTTTAGATACTACTTATTGAACATTATTGTTGAATAGATCTATGTTCTATTTCTCATTACACCATATTTGGAAATTTAAGAAACCATAATGTTTTTTGGTATTGATTCCAAATTCCAAAAAAATTGACTAAAATTTCCTTGATCTGTTTAGTTGAATCACCAATCATAAATCCCTAAATTGGATTTTCTCAACCATTTCCTCCCACATATTACAGTTCACTATTTTTATGCCATAAAATTTTATGAACTATGTTGTTTATACCCAAAGAATCATATTAATATTCTCAGAAAACTGAAATCACTCTAAATTTCTCTTTTTTAAGCACTACAAACTATGGTTCAATTTTAACTGAATTAGTTGAAGTCCATGGGGAATTAATATATATAAATAAGGAATATTAAATTTTATTTGAAAATTTATATTTTTTATATTTATAACATTCTGATTAATATTATTTTTATTTACTTTTGGGATTAACATTGTATTATATAATAATGACACATTATATAATTTAATTTTGTTCAATATTTCATTCTTGTTAATTCATTAATTCATGTGACCACAAAAAACATCCACATTGAAATAACTATGAAAATTTTTTAGAACATAATGTTAAATTTGAATAATCATGATATTTTCTAATAGTTAGTTTATATTTAGAATTATAAACATACCATCGGACTTGAGAGGAATCATCATGAACCAATTGTTGTTTGTGTTTCAGATTTTCATCTGCCCCCCCAATATATATCTCTTGGTTTTGTTTCTCCTCAACTACAAACATGAAAAACTAATATTACCATGAGAGATATTTCAAATATATATTTTTTAATAACACAAAAATAGGGGAAATGGAGTTTTGTTAAGTACATCGTGGTCACACATGCTCGTAAATAATGAGACAAGATATGACATAGAAGGCACAAATTTAATTTAGTAAACAAATAAATGAATCCAATCACATTCAAATTCTGTGTCTAGGATCATGATTATCGACATTCATGTAACGATGTACATATTAATTAAACAAAAATTCAAGTATTAATCATTCTTATAAATGTTAAATCATGCTCAAATCAATTAGTTTTGTTTTTTCATTAATCAATTATATTGTCTGAATTGTCATTTGAATTTCATTATGATTCCCACAAATAATAATTATTGAAAAATTAAATAACTTCATTTAAAATTTAATGTGTACATAAATATTCCTCTGAGAGGACATAGTATATATTCATATGAATTTCCCCAATATGTGTTTTTCTCATATACTATTAACTTTTGTGACATATGGAATACATGAATAATAACATACATTCATAATGGGTACATTCAAATTGATGAATGCACAAATTACATGATTCTTTTTTTCAATTGTTATGATTATATATGAATCTTCCATGATATGTATGTAACATCCCAAGTAAGTAATGAATAATAGATATTTTTATCCATGTCTATTAATGATTAAGATAGTGTTTTAGAGGCTTAAAATGAAAATAAATACAATCTTATGCATGGAATAAACTAATATTCTTAAAAGATTGTTTTACTGCCTTTTGATGGAAAACCATTTTTGAATCTATATTTTGACAATTTTATAAACTATTTTTGTCAAAATAAACTCATCCTTTATGATTGGGACATCAAAATTTACCTTGTGTGAATTTTTGGTATTTTTCTGACAATATTCATTTTTTAATGAATAGTGAAAAATACTGCATTTTACATCAAAACTGCTTTTTAATCTAATTTATTTATATGATTAGATTATGTTTTGAATTGCTTTTGAAGTGAAATTAGAATATATTTTTACCATTTTATCCAATGGTGGTCATTGGAATCAATTTCACTTTGAAATTAGACTTAAACTCGTGTCAATCTTTTGATACTTATTGTTTTGTAAAAACACGCTTTTTGCTCTGGCGGCGGGAATTAATTATTATATTATTTAATGTGACTTATATGATTTGAATTTTGTAAAATAGACTTCATTTTTGAATTAGGAATATCAAATATAGCTTAGGGTGAATTTTTGGTAATTTTCTAAAAAACTTCAATTTTTGATGAATAGTGAAACCACTAAGTGGCAATCAAGCAAACTGATTTATCAGTTAAATGAAAGTTTACCACTAATGTGTATTGAATTTTAAAAATACGACATACATGGTTGTCATTAGTATGTAAAATTTGGTTCAATGAGATTATAATAATTTTTTGGTGAATAGTAACTTATTAAGTTCTTAATCACGATTAGTGGTAATTAGGGTAGTTTAAGGTCTAAATAAGGCTTTAATAATATGAAAAGACATAGACACATGTCCCAACCTCATTGGTTGTGTCATGGCCGACCATTAAATTCCATGGGTCAACTTGGGGACCCCATGGATCCACTTTTGTTGGGAAATGACATAAATTACTTTTTATTTAATGTTAAAGTGAAAATGACACAAACATAATATGTTTTACGAAAACAATTTTTAAGTGGGGTTATACAAGTCCAAATTTGATTATAAATAGTCATTGGAAAGCTAAAAAGATTTCCTATATCATAGTAGTTTTTGTATAATTTTTAGACATTAAATAAATTAAATTATTTATGACATAATAATGATGCAGCGATGACATCATTATTTGACGATTTAAATAAAATGGAATGATAATGAAAAATAGAAAACCTACACATGGCCAAAACCAATTGGAAGAGTGGATTTCGAACCCTTATAACCTTCTCCACGAATAATATCAATTTGGGACCTTTTAAAACCGAAACACATTTTCAAATAAAGTAATGTTTCTTTACTTTCTAAAAGTGCCCCTCCTCTCCTCTTATAAAAGGCCCCCACCTCTACCTCATTTCACACACTCTTCAAGCCTTTGGCTCGGCCAACCCCTGCCCATTTGCTCTCTACACATACCTCTCCTCATCCTAGAGGATTCCCTTTGGGCAGAATCCTTTCAAAGGAAGCCTTTAGGCTCAAATCAAAAGGAGTTACACTTTTTAAGGTAATTCATTCTCTGATGTTCATTTGTTTTATTTTGCTTCTACAACCCCCTAAACTCTTTTTATTTACTTATTTTGTAACAACACCAGTATCTTAAATATACAAGGATGTAGTTATGATATTTATTAGAGCTACACTCTCACACAACTACATCAAATGGTTAAAGAGCATACGGTTTCCGTGGATGGCGAAATTCTGCCTCCCGAAATGATGATTGTTCGACACTCATTTAACACCTTCAAAGGTGGCCATTATGATGTCACTATTTTCATATATGATATATAATATGTTTATGTTTTCCTTAAGCTTCTGTTTTGTTTCATTTTTGGCATACCTTTATGGTTTCCATTATGGGTAAAACATGATATCTTCATTTTAGGAAGTGCGGACTACCGCCCCCTAAAAGTGATTTGATTCGTTAATACCATATGTGGGATGTATAAAGGATAAAGTTAATGATATTATATATGTTATTACACTGGAATTATAATATACTCTTATATAATTATGATTCCATTCCAGAAAATATGAAATAGAAATGGAAGTAGCGTTCATGCGTACGTACGGCTTACCGTCTCCATGAACGGTGCATTTCATTTCTTACCTCTAAATTATGTAATATTATAAATGCATGTATGTACTGGATATATATGACATATATGATATATACATCATGAATACCATTCTGGATATAATGAACCTTTTACCAAATTAACAACATGTAAGTGTAAGAAGTCTATTTTTGACTTAAGAACCAAATACCGACAAAATGAACATTATTAACTTAAATGATTACATGATGTTCATAACATGGTATAAAAGGAATAATGAACTTGAAAAGATTCATAATCAAGTAGAGATTAACTCAAGTTTATTATTCAGGAGATTAAATAACGGTCGAGTCAAGTCGGATACGAGGTATGGGACATTGTCTCAATCTCCTTTCATTGAGGCATATATTATTTTATACACAACTTTCTTTTATACGATGTATAAATCCCTTTAACTATTACGTTTATTCAAAAGGAATCTTTTTTATACAAAGCGTTTACTAAACGACAAAAGGGAATGTTTTTTTCGTACGTATGCGGCGACAACGACTTCTCCGCCGTCGTGACCGTTATTTGAGTTTCGGCTTCCTCTACAAGCCATACCTTCTTTTTAAAAGAAAACTAAATACCATGTTTTACTTTTCTTTTATTTTGGTATTGAAAATGGTTTTCATAATGTTTTTATATCAATGTGTTGTATTGATATCTCGTGATTGAAATGTGGAAATTTTATGTTTCCTATATGCATGTTTTATGTGATATGGTTATGTTATGGTTCTTGGGCATTGTTATGAAGACGGGTGGTTCCGTGATAAACTAAGGGCGGGTGAGCCCGTTATAGCTCTCCAATGCATTGGGTAACGCGAAGGAGTGAAACGTTAAGGTTTCTCCGAAGATATTTTAGGGAATATACTGTGATGGTTATTCCAAACGTAACCAAGAGGGTTACTCCCTACGTAAAAATGTTATGAATGCCTCAAGTTACCTTTATGTCTTATGATTTCTATGATTTATTCATGACTTTATGAGGTATGTTAAAGTGCCAATGTTTTATGGGTAAAGTATGATTTCATTCTTATGTATATATGAACTCATATTTCCTTTCCATGTTTTTTTTATAACCCATACTGAGTTTTTATGCTCATCCCAAGTTTTTGAAATGTTTTTCACAGGTCAAGGGAAAGGTACATGATAAGATGATAGGGTCAAGGATGTGTCAAGAATTAATCCATGTTTTATTTTAAATGTGTTTCCATTGATGGGAACGAAGAATACTATCTTTATGTAACCACTTTGTTTATATGTGGAATGTAATGAATGTTTTATTATCTAATTCTCTAAAACTCTAAACCCGAAAAGATCCTCAATGTGTAATCTTGTAATAACTCAAGATTAAGTAAGGTTTAAGGCTGGGGCCTTATATTTGGTATCAAAGGTCGGTTTAGATAACTTTAGGAGTTAGAATTCTATTAAATGATTATCCAAAAATATTTTTTTGAAATGATATATCATTTAAAGATTACCATGTTGCTTCATCTAAGACATGTTTGTTCTGAATGGTTTTTCGCAGAGGAAACAGGGAAGCAGTGCTAGGAAGGCATACAGAAGGAAATAACCTTCCGAATCAGCATCCAGAAATGGTCGGAATTGGAACTGAACAGTTTGTTGCAGTAATGGCGCAGTTGACTCAAGCGATAAATGGTGGTGGTATCCATACACGAGATCAGCCAGACCAACTGCAGAGGAACATGTCAGTGGTGGAACATTTCATGAGGCAACATCCACCATCATTCAGAGGATCATCTGACCATGTACAAGCTGAAGGGTGGATTAAAGCACTGGAGAAGACTTTTGATGTTATGGGGTGTTCAGACAATCAAAAGTTCAGTCTTTCTATTTACCGTTTGGAGGGTGAAGCAGATCAGTGGTGGTCTATGGTTAAAAATATCAGGGATGCCGATGAGATTGATGCTCTTGACTGGGATGAATTCAAAGGTATGTTTCTTGAGAAGTATTTTCATAAGGCTGTTCGACTTAGGATGGAAAATCAATTCTTGGAATTGAGGCAAGAGGAAGACTCAGTGGCTGCTTATGAAGAAAGGTTCACTCGTTTGGCAAGGTATGCTCCAAATTTTATCCGGGACCTTGATTGTAAAATCAATCGTTTTTACTCAGGATTAAAGCCAAAGTATCGAAGGGCATTAGCTTCTCGTGAGTTTAAAAGTTATGAAAATCTTGTTCGATGTGCTGAGAAGGTGGAAATGGAGTTTGCCGATGACCAAGTTTTCTATAACAACCAGCAGAAGAAGAGACCGAGGTGGCAGGAGAAAGGTAAGAATTCTTCAAAAAAGTCTGATGGTAAGAGAACTAAGTTTCCAGTTTGTGATAAATGTGGCAAAAGGCATGCTGGGGAATGTCTTCTGAATTCTGGGAAGTGCTACAGATGTGGTAAGATGGGACATAAGGCTCGTGATTGCACTTAAAAGGATCAAGGTGAAGGTAAGAACAAATTTGATTTACAGTTAGTGAAATGTTATAAGTGCAATGAGATGGGTCACTATGCAAACGAGTGTCCGACAAGGAGCTTGAGTGATGGGAAGCAGTTAGACTACAAGCAGAAAGGGGTGGTGAAATCCTTTGCAACTACTTCAGCAGATGTCGGGCCATCAAATGATGTTGTATCAGGTACATTGTTTGATTTTTCAGATTATGCCAGTGTGTTGTTTGATTCGGGGTCTACACATTCTTTCATCTCTGAAACCTTTTCGAGTAAAATGGGAATACCATCTCAAGAAATGACTCCTGAACTTTTGGTTAAAACACCTGGGGGAAATGTCGAGGCAAAAAGAATTTATAAGAATCTTCCTATCCTTATCTGTGGAAAGAAACTACTTGAAAACCTTATTGTTCTACCTCTAGTAGAGTTTGATGTTATCCTGGGTATGGATTGGATCTCTATTTACCATGCTAAGATTGACTGTAGAGCTAAATAAATTTCTTTTCAGAAAGACTTTCAGTTTGTTTACAAGAATGAACCCTTACTTTTGATAACATATCAAGAGGCCGAGAAACTTGTAAAATATGGAAATGAATGTTACCTTGCACACGTCGTTGAAAATAAAGGAACTGTTCAGATTAATGATGTGCCAGTGGTAAATGAGTATCCTGATGTTTTTCCTGATTAGTTTCTTGGAATAATACCAGATCGGGAAGTTGAGTTTACTGTTGACTTAGTTCCTGATGCTAAGCCAATTTCAAAACCCCCTTATCGAATGGCACAAATTTAACTTTTAGAGTTGAAGGAGCAATTGCATGATTTATTAGAGAAAGGTTTCATTAGACCTAGCACATCACCATGGGGTGCTCCTGTTTTATTTGTTAAAAAGAAAGATGGTTCTATGAGACTTTGCATTGATTATAGAGCCTTGAATAATATCACTGTTAAGAACAAATATCCTTTGCCTCATATCGATGATTTGTTTGATCAGCTCCAGGGAGCTCAGTTTTTTTCAAAGATTGACTTGAGATCGGGGTACCATCAGCTGAAGGTCAAGGAGGCAGATATTCCGAAGACCGCGTTCCGTACGAGATATGGCCATTATGAATTTGTAGTAATGCCTTTTGGGCTATCCAATGCACCTGCTGTATTCATGGACATAATGAATAGAATTTTCCATGAGTTCTTGGATAAGTTTGTGGTGGTTTTCATTGATGATATTTTGGTGTTTTCTAAAATTAAAGAGGAGCATGAAAAACATTTAAGGGTTATCTTGGAATCCTTAAAAGAAAAGAAACTGTATGGGAAATTCAGAAAGTGTGAGTTTTGGTAGCAAAAAATGTCTTTCCTTGGTCACATTGTTTCTAAAGATGGAATAACTGTTGATCCAGCAAAAACAAAAGTTGTGGAAGAATGGCCAAGACCCACAAATGTAACCGAGATTCGTAGCTTCCTTGGTTTGGCGGGCTATTACCGAAGGTTTGTTAGAAATTTTTCACGGTTATCTAGTCCAATGACTAAGCTAACTCGGAAGGGTGTTAAGTTTATCTGGACAAAAGAATGTGATGACTGTTTTCAGGAATTGAAAAGAAGATTGGTGAATGCTCCAGTTTTGGCACTACTTTCTAGGAATGGTGAGTTTGTTATATACAGTGTTTCTTCATTGAAAGGAATTGGTTGCGTCCTAATGCAGAATGATCAAGTAATTGCTTATGCTTCACGGCAGTTGAAAACTCATGAGATAAATTACCCTACACTTGATTTGGAACTAGCTGATGTTGTTTTTGCTTTAAAAATTTGGAGGCATCATTTGTATGGAGTAAAGTGTGAAATATATACCGATCACAAAAGTTTAAAGTATATATTCACTCAGAAATAGTTAAACATGAGACAAAGGAGATGGCTAGAATTAATCAAGGATTATGATTGTACAATTCATTACCATCCGGGAAAGGAAAATAAAGTGGCTGATGCTTTGAGTCGAAAAAGTAATGCTTCATTAACAATGTTGCGTTTGGAACATGATCCTTTGGTTAACGATTTGATGAACTTTGGCATAGAAGTTGTTGGTGCAGGAAGTCCTTCTGTTTTGTTTCAGGTATCAGTGTGATCTTCTCTATCAGATAGAATCAAGCAAGCACAGAAGCAAGACAGTGAGTTGCAGAAAAGGGTAGAGCTGGTTCAGAAAGGTAAGTTTCCTGAATTCAACATTGATAATGATTGCGTTTTGAGATTTGGGAAGAGATTGTTTGTGCCTTGTGATTCACAGTAGAAGAGAGAGTTGTTATGTGAAGCTCATAGTTCTCCGTGTTCAGTTCATCCGGGCAGTACTAAGATGTATAGAGATCTGCGGGAGTATTACTGGTGGGATGGAATGAAAAGAGACATTGCTGATTTTACTGTGAAGTGTTTGACTTGTCAGCAGGTTAAAGCAGAGCGGCAGTTACTGAAAGGGATGCTTCAGCCTTTACCAGTACCAGAGTGGAAATGGGAGAATATATCCATGGACTTTGTTGTTGGATTACCGAAGACATCTCGAGGTAATAATGCAATCTGGGTTATTGTTGATCGCTTGACCAAATCTGCTCATTTCCTTGCTATACGAGATACTTTCTCACTTGATCAACTTTCCCGTTTGTATCTTAAAGAGATAGTCAGGTTACATGGAGTTCCTCTCTCCATTGTATCAGATCGTGATCCCAGGTATACTTCTAACTTTTGGAAAGGCCTTCAGAAGTCTTTGGGTACTGAGTTAAATTTTAGTACAGCTTTTCATCCTCAATCAGATGGGCAGTCAGAACGAACAATTCAGACATTGGAGGATATGCTACGATCTTGTTCTATGTATTATCAGGGAAGTTGGGACTAATATCTTTCTTTGGTTGAGTTTTCATATAATAACAGTTTTCATTCCAGTATATAGATGGCACCATTTCAGGCATTATATGGGAAGCGGTGTCGAACTCCAACTTTCTGGGATGAAGTGGGTGAAAGGAAGTTGATGGGACCATAATTGGTAGAAGAGATGGCAGAAAAAGTTCAGCTGATTCAGAAACACATGAGAACAGCACAGAGCAGGCAGAAGAGTTATGCGGATAACCAGAGGAAGGATCTATCTTTTGAGGTAGGTGATCATGTTTTTCTGAAGGTTTCTCCTTGGAAAAGTGTGATGAGATTTTGTAAGAAAGGAAAGTTGAGTCCAAGGTTTGTTGGACCATACGAAATTCTGGAGAGAATTGGATCAGTTTCATACCGAGTGGCTTTACCTCGGAGTTTATCTCAGGTACACAATGTTTTTCACGTTTTGATGTTGAGAAAGTATATGCCAGATCCATCTCATGTTTTGAGTCCAGAGGTAGTTCAGCTGTAAGAGAACCAATCTTATAAGGAACAACCGGTCCAGATTCTTGACCACAGGGAGAAATTGTTACGGAATAAGGTGATTCACCAGGTAAAGGTTTTGTGGAAAAACCACATGATTGAAGAGGAAACATGGGAATCCGAAAATGCATTGAGGGATAAGTACCCTCATTTATTTGATAAGTAAATAAATTGCGGGGACGCAATTTTCTAAAGGGGGAAGGATGTAACATCCCATGTAAGTAATGAATAATAGATATTTTTATCCATGTCTATTAATGATTAATATAGTGTTTTAGAGGCTTAAAATGAAAATAAATACAATCTTATGCATTGAATAAACTAATATTCTTAAAAGATTGTTTTACTGCCTTTTGATGGCAAACCATTTTTGAATCTATATTTTGACAATTTTATAAACTATGTTTGTCAAAATAAACTTATCCTTTATGATTGGGACATCAAAATTTACCTTCTGTGAATTTTTGGTATTTTTCTGACAATATTCATTTTTAATGAATAGTGAAAAATACTGCATTTTACATCAAAACTGCTTTTTAATCTAATTTATTTATATGATTAGATTATGTTTTGAATTTCTTTTGAAGTGAAATTAGAATATATTTTTACCATTTTATCCAATGGTGGTCATTGGAATCAATTTCACTTTGAAATTAGACTTAAACTGGTGTCAATCTTTTGATACTTATTGTTTTGTAAAAACACGCTTTTTGCTCTGGCAGCGGGAATTAATTATTAAATTAATTAATGTGACTTATATTATTTGAATTTTGTAAAATAGACTTCATTTTTGAATTCGTAATACCAAATATAGCTTAGGGTGAATTTTTTGTAATTTTCTGGAAAACTTCAATTTTTGATGAATAGTGAAACCACTAAGTGGTAATCAAGCAAACTGATTTTTCAGTTAAATGAAATTTTACCACTAATGTGTATTCAATTTTAAAAATCCGACATACATGGTTGTCATTAGTATGTAAAATGTGGTTCAATGAGATTATAATAATTTTTTTGGTGAATAGTAACTTATTAAGTTCTTAATCACGATTAGTGGTAATTAGGGTAGTTTAAGTTCTAAATAAGGCTTTAATAATATGAAATTACCTAGACACATGTCCCAACCTCATTGGTTGTGTCATGGCCGACCATGAAATTCCATGGGTCAACTTGGTGACCCCATGGATCCACTTTTGTTGGGAAATGACATAAATTACTTTTTATTTAATGTTAAAGTGAAAATGACACAAACATAATATGTTTTACGAAAACAATTTTTAAGTGGGGTTATACAAGTCCAAGTTTTGATTATAAATAGTCATTGGAAAGCTAAAAAGATTTCCTATATCATAGTATTTGTTTTATAATTTTTAGACATTAAATAAATTAAATTATTTATGACATAATAATGATGCAGCGATGACATCATTATTTGACGATTTAAATAAAATGGAATGATAATGGAAACTCTAAAACCTACACATGGCCAAAACCAATTGGAAGAGTGTATTTCAAACAGTTATCACCTTATCCACGAATTATATCAATGTGGGACCTTTTAAAACCGAAACACAGTTTCAAATAAAGTAATGTTTCTTTACTTTCCAAAAGTGCCCCTCCTCTCCTCTTATAAAAGGCCCCCACCTCTACCTCATTTCACACACTCTTAAAGCCTTTGGCTCGGCCAACCCCTGCCCATTTTCTCTCTCCACATCCCTATCCTCATCCTAGAGGATTCCCTTTGGGCAGAATCCTTTTAGAGGAATCCTTTAGGCTCAAATCAAAAGGAGTTACACTTTTTAAGGTAATTCATTCTCTAATGTTCATTTGTTTTATTTTGCTTCTCCAACCCCCTAAACTCTTTTTATTTACTTATTTTGTAACAACACCAGTATATTAAATATACAAGGATGTTGTTACGATATTTATTTGAGCTAAACTCTCACACAACTACATCAAATGGTTAAATAACATACGGTTTCCGTGGATGGCGAAATTTTGACTCCCGAAACGATGATTGTTCAACACTGATTTAACACATTCAAAGGTGGCCATTATGATGTCAATATTTTCATATATGATATATAATATGTTTATGTTTTCCTTAATCTTCTGTTTTTTTTTCATTTTGGGCATACCTTTATGGTTTCCATTATGGGTAAAACACGATATCTTCATTTTAGGAAGTGCGGACTACCGCCCCCTAAAAGTGATTTGATTCGTTAATACCATATGTGGGATGTGTAAAGGATAAAGTTAATGATATTATATATTTTATTATAATGGAATTATAATATACTCTTATATCATTATGATTCCATTCCAGAAAATATAAAATAGAAATGGAGGTAGCGTTCATGCGTACGTACGGCTTACCGTCTCCATGAACGGTGCCTTTCATTTCTTACCTCTAAATTATGTAATATTATAAATGCATGTATATACTGGATATATATGACATATATGATATCTACATCATGAATACCATTCTGGATATAATGAACCTTTGACCAAATTAACAACATGTAAGTGTAAGAAGTCTATTTTTGACTTAAGAACCAAATACCGACAAAATGAACATTATTAACTTAACTGATTACATGATGTTCATAACATGGTATAAAAAGAATAATGAACTTGAAAAGATTCATAATCAAGTAGAGATTAACTCAAGTTTATTATTCATGAGATTAAAGAACGGTCAAGTCAAGTCGGATACGAGGTATGGGACTTTGTCTCAATCTCCTTTCATTGAGGCATATTTTATTTTCTACACAACATTCTTTTATACGGTGTATAAATCCCTTTGACTTTTACGTTTATTCAAAAGGAATATTTTTTATACGAAGCGTTTACTAAACGAAAAAAGGGAATGTTTTTGTCGTACGTATACGGCGACAATGACTTCTCCGCTGTCGTGACCGTTATTTGAGTTTCGGCTTCCTCTACAAGCCATACCTTCTTTTTAAAAGAAAACTAAATACCATGTTTTACTTTTCTTTTATTTTTGTATTGAAAATGGTTTTCATAATTTTTTTTATATCAATGTGTTGTATTGATATCTCGTGATTGAAATGTGGAAATTTTATGTTTCCTTTATGCATGTTTTATGTGATATGGTTATGTTATGGTTCTTGGGCATTATTATGAAGACGGTTGGTTCTGTGATAAACTAAGGGCGGGTGAGCCCGTTATAGCTCTCCAATGCATTGGGTAACGCGAAGGAGTGAAACGTTAAGGTTTTTCCGAAGATATTTTAGGGAATATACTGTGATGGTTATTCCAAACGTAACCAAGAGGGTTACTCCCTACGTAAGAATGTTATGAATGCCTCAAGTCACCTTTATGTCTTATGATTTCTATGCTTTATTCATGATTTTATGAGGTATGTTAATGTGCCAATGTTTTATGGGTAAAGTATGATTTCATTCTTATGTATATATGAACTCATGTTTCCTTTCCATGTTTTTTTATAACCCATACTGAGTTTTTATGCTCATCCCAAGTTTTTGAAATGTTTTTCACAGGTCAAGGGAAAGGTACATGATAAGATGAATGGGTCAAGGATGTGTCAAGAATTAATCCATGTTTTATTTTAAATGTGTTTCCATTGATGGGAATGAAGAATAATATCTTTATGTAACCACTTTGCTTATATGTGGAATGTAATGCATGTTTTATGATCTAATTCTCTAAAACTCTAAACCCGAAAAGATCCTCAATGTGTAATCTTGTAATAACTCAAGATTAAGTAAGGTTTAAGGCTGGGGCCTTATAATGTAGTTCTGAACAATACATTGAAATTAATTATATAAATATATTTATAAACACATCACATGTCATGTTCTATCAAGGTAATGAACACATTAAGAAAAATGTCAAAAAGGATTACACGGTATAATAAATTAATCTTCATTCTATATAATTTGGTATACATTATAAGTATGTAAGTATGTGCTATATGGTTTGTACATATCTTATCATATATCCGAGTCACATGTCTAAGGACTCTTTATGTAATGCATTCCTCAGAAAACATGGTGTACATATCATGAATAAAGGTTACATAGATTATTGTCTCTGAGTTACGATGTCACCAATCTGTTTGGATATGTATGAAAATACAAAAACCAACTATGACATAAAGGATTACATGCCTAGTATGTGGGACTCACTGTGGGTACTCTAGATGATCATGTTCTCGTATTATTGTTTATCAAATGGTGTATGAAATAAAAATAACCATGTGAATTCAAAGAAAATGTTTTGAATTAACTTTTAATTAATTATTATTTCATTGAACATCGGTACATGATGTGTAATTATATTTTCAGAGCGTTAATCTTCTATTATCCGAACAATATCCTTGACACCTCTGTTAGAGATATTTTTTATTTAATTCATAAAATTAATAACATTTATTATATCTATGAGATTAAAAAAAGTGGCTAAATAATATCATGAAATTTATATTAATTGATCATTAATTTTTAATTGAAAACTAAATAAAAGACTCATTAATAAATATATAACAGTTTAATTAATTTTAAATAATTTTCAAACTAATCTATTGCCCCATTATGTTTATGATCATTGTAAAAGCATGTGGTGGGTTGTGGAAAAAATTAATTTTTTCATGATAGATGTTTAATAAGTGATTTAGATGAAAATTAATATTTTAATGAACAAAAATGAATGAATTAAAAAGAGACAAGGGATAAATCTCTACAATAAATAAAAAAAATAATCCCATATTATTAATAAATTAACGTTACGAATTAAATAGTTATATTTCATTAATTTTTTCAGGGATGATGGATCTAAAAACATATCTACATTATGCCATTATTAGTTTGTAGGAATCAAGAGAATATTACCTCTACAGGTTTTCCAAATATGTTGAAAATTATTTGAACATTTTCATAGAAATCTTTGGGTGTTACTATGGTAGATCCAAACACTGGTGTCATTCACATTATATCACCACAATAATATCATCCAATGAATTATCCTTGATATTTATATAATCAATAGTGGACTATAGAGGAAGATTTATCTCTGTTCATGGAAAATTTCTTAGAGTGGGATATCACAAGGGGCTTGAGAGGATTCTCTCCAGTTTTCATTGTGCACAAACCGAAAATAAATTATATTTATTCAAAATTAATATAGTTAGGCTGAAATACAATAAGGGATCAAAAATTGAAATTTTTACAAGTTAACTTTAACATTTGTATAACCCCTTGTAGAACCCCATGTCTAATATATTAATATAATTTATATTTCCTTGATAGACGGTTAACATTAAAATTTAATTATATATATTTTAAATCAAATCAAATTAAATATATATTATTTATAAGCGGACTAAAAAAAATCAGTATTCTATTCCTCTACAATAGTTTCCAAACCTTTAATAACTAAAATTTATTTTATAAATTAATACAATTCAAATATTCACCAAAAAATGAATAAATAATATATTCACTAAATATAAATTAAATATTTAATAAATATTTCACTCACATGATATAATCTTTAAGAACGGGTTGAATATTATTTGTAATGATTTATACAAAAATAATAATAAAACTACAAGCGTGAAAAATGTATATTCAAATTTTTAATTAACAAATAATATTATATTATTAAAATGAGATTCCACATACATATAGTGGGCGACACTCTAGAGATCTTTAATAGTGGAATTATGTGATGTCGCTGAATGTCCAAGCTTATTCTCTAGATAAAATCCACAGCACACATAGAGAAATAATTTAATGACGCAATGAAATAATATCTCATATGAATGGTCACTAGTTATTATAATGCTTTTATCATTATATCTATAATAAAATAAGATCCATGCTGGTATCATCAACATCTATGATAGATTAATATTTATTTGAATTTTTTGAAATCATACATACCATCAAGCACCATGTCCCCTACTTTATTCAGGTTGTATCAATTCAATAAATGGGCATGATATATCAAATTCTATTAAATAACAGATGGGTCAAATCAATCCTCGAAGTATTCATTAATTTTATATTTCTCATGATGTAACAAAAATATCCAACCTCACCATGAACATATGTAAACAAGGTTTTCATCAATACATAAAAGTACGAAACTTGTTAACTTTATTAATAATAATCATAATGTCTAAGGATCAATACACATATCTACTGAAAAGACCATCCAAGAACACATATGAATGTTAATTTCTTACCAGCGGGTCTCCTTATCATAATATCCATCAGTAGATATTACCAAGGTAGTATACCTTGAGAAGGTTCCTTATTTCCCTATGATTGTCCATCTATAATATTAAGTATCATTTTTCCCTCAATTGATATCATCTAGATATAGAATATATATTTAAATAATATTGTCACAACACATCTGATTTATCTTCATAATGGGAAATTTCTATGTCAATTTAAAGAGACACATGCTATTAATAAATTATCACATCTAATGTTACAAAGAATAAAAATCATGATAAGAAAGTTAATTTAATAATATTTAAAACTATGAATACATTTTGTCAAAAAGTACATAGATGTTTACACTAGGTAATCAACTCTATTATTAACTGCTTTATTTTCTTGTAAATATTTAATCAAATAAGTATGGGGAAATTTTCATTATATATATTTCTATAATATATAGAATGATATAAATATTATAAATATATTATTCACCCATTACAAATATCTTTATAACCATTATTCAAATTTTGGCATGGAAAATGAGTCACATAGAGTCATCGAGATGATATGTCCTATGTAATCAAGGGAGAAATTATAATTTACAGAATATAATGAAGGGTATGAAATATGATGAAATATTAATTTTCTTATAATTGATTAAAATCATAAATATTTCATTACTATTTATTGATTTTATTATTACTATCCATCTGTGTCTGGAATGTAAAAAGTGTTACATCTATATGTTAGACGGTAGTCTCCCGCACACAACAATAACTATTTCATTTCCCATTTGATCTAATAGGATAAGGATATAGTTTATCCCATTATATAAAAATATCTGGAAATTTTGGATATATATATATAAGTTATTATATCATCATTGGGTAATATAATTATATGGATGTGTAAAGTTAAGCAAAATAAAAATGCTCAGATAATAAAGATGCATATTCTTCCGAAAACCACTTGGTATTATAATTAAAGACTTCATTGGGTGATGTTCTGATCATAACAAGGACACTTGGTCATATAAGATCATGTAGGGAAGTAATTAGGTAACTAATTGTACGATCTAATAGGATTTTTAGTGTAAAAAATTGAGGGAATAAGGTTCCTATTTATAATTTAGATAAGTCGCACAATTGATATTTTTTAATGTTTTATGACATTACCATGCCAATTTAGTGGATATATGGATCTAAAATAGTCATAATTAATCATGTATAAGGTATAATTATAAATAATGACATAAATTATAAATTATAAATTATTATCAGTCATTTAATTGATTTTCATTATAGTTTAACCAATTGTAATTCTATTTTAAAATTAACTGTTTTAAATAGTTTATAATACTTTTACAATTCATTATGATAAAATTTAAATTTTACATAATTTCCTAATATTAAATATTTTTATCATAATTATGGAATCAATTTTATCAAATTCAGATCATTGAATTTGTATAATATAACATCAAATTAAACCCTCAACATCATTCAGACCTAATGTTTTTAATGGAATTTTGTATTTATGTATAAAATGGTTTTATATCAATATTAAAAGTAAAATTTTTTTTCATTAAACATATTGGATTAAAAATAACTTAGTGGATAAAATTTTATATTTTAATCCATTATTTTAATAAAATAAAATTTTTAAATCCAATGAAGAAACAAAACTCCAACGTTTTTGTTATTCATTTGAATATAAAATTTTTATAAAAAATACTAAAACTTCAACCTAAACTATTTATGATCTGTTGAATTCAAAAATGATATTCATATTATAGTATTGATTATATAAAACTGAATTTTTTTAATAATATATTTTTTCTCAAATAAGAAATCATTTTTTCCTGAATAATATACATTTGATGAAAAATATTATATATAAAATAATATACAGTTTTTTAAACAGAATAGAAAAATAAATATTTACTATATATTACTATAATATAAATATAAAAATGTGTTATTCCAATTCTGAACAACCAATTTAATTACAAGATTATAATAGTCCTAAAATGATAATTTTGGTTCACTTCAGCTCGGTGATATGTGTTACATATTATATCGAACATAGTGTTCATAAAAATGTTTATTCTATACGAGACTATAATTTTCCTACACAAATATTTCAATTATAAAGATGAATATTCAATAGATAACATTAATATACCCTCTAGAATCATAAAAATATTTTTCCATTATTGATATGATATACAATCATCTTATATCAATAAATATATTCAACATCCCCAAAAAATATCCTCTAACATAGTACTCATACTAGGAATGCCCTTACAAAACCACTATTCATCACATCGGGAAGGAAACATAAGAAAATATGAGCCTAGATGATTTTTAAGGTTAAACATAGGAGATATAAATCCATGATAATATAAAATAATTAAATATGAATATGTTTATGTATTCATGAACATAAAAAATGGTGTTTATATCCGTCATTTCATAGATCATAAACATGATTCAGGGAATAAAACACATCAATTCATAAAACATGTAAAATTGGAGTGATAAATCATCAAAAATCAATAATAAACCATAATACCGTGTCATAAATGTTTCGAACTATAAAAAATATAGATATAAATATTATATACAAAGGTTAAATATCAGTTCAATCAATATGATGGATTAAGAAACACATATATCCAACATTAGAATATGATGCACTTGTTTCACATTGCGGATCAATATCATTAATTTGTTTCCCATTTTCTTATCATGATATATTAAGTATTACCCAATAAATTGGATGGAGATATTTGTGCCGACCAACACAAAATAAAAAAATACTTATGTTATCCATAGGGTCATAAATCATTCATTATATAAGATATCGTGATATGAAATGGGATTCTTAAATATTTTATCGTTGAATAACCCATGGAAAATATAGGGATTAATAAAATGCCATTATATCATAACTCATGATAAATTAATAGGATTTAAAAACATTATTCCATCATAATCATAGACCATATAGATAATGAATAAGGATACTTTTTTTAAAAAATGATGGGGCCAAAGCCTCAATTTATTAGTTAAAGTTAATACCGCGTTAAGACTGGGTAAAGGGAGACCCATTACATAGACCAAAGGACCATGGCCATGTGGACAGAATACAAGTATTTAATTCCCATTTTTTTTCCCAAAGGACCTGTAAAGACCCAAAAATACTGTGGAATTTTTTTCTAAAATACATGGGAATTTTACGAGTCCCCAAAAATTTACGTCGGATGATTCCAAGGCCCAATGAGCTCAGAATCAATTTCTGATGTTTTTTTCAAGTACGTTCAGCAAACATATGAGCGGGTTTTTATGGCTTTTGAACTGGTGCTCAGAATTGAAATGTGAGGGAACCATTGAACTCACAATGTGGGTATTCGCTTAAAAAGTCTTTCACTTCGACGACAGTGAGTCGAGAATAGAAGTTACATTTTGGGTTTTCATGGAAAAATAATAAAATAAAGTGAGCTACACTTTATTTTCTTTAAGCTGTCATGTGGGTGACTAGTAGTTAAAACCTCCTCATGGATGATAGAGGTGGGACCACCACACCTTAACCTCCCATGAGTGGTTATGGTGTTGGGGCCCACCCGAACATAACCTCCTGCGAGAGAGTACGATGTGGGGACCACCCAAGACAACATTACCTATGATTTGAATAATATTGGTGGGGACCACACGACCGTTATTAATGGGGGTAGAGTATAACCTCTCAACTCTCCCTCATTAATGAAGGAGAGACTCTTGACCTTATATTAATTTAATTGGTGAAAACTCCCCAATTAATTTCTTCCAACACACATGAATTAATGAGGTGGGGCCTTTTAATTTAAATCAACCATTTGAATTTGTGCCCATGAAAAAATAGAATAACTAATCTGTTATTTGGAACAACGATTTCATTTGGGTAGATGTGGGGAAAGAGGAGATTTAGGGAGAAAATCTCCCAATGAAGAATGAATAATGATCCACTAGAGAAGACACCCATCCTCTTCAAACTTCTTTCTCAGACACCTACCGATGTCGAGCGTCTTCCACAAGCCGACACAGCTCGGGTTTGGAAGCGTGCGGAAGACGCGGCGAATGACGAACTTATTCATCTACCTTCTATAACTCCATCAACGAAGGATGATAGATGAACAAATGTAGGTGTTTTATTACATGTTTATGTTATTCATTTTCTATCTTCTTCAATGGTTGGAAAGGAATTTTTTATAGGTGATTTTTTGTTCATATTCTTTTCTTGATGAACCAATTGATACCACCATAAATGCGGACAGTGCGGGCTAATTCAAGAGGACCTGAACCCTTCACTATTCTTGTTTGAGATGATCCACAGTATAGCGGCAATGAAAAGAGATGACCTCTTAGGGTGTAACCTCCAGCTGGCTTGGGCAGTGAGTTACCTATTGACACTTAGGTTTTAACCTTCAGCTGGGCTGGGTAATGGGTTACATGACTCCCTCTCAGGGTTTACCATCTAGCTGGGTTGGGTAGTGGGTTACCCATTGACTCATAGGGTTTACCCTCAAGTTGGGATGGGTAGTGGGATACCTGATGACCTCTTCGGGTTTACCCTCCAGCTGGGCTGAGCAGTGGGTTACCTGTTGACTCTTATGGTTTAACCTTCAGCTGGGATGGGAAGTGGGTTACACGATGACCTCTTAGGGTTTACCCTCCACCAGGGCTGGGTAGTGGGTTACCCATTGACACTTAGGTTTTACCCTCCTGATGGGATGGGTATTGGGTTATCCGTTGACCTTTTAGGGTTTACCCTCTAGCTAGGCTGGGAAGTGGGTTACCCGACGACTGAGTTCTCCAGTAGCCGAGGTATTGACATTGTTGTAGGGATGTTATTTGATATTACCCCTAGATTAAAATCCTGATTTGATCTGAGTCAGCAACGTTTATGTTTAACTCATGATTGAAATGGATTACTTGAAAAATTATTTATATGTATAGGCATAAACCTAAGTGGGGTTATCTATTGAATTCGTACATTGTGGTTTATCCTTGTTGCATTTTGTGAGACCATGTGGGTCTAAGGTTCCCTACTAAGTATCATTATACTCACCCCATCAAGGGATATGCATGCACCTCATTGTGTTGGATGCAGACGACCGACAATGCTGACAAAGGCCGAGAGTACCAGGACTAGACGACGCTTGGAGGTGGATCACACAATTTGATGGTACCTAGAGGAGACAATTGGAAGTGGTGTGTTGTGGATGCTATCTATACTTACCCTTCATGTAGGATTTCCCGGTGGATGATCTAGGAATCGCAATCCATTTTTTAGTGCTTGTACATTCATTTTCCTTGCACTTCATAGTTGGGCTTGTATTCCTAGCCCCCTTTTACTTTTCAGCAGTCCTTTGTATATAGTTTTTCTTAGTTTTTTAATCCCAGCTCTTACTCTGCTGTGTTTTTTTTCATGTTATAAAGTAAATTCCTTCCAAATTAGGGATTTACGCCTTTGGTTCTAGTCTCCAGCCCCTGGCCTATGCATGGCGGGCTTGGGGTAGTCATGGAATGGGTCCCAGGGGGCAGGTCGCGACAAATTGGAATTAGACGAGTCAGTTCTACCGCAAAACGTGTGACTCTGATCTTTCTTTTTTGTGAAGTAATAGTGTTAAGTATACTAAGTGTGGTTTTAAGATCCGGGAGTCTAGTGTTGGTGCGGTGACCGATGTATCCATACACCAGGACCCATAATTTTGATTTCGGACTCAGTTAATGAAAACATAGATTGTATGTGTGTTTTCAAAAGTTTTTCTTTAAGTCAGCTCAACCTGGTCAGCTCACCAGCTATAACTTTTGACCGTATTTCATTTGTTCATGATGCCTCCATGAAGACAGTCAGATAGAGTTCCGAGAGAGTAACTGATGATGGACCACAAAGTGATGAGACTCTAGTACAGAGACCTCTTACTGTATTGGCACCATCGGGTGGTGTACCACCAGCAGCACAACCCATTGGGCAGCAGATTCCACTAGCCGCACTGGCAGACAGTGCACGCCAACTGAACGTGTTGCATGAGTTCCAGCGGTAGAGGCCTCTGAGGTTATGAGGTGAGACAAATTCCCAGGCAGTAGAGGACTGGATATAGGAAATTGCTAGAGTTATCCACCTTGTTGAGACACCTGTAGACCAGATAATGATCTTATCTATAAGAGTTTTTCATCTAGTGACCATGAGGTTGGTCTGCATAGTGATGAGAATTCAATACATGGACCGTTTCCTAAGTTTTTACTTTCAGGTAGTGTGTCAACTATATCACTGTCTGTTGGTCAGCAGTTATAATTGGCGGTATGGGTAGTTGAAACATGTAGGATTAGTGCCTTACATGAGATTCAACATTAGATAACCCTTAGGTTCCGAGGTGAGCCTGACTCGCAGATGGTTGAGGACTGGCCTAAAGAGGTGGCTGAGAGTTATATAGAGCTTGTACAACTTTGTTAAGACGACATGTCGGTAGCTGAGTATTCATCATGGCATACCGATCGATCTCTTTACTCAATGAATAAGATACAATCAGTGCTTTGGGGCTTGGACTACCGAGCGAGTTGTGTTTTAGGACATCTGAGCCAACATATTTTCTCTAGATTATAGATAGAACCTTTCTGGTTAAATGTTCTTTGGATGAACGGATATATCCAGTGAATGATAGTAGTGGGAAAGTAGGAAACTGTCACAGGTCTCAGAGACAAGGGCGTGAAATATTTTTCTAGAATAGGATGTGACAGGGACAGATGAATCTGCAGGGTAGCAGACATGGAAGAAGAGCTAGGAGAGAAGCATGATGTAGTGTACATTTTGACATGTTACAACCACCCACCATTTTAGTCCCCACAAGGCTCAGGGAGCTGGAGGGAAAGGGAACAGATTAGTTGCATGTGGTCTAGGTGTGTGACCTAAGGGCTTTAGGAATGATTCTAGGTAAGGTCTATGTCTACTACTAGATGTCGTATCAATAGACATAGGTACCAATCATTCCTTCCACGATTCTAGTCCCAGACCTAGTGATTCTGGTTAAACTGTTGACTTGTCTCTCACATCTAGAGATACCTTTGGGAATAGTATCAATAATCACACTTACGTCGATGGTGTGATTTTACCCTTGATGCGAGAGTTTTGTTTGGATCCTCTTGGTGGCAGTGTCGAGGCCTTACAAAGTTAGTTTGGGTATGGACTGGGAAACCACAGTTCATACACAGATTTACTATATTAGGAAAAACGGTTGTGGTTTATCCACAATGTTGGGATGAGGTTTTCCTTAGTTGTAAACAAAGGAAACCTAGGCAGTATAGGTTAAACTCATGCATAGGAGGGTGCAGCAGATCACTCTTGAGTCGGCTAGCCTTACCCTTGATGCAGCAAGAGTTTTGAGTTTTCAGTTCCAAACAGGTGTAACAGAACATGGAGACATCTTTTCAAAATTTGTTTCCAAGATTACCCCCCCCCCCCCTACGATACTGCCAGTGGTTCGTTCTAGACTTCTCTAGAGTTTCATCACCACTATCAGCCTTGAAAATGAAGGGGAAACCCATCATGAGTTCGAAGAGATGCCAGTATTGATTTCAAGAGATGAGGCAGAGGATAACTAGTGCCTACATCATGAGGCATCCAGAGGAAGGTGTGGGGTACGTAGTCTTCTTCGACACATCAGGACCGGACTCGGGTGTGTCCTGATGAAGGAGCAAGAAGTGATCACATATGGTTCTCGGCAGCTGAGACAACATGAGCAGAACTAGGCTACCAATGACCTAGTGTTAGTATCAGTGGTCTTCGACTTGATGATGTGGTGGTACTATCTTATGGGCGAACGTTTTACCATGTAATCTGATCACAAGAGTCTCTGGTATAACTTATATCAGAAGGACCTGAACCCGAGATAGCGACGATGTCTTGAGTTCCTCTAGGACTATGACTTCAAGACAGTCCATACTCCTGGGAAGGGGAACGTTGTTGCAGATATACTTAGCAGGAGGTCTGGTATACAACTTCTAGGAGAGGTGACATAACAGGTGGCTACACTACGCATATCCTTTGTGGATAGAGATGGAACTATCTTCTTTCAGTCTCTTACAATCAATCCCCCACTTCCTCACTGAGTCAGCTTGGTACAACGTGGAGATGCTGACTGCGAGACATGATGTACTCAAATATCCACAGTTTAGGCACCTGATAGATTTTCTGAAATTGGGGAGCATGCCATCCTCTTAAGAGGAAGTACCATGGTACCAGTGTCACATTAAGAGGAATTGTAGAGGGAGTTACACACATCCCCACTAGCAGTACATTCAGGAGTGGAAAAGATGTGTCAGGACATTCGAAGATAGCATTGGTGTCCATGTATGAAGATGGTTGTAGTGGATTTTGTCTCTCGGTTCCTCACTTGTTAGCATTTGAAGGTAGAGAACCAGGTACGAGGAGGCTTGGTACAGACTTTAGAGGTCCCATAGTGGATTTGGGATGGGATATCCATGGACTTTGTGACAGGACATCCACGTACATCCAGGGGTCACGACTTGATCTGGGTGATCGTTGAACGACTCACCAAGTCAGCCCACTTTCTTTTAATAAGAGAGAGGGGTTCAGTAGAGAGATTGGGACGCCACTATGTGTAAGATATTGTGTGGCTACATGGTGTACCATCATCAATTGTCTCTGATCCTAACACATGGTTTACATCCTGTCTATGGAAGGTTTTACAGGAGGCTTTTGGGACACAGCTTCGTTTGAGCACCGCCTTTCATCCTCAGACGGATTTTCAGACTGATCGGACCATCCAAACCCTTGAGGACATGTTGCGTTCTTGTGTCTTTGACTTCGGTCATATATAGAATACTCACTTACATTTGGTTGAGTTTTCATACGACAACAGCCACCACTCCACCATTGGGATGACACATTTAGAGGCATTGTACGAGCAACCATATAGATCACTCTTCTGCTAGACAGTCCTGGTGGAGTCAGCTCCAGTGGGACTAGAAATGGTACGAGATACCACATAGAAGTTACATATAATCAAGGAGCATATGAAGACTTCACAGAGTAGGCAAATGTTATATGCTGACAACAGACAAATACCTCTAGTGTTCGAGGATGGCAACCACATCTTTCTATGGGTATCACTTGGACGAGGTCAATAGATGTTTGGATGAGGCGGAAAGTTATCTTCTGGGTTTATCAGACCATTCGTGGTCCTCAGCAAAGTAGGTGTGGTGCCTTACCAGTTATCTCTTCAACCTTAGTGGCACTGGGAGCATGACCTCTTCCACGTATCTCAACTAAGGAGATATGTGTACAACCCTTCTCATATAATCGACATTGGAGAGATGGATGTCGATGATGGGGAAACATTCACGGAGGTTCCAGTGGAGAATGAGGATCGACAGAAGTGGGTCCTACAAGGACGGTCGATACCTCTGGTGCACGTATACTGGTAGCATGGGAACCTCTAGGAGAGCACATGGGAGCAGGAGGCTCAGATGCGTGCACAGTACCCACACTTTTTCCCATAGTTTGAGTTATAGCTTATGAGGACGTAAATCCCTGAGGTGGGGAGAATTTAAAGACTCAGAAATTCCATTGAAATTTATTTCTTAAATATAAGGGAATTTTATGAGTCCACGAAAATTTACAGCGCATGATTCTGAGGCCCGGTTTTCCTGGAATCAATTTCTGATGTTCTGTTCCGGTATGTTCAGTAAACATATGAGCAGGTTATTTATAACATTTGAACCGGTGCTCAGAATTGAAATATGAGGGCACCGTTGAACTCGCATCGCTAGTAGTCACTTAATAAGACTTTCAAATTGGTGACATTGAGTCGAGAATAAATGTTATTTTTTGGGTTTTCTTGGAAAAATAATAAAATAAAGTGAGCTACACTTTATTTTATTTAAGCTACCCTGTGGGTGACTGGTAGTTAAAACATTTTCATGGAAAATGGAGGTCAGACCACCATAACTTAACCTTCGTTGAGAGGTTATGGTTTTGGGGCCCACCAGAACAAAACCTCCCACAAGAAGTTACGACATGTGGACCACCCGAGATCACATAACCAACCATTTGAAAGATTGGGGGTGGGGACCACCTGATCACTATTAATGGGAGGAGAGTATAACCTCTCAACATTCCTTCATTAATAATGGAGAGCCTCTTGACCTTCCATTAATTTAATTCATTCCAAATACCCAATTAATTCATGAAAACACATGTGAATTAATGAAGTGGAGCCTTTTAATTTAATTCAGCCTTTTGAGTTAGTGCGAAGAAAATAATAGATTAATTAATCCATCATTTGGAACGACGATTTCATTTGGGTGGAAGTAGGGAAAGAGGAGAGTTAGGGAGAAAAATACCCAACTAAGAATGAAGAATGCTCCACAGACGAAGAATGATGATCCTCTTTGAACATCTTCCTCGCACAACTACCAATGTGGAGCATCTTCCACGATCCAACACATCTCCCGTTTGGAAGCATGCAGCGGACACGAGGAACAACGAACATATTCATCTACCATTCATGACTCCATCAAAGAATGAAGAACAACAAACAATGTAAGGAGGTTTATTACATGTTGATGTTATTCCTTTTCTATCGTCTTAAACGATTGGAAATGATTTTTTTACGGGTGAGTTGTTGTTCATCTTGTTTTCTTGATGAGCCAATTGATACCTCCATAAACACGGAGGGTGCAGGCTAATCAAACATAACCCTGCCCTTCCACTGTTCTTGTTTAAGATGATCCTCGACATGGCGACGATGCAACGAGATGACTTCTTAGGGATTACTCATTAGCTGGGCTGGGCAGTGGGTTACCTGTTGACACTTAGAGTTTACCCTCCTGCTGGGCTGGGCAATGGGTTACTCGAAGACCTCGTAGGGTTTACCGTCCATTTGGACTATGTAGTGGGTTACCCGTTGACTCTTAGGGTTTACCCACCAGCTGGGCTAGGTAGTGGGTTACCTAAAGACCACTTAGGGTTTACCCTCCAGTAGGGTTGGGCAGTGGGTTATCCATTGACTCATAGGGTTTGACCTCCAGCTGGGCTGGGTAGTGGGTTACCCGATAACCACTTAGGGTTTCCCCTCCAACTGGGCTAGGTATTGGGTTACCCGTTGACTCTTAGGGATTACCCTCCAGGTGGGCTGGGCAGTGGGTTACCTGACGACCTTTTAGGGTTTACCTTCCAACTGGGTTGTGTAGTGGGTTACCCGACAACTGAGTTCTCCAGTAGCCGAGGTATCGACATCGAGACTGGGATGCTATTTGATACTAACCCTAGATTAAAATCTTGGTTCGAGCTGAGTCGATAACTTTTATGTCTACCTCATTATTGAAATGGATTACTTGAAAACTTAGGTATATCTATGGGCATATACCTTGTTGGGGTAATCTGTTTAATTCATACATTTTGGTTTATCCTTGTTGGATTTTGTGAGACCTTTTGGGTCTCAGGGTCCCTATTGAGTATCATTAAACAAAACCCTAAATGGGATATGAACACACATTATTGTGTTGTATGCAGCCGGAATATATTGCGGACTGAGGCTGAGAGTACCAGGAAAGGATGGTGCCCGGAGGTGGATCACATGGTGTGATGGTACACGGAGGAGACGGAAAGATGTGGAGTACTGTGGAGGCTATATGTACCCACCCTTAAGGTAGGATTTCCTGATGGATGATACATGAGCTGTTTTCCCTTTTTCCAGTGCTTGTAGTTTCAGTTTCCTTGTACTTCAGAGTTGGGCTAGTATTTCAGGCCCCCTTTTACTTTTCCACACTCCTTTGTGTATAGTTTTTCTTAGTTTTTTACTTCCATCTCAAACTTCTTTGTGTGTGTTTTGATGTTATAAATTTAATTCCTTCCTAGCATAGGGATTTCTTCCTTTGGTTTTAGTCATCATCCCATGGCCTATGAAAGGCGGGCTTGGGGTAGTCACGACGGGGGCCCCGGGGGACGTGTCATGAGAGGACCCCTTGGTGAACAGCACTGATACAGTACCTACACTGCTACAGAACCTATTATTGCACAACCGCTTCTATAGTACCTGCTACACTGCCTCTGCTAATACAATTGCATCCCTACTATAGTGTCCTAACTGATATAGTTCCACCACTTCTACAGTACTGCTATAGTCCCATTAAACAGTACCCCAGATATTTGTCCCTTCCCGAATTTGATCCTGCATCTTTTGGATTCCAAACAAGGGCCTATACCACTTGGGTATAGGTTCATTGAAATGAATAAGGATTCTATTGACGAATCATATCCTAGTAAAGAATAAGTCGAATCATATATTGTTATCTTACATTAAAAAATGATTTTTAAATATCACAATAATTAATTCATGATGAAAATATACAATATATTTTGAAAGCCTTTTTTATTAACAGTGCAATTACACATGAAAAACATCTTTAAAATGAACTATTTATGGTTTTATATGAATCATAAAATCACAAATCTATCATGAAGATGTTAAATTGCACTCTTTATATATATGTTAAAAAAATCCAATAATATTTTAGTGAGGAAAATCATAAATTAACTTGTTTGGAAAATGATAAAAATATTTTATTCAACACATTTTGTAATAAATAGAAAATGGAATAAAAATAACATTAAAAATAATTGTATCATAATATAAAAAATTATAAAAAAATTTAAAAAACATTTATATGTAAGATAATTATTCCACAGTGGAGTCTTAAATTTAAACAATCCCAAATAAAGATGAGATTTTGTAATAAACCTTTACGTGAAGTCTTTTCTTACTGCATACTTTTCAAAACATAAGTTATAATAAATATTTAATTTCTTTTAAACTATTCCATAACCGAAACTATATTATAAAAGTTATTTTTATATATATAACATATAACAACTTTTTCATTATTAATTAGATATTAAAATCATTGTTCATGATGATCCTTCTATATTTATCAAAACATGTTATACGTCAGAAAACATGATCCTTATAGTTTTGTCCATCATATAATCAATTCCATATTTATAATCATGGAATAAAATAATTATATTATAACTATATACATAATTATAATTATTCAATAATTTACATATCAAAAAATTAATTACAACTTTCATTGATATAATAGGTAATACATAGGAATGAACCTTGTTTTTATTTTTTGATAGATATAATGAAAGAAAGGTAAACAATTATATATAATTCAGGAATAATTATCATATATTATATATCCTATATATTAATTAAACACATATTAATAATTTTATAAAAAATCGGGTGATGATAAAGAATTTGTATTTCTATATGGATACAGTAAGATGTATGTATGTATGATCAATAATTCCATATATGGTTTGATAGAAAAGAAGTGTATAATGATTTTTCATAATAATTGATATCATTTTATAAAGTTTTTGATACTGAATTTTTATTTTATTATAATAAAAATATATTTATCATATATAAAGAAGAGTATAAAAATAATGTGATCGGATAGAGAGATTACATCTTCTCTAAAACATCTCCTTCAAATATAATATAATGGGATCTAGTGATGGTATTTTGAGAAGAAGAAAAAACTCTTTAGAATGAGGATTGGGATGTTGATTGGAGATTTTTGGATAGTATGGTAGATATATAAAGATAAATGCTGTTTAATAATGTGACGGAGGATGTTCCCTTTTATAATTGAGGTGTGGCGAATTTTGGATGTTCTGAAATGATTAAATTATAATAAATTTATTTTCAATCAAAATAAAACTAAATAACTATGTAATTAAATATTTCATATGATTGTGTTGAAATAAAATTATCCAATATATATTTGACATGTTTTGGGGTCATTTTAAAACATATAATTTGATTAAAGATTAGTTAAAAAATATTTATTTTAATTTCCAGAACAAATTTTTTAACAATAAAAGGTAATATTATTTACATATATTGTGCCAATAGGAACATGAATGAAAATTTTATCACATTGAAGTATATATAGAAATAAATATTTTTAATTATATTTTTTATATATAAATTTTGAAATGAAATATTCTTCACATAAAATATAATTATTGTCAATTTTTATGATATTAACTATATTGCTATGTAATAATATCACAGAAACAGGTACAATTAGAGAAATGTTTTATTATATCCCAAATATTTCAAATTAAACATGAGAATTAATGCATAATGTTACACTTCTATAATTTTTTTACATTTAATTTTTAATATTTAATTTTTTTAAAAGAATAAATACTAAATTATTGTTTTGTAAAAATTTCTATAAATTTTTAAATTTCAAATATTATAAATAAATTAAAATGATGATGATAAATATTTTATATTTCATAATACTATTTCTATAGTATCATAACCTATATATAGCTAATATTAGAAATGATTTCATTGTAATAAACCGGAATGTAAAATCATTTAAATTTCATTAAAAAAATATTTAAAAGGTAATAATATAATCTATGTTCACAAAAAAGGTAATTAATTTGGCCCTTTGAGGACTATGGTCGGAGATTTTTTCTCCAATAAAATCTTTCCATGTTTTTTTTGTAATTTTACTTTACCTATCATATTATTTTTACATATAATTACATGATTTAACAATTACAATGATTATAAAATTTACTAGCATTACTATTTATATTGAAAAGAAATAAATTATTCATATTTACACATTTTTACCCACTAATTCAAAATAGTAAACATATTTTTCATTATTAAAAATAGATAGGTTTCAGAGTATAATTTAAAATACTATCAAAAATATAAAATGAAAATAGTATTTTTTTTAAATGGGCATTGAAAATAGAAAAAATTATAATCATTTCAATTATAAAATCATTCTCTATAAAAATATTGATAAATTTAAATAAATATAATATATTAAATATTAAAAAAACAGAACATTATTTTACCATGTAAAAAATTAAATGATGATATTATTCTAAATAGAATTTTTTTTAATTATTCCCTAAAAATATATATGTTTTAGAAAATTAGATTTTTTTTAAAGATAATAATGTAAGGATGAGATAAAAAATGAAATTAATTTTTCAAATTCATATTTTTTACATAAATTATGTAATATTAGCTCATAAAAATATGAATAAATAAATTTTAATGAAACACATTTTTGAATAGAAAAATGAATCTCCCAAAAATTGATTGATTATTTTGTAATAATATACCAATATATTACTATTGAGTTAGATATTAATATTTATTTCATATATAATTTATTTCTATTTGTTATCAAAATTTAAAAGAATAGTTATAACAGAGAAATAATATTTTAATAACATTTTATAGATCATTTGAACATCATATGGCATGTAAAACAAACTATCCAATAAATAAAATTAGTTAAAAAAAATTAACAAAAATCTCAATGTTTTAAATTCTAAAACACAGAAAATATGTTTCATCCTAATATTTTTCACTTGGATATTATCAGATGATGATAAATCATAATAATCACACACTTAGGTTCACACATAACTTTTGAAAATTGTTGGTTTCACTATAAAACATTAACTAGACGAGTAGTTTTGATTCATAAATGTCTATCTCTATAATCCAAATTATATATCAATTATTCTATATAATAAATATATTTATCCAGTACTATAGATGTTAGTCTAGTACAAGTGATGAATTATGTGTGTACTTACTAAACTAGATATAAGGAAGACATATTTAGCTTTAAAGAGAATTGGTGGAAAAAACTTACAATAAGATACTATCCCAATATGATCAAATATTTAAAATGTAAAAATATAGATAGGTGTTAGTTTATCATAAGTAATTCTATACAATTCCCCTCCCATTGACATAAAATTATAGACACATGAATTATTATAACTCTAAAATTTAATTCATCATCATCCTTTCATGTTTTTGGCTTTACTATAACCTTATCAACCATTTCCTGATCCTTATCTAGTCCGAAAATATTTCAATCTAAACCTTATTTTTCAGTATTTAAGATTAATAATCATGTATTCATAATGATCTATTAGAATAATTTTTTGAATCATATTGTTCAATAAATCTCAACTGGGCACATGTAAGGATCATGGCCACCTTTGAAATCCACATAAAAATATTATAGTATATCCTCTATAGTTTAAACTATTTTCATAGAATAACCACCTTCCAATGGATCATACTAAGTTCTCAAACTACACTCTATATCAATATATTTTTGGGGGATTGAACAAATCCGCAGGGAAAACATTAAAAATAAATTATATATAGTTGAATTATTTAATCTATGAAACATTACCACACCGATAATATATATTATACAATGTGGATCCATAGTTAAATAATTTCTAAATGAAATATGAAGAATTCATATGGTTATTGATAGAAACTCATAATTACATCAATATTAATGATAATATAAACCATAAATGATACCTATATTTTTCGTCATATTTCCATAAATTTTAAATACATTCTACCATGAATATATTTGTATAATAGAAAAAACCAATGATTTTTATTTTGAAAAATGACTATTAATATATATTTAATCACATAAAAACATCATTAGGGTTTCCAACACATAAAACCATCATACACAGTTCTCAAAAAGACATAATATCATGATATTCTTCAAAACATCCACATATCATTGAGGAAAACATTATATCCAAATCAGATATGATTGAATATTGTAGACCATGAACTATTACCATACATATAATATATATTATATATTGAGGATCCATTGTTAATTTATTTCAAAATGAAATGTGATGACTTCACAACATGATTAAAAAAACTCATAATTACATAAAGATCATAGTTAAAATAAACCATAATAGATACCAATATTTTTAACCGTATGTACAAAAAAATTAAATGCATTCCACTGTTAATATCTTTTTAAATAATCAAATCCTATGGTTTGTAATTTCAAAACATTCCACTAATAAATATTTATTCACTTGAGAACCTCATAAGTGTTGTCAACACATTAAAACATTATGTGTATACATAAGCCTTATGTTAATCATAAATTGATACATATTCACTTGCAAAAATTAATTCAACTTTATTACTTTTTGATACTCTAATATAATAAGAAATAGTTTCATTAGAAACTTATGTCCATACAATTACCAAGAGAATATCAAATATTATTTCATTATAAGATAATCCATGTAAGAGAAGATAATAACATGAAATTTCTCTAATAGAAAACCAAAATTATTTTCCTAGTTATCATTAATAAAAAAAATAAAACATTAATATATAAATTGTTTTCATATGAATATGGGCTCTGTAATTAGCATGATTAACTTCATCCATTTGGATTTTGTGAAATTCCACTTTTTCCTTTATCAATAGAGGTAGTTGTACTTTATAATAAACATCATCCATTGAATTGGGAATTGATTCAAATAATGCCCAAATACTTCAACATGGAACACTGTAATGTGGGTGGTACATTAATTGGTACCCTCTACTCCTCTAACTAAATAATCGGACCATAAATCACAATTTGAGATTATGGGGTCATTTTGATCCACTTTTCAAAATTTAAATAATCTCTTAGTTCCATTTAAATATTTTTATAAATGTTTATTCATTAATATATAATATTTAGATGAATAAAATTTATTTTCACCATATTATTTTTTTGATTTTTCATAAGACTCCATCATTATTTTCTTATCAAATACTAGGATGGTTTAGAATTTCAATAATTGATTTCATCTTTGAGTACAAATTAAACAATTTCTTCATAGATACATAACTTTCCTATAGATATTAACTATTTAAGGCATGGTTTTACCACTCCAAATAATCCATCAATTTTATTTTTTAGGATTGATAATTATTCTAGATGAATACCATACAAGACATGTAGTATTTCCCACTTATATACCAATGGATTCTTTGAATTTTTTAATTAGTTCATGAAATTAGTTCTCTATTTTTGTACATATAATATAATGAATTTACTTACTGATTAATATCAACATAAACCCATCCCATTCTATGGATTAAATCTCATCCACATTACCTAAATTATAGTTAAGATTTAAATTTTGATATGGTACACCTTATTAATGATAAACATATAGGGACACTTTCTTAGGTCTTGAAAATTGAAGAATAAAAAATAAATTCTCAATAGTGTTGATTAATTTATCTACCTATTATGGATAATATGAACCATTAAAATAATTTGGATACTTCCTACATAAAATTAAATAGTGCATTGTTCTCTACATTGATCATTTGGAAACCAAGAATGATTCATAGCTCAATAATGTTGTGTGAGCATATATGCATGATTCTTCATTCCGTATCTCATAACATTTGGTTTCATAGAAAAAAACCATTACATTTTCTACATCACACAACATTAACATTATTCTTTTAGGTTCCATACATTGACTAAAACAATAAAGAATAGTTTGAGAAAGAGAAATCACAGTTCATAACCAAATAATTCTTCCAAATAATTTAATGAATGTTCAAACTATAAAACACACATCCATGATATCTTGGGTTTAATGTAGTAATTTCATGATCACTATTAAGCTAATTTTATTTTCTATGCTACTTAGTTTATTTTATAGGGTAGTCATAAAATTTATGTAACCCTATTGTCAAAATATTTTCTACACAAATATTTAATACCAACTATAATGACACATAAATTTCATACAAAAATATTACATCTAGTTTTGAAGAATATTAAATATATAAAAATATTATTCATGCAATATTCATACCTAATTAGAGTTATTATAAATTAGATATGAAATATTTTTTATTTTTGAATAACCTTGAACAAATCCCACAACGATTTCCTCTCAAATTACTGCACTTAGGAATACCCTAGGTAAACCTTTCATTGTCACAAGGGTAAGAAAGCCTAATAATGGGTGAAGTATAATGCTCAGTAATGATAAATAGAAATAATAGAAATAAATTATTATATAAAATAATTATATAAGTATAATGTTATTTGATCAGGAACATAACTTATGAAATTTATATCTTACCTGCCTTAGATCTTATACATGGATCATTGAATAAGAATTATAATTTTAGAAAGAATGGACGATAACTGTGATAATTATTCATAAATCATTAATGAACCATATGATTTTATCATAAAATAATGGGTCTATCATAATTATATATAACCATATCATTTTTAAATGTTATCTACTAAGAAAATCAATAATGTTGATCACCACACACTGACTTCACATAGTATATTTGGATATACCAGTTTCCCATTGTGAATCAAAACCATCAACTTGTTTCACATTATTTTCTCATAATATATTAATCGTACCCAATTACATTGGATTGTGATATATGTCATGTAGAGACCCATAATTTACATACATAGACATTACATTGCTATCGAGGAATACTTAATACATTACAAAAACTGAAACCAAAGGACTGTAATATTTTAGTGTCTTTGGAAACATGGAACATAAGTTTGTAATCATGGTGAAAGATCTTAAAAATCACCAATAAAGAACATCCCCTTTTATTTTCTTACCTAAAACAGTCCTTTATATCCTGGGTAAAAGAAAACATAAAAATTGTGAGCTCAAATGCTCAGTAAGGGTAATCATAGAGAACATAAAACAATCCATAAAAATTTGAATGCAAAACTTGAACATAAAATCTAAACATCAAAATCTTGAGCAAAGACATAAATCATGGAAGTATGTAAGGAATATATCATAATGGAACATCAATCATGAAAAAATATCATGGGAAGAAAACATTTAATTTTGGAAAACCATTAAGCACATGATGTGATTTCCATAGCAGCCCAGGCATTGCTGCCAAGACCATCTTAGTGGATGAATTCCCTTTCTGAATCAAGTTCACTCCTCATTCCAGTCATGTATCACTGAACCAGATTAACTTACCAGTCCAGTTATGTCTATATCATGAGATATAAATATTTACCCAATACATTTTAGGGAGATATAGGTCCCACCCATCTCATAATGAAATCATTTTTACGTGTGCCACAACATTAACATTAATCATTTTTCATAACCCAAAGAACAAAATGGTTTTCATAAACATCATCCCATCATAACATAATCCACATAAAAAAATTGGATATAATTTCATCATAATAAAAGTGAAAAAATGTAAATCATAGAGACATTATACTTGAAACATACACATATGAAATAATGTCATCTTATATGGAAAATAGTTTTGATAAAACACTTGAATTGAATTCTTGAGGAAAATATCCTTTCTTCTACAAAATTAATTTTTTCTCAAAATGCCATGAAATATTAATAGAAAATTATTTTGTTTAAAATAATCATGAAATATTTTATAGGAAGATTCATGAAAATATGTCATTATGAAACTATACAAAACGGTTCATGCCGTATAAGTTAAAAAAATATTCTCCTCATACTTTTGTCAGAAAAGTCAAAAAGTACCACGTATGGTAAACAAAAGAAATAATTCCTTCCATAACACAAAGAAAAAGTAAAAGAGGGGTAAAAATAACATTAAGAATACATGGAAGAATATTAAACACTTTATGAAAAAAAATTATGTACATGGATGAAAAATATAACCCCAATAAATACTTACGTATATGCAATCTCGGATAAATATGAGATTAAAAAATTATCCCTTACCTTATTTACGATATTCTTCGTATCTATCCGAACCTCCTGTATAATGATATAAATAATTTCATTGACTTATTAGAAAATCATATTCATTGTTATGATATCAAATATGGTTCATTTATGACTTTATATTACCCGTTCTTTTGTAAATTCATGTTAAAGTAGCGTTTTGGGTAAAATCGTTTCGTTTATCGTCTGTGTTTTGACTTGTAATTATTCATATGATTACATAGATCATGATTAATTTCATCCATAATTTAAAACAATATTTATATATAATATATATTCATAATATACATATATATAATAGATCAATAAATGTAAGTAAATACACCGTTCATAGAGACTGTAGGTCGTATGTACGCATGAACGTTGTTTTAATTTCCTTATTAAAATGAATGTAAGTAAGTAAATAACATATACATAAGTCAAGTATAATTAATATGTCATATATTTCATGATTTTTAAATATATATACTTTATAATCATTATTTAATGGTTAACATGGAAAATGAATCTCATCGCGTCGTGGAGACGGTAATCCGTACGTACACACGAGCGATGATATTGTTCCCATAATTATTGGAAGGAATTATACTGGATATTATAATTTATCAGAATTTGTATCATGTTATAATAACCATATATATAGTTATTCTTTACACCATTATACTCATCCAAGAAAGGTGTTGGTAGAAAAACAGATTACACCATGGCGTGGAGGTGGTATTTCGTACATACGCACGCGTGGTGATTTAATTTTCCATAGGATTTATAGAAGGTGAAATAGGTTTGATATTTATGTTATTAAGTTATAATGAAATAACTAAATAAGAAGAAGTTTAAGAATAAAGAAACTTGAATGTATCGGTAGAAGAGATTACATCTTCTACGACGCACCTCTTTTAAGCTTCCTCTTAAGGAACTAGAGTTGGTATTTTGAGAAGAACAGAACCTATAAATGTTTCTAGGGAAGTTTAGAAGAGAAATTGGAAGGGTTTTTGCGAGATTTAAGGCACAAAGTGTTGTGAAGAGGAGAGGGAGGAGCTGCCCATTTATATGGGAAGAGAGGGGCACCTTTGGAAAGCTCAAAAATATTAATTTATAATAAATCAAAATCCACGTAAAAACCTCTACAAATGAATCATGTTCAAATATTATATGATATATGGTTTTAATCTCATCAACATATAAAATTTATACATGTTGAAAATTTATTTTAAACCTTATCAACTTGATTTATCCTTATTTAATCTATTTAATTTTATTTGTGGTAATAAGATTCTAAATTTTAAATTGTTATAAATAATTACTTATGTGTTCTTAATTGTCCATAATTGAATAATTTATGAAATTATAAACCATATAAATTTTAATTTATAAATTTTAAATATTTTTGTGATTTTTGAACAATTTTATATTATGTTATTTTTATAAAATAACAATAGTACCAATTCTGGCACTATTAATTTATTTGAATTTAAATAAACTCCTAAACAGAAGAAATGTATGAAATAAAAGATTAAATAGATTCATGACATGTCATATTTATCTAAAAAATTTGTGTAGTTCGTTAAATAGTTCATATAATATTTATTTTAATATTTTTATACCCATTTATTTGATATTTCAATAAAAAAAATAATTTCAACATAACTATTGTGTCACCTTTAATAATAATTATTTAATCCCTAAAAATTACAAATAAATTTTCATGATGTATATAATATTATTATATTTCTAGATACTATTCATGTTCGAAGTTTCATGAAGTTTATCACTAAATTAAATTATTATAATTATATGATTTACGAGGGTGACATGTTGTCACTTTCTTTGGTTTTAATAATAATTAAATTATTTTCATATTAAAATGTCCATAATATGAATCTAATCCAACCCTTAAGTGATATGGGCCGACTTTTAGTCATCCAATATAATTTTGGCATGTGTTAGGGTAATTTTATAATAATAGGTTTACCCTTAATTACCCGATTTATCTTTAACTGAAGTAAATAAAAATTACCGTAGTTAATATTCATATTATCAAAAAAATAAAAGTAACCTATTATCATAATTTTGAAAAAATGAATTAAAATATGAAATTCATTTTTCAAAATTCAAAACACAGAATTTTTAGTAATTAATTTAAAATTAATCTCGTTTTTAAGAAAATGGGTTTTAAAAGTTAAAACATTGCCAAAGATTGAAATGATTTTACCTATGAATTCAATGTGAAATCAATGATAATGACATAAATTATATTAAATGGTAAAATAATATTCTATTTATACTTTAAAACCATTCAATATTATTATTTATCCCTATAAATTATTATGATGAAAAAAGTTGTTTTTAATTAAAATATAACGTGTTTTTACTATTCATTAAAATATGAAAGTTATCAGAATGATATGAAAAATTTATCCCAAGTAAATTTTTATTTATTGATTCCAAAGAAGAATATTATTTTGTCAAATTGAACTAATAAACATGTCAAAAACTATATTTAATGTGGGTGCGCCATCAAAAGGCGGCAAAACTGAATTTTGTGAAAAATAGTTATTTTACTCGAAAAATTTATTTTCTTCTCACACGATGTTCTAGAAAAATATATAAGATGTATAATAATTTTATAACATTCAAAATGAATTTAATACTATTCATAACGGCTAGTTCATAATAATATTATTACAATATGTTGTTGTTTAGGGAAACCTGGTATAGCGTACTACACACGCTATCAAGGAAGGTAGTGATTGGTTATAATGAAACCTATGTCAAGGCTGCGTGTAGTGAAAGATCCTTTTGGTGTAGCGTACAACACAATACATCAATGAAATTAAAAAGAATAATTCTCATAAAATCTCAGGTTTTTACATTCTACCCCCCTTAAAATGAATTTCACCCTCGAAATCCATTCGGGATATAAATGGTTTACTACGTGAAAGTTTCTTTCATAGAAACCCACATCATAAAATGGAATACTAAAGAATAATTTTAAAACATGATGTATGAAACATATCAGCTATCCAAATTAACTGATCAATGGGTTCCCACATAGGAGAACATAGGTGAAATTATGGATATGGAAGAGAAATATAACCATCAACTTCTAATGAAGAGTGGTAGAGGATATGGCTATGAAAAATCCAACAATCACAAAGCCATAAATTTTTGATGATCACAGGTACCATCTGATTCTTCAGATATAAGGGAATTAGAACAAAATTTTTTGTTTTCGAGATCATTTCCCAAATGATGAATAATTGTTTTGAATTAAAAGTAATACTTACATGAGTTTGGTACAATTTCACAGTTGGTCGTTCCATGAACAATTTCCACTTTATATAATAAAGAAATGAAGTTGAATTAGTAAAGTGTTGGAAGATCATGAGATAGAATGATAGATCATTCCATCTGTCTCAAAAAAAATATTAACAAAAGTTATTAAATATAAAAAAGTCCATATATATTGAGATTAATCATATATGCTTCCTAAAATGGACTTATACTTCATATATCATACCACTTAAAAAATTAAAACTAATTTATACGAACCAGAGTCTTCCTGTAGTCTAGTGGTATGTGATAAAGGCATGTCACACTTCGGTTGTGGGTTCGTTTCCCGCAACCTTGTCTGAACTGACGGGTTGTCTCCCATCTTGCAGGTTCTCTTTTTTTTTCTAAAACCTCAATATTATAACATTACAGAAATAATATCGAAAAAAAGTTGTAGCCTTAAACTATAAAATCTGATTACTGACATAATCTATTCCAGTCATTAGACTTATCCAAAATACATTTTTCCAATCTCATAGTATAAAAAAATGATTACTAGAAATGTCATTAACCAAGCATGTGAATACCATCATTTATCCCCAATATATCCTAAGATATATTTTTTTGATCGCATTGAAAACATTTGAATACCTTAATATTGTATTCTATTACAAAATGAATAATAAATAGAACCATAGTGAAAACATGAATGTGGTCAAAAGGTAACTCTTTCCACGTACAAAAATCCCAAAATTTCAATATACTGTAACCATGATATCACTTTATCATTATATCAGTAATGAGCTCATTGATATTATTTTCTCCTCATCCCTACATTATGTGCATATCATCTTCTCTCCAAAAACTATTTCAATCACTTTTCATTGTTATCGGTACCATATTCTTATAGAAAACCACAATGGACCAACACATAGATATTCTAATGTACCATAAAAGTACCTCAACAACATTATTATTGAATACCAATACATAAACACTTCAATACATCCTCTTTAATTATTGTCATGGGATATTCCCTTCCTTGATTTTAAAGTAACCTCTTAGGACATGGCATTGAGTTGGGTAATTCCAATGTTCTCCACATATAAGAAATTGAACTCCATAATAGTCTGTCACTCTATGACCCTTCTCCCCACATTGATAAAATCTTCCCCTCCATTTGATGTATTCATCAAGGTTCTTTTTCCCTTATTTATAAATCCTAATATTCCTTTCTCTTTGCTCCTCACCATGCGTACATGCATAAAAGTCCATCTTCCACTAATTTGATGAATTAGGAATACCACTAAATTTCACCTTGTTAATCATATATCGTGACGACTGATTCAACATAATCAAAAAATCCTTATTTCTAGGAATTATGAAATTTTGTTACTCATAGTCCCCAATTTGTCCATTGGATTCAATGTTGACCAAATTTCTTCCTAGTCCCCTCCATTGACTAAAACCAAAAACCGTGGTGTAAGAAACAGTTGAAATAACAAAGAACTACATAATCATAAAAATTCACTTATGGGATGTCTAACATATCAAAAATTCTTTATTCTATGAAACCCTAGGTTCACCCTAGGTTATTCATGGTCATCAACATAATTATAGGACTGTATCATATAGTTATAATAAACCTTAGGGACATCCTTAGACATACCTTATAAATATCTCTAGGTATTTCACTAAAGTTTTCGCATCCTAGTTTCTAAAGGTTAACTAAACATTCCCTCTGATACCAACAATAAGGACCCGTACTTGACATACATAGACATTACATAACTTTTTCGAAATACTTAATACATAACAAAAATAGACACTAAAGGACCGTAATAGTTTAGTGTCTTTGGAAACTTGGAACATAATCTTCTAATCATGGTGAAAGATCATCAACATTTCCCATAAAGATCTTCCCCTTTTTTTCTTACCTAAAACCATTATTGATATCCTGGAGAAAAGAAAACATAAAAAGGGTGAGCTCAAATTCTCAGTAATGGTAAACATTGGGAATATACAAAAATCCATAAACATTTGAATGGAAAAACTTGAACATAACATATAAACATCAAAATATTGAGCAAAGACATAAATTATGGAAGTATGTATGGCATATATCATAATGAAACATCAATAATTAAAAATAGAATGTGAAGAAAACAATTAACTGTGGCAAACCATTAAGTACATGATATGATTTCTATAGAAGCCCATTCATTGCATCCAAGACCATCTTAGTGCACAAGGTCCCTTTCTGAATCGAGTTCACTCTTCATTCCAATCATGTCTGAATGAACCAGATTATCTTACCAGTCCATCCATGTCTATCTCATGAGATATAAATATTTACCCAGTGCATTAGAGGGAGATATAGGTCTCACCCATCTTATAATGAAATCATTCTCACATGTTCCACAACATAAACATTAATCATTCATCATAACCCAATGAATAAAATGGGTTTCATAAGCATCATCCCGTCATAACATAATCCATATAAAACAAATGGATATCATTTCATCATAAGAAAAGTGAAACCATGTAAATAATAGAGACATTATACTTGAAACATACACATATGAAACAATGTCATTTTAGATGGAAAATAGTTTTGATAAAACACTTGAAATGAATTCTTGAGGAAAATAACCATTCATATTCAGAATCAATTTTTTTATCTAAATGCCATGGAATTTTAAAAGAAAATGATTTTTTTGAAAATAATCATGAAATATTATAGTGTAATCATCATGAAAATATGTCATTATGAAACTGTAAAAATATGTTCATTCCGTATTAGTTAAAAAAACTTTCTCCTCATACTTTTGTCGGAAAAGTCATAATGCACCATGTTTGGTAAACAAAAGAAAGATTACTTCCATAGCACAAAGTAAAAGTAAAAGAGGGGGAAAATGACTTTAAACATACTTGGATGAATATTAAACACTTTATGAAAAACATTTTTATGGTCATGGATGAAAAATATAACACTAGTAAATACTTACATATAAGCAATCTCAGATAAAAAAGAGATTGAAAAATTTTCCCTTACCTTATATCCGATATGCTTCCTATATATTTCAACCTCCTGTATAATGATTTAAATAATTTCATTGACTTATTAAATAATCATATACGTTATTTTGATATCATATATGGTTCACTTATGACTTTATATTACCCATTCTTTTGTAAATTCATGTTAAAGTTGTGTTTTGGGTAAAATCATTTCGTTTGTCATTCGTGTTTTGACTTGTAATTATTCATATGATTACATAGATAATGATTAATTACTTACATAATTTAAAACATGATTTATATATAAGATATATTAATAATATACATATATATAATAGATCGATAAATGGAAATAAATACACCGTTCATGGAGACGGTAGGTCGTACGTACGCATGAATGCTGTATTCATTTCCTTATTAAATTGAATGTGAGTAAGTAAATAACATATAAATAATTAAATTATCATTAATATGTCATATATTTCATTATTATTAAATATATATAATTTATAATCATTCTTGAATGTTTATCTTGGAGAATGAATCTCATCGCGTCGTGGAGACGGTAATCCGTACGTACGCACGAGCGATGATATCATTCCCATAATTATTGGATGGAATTAGATTGGACGATATAATATCTCAGAATTAGTATCATGTTATGATAACCATATATATAGTTATTCTTTACACCATTATACCCATACATGTAATTTGGTGGTGGAAAAAACAGATTACACCACGGCGTGGAGACGGTATTCCGTACGTATGCATGCACGGTGATTTCATTTTCCATAGGATGGATAGAAGGTGAAATGGGGTTGTTTCATATTTATAATAACATGTCAGTATATTATTGATATTTATGTTATTACTTTATAATGGAACCACTAAATACAAAAAAGTTGAAGAAGAAAGAAACTTGAAACAATCAGTAGAAGAGATTACCTCTTCTTCGACACACCTCTTTTAAGCTTCCTCTTAAGGCACTACAGTTGGTCTTTTGAAAAGACCAGAACCTCTATAATGTTTCTAGGGAAGTTGAGAAGATAAATGGGTAAGTTTTGGCCAAGAATGAAGGCTCAAAGTGTTGTGGAGAGGAGATGGAGGTGGTTCCCTTTTATAAGGGAGTAGGGGGCACCTTTGGAAACCTCGAAAATATTGATTTATAATAAATCGAAACCCACTTAAAAACCTTCCAAAAATGACTCATATTAAAATATTAGATGATATAGGGTTGTAATATCATCAAAAAACAAAATTTAGACATGTTGAAAATTTATTTTAAACCTTATCAACATGATTTATCCTTATTTAATCTATTTAATTTTATTTGTGGTAATATGATTATAAATTTTAATTTGTTATAAATAATCACTTATGTGTTATGAATTGTCCATAATTGGATAATTTATGAAATTTTAGACCACATAAATTTTAATTTTTAATTTTTAAATATTTTTGTGATTATTAAAAACAAATTATATTATTTAATGTTTATAAAATAAAAATATTGTCAATTTTGACACTATTCATTTATTTGAATTTAAATAAACTCTTAAACAGAAGATATTTTGAAATAAAAGATTTAATAGATTCATGAAATGTCATATTTATCTATAAAATTCTTGGAGCTCATTAAATAGTCTATATAATATTTATTTTAACATTTTTAAACCATTTATTTGATATTTCAATCAATAAAATAATTTCAACATCACTATTGTGTCACCTTTAATGATATTTATTTAATCCCTAAAAATTACATATAAATTTTCATGATGTAGATAATATTATAATATTTATGGATACTATTCAATTTCTATGTTTCATGAAGTTTATCACTAAATTAAAATTTTTATACTTATAAGATTTATGATAGTGACATGTGGTCACTTTATTTGGTTTTAATAATAATTAAATTATTTTCATGGTTCAAAATCCAAAAAATGAATATAATCCGACCCTTAGGTAATATGGGTCTACTTTTAGTCATATAATTTAATTTTTTCATGTTTTAGGATAATTTTATAATCTTATGTTTTCCCTTAATTACCCGATTTATCTTTAACTGAAGTAAATAAAAATTATCGTAGTTACTATTCATAATATCAAAAAAATAAAAGTAACTGATTATCATAATTTGGACCCAATGAATTCAAATATGAAATCCATTTTTTAAAATTAAAAACACAGTAGTTGCAGTAATTAATTTAAAATTAAACCCGTTGTTAAGAAAACGGGTTTTAAAAGTTAAAACATTACCAAAGATTGAAATAATTTTACCTATGAATTCAATGTAAAATCAATGCTAATGACATAAATAATATTAAATGGTAATAATATATTCTATTTATACTTTAAAAACAATAAATATTATAATTATGCATATAAATTACTAAAATATAAAAAAAAAATTTAATTAAAATATATCGTTTTTACTATTCATTAATATATGAATGTTATCTGAATGATATGAAAAAATTTACCCAAAGTAAATTTTTATAACCTGATTCCAAATAAGAATTTTATTTTGTCAAATTTAACTTATAAACATTTTAAAAACAAGATTTAATGTGGGTGCACCATCAAAAGGCGGCAAAACTGCATTTTTTTTAAAAATACTTAATTTACTCGAAAAAATTATTTTTCTCTCAAACGATGTTCTAGAAAAATGTGTAAGATGACTAATTAGGTTATAACATTCAAAATGTAGTTAAAAATATTCATAACGGCTAGTTAATAATAATATTATAACAATATACCATTTTTTAGTGAAACCCGGTATTGCGTACTACACATGCTATCAAGGAAGGTCGTGATTCCGTATAATGCAAGCCATGTGAAGGTTGTGTGTAGTGAAACCTCCTTTTGGTGTATCGTACAACACAAGACATCAATGAAATTAAATAAGAATAATTATCATAAAATCTCATGTTGTTACATGTCCCAACAATCACATATTAAAAAATATACATATGTGTTCTATTGGATCATAAATATTTCATTATATAAAAAATAAATTATATGAAATGGATTTCATAATAATTAAATGATTCAATAATCCATGAAAAATAAATGGGTTTCAAAAACCTTTCATCATATCATAACTCCTGGGAATGTAACATAATTCAGAAACATCACACCATCATAAACCTAAAAAATGATTATAAATAATTAATATGGTATCCCTGGATTATATTCATTAAAAAAGTTATTAAGAATTAAAAATTTTATATTAGATAAAATATATTTAAAAAGGTCACATCAAATAATTCATGTGGAAATTTTCCTTCCAATTTTGAAATCATTTTTTAAATCCATGTAATTTCATAGGAAATCCTTTTCATTTAAAAGAACCTTAAAAAATTTCATAGGAATATTCATTGGAATAAAGAATTATGATAGTGTGAAATAATTTTCATTCCTTATGTTATTGATAAAATATTTCATCCATATTTTTCTCAGGAATGTCACAAAGTACATTTTTCGGAAAATTATAAAAATATTCCATTCAATATTTTTAGTAAAATGTAGATCCATGATAAAAATAACATTATATTTTTTTTGGGGACAGTAAAAAATTTCTGAAAGAATTTTTAGAAGACATGTACATGGAATAGAAAAACATTCAATAGAAAAGTCGTAAATTTAAATAATATTGAATAATGATGAAATTATGAAATAAACATTAACCTCAAATATTTCCATTTTCATTCACAATAAAATGTCCTACGTAAACAATATGTATTAAATTTTGAAATTTATTAGAATCATTCATTTTATAATACCATGAGATATTAATTTATACCATCATAGCAACATTTTTTTATTAAATTTCTATCAAAATCAATATTTTTAGTGATAAAATCTTTTTTTTCTAAGTATGTTTTTGTTCAGTAGTCTTGGAAATTATAAAATTTTCATTGATATCATCACTTAAAACATTATAATCATGGTATAAACATAATATATAATATTTATAGTCATATTTATAATCATTAATAAAAAATATTTATAGTTAAAATAAGTACATCGTTCATTGAGATGGTAGGTTATACGTATGGATAATGGTTGTCTTAATATTTTGATTGGTTATAGGAATTTATTATAGATACAAATTAATATTTCAAGAATACATATTATATCATAATATCATATATATTCATTAATATCAACATAATACCTATAACATCTCATAATCAAACATACATGTATATCTTTACCATTGACACAGTTTCCCTTTCTGTTAATGGGGTATGGTTAAATTTTAGTTGATAGGATGCTACAATTGGTGAATTCGTAGTTTGGTTGGACTCTCACATTATATTGGACTTTAATGTAGGTTATCCTGAAATTACACATTGTGAATTAGGGTTAAACGGTGTGTATGTTTTCGTAGCGTACATGCTATGAATGATGAATTCATACTGTGAAGGTTTTCATGTCGTGAACCATGTTTATACATTGTAAAAATGTGATAGATCACATGTTTGACTCCCACTTCGGCCTTTATTTCATGGTGATGTGTTTTATTCATGTGTCATTGTTACATAATGAATTCATAACATGTAATATATTACACATCATGTAATACCATGATATGTGCATATAAAAGAGGTAGTGTGCTTTCCATTTCCCTCATCATCTTCTATAGTTTCCTCTTAGTCACCTTGGTTCTTATTAATGTGTGATTTTGCGAGTGCTACGTTTTGGGATGAGGAAAGTGGTTCCGTCCAATCTAGGGAAATTGATTATTCCTAAAATTAATTATTTATTTAAATTAGTGATTTGAATTAAATAGATCACATTATAATTCAAGTATAATGATTAAAACCTGATTCCAATAAATAGGGAGATTTGGAATGGTTTTTAAATTATGAAAACTACCATTCCATTGAATTGGGATGTGTTTATGTATTTTGGATGATTTAAATTATTGAATTTCAATTTTTGATTTGATGGAAATTATTTCAATTAATTTTTGAATTTAATTGTGTAGATGTAATTTTAAATCGGACAGAATTGGTCAGAAATTAATAACAGACATATTAAAATGAATTAAAATGATTTGATATAAACCTAGTGGATTTATCTATTGAAAATGTAATATTTTTTTATTAATAACTATTTTTTATTGGAAATATAAAATTGATGAATGGGACATAATTTTAATTTATATATAATTAAAATAATTTCCCCATCATGTAATTAAACATGAAATCCTTAAGTAGTTGCTGAGTTATTTGGATACTATCTACGCTATTACAACATTCTAAAACATAAATGTGGGGAGTCACATACCCAATTAGAGGGTTAAAAGTTGCCTCTTCCCAGTGTTAGGGGGACATGATTATACTCATTTTTCTGAGATCACCTAGATAGTGTAGAAACCTATAGATGGTTAATACTAATGTACCTATATGGAATATTACCATATTTCTTACTTTTTTATTTATATATGATATATAAATGTATGTTAATTTTTTAAAACTTCATTATGACTTTATTGGATTTACATAAATGGTTCTGTGTAACTGTTTAACTGAATCTATTTTTTAAATATTCAATATATTGTAATGAAAAATCAGGTTCTTCAAAAGTATTTTCCATTATATTGAAAATGTATAGCATGTTTTGTTTAAATATGATTTTCACTTTCAAAAACTATTTATTTTTAAAATTGGAATATTTTATATTGATCATGTATACTTGGAATATGTTATGGAATCTTCAGTGTTGTCCTATTTGTCTTTGGCTTGTACCATAATTTTTTACTCTAGTTGTTTTTAAACATTTTTCTTCCTGGATCAAGTGAAGGGAAGGGATTTCATAGTGGCGGATCTAGCTGTTGAGCTTGGGAGTTAGTGAGACGTTTCCTCAGAGACCATGGGTATGCTTTACATATTTTCGGTACATGGTTTATAGTACTATGGGATTTTATGCCTCGTTGTATTCTGGTAATTTACTCCCAATATAGTTTCTTCTATATGTATATTGATTTTCATATCATACTTTTACTATGTCTTGTGGAGAAAAAGTTCCCACATGAATTTTTTATGATGTTATACACTTGTCACTGACCCTTTCGGATCAAGAATTCCAATTGGTTATGTCAGGACTAGCTCAGTTATCGGGTTACAAGGTACACAGGAATGTTCATGAAAAATACGTATCAAAAGAGGTTGTATATCTTTTTTCTTCACGTCATTATGAATTTTTCAAATCTCTTTATTACTAAGGTAGTAGATATAATTGAGTTCATAGATAGTTCTCACCATATTTAGCCTTAATTCTCTATGAGTATTTAATAAAGTACAATTTATGGATTAGTTATAGTCCTTTCCTTATTCAAATTTGGATAGAGTGGAATAAAAATCTGTTTCTCCCATAATTTAAGACTATCCCCCCCTCATTGCTATGTCTGAGCACTACCAAATATCTTCATGGTTGTCTACTAATGTTGTTTATAATTATTTTTGGGATAAGATGCATAAATTGAATCCAAGATGAAGACTTTATTGAATCATAGTGAGAGAATCCTCCAATAGACACAAATATATTTGAGTTGATCATGCATGTAGTCCAAGCTCTACAAAAGGCACCACCTCTAGTCGTTGTTCAGCTACCAGTAGTGGACACTCAGTGGGATATTCTTAGAAATCATTTGAAAAAGTTCCTTCACCAGAATCCAGCAGCTCTCAAAAGTTCTAATGATCCTTAACATGCTGCAAATTTGTTGGTAAGGATAGAATGTTTTTCGAAATCATAGATAGACCAAGTGTGATCAAGAAGATGTGTGAAACCTTTGTTCTGGAGGGACCAAGCATGAGATGTTGGTACATGATGGTGACAATAGGAAAGAATGAGGGAATATAGTGTAAGGACATCATAGTTCTTTTCACTATCCAATTCAATCAAGATTCTACGGTGTTGGAGATGGTTGTGGAGTTTTTAAAGATAGATAATTTCAAAATAACCTAGACTCAGTATTGAAATAATTTTTCTATGAAAATTAAAATTTTAACCAACATTGTATCTAATGTAAATATGAAGGCCCAATGCATTGATTTGGGTCTTCGATCAGTTATCCATTATCAACATTTATTTTAATGACTTCCACTTATACCTATGTGATGGATATGGTTATGAGGTTTGAAATTGCTCAACTAGAATGTTATGGTTGATGGTAGTTCCTTTTTCTCCATGTGGATGTGTTGGTTTAACCAATAAAAAATAATCATGATGTTTCATATGGTATTTATCCTTGGAAGAGTCATTCTAGACCTCCTATAACACACGGAAGAACTTCATTAACATTCAATTAGTGTAAAGTCAGGACATTCTAATATGGTTTACACTGTCAAACTCAAGAACTATAGTTCTACAGTCCTTCAGTGAACTTACAGATATTATGCCATAATTTATCTAATACACATAGCAGAACATGATCATAATCTCCTCATTAAATAGTGGGATGACAAGATACTTAACTTATATAAGGGTTACAACCACAAGAATCTGGAAGGAATATTCTTCACATAGTAGAACAATCTCTAAAAAAAGAAGACCCGAGTTCAACGACCATGAGAGGTACCATTACTACAACATTGTCCTTAGTGAACCCTGTTAATTATATTGGAACACCTCATTCATTTATTTCATCTATTATTTTCAATATTATTCTTCTTTATATCTAGAAACAATCAGGTGCAATGTATATTACTACACACCTTGGTCTAAAATGAGATCAGGGTCTTCGTAGTCCCTATCCAATATTATATCTTTCAGATGTCAAGTTTTCCTAGATTTTTTTGGTTACAGATATGAAATCTATTGAAATTATATTCATGATGGATTAGATCATTTCCAAAAAATCCCTAAATTTTTTCAATCCTCGTTGGCTCTACTTTACTACACCTAGTATTATATCTCTTTTCTATCAAGGATATTGGGACTTGAGGTCGAGCCAAGCCAGACCATCTTATCTAGAGTTGGGAAAAGTGATATAATTCTTTTATATTGATCCATGTAGAGAATATTTTAATAATAATATACATCTAGTCATCGTCAGGTTTCTTGAATAGTTTCTATCATATTTAATTGTTCATCCACTAGTAAGGTATTTTCTATCCTCCATTAACATAATGTATAGAACGTAACATGTTTCAGTCCCCCACCACATTTAACCTGTATAAATAAAATAGAAGATGATATAGATGAAAAAAAATCTCAAGAAATTGTTTATACGCCCAACTGTGTCACATTGGGATTCTCCAGTTCCCTTCACAAAGAACTATTGATATTCTCTCTTATGTGATGATTACCAAAGTCTCAGTAGAGTTACGATAAAGAAAATGTTTCTATTGCAATGGATTGATTAAATGTTTGATCTGTTGAAAGGTGAAAATTATTTTTCAAAGAATTACCTTCAGTCTAATAACCATCATTTAAGGATAAAGGAATCCAAATACCAAAAAACCACTATACAAAGTAGATACAACCATTATAAGCACCGTTTATGCCCTTTGGTCTGAGAAATTCACCAACATTTTTCAGGGAATTGATGAAAAGGTTTATCCACAAGAATCTAGATAACTCTATAGTAGTATTTTTAGATGACATGATTTATTAATCTAAATCTAAGGAAGATCATGTGCATCATCTAAGAATGGTTATGAGTCAATTGAGAATTCACCAACTCTATTCAATGTTCTCAAAAATAAACTTCTCAATTCATGAATTGAAATGATTGGGAATATGGTGACAAATCATGGTATATCATTTGATCTTAAAAAGGGGAAGGCAATCCCAAATTGGTGGAAAACATGAAATTCCATTGAAATTTGCAGCATACTAGGCTTAGGAGGATACAACCACAGGTTCGTGAAGTAATTCTCAATGTTTTATTCTTTGATGACTCCTATGACTAAGATGGGGTGTTATTTGGAAGGGATGAACAATTTGACAATTATTCTATTAATCTGTAATGTGTTTTGACAACTGCGCTGGTGTTGACTCTTATAGTGGATGGATAGGGTTTTGTGGTATTTTTTACGGTATATGGTTGAGGCTTGGGTTGCATTCTTATGCATGAGGATATTGTATTTTCTTATGGAACTCATTATCATAGGACACATGAGAAGAATTATCCTACCCATTTTTTTAATGGTTGGTGCCGAAGCCTCATTTGTATTATTAAATCAAAGCAAAGTCCTCTTTTAACTGGGTAGAGGGAAACCCATTACATAGCCCGAAGGCCCAGTGGGCTTGTAGCCCATTACATAGCCCGTAGGCCCAAATTCAAAGGCCAATTCACATTCTATGAATAGTAACCTGCTGCTACAGTACCGCACAGTATCGCCGCCGCTACAGTGCCCTGCCGCCGCTACAGTATCTGCTGATGAACAGTGTCGCCGCTGGTACAGTACCACTACAGTACTGTTACAGTAACATGCGCCCCATGGGTTTTGATCCCCCATTTTCATCATTAGCATTATAGATATAAGTTTAACGTGTTTTCAGAACATAATATCTAGAGTTATATATTATCCCAGAAATATTTGAACATTCACTAAAGGTTTTGGGGGAGTAACTATATTCAATTGAAATTGACATCACCTTAACCTAAGTAATGAGAATTTCGTTTCAATTTATAGTAGGATACATCAATCCCAAGAAGTGATAAAATATTTAGAGTACTGGTGTTTGATGGATCTCTTTGCACAATTGCATTTTGAAGCATATGAGAAAAGGGAAGAAGTATAATTAGACAAAATTTTGTTTATATATGATCTTCTCAAGATTATTTTTCATAAAGAAGATATTGATGATGTTTTCCATAGAAATAAAGAATCTCATTATGGTGGGGAGACCGGATCCCATTTGTAGTTCTCCATGGAGGATATTCTATGTTAGCAGAAACATGACGATGCACTTTTAATAGCAAGGAAGGTTTTAATGGGGGTTTCCATAATTTCTTGTGGGATATGAACCCAAGAACTAGTATTACGTTATATGATTTATGGTTGTGCTTATGTTATCCAAATATTATGAGAACATTTCTATGTTTGTCTCTCATTGTTATATGTTCTACTAGGTTAAGGTTGAGCACCATCAACTATCGGGTTTACCTCATCAACTTCTTTTCCCCAATTAGATGTTGGGTAAAATCACTATGGTATTTTTGGTTGGGTTTCCTCATACCCAGAGAATGAAGAATGAAATTTTGGTTATGATCAACATGATGAGAAATTAGGCCCACATTATACCCATTTGTGATACATCCAAAATGGAGGTGTTTTGAAATATATACATAAAAGAGATAGTTTTTTTCAAAAATTTCATTTTTCAATAGTCTCTATTAGGGAAACATGAATTACATATAATTTCTGGAGAGGACTTCGGGATGAATTAGGATATATTGTTCATTTGAGTGTGGACTAACATCAGTAGTTGAATGGACAAATATAAATATCAATAATGATTCTTGAGTATATTATTTATTCTTGTGTTCTTTACATTGGAGGGTCTTGGGATGATTACTTGGGCATAGTTGAGTTTTCGTATGACAATATTTAATAGTCTGCAATCAGAATGGCATATTTTGAGTTCCTGAATAGATGATCTTGTAAATATCAATTTTTTTGGTTGGAGATTGGTGAATACTCTTTGGGTGGACCAATTTTGGTGAGAGATATGACAACAAAGATTAAAATGATTCATCAGAGGATATTGACATCACATAGACAATATTTGTCATATGATGATAGTCACCATTGAATAGTGGACTGTAAAATTGTTGACCAGGTGTCCTTGATGGATTCCCCATGGTTGGTAATCTATTTTATGGGTGGAAATGAAATATTTATCCTCATTTTGTGGGACCTTTAGAGTTTGTTGATCAGGTGGGGAATGTGGATTGTTGTCTAGAACTTCCACCAAAGATAATATCGATTCCAGAATTATTCCATGTATCATAGTTTAAAATGTATCTATGTATTCCATCTCATGTTTTGAGCTAAGGTGATCTGGAAATTTAACCAGACTTATCATTGACTATTAAACCAGTGGGGATAGTTGATTTTGAGACCAATTTACTTTGTGAGAGGATGATACCTTCACTATTTGTGCTATGGTTTCATAATTCTGATAGTCATGAGATTTGGGAATACAAGGAATTGATGATAGAGTGGTGGCATCATATTTTTCGCTTGGAAACTTCTTCATAGGATTTCTGGGGATAGAACATACTTATGTTGGGGATGTTGTAAAATCTCATTACCGAACTGAGAAATATATCAATAATGTTGTTGCAATTTTTCTACCTTTGTAATAGATTACTGTTGAGATCCAGTAGAGAGGATACTATAAAGGGAGAACTCATAGATTGGTTGAATATCAATATTTTGGTCATTAACTATAGGATACTTGGGAATTACACATCATGAACATGGGTTACATGATGAGTATGTTATCGCATGGTAAATGTCATGAAAGACTAATTCATGATGTAATGTTTATCACATCATGAACTATGTTTACACTTAGTCAAAATATGATAGATCACTTCTTTGACTCTCGTGTCACCCATTAATTCGTGGAGACACATTTTCCCCTCTTGGTTGCATTACTTAAGAATTTTATGACATGTAATACGCTAATACTCATGTAATACCCTGACAGACGATTATAAAAGTCGTAGTATGATTTGAACTTATATCATTATTTTCTACAGTTTCCTCTCCCTCAACCTAAATCCTTACCCATATGCTTTAGGAGCCATCCAACCTTAGAGGATCTAATCTATCAGTGTTTAATCACTATTGTATTGGAATGTGAAATTTGGGTAAGTGTTCTACATTATTCTTTTTGTTTATTTATTTCTCCTATATTTTCTTTTCAATGGATCATATTGATATGGATTGATATATTCCATATGGCATTGTATCAATCATATAGTTTTAATTTCGAGGTATTCTTTACCTTCGTTCTCATTGACAGGTGTCGTTGTGATTTTTGTGTTCCGGGATGAGGTGGTCGGTTCTGTCTAGATTATCCAAATAAATTATTTCTAAATTGATTTATTTTTTTCAATAGATGATTTAAATTCAATAGATCATTTTTTATAATAATTAAACTCACTAAATCCTGATTCTATAGATATGAAAGATTTGGAATGTTTTCGCATCTTAATTTGGAAAACACTGGATTCCGTTGAATTGTGGTGTGTTTATGGGTGTTGGATGATTTAAATTGTTGAATTTAAATACTAGTTTTGATGGAAATGATTTCAATTAAACTTTTTAATTTAATTATGGAAAATTAATTTTGAAGAGGATGAAATTCATTTTTAATTGATTTCAATCTTGTGAAAATGGCTTAAAATGATTTGATAGAAACATATTGGCTTTATCATGTGAAAAGAGATTTTTTTTATTAAATCTGGTATTGGGTTTAAATTGTTATTTTTAAATTGAATAATTGAAATTAATTTTATTTTATGAAATCATAAATTAATTTTTCCATCTTGTGAGAGCACATGAAATCCTCAGGTAGTATGTGAGTTATTTGGATCTACTCTTCCTTGTTATTATAAAACATACCTATGGTGGGTCACATCCCTAGTTTGATGGTGACAAGTCACCTGTTTCTAGTGTTAGGGGGATGTGAGTATAATCATTTTAATGAGAACAATTAGATAGCGATGAATCCTATTTCAAGTAAATACTATCATAACTACATGGAAGATGACCATGTTGGTCACTTGATTATTTATAAATGAGATATAAATATATTATAATGTTTTAGAATATATTTACATGTCGTTACTTGATTTACATAAACTAATTTATGTAACTATTTTATTTATACGATTTTCTAAAATATTCCTTATCTTTTAATATGACATCATGTGCTTTAATAGTGTTTCCATCATTTTGAAAATAAATTTTATTTTCTGTTTAAATATTCGTTTGAATTGAAAAAATATATTTATTTTGAAAAATAAATGTATTTCTTTGGATAATATATATTTTGTATCTCTTATGGAATCAATAGGACTCCTATAATTGTATTAACATTTGTTTTTCTTAGAATAATAGCACCTATATAATGTTGTTATGGATGTCTAGAAGAGAAATTGGTGAAGGATTATTGACATCGATGTCTCAATGTGGCGTAAATATTTGAGGGATGAGGTTCCCCTTAATAATTGAGAAGACGGTTAAATTTGAATTTCTAAGAATAATAAATTATTGTAAATTCATTTTCTATCCTAATACTAAAAAATGTCCATGTATAAATATATGTGATAATATAAAGTTTTAATTTCATAATCCAATAGATTGTAGACATGTTTTGGTGTTAATTTAATCTTTTTCTTTTAGATTAACCCTAACCTGGCCTATTTTAATTTTGTCTATGGTAACATAAATTTTCTTTATTGAACTGTTTTAATTTATAATTATATGTGGTAAATTAGCCCATAAAAGAGAAATTTTTCGATGTGTATAATATATCATAATCACTATATATTTTTAAATATTTATAGTATTTAAATATTGTAATAAAATATTAATCCAATAAAATATCATTATTTTCAATTTTTATATCATTTTATACATTGTATTTTAATAAAATGAAAATAATATTTCATATTTGAAGGGATTATTTCATTATATCACCTAAATGTAAAGTTCATATAGATAATATATGTATCACATTAAATATCATAAATTATGTTACCCATAATATTTTTAATATCATATATTTTGTTTTTCTTTTATATTAATACTTACTTTATCAGTAATGATTATTAACATAGGGTTATTATTTAATTCCAAAAATTATAATTAACTGACCATGGAAAAGATAAATCATTTATATTTAAATGTAATATTTATTTTTTAAAATATCCCAGCTGTAACCAAGTATTAAATTATTTATAGTTATAAAAAACATTAATGTCACATATTTGACTTTTCATAAAATAAATTACTATAATAGACATAATCATATACATATTTCCCTAATAGGGTATGAATTCCAACCGTGGATGCTTATGATCGGATGGAATTTATCCATTGAAATAGAGGCAACTATTCGGGTGATTTTACAGTTTGGTCAGATTATTTTTACCCATAGTTATTTTATTTAAAACATACCCTGGTTACCAAATTTACTAAAGTTACAATTTATATGAACCTAATGTAAAATTGAACTATTTACTAAATTTGAATCCAACAAATCAAAACTAGAAAAAATACAACTTTCAGAAATAGAGTTTTAGAATTTAATTTAATATAAAACATTAAGAATGAATATAAAAACATTTCATTTGGGGATAATTCCCTTTTTTTATTAAATGTTTTTATTATAAATTCAAGAAATAAATCCTCATGAAATACCATTAATTTATTTATTTTTAAAGAAAAATTAACTAATGAAAACATTAATCAAAACAAAAACATAATTTTAACAGGTGAAAACATTATATAAAAATAATGTTGTTAAGTAAAATCAATATATTTCTACATACCTAGAAATATAATTGTAATCATAAAATTAAAAAAATTAATTTACAGATAAATTTGAAATAATTATTTCAAATATGACAATAATTTTCTAAAAATATTTAGAGAACATTAAGAAATTATATATCACTCATACAAAAAAACAAACATTTTTAAGAAATTTTTTACAGAGTAAAATGGATTTCATGAAATTTATTGATTATCTTAGATGCACATTGCAATAAAATCATATTGATTTTTACATTTTCATCTATTTGATAAATATATTTTTCATATTCATTATCACCAATTTAATGGATATTTTTTAAAGGAAATATAATATTATAATTTTATTTCATGTTTCATTTAAACATGATGCAATATGAAATGAAATAAATCGAAGAAATAGAATTAATTAAAAATAATTTACATGAAAATATCATGGAGTTACAAGGATACAACATCATCAAGTCCTAAATAAGGTTTCCTAAAAATGTCATTGAATATTTACTTTTTATAAAATTATGGTTGTTCTTTTACATATAATCATATGATAATAATAATGCTTCCAACATTTTTTGACATCGACAACATAACATTACTAGTTGATTCATCAGGTTCCACAACACATTCTCTATAGTTTTAATAAAATCAAGTGGAACTTTACTAATAGGGAAATAATGTTCTAATAATATATATTTATATAAGGTGAAATGTTTTGGGTATGGAATATATTTCTTTATCAATGACACATGAAACACATAATCTACATTATAGTGACTCAATGGAATTGAAAATCAATATTTGATAACTCTAATTATATCCAATTTTTAAATTGTCTAATATACCTACGTTTTTTCGCATTGTATCTAAACAAGATAACACCCTTCTATGAATATAATTTCAGGAAAATAGGATCATTCATATGAAATTAAAAATCAATAATCTGTTTATTGGCATAAAAATTTTATAAACAATTTGGCTCGTTAATATGAGTCTTAATATACATTACCATAGGAATTTACTCATCGACATGTTCTGGTACTACAAGATTTTTTCAACAACACCAAACCATTAAGTTTTTGTTCAAAAACTATTATATATTATACATCATAAGAATCTATTTGAATATATGATTGAAAGATATTATTATATGAACACTTCACCAATTGTAAATAATAATCTAAAATTACATGAATATAATGAGAAACATTATCCCAAAATGTCCTTTAATATTTGAATAACTATATCAAACTATCCATATATTTAAGGTTTATATTTTTTGACCATTAAAATCTCAATATCTAGAGCCATCTGAAGACTTTTCCCAAATATAGATGTAAATCATGTATTATTATCTTATACATTAGAAAGTTGGATACCATAATTTCTTAATACTTCACTAATATATATTAGTTTAAAGATGTCATGAGGCCAATATTCTCTAATATCACCTAAAAATAGAGATTTGGAATGGTGATTAGTGATATATCATTTAAAATCATTTATTATAGGAGACTATAAAAATATAATGACAATTACCAAATTAAATTCATCTCATTTCACAATTAAAATAGGTTTCAGATTCATGACTCATCTTGGATGTTTCCTCTCAACCTTTGACTACTAAAAAACAAATAATCCTGATAAATAATCAAATTTTCCACTCATTATATTGTCACAAAAAACATGTTTCCTCCAATCACTAATGCTCTTGGTGATATAAGAGTTTATAAATAAAAACTAGCAATGAGAATTATTCATCTATTTCAAATTATCCTATTATTTATATTTATCACATAGTTTAATTAAATATAAGAAAAACTTCATCATTAAAATTAAGTCGTATAGTTTCCCATTATTCATGTCTTTGGTTTTATTTTTAATTTTATCATCACCGTAACAAGAAAATTATATTTTATTGAAGAATAATAGTTTGGAAATAATATAAATAATTAGTAATTATTCCCCTAACAAAATAATTCCCAGTTACATATTCACTAAATTCATGAACACATGATTTATTTGATTCAATATTATATATAATATTCTATATGTTTTCTTGGTCAATTCACCCAATACCTTATTTTTCTTTCATCAGGTGGTCGTATATTATTAAATTTTAATTGAAGTGTATTTTAATAAATTTACGTTGATTCATATTAATCTATTTATTTTTAATGTTGTATTTTAGGATCCTGTCAATTTTTAATATATCGCATCATTCACCATAGAGATAATTTCCCTATATCTTCAAAGAAATTATTACAACAACAAATTCTATATCCCGAGTTAAATAATACTATTAATGGGTATTTTTTTCCATTATACATAGGCAATAACATTATCAATATACATAAGGATACAACTAATTTTTTTTTATGAATCACTAAATAAGAAAAATCCAACATTTCTATATGGTATAAAGAAAATAAAATAGTTTAACTAAATTTTTAATTCTTCGAAAAAAAATATTCACATTTATTTTTCCATATGATTTTAACCCATTTACGTATAAAATTAGTCAACATGAGATCCAATATGAATTTTTTTAACAAATATATGATAGTTACCTAACATTAAAATGAAACTATGTCCCTTAGTTTTGTTTGTTAGTGTTTTTCATTAACTGAAAATCATTGTCTTTGATGAATCAAAATAATTACACACATATTTACTATAGGGCCATGAAAAAATATTTTTTTAAAAAAATTTCCATTCATGATATTTCCCATATTTCACATTTCATATATGAATATCTACACTGATATAGAAGTGATTCTCATAGTTTATATATACATTAAAGTACACAATGATATCATTATTATATTCCATAAAAATAAATATATTCATTCAATTATATTTTCATTAGATGCAAAAATTATATTATTTATTTTTTAGTCCTAATGTAATTAACCTAGACTCATAAATTTTCATACCATATACAAATATTTCTCTTCAGAATGTAAATATTTTACATAAAATTGATAATACATAAATAAAAATCCAATATATGAAAAAATAATTTATACATAATTTTGATTGGATAATTCATAAATGTAAGGTAGATAATACATTTTCTTAAACATAATATAATAAATATCCCTATATTAAATTCCGAGCCCCAAATATCCCACAATATTCTAGTTTTAAAGAATAAGGGATCCAATAGATGCACCAATACAGAATATACATCTCTTATCACACAAATCGTCTAGTTGTTTTTTATGTAGACTAGTTACATAGAGGACATTTAGTAGGGAGTTTTTGATATAGGTTTTTTTTATTTTGGATTAAATTATAGAAAAAATAACATCACATTATGGTATATTGCTAGATATTTCTTCCTGAAATACATCAATGCATTCATGTAAAAAATGTTCATCCTCAAATTGATTAGTTCCTTTTCCAAAAATATATTATGATTTATATTAATCCACAAGAATATAATTATGGGGAGATACTGTTTGTGCATCTAGAAGTAAAATTGGTGATGATCCTCACCTTTAATGACAAATAATTCACCATCATTACCATAGATCATAATTTCATTCCTTTTGAAATAACATTTTCATTATATTATTATATCCTATAAAAACTAAATATTATGATAAAATATTCCATAGTTATAATAATAAACTCAGCTAATATAGCATGTTTATTATTTATAATTGAAACTAAATGACATATTGTTGTTTTAAAAATAATTTTATTAGGAGTTTTTAGTGACAAATCCCCTTTATGGTTCATTGAATGTATATAATTTTATTAGAAAACAATGATGATATAAAAGAGTTTGAGGATTGATAATAAAATCAATAATTTACTATGTTATAGTATATTCTTTACATTCCTTCCATCATATAATTAAAATCTAAATCATTATCTATATTGATCAGAAAATCTTGGTATTATTCCAATTTCTATTTAGTGGTACATTCCAATGATTCTTGAAATGTTGATTTGAGTACTAATCCATTTATTTTAATGTCAATAAAAGTATTTATAGAGTTTAAATATTCAGCTAATATTTATTTTATAAATTATTCTTATCATTTAACTTATAAAAAAGTATCATACCCATCAAGAGTTTCACAAGGTCTTTCATTTCATAATCATCACAGGAATGTAATTGTTGTATTCCATTCTACGTCATTATTGCACATGATTTTTCTTTATGTTCAGAAAAACCCTTATTTTCATCATTTAAATGTGAAATATCTAATATATAAAATAATATCTCTATTTAGATGTTATATTAATCTATATAATGATTTAATTTAATAGTTTTAGTTTCTAATTCTCATTTAATGTAATTCTTAATCCCTTCAATAAAATGATCAATATTTCTTCATGAACTGTGTTTGTTGTTTGTTGCATACCGTTCCCCTATGGTAATTTTTTAAACATACTCCACAACCCTTTCATCATCCATTTTCATTAGGTATGTATATTTTATCATAATTTAATATTGTTTTTCAAAAGAATAATATTAATAAAAAATTGAATTATTTAAATATATAAATTAATTGTGATCTACTTCTTCTTTATCACTTGTAATCTATATCAATAACATCGTTGATAAGAATCAACAATGATATAATATTATAAAATTAAATCACTTTAAATATAATCACTTTCCAAATATAGAAATTTCATTTCACGGGACTTTATAGATTTTATAGGTGCCAAATTATTTGTTTCCCTCTAAATAATAGGGGATAATATTTGTGGAAATGATCCAAAATAAGTGTATCATTCCATGAAAAATAATATTTCAATATATTTTAAAGTTTATTAATCATATCATTGGCCATCGTCCCATATATGGCCATTAAATCCTCATTTGAAATACTATCATCTGACACATACTCAACTCGGTGATCTCAACATTGGAGATTAGTGTTGATATAATTCATTATTCAAGATTCAATGTTTTAAAAATAAATTATAATTATTTGGATTAAAATTTTATGTATTTATATTCATTATATGTGATTCTAAATATTGTATAAAACATAACCCAAATTGAATATTGTTGTATTCTAATTATCATAATAACAAACAATGATCCCTTGAGAATGTATTTAAACCATTAAAATAATATTGTATATTTCATAATGATTTGGAAAGAAAAAATGAATAAACCAAATCATACCCCTCAATACATTAAAAATTATGTTATATAAGGCCTCACCCATTATGAACCATTCCAATGTTTGAGATGTATTTTACGAACTATTTTTCTGGTTATTACACAAATTAGCATCTAGGAAAAAACCACATCAACTTGCAGTATCAATACATAGAGTTATTTCTAGAAGAACCCACTTAATCTCAACATAAAAAATTTTTATTCTATTTTCTAGAAATAATACATATCAAAATAAAATCTATAATATGGTTATATTCTATAATATATATTCTACAACATCATACTTCTAAATATATCTAATGAAAATCCTCTCATACCAACTCTAACATAACCAACTGCATTTTCTCAGAATCCTAGGTTATTCATTTAAATTAGAATATTATAAAAATTATTTCATTCTAATTATTAATTAGTTGAGCAGTAATTATGATCTATATATTATTTATATTTCTATTTAACATTAAAAATGATGAATAATAACATAAATAATCTATTTATTCTTTATTGTTGAACTCATTAATTTACTTCTTTTTCATATAATAGTAAAAGAAAACAAATAATAAACAGATAAAATTATCAATAAGTGTTATGTATAGCTGATTTGATCAAGTTTAAATATGGAATATTAAATATGGAAAGGTAAGTAAAAAGGAAAAAACATTTCATTTAATCAATAATAAGTAAATGAAATTCATACATTGAAAAATAAATGATCTATTATCATGGATAAAAATAAAAAATAAATTTTTAATTATGTAATTGCTTAATATTTGACAACATGATCTAGGATGACAATAAATCATTACCATCATCCGTGAAGATAATTTAAAATTAATTGTGAAGACCTATTTACTCTTTTCAACTTATTTTTCCTTGTGAGACATATATATGAATAGAAGTGTAGTATAATTACCAGAACCACATGTCACTGCATGTCCAAATAATTCCACATATATTGAATGATAAATTTAATATATAAATTATATTCCTTATCCACAATATTTGTATTGATCTTGAATCATAGATTATTAATAATTCCCCATCTAATAAATTATCTTCAATAAGAAAAAACCATCTATATAAATGTTATATAGTTTAGGAAATATTCTTATTTAGGATAAATTAAATGTGGATATTTAATAGAATTTAATTTTATAATGAAAATTATCTCATGAAAGTGATTGTTTCAAGAGAATGAAAACATCAACTAAATAAAATGTAACCTTTGATCTATTAGAATTAATGTTTTTGTAGTAAAATCTATTATTTTGAAAAAGTAAATATAAATAGAAATATAATATTTCATTAAAATATTTTCATTAAAAATATATGAAAATATTTTAGGATAATATACATATAATATAGTGGTAATAATGGGATAGAAATATGTTATCACCAAATATATTAACAAAAAATACCCCTATATAATTTGTAATAAGATTAAAAGGTAAAAATTGGAAAATATTATAATGATTACATTCAAACCATGTGAATAATAAAGGGTAACATAATTTTTTTATAATAAATCATTCTAGTAAAATAATAGACCATTATGTATTTTCAAATTTTTATAAGGATCATAAATATATGATATCAACAAGGGAAATATGACTACATTTTATTTCTAACATATACCTTTACAATTTAAATTTAATTGAATAAATTATCATAATGCATAAATATATATTCATTCTAAATAACTAAATGGGTATTTATATTCATAAAATTAATGCCTATAGTTGTATAAAAATAAATACGTTTCTTTAGAGTGAGAATTGATATCAAATCCCTTGACTCACACTTTTTTGTTTATAACATTTCTTTAGCCTCATGTATAGTGGTTGTAGAAATGTTACTAATTTATCAGAAAACTATATCAATATTTTTAATAACATATATTATCATCTTATAACATTTTATCGTCAATTCATTAATACCACTTCATTATTAATTTTTTTGTTGTTGTTAAACACTTATTTTTCTTGTAAATTTTTTTCATTATGGTAATAGTATATTTACAATGGATCTATATATCATATCAAGAATTGAATTAATTTTATTAATACAAAATTTACTTAATTGATATTTTTTAACGATTCTATAGTATTTTACATGGAAAACGAATCACAACCCATTATTGAGATTGTAGGAAGTACACACACATGAGTGACGTTGTCATTAAATTAATGTTTCAAAGGTTAAGGTATTTCATTTAATAATAATTTATAGAATAAATATAATTTAATAATTATCATGATTACACATTATTTTAATAATTATTGATATCCTTGGGAGTTAGTAAAGAATACGATTTACATTAGTTCGTGAGGTGGTACTACACCGTACAAACAATTGTTGTTTTTGATTCCCATTTCAAAGAAGAGTATATGGATATAATTCATTTATTTAACATGTTAATATATATTTAAATTCTATAAGATTATTTTATTTTTTATCAATTGTAAATAGTATTAAAAGGATTTATATTAATAAATAAAACAAAAACTCTCTATTAGGAAGGATATATCTTCTTCATACCTAATATTTGGGATTATTACTATGAAATAATTTTATATTTTTCATATAAAAATGTATATTGGTCATATTAGATATGTAAGTATGATATTTGGGTAGGTATTGGCAATCCAAATAGATATTTTATTATGAATCTTTGAGGATAACATGTTTTTTTTATTGTTGGTGTTATAGAACAAAAGAAGTATTTCAATGTTTTTCATTAGTACCACGTATTATTTAAGAAAAAAACAACAAAATTGATATTAATAATTTTTTTATGATATATGAATGAATAAATTTAATGGAATAGAAATTTTTCTAGTTTTTAGGTCATTTTAACCCTAATCTTTTAGATTTATTTTTCTCTAAATATGTTTTATTTATATATGTTGTAGCATATTATTACTTTTTTTATCATTCATTATCGACAAATATATTGAGGTAAATATTACCTAATATTATTTATTCTTTGTATAGATATTGATTAATTTTTATCAAATTCAATTCACTAATTTTGAAGAACATTTTTTTCAATTTTACCTATAATCGTGTCGAAAAAGTGGTTTTCCATTAAAAAATATTCTTCCATATAAAATTATTTCTTATCAAAATACAACATAAAAATTATTTCAATAATATAAAATTGGTTTTATTTAATAATAATGATAATTGGGTATTTAGAATTTTAAAAACATTTTTTTAAATATAATTGAAATTTTTATAATACGGAAACAAAAAGATTTTTTTAAAAAAAAATCATTACTTTGAATTGTTTTAGAAAATTATTGCATTACTAAAAATTCCAATAAATTTCCTCAAAAAAATTTAGATATTCTAATATCAAAAAATATTTCATTTTTATAAATTATGTTTTATAATTTTTGATGAATTAAATATTTAATTTTATCACCAAAATTGTTGAAAATAATTTATAGAGGATAATATATTTTAAATAAGAAATTGATGTAAAAATAATTTAGTGTTTATTTTTTATGAATTTAAAATTAATTTTTTCTTGTTTTAGAAAAGTGAACTCAAAGAATATTGGTTTACAAAAAGTATGTTACGACAAATGAAATTAGAGAACATTACATTTTTCTCACACAAAAAGAGGAATCATATCAACAGGGACATAGTTTTAATGGAGTTAATTCCCTTTATTTATTCCTATATTAGAAAGACCATCTGTAATATAGTTGTACTCCCTTAATGTGTGAGTAATGATATAGCTCAAATAAGCTATCTAATAAATGAATTGAAATATAAGCATTATATATAAATCATTATGTGGTTATTAAAATACGTAATCACTAATTCAACATCTAGGTAATATTATTATAATGATATTTTATGGTTTATTTTTTCTTTATGTAGTATGTTTTATATTTCCTCAAACATAATGTAAATAAAAATTAGATATTTTAATGAATTTCATGTCTTATAATATAGTAATTGGTGTTATTAATTCCCACAAAAAAATGGACCCTCATTCTATTGTATCACTCCCACCACACAACCATTTAAAAAATTTTGTTGATGTATTCTCACATAAATGAGATACCATGTTATTCATGTATCCATCATTCTATTTCAAACTACAAAATAATCAAAAAATAACTCTCCCCATTTTCAATGTAGATTAGTTATGAGATGAAACATTATTTCAGGAATTATATGTTCCAAGATTGACATTTATATGGGATACATGGTTTCTTATATATTCTACTATATGAACAATAACAAATTATATAATGTATATTTCAAAAATTGGATCCCTTTCACATAGAAAAATAAAAATCCCCTCACATTTTCACATTTATTAAAAATATACTCAATTAGGGTGGGTTGTATCATTACCTATAATATAGTAAGAGTTATTAAAAATCATATATGTAATAAACCCATGTCATAACAATCATTATTCCAAGTGGTAGGATAATAAACATCATATATTCCATTTCTTGACTATATTATGATAAACTAAATGGTCACCATCCTCACTGCATGATGGAAATATATATGGTGAAATCCCATACCAAGTGAAAATAGACTACTTGGATTGTACCATAATTTGTGGTTCCATTCCATTTCTCTCCTACATGAACACATGATCAAAGTATAATAAATTTCAATAAGACACTTCTATTACTCAGAGAACTAATATACCTATCTTCTGTTTGAACCGAATCTTAATAATAGATTCCAAAAAAGGACATAGCATTTATAGAAAATTTCTCAGATAAAACAACTAACTTCTCCCACATATATGTATGTATTAATTTCTACCGCTATTTTGGGATTTATAAAAAATATAAAAAATTTAGGTAATAGTGAAAAATATAGACTTTGCTGTAATTCATATTTAATGAGTAAAATAATATTACTAGTTTTATTTAATTTAAAATTAATATATGAATTTTGTGTAGTATTGGAAAATATCTTTGATTGGTTTAACTAAAGGGACCAACGAATCATCCTTAGAATATCATGGATCCCTGAAAAAGGCCCCGACCATCTTTTCTGGACCAATGGCATCTCGGGCGAATACACAGTGCGATCCGGCTACTAACATGCCCTTGGTAACCACCCAATCGGTCAGGATGAGGGACCATGGAAATCAATCTGGACACTCAATGTTCCCCCTAAAATTTTCCAATTTTGGTCACATGTTTGCACATGTACCCTCCCAACTATGAGCCTTCTCGCCTAATACCATATGGCCAGTTCTTCTTTTTTCCCTTTCTTCCCGAGCACTATTAAAACTCTTTTGAGTGCCATCATTCACTTCTCATGATCTAATCATGATTGGAGTAAATGGGGCCCGGACTCTACTGATTCATTGGCTTTTGCCTCTGACCTTCCCGATCTGCTGACGCATTGGTCCTCCTATCTTTCCTTAGCTCTCTCAAGTTCTCTTTGCACTTTTTCCTGCATTATTTGGATCCTGTGTAACGATTCTGTTTTTCATCATGCTCACAAACCCCCCGCAATTTGGATTATAAGGGCTTCTTCATGGATTGAGGGCTGGAAAGACCACAATGATCACTTTATGCCAGGAGCTACCCTCACCTCCCCCTATAATTGCAATCCCCCAATGTAAGGGATTTCTGAAATTAACATGGACGCGTCTCTCCCAAAGGATGTGCTTTTTGCCCTCGGCCTTCTAGCCCGTAATCATCTGGGGAAAATCTTTGCTGCAAAATATGATCCACATCTGGCTTTCTGGGAACCGGTAGTTGCTGAGGCTATGGCCATCCTTGCTGTTTTGCCGCTCGCATTGGAATGTGGATGGAGCACTATTATTGTTGAGTCGGACTGCATTACTGTTATTGATGCTATTAACCACAACGATGGTGGGCTCCATCCTTTTGGCATCATCATTGGGAGAATTCTCTCATTTGCCCAGTGCTTCACTACTTGCACCTTCTCCTTTAAAAAAATGGAAGGAAACAATGCGACCCTTCATCTTGGGGCCTCATTCCCTTTTGACTCCACCCAACTCTGGTTGGACGATTTCCCTTCTTGGTTTTGTTCTTGTACTTCTGCTAATATTCGTCATTAATGATTTCTATTTTAATAAAAAAAGTATTTAATAATGAATTCTTTCTTCTAAGTTATTAAAATATGTATTTTCAAATTTTAATTTAATTTAAATTAATTATTTTTGTTGTAATATCCCAGGTAAATGAAGAATAATATATTTTTATATTTATTAATATTTTTGAATTAAATTTTAATATTAGCTTAAAGGGGTTGCTATGTTCGATAGCATATCAGATACACAACAACGGGTTTCTTTGGAATCTTACGTTGCACACTAATAATATAATATTAATATTTTAAATGGGAGTTAACTCCTAGCCGTTTTATTGGAGAGAATGAAAAAAACAAACTATATTATGATTATACATGTATTTATATTTATCCAATAAAAGTTAAAGTCTTAATATATGAATGAATCTGATTTTAAGAATAATTTACATTAAAATGCCGATTTACCGCCTTTTAATGGAGAACTCTTTTTAAATATAGTTTTGGTCACATTAATATATTTTATATTACCAAATAAAATCCTTCGTTAGAATTTGGACATCAGAATTTACTTTGGGTAATTTTTGGTATTTTTCTGATAATGATAATTTTTTAAGGAATAGTGAAAATATTGTATTTTAATTCAAAACTATGATTTAATCTAATTTATTTATATGGTTATATTATCTTTTTAATTGGTTTTAAAGTGAAATTGAAATATATTTTTACCATTTAATCCAATTTTGTTCATGGGAATCAATTTCACATTGAAATTGGACATAAATAAGTATCAATCTTTTGATAGTTTTTAATTCTTAAAAACACGCTCTTTGTTTTGACAGCGGGAATTAATTTTAAATTAATTTCTGCCACTTCGGTGTATTGATTTTGGAAAAATAGATTCCATATTTGGAATCAGGAAGCCTAAATTGTGTAAATAGGTAACTTTTATTTTTAGACATTTTAAATATTTACTTCAGTAAATATTTTATTTACAGTGGTTAAATGGTAAATCAAGTAAATAAGTGTACAAATTAATATTATAATAATATGAAATTACCATTAAACGTCTCCTAATCCTTTTGGATGAGTAATGTCCGACCATGTAAATCTTTGGGTCGATTTTGGGACCCCATTGAGCCACCTTGGAGTGATAATGACAATTTAGATTAATTAATTTAATGTGAAGACAAAAGTTACATTAACAAGAATCGTTTATTAATAATTTTTATATGGTGTTATATAAGTTCTAATTTCGACTATAAATATTCATTGGAAAGCTAAAAATATTTCCCACATCATGGTATTTTTTTATAATTTTTAGACATCGAAAAAATTAAATTATTTATGACACAATAATGATGTAGTGTTTACCTCATTAATAAATGATTTAAATAAATAAGATTATAATGATTAAATTATTATCCAAAACATGTCCAATTATGATTGGATGATTTTATTTGGAATATTAGTCATATTATATTCGACCTCAATAATTTTTGGACCATTATAAACTGAATATAAGTTTATAATAATATAATATTTTAAAACTTTCCTAAAGAGCCCCTCCTCTCCCTTATAAAAAGTGACCACATCTGTAACATCCCAAGTAAGTAATGAATAATAGATATTTTTATCTATGTCTATTAATGATTAAGATAGTTTTATAGAGGCTTAAAATGAAAATAAATAAAATCTTATGCATGGAATACACTAATATTCTTAAAAGATTGTTTTACTGGCTTTTGATGGTAAACCATTTTTGAATCTATATTTTGACAATTTTATAAACTATTTTTGTCAAAATAAACATATTCTTTATGATTGGGACATCAAAATTTACCTTGTGGGAATTGTTGGTATTTTTCTGACAATATTCATTTTTTTAATGAATAGTGAAAAATACTGCATTTTACATCAAAACATCTTTTTAACATAATTTATTTATATGATTAGATTATTTTTTGAATTTGTTTTGAAGTGAAATTAGAATATATTTTTACCATTTTATCCAATGGTGGTCATTGGAATCAATTTCACTTTGAAATTAGACTTAAACTGGTGTCAATCTTTTGATACTTATTGTTTTGTAAAAACACGCTTTTTGCTCTGGCAGTGGGAATTAATTATTAAATTAATTAATGTGACTTATATGATTTGAATTTTGTAAAATAGACTTCATTTTTGAATTTAGAATATCAAATATTGATTAGGGTGAATTTTTGGTAATTTTCTGAAAAACTTCAATTTTTTATGAATAGTGAAACCACTAAGTGGTAATCAAGAAAACTGATTTTTCAGTTAAATGAAAGTTTACCACTAATGTGTATTGAATTTTAAAAATCCGACATACGTGGTTGTAGACGCCGGAAAAGTCCGTTTTTCCCAAACGAAGCTCCGGATGCGGAAAGCGAGGTCATATTTGGAGTCGGAAGGATGTTTCGGAGGGCCCAGAGGCCTTGCGTGGAATTTCAGAGGCCCGCGCGCAAAGGTGATGTTCCGCGCGCAAACCCCCCGGGATGCGCGCAATGCGCCGGTCCGGCGCGCAATTTTGTGCGCCGCGGGTCCGCGCGACTCCCTTGCGCGCCGCGCCCGATTCCGCGCCCGCGAGGAGAATTTCGCGCTCGCACCCTGGATTCCGCGCCCGGGGTTGCCTATAAATATAAGGCGACCCCCAACGTTTCAAAGGTTGCTGGAAGTCGAAACGTCTCTCGTGCGCGCAATTCAACCCCTTCCGCGCGCAATGACGAACTTCAGGTAACCTCCTTTCTTTCGCGCAAGAAAGCCTCGGGGTCCGCCTTCGCGCGCAATCCCCGCTGGCTCCTTTCATTTGGATAAAAACTCACCCTAAGGCCTTTGCGCGCAAAAGAACCCGCTTGCGCGCAATTTCCCCCGGGGTGCGCGCAATCCGGCCTGATTGCGCGCACCCCCCCTTCTTTCAAGTGGCCATTCGTTAAAGAATGAGTCGTTGCCCCCGCGCGCTATCCGAAGCCCGGTGTGAGCAATCTCAAGCATCCGCGCGCAAGGCGCTGGCCCAATTGCGCGCCAGCCGCCCCGATTGCGCACCGGCCCGCAGTATTGCGCGCAAAGCTTCCTTTTTGCGCGCAATCTGCCAGGGTCGTCCCCGTTGACCTCCTAAGGGTACCCGCCTGTGTGGCACCCGATAATTCTCATCCCGGGTGCCCGCACCGTGCGTTGTCTTCCCGTGCGGCCCTCCAGGTTCGTGCGAAGTGACATGCACCCATCGTCCGGCAACCTATGCCCAGCATGACGTTAAACTGCACATTCGTCCCGCATGACGTTAAACTGTGCATTCGCCCCGCATGACGTTAAACTACGCATACGTCCAGCATGACGTTAAACTGCATATTCATCCAGCATGACGTTAAACTGCACATCCGTCCAAGCTGCACGACGTTAAACTGCCTAGCCCCCATCGTCCGCGCTGCAAGACGTTAAACTGCCAAGTGCTTCGTCCTCAACACATGACGTTAAACTGTACTTCGTCCGGCAAGACGTTAAACCGTCCGCTTCGTCCTCAACACATGACGTTAAACTGTACTTCGTCTGGCAAGACGCTAAACCGTCCGCAACCTGATCCCGTGCTCCGCACGCAGGGTCCCCCCGGTTTGGATGTGGCCCCCACCCGCTCGTCCCTGCAGGGATGTCGGGATTGCCCCTCTTTAGGGACGATTTAATGGGAGTGGCTTTTCCCTACGGGGGCAGGGTATTACAAACCCCTAGTTTCTCGTGGGAGGCTGCACATGTGTATCTCCATTGCGCCTCCCCACTGCCGAAGCCAGTAGAGGGTCTGACTGGGATCGAGGTGTCTTCCGCTTTCGGTCCAAGTCCCTTCCAACTGAGTTTTGCAGCATCCGGGCGCCCCAAGTGCGTAAGTCCTGACAGAATGAACTACGTGGACTTTGATCCCTGTCTTCTATACAGGGTACGTAGGAAGCATCCCTGAGGTCCAAGCCCACCACCTGGTCGTCCCGGTCGTATTTACGTCGGTTCGTCCATCAGTGGACCCCTCCAGGGTTCACGCTTGCGTTGATTCACCTATGAATCCGCCCCTGTGGGAGACTGCCCGTGTGTATCTCCACGGTGCCTCCCCACAGCCCCCCTTTTCCATTTCCCCTTTTATCGTCCAGCATGACGTGAAACTGTGATCCACCCGGCCGTTCCATCCCCCTCCGTGCGAGGTGGTTCGGTTCAATCCTCCGCCCGGCGGCCTCGACTTCTTCGTGAGTCGGCTTGCCGACGTCCAGCATGACGTTAAACTGTATGCCCGAACTACGTTGACTTTGATCCGTGTTAACGCGCGGTACGTAGGAAGCCCCTCTGGGGTCCAAGCCCTTCACTTCATCATCCATCCTGATCCTTACCCGGGCCGCCACATCCCGGTGGGGTCATGCCACTTCACTCCACTCCACGTTACTTGGGAAGCCGCCCATGTGCTGGCCCCAGCGTCGGAGGTTCCCCGCAAGGGGTTCTGTCATCTGATCCACTTTTCGTGTTGATCGGTCCGATGCCGTCCCCGCTGGACGTTAAACTCGCGGCATACCCCGTGTTAAACACGGGAAGCTGAGGAAAACCTCAGGTGACACAGTTCCCCGCACCTAGTACGGGATGCCTCAGGCCATCATGCCTTCGAGAAGCCCTATTAGGGACGGAAGACAGATGTGCAGAGCCGCAGTGTTACGACACGCCCCCAGCACCCAGAGCCACCCGGCCTTCTCACCGCAGGTTGCTGCCCCGCCCAGACTCCTTGGAACGTCCGGGCGGAAGCAGCGTAATTAACCGGTGTCCATGAAGATATGGCGCCGGGAACGAGATTCACGAACATTCTTAAGTCTATGAGGGAGACCCGGATTAGGCGACAAGTTCCGAGGAGACGTCCAAGGAAGGAGGAGCCGACATCCCATCATCCCGGTTTCGATCAAGGAGCAGACGCCCCTGAATAAGGGACGGATGCCGCCCGCCCTTGGAAAGCGGGACTGCGGGACCACAAGCCGCGTGCCCATCCCCTCGGGTTGACGGGTGCACGCGCGAACGCGTCCTGGCGGAACAGCGTAACCCGACGCACATCCGCACCGAAACAGAAAAATGGTGAACCCGACGTGAATCTATTCTCCTCGATACGAAGACCGATGGCTTTCAGAGGTGTTGGAAGACCGGCATGTTGCCCGGCCAAGCATTCAGTCTTACCCGCCAGGGGCTGGGGAAGTGAAATCGGGCACTCCGTCTCGCAACGTCGAGGGCCTGGGTTCCCCCCACGGAAGGCGTCGTGGCGCTAATGGTTGGTTGTCGATTCCTTTTTCCTGTCAGTGTTAATGGGTCTTTCTCCCTGCTTTCAGAAATCAGGTCGCCCGATCCAGTGCCCGATCGCCACCCGCCCACTGGCGCAGGGACAGGGGAAACACCGACGCGGCTACTCCGCGCGGTCCCGCCCGTTCCGCAGCCGTCCCAGCAGCCGCAATTGCGGGACGACCACGCCCTCTCTCCCCCTCGGAGGTCATCCAGAGAAGGGTGATCAACACCCTGGTGCGGAGATACGAGGAAGAGGGAGTCATCCCCACTAGGGAAATGGCTCGCCTAGACCTCGAGGAGGCTGCGCCTCGCCACCACCGCCGCCCCCGAGGGCCGCGCGGGGAGGCACCGCTGCCTACCTCAACGTCCAATCGCTTCGGGAGTTTATCCCCGTAGCGCTCTGACAGTTCCCTTCCTTATGCGGATGAGGTGGGAGATGCCCGGGATCACCCTATCCGAGGTCCGCTCCAGAGATCCACGATAAGGGCTCCCGCCAGGCCACGGCGACATCGCCGCCAGGCCCCTCAAGTCGAGGAACAGGCTCTCCACCTGCCCGCGACGCTCATTCCGACTCGTCTGTCCCGACGCCAACGTCGGGCACGAGCGGAAGAGGATGCCCACCTTGGGGCTCTAGCAACAGCGGCCGCATTGGCCCGAGCCACCGCTGGCTCCAGTCGCCAGGCCTCTGTGCATCCTGAGCGGGGGAACTCCTATGCCCGACCCGGATCGAGGCCCCGACCGCCCCAAAGGCAGGTTGGGTTGACTCTCCCGGTTGCTGGTACAGGAAGTAGCCACCGTGGACCACCTCGCGGTAGCGCTATTCACCGGCAGGATCTACTCTGTGTGGCCGATCCAGGAGGCATGGGTCATCCCACCTTCCGATCCCGGCCCGGAGTCCTGCCCGGAATCATCTCTCCCCGCGTCCCCTTTGATATCTGTCCCGGTGCCCTTCGCACCTCGGTTCCCAGTCCTCTCGGCCCTAGCACCAGTGCGGCCGGAGGACGCCAGGACAGAGATCAGCCCTGCCCCGAAGAACCACCCAGGGGCAGGAAGGCAAGGCGTCGACGCCGAGGGAAGAATGTTGCGGAATTCCGGACAGAGATCCGACCGGTGTGCTTCTCTGACTCAGAGGCAGAGTACGATTCGGCGACAGAGCCCCTTCCCCAACCCCGCCAGTCAAGGGCAGGGGTAGGAATGCGGCACGTCAGCCTCGTGCTCCCCGAGAGCGAGATCGATGTGATCCCCACGTCTCTCCGAAGGTATATCCGGAGTAATGAGGGCCTGGTAGACCCCCAGGGATCAAGCTTGCGGTTGGTACCGGCCCCTCCGGAAGTGCCTTCCGCCTCGATCGGAGAAGCCGGAGACTTTTTCTAGGGATCGACGGTCGAACCACGATCTGGTGCACCCTCGGCGAGCACCGATGCTACGGCAGGATGTTCGCTCGCCGGCCCGTCCTATCGTGATGTGGTAGCTGGGGCACCGCCACCCTCAGGGGGAGGCCCGGGATATGGAGGCCAATCGGCCTGCTCGCCGTATTCGCCGCCGGCCAGCCCGTCGGCCCGACGGCCCGCCTCGGCACCACTGCTGGTTCCCCGTCCATTCCCAGCCATTGAAGAGGAACGAGGAGATCTGGGTCCCGAGTTTGAGTCGTGGAGCTTCTGGACCGTCCTTGCAGAGGGCCACTTCCCTGAGAAGTTTTGGCCAGTCGCAGGACCGGGCTTTGATGCACCCGAATCACTCACCCCGGGTGAGTTCGAATGCTTCCGCCGAACTCTCCGGGAGACTCACTCCCGTCTTCACTGCCTACAAATGCCATACCCCGGGAGTCAACTACACCTGGAGGATATTGGTGAGCAGTGCCGTCAAATTGACCTGGCCACGCTCCCCGCGGTCCGGCACCCCGGGTCATTTGGGCACCACGAGGCCCTCCAACAACGATGCATTGAGTGTTTTCAAGTACTCCGCAAAGTTATCGAGGAAGCCACTCCCCACGTGTATATCCGTGGATGGGGGCAGTACGCTGCCCTACGCTTCAGTGTGATCCGCCGACAGCCCGATTCGCTGGGTGGCCCTGAGGGTATATCCCCAGGGACAGGAACAGTCAATATGGCTGACCTGTCGGGAGAGGGGAACGACTTGGAACTTCTCGACGGGGGCTTCCCCCCCGAAGACAAGCCGTCGTCAGATCCATCGGTGAGAGTTACTCGTCATCAGAGGAACCTCCTGGGGCTCCCCGCGCCCACTGAAGCACTGACGTTGAGCCGAAACGTCAGCAAAGGAAAAGAGCACAGCGAGGCTGTAAAGCCCGCCGACCCATCTGCCTCCATGCGGAGGGCAGAGGAGGATCCCGAGAAGGCTATGCTACGTCAGCAGCTCGCCGAACAGAAAAGGCTGGTTGACCAGCTCCTCGCCGAGCGCGCTGCGGAGCAGCGGCCTGACTACGGTGATCCCAGGCCAGGACAACAGGGACCGGAACAACCGCACCTCGACGAGACTCTCCCGGGCAACCGTGATTACGCCGTGTTCGCCGACAGGAGAGAGGCCATTGCCTACGGCAAGAGGGCGCGGTATGTTTCGCCACACCCTCCCGAGCGGCGTGACTACCTGAGAGATCTCGCTCGGATTCCTCCCGCTGCCCCAAGGGCCGCTCCGCCCGCCATCCCACGAGCTGCCGAGTTCGACGACCCGGTCGACGACCCGATTGAAGGGCCATGCAATGCGCTCGTGGTTAGAGATCCTCGCCAGGACTGGAACCCATGTCCGGACGATCCGATGGCGGCACTCATTGCCCGCTTGGAAGCCTTGGAGACTCGGCAGGTGGCGATCCCACCGGACGGCAAGCCCTACCCAGCATGGGTGGATGACATGCCGGCGCCTCCGGGATTCGGGAATCCCACTTTCTCCCCCTTCAACGGGACTGGAGATCCGCCACAGCATTTAGCCCACTTCAACTCGAGGTGCGGGCCTATGTTGGGGACTTCGGCGCAGCAGGAGGCCGCTAAGCTTCGCTGCTTTGTTCAGACACTGGAAGGGCCAGCATTTGTCTGGTACAGCCAGCTCCCCGTCGGGTCGGTAACCAGCTGGGAGGACCTCCGTAGACAGTTCCTCTACCAGTTCAGTTCCACGACCCGGAAGATGAGTATCGCAGACCTCTTCAAGTGCAAGCAGAGGCCTGATGAGCGAGTCGCGGACTTCGTCGCCCGATGGAAGGGTCTCACGTATTCCCTTGACATGCCATTGACTCAGGAGCAGTTGCTGACAATGTGCGTCGGGAACGTCAAGACCGAGCTGGTCCCTTCCCTGATTACTCAGAACTACCCCGGAGGGTTCAGGGACTTCTCAGACAAAGCTCAACGTCTTGAGGAAGCCCTGCAACAGGCCAGCCAGGCACACCCGCTGCCTCCTATGATTCCTGCAAGGAGAGCCAGCAGGGCTGAGCCCGCTGCTGTGGCCCAGATAGAGGCTCCCAGGCCGTTGGAGCTGCTGCCGGTGAGGCCAGCTCCGCAGCCTCACAGGAATCCGCCTCCACGGGCTCAGTTCCCGGCCCAGCAACAGCAGCCTCAGAACCGGCCGTCCCCTCCGCGTAATGTACCGCCACAACCTAGGCGAGATAATCAGGGTCCACCTCCTCGGCAGGCCCCTCCAGCCCCTCGTCAAGACCGCGCTCCCAGGGGCCCGCGACACCTGACGTACTCATTCCATGAGGATCAGGTCCCCGGTTATTTCCGGAGCGCCCTGGAGCAGAGGATTGTGCGACTGCCTGAGTGTTGGAAGCCAGAGGAGGCACATCTCACAGATAACCCCCGCTACTGCCCCTACCATCGGGCCCTGGGGCACACCATCCAGCGGTGCTATGTGTTTAAGGACTGGCTCCAAGACCAGATTAACAACAATGTAATCAGGTTGGGCCCAGCTCCAGCACACGTAGCGGGCGTGTTCGTGGGATCAGATGACGATGGTGGCGATGAGAAAGAATGGCAGCTGGTCTCCGACCGCGGATCCCAGAAGTACAATAACTGGATGGCCCGCAAGACGACCATTCGCGCCCATGGAATCATCCGTGCGCGCTTGAATCAGCCTGAGCCCCCAGAACCTGCGGGTGCTGCTTCGGCATCGTCGTCCCGGTCTGCCTCCTCCAAGAGGAGCAAACGGCGGCAGCGCAAGAAGGAAGAGCGCGCCCCGCCAGTTCCGCCACTATCCCGTACTCTCGGCGATTTCATGCCCCCGGAGATGGGGGTCCCTCCTCGGATCCGCCCGGTGATGGATGATTCGTCCGATGACGGTATTGGGTACGCTTCGGTTAACACCGTCGAGCTGGTAAATCCCTTTTCGGTTCCCGACGTTGAAGAACACCAGGTGGACCTCCCTAGTGTCCCCGGTCGTCGCCACCGTCGGAAGAACCGCAGCAGCAGGAGTCGCCGGGGCACAGCCGTCGGTACCTCCGGCCAGGCCGTGCACGCCACTGAGACTAGGCGGCAGGCTCAAGATCGAGCTCAACGTGCGCAGGCTCCCCATCCGGGGATGACGGATTCGCCTCCGCCACTGTTTGTGGTGTGGGGCCAGGCAGAACCGCCTCAGCCGCGTCGCGACCAGCTCCGCCCTGCCACAAGTCCATCCCGGCCTCCTGACTCCAGTACGGTGACCATTTCCCGGACTGCGACCAGTGAACAGCGAGATGCGCCAAGTACCAGTCGGCCGCCGATCCAACCGGTAAGGCCCGTCATGCCACCAACCGCAGAGCAACCTCCTGCAACCAGGAGCTCGCGCTTGGCCAAAAAGTATGATGTCCTGAAGCACTTGGCCGACATCCCAGCAAGGCTCTCCATCCATGAGGCTCTGCGCATGTCATCTGAGATGCGCGAGGCACTCGCTGAAGCCCTGAAGAGCCCCCTCCAGTTTGAGACAGAGGTTGCGGCTGCAGAGGCCTTTCACGCCGAAACGATCGAGGACGCCGAATGTCAGGCAGTTATCTCGTTCTCTGGTAAGGATGAAGACCCTCCTATACAGGGACACATTCGTCCGCTGTATGTCACTGGCCAGTTCAATGGCCTTGATGTCCGGCGTTGTCTTGTCGACACGGGGTCCGGGATTAACCTGATTCCAACTCGGACGCTCCGGAGATTGGGGTTGTCTGAGGATGACTTGATTCCCTCCGACCTCAGGATCCAGGGGTACGACCGCACCGAGCAAACCCCGGTCGGCAAGATACGTTTGAAGACCCAGTTCGGTGACTTGGTTGCCAACACCGAATTCATGGTAGTCTCTCAGGACACTGCGTATAACGCATTGATGGGCAGGCCATGGCTTCACCTTCACGCGGCGGTCCCCTCGTCATACCACCAATGCCTCAAATACTCCCTTAATGGTCGAGTAGGCGTGCTTCAAGGAGATGCCTCTCCTTTTGCTTCATGTGAAGCCCGTTATCTGGACGCGGACTATTACAAGAGCAAGGATAAGCAGATCCTGGCAGGTGAGGTTGAGCCTGTCGCTGTTGCGAGCGATCCCTGGGCAGGTCTGGATGACGCTTACGTCCTCCCGATTCACCGGTTGGACGTCGCCATGGTCCTGACGGTCCGCGAGTCTCCTGATGAGACGGCCGCGACCGCCCGCGCCAGCACCAGTGGCCCAGCAGGACCTGGTAGCCCCAATGCAGTTTCCAACGCAGTCTCTCCCGTGGATGATCCCTCCCCGAGTGGAGGGGGTATGGAAGACGCACCCCCAGCCTTTGAGGAGGGCGTCCCCGCCACGGTCGATGAGTTAATACAGGTGAACCTTGGAACCGAGGCCGATCCAAGACCCACGTTGGTTAGTGCCGCCATGCCCTCTGAGGAGTGGCAGCAGTACGTGGACTTTCTCAGGCAGCACCGTGATGTGTTCGCTTGGGGCTATGACGAGATGCCGGGGCTAGATCCTCAGGTAGCCGTCCACCGCCTTGGTCTCCCGGCGAACCATCGCGGGTTCAAGCAGCCTCCCAGGAAGATGCACCCATCCCATGGTGCCATGGTTGAGGCCGAAGTTGACAAGCTTATCAAAGCCAACTTCGTGAGGGAAGTTCAGTACCCCAAATGGCTGGCCAATATTGTGCCGGTCAGGAAGAAGAACGGGCAGATTAGAGTCTGCATCGACTTCCGCGATCTCAACCGCCACTGTCCGAAGGATGATTTTCCCCTTCCAGTGACAGAGCTGTTGATTGATGCCACGGCAGGGTTCCAAGCCCTCTCCTTCATGGATGGATACTCCGGATACAACCAAATTCGGATGGCCCCTGAGGATGAGGAGTTCACTGCCTTCAGGGCCCCCCAAGGTACCTTTTGCTACCGGGTCATGCCCTTCGGCCTGAAGAATGCAGGTGCCACCTATCAACGGGCGATGCACCGCATATTCAAGCCAATCCTCGGCACACTGGTGGAATGCTACGTCGACGACTTGGTTGTCAAATCGCGCCAGCGTCAGGACCATCTCAAAGATCTTGAGAAAGTGTTCAGCTTCCTCCGGTCTCGCTGCCTGAAGATGAACCCGTTGAAGTGTGCCTTTGGGGTCACCTCCGGAAAGTTCCTTGGATTTGTGGTAAGATACCGGGGTATCGAGATCGACCCAGAGAAAATCAGGGCGATTAGCCAGATGCCTCCCCCGGGTACCGTCCGGGAACTGCAAGGGTTCCAAGGCCACTTAGCCTATATACGCCGATTCATCGCGAATCTGGCCGGCAAGTGTAAGCCCTTTTCTCGGCTTATGAAGAAAGGTTCCACCTATGTATGGGATAAAGAGTGTCAGACCGCTTTCGAGGAAATCAAGCAGTACCTGCTTCAACCTCCGGTCCTGATGCCGCCCGTATCCGGAAAGCCGCTGGTCCTTTATGTGACCGCCCTGGAACGGTCCCTGGGTGCCCTTCTCGCCCAGAAGAACAACGAGGGAACATAGAATAGCCTCTATTACCTCATTCGCATGCTCCTCGATGCGGAGGTTAGGTATTCCCCCATCGAGAAGAGCTGCCTGGCGCTCGTATTTGCCGTACAGAAATTACGGCACTACTTGCAGCACCATGAGGTACGGTTGGTTTCTCGGGTAGACCCGTTGAAATATATCCTGAGCCGACCTATGTTGACTGGCCGTCTAGCGCGGTGGGCTGTGATTCTCCAGCAGTTCGACATCAGGTATGTGTCTCAGAAGGCCATCAAAGGGCAAGCGTTGGCAGACTTTCTGGCCGCTCACCCGACCTCCGCGGATCAGCCGCTGGATCTAGGCTTTCCTGATGAGACCATTCTCTCGGTTGATCGAGCCGATCCATGCTGGCAGATGCACTTTGACGGTGCCTCCCGGAGCCCCACCGGTAGAAGACTCGATAATCCTAAGCTCAATAGAGTGGGCTTGGGCATCGTCTTCATTACCCCGGAGCGAGCCGTGCTGCCATACTCTTTCCTGTTGTCAGAGGGCTGTACCAACAATGAGGCGGAATACCATGCCCTCATCACTGGCCTCGAGTTAGCTCTCGAGATCGACGTGCCCCATCTGTGTGTGAAAGGGGACTCCGAGCTGGTCGTTAAGCAGATCAATGGCGACTACGTTGTCAGGAAGCCGGAACTTGTGCCATTGTTGGAGTGCACCCTTCTTCTGATGGCCCGGTTCCCTTCTCGGCCGGAAATTGTCCATGTTCCCCGGTCGCAGAACGGTCGAGCAGATGCTTTGGCCAGCCTGGCTGCGTCACTTGCGGAACCTGAACAGGACAACCTGATCGTCCGCGTGACGCGCCGCAGGCTCATCGCTCCCGTTATCCCGGAAGAAGATTGCGGCCCGTTGGTAAGTAACCTCACCACGGTTGCCCCTATGCCCGGAGCCCCGAGTACCCCAGATATAGCAGTCGAATCAGCCCGTGATTGGAGGGCGCCTTTGGTTGAGTACCTCCAACATGGCATTCTTCCGTCAGATCGGGCCGAGCGCGAGCGAGTTCGACGCCGCGCATCGCATTTTGTCCTCCAGAGCAGTCCCGGTCTGGAGCAGATCCTCTACAAGCACGGGTTTGATGGTGTTCTCCTCCGTTGCCTTCAGGGAGTCGAGATCCCACGAGTCACGCAAGAGGTTCATGCTGGTTCATGTGGCGCCCACCAGACTGGGCCGAAGCTGTCCCACCAGATTCGGAGGTTGGGATACTTCTGGCCCTCTATGATCCATGACTGCATCGAGTACGCCAGGAGGTGCCATGCGTGCCAGGTTCATGCGAACTTTGTGCATCGGCCGCCGGAGCCTCTCCATACCACAAGGTATTCCTGGCCCTTTGCAGTCTGGGGACTGGACGTTGTGGGACCTTACCCGCCGGCGACAGCTCGCCAGTGCCGGTTCATTCTGACCGCCACGGAATTCTTCTCCAAATGGGCAGAAGCGATTCCGCTCAGAGAGGTCAAATCCTGTTCGATCGCTGACTTCGTGACCTCCAACATCATCTATCAATTTGGAGTGCCTCACGCTATCCTCACGGATAACGGAACCAATTTCCGAGCAGCCGAGTTGAAGAAGTTGTACGCCAAGTATAACATCCGCTCGAACCATACATCTCGCTATCATGCGCAGGCGAATGGACAGATCGAGGCGTTTAACAAAACCCTCTCTAACATTCTGCAAAAGATGGTTGGTCAGAACAAGAAGAGTTGGCCGGACAAGCTCCCCAACGCCCTATGGGCTTATCGGACGACGACTCGCAATTCCACCCAGATGACCCCTTATTCCCTGGTGTATGGAGCTGAGGCCGTCCTGCCCATCGAGATCCAGTTACCGTCCTTGCGCACTGCGGTCTACGACCAGCAAGCGCCGGACAGAGTTGCTGAAGCCCGTCTAGTCGAGTTGGAAGCACTGGATGAGAATAGACTTCGCGCTTTGCACAACTTGGAGAGGCATTAAAGCATAATGGCTCGAGCTTTCAATAAGAAGGTTCGCCTCCGCTCCTTCCTACAGGGTGATCTAGTGCTAGCCCTAAGAGCACCGATGATCCTCGGCAGGAAGCCGCCCAAGTTGGAGCCCAAGTGGGAGGGACCTTTTGTTGTCCACAAGGTCTATCCCAATGGTGCGTACTCCCTAGCGACTATGGATGGTGAGCGTGTCACTCCTCCCACCAACGCTAGGTTCCTCAAGCAATACTTTGCCTGAGTGTCCATTCGTCCTGCATGACGCTAAACTGCACTTCGTCCTGCATGACGCTAAACTGCACCACGTCCTGCACGACGTTAAACTGCATTCGTCCAGGCTACAAGACGTTAAAACTGTTCAGCATTCGTCCGCGCTGCAAGACGTTAAACGGCCAAGTGCTTCGTCCCGCATGACGCTAAACTGCACTACGTCCGAGCTACAAGACGTTAAACTGTTCAGCATTCGTCCTGCATGACGTAAAACTGCCACTCAAGAACTACGTGCGGCTTGATTCCCATCCTTATGGGATACGTAGGACCGCCTGAACCCTCGTGTTTCAGGCCCAGCCCCATCCTTCGGGAATTTCCATCCCATCTCGGGCCCTTGGCCCAGTTGCCCCCGGGTGTGCGGCGTATGGTGTGAGTGCGGGGCTATGCCCTCATTCACGTCGGTTTGCTCGTCACGCTGTACGCCCCCCCACGTTTGGGGATGCCTTCTGCTCCCCCCTTCTTTTTTCCTCATCGTCCTGCATGACGTTAAACTGCACTTCAAGAACTACGTATGGCTTGATTCCCATCCTTATGGGATACGTAGGACCGCCTGGACATTCATGTTTCAGGCCCAGCCCCATTTCCCGGGAATCTCTATCCCGCGTTGGGCCTCTGGCCCCAGTTCCCCTCCTTTTTGTGCGAGGCGTATCGCGTGAGCGGGGGATTATGTCCTCATTCACGTCGGTCTACTGGCCGTGCCGTACGCCTCCCCCGTGTGTGGGACTACCTCACACCCCACATCGTCCTGCATGACGTTAAACTGCCTTTCCAGAACTACGTATGGCTTGATTCCCATCCTTATGGGATACGTAGGACCGCCTGGACGCTTGTGTCTCAGGTCCAGCCCCGTCTCTTGGTTGATCACGGGGATCTGCCCCCCTTCGGTTGCTCTCAGGGTGAGTCCTCCGACCCTTTCCGGAGATCTGTTAACATGTTTTGGGTGCTTCGGTCTATGACTCGTAGTGTCAGATTCAATCCCGACAAGTCCTGTGTTGCTTGTCAGGCCCCGCGCTTCCTCTTGTTCGAGCCTTCACTCAAAGGGATCCTCGTTAGCGGTTTGGGTACGATGCCTCAGTGCTCTCCCACCGCTCCGGGTCGATTTACCGGTGGGTCTTGGGCCGCAAATCGATATGAATCCTGCGATTGAGCGGTTGATGCTCGTTTGCTTGCCCCGTCTTAGGCTGACGCGATCGGATGATGTGTTGCGAATGCGTTAGCAACGTCCTTGATCGCCATGTCAGCTCTCTCAGGCTCTGAACATTGGTTGCGCAGTCCTCATCACACTCCGCCTTTGTGCGTTGTAGTGGAATCTTGACACTCTCTTCATACTGACCTCCGGTACGCCTCTACACGTTAGGCAGACCAACCAGGGTAATGATGTCGTTCGAGGCTCCCATGATCTGAGCACCAAGGATATATGCAGATATCCTCCCTAAGGGCCATGCGTAGCTGGACCCTCGTCCCCATAAGGAGGAGGGAGTCGCCCGAACAATTGCGTTCTGGGCCCAGTATATCTGGAGGCTAGCATCTCTGCCCCTCGGGTGATGGACATATGCAGACCCCTATCCCAAGACTCTTCTCCAGGAATCGTGCGTGACCGCAGGGCTGGGTATGTTCCCACCTCCGCCGTGTCCGCCGTACCGCAATAAGCGGATTCCTCCATGGTCCGAACCACACGACCTTAAACTGTGTTGTCTGGTCCTACCACACGACCGTAAACTGTGATCGTCTTGGCCGCCCGACGAGAAACGGCACTGCATCGTGATGTCCTCCTCAGGGGACACTCATGTTGGGCGCTGGTTAATGACCACGCCATTCATCAATGCCTTCCATGGCTGGATTATTGTGGCGACGCCAGAGATTTCTCAATCACGGGCATGTCGCCGCACAAAGAAAAACCATTCATCTTTAAGGACAAACAAGAAATATCAAATGCCGCTCCTTTTGTGTGCGAGGGTCAGACCCGCACTCTTCCCCGCGCTGGTGCCCGATTGTGTTGCACCGCGCTTCAAGAACTACGTGCGGCTTGATTCCCATCCTTATGGGATACGTAGGAACGCCCGGATGTTTGAAACTTCGGGTCCAGCCCCCCACCTCTTAGAGATTCCCCCTTCTCTGGGGAATCCGCCGCCTTCAGGTCACCCTCAAGGCGTGTTCCCCGACCCCTTGCCGTGGTCCACCGGTGTCAAGAGTACTCTGGTTTATTGCCAGGAGGGTCAGGATCCGCTTGGTCAGGTTTCCTCCACTTTTCAGGCTTCGTGCTCCCTTTCATTCGGACCCATCATCTACGCCCTGGGTGGAGCCCCCGTGAACGGTTCGGACACAATGCCTCAGTGCTCTCCCACCGACTCGGGCCGGTACCCCCAATGGCCTCGGGCAGCAAATCGATATGAATCCTGCGATTGAGCGGTCGATGCTCGTTTGCTGCCTCATTCCACCAACGGTTAGTGCGATATTGATGCTGCTTTTCCGCCACGGTCGGCAGTACTCCCATATCGTTACACCGGTGCCCCCAGTCCTTGAGTGAATGGCCGCATGACTCACATTTTCCACCTCCCATTCTGACCAGGCGAAACCTCGACACTCTTGACACTATCCCTCAGTGCATCTTCGCATATCCAGGGGATATGACCACAATGTGGCGTGCTTTAAGCCCTTATGGTCCGAGCTCTAAGACCTTAAACTAAGATCCCCCCTTATGGTCCGAGCTCTAAGACCTTAAACTAAGATCTCCCCTTATGGTCCGAGCTCTAAGACCTTAAACTAAGATCTCCCCTTATGGTCCGAGCTCTAAGACCTTAAACTAAGATCTCTCCTTATGGTCCGAGCTCTAAGACCTTAAACTAAGATCTCTCCTTATGGTCCGAGCTCTAAGACCTTAAACTAAGATCCCCCCTTATGGTCCGAGCTCTAAGACCTTAAACTAAGATCTCTCCTTATGGTCCGAGCTCTAAGACTTTAAACTAAGATCTAGCCCCATGGTCCGAGCTCTACGACCTTAAACTAAGATCTCCCCAAATGGGGTCCTACGTCCTGCATGACGTTAAACTGTACTCTCAGAACTACGTGTGGCTTGATCTCCAGCCTGATGGAGTACGTAGGAACGCCCGGGCATTCCAACTCGGGTCCAGCCTTAGGGATCGCTAAGTCCCGCCCCTCCTCGCCGCCGGCCGTCTGGCCTGACTTCGGGTAGAGTGGTGCAGTTGTGATATTCTCCCCGACCCAGCTCGGGATGCCCCATCGCAATGATGGGAAGCGACAGTTTCCTCGTCAAAGAGGTTCTGTCTGAGAACTGGGGTGATTCACGGCCAGATTAGTGCATCCGCCTAATACGCTTTCCCCGCGGTGGCGCAATTTTGAGAGCGTTGGATTCTATCCGAACAAATCGTCACTTCGCCCCACGCTTCGCATGCCCTGTTGATCTGGATTTCCACCCTTGTGTCTGAAGGAACCCCCAAAGCGGTATTCATGATGACATGTGGTCCGCCTCCTGCAATATAAATGATGACCTTCGGTCCGTCTATTGCAGTTGTTATGGTCGATCCACTGTCCGCCTACCGTCTTGGGCATTTCCTGGAAGGCCGACCGTTGTGGATGTCTGGATTCGGGACACGCGATTCACCCTTTCTCATTTCCCTATGTTCGGATAAAATCTCAACGCCCCTGGCGTTGTCCCGCTCGTGTGTTGGAACAAGTTGGGGGGATGATACATTGATTAGGCTTGAGGTCTCCTTTCCTAGGAATGACCTCCCTCTTTTCTCCAGTAATCCAGGCCCAATTATGGATGCCTGATGCTTGGTTAACGCTCCCGCAAGACAACGAATTGTGGTTGAGCATGTTAAGCCAAAAGATGCAGATAAATATATTGATTCATACAAATGGATCAAAGCAGCGGAATCAAATGTTTTGGGAACGGCAAAACAAAGCCCTTAGGGATTGGCGTGCTGAATGAGTCTTTCTAATGCCGCTACCCTTTGGCTGGTGGCCTCCAGAGCTGCTTCTCGCTCTCTGCGTGCCCTCTCTTCGTCGGCGGTCGCAGCACGCAGTTCGTCGATTCTGGCCTGTGCACGCTCCCGCTCGACCTGAATTGTGACCATCTGTTGGCCCGCCTCCGTCAGCTGTACCTGGGCATCAACCAGCTGGGCTGCTAGTTGCTCCACAAGCTCGGTACACGTTGCGACGAAGGCCTCCTTCTCTGCCGCCTGCCCTTCGAGGCGCCGGACTTCCTGCTCCGCCGCGAGGAGCGCCCGCGTGCTCTCCGACATGTCCCGACTTTGTGTGACGTCGGCATGCCGGCAGCTCTCGCGCATCTTTTCGGCCATGAAATCACGGACCGTCAGATGGAGGCGTTGAGCATCAGCTCCCCCGGCACACAGGAAGCGCAGCCAGGTTTGAAGTGATCCCATGCGCCCCAGCCACTCCGATGGGTCTCGCTTGAGGAAGCGCTGGATGCACTTCCACCCCCTGCGGCGCGTTATCCGGCTCTCCTCGACCGCCTCCGCGTCCGAGTCGTCCATCTCCTCGGGGTCGGCAGGCCGGTAAGCAGGGAAGGCAGCCAGCAGGTCTGCTGCAGGGTCCGCCCCTGGGAGGTCCTCACGAGGGATAGGTTCCCCAACATCCGGGCAACCTTCTTCTCTCTCCCCAGCGGCGCTGACACCCTCGTCAGCCCCCAACCTCTCTCCGATGTCAGCACCGCCGATGTCCGGAGCCCCTTGATCAGCAGTTGGTGGGGCCGGCTCGGTTTGGAAGGTCTGTTCCGGAGCAGGCGGCATGTCCACCACTGGTCCACTCGTAGATGGCCCGAGTTCGGCAACCCAACGAGCCTCCAATGTTGAGATCACTGCGCGGGGCATGCCATGGTTAGTCACGGATCGTCAATGGCAAGCACCAGCAGTAAAGTAGGGAGACTTACGGGAGTTCGGAGCGTCATCTTCCGCTACCCCGGTCGCCGCAGGAACAGTTGCAGCAGGGGACCCCTTAGCGCTTGACAGTTCGATAATGGGTGCCTGGCCCCCGCCTTGTCCTGCTGGCGCCTCTCCTACCCCTGTTGAGGATGCCTGACCGACATCCGTGTGCTCCTGAGAAGGATGGAGAAACGGGTTAGAAGATGCATAAGAGAATGGATGAAGCAAGTTGAGTAGGGATAGAAGCGGACCTCGAGGAGCTCAGTGACATCAACGTTGTCAGAGCCGGCCACCTCGCCACTCTCCCGTGGGCTCCCCCGATGGGACCTTCCCTCGGAGCCTTCATCCTCCCCCGTCTCCTCCTCCTCCTCGGAGTCGCTACTGTCATCTTCTCCCGGCGGCATCTGTTCTGGAGCGGGCTCGAGACCGAGCATCACCTTCACCAGAAGGGATGGCTCCGCACGCTGACCACGTTGGCGCGCGTACTCGTCCATGGCCGTCAGATATGCATATTGCCGGTTGAAGTCCACCCTGTCGGTGATCTGGAGGCGCCCGACCTCTGGCAGATAGATTCCTTCTCTGAGTATCTTTCGCCAGATGACGTCGGTCCCCAGTGACTGCCGCAGGGCCATCCAGGCCGACCACAGCGCCGGGAAGACCGCATCGTGGGAGGGTTCGAGCAGACGCCTCACCTGCTTCCCGGGCCGCTCCCCGACCGACGCATGCGCCCCCTCTCTGGGCGCCGAGGTCGTGGCGGCAGCCTGCGATGCGCCCGCCGCCGAAGTCCCTGCTCGCGCCGGCCCCGCTGCTTGGCGCGCCTCCGTTCTCCCCCGTGTGGCGGCGCCTCGCCTCCTCCCTTGACGCCCGGTCTCCGCACGGGTGACCTCGAGCCGCCGAACTGGCTTCCGTAGAAGCCCCTCAGGGTACGCGATGGCCCAGTGTTCGGCATACTCGGTTGCCAAGCCTGCGTCGATCCCGGTAGGAGGGAGAGTGATGACGTCGCCAGAGCCGAAGGCGACGAACATCAGCCACATCTGGCGAAGGACGCAAGGGTTCGTCTCCTCCCGGACAGCAGTGAATACCCTCTTCGGCATCCGTTGAAGGCACCCGAACTGCCTGGCGAACCGGGTCGGCACGTAAGGCTCGCAGATCACCTTCCCGTCGATCCGAGCCACGAGCACCCCGCCCCGCATGTTCAGGAAGTACTCATGCTGCTCCAACGGACCCTGCCCGTTGTCGATCATTTGGCCAACGGGAGTGGGGAACAGACTGAAGTTGAAGTTGGCATGATTGCCAATCCGAACCCTCACGCCCTCCTCACTGAGGGTCATCGGAGCGACCCCCGCAATGTTCAGCAGGGAGGGTCGCAGGCCGTTGCCCGGAGGACTGATGGCATTTGGGAACGTATACCCACCGAGGTGAGCAGCCACCCATCCGTGGAAGAACTGAAAGGGCCCACAGATCCTTCGTGGCGACCCCCCTCGTGAGATGCGTCCCAGAATGGCATACAGCCTCTCCAGTACTGGGACCCCGAGGTTGTATCTCTTGTTGGCAGCCATGGCTCCCGCCATCGCCAGTGTCGCCGGGCGGACGCCCATCCTCGCATCCCGCACTGGCAGGAGCCACCCACTCAGAAAGGCGGCCAGGAACTCCGCGTACCGGACGTTCGGGTCCCGGGCCTCGATGACGCGGTACCCCCATGAGCGGTAATCGCCCGTCTCCAGGACCCGCCAGTACGACCCGTTTCGGCTCCTCTGAGCTGCGGTCGGGCACCGCTTCCCCCTGCCTGGCATCTTGACCACCGGGTCATGCTCCAAGAACTGGCCGAACCACTCCTTGTAGGCTATGTCCTTCTGGAATTCTTTGATCCCGAGCCGCTGCGTAGCCAGGTCAAGCAGATGCCAGGTCAGAATGGGAGTCTGTGACCTGTCCTCCCAGATGTTCTTCGGTGGCAGGAACTCATCGTACTGGTAGCCCTCCAGCGGGATACCTCCGATGCAGTGGATGTCCCAGAGACCGATGCCGACCTCCCCATGGTGAAGATGGAAGGTGTTGGTATCCGGGGACCAGCGAGTGAACAGCTCCGGCCAGAGCTCAGACTGCTGGTAGAAGTGGAACTGCGACGTCCACACCGCCTCGAACAGGCCGATGTACCGCAGCTCCTCTGCGAAGTGATCGCAAGTGTGGCGTACCCAGAACGCCCAGGCCCATTCACTGGTAAAGTTGCCCCCAGATCGCAAGTCCCAGTCCTTCAGCCAGCCCTTGGTGTCGTCAGTGACACTCTGACGGTATGTGCTCGAGTAGAGGGCTGGAGAATTCTCCGCTGTAGGCTCACCCCCATCAATGGTTCGCGTCCTCGGGTTCAGGACGTAGACGTCCAAGTGCCTGGTCTCCCTGGCCGGATGCCCATTGTTGGTGATGTTATAGCGGGGAAACTCGTCCTCCCGAGTCACCCAGGTTCGCGGCGCATCAACCTCGAACCCTGGCACTGGAACCTCATCCAGGAGGCCAAAGTTCCAGAGCGGCAGGTTGTCTGACAATGGGTATGTCTTCTGGGCCGGCGTTAGTAAGTCGAACAAGGATTGATTGTCAGAAACAATCTCCTTGGCTCCGTAAACCTCCTCGTTCGTCGCCATCTCGGCTCTGCGAGTGGCGGCATCCCCTTCATTTCCTCTGTGCGCGGCCATCTCAGAAGATTCGGGAGTCGTGCGGGATAAGGGATGAAGCGTGCGGGATCGGACGAGGCTGGTGGAAAAGTTTGAGAGGCGGCGCGCAATCCTAGTGGACGGCGCGCAATCGGGAAGTCCTTCGCGAAAAACCCCGGGTATTCGCGCAAAAACAGAGCGAAGTCCGGACGGTTTTGCGCGACGAGCGAGCGAATTCCGCGCCGGAAAAGGCAATTTCGCGCACGAGAGCTGAGAGGCTTATCGCGCGGAAGGCCAGTGTACGGCACAGAGGGACCCAGTGCCCCTATTTATAGGCGAGGCCGTGGTCCGCGCTGCGCGGAAAAGGCTTTGCGCGACCGCATCGGCCGCTTTCGCGCCCGACACCCATTTTAGCGCGCCACAGTCCCGCGTCGCCCAGGACTTCAGCATTCCGGCGTCTCCCTCGGAACCCGATCGTTGCGACCTCTCGCCGATCAGATTCCGAGGGGGGGCTTTTGTAGACGCCGGAAAAGTCCGTTGTTCCCAAACGAAGCTCCGGATGCGGAAAGCGAGGTCATATTTGGAGTCGGAAGGATGTTTCGGAGGGCCCGGAGGCCTTGCGCGGAATTTCAGAGGCCCGCGCGCAAAGGTGATGTTCCGCGCGCAAACCCCCCGGGATGCGCGCAATGCGCCGGTCCGGCGCGCAATTTTGCGCGCCGCGGGTCCGCGCGACTCCCTTGCGCGCCGCGCCCGATTCCGCGCCCGCGAGGAGAATTTCGCGCTCGCACCCTGGATTCCGCGCCCGGGGTTGCCTATAAATATAAGGCGACCCCCAACGTTTCAAAGGTTGCTGGAAGTCGAAACGTCTCTCGTGCGCGCAATTCAACCCCTTCCGCGCGCAATGACGAACTTCAGGTAACCTCCTTTCTTTCGCGCAAGAAAGCCTCAGGGTCCGCCTTCGCGCGCAATCCCCGCTGGCTCCTTTCATTTGGATAAAAACTCACCCTAAGGCCTTTGCGCGCAAAAGAACCCGCTTGCGCGCAATTGCCCCCGGGGTGCGCGCAATCCGGCCTGATTGCACGCACCCCCCCTTCTTTCAAGTGGCCATTCGTTAAAGAATGAGCCGTTGCCCCCGCGCGCTATCCGAAGCCCGGTGTGAGCAATCTCAAGCATCCACGCGCAAGGCGCTGGCCCAATTGCGCGCCAGCCGCCCCGATTGCGCGCCGGCCCGCAGTATTGCGCGCAAAGCTTCCTTTTTGCGCGCAATCTGCCAGGGTCGTCCCCGTTGACCTCCTAAGGGTACCCGCCTGTGTGGAACCCGATGATTCTCATCCCGGGTGCCCGCACCATGCGTTGTCTTCCCGTGCGGCCCTCCAGGTTCGTGCGAAGTGACATGCACCCATCGTCCGGCAACCTATGCCCAGCATGACGTTAAACTGCACATTCGTCCCGCATGACGTTAAACTGCGCATTCGCCCCGCATGACGTTAAACTACGCATACGTCCAGCATGACGTTAAACTGCATATTCGTCCAGCATGACGTTAAACTGCACATCCGTCCAAGCAGCACGACGTTAAACTTCCTAGCCCCCATCATCCGCGCTGCAAGACGTTAAACTGCCAAGTGCTTCGTCCTCAACACATGACGTTAAACTGTACTTCGTCCGGCAAGACGTTAAACCGTCCGCTTCGTCCTCAACACATGACGTTAAACTGTACTTCGTCTGGCAAGACGCTAAACCGTCCGCAACCTGATCCCGTGCTCCGCACGCAGGGTCCCCCCGGTTTGGATGTGGCCCCCACCCGCTCGTCCCTGCAGGGATGTCGGGATTGCCCCTCTTTAGGGACGATTTAATGGGAGTGGCTTTTCCCTACGGGGGCAGGGTATTACAAACCCCTAGTTTCTCGTGGGAGGCTGCACATGTGTATCTCCATTGCACCTCCCCACTGCCGAAGCCAGTAGAGGCTCTGACTGGGATCGAGGTGTCTTCCGCTTTCGGTCCAAGTCCCTTCCAACTGAGTTTTGCAGCATCCGGGCTGCCCCAAGTGCGTAAGTCCTGACAGAATGAACTACGTGGACTTTGATCCCTGTCTTCTATACAGGGTACGTAGGAAGCCTCCCTGAGGTCCAAGCCCACCACCTGGTCGTCCCGGTCGTATTTACGTCGGTTCGTCCATCAGTGGACCCCTCCAGGGTTCACGCTTGCGTTGATTCACCTATGAATCCGCCCCTGTGGGAGACTGCCCGTGTGTATCTCCACGGTGCCTCCCCACAGCCCCCCTTTTCCATTTCCCCTTTTATCGTCCAGCATGACGTGAAACTGTGATCCACCCGGCCGTTCCATCCCCCTCCGTGCGAGGTGGTTCGGTTCAATCCTCCGCCCGGCGGCCTCGACCTCTTCGTGAGTCGGCTTGCCGACGTCCAGCATGACGTTAAACTGTATGCCCGAACTACGTTGACTTTGATCCGTGTTAACGCGCGGTACGTAGGAGGCCCCTCTGGGGTCCAAGCCCTTCACTTCATCATCCATCCTGATCCTTACCCGGGCCGCCACATCCCGGTGGGGTCATGCCACTTCACTCCACTCCACGTTACTTGGGAAGCCGCCCATGTGTTGGCCCCAGCGTCGGAGGTTCCCCGCAAGGGGTTCTGTCATCTGATCCACTTTTCGTGTTGATCGGTCCGATGCCGTCCCCGCTGGACGTTAAACTCGCGGCATACCCCGTGTTAAACACGGGAAGCTGAGGAAAACCTCAGGTGACACAGTTCCCCGCACCTAGTACGGGATGCCTCAGGCCATCATGCCTTCGAGAAGCCCTATTAGGGACGGAAGACAGATGTGCAGAGCCGCAGTGTTACGACACGCCCCCAGCACCCAGAGCCACCCGACCTTCTCACCGCAGGTTGCTGCCCCGCCCAGACTCCTTGGAACGTCCGGGCGGAAGCAGCGTAATTAACCGGTGTCCATGAAGATATGGCGCCGGGAACGAGATTCACGAACATTCTTAAGTCTATGAGGGAGACCCGGATTAGGCGACAAGTTCCGAGGAGACGTCCAAGGAAGGAGGAGCCGACATCCCATCATCCCGGTTTCGATCAAGGAGCAGATGCCCCTGAATAAGGGACGGATGCCGCCCGCCCTTGGAAAGCGGGACTGCGGGACCACAAGCCGCGCGCCCATCCCCTCGGGTTGACGGGTGCACGCGCGAACGCGTCCTGGCGGAACAGCGTAACCCGACGCACATCCGCACCGAAACAGTGGTTGTCATTAAGAAGTAAAATGTGGTTCAATGAGATTATAATAATTTTTGGTGAATAGTAACTTATTAAGTTCTTAATCGCGATTAGTGATAATTAGTGTAGTTTAAGGTATTAATAATGCTTTAATAATATGAAATTACCTAGACATATGTCCCAACCTTATTGGTTGTGTAATGGCCGACCACGACAAGCCATGGGTCAACTTGGGGACCCCATGGAGACACTTTGGTTTGGAAATGACATAAATAACTTTTTATTAAATGTTAAAGTAAAAATGACACAAACAATAGATGTTTTACGAAAACAATTTTTACATGGGGTTATAAAGATCATATTTTTTATTATAAATAGTCATTGTAAATCTAAAAGGATTTCCTACATCATAGTATTTTTTTTATGATTTGTAGACATTAAATAAATTAAATTATTTATGACATAATATTGATGCAGCAATGACATCATTATTTGACGATTTAAATAAAATGGAAAGATAATGTAAAATCTATGAACTACACATGGCCAAAACCAATTATATGAGTGGATTTCTAAGCCTTATCATATTATCCACGAATTATATCAATGTGGGAACTTTTAAAACCGAAACACATTTTCAAATATAGTAATATTTTTTTACTTTCCAAAAGTTCCCCTCCTCTCCTCTTATAAAAGGCCCCCACCTCTACCTCATTTCACACACTACTCAAGCCTTTGGCTCGGCCAAACCCTACCCATTTACTCTCTCCACATCCCTCTCCTCATCCTAGAGGATTCCCTTTGGGCAGAATCCTTTCAACGGAAGCCTTTAGACTCAAATCAAAAGGAGATACACTTTTAAAGGTAATTCATTCTCTCATGTTCATTTGTTTTATTTTTCTTCTCCAACCCCCTAAACTCTTTTTATTTACTTATTTTGTAACAACACTAGTATCTTAAATATACAAGGATGTTGTTATAATATTTATTTGAGCTACACTGCCACACAACTACATCAAATGGTTAAAGAACATACGGTTTCCGTGGATGGCGAAATTCTGCCTCCCGAAACGATGATTGTTCAACACTCATTTATCACCTTAAAAGGTGTCCATTATGATGTCACTATTTTTATATATGATATATAATGTGTTTATGTTTTCCTTATGCTTCGGTTTTTTTTCATTTTGGGCATACCTTTATGGTTTCCATTACGGGTAAACATGATATCTTCATTTTAGGAAGTGCGGACTACCGCCCCCTGAAAGTTATTTGATTCGTTAATACCATATGTGGGATTTTTAAAGGATAAAGTTAATGATATTATATATGTTATTATACTGGAATTATAATATACTCTTATATCATTATGATTCCATTCCAGAAAATATGACATAGAAATGGAAGTAGCGTTCATGCGTACGTACGGCTTACCGTCTCCATGAATGGTGCATTTCATTTCTTACCTCTAAATGTGATGTAATATTATAAATACATGTATATGATGAATATATATGATATATATGTTATCCAAATCATTACTATCATTCTGGATATAACGAACCTATTACCAAATTAACAACATGTAAGTGTAAGAAGTCTATTTTTGACTTAAGAACCAAATACCGACAAAATGAACATTATTAACTTAACTGATTACATGATGTTCATAAAATGGTATAAAAGGAATTATGAACTTGAAAAAGGTTCTTAAGCAAGTATAGATTAACTCATGTTTATTATTCCGGAGATTAAAGAACGGTCGGGTCAAGTCGGATACGAGGTATGGGACTTCGTCTCAATCTCCTTTCATTAAGGCATATTTTATTTTATACACAACATTCTTTTATATGGTGTATAATCCCCTTTGACTTTTACGTTTATTCAAAAGGAATCTTTTTTATACAAAGCGTTTACTAAGTGACAAAAGGGAATGTTTTTGTCGTACGTATGCGGCGACAACAACTTCCCCGCCATCGTAACCGTTATTTGAGTTTCGGCTTCCTCTACAAGCCATACCTTCTTTTTTTAAAAGAAAAATAAATACCATGTTTTACATTGGTATTGAAAATGGTTTTCATGATGTTTTTATTATATCAATTTGTTGTATTGATATCTCGTGATTGAAATGTGGAAATGTTATGTTTCCGTTATGCATGTTTTATGTGATATGATTATGTTATGGTTCTTGGGCATTATTATGAAGACGGGTGGTTCCGTGATAAACTAAGGGCGGGTGAGCCCGTTGTAGCTCTCCAATGCATTGGGTAACGCGAAGGAATGAAACGTTAAGGTTTCTCCGAAGAGATTTTAGGGAATATACTGTGATGGGTATTCCAAACCTAACCAAGAGGGTTACTCCCTACGTAAGAATGTTATGAAAGCCTCAAGTTACCTTTATGTCTTATGATTTCTATGATTTATTAATGATTTTATGAGGTATGTCAAAGTGCCTATGTTTTATGGGTAAAGTATGATTTCATTCTTATGTATATATGAACTCATGTTTCCTTTCCATGTTTTTTTTATAACCCATACTGAGTTTTTATGCTCATCCCAAGTTTTTGAAATGTTTTTCACAGGTCAAGGGAAAGGTACTTGATAAGATGATAGTGTCAAGGAAGTGTCAAAAAATAATCCATGTTTTATTTTAAATGTGTTTCCATTGATGGGAATGAAGAATACTATCTTTATGTAACCACTTTGTTTATATGTGGAATGTAATGCAAGTTTTATGATCTAATTCTCTAAAACTCTAAACCCGAAAAGATCCTCAATGTATAATCTTGTAATAACTCAAGATTAAGTAAGGTTTAAGGCTGGGGCCTTATAGTTGGTATCAAAGGTCGGTTTAGATAACATTAGGAGTTAGAATTCTATTAAATGATTATCCAAAAATATTCTTTTTAAATGATATAGCATTTAAAGATTACCATGTTGCTTCATCTAATACATGTTTGTTCAGAATGGTTTTCCGCAGAGGAAACAGGGAAGCAGTGCTAGGAAGGCATACAGAAGGAAATAACCTTCCGAATCAGCATCCAGAAATTGTCGGAATTGGAACTGAACAATTTGTTGCAGTAATGGCACAGTTGACTCAAGCGATAAATGGCGGTGGTATCCATGCATGAGATCAGCCAGAACAACCGCAGAGGAACATGTCAGTGGTGGAACATTTCATGAGGCAACATCCACCATCATTAAGAGGATCATCTGACCCTGTGCTAGCTGAAGGGTGGATTAAAGCACTGGAGAATATTTTTGATGTCATGGGGTGTTCAGACAATCAAAAGGTTAGTCTTGCTATTTACCATTTGGAGGGTGAAGCAGATCAGTGGTGTTCTATGGTTAAAAATATCAGGGACGCCGATGAGATTGATGCTTTTTACTGGGATGAATTCAAAGGTATGTTTCTTGAGAAGTATTTTCCTAAGGCTGTTCGACTTATGATGGAAAAGCAATTCTTGGAATTGAGGCAAGAGGAAGACTCAGTGGCTGCCTATGAAGAAAGGTTCACTCATTTGGCAAGGTATGCTCCAAATTTTATCTGGGACCTTGATAGTAAAATCAATCGTTTCTACTCAGTATTAAAGCCAAAGTATCGAAGGGCATTAGCTTTTCGTGAGTTTAAAAGTTATGAAAAGCTTGTTCGATGTGCTGAGAATGTGGAAATGGAGTTTGCCGATGACCAAGTTTTCTATAACAACCAGCAGAAAAAGAGACCGATGTGGCAGGAGAAAGGTAAAAATTCTTCAAAAAAGTCTGATGGTAAGAGAACTAAGTTTCCAGTTTGTGATAAATGTGGCAAAAGGCATGCTGGGGAATGTCTTCTGAATTCTGGAAAGTGCTACCGATGTGGTAAGATGGGACATAAGGCTCATGATTGCACTGAAAAGGATCAAGGTGAAGGTAAGAACAAATTTGATTTACAGTTAGTGAAATGTTATAAGTGCAATGAGATGGGTCACTATGCAAACGAGTGTCCGACAAGGAGCTTGAGTGATGGGAAGCAGTTAGACTACAAGCAGAAAGGGGTGGTGAAATCCTTTGCAAATACTTCAGCAGATGTCGAGCCATCAAATGAAGTTGTATCAGGTACTTTGTTTGTTTTTTCATATTATGCCTGTGTGTTGTTTGATTCGGGGTCTACAAATTCTTTCATCTCTGAAACCTTTTCTAGTAAAATGGGAATACCATCTCAAGAAATGACTCCTGAACTTTTGGTAAAAACACCTGGGGGAAGTGTCGAGGAAAAAAGAATTTATAAGAATCATCCTATGCTTATCTGTGGAAAGAACCTACTTGAAAACCTTATTGTTCTACCTCTAGTAGAGTTTGATGTTATCCTGGGAATGGATTTCCTGTCTATTTACCATGCTAAGATTGACTGTAGAGCTAAAGAAGATTCTTTTCAGAAATACTTTCAATTTGTTTACAAGAATGAACCCTTACTTTTGATAACATATCAAGAGGCCGAGAAACTTGTAAAAGATGGAAATGAATGTTGCCATGCACACGTCGTTGAAAATAAAGGAACTGTTCAGATTAATGATGTGCCAGTGGTAAATAAGTATCCTGATGTTTTTCCTGATGAGTTGCTGGGAATAATACCAGATCGGGAAGTTGAGTTTACTGTTGACTTAGTTCCTGATGCTAAGCCAATTTCAAAACCCCCTTTTCGAATGGCACAAATTGAACTTTTAGAGCTGAAGGAGCAATTGCAAGATTTATTAGAGAAAGTTTTCATTAGACCTGGCACATCACCATGGGGTGCTCCTGTTTTGTTTGTTAAAAAGAAAGATGGTTCTATGAGACTTTGCATTGATTATAGAGCCTTGAATAATATCACTGTTAAGATCAAATATCCTTTGCCTCATATCGATGATTTGTTTGATCCGCTCTAGGGAGATCAGTTTTTTTCAAAGATTGACCTGACATCGGGGTACCATCAGCTGAAGGTAATGGAGGTAGATATTCCGAAGACCGCGTTCCGTACGAGATATGGCCATTATGAATTTCTAGTAATGCCTTTTGGGCTAACCAATTCACCTGCTGTATTCATGGACTTAATGAATAGAATTTTCCATGAGTTCTTGGATAAGTTTGTGGTGGTTTTCATTGATGATATTTTGGTGTTTTCTAAAAGTAAAGAGGAGCATGAAAAACATTTAAGGGTTATCTTGGAAACATTAAAAGAAAAGAAACTGTATGGGAAATTCATCAAGTGTGAGTTCTGGTTGCAACAAATTTCTTTCCTTGGTCACATTGTTTCTAAAGATGGAATAACTGTTGATCCTGCAAAAACAAAAGTTGTGGAAGAATGGCCAAGACCCACAAATGTAACTGAGATTCGTTGATTCCTTGGTTTGGCGTGCTATTACCGAAGGTTTGATAGAAATTTTTCACGGTTATCTAGTCCAATGACTAAGCTAACTCGGAAGGGTGTTAAGATTATCTGGACAAAAGAATGTGATGACTATTTTCATGAATTGAAAAGAAGATTGGTGAATGCTCCAGTTTTGGAATTACCTTCCAGGAATGGTGAGTTTGTTATATACAGTGATGCTTCATTGAAAGGACTTGGTTGCGTCCTAATGCAGAATGATCAAGTAATTGCTTACGCTTCACGACAGTTGAAAACTCATGAGGTAAATTACCCTACACATGATTTGGAATTAGCTGCTGTTGTTTTTGCTTTAAAAATTTGGAGGCATCATTTGTATGGAGTAAAGTGTGAAATATATACTGATCACAAAAGTTTAAAGTATATATTCACTCAGAAAGAGTTAAACATGAGACAATGGAGATGGCTAGAATTAATCAAGGATTATGATTGTACAATTCATTACCATCTGGGAAAAGCAAATAAAGTGGCTGATGCTTTGAGTCGAAAAAGTAATGCTTCATTAACAATGTTGCGTTTGGAACGTGATCCTTTGGTTAAGGATTTGATGAAATTTGGCATAGAAGTTGTTGGTGCAGGGAGTCCTTCTGTTTTGTTTCAGGTATCAGTGAGATCATCTCTATTAGATAGAATCAAGTAAGCACATAAGCTAGATAGTGAGTTGCAGAAAAAGGTAGAGCTGGTTCAGAAAGTTAAGTTGCCTGAATTCAACATTGATAATGATTGCGTTTTGAGATTTGGGAAGAGATTGTGTGTGCCTTGTGATTCACAGTTGAAGAGAGAGTTGTTATGTGAATCTCATAGTTCTCCGTTTTCAGTTCATCCGGGCAGTACTAAGATGTATAGAGATCTGCGGGAGTATTACTGGAGGGATGGAATGAAAAGAGATATTGCTGATTTTACTGTGAAGTGTTTGACTTGTCAACAGGTTAAAGAAGAGCGGCAGTTACCGAAAGGGATGCTTCAGCCTTTACCAGTTCCAGAGTGGAAATGGGAGAATATATCCATGGACTTTGTTGTTGGATTACCGAAGACATCTCGAGGTAATAATTCAATCTGGGTTATTGTTGATCGCTTGACCAAATCTGCTCGTTTCCTTGCTATACGAGATACTTTCTCTCTTGATCAACTTTCCCGTTTGTATCTTAAAGAGATAGTCAGGTTACATGGAGTTCCTCTCTCCATTGTATCAGATCGTGATCCCAGGTTTACTTCTAACTTTTGGAAAGGCCTTCAGAAGTCGTTGGGTACTGAATTAAATTTTAGTACAGCTTTTCATCCTCAATCAGATGGACAGTCAGAACGAACAATTCAGACATTGGAGGATATGCTACGAGCTTGTTCTATGGATTATCAGGGAAGTTGGGACCAACATCTTTCTTTGGATGAGTTTTCATATAATAACAGTTTTCATTCCAGTATACAGATGGCACCGTTTCAGGCATTATATGGGAAGCGGTGTCGAACTCCAGCTTTCTGGGATGAAGTGGGTGAAAGAAAGTTGATGGGACAAGAATTGGTAGAAGAGATGGCAGAAAAAGTTCAGCTGATTCAGAAACACATGAGAACAGCTCAGAGCAGGCAGAAGAGTTATGTGGATAACCGGAGGAAGGATCTATCTTTCGAGGTAGGTGATCATGTTTTTCTCAAGGTTTCTCCTTGGAAAAGTGTGATGAGATTTGGTAAGAAAGGAATGTTGAGTCCAAGGTTCATTGGACCATACGAAATTCTGGAGAGAGTTGGATTAGTTGCATACCGAGTGGCTTTACCTCCTAGTTTATCTCATGTACATAATGTTTTTCACGTTTCGATGTTGAGAAATTATATGCCAGATCCATCTCATGTTTTGAGTCCAGAGGTAGTTCAGCTGGAAGAGAACCTATCTTATGAGGAACAACCGGTCCAGATTCTTGACCACATGGAGCAAGTGTTACGGAATTAAGTGATTAAGCAGGTAAAGGTTTTGTGGAAAAACCACATGATTGAAGAGGCAACATGGGAATCTGAAAATGCAATGAGGGATAAGTACCCCCATTTATTCGATAAGTAAATAAATTGCGGGGACGCAATTTTCTAAAGGGGGGAAGGATGTAACATCCCAAGTAAGTAATGAATAATAGATATTTTTATCTATGTCTATTAATTATTAAAATAGTGTTATAGAGGCTTAAAATGAAAATAAATACAATCTTATGCATGGAATACACTAATATTCTTAAAAGATTGTTTTACTGCCTTTTGATGGCAAACCATTTTTGAATATATATTTTGACAATTTTATAAACTATGTTTGTCAAAAAAAAAACTTATTCTTTATGATTGGGACATCAAAATTTACCTTGTGTGAATTTTTGGTATTTTTCTGACAATATTCATTTTTTTAATGAATAGTGAAAAATACTGCATTTTACATCAAAACTGCTTTTAACCTAATTTATTTATATGATTAGATTATGTTTTGAATTGGTTTTGAAGTTAAATTAGAATATATTTTTACCATTTTATCCAATGGTGGTCATTGGAATCAATTTCACTTTGAAATTAGACTGAAACTGGTGTCAATCTTTTGATACTTATTGTTTTGTAAAAACATGCTTTTTGCTCTGGCAGCGGGAATTAATTATTAAATTAATTAATGTGACTTATATTATTTGAATTTTGTAAAATAGACTTCATTTTTGAATTCAGAATATCAAATATAGCTTAGGATGAATTTTTGGTAATTTTCTGAAAAACATCAATTTTTGATGAATAGTGAAACCACTAAGTGGTAATCAAGCAAACTGATTTTTCAGTTAAATGAAATTTTACCACTAATGTGTATTGAATTTTTAAAATCCGACATACATGGTTGTCATTAAGAATTAAAATGTGGTTCAATGAGATTATAATAATTTTTGGTGAATAGTAACTTATTAAGTTCTTAATCGCGATTAGTGGTAATTAGTGTAGTTTAAGGTATAAATAATGCTTTAATAATATGAAATGACCTAGACACATGTCCCAACCTTATTGGTTGTGTAATGGCCGACCAAGAAAATCCATGGGTCAACATGGGGACCCCATGGAGACACTTTGGTTTGGAAATGACATAAATAACTTTTTATTAAATGTTAAAGTAAAAATGACACAAACAAGAGATGTTTTACGAAAACAATTTTTACATGGGGTTATAAAGAACAGATTTTTGATTATAAATAGTCATTGGAAAGAAAAAAAGGTTTCCTACATCATAGTATTTTTTTTTATGATTTTTAGAAATTAAATAAATTAAATTATTTATGACATAATAATGATGCAGCGATGACATCATTATTTGACGATTTAAATAAAATGGAAAGATAATGTAAAATCTATGAACTACACATGGCCAAAACCAATTGGATGAGTGGATTTCGAGGCCTTATCACATTATCCACGAATTATATCAATGTGGGACCTTTTAAAACCGAAACACATTTTCAAATAAAGTAATATTTCTTTACTTTCCAAAAGTGCCCCTCCTCTCCTCTTATAAAAGGCCCCCACCTCTACCTCATTTCACACACTACTCAAGCCTTTGGCTCGGCCAAACCCTGCCCATTTACTCTCTCCACATCCCTCTCCTCATCTTAGAGGATTCCCATTGGGCATAATCCTTTCAAAGGAAGCCTTTAGACTCAAATCAAAAGGAGATACACTTTTAAAGGTAATTCATTCTCTCATGTTCATTTGTTTTATTTTTCTTCCTCAACCCCCTAAAATCTTTTTATTTACTTATTTTGTAACAACACCAGTATCTTAAATATACAAGGATGTTGTTATAATATTTATTTGAGCTGCACTCTCACACAACTACATCAAATGGTTAAAGAACATACGGTTTCCGTGGATGGCGAAATTCTGCCTCCCGAAATGATGATTGTTCAACACTCATTTAACACCTTCAAAGGTGGCCATTATGATGTCACTATTTTTATATATGATATATAATATGTTTATTTTTTCCTTAAGATTCTGTTTTTTTTTCATTTTGGGCATACCTTTATGGTTTCCATTACGGTTAAACACGATATCTTCATTTTAGGAAGTGCGGACTACCGCCCCCTGAACGTGATTTGATTCGTTAATACCATATGTGGGATGTTTAAAGGATAACGTTAATGCTATTATATATGTTATTATACTGGAATTATAATATACTCTTATATAATTATGATTCCATTCCAGAAAATATGAAATAGAAATGGAAGTAGCGTTCATGCGTACGTACGGCTTACCGTCTCCATGAACGGTGCATTTCATTTCTTACCTCTAAATGTGATGTAATATTATAAATACATGTATATGATGAATATATATGATATATATGTTATCAAAATCATTAATATAATTCTGGATACAATGAAACTATGACCAAATTAACAACATGTAAGTGTAAGAAGTCTATTTTTGACTTAAGAACCAAATACCGACAAAATGAACATTATTAACTTAACTGATTACATGATGTTCATAACATGGTATAAAAGTAATAATGAACTTGAAAAGGGTTCTTAATAAAGTAGAGATTAACTCAAGTTTATTATTCAGGAAATTAAAGAACGGTCGGGTCAAGTCGGAAACGAGGTATGGGACTTCGTCTCAATCTCCTTTCATTGAGGCATATTTTATTTTACACAACTTTCTTTTATACGGTGTATAAACCCCTTTGACTTTTTCGTTTATTCAAAAGGAATATTTTTTATACGAAGTGTTTACTAAGCGAAAAAAGGGAATGTTTTTGTCGTATGAATGCGGCGACAATGACTTCTCCGCCGTCGTAACTGTTATTTGAGTTTCGGCTTCCTCTACAAGCCATACCTTCCTTTTTTAAAAGAAAAATAAATACCATGTTTTACTTTGGTATTGAAAATGGTTTTCATAACGTTTTTATTATATCAATGTGTTGTATTGATATCTCGTGATTGAAATGTGGAAATTTTATGTTTCCTTTATGCATGTTTTATGTGATATGATTATGTTATGGTTCTTGGGCATTATTATGAAGACGGGTGGTTCCGTGATAAACTAAGGGTGGGTGAGCCCATTATAGCTCTCCAATGCATTGGGTAACGCGAAGGAGTGAAACGTTAAGGTTTTTCCGAAGATATTTTAGGGAATATACTGTGATGGATATTCCAAACGTAACCAAGAGGGTTACTCCCTACGTAAGAATGTTATGAATGCCTCAAGTTACCTTTATGTCTTAGGATTTCTATGATTTATTCATGATTTTATGAGGTATGTTAAAGTGCCTATGTTTTATGGGTAAAGTATGATTTCATTCTTATGTATATATGAACTCATGTTTCCTTTCCATGTTTTTTTATAACCCATACTGATTTTTTATTCTCATCCCAAGTTTTTGAAATGTTTTTCACAGGTCAAGGGAAAGGTACTTGATAAGATGATAGAGTCAAGGAAGTGTCAAGAAATAATCCATGTTTTATTTTAAATGTGTTTCCATTGATGGGAATGAAGAATACTATCATTATGTAACCACTTTGTTTATATGTGGAATGTAATGCAAGTTTTATGATCTAATTCTATAAAACTCTAAACCCGAAAAGATCCTCAATGTGTAATCTTGTAATAACTCAAAATTAAGTAAGGTTTAAGGCTGGGGCCTTATAACATCTAACCAATTCCTCACACCTCTAAAGCCATTTGGCTCTTCCAAACTCTTCCCAATTAAGCTCCCTACATCCTTCTACTCCTCATAGAATCCTTACCTTAGGAAGAATCCACTTAATAAATCCTTTGGTTCAAACCAAATTGACTTACTCAAATTAAAGGTAACAGTTTCTCTTAAATTGCTTTCTTTTATTTTGCTTCTCCAACCCCTAAAATATTATTATTTATTTTAATTTGTAACAACAACAGTATCCTAAATATACTAGTATATAGTTATGATAATTATTCGTACTACACTTACACACTCCTCCATCTAATGGATGAAGAACATAATGTTTCTGTGGATTGCAAACTAACGCCTCACGAAACGATGATTGTTCAATTACATCTTACCGCCTCTCATGGAGGACATTATGATGGAACTATATTTATATATGATATATATTATGTTTATTATTTCGTTATGATTTTTTACTTCCCATTTATATCAAGCCTTTATGGTTTCCATAGTGGGTAAATAAGAAAATCTCATTTGAGGAAGTGCGGACTACTGCCCCCTCAAAGTGATGTGACTCGTTAATGCCCTATGTGTGATGTATAAAGGATAGAGATAATGATATTTTTTTCAATATTATACTAGAATTATAATATACCTATGTATCATTATGTTTTAATTCCATTAAAATAAGAAATAGAAATGAATGTAGCATTCATGCGTACGTACGACTTACCGTCTCCATGAACGCTAAATTTCATTTCGTATCTCCAAATGTTATGTACTATTATAAATACATGTATATACTGGATATATATGATATATATGATATCTCAAATCATGAATACTATTCTGGATATAATGGACTATTGACCACATAGACAACTTGTAAATATAAGGTGTTGATTTTTGACCCAAGTACCAAATATCGACAAAATGAACAGTATTAACTAAAATGATTATATAATGTTTATAACATGGTAATAAGTGATATGAAAGGAATAATAAACTTTAAAAATGTTCTTAATCAATTATAAATTAAATTCACTTAATTATTCATGAGATTAAAGAACAAACGGGTCAAGTTAGACACGAGATAAGGGACGTCATCTCAATCTTCTGTCTTTGTGGCAATTCTAGTTTTATACACAAAATTATTTTATACGGTGTATAATACCCTTTGACTTTGCATTTTATTCAAAGGGAATATTTTTATACGAAGCATTTTACTAAACGATAAGAAAGAATGTTTTTCTAACGTAAGCGGTGACATCGACCTTTCCGCCGCCGTGAGTATTATTTGATCTTTGGCTTCCTTTAAAAGACGGAATGTATTTAAAAGGAAAAATAAATACCATATACACTTTTTATGTTTTTTGGTATTGAAACTAATTTTGAAAATGGATTTATTATTCCAATATCTTGAAATGATATTTTATTATTGCAATGTGGAAATTTTATCTTTCCTTTATGCTTATGTTATGTGTTATGATCATGGTATGGTTTTTTGGCATTATTTACGTATATGGGTGGTTCTGTGATAAATCTAGGGTGGGTCCGCCCGAGATAGCTCTTCAATGCCTTGGGTAACGTGACATAAGTAAAGGTGAATTTCTATCCTACGATATTTAGGGAATATACTATGATGGGTATTCCAAAGTAACTCCCTATGTAGCTGTGATAGCTACAATGTAAGTATGATATGGATGCCACAAGTTACATTTATGATTTGTGATTTCTATGTTTCTTTCATAAATCTTATGATTTCACGAGGTAAGTAAAATATTTCATGTTTTTAATTTATTTATGAATAAATGTTTTCATTATTTTTTTATAACCCTTACTGAGCTTTTTATGCTCATACCAAGTTTTGAAATGTTTTCACAGGACTTAAAGATGAATATGGTCAAGGATGGGATCAAGGAAAAGTCATGCTATCTAAAACATGGAACTAGACATGACTCTTTTTTTCAAGAATTTTTATTTTATGAAAAATAATGGAAACAATATAGACATTTCTACATTGTAATATTTTGAGATGTAATAGTAATGTCCTAATTCTATAAAACTCTAAACCTGAAAAGATCCTCAATGTGAATTATTCATTTAATTAAATATTATGTAAGGTTTAAGTCCGGGTCCTTATAGTTGGTATCAAAGGTCGGTTTAGATAACTTTAGGAGTTAAGATATTATTAAATTAATATCCATAAAGTAATTTATGTTAATATTGATATCACATAAAATTTAAAGATTACCATGTTGATTCACCTAAGATATTTCTTTGTTTAGAATGGTTTTCTGTAGAGGAAACATGGCAGCTATGTTGGGATGAAATCAGAAGGAAGACAACCTTCCAAATCAGCAACATGAGATGGTCAGAATCGAAACTGAAAAGTTTTTTATAGTGATGGAACAGTTGACTCATGCTATAAATGGTGGTGGTATCCATGTATGAGATCAGCAAGATCAACCGTAGTGGAACATGTTAGTAGTGGAGCATTTCATGAGGAAACATCCCCCATCATTCATAGGATCATCTGATCTAGTGCTAGCTGAAGGGTGGATTAAAGCACTGGAAAAGATTTTTGATGTCATGGGTTGTTCAGAACATCAAAATGTTAGTCTTTTTGTTTACCATTTTGAAGGTGAAGCTGATCAGTGGTGGTCAATGATGAAACATATAAGGGATAGTGAGGAGATTTATGCTCTTGATTGGGATGAATTCAAAGGTATGTTTCTAGAGAAATATTTTCCTAAGGTTTTTGGTCTTAGGATGGAAAAACAATTCCTGGAATTGAGGCATGAGGATGACTCAGTGGCAGAATATGAAGAAAAAGTCACTCGACTGGCATGGTATTCTCCAAATTTCATACTAGATCTTGATATTAAAATCAACCGTTTTTACTCAGGATTAAAGCCAAATTATTTAAGGGATTTAGCTTATCATGAGTTAAAAAGTTATGAAAATCTTGTTCGTTGTGCAGAGAAGGTGGAAATAGATTTTACCGATGATCATGTATTCTTTGACAAACAACAAAATAAGAGGTCGAGGTGGCAGATGAAATAGAAGAACTCTTCAAAATAGTCTGATGGTAAGAAACTTAAGTTTACAGTTTGTGAAAATTGTGGTAAAAGACATGCTGGGGAATGACTTTTGAATTCTGGTAAGTTCTACTAATGTGGTTAAATGGGACATAAGGCTTGTAATTGCACTGAAAAAGATCAGGGTAATGGTAAGAAAAAATCTGATTTACAATAGGTAAAATGTTTTAAGTGCAATGAAATGGGTCATTATGCAAATGAGTGTCTAACAAAGAGATCGAGTGATGGGAAGAAGTCATACTACAAGAAGAAAGGGGTGGAAAAATCATGACAACTACTTCAATAGATGTCAGGCCATCAAACGAAATAGTATTAGGTACATTGTTTGTTTGTTCAGATTATGCCGTTGTGTTGTTTGATTCAAGGTCTACACATTCATTCATTTCTGAATTTTTTTTAGTAAATTGGGAATTCCATATCATGATATGAATACTGAACTTACGGTAAAAACACTTGGAGGAAATGTTGAGACAAAAAGAAAACATAAGAACATTCATGTCCTTGTGTGCGGAATGAATCTACCTGCAAAACTTATTGTCTTGCCTCTAGTAGATTTTAATGTTATATTGGGAATGGATTGGCTTTCTGTTTATCATTCTAATATTGACTGCATAGCTAAAGAGGTTTCTTTTCAGAATGATTTTCAATTTGTGTACAAGAACAAACCCTTGATTTTGATAACATATCAGGAAGTCGAAAGACTGGTAAAAGATGGAAATGAATCTTACCTTGCACATATTGTTGAAAACAAAGGAACTGTTGAAATTAATGATGTGCCAGTGGTAAATGAGTACCTTGATGTTTTTTTTGATGAGTTGTCTGGTATTATACCAGATCGGGAAGTTGAATTTACAGTTGACTTAGTTCCTGATGGTAAGCCAATTTCAGAACCCCCTTATCGAATGGCTCAAATTGAACTTTTAGAGTTAAAGAATCAATTAGAGGAGTTATTATATAAAGGTTTTATTCGACCTAGCACATCACCCCGGGGTGCTCCTGTCTTGTTTGTTAAAAACAAAGATGGATCAATTAGATATTTCATTGATTATAGAGCATTGAATAACATCACTGTTAAAAATAAGCATCCTTTGCATCATATCGATGATTTATTTGATCAGCTCTAGGGAGCTTAGTATTTTTCGAAGATTGACTTGAGGTCGGGGTACCATCAGTTTAAAGTAAAGGAAGAAGACATTTCGAAGACTGCGTTTCATACTAGATATGGCCATTATGAATTTTTAGTTATGGCTTTTGGGTTAACCAATGCACCTACTATATTCATGGATCTTATGAATAGAATTTTCCAAGAGTTCATGGATAAGATTGTGGTTGTGTTCATTGATGATATTATGGTTTATTCAAAAAGTAAATAGGAGAATAAAATTCATTTAAGGGTTGTCTTGAATACATTAAATGAAAATAAATTGTTTTGGAAATTCAGTAAGTGTGAGTTTTGGTTACAACAAATTTCTTTCCTTGGTCACATTATTTCAAAAAATGTCATAACTGTTGATCCTGTAAAAAAAAGTTGTTGAAGAATGGCCAAGACCCACAAATATTACCGAGATCCGTAGTTTTCTTGGTTTGGCAGGTTATTACAGGAGGTTTGTTGAAACTTTTTCACGGTTATCTAGTCCAATGACTAAGTTAACTTGAAAAGGTGTTAAGTTAATCTAGATAAAAGAATGTGATTATTGTTTTCAGGAATTGAAAATAAGATTGGTGAATGCTTCAGTTTTGGCACTACCTTCCGGAAATGGTGAGTTTTTTATCTACAGTGATTCTTCGTTGAAAGGACGGGGTTGCGTCCTAATGCAAAATGATCAGGTAATTGCTTATGCTTCACGTCAGTTGAATCCACGTGACATAAATTACCCAACACATGATTTTTAATTCATTGTTGTTGTTTTTGCTTTAAAAATTTGGAGGCATCATTTGTATGGAGTGAAGTGTGAAATATATACTGATCACAAAAGATTAAAGTATATATTCACTCAGAAATAACTGAACATGAGATAGAGGAGATGGATATAATTAATCAAGGATTATGATTGCACGATCCATTACCATCCGATAAAATCAAATAAAGTGGCTGATGATTTGAGTCAGAAAAGTAATGTCTCATTAGCCATGCTACATTTGGAACAAGATCCTTTGGTTTTTGATTTGATGAAATTTTTTCATTGAAGTTGTTGGTGCCTGAAATTCTTCTATTTTGTTTCAAGTGTCAGTGAGATCATCTCTATCAAACAGAATAAAGAAAATGCAGAAGGAAGCTAGTGAGTTACAGAAAAAGGTAGATTTGGTTCAGAAGGGTATGTTACATGAATTTAACATTGATAATGATTGTATATTGAGGTCTAGAAAGAGATTATGTGTGCCTTGTGATTCACAGTTGAAGAATGATTTGTTATGTGAAACTCATAGTTCTCTGTTTTCAGTTCATCCTGGCAGTACTATGATATACAGAAATCTTCGGGAGTATTACAGGTGGGATGAAATGAAAAGAGATATTTATGATTTTACTGTGAATTGTTTGACTTGTCAGCAGGTTAAAGCAGAGCGACTGTAATGGCCCGGACCTCTCAGGTCCATTACTTTGTGAAATGTTGGAGTTGGAGGTGTTCTGGGAGGACAAGAGGACTTATCCCCAACACATTGCCAATTTTCCAGTTCTGTGAACAGTGTTTCCAGTTTTATGAACAGTAACAGATCAGTTTCACAGATCGGTGTGACAGATCAGTTTCACAGATCAGTTTCACAGATCGGTGTGACAGATCAGTTTCACAGATCAGTTTCACAGATCGGTTTCACAGATCGGTGTGACAGATTAGTTTCACAGATCAGTTTCACAGATCAGTGTGACAGATCAGTTTCACATATCAGTTTCACAGATCGGTGTGACAGATCAGTTTCACAGATCAGTTTCACAGATCGGTGTGACAGATCAGTTTCACTGATCAGTTTCAAAGATCGTTGTAACAGATCGGTTTCACAGACTGGTTTCACAGATCGGTGTGACAGATCGGTTTCACATATCGGTTTCACAGATCGGTGTGACAGATCAGTTTCACAGTTCAGTTTCACAGATCGGTGTGAAAGATCAGTTTCACAGATCAGTTTCACAGATCGGTTTCACAGATCGGTGTGACAGATCAGTTTCACAGATCGGTTTCACAGATCGGTGTGACAGATCAGTTTCACAGATCGGTTTCACAGATCGGTGTGACAGATCAGTTTCACAGATCAGTTTCACAGATCGATGTGACAGATCAGTTTCACAGAGCAGTTTCACAGATCGGTTTCACAGATCGGTTTCATGTACAGTAACGGTGGGTGAACAGTTTTTCCAGACTCCTACTGTTTTTCCCCTTTTTACGTTTCCTTTGACGTAAAATACATTTAAAGACATATTTTAAGGGCTCTTAAGGCCGATTCAAATACCATAAAACCTTTATTAATTATTCCTAAGGCTTGGAATGTTTTACTTGGTCAAACCGTGTGGGTTAATGCGATCCGTTTTTAATAGAGAATTAACCGGATCTTAAACTGCCACCTCGTTTATTGTTAAAAAGGGATGAGATCTCATTCTCCCTTGTTCATTCTCTTTGTTCTCAACTAAGAGGCGCTAGAACCTTTCAATCCTTTCCATATGTGTTGCACAATCAATCTTTACTCCTAGGATTGGTTCTGCTTTGTTTTTATGCAACCAAGCTATGTCGATCATTCTTCCACATAAGTTGTCACGAGGGGAGGATCGTGACATGTTGTGTGGATAAAGGACGTCAAGAACTATTCGAGGTAGGGGATTTATGGATTCTCTATGTTGTATATGTGCAATCGTAGAATTAGCATGATTTATCTCTTTGGATCACAATGAAATTGACCAAATTAAATACTTGAACCGGATTAAAAGAATTGGTTGATCGCATGCTGTTGCTTTATACCGTGATAACGGTTTGCCTCATGTTTTCCTAGATGTAGTGATATCTATGTTTTCTTTGATTCATTGTTCGTTCATGATATAAATTGATAATGAACGTAAAGCCGGAATTAATTGTTAATTAATTGGCTAAAGATAAAGAGGCATGTAAATTAATCTGGTTATTGTTGTTGTTGTAGTTGTTCTAATTTGAGGATAATCAAATTAGGGAAGTAAGCATGGTTATTTAATTGTGATATCTTACTAATTAGGTATCTATGATTGGAACCTACGAATAACAAATCTGTTAATTCAATATGGATTAGAGAATAGATTATGTGCGAATTTCTAAAAGGGTTCTGAGTCACCCTCTTGTTTGTTAAAGGGCCGAGAGCCCATTTTGTGATGTTTGTTTTTCCTGCCGCTTGTGCTGTGATGTGAGCCTGGATGGCTGTTGTGATATTTGGAGGCATGGAGACTTGTGGTTGTGGTAGCGGATGACGCCTAGTGTGGCGAGATGCATCGGTTTATGCATATGGGTGTCGGGGAGGACACCAAGGGTGATGGTATGAGATGAATGTGATGGTTTGACGTTGGTGGTTTGGTTTGGTTGTTTATCTGCTTTACTTTTCCCCACTGCTCAAGGCAGCTGGTCTTGCTTACCCTCTTTCCAAAGGAGGCGAAGACACGTGGGGTATGCCACGTGCTTTCCGTGTTTAGCCTCTCGATGGAGGATGTGTCTATGCTCTTTCTATAGGCGGCAAAGACTCGACGGGTAGTATATCTACTCACTGTGTTGAGCCTCCTTTGTGTTTAGAAGCATATGATGTTTTTCTAGAATGCCTGGGAATGTGGAAAAGTAATTCTATAATGAATGTTTGATTAAATGGTGAAAATCCACGGTGATGGAGATACTGGAATTTAAAGGTGATGTGAATCTTAAAAAGGAGCAGTTGTTTTTGAAAGTGATGCCAGTTCAGTTTAATGTGGAATTGTTCATTCTTAATTAATGTTTAAAGAATTAATCAATGTACAGTATAACTGATAAATAAAAATGGAGTAATCTAATAAAGCTCTTCAATTGGTTGTGTGCTTATAGGATACCTAGTCTTTGAAGTAGCATCCTGGAGTCTGAGAGACGTTAGCTGTAGTTGTATCTAAGACTAGGTAATTCCCATAGTGTGGATGTGAGTTACTTATATATTCAGTACTTTTTGTGTTTCTATACGCTACTCCACCCTGTCGGTAAGGGCAACTGACACCCCGGGGATTCCGAGCCCTGGGGGGGTGTTTTCCCCAACATTCTGATGGGAGGTTGAATGGTTGACTACCCCTTTGGCCCCGCTCTCTTCTCTTGGTAGATACTTGTTCCATGAGGCACAATGGTTAGTTTTACCCATATATGTGTGTAGAGGGTTGTGATGGCTAGTGGTTATTTCATACACATATATTCTGGATATAGTATCCTATGGAATACTATAGGTGTAACGTGTATAGGCTATGATGGCTTGAGGATCCTTTCTCAGAGTATGGGCTATAATGGCTTGAGGTATCATACCCGACGTATGATACACGTTATGCGAGCTGTGGTGGCTCCCGGAAATTACCTAGTTACTTTTGGTTGTGAAGACGGTGTGGTGCTTCGCCCAGGTGTCTGCGGGCAAGCCTTTGTGGTGCACGAGGTGCAGATTGTGGAGCTTAGCCCAGGTGTCTGTGGGCAAGCATTTGGAGAGAGATGCACAGAATGTATGTCGTTGGGGCAAAGCGGAAAACCAGTGGGGAAGTAGTAGCGGGGTACCCTTGATATTCTTTACTATATGCTATATTCTTGTATGCGTTACTTGGTGAGAGTAGCCATGGTGAGGTTGGGAACATAGTATACCTATTTAGGTGACGAGTTAGTTTCACTTGTTTTTCACTGGGCTTTAGCATGCTTTCTTTACTTTTTCACGAGAGTCTTGGGGAGGATCCTACTGAGTATACCGTTATACTCACCCTATGTACATATAAACTGTTTTTCATGTCACTTGGAGCAAGTTGGAGATCAAGCGGGTTACTACTAGCTTGTGGTTGGAGGAGGAGCTGTTCGGGCTCGTGGTCGCTGCCGTTTTTCTTTCTTTTGGGTACTTTTAGTTTCCCCTTTCAGTTGTAGTACTTTTGCATGACATTTAATATATGTACTTGGTTTCCTTTTATATTTCAGTTCTGAGTTGGAGTTGATTGGAGTCTATTCTATCTCTCTCTTCTACATGTGTTCTCTTAGAGGGTAATGCCTCCCATTTGTACGTTATTTTACCCTCGGTGCTAGTCGCCAACCTGGGGCCTACTAGAGGCGGGACTCGGGGGTCATTATCTCCCTTCTCACATTGCCGACCCAGGAGGGGTACACTTTGTGGGGAGGGGGTCGTGACAGAGTGGTATAAGAGGTCTGGTTGAGGGATAGGATGGAGTTTGGAGTTAGGCACAGGTGAGGATGCATGGGATGGTAGGGAAAAGGTGTCATTCATGTTTAGAAACTGGGGTAAACACTGGAGACCGGCAGAGACATAGGAGTTCAGGGCCCCCTATGATCTGTTGCACGGACCTTTAAGTTTACGATGGATACTAAACAATGTGATACTGGTTGCAGGGTAGAGACCTAGGAAAGGATCATGAATAATTATTCTTTGCACCTGTGTTTGAATGGGTAGACCTTGGGATAGGTAACCAAAAATTAATAAAACAAATTAATTAATTAATTAATGTTGAGTCTTCCATATTCCAGGCTTAGGAGCTCTAACAGTTGTTATTTTATAGGTATGGCTCCAGGTCGACGTCCTCGTCAGGTTTGCGCAAAAGATGCCCAGCAGGCTGTTCCAGCAGATCGCCGCCGGGTAGAGGTTGACGACGACGACACTTGGAGGAATACACTCCGAGAGTTTCAGCGCCAGAGTCTACAGAAGTACGAGGGCTCTGTTTCAGATGCAATCACAGAAGACTGGTTGGAGGAGGTCGAGATAGGCTTCAGTTCGATTCGTGCTTGGAAGGAACACTGGGTGTCCTTGGTTGCGACGATGCTGCGTGGAGCAGTGAGGCAGTGGTGGTTCTTGTTCCTCGGTGATCGTGAGGAGTTAGCGATCTCATGGGAGGAGTTTCGAGACAGGTTTAGAGTCGAGATTATTTCATCGACTGCGAAGGCGTCCAGTCGCCAGGAGCTACTCACCCTTCGACAGGGGAGCTCCAGTGTTCAAGAGTTTGGAATCCGTTTCAGGAACCTTCTACGATATGCTTCAGACCTGTTTCCAGATGATGAGGCCAGGGCGTGGCATTTCGAGGAGGCTTTGCATCCAGAGATCCAGCGCCAGGTCACCCCATTTATGCTGAAGACATATCTTGAGGTGCTGGAAAGGGTAGAGGTTGTTGAGAGGACTTTGACCAGGACCGGATCATCACGAGAGGGGAATCGTCATGATTCCTCATGAAGCAGAGCTATGGTCCGGGGTTCCCGGTTTTCAGGACAGAAGAGTTTCCGTTCACCTGGGGGTAGGTCCCAGCCCTTCCCATCTCGTTTCTCCGGAGGCAGCAACTCTCAGGCCTATGCCAAGGGATCAGGCGCTTGTTTTTCTTGTGGTGGTCGAGGTCATCAGCAACAGGAGTGCCCGAATTTTCATTGCAGTCATCGTGCACCAGGCGCTCCACTCCAGGTTCCTCCGTTAAGGCAGTTCCAGCCGAGTCAGCAGCAGCAGGTTGCACCAGCTTTAGATCACCAGAGTGTAGATGGAGCAGGCAGAGGACAACCCCATGACGCTCCCCGTCCTCAGAGAGCAGAGCGCGACCGTGGTGGTGGTCGTCATCAAGGTCAGAGAGGCCGTGGAGGTGGTCGTGGTCAGCTTCATGCTCTAGAGTTGCCAGCTCCAGGCGAGCCAGACGTCGTCCGAGGTACCCTTTGCTTGTTTTCTACCTTGGTGTATGCCTTGTTTGATTCAGGAGCGACATACTCCTTTATATCCACTACCATTTTCCACGCTTTGGGACTTGAGGTAGAGAGTCTTCCAGGGCCCTTGGTGTTGACTACGCCAGTTGGAGGTCGAGCTAGCTTGTTTGATGTATGTAGGGACTGTGATCTAGTGTTAGGGAAGCACCGCTCTTGGGGAGATTTCCTATGTTTACGAATACAACCATATGATGTCATCCTCGGCATGGATTGGTTGTATTCGGTGTAGGCTATTGTGGATTGCTACATGAAGAAAGTCGTTTTCTTTGATGAAGATGGAGAGGAAGTGGTGTTTTTTATTGAGAGAGATCCTCGAATGAGTCATAGACGAGTTTCATCCTTATCATCCATGATGGCTGGGATGATGCTGAGTTCTTCAGAGGTTCAACAGTTGGAGTTTCCTAGGGTCATAGAGGAGTACCCTGACGTCTTTCTAGTAGAGGTTGTATCCTTACCCCCTTGACGAGAGATCGAGTTTGGGATCGAGCTACAGCTGGGAGCGTCTCCTATCTCTATGTCTCCGTATAGGATGGCCCCTTCTGGGTTACGAGAGCAACGTATTCAGCTCGACGGTCTGTTGCAGTGTGGTTTTGTTCGGCCAAGTGTGTCACCGTGGGGTGCACCAGTTTTGTTTGTGAAAAAGGCTGATGGCAGTTTGCGGTTGTGCGTCGATTATCATCGGTTAAACAAAGTGACTATAAAGAACTGCTATCCTCTCCCGCGGATTGATGAATCTCATGTTATCGATTGGGGAGAGATCGATATTGATGATGATGCAACCTTCGAGGAGAGACCTGTGGAGATCCAAGACCGCAAGGAGAAAGTGTTGCGTGGGCGTTCTATCCCCTTAGTTCGTGTCTTGTGGCGACACGGTGGCATGGAGGAGAGTACCTGGGAGCGTGAGTCACAGATACGTGCTCAGTACCCAGAGTTGTTCAATGATTAACTCCTTTCATTTAATGATGTTTCCTCTCTGGTTAGACCTTTCATGTTTTATTTATATACCTTTGATGAGATGTTATGTTTGAATTGTTTGGTTATGAATTATTTGTCTCCATACTCTCGGATGTCGTAGTTTTGTTTTAGCTTTTGGAACAACTCATGGTGGTTTTTCCCTGAGAGGTATCTTATGGGGTGGTTGTTCAGACCCCTCTTTTCTTCTGGGTTGGTTTTTAATTCTCGAGGATGAGAATGTTTTGAGAGGTATCTAATGTAATGGCCCAGACCTCTCTGGTCCATTACTTTGTGAAATGTTGGTGTTGGAGGTGTTCTGGGAGGACAAGAGGACTTATCCCCAACACTTTTCCAATTTTCCAGTTCTGTGAACAGTGTTTCCAGTTTTATGAACAGTAACAGATCAGTTTCACAGATCAGTTTCACAGATCAGTTTCATAGATCGGTGTGACAGATCAGTTTCACAGATTGGTGTGATAGATCAGTTTCACAGATTAGTTTCACAGATCGGTTTCACAGATCGGTGTGACAGATCAGTTTCATAGATCAGTTTCACAGATCGGTGTGACAGATCAGTTTCACAGATCAGTTTCACAGATCAGTGTGACAGATCAGTTTCACAGATAGGTGTGACAGATTAGTTTCATAGATCAGTTTCACAGATCGGTGTGACAGATCGGTTTCACAGACCAGTTTCACAGATCAGTGTGACAGATCAGTTTCAGAGATCGGTTTCACAGATCGGTGTGACAGATCAGTTTCACAGATCAGTTTCACAGATCAGTTTCACAGATCGGTTTCACAGATCGGTTTCACAGATCGGTTTCACAGATCGGTGTGACGGATCCGTTTCACAGATCGGTTTCATAGATCGGTGTGACAGATCAGTTTCACAGACCGGTTTCAGAGATCGGTGTGACAGATCAGTTTCACAGATCAGTTTCACATATCGGTTTCACAGATCAGTTTCACAGATCGGTTTCACAGATCAGTTTCACAGATCGGTTTCACAGATCGGTTTCATGTACAGTAAGGGTGGGTGAACAGTGTTTCCAGACTCCTACAGTTTTCCCCCTTTTTACGTTTCCTTTGACGTAAAATACATTTAAATCCTTATTTTAAGGGCTCTTAAGGCCGATTCAAATGCCATAAATCCTTTATTAATTATTCCTAAGGCTTGTAATGTTTTACTTGGTCAAACCGCGTGGGTTAATGCGATCCGTTTTTAATGGAGAATTAACCGGATCTTAAACCGCCACCTTGTTTAATCTTAAAAAGGGATGAGATATCATTCTCCCTTGTTCTTTCTCTTTGTTATGAACTAAGAGGCGCTAGAACCTTTCAATCCTTTCTGTAGGAGTTACACAATCAATCTTTACTCCTAGGATTGGTTCTGCTTGGTTTTGATGCATCCAAGCTGTGTCGATCATTCTTCCACATAAGTTGTCACGAGGGGAGGATTGTGGCCTGTTGTGTGGATAAAGGGCGTCAAGAACTCTTCGAGGTAGGGGATTCATGGCTTCTCTAAATTGTATATGTGCAATCGTAGAATTAGCATGATTTATCTCTTTGGATCACAATGAAATTTACCTAATTAAATACTTGAACTGGATTAAAAGAATTGGTTGATCGCATTCTGTTGCTTTATACCGTGATAACAGTTTGCCTCATGTTTTCCTATATATAGTGATATCTATGTTTTCTTTGATTCGTTGTTCGTTCATGATAGAAATTTATAACGAACGTAAAGCCGGAATTAATTTTTAATTAATTGGCTAAAGATAAAGAGGCATGTAAATTAATCTGGTTATTGTCGTTGTTGTAGTTGTTCTAATTTGAGGATAATCAAATTAGGGAAGTAAGCATGGTTATTTAATTGTGATAGATTATTGATTAGGTATCCATGATTGGAACCTATGAATAACAAATCTGTTAATTCAATATGGATTAGAGAACAGATTATGTGCGAATTTCTAAAAGGTTTCTGAGTTACCCTATTGTTTGTTAAAGGGCCGAGAGCCCATTTTGTGATGTTTGTTTTTCCTACCGCTTGTGCTGTGATGTGAGCCTGGATGGCTGTTGTGATATGTGGAGGCATGGAGACTTGTGGTTGTGGCAGCGGATGACGCCTAGTGTGGCGAGATGCATTGGTTTATGCATATGGGTGTCGGGGAGGACACCAAGGGTGATGGTATGAGATGAATGTGATGGTTTGACGTTGGTGGTTTGGTTTGGTTGTTTATCTGCTTTACTTTTCCCCACTGCTCAAGGCAGCTGGTCTTGCTTACCCTCTTTTCGAAGGAGGCGAAGACACGCGGGGTATGCCACGTGCTTTTCGTGTTTAGCCTCTCGATGGAGGATGGGTCCATGCTCTTTCTATATGCGGCAAAGACTCGACGGGTAGTATATCTACTCACCGTGTTGAGCCTCCTTTGTGTTTAGAAGCATAGGATGTTTTTCTAGAATTCCTGGGAATGTGGAAAAGTAATTATGTAATGAATGTTTGATTAAATGGTGAAAATCCACGGGGATGGAGATGCTGGAATTTAATGGTGATGTGAATCTTTCAAAGGAGCAGTTGTTTTTGAATGTGATTCCAGTTCAGTTTAATGTGGAATTGTTCATTATTAATTAATGTTAAAAGAATTGATCAATGTACAGTGGTACTAATAAATAAGAATGGAGTAATCTAATAAAGCTCTTCAATTGGATGTGTGCTTATAGGATACCTAGTCATTGAAGTAGCAGCCTGGAGTCTGAGAGACGTTAGCTGCAGTTGTATCTAAGATTAGGTAATGCCCATAGTGTGGATGTGAGTTACTTATATATTCTGTACTTTTTGTGTTTCTATACGCTACTCCACCCTGTCGGTAAGGTAAACTGACACCCTGGGGATTCTGATCCCTGGGGGGGTGTTTTCCCCAACATTCTGATGGGAGGTTGAATGGATGACTACCCCCTTTGGCCCCGCTCTCTTCTCTAGGTAGATACTTGTGCCATGAGGCACAGTGGTTAGTTTTACCCATATATGTGTGTAGAGGGATGTGATGTCTTGTGGTTATTTCACACACATATATTCTGGATATAGTATCCTATGGAATACTATAGGTGTAACGTGTATAGGCTATGATGGATTGTGGATCCTTACTCGGAGTATGGGATATAATGGCTTGAGGTATTATACCCGACGTATGATACACGTTATGCGAGCTGTGGTGGCTCCTAGAAATTACCTAGTTACTTTTGGTTGTGAGGACGGTGTGGTGTTTCGCCCAGGTGTCTGCGGGCAAGCCTTTGTGGTGCACGAGGTGCAGATTGTGGAGCTTAGCCCAGGTGTCTGCGGGCAAGCCTTTGGAGAGAGATGCACATGACGTATGTCGTTGGGGAAAAGCGGCAAACCAGTGGGGAAGTAGTAGCGGGGTACCATTGATATTCTTTACTATATGCTATATTCTTGTATGCGTTACTTAGTGAGAGTAGCCATGGTGAGGTTGGGAACATGGTATACCTGTTTAGGTGACAAGTTAGTTTCAATTGTTGTTCACTGGGCTTTAGCATTCTTTCTTTACTTTTGCACGAGAGTCTTGGGGAGGATCCTACTGAGTATACCGTTATACTCACCCTATGTACATATAAACTGTTTTTCAGGTCACTTGGAGCAAGTTGGAGATCAAGCGGGTTACTACTAGCTTGTGGTTGGAGGAGGAACTGTTCGGGCTCGTGGTCGCTGTCGTTTTTCTTTCTTTTGGGTGCTTTTAGTTTCCCCTTTCAGTTGTAGTACTTTTTCATGACATTTCTTATATGTACTTGGTTTCCTTTTATATTTCAGTTCTGAGTTGGAGTTGATTGGAGTTTATTCTATCTCTCTCTTCTGCATGTGTTCTCTTAGAGGGTAATGCCTCCCATTTGTACGTTATTATACCCTCGGTGCTAGTCCCCAACCCGGGGCCTACTGGAGGCGGGACTCAGGGGTCATTATCTCCCTTCTCACATTGCCGGCCCAGGAGGGGTACACTTTGTGGAGAGGGGGTCATGACAGCGACAGTTACCAAAAATAATGCTTCAGCCTCTATTGGTGCCAGAGTGGAAATGGGAAAATATATCAATGGACTTTTTTGTGGGATTACCATAGACATCTCAAGGTAATAATTCAATTTGGGTTATAGTTTACCGATGGACTAAATCTGCTCATTTCCTTCCCATTAGAGATACTTTGTCTCTAGATCAACTTTCTCGGTTATATATAAAATATATAGTCATGTTTCATGGAGTTACCCTCTCCATTGTATCTGATCGTGATCCCAGGTTCACTTCTATCTTTTGGAAAGGCCTTCATAAGTTATTGGGTATTGAATTAAATTTTAGTACAACTTTTCTTCCTTAATCAGATGGGCAGTCAGAACGAACAATTCAGACCTTGGAGGATTTGTTATGTGTTTTCTCGATAGACTACCAGGAAAGTTGGGACCAACATCTTTCTTTGGTTGAATTTTCTTATAATAACAGTTTTCATTCCAGTATACAGATGGCTCCATTTGAGGCATTGTATGGAAAGCATTTTCGAACTCCAACTTTTTGGGATGAAGTTGGTGAACGAAATATGATGGGACCAAAATTGGTAGAATAGATGGCAGAGAAAGTTCATTTGATTCATAAGCACATGAGTACAGCTCAGAGCAGATAGAAAAGTTATGCGGATAACTGGAGGAAGGATCTTTCTTTTGAGGCAGGTGATCATTTCTTTCTCAAAGTTTCTCCTTGGAAAAGCGTGATGCTTTTTGGTAAGAAGGGAATGTTGAGTCCAAGGTTCATTGGACCTTACGAAATTCTGGAGAAAGTTGGATTAGTTGCATATATAGTAGCTTAACCTCTAAGTCTATCCCAGGTACACAATGTTTTCCATGTTTCGATGTTTAGAATGTATATGCCAGATCCCTCTCATGTTTTGAGCCCAGAGGTAGTTCAGTTGGAAGAGAATCTCTCTTATAAAGAACAACCAGTACAAATTCTTGACCGTAGAGATCAAGTGTTGCGGAATAAGGTAATTCACCAGGTAAAGGTTTTGTGGAATAACCATATGGTAGAAGAGGCAACATGGGAATCTGAAAATGCTATGAGGGATAAATACCCCCACTTATTTTGATAAGTGGATAAAAATTGTGAGGACAAAATTTCCAAAAGGTGTGAAGGATGTAACATCCTAGGTAATTTAAGAATAATATATTTTCATATTTATTAATATTTGTTAATTAAATATTAATTTTAGCTTAAAGGTGTTTCAATATTCGATAGCGTACCCGATACACAACAACGGGTTTCTTTGGAATCTTACATTGCACACTAATAATATAATATTATTATTTTAAATGGTAGTTAACTCCTAGCTGTTGTATTGGCTGGAATAAATAGAACTAACTATATTATGATTATAAATGTATTTATATTTATCCAATAAATGTTAAAGGCTTAATATATGAATGAATCTAATTTTAAGCATAATTTACATTAAAAGGGCGATTTACCGCCTTTTAATGGAGAACCCTTTTTAAATCTAGTTTTGGTCACTTTAATACATTCTATATGACCAAATAAAATCATTTTTTAGAATTAGGACACTATAATTTTCTTTTGGTAATTTTTGGTTTTTTCTGATAAAGTTCATTTTTTAAAGAATGGTGAAAATATTGTATTTTAATTCAAATCCATGTTTTAATCTAATTTATTTATGTGGTTAGATTATCTTTTTAATTGGTTTTAAATTGAAATTGAAATATATTTTTACCATTTATTAAAATTTTGGTCATTGGAATTAATTTCACTTTGAAATTCGATATAAATAAGTATCAATCATTTGATAGTTTTTAATTCTTAAACACACACTCTTTGATTTGACAGCGGGAATTAATTTTAAATTAATTTCTGCCACTTCTGTGTTTTGATTTTGGAAAACTGGATTCCATTTTTGGAATCAGGAGTCCCAAATTATGTAAATATGTAACTTTTATTTTTAGACATTTTAAATATTTACTTCAGTAAATATTTTATTTACCGTGGTTAAAGGGTAAATCAGGTAAATAACGGTAAACAAATATTATTATTATAATATGAAATTATCCTTAAACATGTCCTAATTCAATTTGATGAGTCATGTCCGACCATGTCCATCTTTTGGTCGATTTTGGGACCCCATTGAGCCAATTGGGAGTGATAATGGAAATTTAGATTAATTAATTTAATGTGAAGACAAAAGTGACATTAACAAGAATCGTTTAGTAATTAATTTTTATATGGTGTTATATAAGTTTTATTTAAACTATAAATATTCATTATAAAGCTAAAAATATTTCCAACATCATGGTATATTTTTTATAATTTTTAGACATCATATAAATTAAATTATTTATGACACAATAATTATTTAGTTTTTACCTCATTAATAAATGATTTAAATAAATAAGATTATAATGATTAAAATATTATCCAAAACATGTCCAATTATGATTTGATGATTTTATTTAGAATATAATTCATCTTATATTCGACCTCAATTATTATTGGACCATTATAAACTGAATATAAGTTTATAATAAAATCATATTATCAAACTTTCCAAAAGAGCCCCTCCTCTTCCTTATAAAAAGAGACCACTTATAACCAATTTATCACACCTCTAAAGCCATTTGTCCCGTCCAAAATCTTCCCAATTATTCTACCTACATCCCTATCCTTTTTATAGAAGCCTTACCTTAGGCATAAGGCACTTAAGAAATCCTTTGGTTCAGACAAAAGTGAGTTACTGAAATTAAAGGTAACAGTTTCTCTTTAATTGTTTTCTTTTATATTGCTTCTCCAAGCCCTAAAATCTTTTTATTTATTTTCATCTGTAACAACACCAGTATGCTAAATATACTAGGATTTTGTTGTGATAAGTATTCTAACTACAATTACACACACCTCCATCTAATGGATGAATAATATAATGTATCTGTGGATGGAAAACTAATGCCTCACGAAACGATGATTGTTCAATTACATATTACTGCCTCTCATGGTGGCCATTCTGATGGAACTGTATTTATATATGATATATATTATGTTTATGATTTCCATGTTCTTCTGTACTTCCCATTTATATCAATATTTTATGGTTTCCATAGTGGGTAAATACAATAATCTCATTTGAGGAAGTGCGAACTACCACCCCCTCAAAGTGATGTGACTCGTTAATGACCTATGTGGGATGTATAAAGGATAGTGTTAATGATATTATATATTATTTGTAATGGAATTATAATATACCTATGTATTATTATGTTTTAATTCTATTAAAATAAAAAATAGAAATGAAAGTTGCATTCATGCGTACGTACGGCTTACAGTCTCTATGAACATTGCATTTCATTTCATACCTCCAAATGTTATTTACTATTATAAATACATGTATATACTGGATATATATGATATATAAGATATCTAAAATCATGAATACCATTCTGGATATAATGGAATATTGACCACATGGACAACTGGTAAATATAAGGTTTTCATTTTTGACCCAAGTACCAAATATCGACAAAATGAACATTATTAACTAAAATGATTACATAATATTTATAACATGGTAATAAGTGATATTAAAGGAATAATAAACTTGAAAAATATTCTTAAGCAAGTAGAAATTAACTTTAATTTATTATTTATGAGATTAAAGAACGAACGGGTCAAGTCAGACACGAGGTAAGGGACTTCGTCTCAATCTTCTTTCATTGGGGCATTTTTAGTTTTATACACGACTTTATTTTATATGGTGTATAAACCCCTTTGACTTTTCATTTTATTCAAAGGGAATATTTTTATACGAATCATTTTAATAAAGGACAATAAGGAATGTTTTTTAAACTTAAGCGGTGAAAACGACCTTTTCGTCACCGCGAATATTATTTGATCTTTGGATTCCTTAACAAGCAGGAATGTTTTTAAAATGAAAAATAAATACCATATACTCTTTTTATGTATTTTGGTATTGAAAATTATTTTGACAATGGATTTATTATTTCAATATCTTGAAATGATATTTTATTATTGCAATGTGGAAATTTTATCTTTCCATTATGCTTATGTTATGTGTTATGATCATGTTATGGTTTTTGGCCATTATTTACGTATATGGGTGGTTCTGTGATAAACCTAGGTCGGGTGAGCCTGAGATAGCTCTCCAATGCATTGGGTAACATGATGGAGGTAAACGTGAATTTTTCTCCTAAGAGATTTAGGGAATATACTGTGATGTGTATTCCAAAGTAACTCCCTATGTAGCTGTGATAGCTACAATGTAAGTATGATATGGATGCCACAAGTTACCTTTAAGATTTGTGATTTCTATGTTTCTTTCATAAATCTTATGATTTCATGAGGTAAGTAAAAGATTTCATGTTTTGAATTTATTTATGAAATAATGTTTTCATTCTTTGTTTTATAACCCTTACTGAGATTTTTATGCTCATCCCATGTTTTGAAATGTTTTCACAGGACTTAAAGATGAATAAGGTCAAGGATGTCATCAAGGAAAAGTCATGCTGTCTAAAACATGGAACTAGACATGACTCTTTTTTTCAATAGTTTTTATTTTATGAAAAATAATGGAAACTATGTAGACATTTCTACCTTGTAATCTTATGGGATGTAATAGTTATGTCCTAATTCTCTAAAACTCTAATCCTGAAAAGATCCTCAACGTGAATTATTCATTTAATTAAATATTATATAAGGTTTATGGTAGAGTCCTTATAATTATCCTCCATATACATAATATGAGATCATATTTTTCAAATAGTTTCAATTCAATGTTACGCATTTTTTCAACCAGTCCATAGGTATAATTTTATATTAAATTATAGGGCATCAATGAGTTGAATTTTTTAAAATTAATTAAAAATTATTTATCATAATAATTTTTTATCTAATAATTTCAATGTTATTTTTAAAAATAATTAATGGTGATAACAGTAAATTAAATTATAATAGTGATGGAAAAATCATGTTTTCTGGGAAGATGAATTGTAAATTTAAGGGTAATAATAACCTTAAAAATAGTTAATTTTTTTATTGTTTTATTTAGTCAATATATAAATCAATTCTCTATAGTTTTAAATTTTTTATTATTTTTTATTGATGTAATATGGTTTGTAACAAAATAATTTTTAAATTTTGAATACTCCCTCTCCCATACTTTTAATATACCACACATTATTATCTTCTTTCAAAACATACAGAACCGATTGTATTAGTGACTAAATACAAAAATAATATCATTTATTCCCCATAATCATTTCTAATCTATGAGTTTATTTTTTATCCAAAATATAAAGGCTGTTATAAAAACAAAATGATGTTTTCTAAACAAGAGGTAACATCCTTAACTAAGTGTTTCACTCTATTTTTTCTGCAACCTGAATAAAATATTATTTAATAATAATGATATAATAATAAAAATTCATATTATGATATTTTTTTAATTCTAATTACATTTCATAAAACCATATCAAACTTCCTCATATCGGAAATGAAGCTAGTGATCATGTTTAGGTAGACTACCACCTCGCAAACTATCATAATTCATTTTCCATTAAATCTTATGACAACTTGTTATATTTATATATTGATATTTTTATACTTTATATTAATTGTATAACTATATTTTGTGACTTATAATGTTAAATATACCTTGGAACGTTTCTTTTCTTAGAGAATTCGATGGTGTTGCTTATATGTAAGGTAATGTACCAGCTTGCAAAGCGATGCTATTCATTTACTACATAAGATTTTCATGGATGATAATAATTTATAAAATAATGATTCTTATATGTTATAAATAAAAAATTAAATATATTATATATGTAATATATCATATAATTTCATACTGTTTCATACTCTAAAAATGATAATGTCATTCTTGTGTGTAGCAGACTACCACCTCGTGATGCTATGTGATTCATTTTTTAATTTTATTATTAGTGAATCACAATGATGGAATATGTAAGAGTATTAAATAAATAATATAATTTATAAGATATAATTATGATTATGTAAATTAAAAATAACACTTGAATTATGTACATAATAATTGAAAAAAATTGGAACATTACTATGCATACATAAAACATATCATCTCAATGATTATAATGTATTTAATATTAATTAAAAATATTTCATGGATTATTTTAATTGAATAATTTATTTATAAAAATAATAATTATTTCATTATTTCTATTATGGATATGATAAAAATAAAAATCTATTTGACTATAGTCAATTCACCATACTGATATAGAATATATAAAACATTTATCATTAAAAAGACTCATGTCATGTTAATTGGTTATGAAATTAAATAAAACATGAAAAAAATCCTTAAAAATCATAAAATATTATAAAAAATATTAATATTTATTATATATTTATTATTTATGTAAATAAATAACAATCATTATAAATCAGGCTTTTGGTAATAGATCTCTCTAAACCACATTATTCTCCATCTTTTGATCATTCTCTCTCTAATTAACTTTATCTACCATTATTTTTTTGGAATTATAATAAATTATTTATATGTGCCTCTAACAAGTATAACAAGGTTATTATTCATTACATTAATGGGTTAAAATGTTCTATCTGTGAATTTATAAAATTTTATCATTAAGGAATCTCTGTTTATAATGTTGTTACACGTGATATTGAAATCCATTTACTACTATGGGTAATCGTCAAGATTATTCCTTATGATTGACATCATTATATGTAAAAAATATGCATATACATTATATGAATTTTTTAGTTGGGATAATAATTATATATCCATTTAATTATTTGAGAAAAGTATTGTATCATGAGAAATTATTTATAGGATTATATAGTGAACCTAATACATTATAGGAGTCAATCCACCATGCGATATTGACATTGAAATTATAATTGATTGATGTTTTTTTATGATTTATATCAATGAAAATGTTTCTATTATCTTATGACATGATTTCACTTATTTCATACATCTATTTGATTACTCTCGTACCTTTCCTTTTTTGATACCATTTTATAGCTTTGACTCACAATTTATGCATCCTTATTTCGTTTATTACCTTTTATGTTTTTTTATAATTCCCTTTCTTTCAGGTATTCCTCAAGTAATCCTGTAAATATTTTAGAGACAAAATAGATTATAAGATCAAACTATAGAAAATAAAATTAGAATTCTATATTTCTGTTTTGTTTTGTTGTCTTATAAACATAGTCATCCAAAAACATAAGGATATTAGAATACTTATTTCTAGTTAAGGTATATTTTTGTTTAATAATCATGTAATAATATTTTCTAAACAACTTCGGTCATTATATAATTAATGTACATTTTTTATATATATTTACAATTTTATTACCTTATATTTGAGGGGCCCATGATTATGACTTTCCATGTCTATCATTATGATTAAATTATGTTTGAGAATATATGACTTGTAAGATATATCATGGTCATTTTTCATAAATTTTACATCATTTGACTATAACTGTAAAATATATGCTTCCCATTATCAAATATTGATATGATATCATTCCTCTTGAGTATTTGTTTAGTATAAAAGGATGTAGTTACTAAGATATATAATACATTTCCTTAATGTTCATGTTCTACATGACTCTAGATCATATATGTTATATGTAATTCTACATTACCCTAAACATGAGTTGATCAGTCCTCTTGGAACTCCTATTTTATAGTAAACCAGTAGAAGGAATGGAATGAGTTTGTTAACTACTAGAATACTCCCTCATGCCACTTCATGATATACAAATGATATCCTTTGATCATTTGTGGTAAATGAAATCATACTTCCACAATTCCATTCTAAATGATAGTTTAATTAGTATTATTTACATAACATAAATTATCACACTCCCACATTCCTTAAATTCAAATCGACTGTGTCATTAATGGGTTAGGATATAAACATTTCCTAATCCACTAATTCCGTTAAATTTATTTTCACAAAATGTTACAGCCATATATATAATCATTATTTTTATATTATCCAATGGTCAAAAATATATATTCATAAATAGTAATACCATAAATAAAACCTAATGGATATTAAAATTTAAAAGAAAATATTCAAAAGAATCACACAAATTAATAGTCATATAGAGTATTTTGGAAATAATGTATTGTCATTTCACACTAGACATAAAAATTTAATGTTCATGGAAGAATGATGTAGATGGAATTAAAAATAATAATGTACTGAAAATAATAATGTGTTGATTTTGTAAAATTAAATTCCTTCCTGTTATTTCTTCTTTTTATTAATATTTTTCAAAAAAATTATATATGAAAATATTCACAAATATTGTGGGTTCTTCTATATAGCCCTAAGAATAAACATGTTATGTTCTATTAATCCATGGATTTGGAAAATATTATAGAATTATATTATTCAACACATATTGGTTAAAATAACTATATAAAAGCATTAGATGTTTGATGAACCCTAAATCATCCAAATATAACTACTCTAGTAATATAATGATTGAGGAGCACACTTTTATATATATGTGAGCCTCATCTAGGAATTTATCCTTTGATCTAAATCACTCAATAATTAATATATTTATTTTTATTCTTTGCTTATTATTAGATGACATGGAATGTATTTATATGAAATTTAACATCTTTATATCTTTAGGATTACAAGTGAATAATTGAGCATAGAAAAATATATATTATTTTTTCAATCAAAGGAAGAATAAGAGTATAGTCTATAAATTCTAATCTCTATCTTCATTATAGTGATACACTGTAAAATAAAAATAAAATTCTTATGGATCGTCTGGATTGATACTAAATCCTCAACAACCCTTTATTGAAGCATGGTAAACCCAATATATTGTATATCCCTTTAATAATTTATAAATTAAATCATTTAATAATCCATATCTTTTTCCTGAGCATTATATCATTCATGTTAATTATGAAGAAATATTACTTCATCCACCGAGTTATCATAATCTATTTGATTAGGGACTTACTAGAGTAAATGACCATAAATTAAATAATATAACTCTTATATCTATATGGGATGTTCAATTTTAGGTGAATATAATCCCTTTGAAATACTAGTGGATGTCAAATGAAATCACCCTTCATTAATATTTGTTGCAAAATATTTTCCTGAACTAATTTTATAAAATATTCAATTGTGATGATAAGAAAATTATGATTATCAAACCCACTATATAACTTCATGTTAAAATTTTTATGTAGTCAACAATGTTTTTAACAATGTTATTGTAGTGGTGTCACTGGAACCATCATACAGATCACATTCCAAATAAAATAGTGATATTCATGGAATGTGTAATGTGATTCTATGTTCACTAAAAATTCATTATAAGGGGGAGTAGAATGTCCAATAATTTATTCACATAAGGAAATAGATTGTTTCAAATACACTATGTATTTATTCCTCTAATATTCTTGTTCCCTAACTGCGTTAATGGTTGAATAGGACTAGAAAACACTTATTTTGGTTTTTCTATTAACACATCATCCACTAACCGTGATATTTAAAAAACTGAAACATTTCAAGATATAAGAGGATGATAATGAATCAATGAATCATTTAATTTGTTCCCATTGATTAACAATATGGTGGGTCTATGCTTTTTCTAAATCCCAGACTTCGTCAAAAAGTATGGTTATGGTCTCATGATGGGGGTAGATTTTTTATTATTTCTTGTTCTCACTTATTATTTACCATATTAACCTCAATTTTAAGGATTATGATTTTGTTACCCCTTTATTGTAAGATCATTAGAAGACTTGAATTATTGTTACAGATTTCCCTAGTATTTATCTCTTCATAAAAGTATGAAAATTTTGAGAATTTGTATTATCAAACCACGAATATAGAATTTATCTATGCATAAAAAATTAAATACATACTTGGAAAAAAATTAAAATATATAACATCCTTTAATGATTCATATATATCGATTTCATGGATAATTTTTTAAAATAATATTGTATTTTAATTTTTTTCATCATGTCAGGTCACATGTTATTTACAGAAATCACTTGGGAAGCATGTTTATTCCCTGAATTCATAATGTCACCATCACAGCCCCCAGGCCATGGAAGGAATGCCTTTAGAATGAAGATGATTAATTGAATAAAGATCTTTTCACATCTTGGGAACATTGAATGATCAATTTATAATCAGTGTGCCTCCTTCTATTTTTTCATATCTTTGATAGTCATCCCTATGGAAAAAATTGTTTCCCATAGGAAAATTTCATATGGATTGATAGTTTCTTCCACCATATCGGACACTAAATAATTAATTCAGTAATGACACAACTAATATGTAATATGCTCTTAATCAACCCCTTTCAAAATTTTAATAGATATTGTGAAATTAATGGTTGTTACATGATACTTCAATTGATCTGAAGATTCTTGAAATATAAAAAAATTATTAGATAATGTTTTGAATATTATGATGATTTATATAAGATTTAATATTTCTTATAATCATTTTATCCAATTTTGTTTTTGTGTATTCCTATTAGAATAACTCCCCTCTGTCTTGAAATGTATTAACTATTGGACTCGAAAAAAAAAATCTTACATCCAAAAGATATGGCCCCTTAACAATGACAATAATAATGGGTGTAATATATCTTAGATAATATATTTACTGAAATTCTTTATCCCATATACATAAATTATTATAGTGACCTTTTTTTCTTTAACAACTTCTCATTCAAAAATAGTGTAGGAAATAAAATTATATTTAATATATTTAGAGGTTTACATTAGTAGGTTAAAAAAATTGAACCCATTCACTATTGTGTTGATTATCCACGCATTCTGTGAAACCTCATTCTATTATTCCATTAAACTGTTCCAGGGTATGGATTTGGATTTTATTTTAGTAAAACTCATTCTCTAACACTAGAATATTTTTTTACATGACTATAGACTTTCTTTCATAAAAATGGTATGAGGTTTTCATAAAACACTGATATAGGAAATATATATGTAAACATCATGAGTCTCAACTAAATCTACAATATAAAAAGGATTATTCCACCATAAAATAGCCACTTTTTGTTGTTCATATTATGTTGAATCCGAAATTGGTTATTAAGAAGTCTACAAGTACTTCGACATCACCTTTTTTCTAAGTCTTTTTACCTTATTATCAGTCTAAACAACATGGCCCTAGGTATACTCTTGATAATGATGATGGGATCGCCTTAGCCAGACATCACCTAGAATGTTATATCCACTCATTCTCCACACTCATCCTGTAATTAGGGTTATTGTTTTATTTCAAGGATTAATTACTATCACTATCTATTATGAGTTTTTTTCCACAAGACATGAAAATATTTCTATTTTATACCATTCGACTTCAAATATATAATTGGAATATTAATTTTTACATTTTAATAATAACCATGTTTCACATTTCAAGACTTTGTGACATTGAAATAATGCAATATTTTCCCACATGGATTTTTTTGGAAAATCCAGATACAGGTATAGTCTTCTTCCAAATGGAGTTAGAGTTATATAAAAATATGTTCCCATTGATTGTAACCCTATTATTGAATTCAACCACTAATTAAATATTCATTTAATAAATAAAAAAATTTCGTTCATGTTAACATATATATTCCTTATACATTCATATATCAATGTTATTTTTGTGCTCCTATTATCTCTAAAATAAAATAAAAACAAATTAACTATTTCATCAAAATATTTATATAATTATCAATATTAATCTTTTTTTCTAAATTTTTTATTAATGTATTTTACCCTATTAAAATAATTATTCATGTAAAGGGTTTTATAGCCAAATTAAATTCTTTATATACATAGAATTATAGTTATAATAATTGATAACTGTGATACATATACAAATACCTATAATGACCCAAATATAATGTTTTCTCTAATTTTATTTTTTATAATATGGTGCCTATTTTTTTATAAATTACACATGATTTATTCCCCATAACACTATATCATATAAAATATTCATATATATATTGAAGTCATATTTATTTGATATAATCATGTAAATTTGTTGAAATTAATCAATTTTAAAATATTCACACACTCGAATACCTTTCTTTAATAAAAGTTACAATTAACAAATTCACTGTGATATGAAATATTAAATATAATTTCCATGTGGTTTTTATGTAAAAATAATTAATGTAAAAGTGATATATTATATATATATATATATATTAGGAGATATGTTGTAAATTATGAATAAAATATTCCATGAACATTTTTTATTAGTAATGATTAAAAATATATTCATTAAAACTATTCATAGTCTATTATATATATATATCATCATATACAAATATAGAAAAATCTTAAATATATTTTATCAATTATGGAATATATAATGGTGGAAAAATTATCAATCAGAAATCCACTCATCTAAACACCATCATATGATTTTTTTCATTTTATATATTTTAAAATTAATAATTTAAATGTGTATTTATTGGATGATACAAAATATAATTAGACAGATTATTTGTAATTTATAAAACACAATTTATTTTTTCATTTGTGTAATACAATGGCATCCTATATTTTGGAAACACGGAAAAAACATCACATTCCTTCTTATATAGAACTCATTAATTTGGGAAATCATTTATGTTATTATGCCAATAAAATAATCAAGAAACATAATTTATTCTTATTATAATGTGGATACAGAAGATCATAATATTTGGATAGTATATCATTAAATATATATTGAATTTCACTAAACCTAAAGCCACTCTATCCATTTTACATCGTCTATTGAATCAATCTTAAAACCATTGATAAATCCATAAATTTTGTACAATTGGGATATATTAGGATTATAGAATTACTATATAGGAACTCAAATATTAGTTCCTTACCAATTTATTATACTTCAATATCAATTATAATTTCCTCATTTTCTTTAAATTAATCATCCTCAAAAAAATCATCATCAATAGATCTATAATTTTTCCATGTATGACCATTCCAATTCCAATGGTTATGAATCAGATAAAAGACATAAATAATAATGATAATCGATTTAACTATTTTTCAAAAAAACTTCTTAACTAATCACTTCATTTTGGGAATAAAAAAGTACAATTTAACAAAATTTTGATTTAGAAAATTGAATAACAAAATTCATACCTTCTTTATATTAATCAGTTTTTTGTAGTCAAGTAATATAAGTATGGAACAATATTTTCAATAATTAATATCATTATTTGAAACTATGTTATTATAATTTTGGATTTATATTAAAATTTACATTTATTATTATAAAATCTATAAATTATCTCATAGATAAATAAAATAAATAATATTTTTTGATAAAAAGTATCCATTTGTTAATATTTAATAATAATGCATTCATAAAAAAATAATATCTTATCATACAACTAGTATGATCGAGTACATATATATCATCAATACAGTACATTCATATAATTTTATCCTCAATACATTCAACATTAATGTTTCAATGGAGAGAAAATGCATTCCTTAGATAGACACAAATAAGTTAAATACATTATTTATAAAACACATTAATCAAATTGTCAGTTTATAAAACCTAAATCTATAAAAATAATTCATTATTTAAAAATATCCAAGATACATAATTAATATGAATTGAAATAAAAATATAGATAAATGTAATAATAATGGAAAAATAATTAGAAAATTTCAAGTACTTATAGAATTGACGACATCCAAGAGGCATAGAAATTCAAAATAGTATATAAAAATAAAAACTGATATCAAAAGGGGGAAATTGATATAACGAAACCAATGGAAAGATAATTTAGAGATATAAAAACAAATAGATGATTTCAGCTCCTGGATGATAATGGTTTTTAGTTCTAATTGATATAGTTTTTTGCCTAATAGATCAAATTATGAAAGGTTAGGGATAACTGTGTGATAAAAAACATTAGATCATGTGTGAAGGAATGATCTCAAAATTACTATTCCATATTGTTTATGACATATTAATTTTCTTCACATGAGATATTTGATAAAAAACATGACAAATTGGGTTTTCACATCGGTTATTTAACCAATTTTGTGGAAAATTGAATCTAATATTTGTATTTAAATTAATAACCTTTAAAAGATACCTATCTAATTTTTAAAATTGGATATAAATTAAAAAATGAGATGAATGGGCCATGTAAAAATTAATTTCTCCCAAATAATTGTTAATTGAATCTAATGTTTTGAATCTAGTGATGTAAAATGGGTTTTACATCACCACAGAATTCAAAAAATGATGGCTTTAAAAGATTATTTTTTTCACCAATCATCATCATAAACCATTAAATTGAAACATTTACAACATTTTTGTAAACAAATAATTATCCATATCCTTGAAAATAACAACCTTCAGTTTCAAAAAATATTATTTAATTATTTTATGATGTTGATAATGATATATATATAATAATGTTATGAATTATAAAATAAAACTCATAAAATATTATTCTCACATATATTGTCATAGTCCTCTTAAAATAGTAATATATCCTATATAATTTTATCTTCATGTTGAGTTGTTATCCACATATGTTTTTATAATTATTTATTGACAAGTAAAAATTCATATTTTTTGTTTATAATGAAAAATTATTTTTATTAATTGTGAATTTCTCAGTCATCTATCGATGAATATGAATAATAATATATAAATATATATTCATACATTTATATAAAATTTTGGCCAATCCATATTAGGAAATCCATTGAGGACTGTGTTTCATTTGTTAAAAATGTTATCGAAAAAATTAAATGTAAATTTGTTTACCATAATTATCAAGTTAGATACATGCAGACAGATTACTTTGGAATAAATTTTCAATATAAATATTTTGTGCCATCATATATGAAATCTAGTATTAATGATCCATATAGGGTGACATTATTATATTTTTATAATTTGTTATGTAATTTAACTCTATAAAGAATTATTTGTTGAAATTATTTATCCCATTATATATTGGGGATTATTTTCTTCCTTATATATACAAAAAAACATTTATATTTTCAATGAATATATATTATCTAAAAGAATAATGTTAAATAGATATTTGAAAATTTTTATGACAAACAAATACATCTTTAATACCATCCTCAATATCAGGAAAAACTAATTTTTTTTATTTTTATACTCCTTGAAAACAACTTCTTCAATTACACAATAAATATATATATATATCAGTATTCAATGCTGATAATAATTAGGGAATCCACTATATTTTTTCTTTTATGTCTGGGTTATATTTTATTCCTCCATCACTAAATTTTAATTTCTTTTATAATAAATTTTTAATTTAATAAAAATCCAATTAATCTTTATAGAATAAATATAATACCATAATAAATGTTAATTCAAATAATTAGTAATCTAAAATACAAAATACTTCATATCAGTCAATATAAACCCCCCATTCATGATTATAATAAACTAATGATGGACTTACAGTAGTTTATAAAACAATTTGTCATCATTAAGAAGTGATAGACATAAATATCCTTATCGTTTTACATTGTCTAACAATAATAATGTTACATCAAAATTAATATCCTCATTCTATGAATATCACATTCTATGAGGATACCATTAAATACCATTTTTATTTATATTTCATTAATTAATTGTTCTCAACCAAGATGTTATAGTAAAACCACATTATTCAAAAAATATTATAATTCTATTGGGTATGATCCATATACTAATTTTTTTTATTCTCAGTTAGAAAAACTAATTATGTCATATATTCTATTTTCCATTCTGGATCGAGGTTTAAATCACATTCCATGATGTTACATGAGTAAAACATTTGTTATTTTATATTTTCCCCTAAATTTCAAATGATTGGAAAATATTTCCATGATCTCAACTGATATTATAAATGTAATATCATTACGTGGGATCTACGGAAATATTTCTATATTTTGGTTTGTCATATAACCTCAAGTGTGCCTCCTCATATTCAATAGGATTACGACTAGTAGTGAGGGTATAATAATGGTATATTGGTGAGACTATCTATCATGATTATAGTGGAAGAGTGGTGTAACAACATGAATCAATTAATGGATGTAGTATAAATGAAAAACATATAAGAAAAATTTTAAAAAAACTAATGAAATAGTCATATCTGAAAAAACCCATTATTATATGAATTTACAATCATGTATGAATATGATACCACTGGAATGAAATTGTTTTACATGATTTATAGAAAAATAAATATATAATGAAAAATGAAAATCCAAAAAGGATATCACTATGATCATTTTGAGTACATTCTCAGTAATGTTCCCATATGTTCATATATATAAATGGAAGAGCACATGCATATTCAGTGAAACTTAACCTAATACTATATGGCCTATTTGGATACTCGTGGTGAAATTGAGACACTAATAAGGTGTGACATATAATTATTTTCCACTCTGATATTTTCTAATGATAAATTGTTTGTGTATATATAATTTAGTAGTGTATATGTTTAATAAATAAAATAATAAATTTTTTGGACTCCTCATGTGTTAATCATGTTTTAATGATCACAAATCTTATTGCTGTTAATTAATATAATTATTATTTACAAATCATATGAATGATCACAAATCTTACTTGTCTTATCAAACCTCTGTATTTATGTTTCATGTTATCTTACCTTATAATGGTTAAGCATAATTCATATTATGCATATTACTGTTTAAGTTTGAATACATTTATTTTTCTAAGTATCAAGACACCGTGAAGTTTGACACAGTAAGACAGACTATGTGCAAGACACAGACACCATGAATTCTAAGTCTCAGACACCATGACATCATATGTCAGACACTCTGATTGCCTAAGTGCTAAGACACTGTCATCAAGGTACCGTGAATCCAGGCACTATGAGAAAGGCCCCGAAAGCCAGAAACTGTGAGTCAGACACTGTGACTCAGACACAGTGAAGGACACACCGTGAGCCACATACCGTGAAGGTCATACCATGAAGGACAGACTGTGAGCCACATACCATGATGATCATACCATGAAGGACACACCGTGAAGGAGACACTATTTGCATAACTACTGTGACACCATTTTTTAAACTTTTTTTCAATATTATTTAAATATTGCTAACAATCATATTTGGTGTGTTTAATGCAATTAATGATATTTAATGATAGTTTTTGGCATGTCAGGAAACCGTACCTCATACCTATGAAAAGGTAATCATTCCTATTGCCGGAGCTTGAGGAATATAAGGAGGATTGAGATGCAATAGAGAATACAGAGAGAGAGACACACATATACACATACTAGAACATACGCGAAGCTACATACAATACACATGAGCTTTGTACTGAACAGAAGAACAATCCTGAGCACAAATAAAGAACACATTGAAAGATCTTTAAGATATGACATTCATGCAATCCGGCAGTATTGGAGGAACTAAAATCAAGAGATCATTCTCACTCGTGAAGAACACACACTGAACCATGACACTCTATGTTTCCACACAAAACCAAAGAAGGACTCAGAAGCATTTCTTCTAAATCCAAGGAGTCTAGAGATGTTCTGCCAATCACTAGATCTTTCTAAACATTCATATACTCTCTATAAGTGACTCATTATTTAATTTTTCAAGCATTGTGTGTACTCTATATATCTTACACACACACACTGACTCCTGTTCTGAACTGGAGGGTATCACAATCCTCACACCAAAACTCCATACTCTTGTTTACCCACGAAAACTGTGGAAGAGGTCCTTGTCTGGCCTGATCTTTATTTTTGTTTCCCATGAAGAACTATGGTAGAGGTCCATGCGTGGCCTAGACAGTCTTGTACTGTTGTTAACCCCAATTCAGGGTGTGGGTCACTTTTATATAAATTGTTTAATACGACTAAGTCTAGTCTTGTGACTGATCCTCTTGGTTATATCTGTTGTCCATTTTAGTTTAAGTTTAAAGTTTACAATATCTAATTTATATTCCACTGCTGTTACTTTGAAATAAAAAACTATTTTAAATTTACTTTGATAGTTAATCTAGTAAGTGTTTATAACTACTTTTAATCAGTACGCTACTTTAAAAATCCAATTTAATCTTCTGATTAAATTGACTGAGACCTAATCAATCTTTGAGAACCTAATTGAACCTTTACATTTTTATAAATTCACTACATCTTAACTTGTTTTATAAATTGGGGGATTTTAATTGAAAATATTTTTAACAGAAATTTTAATTGGAACTCAATTCTCCCCCCTCTTGAGTATCCACTCTGACCAAAATTTTGTATCAAAGGTTGTTTTTGTTTTTCAATTTTTTCGAAATACTCTGTTTTTAATCTGTGATTTTAGTTGCATCTTTATAGATATTAAATTTCTGTTACTTCTACATCTTATCTCTTTAAATATATTTTCTAAAATCTAGCTATGGACAATAGACTAGAGGGTTCTATTACTAACCGGCCACCTTTCTTCAATGGTACCAACTATGCTCAGTGGAAAATGAAAATGAAAATACATTTAGAAATTATGAGTTTTGCTATCTGGACTGCTATAGAATCTCAATATAAAATTCCATAAACTAAAAGAACTACTTGGGATGAACCTGTGAAAGTACCTTACAATAATAACTATAATGATATGAATTCCATGTATTTTGCATTAGGAGATGAGGAATTCAATAGAATACCTACCTGTAATACAGCTTAGGAAATATGAGATAATTTAGGTGTTTCTCATAAGGGAACTACTAATGTTAAGGAAATGAGATTGAATATATATACTAACAAATATGAAAATTTTAAAATGAATTTTGATGAACTTATTTCTGATATGTATCATTGGATCAATGATATAGTCAATACAATGAGTTCACTTGGTAAAGTTGTTCCAGAAAAGGAACAAATTTTTAGGATACTTAAATGTTTTCCAGATAGATGGAGAGGAACAACTGTTTCGTTAAGATAGTCATGTGACATTGATGCTCTACCTGTCAAAGAACCGATTGGTATGCTTATGATGTATGACGAAGAACTAAAAATGAATAAGGAGGAACATGATGAACCAAAAAGGAAGTCAGTGGAATTTAGGTCTACTACTTCAAAGAAAAAGGAAAAAAGACAATGTTAAAATACAAACTTAAGGTTCAACAAGTGATGATTCAAACTCTGACAGTGATGCTGATGTGGCTCAAATATCCAGGAGATTCAAGAAGTTCTATAGGAAGAAGAAATTATTCATAAAATCTAATTACAAAGGAATGTATGACAACAAGGGTCATTGGAAGAAGGACTGGAAGAATGCTGATAAGAGTGATGAGGTTGTTTCCTATGAATGCAAAATGAAAGGACACATAAAAGCTAATTATCAGAAACTGAAGTTCAAGAAGAAACATGACTACAAGGATAGTAAGTATATGAAAGATATGAAAGCTACATGGAGTGCTTCAAAATACTGCACAAGTGAGTCTGAAGCTTCTGATTCTGAAAAGAATTGTGCCAACATGTGTTTCATGACCAATACTTCTGAGGTACCTGCTTTCCCTATGCTGAATGATTATTATTCTGGAACTAGTTTTGATTATGAATATGAAAATATGACTAGTGAGGAACTATTTTAATACTGCAATATGCTTGAGTAAACATGAAATGAACTTAAGTAAAAATATATGTCATTAAAGAAACAACATGCTCTCACTGAAAATGTTAAATACGCACTTTATTTAGAAAAATAAAACAATTATCAACTGCTAAAAGAAAAAAAAATGAACTGAAAATGTCTAATGGGAAACTTAGAAAAGAGTTAGAAAAGTTCACAAATGGAAAATATACTCTAACTGTAATGATAATAAAGAAAGTGGCACCAAAGTACTACTGGAATAGGTTACCAACCTAGAAAAATATAGTTCACTAAAACTAGATTTATTCCTAAATATGGACAGAATACTGCTAGTTCATGTTCTGGAAATTCATATGCTTCAACTATTTATTCACATATTTATAGATCAAATAGATTTTATCTTTCAAAATATTTTGATTCTGTAAAATATAAGAGACCCATAAGCCAAATTTGGGTACCAAAATCATTGATTGCTAACCTGTCTGGACCCAAGAAGATCTGGGTAACAAAGTCATTTCCCATCTAAATCTGTTTTGTAGGAAACATGCTTGAAGAGCTCCCATAAGAAGACATGGTACTTGGACATTGGATGTTCAAGGCATATGTCTGGGTATTATTCAATCTTCAAGAGCTTAATCAAGATTCATGGAGGCCATGTCACCTTTGGTGATAATTATAAAGGAAAGATCATCGGACTAGGCCAAAATGGTAACACTAACTCAGTTTTAATTTCTAATGTTTTATTTGTTGATGGACTTAAATATAATCAGTTAAGTATATCTCAGTTATGTAATGACGTCTTTAATGTTATTTTTGAAAAATGATTCTTTTAATGTTTTTAATTTTAAGAATGCTTTAGTATTTTCTGATTTGAGAAATGAAAATGTTTATGTAGTTTATTTTAATTCTTTAGCTAAAAAAACATTACTTTTTTTAATGCTTTTCATAAAGTATCTTGGCTTTGACATAGAATATTAAGACATTGTAATATACATTCACAAAGAAAATTGACTAGGAAGAACTTGGTTAGAGACTTACCCAATCTTGAGATTCCAAATGACAAATTTTGTAATCCCTGTCAAAAGGGAAAGCAAGACCAAATCTCTTTTAATCCAAATAAAGAAGTTTCAACTTCCCATCCCCTCGAGTTGGGTCACATGGAATTGTTTGGAACTTCTAGAGTTTCTAGTATAAATTGGAAGACTATGTCTATGTCTTAGTAGACTACTTTTCTATATATACTTGTGTATACTTCTTAGCTCACAAAAGTGAATCTTATTCTTACTTTATTAAATACTCCAAGTCTGTAGAGAACCTTAGTGGACTTAAGATTATGGCCCTGAGAAGTGATCATGGCCATGAGTTTGAAAATCATGAGTTTGAATCCTTTTTCTCAAAAAATGTCTATTCTCACAATTTCTTTACCCCTAGGACACCTCAGCAGAATGGTGTGGTTGAAAAGAGAAATAGAACCCTACAAGAAATTGAAAGAAAATTCTTAATGAGTATGAATTACCTATTTATTTTTGGGATGAAGCTGTAAATACAACTTGTTATATCATCAATAGAGTCTTAGTCAGAACTATTCTCAAAAAGACCCGTTATGAACTATGGAACAATAGGAAACCTAAAGTTAGCAACATTAGAGTCTTTGTTTGAAAGTATTTATTCTAAATACAAAGGATAATTTAGACAAGTTTCCCTCTATGAGAGATGAAGGAATATTTTTAGGTTATTCAATAACTAGAAAATCCTATAGAGTGTTCAATAAGAGAACCAAGTGTGTAGAAGAATCTGTTCACAACAAATTTGATAAAACTGACACACATGAACCTAAGTCATCTCTTGAAAATCTTGAAGAAGATTTATCTATTCTGATCCTGAAGGATAAAATCAATGATCTTGTTGTAAAGACAACTAGTTCTGGAAATATTTCAGAATCTTCTCTTAATGAACCTGAACGTAGAGAAGAACCGGAAATTTCTAGTCCTGACTTTACTAGATCAACTAGGATTCTAAAGAATCATCCTTTAGATGTTGTTGTATGAAATCTTGAGAGAGGGACACTGACTAGATCTTCTCTTATAAATTTGGATGAACATCAATCCTTCTTTTCACAGCTTGAGCCTAAAAATATTAACGATGCTATTAATGATGATTGTTGTGTAATTGCTATGCAACAAGAACTCAATCAGTTTGAAAGAAATAAAGTTTGGAAACTTGTTGAAAGACCTAAGGGCACTTTCTCCAGAGGCACTAAATGGGGGTTTAGAAATAAATTATATAAAGATGGAAACATAGTTAGAAACAATTCTAGGTTAGTTGCACAAGGCTATAGTCAAGAAGAAGTAATTGACTATGAGGAGACCTTTTCTCCAGAAGCTAGACATAATGAAATTAGAATTATACTTGCTTATATGGCACATCTGAATTTTAAACTATACCAAATGGATGTCAAAAGTGTATTCTTAAATGGTTATATAGCTGAGGATGTTTTTGTTGAACAACCACCTGGATTTATAAACCCTCATTTTCCAAATCATATTTTCAAATTATCAAAAGCTTTATATGGTTTAAAACAAGCTCCAAGAGCTTGGTATGATAGATTAAGTACTTTTCTAATTTCCAAAGGTTTTACAAAAGGAATAACTTATCTTAATCTATTCATAAAACTAGTTTCTAAAGATGTTGTATTTGTACAAATTTGGGTAGATGATATTATTTTTGGATCGTCAAAAACTTCATTATGTACTGATTTTTCTGAAATGATGTAAAACGAATTTGAAATGTGTTTAATGGGTGAAATTAAATTCGTTCTTGGATTTCAAATATTTCAAAATAATGATGGAATTATGGTAACTCAATGTAAATATACTAGATATATTTTAAAACGTTTTGGATTGGATAACACAAAAAGTATTGACACTCCCATGAGTACCACCTGTAAGTTGGATCATTATGAAGAAGGAAAATCTGTTGATCAAACCACTTATAGAGGAATGATTGGAAGTCTACTCTACTTGATTGATAGTCATTCTGATATCATGATTATTGTATGTATGTGTTCTTATAGCATCCCACCTTTTTATAACATAAACATTCATTACATTACACAAAAATGAGGATCTTTAAGGTTTAGTGTCTTGGAAACCAGGAACATAATACATGAAAAAAACATAAAACATTCTTCTTAATTACATGATAGGCTTCTCCTTAAGTTCATACTAGGTTCATTACTGCATCTCATAACCTTGGGACAGACATTAAAATAAAGGGTGAGCAGAAGGCCCAGTAAGGGAAACAAGAGAAACATTTAGCATGTGAACTTGAGATACATCAACTATGTCATGAAAAAGAACTTTAAGGCATGAGAAAGAAATCATGTGGAATATCATAATAAAAATAACATTTTTTATAACTTTAAGATGTTTCTACATCATTTAACATAGAAAATCATGAACATATCACCAAGGTCTATCCCCAAGGTTTCATTTGAAAATTACTAAGGTTATTCACCAAGATATCATGAAAATTGTAATCTCTAGTGGTTACATCATTACCCAATGAATTAGAGCACTATCAGGGCGCACCATTAAATTGTCTTTATTATCATGTGAGCCACATATATCATCATCAAACATTTCATAAATAACCCGTATAGCATAAAATAAATGGGTTTCATTTCATAATTGTAATGTTTTTGAAAACTGCTTTAAAGACATGATCTTTACGTCACTTTAAAACCCACAAAAAAGGATGGTGGGTCTCATGTATGTAAATCCAAGAATTTAAAATAGAACATTTTGGTATATATTTACAATACCCTTTTATAATAAATTTCTTTGAGTATTCACTTTATAACATAAAATAATTTTGAGAAAAGAGAGAGGCATTTTGAGACGGAAATTCTGCAGCATAACGGCTATGTTACGAGGTTTTAGAAAACATTGAAAAGAGAGGGGACATGGGTCAAACTCTCATAAATGACCCATAAAACAGTATAGGGACAGAATATAAAGGATTTGAGAACATGGTAATGAAATTTTAAAGATATACCATATGAAATGAAGAACATGAAAGGAAGACAAAACTAAGATTTCTCTTATAAAAATTCTGCAGCCCAACAGCGTCACTTAAACTTCAACAAAAATGAATTGATGAGATCAAATAGGGTCTCTCATAATATGAATGTAAATGATTAGTATGATATATATAGATATCATACCCCAACATAATACAAAAGTAACTTGAAAGACTTGACATTAAAATAGATCTTGAAAACGAGAAGGGTGAAAGAATCCCTTAAAAATTCGGCAGCCTAACGATGCCACTTAAAACATCAGAATACTGAATTGAAGAGATAAAATGGGGTATATCATCATATTATCATAAAATATAAGTATGATAGATATAGAGATCATACCCAAACATAAAAAAGGAACTTTGAAGACTTGATAAGAAAATAGAACTTGAAAATGAGAAGGGTGAAAGAATCCGTTATAAAAATTTTGGCAGCCTAACGACGCCACTTAAACTTTCATAAAATGAAATGATGAGAGTAATAGGGGGTATCTCATCATATTAACATAAAAAAGACAGTATAATGAATATAAAATAACATCCTCCAACTTAATAACATGGAGCATAAAAGGAATGACATAAAAGAGATTACTTGAAAAGAAAGAGAGAGGTCAGATCCCTTACCTTAAACGTAACTCTTAAAACTCAAAGGTTGGGACCTTGAGAGGATTGCGGGCACCTTGGGAGGACTCCTTGGGAGGTAAGAAGGCCAGAACTTCGTTGAGAATGATTTTGGAGTCCAAATGATGAGATAATGGCCTGATATTTATAGGGAAAGTGAGGGGACAAGGCATTAATGGCCAAGGGACACCTCACAAGTGGTTTTCTCAAAACCATGTGATCTCCCATGATATTTCCCATGAAGTTAGGCCACATAGGGCCACCTATACAATAATTTATCACCCTTGTTCAGCCAATCCTTAAAATATATCATGAAATCACCATGACTGTTGACGCTCCTTTCCGTCACAGAGTCTAACGACTGAAAAAAGGGAAATATCTGAGTCCAATGTGATTCATCCTTTGAAGAAACATCAAAAAATCGACAAAGGGATGAACAAGGAGAACATTTACCATAGGTCTCCAAGTTCCCTCATGGTCGCGCAAGTACACTTGCGCGCCGCCTAGTGGTCGTGCAAGTCTACTTATGCGACGCCTTATGGTCGTGCAAGTGACTTGCACGACCTAAAGTGGTAACCGCCCGGGGTCTTCTCTTGCCTATAAATAGACCCTGTGGGACCCCCATTCGAGAGGATCTTTTTCCAGAAACTTGGATTGAAACTCCCGACGCCCAAGTCTCTTCTCAAAGCTTCTGGAACACTTCTAAGGTAATTTCTTACCTAGAACGGAAGATCTAAAGAGAAGAAGGAAGGCCTAATTGTTGAAACTTATCAACACTTGTGAGCCGACTTATTTCCTTCAATATAACTAGCGCGTCCCTTTTCTGGAAGAACCTCAAGAGGATTCTAAAGTGATTAAAAAGGAGTCACTCAAGTATTCTAATACTTGTTGAAAATCTCTCAAGTACCCCACATGTCGCGCAGGTATACTTGCGTGACCAATACTTGCGCGCCCACGGAAGACTTGCGCGCCCCTACTTTTTTGGGTGCCCATCTTGCCCATTTTACCCCTCTTAAGACATTACACCTTTCTTTTTCAAGATTCAGTCTTCAAGACACTCTTCAAAGCCATTTATGGCATGATTTCTTGATTCGACTTCATTATATGAAAGGAATTCTGCGGAATACCTCTCAAAACGTAGTGATTTAAATATCCTTATGTCACTAAATATGTAGAGTTCATTCAGTCAACCTCATCGTTTAAGATGAGATAATCCTTAATCTGGGTCTCCTTTTTTAGGAATAATCCCCAGTTATAAATCCTTTAATCTGGGCATCTTCCTTAAGAGTAGCCCCAAATTCTTAAAGTTCCCAAAATTTGGGCATCCTCTTCAGGAGTAAGCCCCAAAACATAATTCCTTAACTTGGGCATCCTCCTTAGGAGTAAGCCCCAATCACAATCCTTTAATATGGGCATCCTTCTTAGGAGTAAGCCCCAAGTCCCTTAATTTGGGCATCCTTCTTAGGAGTAAGCCCCAACCTCAAATATGGGAATCCTCCTCAGGAGTAAGCCCCAAACCTTAATCCCTAACCTGGGTCTCCTTTTCAGGAATAAGACTCAGTCATAATCTTGGGTTTCCTTTTCAGGAGTAAGCCCCAAGTCCCGTAACCTGGGCCTCCTTTTTAGGAGTAAGTCCTAGTCATAATATTGTGTTTCCTTTTCAGGAGTAAACCCCAAGCCCCCCTTAAATTTCTCTTAACTAGTCCTAATTTACCCTTGATTTGGGTTTCCTTTTCAGGAGTAAAACCCAATCATAAGTCCCCTCCTAACTTGGGCATCCTCCTTAGGAGTAAGCCCCAAGATTAGAGTATTCAAATCTCCATGAAACACATATAACTTTATGGACCTTGTTCATGGATTTTCTCCCTAAAAGTGAATCCTAAACCTCATCTATTTGGGCAGTCATACATACATAATCCCCAAACAATTTCTTATGATTGCATCTTTCATGGCACAATTGTCTAATTTTTACCAATACCTCTTGTTTCTCAAACCGAGCATGACTCACGTTAGCTTAGAGTGTAAAAGTAATTATGACATTCTTCTTTGAGCCATCAATCATAAAATCATACTCCATTTCTCGAACTACGTGGGTTCTGATTCCTTTTAAAAAACAAAGGATACGTAGGTAACCCATTTTTGGGTTCGATCCAAACTTTGAAATATTCCATGTCCTTCGGAATGACGATAAACTTCAAGTGCCCCACTGAGTGGCTTTAAAACCAGCCTGGTCATCATAATGGCCAAGAGACTTTTATATAAATATTTTGAAGGATACCATTGACCAAGAATCTCTAAACAGATATAGATGATTCTATATTGATGAAGAACCTCGAATACATATAAAAGATTCTCTAAATTTCTTGCATATTTAATCATTGATTGTTAAAACTAAAGGAAATCACATTTTATACTTGGTAATGTAATAAGGATTCACGAACATAACTTAAATCTATAAAGAGAGTCCCGGAGAAGACAATAATTGCCCTCAAAAAGGTGTGATGAGTCCGACCTCCCATCCTCTCGACCAATGCAAATTCCTAAGCCTCATCAGTACACAAGATAATGAGCGCCTACCATTGGAAAGTAGGTCCAAAAGGATGGGGAATCATTGGATGTTTCTGATTCTACGAACAAACCCGCTAGAAACCGATCGGAACGTTTGAATCTCAAATCAACGAGGTCATCCCCGAAATCCGTTAGGAAACAAAAATGGTGAACCCGACGTGAATCCTTAACCAAGTTAAAGTGATGTTCTTATTATTTGTTAGGCCCCTTGGGCCAACAAAGCAATCATTGACATGTGCTCATCCAAAAGATGCAGTGGCCGGATTTATCTTGATTATGTATGTTATATGGAACAGACACTCTTTTTCTCAAGATCTTCTGCAAAATGGCTTTACTTAAATTCACCCCTGTGAATACTGCTGCTGTAAACACCTCTACTGTGAGGTCTGCTGCTGTGAAAACCAATGCTGCTACTCCTGCTGAAACGTCGTCCGCTCTGAGGATGACATCACCAACTCAGCGTCTTCAACGCTGGCTTTCTAATGCACTGGTTAAGGAGTACCGTCGCAATGGTACTATCCCAACTCTGGAGGCCTCTCGTCAAGCCCTCCAAGTTAATAACTCTACCTGGTCGTCCGGACAACGACGGCCAGCGATCAAGAAGCAGGCGGTGCTGACTACCGTCTCCAACTGTTTCGGGTCGTTATCCCCGGAACGCAATTTCCATTCACTCCCTTACTATGAGGAAGTGAATGAGCAGGTCCCGCAGGACCTTAATTCAAAAATACAGGAGTCCTTCTCAAGGGAACCCATCAACAATCGCCGCCAGACTCGTGCGGTAGTGCGCCCTCAACATGATGAGGGTACCGACTCCATGCATTCAGCTTAGGTTCCTCGAACCCGAGCAGGCAAGATGAACCGCCAGAGACGGAATCCGGTGAACAATGGGCAGGTTTTCATCCTTTCCATCTCCGGAGAAGTCCACCAACCTAACTTAGTGGCAAACAACGAGCAGGAACAATGACCTGTCCGTTTTAATTCCGCTGTCCAGCAGACTCGTCTGGCAGCATCACACCAATCCTGCCAAGCAATCCCTGCAGAGTACCATAGGCAGGAACATGCACCTGCTTATACATAACCAATTAGACAGCAGGCTCATCTGACTACATATGATGGATCTCGTCAACCGCGTTTGGAGAAGTGTAATCAGCAGGCACATACACCTGCTAATACTAATCAAGCCTACCAACAGTCTCGCTTGGTAGCGCACGGAGAAGTCAGTCGGAAAGCCCCGACGACAAACAGGAGGCAGACTCAACTCTCTACCTCCACACTTGATTACTGTCAGGATTTACTGACAGGAAAAGGAGGACAAGTGCAGGGACATACACCTACTCCAAGCCCGGAATGGACGTATATCCCCGTTCCAGCGGCTGAAGTCACCAAACATATTTTGTCAATGGTGAAAGAGCAGAAGCAAATTCCTGCTCATATTCTGGATGCTTGCCAGGATATCATAATAGCTTCAGCATCATCTCAGGGACAGACACATAAATCTATCCCTAGCAGTGGAGTGACACATCTACGATTCACTCCGGAACAGACACACACATCTGTTCCAGTCGAAGAGGGTTATGGGGCATACTCCCCCATATCATACGGACAACCAAGTCAGGAACATACACCTGATTTGAGTAGAGATCGTCAGCCTAACCTGACCATCTATCCTGATCAGGCACATACACTTGCTCAGAGTAAACACTTTCGTCAACAAGTGGTTTCTAAAGTGAGTAAGAAGGCATCTAAGAAAAAGATCCACCCAACACACTCAGGAGATCAAAGGCCAATCTGCAACAAGGCCTTGGTCGATGCTGGAGTTCTTGAAGCCCTCAGACATTTATCTTTCGGAATTCAATATTCTACTCCCTCAGTTCCCAATAATGGGAACATTAATTTTGAAGGTCTTTAACAGACACTTCCTCATGAAGCCTTGCTTCATGAAAGTTCGATCAATCTTGAAGTTTCTTCTTCTAATGAGAGCCACAAGAACCCTCTGTTTGGTCAGAAGACCAAGGAGCAAGAGATTTCATCTTTTGTTGTAACCCATCATGACGGTCCTCCTCATGGTGATGAACTTCGCTGCGAAAGTCCTCTCTGCAGTAGTGATTCACGTTGTCTCGAAAATTCTTCAGAAGCCAATGTAGTGACGAGAAAACCCTCCTATCTTGAGGCACTTGAAAACGTAAAACCAGTCATGTCTGATGCTTTACTATCGGCAGGTGAAACTCTTTCTCCATCAGAAGATAGCCTGGGGTTCAGGTTATTCTCCGAACCATCCCTGGGTCATTCATCTTCCAGCATGAATAATAATCTCTCTACCAATCTTGTTGAATCCGATGAAGCAACAAGGAAACACCAACTCTAGTCAAAACAGGTAGAAGAATCTTCATTTAATGATAAAGAGGAAATGCTGAACATGAGGAAAAAACTGGCAAAAGGGGAAGTACCAGTCATGTTTTGGCCTTTGGCTGACTCCTAGTAAGACATTCCAAAGATGTTGACGGATGATGGAATCCATGATATTCGTCTCAACATATGGAAGACTCTCTGTCAATTGAAGAAGAAAGTATTATCTTACGGTGATTATGAAAATCATATTAAGATAATAGAAGGGTTACAACGTCAGATTGATTTGGCATCTCTATCAGTCTCTCGGTATCTGAAGGCTGAAAAGCAACAGAGAACCCTTCAACGTTCATGACTTGGCGCACTATGAAAATTGCGTCAGTTAATTGCCAATGCTCCATCTGATGTTCATATCAGAGGATGGGGTGTTCACAGAGCACTACATTTCACAGTGCTTTCCAGTCAGCAAAGCCCACCGAAAATGGTCTCATGCAATGTTATTGCCCATGGCCGGCCACAGTCAATGGGCTTTGTACATAATCAATAGCTTGCTCAAGAACAGGCTTCAACTAGTTCCTCTCAAAATAAAGTATATAGAGAACAATTTGTTGAATTGCTCCTACATCAAGCAGGCGAGAATATTGCACAAGCCTCTCGTCTGGAGCAAACACGTCATCAAATGACAGAAGTTTTGGAAATCATCCAACGGTCTGTTGAACCTGGTGATAAAAGTGGATACAGGTTAATGCATCCAGCTAATTTCCGAACTAAGATTCGCAAGATCAAGAGAGATTTTATGAAGATCTCAGACATAACATGTCAAGAGACACCCCAGCTTGTCAGACTGGGGACTTCTCTAAACCAACCCTCAGATTCAACAAATGGGATTGGAGGAGTTGAGAGGAAGCAGCAGGAACATCCCCAGTCCACCGGACTGGGGACTTTTTCAAATCCTCAATCCCTCCTTCAGAGAAAGTCAGTATTCTCTTGATTAGGGAATAAGCCTCAAGAGGAACGAAGAGCCAAGCTATCAGGAGATTCTCTCCAAGTGACGGTTCTCCAAGAAGTTCCTGAGGGATCAAGTCAACGGAATGCCATGTCTCATCATGGACATGGAAGAAGACAATATCACAGAAATGCTGATAGAAAGGATTCCATGCAATATGCATCCATTAATGTCATCAATGCCATTGCTGCTGATTCACCAGATGAGGCTCAATCAGAGGGATCAGACGAAGAGGTTCCTGCTCAAGAAGTTGCGCACACAGACCTAAATGAAGAAGGTGTGCACACACGTAATCAAAGGCTTACCCAAAATCTGGGTATTTTTTCAAGTATCCCACTTCCCCCTCTCCGAAAAGGATCCAATAAGGGGAAAGAAAAGAATCAGGTTACTTCTCACCCTTCCTCTAAAGGAGGTCAATCGATCTCATTAGAGCAAAGGTTTGCACAACAGGACGATGAAATGAAAGAATTAAGAAGGTTGAATACAGAACTACTTCAGAGTAGTCTTCTTCTTAAGAATGCTGAAGTCCGACAGCCGAAGGAATTTGTTGTAACTACTGAGATGGATCAGGAATATCCTCCTTTATCAGTACACCCTCAGAGGTCTAATCCTATGGGTCAAACGCAACAATGGTTGGCAACACTACCATCAGTTGCAGCGCCAACCACCACGTATGTCCAAGCTCCATTCATTGCACCTACCCAAAACCAAGTTCAACCTGATGTTTCTCAAAAGTTAATAACTACTATTGATTCATTAACTGCTCGGTTAGAAACTATGGAAGGGAAATGGGCGCAAGTTCAACCTGAAAATAATGTTTACCCTGAATGGGTAGATTCAATTTCTCCTCCTTCCAGTTTTGGAAACCCTGTTTTCCCTACTTTCAATGGATCAGGCGACCCCGAACAACATTTGACGCATTACGTGTCTTGTTGTGATCCTATGATGGGAACTCCAGAGCAGCAAGAAGCAGTGAAACTCAGATGCTTCGTGCGAACCTAGCAAGGACCAGCTTTTGTCTGGTATACAAGCTTGCAATCCCAGTCAGTCATCGGATGGGAGGATCTTTGTCAAAAATTCCTTCTTCAGTTTAGCTCAACTTTTCCAAAAACAACAGTTTTCGATCTTACAAACTGCAAGCAAAGGGAGAATGAAAGAGTCTCTGATTTCATTGCTCGTTGGAAGGGATTAACGTATTCCCCGAGTTTAGCACTCCCCCAGGAGGAATTGTTGCCAATCTGTGTGGCAAATTTGCGTGAAGAATTACGCACGCCATTGATCCCTGTGAAATACACAGGAGGGTTTCGAGACCTTACTTCAATCGCTCAACAGATTGAAGATTCCCTTATACAGGCTAAGGTTAAATCTCGTATAATTCCATCAGCTCCAGGAAGGAGAATGGGTAAAGCGGAAACTGCTACAGTTATGCTTAAACAAGCACCTGTACCTATTTCTACTTCAAAACCTTCATCTTCTCGAAGGGCTCCACCTCCTGAACGCCAACAACAAAGGCTGTTTCTTCCAAATGATCAAAGAGATCAACGACGAAAACAATTTGTGGATTTGAAGAGTAAAACATACTCTTTCCGGAGTGAGCAAGTTCCTGGTTACTTCATTTCAACTCTGGAAAATAATTTGGTTCAATTACCAGTGACCAAGAGGCCAAAAAAGGAAGGAGATGAAGACCGTCCCAATTATTGTCCCTTTCATCAAATGTTAGGGCATCCCATCCAGGAGTGTTTTGTCTTTAAAGACCTCCTGCAAAAGATGGTCGACTTGGGACAAATCAAATTGAAGGGTTCTTCAGCTCATGTAGCGTGTATTACCGCTACAGATCCAGAGGAAGGAGGCGAGTGGTAGGAAGTCAAAAGAAAAACTGCGAAAAAATATGATGATTGGATGGTCAGAAAGACAATCAATCGGACCCATTCCATTTTGCGAAAACAATTGAAGAAGCCAATTGTGTCTCCTACAAAAGCTGCAGTAAAGCCTCCATCAAAAGACAAATCCTCAAAAGGGCAGCGCAATTCAAAGAAGAAAGAGGAATCAGGAGAAGATGAGTATGTATCAAAGCCTAAATTGTCTTTGACTCTGGCAGATTTCATGCCATCTACATCAAAGCAATGGGCAATGCCCCACCAAACGGCAGAGCCTAAACAGGCTAACCAGGCAGAGTCTTTATCAGACGAAGAGTTAATCTTTGGTTCTGTTAATATGATTCAATTAATAGATCCATATTCCAGTCTTGATGAGCCTGAATTCCCTGTATCAAATAAGGGAATCCGAGGAAGTTCTAGAGGTTTAGGATACAGGGGAAGACGTGGATCTTTCCGAAGCCACTACTCTAATTTTACCCCTGCTAGCATTGTATATGCAGCAGAAACTCGTGGTAGAGCCCTTCAGCGAGCTCAAAAAGAACAAGCAAGTTCTTCTGCCAATGGCCAACTCAGTTTTGGCACAGTTATTTTGGAAGACCGATTAAAGGTTCCATCTTATTTATCTCAGCAAGTAAATGGATCTAATCAGTCTATTCTTCCAAAACCAAGAATGTTTCCAACTTCAATACAAGATGCATCAGCTTCCAAAGAATCTTCTTCCATGGTACCTGCTAAACCGCATATTCCTATTGGGAAACGCAGAAATCTAGATCAAAAGAATGATATATTGAAACACTTGGCCCAAGTACCATCCAAGTTATCAATTTTGGATGCTTTGAATCTGTCAAAAGATCTTCGGGAAGCACTCATCGAAGCTTTGTGAAGTCCTCAGGAGTTTGAAGCTGAAATTGCTGCAACTGAAATCTATCACATAGAGAATAATCCAGCAGAATGCCATGCAGTGATATCTTTTAATTATAAAGATGAAGATGATGTTGTGCATGGGCACATAAAACCTTTGTACTTATCTGGCAAAGTCAATGGTGTAGATGTTCGAAGAGCTTTCATTGACAATGGTTCAGGAGTCAACCTCATGCCCATTCGTACACTTCATCTATTGGGCCTCACGGAATCTAATTTATCTCCTTCTACCAAGATGTTACAAGGATATGATAATAATGAACAAGAACCACTGGGAGAAGTTACACTCAGAACTCAGTTTGGAGATCTTGTATCCAATTCGGATTTCATGATTGTTGATCAAGACTCAGCTTTCAATATCTTGCTTGGAAGACCCTGGCTACATCAACATGCAGCTATTCCTTCATCATACCATCAATGTCTCAAATACTGTTTCGATGGTCATGTTGGAACATTGTATGGTGATAAAGCCTCGTTCAAGACATGTGAGTCTCAATACATTGAGGCAGAATTTTATCACATGAAGGGAATAGAAAAATCTACAATGAAGGAAATTACCAAAGTTAATGCTCCATATGGTTTGGAGAAAATTCCAATAAATCCATTTTCACATGTGAGTACAGATTATGTGTTACCTATCAGTCAAATTGAAAAAATAGGCCCAAATCAAAATACTCTTATGGAAAAATCCATAATGTCAATTACGACGATCGAGCCAGACAACATGGGAGAAATTGGTAACCTACCAAGCAGTGATGAAAGCATAAGTGGTGACGTTTTCATTTCATCTGCTGAAGTCCAACAAGTCTATACTTCGCTAATCAGGCCAGAAGAAGTTATAGCAACACCAGAGGTGAATATTGATGTCGATTCTCAATCCATCATCTCCTCTTTATTTCCCAAAGAAGACCCTTTATCATCAATAGGGTCAGAAATGGAAGCTTCTTCTTCAAAATGTGAAAATTTTGACATCTCTTATGAGCATGAGAATTTCGTTTTTTCATCTACTTTGCAAGTAGAAACTGAATAAATAACACATGATGAAGAGGAAGAGGAAGATCTTAGAGATGCTCCTCCAGCATTTGAAGAGGGTATCTCTACCACTGTGGATGAACTCAGAGAAGTAAATCTGGGTACAGAGAAAGATCCACGCCCCACTTTAATTAGGGCGGCCATGACCCTTGAAGAGAAAGAGATGTATATTTATTTTCTAATGAAAAATAAAGATATTTTTGCTTGGAATTATACAGAAATGCCTAGGCTTGATCTTGATGTTGCTACTCATCATTTGGGTTTACCAAAAGAACATCGAGGTTTTAAACAAGCCGCGAGAAAAACACACCCAACCTATGCTTGCAAAATTGAATCTGAAGTGTATAAGCTGATCAAAGCTAACTTCGTCAGAGAAGTTCAGTATCCCAAGTGGTTGGATAATATTGTCCCTGTAAAGAAGAAGAACGGACAAATTATGGTTTGCATCGATTTCAGAGATCCTAATCGGTATTGTCCTAAAGATGATTTCCCAGTTCCGATTACAGAACTCTTAATTGATGTGACGGTAGGCTATGAAGTACATTCTTTCATGGATGGATATTCCGGATATAATCAGATCCAAATTGCCCTAGAAGATGAGGAATATACAGCCTTCAGAGCTCCTCAAGGTCTGTTTTGTTACAGGGTGATGCCATTTGGTTTAAAGAATGCAGGTGAAACATATCAACGCGCCATGCATCGTATCTTCAAACCTCTTTTAGGGAAGTTCGTTGAATTCTATGTAGATGATTTGGTGGTTAAATCCAAACAATGTTCTAATCACTTGGCTGATTTGGATGTCATATTCCACAAGCTTCGACAACATAATTTGAAGATGAACCCCTTAAAATGTGCTTTTGGGGTAACCTCAGGAAAATTCCTTGGCTTTGTTGTACGCCATCGTGGTATTGAAGTCGATCCTGAGATGTCCAAATCAATCCTTGGTATGTCACCTCCTCAGAATTTTAAGGAATTAAGAGGACTTCAAGGACAATTAGCCTATATTCGGCGTTTCATCGCCAATTTGTCAGGAAAAAGTTTACCCTTTTCCAAATTATTGAAGAAAGGAGTCACTTACCAGTGGACTGAAGAATGTCAAGAAGCATTTGATGTTCTCAAGAAATACCTCTTGAGTCCACCAGTACTCATGCCACCTGTTGAAGGTAGACCACTTATCCTCTATGTGACAGCTTTAGAGCAATCATTGGGTGCCTTTCTCGCTCAAAAGAATGATGCTGGGAATGAAAATAGTCTCTACTATCTTAGTAAAACTATGATTGAAGCAGAAACCCGGTATTCAAGTATTGAAAAGTGCTTCCTAGCATTAATCTTTGCAGTTCAGAAACTGAGACACTACCTGCAACATCATGAGGTCCAATTGGTATCTCGTAATAATCCGCTCAAATTCATCCTTAGTCTTCCAATGCTTACAGGACGTCTGGCAAGTTGGGCGGTTATTCTACAGCAGTTCGACATTCAGTATGTGTCTCAAAAGGCAATTAAGGGCCAAGCTCTGGCTGATTTCCTGGCTGAACATCCTTCAGTGGGAGACACGTATTCATATATCGAACTCCCTGATGAGGAAATTTTCTCTATTCAAGAGAGTCCTCAAACATGGGAAATGTATTTTGATGGTGCTTCTAGAAGTCCAACGGGGAAGAAAATGGAAAATCCTAAATTCAACAAAGTTGGTTTAAGAATTGTTCTCATTTCTCCAGATAAGGCAGTGTTACCTTATTCCTTTTTGTTGTGGGAAGGTGGTACCAATAATGAAGCTGAATACCAAGCTCTCATTACAGGCTTGGAATTAGCGCTTCAAGCACAAGTGAATCACTTAAAGGTGAAAGGTGATTCAGACCTGGTAATCAAACAAGTCAATGGGGATTATGCCATCAGAAAAGAAGAATTAATCCCTTTGTATGATTATGTCAGAGAGTTAATGTCGGAATTCCCTTCAGAACCGACATTTTCTTATGTCCCATGATCACAAAATGCTCAAGCTGATACACTAGCTAATATAGCCACAACTTTAGCAGATCCAAATCGGGACGAGACAACCATCTTTATTGCCCACCGTCGTGCAATTTCACCTTATGTTCAAGTCAGAACATAGGAAATTAATGAAATTAGTCCCATTCCTGAACCGTATGGTCATACTATAGGATGGATGTCACCTATCAGGGAATACCTTCAAAATGGAACACTTCCACCTGATAGAGCCGAGAAAGAACAAATTCGGAGACGTGTGGTCAATTTTACTCTTTATGATAGCCCAAACCACCTCAAGAAAATTCTCTACAAATGTGGTTTTGATGGAGTTCTCTTCAGATGTATTGATGGTGAAGAGACAATGGCTGTCAAAAAAGAAGTGCATGCAGGAGTCTGTGGTGCCCACCAGTCTGGACATAGACTGTCTGATCAAATTCGAAGGCTTGGATACTTTTGGCCTTCAATGATACAAGATTGTGTTAATTTTACAAAGAAGTGACATTCATGACAAGTATATGCTAACTTCATTCATAAACCTCCGGAGTTGCTTCATACAGCTAAATACTCATGGCCATTTTCCACATGGGGAATGGATGTGGTGGGACCTTACCCTTCAGCTACGGCCAAGCAGATTAAGTACATTCTTACTGCTACTGATTTCTTTTCCAAATGGGCAGAGGCAGTACCTCTCAATGAAGTCAGTTCTAAATGCCTTGTTAGCTTCATCAAGTCTAACATCATTACTAGATTTGGTGTCCCTCATACCATATTGACGGACAATGGCACCAACTTCTGTTTTTCTGAGGTAAAGAAATTGTATCAAGAATACAACATTAAGTCCAACCATTCATCTCGATATCATGCAGCGGCTAATGGCAAGATAGAAGCCTTCAACAAGACTCTTTCAAATATACTGCAAAAGATGGTGGATAAAGATAAGAGGTCATCGCCTGATAAACTCTTTCATGCATTATGGGCTTATCAGATTACCACTCGCAATGCAATGCGGTCAACTCCATATTCATTGGTATATGGAATAGAAGCAGTATTTCCAATTGAAGTTCAATTGCCTTTACTCAGAATAGCCATTTGTGATCAGTTATCTACATATGAGCAATCCCAAAAGCAGTTGATTGAATTTGAACAGTTAGATGAGAAAATATTGTGCACTTTGCACCACATGGAAATCTATAAGAATCGAATAGCACGAGCTTTTAACAAAAAAGTTCATCTTCGTTCATTCATTCAGGGAGAATTGGTATTGGTTCTCAGAGCACCAATGATACCAGGAAAGAAGCCTCCCAAGCTTGAACCAAAATGGGAAGGACCTTATTCAATACATAAGGTCTACTCCAATGGAGCGTATTCTCTAATCTCAATGGATGGAGAACACATCACGACTCCAACTAATGCCAGATTTCTGAAGAAGTATTTTGTATAAATACAAAATATTGTTCCCAGAGCCAAAACAGTCACATTGGTTCATATTATGTCCTACATGACACTAAACTGTATTATGTCCTATATACATGACATTAAACTGTACATAAGTTCCTTATTTGTCCGAGATGAAATTAAACTATATTATGTCCTATCTACATGACATTAAACTGTGTGGCACTTCCAACGTCCAGCATGACGATAAACTGTAAAAAGTCCCCAGAACTGATATCCTCATATTGGTTCACCTTTTTCCTAGCTACATGACTTTAAACTGTACAGCACCAGTTCGTCCTTGCTATATGACGTTAAACTATACAGCAATGGTCCAATATGACTTTAAACTGCAACTTCGTCCCACATGACATTAAACTGTGAAAAAGTTCCCTAAACCATCCAGCATGACCTTAAACTTCATCATCCCTGGTCCATGTATATGACCATAAACTATTTGCAAGTCCCTTATGTCCAGCAAGGCGTTAAACTGTGACGTCCTAACTACATGACGCTAAACTGTATAAAAGTCCCTCACGTCTGGAAAGACATTAATCTATATAATCATCAATGGTATAGCATGACATTAAACTGCACCATCCATAGTCCATGCATATGACCTTAAACTATTCACACTTTCGTCCAACATGACATAAATGGTGTGTTATTTTGTCCTTATTGCATTAAATTAAACTGCACAGTCCCCCTTTCGTCCAATATGACGTTAAACTATTTTATCCCCATCGTCCTAACTACATGACACTAAACTGTACAGAAAATCCTTGATATGTCCTACATGACATTAAACTATATTTTGTCCCTGCTACATGACACTAAACTGTGCAGCACCAATAGTCCTAACTGCAAGACTTTAAACATCATAGTCCCTTTATATGTCCTACATGACATTAAACTATGCATCGTTAAGGTTATTGTTACCTCTTGTTTCTCACACCGAGTATGACTCACGTGAGCTTAGAGCGAACATCAACCATAACACTCCCTTTGGGCCACTAACCATGTGTAAGTCCCAACAACATTTTAATTAGATTGTTGTCCCCAAGAACAACTTGATCATTAATTAATTCTTTAATTGAACTACATGGACTTTGATCCTTGCCCTCCAGGCTGGGTATGTAGGCAACCTCCCAGGGTTCAAGCCCAAAAACAATCTCTTCACATCGGTTCACCACCATCTCATATGATGTTGATTCATGAAACCGCACCTAGAATCAATATCTTTACATTGATTCACTTTCGTCCTTGTTATACAACGTTAAACTATACAACAATTTTGTCCGGTACGACAATAAAGTACAATATTCTTTGATTTCCTCACTTGAGAGAGAACTATTATTGACATTGATTTTTCAATCATGTTTCATTTCAAAAAGACTACGCGCATACATGGTAAATGCCTAAATTTTTTATCTCAGGTTAAACCATCATTGCACTAAAGTCCCCTTTCACCCTTCACATGTACGAACCAAATTTGTACAAAGGATAGTTCTAGAACTACGTGGGCTTGATTCCCATCCTTATGGGATACGTAGGAACGTTCGAGTATCCCTCGAATCCAGCCCCAAGTATTTTGGGCCTAACCCCAAATTTCACTTTCAGCCCCTTGGCTGAAAAGTCCTCATGAAAACACACACTGTGTATTCATTATTATGGTCCGAATTCTATGAACCTAAACTAAGATTTCTCATACTTTCGTCATGCACGATGTTAAACTGCATTTCAAGAACTAGGTATGGCTTGATTCTCATTCTTATGAGATACATAGTGAAGTCCAAGTTTCAATTCACGACCCAGCCACAACATGATTATGGTTTTCATTGACCTATGTATCTCTATATACATTGGACAATACCCATATTTATGTGTTATAATCCTAACATTAAATATTTTTAGATCTTCATAACCCTTTTCATGACTTCTATTCACAAAAATGTCAAACTTCTGAGAATTATTTTTCCTGACTATGCAGCACGTGCCCATAGGTGGCCTTGCATAAACAGTCCACATAATAGACTTGTCAGCCGAAAGATGCTATTTATTTGACCATGCAGCCAATGCCCTTAGGTGGCCCTGCATATTTCAACCCCCTAACGGGTTTTGTTAAATAATAGTAACTTCATTCTTGGGAAGAATGCCTCTTTTGTCCTTATTTGTCTTAAAAAACAGTATGTAGGGATCCGCAAAAATAGCCATCCTTAACATATTTTTCCCATATCCTTTTTCATGATCTGAAAGTATTCAAGTCTATGGTTTATTCTTCTTCACTAAGTTTGGGTTAGACCTTCTTAGGAGTGATATTCATCCAGTTCTTCGTTATTCATGTTCGGAAATATCTTCTCCATATTCAAGTACCTCTTTCCATACAACAAACTCTATACTTTAGAAAATTTGAATCTCCATAAACTTTCACTAGCTTTTAGCACTAGGAAAGTAAATTTCTGGGAGTTCTTTTTCCTGACTATGCAGCACATGCCCATAGGTGGCCTTGCATAAACAGTCCACATAACAGACTTGTCAGCCGAAAGATGCTATTTATTTAACCATGCAGCCAATGCCCTTAGGTGACCCTGCATATTTCAACCCCCTAACGGGTTTTGTTAAATAATAGTAACTTCATTCTTGGAAACTACTTCTTCTAATGCATTTTAGCTCTTTTTCTTATCATTCATCAGATTCAAAGATTCTTAAGCCATAGTTTACATATTTTCTCTCATACTTGAGTATTGTAATATGTTTTCAGATAAATTGTCAAAGAATTGAGTCAATTCTAATACATTTTTGGTCAAAGCTATTTCGACCTTAAACATTAGCCTTTGTATGTCTGACATGCATGACTTTAAACTGCCAGATTTCTTGTTTTTCTTTTCACCTCAGAGTCAAATCCTCTTTTCTCTCCGGATCCAACTCTGAGGGGGGACTTTTGTTGATGCTCCTTTCCGTCACAGAGTCTAACGACTAAAAAAAGGGAAATATCTGAGTCCAATGTGAATCATCCTTTGAAGAAACATCAAAAAATCAACAAAGGGATGAACAAGGAGAACATTTCCCATAGGTCGCGCAAGTTCTCTCATGGTCGCGCAAGTACACTTGCACGCCGCCTAGTGGTCGTGCAAGTCTACTTGCGCGACGCCCTATGGTCGTGCAAGTGACTTGCGTGACCTAAAGTGGTAACCGCACGGTAACCGCCCGGGGTCTTCTCCTACCTATAAATAGACCCTGTGGGCCCCCCATTCGAGAGGATCTTTTTCCAGAAACTCGGATTGAAGCTCCTGACGCCCAAGTCTCTTCTCAAAGCTTCCGGAACACTTCTAAGGTAATTTCTTACCTAGAACGGAAGATCTAAAGAGAAGAAGGAAGGCCTAAGTGTTGAAACTTATCAACACTTGCGCGCCGACTTATTTCCTTCAATATAACTTGTGCGTCCCTTTTCTGGAAGAACCTCAAGAGGATTCTAAAGTGATTAAAAAGGAGTCGCTCAAGTATTCTAATACTGGTTGAAAATCGCGCAAGTACCCCACATGTCGCGCAGGTATACTTGCGCGACCAATACTTGCGCGCCCACGGAAGACTTGCGCGCCTTTCAAGACTTGCGCGCCCCTACTTTTTTGGGTGCCCATACTGCCAATTTTACCACTCTTAAGCCATTACACCTTTCCTTTTCAAGATTCAGTCTTCAAGACACTCTTCAAAGCCATTTATGACATGATTTCCTGATTTGACTTCCTTATCTGAAAGGAATTCTGTGGAATACCTCTCAAAACCTAGTTATTTAAATATCCTTATGTCACTAAATATAGATATTTCATTCATTCAACCTCATCCTTTAAGATGAGAGAATCCTTAACCTGGGTCTCCTTTTTTAGGAATAATCCCCAGTTATAAATCCTTTAATCTGGGCATCTTCCTTAAGAGTAAGCCACAAATTCTTAAAGATCCCAAACATTGGGCATCCTCCTCAGGAGTAAGCCCCAAAACATAATTCCTTAACTTGGGCATCCTCCTTAGGAGTAATCCCCAATCACAATCCTTTAATATGGGCATCCTTCTTAGGAGTAATCCCCAAGTCCCTTAATTTGGGCATCCTTCTTAGGAGTAAGCCCCAACCTCAAATATGGGCATCCTCCTCAGGAGTAAGCCCCAAACCTTAATCCCTAACCTGAGTCTCCATTTCAGGAATAAGATTCAGTCATAATCTTGGGTTTCCTTTTCAGGTGTAAGCCCCAAGTCCCCTAACCTGGGCCTCCTTTTTAGGAGTAAGTCCCAATCATAATCTTGGGTTTCCTTTTCAGGAGTAAACCCCAAGACCCCCTTAAATTTCTCTTAACTAGTCCTAATTTACCCTTGATTTGGGTTTCCTTTTCAGGAGTAAAACCCAATCATAATTCCCCTCCTAACTTGGGCATCCTCCTTAGGAGTAAGCCCCAAGATTAGAGTATTCAAATCTCCATGAAGCACATATAACTTTATGGACCCTGTTCATGAATTTTATCCCTAAAAGTGAATCCTAATCCTTCATCTATTTGGACAGTCATACATACATAAGCCACAAACAATTTCTGATGATTGCATGTTTCATGGCACAATTGTCTAATTTTTACCAATACCTCTTGTTTCTCACACCGAGCATGACTCATGTGAGCTTAGAGTGTAAAAGTAATTATGACATTCTTCTTTGAGCCATCAATCATAAATATCATACTCCATTTCTTGAACTACGTGGGTTCTGATTCCTTTTACAAAACAAAGGATACGTAGGTAGCCCATTTTTGGGTTCGATCCCAACTTTGAAATAATCCATGTCCTTCTGAATAAAGATAAACTTCAAGTGCCCCACTGAGTGGCTTTAAAACCAGCCTGGTCATCATAATGACCAAGAGAATTTTATATAAATGTTTTGAAGGATACCATTGACCAAGAATCTCTAAACAGATATAGATGATTCTTTATTGATGAAGAACCTCGAATACATATAAAAGATTCTCTAAATTTCATGCATATTTAATCATTGATTGTTAAAACTAAAGGAAAGCACATTTTATACTTGGTAATGTAATAAGGATTCACGAACATAACATAAATCTATAAAGAGAGTCCCAGAGTAGACAATAATTCCCCTCAAAAAGGTGTGATGAGTCCGACCTCCCATCCTCTCGACCAATGCAAATTCCTAAGCCTCATCAGTCCACAAGCTAATGAGCGCCTACCTTTGGAAAGTAGGTCCAAACGGATGTGGAATCATTGGATGTTTCCGGTTCTACGAACAAACCCGCTAGAAACCGATCGGAACGTTTGAATCTCAAATCAACGAGGTCATCCCCGAAATCCGTGAGGAAACAATGACACAGTTATGATGTCATTAAACATACTGAAACCCTAAAACTGTTTTTCTTACTATTCACAGAAAATTCCACTTTCTCAGAAAAATCCCAAAATTTCACCTTAACCAAATATCAATGCTCTGATTTCAAAAATAAACTCCATTTTATAAAAATAATTTTATAAATATTTTTAATTTATTTTTTAAATAAATACACTATTCACCGAAAATTCAATTTTTTCAGAAAAATCCCCAAAATTTACCTTAACATAATATCGATGCTCTGAGTTAAAAAATGAAATCCATTTTATAAAAATAATTTTCTAAATATTTTTAATTAAAATTTTAATTAAAAAACATTATTCACTCAAAAAAACTAATACTTCAATAATAATTTATGAAACTGTTATTTAACCATTTTATTGAATCACATTACTTAATCAAGGTGCCTAGATTATATTAATACTTTCTTTAAGTGAGATTACTAATCCATTTGGTCACATTACTAATACTAAGCATAAAATAACTATTCATAATTTATTATTCATCAAAAATTAAGTTGATCGTATTAGACTCTAAATTTCGTACTGAACATAATTATAGAAGACCATTTTTTGAAAATCATTACACATTTTTAATTATTTAAGGTTTACATAAACATTTTTTTAAAATATCCTTTCTCTAAAATTCACAAAAAATATGCATACTATATTTATCCGGACATTTGAAAATCCATAAACATCATCATAAGAAGAAATACCAATTTTTATTTAAAACAAAGGATTACACCAGGCAGTTACGGTCTCCTTACATATCCCCTTTATCACACCAACATAGGATATAAGTGTAGGGTGGCTAAAGTGAGAGAATCTGAGGGAGGCTCGACCAACATCGCACAAGTATTAATTTCTATCAATTTGAACTTCTCGCAAAGACGATTCCATTCTAGCTTCACACGATGAAGTTCGGCTTGGGTTTGGTCCAGATCAAAGCCTAGTGGTGCTACCTCCTTCCCAAGTTCTGTTAGATGGGATTCAATCGGTCCAAGACTACTGGGTGAGGCCATCGAATCTTCTTTCTTTAATAATTAACCAAGATTACTTATATTTAGAGACAATAATCGAAACGTTTAGTTTACAGCGGTCATATTGACCAATGGTCATATAACAGTCAAAACCCAACGGTCTAATTTTAATTATACTCATGTTATGAACTGAAACATTTTTGTTGAGTATAAAAATAAAATAAAAAATCACATAAAATTAGGAAATAAGATTTATTCAAAATTTCGGGTCGTTACTGTAGAGACCCGTATCTTGACATACATGGACATTACATTACATTTGCGGAATACTTAGTACATAACAAAAACACACACTAAAGGATCGTAATAGTTTAGTGTCTTTGGAAACTCGAAACGTAATCTTCTAATCGTGGTGAAAGATCTTCAATATCTCTCATAAAGATCTTCCCTTTTATTACCTAAAAACCTTTCTTTATATCCTGGGGAAAAGAAAACATAAAAGGGTGAGCTCAAATGCTCAGTAAGGGTAAACAAAAGAAATATCAATCACATCATATACATAAGAACTTAGCTTTTGGAAATCTTAACCTGCCAAAGAGCTCATAATATCATAACATGGGATAAATCATAGAAGTGAAAATGATATCACCATAATCATAACATGAAACTTGAAACTTTGTGGCATGCACACATAATCATGGAAAATCATTTCTTGTTAGTCATGACTCATTTCCAAGACTATCTTAGTGGACAAAGTCCCTTTCTGAACCGAGTTCACTCCTCGTTTCAGTCCTGTATCACTGAACCAAAATAACCTTCCGTTCCAGCCATGTCTATCTCATGAGATATAAAATCTTTACCCAATGTATTGGAGGGAGATATAGGTCCCACCCATCTTATAATGAATCCTTTCTTATGTGTGCCCCATAATCATAAAACATACATCATCGCATAACACATGTAACAAAAATGGGATTCTTGAAACATCATGACATCATAAATCAATTCATATATGATAAAGGAATTCATAAACATAATTCCATCACAACATAGTCAAACCAATGTAAAAATATGTATAGAAACAGAACCCTTTATTATCTAAGATGGAAAATAATTTTGATAAAACACTTGAATTGAATTCTTGAGGAAAATATCCTTTCTTCTTCAAAAACATTTTTCCTTTCATAACATGTCATACAACTTTAAAATAAAAGAAGTTGACTAAAAATAAACTTGAAAACTTGTAAAGGAAGCTTCTTGGAAACATTGTTTTAAAAATCCATTCATGCCGTATAAGTTAAAAAAAACATTCTTCTCGTACTTTTGTCGGAAAAGTCAAAAAAGTACCTCGTACGAAAAACGACAAAAGATTCCTTTCATATCTTTTACTAAAAACTCACCGAAGGGTAAAATTGGATTTAAAAAATTATAGGTGGATGGAAATAATATTACATATTGAGGAAACATGGATGTGGATGATAAAATATGCCCCAGTAAATACCAAAGTATAAACAATCTCGGATAAAAATGAGATTGTGATATTTCCCTTACCTTAGGTCCGACATGCTTTGTAAGTGTCCGAACCTCCTGTATAATGATTTAAATCATGTTATTGACTTATTACAGAATCATATTCATTGTTATGATATCATATATGGTTCACTTATGACATTATATTACCCGTTCTTTTGTAAATTCCATGTTAAAGAAGCGTTTTGGGTAAAATCGTTTCATTTATCGTAGGTGTTTTGACTTGTTGTTCTTGACATCATTATTACTTATATCATGATTTACTTACTTCCAGAATATAAAATATGATTTATATATCATATATATTCAGTATATATATATATATAATAGGTAGATAAATAAAATGAAAAACACCGTTCATGGAGACGGTAGTCCGTACGTACGCATGAACGCTGTTTTCCTTTCCTTATTGTCTTGAAATGGAAGTAAGTAGATGACATACATTTGTATATATATAGATAAATCCAGTAGCTTTATAATGTCATATATTTCATTATTATTTCTTATATATACATTATAATCATTCTTAAATGGTTAACATGGAGAATGAATCTCATCGCGTCGTGGAGACGGTATTCCGTACGTACGCACGAGCGATGATATCATTTCTATAAATATTGAATTGAATTGGAGTGGATTATACAATATATAAGAATCAATATGATGTTGTAATAACTATGTATAGTTATTCTTTACACCATTATACCCATCCATGTAAGGTGGTGGTGGAAAATAGATTACACCACGGCGTGGAGATGGTATTCCGTACGTACGCACGCGCGGTGATTTCTTTTTCCATAGGATGGATAGATGGTGAAATAGGGTTGTTTCATACTTATAATAACATATCAGTATATGAGTGATACTGATGATATTACTTCATAATGAAACAACCTAATAAGAATAATTGGAAGAAGAAATAAAGATGAAAGAATTGGTAACGGTAATTACCTCTTCTTTGAAGTGCCTCTTTGAGACCTCCTCTTAGGGCACTAAAATTGGTCTTTGAGGAAGACCATAACCTCTAGGATGTTGCTAGGGAAGTGGAGAGGAGAAATTGGCAGGGGTTGGCCGAGCTTGAGTGCTCAAAGTGGTGTGAGGAGGAAGGGGAGGAGGTGTCCTTTTATAAGGGAGGAGAGGGGCACCTTAGGAATACCTCAAAATATTATTTTATATTAAAGTTAAAATCGGTTTATAATTGTTCCAAAGGGTCTTATTTCGAAGCTAAAGTGGGGATGGGTAGAAATACTATCAACCAATAGGATTTAGACAAGTTTAGGGTATTATTTTAACCTTATCAATTAGATTTAACTCTTAGTTAAATAATATAACTTTTACCGTGTCTTTTTGTTTTCTTTCACTATATTGTTAATAAACTTACTATAACATGCCAAACGAACCCCAAATTTTATATTATTAATACATATATCCTTATCTAAGTCATTTGGCCGAACCTTATATTTTTATGAATAAAATAACAATTAATAATATAATATTTGATTTAAAAACTATTTTGTGTCAATTTTGACACTATTTGATATATGATTTTTGTGAAAGTCATAACAGAATTATATGTTCGAACCAAGTTGATTAAATCAACACTACTATATCATAGTAACCTAGAAAATTAGTGTAATTCATAAAAAGTCTTAAATAAAATTTATTTTGGTATTTATATTATCAATTATGTCAATATTTCATTAATAAGATAATTACTGCATCATATTTGTGTCATAAATAAATTATATTATTTGATGTCTAAAAATTACAAATAAAATACCATCATGTAGGAAATCTTTTTAGATTTCTAATGAATATTTATAGTCGAATTTATCTTATGTATAACCCCATATTAAAAATGATTTACTTATTAAACTTTGATTTTAACTATTTTAACCCTTCTTTAAATAAATTAATAATAAATGTCCTAATCTAATCCAAGTGGGCCTAAATTGTCATATTTTATTCCTAAGTTTGTTTTTGGTCGAATTACACTTGTCCAATAGAATTAGGACATGTGTTAGGGTAATATTAATATCATATTTACCCTTAGTAACCCTATTTACTATTAACCGTGGTAAAAAAAGTAAAAAGTTACTATTCACCAAAAAATTATTTTCATCTCATTGAACCACATTTTAGTCCTTGATATTAACCGTGTCTCTCGGATTTTCGAAATTCCATTCACAGAAGCGGTAAAATTAAGTTTTACGCAAAATTCAGTTTTTAACCTACCACTTAGTAGTTTCACTATTCATCAAAAATTGATGTTTTTCAGAACAATGCCAAAATTTCATCCCAAGCTATATTTCATATTCCGAATTCAAAAATGAAGTCTATTTTACCAAATTCATAACATAAAAGTTGCATTAATTAATTTTATAATTAAATCCCGCTGTTAAAACAAATAGCGTGTTTTTAAGAAACAATATCTATCAAAAGATTGACACTTGTTTATGTCTAGTTTAAATGTGAAATTACATACAATGACCAACATTGTATTAAATTGTAAAAATATATTCTAAATATACTTTAAAACCAATCAAATTAATTATTTATCACTATTAATTATTTCGATTATAATTTAGTAATTTTCACTATTTATCAGAATATGAAAGTTATCCGAAAAGTACCAAAATTTCACCTTAGGCTAAATTCGATACTCCGGATCCAAAAATGAAATTCATTTTGAAAAATAAGATTTACAGAGTTTTAAAAAGTGGTTATTACTATTCATACCGGCTTGTTTTAATAATATTTTAATAGCATATCGTTGTTTAGTGAAACTCGGTATTGCGTATTACACACGCTATCGAGGAAGGTCGCGATTGCGTGTAATGCAAGGCAAGACACGGATTCGTGTTGTGCAAGCTCCTTTTGGTGTAGCGTACAACACAAGACATTAATAAAATTAAAAAGAATATTTCTTTATAAAATCTTTGGATGTTACATTCTACCCCCCTTAAAATGAATTTCGCCCTCGAAATTTGTCGGGGTTATAAATGGTTTACTATTCGAAAGTTTCTTTAATAGAAACCCACATCGTAAAAAGGAATATCAAAACCAATATTTAAAAACAAAAGTATGAAACGTAACAGTTACCCAAATAAACTAATCATTGGGTTTCCACATAGGTGAAAATATGGATATGGAAGAGAAATCTAACCATCATGTTCTGATGGAGAGTAGTAGAGAACATGGATATGGAAAAGCCAGTAATCACAAATCCATAGATTTGTGATGATATAAGGTACCATCTGATTCATCAGGTATAAGATCACTAGGACAACATTTTTGGTTTTCATGATCATTTCCCCTAAAGTTGAAGAATTTGAATTAGAATAAATACTTACTTTATTTTGGTACAATCTCACTATTGTTCGTGCCTTGAACAATTTCCACTTCATCTCTTATATAAATGAAGTTGAATTTGTTATTCGTGAAGTGTTAGCAGATCATGTGATAGAATGACGGGTCATTCCATCTGTCTCGAACAAAAGGTTATCAAAAATTATATACATAAGTCGATCTATAGTGAGATTAATCATATATGGTTCCTAAAATGGACTTATACTTCATATATCATACTGCTTAATATAATAAAACTAGTTTCTTCTAAACAGGGACTTCCTGTAGGTCAGTGGTAGGCGATAAAGGCCAGTCGCACTTCGGTTGTGGGTTCGATTCCCACAGCCTTGTCTGAAGCGATTGACTGTCGCCCGTCCTGCAGGTTGTCCTTTTTCCAAAACTGTATAACATCCCATCAAACAATACTAACTTATGTACAACATAATCCATTCCAATATTTTAGACTTATCCATAATACTGCAGTCGACTCTCATAATATAGTGAAAATGATTACCAGAGATTTGATCCCCATATATCATAAGATATGTTTTGTTGGTCACATTCCAAACATTCAAAGTCCTTAATCGTGTATTCTCTTGAATACCTTAGTGAAAACATGAATGCAGTTAAAAGTTAACACCTTCCACATACTAAAATCCTCAAAATTCTATATACTCAAACCATGATATCACTTAGTCCTTATATCAATCATGAGCTCATGAATACAATCAAACATCTCATTATCGTCTTATCCCTTCATTATGCACATATAATCTACATTCCAAAAATATCTGAATAACCTTTCATGGATACTTGTTCCATTAATCATACACTTTCAAAACTCAAGGAAAGACAACAGTGTAACAATCCTGAGATGTCTTTTTATTCCATAGTACCATGGGATTACTTATACAACATTACACGTGATAAACATGTAATCATTCCACTACATTCTTAAACCATTGACTGAGCTTCAACAATTCTTTCATCTCACATATCATTTGTAGTCTCATCATCATCATCCACATAAATACTACCCATATGACCATACTGATTCTCTTCATGAGTCTTTCCCTTAGGGAATTTGTTTGCATAATGCCCATACATTCCACATTTAAAACACTTAACCATTTTTGATGTCGTAGCAATACCATTATCCTCATCCATGGTGTTAAACGAACATTTTCCTTTGCACTTACGTGCTTTGTGTCCTTCTTTTCCACACCCAAATCATCTTCCAATTCCCTTGAAACATTCTCCTTGATGCCTCTTCCCACATGATTTACATGAGGGAAATTGAACTCTCTTTCCTCTATGGTCATCATGAAACTCCATCTTTCTCTTATTAGCTGAGTCAGGAAACTTACCAAATTTTACTTTATTGATCATATTATGAGATTGCTGATTCGGCATAATAATGATTTTTGGACTTCCAAATCCCATTTCATTTGGTTGCTCATGAAGAATATCATTCCATTGTCCATCATATCCTCCATTATCGTGAATCATCTTGTTTCCAGCCATTTTCTAAAACCCAAAAAGAATAGTGTGAGAGGCAAAAAAATGCTAGGGAAAACAACATAGTAAAGGGGGAGTACCCTTAAAATCTAACATCTTAGGTTTAATTCTATGATCGTTAGCGTATTTCTAGTACTATAACTTATATGTCTACTTAACCTTAGGGACATCCCTAGACATACCATAGAAATATCTCTAGGGATCTCACTAACGTTTTCGCATCCTAGTTTCCAAAGGTTGACTAAACCTTTCCTCTGATACCAACTGTAGAGACCCGTATCTTGACATACATGGACATTACATTACATTTGCGGAATACTTAGTACATAACAAAAACACACACTAAAGGATCGTAATAGTTTAGTGTCTTTGGAAACTCGGAACGTAATCTTCTAATCGTGGTGAAAGATCTTCAATATCTCTCATAAAGATCTTCCCTTTTTTTACCTAAAAACCTTTCTTTATATCCTGGGGAAAAGAAAACATAAAAGGGTGAGCTCAAATTCTCAGTAAGGGTAAACAAAAGAAATATCAATCACATCATATACATAAGAACTTAGCTTTTGGAAATCTTAACCTGCCAAAGAGCTCATAATATCATAACATGGGATAAATCATAGAAGTGAAAATGATATCACCATAATCATAACATGAAACTTGAAACTTTGTGGCACGCACACATAATCATGGAAAATCATTTCTTGTTAGTCATGACTCATTGCCAAGACTATCTTAGTGGACAAAGTCCCTTTCTGAACCGATTTCACTCCTCGTTTCAGTCCTGTATCACTGAACCGAAATAACCTTCCGTTCCAGCCATGTCTATCTCATGAGATATAAAATCTTTACCCAATGCATTGGAGGGAGATATAGGTCCCACCCATCTTATAATGAATCCTTTCTTATGTGTGCCACATAATCATAAAACATACATCATCGCATAACACATGTTACAAAAATGGGATTCTTGAAACATCATGACATCATAAATCAATTCATATATGATAAAGGAATTCATAAACATAATTCCATCACAACATAGTCAAACCAATGTAAAAATATGGATAGAAACAGAACCCTTTATTATCTTAGATGGAGAATAATTTTGATAAAACACTTGAATTGAATTCTTGAGGAAAATATCCTTTCTTCTTCAAAAACATTTTTCCTTTCATAACATGTCATACAACTTTAAAATAAAAGAAGTTGATTAAAAATAAACTTGAAAACTTGTAAAGTATGCTTCTTGGAAACAATGTTTTAAAAATCCATTCATGCCGTATAAGTTAAAAAAACATTTTTCTCGTACTTTTGTCAGAAAAGTCAAAAAAGTACCTCGTACGAAAAACGACAAAAGATTCCTTTCATATCTTTTACTAAAAACTCAACTAAGGGTAAAAGTGGATTTAAACAATTATAGGTGGATGGAAATAATATTACATATTGAGGAAACATGGATGTGGATGATAAAATACACCCCAGTAAATACCAAAGTATAAACAATCTCGGATAAAAATGAGATTGTGATATTTCCCTTACCTTAGGTCCGACTTGCTTTGTAAGTGTCCGAACCTCCTGTATAATGATTTAAATCATGTTATTGACTTATTAAAGAATCATATTCATTGTTATGATATCATATATGGTTCACTTATGACATTATATTACCCGTTCTTTTGTAAATTCCATGTTAAAGAAGCGTTTTGGGTAAAATCGTTTCATTTATCGTAGGTGTTTTGACTTGTTGTTCTTGACATCATTATTACTTATATCATGATTTACTTACTTCCAGAATATAAAATATGATTTATATATCATATATATTCAGTATATATATATATATAATAGGTAGATAAATAAAATGAAAAACACCGTTCATGGAGACGGTAGTCCGTACGTACGCATGAACGCTGTTTTCCTTTCCTTATTGTCTTGAAATGGAAGTAAGTAGATGACATACATTTGTATATATATATACATAAATCCAGTAGCTTTATAATGTCATATATTTGATTATTATTTCTTATATATACATTATAATCATTCTTAAATGGTTAACATGGAGAATGAATCTCATCGCGTCGTGGAGACGGTATTCCGTACGTACGCACGAGCGATGATATCATTTCTATAAATATTGAATTGAATTGGAGTGGATTATACAATATATCAGAATCAATATGATGTTTTAATAACTATGTATAGTTATTCTTTACACCATTATACCCATCCATGTAAGGTGGTGGTGGAAAATAGATTACACCACGGCGTGGAGATGGTATTCCGTACGTACGCACGCGCGGTGATTTCTTTTTCCGTAGGATGGATAGATGGTGAAATAGGGTTGTTTCATACTTATAATAACATATCAGTATATGAGTGATACTGATGTTATTACTTCATAATGAAACAACCTAATAAGAAGAAGTGGAAGAAGAAATAAAGATGAAAGAATTGGTAACGGTAATTACCTCTTCTTTGAAGTGCCTCTTTGAGACCTCCTCTTAGGGCACTAAAATTGGTCTTTTAGGAAGACCAGAACCTCTAGGATGTTGCTAGGGAAGTGGAGAGGAGAAATTGGCAGGGGTTGGCCGAGCTTTAGTGCTCAAATTGGTGTGAGGAGGAAGGGGAGGAGGTGTCCTTTTATAAGGGAGGAGAGGGGCACCTTAGGAATACCTCAAAATATTATTTTATATTAAAGTTAAAATCGGTTTATAATGGTTCCAAAGGGTCTTATTTCGAAGCTAAAGTGGGGATGGGTCGAAATCCTATCAACCAATAGGATTTAGACAAGTTTAGGGTATTATTTTAACCTTATCAATTAGATTTAACTCTAAGTTAAATAATTTAACTTTTACCGTGTCTTTTTGATTTCTTTCACTATATGGTTAATAAACTTACTATAACATGCCAAAAGAACCCCAAATTGTATATTATTAATACATATATTCTTATCTAAGTCATTTGGACGAACCTTAGATTTTTAGGAATAAAAGAACAATTAATAATATAATATTTGATTTAAAAACTATTTTGTGTCAATTTTGACACTATTTGATATATGATTTTTGTGAAAGTCATAACAGAATTATATGTTCGAACCAAGTTGATTAAATCAACACTAATATATCATAGTAACCTAGAAAATTAGTGGAATTCATAAAAAGTCTTAAATTACATTTATTTTGGTATTTATATTATCAATTATGTCAATATTTCATTAATAAGATAATTACTGCATCATCTTTGTGGCATAAATAAATTATATTATTTGATGTCTAAAAATTACAAATAAAATACCATCATGTAGGAAATCTTTTTAGCTTTCTAATGAATATTTATAGTCGAATTTATATTATGTATAACCCCATATTACAAATAATTTACTTATTAAACTTTGATTTTAACTATTTTAACCCTTCTTTAAATAAATTAATAATAAATGTCCTATTCTAATCCAAGTGGGCCTAAATGGTCATATTTTATTCCTAAGTTTGTTTTTGGTCGAATTAAACTTGTCCAATAGAATTAGGACATGTGTTAGGGTAATATAAATATCATATTTACCCTTAGTAACCCTATTTACTATTAACCGTGGTAAAAAAAGTAAAAAGTTACTATTCACCAAAAAAATATTTTCATCTAATTGAACCAAATTTTAGTCCTTGATATTAACCGTGTCTCTCGGATTTTCGAAATTCCATTCACAGAAGCGGTAAAATTACGTTTTACCCAAAATTCAGTTTTTAACATACCACTTAGTAGTTTCACTATTCATCAAAAATTGATGTTTTTCAGAACAATGCCAAAATTTCATCCCAAGCTATATTTCATATTCCGAATTCAAAAATGAAGTCTATTTTACCAAATTCATAACATAAAAGTTGCATTAATTAATTTTATAATTAAATCCCGCTGTTAAAACAAATAGCGTGTTTTTAAGAAACAATATCTATCAAAAGATTGACACTTGTTTATGTCTAGTTTAAATGTGAAATTACATACAATGACCAACATTGTATTAAATTGTAAAAATATATTCTAAATATACTTTAAAACCAATCAAATTAGTGATTTATCACTATTAATTATTTCGATTATAATTTAGTAATTTTCACTATTTATCAGAATATGAAAGTTATCCGAAAAGTACCAAAATTTCACCTTAGGCTAAATTCGATACTCCGGATCCAAAAATGAAATTCATTTTGAAAAATAAGATTTACAGAGTTTTAAAAAGTGGTTATTACTATTCATACCGGCTAGTTTTAATAATATTTTAATAGCATATCGTTGTTTAGTGAAACTCGGTATTGCGTATTACACACGCTATCGAGGAAGGCCGCGATTGCGTGTAATGCAAGGCAAGACAAGGATGTGTGTTGTGGAAGCTCCTTTTGGTGTAGCGTACAACACAAGACATTAATAAAATTAAAAAGAATATTTCTTTATAAAATATTGGGATGTTACATTCTACCCCCCTTAAAATGAATTTCGCCCTCGAAATTCGTCGGGGTTATAAATGGTTTACTATTCGAAATTTTCTTTAATAGAAACCCACATCGTAAAAAGAAATATCAAAACCAATCTTTAAAAACAAAAGTATGAAACGTAACGGTTACCCAAATAAACTAATCATTGGGTTTCCACATAGGTGAAAATATGGATATGGAAGAGAAATCTAACCATCATGTTCTGATGGAGAGTGGTAGAGAACATGGCTATGGAAAAGCCAGTAATCACAAATCCATAGATTTGTGATGATATAAGGTACCATCTGATTCATCAGGTATAAGATCACTAGGACAACATTTTTGGTTTTCAAGATCATTTCCCCTAAAGTTGAAGAATTTGAATTAGAATAAATACTTACTTTATTTTGGTACAATCTCACTATTGTTCGTGCCTTGAACAATTTCCACTTCATCTCTTATATAAATGAAGTTGAATTTGTTATTCGTGAAGTGTTAGCAGATCATGTGATAGAATGACGGGTCATTCCATCTGTCTCGAACAAAAGGTTAGCAAAAATTATATACATAAGTCGATCTATAGTGAGATTAATCATATATGGTTCCTAAAATGGACTTATACTTCATATATCATACTGCTTAATATAATAAAACTAGTTTCTTCTAAACAGGTACTTCCTGTAGGTCAGTGGTAGGCGATAAAGGCCAGTCGCACTTCGGTTGTGGGTTCGATTCCCACAGCCTTGTCCGAAGCGATGGACTGTTGCCCGTCCTGCAGGTTGTCCTTTTTCCAAAACTATATAACATCCCATCAAACAATACTAACTTATGTCCAACATAATCCATTCCAATCTTTTAGACTTATCCATAATACTGCAGTCGACTCTCATAATATAGTGAAAATGATTACCAGAGATTTGATCCCCATATATCATAAGATATGTTTTGTTGGTCACATTCCAAACATTCAAAGTCCTTAATCGTGTATTCTCTTGAATACCATAGTGAAAACATGAATGCAGTTAAAAGTTAACACCTTCCACATACTAAAATCCTCAAAATTCTATATACTCAAACCATGATATCACTTAGTTCTTATATCAATCATGAGCTCATGAATATAATCAAACATCTCATTATCGTCTTATCCCTTCATTATGCACATATCATCTACATTCCAAAAATATCTGAATAACGTTTCATGGATACTTGTACCATTAATCATACACTTTCAAAACTCAAGGAAAGACAACAGTGTAACAATCCTGAGATGTCTTTTTATTCCATAGTACCATGGGATTACTTATACAACATTACACGTGATAAACATGTAATCATTCCACTACATTCTTAAACCATTGACCGAGCTTCAACAATTCTTTCATCTCACATATCATTTGTAGTCTCATCATCATCATCCACATAAATACTACCCATATGACCATACTGATTCTCTTCATGAGTCTTTACCTTAGGGAATTTGTTTGCATAATTCCCATACATTCCACATTTAAAACACTTAACCATTTTTGATGTCATAGCAATACCATTATCCTCATCCATGGTGTTAACCGAACCTTTTCCTTTGCACTTACTTGCTTTGTGTCCTTCTTTTCCACACCCAAAGCATCTTCCAGTTCCCTTGAAACATTTTCCTTGATGCCTCTTCCCACATGATTTACATGAGGGAAATTGAACTTTCTTTCCTCTATGGTCATCATGAAACTCCATCTTTCTCTTATTAGCTAAGTCAGGAAACTTACCAAATTTTACTTTATTGATCATATTATGAGATTGCTGATTCGGCATAATAATGATTTTTGGACTTCCAAATCCCATTTCATTTGGTTTCTCATGAAGAATATCATTCCATTGTCTTTCATATCCTCCATTATCGTGAATCATCTTGTTTCCAGCCATTTTCTAAAACCCAAAAAGAATAGTGTGAGAGGCAAAATAATGCTAGGGAAAACAACATAGTAAAGGGGGAGTACCCTTCATATCTAACATCTTAGGTTTAATTCTATGATCGTTAGCGTATTTCTAGTACTATAACTTATATGTCTACTTAACCTTAGGGACATCCCTAGACATACCGTAGAAATATCTCTAGGGATCTCACTAACGTTTTCGCATCCTAGTTTCCAAAGGTTGACTAAACCTTTCCTCTGATACCAACTGTAGAGACCCGTATCTTGACATACATGGACATTACATTACATTTGCAGAATACTTAGTACATAACAAAAACACACACTAAAGGATCGTAATAGTTTAGTGTCTTTGGAAACTCGGAACGTAATTTTCTAATCGTGGTGAAAGATCTTCAATATCTCTCATAAAGATCTTACCTTTTTCTACCTAAAAACCTTTCTTTATATCCTGGGGAAAAGAAAACATAAAAGGGTGAGCTCAAATTCTCAGTAAAGGTAAACAAAAGAAATATCAATCACATCATATACATAAGAACTTAGCTTTTGGAAATCTTAACCTGCCAAAGAGCTCATAATATCATAAAATGGGATAAATCATAAAAGTGAAAATGATATCACCATAATCATAACATGAAACTTGAAACTTTGTGGCATGCACACATAATCATGGAAAATCATTTCTTGTTAGTCATGAATCATTGCCAAGACTATCTTAGTGGACAAAGTCCCTTTCTGAACCGAGTTCACTCCTCGTTTCAGTCCTGTATCACTGAATCGAAATAACCTTCCGTTCCAGCCATGTCTATCTCATGGGATATAAAATCTTTACCCAATGCATTGGAGGGAGATATAGGTCCCACCCATATTATAATGAATCCTTTCTTATGTGTGCCACATAATCATAAAACATACATCATCGCATAACACATGTAACAAAAATGTGACTCTTGAAACATCATGACATCATAAATCAATTCATATATGATAAAGGAATTCATAAACATAATTCCATCACAACATAGTCAAACCAATGTAAAAATATGGATAGAAACAGAACCCTTTATTATCTTAGATGGAAAATAATTTTGATAAAACACTTGAATTGAATTCTTGAGGAAAATATCCTTTCTTCTTCAAAAACATTTTTCCTTTCATAACATGTCATACAACTTTAAAATAAAAGAAGTTGATTAAAAATAAACTTGAAAACTTGTAAAGGAAGCTTCTTGGAAACAATGTTTTAAAAATCCATTCATGCCGTATAAGTTAAAAAAACATTCTTCTCGTACTTTTGTCAGAAAAGTCAAAAAAGTACCTCGTACGAAAAACGACAAAAGATTCCTTTCATATCTTTTACTAAAAACTCACCGAAGGGTAAAATTGGATTTAAACAATTATAGGTGGATGGAAATAATATTACATATTGAGGAAACATGGATGTGGATGATAAAATACACCCCAGTAAATACCAAAGTATAAACAATCTCGGATAAAAATGAGATTGTGATATTTCCCTTACCTTAGGTCCGACTTGCTTTGTAAGTGTCCGAACCTCCTGTATAATGATTTAAATCATGTTATTGACTTATTACAGAATCATATTCATTGTTATGATATCATATATGGTTCACTTATGACATTATATTACCCGTTCTTTTGTAAATTCCATGTTAAAGAAGCGTTTTGGGTAAAATCGTTTCATTTATCGTAGGTGTTTTGACTTGTTCTTCTTGACATCATTATTACTTATATCATGATTTACTTACTTCCAGAATATAAAATATGATTTATATATCATATATATTCAGTATATATATATATATATAATAGGTAGATAAATAAAATGAAAAACACCGTTCATGGAGACGGTAGTCCGTACGTACACATTAACGATGTTTTCCTTTCCTTATTGTCTGGAAATGGAAGTAAGTAGATGACATACATTTGTATATATATATACATAAATCCAGTAGCTTTATAATGTCATATATTTCATTATTATTTCTTATATATACATTATAATCATTCTTAAATGGTTAACATGGAGAATGAATCTCATTGCGTCGTGGAGACGGTATTCCGTACGTACGCACGAGCGATGATATCATTTCTATAAATATTGAATTGAATTGGAGTGGATTATACAATATATCAGAATCAATATGATGTTGTAATAACTATGTATAGTTATTCTTTACACCATTATACCCATCCATGTAAGGTGGTGGTGGAAAATAGATTACACCACGGTGTGGAGATGGTATTCCGTACGTACGCATGCGCGGTGATTTCTTTTTCTGTAGGATGGATAGATGGTGAAATAGGGTTGTTTCATACTTATAATAACATATCAGTGTATGAGTGATACTGATGTTATTACTTCATAAGGAAACAACCTAATAAGAAGAAGTGGAAGAAGAAATAAAGATGAAAGAATTGGTAACGGTAATTACCTCTTCTTTGAAGTGCCTCTTTGAGACCTCCTCTTAGGGCACTAAAATTGGTATTTGAGGAAGACCAGAACCTCTAGGATGTTTCTAGGGAAGTGGAGAGGAGAAATTGGCAGAGGTTGGCTGAGCTTGAGTGCTCAAATTGGTGTGAGGAGGAAGGGGAGGAGGTGTCCTTTTATAAGGGAGGAGAGGGGCACCTTAGGAATACCTCAAAATATTATTTTATATTAAAGTTAAAATCGGTTTATAATGGTTCCAAAGGGTCTTATTTCGAAGCTAAAGTGGGGATGGGTCGAAATCCTATCAACCAATAGGATTTAGACACGTTTAGGGTATTATTTTAACCTTATCAATTAGATTTAACTCTAAGTTAAATAATTTAACTTTTACCGTGTCTTTTTGTTTTCTTTCACTATATGGTTAATAAACTTACTATAACATGCCAAACGAACCCCAAATTGTATATTATTAATACATATATCCTTATCTAAGTCATTTGGCCGAACCTTAGATTTTTAGGAATAAAATAACAATTAATAATATAATATTTGATTTAAAAACTATTTTGTGTCAATTTTGACACTATTTGATATATGATTTTTGTGAAAGTCAAAACAGAATTATATGTTCGAACCAAGTTGATTAAATAAACACTAATATATCATAGTAACCTAGAAAATTAGTGGAATTCATAAAAAGTCTTAAATTACATTTATTTTGGTATTTATATTATCAATTATGTCAATATTTCATTAATAAGATAATTACTGCATCATCTTTGTGTCATAAATAAATTATATTATTTGATGTCTACAAATTACAAATAAAATACCATCATGTAGGAAATCGTTTTAGCTTTCTAATGAATATTTATAGTCGAATTTATCTTATGTATAACCCTATATTAAAAATGATTTACTTATTAATCTTTGATTTTAACTATTTTAACCCTTCTTTAAATAAATTAATAATAAATGTCCTAATCTAATCCAAGTGGGCCTAAATGGTCATATTTTATTCCTAAGTTTGTTTTTGGTCGAATTACACTTGTCCAATAGAATTAGGACATGTGTTAGGGTAATATTAATATCATATTTACCCTTAGTAACCCTATTTACTATTAACCGTCGTAAAAAAAGTAAAAAGTTACTATTCACCAAAAAATTATATTCATCTCATTGAACCACATTTTAGTCCTTGATATTAACCGTGTCTCTCAGATTTTCGAAATTCCATTCACAGAAGCGGTAAAATTAAGTTTTACGCAAAATTCAGTTTGTAACCTCCCACTTAGTAGTTTCACTATTCATCAAAAATTGATGTTTTTCAGAACAATGCCAAAATTTCATCCCAAGCTATATTTCATATTCCGAATTCAAAAATGAAGTCTATTTTACCAAATTCATAACATAAAATTTGCATTAATTAATTTTATAATTAAATCCTGCTGTTAAAACAAATAGCGTGTTTTTAAGAAACAATATCTATCAAAAGATTGACACTTGTTTATGTCTAGTTTAAATGTAAAATTACATACAATGACCAACATTGTATTAAATTGTAAAAATATATTCTAAATATACTTTAAAACCACTCAAATTAATGATTTATCACTATTAATTATTTCGATTATAATTTAGTAATTTTCACTATTTATCATTATATGAAAGTTATCCGAAAAGTACCAAAATTTCACCTTAGGCTAAATTCGATACTCCGGATCCAAAAATGAAATTCATTTTGAAAAATAAGATTTACAGAGTTTTAAAAAGTGGTTATTACTATTCATACCGGCTAGTTTTAATAATATTTTAATAGCATATCGTTGTTTAGTGAAACTCGGTATTGCGTATTACACACGCTATCGAGGAAGGTCGCGATTGCGTGTAATGCAAGGCAAGACAAGGATGCGTGTTGTGCAAGCTCCTTTTGGTGTAGCGTACAACACAAGACATTAATAAAATTAAAAAGAATATTTCTTTATAAAATCTTGGGCTGTTACAGTTACAATCTTCCTCCCTTATGAAATCGCATCCTTGAAATTTTTTAAAATTGGGTTTTGAGATTTCATTGAACGTCCCACATCGGAAAAGAAGTCAGTAAAACTATTACTTTAAAAGAAAGAAAGGGAAGTAAAAAGGTCACCTGAGTTAACCCACCCTAGGATTCCATGTAGAAAAACATGTACATGGAGGAGAATACAAAGGGTCGAGTTCTGAGGGAGAGTGATAGAAAACATGATTATCAGAAATTTAACCATAAGAAAATCCCAAACTTATGATGTGTGTAAACGGTCTTTGATTACCTAGTAGGAAACGTAAACCAACAACGGTTTTGTTTTATGTTTCTTTTCATAATTTTGAGGAATTCATTTACTACATAGAACAAAAACATAAGAAATATACCTACCTTCATGTAGAGTTTCATCCTTTAATAAGTTTCTACCAAAAATAATATTTTATCCAAACGATGAGCATTCAAAACTACTTGCTCTCATCAAAAGACAAGAATCATCTTCTAGAGAATCACATAATCCACAAAAGATTAACTATCTATTTCTTCTATCTTTAGACATTATCCCAAAAACAAAAAGGGTAAGGTAAAACAACTCTTCAAAAATAAAAAAATCACATAGGAATGGAAACTACTTTTAAATCTTCAATGTCAAATGGTACTACCCAAAGTTTATCATAGAACATTCCATAAATAACTGTCCTTAAATTTCCTCAAAATAAACCAAACTATGATTTAAACCCAAATACAAGAAAGATTTGATAACATTGTCTTCCAAAATAAACTTCATTGTTCATCTCCAAACAACATTAACCATTCCTAAAATCTTATAAAAAAGTAGTTAACCTAAACATATTTGACCCAAGATAGGTTAATCATTCCAATAAGTAACCTAAATTACTATAAGTCCACCTTAAATTCATCGATTCTTCAAAATATAAGTCAACCTGACTACTCAATGAAAATACCGTAGTAATATATTTACCTCGATCATATAGGGTCCCCAAAGTAGTGAATGTCTTCCAAAATAATAATCATTTTTTAATCCCCTAATCATCTCTATCATATTAATACGGAAATCGTCGCATTTCCCATCACATTGGTTGTTGGGACATGTTCTTCCATTTCCCACCATTAACTAAGAAGAGAAAGTATAATTAGGGGCTTAAATACTTATCCAATAATCATGAAAAGGTACTTAAAGCATATAAGGATAACTTATAGAAGAAAATTATACCCTAACCTGTGATCCCATAGGTTCCCATCTAGTTTATCCATGATCATATATTGTTATGTGAATCTTTATTTTATTTTATCTTTTTCCTTTAATAATGGTTCATACTAAGCTTATGAATTTACCGAAGCATATCCCCCTGGAGTGTCGTAACCAAGAGTGCAGCAAGGACCATTGTCGTGTTCCAGTTCTCGTTTGAGTCTAGCTCTAAGTGGTGCTTTCTGGTTTTACCCCTATGTACATCTGTGCCAGAGCCACCTCTACCTGCTCGTATCTAGACAGGGATGTATTTGATTGGAAACCCCTTACTCAATACTCACCAAAATACCAGGATGATTTCCTATATATAAACTTTTATATAGGCTTCTTCCTACAGTTTTCATATCCTAATTTCCAAAAATAACTAAACTATCATTTGATACCAACTATAGCATCCCACATTTTTATAACATAAACTTTCATTACATTACACAAAACTGAGGATCTTTAAGGTTTAGTGTCTTGGAAACCAGGAACATAATATATGAAAACAACATAAAACATTGTTCATAAACACTTGAAAGGCTTCTCCTTAATTTCATCCTAGGTTCATTACTGAATCTCATAACCTGGGGAAATACATCAAAAGAAAGGGTGAGCAGAAGGCCCAGTAAGGGAAACAAGGGAAACATTTAACATGTGAACTTGAGATACATCAATTATGTCATGAAAAAGAACTTTAAGGCATGAGAAAGAAATCATGTGGAATATCATAATAAAGATAACATTTTTCATAACTTTAAGATGTGGCTACATCATTTAACATAGACAATAATGAACATATCACCAAGTTTCATCCTCAAGGTGTCATTTGAAAATAACCAAGGTTATTCACCAAGATATCGTGAAAATTGTAATCTCTAGTGGTTACATCATTACCCAATGCATTGGAGCGATATCAGGGCACACCCTTAATTTGTCTTTATTATCATGTGAGGCACATATATCATCATAAAACATTTCATAAATAACACATATAGCATAAAATTAATGGGTTTCATTTCATAAGCATGACTTTTTTAAAAAACTTCTTTAAAGACATGATCTTTACGTCGCTTTAAAACCCACAGAAAATGAAGGTGGGTCTCATGTATTTAAATCCATGAATTTAAAATTGAACATTTTGTTATATATGTGAATACCCATTTAGAAGAAAGAGCTTTGAGTATTCAATTTATAACATAAAATAATTTTGAGAAAAGAGAGAGGTATTTTGAGACGGAAATTCTGCAGCATAACGACTATGTTACGAGGTTTTAGTAAACATTGAAAAGAGAGAGGACATGGGTCAAACACTCATAAATGACCCATAAAACAGTAGAGGGACAGAATATAAAGGATTTGAGAACATGGTAATGAAAGTTTAAAGAGATACCATATGAAATGAAGAACATGAAAGGAAGACAAAAATAAGATTTCTCTTATGAAAATTCGGCAGCTCAATGGCGTCACTTAAACTTCAACAAAAATGAATTGACGAGATAAAATAGGATCTCTCATAATATGAACAGAAAATATCATTATGATAGATATATAGATCATACCCCAACATAATACAAAAGGAACATGAAAGACTTGACATGAAAATAGATCTTGAAAACAAGAAGGGTGAAAGAATCCCTTAAAAATTCGGCAGCCTAACGGCGCCACATAAAACTTCAAAACACTGAATTGAAGAGATCAAATGGGGTCTCTCATAATATGATCATAAATGATCAGTATTATATATATAGAGATCATACCCCAACATAATAAAAAGGAACTTGAAAGAATTGACAAGAAAATAGAACTTGAAAATGAGAAGGGTGAAAGAATCTGTTATAAACATTTCGGCAGCCTAACGGCGCCACTTAAACATTCATAAAATGAAATGATAAGAGTAAGAGGGGGTCTCTCATCATATGAACATAAAAAGTACATTATAATTAATATAAAATAACATCCTCCAACATAAGAACATGGAGCATAAAAGGAATGACATAAAAGAGATTACTTGAAAAGAAAGAGAGAGGTTGGATCCCTTACCTTAAACATAACTCTTAAAACTCAAAGGTTGGGACCTTGAGAGGCTTGAGGGAACCTTGGGAGGACTCCTTGGGAGGTAAGGAGACCCGAACTTAGTTTATAATGATTTTGGAGTCCAAAGGATGAGATAATGGCTTGGTATTTATAGGGAAAGTGAGGGGACAAGGCATTAATGGCCAAGGGACACCTCACAAGTGGTTTTCTCAAAACCATGTTCTCTCCCATGATATTTCCCATGAAGTTAGGCCACATGAGGCCCCCAATACAATAATGCATCACCTTTCTTCATCCAACCCTTAAAATATCTCATGACATCACCATGACACAGTTTTGATGTCATTAAACATACCGAAACACTAAAACTGCTTTTTTTTACTATTCACTGAAAATTCAACTTTCTCAGAAAAATCACAAAATTTCACCTTAACCAAATATCAATGCTCTGATTTCAAAAATAAACTCCATTTTATAAAAATAATTTTCTAAATATTTTTAATTTATTTTTTAAATAAATACACTATTCACCGAAAATTCATTTTTTTAAGAAAAATCCCCAAAATTTACCATAACATAATATCAATGCTATGAGTTCAATAATGAAATCAATTTTATAAAAATATTTTTCTAAATATTTTTAATTTAATTTTTAATTAAAAAACACTATTCACTGGAAAAAACTAATACTTGAATAATAATTTATGAAATCGTTATTTAACCATTTTATTGAATCACATTACTTAATTAAGGTGCCTAGATTATATTAATACTTTCTTTATGTGAGATTACTAATCTATTTGGTCACATTACTAATCCTAAGCATAAAATCACTATTCATAATTTACTATTCATCAAAAATTAAGTTGATCTTATTAGACTCTAAATTTCGTACTGAACATAATTGTAGAAGACCATTTTTTGAAAATCAGTACACATTTTTAATTATTTAAGGTTTACATAAACATTTTTTAAAATATCCTTTCTCTAAAATTCACCAAAAATATCCATACTATATTTATCCGGACATTTGAAAAGTCATAAACATCATCATAAGAAGAAATCCCAATTTTTTTTTAAAACAATGGATTACACAAGGCAGTTACGGTCTCCTTACATAGCCCCTTATCACACCAGCATAGGACCTAAGTGTAAGGTGTTCTAAGGTGAGAGAATCCGAGGGAGGCTCGACCAACATCGCACAAGTAGTAATTTCTATCAGTTTGAACTTCTCGCAAAGACGATTCCGTTCTAGCTTCACACGATGAAGTTCAGCTTGGGTTTGGTCCAGAGCAAAGCCCAGTGGTGCTACCTCCTTCCCAAGTTCTGTTATATGGGCTTCGATCGGTCCAAGACTACTGGGTGAGGCCATCAAATCTTCTTTCTATAATAATTAACCAAGATAACTTGTATTTAGAGACAATAATCGAAACTTTTAGTTTAGAGCAGTCATATTGTCCAATGATCATATAACAGTCAAAAACCAATGGTCTCATTTTAATTATACTCATGTTATGAAATGAAACATTTTTTTGAGTATAAAAATAAAATAAAATATCACATAAAATTAGGAAACAAGATTTATTCAAAATTCCGGGTCGTTACAGTTCTCATTTTCAAGAAAATCCTAAAAAATCACATTTAAATGATGTAAAAATAATTTTCAAATATCTCAAGCACACACCAAATTTAGAACTATTCTACCCTAAATGATAGTCATTTGTTTTAGTTAGTTATTCTGATGCTGATTTTTCTAGATGTAAGTTAGATAAAGAAATCTCCTCTGGAACATGTCACCTTTTAGGCAAGTCACTAGTATCATGGTATAGTAAGAAACATAATTCAGTTTCATTTTCTACTACAGAAGCTGAATTCATATTTACTGGAAGTTGTTATGCACAAATTTTGTGGATGAAACACACTTTACTAGACTATGGGTATCAATTCAGACAAGTACCAATAAATTGTGACAACACAACTGCTATTAACATTTCAAAGAATCTTGTTTCACATTCTAGGACAAAGCATATTGATGTAAGACATCACTTTTTGAGGGATCATTATCAAAAAGGTGATATCACTTTAGAATTCATTGGTATTGAATATGAACATACTGATATATTCACAAAATCATTATATTCTGAGAGATTAGACTACATAATACATGATGTTGGTTAGATTAATCATAAATAGATATCTTATCGGTCTTACTGTTTATTATTTTTCTATATTTTACATTACGGTTTCATGCTCACTATTTATCAGTTATTGTTTCATGGTTACAGTCTCACAGTTAACACCTTCTGTTCATGGTTTGTCACTTAATTATCCCACCATGACGGAACAGCTCACTCACTGTTTCACCGTGACTGCACAGAATAGTTACTGTCTCACTGTGACGACCACCAATTGTCTCACCGTGATGACTGCTTTTCATCGCACCATAATACCAACTCATGGTCTCACTGTGAAGATTGCTTATGAATTTATTTTAATTTGTATCGAGGTAATTTTTATTTCATTTCTATTTACTTTCCCATGTTTTTGTTTTTATAACTTTTGACATTCCCAAATGATAAAAAAAGGGATTTCATTCGATTCCTCACCCGAGCTCTCTCATGCTCACTCTCTCAAAACCTTCTCTTCTCCTCTCTCACCCAAAAATTCATTGGATTCCTAGGATGAAGCGTCCATCTTCACCCTCATCTGAGAAGCGTCGCTCAAAGAAACAGAAGAGATCACCAAAGATAGCTTCTGATGGTCCCCTGAATCCTAACCTAGTAAGCCGTATTGTAGTTCCTAAGAAAGACATTTTCCCTAAGTGGCTGGTGTCTCGCAAGTATTTGGTTCTAAAAATATTAAGAGAACAAGGATGGCTCAAATGGTTCTCTTGAAGATATAGACCTATTTACCTGAGGTTGGTATCTCAGTTTTACCAGTATGTAAAGTTTACCTTTAATGCTGGAGAAATATTTATGGTAACAAGCTGGATCAATGGAAAAAATGATAATTCTCTTCGAGACTATGGACTGTATGCCTGAGGATCCCTCATTAAGGGATTTGTGATGATTACCAAAGAGAGCCTCCTCCTTCAACAGATATCTTTGATCTGAAAAATGCCTTGGAAATCTTCAGTAGAAATGGCTCCAAGAGAAGGGACATAGCTGCTGAATTGGATGGGGAGAGAAGGCTCCTACTTATGTTGGTTCAGAATTTTATTAGTCCGAGTAAAGGATACTTTGGTGTGTTGAAAAATCATGATGTTTCCCTGATTCAACTGATGAAGAATGGCCATAAGATAAATCTTTGGAAATATATCATTCACCACATGTGTGAACTGATTAAGGTCACTTCCAAATCCACCACCTTGTTTTACTCAAGGATGATCTCAACTATACTAGTTTCCAAAGGAGTGGTTGGAAAAAATGAAGAGGTAATCATGGATTTTGATTTTTGTTTGTCCAAGCCTACCATTAGAAGGATTAAAATTAATTGGAACCCTTAGAAGAAGGAGTGGGTTGAGGATAATGATCAACATTATAAGAAGTATAATCTTGTTGGCTATACAATAAGGCCAAATAATATTTCTGATGCTATTTTGGAACCAGATGAAGTGGATGATTATCCAAAAGAGGTAGAAGAAGAGGAAGTGGAAGCTGAAGTACCACCTAGGGAAGAGGCTGAAGTACCTCAAAAGGAAGTAGCTCTTATTGAGAATGAAATGATTGTTATCCCTACTAATGTTCCTGCTGAAATACCTCATAGAGAGGAAGTTGTTGTTGTTTATAGAGAAGAATAATCAACGGCTGTTCTTGGAGAGGAAAAAGATCATGCTTCTAGAGAGGGTGTTGATCCATAAACCCAACCTGAGGCTGTAGGAGATTTTATTATCTCTGATTTAGAGAAGCAATCCATAGAAGAGTATGGTGGTGCAGAAAACCTCCCGGCAATGCTATAAGCTAGTCTAGAAGAACTCCCAGTTAAAAACGAAGCATGTCTGGAAGCACAACCTATGGAATAGTTGGTTCTTGAGTACATAGCCTCTGATGAAGAGAGGATGGAAATTTCCTTTCAGTTGACAAGATAGGAAATCGCTGAAGAGAATAGAGCTGATCTTGTGGATCTTAACAAAGCTATTGAGCCTCTAGTTCCTGAAATGAATGCACCTGTTGAGGGGGAGGAACCTCAAAACCTTGAATCTAGTGCATCTGAGTCTGATGAATCTGAATCTGAACCTAGTGATGAACCTCCTTCTACTGTGTCATACTCTATGTACACTCGATATGAATTCCTCAGTTTTTATGATGTGAGTGAATCACAGAATGTGATTGCAACTGGTTTAGATCTCTCTTCTTTGTTTCATTTGAAATCAGTCTCTCACCCTGAGCCAGAACCAGAACCTCAATCTCAATCAGAACCTGTACCACTACCTTCACCTGCACTCTTACCCGAGAAATAGTCATTTGTAACTAAAGATGATTAGAAAATATTTGGAGAGACTATCTAAGGTGTATGTGAGAAGATTATATCATCTCAAACTCGTCCTGTGACTCAACTAAGTCAGGAAGATGCCTCGATTCTTTTTGAAAATATTATTCTGCATATTCAACCAAGGACAATCTATGAAAAACAAGAATTCAGGGTTGAAAACAAACTGCTTAGTGCTGATGTAGCAACTTTGAAAAGTATGGTTGTCTACATGCAAAAAGAACTATCTTCAAGGTCAGAGTCTGCTCCTGTTGTTACTGCTCCTGCACCTGTTGCTACTTCTCTTGAACCAAATGTTTCCAACATTTCAAGAGAGATTGTATCTCATGTTCATCCATATATTTTATCATTTGATGTGAATATTGGAGAAAGACACTCAAAAATGATGCAATGCAAGAGAGAGATTGTCGAAAATGTGAATAGGTTCACAGATGAGTACATTGGATGCCTTAAAAAGGTTTTGAAACAGCTCAAAGCTCTAACTGTAGATGTAAAAGGTTCTCCTCTATCTGGTCAACCTTTTTTTCCTTATTTGGATGATTCTCTGCTAAGATCCAAAATCAAGGAAGAAATTCACAATTCCCTTAGTGGTTTAGATTTGTCTTCTTTATCTAAATTTGTGAAGAACAGTGATAGAGCACTTGAATTGGTTAACATTCATTCCAAGATTTCCAATGATCCTCAATAGGAGATCACCAAGAATATAGATTTGTATCTCAATAGGATTTACTCCAAATCTGATATGAAAAATCACTTTAAGTATCTTGTGGAGAATCTAAAAATCCATCCAGGGACTCAGGCTTTCAAAACTCAAGTTCAGATACTTACAGAGTTCACCAGATTGTTGGACAAATTCATGGAGATAAGGATATTTTTTGAAAGGATGTGCAATATAGTGGAGAAATCATTACCGATTTCATCAATCTTTTGAAGCTGTATCTTCATGCGTAGAGTACTGCTATCATTGCTCTAACTGCGGCACCCCATAAACCTGGTCTACCTGCCTTAGCCTCAACTTCCATGACATTCTGCCAAGCCCTTTCTCAGATCAGACCAATCATTCTTGAACAACCACAGACTAGATCTTCTTCTTCTCCCTCTTTGACTCCATCTATTTTTTAAGGTCTACCTTGGCCTTCTTTGTCTTCTACCTCTATGAATTCTTCTACATCAGCTCTATCTCCTGCTGCTGATAACAACAAACAAAAATCCAATCTGTGATGCCAACCAATGAATCTTTATTTTTTATGGGATGTCATTGTTTTAGTATTTCTATTCTATGATGTATTCATAATTTTTTTAATAAAAAATGCATTGTTCCACTCCATTATCTCTACTTTTTGATAATCCCAAAAGGGGGAGAAAAAGTGAGAAGAGTAAACTCTTAGTATTTAATTTTTATTCTATATGTTATTTTCTCTAACGTTGCATTTCATTTATACTTTAACTATACAAGATTTGTGATCATCAAAAGGGGGAGATTGTCGGACTCCTCATGTGTTAATCATGATTTAATGATCACAAATCTTATTAATGTTAATTAATCTCATTATTATTTGCAAATCTTATGCATGATAACAAATCTTACTTATCTTATCAAACCTCTGTATTTATGTTTAAAGTTATCTTACCTTATAATTGTTAAGGTTAATTCATATAATGAATATTTCAATTTAAGTTTGAATATAGTAATTTGTCTAAGTATCAAGACACTGTGAAGTTTGCCACAGTAAGACATACTATGTGAAAGACATAGACACCGTGAATTCTAAGTCTCAGACACCGTGAACCTGTACGTCAGACACTCTGATTGCCTAACTTCTAATACATAGTCATCAAGGCACCGTGAATCAAGACACTATGAGCAAAGCACCGGAAGCCCGAAACAGGGAGTAAGACACCGTGACTCAGACACAGTGAAGGACACACTGTGAGCCACATACCATGAAGGTCACACCATGAAGGAAACATTGTGAGCCACATATCTTGAAGATAATACTATGAAGGACACACCATGAAGGAGACATCATTTGCATAACTACTCTGACACCTTTTCTTAAACATTTTTTCAATATTATTTAAATATTTATAATGGTCATATTCGATGTGTTTAATGAAATTTATGATATTTAATGATAGTTCTTGGCATGTCAGGAAACCGTACCTCATGCCTATGAAAAGGTAATAATTCCTATTGCCGGAGCATGAGGAATATAAGGAGGATTTAGCTTCAATAGAGAAGACACAGACAAAGTAACATAGATACACATACCAGAACATAAGAGAAGCTATAGACAATACACACGAGCATTTTACTGAACAGAAGAACAATCATGTGCACAACTGAAGAACACATTGCATGATCTTTAAGAACTCACATGCATGCAATCCGACACTACTTGAGGAACTGAAATCAAGAGAACATTCTCACTCGTGAAGAACACATACTGAACCACGACACTCTGTATTTCCACACAAAACCAAAGAAGGACTCGGAAGCATTTCTGTTGAATCCACGGAGTCCAGAGCTGCACTAAAAATCACTAGAGCTTTCTAAAAATTCATATACTATCTCTAAGTGATTCATTGTTTACTTTTTTGAGCAATGTGTGTACTCTGTATATCATACACACACACTGACTCATGTGCGGAACTAGAGGATATCACAATCCTCATACCAAAACTCCTTACTCTTGTTTACCCATGACAACTTTGGAAGAGGTCCTTGTGTGGCCTGGTATTTATTTTTTTCCCACAAAGAACTATCGTAGAGGTCCCCACATGGCCTGGACAGTCTTGTACTATTGTTAACCCCGATCCAGGGTGTAGATCACTTTAATATAAATTTTTTAAGAGGACTAAGTCTCGGCTTGAGAATGAATCTCTTGGTTATATCTGCTGGGAATTTTAGTTTAATTATAAATTTTACAATATCTAATTTATATTCTGCTGCTATTACATTGAAATACAAAATTTTTTAATTTTACTTTGATAGTTAATCTAGAAAGTGTTTTTACTATTGTAAATCATTATATTAGTTTTAAAATACAATTTAATCATCTGATTAAATTGACTGAGACCTAATCAACCATTAAGAACATAATTGAACCCTTACTGTTTTACAAATTCACTACATTTTAACTTGTTTTATAAATTGGGGGATTTTAATAGAAATTATTTTTAATAGAAATTTTAATTGGAACTCAATTCACCCCCTCTTGAGTATTCACTCCGACCAACAAAAATAAATTTAAATATGTCAACTTGGGATCCATGAGGACACTTAAATAACCAAACCTGATTTAGTTTGACCGTAATATGTTAGTAATTTCATCATATATATATATATATGAATATAGTTACTCAAAATGTATATAGTGATATACATGAACTAGTGAGGAATAACATGTAATATGTAGACATCCCCATAATAGTTCCATAAGGATCATTTATTAAATTAAGGCAATCAGTAAAATCATTATAAATATTAATCATAGTCAAGGTTATGAAATTATATTAGCTCAAAATAAAAAATTAATAAACCCATGGCTTTCATGTATATTAATAATGGTTATATTTCTAATACAATAAAAAAAACATGTATACAAGCTCAAGAATCAATGAATGAGTGTCTATAAATCCATGGTGAATATTCTAGGATTTCACATATTTGTTTTAACACCGTGATATTTTATGAGAAGTATATTTTTTTTATGTCTTATGTTATACGCAAAATCAAAGGAATATTTCACAGCACACAACACTAGCTTGTCTTGCGTTACACGCAATTGCGACTTTCCTCGATAGAGTGTGTAGTACGCAATACCGAGTTTCACTAAATAACGATATATTATTATAATATTATAAACTAGACGTTATGAATAGTATTAACTGAATATTGAATTTTATAACATTTTTATTCATCTTACATATTTTCTAGAACATGGTATGAGAAAAAAAATAAATTTTTCGGGTCAAATAAGCATTTTAAAAAAATGCAGTTTTTCCACCCTCTAATGGCGCACCAACATTAAATCTAGTTTTGACAAGTTTATAAGTTCAGTTTGAAAAAATAAAATTCTTCTATAGAATCAGGATATAAAAATTTACTTTGGATAAATTTTTCATATTATTCTGATAACTTTCATATTTTAATGAATAGTAAAAACACGCTATATTTTAATTAAAAAAACCTTTTTCATTGTAATAATTTATATAGATTAATTATAATATTGATTGGTTTTAAAGTATAAATAGAATATATTTTTACCATTTAATTAAAATTATGTCATTAGAATTAATTTTACTTTGAATTCATAGGTAAAAACATTTCAATATTTGGCAATGTTTTATCTTTTAAACCGTTTTGCTTAAAAACAAGATTAATTTTAAATTAATTACTGCATCTTCTGTGTTTTGAATTTTGAAAAATTTATTCCATATTTGGATTCAGTGGGTCCAAATTATGTTAATAGGTTACTTATTGTTTTTTTGAGATTATGAATAGTAACTACAGTAATTTTTATTTACTGTAGTTAAAGATAAATTGGGTAATTTAGGGTAAATATAAGATTATAAAATTACCCTAACACTTTCAAAAATCCTATTGGATGAATAAAAGTTGACCCATATCACTTAAGGGTCTGAATAGATTCATTTCATGGAATTTTGACCATGAAATAATAATATTATTATTAAAACTAAAGAGAGTGACAACATGTCACTCTCTTGAATCTTATAAGTATAATAATATTAATTTACTGATAAACATCATGAAACATCAAACATGAATAGTCTACAGAAATATATTAACATTATATACATCATGTGAATTTATTTATAATTTTTAGGGATTAAATAATTATCATTAATTATGACACAATATTGATGTTGAAATTATTTTACTGATTGAATTATCAAATAAATGATTTTAAAAGTATTACAATAAATATTATATGAACTATATAATGTGATCCACTAATTTTCTAGATAAAAATGACATGTTATGAACATATTAAATCCTTAGTTTGAACATATATTCTGTATATATTTTATTTAAATTCAAATACATGAATAGTGCCAAAATTGACACTATTGTTATTTTATAAAAATTACATATTATAAAATTGTTTAGAAATCACAAAAAAATATTTTAAATTTATAAATTAAACTTTATATGGTCGAAAATTTAATAAATCATACAATTATGGACAATTCACAATATATAAGTAATTATTTATAATGATTTAAAATTTAGAATTTTATTACCAAAAATAAAATTAAATAGACTATATAAGGATAAATTAAGCAGATAATGTTTAAAATAAATTCCAAACTTGTATAAATTTTATTGGTTGAGTATATTTCAACCATATATCATCTAATATTCGTATTTGAGTCATTTTTTATGTTTTTATGTGGGGTTGGAATTTATTATAAATTAATATTTCTTATAATTCCAAAGGTGCCCCTCTCCTCCCTTATAAAGGGGAACCTCCTCCCTCTCTTCATTACAAAATTTAGAGACATCAAGCTCGGCCAAACCCTTACCATTTCTCTTCTCAACTTTCTTAGAAACACCCTAGAGGACTTTTTCTTCTTCAACGACCAATCTTAGTGCCCTAAGAGGTGGTTTCGAGAGGCGTGTCGAAGAAGAGGTAATATCCGTTACCGATTCTTTCAAATTTATTTCTTCTTCTACTTATTCATAATTAGTTGTTTCATTATGAAGTAAAAACATCAGTATCACTACTATACTTAAATATTATTATAAATATGAAACACCCCTAATTCAACTTCTATCCATCCTACCGAAAATGAAATCATTGCGCGTGCATATGTACGGAATACCGTCTCCACGCCTTGGTGTAATCTGTTTTCCCCCACTACCTTACATGGATGGGTATAATGGTGTAAAGAATAACTATATAAGATTAATGTAAATTGATATTGATTCTTAATTAGTATACATACACTTCAATACAATTCCACGATCATTGTAATGATATCATTGCTCGTGCGTGCGTACGGCCTACCGTCTCCACAATGTGATGCGACTCGTTCTACATGATCTTCATTGAACAATGATTATATAAATAAATTGAATAAATAAATATTATATATATTAAATTAATACCATTATGTAAATGAGGTATCTATAACCTAAAAAGATGAATAAGAATTTATTTGACAAAACATGCATAAGAACATAAAGCAATAAACACCCGAATAACAAGTAGCAATGAAATATTACTAATAAAAAGATAAGAATATGATCATATATGATATCATAACAATGAATATTATTATTTAATAAGTCAATGAAATTATTTAAATCATTATACAATAGTTTCAGATACGTACAAAGCATATTAGACCTAAGGTAAGGGAAAATCTCACAATCTCAATTTTTATCCGAGATTGTTTATACTTCAGAATTTACTAGGGAATATTTACCATCCACATCCATTTTACTTAAATATGTAATATTATTTCTATCCTAATACAATTGTTTAAATCCAATTTTACCCATTTATGAGTTTTTAATAAATTATATGAAAGAAATCTTTTGTCGTTTTTAGTACGAGGTACTTTTTGACTATTCCAGCCAAAGTACGAGAAGAATGTTTTTTTAACTTTTATGTCATGAATGGATTTTTAGGATTTCATAGAAAATTATTTCCCTGAAGCTTCCTTTAAAATTTTTCAATTTTATTTTGAATCAAATTCTTTTAGTTTAAAATTGTATGACATGTTAATAAAGGAAAAATGTTTTTGAAGTTGAAAGGATATTTTCATCAAGAATGGAGTTCATGTGTTTTATCAAAATTATTTTCCATATAGAATAATATAGGTTTCTGTTTCTAACACTATTTTTACATTGATTTGATTATGTTATGATGTACATAATTTTATGATGTCCTTTTATCTTATATGGATTATGAAAAGATCGCATGAGGTTTAAGAATCCCATTTTTATTACATGGGTTATGATATGATTTATAATTTGTTGGCACACATAAGAATGGATTCATTGTGAGATGGTTGGGACCTATATCTCCCTCCAATTCATAGGGTAAATATTTATATCTCATGAGAAAGACATGGTTGGAATGGCATATTACTCCGGTTTAGTGATACAGGACTGGAATGAGGAGTGAACTTAGTTCAGTAATGAACTTTGTCCTCTATGATAGTCTTGGCAATGATTCTTGACTAATATGAAATTATTTTCTATGATTATGTGTGTATTACACAAAGTATCATGTTTCATGTTATGATTATTTGGGATTACATTTCACCACTATGATTTATCCTATGTTATAATATTATGATCTCTTTTGCAGGTTAAGATATTCAAAATTTTTTGTTCTTATGAATATGATAAGATTGATATTTATTTTGTTTACCCTTACTGAGCATTTGAGCTCACCATTTTGTATGTTTTATTTTCCCCAGGTATGGATGAAGGGTATTAAGTAGAATATGCCAAAATGGACTCTAGATATGATGATATAAATGGGAGACAATGTAGATGGTTTATGAACTAGTTGTTTATGTTTCCCAGTTTCTAAAGGAACAATACCTATACGGTCCTTTCATGGTTTTGTTATATGTTGTAATAAGTATGCTTCAATTTTTCAATTAATAACCAGGTATGTAATGTATGGGTAATTATAGTTATTATCAGAGGAAAGGTATAGTAAAACTTTGAAAACAAGGATGTGAAAGCCTTAGTAAGAACCCTGAGGATATGTCTAAGAGTAGAACACAATCATAGCATTTTAGAAATGGCCATTACAACCTATGATAATACCTAAAGTGTGAAATTTTATTCTTGATTTTGTGGTTTTCCTATTATGATTAGTGTTTCACACACTATGATTCTTGGTTTTAGTCAATGGCTGGAACTCAAAGGAACTATGTTAATGCTGAATGTGACGGGAAATGCAATGAATGTCCCCCTGAGAAACCAAACATTATGGGAGCTAGAATGAAAAATCGTGTATCCATGATCACACAAATTTCTTAAGATATTAAATATGCAAGACTTCCAAACTATCAATGGAAGGAGCAACATTCTGTTGAATCCATTATCAGGAAGTGTCCACCTTTATTTAGCTTGTCTTCTGATCCATTAGTGGCTGAAAAATGGATCAGTAGCACTAAAAAGGTATTTTCAGTTCTACAATGTTTTGAGCATGATAAAGTCATCTTAGCAGTATATCGTATAGAAGGTGATGCTGATCAATGTTTGAATCTTATCAATAATACGAGGCAAAGAGATCAAATTGAGTCCATGGTATGGGACAGGTTCAAGAACTTATATTTCCATAAGTACTTCCATCGTATTCTTTGAACAAGGATGGAAAAGGAGTTTCTTGAACTGAACCAAAAGGATGATGAATCTGTTGGTACCAATGAAGCAAATTTTTCACGAATTTCTAGGTACGCTTCCGGAATTATTATCCAACCTGAGAGTAAAATCGATCGATTCTTTAGTGACTTAAAACCAAGTCTTCGAAGGGTGTTATCCATAAGGGACTTCAATAGATACAAGGAAATTGTTCGATGTGCTCTCAAGGTTGAGATGGAGAATGGATTAGCCCATCAATCATTTGGGTTTGATAAGAAGAGGAAAATGGAATTCAAAGGGAAATCTAAAGACCACAGTGAAAAGAAGATGAGTTTTCATTTATTCTCAAATTGTGGAAAGTAACATGGATATAACTGTCTTAAAGGGACAAGAAAATGTGTTATGTGTGGAAAAGAAGGTCATCAAGCAGTTTAATGTTGAAATAATGGGAAGAATATGTCTAATGATGAGAATAAATAAATGGATACACATAATTCATGTCCTACAGTTCAATGTTTCACGGTTAAGGAAATGGGGCATTATTCCAATCGATGTCGTAATCCAAGGGTTGTTGATGATGATCGATGTCAAAAAACTCTTAAGTCCAAAGACAAAGAAATGTCACATGCAATTACTATCAGTGATGTGTAGTACGATAATGAAGTTGTAAAAGGTACACTTATCATCCACAATAATGTAGAAAATGTTTTATTTTATTATGGATCCATCCACTCTTTTATTTCTGAATAATTTTCTAATGGTATCTCTTTATTACCTCAACAATTTGATGTTGAGTTAATTGTGACAACTCCTAATGGCACAATGGTAGCATAAAAAGTATACAATTCTTCTCCAATTGATGTTTGTGGAAAAGTGCTTTCTGAAAATCTTGTGATCCTTCCTATAGTGGAATTTGATGTTATTATTGCATTGGATTGGCTTTCTTTATATGGAGATTATATCAATTTCCAATGAAGGGAAATCACATTTAATATTCCCGATCAATCTACAATCATCTATCGATGCAAGGATGAATATATCCTTCCAGTGGAAATTTATTCCATCTTATGGGTCTTGATTCCAATAAATGAAGGTTATTTATCTCAAATGGTTGGAGATAATATCATGATTAAGAATATTCCCATTGTATGGGAGTTTGATGATATCTTACCGGTGGAATTGCCAGGTCTTCCACTAAACCATGGAGTTGAGTTTTCAATATAACTCATATCGGGTGCTATTCCCATTTCAAACACACCTTATAGAATGTTCCTAATTGAGTTACATGAATTGAAGAAGCAACTCCAAGAGAATCAGGATAAAGGATTCATACACTCTAGTGCGTCCACTTGGGGATCACCAGTTCTGTTTGTTAAGAAAAAAGATGGATCAATGAGACTCTGTATTGAGTATCGAGAACTTAACAAGATCACTATCAAGAACAAATATCCTCTCCCGCGCAATGATGACTTATTTGACCAACTATGCCGAGCTCAATACTTTTCCAAGATTGATCTTCATTCAGGGTATCATCAAATAAGGGTCAAAAAAGAGGATGTACCCAAGACGGATTTTCGTACAAGGTATGGACACTATGAATTTATAGTGATTCCATTTGGTCTTACTAATTCCCCTGATATCTTCATGGATATGATGAATAGATTCTTTAGAGACTATCTTGATCAGTTTTTGGTAGTCTTTATAGACGATATTCTTGTATATTCACAGAGAAAGGAAGAACATAAAGATCACTTGAGAATTGTATTAAAGACCCTAAGAAATGAGAAGCTTTATGCCAAATTTACCAAGTGTGAATTTTGGCTTCAAAAAGTTTCATTTTTGGGTCACATAATCTCAAAAGAAGGGATATCTGTGGATCCAACAAAGACAGAGGTTATCAAAAGATGGTCGAGACCAAAAACAGTAACTGAGATCTGAAGTTTTTATAGTTTGGATGGATATTAACGACATTTTGTGGAAGATTTTTCAGGATTATCCAATCCACTCACCAGGTTGACTCGAAAAGGTGTTAAGTTCGTATGGATGGTGGAGTTTTAAGAGAATTTCATGGAGTTGAAAAGAAGGGTAACCAGTGCAACTGTGCTCAAACTGCCTTGTTGTGGAGAAAGATTTGTGATCTACAATGATGCATACAAGAAGGGATTGGGGTGTGTTCTAATGCAAAACGATATGGTGACAGCCTATGCCTCAGGACAGTTGAAAATCCATGAGCAAAATTACCCAAATCATGATTTGGAGGTAGCTGCGGTAATCTTTGCATTATTGATTTAGAGGCATTATCTTTATGGTGAATGGTGTGATATTTATACTGATCATTGAAGTTTAAAGTATATTTTCACAAAAAGGAGCTGAATATGCTCCAAAGAAGATGGTTGGAGTTGATTATAGACTACAACTGATCAATTCATTATCACCCTAGGAAAGAAAACAAGGTGGCGGATGCATTAAGTCGACAAGACCACGCTAGCTTATCTATGATGAGGATCACAAAAGATCAAATATTTATGAATTTACAAAGGATGGATCAAGGAATTATAATGGAAAGGTAAAAATCATATCTTTTTCAAATTAATGTTCAACCATATATGCATGTGAAGATTAAAGAGGCACAAAAAGAAGATGTAGAGTTACAAAAGAAGGTGAGAAATGTTCCAGAATTGAACCTTGATAGTGATGGGATAATAAGGTTTAGGAATCAGGTTTGTGTTCCTCCCATCCCAGAATTAAAGAAGGAGCTTCTGGATGAGGCTCATAGTTCATCATTCTCTATACATCCTAGAAGCACGATGATGTATAGGGACCTGAAAGAGTAATTCTAGTGCAATGGCATGAAAAGAGATGTTGCTGAGTATGTCTCTCGATGCTTGGTTTTTCAGCAAGTTAAAGCTGAGAGATATATGTCTAAGGGGATGTTACAACCATTACACATACCCGAATGGAAATGGGAAAACATCACTAAGGACTTTGTCACTGGAATTCCTAAAACATCCAATAGGAATAATGTTATCTAGGTCATATTTGATCATCTTACGAAGTCGACACACTTCATTTATATTAGAGAAGATTTCTCACTAAATCATCTTGCCATGATATATGTAAAAGAAGTGGTAATATTGCATGGAGTACCATTATCCATTATATCTGATCGGGATCTGAGGTTTACCATGAAGTTCTGGAAAAGACTGCAGTATACTTTATATACAGAGTTGAGTTTCAACAGTGCTTATCATCCTCAGACAGATGGTCAGTCTGAGAGAACAATTCAAACTCTATAAGACATGTTGAAAGATTGATCTATGGATTTCAAAGGTGGTTGGGATCAACACCTTCCTTTGGTGGAATTTTCTTATAATAATATCTTTAAGTCCAGCATTCAGATGGCTCCTTATGAAGCTCTCTATGGAATGAAATTCCGAACTCCAACTTGTTGGGATGAAGTTGGGGAAAGAAAGATATTAGGACCTGATATTGTTGATGAGATGGCTGAATAGGTCAGATCTATTCAACAACACATTCGAGCATCTCAGAGTCAACAAAAAAGTTATGCTGACAACCGAAAAAAAGACCTAGAGTTTGAAGTGGGTGATAAAGTGTTCTTACGAATATCTCCTTGGAAGAGAGTAATGAGATTTGGAATAAAGGGAAAGCTGAGCCCTAGGTATATCGGTCCTTTAAAAATACTGGATCGTGTTGGGAAGGTAGATTACCGATTTCCACTTCCACCTAATCTCTCTCAAGTCCATGAGGTGTTCCATGTATCTCTCCTGAGAAAGTGCATACCTGATCCTTCACATGTACTAATCTCAGAAGTTATACCACTAGAGCAATATCTTTCTTATGAAGAACATACGATAAAGAATATTTATTGTTGCGAAAAAGTTCTACTTAACAAGACCACTCGGTTGGTTAAAGTTTTATGGAGGAACCACTAATTAGAAGAAGCTACATGGGTTCTTGAGGATATGATGAGGGAGAGGTATCCTCGTCTGTTTGTTACGAAGTGAAGAATTTCGAGGGTGAAATTCATTTAATGGGGGATAGAATGTAACACCCTAATATTTTATGAGAAGAATATTTTTTTATGTATTATTATATAAGAAACATCAAAAGAATCTTTCACGGCACACAACACTATCTTGGCTTGCGTTACACGCAATCGCGACCTTCCTCGATAGAGTGTGTAGTAGGCAATACCGAGCTTCACTAAACAATGATATTTTATTATTATATTATAAAATAGACGTTATGAATAGTTTTAACTGAATTTTGAATTTTATTACATTATTATTCATCTTACATATTTTCTATAACATGGTATGAGAACAAAATAAATTTTTTAGGTAAAATAAGTATTTTTCAAAAAATGCACTTTTGCTACCTTTTGATGGCGCTCCAACATTAAATCTATTTTTTGAAAAGTTTACAAGTTCAATGTGAAAAAATATAATTCTTCTATATAATAATGATATAAAAATTTACTTTGGGTAAAATTTTCATATTATTCTAATAACATTCATATTTTTATGAATAGTAAAAACACACTATATTTTAATTTAAAACAACTTTTTTCATTATAAAAATTTATATGGTTTAATTATAATATTGAATGGTTTTAAAGTATAAATATAATATATTTTTACCATTTAATATAATTTATGTCATTAGCATTAATTTTACATTGAATTCATAGGTAAAAACATTTCAATCATTGGAAATGTTTTAACTTTTAATACCCGTTTACTTAACAATGAGATTGATTTTAAATTAATTACTGAAAATTATGGGTTTTGAATTTTGAAAAATGGATTCCATATTTTTATTAAGTGGGTACAAATTATGTTAATAGTTTACTTTTAATTTTTTAGATAATGAATAGTAACTACGGTAATTTTTATTTACTGTAGTTAAAGGTAAATCGAGTAATTAAGGGTAAATATAAGATTATAAAATTTCCTTAACACATTCCAAAATCCTATTGGATGAATAAAATACAACCTATATCACCTAAGAGTCGGACTACATTCATTTCATGGACTTTTGACCATGAAATAATATAATTATTATTAAAACCAAAGAAAGTGACAACATGTCACTCTCTTGAATCTTATAAGTATAATAATTTTAATTTAGTGATAAACTTTATGAAACTTCAAACATGAATATTTTCCATAAATCTAATAAAATTATCTACATCATGTGAATTTATTTATAATTTTACGTGATTAAATAATTATCATTAATTATGACACAATAGTGATGTTGAAATTATTTTATTGATTGAATTATCAAATAAATGATTTTAAAAGTACTAAAATAAATATTATATAGACTACTTAATGTTCTACACTAATTATATAGATAAAATGACATGTTATGAATCTATTAATTCTTTTATTTAGAACATATCTTTTTTATATATTTTATTTAAATTCAAATAAATGAATAGTGTCAAAATTGACACTATTGTTATTTAAAAACAATTACATATTATAAAATTGTTTAAAAATCTCAAAAATATTTAAAAATTATATATTATAATTTTATGGTCCAAACTTTAATAAATCATACAATTATGGACAATTCATAAAATAAAAGTAATTATTTGTATTGATTTAGAATTTAGAATTTTATTACCATAAAGAAAATTAAATAGATTATATAAGGATAAATCAAGTTGATAATGTATAAAATAAATTCCCAACTTTTCTAAATTTTAGGGTTTATGGTATTTCAACCATATCTAATTTAATATTATGATTTGAGTCATTTTTTAGGCTTTTATGTGGGGTTGGAATTTATTATAAATTAATATTTCTTATAATTCCAAAGGTGCCCCTCTCCTCCTTATAAAAGGGAACCTCCTACCTCTCTTCTGTACTCAATTTAGAGCCTTAAAGATCATCCAAAACCTCTCCATTTCCCTTTTACAATTCCCTAGAAACATACTAGAGGTCCTGGTCTTCTTTAAATACCAATCTTAGTTCCCTAAGAGGAGGTTTCAATGAGGCTTGTCGAAGAAGAGGTAGTATCTGTTACTGATTCTTTCAAATTTATTTCTTCTTCTATATCTTCTTCTTTAGTTTTTCATTATGAATTAATAACATCGGTATCACTCATATACTTATATATTATTATAAATATGAAACAACCCTAATTCACCTTCTATCCATCCTATGGAAAATGAAATCACCACGCGTGAGTACGTACAGAATACTGTCTCCACGCCGTGGTGTAATCTATTTTCCACCACCACATTACTTCGATGTGTATACTAGTGTAATTAATAAATATATATTATTATTTTCAAGTGATATTGATTCTAAAATAGTATACATACACTTCAATACAATTCCATGATCATGGGAACGATGTCATCGCTCGTGCGTACGTACGGTCTACCGTCTCCACGATGTGATGCGACTCGTTCTACATGATCTTCATTGAATAATGATTATATAAATGAATTTAATAAATAAATATGATATATATTACATTAATACATTCTTTAAATGATTTATCTATAAAATAAAAAGAGGAATATGAATTTATTCGACAAAAAATGCATAAGATCATAAAGCAATAAACACCCAAATAACAAGTAGCAATAAAATATTACTAATAAGAAGATAAGAATATGATCATATATGATATCATAAAAATGAATATTATTATTTAATAATTCAATGAAATTATTTAAATCATTATATAGAAGGTTCGGATACGTACAAAGCATATCAGACATAAGGTAAGGGAAAATCTCGCAATCTCAATTTTTATCCGAGGTTGTTTATACTTTAGAATTTACTGGGGAATATTTATCATCCACATCCATGTTCCCTAAAAATGTAATATTATTAATATCCTCCTACAATAGTTTAAATCCAATTTTACTCATTGGATAATTTTTAGTAAAATATATGAAAGGAATCTTTTTTCATTTTTAGTATGAGGTACTTTTTCACTATTCTGGCCACAGTACGAGAAGAATGTTTTTTAACATATACGGCATGAATGTATTTTTATGATTTCATAGAACATTATTTCCATGAAGCAACCTTTACATGTTTTCATGTTTATTTTTAATCAACTTATTTTAGTTTAAAATTGCATGACATGTTAAGAAAGGAAAAAAAATTGAAGTAGAAATGATATTTTCCTCAAGAATGGAGTTAAATTGTTTTATCAAAATTATTTTCCATTTAAGATAATAGAGAGTTCTGTTTCTATACCTATTTTTACATTGATTTGAATATTTTATGATGGAATTAATTTTATAATTTCCTTTTATCTTATATGGATTATGTCATGATAACATGATGTTTAAGAATCCCATTTTTGTTACATGGGTTATGCTATGATTTATGATTTTGTGGCACACATAAAAATGTTTTAATTATGGGATGGGTGGGACCTATATCTCCCCCAATTCATTGGGTAAAAATTTATATCTCATGATATAGACATGGCTAGAATAGCAAGTTAATCTGGTTCAGTGATACAAGACTGGAACGAGGGGTGAACTTGGTTCAGTAAAGGACTTTGCCCGCTATGATTGTCTTGGCAATGAGTCTTTACTAATATGAAATGATTTTCTATGATTATGTGTGAATGCCACAAAGTATCATGTTTTATGTTATGATTATTTGGGATTACATTTCACCACTATGATTTATCCCATGTTATGATATTATAATCTCTTTTGTGGGTTAAGATATTCAAAATTTTATGTTCTTATGAATATGATATGATTGTTATTTATTTTGTTTACCCTTAAATTGAATTTGAGCTCACCATTTTGTATGTTTTCTTTTCCCCAGGTCTGGATGAAGGGTATTATTTAGAATACGCCAAAAGGGACTCTAGATATGATGAAATAAATGGGAGGAAACATAGATGATTTATGAACAAGTTGTTTATGTTTCCCAGTTTCTAAGGGCACTATACCTATATGGTCTTTTCATGGTTTTTTTATATGTTGTAATAAGTATGCTTAAATTTTTGATGTAATAGCCATGTATGTAATGTATGCGTCATTATATTTTTAAAATAAAAAAATTGAGTTAGTAAAAGTCCCAAGGTCTTTAGGCAATGAATCATATAATAATGTTCACCATAAAAAGATGACCCATGCTACATATTTCACAATCATTATATAGTATGTGTGTCTACTGAACTCATCAAATTAATTCCCTAAGGATGAAACAATGTATCTCATAACGAAGAAAGTATTTCAATTATTTCTATGATACCATCCATGGAGTTCCACATTGAGAAAATACATGTAACGTTCATAGATTATAATTTCTATATGATCCCATACAAGGCATTCCAAAAACAATGAAACTCTTTTATCTCTTCGACAATGAGGAATCTAATTTTGCCTATTTATATATATATATTGATTCCAAAAAATTTAAACCCTTGTATAAATGAATAAGTAATAAATTAGGTGAATTATTAGACGTACACAATATTCTATAATGTAGAATCCAGTAACACTCCAAGTACAAATAATCTATAATATCCTATAAACCCATCAATGGAATTCCATTAAAATGACCCAATGTGTGACTCAATGATTATATATTACTTTATATATTTATATTTAATTAAATATAATTTCATGTCTATAAGATAAACATATCACAATTTATGTATAATATTTGGGGCATTCGAATTTATAGAAATATAAGAAGTTCATAGGAATATGCATGCTAGTTATAACATCAATTAGATCTATTTTATTTCCCATTCCTAAAAAATCATTTTATTATATTTGTTACTAAAATATTAATGATGAAGTCCTTCATTTAGTCAAATAATTTGGACGTGGAAAATGGTAAATCTTTTCCCAAAGCGTCCAAATCAATTATAATTATCATTTTATTTAATAAAAGTAAACACTAGAATGTTATAATTAGTAATAATATGCTATGGGATTCATACTATACAATTACATATCCATTACTTCAATTAAATGATTTCTTTTTATATCATAAATGATTACATCCATAATATGTGACTTTAATTCCAAAACTAATGCATTATGATCATGAAATTTATGAATTATACCCAAAGGTGGTTATTTGAGTTTAGTTAAAACCCTCAAATGGTTCAATTATATGCACATGAAATATTAAATTTCAATGTAGTAGGCTATATATATTAATTAATAATTTTATGTGTGGTTTGTTGATAAAATTTTTCATTGAATACTGGTTTATTTTATTATGTTGTTTAAAGGGAAACGAATGAGACCACCTTCCCTATGATTATTATTATTTATTAAGCAATATTAACTTTTAATTAAATAATTTTTTCCATAAATTATAAAACTATATAAATTCCTTGAAAATAGGCCATATAAGGTTTCACATGTTTAGAATTACATAGATTGATGGAAAATTAAATATGATGAATATAGAATATTAAACGTACCAATATAGATCCAAAAATAATGATAGATCATTATTTTAATGTGGAATGAGGGAGAAACATCAAATCATTAGAGTGGAGAACAGGATATCTTGAGTAGTTTTGTTTCGAATGGTGAGTGATGGTGAAAATGGAGGAACCCCCCTTTTGGCGGAGATGGTGAAATGGGAAAAACACCATATTTATTGAACTGTAAGTTTTTCCTATATAGTTAGACTAACCATTTACTAAATGTACTATTACACTACATATGTGTCCAAAATGATGTGGACTACGTGAAATGTTATCCAGAATGTGTATATTTTAAAATGATCACCACAACATTTTTATGGAGATGTTACTAACACTTTTGGAACTCCTCCAGCACTGTTAGACCAAAAATTGTGATGATATTACGTCTACTAGACATGGATGAATGGATACTACTATGGAAAGATATAATTTCACAAAAAATTTTCCATATAGAAATAATTATGCACTCCATGGATTGCTTGGTTGGCATTAACTGTGTACCAAGAGGTTTCCAAAACCATCTTCCCCTGAATCGGAATTTTCAGTTTCCCACACCACCAATACTCATCTGAATAACTAAGACAACTACTATGAAATAGAATTTGGGAAAAAATAATTTTTGGACCTTTGACATTGTTGTTTTCATTGAAAATATTAATTTACAAAATGAACCAACCACCAAATGGTAAAATTAAAATTCCATTTGAAGAATACAATTGTTAAAAAATGTGGGACATTACAACCTCCCAATCATAGTAATTATTAGTCATAAGATGTATTGTGAAATGATGAAACATCACATAATCTACTTGGGTAAATAAATTCAAAATGAAATTCCTATTTTTATTTTTCAAATCCCAACATTTTTTCAAGACATTATTCATGTCTACCGTATATAAGCCAATAAAACTCAAGCCAATGAGAGAATCAATAATTGAAAATTGGTACTCTTCTTAATCATGCTCATATAAGCCTATACAAGATCATTTCATCTTCCATTTCATCATATATAGTATAGTTATCTCCAATATAGGTTCCAACAATAATATCTAATTTTTAGTAATGGTGATCCCTAAAAAGAATTATTCTATTTAATCATTCTCTTATTATTCTAACGACACACATTGGTATGTTTCAGAAAAGTATTAAGTAGTTTATTTCCAATTGACCTCATTTATCATGTTAGATCCATGAATGGAAAATACAGACCATTACACCACACACCTCATCCTAATGATGTACATATTATGAGTTCCCATTGAATAAATGCAACTACAAAAGGGATTTATTTCCAATATACAACTGGTCAGTTATTTATGAAAACTCTATTTTTCAATATAAGATTCTTTTTCATGCCACAAAAAACCATGGTTGCGTTCTCAATCCAACACCATTGGATAGTCCAAAAAAATACAAATCATATTAGATAGAAAATAATCTAGGGTAACCCTATAATAACTCAAAGTAATACAAATAAATAATCAATGATTTTCCATTAATATTATTTTAAAAGTCATATTTAATCTCATAGTTGAAAAGTAGGTGTATTAAGAATTGGTATTGATCCTAATGGTTATATATATCCTTATGATTAATTCAATGAATAAAATATTTTCCATTAGACCGCCGTAGGAATTTCAACATATGTCTCAGAATATCACTTTAAAGAACCCATGAATATTAAAAAACCACACACTTGGAGTAAAAGTGAACAAAGTATATAGACTAATAAATTGAGGAATTCCATTCCGTACTTTAGAAAATTTTGTAATATATTCCCTCCCAACTAACCTAATATGATCTAAATATAAAGTGAATGGTCATCCTTAATCATAAAATACAAAAAAGGGTACCATGATTAATAATAAGAACTGATATAATCTCCAAATATCCAACTTGAAATTTCTATTGTGGGTTTTAATCTGTCATATCCAACTAAAAAATAAATAAAATTCAAACAACTATCTCTGGGATTATTTTAAAAGAACATGGATTCACATGTCAATTCATTATCATTTTCAGGACTATATGCCTTAGTAGAAATGTTTATTTGTTATTAATTCAATAATATAAAATTTAGTAAAATCTAGAATGATGATATACACAATTATATAATAAAAAACATCTATTTCATCATTATTCTTCCATGAAATCACAATCTTATGACCAAAGTGTTTTTTTTTAAAAACACTCATGTAACCTGATCATGAACCAAGCATCTAGACCATATCAAAACCCATAAAAGGGTTATTTATTATTATTAATCTCAATGTCTATAATTCTATAGCATACAAGATGCATGGGCTCTCAAAAGGAGTTCAAATGTTTTCAGAATAGTCCATTACGATTGTGTACCCTTTACATGGAGTGAAATATTAAACATGTACCACACGAATTTCCCCACGTTAGGATTTTCCTAGTCATATTTTAATGATTATTGGAACTCATAAAATAAATCATTCAACATACAACACCAATCATAGTTCATAAATATAGAACATATTCTTTTACCATGTATCAATTTTTAAAGAGATAGAAAACATACCTCTTAAAAAAGAACTAGATCAGATTTACTATAGATGTTTGTGGAACACTCTCATGATCCTCACTCAAACACAACAATAATATCATGAATAGATGAAAAAACTAAAAAAATGTGTATTGTTATAAAAAAATCTATTGGAAACATCATCTCGGCCAGTATGAAAAAACAGAATTCCATATTCATATAGGTCACACTACTTTGAAGATAACTAGTGGTCAAATCTAAATATCCCAAGTGATATATGATTTCCACTAAACACATATGATAATATGAACACCATTTCCAACTGAATGGTTACCACATGTATAGATGTGTACTACAATGAGGTTTCACAAGTGTATCGGTTCACACATTAATACTGAACATTGGCCCATCATCCCTATGAATCCACATATTTTATGTCCAACACAAAATATTTATCTGAAATTTATATTATCACACTTGACTATTATTCCAAATAAAAATAAAATTAGTAATCCATATTTTAAGGGTATTAAGGGTAAAATTATCTTCAATGTATACCACCATGGCTAAGGAATTTCTATCCCAATGAACAATATATATATATATATAAAGATCCTTCCCTTAGAAGGATTAATTCACTACATAACCAAGTTTTCAACTCAGATGTCAATTTGGAAACTAATTTTCATACATAGGGACAATAGAAACATATGATTTAGAATATTAATATTAATTTATAAAAATATAATGTTTTTGATGTTGCTTCCAATACTAGGATATCCCTTACAATAAAAAATTAACCATATAAGTTGGTGACATCGAAAATGTATCTGGGATTACCAACCTATCATCTATGTCACAAATAATGATAATTTTAAAAAGAGAAATATAAAAATCTTTTATTTGATTATAAGTAATAAATCATTGAATAATATTATGAGCTCTTGAATGATGGTTGAAACTACTAGAACCAAATTAAGGGTAACATTACTCCGTCAAAATAATTCAAATTTTATATTTATTTAATTTAATGGATCTATATAAAATCATCATGTATGTTTTATAAAGGTAATGTGATTGGTATTAATTTTTCTTAATCCACAACGCTATAGAGTCATGTTACATAAAATTACATATCAGAATTATTATATTTAGTTGACATCCTATCAAATATTTATCAATTTATCTAATAATCTGATTTTATCTATTTAATATATATATAATTACCAGTCAATACATCATGGTTAATGAAAATGTAAAATCCATGACATATAGGGAAACCTATTTTAGGTTATAATTTAAATTTTAATTAACTAATTCCCTAATATATGTAACTGGGCTTTATAAATTAAAGGGGATATGCTCATCAATATTTCACCATGAATCTTTATGTAACATGTAAATGTTTCTTTTGACACATTAAATAACTATCCCACACAACAGTCCAATTTTGTAGCTACAATGGTCCAACACTATTTTACCTAGGTCAATCATTCATACAACACATATGCAACTTCATCATTTAGAGTTCGTGGTTCAAAATTATTTTTTTATTTAGTGGTCCAGTTAGATGAATCACCATTCCAATGGTATAAATATATGTGTTTATATAACATTAATTTGGAATTAATGAATCTAGTAACTACTTTTTTATTTTATTTTATAATAATAAAAACTAATATTCAACACTGTTATTATATGGGTTAATTTCAATTTTATAAGTTCGCATAAACCCCTTAATTGGATATTGGAAATCAATTATTTAAAACCATAAATGTTTTAGAACATGTGACCAATGGTCCCAGGATCCAACATTTTATGACATGTTAGTTAACATGACATAATCAATGTCAATGGGAAAACATTGTTTAAGATGATTATGAGGCTTTAATAACCAATATTATAAAAAAATTATAACATCAAATTCCATCATATAACAATAAATAAAATAAAGTGAGATGTAAATACACATAATTATTCCCCATGTTAATTCATTTTAAATATTCCCCTAATCATGGAATGAATGTAGGAATGCTATGAAATAAAATGAGGCATAGACAACTTGTATATGGAAATAAACCAATGAAACAAACATGTCATGGAATATTCATGTAATGTTAATCTATATGTGAGTATAATGATGCATGAATAAATAATTACATCACATACTAGGATAAGGGTAATATATTTTAATTCTCATAAATTAGTAAGAAATAGAAATTAAACCAATCAATCAAGGTAAAATCATAATCAATTGCAACAATGAAATTTTTTAAAAATAGTCCCATCCCTAGACTCTCATTATTTTCTTATAGTGTGGGTTTAACACTCCCAAACTTGTATATTTATTAAGATCCTTCAAATTTCTAGTCCCTCGTGTACCATCCCAAAATACTGATAGAAGTTATAAGAATCCTATGGTAACACATTGTAACATCACTACAAATGATTCAATTAAAAGGTCCCCAGATCCAATCATCTAAATGATCCCAAGAATAACTACCTTAGCAGTAGAGGCTACTAATTATATGAAATGGTCCAATGAATGTACGATGTGGATATATAATCCTAATGATTATAGTGTCACAACATTATATCATTATAAATAAATCAAATGGCCAATATAAATGAACTCAAGAGTTGTGGGAGATAATAAAATTGATAAAATGGAATAATAAAAATACACAACCAATAAAATATGAATGTATAATCATTCATGAACACTATAAAAGATAAATTTAATTGAGATAAATTAGTTTTGGAACCAAAAATATATAAAAAAAATCCAAAATGGATATCTCTGTGAGAATCCTCATCTTTGCCCCCTTTCTATATTCCTATGATTCAATGTAAAAACATAACAACAAAATCATAATCTAAAATCATAAAACACCAACCACAAGGGTGTTTTAGTTACAATACTATAATTGAAGGATGAAAAAGATGTTAGATATAATTATATGGTCATAACAAATCATTCTACTGTTATCCAATCTGTTCATAAAAAATAATATATTTTGAAGTAATAAAAATATAATAGTAATAAATTGATGTAAATGATTTAGGATGGGATCCACATTAACACTCGGTTACCTATACAAGCTTATATCTAAACTAAATATATTTGACATTCCATATGTTTTATATAGTTATAAATGTAAATAAGTATATATTCATATATGAATAGATATGTATAAAGTAATCAGGTCTGAGGGTAAACTTCTATACAGTACATAGGTAATTAAAATACTATTTTCCACAAACCATAAAAATCATGAATAAATCTATCTTTATAATATATTTTGGTTATTCTTATACTGAATATAGTATATTGATCAATAATTTGACTACAAATCACTGAAAAAACATTTAATCATATCAAAACATGATTATCCCAGGAAAAATAAATGGGGCCCATAAAAATAAATTAGAAAAATGATTAACCCCACTAAAATGAATAGGTTGTATTGCAATCCCATTTAAACAATAATAATCTATGGAAAAACACAGGTTCTATAAAAATATCTTTCAAAACTGATTAACACATAAAAAAAATTCCATAAAAATATCATTGAAATACTCATAATCAATTACGAAAAAATAGAGGATTTTATTATTAAAAAATATCTCTATTAAAGAATATTTTACAACAATTTTTGTTGATATTTGTGAATAGAAATACTTATAATAGTTAACTATATTTTTAATAAAATTACCCTTTCAATTTGATATTAATTACATAAAAATATATATTCAAAATAGATTGTGAATATTGTTTTCATGGAATATACCTATGTATCATATAGAATTACCATTAAGATACATAATGGACATTAATTTGGGAAAATTTATTCGTGTAATAATGGTTAAACAAATATTCATTAAAAAAATCAAAAGTTACTCAATGCGATCCATTTGGAAAAAAATTAACAATGTTAAATTTGGAATTTTTTTAAATAATGTAAATATCACATAAATGGTAGATATGATATTATACATTTTTAGATGATATTTTTTAAATCAATTTCAAAAACACGGGTACATAAGATACCGGTAACCTATCTAAAAGAAAATAAAAGATTTCTATCACTTAAAAATGAATTTCTTGATATAGAATAAATAAATAAGGGAGGAAATAAAAAATCAAACATGATACCACATTTATCTCTAGTTTACAATAATTTGATTATATTTATAAATATAACATCATCATATTTCCTACAATAGAACCTATAACATAAATAATCATGAAATAAAGAATATTTTCATATAAAGCCTATTCCAAATGGGTAGCCCATCAATGGTATGTCACATTAAATAAAAATATAAAATTGTACATTATAAATATTGAATATATTTATTTTAGGATATAACAAGTCAAAGAGATGTATATACACCTCACAAATGAAAATAGGTGCATATCATATATGATAGTATCAAATAAGTTGAATTTTTGATTGATAATCACTTAAAAATCCCACCTTTGAATTTAATTATTAATCAAATAATCATTTATTTTTATAATTATAACATTAAGGATGTGTATCGTAACATAATAAAATTCCATTACAGTCATAATCACGAAATAATAATGTCAATGATTACGTAATATAACTCAATGAAAATAATTTCAGTTAATCAATTCTTTATCACTTGGTACATTTTTGGTTAATTACCATTTTATAAAATAATTAAAATATAAACTAAAATAACCATGATTTATGATGAATTAATTTTATTAAATTATTTGTTTCATTAAATATGACAAATAATAAAAAAATTGGTTAATATGGAATCCATCTCATAGAAATATTTCCGGCATGAGAAAACCCAATTACCTTGAGTCAATACATTCCACCTATGTTATTGAACATTAGTTTAAAAAAGATTGATTAAAATTTTAAATTTACTTAGAAAATTTATCCATATTAATACCTTCTAATTAAAACATTTACATTATTTATTTTAGATGAGATACGTTAATATTTAATATTTTGAGTATGTGTGGGGTGTTTTGAAAGTGTTTAGGTCATTAATACAAAACTACATCATTATAAGAACCGTGGATGATGGAATCATTTTTAAACAAATCTAGAAAAATAATAATTAAATAATTATCATATATTTAAATTATACATTTAAAACCAATAATGATAAATGGATATCAAATTTAAACTATTACATTATCATTGTGACTGTAGGGAATTTATACGAAGGATTATTGATTCATTTTTTGAATGATCATTATTGATAGAATGTCTGTATTTTTTTTATCATTATATAATGAAAATAAAAACATAAATATAATAATAATTATTCAAAATAATTTATATTTTCATTATTATAATTTTTTGATGATTAAATAATAACATCACTTTGTGGTGTTTGTCATCCAATTGTACTAGAACGATGTTTTTATTTTTTACTGTAAGAATAAAAGTTATATAATATAATTTTAGAATGAAAACTTAACGTGAATATCATAATTATTTATAATTTGTTACATATATTACATTATAATATCCTAATTTCCTTCCATTTATTTTTTTAGTAAAAAAGAATCACATTGCTTCATGAGGTGATACTCTGCTCTACACATGAGAGACATTATCTTATCCACAATGGAATGTAATTTAATAAAGTTACTTGTTATATAATAAATTCAGAAGCATAATAATGTTACAGTTATAGAATATATACATTTAATTCATCATCCAAACATGTATTTGGAGGCAATGACGGATAAGGAATCTCATTGGTTCACAAGGTGGTAGTACATCATAAACACAAATGACAATATTGTATCCCATTTAATAGAAGATGATATAGATTTAGGTTATAAAAATATTATAATATCATATTATTATAAATTAGAAACATTATTTATTAATATAATATTTCATGAATGTTTAAAATTGGTGTAAGTAGAAACAATATAGGACACATTGTTAGGAATTTTACCTCATATCAGACCACATCCTTATAATAATACATAAATAATTCATACAATGGTTTTGAAAAGAACCCAGGAATCTATGATTATGTAATTGAAGTTTTTAAATAATTTTTTATATTATTTTCTAAACCAATATGGTTTTATGGTATTGATAATATTTTAGAAGGGGTGTGTGGTATGTGGCCCAATTGTAATTTAGTAATGTAAAAAGGTATACCCTATTTATCTTCATTCCACAAGTATAAAAAATGTATAATTATTGATAAGTATACATTATAAGGTCTATAAATATCATGAAATATAGTTTTTTCTAAAATATTATGTAAATTTTGTCCCTTATCATTTTACTTTAACCCATGATAAACTCGTTTTCAACATAACCATGATAATTTATTATTTATATTTTCATTACGAATTATGGTAAAACATTTATCTAACTATAATAGATATTAAGAACTACCATTATTCAAATTATTTAATCAATTTTACCAAATTTTATTAACAAAAGTTGGAAATTTTATTTTAAAACTAATCCCACTAATGTGTTAAAAATGATATTTTTCTAGAAGAATATTTTTCAATTAAAAGTTGTTTTTAAAAAAATATATGAATAAAAATATTATTTTGTGAATAAAATTAATATTTATTCATATAAAATATAAATATCATTAAATAAAATATTCCTCTTTGTTTTTTTTAATTAATAAAAATTGTGAAACATTATGTACTCTAAAATAGATTTCAAACCGGTCATATTTTCACACTGAAAGACAATGTTATACTAATATCCAATATAATTTATTTTAAAAAAGAAAATAAACAGATTTAATATTTATATTAATACATATTTTAAATTAAATCATATTATTAATATAATTCAATTTTTAAATTATCTAATTTTTCTAAAATAGATGACATCATCCCCAAATATGTATGTTTCACAATTCACTAAAACCAACATTTTCCAAAAAAATCCTATATTTTAACCCAAAGTAAACTTTCATAAGATTATATATAAATGCAATTTAATTTTATAAATTAATTTTTATAAATATTAAAATAGCAAAACAAAATATTTTTTCACAAAAATAAATAAAAACTATTTGTAAAGAATTGTTTTTTATAAATAAAATTACACGACTAATAAATTATTGATTATATACTAAAATTATATCAATTGTTTTGAGGTTGAAATTTATAAGGTAATATATAATTCATAATTTATTTATTACTAATAATATAAACTATTTTAAAGGTTAGTTTTAATGAAAATATAAATATTGGGTTGTTTACGATCAGTGTTTGGTGCCAAATACGAAGATGAAGATTGTTTTCATTTATAAAATCTAAGGACAATATAATTTTGGGGATATATAAATAATTGTTCCATGATTCATATATTTCGCAGATGAAATTAATCCAGTCATGATAATTTCATGGATAGACATGTCATATCACCTCTTTAGAACATCAAAGTGAATATGTGACTTTATAAACACCTTACCTACATACAATAATACATAGAATACATAAAAAATAAATGTATACCCTTTACAATACTAATAAAAAAAGACGTAGATATTATTTGAATTATGGATTTAATTAATCAATTGATATAATCATTTTATAAGTGACAAAATTAGAGAAATCATTGTTTTCATTTCATTTATAGACAAATAATGCACGGTGTGGGGCTTAACATTGTTGTCTCATTTGATCTATACTATCCAATATGACTTGATATTGAGATATTTTTGTTAATATAATTCAGTTGATATTTTAAACTCAATAATTGATTCACTTCCAACAATTTAATGTGGTATTATTAAATTCTTGAAATGAACCACTCGATGATATCATAAATCACCACAGTATGATTGGATGCATGGAACATTGAACGATAATTCTACAACACATTATAAATTGATTCATAACATAAAAATGAAATTAAATTTTAGGTGGAAAAATAATTTTTTGAAGGTAATCCCTTAATTAAAAACACACAGTTGGACCATGAGTTACATAACAATTAATTTTTATTATTCTATTAATTCCCCTAAAAATTATGTATATACATTGATTTTTCCACTATATTATGAATAGGAAAAAAAATTCAAAAATATTCTCATTTGGTTTGTTAGTATTTTTTATATCTACATAATATGCATTTCTACCATATTCATTTTTTAAAATGATACTCAAAAATATATTAGATATTAAAATCCATCCGTACTGGTTTAGAAATGGTGCTTCAAAACCAGTATCACGCTAAAGAGTAAAATGTGATTCAATGTTATTGATAAATATGTTCAATGGTAACTATACATTAATAAAGGATGATATTATTATTATTCATGATTATTATAGAGGTTTTATAGAAATAATTTTCTAATATAAAACAACGACGAATTCTCCATGGTCAATGAACACCCATCTATATGCATTTTTTAATGTTGATTCATCACGGTAAGACATACAATAGGATGAAAAAATCATCAATATATAAAATAAAATAATATATTCTCTATCAATTTATAAAATATTACGGAGAACGTTGATGTAAATTCAATTCCCAATTATGATGATTTCCATATTTATGGATATATCTCATTGTTGAATGCCTTTGAAATGGAATTATTCCATCTGATAGAGAAATAAAAAAATCAATTTTTATTCAACATCACTCTCTATAATGGGCCAAATACTCAAAAACATCATATAAATTAATATTTAGTAAATTAGTTATATGAATATTTGATTGAGGGGATACTATAGGCATATTGAAATAATTCCATGTATGTGATTGCGGGGAATTTCCAAAAGTGATCAATATTTTACATAAAATATGAATGATATGGTATTTAACTATTTCATATCCAATGATTTAATTTAATTCCTTATTAAAGGACGTTCTTTTAAGATACATGAATTTTATTCATCATCCCCTATAATTATTGTATACCACTAGATCTTCAAACCCATTTTCCACATAGGTAATTAATTTTATGCGACAATATCCCCGCCCACAAACATATGAATTTCAACTATATACATACTACCAACATATTATTTTCAACATCATTCAATTCTATATACATTCATGAAGTTGGTACAAAGGCTATTATTAATTTTTGGATTATAATCATCATTAAGAGATTTTGTGCCCTTGAATAATACTAGTGGATAATGAAACCATATCATTATCTTATATAGTGAAAAATTTGTATTTGTAATATATAATTTAGTTTATCAAATAATTCCACTATCATATATTCTTAAATAGAGAGATATATATATATCTAGTATTCTAGTCATACTATATAAAATAAACTCTAAAGGACTATATATATAAATAATAGATCATTTCCTAACAAACAATGCACCGCAATCCTCACATAAAAAAAAGAATCCCATATTAAATTAAAATCAAAACAGTGGTCATTGAACACATTATGGTTCAATTACATTCTCTATGTACATGCATTAATGATTAGTTGTTTATTGTGAGTAATCTCAGACGGTATTTGATGAGTTGGAAGATCTTGATGAGAAAATGTTGTATACATTATACATTGTTTATTCCCACAAAAACATTGAATTATTTGATATATAAAATAATAATTACCTCTCTCCATTATTCCAAGGGGAGTTGGTATTGCATCTCATGTCCATTGTGATACTGGGGAAGAAACTGTCAATGATTAAATGAACATTCAAGAACATTACATTATATTAAAACTCAACACCAATAGACCATAATCATTTATCCCGGTGGATTTGGAGGGAATCACTCCCCTAAATAATGAATAATTTCTAAATAAGTAATTATTATAATATTCAAAAACATTCCCTTCTCATATGGACGTAAATTCAATGACCACATGACATAATCACACCACTATAAAAGGAATTTATAACCGCCTATAATGTATTACATTTAATGGAAAACTTAAAAGTCCTTAATGGAAGACCTTAAAATTAATTACTACTATTTTTAGATTGAAAACCATATAATGGATAAATAGTGGTCAATTCTACATGCAATTAAACTTTGACATCCATTCATCCTCGACATACGATGTTCAAAAATCATTCTGGCCTTGTAATAGCTCCAAATCCTATAAATCAGAATCCATTATCATTAATTAACATTGGGATAATATATAAAATATATAATCATGAAAGACCAATAAATTTTGTAGTACTAATAAACAAGGTACATACGTGTTTCCCATTATCCATCAGGTCTGAAATATTAAAACATAGTGAAATTATTTTTTCTACAGCCTTGACCTCATTCAATTATTTCTACTTCATATCCGAGAGAATTAAAACAATTAAGGGCGAGATCAAATTCTCATTAAGGGTTAAATATAGTAAAATATAAAATATATAAATAAATAATAATCAATATTGAATGGTAAATAACATTAAACACATTACATTTAAAAATTAACATGATAGTTAAATGAATCTGTGTACAAATAAAAGTTTAAATATTATTGATAGTAATATTTACTTAATTTTAAAGGATGGTATATAATTTTATGATCTCAAAACATAATGGTATTCTTACTGGATATATCTATGATATATTAAAATCTTTGTAGTGAAACATTTAATTTTTTCAACATGTTTTTCTTTTGGGATATGTAGATGAATATGGGGGATATATTATTTCATGAACCACCAAAAATATAATTTAAAATTTATTCCTTATATACTGAATGATAAATTTAGGTTGTAAATAAAATATTTTAATAAAAATTTCGTTATTGATAAGAGATTACAGATCATCAAAAATTACCCATTCAATCAAATAACACCAAGATTAAAACACTATATATAAAATTGTAATGTGTATTAAATAATAATCATATCCATCTATAAAATAATATGGATATTTTAGAAAAAACATAATTTATAATAAAAAACTATCTCATGAATTTAAGAATTTTATTAGAACATAAATGACCCCCAAATGATTGAATACTTCCAATCCATTAGAATTATTGTTTTTTGGAAAAATAAATCCTTTTTCAAAGTATAAAAAAATAAATAAATTGAAATTTCATTTAAAATATTTCATTAAATAGATATACAAATCCAGTAGAATAATCTTAATAGTTTTGGAAAATTATAACTGAGAGAAAACAGTTAAATCAATATTCATTAAAAAACAATTTGACATTTAAAAAAAGTTAAAAATAACTATGTTAGTAGGTTTTAAAATGATTATTTTAAAAAATTATAAAAAATCTATTTTACTAAAATTGTTCTTTATAAAACAATTTTTAAAATTGAATGATATTTTCAAATGAATATTTAGAAATATGTATATGGAACTAAAAATTATTGATCAAAATTAAAAATTTGATAATATTTTATGTTAAACATTTCCCAAGAAATATTTTCATAATTTGAATCATTATCCAAGATAAATTAATTTATATTAATTATAAATAACTCATACAATTATTATATACACCCCCTAATTTAAATAGGTTTATAATCACAAATATTTATCCATGGAGTGGAAATTGAGATGAAAGCACTTGTCCCAAAATTCCCTTTAGAGTAATTTTCATTAAACACCATTATAATGGTTTTCAAAAATTATTTAAATTATAAAAACATAATATTTATAATATTATATATGTTCCTATTATAACATCCAATAACATGTTATTTTATAATATTTCATTATTACCCGAGTTTTAGGTAAAAACTAATTGATCCGTGTATAGTGGAATTGTGTGATGGGTCAACCCCAAAATAAATTTTTCATGATTTATTATCATTCCTTGATTGACATGTTGATGAACACCCTAATAAATAAAATTGAAATAAATAGAAAAAATACAGGAGATAGTACACTAGAACTAGGATTGGGATCCTCAAATATTATTTAAAATTAATTTATCTACATAAATATTTACCTTATAGGAATTATTTTTCCTATAGATATATAAATAAATATATTTATTAAAATCTTTGTGTAATTGGAATCATGAGTATATTTCTTCTGGAAGTGATCCACATGTGTTTCCTAAATATTCACACGTTGCGGTAGGAATATCTGGTTTCGAGTATACATTATCATAATTCCTTTGTATTTACCTTTTTATCTCCATAATAGTCATTTTCAATGCATTCTACTAGATCTCCCAAGACATGATTATGGATGGTGGAGGATGATTTATCTCTTCCCTTATGAGTTTTCTTGTAGAATTATAACATTACTTCTATAAATAATTCTCTCTAGCCGTCATTTTTAACAACACAACATGATTTGGATCAATTGAAAAAATAATACAATTAGGTTTAAATAACTATAATGTTTAAAAATAGTTATTTTGACAAGATAACATTACAATATATTTTACCTCTTAACGAACCACATGGATAAAATATTAAAATTATTATTTGTTCCCCAAAATTATCTTAACATATGAAGTTAATTATGTATTATTAAATAAAATAGTATCTAATATGTATTATAACTCACCAGAACTAAACATCTCGATATTATATTCCTCTTAAATATTGATCAGGCCTTGAATAATGACTATTTAATTGATAAATAAATGTCATTCATTATTCTATTATAAATAATTATGCATTATTTGAATAAAATAAAAAATAAATATTTAATAAAAATCCACTGACAAAATATGTCTTCTAATAATTGGTGATGGAATATATGCGATCTTGAATACATTAATAATTATTATATATAATTTGTAGATAATATTTATTCTAATTTTTAAATAATTAATAATAATATATTATTTAACTGAGATTCTAGAAACACTTACTATGTGGTCTTCATGGTGTCTTTCTCATTTGAATTATGTAATGATCCCAGAATTAGAATGATGTCATATATAAAAATCCTAAGAAAACCATATAAAAATATATTAGTGCCGTAAAAAAATAATTCCACATGAGGATGCTCACCATATAATGTAATCATTTTATCATGATATATATAATCAAGGAGAATACATGCTGGCACCATCAACATATGTGATTAATTTCACTTCCAATGACTTTATAGAAATTGAAAATTCCTATATAAATACATGGAAATGGATTTATTTATGCTATATACTTTCCATTAATTGGATTGAGATATGAATTTTCAATAAAGAACATCAGGGAAAATCATGTATCACATTATTCAGTAATGAAATATTACATGTGACACACCCAACATATCTGTCTTCACTGTAAAAATATGTTTTCAATGTTATCATAAATAAAAAAATTAAAAAATTTATAACAATCATTATTAAAAATCATAACATTTGAGGGCCAATACAAATTTCTATAGATAAGAACTTCATATGAAACATATGAATGTGGATTTCCTACTTGTGGGTCTTGTGTTCATAATATCCTACAAAATATATTTCCAATAGAATATAACATGGAACGGTGCCACATTTCATTTTGAGTCTTCATCCATAATAGCATGTATCATATGTGTCCCTCAAATGATATCATCCAGATATAGAACATATATTTTAAAAAAAAGTGTCATTGAATGTTTTGGGTTCTAATTACAGCATTGATGTTCTATGACCTTTTAGTGTCACAAAAAATTTTAGGACATAATCACATACAATCTTATGTATGATTTAAAATTACTATGTGATTATATGTATTTTAATATTTAAAAATATGAATACATTTTATTATAAAGTAAATATAATTTGGTTCTAGGGAACCAAATCCAATAGACTTTAACATGTAGTAGAGATAAATGATAACAACCTGCATTCTTTAGCTCTCACAAGATACTCCTGATTTTATTATGATATGCCTTTATTCAGTGGGCCAACCATAGTCATTCTTATCGGTAGTCTCATTACATAAACATCGCCCCTTGATATAAATACATCAAGAGGTGATAATTTAATAGTATATGATTTTTCATTGGTATGAAAATTTATTTGTTTCCAAATATACCACTGTAGTGTTATAAAAATATTATTTTATTGGGTATTAAATTCTATGAACCATATAATTCTATTGGAAATTGTTTTACAACCAAAATATATCATTTTTTAAATTAAAATCATCGATTTTCTTAGACTTCATTATATAATAAATGACAACTTGATTCAGTAAACTATTATAGATCACATCTCCTCCATTGAGACTAAAAAACATATTATAAATTTTACATCATATCATTCTAGTCTATTTTAATACTATCATATGTATAACATGTAATGAACAACAACTCCTCTCCTCCATACACTAGGAACATATCCATAGTTCTTCTCACATGCTTGAGGATACCCTTAAAATCTGACCAATGATGTTATCTAGTATTTTCAAGATATATTCAAACAATGTTAAATGAATAGGTAACATCATGTCCAGTACAAAAGATGAAAAAAAATATTTACATTATTGTTTAAGCATATGGTATCTTACCCATTTTATCAATCTCCATTTTAGTGTGAGGATAACTTTTCATAGAAATGTGTAAGTGTTGTAAAACTGAAAAAAATACCTTCTTAGATTAGTCCATAATAAATATCGTTAGTATATAGTCAATGTATGTAAATTTACATAGTACAAGAACCCTCATGTATCTATCATTACTAACCTTTATATTGATAATATGGGCTAATTCAAATATTTCCCTTATGTAAAAACATTTTCATATATAGTCTTTAACACTCTATAAGACATGTATTTCATTCCCAATAATTAATATATCATCAACATATACTACTAGGATAATTATTGTATTCCTATTAAAAGTCTTGTAAAATTCATTTTAAATGAATCTATATTCAGTAATTATTTCCTTAAAACACAATTTTAAGGTTCTAGATACTTACTTAAATCCCAATATTTATCTCTATAGGTTGAAAATATTTTTGGCATCACTTAGAGTCCCAAACCATTATGGTAGTTTCATATAATAATCTTTATAATGGTTCCAAATAATGAATGTTTTTTGATACCCATGTACCAAATATCATATCAATTCTATGTTTTATATCTAGTAAACTTATATTGGATTTAAACATTCAAAATAGTGAATCAATTTCATCATAGTTATCTCCTTGATTAATTTTAAATCCATCATCCACTATCATTAATTTATTGGTATGTACATTACTTATCGTGTTTAGTTTTCTCTTGACACACATTTTCACACAATTTGCATTACATCAACTGGTGCATCAACTAGAACCCAATATTTTTTATATTACGTATATTCCATTTAAAAATCATGAGCATCTTCCCATATTGAATATTCTCATCTCTTTATTCTTTCTCTTTATAGGATAGAGGATTATTATTTTCATCCAATAATGAGTCACCATATACAATGAATACAAAACCATATCTCTATGATTCTCTTACCTCGCTTGTGCTCTTACATCAAAATTTGATATTTAAAAATACATAATCCATGAGGATCTATAAAAACTAATCATGTACCAACTCTTGTGTATATTGAGAATCAAGATCATCGAAGTCATAATATATACAAAAACTCTTTTTTAGGATGTTATACCTCTCACAAATGCCATCTTCTAGAGGGAGAGTCACTTTCTTGTCTGAGTATTTCTATATTTAATGTCCCTTTTTCTGATATGATACAATATAATTATACTTTTATACCCATGGTTTCTAGTTTGTTTCCTGAGATGAACTTAACAAATTATTTACAACCCCATACTTTTCTATGAGCACAAAAAGGTTTCTTTTATCTCCATAATATGAATGGACTGAAATTTTTATGATTTATTTGGTACTCGAATTAATGTGTTTGTCGTAGGTTGTAGTCCATATCTATAAAATATATTTTATCATATGCATGAATAAGCAAAATAATTATTCTGTATAACAATTTATACTTCCAGAATACAGTAAAAACATTCAAATATGGTTTCTATGGTTTACTGATATGAGATATAATCCCAAAATCCCTTAAAAACTTAACAAACTATTGGTTAAGATATTCACCACCATAATATGATCATATATTATTTGTCTTTTCATCATGTTTATTCTCTATATCAATCATGAATTCCTTGATATTCTCATGGCATATATAATTATACATATTCATGTTTATAGATCCAAATATACAAAATTCATCATTTAATATTATGATGTAACAACACACACCTATAAATTATATTAGAAATGGTCCAGAAACATCATTGTTTTCTAATCCAATATGTTTTGTTTTCCTTTTTCCTAGTTTCATTGAATAGAGGACTGAAAATTTCCCCTTCGAAACAATAATTCCATATCTCATTTGGTTTTATCTTATAAGTGTCTAAAAACTATCCTAAATTATCATTATCCAATGCTTATCAATCACATGACCAAGATAGTGATAAAAACGTGAGTGTTATATGGGTTATGTGAACATGATTCATTATCAATTGTAATAACATGGTTTTTATATTATAATAGATAATGACCACTCTTTGAATGTTACATACCATTACATGCAATGTCATTATGAAAACACTTCTTTTATTTCCGAAAATGAAAATAAAACCATCATAATCAGAGAATTATATAGAAAGAATGTTCTTGGAAACCATTGGTACATAATTATAATTCCTCAAAACCAAAATCCTTTATATAGGAAATGGAAGGTGGTAGTCACCAATGGGAAGAGATTCCAGCCCCTCACAATTGGAATCTCACAAATACAACTCTCATCTAGATATATTTTGGAATCTACTTAGTTTCCACATTTGGATATGGATATTAGAAACAAAATATATATCTAATACCCAATTTTTAGTCATTGAATGATTTATTTTGATAATTAACACACCCTTAGCATCCCCAATTTTTTGTTTAATTATTCATCCTCTTTCCATTTTACCATGTACAAAACAAAATGCTTCATTTTTCTAACCGTACCACTAGATATTACTCTTCTTAGAAGGATGGTGTGTGGAATATTTATAATTGTTATGTGACCTAGAACCCATATCCATATTCTCCCATTTCATATTCACTATACGTACTGCATGTTCGTAAATCCACATCTCCATATCCATTTAGTGATTCAATGTAAAAAGTTCAAAAACACTCCTCTAATAATTAATTATATTTTAAAAAAACTAAATCTTGAAAATTTATTGGGTAGTGAGGAATGCATGTGATATATAAGAAAAACAATGAGAATTTAATCTATAATATGTCTACGAGTTAAATGTATACATTAATCATGACTATATGGAGAATAGATGGCACTAAATCTCCATGTTTAGTTGTAAATTAGGAATTTGAGATCTTTTTTTCCTCTTTTATCACCTTGTCATGATAGATATCCAAATTTATACCCATCATTTTATGTGAATATATTTCTTAATGTTTATTCAAAACATCATTAGTTATGGATGAAATAATAAAAAATATAGTTTTACAATCTTCCAAATATATCAAATGGAGATATAACCATTCGTCACCTGCCTTATTTCTTGGTAATTTAGTAATATGTTATTTTACCTCATTCAATTTCCTTTCATAACATTGGAAAATTCATAATCACCAATTCATGTATTGAAATTTTGTAAAACAGATATGTATTTCGTTATAAATTATGGTTTACAATTATATTTTTTTGGTATTTATAAGGTGTTTCCAAAATATTTAAGATAAATTATTTAGTAGTTTTTCTAATAACATTTAAACTAATAAATAAATATTATATTTATTAGTAACTCATTAGTTTATCAAAGCTCATTGTCCCTCACCATTTTATTTGGAAGATCCTTTTTCAAAAATAATCCTTTAGAATGGATCCATATTCCCCTTATCATTACCCCAATTTTGGTTAGTCAAGAAACATGAATGGTATAACATATAAATTCCAAATAAAAACAATATTATCTAATAGTTCCATGATTATTTGAGTCCAATCCCAAATCATAAATCATTAAATTGGATTTCATCAACATTTTCCTCTCAGTTCCACGAATTCATTCTTTTTATGTCAACAGTTGATGTGAACTTTGACGACTCAACCCAAAACATCAAGTTAGAATTCATAAAAAAATGAAATCAACCGAACTTTGGATATTCATGAACATTGAAGTATGGTTCTATTTTTGCTGATGAATTTGAAGGATATATCAACTTATTATTTATAATTGAGTGGTTTTATCTTTTATGTGTAAATTTAATTTTTTTTCTCACTCTAACATTCTTGTCAATATTAAGTTTCTTTACAAATGTGATTAACCATATATGAGATAATATTAACACATAATACAATTTATTTAGGTTTTATATTCCATTCTAGTAAATTCATTAAATAATGTGATTGAAACATATGTCAAAAATCGAATAACCATGGAACATGGTAGAACAAAATTAATAAACTCTAATGATCTTGCTATTTTATAATGGTCAGTTCATCTGGAGGATTATAAATTAACCATCTTCCTAGGTAGAAATATATTAAACCAATTATGTTTCATGTTTTATATTCCCACTTGTCCACCTATGTATCTCTCTTGGATTGGTTTCTCCTCAAAAAAAACATAACTAACCTCTACAAGATTGGGAGATCTATCCAATAACTATGATTCTAATCACTCAAAGGTGATAGGGAAATGGTTTACAAAATATAACTCATTGTCACACATGCTTGTATATAATGAGATAAGATATGACTCAAAATCAATCAATTTAATTTAAAAATAAATTAAAATAAACCAATCACATTCAATGGTTTGATCTATTCTCATGACCATCCATAAGCTTGTAATGAATTACAATTTTAACTATACTAGATTTCAATTCTTAGGCATGATGGACCCCGGGACACCCTGAGAGGGGAGGGGTGAATCAGGGTGACCACTTTTTCTTTTAATGTGATGGATCTTGTTCCCACGTTGGCAGGAACTTGTTGAACCTGTATGATGATTATAATCAGAAAGCAAACATTCACATGCACAGAGAAGACACAACAATTTTTACTTGGTTCACCACTAAGGGCTATGTCCAAGGAGCATACGCCGACATGTTGTCGGTCGTACCAAAATCCACTATGCTTCACTAGGGTAGATTACAAAAGTTTGGGTACAATTACTCTATCCCAGGCTCACTGCCTTTACAAATGTTCAGGGATAGCTCACTGCGTCCCTCGGGTCACTCCCGTTGACTCCCCCTGGCTCACTGCCATTGGTGAAGTCTCACTCAGTTTATAGACGTGATGGTCTCTTAATCATTTTCATAAGAATGCATCCTTTGTTGTATGTAGATGCTCTATTGAAGTCCGATTATCACCAGAAGAATAATATCACATTTCCTCGAATGTATCGGGTAGTCTCTCGGTTTTCGTGCAGTCCCAAACAGGCCGGCGGGCTTCAGCAAAACCTGGAGTGCTTCTCCAAGATAGTCGTGCAAGTCCCACTACGGCGCGCAAGTCAAAACTGGCGCAGAAGTGTCATCAATGCACCTGCGCGACTCTTCCTTCCCCGACTACAAACTTGCGCGGTCCACTTCCTTTCTCTTCCAAACCGCCTTGGACGCACAGCCAATAACCGGCGCACAAGCTCTACCTGCACGACAAAACATCCACCTGCGCGGCTCGACCACCTGCGCGACGAGAGCTCAAACAATCTCTCAGTCCTGAACTCCGTAGGAAATGAGGAGGGGTGGTCCAGTATTTATAGGCAAACTGGACGCCCTGCGCGGAGGCGCGCAAGTCCCTCAGCGGCGCGCAAGTCTTGTCTCAAGTAACCTCTGTCGCGCAACTCACTTGTGCGACCCAACCAACACATTGACAACCTTCTTTCCTTAGCCAAATTTTGATGTTCTGATCCTCAAAAACATATGGCGCACAAGTCTTTTATCCTCCAAGAGCTCGGCGCACAAGTACCTTTTCCAGAAACACGTTACTTTATTGGCATATTTTCAGGCCCAAAAATTTGGCAAACACTGGGAAACGGCGCCACCATCACTACTGTTTTCTGCTTGAACGGTATGATCTCTTTGTTGGTACACATCCTGAACTTCCACTGAGGAATGACAACAAACACAAACTATACACCAAATCATGCTTTGAAGACCCTGGTTCCAACAAGGCATTCATAATTAACATAAATAAAAAATAATCAATTATTTATTAATTTTAAATAATCAATGATATTATATTATTTCTCATTCAAATTTATTTGAGATTATCATTAGTAATAATTATAAACAAATTAAAAATATAAATTATTTTTGAACATAATATTCCTTTGAGGAAACATAGTGAATACCTATTTGAATCTAAAAAAATTAATGTTCTAATACTCTATATTATGTTGTGAAAAATGGAATACAAAACTAATCACATAATTTAATTATGGGCACTATCAACATAATGGTTACACAAATTACATTATTTTTTTCACTTGTTATGCTTCAATGCCTGCATATTAATAACTCTAATACAACTCATACAAGATATGAATATATGAAAATGACATAGATATTATATATATATATATATATAAACCCATAACATTTAATCTCTTCTGTAATTAATGACCACCGGAATTATAATTACAATAGGTTTTAAATTGTATAACATATTAATTTTGATTTTGCACAATTTGGTATAAATAAAATTTCTGTAAATGGGAGCTACATTTCATGTACATATCTGATAAGAAATCTATGGCACAATCATAGGAATTTATTTTTCAAACCAGGCCTTACAAAAATTTGGGTACATTACATGTATAATGTATACATGGAATTTGGTATCTATGTTACATGTTCACTAGTCTAGTAGGTTGTGTATGAAAATACACAACCCATCAAGGTCTTAAAAGAATACAAGAATTTTATATAGGATACACATTTTATACTATATAAGATCTTGTTCCAGGATGTCCTAGTAAGCACACAATGTAATAAATTAAATGCACTATGTGTGTTTAATGCTCAAAGTTTTAATTAATTGTTGGTGCATTGAACATTTGAACAAGTTTTGTAATTATGGATACCATGCATGTAATATTGAGTTTTCCTACCGAAATTTTCATCACATCATGATGATATATTTGATTTTATTTATCATATTAAATTAATCATTTAGATTACATCTACAAGAATCAAAAGTGGGTGATGAAGATATCAACATTCTGATTAAATGAAGATTAAAAATTAATTGAAACAACTATCAAATGAATAAATTAATAAATTATTGTTAAAATAATAATAAATAATTATGTCACTAATATATTTCCATATAATGTTTCCTAGAATAGAAGGAGAGTGTGATGGGTCATGAACTATATTTCTCTATTTCATGATCAAATACCAATGTAAGATTTAATGTAGTTGGGGTTTGGCTTAGTAGTAAGCACCCCTTAACTATACATGAAAAATGGGGGTTCAAAACCCATTGGGCGTAGGCACTATAGTATACTGTAGCGTACTGTAGTGGTGGCAGCATAGTAGCGGCGACATTTTATAGTAGCAGCACGAGTACTGTAGTAGTACTATTCACAAAATTGGTCTTGCACCCAAAAATTGGCTTACGAGCCATGTAATGGGCTAAATTCCCACTGGGTCATCAGGATGTGTAATTGGTCTCCCTCTACCCAGTTAAAGAGGTTTTTCTTTTCTTTAATGATAAATGTGGCTTCAGCCCCAACCTTTAGAAAAATAAATGTATGATGTAAATGAAAAAGAATGGCGTAATCTATGGATTTTAGTTAAAGAAAAAGAGACACCGAAAAAACCCATGAACCGAGAATAAGATTATCATATATTATTTATAATTAATGTAACCAATAAAATAATTAATTTTCATGAATTATTTCTTCATTTATTGATTTGAAAATTGATCTATATTGTGTCAATATTGCATTGTACGAATCAAGAGTAGATTCCCCCAAGTAGTGATCCACTCATGATCCCAAAATCATTGAATATTTTCATAGTAATCTGTGGGTACTACCATGGTGGATCCTAATTATTGTGAAATTTTATTTTGATTACCACAACAATCACTTCCAAATCATTTTACATTTCCTCCATAGATTAGATATTGGTGGGGTAGAATGATCGATCTCCGTTCTTGGGAGCATTCTTGGAGAGGGAACCCACTAGGTCTTGATAAGATTCTCTCATATTGTTGTGGTGAACAACACAAATTGAATTTTATATATTTAAAATTAACATAATTAGTTGGTATTATGATAAGGGATTAGAAATACATGTTTCCACATGTTCCCTTTAATATTTATACAACACCGTGTGGAACCCCCTGCCTATAATAATAATAACAATATGTTTTCCTAAAAATGTTCTTAACATGGAATTAAATAGAATAGTTTGTAATCATATATTATTTTATTTACATTATTTATCCCCGGACAGAAAAAATCAATCCTCAATTCATCCAAAGTTTATATTACACTTTGAGTAATGAATATTTATTTAATCAATAAATTTCACTACCTTATTAACTAACAAATGAATAAATATTATATTCACTAAATAAAAAAGGAATATTTATTTATTATTCAACTGACATGATATTCTCTAGAATATGTTGTGAAAAAATATATTTGATGAACTATAAATAAATAATTATAAAAACACACTAGGGAAAAATATATATTCAACTTATTAATTGATAAATAATTATATATTACTGGAATTTGATTTTGGATAAACATAGTATGTGACCATCTTGGCTTCTTATTAATGGAACCATGTGTAGAAGCCTAATCACTAGATTTAGTGTCTCGAAAAATCCATGGAACCAATTGAGATATAATTTAACGAAGCGATTACATAATACATTATACATATTCTCATTCTGTACTATCATTATTTTATCTTGATATCTTTAATGAATCTGTTTTCATGTTGTTTCCATCAACCTATGTGCTCGTTATCTATTTCTTTGACTTTTCAAAAATCAAAAAATCCATATAATAACTTGGAAAATGGTTTTTAGGCTATTTAATTTCCAGAAATGTGCATGAAATATCATATTTTCATAAGGAAATTATTGTTCAAATCCTTTCTCTCAAAATTCCATAATTCAATATTTCCCATAACACAACCTATATATCTTACCTCAATATTAATATATATCATCATGGTTTTTACAAATACTTCATAGTATGCATCTTATAATATTCTATTATAATAATATTAATTTCTATGTATCATAAAAAATCATATATAGATAGGAAGATCAAATGACAGATATGAATGTTGATTTCTTACTAGAGTGTATCATTGTCTTTATATCCAACTCTGAATTTTACCAAGGTCATATACTATGAGAATGTGTCACAAAGACCTATGAGTGTCCCCCAAAAATATCAAGTTTCATTTTTCCCACTCAAAAATTTCATCCAGATATTGTAAATATATTCTATGAATAGTTTCATAGAACTTCTAGATTTTAATTATATCAGGGACAAACGTATCCAATTATTGAGAAAACTACTATAATGAAAATTTCACACTAAAAATTTCTTAGAAATAAAATCATTACTTGGAAATAATTTTATTAATAACAAAAACTAGGAATACATTTAATCTATAACATCCAGGTAAATAAATAATATAACATTTTCATATTTATTAATATTTTTTGTATTAAATATCAATTATAATTTAAAGGGTATGATATGTCTGAGAGAATACTCAACACGCAACAATGAGTTTCATTGAAATCTTATGTTGCACACAACTTTGAGTTATGCCAATAAATAATATAATATTATTATTATTTGAAATGGTAGTTAACTCAAAGACATTTTTTGGAATGGACGAACATAACTAACTACAATATGAATACACATTTTTATTAAATGGTTTTAAATTTATCCAATATAATTTAGAAGAAAAAAATGTTAATGAATCGAATTTTATATATAAAGACTATAATATTTTTAAGATGTCTATTTACCTCCTTTTGATGGAAAACCCTTCCTAAATCATATTTTTTTTTACTTTTATATTTTATATCAACCAAAATAATATTTTTGTTTAAAATCGGGACATCAAAATTTAAATTTTTTGAAATTTTGGTATTTTTCTAACAGTGTTCATTTTTTATGTATAGTGAAAAATACTGCATTTTAATTCAAAAATTCTTATTTAATATAATTTATTTATATAGATAAAATATTGTTTTCATTGGGTTAAATTTGTAATTGGATTATCTTTTTAGCATTTAAATAAAAATTGTCATTGCATGTAATCCCACTATTAAATTGAACAAAAACAAGTGTTAGTCTTTGAATAGATATTATTTCTTAAAAACATGCTTTTTTGACAACATCAAATAATTTTAAATTATTTTTTCCACTTCTGTGATTTGAATTTGTAAAAATGGATTCCATATTTGGATTCAAGAGGTTAAATTTTGTTAATATGTATCTTTTATTTTTAGTCATTCTGAATATTTACTTCAGATAATATTTTATTTATCACGGTTAAAAGGTAAATCTAGTAAAAATGGTAAAAAACAATATAATAATAATATTAAATTACATTAACATGTGTCCTAATCTTATTTACTGATACATTTCCAACCATGATCATCCTTAGGTTGACTTTGAGACCCCATGGAGACACATATAAGTTATAATGATACTTTATATTAATTAATTTAATGTGTAGACAAAAATCACATAAACATATATTTTTTATTATATAAATTCTTACAAGGGGTTATATAAGTTCTCCTTTTCACTATAAATATTAATTTGAAAGATAAAACAATTTCCTATATCATAGTATTTTATTTATAAATATTAGACATCAAATAAATAAATTTATTTCTGACACAATGATGATGCAACAGTAACGTTATTAATGAATGATTTAAATAAATGAGATTATAAAAATAAAAAAGGTCTCTAAAACCAATATTATTCTTATTGGATTATTTTATTTTGAACAAGAGAAATATAATATTACAATTTAATGTGATTTGGTACTTTTTAAACCGAAAATATGTTTGTAATAAAAAAAATACTTTCAAGCATTCCTAAAGATCCACTCCTCCCCCTTATAAAAAAATAACCTTTAACCCATTACTGACACCTATAAATAATCTTGGCTCATCCAACCACTACCCAATTAATCTACCTATATAGATTTCTTTTTCCCTGTATCTTTACCCTAGGTATAAGGCAATTCTTGTAAACATTTAGGTTCAATACAAAGTCAGATAACTGGTTTATAGATAACGTCTTCTCTTATGTTCTTTTATTTTATTTTTACTTCCCCAACCCCCTATAATATTTTTAAAAAATTTTTATAAATAAACGAGTATAATAAATATACTAGGTTGTTGTTATGATAAATATACTAACTACACATCCACACACCTCTGTCTAATGGATATGAAGATACTGTTTTTGTGGACACTGAACTACTGCCTCAGGAAACGATTATTGTTCAAATATCTCCAACAACCACACATAATGGCCATTTTACTGGAACTATATTTATATATGATAAATATTATGTTTATTTTTTCTATATGATTTTTTATTTTTATTTTATAAATTAATTTATGGTTTTTGTAATGGGTAAATAGGATAATTCCATTTGAGGAAGTGCGAACAACCACCCTCTCAAAGTGATATGACTCGTTCATGCCATACGTGGGACATATAAAAAATGTTGTTAATGAAATTATGTAATGTATATAAGATATTATATTATATATTAATTATAATATAACTATTTATAATTTATTTTTCATTCCTTTAAAAATGAAAATGAAATGAAAGTAGTGTTCATGCGTACGTACAACTTACCGTCTCCATGAACGGTGCATTTTATTTCTTATGTCCAAATGTTATAGTATATTCTAAATAAATATATATAATATAAAGATGATATATATCCCATATAAATCATGTATATAATTATGTAGATAATGTACTTTTTACCACATGGACAATTTGTCAGAATAACAAGTTCATTTTTGACTCTAGTTCTGAACATTGACAAAATGTCCGATATAAACACAAATAATTATCTAATTTTGTATCGAAATTTAATAAGTGATATAAAATGAATAATAAACTTGAAACGTTTTCTTAATAAAGTGTAAATTATCTTATGTTTATTATTCAGGATGAACACGGAACTAACGAGTCAAGTTGGACATGAGGTAAGAGGTTTTCATCTCAATTTTGCACTATTTAATTTTTTTTGGGTCTTCTTACTGGAAATACCTATATTAATTGTGTAACATAATATAATTTATTTTTATATACATCTTCATTGTATGATCCTTCTTTCACGTGGTTGAGGTTTTGTAAGTTACCAAATTGTTAAGGGAACCATTCACCGTACTATTTTAGTTAAAGAATTATTTTATGTATTATAAATTTCTATTTTATTATGTTGGGATATGTTTTACTATATAATTATTGAAATAAATTTTATGTTGATGTGATGTGAGACTATTTTCTCTCTCATCAAATCATTTTCTGAAATTTTAAGTGACGTCGTTAGGCTGTCGAATTTCTGTAAGAGACCTTATTAACCCAATTTCTAATTTTTATGATAAACCTCTAATTCTTGATTATGACATTCTATGAATATGTTTGAATGACATTTTATTTTTTTACACATAATATACACTAATATTGGGTGTATTTCTATTTGTAACACTTAATTATGTCATTGATGTTTCCTTAATATAATGATATGATATTTGCAGGGGACATTGTCTCAATTTACATTACATTGAAACTTATTTGTTGTTATACACCAATTCACATTTATATTGTTTATATACTGGTCATTGAAATATTATATCATCAACCTCCTTATTCTCATGATATTATATGATTATTGTTATTCCTCAATTATTTGTATTCAAGATTCTCTCATTTGGATATGAAATCTTTTACTAAAATAACATTTTAAATATTTTAAAAAATTATTCTTCTAAATCATTCTCATTAATGTCGATTTTTTCAAAATTTATTTAAGGGTTTATTTATATAGACGTTAATGTTTTTAAATGTTAATTTATTTAAAATCATTCAATGTGGCGTGGGATTCTAATTAAAAAAATCTATTTTTAAAATGTCTTAAATTGATTGATAAAGAATTGATTTTTTCAATATTTAAAAGGATATATTGTGATTGCAATGTAGAAATGTTATCTTTAAATTATGCATGCATTATGGGTTATGAATTTGTTATGGTTATTTAGAATTTTTTATATATATGGGTGGTTCCGTGATAAATATATAGAGAATGAGAACGAGATAGATATCTAACACATTAGGTAACGTGATGGAGTTTAACTTTATTGTTTCTTCTATGAGATTTAGGGAATATAATGTGATCGGTATTCCAAATTTATATCCCTACGTATCTATAAAATATATAATGTATGTATGTTAGGTATTTTATATACTACCTTCATGATTTTTTATTTTTGTGTGTTATTCATAAATTTTATGATTTTTATGTATGTTATTATTGAAATGTTTGGTTTCATTGATTTGTATTTATTAATGGGATACTGTTTTCATTCCTTATTCTATAACCCTTAATCTTCTTTTATATTTTCACCCCGCGTTTTGAATTTTTTTTACAGGACATAAATATGAATAGGGTCAAGGATGGGATAATGGAAAAGTCATGTTGTATAAAAAATAGAAGTAGACATGTTTCTTTTTTTAATAATTATTATTTTATGAAAAAAAATGAAACTGAGTAGAAGTGTCTAGTTTGTAATTTTTGAGATGTAAGGTAATTGTTATGGACTATTTCTTTAAATCTCTAAACCTAAATAAATCTTCCATGTTAATTCTTTATTTATCTTCTGATTAAGTAATGGTTAAGGCTTCGTCCTTATTATTAACATCATAGGTCGGTTTAGAGAACATTAGGGATTATGTGTTTTTGTTAGACACATGGGTAGTCTCTATATCTATTATTTATGTTAAATCCTTATTCTGTATCTTTTTCATAATAAATAAATTTTTTCATAAATGGAATGAGAAGGATAAAATATGACATTCCTTTCTCTTCCTGATGAAATGCTTGAAATATTTATTGAAAATTCATGTCTAGACGACTTAGAAACATTTTCTAACATAATACTCACTTGGAAGAAATTGATTGAGATATCATACACCATATCTATAACTCGATAATATCATTGATCATGTGTTTTATTTAATCAAATCTTATTTTCTCAATATTATCATATTTTCTATAAAGGTAAATATTATTAAGTCATTTTCAAATATTTTACCTTATAACGAGATTTTGAAGAACATCTTCGTTTTAAAAAAGGTTCTGAATAAGGATAACCTTGAAAAACCTATTAATATATTAATTTAAATTTTAGTCATTCAGAACATACTAATGTTATTTTAAAAGGACCATTTATTTATTATTTTAACTAAAACTCAGTTAGACTATTTTATAGAAAGAAAGTTTTATCAGTTGTTTTGAAATTATATGTCATACAAGATTATTTTCTGAAAACAAATTTATGTGATCATGCATTTGGCCCAAGGTGTATGAGGTTTATTTGGATAATGGAATCAAACAATTTTTAAGGACCTATAAATCAATTTTTCATTGCATGGACCATCTGTCTATATGAACAAGATGATGATAAAACGAGTTTGACACCATGATCAAGGTACGATGTTCCTTGTTTTAGAATAGTGTTATTTTATAGAGGTAAAAATTGTAAATATATATAAGACTTCATGAATTACAAAATTCAGGATATTATGAGTTGGGATGAAAATGAGATATATAAAATAACCATTAAGGTTAAATCATGTTATGGTTATTTTTTACGAGTTCATCTCATTTTTTGGAATGTTATAACATTGTATATTTTTTGAAAAATAATATAACACAGACCGTGTGAAAACATGTCATGTTAGACAAAACTGTGGGAATTGAAACTACAACCAATGTGGGAATGGTATTTATCTTCTATAATACACTATGTGTTGTCCCTGGATAACATGAGTTATTCTTTTTAGTTACATGATTTTATTGATCAAGAATAAGTTGATTTGGGAGCTTAAGTTTTATCAAATTGATATCCTTAGTATAGGAAAATGATTACAGGATTAAGTGATACAACTTATTTTGGAAGACATTTTCTCTTTTTGTGAAAATATATGCCTAATGAAAATATAATAATTTAGTATTTTAATTGAGGAGTAATGGTGGCATTTTATTTTGGAAAATTCAATGTTTTTTATAGAAATATGGTGAGGTGGGATATTTATTGAAATGATTAACCTATCATAGAGAATATGTGATTTTGTTAATTACACTTCAGTATGAGACTTTAAGAGTAGTTGATGTTATTTGGAGATAAATGTGATGATTTATTACGGAAGACTACATGATCAAATCCATCTAAATTTTGGGGATCATAATTTTTGTTGGTTGGAGTGGATACTCAAGAGGGGGTTTAATTAAGTTCCAAATAAAATTTCTGTTTATATTTTTTTTCTTAAAATCCCCCAATTAAAATAAAAAATTAAACTATAGTGAATTTATACCAAAGTAAAGGTTCGGTTAGGTTCTCAAGGGGTTGATTATTTCCCAGTTAATCAAATCAGAAGAATTGATTAACTTGTTAAACAGACTTACTGATTTACCACTAATATAAACACTTGTGAGTTTAATTATCAAAGTGACTTTAAAACAGTTTTGGTTTTAAAGTAGTTTGCAGCGGAATAAAAAAACTTTGAAAATAAATAAGCACAGTAGATTTAACCAAGAGGTTCAGTCTCAAGATGAGACTTAGTCCTCTCAAAACATTATATAAAAAGTGATCCACACCCTGGATCAGGGATAAACAATAGTATACAACTGTCCAGGTCACACGACCTCTACCACTGTTATCCTTGGGAAACAAAAACAACAGCAACCAGCTTTCCAGGTCACACTACCTCTACCACTATCCTAGTGGGAAATAAAAGATGTAAGAATGTTGAGTGAGGATTTACATATCCTCCAGTTAAATCATAGGAGACAGTGTGTGTGTGTTAAATACAGCAGATAACACACACTACTCAATATGTAAAAAGATAAATCATAGAGAAAATATTTAGAGTTTATAAATGCCTCTAGTGATTGTCATGTAGTTCTGGACTCATTTGATTGATCATAATTCTATCTAAGTCCTCTTCTATTTTTTGTATGGAAAATAGAGTATTGTCTGTTTCCTTGACTTCTAGGTGTAGAGACAGAGGAGATAGTAGTCGATGAAGTTCTTGTGTTTTGTTCTCGTTCTCAGCTCTTCACTGGTATGCAGTAATGAATGAGTTCTTCGTGTAAGTTCAGTCGTCTCTTTGCATTCACACTCAGTTGTTCTTCCAGCACACCTCGTGGTATGTATGTCTCTATGTATTCGTCTATTCATCCTATTTTGTAGTAGCACATCCTTCCTTTATTTAAAGCACGAGCTCCGGAAAAAGATGATTTACTTTTTGCAGGTACGAGGTACGGTTCCATGACATCCAACAACCTTCATTAAATAAATGACAGAGTATTAAAATATTCCTAATATGACCGTTGGTTAGATTAAATAAAGATAAAGAAATTAAAGCAGTGTCGGGTTCTGTCTCTGGAACGGTAGCTCTTGATATTGGTATACTTGTGTTGCAGTAGGTGTCTGTATCGGTAGACTTCATTTGTAATGGTAGACATTGTATCGGTAGCTGCAACGGTAGACTTGATCGCATCAGTAGTGGTGGACTTGTAACGGTAGCTGTGGCTATGCCTTGTATCAGTAGCGGTAAGTCCCTATCGGTAGCTTCCTTGATGTATCAGTAGACATTTCATATCAGTGGACTTCAGCATATCGGTAGCTCTGTATCGGTAGCTGTCGACTTCGATGTAGCGGTAGACTTTGAGTACCAGTGAACTTGGTGAATCGGTGAACTCCGTATCAGTAGCTCTATTCAATATTGGTAGCTCTAAGTCATAACGGTAGCTATTGTTCTGTATCGGTAGTTATAAACTGTTTAAGCATTCTATTGGCAGAATGTGATAGGTCAGGGTACATATATCCAAAAGACTAATATTAAGCATAATTGAAAGTAACATCATATAATAAAGCATATTTGAGATGTATCAAACATAATTAAGATATAAATAAAATATAGTTGGCATTATCAAAATATAATAAAGCAACTCAATTCCCAGAGGGTTCAACAATCTCCCCCTTTTTGATAATCACAACTTATGCCAAAAAAATGAAATAGTATTAGAGAAGAAAATATATCGAAAATGATATCAAAAAATAGAGTAGTATCAGAGGAAACAAAAAAGATAGAAAAGAACAAAAGGTTTCTTGTGTTTAAAAAAGTTTCCATATTCCCCCCCTATCAATTTAACTGCAAGATTCTCCCCCTTTGTGTGTTTCTCCCCCTTTGTTAACTCTTAGGTCTCATTTATTATTTGCTCTCATTTTCTCATGTTCGCATTTTCTCCCCCTTTGTGATTAACAAAAAGAATGGAAGTAGAGAAAAGATAAAGATTATAATAGAATAAATGACAAAGTAATAGAAACTCAGTAAAACAGATAATGAAGAAGAATTTCATTAATACAAAAGATACACTGATAAAATCAGAACAAAAAATACAAGTGAATCATATCTAACAGATCTAGAAACACTCAATCCTCCTCTGTAAAAGGTGTCTTTCCCTTAGGATCAACAGAGGTTGCAGGTGTAGGGTTAGCAGAGGGTATGGGAATAGCTGAAGGGACAACTGGTGGTTCAGCTACAGAAACTGTACCGGATCTGAAATCGGTAGTCCTCTGAGTGATCATTGGTGTCAAGCTGTGAATAGCCTGAACTGGAGTCAATTTAGGGGTACTCCCAGAGGCAGATGTAGGAAGTGCAGGAGGTACAATCACTGGACTGGCATCCACATGCAGGAAGGGCAGCAACAGGTTTCTGAAATCTATTATAATGCTTCCTCCTCTCTCCATTGCAGACACAAAATCATCCCTATTTTCAATGAATTTTTCCAAATAAGGAGTAAGCTCCCTGAGCTTACTAACCTATTCTCTGATGGCTTAGGTAACTAGAGGTAACTTAATATTCTCAATCAAGAGTTTGAAATGGTTTGTCATTTGGTGCTTGGTATAAACCTTTTCAAAATAAGAATCCACCTTATTCTTGCTTGCCTCTTGAGAAGCAGTAGCTGCTCGCAGGTGATCACGAACAAAACTACTAACTTCCCTAGAGGTAGCAAGAATCTGAGTATCTGATGCACCACTGGGACTGGCCTTAGCCAATTCTTCCTGAATAACAGTGCGGATCTGGTCAAGGTTCACACTAGAGCAGGATGAGGGAAGAGGTTTCATTGAAAAAGCCACTGTCTCCTTGAAGGATTGAGTCAGACTACTAACGACCTTCTGAACAAGTTCATACTAGCTATTCAGATTTTCTTTGACTAACTTCTTAAAGGCCTCAAAAACTTCCACAAATTGTTTGACTACCTCTTTGATATATCGAATGTCAGAGTTTACATTATTTTGAGAGATATGCATGGTAGTCAGAGAAGCAATCGATTGTCTCAAGGCAACTACAGCTCCTGTCCAACTTTCAATCTAAGTGTGGCACACTTTATGTTCATCCATCATCTCTTTCATAGGACTAGACACATCACATCCAATGGATAACACAAGGGATTTATCCATGCTTTTCATCTCTTAAACGATATGTTTCTTCATATCTGCCACTGATTCCCTTATTGCATCTTTCAATTCAGCTTTTAAGGACTCAAGGTCCTCCTTGGTTTCCACAGTTTCAGCCATAGTGGGTAGGGTAACTAATTCCTTTTGGGTTCGGTCTTCCTCATCAGAATCTCCATAAGAAAGTCCAAGAATCGTATATCCTGGATCTAATGTCCAAACTTCAATGTCATATAGCACTGATACTGAGCCAAGATTCTACCCCACTTGGAACATTATCCTGAGGTATCTCTTCCAACTGTTCTTCATGAAGTAATTCTGCAATTTCCTCTACAATTGTAGTAGATTCAATAGATATTCTCTCTAATGCCTCAAGAACTTCCTCGACAACAGATGCTATTTCTGCTTCCTGATCAAGGACTATTTTGATAGTAATGTCTATAAGAGGGATCAAACTAAGCTCTTCTTCTTCATTTTCTTTATTATCTGCTTCACCAGAAGCCTCCTTTTCTTCATTAAAAACATGATCAGATTCGTTTGCCTCATCCTCTTCAGAGGTATCCTTGACAACATACTGGAATGATTCTTCTCCTTCTTTTGTAGTCTCTGTATCATTGTCTTTCAAGACAGTTTCTCTCTTTGGTAGATCTGTTGGAGGGCTAGCTACTCCATAAGAAATAAATTGATGCACAGGACTAGGGGGTAAGTCTGGGTCTCCTCCTTTCTCAATTGATGTCTCTTATTCCTAAACTTCATCATCACTATAGACTGGTTATGGCTAATCTGGTCCAAGACCAGGATCCCTCAAATCCTTTGGTCTAGAAGGATGATCCACAGGAGTATACTTGTCATAGATTTTTCCATCATCATTCACCCATGATTTCTTCCAGGGATTCCAACTGACATTCATGTATTTATAGATAGTTCTTGTAATACAGAAGTTGTCGTTAACCACTACCAGCTCATCCTGAGGTCTAGCAAACTCTTTCACCTTTAGCATCACAGAAATCAGCTTTGAGAAAAACAGTGCATTTGATTTGGACTTCGGTCTAGTCATCTCTTCCACTTGAACGATAATCAATCTACATAGATTGATTCTCACACTGTGCTTCAGCAAATATAATAGATATATGTATTGGAATCTCAATGTGAAAAAGTCTCCTATTCTCGGACTAACAACATGCTGAAGAAATTTAAACAATAGCTTATCTTCTTCTACCATCTCTACAACAATCGCCTTTCTAGGGGTCCCATTCCTTATAAGCTTCAGCAAAGCATCTTCATATTGAAACACATCACTGGTTGAAGGTACAGATCATGAATAAAACACATAATCTCCTTCATGTGGAACTCTCAAGTTCCCAGCCCATTCTACTGAATTAAAAGAAACTTCCTGTCCATTCACATAAGAAATCATTCTGCTTTCTTTCTCAAACTTTTCAAAACGAACGAATTCATAGAACTGTTTTACCAGCCCTGGGTAATAAGGTCCATTTTTGTTCGCAAAGCACTTAGTCCAACCTTGTTCTTCTAAAACTTTAAGAACCAATGACTTGCTCTCTATGAGCCATTCTGTACACACCTCTTTCTCAACGACAATTTCTCGCTTTGAGAGATGCAGGTTTATTGGATTCCTTCGAGCTACACTGCCACTTCCACATCCAATGGTACTAGCATTCGATAATTTCGGTCTTTTCGCTTGCAGCTTATCACTCCCATCTGTAACCTGAGGTCTCTTGACGTGGGGCATTATAGATTCAAGTTTTAGGGTTTTGCATCTTGAGAGGGTTAGGTTGGAGGGATTAGAAAAGACGAGTTCGCGGTGAGATTGAGTGAAATATAGACTCTGTTTAATATCATTTAGGATCCACAAATAAAATAAATCATATATATATAAAAAATTCGATGTCTCAACTTTACAGAATTTAAAACAGCGAGAGATATACCGGTAAAGTCTACTAACGGTGAGGATGTCCTAACGGTGAGGTCTCCTAACAGTGAGAATTTTCTAACGGTGAGAATTTTCTAACGGTGAGAATTTTCTAACGGTGAGAATTTTCTAATGGTGAGAATTTTCTAACGGTGAGAATTTTCTAACGGTGAGGTATCCTAACGGTGAGGTCTCTAACGGTGTGGATTCTCTAACAGTTTCAAGGGTAATTTGTCATTCCTAATTCATGTCTAATGAAACTTAATCTTACTGAACATAATGGCTTAGTGAAAATATCAGGTAATTGAAGTTCAGTGCCTATAAATTCAAGTGTTATAACACCTATTTGATAATGATATCTTAAAAGGTGGTGTCTAACATCAATGTGTTTAGTTATAGAGTGAGACACATGATTCTTTGAGATGTTAATCACACTAGTGTTGTCACAGTTAATTGAAACATGCTTAAAATCAAAACCATAGTCCAGTAAAGTGTGTTTCATCCTCAGAATCTGTGCACAGCAACTACCAGCAGCTATGTATTCTGCTTCAGCAGTAGATAATGCAATTGAGTTCTGTTTCATACTACACCATGATACTAGGGATTTTCCAAGTAAGTGACATGTTCCAGATGTGCTCTTCCTATCTAACTTACAGCCAGCAAAATCAGCATCTGAATAACTTATTAAGTCAAATGATTGTCCTTTTGGATAAAACAAACCCAAATTTGCAGTATACTTAAGATATTTAAAAATCCTTTTAACAGAAAGTAATTGTGATTATTTAGGATTAGATTGAAATCTATCACACATACACACACTAAACATAATATCTGGTAGACTAGCAGTAAGATAAAGTAAACTCCCAATCATACCTCTGTAATAGGTTTGATCAACTGGTTTCCCAGTTTCATCATCATCCAATTTACAGGTAGTACTCATAGGTATATCACTTTCCTTAATACTATCCAAACCAAAACGTTTTAATAAATCCTTAGTATATTTACTTTGATTTAAATAATACCATATTTAGTTTGAAAAATTTGAAAACCAAGAAAATACTTAAGCTCTCCCATTAAGCTCATTTCAAACTCATTTTGCATAACCTTTGAAAAATCAGTACATAAAGAATTTTTAGAAGATCCAAAAATAATATCATCAACATAGATCTGTACTATTAACACATCTTTTGAAATCCTTTTTTTAAAAACGGTGGGATCAGCAATTCCTTTTGTAAATCCTTTTGAAATAAGAAAGTTTGATAGCCTTTCATACCAAGCTCGTGGAGCTTGTTTTAAACCATATAAATATTTAGAAAGTTTAAAGACATGATTCTGAAAATGAGGATTTGAAAAAATAGGTGGTTGTTCTACAAAAACATCTTCAACAATAAAACCATTTAAAAAAGCACTTTTCACATCCATTTGATATAACTTGAAATTCAGATGTGATGAAAAGGAAAGTAAGATCCTTATTGCCTTTAATCTAGGTACAGGTGCAAAGGTTTCCTCATAGTTAATTCCTTCTTCTTGATTGTAACCTTGTGCAACTAGCCTATCTTTGTTTCTAATGATGTTTCCAAATTCATCAACTTTGTTTCTAAACACCCATTTTGTTCCGATGGTTATAGTTTCCTTAGGTCTTTCTACTAATTTCCATACTTTGATTCTTTCAAATTGATTTAGTTTTTCTTGCATAGCCATTACCCAAAATTCATCATTAATAGCATCATCAATGTTTTTAGGTTCAATTTGTGAAAAGAAGGCATAATGTTCAACCTGATTTCTAAGAGAAGCTCGAGTCTGTGTCCCTATATCTAAATTACCTACAACAGAATCTAAAGGATGGTTCTTTAGAGACCTAGTTGGTCTAGAAAAGGTAGGACTAGAGATTTCAGGTTCATCTACAGGTTGGGGTTCAACAGAAGCAGGTTTTGGGAAATTTCTAGAACTGGATGTTTTAACTATTGGTCCACGGTCTTTATGATTAAGGTTCAAAATAGATAGATCATCATCAAGATTTTCAAGAGAGGTCTTAGGTTCATGTGGATCAGTTTCATCAAATTTGATGTGAACAGATTCTTCCACACATTTGGTTCTCTTATTGAAAACTCTATAGGCATTACTAGAGATAGAATAACCTATTAAAATTCCTTCATCACTCTTAGATGCAAACTTGTCATGATTATCTTTGGTATTAAGAATAAAGACTTTGCAGCCAAAGACTTTGAAGTAGTTAACCTTAGGTTTCCTATGGTTCCACAACTCATAAGGGGTCCTCTTAAGAACAGTTCTGATCAAGACTCTATTGATAACATAACAAGCTGTATTTACAGCTTCAACACAAAAGTAACCAGGAAGGTCATACTCATTAATCATAGTCCTAGAAATTTTATGAAGGGTTCTATTTCTCCTTTCTACTACACCATTCTATTGGGGTGTCCTAGGGGAAGAGAAATTGTGACTATAGCCGCTGTGTGAGCAGTAGGATTCAAACTCATGATTTTCAAACTCACGACCATGATCACTTCTCAGGGTTCTAATCGTAAGTCCACTAAGGTTCTCTACAGATTTGGAGTATTTAACAAAGTAAGAACAAGCTTCACTTTTGTGAGCTAGAAAATATACCCAAGTATATCTAGAAAATTTATCTACAAGAACATAGACATAGTGCTTCCCATTTAAACTAGAAACTCTATAAGGTCCAAATAAATCCATGTGAACCATCTCAAGAGGTTGAGAAGTTGACACTTCTTTCATTGATTTAAAAGAAACTTTATGTTGCTTTCCCTTTTGACATGGATTACAAACATTGTCTGCTAGAAATTCAAGTTTGGGTAGGTCTCCAACTAAGTTTTTCCTAGAAAGTTTTCTAAGTGAATGCACATTGATGTGTCCTAATATTCTGTGCCAATGCCAAGACTATTTATAAAAAGCATTTAAATAGGAAATATTTTGCTTTTCTAAAGAATTCAGATCAACAGCATAAACATTTTCATTTCTTTAGGCAGAAAATACTAAAACATTTTTAGAATTAAAAACATTGAAAGAATCATTTTCAAATTTAACATAAAAACCATCATCACATAACTGAGAAATACTTAACGGATTATATTTAAGTCCATCAACAAATAAAACTTTAGAAATTAATACTGAGTCAGTATTACCAATCTGGCCTAAGCCGATGATTTTTCATTTTGAGTTATCACCAAAAGTGACAAAACCTCCATCAACTCTGACTAAGCTTTTAAAGCATGAGAAGTATCCTAACATATGCCTTGAACATCCACTGTCTAAATACCAAGTATTTCTACAGTAGCTCTTTAAGCAGGTTCTCTACAAAACAGATTTAGATAGGAAATGATTTTGGTACCCAGATCTTCTTGGGACCAGACAGGTTAGCCAATAAAACTTTAGGTACCCAAATTTGTCTTATGGGTCTCATAAACATTGTAGAATCAACAGATTTTGAAAGGTAAAACTTATTATATCCATAACAATGAATATAAGTAGTTGAAGCATATAAATGTCCAGAACTAGAACTAGCATTATTCTGTCCAGATTTATGAATGAATTTAGTTTTGGTAAATTTTCTCTGTCCTGGTTGGTATTGTATACCAGTACTGTATCTAGGTGTCATTTGCTTACCTAGAATTTGAGTAAGAGTATCTTTATCATTTGTAAACATTTCTAAGTATTTCTTAAGTTTCTCATTATATAATTTCAGTTCAGTGTTTTCTTTAAGCAACTGAGGATTCTTTTCTATTTCAATATCAAGATCAGATTTATGTTTAACATTTAAAGCATAATGTTTCTTTAAACCTTTGTATTTGTCTTTCAGCTCATTACAGGTTTCTTCCAACATATCACAATATTCAAACAATTCAGATTTTGACATGTTCTCTGAGTTAGAATCATCTCCAAAATAATATGAATTTAAAGCAGGAGTTTCAGCTGTTACCGGAGATGTGTTTGTCATAAAACACATATTTGCCTTATTTTTTAGTTCAGTTTCAGAAACTTCAGATTCACTGGAGCTATCCTCAGAAGCACTCCATGTAGCCTTCATGTATTTCTTGTACATATTGTCCTTGTATTCATATTTCTTCTTGCACTTTAGCTTTGGATAGTACGCTTTTATATGTCCTTTTCTTTTGTACTCATAGCAGAAAACCTCATCTGTTTCGTCAGATTTCTTCCAATCCTTTTTTCAATGACCCTTGCTATTATACGTACTTTTGTAGTTTGATTTTCTGAAAAACTTTTTCTTCCTATAAAACTTCTTGATCCTTCTGGAAATTTGAGCCATCTCAGCATCACTATCAGAAGCACTTTCACTGTCTTCATAGCTTGAACTCTCATTTATAGCTTGATGTTTCTCCTTATCCGTGTTCTTTGAAGTTGATGATTTGAAAGCAACAGACATCCTTCTTGGTTCATCATCTTCCTCTTTGTTCACCTTATTTTCTTCTTCATACGTCATCAACTTGCCAATTAGTTCCTTTACTAGAAGTTCACCAATATCACATGATTCTCTAATGGAGACAGAAGTTCCTCTCCATCTTTCAGGTAGACATCTCAGAATTCTCATAATTTGTTCCTCTGATGGAACATCCTTTCCCAGAGAAATCATTGTGTTGACAATTTCATTGAACCTTAGATACATGTCAAAAATGGGTTCATCAGGCTTCATATTAAAATTATCATACTTAATAGTATAAGTGTTCAATCTCATTTCCTTAACATTAGTTTTTCCTTCATGAGAAATAGCTAAGGTATCCCAAATTTCATAAGCAGTTTTACAAGAAGATATTCTATTAAATTCCTCATATCCTAAAGCACAGTACATAGCATTCATGGCTTTAAAATTATTATTGTAGGCTGTCTTAGTAGCTTCATTCCAAGTAGATCTAACAGTAGTAGGTATTTTATATTTTGATTCTATGGCAGTCCAAATATCAAAACCCATGCTCTATAAATGAATTTTCATCTTGATTTTCCACTGAGCATAGTTTGTTCCATTGAAAAATAGTGGTCTATTGGTAGCAACACCTTCAAGTCTGTTATCCATGATAACTTACTTAAAGCAAAGTTTTTAAAGAGACAAAAATTTAAAAATAACAGAAATTTTAAGAACTTTAAAAAACAACTAAAATCACAGTTGAAAAACAGAGTACAAAATATTTTAAACAATCCACTAATACCAAATGTTGGTCGGAGTGGATAATCAAGAGTGGGTGAATTGAGTTCCAATTAAAATTTCTATTTAAAAACATTTTTTTTAAAATCCCCCAATTAAAATAAAAAATTAAACTGTAGTGAATTTATACCAAAGTAAGGGTTATGTTAGGTTCTAAAGGGATTGATTATTTCCTAGTTAATCAAATCATAACAATTGATTAACTTTTGAAACTGACTTACTGATTTACCACTAATATAAACACTTGTGAGTTTAATTATCAAAGTGGATTTAAAATCGTTTTGGTTTTAAAGTAGTTTGTTGCGGAATAAAAAAAACATTGAAAATAAATAAGCACAGAAGATTTTACCAAGAGGTTCAATCTCAAGATGAGACTTAGTCCTCTCAAAACATTATATAAAAGTGATCCACACCCTGGATCGGGGATAAAAAACAGTATACAACTATCCAGGTCACACGACCTCTACCACTGTTATCCATGGGAAACAAAAACAACAGCAACCAGCTGTCCAGGTCACACGACCTCTACCACTATCCCAGTGGGAAATAAAAGATGTAAGAGTGTTGAGTGAGGATTTATAAATCCTCCAGTTAAAGAACATGAGACTGTGTGTGTTTTAAATACACCAGATAACACACACTGCTCAATATGTAAAAAGATAAATCACAGAGCAAATATTTAGAGTTTAGAAATGGCTCTAGTGATTGTCGTGCAGTTTTGGAATCCTTTGATTGATCAGAATTCGCTCTGAGTCCTCTTCTGGTTTTGTCTGGAAAATAGAGTATTGTATGTTTCCTTGACTTCTAGGTGTACAGACAGAGGAGATAGTAGTTGATGAAGTTCTTGTATTATGTTCTCGTTCTCAGCTCTTCACTGGTATGCAGAAATGAATGAGTTTTTCATGTAAGTTCAGTCGTCTCTTTGCATTCACACTCAGTTGTTCTTCCAGAACACCTCGTGGTATGTATGTCTCTATGTATTCATCTATTCATCAAATTTTTTAGTAGCACATCCTTCCTTTATTTAAAGCATGATATTCGGCAAAAGATGATTTACTTTTTGCAGGTATGAGGTATGGTTCCCTGACATCCAACAACCTTCATTAAATAAATGACATAGCATTAAAATATTCCTAATATGACCATTGGTTAGATTAAATAATGATAAAGAAATTAAAGTAGTGTCAGTTTCTGTCTCTGGAACGGTAGCTCTTGATATCGTTAGACTTGTGTTACGGTATGTGTCTGTATCGGTAGACTTCATTTGTAATGGTAGACATTGTATCGGTAGCTGCAACGGTAGACTTGATTGCATCAGTAGCGGTGGACTTGAAACGATAGTTGTGGCTGTGCCTTGTATCGGTAGCGGTATGTCCCTATCAGTAGCTTCCTTGATGTATCGGTAGACTTTGCATATCGGTGGTCTTCAGCATATTGGTAGCTCTGTATCGGTAGCTGTCGACCTCGATGTAGCGGTAGACTTTGAGTACCGATGAACTTGGTGAATCGGTGAACTCCGTATCGGTAGCTCTATTCGATATCGGTAGCTCTAAGTCATAACGGTAGATATTGTTTTGTATTGGTAGCTATAAACTGTTTAAGCATTCTATTGGCAGAATGTGATAGGTTAGAGTACATATATCCAAAAGACTTATATTAAGCATAATTGAAAGTAACAACATATAATAAATAATATTTGAGATGTATCAAACATAATTGAGATATAAATAAAATGTAGTTGGGATTATCAAAATATAATAAAGAAACTCAATTCCCAGAGGGTTCAACACTTTTTTTGGATTATTTTGAAGATTTATGAGGAAAATTGTGTATTGATTGGTCTTTCTTGATCTTTGGGTACTTTTTGTTAAATTTTGGAGAATAAGAGTTGTATTTTTTTAAAGGATTATCTTTTTGGGATTATCTGATGTTATTCTATACTTTTTGGCTTTGGTTAATTTCAAAAGACTAGGAAAATATATAGTTCGAATTTTTTGGATTATTTGATTTTCTAGAATTATATTCTAGTGCTTTAGGTTTGACCTAGTCATCTTGAATACTCATTGTCTGGAGAAAAGATGAGTTTTTGGTAGAAACTTACTAAAGGTTGAAACTCTACATGAAAAGTAAGTATATTAACTTAATTTCCTTAATCAGTATCATAAATAAAATCTCTAGCATTATGAAATGGAACTTAAAACAATAAAATTGATTGTTTAATTTTACTTCTGGGAAACCGATGATCATTTCACCCATCACAAGTTTATTTTTTTCGTATTGTTAACATTCTCTCGATCATATTTTATATCACTCTACATCAGAGCATGATGGTTAGTATTACCTTCCATATACATGTTTTCATTGAATCCTAGTATGGGTTATTTAACGATGCCTTTGTAATGTACATTCATTATCTTAAAGTGATTGTTTTATTGACGCTTTTTACAATGTGGTACTTTTAAATAAATTTCCAAGCCCCATTTCGAAATTGTGAGGATTAAATTTCTATAAGGGGGAAGCATGTAAAATCATTGGTTGATATAGAATACGACATTTTCAAATATATAAATATTTTAGAATTAAATATTAATTTTTCATTAATGTGGATTCTACGTCTGATAGCATACTCAACATGAAACAATGGGTTTCATTGAAATCTTCTATTGCACACAACATTGAGTTATACCGAAAATAATATAATATTATTATTAATTTAAATGTAGTTAATGAATCTTCATTGAATTGGTAGGAACTAAAAGGACTAACTAAAATATGATTAAAAATCATTATTAAATGTATTTACATTCATCTAAAAAAAGTTATAATCCTAAAATGTGATTGAATCAAATTTTAATCATAAACACTCTAATATAATTTAAAAAGTCGATATACCACCTTTTGATGGTGAATCCTTTTTAAATATAGTTTTTTTCAATTTTATATGTTTAATTTGACAACATAATATTCTTCATTAGAATTAGGACATCAATAATTACATTGGATGAATTTTTTTTGCTAACAATGTTAATTTTTAATGAATAGTTAAAAATACTACATTTTAATTGAAAGATACATTTTAATATAAATTATTTATATTGTAAGAATATTTTATTAATTGTATTTAAGGTTTAATTGGTTATAATTTTACCATTTAATAAAATTTTGGTTATAGTAAGTAATTTAACTCTTATATTGGATGTAAATAACTTTCAATATTTTGATGGATATTATTTCTTAAAAATAAAATTTTTGATTCGACAACAGGAATTAATTTGAAATTAATTTCTTCCACTTCGGTGTTTTCAATTTTGAAAAATGGATTCAATATTATGAATTAGGAGGTCCAAATTGTGTGAATAAGTAACTTTTATTTTTAAATATTATGAATATTTATTTCAGTAAATATTTTATTAACCATGGTTAAAATGTAAATTTGGTAAATAAGGGTAAAAAAATAATATAATAATAATATTAAATTAACCTAACACGTGTTCTAATTGTATTGGATAATAAATTTATGACCATGTAAATCCTTAGGTTGATTTTGCGACCCAATGGAGCCACATAGGAATGAGAATCACACTTTATATTAATTAATTTAAAATAATGACCAAAATTACATAAATATATATCTATTAGTAAATAAACTTTTACATGGGGTTATATAAGTTATACCTTTAACTATACATTTAATTTGGAAGATAAAATGCTTTCCTACATAATGGTATTTTATTTATAATTTTTAGATATCAGATAAATAAAATTATTTATGGCATAAAGATAATGTAGCGATTACCTTATCGATGGATGATTCAAAGAAATGAGATTATAAAAAATACAACAACATCTAAAACCTATCAAATTTTTATTGTATGATTTTACTTCGAACAAGAGTCATCTTATAATCTAATTTAATGATTTTTGGACCTTTGGAAAGAGAAAAAATGTTTATAAAAAAAATAATTTCAAACATTTTTAAAGAGCCCCCCTCCAACTTATAAAAGGACACTACCTCTAACCCAGTACTCACACCTCTCAAGACGCTTGGCTCATCCTAAATCTGACTAGTTAAACTCCCTACATCCCACTCATCCATTTATAATCCATCCCTTTGGAATAATGAAATTCAAGTAAATTTGGTTCAAACTAAAGAGAGATATATTATTTAAATTAACATAATCTCTTATGTTCTTTTCTTTTATTTTACTTCTCCAAACCGTAATATATCATTATAATATTATTTGAAAACAACACCAATATCCTAAATATAATAGTTTGTTTATATGAGGAGTATTCTAATTTAACTTCCACACACCTCCATCTAATGGATACGAACATATTGTTTCTTGGAAGGCGATCCACTACCTAACAAAACGATGATTGTTCAAATATCATCAACAGCCTCACAAGGTGTCCATTATGATGGAACTATATTTAAATATGATATATATAATATTTATGGTTTTTCTATGATATTTTATTTTTCATTTATATAATACCATTATGCTATCCATAATGGGTAAATATGATAATTTTATTTGTGAATGTGTGGACTACTGCCCCCTCAAAGTGATATGACTCATTAATGCCATACGTGGGATGTGTAAATGATTGTGTTAATGTTCCTATGTAACGTATATAAAATATAATATTATACTGAAATTATAATATACTTTTTTATCATTTAATTTTCAGTGCATTAAAAATGAAAATTAAATGAAATTATCGTTCATGCATACCTAAGACTTACCATCTCCAATGAACAGTACATTTCATTTCATATGCCAAAAAGTTTTCATCTATAATAAATAAATATATAATTCATATATATGATATACATGATATATAAATCAGGAATATAATTGTGTAGATCATGTACTTTTTACCACATGGCCAATTTGTAATTATAACTTGTTCATTTTTGACTCTTGTTCCGAACATCGACAAAATGTCTGATATAAACTCAAATAATAATAAAATTGTTATAGCATGGTAATAAGTGATAAAAAAGGAATAAAAAACATAAAAATGTTTCCTAATATAGTAGAAATTAACTTCTGTTTATTATTCAGGATCAATAATTTACAAACTAGTTAAGTCCGACATAAGGTAAGAGGTTTTCGTCTCACTTATTTTTTCAGTGAGATTCATGCTATTTTTTCCACTACATACTTTTTTGTAGTGTTTGTACTGAAAATGATTGTATTCACTTTGCAACATAATTTGATTTATTGGTTTTAAATCATTATTTTATGAACCTTCTTTCATGTGTTTTATGTTTCATAAGTTGCCAAATTGGTAAAGGAACCATTCACTGTACTCTTTTAGTTAAAGACTTCTTTTATGTATTTTAAATTTCAGCTTTATAGGTTTGGGATATGTTCCGATGTATCCATATTTCTATAAATTTTATGTCCATTATATGAGAGACCATTTTCTCTCTCATCAACTCATTTTCTAAAATTTTATGAAATGTTATTAGGATTTCGAATTTCAGTAAGAGAACTTCTGAACACAATTTCAATTCTTTGGGTTAAAACTAGAATTCTTGATTTTGTTATGTTATGAATATGTGTGAATAAAATAAAATTATTTCAAAATTAATATCCATATATATTGGGTGTTTTTTTATTTTTTCAAATTAATTATTTCATTTATTTGTTTATAATCTTAGGATATGTTCTTTTGCAGGGGACTTTGTGTCAATTTAGATTCCATAGAAACTTATTTGTTGTTATACACCAATTCACTTTTATATGGTGTATATACTAATCATTGAAATATTATACTATCAATATCTCTATTTTCATGATATTATATGCTTTGATAATTTATTTCCTCATTTATGTGTTTTCAACCGTCTCTCATTTTGTTAGGAACTCTTTAACTAAAATATCATTTTAAATGTTTTAATGATTTTTTCTTCTACATCTTTCTCATAAATATAAATGTTTTAAAAATTGTTTTAAGGATTTATTTATATGTAAATTATAATTTTTAAATGTTAATCTATTTTAATAGTTTCAAAGTGTTATGGGTAACTTTGACTAAAAAATATCCTTGAAATTTTTTTTAAAAGGTTTTGAAAATGGTTTGATAAACCATTTATTTTGGAAATATCATGAAATGATATATTGTGATTGCCATATAGAAATGGTATCTTTACTTCATTATTGATTAATTAGTTATAAATATGTTTTGGTTCATGGAAATTATTTACATATATGGGTGGTTCCATGATAATCTTTGGGAAGGTGAGCACAAGATGGCTCTCCAATTCATTGGGTAACATGATAGAGGTAAATGTTAATGTTTATCCTATGCTGTTTAGGGAATATATTGTGATGGTTATTCAAACATAACTCCCTACATATTTGTGAAAGATATAATGTATTTATGTTATGTATGCCTTATGTTACCTTTATGATTCATGATTTCTGTGTGTTATTCATAAATATTTGGATTTCATAAGTTATGTTTTGATTGAAAAGTATGGTTTCTTTGATTTGTATTTATTGATGGGCGAATGATTCCATTTCTTATTTTATAACCCTTAATGAAATTTTTATGCTCATCTAATGTTTTGAAATGTTTTTCACCAGACATAATGATGAATAGGGTCAAGAATGGGATAGAGGAAAATTTATATTTTCTAAAACATGGAAGTAGAAATGTTTCATTTTTTAAGAGTTTTTATTTTATGAAATATATGGAAATAGAGTATAAGTGTCTTCTTTTTCATTTTAGAGATGTAATGATATTTTTATTTCCTATTTCCATAAATATCTAAACTTTAATACATTCCCAATGTGAATTCTTTATTTAACTCCAGATTAATTAATATTTATGTCTGTGTCCTTATATTATCATAATGTATGAAGAAGATGGTTATAGGGCATTAACTCCAATATTAACAGATTCATTTTCTCATAATTTTTTCAAATGAGTAGTGCAAATAGTTTTAATTGGATATGATTTAATCATATATTGAATTATATTAATATTATAAATATCATATTTACTCATTATATAAACCATTTAAACCATTACTAAAAAATTTATAAGTAAAATGAATCATATCTAATCAGGGAGAAGATAGGCCATACATATTCATGAGAAATGTTGTAATTTACATAATATGATAACGGGTACTGAAATTGAATAAATATTAATATTACTAAAAGAAATAAAATATCATAATTATTTCATGACTATTCATATTTTTTTATGACTAAATGTGTTATTTAGGAACGGAAAAAGTGTTGCATCTATTTGCGAGCTGGTAGTCCACCTCACACAAAAGCAATGGTTTTATATCCAATTTGATGTAATAAGAGATGGATGTCAGTCATCAAATTAATATAATAATATAGAACTATATTAGATAAATATATGTTATTATATAATCATGTGATATTATGATTTGATGTAGGTGTATGAGAAAATTTATTAAAAATGATTGGTTAATAATGACACATATTCTTCAAAACAAACTTCTTCATATTATTCCTAAATAATTCTTTTGATGATTCTTTTCATCGTAAAAATGACTCATGGTCTTGGGATAGAGTGTAAGGATGTAATTTAGGATGGAATTTTATGATGTGAATGGATATTTAAGAGATAATTAATAAGTTGAGTAGGTTCCCATTTATAATTTGGATGAGTGGCATAATTGAAATGTTTCAATTTTTTGCAATAGTACCATGTCAATTTAATGGGGACATGGATTTAAATATGACCTCATTTAAAATTTATAAGGGAATATTATAATTAATAACATAAAATTTAATTTATTTATTTTTATTTATTTAATCCATTATATTTTTTAACTAGTAATTATATTTTTATCATTTTCATTGTAATAAAATTCTACTACGTTTACTATTCATTACGGTAAAAAATAATTCCACATTATTTATAAATATTAAATATTTTTTCAAATAATTGTAATATATTTTAACAAATTAAATTCAATAAATATTCATAATCAAATTTTAAACTAAAACCTCAACAGTGTTTACAAACAGTGTGTTCAATATAATTTTTCTCTAAAGAATAAAGAGGAATAATAAAAAATCAACATAAAATTGATATCAATTTCATATAGTGAATTAATAATAATACATTAGATAAAATATTATCTTGAAATACAATTTTAAGAAAAATACAACATCATACAGAATAGAAATGAATATTAGCCCATATTTATTTATAATAATTGAATTATAAAATATTTTTGATAAATCCAAAAAAAATAACCCTAAATTTGTTTATCTAATGTTTCCATAAATTAAGTTCTTTTAATAATATAGATTTTAAAAAAGTGTAAAATATTTATTATATTTTTTTTCTCACAAATTTAAATCAATAACATTTTTCATAAAACTTGTGTTTTTTATGAAACAAAATATATTACAAATAAATTACTATTTATTTCATTAGAATTAAATAAAAATGAATTATGTATGAACATTATATATATATATATATATCAAAATGTGGTTATTCTTATTCATAACCTCCAATTCAATTACTATATTATAAATGAACTAAAATGAGAATTGTGGTTCACTAAATATCAGTGTTGCATGTTGTATATTCTATCCAACAAAACGTCCATAAAATTGTTTGGAATATAAGGGACCACACATTGAATACACAAATATTACATCTATTAAAATGAGTAATACAATATATAATGATTATATCACCTATAAAATATTAATGCTTTAGAGTATATGGTGATTAGATATACAGTATTATTTTTTGATGAAATATATTAGACATCCCTAAAAATGATCTTTTCATATATTAATCATCTTAGGCATACCCTAACTAATATTTTCATCACCTCCTAGGGGATGGAACCAAAATAAATGGATAGATCAGATAGTCAATAAGGGTAATCATATCATATATCATTCCATGATCTTATATATTTATTATATAATTATATAGTTATGTGATAACAGACATAACTTATGATGTTTAAATAAAACATGTCATATATCACAAACAAGATTCATGGAATAAACAATATCACTTCAGAAAACATTGATCATGAGAGTGATAATCATCATAACTGAATAATAAACCATAATATCATGTCATAAAAGTTTGGTACCATATTAAATATAGAAATACATTCTGTATATCATTGTTAAACTCTATGATCAATAATATATTGGACCAAGACATACATGTTTCACATTATAGAGTACGATGCAATTTTTTCTCATTACGGATTAGTCACATCGACGTGTTCCCATTCTCATCTCATGAAATATTAATCGTTCCTGAATGAATTGGAGGGAGATGTAGGTCCCAATCATCATATAAGAAAAAAATACTTATATTATTCAAATTATAATAAACAATTCAACATATCAAAACATATAAAATTAATTGGGGTTTATAAATATTTCATCATTTTATAACCCATGGAAAAGAAACTGGATTCAATAAACATTTAATGAAATCATAACTCATGGTAAAGTAATAGTATTATAAAAACAAGACAAAATTATATTATAAAACCATCTATAGAATTAATATGTATGGTATTGATTAATCATATTATAGTAATAAGAAAGTTAAATCAAATATTTTATCTTTTATAAAAATGATTTTCAAAGATCATATGAAATAATTCATGATGAAAATATACTTTTCATTTTAAAATCAGTTATTATAATATGTGGAGTTAACAAGGAATAAAATTCGTTGAAATTAACCTTGTATAAATATATATGAAGTATCGAATAATTAATAAATATTTACCAAATGAACATCCAATATTTCCATATATGTTAAAAACAATGAATTAAAATTTTTTTCGAAAGTAACATATTAACATGTTAAGAAAGTGATTAAGATATTCCTATTATATATTTTTTACAAAGTATAATCTAGAAAAAAATGACATCTAAATTAATTGAATAATAGATAAATAATTTGAAAAATCATTTCTCTAAACCACGGTCATGGATGAAAAATATTTCATAGTGATGTATTAAATGTAAAAAATCCCAAATAATGATGAGACTATGAAATAAATCCATACATAAGGTAATTACTCAATTTAGTCATGTTAAAACCGCATGTATAATAAATATGTTGTTTTTTCTATTTATTAAATATCAACAATTATACACTATAATTAATAGCTTATTTATAACATATTATAACATATTTATTATTAATTTTTATTAAAATATTTTTAATGGAGATCCTTATTATTCAAAGCCTGTTTCAGTTTAGAATTCATTATACATATATTATATTCTATTGTCATACCATTTATATAGTGTCAATAATGGTATAAAAATAATATATTATAATTATATAAATATTTATATTCATTCAAAAAAATCGATGACATAAAATTGAATTACACCTTTCATGGAGATAATTGGTCATATGTAAGCATGAACGATGTTTTAATTTTTTTATTTTTGGTAAAAAAGAAACATAAATTGTAATTAATATTTAAATAATTATTATTATATAATATATATACATTAATCCCATCATAATACAAATAAATAAATTATTGTGATGTAATATTGTTTTTTATTTTATATAGAGACGGTAAGTCATACGTACACATGATGAATACTTTCACATCTTCTTTGATGGAAAAGGGTGTGTATATTGGTTTTTAAAATCTCATAAAAACGTTTTATAATATTGAATATACTTAATTTATTATTTTATGAAAAAATAAAACATTTATCATAGGTATGGAATAGTTTAAAAAGAAAGTGATCAGATAGAGATTTTTCTTCTTCTTTAAATATCACTTTTAAATCTTTTGTAAAGAGATATAGCGGTGGACTTTTGAGTGGAAACCCACTCAATAATGTGGATAGTTATGTTGATAAAATATTTTTGGGATAATATTGTAGTTATATAAGGCCAATGTTAGTTTCAATAAGTGAGGGAGGAGGTTCCTATTATTATTGAGGTGATGGGCACTTTTGGAAGTTCAAAAATGATTAAATTAAAATAAATTCATTTTCTATGAAAATTAATCTATATGATGTAGGATTGAAAGATAATATTTTATAATTCTATAATATCTTTATCAAATAGGTTTCATATATTTTTATTGATATTTTAAAACTAATCATTTGATTAAACCTTTGTTTAGTTATTTTAATTTTAATTACGATATCAACAATTTTAATATTAAATGCATGTAATATTTACATATTTTATGTGAATTATACAATAAAGTGTATATTTCAAACATGCATTGAAATATAATATCAAATATTTCTTTTTATGTATTTTTCTAATTTTTAAATTATATTAAAAAAATATACATCTCACAGAATATGATTTCTATCTATTGTTTTAAAATTTATTTCTTGGAGTTTTTATAATATCATGAATAAATTTATAATTAAAAAATTATTATTTTAAATATATGTACCAAACATATATAGAATTATGGTGTCACTTTAGATATATCAAATTATGTCACATTTAATATTTTAAAAATCAATTATTTAATTTTTGTTTAATAGAATTATTAATGCGTTTGGGTTATTTAAGAAATTATGTTAACTTCTTATTTACTAAAAATTATAATCAAATAACCATGATGAATATTAATATTTAATATTTTATAAGACTATTTATATTATAACATAACCTCTACAGAACACATTATATAAATTTCATTATTATTAAAAACATGAATGTGAAGTCATCAGCTTTCCTTATAATAAAATATTATAAAGGACACAGTCTCATTTAAATGGGCCATAATGGTCATTTTCTCGGCCCATAAATGATTATGGTCGAAAATTATTTATCCCAAAAAACATGGGAATGTATTTCTATATTTTTTATATATATATCATATTATTTTTTCCCTTTAATAAACAGATTTACCCTTTCTTCTGGTAAATGTTTTTAGAGTATTGTAAAATTTTCATTTTTTGAAAATAATGTAATTATAAAATCCACAAATTAAATTAATATTTTCAAATAAATTTTATACAACTTCTCTAAATTAATATTCACTCATAATAATAAGAATAACTCATTTTATTAAAACATAATATTTATGATTATAATTTATTTACTAAAAACTGAATGATTATTTTAGAAGAACCTAAAAATATATTTATATTTATTTGTACATAAATAGTTATTTCATGTAAAATTTATTTATATTCATTCCAACAAATTTAATATCAAGGTTAAAAGAAAAATATAATATTTTAATAATATTCAGTAACTCGTCCTAACATGATTTTTCAAGAAACAGAAAATATCAGAAGAATCATATTATTTAGAAATCTATTTACTAAAAATATGTGAGTGATAAATTTTGAAACCAATAAAATGAGTTTCAATCTCAAAATTTTTCATTTGGATATAAGAAGATGAAAATATATCTAACTCATCAAATCCTTAGTCTCCAATGTAGCTTCAGAAAATTTGTGGTTTCACCCCAAAAAATAAACAAGATGTGTGTTTTTGTTTTATAAAACTCCATCTCAATGATCCATAATATCTATCAGTTATTCTTCAGAAGAATGATATTTCTCATGTAGTACAACCATTGGGTTATGTACATGTGAAGTATTAGGTATTTACTTCCCCATAATAGATACATGGAACATGTCATGATCTTTAGAGAGATTCATTAGAAGCCCCCCAAAAAATATGTTTTTGTATAAATATGATCAAACATTTAAAAGGGTCCAAAATACTATGTTTATTATTTTACCCTTATTTATTCACCATATAATTTTATATAAAGTCCTTCTCAGCAATATAAAATTATAAATCACATCAATAATTATCAGCATAATATTTCATTCAACATTATCATTATAAGTTTTTTAATGGATCTATCTGTCTCTACCATATAATCATCCTACTATGATCCCAAAATATTTTCATCTGAGTCATCATTACACTTTTTTAGATTTGTAAGCTTATATTCATTGGGATTGATCTGAATTATTAAGTTGATGAAATTGTTTCAATAAATCTCAACTAGGTGAATGTTTGGATTATAACCACCAATTGAAATCCATAGAAAATATATATTAGTAAATACATTAATGTGTAAACTATTATCTGTAACTAACCATCTACTTAAGGATCATAAAAAATTCTCAAAATAAACACTATATCACAATAATTTTTGGGATTTAAACAAGCCATAAGGGATTACAATAGATACCATTCAGATATAACTGAATATTGTACTCAATGAAAATTTTCCACAGCTATGTTATATGTTATAGAAAGTGGATCTCTACAGAAAACATTTTTGAAATAAATTTTTAGACAACCTATATTGATTAACTATAACTCATAATTACATCAATATCAAAGGTAAAATAAACCCTAAAGGATACAAATATTTTTAAAAACATTTCAACAAATTTTAAATGAATTCCACCCTAAATAAATTTGTTACATATAAAAATATGTTCTTTATGTTAAAAAATTATATTAATATAAATTTAACCACATAAGATCCTTATAATGGTTTTCAACCCACAAACCCATTATTAGTATCCACAATGGTTGTATTAATCATAAATTGGGTAATATTAAATTCCAAAAGGTAATTCATCCTTTATCCCTTATTGATACTCTTATGATATATCAAATTTGTTTTGTCAAAAGGTTAGTGTCATTAAATTTATAATAGAATAAAAAATTATAATGGAATACTATATAATCCATATAAAATAATATAATGACATTTAATTTTTCAAAAGGTGTATCGTTAATAATTTTATAATGATAATTCATTCCAAATAAAAAATGAAACACACAAATATTTTAGGGAGAATAAGGATTCCATAATTCCCATGATTCATTTCATCCATTTTGATTTTCATAAAATTTACATTCATCCATTATCTTCAGAGGTTATTGTAGCTTATCATACACATGATCCATTGAATTGGGTAATTTCCTAACAAAATCCCCAAAATCCTTTCACTTGAAACACAAAATTGTTAGGGTGAATTATTTTGTGTCTTATTCTCCTTTATAAAATAATCATTCAATAAGTCGGAATCTAATATAAATGGTAAATATGAACATACATTCTACATTTAAATAACAACCCAGTTCCATTTAGATACATCCCTCAATATATATTCCCTCATTTCTTACATTTTGATGATTGTAATTTCTATTCACCGTATTATTTATTCGAGTTTACACAAGACTCGTTCATTCATTTCTTATAAAAACTAATTGAATTGTGGGATATTTAAAATATTATTTCAATATTTATACACATTGAATGATATCTTGAGATATATAATAGTCTCTTATAGATAATAAAATTTTGATACATGTCTTTAGAGAAACAAAGATTCGATCAATTTTACTATTAACAATGATAATTGGAGAGTATGAATACAATGAAAGACCTGTAAAATTTCTTATAATGTACCATTGTATTCATTATTCATTTTATCATATAATTAAATTATTAATTCATATTTGTTCACATAATACTATGAATGTACTTACTAAAAAATATAAAACTAAACCAATCATATTCCATGGATTTTATCTCCTCGAAATGATTTGTATTCTTTCTAAGATTCAACTATTTATCTAGTGAACCTTCTAGATGATAAAAAACATTTTAAAACTTATCATTTCTTGATCAATGATTAATATAAAATAATTTCTCAATGGTGTTGGTTAATCTCAATCCTCTAGTTGATCATAAAAGTCACTAAAATAAGGTGTGAGATTCCTATTGAAAATGAAATAGTACATTGTTACCTATAATAATAATATTGAATGATGGGATGAAACATATCCCAAAAATTTCTTTATCATAACTATATGATTTTTCATTCCATCTCCAATTACATTTGGTTTCATAGATAGTAAATTATTACATTGTTCGTTTCATTAAAAAATTTATATGAATCAGTTAGGTTATATTAAATGAATAAAGTAATAATGAATAGTGTGATAAACAAAAAACATAGTTGATAATTAAGTAAATATAATAAATCCTTCATATAATGTTTTAATCCTGATAATGGATTCTTTAAAATTGTTTGTTTAGCCTAGGCCATTCATGAAAATCATCAAAACTGTTGGATTTCATAAAATGCGTAATCTTATAACCTAGGATTTAATAAAATTTATCTCAACATAATATACAATTAATGGATACACCTTTTTATGATACCTACTATAATGGCCTATACATTTCATATAGAAATATTACATCTATTTTTATGAATATTCAATACATAACAATATTTTCAATTCAATAACCATAATGAATTTGAGTCTTTGGATATTTGATATTAATTTTTAATTTTTATGATTGAGCATAAACATTACATACAATGATTTTCTCACATTGTACACCACATATTAATACCCTTGATAAACCATTCTTTATCCGATAGGGAAAATAAAATAAGAAACGGTGAGCATTAATTCTCATTAAGGTTAAAATAGGTGATATAAGTCCTTATCAAATGAATTAATTAGATATTAATAATTTTATGTGGTTATGAACATAATTTATGAAAATTATATATAACCTTTCTTATATCTTATGAATAATTTATGACATAGAAATTTTAATTTCAGAACATTCGGGAAATAATTTTCACAAATCAACATAAATCAATCTTGAAACATAATATTTTTTCATAAAAGTATGAGTCCCTCAAAAATATTGAAAAACAATTCATATTGCATTGTTAACTACCAAGACCATCAGAATAGTGGATCACCACACACCAATTTCACATAATATACAAGGATGTACCAATTTCCCATTGTTGATCAAGCCTATAAACTTTTTTGACATTATTATCTCATGAGATATTAATATTTTCCAAATATATTGGATAGAGATATAGGATCCACCATCATATAATGAATACTATAATTATGTGTTTTATAATATCATAAATCATTCATCATATAAATAACAATAAAAAGTAAATGGGTTTTATAAACATTTAATCATTCAATAATCCATGAAAAAGAAATGGGTTTTATATACCATTTCATCATACCATTAATCATTGAAATGTAGTAGGATTAAAAAACATAATTCCTTCATAATCACAAAAAAACCTGAAAATTAATAATTATGGTACCATTATATTATATCCACAATAAATAATATGTAATGAAATTTTTTAATATTTGGAAAATAAATTATTTTAACCGTTCACTGAAACAATTAATGAGGAATATATCTTTTCCATTGTGAAATCATTTTTAAATTCCATGTAATTTCACTAAAAATCATTTTTATTGAATTAAACCTTTTAATATTTCATATTAAGCCTCAATTTAAAAAGGAATAATAGTGGCTGGAAAACATAATCAAGTTTTATAAGTGATAAAAAACATTGATTACGTATTTTTTAAGAAAGTCACAATCTACCTTGTCTAAAAATTGATAAAAATATTACATTAATACTTTTTAGTAATAATATAATCATGGGATAGAATTTCATTAAATATTTAATAGATAATAGTAAAGAAAATAAAAACATTTTTTCAATACATGGTAATAGAAGAGAAAAAAAATCACCCGTGGAGTTTTAAATGTTAATAATCACGAACAATGCTGATATTATGAAATAAATCATTCCCACAATTGATTTTATTATTCATTTATGATCAAACCCCATATATAAAATATATTTATTATTAGTTTTATTAAAAACATCAACTCTATAATATCATTTATTATTTATTTATACTATCTTATCACCATTATATCAATAATTTTTTTATATTTTCTTTTTGATTAGATGAGAACCTTCCAGAAAATAGGGAATCATTATTATAAATAAAATAAAACAATATGTCAAACCTCTCTAACAGAATGAAAATTACATATATACTGAAAAATATAGATTGCATCCAGGGGAATATGGTTATACCAAGATAGATTTCCCCATCAACACATTTTTTGGTAAGATTATTTGTTAATGCATTGCCCTCACAGAAAAAATGGTAATGATATAATCAATTGATGATATAGACTCTAAAAAATTAATCCACTAATATGTATGTCTCCAAATAATTTGAATAGTATAAGTTCTAAAATTATAAACATTAATGTTGCAGTCACATCCCAACCATATCCTGTTCAATCATATCTAATTAGCATGATTCAATGCAGTGATTACTCAAATAATCTCAGTCTTCACAGATAATACAGTGCCAGATGATCCATGAGAACAGCCAACCTCGTCCCGATGAATATTCATAAAGTCAACTCCATCACCTAAAGGTCCGTATTTCTCTCTAGAGGACCCATTAATATTGATTTCAGCGCAACTGATGATTGTGGGTTTCCAAAAATCTTTTATTGTACCCATATGAGGTTGGAAATTTCATTTGATATTAATTATCAAGTGTACCAAAAAATCCTGTATCGATTTCTAATACAAGACCCTCTGAGGGGGAAATTACATTACATAGATCAACTATAATACCCATAATATCCTCTTGATGATTAAAGGTAACAATATCAAGAAGACACCTCTAGCTCTCTATCCAGATGATATTAACGACTTATGTGGCAGTGATATGAAATAAAAGTAGAACTAGATGGGATAGATAAAGCCAAGGCATACCATTAAATATGTCTCATATAGTATCAATGTACGTCATTTTTTGGTCAAAAATATAAATGAGGGCCTTCCATATAAAAGATTCCATCACACTACTCAAAAATAGTTGGTCTAGTTTTTTCCAATGTTGATGACAACAAACACATATTGAACATATAGAAAAACCACACTCTTGTAGGTAATTATCATTAGGAAGCAAACCATTCCCCAACCTCCAATCCATATTTATTCTAGAGCGAGAAATAATCTTTCACTCAAACATTTCAAGCCAAATAAAACAGAAAACATGAGCAAAGAGATGAGATCATAGAGACATTAATGTGTTAATTATAGAAGGATTCCATTCCCCGGTCCATGAATCAATGATGGGATTACAACAGTAATCATTGAAAAATGTTTTAATGTGATCTTGGATAGTATTCAGGTCATGAATATTCTCATTTATAGAAATATATAGATCTATGTTTTTAAGAATCATGTTTAATAGAATACTAAATCAGAGCACTAATCCAATTAGTCTTCAGGAAAATATGTGGAGAATCAATAGAAACAGACCAACATGTATTAACATCAATAATAGAGAGTATTTATTTTAGAGAATGAATAATAAGGGAATATATGTGGATTATAATCCCATATTTGATATGGCTATGGAACTGAGATCTCACAAAGACAATGACTTCATATTTATCATTTATAGGAATCCAAATAATTATTTTTGTTATTATTGTTTAAAAAATACTATCATTTTTTCCAAGACCCCCTTATCCAAGGGTTATCAACATGTGTTATAAGGAAGAGTGACCAGTCATCATTGCAGGATGCTTCCAGTATAAATGAAATTCTGGATGGCCAATTTAATCAATTTAATAAGAGAAGAAGGATATTTGTAAACCATAAAAGAGTATATAAATTTTGAAATAATAACATATTTAACCAATCAAATGTGATCATCCATGGAGAGGGATATTCCATTCCCAAATGATAATTTCTTTTTAATCGGACCTATAATACAAGAAAAATGAATAGAATTTTGATAAACAGAAAACATTGAGAAACAAAGATAAACAAATGGAATGATTCCCTAAATACTTCCCAAATCATGTATAATATATATTTTCTATATATGTTCCATACATATTCAAAAATAAATAAAGTATTTGTTTTAACAATCCTATACACCAGAGACTTCCTCATTAGGTAAGTGACCTTTTTTATATTCATGATGTTTTTCTTGTCCCATTGTGTGAAGAGAATGAGATCATCAGTATAGAGATGGTTGGTTGGAGTATAAGATCCATGAAAAACCCCAATGACCTTCAACTTTTCATTACTGGGCATAGTGGAATGTAATCTATGAATATAATCATCAGAGATATAGAATAAAATATCACAGAGGTGGTGACCTTGTATGAATCCTCCTAAAAAAGAGAAATATCCCTCTATAGAACCATTCACAAGCATAGAAATATGATAATATCAAAAAATGTTCTTCACCCAGCAAATTAAACTATCCTCAAAACCAAACAGGGTAATAATATTGAAAATAAAATCCCAATCGATCATGTCAAAAGGATTTTTATGTCATTTTAAGACAATTTTTTCCTCCACATATAGTATTTTTGAGAATATTGAAAAACTCTGAAGTCATAATGGTACAATAATGAATTAACATCTATTTTATAAAGAACAATTTATTAGAAAAAACAATTTTACATGATATGGGGTGCCGATCGACTAGAAAGAATATTAGTAATAACATTTTATAATGTATTAATTAAATAAATAGTCCAAAATGAGGATATCATTGGAATTATATACCTTAGGAATTAAACCAATGAATTGAAAATTTAATCCTTGAGTAATATGTCCATATTTGATGAAATGTAGAACATTTTTAGAAATATGATCTGAAATATTCTCCCAATAGGTCTGAAATAATGTTGTTAAAGCTATCAAGGCCATGGGAGCTGTCAGTATTGAGACTAAAAAATCTAGCATTAATCTATGTTTCTAGAGAAATAGAGATAATATTTGATTTATCCTCTTGATTAACCATCTTATTAATAATACCTTCAAATTTTATGTAATAGAGAATGAATCATTTAAGAGGTCGTTCTAAAAAGAAATAATGTGTTGAGAAATATTCTGCCAACTCTTCAAATTTTGATCCCCATCCTTAATAAAAAACAGAATATAGATCTTCCTAACTCATTGGAGGGTTTTAAATAACATAGATTTATCATCTCTATCCTTTATAAAATTATCCTTAAAGGTATCTTTATAAATGGATTCCTTAATATTAAGAAGATTGTTATATTTAAGAGACAAATCTTCGTTCCAACATAATACTATTATAAAGCATTCTGTGGGAACACTTATCCATTGAGGGTTTCTAATTTAAAGATGCAAGAAAAAAAATTTAAAACCCACCAAACTGAAAAAATCACAAACCAGTTTATCACATTCAATGTGCTAAACCTAGGATATATTGAATGTAAAGGGAATGGGAAACTATAATACTTGTTTTTTTGAAATCAACCATAATAGTGTGAAGATCTTAGTTGATACATGATAAGGTAATGCAAGATATAGAAAACAAAGAACATAAATATGATTCATTAACAAAATCACTATCAAGATTACAAAAAAATCAACTTAGATTTCTTCTATACCCTAAAAACATATCACAAACAGTATTGAATTCAATTAGATCATTTTTCTCAATAAATCCTTAAAACTCCATATTAGAAATTGATTTTTTCATTGGAAATATTGTTTTATAAGGGAAAAGAATCGAATTAAAATCACAATGAATGGTCCACAGACCATTAATAGAGTTCTTTGGAGATTTGGTATCATACCAAAGAATTCTATGATCCTGGAATCTATTGAAAGAAAAAATTAATGATCAAACATGAATAATTCCCATCTCAGAAAAAGAGCATGTAACAAGATAGTACCTGGGCCAACCAGATAAGTATCAATAAGATAAGAATGACCAAATATCCATAATCATTTGACTACTGCTACACTAATGCTCATCCCCAACATATTAAAACCCATATTTTTGTGGATAGAAATTGAAGTTGAGAAAATTTATTTGGGATTAGTTAACCCAATAAATATAGTCCAGTGAAGATTAATGTGGAAGCATTATCCAAAAACTAGAAATTCCAAAATAATGTCATCAATTGGGAATGAATTAGGGGTGAAACTCCCTCTTAATCCAATCCTCTTTCAACATTTTAGTAAATTGAGGTGGTTTCCCTAATTTATTATTAAGGGACATTGAGGTTTGAATTAATCCAATAATTTAAATGTATTCATTTTTCTTAGTTTCATGCTCTTCAATAGTAACAGGTTCATTCCATCTCATGGAATTCAAAACATTGTCAAGAGGGACATTCCCCTCATGACCATGTTCTATAATAGTTTTACATCATTAATGATTATTCTAAATATCTATATTTGAGGGAGGATAGTCTTTTTATTCAGAGTGTGCCAATATTTTGGATGTTTGAAACCAATATTGATCCTTAGAAGAATAAAAAGCACCAGCATTTATGCTGTTCAAATTTAGTGTGGAATGCTACTTCAGAAGATTACCTACACTGGTCTTAGGGGTATTTTTGGAACAACCTCTTGATTCATTATGGAATGGATGATCACAGTGTCTGTGGGATGTGACATGTAGAGGTTATTAGAAATATAACTCTAGTGAAATGGTTTACTATGATATTACATAATGTTAGAAAGAGAAATTTACTTTTACAATTAAATGATCAACAATGTAAATGGAATTGGGAAAGGAATGTTCCTCCAAGTTCAACTGCATCTTGTACACCAAATCATTTATATCCTACGTTATTTACAATGATATAACTGAAGGTTCCTGGTTTAGTGGAAGTGCGTGGGTGGATGTGCCTACATGGATTTTTTCATTAGCAATGATCAATCTGAGATCAATACAACGATAAATTCAGGTCTCCATGGATCGATTCACAGAAATAGACAAAGAAGAAGAAAGGTCCAGGAACCACAATCGTGAATCGTCACAGGTTGATTATAGTTAATTTAATTAATTTAAACGAAGTACCTTTTGGGTGTTCTTTCTTTGTTGAGCTTCTTGATAACTTTCTCATGTGATTCGTCTTTACATCACAGAGGCCAAGTATAGACTTCCTCTAGCATTGATACACATGTGCACCTCGTATCTATGGACATCACCAAAGGAGTCTCTGGGTTCTAGCATGGAGATAATTTTTCTTGCGTTGTCTACCTTAGATCATCATGATCTGATGGAAGAGGATCTCTCTCGGTCTTGAGGGCGTTCTTGGAGGAAGTGGTTCTTTCGGCCTTGAAATAATTCTCCAGAGTTGTTGTGCAGAACGATTCTCTTTGGTAAAGGAAATGATTTGGGGTTGTGAAGATATTTGTAATCGGTTTTGAGGTTGTAGAGTTATGATAATAAATAAACGTGTTACGTATTTTATTTATTTAATTGACTCTTATTGGAAACCCCCATTTCAAATAATTAATTCATTTACATGTGCCCACAATGATTATAATAAATATCATTTATTATAACAATATTATATCCTCAAAATCCTGATTGGAAAACTACAAGTCATGTAGTCATTAATACACGACGTCTACTTGTTTTCCATAAAACAAAACGGTATGTAATTATTAATACATGGTGTGTAATTTTTTTCCATAAAAAACTACATGGCGTGTAATCATTAATACATGGTGTGTATATCTTGTTTTTCATTTCCTTATTCCTCAATCATTAAAATGTTTTAGTATTCCTTGAATTATTTTTAAACCACATATGGGAATAATCTTTATTCTACATGAGATATGTGTATACACTTAGTGTGTGACCCTCTAGGTATCTTTTTTGTTGACATTAGGTAGGTTTGCCCAAAGTCCAAGATTACTGTCTAGAAACAGGTCAAGGAACCCAAGAGAAAGAAGTTGACGCCGCATTGATGTATCACCTCATATGAATGTTTACTGTGTAATTTAATCCTTTTTTCTCAATATCTCATCAAGCATATTTCATGGAAGTGTCATAAACCTATATGATTGACCTGTCATTCTTTGACTACCTGAAATAAACTTATCATTTCACCATGTCCATGGAATTTCATGGGACAGTTTTATTTCAATCAAACGACCGAGATATCAACTTTCATAAATGGAAGGGACAAATACTTCATCGACTTATCCATTAACAACATGTCATTTGTGATGCACCCAACATACACTACCTATCGCCAACTATATACGTGATTGTTTTCGTCAGAAAATCTAAGTGTGCGAGTCATGACATGAGTTAATGGTTACACACACTCACAGATAGTAATATCTGATGACACCAAGACATGCAGAATTACTACTGGTGGGTCTGTTCTTATAATCTTCCATCTTGGAGATTACCAAATGAGAACTCCATGAGAGAGAGTCTCGTCTTCTTACGAGTACTCACACATGATGGTCTGTATACTATGTGTCCTATCATATTATGTCATCCAACCGTAGAACTTTATTTAATAATATTGTTATAGCATTTCAAGGTTCTCATCATAGTGGGGATATTCCATGACCTAATTAATGAAACAAATATTCTAGGATATTATTATATTACTGTCATGCAGAACAATGAACAATATATAATAAGAGTACATTCATGTAATCAAAGTACAAAATAGTTGGTTCTCAGGACACAAACCCTTCCAAACTCCAACTTGGACTAGAGCCAACTGCCTACGACTTTTAGTCCACTAGACCTCAGATGATGATCACATTTCTACGAAGTCAAGGATTTAGTGAAGGGGTCCACCATGTTGTCTTCCATGGAAATAATGCTCACTATAACTTCACCTCTCTGAGAAAAATCCCTCATGAGATGATACTTCTGAAGTATTTGCTTTGTCCACTGATGTGACCTTGTCTCTTTTACAATTTGCACCACTGCAGGGTTACCACAATAGAGTGTGGTAGGATCTTTACTAATAGGTACTACATCTAGCTCTGGTATAAACTTCGCATCCATAATGCTCTATTAGCTGCCTCAGAAGCAGTGATATACTCAGACTCCCCTGTAGAATCTGTCACCACACTTTTCTTTGAGCTCTTCCAGCTCACCGTACCTCAATTCAAACTGAATATGTATCCAGTCTATGACTTCATGTCATCTTGATCAGTCTGTAAACTAGAAACTACATGTCCTCTGATGATCAGTTCCTCATCTCCTCCATAAACCAGGAACATATCCTTAGTAAGGCTCAGATACTTAAGGATAGTCTTGAATTCCATCCAATGGTGGTCTCCTGGATCAGCTTCATATCTACCTACCACACATAATGAGTAAGCAACATCTATCCTTGTACATATCATATCATAAATGACTGGCCCAATCGTAGATGTGTAAGGGATCCTTGCCATTTTCATTCTTTCCTCATGTGTCCGAGGACACATTTTCATGGAAAGATGAATTCCATGTGACACTGGAAATAATCCCCTCTTGGATTGTTGCATACTGAATCTCTTCAGTATTTTTTCAATGTATGTACCTTGACTCAGGCCCAGAATTCTCTTGGATCTATCATGATGGATCTTAATCCTATGAATCTGTGATGGCTCACCCCAGGTATTCCATGGAGAAGAATTTATCTAACCATGTCTTAAATGACAGTAAGACATGTACTTCATTTCCAATTAGTAATATGTCATCAACATATACTATTATGAAAATGACTACACTTCCACCAAACCTTTTGTAGACACAAGGCTCACATTCTCTCTTTAAGGCTTCATCAAAACAAATGTTCCATGACCTTGATGCTTTCTTTAATCCATAAATGGATTTTTAAAACATCCATACCTTGTTGGAATCCTTTGGAGTCACAAACCCTTCAGGTTGTGTCATGTAGACATCTTCTTGGATGTTCCTATTAAGGAATTCTACTTTGAAATACATTTTTGAAATTACATAGTCATGGTAAGCGGCAATGGCTAATATGATTCTGATGGATTTCAGCATCGCAACTAGTGAAAATGATTCATCATAGTCAATTCCTTGATGTTGTCTAAATCCTTTGGCAACCTGTCATGCCTAATAGGTGTTGATTTTCCCCTCCATGTCCAATTTCCTCTTGAATACCCATTTATTACCAATATTCATTACATCAACTGGAGGATCATCCAAAATCCATACTTGGTTTTAGTTCATGGAATCCATTTCATAATTCATTGATTCTTGCCACTTGGAAACATTTGTGCCTTCAAATGATTCCTTGTAGGTAAGAGGATAATCATTGTCAACCAATAATGAGTCACCATCCTCAGTGAAAGAAATACCATATCATTCTGGTTCTCTCACCTCTCTTGTGCTCCTACGCAGTCCTTGTGTCTCTGGAACAGTTTTTTCTTCCACATGGTTTTGTGGAATCTATTTATGTAACAACTCATGTGTACCTTAATCCAAGACTTCATCGAAGTCTATCTTGATCCCACTATATCTTTTGGATATGTTCTCCCTCTCAAGTAATATATCGTGTCTTGCCACTTTAACCTTTATGTCATAGTTTTTGTATAGGTAATATACTTTTCATTCCTTGGGATTTCTTATAAAGATACACATTGTGCCTAGGGGTGAAAGTTTGTTACCTAAGGAGGCCTTAACAAATTCTTCGCTACCCCACACATGTAAATTTGATAACATTGATTTGCGTCCACTCCATAGCTCGTATAGAATACCATTTATTGATTTTGTTTGTACTTGGTTTAGTATGTGTGATGTTGTTTGTAATGAATATAATCAAAAGGATAATGGAAGACTCGCATGACCCATCAGTGATCTCACCATGTCCAATAGGGTGTGGTTCCTCCTTTCACTTACACCATTCCACTGAGGTTTGTAAGGAGGAGTGATTTGAGATTGAATTCGAAAATCCCATAAGAAATCAATGATGTCGTGATTATGATTTTCACCTCCTATATCTGAGTGGAGTTTCTTAATCTTTTTAACAAGCTGGTTCTCAAAATAATTCTTATATTCTTTGAACCGATCAAAAGAATATGACGTATATGTCATTATGTAAATATATCCATATCTACTAAAACGATCAACAAAATATATGAAGTATGAGAACCCACCCCTTGCTTCAATTGGAAATGGTCCAAAAACATCTGTGTGAACTAATTCTAGAAGCTCTTTATCCCTTTCAGCATTCTAACTAAATGGGTTTTTGGTCATTTTTTCATGTAGACATGCATGACATACACCAAGTGGTTTTAGTTCGAAAGAATCTAAATACCCATCTTAATGTAATTTTTTCAAACTTTTCTCATTGGTATGACCTAGCCAGTGATGCCAAAGTTGGGTGTGGTATGAGTCATGTGAATTAACTCTGTCATAAATTTCCATTACTTGGTTTGTGTAGTCTAACACATAATGGTCTTTATATAAATGTGCCCAATCAAAAAATTGATATCTTTATAAAAGTAGCAACATTCATTTCCAAACATGAAGATGAATCCATCAGTATATAATATGGATACTGAAATATTGTTTTTGGTTACATAGGGTGCATAATAACATCCATTAAAAACCAAGACCATCCTAGTATGAAATTTTAGGTGATAGACTCTGACAGCTACAACAACGAGTCTTGCTCTGTTGGCTGCTTGTAGATCCACCTCACCTCGATCAATATTTCTAAATATTCTTGGTTCCTGTATTTGGATACAGATGTGATCACCACAAGCAGTATCTAATACCCAATAGGTTGAAAAAGATATAATTCATTCAATAACAGACACACCTAAATCTTCCCCTTGCTTCCTTGGCTGGGTGCAGTTTTTCTTCAAGTGGCCCTTCTTGCCACATGCGAAACAAACAACCTCCTTTTCTCTTGCCTCCCCTTTGATCTTCATTTTCATGGAAGGTCTTGGATAATATTTGGTCTTAAAGCTCATTGAGTTCCCTTTACTTTTATTAACCATTAGGACAGAAGTCTTTTCACACTTCATGTCAGTGTCCACTTGGTGAATGAGGATAAAATGATCAGACAGAGACTTCTCAATGTTTTTCATGTTGATGTTCACAACAAAGTTACAGAAGCTTTGGGGGGGGGATGGAATAATGAGATCGATAACCAATTCTTCATGGAGTTTAAACCCTGGAACCTCCTTGTACTCAATGTAGCCAACGATCTTGACTACATGAGGCTTAGCTGGGGCACCCTCTCCAAGATTGCTCTGGAATAGAGCTTTGGAGATCTCAAACCTTTCCTGTCATGCTCTCTCCTGTTATTGACAACGAAGGTTCTCGAGCATGCTATAGGCATACATGTATTCATGAGACATCATGGGATCACTATAATTTGATGATATAATCAAAAATTGAACATCGATTGCATCGTTCAAATGTAGATCATATACCAAAAAAATTTCATCACTTGCCCCTTGGGCGGGCGAATCTAGAAGTGAGGACTCCAGCATGTAAAAGGTTCTTTCATTGCGTAGGATAACCCGAAGGAGCCTAAACCATCCCTGAAAGTTACTGCAGGTGAGGATACTGTCTTTATCTTGAATTGAATGTAGAGAAAATTTGTTTGAAAAGTTTTTCATTTCGATTATACAAATTAAAAGAGCAGATTTATTAGTACTCTCTTGATTACATTTTATGAGAAATAATAAATTTTATTATGTATCCCACTATTTTATCAAGTCCCAATGGACCTCACCATTGAACTTTGAATGTCCAGTTTCTTTGAAATTCAAGCGGAAAGGATCCATATTCACCTTCACATAACCCCAACAAGGGATGGTCAAGCTATTTGAAGGTATTTAGGTAGGCAGGACTTTGCCAACTGTGAGATTCCAGTTCCTTGATCTGCTGAGTGGACTCCCCAATCCTGAAATCCTGACTTGGATTTCCTCAACTATTTCCTCCAATATTACACCATTTCTAGCAAGGGATACTCCTCTTGATGTAATATGGTTGAGTAGACCCAAACCATTCATAGTCGCTTCCTTTATAAATGTATGTGTCGCAACAAGGACTGGTCAAACACATTGTTTTTTTGAGTCTTTCCCTTAATCATGTAACGGATGGCTTGGTCTGACATAATATGGTATTTTAGGGATTTTAATCCTTTATGCATAGTTTTTCATTAACAAATGATTGTTAATATTAAGTGATTCTTTTTTAAGTGATTAACCATGTTCTGATAATGTTTACGCATAGTCCAGTTTTATTTTATTCCATATTTGCATGCTTGTTTATTAATTATGTTATCGTGAAAACACATACATTATAAATAAATCATGAAATAAGATAGAAATAAAATAATATGGAATGATCATGAGCTTCTATTAGTTAGCTTATATAGCGGTTTGATAAGCTAAACCTGACCTAGGGAAAAACACCTTGAACCGATGGTTCGTGTTTTGCAGCTCCCACCTCTCCACCTTTGTATCATCTTGGGTTAGTTTCGCCTCAGCTTTGGGTTTTGATCCGTCTCCTCTGGCTTGGGAGATCCTCCATTACATGGGTTTACATTAATGAAACCATGGGCATGTAGGCCCTACATTTTATTTAAATAAGGCTCACAGGCCAACAAATTTAAATAAAAACATACACACATACAATGGGATTTTGGTCTAGATCATGATGATCCAAAGCATGCAACAACATTTATGCATATTTAAAATTCCAATTATTTTAATCGTTCTATTATTTAAGATAATTCACTCTTGAATTCAATTAATTAGCATCTTATAATTAATCAATTCTTTATCTTAAATTCCTTCCTCAATTTTAGTGATATTCCTCTCATCCATATTCCTTGTATAAGTCTTTGTACTTTTGGAGGAAACCTGGTGAAATTCCATTTCTAGAAAGTACATGACGTGTATTTTATATTTACATGGTTTTTATTTCTTTTCACCGTATATCTAAAGTACACATCAGGGGCTTTGGCGTGTTTTCTCTATTCTGGAATTTTTGGAGTACACGACGTGTATATTAATCATATAGGGCGTGTACTTCCTTGTTATGCGGTAACCGGCCTGGCAATCCTGTGTACATGGTACGCGGATTCTCCTTTGTACACAGTTTCACTTGGGCCGGATCGGATTACACGTCGTGTTGATCTAACATACATGTCGTGTATTCCACCCCCTCCCCCCACGCCATTCAATTATAGTCAACACGGCGTAATAAATACATAGGCATACTCAATTCACACGTCGTGTTTTGGCGGACCAGTGTCAGTTCGTTGAACCTAAGTACACAGTGTGTAGTTTTTCATTACACGCTGTGTATTCTCATGTTGTACAGATAGAAAGAGCGGCTCCTCAGGATGAGTTCCTTGGTTTTATTTTAATCAATATGAAAATTAAAAGGTCATTTAAGTGATTTGAATTGAGAAACGAAGGAGGAAGAATAGATCTCTTTATTCAGATTTATAGAACGGTTTATTTGTAATTTAATCAAATATAAATGCGTAAATTATCAATGAAACTTAAAAAACCATAATAAACGTTGTAACCTCGCTCTGATACCAATTGAAGGATCCGGGCGCAGTGGAAGCATGTGGGTTGATGTTCCCACTTGGATTTTTTTCATTATAAATGATCAATCCAGGATCAATACTGTAACACCCTATGCTTCCACGGTACGCTTCCCTTTGAATAATATAGTTGTGTGTGTTGTACGCAACTTCGAGTTCTAACACACACCACAACTAATCAGACTAACTGTTATGAATTGTAATACCCTCTTTTTGAATTTTTATAAATTTAATCATTTAAAATGGACTTCATTTTTGGATTCAGAATACTCAAATTATCTTACAGTGATTTTTTTGTATTTTTCTGAAAACATTCAATTTTTGATGAATAGTGAAAAAACACGGAGTTATAGATTAAAATAGAATTTTAATTTAAACGATTTTTTATTTTATTTTAATTTAATTAATGTAAAAATAGATAAATAATACCTATATAAGTTCAATATTATTCTTTTGAGTTAGTTTAGAATAATTTAAGATATATAATCATTTTATTGAATTTTCAGCGTCTTTTACCCATCCCATAAGAGAATTTGATATTTCACATAAAACATAATTTTACCCCTTCTGTGAGTGGAATTTTAAAAATCCATGAGACCCAGATAATATCAAAGAGTAAAATGTGGTTGAATTAGACAAAAATAATTTTTGGTGAATAGAATCTTTTTACTTTTATTTACCACCGTTAAAGGTAAATAGGGTAATTAAGGGTAAAAATGATTTTAATATTACACTAACACATGTCCTAATTATATTGGACAAGTATATATTGACCAAAAAAACCTTAGGAATACCATATTATCATTTAGGTTCACTTGGATTAGATTAGTACATTTATTATTATTTAATTCAAAGAAGAGTTCATATAGCTAAAATCAATGTTTTATAATTAATACATTTATAATATAGGGTAATACATGATATAAATTAGATTATAAATATTAATTATAAATATAAAAATATTTCATATATAATGGTATTTTTTTGTAATTTTTAGACATTAAATAATTTAATTTATTTGTGACAAAATGATGATGAAGAAATTACCATATTAATAAAAGAATAAGACAAATGATATTATAAATACACAAATAAATGTTATTTGAGACTTTTTATGAATTAAAATAATTTTATAGGTTAATATGACATAATTTAATTCTGTTATATGAATGTTTTTTGAAGTAATAATGCTTTTATGAATTTATCAAAAACAAAATATCCAATAGTGTCAAAATTGACATAAAAGAGTTTTTAGAACAAATATTATATTATTAATTGATATTCTATTGCTAAAAATCTATAGTTCATCCAAAGTACCTATATCATGATATGTGTATCATTAATGGACCATTTGGGGGTCTATTGGATGTTTATAGTATGTTTATTAACCATATAATATAAAAATACAAAGGGACATGGTAAATGTCAAACTAATTAACTAAGAGTTAAAACTAAAATAAAAAGGTTAATAAAGATACCCAAACCTATATAAAACCTATTGGTTGAGTGGATTTAGACCCATAACCACCTTATCCTCTAAATAAATCAATTTTTAGCCATTATAAACCGAATATTAATTTTTTATAAAATAATATTATAAGGTTTTTTCTAAGGTCCCCTCACCCCTCTTATAAAATGGCACTCTCCGTTCACTATAATTCGCACATTCTAAGCTATTTGGCTCAGACAAACCCTTACCAAATAGCCTCTAAAATATCCTCCCTTCAACCTAGAGTCCTTAGTTTGATCAGAAATCCTACCTAAGGAGTCCATTTGATCAAATCAATAGGAAGAACCCGAAGAAGAGGTAATGATTTCACCACCCTCTTTCAAGATCCTTTCTTCTTCCACATCCTTTTTCTTTTTTTCCATACTAAAATAAAAAATACAGTATCTTCTCAATAATTTGATGTTATTATAGTTTTGGTACAACTAAATTCATTATTCTATCCTCCCTTTGAATGACTTATCACCATACGTGCGTACGTACGGCTTACCGTCTCCATGTCGTGGTGTAATTGTTATTCAATACATTATTATTTGGATGGGTATAATAATGATGTGTATTTGATATAACTAATAAATATAACATGATAAGGATTATGTATCTATGACATACCATCAAATTATATATTATTTTAATGTCAAAAGAATGATATTTTCACTCATTCGTAGGTACGGATTACCGTCTCCACGACGCGATGAGATTCATTCGCAAGTCCAACATTCATCGATGATTATAAAAATATATATTACGAATAAGTATGTAACATATGACATAATAATTCTACTGGAAATATATATATATTTATATATATTTTTTTAATGTACTTATATATATCTTATTAACTTACTTCCGTTCAATGCTATATGAAAAAGGAAACATCATTTATGCGTACGTACGGACTACCGTCTCCATAAATGGTGTTTTCCATTCATTTATACGTCTATTATACATATTTATATAATAAATATATATGATATATAAATAATTTTTTATATTATAGAATTATTTTAATCATGATCTAAGTGATACAATCAAGAGTAGCAAGTTAAAACACGTACGATAAAGAAAGCGATTATTACCCAAAATATTAATATAACAGGGTAATTATTATTAAATGGGTAGTATAAAGTCATAAATGAAAAATTTATGATATAATAAATATTAATATGGTTTTTGTATAGTTTAATAACATAATATAGTCTTCATACAAGAGTTTAAACATACCCTTAACTAAAGGAAAGTGCAAGGTAAGGGGTTTTCATCTCACTCCTTATTCCCATGAGATTCATGCCATATTTCCACTATTACCTTTTATGTGTTGTATGTACTTCACATAATTGTATTCATTGTGTAATACACTTTAATTTATGTGTATTTAGATATTCATTGTATGATACTTCTTTCAGGGGGTGTATGTTTCGTAAGTTACCAAATTGGTAAGGGTTTATTTTACAATCTCATTATTATCCGAGGTTGTTTTTAGGTACATATTTACTGGGACATTATTATCACCCATGTCCATTTTTCATTAAAATGATTTCAAAAATAATATTTTAAGGATTTTTGAAATGTACTCTTTATCAAGATTAGAATTTTAAATCTTTTACAAATTTATCTTTCTAAATCATTTTAATTAATTTTCATGTTTTCTAAATCATTTTAAGGATATATTTATATGAACATGAATGTTTTGAAATGATAATTCTTTCCAAAAGTTTCAAAGTGGTGTGAAACACTTTTATTAAAAAAATCTCTTTTAAATTACTTCCTTTATAAATGTTTGACTTTTAATTGATTTTACAAAAAGGATATTTCTCTCAAAATGTTTTACTCTTAATTTTCATCTATGATAGCATCCTTTACTGGATATTATTTTTCATTTAGGTTGTTTTATTATAATACAATATTCCATATTTTATTCGATGAGTTATGATATGTTTGACTGTGGATGTTGTATTTTTATACCATTCATGGTTTATAGATAATGTATTGACATTTCATATGCTATTTTTTTACAAATTTTTATGTTATGTTTCAAGTTTATGATATGAGGAATGTAGTGGACTTAGTAAGTGACAGGTGGAGCCCGCTATAGATCATCGATGCATCGGTAGGTCTGATGATACAAACTTCTGTCTTGGCACAAGTACCTGGCAAAAAATTTATTTGTAGTCTTGGAACAAGGCATTGGCTATGTATTAATGATGTCCGGTATTAGGAATTCCCTCAATGTGAAATTAGTTATTACATGTGACTATTCGACTAGTAAAATATCAATGCTCATGTTTATATGGTAATTTTTTGTTTATTTTTACCATATTATGTTCAAGTTTATATTTAAAAGTCTATTCTTTTAATTACACATCATGCCTTAAAAGTATATAGCTTTCTGCAAAATTATTTACCCTTACTGAGCATCTAAGCTCACCCCTTTCTTATATTCTTTTTTAGAATTCCAAGAATTGTATTATGATTTATAATAAGGGGATAGATTTGGATTAATGGAATTCTCAAAAAATCCTTTATGTTGTTTTTATTTTCTAATGTGTAATGTAACGTTCATGTGTGTAATATATTTTCCAAGACTGCTATACTGATCAGTCCTTTGTGACATTATTCCTTGTAATCATGCCAAAGTATTAAAATAATTCACCAGATCTGGGTAACTAGGGTCGGGGCGTTACAAATATGATGATAAATACCATTCTCCATGGATCGATTCATATAAATAGACAATGAAGATGAAAGGAACCAAAACCACAATAGTGGATCATTACAGGATGATTATAGTTAATTTAATTAATTGAAAAGAAGTACCTTTTGGGTGTTCTTTCGTCGTTGATGTTATTGACCACATTCTGATGTGATTCGTCATTGTGTCACATAAGCCATGTGTAGACCTCCTCTAGTAGTGATCCACATGTGCACCTCGTATCTCTGTACATCACCAAAGGAGTATTTGGGTGATAGCGTGGAGAAACTTTTGCTTTTGTTGTCCTCCTTAGATCATCTTGATCTAATGGAGGAGGATCTCTCTTGGTCTTGAGAGAATTCTTGGAGGAAGATGATCTTTCAGGATAGAAATAATTCTCAAGAATTGATGTGCACAATGATTATCTTCGGTGTAGTAAAAGAGTTGGGGTTGTGAGGATATTTATAATCGGGTTTGAGGTTGTAGAGTTATGAAAATAAATAAACGTGTTACGTGTTTTATTTATTTCATTGACTCTTATTGAAAAACCCCATGTCAAATAATTAATTCCTTGACATGCACCCACAATGATTTTAATAAATACCATTTAATAAAAAAATATTATATCCTCAAAATCCCGACTGGAAAACTACATGGTGTGTAGTAATTAATACATGGAGTATACATGTTTTCCATAAAACTACATGGCATGTAATCATTAATACATATCGTCTACTTGTTTTCCATAAAAAACAACATGGCGTGTAATCATTAATACACGACGTTTATATCTTGTTTTTCATTTCCTTCTTCCTCCATCATTAAAACGATTTAGGCTTCCTTGAATAATTATTAAAACACATAGGAGAATAATATTTATTCTACTTGAGATATATTAATATACTTAGTGTGTGACCCTCTAGGCCTCTTCCTCGTTCGCATTAGGCGGGCTTGCCCAAAGTCCAAAATTACTATCTAGAAACGGGTCAAGGCACCCAAGAGAAAGAAGTTGATACCGCATTGACATGTCACCTCATAGAAACATTTAATGTGTAATTTAATACCTTTGTTTCAATATCTCATCAAGCAAGTTTCATGGATGTGTCAAAAACCAGTATGATTGATCTGTCATTCTTTGACTACCTGAAATAAACTCATCGTTTCACCATTCCCATGGAATTTCATGAGATAGTTCTATTTCAATCATAGGGCCGAGATATCATGTTCCATAAATGGATGGGACAAATCATTCCTCAACTTATCCATTAAAAACACGTCATTTGTGACGCACCCAACATACCCCACATCCCTCCAACTGTCTACATGACAGTTTTCATCAGAAAATCTAAATGTGCGAGTAATGACATGAGTTAATGATAATCTTCCAGTCAACGGACCATTACACACACTCGTAGATAGTAATATCAGATGACACCAAGACATGCCGAATTACAACTGCTGGGTCTTTTCTCATAATCTCCCATCATGGAGATTACCAAGGGAGAACACCATGAGAGAGATTATCGTCTTCTTACGAGTACTCGTAGATGATGGTCTGTATACTATGTGTCCTATCATAGTATGCCATCAAATCGTAGAACATTATTTAAGAATATTTTTATAGAATTTCATGGTTCTCATCATAGCGGGGAACTGCCATGACCTTATTAATGCAACAAATATTCCAGGACATTATTATATTATAGTAATACATAATAATGAAAAATATATAATAAGAGTACATTCATGTAATCAGTGTAAAAAATAGTTGGTTCTCAGGACACCAACCCTTACAATAATATCATCAATGTTTTTCATTATTGGTTGCATTTTTTGGAAATAAGATATTTATTTGATAGTGATCTTAAGGATAAATATCTTCTCCCTCTTCAATATCTTCCTAGGGATTATTCAATGAAACCTTTAGAGAATGTTGAATGGTAAGGTGAAGAGTTTCCAAAGGATTTATTGTAGTATTTTTATCAAGAGAAAATCCTTTATTTCCATGAATTATTTTGACTTAATTCCATTAATTATATTTAGGAGGAACTTTATCCATATTTTTAATCACTCTACATGTTTCAATAGAATAAACTAAAAACCTGAAATTATTCAAAATAAAAGAATGTGCCCTAACTCAACCTCGAATACAATTTTGTGATCTTTAGAAATCAAACAAAATATATTTTTGGTGAATATAACTCAATATGAAATCCACTATAATTATAGAATAAAGTCCACGATCACCTTTCATCATTCATTAATCCAACTTGATAGGTGTACCGATACAAGAAGCAATATCATTAAGGATCTTCAGATGCTAATATACAACATTGAGACTATGGAGTCATATCAAAATATGAGCATTAGATTTATTTGGAATAAAGGGATTAAAGTTATGATCCTAATAAAAAATTCACAAAAGACCATGTTGTAGTTGTAAATTTCCTGTTTCTGGATCCATTTCCATGTCATCAGCATTCTGAAAAAAAGATGGAAGAAACATTTCTTGAAGGGAACAATTTTCCAAGAACTAGTTCCCAAAAAAACAATTCTTGGTTTAGTATCTGCATAAAACCATGGTTTATTCCCTATTTAAATAATCATATTCCCAAGAAGCTAGAATCAAAATAGATTAAAACTTAGTCACCAGGCATTCAGATCCACCACCATAGAGAAGTTGTAGTCTTCCAATTTCCTAATAGAAGAAGTATTGGGAGAACCTGATTTAATGGGAACATGAAAAAAAGATAAAGCCTTGATGAATGAGTCTATTACTTTTATTCGATAAGGGCCTTAAGGGGGATTATTGGATGGGGGATGTGAGTCACCTGTGTAAATGAACTACCATTCAGGATTGAGAAATATAAATCTCAAAGTAAGTTCTTGAATCGAATTAAATCTCCTTGAAAAAGATGAAATTCACCATATCTCACTCATGATTCACCCATCTCTATACAACATTGTATTTTATTAATATTATTTGCATAAATAAAATGTTATATGCGATAACTGCTTCATTTTATAAGATTGTTTCAGTTCAGTATTCGTGGAATTTATACATTGATAATTAGTATAATCGTTTCTACAATGTTACTCATGGTATAAAATTAATATATATTATTTTTATTTGTATTTTAACCATTCTAAAAAACTATAAATAGAATAAATAATTATAACAAACATTGATATGGTGGGTTATACATATGCATTAAAATTCTTTTAATTTTTCTATTGTATGTGTTAAATAATGGTAGATAGAAACTAATATTCTATGAATAAGTATTATATCATATATATTCAATAATAGGATCATAATACCAATCCATAATAGTATTTTACTAAAATGAACTACACTTCTATGTGGAGATGATAAGTCAAAAGTACACATCAGTTATACTTTAACGTCATTGTATAAAAAAAGAGGGGTGTGTATGCTTTTTTAATAATCATAACAAATTCTCAACATATTGATGACACTGATTATATTATTATATGGAAGAATCATATATATTTTTAAGGTAATTATTATTTACAAAATAAATATATCGATTAAAGTGATTACCTATTCTTCAAAACGAACCCTATGGATCTCTTATATTGGGCACTATGGTTGGTGTTTTTAGATGAAAAAACATCTATAATGGGACTAGGTATAGATAGAGGAGATATTGGTCAAGGATGATTTATCTATAAGGCTCAATCATTTTAAATGATTGGAGGGAGAAGGTTATTTTTATTATTACGTTCAGGGTCATATTTTAAATTTTCAAAAAATATTTAATTATTGTATTTTATTTTCTATCAGAATGCCACAAAATGACCATATTTTCAAATATAAGATAATATATTGTTTTAATATGATAATTCAATTTATTTTAAACATGTGTTTATATTATATTAATCGTGTTATATTTATTTCACACTAACTTGTCCTGTTTTAATTTTATCCACGCCAACAAATTTTTCAATATTAAACGACAATAATTTTTACAATTATTTTGTAAATGGGACTATAAATTGCGAAATTTTTTAAAATTCAGACTATATCATAATGAAATTATAGTTTTTATATATTTTCTTAATTTGGTATAATTTAATATAATATTAATTACATAAAATATCATTATTGTAAATTTTTATACTATTCGCTCCCTTGAATATTAAACATACCAAAATAAATATTTAATAATTTAAATAAATATTTTATTATATCCTCCATCATGTTAATGTCATCTAAATAATTCATGTATCATGTATAATTTATTAATTAATGTTACTTTTAATATTTTTAATATAATTTAATTTGTATTTTTTTATTTGAATAATTAATGTATATGTGTTGTGTATAAATTTAGGGAAATTATTTAATTGAAATAATTGTAAAAAAATAATCATGGGGAAGATAAATAGTTTATATTTCAATATAATTGTAATGATAAAAAATATTCCATGCATTATACTATATTAAATATGCCATATTTATTAAAATCATGAATATTGCATCATTGACATTTCTTTAAGTAAAATATTTTATAGGATATAACCTTATACAAGTGGCCCATAAAGGTCATTAAATACACCATTGGATTATTATGGAAGAAAATAATTTACCCAATAAAGTGTTGTCAAGTGTTAGTGAAATTTTATTATCTATGTTATATTATTTTTACCATCAATAACTTGATTAACAATTTAATATTGTAACATAATTTACTAAACTTACTATTTGCATAGAACAAAATTAAAAGTGATATAATTAAAAAATTTGGAGCCACTAAATAATAATTCGAAATAATTTTTTATAAATTAAAGAATGGATTTTTTAGAATTTAATATAAAATAAAACCTAAACATTCTAGGAAAAACATTTTATTTTGGGGAAATTCTCTTTTATAATATAATTTTTTATACTATGTTAAATAATTAAATCCAATTGAAAACCCATTATTGGATTTTTAAAATATTATCTCATTATCTATTATTGAAAAAATATTAAAATACATTTAAAATGTAAAAAAATTAAATGAAAATAAAGTAATTAATAAAAATCATCATTTTTTACTATTCCTTTAAAATTAAATATATTGAAATAATTATAAAAACATTATTTTCAATATAAATTTCAAATCCTTAATAAAAAAACTAAAATTATTTTAACAAATAAATTTTCATCAACATATTAAAATTAGTTTTCCATCATAAATAGAAGACAAACTCATATATAAAGAAAACATGATTTTTATGAGTAAAATAACATTACTAAATATTTTGTGAATATTTTCTATTAAAATAAAATTTAGGTTTTATTGAGTTGAAATATTATATTTATTTTATAAATTCAGTTTTCCTATTCATTCCTTTAAATTTAATGGTTATTTTTAATGTACATATATTATTCTAATTATATTTCATAGTTACCTAAACATGGCGTTTCATGCAATGAAATTTTTCAATAAATCAAAATATTTAAAATTATTTTTCATGAAAATTATAGGTTATTTCAAAGGTAATAAGATCTGTATCCCTAACATAATTCTTCATAATTTTCAAGAATATTTATTTTTAAGAAAATGAAAGAGGTCTATTTTAATAACATCCTTAGGTATTGATGTTCCTTCCTCCATTTTTTTATTTCTCAAATGTAACATTAACAATGGATTATTCCAGTTCCTTAGTACATTCTCTATAGTGTTAATAATCAAGAGAGTAAATTGCCCACAAAACAAATCATGTTCTAATTATATGTCATTATATGTGATGAAATCTGTTAGTAATAGCACAAAAATCATAACAACGACAGATGAAACACATAATGTACTATTTAGTGACTTAGAGGAATTGAAAATCATCAATTCAAAACTCTAATAATTTCAAATATTAATATTTCCCAATTTACACAAGGATTTGTTTCCCTTTGTTACCATACATTATAACAACCTTCAATGAATTTATATTCATGAAAAATGATTTTCCATAAGAAATTGTAAATCATTAATGTAATTATAAGAATAATAACATCTCATATATTGAGGACCATTAATATGAGTTTTAATATACATTACCTTAGAAATGTTGTCATCAACATGTTCAAGGAATACAATCATTATTTCACACAATCAGTAGGTAGGTCAAAAACCTATTTTTTTCCACTCATATTTCAGTTCTCATTAATGGATCTCATAAAGGCCACATAAATTGTTATTATGGGATTTGGCATGGTGACCCTCTCTCATTTATCTTATTATGAATTGCTGAAAACTACCTTAGATGTCTCCTCTCTTGCATAATGGGTTAAGATAAGCTCCAACTAATCCTTTCATCTATGTGAATTTCTTATACTACACATGTTCTTTAGGAAAATTATTTTATACTTTTCTTATAATTTAATAATAATGGCATCTGATATTTTATGTATATACTCCACCATTATGAAAAACTCTCAAGGGAAATTATCATTTGGGATAATTATTTAATTTATTTTTTTGAAGGGGTTTTACTCATGCTCAAAAATATTTCATTCAAATGGAAATTTGTATTTGGGAGGGGTTCATTCCATTCAACGACCTTGTTGTACCTCTATTCCAGGGTAGGCCAAAAACTAAATTATTTGTGCACCATGTTTAACATATTTAAAAATAAACATTCATTCAAGAATGAAGATGAATTATCAATGGATAGGAATATTTCCCTTGTTAAAATTTCCATTCTCTCAACGTTTCTACACTCCTTCATGGATTATAGATGGCCCATGGGACTAATTAAGAGTTTAATGCTTTGCATTTAAAGTTTTTATTGGAGTGTTAGTATTCATGAATAGAAAATATTCAAATCCACCTATAAAAAATGTTTTTATCCTGTCACAAATAGGGGAATTATTATAATGAATATTAAGCATATCTATGTTTCTCTTAATGAAATATTCACTTAGTCTCAGATTAAAAATTGTTCAAAGGAATTGGAATTTATAAATAATTTTTTTTATTTGAATGAGGTTCTTAATGGTTTCGTAGATTCTTCTATTTGGAATAAAATTATACACTCTTAATTCAATATATTGAATTTTTTTTTGATTTATTTCTAGTAGGTTATCCAACCTTAATTTCTCAATAGATAATTTGACTAGTAATCATTTGATTTTGGAATTCCAGCCGCCTAGTTCATCTTTGGATCCATGAATTTGAATTAAATGTTTCCTTGATGACTCTCCTATGGATTTACATACTGAATTTTTCTATTTTCTCACGAACTATTCCATTTCTCATCATAAATATATTCTCATCTCAGAACGAACAGGAAATGCAATCCTCAAAAACTGTTATTATTACTAGTATATCTATATGGGTGAAAACTATGAATTTTTTCTAGGTACATTATTTCAATAAATATTGTATCTGTCTCTTGAATCATACATTGATTTGGTATTTGAATCACAATATTATTCTTACTAAATAATTTATCGATTCAATAGGTTCTTACCACTATTCCTGGTGCCTCATCATTAATCTTCATTAGAAGGATAATTGTCCATTGTTTCTCAATTGGGTCATGTTGTCATCACCATAGAATTCCCTCTTCGACCTATTTGAGTTACTGAGAAAAATATTTCTCTTTTTCGGTCTTCTTTTCCAATAAAATATTGTAACTCTCTCTACAAAGAAAATAATATCTTCTATGTGGCAGTAGTTTAATTGATCCATTTAATTTTGAATATCCCCAATTAGAGTGGGTTACTAAAATTTATCTTTTTATATTCATTCATAAATTTCTGGTACTGTTTTTTCCATCAAGGAATTAAATATTTTCCGAGAATTTTAGTTTTTCAATAAAAATCATTATTTTTTTTAATCCTCCTATCAAAAAATTGAATAAGATTACTTTAGATAGTTATATGAACGGTAATCAGGGACCCTCTGAATGTGGTGCTATTTTCTGTGGTAATTGATGTATTTTTTTCTAAACAAATTCACATGATTATGTGGATTAAAAATGTTTCTAGAATCATAAATCCATAGAGTCGTTGATGAGGTTTCATTTTTAAAATATAATGGATAGAAAAACATGTGGAATTAAAGTGATTCAAAAACTATTTTTTTGACCATCTGGAATGGCATAACTCATATATCTTGGAAAATCATAGCTTGATTGATGGAATGCCTAGATACCCTTTCTAAACTCAACTATATCATCAGTCATTTATACAAAGAAGAGAATCAGGTGGAATACTTTATTTTAAATAAAATTATTAATAGGAATATTAATTCTAAATATGATCTTACTTATTATTTTATTTGTTGTGTCATGATAAAGTGTGTCATAAAATTTCATCATTAAAACACAAATAATTTCAATTTTTTTTAATAAATTTTCCATTGAATCTTTGTTCAAGGATCCCAAAAAAAGTTTTAAATAAAGGGTTTTGATCATAAATAATGGTATGTGGGGCACATTTATGTACTACCACAACATTAATATAGATTACTAAAAGGTTCTCCAGAGGTAGATATCAACTAATAGAAAGGAAATATTTAGATTTAATATGGTGATCAATGATTACCCATATTACATCTTTCGTTCTAGGAGACTATTATAATATAATGATGATATCAATAGTAACTCCATCCCATTTCATCATTATAATTAATTAAGGACTTCAGAATACCCTTGAATATTACCTATGACCCTTCCCCTACTGAAAAATTATGAAACATAATACATATTTTCTCAATTTCTATCTTTATATTATCCTATGTAAAAATTTTCAATAATAATCTTAGTGATACAAGGGTTTATAGATAAATTGGAGGCCTGAAAAAAATTCTATACTTTTCTATTCAAATAAGATATATATTGATCATGAATTTCATTTCAAAATATCAAAACTCCATATTCAAAAACTATGTCCTTTTATTTCCATTTTTCATGTATTTTTTTCAATGTTCTAATATTCATACTAGTAGAATTCTATGTTTTTTAATTAATAGGGTTTTTAAATAATCTAAAATATTAGTACTGATTCTCCTTCCTTAGTGACTCCCATATATATATTAACTAAATTCAGTAACACATGATCTCTTTTATTCAATATTAATGATAATATTCTATATTTTTAATGTTTAATGCATCCAATAAATTATTATCATTCCCCTATAGGTAGTGTATTAATAACTTGTAATATTTGAGTATAATAATACATTTAATTTTATATATATTTATATATTTTAATAAAAATCATTATTTTATGATCTTATTAATTGGGAATATATCCCATCATTCTCCATGGAGACAATTTCACCATATCATCAAAAAAAAATTTACAAGTTAAATCTCTTTATCATGGGTCGGTTAATTTTGGTCCCCAACCTTTATTTTCCTTTGTAAAAATGGAGTAAAAATATCATTCAATATAAGGACACAACTAATTATATTTTTTATGCATCACTACCAATCAAAAATCCAACATTTCTAAATGGTAGTGTGAAAATAAAATGTTTGAACTATATATTCTTTAATTCCTAAAAGCATTCATCCCATTTATTTATCCCTATGAACATAACCCATGCCTATATGACCTTTGTTAATGTGTAAGTTATTATTAAAAAAATAAACAAATATATGATCATAATCATATAATTTTTTATTCAATGAAAAAAGGAAACAATACACGAAAGACCTATAAAGGTTGGATAGAAGAAAAACATGACTACGGGGGTCTAAAATAATGGATGTAGAGGAAATCCCCTATAATGATATTAATTCCCACAAAATTCATGTTGTTTATGTTATGAAAAATCATGCTCTCCTGGATTGAATTTTCAAGCAAGGAATGGTATTCGATGACTTTATTACCTTCCTTCTAGGTTTGGATAGATTTGGTGTTGTTGAATAGTATGTTGCATCATTTTTTTATGATACAATCTATCAAATGTGGGATAACACCTTATCCATGCAAGTAATTGTTCAATATAATTGAATATTTTTTGGCTTCCATAATAACAAAACTCCCCTTCCTGTTTAGATGAAGACATTTGATCATGTCCATGGCCTCTACTTGGATAAGTGTACCTTTGCCAAGACTGATAGTAAATGTCCGGATGACCAATCCATTGCAGTTGCGAATGAATCTTCCACCTCGTATAACACGTGAGTAACACGATCCTTATATGTTGATTTCTAGGCCCCTAGGCATAGGATTATAAAAATACCCATTTACTAGTTGTATAATTTTTTTAGGAGGGGGATTGAGGAAAGCTATTTTAAACAGTTCCAAAGATGGTTCCTCCCTTTAGTTTCATAACTCCCACACCATATCTACAAATATATTTTTAGTTATAAAGATGACTTAGTGGCCATTCAAGTCCACCCCCTTATGTAATCACTTATTCCTCTCCTTCCAGAAACACCAACAGTCGGCATGAAAAACCACGGTGAGAGCCTTTATCTCCAAGCCCCCTCTCCTAAGTCATTGAAACAATGATCATGAAATGGTTGATCAACTATGTCTTAAATGAAGAATTATGTGAACTTAGAACATTTGATTTATACCTCCATCACCCATTCTTTCTCAAAGAATTCATGACCCGATAATTCATTCTTATACATCCTATAGCCAGCACACCATGAATCCATATAAACACCACAATGCTGTATTTTCTCATTACTGGGTTCAACATTGTTTTTGATTCTCCAAATAAGAAATTTGTATTTCTTGGGGATAATCTAGGACCAAAGAACATTGTTTCGATCATATGAAGTGTCATGTATGGTATGAACTTGATGATAGTCATATGTCATGAATGAACCTGAGGGATAAGGGGTAAAAACAAAACTATATGGGTCTGAGTTCAGCTCGATGAGAAGGATATTTTTCTACTGGTCTCTATCTAGAAAAATGTTGATGAAATTTATATAGAGGATGGATTTCCAGACATATTTTTATGTGGCATGGAATCCTGGATATACATTGGCCGCACCACTCCCATTGTCATACCTGAAAGAGACATAACATGTCCTGGATATCCAGCAAGTACAGGGTATGATGGAATTAACAAGGGGGGTGATCTCAGTCCAAAGGTGGGATGCATGGGTATCCATCAAAGAACAATCACTCGAATAACTTCCGTTCATGGTGTATTTTTCTATCCAATGGTAATTAATTTATACTCACTATTCCCTTACCGAAACCATGTTTTCTCTTTGGAAGATCAACTTTTTTACATGAAATTGATGATATCTAGATAAATGATCAATATATCAAAAATATTTTCCTCTACAATGTTTATTGAATAATTAATCAATGAAAATATGTTAAATATTTTTCTTTATCATAATATAATTTATATCCCTATATTCAATGAATATCCTCATATATCCATATTTATTCATTGTGAAATGAAAAGGGTCTTGGCAAAGTAAAACACTAGGGAATATAAATATATTATCCCAAAACTTGTCTATTTGATTATTTTACTAGACACATTCAATAGTGGACACTACATAAATATATTTGTATATACGTATTGTATTATGGATTAAACTAAATGAAGACTTATAATCACAATCTAGTGGATTATAATGTATTTCTTCATAATATAAATCAATGAATTAATGTAAAAAAGGTTCATGATAAAATTTTATATTACATTATCATTTGGTAAATTGTGATTTCACTTCATCCTTAAGAATATCATCCATGAAATCTACTATGGGTGGATAAACAGATGACATGGATGAGGAAGCCTCCCCTCTAATGATAATTAATTTGAAATCATTATTACAAATCATAATTTCTTTCATATCACTAAATTTTTTTGCATTATATTGTGAAATATAGTCTAAAATATTGGTTATATAAAGAACACCACTACTATAATAATAAAATCAAAAATCATAAAATATATATATTTCTTAACTGGATTTCCATGACACATCCTTGTTGTAGTGATAATTTTATTAGGATTTATTAGGGACAACTCAACTTTAATGTTTATTTGATGATATATAATTTTGATTGAAAATAATGATGGTACAGATGAGTATGAGGATCTAGAATAAAATAATGAATTGCCTAAATTAGATTATATGGTTTATTTACATTCCATATAATCATGTGGTACCAAAACCATAGCTATATTCATTATATAATCTTGAAATTCTTCCCATTTATTATTATGTGGTGCGTTCCAATAATTCATTGTATATTAATTTTTATAAATCCTAATTTATTTAAGCGTGAAGAAATGGGTTTATAATGATTTAGTCATCCCCAGAAATTCATTTTCCAAATGATCCATTTCATTGAACATATAAAAATATCCCATCCCCAAAAAGAATTTCATATGTTCTTTATTTTGACAATTTTCTGAAAAATTGAAATATTGCATTCCATTCTTCTTCATTGAAATACATGACTTTTCCATAGGTTATAGAAAATCCCTTAATTTCATTATATAAATTTCAAATCTTAGATATATAAAATTACATCCTTATTTTGATGGTTTACGAAACTATTTCATCATTTTATGAGAAGGTTTTAGAAACAAATTTTCATTGAAGGCAATTATTAATCCCTTCAATAAATTGACTTCTCAATGTTGATTAATTTGTTTGTATTATTTGGAATACCCATATAATATTTTGATGTTATAATCATACTCCCTAACCCATTCAGCATCCATTTTATTTAATTTTTTATATTTTATCTTCATTTAAAATATATTTTCACAAGATCAATATTTATCTAAAAATGTTTCTGTAAAATATATTTCTATTTTCTATGCTCTTTTACTTCTTTAATCATTGTATTATATATCAATGAAAAAAATTGATTGGAATAAAATATTATATAATATTGTAAAATTATATCATTTTCACTATCATCACTTCCCAAATCCAGAAATTTAATTTCAAGGTACATAATACATTTTTTTATTTTCCAAATGATTTATAGTCCCACTAAATGATGGGGAATTATATTTACTAAAATGACCCAACATATGTTTAGTATTCTATATAAAATCATGTTGTATGATATGTGTATTTTTTATTTTTGATAAAATTGGTCAACTTCTTTAATATATCCATGATCTACTCAATTAAAATACTAGCATTAATCACATTCTTAACTGGGTTATATCGATATTTTCCATGATTGCTAATATGATTCTTTCTACAGGGTTCCTTTAAAAAAATATTATTGTTATTTAGATGAAAATAATATCAATTTAAAAAAATATAATGTGATTATAAATATGGTATAACACTTAACTTAATTTTAATATTCATGTATCGTAATTATAATAATATAAACATTCGTCCCATGAGAATTACTTTAAATCATAAAAATATTGTACATTATTTCTTAGTGGGTTGAAAAATAATTATTTTAATTAACCAAATCATTCCTCTCTATAAAATTTTAATATGGGATCAATGAGGATTCTTTCATTTTCCACCATCATAATAGTCAAGATATATTCGTCAAACTCTTTTCTTGGTTATTACACAAAGATGAAACATAGGAAAATACAAGAAATATATAGTATGAAGACATGGATGCATATCTATATGAAGCAAAATATTATAAACATAATAAAAGTACTATTCTATTTTTTGTAAAATTATTCATTTCTCAGAATCTACCAAAAACTATATCCAATATTATATGTGTTACAAAATCAACTACTCAATGTGCATAATGAATATTTTATTATTCCAACTATAATACCACCATCTCCAGTAGCTCAAAATTAGTGGTTATTCAACTCAATTGGCATATGATACAATGGATATCATTCCAAAAGAATAATCTATTGTGAAGACATTATGAACTATATATTAATAAGATTCACATTTTACATTAGAAATGAAAAATAAAAATATATAGAATTTATTTATTATTTATTGGTGAACTCATTAAATAATTAATTCATAAAATCATAGTAAAATAAAACAAATCAATATGAGAAATATTTCTTGATAAGGGTTATGTGAAGCTCACTCTATCCAGTGTAAATAATGAATATTAAATATGGATGAGTAAATATCTAAAAACATTTCATTTAATTAAGAACATGGAAATGAATTTTATCCAGTAATAAATCTATGTCGTATTCTAATGGATAGAAATAATAAATAAATTATGAATTATGTAAAAGAATAATATTGGATATCTTGATCTGTGACATCGTTATATTATTAACATATTTTGTGAAGACAGTTTAAAACTAATAATAAATAAGCATTTAATTTTTAAAACTATTCTTCCCTAGAGACATATCTATGAATCAAGGGGATATATAATTCGAAGACTGACATTCACTGCATGAAAAAATATTTCCTCATATAATTATGTCTTAATTTAGTTCAACATTAATATTCCTTATCAATAATTTTTTAAAGTGGAAGAAATTATATATTATTAATAATTCCTCATTCAATAAAATAACATCCATAGTAAAACACCAATTTTAGAAATTGTATATAGTTTCGTAAATAAATATGTCCATGATACAATATATACAGATATTTAAGAGAATTTAATTTTATTATAATAAATGATCTCATGAAAGTGATTGTTTCAATAGAGTGAAAACATATACTAAATAAAATATAAATTTTTAATAATCAAAAATATCATATATTTGGTAAAATAAAGTATTTTTTAAAATTAAATAAATATAGAAATATATATTTTCCACAGAAAAGTTTCATTTTAAATTGTTAATAATATAATAGGATAAACTAAATCACATAGAATAGTCATAATGGGATGAAAATATGTTAATTCTACATACATTAGGAAAAAATTCCATCTATCTCATTAAAACAAATGAATATGAATCTATTAGAAGACCATATAATGATTTCATTATAGACTTATTAAAAATAAAAAATAATATAAAATTTATCTAATAAATAATTTTAGTTAAATAATATCCCATTATATCTATTTAATATGGATATATATAATAAATATAAGAGATCAAAGAGGGAAAAAAGTTCGTATTTTATTTCAATCAGACACCTTCAATTAATAACATTAATTAATTAATTATTAACTATTAAAAATATATATATTCTTATTAAATACCTCAATGATGATGTATATTCATATCATTAATGGAAATAGTACTGAAATAAAAAAAAATCTTTCTCAATGGAGTGGAATGTGATATGAATTCCTTAACTCACACTTTACATTAGATAAAATTTCATTCTCTTAGTGTATAATGGATTAAAAAGTCTTACTAATTTATTACAAATCCACATAAATATTTTTAATAATATATATGAATCCCTTGTAAAATATTTTCATCATTTCATTAATAATATTTCATTATTACTTTTTTTTTGGTTGTTAACTACTTCGTTTTATTATGCATGTTCTATCATGGTGGTACTAGTACATTTTCCCAGTATATTGAAAGATCATATTCAGAATTATTATAATTTTAGTAATATCACATCTATTCAGAAGAAAAAAATTTATAACTATTCAATAGCATTTTACATAGAAAATGAATCACATCGGTTCATGAATATAGTAGGTTGTACGCACGCATGAGTGACATTACCATTTCCATAACATGTGTATGGGTATGGAAGTGTATAAAAAATTAATCTATAGCAAAAATATCATTTCATTAGTATAAAATATTTTAATTATATTAATCATTATTATGATCATTAGGAGTCTGTTATGTAATACGATTTACATCGGTTTGTGAGGTAGTAGACCATTGTACATATAAACGATGTGTTTGTTTCCCATTTTCAAGTTGATGGTATGTATGTAAGTCATTTAATTAAAATAATAATATTTATGAATATGGGATATAAGTATGCTATTATATTATTAATTTTGAATAATATTATAAGGATTTGGAGGATGAAATAAAACCAAAACTATCGATTAAGAATGATACCTCTTCCTTAGAAAAAATCATTAAGAGTGTTCGTAATCCATCCATGTATAGTTTTTCTACTCCAAAAATGTCACTAAGACATAATAGTTTTTTAATTAAGGTATTTGGGTATGTATTTGACAATCCAAATATATTTCATAATTATTAATGATTATTGTGACTATGTTTCCTTTTATTATTAGGGTATTCGAATACTATTGAATTTTAATATTTTATGTTAGTGTCACATAACATTTATGAACAAATAGCTCCAAATTAGATTTTCATCGATCATTATATGATATTAGGATTATATAATTCTTGTAATATCAATTATATTATATTTTATTTCACTTTAACCAAGATATTTTTTATTCCTTTTCTCACAAATCTGTTTTAATAATAACAGTTGCAACATATCATTACGTATTTTTGTTTTCATTATAGAAAAATATTAGGTTTTTCATATTACATCAAATTAATATTATTAGTAAATATATATAATAAATTTCATCCAATTAAATTCACTAATTTTCAAGAATTTAATTTACAGTTATACTCATAATCGAGTAAAAAAAGATCTCTTCCAAAATAAAAAAATTATTTTGTACAAAATGTTTTTATATCATAATACAACATTAAAAGATTATAATGACCGAGGATAGGATGTAAAATACATGAATTATTTTGATGGAAATTTTAATTTAATTTTCATTCATGTTTTTTGGGGGGTTTCCCAATCTATTATGGAGGAATGGTGAGTTTCCCTGAATTGTGAAAAACCATGAGCTCAATTCTAGATTTAAAAATAAATTGTGATTATTTTATACCTTCATCATTTTTCAAAAATTTCATCCATTACAATTACTTAAAGGAATCACATGACCTATTAACACCACTATATTAATATGGACTTTTTAGACATCCATAATCATAGTGATTTGGGTTTTTATTTAAGGGATTGGGCGTTCCCGAAACCCCATTTCCTGCATTAAAAATAAATTTTAATTCTTTAATATTTACTAAAATTTTATTATTTTTATTCAAACTCTCACATGATCCCACTTACCCAAGGTGCTCTCCCATGCTCTCTTCCCCCTCTTTGGAGCTCATATTCATCTCAAAGTCAGATTAAACTTCTCTGAATTTTTCAAATCGCCTTGATTTGAAGAGATAAATTGATTATTTGATTACTACTTTATTTCTCACTCTTTTCCCCCATTCTATTTCCTACATTAACTTTTCCTCCTTTTTCGAACCACCCTTTAATTTTTGGCTTTCTGAAAATTTAGATACTGGTGTATTAGGGGTTATTTCTTCAATATTTTTCAAGATAAGTTATTCCTTCTTAGTTTCTTCATTTTCCTTTAAGGTTTCCTCCGACTTTCATTATGTTCTAAAATATCTCGAAGTTAGGGTTCGAACCTAGGGTTGGATTTGGTGAATTTTTAGTAAAATATTTGGTTCTAGGGTTGGATTTATCTTCCTTATGATGCGGTAGTGGTGTAGATGATGTTTCACACCACGTTTCGAAGGATTCAACACTTTCTGTAGGTGATTCCTTATTTAACCTTTTCATGATGAGTTAGTTTTCTTGTTTTACTTGTTTTTCATGTTCCCCATATGCTCTGTGTAGTGAGAAATCAATTTTTTAAGGATTTGGTTAAACGTGTAATTTTATAATTTCATTTTTGATGAAGTTGTGAACTTTTTGAATGTAACACATGTGGTATCTTTTTTGGTAGTTTTATAAAATATGAAATTGATTTATTAGTTGTTTAATGGGGATGAAAATATTATTTTTTTAATTCCTTAGTGTCATGTGGGCCTTGGAAGGGGGTTTTTAGAATAGGTTTGTTGTGTAAAACGTTGTTATACTTCTTGAGATCATTTTATAAAAATGGGTGTCTTCATTTGTATTTGTCATTTTATTATTAAAGGTGATTTTATAATACTTTAAATTTGTTTTATAAATTTCTATAAGTATGAAATTTCTACATTGGTAGTTTTTTTTTCTGGTTTGGCCCTTCAAATATGGTTTAAAATGGGTTTTATGATCAATGATTGGGTATACTCTTTGGAATTGTTTTATGGAAGATTTGAATGATTTAATTATTTATGTAAGTGGTGAAACAATTTTGGAAAACTACTTTGGAGTTTGTGTATTCTGAAATTGTATATTTTAATTGTGATATGGGATTTTTTTATGTGTTCCATATTAGAAATATCTACAAATTTTTTTAATGATTTACTAAAGTGTTTAAAATATGTGAAAGTGACGTGGGATGTTTTCGGTGAGTGTGATGTTTAAAATGGATTTTGGTTATAAAAAGGGTATTACGTAACATGTGGGTGGGCTGTTATCTAATTTGTAGTATTTTGGAATGGTTTAATAATAGTGTTTAATGAATTTATGGATGTGTTTGAGAAATGTGAAAATTGTTGTGGGCTATTTTTGTGTGAGTCGGATTTCAAAATCAATTTGAATGAAAAGTGGTATTTTGTGACTTCTGTGGAATAAATGTTGGTTTTTTGGTGAAATTTTTATGAGGAAATGTTTATTTTCATGTGAAAAGTATATTTATTCACTTCTTGAACTTCTTTGATCACAAAGGGTAAACCTGAGTATCTAGGTGGGTGGATGTGTACTAGTGTGCTTATGAATCCATGGGGTTTGGCCTCAGTGTCACTTAGTATTATTGGAACTTACACATATAAATAAACTGTGATGATGATGATTGGGGACCAATAGGTTACTGGTACGTTCCCTACTAGTGGATCATGCATGAGAATAGATATTTTTTATGGTTACTCTCACTAAGATATGAGGTACCTTTGACCCACAACGAGCTGATACCGAGGGGTAATTTCCAATTTATTTTGCTCATTAGTTACGTTGTGCATGTCGTAGACATACGGTATGTTTTTAGAGAAAATTTAGAAGTGTTGAAATTATTTTTAAAAATGTTTATTCTTTAATGATATCCCACTTATAAACTATTTTAATTTTTAAGTTTCATCTTTTAGAAATTGTAACAAGCATTTCATGTTTATGAAATAGTGTAATCTTTTAATCATTGAATTTATATCACCTAGAATATCTTAGTGGAATTATCATGTAGGGCATTGGATCAGACCCTACATACTCCCTTGGGTGTATGTATTTTTTTGTTGTCATAGTTTTGGTATAGTTTTCAGTGTCAGTGGTTTGGGTTTTTAGCAGGTCCTTGGTGGTGAAGTCTTGTGGATATGGATTCAGGGTGGTTCCCCTTTCCCAGAGGTTTCATGGGATGTTTCCTTTTGGATTTATACCTTTTTTATAGTCTTGGTGATCTTTTAAACTACTTAATTTGGTTCTGATTTTTGAATGATATTGTTTGGTTTGAAAAATCTAGATTCATTTTATTGGATTCATTTGATGATTTATATTTATAAACACAGGTAAATCTTCCCCATTTCTCTTTTTATGATACATGGGAAAATGTGCCAACCCATGGGGATCAAGAACGCCCTTCAGGCATTGTCGCGGGCTGGGTCGGGTGCTGGTATAGGTGGGGACGAGATTCAGCTTGTGACAAAATGGTATCAGAGGAGGTTCGGGTAAACTCTTTGGGTCATGTTATATGGGGAACAGTTGGGATAATCTAGAGAGAGGATTTATGGGACTTGAAATTATGGTGATGGGTTGGGTTCTTGGCATGAACACCTCATGACGGGATTCAAGTCACCAAGGGAAGTCAGAATTCATCCGATTCTTTTGGTTTTCTTGGTATGATAATGATTTGGGGAAATGAAAAGAGATTTGGTATAATGGTCTCAGTGAGCTCGCGGGGCCTAGTAAGCCATGGGCAGCCAGGTATATAACCCTAGAACACTCTCTATGATGGTGAAGTGATTGGCATATGGCCTCCAACCGTATATCCTAGTCACCCACCAAAACCAGTTTCATATCGCATTGTCTTGTGTCATTTGGTTATTAAATCATAGAAGTTCATATTTAAAGCAAAAATGACATGGTTTTAAGAAGAGTAAAGTTTTGTAAAATTAATTTCAAATAAATAGGAAATGGATTGATTTGTGAAATTGTGGAACTATATTTTTATAATTATTTTTGAAAATGAGAATTTTATGTTTACAACTCTTTTGAAAGTAAAAATAATGTTAAAATAGGTTTTGAAAAAAAATAGTTTCCAATGGAGTTTTCCAAATTAGTAAAAGGTGTTTTTAAGGGGATGAGTTGTTCTGAAATTAATTTGAATAACATTAAATTGAGTATTAATTATTATGATTGTGCTTTTTTGGAAACGTTTTGTAAATAATAATTTGGGTTTGATTTTGTGGTTAGAGGTATTGAGAAAAAGGAAGTATTGGATGATTGTTTTGGTTTTGAGAAGTTGAATGAATTTTTGTTTTAACCCTTGGTATTTCCATGAAAGACCATTTTCATGGGATTATATGGGTTGGAGATGTTTAATGGCATGACTAGATGAGTTCTGAGATGGATATGAGGAGGTTATCATGTATGGCACATAATCATGAATGTCTGAGGCCCATGGGGTATCATTGGTGGATACACTAACCACTGAACCATTTGTTTTCAAAGAAATGTTTTTAATGGAAAACATCACGTATTGATTACTACTTAAGGAGGGTTTGTATTGTTTTTTTTTGAAAATTTTCATATTGTGAGATGTTTTGTGTCCAAGAACCCCTAATATTTGAAATGTTTTTTTTGGGTTTGTGTTTGGTCAGTAAGTCGGGTTGAAGGGCCGGTTAGTGGTCTCTGATGAGAAATTTTTGGGATGATAACACGGTTGTTCCCATCATATGTTCGGTTCTGTCTTGTGCTTGTTTTGAGTAATGGACCGTATTTTTTGGGTCCTTAGGTTTCTCGTTGTGTAAGGTACACCCCTATTTCGGGTCAGAACATAGCTGAAGTGCCACACAGATTGTTTCACTACTAGAAAATACCCTAGTTTATCAATGTAACTAATATTTTCTCAAGATTTGTATAATGAGTCTACACCATTTCCTTTCTTGGTTTTTTTTGCGGATCCACTTGTAGCGGGAGAGTTCTTGTGGATGTTTTAAAGAGACCTTAGTTTTTTAAGATACCTGATTCATCCAAGGAGGAACTTGTCTGGGTTTTTCAGTGTTGTTGTTGTCTAAGAGGTCTTATGAGTCCTTCTTAGTCTCTTTGATGAAGAGGTTTATGTTAAAATACCAGTGTGGGAAATATAGACATGCGAGGTTGTCATGGCAACTTTCTAGAATGCTCTGATGTTTTGGGATGTTATATAAGGCCCCTAGTATGTATTGTATCTATCAGTTTATTCGGCCAAGTTTGGTGACGCATTGTGATGTCACGTTCTCATTTGATTTTAAAGGTGATGTTGTACTATATTTTGGGAGTCTTTGGTTTTTTACATAAGTGATTCTCTTTTTCGAAGATCTTGACTTCCTCTGTTTTAGAGGAAGGTGTTTATATGTGTCCTTTCTTTCTACTATTTATCACCCAAAGAAACAAGGTGTGATGTGAGTGCATCCTCTAATCCCCTACTTCAGTGAATTATTGGGTTTGGTTAAAGTGAGTTTGGAACATATTATTTCATGGTGAAACCATCTGGTATTAGGTTATAGTTTTCATTGAACCAAAAGGAAGAGTTCAGTTTAGGGGTTTCCAAAGCTTATCTACGAGGTCAAAGAAGCTTCAACCATTTGATCTCCAACCATAGATAACCGAGAGAAACTGGCATGTAGTCAGGGGAAATCCCTGGGGTAATCAAAAACTTATACAAAGTCATATCCTCCATATGAAATATGGGAATATTTTAAACATTATATGTCGTTATCTTTCTTCTATTGTTCTCATTCAGTGGAAAGTGGTGGAGGGACTCGTTCCCATGTTATCTCCCAATGACGTTATTTTACCCTTTGGATTCATTTTGGTTTAGGGGAAATGATTTATATTTGTGTATACAAGTTTAGTGCACAGTCAGTAGTAACAGTGCCTTAGAAAACCATAAAGATATAAGGATCCACACAGTTAGTGCACAGTTTCCCAAATTGTGCAGACTAACCATGTGACCATCTCAACTCTTTGAGTTTTGGATTCTTTCTGTCCTGGCCCATGCTGGTTAGTCCAGATGGTTGGTTCATATCATGGGGAGACCAAATATGTGTCTCAAGTATGTTCTTTTGGAAATTTCTAATGAAATACTACCCCTTATACCGGGGAGTCCATTTATTTATCCCTTTTTTAGTGTCCTGATTCTGTCTCCGGGAAAATATAGGTTGTCTCTTATGGTGGGGAGCCTATTTTGTGTACCCCCATACCGATAACTCATATTTATCCATGGACTTTGATTGGCAGTAGGTAGTCTCATTCGGAACTATCTTGCTACCAACATCTTCCCTGAGTAAACATTGATATTAGAGAGCGTCTAATGGTTTAGTTAAAGTAAGGTAAGTGTAACCTTATTGAAAGTTGTTGTTCATTTGGGAGAATTGATTCAGTCTTGGTTGGATAGTCATTGAGGATTTTTCTTTTGAGATAAAGTATGGATGTGATTGATAATTTTAGGAAGGTGGTGTATATTTTGGTTGTGAGATTAATCCTTCATTAATTTATTAGAGGAGGTGTTTTGGACTTTTTGGGTGAATCTTGGAATAGAAGTACATCTTGGCTTTTCAGTTGGGTTTGGTTTTTGTATTTGGCCTTGCTGTGGATTTTCAGGGATGAAACGTTTTCATGTGGGTGAATTTTAAAATACATTGAATATTTTAAAAGAAAATTTCAATTAATTCCCAATCATGATTTGTTTTGTGGGTTTCCAATTATTTTATAGAGGAATGGGTGAGATATCATGAATTAGGACAAATCGTGACCCCAATTCAAGATTTAAAAATAAATTTTTATTCATTTATAACACCTTCATTTTTCAACATTTTTCATCAATTCCAATTCTTACTTTCCATACCCTGACATATTAGCACCACCATATTAATTTGGATCATTTATAAATCTATTATCATGGTGGATTTGGGTTTTTATTTTAAGGATTGGGCCTGCCCAAAATCCCATTTCCTAGATTAAAGTATTTTTTATTATTGAATATATTCTTCAATATTTACCTTTTTTTGGTGATTCAAACTCTCACCCGAGCCCACTTACCCAAGGAGTTCCCCCATTCTCTCCTCCCCCTCTTTGGAGCTCGGATTCTCCTCATTGTTCGATAAATCCTCTTTGAATTTTTCACATCACCCATATATGAAGAGGTAAATTTATTATTTCATAACACCATCATTTCTCGCTCTTTTCCTCCATTCTATTTCCTACATGATATCTTCATCCTTGATGGAACCTCCATTTAATGTTTTACTAATTGAAAATTCATTTACTGGTGTATTTGGGGTGATTTATTCAATATTTTTCTAGGTAACTGATTTCTTCTTGATTTATTCCTTTTCCCTTAGGGATTCCTCGCACTTTCATTATGTTCTAAAATGTACAAAAGATAGGGTTCGAACCTAGGGATAGATTTGGTGCCTTTTTTGTCAAATATTGTTCTCTATGGATGGATTTATCTTCCTTGTGGTGTGGCGTTGGTGTGTTAGATGTCCCACACCATGTTATGAGGGATTTGACACTTTTGGTAGGTCCTTAAATGGTTATCCATTCCTTGATTAGTTATATTTCTTGTTTTACTAGTTTTTCATTTTCCCCGGATCCTTTGTGTGGTGAGAAAAACAATTTTTAGGGATTTTCTTAATCATTTAATATTATAATTTCATTTTTTGTTGATGTTGTAAACTTTTTAAATTTAACACTTGTGGTATCTTTTTTTGGTAGTTTTATAAAATATGAAATTGATATATTTGTTGTTGAAAGGGTAAAAAAATTCTATTTTGTTAATTCTTTACTGTCATGTGGGCCATGGAAGGAGATTTTTGGAATAGTTTTGTTGTGTAATACATTGTTATAGATCTTGAGAAAGTATTATGAAAATCGGTGTTTTAATTTGTATCTTTCATGGTATTATTCAAGGTCATTTTATAACACATGAAATTGGTTTTATAAATGACTATAGGGATTCCAATTCCACTTTGGTTGTATTTTGGTCTGTTTTTGTACTTGAAATATGGTTTTGAAATGGGTTTTATGATCAATTATTATATATACTCTTTGAAATTGTTTTATAAAATATTTTAATGATTTAATGATTTTTGTAAGTGGTGAAACCATATTGAAAAAAAAATTTGGAGTGTGTCTATTCTAAAATGGTATATTTTAAATGTTAGAGGTGCTGATTTTTTATGTGATCCATCTTTTAAATGTTTTATGAAAATGATTTAACGATTTAATAGAGTGTGTAAGAGATTAGAATGTCATGTGGGATGTTTTGTGTGAGTGTGATGTGAAAAATCCATTTAGGTTATGAAAACGATATTATATAACATGTGAGTGGGATATTATGAGATTTTTAATTTATTAGAATGATTTTATAAACTTTTTTAATGGATTTATGGATTTGTTAGGAAAGTGAAAAGTGTTGTGGTCTATTTTGGAGTGAGTCGGATTTCAAAATCAATTTGACTAAAAAGTTGACTTTTGTGACTTATGTGTTATACATTTGGGTTGTTTGGTGAATATTTTATGAAGAAATTATATTTTCATGTTCATGTATATTTCTTGACTTGTTGAACTTTTTTGATAACAATGGGAAAACACGGGTATCTAGGTGGGTGGACGTGTACTAGTATTCTAGTGAATCTGTGGGGTTTGGCCTCAGTTTCACTTAGTAATATTGACACTTACAACTTTAACTAAACTATGATGTTGATGATTGGTGACCACTATGTTATCAATATGTTCCTTACTAGTGGATCATGCACGAGAACAAATATTTTTTATTGTTACTCTCACCGAGATACGTGCTACCTGGGACCCACAATGAGATGTCGCCTAGGGGTTATTTCCTATTTATTGTGCTCATTATTTACATTGTGCTTTCCATCATCGTACTGTATGTTTTCCTGGAAAATTCAGTAGTGTTGGCATTATTTTTAAAAGTGTTTATTCTTAATGATATCCCACATGAAAATTGTTTTAATTTTTATGTTCCATCTTTTAGATATTGTAACTAGCATTTCATGTTTATGAAATCTTGAAATATTTTCATCTTTCATAGTTTATCACATGGGGTCTCTTAGTGGTGGAAAGATACAGGGAATTGTCTCACACCCTACTTACACCCTTGGGTGTAAGTAGACTTAGTTTTTGTTGTCACAGGTTGGGTATAGTTTTTACTACCAGTGGTTCGGGTTTCTAGCAGGTCCTTGGTGGTGAAGTATGGTGGATATGGATTGAGGCCGGTGCCCCTTCCCATGTGGGTTCTTGGGATATTTCCTTTTGGTTTTGTACCTTTTTCATAGTCTTGGTTATTTGTTTTAAACTATGTAATTTGGTTCTGACTTTTTGTAAAATATTGTTTGGATTGAAAAATCCAGATTCATTTTATTGGATTCATTTGTTGTTTTATGTTTATAAACATGGGTAAATCATTCCCATTCCACTTTTTATGATACCTAGGAACTTGTTCATGCCCATGGTGATCGAGAACACCCTTTGGGCCTAGTCGCGGGGCAGGTCAGTTGCCGGTCTTGATGGCGACCAGATTTGGTTCATGAAAAAATTTGTAAACAATAATGAAATAATAATAAGATTGACATAATTTTTAAAATAAAATTTACCATTTTATATAATGAATACATAAATAAATTTTTCAGTAAAAATCATTATTTTCTACTATTTTTTTAAAAATAATTCCATTTATAAAAATCAAAATATTTCAACCTAATAAAATTTTTATATTCTGATCTAAAAAATGCAATTATTTGTATAAAATAAATTTTTTAATTATAGAAAAACTAAATATATTATTTTCTCACAAAATGTAATATATATTTTTTGGAGAAAAAATAATTTTGAAGAAAATTTTCATTTAAAATATTTGACTTTTTATTTTCTATTAATTAATAAAAAATAATATTATCTATAAAAATAAAATTTATATATAATAACATGGTCATTTATATTAAAACCCACTAGTTCATTAGCTATGTTATAATTTTCATATAATGATATTATGTCATTCATTAATGCTATTAATACCATGTTGTAGATGTTATCAAACATATTGTACATAAAAATTGGGATATTAAAAAATTTCATGTCATGTGAGATAAAACTACGTGTTGTTATTTTCCTTGAATACATGTACCTCACATTTTTGTGCCTCTATTCTACCTCAACACTATTAATAACTATTTTTTGATGGATTCTCAGGTCTATGATATACCATGTAATTCATAGATCCATATTTATATCCATAGCTATAAAATAATCAAAAAATAGCTCATCCAATATGATAATCATATCAGTAAGGGGACACAACAACATTCCATGAATTTCATGATTATGGATTCCCTATTCTGTCAGATATATGGTGACTTATAGATATTATTCTAAACACCCAATAAAAAATTACATTAATAATATGTGATAAAATGAACCACATTAACTAATAAAATTAAAAATTTTATTGCATTGTAAAAATGGTTAACAATTTAACTTCTAAGGATGGGATTTTTCATTATCATATTTATATTAAGAGTTATGAAAAATATCATATGGATTATAACCCAGTCATAACGGTTATTATTCCTGGTGGATGGTCTATAAAACTCTTATAATCCATGTTCTAATTATATGATGATAAACTAAATGGCCATCATCACCACCACATGATGAAAATTAGTGAGGAGAAATAACATATTGTATGATAATAATATAATCATATTGTACCATTACTGAACTCCCCATTACAATTCTATCCTACATGAAAAATCAATCAATGTATAATAAATCGTAACAGAAAACTTCTATTACTCAGAGAAATAATATCCCTCTATTTTATATGAACCAGATCTATAAAATAGATTCCAACATATGTCTTATATTCTATAGTCATGTGATATGAATTAAAACCTTCTTCATCCCAAGTATTTATGTGTGGGACCTCTCATTACATGAATTTTATGTGTATTAATTATCATACCAAATATAACATATTTTATTTATAGATATATTATTTTAATAAAACGAATTCCTTCTCCCACAACATGAATCAGATCTATAACTATAGATACATAATGTGAACAATGTGTGGATTAATTATTATATTGGACACATACATATTGAACCATGAATAAAATATTTTATGAATATCCACACAATTTTAAAATTGAACACCCCTCTCTCCAACTTACAAAAGAGACTTGTGCAGGATATTCTCACATGGTCTCTGTCATCAATGGGCTAATTCCAAAAATCATATTTCACACCATTTGAGAAAGATATATTTAGGGTATTGGAACCATTTTACCTATGAACTATGTGAAGTTCAATTCTAAATTCAATGTTTTATGTAGTTAGTCATAGATCCCTTATCTCAGGATATGTTGAATAAAATAAAATATGATTTTTTATTGTGTTTGAGAGATATATATATAAAATAATTTTGTTTTAAAAGGAACATTGATTTTAATACCTCATATTATATATTTTCAAAATCCCATAGTCATGTAATTCACATATATGAATACTCTCATCATGCTTTTGAAGCAACACATTTTCATAAATAACACTTCATGCCTTGTAAAAAAACAAATCCTAAAAAACATTACATGGACATTGATCATACGAAGAACCATCATTGAAGGGAACATATATTTTAACTATAAATAATATTACCATAATATGTATATAAATATTATCCTCTTACACTACACATCAAAAAGGGGAATCTATGTTCTTAGAATAAAATTATCTTATCCCCATACGCTCTGATAACATAACAAATAATATTACATTGGACTATGTTCTATAACACCAATAGGATTATAAAATAAGAATATTTTTCTTAATTGAGAATATTAAATTCAAAACAAATAATATTATATAATTTAATACTTCTATAAATTATGATATATTTTTTTTAAAAATAATTCTCTTTATTATCTAATAGAACACGAAACCCCGAATTCAAATGAACTGTATCATATTATAGCATTTTAACCTTTCCATTAAATTTGAGGTTATTAATAAAAAAACAAATTCACATGATTATATAGATTAAACACGTACCAAATAAATTCAATTTATATCTTCTAAAATTATATAAAATAATAACAGTTTTATTTAAAAGGAGACTTTCTCTGAAAAAACTATATTTTTGTAAAAGGATGATAATTCATGAGTTGTACCCATTATTTAATTGTAAATTTCATTGATTTTATAAAATTTATCTTAAAATATAATAATTAGTTATTAAATTATCATAAATATGTTATCTAATTATGAAATGATTTGATTTATCATCAAATTTTAATTTTTCTAGTATTTGTAAAAAATGTAGATTTTATAATATTGTCATTTATTTTAAATAAGTAAAATAAAATAATTTGTTTTAATTTTATTAAAATAAACATTTTTATGATATATTTATAATAAATTACAATAGTTACATGTAAATAATATTTATTTATGATTATAATAAATTTTTATTATTATATTTCAAAATGGGTTTTTCTGAAAAATGTATTAATGTGCATAATGGTTCATCAAATTAACTAATTTAAGGAAACTAATAAATAATGATATAAATTAAATTATAATACTATTAAATTATAAATATTAATTTAAATTTATATAATTATTATTATCTTTAATATTTTTAATAGGACAATATCGTTTTAGTATAAATGAATTATTTGAAAACCCATGTTTTAAACATTTCTTTTTGAATAATTCTAAATTAAAATTTTCCACATCAATTAGTATTATTCATAAAAATATATTTAACATTCTTAATCAACATAAATTTTATTATCTAATATTCAAAATTAGTTTTATACAATAATTAATATTGAAATCAAAAAAATTTGTTTTTCCCATTAAAGTGAAAAGTGTTTTACCTAGAGGATAAACTAGACATTTAGGGGTTATAATAACACAAAACATGTCTAGTCAAATTATTGAGGATTTATTTAGAAATTATATTTTTAAATTATCTAATATTATTCATTTTAACATTTTATAATGATAAAAACATTTTTTTAATTCATTCATTATAAATATTCGAAGTGCGCCATCTCTACTACTAATAAAATCCACCCCATATTCTCTAGATTACACACATCCAAATCCCATTATATTAGTGAATAAATTCAAAAATAACATCTTTCACTCCCTATAAATAACATATAATCCATGGATTGATCTTAAATCCCACATATGAATGTTGTTACAGAAAATAAAAAAAATTGTTTTATAATGAAGAGGTATCGTCCTTAATTGATTATTCCAGTATATTTTTTTAAGCCTCCATAAAATATTATTTAACTAGATTGATATAATAAAAGAAAAACATTTCCTTTTATGATAATTTTTATTTATAATTATATGACATAAAACCATCTCATACTCCATCAAATGGGATATGAGACTGTTGATCATGTGTACGATAAACTACAACTTAGAGAGCTGATATATTTCATCTTCTATCAGACATTCTAAGAAAAATAAATAATCATATTTTTAATTATTATATGTGATATTAGTTATATAATTTTACTTCTTGAGTTATAATTTCTAATATACCTTCATACCTTATTTTTCATAGAGAATATAATAATGTTCCTTGTCATTATGGAGGAGTACCGCCTCGGGAAGCGATGTAATTCGTTTCCTATATATGATAATTATAATAGGTGGTTATTATAAAATAATTTAAATATATGATATAAATGAAATATTAAATATTCTATAAAATTATTATCTCATAAAATTTCACAATTTACCATACATTGAAAATGATAATGTTGTTCATGTGTACGGAAGACTACCACATAGCTAAGTGATGTAATTCATTTTTTATTTTATTATTTCTGAATCATATTGATGATATATGTATGTTCATTTAAATAAATAACATGTAATTTATGATTTATTTATGATTATTTAATGAAAAAATAATTTTTACCTTATTTCATGGATGACATTGAACACTAGGACTGTTACTCATATATACGTACAACAAAGCATATTGATGATTGTAATATAGTTCATTTTACTTAAAAATATTTCACGGTTAATTTTAAATATATAATTTCAACAAAAAATGATCATTATTTCATTATTACCATTATGGATATGGTAAATATAATAATATCAATGAAAATATTATCTTTTCCATTGTGATTTTAGATATAAGATGTATTTATCATTAAAACAACATATACTGAGTCAATAGTTTATGAAATTGAATATAACAAGAAAAGAGATTAAAAAAATAAAAAATATTCTTAAGAATGTAAAGAAATAACAATTTTTTATTATTTAGCTAAATAAATATGACATATAATAAATCAGGCTCAACCTAATGGATCATCCTAAACCAACTTTTTTCAGGTTATGATAATTCTCTCTCCTACTCACATTCTATCTGATTATCTTTACAGAATTATTCTAAAATCTTTATATATGTCTCTCAATTTTATACAAAGATTATTCACCCTTCATATTTTGGGATTATATATTCCTTTATTCTATTTCTCAATTTCCATTTTAAGTAATCTCTATTTATTATGTTATTAGATTTTATTATGGAACCAATTTCCTTCCACAGGGAATCATAATGTTTATTATATGTGATTGATATCATTAATGATCATTATAATGTATGTATATAATATGAATTTAATGTGTAGGCATAGAATTATAGATATATTTTATTAATTAGTATTTTTTTTGTATCATGAAACGTCATTTATGGGATTAGGGAGTTACCATAATCCATTTTGGGATTCTATCCACCATCTGATCTAGTCTAGGAATTTTTCCCTGATTTAAATTTATGTTATTATTTATGTTAATGAAAAATTCTCCATTATCTAATGATAAAATTTCCATTAGGTTCTTCTTTAATTTGTTTACTCATATACCTTATATCTTATGATGTCATTTTATAACATTGGTTAACATGTTATTCCTCCTTATTATGTTTATTTCGTTATAGATATTTTTTATAAAACCCATTCATTAATGCATTCCTCCAGATATCCAATAAAGATTTATAAGCTAAAATGGATTCTACTATCTAAATATGGATAATATAATAAGTATTCTATATTTATGTTTTTGTGTGTGTTAAACCTAGTTATCCAAATATAGAAGGCCATTGCAACACTTGTTTAATATTTTATGATTAATAAGAAACTTTTATGATTTGTAAAAGATGCGGGTCTCTATATAAACCATGTACATTCTGTATATATATTTCTCATTACACTACATTATATTTTAGGACCCCATGATTATGACATACAATGCTGATCCTCATGATAATGATATGATAAAGAACCATTGTCTTATATGATATATCATGACCACTTTCCCTAATTTATAATTCCATTCAATATTATCAAAAACAATACGCATACCATTATTAGTGATTGATTGGATATAATCCATCTAGAAATTTCATTCTAAATGGAATGATGTAGTTAATAAGATGTTTGATATGATTCTTGAATATTAATGTTTAATATAAATCTAATGAAGATATATTATATGAAATTAAACAATATAAAAAATGAGAGTTGGTCATTCCTCTTGGTTCTCCCTTTGATAATAAACTGGTAACATGAATAGTATAAGAATAGTACCAACTAGAATAATCCCTCCAGTCTTTACCAAAACCCCAAATGATATCCTTGGACCATGAGTGGTAACTAAAATCCAACTACCCCATTCCCATGTGAATGATTTCAGAATTAATTTTATCCATGTATTAATGATCACCCTACTCCCACCAATATTAATTTCAAATTTACTCAATAATTCATGGGATTTGATAAACATTTCCAAATACACGTATTCATTTAAATTTAGTACCACATGATGTTGCATACATATTTATCATATTATTTTTCAAAATATAAAATGGATAATGATATGTGACCATAAATATTAAGACCATAGTTCTATCCTAAATGAAATTAAAATGAAAAGAAAAAAATAAAAAATAATCACAAAAATAAAAACTCAAATAGGGTATTCTAGGCATATATTCACGTTATCTCTAACTATACATATAGATTTAATTTTTTGGTAATAACAGAGTAGCTAAAATTGAAATTGAAAACAACTGTTGTGCAGAAATCCATAATTTGTTGATTCTATAAAATTAAATTTCTTCCCTCAATTTTTTTGACTTTTGGAAAACTTAATACAATTTAAAAAAAAGATAAAAATATTAGTGGTCCTATATATGTCCCCATGAATAGCCATGTTATGTTTAGTATGACTATTTCCTAATAAAATATTAAATCATCATTTAATTCACCACATATTTTATTTATTACCTACATAACAGTTTTTAGAAGTGTGATGCATCAAAATTCAACGAAATATACCAATTCTAGTGTTATAATGATTACTGAATACTCTTTTACCTGTTTGTAAGGAACATCCTAGAAGATATCACATCATCTCAATCAATAAATAATTATGAATAATATTTTTATTTGATCTTTAGATATAAGATTATTTGGAATGTCTTTATATTAATTATAACATATTGTGACTTTTTGCGGGAATATTTAATAATTAAATAGTATAATTTTTTATATAAATGAAAAAAATAATATGACCATATAAAAATTTGAATCTATGTCTTAATCAAAGTGATAAACTACAATATTGAAAATAAATATGTATAGATATACTGTATCAATACCTTATCATCAACAATATTCTATTGAAGCTGGTAAAATCCACAGATTCATTCTCCTCACAATGATGGATATTTTCATTCATAGAATTATCAAAATTATTTCCCAAAGAATGATTTCATTAAAGTTATTAGTAAAATAATATTATCACTTCCATGGAGTCATCCAACTGTTATTGATGATGTATTACCTAGATAGATTCATCATCAACTTGATAATGAAACCCTTATAGCTCTATGGAATGTTTAATTTCTACCTATGATAATCCCTCTAAAATAATTGTGGACTTTGTATAAAATCTCCCAATGAAAAATAGTTTTTGAAAAGAATTTTCCTATACTCATTGTCAAATATTTTCTATTATGATGATATATAAATCATGATAACTAAAACCACTATATCTCACAATGGTAAAAAATATGTTGTTATTATTTTTTCGTGGAATTTTTATATAGTGGTTTCTTTAAGGCCATCATTTATTTGAATTTCAATATATTTTGGTGATATATATAGAAAGAGTAATTTACATAAATATTCACCTAAGAATTCATCATAGGGGGAAAGTAATATCAAATAATTTATTCACCCATAGAAATAGATTGTGTCAAATCAAATAATTAGGTATCCCACTAAATTACTTGTTCCCTAAACACACAAATGTTTGAATTGGATTATGGGACACTCCATCATGTCCTTTTATTGAAGTAGCTACTAAAAATAGTGATATATTAAAAACCTCAACATTTTTATATAGAATTGTATGATAATTAATCAATTTAGATTTGAAAATATTGTCATGGATTAATCATCCAATGCTTATATATATTCAATACATCTATGTATTGATAGATTTGTTAGGTGGAAAGCTCATAAGGGGGATGAATTTTTGTATATTTTTAGGTATCACATAATATGTACAATCCCATCCTCTCTTTTAAGTATGCTGATTTGGTTACCCATTTATTACAAGAACATGATAATCTTTGACTTCTTATAAGTGGTCTCTATAGAAATGTTCTAACTATACAAATAAGTACAAGTCAAAATCTGTATTAACAAAACATGAATATAGATTTTGTAACAGCCTGACCACAATATAAGAACCCAAACCTACTATTTAGGTATGATTTTCCTTTTTCTGGAGTTTTTGAGAAAATAGGAGTTTCTGTAAATTTTTGAAGTACATGACTTGTACTTTATGAGTACACACCGTGTACTTCATTGATGCGTGAGGCCGTGTGCTGGCCGTGTAAGGGCCAGACACACAGTCATGTGGGGTGACGTGCAGGCTGCCGAAATTGGAGTACAGAAAAAGTAAGTACATTCCATGTAATCCAGAAGTACACGACGTGTATTATGTTTTTCTTCATTAAACGCACCAGGGTCGCGTCTGACAGACAAAACACCCTCCTTTTAGCTTTGGTTTATTCGAGAGAGAGGTTATGACCATGGATCTTCTCTGAGCCCCTTCAGCCTCTATTTGTTCTCTGAATCGACCATCTTCGATTGTGTTGGAACCACAACAGTATGCTCTCCCTTCCTCTAGATCATCGTTTTCCAATTCCTCTTCTTTTTTAAAGTTATTGTGGATTGAAATTTTTGTGCATCTTCATAGATCTACAACGTTATAAGGATATTCAGGCCTCTTGGTTTAATTATATTGATCTCCTAGCACCAATGTAGGTGGTTTGTGCCTTTCTGTTGGAGGACCTTGAATATTATGTGAAATTTCCACCAATGCCCTGGAACGGGGTATTGTGTGTTTACTATTTTACCCCAATTGTATGCCTGCCATGATTGTATACATGCATAGAGGTATATTGAACATGTTTTTCATTGACTGTTATACCTTGGTTTCTCTGCTCATGCTTCGTTCTATTTATAACCATTTGTTCTGATTTAGTCTTTTTGGTTGTTTACCTATTTTTTTCATTCCTTGTGATCATAGGGTGGAGTTTTGTTTTATGACTTTCTTGAGATGTTATAGACTGGTTATCTAGGTAGTTCCATAGAGTTACTTGCCCATATAGCATTGTTATTCTTTGAACTACCTAGGGTCGTGAGAACCTAGCACTATAGTCTCAAAAGGGATTGACCATGTGAGCTTCCTCAGAGAGTCTTTGGACTTTAGGCTATAATAGGATTTACCGAGTAACCATCCTCATAGAGCCAAGGATTACTTTGGGATATATGAGGAAAAATCGTGAGAGCATCCTTAGAGAGTCCTTGACTGTTTTAAACTATATGTCGATAGACCATGTGATCATCCTCAGAGAGTCTATGTTCTGTTTGTTTGAATCACCTGACTACTATAGGCTATAGGAGGGAGTGACTCTGAGTGCTTCCTTAGAGAATCTATGAACGACCTGAGCTATAAGGGGAATTTGACCGAGTGTGCTTCCTCATAGAGTACTTGACATTGGGGCTGTAAGGGGAATTGACTATATGGTATTCCTCAGATAGTTCCTGACTACCCTAGACTAAAAGGGGAGTTGAATACGTGTGCTTCCTCAGAGAGTCATTATAATTCTGTATGAACAAACCAGAGGGGTTAGGATGTGTTCACTACCTAGAGGGTTATTTGTTTTTCTAGGCAGGACCCGAGGGTTACCTGGTATTATATGATACTTGTTATCTGTTTCTGGACTCTCGAATTGTGGATTTTTATTGTTCAACATGTTCCTGTTTACTGTTTTCTGTACTTTTAGATGTCATATATTAACTGACTGTTAGGAACCAATATTTTGGTGCATTCCTACAATGATTTAGTCTCACACACTATTTGGGTCATGCATTTTGGCCCAAACAGACTATATTTTTTCAAGTATAGACAAGGGAAAGCACCTTTTGAATTCAGGTACATGACTACTATAGAGCTAGAGTGCATGGGACCAAGCATAAGCTTGTGATGCTGAGGAGATTTTTATCTTTATTTTGTACTTTTTTAGTACTTTTGTATTTCAATCATTATGACTTGTTTGTTTGTTTTCTTAGATTTATGTATCTTGCATCATATATATATGTGCTCCTGCTGTTTATCATTTTTATTCTTCTGTTTTTTGGATGTGTTTGGATTGTGTACTGCTTCCATTATTGTTATAGTTTATTTCTTTTCTCTTCCGTTGTGTACTCTGCCAATGAGGTCATAGTTTCCCCACTATCATTCCCAAGGCCCTCGCTGATAGTCAGCATCCTTTGGAATTCGGGGAAATGTGCTTGAGGCCATGTGACCAACCGGGTATGGGGCGCTATTGGGAAGCTTCTGAAACTGGGGTGTTACAAAGTGGTATCAGAGGAGGTTTTCTTTCTATTGACCTACTATTTGGAACCTATAGCCATGGATAGGACAGAATAGGTACTAAGTAATAAGCTGTGCCCGAGAGTATCTTACTCGTGTACAGGGAAAATCCATACTACCTCATTTATTTCCATTTTATTGCTTTGATAATTTTATAGTTGATTTTATTTCACCATTGGGTGGTTCACATGCTTTGTGTTGTTACCTTTGTTGTTATTATGGTTCTATTTTTGTTGTAAACCAATGTGATGAGGGTATCCCATCTCATTTGTCGTATAGGCACTTGTTAGAAATCACATTCCATGCATTCATTCCATGCCATCTTGGATGCATTAGCCATTTCATGTTGTTGTGATAGACTTTGTGTAGATTATGCATGTTGTTGTGATATATGCTTTAATAGAATCCCTACTGCTTGATAGGGAACTTGTTAGTATAGTTATTTATTTGATGGATGCCAAACTTTGGTTCTTGGGGGTGTTATGGGCCCTCATGGACAAGAATTTGGTGGATAATTGCCCTTTTTCCTTGTTATAACTACTATAAGATTCCAAACTTTGATTCGCGGGGATTATGGGCCCTCACAGATTGGAATATGGCACCTTAAAGCTGGTTTTCTTTGTTTTCTAGGTTCGGGAGCATTTTCTAAGGATACTGAAAAACCAAGAACACACAATTTGTAGTTTATGAATACACGACGTGTAGTCTATATCCATGTCACGGGCTATGCATGTAGGGGCACGGTGTTGTGAAAAATATTATAGGAACATGCAATGTACTATTTTAGCACATCGTGTAGTATGAAATAGGTACCCGGGCCATCTCACGAATAACATGGTTCATGTTATCATTTCACATACACACCTTGTCATAATGTTTCATGTTGTGTAGTATGAACTAGGTGCCTGGCCATGTCACGAACAACATGGGCCAGTGTTACATCTTCTCATACACTCTATATCCTCCTGGAACACATCATGGGGTGTCATCTATGTAGCCAGCTGTGTAACTAACAACACATGTCATTGAAACGTGTCTAGTACAAGATGTGTCCTTAGTGAAAACGCCGTGTAGTCAAGGATTAATAGAACCATGTGGGTTATTCGTGTAAGGAGACTCGGGCAGGGGAATAGAGTTCATGTACACACCATGTGGTTTGAGAACACACTGTGTGTTTGGGGTGTTACATGACCAGTTTAAACAGAAGTACACACCCATGTAAATGAACTCATGGAACATGCCATGTAGGTAGTGTGCATTCCCTGTAGTCAGGTTTTGAAAAAATTGAATGTTACTTTTGACTTGTTCTCTTATTGAAATCCATAATTTCGGTCTTTGATAATCATGAATCTGTGGTGTGCGTTTGACCATTCATATTCATGCCACCGAGATGTCATCCGGTTGACTTCCAGTCACATGGGAGTGATCAGACATTCGATATTGCGGATCAGGGACTTCTTATAGATCCTCTTGTTGTTCCATCTATGACACCAGTGGTTATACCAGTTTTAGCCGCAGATGTGCAGTTTAGGGAGGGTTTTTTGTGGATGATGCAGACCTTCCAGGGAGCGCAGCCTCCTGCCTCGTCGATGGCTGATTTGACCCAGGTTTTCTAGCTGCAGCATCCTCCAACCTTCTTTGGGGAAGTAGGGCCTCATGCTGCAGAGTCGTGGATTAAAGCCATGCTGACGATCTTCGAGCATCTTGAGGTACCACCATATAGGAGGGTGATGCTCGCGACCTACATGCTCCGAGACTCCACCAAGAGGTGGTGGGATGCCATCTCTCGGGTGGGACACCACTAGAATATTACTTGGGATGAGTTTCAGCGTATATTTTACGATTACTTCTACCCAAAGACCTTGAGGGCTGACTGATCCCGAGAGTTCATGATCTTAGAACAAGGTAATCTTTCTGGGATGGAGTATTCCTCTAGTTTCACGGAGATGTAACGTGTCACGCTGATCCCAGCAGCATATGAGTTGTTCCTGGCTAGGATGTTTGAGGACGTTCATAGGCCGGAGATTCGTTCCAAGGTGAATATCATCATGTTGACTTAGATATCTCTTATCGTCAACCAGGCGCTGATCACAGAGTGCAATCTAAGGGATTTTGGAGCATTGATCCAGGGCGGTTCACCCTCCAGACCTAATGTTCATCCTACTGATAGCAGGAAGCGCCATAGAGAGCTTTCTCAAGGAGATCAGAGTAGGCGGGATACACCTTCTGGTAGCCACGTGTTGTGCTACCAATACTAGAGGAGCGGGCATATGAGGCCACGTTTCCCGATAGATCGAATGGAGTGCTGATCTTGTGGCAGGATGGGCCATCTCAAGCGTTTCTGTCAGTTTTTCCCTCCAACAGCTGGAGACATTGGGTTTTCTATGACTCCACATATGGGAGCATCACCACCAGTTTTTCACTAGTTTTTGAACTAGAGTTCTTCTGTCCATTCACTCCGAGGTGGAGGTCGTGGCCAGGGTGGTCAGTCGCCAGTCTATTAGTGACAGCACAGTGGATCAGCTCAGAGCAGTCAGTCAAGGTCACAGGGCCGTAGAGCATGCAAGACTTATGCGATAGACCAGACCCAGTAGTATCAGGATCTCGGACCTCCCACAGTTCGAGATATGATCTTAGTATCCTCAGTTTTATCTTCATCTCTTTTCAATATAAGGGAATCCCATAGATTTATTTCTATCACTGTTGTAGAGAGTCTTGTTTTTTAAATCTTTACTTCTGCTGACATATTGACACTAGGAACACTTTTTGGGACTAGGATGGCTAGTGTACGTTAGTGTAAAGAGTTCCCTCTTGAGGTTGTCGGGTGTCACTTCCTATGGCACCTCTATGTCGTAGAGATGACGAGATATGATGTCATTCTCTTAATGGACTGGTTAGTCCCCTTCCAGGCAGTCATCAATTTCTATCACCATATCTTGAGTTTCAAATCACCAGAAGGTGGATAATTTCATCATCAGGGCGAGTGGGATGTCCAGGTGAGTCGAGTAGGACCCATGTATCATGGGCTAGGAGGAATTACAACCTATATTTCTTTTCTATATCTGGATGATTAGGGGACTTCACTGTTAGACTTTCCTCCAGTGGGGGATCGTTTTAGGGACGTCTCTCTAGGGGACTTTTCAGGTTTACCTCCAGAGCATGAGGTATAATTATATTTTGAGCTCGTTCTAGGAGAAGCATCAGTGTCCATTCATCCTTATAGTATGGATACACCTGAGTTGTAGGAGCTCATGAAGCAGTTGGAGGAGTTGCATGCAACAAGTTTTATCTGACCTAGTACTTCTTCTTGGGGTTCGCCAGTCATGTTTGTGAAGAAGGTAGGTGACACCCTCAGGCTTTGTGTGGATTATCGGAATGTGGACCAGTTGACAGTCAAGAACCTATATCCCTTTCCAATGATTTATGATCTTTTTGATCAGCATGGAGGCGCCCGAGAGTTCTCACATATTGACTTGAGATCTGGTTATCATCAGTTGTGCGTTAGACTATCTGATATACCTATTTCAACTTTCTGGAGCAGGTATGGTCTATACGAGTATATGGTTATGCCATTCGGTCTCACGAACGCGACTGCAGTTTTCATGGTACTGATGAACCGAGTGTTCCGTCCATACATAGATTCCTTCATAGTTTTTTTCATGGATGTTATCTTGGTGTACTCTCAAACTCGACATGACCACTCTACCCCTATTGAGATCATTTTGAGTGCACTAAGAGAGCATCAGTTATATTCTATGATCTCAAAATGCCACTTTTGGATAGATCAGATTCACTTATTGGGTCATTTCATCTTAGATACAAGAGTATCAGTAGACCCAGAGAAAGTTACGGCAGTAGTTTCCTGGTAGCAGTAGAAAAACGTCTTTAATGTAAAACCCTATGATTTTATGAGAAATACATTGTTTTTATGTATTATGTTATATGAAACACTAAAGGAATATTTCAATACACCAAACACTGTCTTATATTGTGTTACACGCAAGAGAAACCTTCCCCGATAGCTTGCATTGTACACAATACCAAGTTTCACTAAACAACGATATGTTATTAAAATATTATATAAACTAGTCGTTAAGAATAGTAATACCCAGTTTTTGAAATTTTATAAATTTTATCATTCAAAATGGACTTAATTTTTGGTTTCGGAATATTGAAATTAACATCGGGTGATTTTTTGGTATTTTTCTGAAAACTTTTAATTTTTGATGAATAGTGAAAACACTATGTTTTTGGTTAAAACCGACTTTTTATTTTAATAATCATTTATTTTATTTAAATTTATTTTAGGTATAAATAGATACATAATACCTATATATGTTCAATGTAATTCATTGGAGTCATTTTATAATAATTTTAGAAATATAATAATTTTATTGAACTTTTGACCGCCTTTTACCCACCTCCTAGGAGAATTTGCAAATTTACATAAAACATAATTTTACCACTTCTGTGAGTGAAATTTAAAAAATACGAGACACATGGTTGATATTAGTAAGTAAAACGTGGTTCAATAAGAAAAAAATAATTTATGGTGAATAGTAACTTTTTACTTTTATCTACCTCAATTAAAAGTAAATATTGTAATTAAGGGTAAAATTGATATTATTATTTCCCTAACACATGTTGTAATTCTATGGGATAAAGGTAATTCGACTGAAAACAACATTAGGAATAAAATATTACCCTTTAGGTACACTTGGATTAGATAAAGACATTTATTATTATTTAATTCAAAGAAGAGTTAAAAGAGTTAAAATCAAGGTTTAATAAGTAAAACATTTTTTATATAGGGTTATACATAAGATAAATTCGACTATAAATATTCATTAGAAATGTAATACTATTTCCAACATAATGGGTATTTTATTTATAATTTTTAGAGGATAAATAATTTAATTTATATATGACACAATGATGATGGATTAATTACCTTATTAATGAAATATTAACATAATTGATATTACAAATACCCAAATAAATGCAATTTGAGTCTTTCTTTGAATAAAACTAATTTTATAGGTTACTATAACATATTAGGGTTTGTTAGATGTATTTTTTTAAGTAATAATGTTGTTATGAATTTATCAAAAACAAAATATAAAATAGTACCAAAATTGACATATAGGTTACTATAACATATTAGGGTTTGTTAGATGTATTTTTGTTGAAGTAATAACGATGTTATGAATTTATCAAAAACAAAATATCAAATAGTTCCAAAATTGACTTAAAAGAGTTTTTAAATAAAATATTAAAATATTAATTGATATTAAATACCTAAAAATAATGGTTCGGCCAAAAGAGTTATATAATTATATAAATGACTTTAATGAACCAATTGGGGTTCTATTGGCAGTTTATAGTAAGTTTATTAACCATATAGTGTAAGAATACTAGAAGACATGGTAAAAGTTAAATTATTTAACTTAGAGATAAATGTAAATGATAAGGTTTAAATGGTAACACAAACTTGTCTAAAACCTATTGGTTGAGAGGATTTTGACCCATCCCCGCCCTATCCTCTAAATAAGTCACATTGGATCCATTATAAGCGGAATATGAATTTATTATAAAATAATATTTTATGTTTTTCCTAAGATGCCCCTCACCCCTCTTATAAACGGGCACCTCCTCCCTCTTATCTCCACACAATTTTGAGCCTTCAATATCGGCCAACCCCTGCCCATTTCTCTTATCAACATCTCTAGTTATATCATAGAGGATCTAGTATTCTCAAAAGGCCTACTCTAGAGCCCTAACAGGACGTTTAAAAGAGACACGTCAAGGAAGAGGTACTCTCTTCTACCAATTCTTTCAAGTTTCTTTCTTCTTCTAATTAATCATATTTATTTGTTTCATTATAAAGTAATAACATCAATATCACTAATATACTGATATGTTATTATAAATACGAAACAACCCTACTTCACCTTCTATCCATCCTATGGAAAATGAAGTCACAGTGCGTGCGTGTGTACGGAATACCGTCTCCACACCGTGGTGTAATATGTTTTCCACAACCACCATACATGGATGGGTATAATGGTGGAAAAAAACTATATATGATTATTATAACATGATACTAATTCTGAAATATTATATCATCAACTCCAATTCCATTCATATAATTATGGGAATGATATCATCGCTCGGGCTTACGTACGGTCTGTCGTCTCCACGATGTGATGCAACTCATTCTACATGATATTCATTGAATAATGATTACATAAATTAATTTAATGAAAAAATATGGCATATAATACACTAATAACATTCTTTAAATGATTAATCTATAATCTAAAAAGATAAATAACAATCTATTAAAAAAACACGCATAAGAACATAAAGAAATGAACACCTGAATAACAAGTAGTAATGAAATATTATTAATAAGAAGATAATAATATGTCCATATATGATATCATAACAATGAATATGATTATTTAATAAATCAATGAAATTATTTAAATTATTATACATGATTTTTGGATACGTACAAAGCATATCAGACCTACGATAAAGGAAAATCTCACAATCTCATTTTTATCCAAGATTATTTATACTCAAGAATTTATTGGGGCATATTTTTCATCCACATCCATGTTTCCTCAATATGTAATATTATTTTTATCCTCCTGCAATGATTTAAATCTAATATTACCTATTGGTTAATTTTAGTAAAATATTTGAAAGCAATCTTCTATCATTTTCAGTACGAGATACTTTTTGAGTTTTCCGGCCAAAGTACGAGAATAATGTTTTTTAACTTATACGACATGAATGGATTTTTATGATTTCCTAGAACATTATTTCCATGAATCTTATGTTATATGTTTTCAAGTATATTTTATTTAACTTCTTTTAGATTAAAATTGTATGACATGATAAAAATGGAAAAATGTTTTTGAAGTAGAAAGGATATTTTCCTCAAGAATGGAGTTCAAGTGTTTTATCAAAATTATTTTCCATATAAGAACATATAGGGATTTATTTATATCCCTATTATTACATTGATTTTATTATGTTATGATGGAATTATTTTTTTGTTTTCCTTTTATCTTTTATGGTTTATGTTATGATGGAATGATTTTTAATAATCCCATTTTTATTACATGGGTTATGCTATGATATATGATTTATGATTTTGTGGCACACATAAGAATGGTTACATTTTGAGATGGGTGGGACCTAAATATCCCTCCAATTCATTGGGTAACGATTTATATCTCATGAGATAGACATGGCTGGAATTACAAGTTAATCTGGTTCAGTGATACAGGACTGGAACAAGGAGTGAACTCAGTTCAGAAATGGGCTTTGTCCGCTATGATAGTCTTGGAAATGAGTCTTGACTAATATGAAATGATTTTCTATGATTATGTGTGTAATCCACAAAGTTTCCTATTTTATGTTATGATTATTTGTATTACATTTCACTACGATGATGTATCCCATGTTATGCTATTATGATCTCTTTTGCAGGTGGAGATTTTCAAAATGTTATGTTCTTATGAATATGATATGATTGATATTTCCTTTTTTTACCCTTACTATGCATTTTAGATCACCCATTTGTTTGTTTTCATTTCCCATGGTCAGGAAGAAGGGTACTATGTAAGATATGCCAAAAGGGACTCTAGATATAATGAAATAAATGGGAGAGAATGTAGATTCTTTATGAAACAATGGTTTATGTTTCCCAGTTTCAAAATACACTATACCTATACAATCCTATCATGGTTTTGTTATATGTTGTAATAAATTTTCTTCAATTCTGTAGTAATAAAAATGTATGTAATGTATGGGTTGTTACAGTTGGTATTCGAGGAATGGTATAGCCAACCTTTGGAAACTAGGATTTGAAAGCCTTATTATGAACCCTAAGTGTATTTCTAAGTGTAGAACACAATATTAGTGTTTTAGAAATGGCCCAGAATAACCTATGATAAGAACTAATTTGTGAAATTTTATTCTGGCTTATGTGGTTTTCCTATTATGATTAGTGTTTATCACACTGTGCTTATTGGTTTTAGTCAATGGGTAGAACTCGAAAGAACTGTATTAATGCTGAATGTGACGGGCAATGAAATGATTTCCCCCCTGAGCAACCAAACATTATTGGAGCTAGAATGAAAAATCTTGTAGCCATGTTCACACAACTTTCTCAAGCTATGAATCATACAAGACTTCCAAACGAGCAATAGAAGGAGAAACATTCTATTGAATCCTTCATGAGGCAACGTCCACCCTCATTCATCGGGTCTACTGATCTATTAGTTGCTGAAAAATGCATCAGTACCATTGAAAGGATATTTGCAGTTATTTAATGTTCTGAGCATGATAAATTCATCTTAGTAGTATATCATTTGGAAGTTGAAGCTGGTCAATGGTGGAATCTTATCAAGAATACGAGGAAAAATAGACGAAATTGAGTCCATGGAATGAGATGATTTCATGAACTTATTTTTCAATAATTACTTCCCTCATATTCTATGAACAAATATAGAGAAGGTGTTTCTTGAAATAAAGAAAAATGATGGTGAATCTGTTGGTACATACGAAGCAAATTTTACAATACCTAGAAGGTATGATTCAGGAATTATTATCCAAGCACAGAGTAATATCGATCGATTTCTTAGTTGCTTAAAACCATTTCTTTGAAGGGAATTAGCCATAAGGGACTTCAATTGCTATGAGGAAAATTTTCGATGTGCTCTCATGGTTGAGATGGAGAATGGAGTAACCCATCAGTCATATGGGTGTGATAAGAAGAGGAAAATGTAATTCTAAGGGAAATCTAAAGACCACACTGAAAAGAAGATGAGTTTTCCCTTATGCTCAATGTTCGGAATGAAGCATGGAGTTAATTTTCTAAAAGGGACAAGTAAATGTTTTATGTGTGGGAAAGAATGTCATCGGGCAATTGAATGTCGAAATAATGGGATGAAGATGTCTAATGATGAAAACAAAGAAAGGGATACACAGAATGAACCTCTTACACATCAATGTTACAAGTGCAAGGAAATGGGGCATTATGCCAATCAGTGCCCTAATCCAAGGGTTGTTGATGATGATCGACGTTAACAAACACCTAAGGAAAAAGACAAAGGAAAGTCACATGCAATTTCTATCGGTGATGTGGAGTATGATAACGAAGTGCTGAAAGGTACACATACCATCCAGTCTAAAGTAGGAAATGTTTTATTTGATTTTGGATCCAGCCACTCATTTATTTATGAGGAATTTTATAAGGGTTTCACCATATTATCTCAACAATTCGATGTTGAGTTAGCTATGACAACCCCTAATGGAACACCAGTTTCATCAAAAGATTACAATTCTTCTCCAATTGAAGTTTGTGGGAAACTGCTTCACGTAAATATTCTTATCCTTCCTATAGTGGAATTTTATGTGATTCATAGCATGGATTGGATTTCTTTATATGGAGATCATATCAGTTTCCAAAGAAGGGAAGTCACGTTTATTATTCCAGATCAATCAAAAATTATATATCGATGCAAGGATGAATATAACCTTCCAGTGGAAATTTCATCCATCTTATGGGTCTTGATTCCAATAAATAAAGGTTATTTATCTCAAACGGTTGGAGAGAAACTCATGATTAAGAATACACCCATTTTACAGGAGTTTGATTATGTCTTTATGGAGTAATTTTTAGGTCTTCCACCAAATCATTAAGTTGAGTTTTCAATAGAACTCATACCAGGTGCTATACCTATTTCAAAGAAACCATATAGAATGACCCCAATTGAGCTGCAAGAATTGAAGAAGGAACTTCAAGAGAATCTTGATAAGGTATTCATATGCCCTAGTGCATCGCCATGTGGAGAACATATTCTATTTGTTAAGAAGAAAGATGGATCAATGAGACTCTGCATTGATTATCGAGAACATAACAAGATCACTATCAAGAACATATATCCTCTCCCACACATTGATGACTTATTTGACCAACTATGTGGTTCTCAATACTTTTCTAAGATTGATCTGCATTCAGGGTATCATCAATTAAGGGTAAAAAGAGAGGATATACCAAATATGGATTTCTGTACAAGTTATGGACACTATGAATTTATAATGATTCCATTTGGTCTTACTAATTCCCCTACTATCTTCATTTATCTAATGAATAGAGTCTTTAGGGACTATCTTGATCAGTTTGTGGTAGTCTTTATAGATGATATTCTTGTCTATTCATGTGAAAGTAAGAACATGAAGATCAATTGTGAAATGTATTAAAGACGCTAATAAATGAGAATATTTATGCCCAATTTACCAAGTTTGAATATTGGTATCAATAAGTTTTATTTTTGGGTCACATAACCTCAAAAGAGGGGATATCTGTGGATCCTTCAAAAACATAGGTTATAGAAGAATGGTCGAGACCAACAACAGTAACTGAGATCTGATGTTTTCTTGGTTTGGCTGGATATTATCGATGTTTTGTGAATGATTTTTCAATATTATCTAATACACTCAAAATTTTGACTCAAAAAGGAATTAAGTTCATCTGGATGGAGTAGTGTGGAGAGAATTTCAAGGAGTTAAAAAGAAGGTTATCCAGTGTACTTGTGCTCACACTTCCTTGTAGTGGAGAAAGGTTTGTGTTTTGCAGTGATGCATCCAAGAAGGTATTGGGGTGTGTTCTCATGAAAAACAATATGGCAATAGCTTATTCCTCACAACATTTGAAAATCCATGACCAAAATTACCCAACTCATGATTTGGAATTAGGTGCAGAAATCATCACATTAATGATTTGGAGGAATTATCTTTATGGTGAAAGGTGTGATATTTATTCTGATCATAAACGTTTAAATAATATTTTCACACAAAAAGAGATGAATATGCTCCAAAGAAGATGGTTGGATCTGATTAAGGATTATAGCATCTCAATTCATTACAACCCTGGGAAATCAAACTAGGTGGCAGACGCATTAAGTCGACAAGACCATGCTAGCTTATCTATGATAAGGATCAAAAAAGATCCAATATTTATGGATTTATAGAGGATAAATCTTGGGATTATAATGGAAGGTGAAAAATTGTATCTTTCTCAAATGAATGTTCAATGATCTATACATGTGAAGATTAAAGAGGCACAGAAAGAATATTTATAGTTACAAATGAAGGTGAGAAATGTTCCTAAATTCCACATTGATTGTGATGAAATAATAAGGTTCAAGAATTGGGTTTGTGTTCATCCCATCACAGAATTAAGGAAGGAAATATTGGATGAAGCTCATTGTTCTTCATTCTCTATTCACCCTAGAATCACGAAGATGTATCGGGACCTGAAGGAGTATTTCTGGTGGGATGGCATGAAAAGAGATGTTGTTGAATATGTCTCTCGATGCTTGGTTTGTCAGTAAGTTAAAGCTGAGAGATAGAAGTCTGTGGGGATTTTATACCCATTAACCATACTAGAATGGATATGGGAAAACATCATTATGGAATTCGTCACCGGACTTCCCAAAACATCCAAAGTAAATAATGCTATCTGGGATATAGTAGATCATCTAACGAAGTCGACACACTTTGTTACTATTAAGGAATATTTCTATCTTGATCAGCTTGCCAGGATATATGAGAAGGAAGTTGTAAGATTGCGTGGAGTACCACATTCCATTATATCCGATCGGGATCCGAGGTTTACCTCGAAGTTTTGGTGAAGTCTTCAGCATATTCTAGGTACAGAGGTGAGTTTCAAAACGGCTTATCATCATCATCAGACATACGATCAGTCTTAGTGGACAATTCAAACTCTATAAGACATGTGGATATCTATCTATATGGAGTTCAAAGGTGGTTGTGATCAACACCTACCTTTGGTGAAATTTTCTTGTAATAATAGATTTCACTCTAGTATTCAAATGGATCCTTATGAAGATATCTATGGAAAGAAATGAAGAACTCCAACTTGATGGAATGAAGTTGGGGAACAAAGCTATTGGGACATGATCTAGTTGATGAGATGTTAGAAAAGGCCAGATCTATTCAGAAACACATATGAGCAGCTCAGAGAGGACAAAAAAGTTATTCCAAAAACCAAAGAAAAGACCTAGAGTTTGAAGTGGGTGACAAAGTGTTCTTATGAATATATCTTTGGAAGAGAGTAATGAGATTTGGAAATAAGGTAAAGCTGAGCCCTAGGTATATTGGTCCTTCCGAAATACTAGATCGTGTTGGGAAGGTAGCTTACCGATAGGCGCTTCCACTGAATCTCTCTCATGTTCATGATGCGTTCCATGTATCTATCTTGATAAAGTACATACCCAATACTTCTCATGTACTAAGTTATGAAGTTGTACCGCTCTAGAAAGATCTTTATTATGAAGAATAACCAATAGAGATTCTGGATTGTAGTGAAAATGTTCTACGAAACAAGACAACTCGCATGGATAATGATTTATGGAGGAACCAACAATTAGAAGAAGCTACATGGGAACTTGAGGATATGATGAGGGAGAGGTATCCTCATCTGTTTGTTAAGAAGTGGCGAATTTTGAGGGCGAAATTCATTTTAAGGGGGTAGAATGTAACACACTGAGATTTTATGAGAAATATTTTGTTTTTATGAATTATGTGATACGCAACACCAAAAGAATCTTTCACTATACACAATAATGTCTTGTCTTGGGTTATACAAAGTAGAATCCTTCCTCAATAGCTTTCATTGTATGCAATGTCGAGTTTCACTAAACAATGATATGTTATAAAAATATTATATAAACTAGCCGTTATGAATAGTAATACCCACTTTTTGAAATTTTATAAATTTTATATTTCAAAATGGACTTAATTTTTGGATTCCAAATATTGAAATTAGGCTAGGGTAAATTTTTGGTATTTTTTGGAAAACTTTCAATTTTTGATGAATAGTGAAAACACTAAGTTATTGGTTAAAACAAAATTTTTATTTAAATAATAATTTATTTTATTTAAATTTATTTTAGGTCAAAAAAGATAAATAATACCAATATAAGTTCAATGCAATTAATTGGAGTCATTTAATAATAATTTTAGATATATAAAAATTTTATTGAACTTTTGACTGTCTTTTACCTACCTCCTATGAGAATCTGAAAATTTACATAAAACATAATTATACCGCTTTTTTGAGTGGAAGTTCAAAAATACGAGAAACACTGTTGATATTAGTAAGTAAAATTTGGTTCAATAATATGAAAATAATTTCTGGTGAATAGTAACTTTTTACTTTTAATTACCACGATTTAAAGTAAATAGGGAAATTAGGGGTAAAAATGATATTATTATTACCCTAACACATGTCCTAATTCTATTGGATAAGTGTAATTAAACCAAAAATCCTTATAAATAAAATATCACCCTTTAGGTCCAATTAGATTAGATAAGGACATTTATTATCATTTAATTCAAAGAAGAGTTAAAAGAGTTAAAATCAATGTTTAATAAGTAAAAAAAATTAATATAGGGTTATACATAAGATAAATTCGACTATAAATATTAATTAGAAATCTCAAACTATTTCCTACATATTGGTATTTTATTTATAATTTTTAGACAATAAATAATTTAATTTATTTATGACACAATGATGATGCATTAATTACCTTATTAATGAAATATTAACATAATAAATAATATAAATACCAAAATTAAGGATATTTGAGACTTTTTATGAATTGAACTACTTTTATAGGTTAATATAAAATATTAGGGTTTGTTAGATGAATTGTTTTATAAATAATAATTCAGTTATGAATTTGGAAAAAAATTCCAAAAAGTGTTAAAATTGACATAAAAGATTTTTTAAAAACAAATATTAAATTATTAATTGATATTATATTATAAAAAATATAAGGATCAGTCAAAAGTCACATATAATAATACATATAACATTAATTAACCAATTGGGGTTTGATTGGTAGTTTATAGTTTTTTTATTAACCATATAGTATAAGAATACAAGAAGACACGGTAAAAGATAAATTATTTAACTTAGAGTTAAATCTAAATGATAAGGTTTAAATGGTAAACTAAACTTGTCTAAAACCTATTGTATGAGAGTATTGTTACCCATCCCCAACATAAACTAGAAATGAGTCACTTTGGAGCAATTATAAACTGAATATAAATTTATTATAAAATAATATTTTATTTTTAACCTAAGGTGCCCCTCGCAACTCTTATAAAAGGGCACATCATCCCTCTCCTTATCACACAATTTTTAAACTTTAAGATCGTCCAACCCCTGCCAATTTCTCTTCTAAACATTACTAGTTATACCATAGTGTTTATGGTCTTCTCGAAAGACCAACTATAGTGCCCTAAGAAGAAGTTTAAAAGGGACACGTCAAGGAAGAGGTAATCTCTTCTACCGATTCTTTCAAGTTTCTTTATTCTTCTACATCATATTATTTATTTTTTTATTATAAAGTAATAACATAACTATCACTAATATACTGATATGTTATTATAAAAATGAAAAAACATTATTTCACTTTCTATACATCCAATGGAAAATTAAATCACCGCGTGTGCGTTTGTACAGAATATTGTCTCCACGTTGTGGTGTAATCTATTTTCCACCACCACCTTACTTGGATGGGTATAATGATATAAAAAATCACTAGGTATTATTATAATTATAACATGATACTTATTCTGAAATATTATATCATCAACTCCAATTCCATTCATATAATTATGGGAACGATATCATCGCTCATGCGTACGTACAGCCTACCGTTTCAACGATGTGATGTGACTCGTTCTACATGATCTTAATTGAATAATGATTATATAAATTAATTGAATGAATAAATATTATATATATGACCCTAATACCATTCTGTATATGTGGTATCTATAACCTGGAATTAGGAATAAGAATATATTCGAAAAAGCACGCATAAGTACATAAAGCAATGAACACCAAAATAACAAGTAGTAATAAAATATTACTAATAAAAAGATAAGAATATGACCATATATGATATCATAACAATTAATATGATTTTGTAATAAGTAAATGAAATTATTTAAAGCATTATACAGAAGGTTTGGATACGTATGAAGCATATCAGACCTTAGGTAAGGGAAAATCTCACAATCTCATTTTTATCCGAGATAGTTTATACTCTAGAATTTACTAGGTCATATTTATCATCCACATCCATGTTTCCTCAATATGTAATATTATTTCTATCATCCTAATTTTTTTTAAATAAAATTTTTCCTATTGGTGAATTTTAGTAAATGATATGAAAGAACCTTTTGTGGTTTTTAGTATGAGCTACTTTTTGACTTTTCCGGCCAAAGTATGAGAATAATGTTCTTAAACTTATACGGCATGAATGGATATTTATGATTTCATAGAACATTATTTCCATGAATCTTAATTTAATATTTTTCATGTTTATTTTTAATTAATTTCTTTTATATTATAATTTAATGACATATTAAGAAAGGAAAACAACTTTTGAAGGAGAAAAGATATTTTCCTCAAGAATGGAGTTAAACTGTTTTATCAATATTATTTTCCATCTAAGAAAATATATGGTCATGTTTCTATATATATTTTTACATTGATATGATTATGTTATTATGGAATTTTTTTATGAAGTCCTTTTATCTTATTTAGATTATGTTATGATGGCATGATGTTTAGGAATTCCATTTTTTTTGCATGGGTTATGCTTTGATAGAAGATTTATGATTCTGTGGCACACATAAGAATGGTTTCATTATGAGATGGGTGGGACCTATATCTCCCTCCAATGCATTGGTTAAAGATTTATATCGCATTAGATATAAATGGCTGGAACGACAAGTAAATTCGGTTCAATGACACAGGACTGGAATGAATAGTGAACTTGGTTCCGAAATGGACTTTGTTGGCTATGATAGTCTTGGCAATGAGTCTTGACTAAAATGAAATGATTTTCTATGATTATGTGTGTATTCCACAATGATTCATGTTTTATGTTATGATTATTGGGATTATATTTCACTCCTATGATTTATCCCACGTTATGATATTATGATCTCTTTTACAGGTTATGATTTTCAAAATGTTATGTTCTTATTAATATGATATGATTTATATTTTGAATTGTTTACTCGTACAATGCATTTGAGCTGACCCTTTTGCATATTTTCTTTTCCCTAGGTCAGGAAGAAGGGTATTAAGTATGATATGCCAAAACGGACTCTAGATATGGTGAAATAAATCAGAGACAATGTAGATTCTTTATGGACCAGTTATTTATGTTTCCCAGTTTCTAATGACACTATACCTATATGGTACTATCATGGTTTTGTTATATGTTGTAATTAGTATGATTCAATTCTGAAGTAATAACAATGTATGTAATGTATGGGTCATTATATTTGAGGTACATAGTTTCCTATAGCTTGTTGGATACTACAGACTCTTTATACATATAATTTCATGCTTAACAGCACAACTGACAGGTCTGAATTAGAAGGGTGTGAAGTTTGTATGGTCAGATTCTTGTGAGTATTCCTTTCATGAGTTGAAAGGGAGGTTGACGTTTGCACGGATACTAGTCTTTCTAGAGTCGGGCATGATCTATATTGTTTACTGTGATTCTTCAGGTATCAGGCTGGGAGCTGTGATGATGCAGGGAGATGGAGTCATTGCATATGGGTCTCACCAGTAGAGGCCACATGAGAGGAATTACCCAATTCATGATATAGAGTTGGTGGCTTTGGTTCATTCCTTATGATGTTGGAGACATTATCTTCTGGTAGAGCACTTTACAGTTTTCACTGACCCCAAAAGTCTCATGTTTATCTTCACTCAGCGTGATCTAAATCTGAGATAGCAAGGGTGGGTCAAGTATCTTCAGTCCAATGACTTTGAGCCTGCCTATACACTTGGGAATGGGAACGCAGTGGTTGATGCCTTGAGCAGGAGAACTTTGATACAGTTAGTTCCGGAGGCCAGCAGTGAGTGGTATCTTATGGCTCTATTTTCTGAGATTCATTTGGAGGTGCATGATAGATAGGGGAATAATTTTCTATCTTATGTAGTTGTTACCTATAATAATCTCGATCGGGTATGGATGAGGCAGTTATCAGACTCAAAAGGCCTTGTCCTATGGGATTATGTGTGTTAAAATAAGACCCTCTCCTGGATGGACTGTAGGTGAGGATGAGATCTTGCCTTTCTCGGGACACATATGGGTGCTAGCAGACATACACGAGGAGCTAATAAGGGATTTTCATTCCTCAGTTTGAAAATTCAATCCTGGCGTTACCAAGATGTATCATGATCTACACCGCCAGTATTGGTGTCCAGTTATGAAGAGAGATGTATCTAGATTTGTAATGAGGTGGTCCACTTATCAGCATGTGAAAGAGGAGCATCAATGACTAGCAAGTATTTTACAGAAGTTACCCATTCTGAAGTGGAAGTGGAATGATTCCACGATGGACTTCATGACTGGTTTGTCGAGGTCATGTCAAGGGAATGATGTTGTTTGGGTTGTCATCGATAGGCTTACGAAGGTTTCTCAGTTCTTGCCGATCAAGGAGACCTTCAGTATTGATGAGCTGGGACGGTTGTACATCCGAGATATCGTTCATCTGCATGAAGATCCACCCTCCATTGTTTCAGATAGGGATACACGTTTTACTTCTTGGGTCTGGTAGGGGCTTTAAAAGGATTTTGGTACATAGGTATTATTCTGTACAACTTACCAACCCCAGACTGATGGCCAGTACGGGCATACGATTCAGGTGTTTGAGGACATGCTCTGATCTTGCATTCTATATTTTGGAGGTTCTTGGGAGAAGCATATACCTCTTTTGGAGTTTTCCTACAATAATATATTTCAAGAAACTATTCATATTGCACCATATGAGGCTTTGTACGGTAGGCCATACCGATCACCCTTATGTTGGCTGGAGGCAGGAGGGGAAACATTGTCAGGACATTGTTCTCTGCAGGAGACCATAGAGCAGATAGTGTTGATTCGGAAGGGGATGACTACTGCATAGTCTCGACAAAATTCTTATGCTGATCAACAGAGATGACCTCTGGAGTTCGAGCTCAGGGATATGGTTTTCCTACATGTCACACCGAGGTTGGGACACAAGAGGATTCAGAGGCACAACAAGCTATCACCGAGGTACATACGGCCGTTTGAGGTTTTGTAGAGAGTTGGGCTGGTTTCCTATCAGTTGCATTTACCTTAGATGTATCAGGATATGCACGACATCTTCCATGTTTCTCAGATCCAACATTACGTTTCTGAACCGTCTCATGTTTTCAACATGAGCAAGTTGATCTCAATGCAGATGCATCATTTGAGGAGAATCCTATCCCGATTTTCGATCGCAGTACGAAGGTTCTCCATGGCCGGTCTGTTCTTCTGGTACATGTGCTATGGAAGCATGGGTGTGTATAGGATGATACTGGGGAGAGGGAGTCCAATGTACGATCACATTGGCCGGAGCTGTTCAGTGTTTCTTCTTCTATTCCTTACTTGGGAAATTCAAGGATGAATTTCATTAAGCAGGGAAGTTTGTAAGAACACTTACCTTTTTTTCAGGTATGTGTTTACTTTTTCTATAGTATTTGAGAAAAGAGGAGTTTCTGGAAAAAAATTTATTACACGTCCTGTACTTTATGAGTACACGTCGTGTACTTCATTGCCACACGAGGCCGTGTGCTGTCCATGTAAGGGCCACACACACGGTCGTGTGGGGAGACATGGAGGCCTCCTAAAGTGGAGAACGAAAATAGTAAGTACATTCCGTGCACTCCAAATGTACATGCCATGAATTTTGTTTTTTTCAGGAAACACATTGGGGTTACGTCTGACAGACAGAACACCCTCCATTTATCATTGGTTCGTCCGAGAGCGGGGGTACAACTACTGATCTTTTTCGAGCACCCCGAGCCTCTGTATGTTCTCCGAATCGACCACCGTTTATTTCATTGGAACCGCAGCGGTATGATATCCCTTCTTCTAGAGCATTGTTTTCCAATTCCTCCTCTTTTTCTAGTTATCTTGGGTTGAATGTTTTGTGTGTTTTCATTGATATACGACATTCTAATGAGATTAAAGCCTCGGGGTTCAATTATATTGATATCCTAGATCCAAGGTAGGAGGTTTCTGCATTTCCGTTGGATGTCCTTTAATATTATGTTCAATTTCCACCAATAACCTTGAACAGGGTGTTGTGTGTTTACTCTTTTACCCCAATTGTATGCTTGCGTAGAGGTAAATTGGACATGTTGTGTCTAAATCCCCAGCCTTAAACCTTACTTAATATTGAATTAAATAAATAATTCACATTGAGGATCTTTTCAGGTTTAGAGTTTTAGTGAATTAGAACATAACTATTACATCTTAAAAGATTACAAAGTAGACACTTCTAATAAGTTTCAATAAAATAAAAACTCTTAAAAAGAAAGATGTCTAGATTCCATGTTTTAGATAGCATGACATTCCCTTGATCCCATCCTTGACCTTATTCCACTTTATGTCCTGTGAAAAACATTTCAAAAAAACATGGGGTGAGCATAAAAAGCTCAGTAAGGGATACACAAAGAATGAAAACTGTTAGTTTTTAAAAATCAAGTAAACCATGTATACTCTATCAAAGTAATACCTTCACCTTCATGAAGTTGTAAAAACTCTTCACTGAATAATGTATCATTAGTTACCTTTTTGTAACCAAAGGATTACAATAAAATCCATAAAAAGAACACATAACATTTATAAAGGTAACTTGGGACATAAACATAATTAAGTGGACTAACCATACAGTCGACTTCCACACATATCACATAATGGAATAGCCATATGGCCAATTTCCATACATACTTAATGGAATAGCCATACGGCCGACTTCCATACCCAATGCATTGGAGGTTATAACGTAACCACCCGTCCTGGTATTCACGGCACCACCCGTCATATGGTTTATAACGTAACCACCCGTTAAAATGTCCAAGTACCAGTATAAAATCATAAAACATAAAACCAATATAAAGGAAAGATAACATTTCCACATTTAAATCAAAATATATATCATAAATATATTAACATAATATAATCCTTTATCAAAACCATTTTTAATACCAAAATACATAATAGAGTATATGGTATTTATTTTATTTTAAAAACATTACGGCTTGTTGAGGAAGCCAAAGACCAAATAATACTCGTGGCGGCGGAAAAGGTCATTGTCACCGCTTACGTTAAAAAACATTCCTTTTTGTCATTTAGTAAAACGATTCGTAGAAAAAGATTACTTTTGTATAAAATTCAAAGTCAATGTAGTTTATACACTGTATAAAATAAAGTTGTGTATAAAATGAAATATGCCTCAATGAAAGGAGATTGAGACGAAGTCCCATACCTTGGGTCCGACTTGACTCGATCGTTCTTTAACGTCCTGAATAATAAACTTGAGTTAATTTATAATTGATTAAGAACCTTTTGAAAGTTCATTATTCTTTTTATATCACTTATTTCCATGTTATAAACTTTATGTAACCATTTAAGTTAATAATTTTTGTTTTGTCAATATTTGGTTCTTAAGTCGAAAGTTGACTTCTTACAATTACATGTTGTTCATGTGGTCAAAAGTTCTTTATATCCAGAATTAAATTCCTGATTTGGATATAATATGTTTCATATATATCCATCATATACATGTATTTATAATATTACATAATCATTTTGAGGTAAGAAATGAAATGCACCGTTCATGGAGACGGTAAGCCGTACGTACGCATGAACGCTACTTTCATTTATTTGTCATATTAGTGGAATTAAAACTAAATGAGAGGTATGTATATTTTAATTCCAGAATTATATTCATCATTTAGATATATCATTAATTATATATATACATTATATACATGTAATTTTAATATTACATTGCATTTGGGGATAAGAAATGAAATGCACTGTTCATGGAGACGGTAAGCCATACGTACGCATGAACGCTACTTTCATTTCTATATCATACTTTAATGGAAAGAAATAATAATGATATAGAGGCATATTATAATTCCAGTATAAAATCATATATAATAACTTTAAATCCATCCTTTACATGTCCCTCATATGGCATTAACGAATCACATCACTTTGAGGGGGCGGTAGTCCGCACTTCCTTAAATGAAGATATCGTGTTTACCCATAATGGAAACCATAAAGGTATGCCAAAAATGAAAAATACAGAAGAATAATGAAAACATAAACATATTATATATCATATATAAAAATAGTGACATCATAATGGCCACCCTTGAAGGTGATATATGAGTATTGAACAATCATCGTTTCGGGAGGCAGAATTTCGCCATCCACGGAAACCGTATGTTCTTTAACCATTTGATGTAGTTGTGTGAGAGTGTAGCTCAAATAAATATTATAACAACATCCTAGTATATTGAAGATACTTGTGTTGTTACAAAAGAAGTAAATAAATAGAGTTTATAGGGTTTGAGAAGCAAAATAAAACAAATGAACAATAGAGAATGAATTGCCTTTAAAAGTGTAACTCCCTTTTGATTTGAGCCTAAAGGCTTCCTTTGAAAGGATTCATCCCAAAGTGAATCCTATAGGATGAGGAAAGGGATGTGGAGAGAGTAATTGGGCAGGGGTTGGCCAAGCCAAAGGCTTGAGAAGTGTGTGAAATAGGGTAGAGGTGGGGGCCTTTTATAAGAGGAGGGGAGGGGAACTTTTGGAAAGTAAAGAAATATTACTTTATTTGAAAATGTGTTTCGGTTTTAAAAGGTCCCACATTGATATAATTCGTGGATAAGGTGATAAGGGTTCGAAATCCACTCATCCAATTGGTTTTGGACACTTGTAGGTTTTAGATATTTCATTATCTTTCCATTTTATTCAAATCGTCAAATAATGATGTCATCGCTGCATCATTATTATGTCATATATAATTTAATTTATTTAATGTCAAAAAATTATAAACAAACTACTATGATGTAGGAAATATTTTGATCTTTCCAATGACTATTTATAATCAAAATTTGGACTTGTATAACCCCACTCAAAAATTATTTTAGTAAAACAATTTATGTTAGTGTCATTTTCACTTTAACATTAAATAAAAATATATTAATGTCATTTTCCAACTAAAGTGGCTCCATGGGGTCCCCAAGTTGTCCCATGGATTTTCTTGGTCTGCCATGACACAACCAATAAGGTTGGGACATGTGTCTAGGTCATTTCATATTATTAAAGCATTATTTATACCTTAAACTACACTAATTACCACTAATCGCGATTAATGAAAAAAAGTTACTATTCACCAAAAATTATTTTAATCTCATTGAACCACATTTTACTTCTTAATGAAAACCATGTATGTAGGATTTTCAAAATTCAATACACATTAGTGGTAAACTTTCATTTAACTGAAAAATCAGTTTGCTTGATTACCACTTAGTGGTTTCACTATTCATCAAAAATTGAAGTTTTTCAGAAAATTACCAAAAATTCACCGTAAGCTATATTTGATATTACGAATTCAAAAATGACGTCCATTTTACAAAATTCAAAACATATAAGTCAAATTAATTAATTTAATAATTAATTCCCGCTGTCATGACAAATAGCGTGTTTTTGTGAAACAATAAGTATCAAAAGATTGACACCAGTTTAAGTCCAATTTCAAAGTGACATTGATTCCAACAACCACTATTGGATTTAATGGTAAAAATATTTTCTAATGTCACATTAAAACCAATTCAAAAGATAATCTAATCATATAAATAAATTAGATTAAAAATAGGTTTTCAATTAAAATACAACATTTTACACTATTCATTAAAAAAATGAACTTTATCAGAAAGGTACCAAAAATTTACACAAAGTAAAATTTGATGTCCCGATTCTTAATAAGAGTTTTATTTGGTCCAAAATAATGTATAAGAGTGATCAAAACTATATTTAATGACGGTTCACCATTAAAAGGTGATAAGTGAACCTTTAGTGAAAATTAGAGTATATATGCCCTAAAATTGAACTCTTTCTGTATTTTAAGCCTTTATCTTTTATTGGGTAAGTGAATAAACATTTAAAAACATATCCAATCATATTTTAGTTATTTCTATCCATTCCCGCCAGTACAATAGCTACTTGTAAACTAACATTTAAAATAATATTATTTTATTACTAGTGTGCTATGTAAGTTTCAAAGAAACTCATCGTTGCGTATCGGGTACGCTATCGAACATAGCAACCCCTTTAAAATAAAATTAATATTTAATTCGTAAATATGAAAATACTTTATTCTTTATTTACCTGGGATGTTACATCCTTCCCCCCTTTTGGTAATTGCGTCCTCACAATTTTATTCACTTATCAAAATAAGTGGGGGTATTTATCCCTCATAGCATTTTCAGATTCCCACGATGCCTCTTCAATCACATGGTTTTTCCACAAAACCTTTACCTGATGAATCACCTTATTCCATTACACCTTCTCCCTGTGGTCAAGAATCTGGACCGGTTGTTCCTCATAAGATAGGTTCTCTTCCAACTGAACTACCTCTAGACTCAAAACATGAGATGGATCTGGCATATACTTTCTCAACATTGAAACATGAAAAACATTGTGTACCTGATAAACTCGGAGGTAAAGCCACCCGGTATGCATCTGATTCAACTCTCTCCAGAATTTCATATGGTCCAATAAACCTTGGACTCAGCTTTCCTTTCTTACCAAATCTCATCACACTTTTCCAAGGAGAAACCTTGAGAAAAACATGATCACCTACCTCGAAAGATTGATCCTTCCTCCGGTTATCCGCATAAATCTTATGCCTGATCTGAGCTGTTCTCATGTGCTTCTAAATCAACTGATCTTTTTCTGCCATCTCTTCTACCAATTTTGGTCCCATCAGCTTCCTTTCACCCACTTCATCCCAAAATGCTGGAGTTCGACACCGCTTCCCATATAATGCCTCAAATGGTGTCATCTTTATACTGGAATGAAAACTGTTATTATAAGAAAACTCAACCAAAGAAAGATGTTGGTCCCAACATCCCTGATAATCCATAGAACAAGATCATAGCATATCCTCCAAAGTCTGAATTGTTCGTTCTGACTGCCCATCTGATTGAGGATGAAAAGCTGTACAAAAATTTAATTCAGTACCCAACGACTTCTGAAGGCATTTCCAAAAGTTAGAAGTAAACCTGGGATCACGATCCGATACAATGGAGAGAGGAACTCCATGTAACCTGACTATCTCTTTAAGATACAAACGTGAAAGTTGATCAAGAGAGAAACTATCTCGTATAGCAAGGAAATGAGCAGATTTGGTCAACCGATCAACAATAACCCAGATTGCATTATTACCTCGAGATGTCCTCGGTAATCCCACAAGAAAGTCCATGGATATGTTTTCCCATTTCCACTCTGGCACTGGTAAAGGCTGAAGCATCCCTTTAGGTAACTGCCGCTCTGCTTTAACCGGTTGACATGTCAAACACTTCACAGTAAAATCAGCAATGTCTCTTTTCATTCCATCCCACCAGTAATACTACCACAGATCTTTATACATTATAGTACTACCCGGATGAACTGAAAACAGAGAATTGTGAACCTCAAATAACAACTCATTCTTCAACTGTGAATCACAAGGCACACATAATCTCTTCACAGACCTCAAAACACAAACACAAACTTATCCAAGAACTCATGGAAAATTTTATTCATAAGGTCCATGAATACAGCAGGTGCATTGGTTAACCCAAAAGGCATAACTACAAATTCATAATGGTCATATCTAATACGGAACGCAGTTTTCGGAACATCTGCTTCTTTTACATTCAACTGATGGTACCCCGACCTCAAGTCAATCTTCGAAAAATACTGAGCTCCCTGGAGCTGATACCACTTCATTCGATGGCCCAACATCTGCTGAAGTTGTTGCAAAGTATTTCACCACCCCTTTTTGCTTGTAGTCTGGCTGCATTCCCCCAGTTGAGTTCTTCTTTGGACACTCGTTTGCATAACGACCCATTTCATTACACTTAAAACATCTTACCGTTGGCTTTTCATTTCCTGCTTGATCATCATCCTTACAGTTACGAGAAATATGACCAGACTTACCACACCGAAAGCACTTACCAGACATGGATAAACATTCTCCAGGATGCATTTTACCACACTTCTCACAAGATGGATATTTGGTTTTCTTACCTCCAAGCTTCTTTGATGAATTCTTCCCCTTTCCCTGCCAACTAGACCTCTTATTCTGTTGTTTGTCATAGAAAACCTGATCATCGGCAAACTCCATTTCCACCATCTCCGCACATCGAACAAATTTTTCATAACTTCTCAACTCACGAGAAGCTAAATCCCTTCGATACTTTGTCTTTAACCCTGAGTAAAAATGGTTTATTTTACTATCATGATCTCGTATGAAGTTTGGAGTATACCTTGCCAATCGAGTGAACTTTTCTTCATAAGAAGCCACTGAATCATCCTCCTGCCTCAATTCTAGGAACTTTTTTTCCATCCTAAGACGAACCACCTTAGGAAAATATTTCTCAAGAAACATACCTTTGAATTCGTCCCAGTGAAGATCCTCAATCTCATCATTATCCCTTATATTTTTCACCATCGACCACCACTGATCAGCTTCACCTTCAAAACGGTAAACAGTAAGACTAACCATTTGATGTTCTGAACACCCCATTACATCAAAAATCTTCTCCAGTGATTTAATCCACCCTTCAGCTTGCACAGGGTCAGATGATCCTCTGAATGATGGGGGATGTTGCCTCATGAAATGTTCCACCACTGACATGTTCTTCTGTGGTTGATCTGGCTGATCTCGTGCATGGATACCACCACCATTTATAGCCTGAGTCAATTGTGCCATCACTGCAACAAACTGTTCAGTTCCGATTCCGACTATCTCAGGTTGCTGATTTGGAAGGTTATCTTCCTCCTGATTTCATCCCAACATAGATGCTTTGTTTCCTCTGCGGAAAACTATTCTGAACACATAAATATCTTAGGCGAAGCAACATAGTAATCCGTAAATTCTATATCATTTCAATCATATTATAATTTAACACTTGTCTAACTCCTAAAGTTGTCTAAACCGACCTTTGATACCAACTATAAGGCCCCAGCCTTAAACCTTACTTAATATTGAATTAAATGAATAATTCACATTGAGGATCTTTTCAGGTTTAGAGTTTTAGAGAATTAGAACATAACTATTACATCTTAAAATATTACAAAGTAGACACTTCTACAAAGTTTCCATAAAATAAAAACTCTTAAAAATAAAGATGTCTAGATTACATGTTTTAGATAGCATGACATTCCCTTGATCCCATCCTTGACCTTATTCCACTTTAAGACCTGTGAAAAACATTTCAAAAAAACTTCGGGTGAGCATAAAAAGCTCAGTAAGGGATACACAAAGAATGAAAACTGTTAGTTTTTCAAAATCAAGTAAACCATGTATACTCTATCAAAGTAATACCTTCACCTTCATGAAGTTGTAAAAACTCTTCACTGAATAAAGTATCATTACTTACCTTTTTGTAACCAAAGGATTACCATAAAATCCATAAAAGGAACACATAACATTTATAAAGGTAACTTGGGACATAAACATACTTAAGTGGAGTAACCATACGGTCGACTAGCACACATATCACTTAATGGAATAGCCATATGGCCAATTTCCATACATACTTAATAGAATAGCCATACGGCCGACTTCCATACCCAATGCATTGGAGGTTATAACGTAACCACCCGTCCTGGTATTCACGGCACCACCCGTCATATGGTTTATAACGTAACCACCCGTTAAAATGTCCAAGTACCAGTATAAAATCATAAAACATAAAACCAATATAAAGGAAAGATAACATTTCCACATTTCAATCACAATATATATCATAAATATATTAACATAATAGAATCCTTTATCAAAACCATTTTTAATACCAAAATACATAATAGAGTATATGGTATTTATTTTATTTTAAAAACATTACGGCTTGTTGAGGAAGCCAAAGACCAAATAATACTCGCGGTGGCGGAAAAGGTCATTGTCACCGCGTACGTTAAAAAAACATTCCTTTTTGTCGTTTAGTAAAACGCTTCGTAGAAAAAGATTCCTTTTGTATAAAAGTCAAAGTCAAAGTAGTTTATACACTGTATAAAATAAAGTTGTGTATAACATGAAACATGCCTCAATGAAAGGAGATTGAGACGAAGTCCCTTACCTTGGGTCCGACTTGACTCGATCGTTCTTTAACGTCCTGAATAATAAACTTGAGTTAATTTATACTTGATTAAGAACCTTTTTAAAGTTCATTATTCTTTTTATATCACTTATTTCCATGTTATAAACATTATGTAACCATTTAAGTTAATAATGTTTGTTTTGTCAATATTTGGTTCTTAAGTCGAAAGTTGACATCTTACAATTACATGATGTTCATGTGGTCAAAAGTTATTTATATCCAGAATGAAATTCCCGATTTGGATATAATATATATCATATATATCCAGCATATACATGTATTTATAATATTACATAATCATTTAGAGGTAAGAAATGAAATGCACCGTTCATGGAGACGGTAAGCCGTACGTACGCATTAACGCTACTTTCATTTCTTTGTCATATTAGTGGAATTAAAACTAAATGAGAGGTATGTATATTTTAATTCCAGAATTATATTCATCATTTAGATATATCATTAATTATATATATACATTATATACATGTAATTTTAATAGTACATTACATTTGGGGATAAGAAATGAAATGCACCGTTCATGGAGATGGTAAGTCGTATGTACGCATGAACGCTACTTTCATTTCTATCTCATACTTTAATGGAAATAAATAATAATGATATAGAGGTATATTATAATTCCAGTATAACATCATATATAATAACTTTAAATCCATCCTTTACATGTCCCACATATGGCATTAACGAATCACATCACTTTGAGGGGGCGGTAGTCCGCACTTCCTTAAATGAAGATATCGTGTTTACCCATAATGGAAACCATAAAGGTATGCCAAAAATGAAAAATACAGAAGATTAATGAAAACATAAACATATTATATATCATATATAAAAATAGTGACATCATAATGGCCACCCTTGAAGGTGTTAAATGAGTATTGAACAATCATCGTTTCGGGAGGCAGAATTTAGCCATCCACGGAAACCGTATGTTCTTTAACCATTTTATGTAGTTGTGTGAGAGTGAAGCTCAAATAAATATTATAAAAACATCCTAGTATATTGAAGATACTGTTGTTGTTACAAAAGAAGTAAATAAAAATAGTTTAGAGGGTTGGAGAAGCAAAATAAAACAAATGAACAAGAGAGAATGAATTACCTTTAAAAGTGTAAATCCCTTTTGATTTGAGCCTAAAGGCTTCCTTTGAAAGGATTCTGCCCAAAGGTAATCCTCTAGGATGAGGATAGGGATGTGGAGAGAGTAATTGGGCAGGGGTTGGCCGAGGAGGGGCACTTTTGGAAAGTAAAGAACTATTAATTTATTTGAAAATGTGTTTCGGTTTTAAAAGGTCCCACATTGATATAATTCGTGGATAAGGTGATAAGGGTTCGAAATCCACTCATCCAATTGGTTTTGGACATGTGTAGATTTTAGATATTTCATTATCTTTCCATTTTATTTAAATCGTCAAATAATGATGTCATCGCTGCATCATTATTATGTCATATATAATTTAATTTATTTAATGTATAAAAATTATAAACAAATTACTATGATGTAGGAAATCCTTTTAAATTTCCAATTACTATTTATAATAAAAATTTGGACTTGTATAACCCCACTCAAAAATTATTTTAGTAAAACAATTTATGTTAGTGTCATTTTCACTTTAACATTAAATAAAAATATATTAATGTCATTTTCCAACTAAAGTGGCTCCATGGGGTCCCCAAGTTGGCCCATGGCTTTTCTTGGTCGGCCATGAAACAACCAATAAGGTTGGGACATGTGTCTAGGTCATTTCATATTATTAAAGCATTATTTATACCTTAAACTACACTAATTACCACTAATCGCGATTAATGAAAAAAAGTTACTATTCACCAAAAAAATTATTTTAATCTCATTGAACCACATTTTACTTCTTAATGACAACCATGTATGTCGGATTTTCAAAATTCAATACACATTAGTGGTAAACATTCATTTAACTGAAAAATCAGTTTGCTTGATTACCACTTAGTGGTTTCACTATTCATCAAAAATTGAAGTTTTTCAGAAAATTTCCAAAAATTCACCGTAAGCTATATTTGATATTCCGTATTCAAAAATGAAGTCCATTTTACAAAATTCAAAACATATATTTCAAATTAATTAATTTAATAATTAATTCCCACTGTCATGACAAATAGCGTGTTTTTGTGAAACAATAAGTATCAAAAGATTGACACCAGTTTAAGTCCAATTTCAAAGTGAAATTGATTCCAACGACCACTATTGGATTTAATGGTAAAAATATTTTCTAATGTCACATTAAAACCAATTCAAAAAATAATCTAATCATATTAAAAAATTAGATTGAAAAGAGGTTTTGAATTAAAATACAACATTTTACACTATTCATTAAAAAAATGAACTTTATCAGAAAGGTACCAAAAATTTACACAAAGTAAAATTTTATGTCCCGATTCTTAATAAGAGTTTTATTTGGTCCAAAATAAATTATAAGAGTGATCAAAACTATATTTAATGACAGTTCACCATTAAAAGGTGATAAGTGAACCTTTAGTGAAAATTAGAGTATATATGCCCTAAAATTGAACTCTTTCCATATTTTAAGCCTTTATCTTTTATTGGGTAAGTGTATAAACATTTAAAAACATATCTAATCATATTTTAGTTATTTCTATCCATTCCCGCCAGTAAAATAGCTACTTGTTAACTAACATTTAAAATAATATTATTTTATTACTAGTGTTCTACGTAAGTTTCAAAGAAACTCGTCGTTGCGTATCGGGTACGCTATCGAACATAGCAACCCCTTTAAAATAAAATTAATATTTAATTCGTAAATATGAAAATACTTTATTCTTTATTTACCTGGGATGTTACATTTTGGGTTGATTGTTATACTTTTGTTACTCTGCTCATGCTTCATTCTGTTTACGACCATTCGGTCCTATTTAGCCTTTTTGGAAATTTACATGTTATTCATTACCTTGCGATTATAGGGTGGATTGTTTTTTTCTGACAAGCTTTAGATGCTATAGACTGGTTATCCAAGTAGTTCAGTAGGGTTACTTGTCCATATATCATTATTATGCTTTGACCTACCCTGTGATGTGAGAACCTGGTGCTATAAACTAAAAGGGCATAAACCAAGTGAGCTTCCTCAATGAGTCTTTAGACATTAGGCTATACATGGATTGACCAAGTGAGCGTCATCAGAGTGACTAGGATTACATTTGGCTATAAGGGGATAGACCGTGAGAGTTCCTCAATGATTCTGTGACTGTTTTATACTCTACGGGGATAGATACTATGTGCTTCCTCAAAGAGTCTATATTTTTTTGTTTTAATCACCTAATTACTATAGGCTATAGGATGGATTGAATGTGTGAACATCCTTAGAGATTCTATGAACGACCTGGGCTATGAGGGGAATTTGATTGAGTGTTCTTCCTTAGAGAGTCCTTGACCTTGGAGATATAAGAGGAATTGACTATGTGAGCTTCCTCATGGAGTTATTGAATACCCTAGACTATAAGTGGAGTTGAGTGTGTGTGATTATTTATAGAGTCATTATAATTTTTTATGAAAAAACTAGAGGGATTAGGTAGTGTGCACTTCCCAGAGGGTTGTTGGTTTTTTCTAGGTAGTACCAGAGGGTTACCTATTATTCTATGCTGGTTGTTAGCTGTTGCTTGACTCTGGAACTATGGATTATTATTTTTTTCAACATGTTCATGTTTACTATTTTCTGTAATTTTACCTTCCATATTTTCACTGACTATTAGGAACAGATCTTCAGGTGGTTTCCTACTGGTATTTAGTCTCACACCATGTTTGGGTCATGCTTTTGGACCCAAAAAGACTATATTTTTGCAGTTATAGACAAGGTCAAGCGCCCTATGACTTCAGGTACTTGACAGTTGTGGAGATGGTGTTCATGGGACCAAGCTTAGGCTTGCGATGCTGATGAGCTGTTTATCTTTCTTTTGTTATTATTTTTAGTACTATTGTATTTCCAGCATTTTGACTTGTTTGGTTGTTTTCCTAGACTTTTGTATCATGATATATATATATATATATATATATATATATGCTCCTGTTGTTTATCATATTTAGTCTTCCAATGTTCTCTTGTGTTTTGATTGTGTAATGATTCCATTATTGTTTTTCTTTATTGTTTTTCTCTTCCACTATATACTCTACCAATGAGGTCATAGTTTCTCCACTATCACACCTAAGGCCCTTACTGCTAGTCGGTAGCCTATGGAATTCGGGGAAATATGTTTGAGGCCATGTAACCAACTGGGTACAGGGCGCCTTTGGGCGGCTTCCGGAACCGGGGCATTACAAACAAAATCCAAGATCCATTTCATAATTTTAACACATTATAATGAATAAAAGGAATCAAATCATAAGGGAACAATGAAACTATTAGTTTTGTAAGACTAAATTGCATTCATTAATCCCATAGTACATTAGGAAAATAAAATTGAACATAATACAAAATAAAAATTAAATAAACATCATCCTAATATTTTTCAATGTTTTCATCTTTATATCCTCTTAAATAAAATCATATGAAATGGGTGAGATAATATGCTTAGAAAGGGTAAATAATAAAATAAATTTTATCGTAATCATAATCATTAGGCATGTTGAATAACATAAAATTCATGCCATGAAAAATAAACTTGAGCATAATACGTAATGAATGAAAGCCAAGTAAATAAACCCATATAACTGATCCTATGAAACTCTACCATGGATGTTCTACTAGTCGAATAATCACATGATTTTTCAATAACTAATATCCTAATATATGAAATGCATATGCTGGAAAATATTAACCATATCATCGAGACCTCTTCCATGATATCGAAAAATGATTAACTCCTCAGCCAAAACAATATCTGAAAATGGGCAAGGCCTCAGCCAAGTCCATATATATTTGTCTCATGAGACCTAACAGTGCATCGAGGGGATATAACAGGCCCCACCCTTCACTTAATAAGTCCAATGCATTCCAAATGTGAAATGTAATAAACATAAACAATATATACCTGTATATTGAAACTAAAATATGAAATGTAAATAACATTCCTTAATCATTAAACATAAACACTATCTATTTGGTGTAGTTTGGTGAATGGTATCAAGATAGAACATCCAAAATAAAACTAATAAAACACCGATAGAAAATATATTGTATATTATATCTTAAGATATAAACATTAATTTTGTTCTATATTCAACCAAGGATGTTGATATAGGTGAATATTATATTAAATGATACTATTAAAAAAATCGTTGTGAAATTATACTAAAATATTCCAAAGTGTCACAAACCACCTTGAAATGTTAAAATCACAATCACTTAGAATATCATGAGAATAAGGAGACAATTAAAATGATATAACAATGGTATGTAAATACATTATATTAAAGGAATAAGTTATTAACAAAGAACATATATCCCAGAATTTTAAGTGAAACATGTAATCCCCTATTTACTATTGAAAGAAATGTTCTTTTGTAAAATAATATGTATTTTTCATGAAATAAGAATTTAAACATGAATATCCCATAAAATAAATGGTGAGGTAATTTAAATTACATTTGGGGCATAAATGATTTACCACTAAATTTAAATTAGTTTAAATAGTTTTTAAGAAGCTTTAGAAATAAAACATATTAGTAGTATTTAAGGATGTGATTTTATAGTATAAAGGCATCTATATTTTCTTAAAACCAAAAATGAAACAAGATATTTTTCAAATAACATAATTTATATTATAAAACAAATTATGTATTAAAATATATTACATAGTTAAATTGAGAATTGGTATGAATTCGAGAAGTAGAATTGAATTTGTCTTGTATTTCGGGAATAAATTTTTAACGATTATTTTAAAACATGTAACTCGAAATAATAAAGAAATATTTTGACTGGAAAAAATATATATATTTAATTTCATAATTATTTATAAAGAGTATGTATGATTAAATAATAATTTCATTGATTTAGATAAAGAATTATAGTAACCCAAATGGAAATAGAGGTTTAGGTAGAGAATCCTTAAAAAAATTAATCTATCAAATCATATTACACAAAATTATTTACCATAATTGACGAATTTAATTCCATGAAAATAAATTGATTCATGGTATTTTAAATAAATGGGATGTATACTTACAACCTAGATATGGAATAGTGGATAATAATTATTGTCTCATAAAAATGGAAGGGAGATGAGGGAACCATAAACTTATGTAAGAATGAATTCTGCACATGATCTTTTTTTCATTAATAATCAAATTAGATTCATTATTTAAAAAAACATAACCTTATCAACATGAAATTTATTTACTATATCGTTATTATGTGTATTTATGTCCTTTTATATGGGTTAAGATATTCAATTTAATCATTTGGAAGTGCATATTTTCATAGTATTCATGATTGGTTTGCTTGTATAAGTTTAGGGAAGTTAATGTAAAAGGGATATTGAAATCCAAAATTGATGTTATGAGTAATTAAATATCATATATGAGTTTAAATGGATATAAATATCTATTCATCATTTTTTTATGATGACTCATTATATAAAAGTTTAATTATAGACACATGGATTAATTCTGTGTCTTTTCAATCACAACAAACTCATTTTGTTTTATAATTTCAGACCATGTGTAAAAACAAATTCCAGAACATTAAATATGATATATTATATATATTATAAAATGTTTCATCAAATAATATTGATTCATGACCATAATTTATGATGTTAATATAAATCTAAAACCCTATCATCCTTGAGTGTGAAAAATTTACACATCTTGGATGATCTTTTCATTTTGAGGACTAGAGATAGGGAAAGAGAGATGGTAATGAAATATTAAATTAAAATAATATAATTCTATTAAATGTAAGATATTTTAATTTTCATTTAATTTGGATGATAGGAGGTTTGTTGAGTTAAAAATATAATGGGACTTGTAAAACAAATTTATAGAAAAAGGAAGGGTGATTTACCTCTCGAGTACTACGCCTTGAGAACCTCTTTAAGGCCATTGGTTTCAGCCTATTGGTAAGAACATATGGTCGTAGACATGTAAAATGGGATTGGGTAGATTATTTTGAAGAAAATTGGAATTGATCAATGCTTGAGTTGGGTCAGAAGAACAAGGGTGAGGGGTGGTTTTTATGGTGGAGGAGAGGAGGGGTTCTCCATTATGTTAATCATTATTTAATTATTTTTTTGTCATTCCTATTAATAGTATTTATTATTGTGACTAAAATAGTAATAATTGTATGTGAGTGATAACCAATGTCCATTTACACCATTTATGACTCAGGCATGATGTGGAGATTCATTTCTTTATCATATTTCATAAATTATCGACATTCACTATTCACAGAAAATTCATGTATTTTAAAAAAATAAAATAAAATAATCAAATTTTTTTTAGATGTGTATAATTAACCAATAGACTCCGTTATATAAAAATAATTTTATAAAAATGGGATAATTAATTTTAAATAAAATCAATATTTACATGAAAATACAGATTTTAAACTTTACACCGATTCTATAATACTGTAAAAAATTAACTAAGTTCTCATAAAGTTATCCTAAAATAACAAGTAAGAAATATTTATTAATGAAAAAATTTTATGAAATTGAATTTTTTTTAAAATAATTTATTAATTTAAAATTCCAATTAATTATTTATTACTCACAATAATGCCAACATTTGTTTATTAATGTTTAAAATATTCACTTTCATTTATAAGGTGGATATATTTTATTTATACATACATGGGTGAGTATAATATTTATATGGTTACATTAATATTCATATGGGTCATCTCATAGTTCATAAGGTTATATTACTATTAATAAGGGTCAAGTTACATTCACTATAAATTAAGTTTATTCAGTCAGACTCTAAATATCTTACTGAACACTACTGTGTTTTTCCATTTTTTTAATTTCAAAACACACATGAGGAAAATAATGTTTAATTTATTGGTAATAATAATAAAAATGTTATGTTTCATAGTGACTAATTTTTGTGTTCATAGAGTCTATCAAATGAATTCGAATTACTTATGAAGAAACATGCCCTAAAATCATCGGGTGTCATAATAATAGTGAATATTTTCATATCTTAATTTAGTATTTATAAAAGAATTATCATTATAAATATTTTTTATAATATATTGATAAAAATTAATTTATTAATAAAAAATTCACATATCCATATTAAAATATTCTTTTACAGAAAATAATACTGTAAAATTGTATTTGTTTATAAAATTCTATTAAAAGACATAAATTTAAAATATAAGTATTATTAATTAAAACTAATAATTTTAAATTATTATTTTTTATAAAATAATGTATTTTAAATTATAAAACAATTTATTGTGTTGTTACATTCTTCCCCCTTCAACCGAAACATGCCCTCGCAATTCAAAATTGCACTTCTAATGTTAAATGTGGATACTTGAAAATTCTTTTATGTGAATACCATATTGGAAATTGGGTTCACAATTATTCTCTTCATAAGTTGTAAGTGAAATTTATGTTTTACCAAAAAAAATATGATTTCAAAAAGATAACATTATTGTGAAGTGAAAATATGGATATGGAATAATAATATAACTACCATGTTCAAAATGAAAGTGAGAGAGAATGTGTTCAGATAAATGTTGGTTACCATAAAACCCTAAACTATAGTTATAAAAATTTCAATATTATTATCCCATATTATGATAATATGGATATATTAAAGAACATTTGAATATATTTTATTAATTATTCCATTCTATAAGAGTATGAATATACATTTCTATTTACTAATCATAATCTAATCCTTTGATTATGCATTGAAAAAATCTATAATTCTTAACATAGAATTGTTTGTGCCATGTGGTGAATTAGTACATTACCCTATAAAACCTCATATAATTATCAACATAATACATTCTTCAATGGTTAAAATTTAAAATATATAATGATTCAACAAATTAGAAATAAGGTTAATGAATTTCCATGATGAACTTGTCATTAGCCCTTAATCAACATGATGTATCTCAAAATTTTCAAATTCCAAACAAGTGAATATTTTAATCATGTATCGTCTTGAAATATTGTAATTACAAGAATTACCGAAACAAATCCATATTATAAACATGAATTATTTCATATTCCTTTAGTAAGATAAATGTTATTAGAGATATTCCTTAAATCCAAAAGTGTTGAAAAATCCATCGATTATAGCATATACTACATGTCGACAAATCAATAATCAATTTAATTCTTGTTAGTAAATATCCATAACAATTATTTAATCATCATTATCTTAGAATCAGGAATATATTTAAGGTTTTATTTCCCCTAGTCATGTGTTTAAAAAAAATATCATTCTAGAAAATATTTTTTCTTAATACCATACAACATATGGTCCCAAATCATTAATGAAAAAGTACAACAGTATAGACCTGATACACTCTATAATTCTTGTAACTAATAAATTACTCATAAAATATTCTAATGAAATAATTATTAAATATAAATATTAACTATTCCTCTTCTCTTTTGGTATTATCATAACATGATCATTATCATATATCATCATTTAGGGAATATTTCTCTAATGCTTGGGAGATTGATTCCCATACTCTCTCATCTCATCATAGTTTAATAATTGAACATTGAAATCCATTTTCTTACCCTTGAAATCATGAACATGGTGTCCTTTTTCTCGACACATACAACAATATCCCAATCCCTTTTATGAATTTTCAAGGGTGATTATTTACACAATTATCACTTTTGGAAAACCTCTTCATCACCTTCTTCATTGTTCCCATCTTTTCATCTTCCAACCATATCCTCTCTTACTTCCCTCAAAATCCATAGCATTCCTTGAATTCATTACATATATTTTCAACGAAAGATATTATTTCCTCACATGATAGGGGTAACTTAGAGAATATTTCCTTTCAAATATTTTGATTAGTACCATGAAAGATATGATCCTTCAAACAAATTTCATCACATTCATTAATGGAGTTATCATTATTTCTTCTAGGATATATTTATAAATAATTACATACACAATATTAGATAATAAAATTATGAAAATTCTTTAACACTAATAATGTAATAGAACATAACATAAATCGGTGCATTTTTAATCCTACAACCATATACTTTGGTTACTTAGGAATCATAAGTCCTTCATAATTGAATATAAAAAATTGTGAATTATTTTAATAATATACCCCGAGAGTGATAATCTAAGTGTGTAGTAAGGCATGTTTTCATATACCTAGTTACCCTGATTGAATCTCGAATTACCTTATCAGATGTGTTACTCTTAGGTACATCAATGATATAACCACATACACTTATAGTATCTAGAAAATGTTTTATTTTCTAGTAAAATCCACATAATCAATAAGTTACCAAAATTCTAGGATGTTTTTCTATTATTATTTAAAATTTCTATCTTAGAATTGTGTTCCCAAACCTATGTCTTCTAAATATTGTTTCCAAGGCTGCAGCTAAGCTTCCTCTGATACCAACTATAATGCCATAATCCTGGAATCTCAGATTGTGTCATTATTTTAATACATTTCCATAATTACAAAGAATCAAATCCCGAAGGACCTATACATTTAGTAGACATAAAAGACCATATAACATTCATGCATCCCATAATACATTGGTAAATGAAAATAAAACATTATATAATATAAAAAATAAATAAACTACAACCTTGAACGATTTTTGAATGTATTGTTCTTCATAGCATAGTAATTGAAGCATTTTAAAGTGGTGATCTCAAATTCTCAGTACAGTTATGTAATACATTGGAATTTATCGTAAGCATAATCATTAGGAAGGAGGAATAACTAAGGACAAATTCCATTAAAAATAAACATGAGTATAATATAGAATTAATGAAAGAAAAGTAAATTAACCCATATAACTGAACACATGAAAATATACCATTGATATAATACTAGTAAATTAATCCATTGGTTTATAAATTATTAATATAATAATGAGGGAAATTACTATGCCAGAAATTATTATACATACCATCAATCACCCATCCACGATATCTAAAATATATTAATTACTTGACGAAATCCATTTCTGAAAAAGTTAAAGGCTCCGACCAAGATCATATATATTTGTCTCATGAGACCTACCGATCAATATTGGGGATATAGTGGGCCACACCCATCACATACTAAGTCTAATGCATTACTCATATTAATTGGGATAAAATTAAAAAATATATGAATTCATATTGAATGTATCATATTAAATTTAAATAACTTTCTCCCATCATTAAACAAAAACACTAACCTTTCAGATTAATATGGTGAATGATATCCTGATATTGCATCCACAGTCAAACTAATCATAAACCCTTCAATAAAATATTGAATATGATATATTAATATATAAAACTCAATGATGTAATATATTCAACAATGTATTTTTACATTAGTGAAGATACTATTAAATGAGATTATTGAAAAATTCTGGAGTAAATAATCCTAAAAAATTATAATGTGTCCCAAACCACCTTGAAACATTAAAATAATAATCCCTTAGAATATCATGAGAATATAGATACTTTTGAAATATTTTTCCAATGGGAATTAAATACCCCACATGCATGAAATATGTGGTGAACAATGCACATAGATCATAATTGATTATGTTAGTCGAGAAATATCTTTTTTACTTTAGAAATGAGAGTTCTTTTGGATAATCATTTGTATTTGTACTGAAATAAGAATTTAAATATTTATATCCAACAAAAAATTTAAAATAATTTAAATTATATTTTAGGAAAAATTATGTATCATTAATGTTAAATCATGTAAAAAAGTGTTATTAATCATCTTAGGAAATAAAACATTTATGTGTATTTTAAGGAAGTTATATTATAGTGGAATGGAAAGACTATTTTCATAAAACCAGAAAAGAAAAAAGATATATTTTCATTATAAAATTTTCTATTTTATAAATAAAATTATGGCTCAATACATATTACATTTTTTACTATAAAATGTGTATGAATTCGATATTTTCCCTTGAATCGGGCTTTTATTTCAGGAAGTATTTTTGAAAGATTCAATTAAAATGTGTAACTATCTATAGTTAATAAGTATTATGAATGGTACACATATATATAACATTAAAAAATAATTAATAATGAGTATAGATTATTAAATTGAAATTTAATTGAGGTATATAGAGAATTACAATAAACTGAATGAAAATAGAGGTTCAGGTAAGAAATTTTTACCACTATGTAATCAATCGAATCATATTCCAAAAAATTAATTATTAAAAAATGTTTCATTGAATATAATGAATATAAATAAATTAATTATATGATACATCAATGGTCAGTATACATGAACCATACACAAGAATTAATAGATAATAAATAGTATCTCACAAAAAAGGAAGTAAGATGTGGAAACTCTTAACTTATGTATGAATGTTTTATTCCTTTGATTTAATGTGTGGAATAATAAAATGAGAAATAATAATTAATAATTAAATAATATTATATTTATTTAATTTATTTATTATATCCTTTTTAAGTTCATTTATTGCATTTTAGATGGGTTAAGAGATTCAATTTCTTCATTTGGGTGTGCAAGTTTACTTAGTTTTCATGATCTGTTCCATTGTATAAGAGTATGGAAGTTCATGTAAAATGGAAATTGAAATTAGTAATTAATGTTATGATTTATTATATATAATTAATAATTTTAAATGATCATATAAATCCCTTTTTAATTTTTTATTGGATGAATAATTAGACAAAATTTAATTGATAAATGTGTGGAGTAATTTGGTGTTTTTTCAACCACCATGAACTCCATTTGTATAATAATTTAATACCATGAGTATAAACTAATTCCTCCATATTAAAAAATATATATTAAAGATTTTATTATTTTTTCAACCAAAAAAATGGTTTCATTACCATAATTGAATATGTTAATATTAACTGCGAACAAGTCGTCCTTCTTTGTGATAAATTAACACAACTCGTATTGTGTATTCTTTTTGAGTATAAGTATATGGGAAAGAGTGTAATGATGAAATATGACATTACCATAACATTATTCCATTATGATTATGTTATTATAATTTTCATATAACTTGTATTAGGGTAGACGAGTAGAGTGACACAATAAAAGTGAAATTGTAAAAATAAATTGAAAGAAAAAGGAAAATATGTTTACCTCTTAAGCAATCCTCCTTGAGAACATCCTAAAGGTCATTTGATTGGGCAGTTTGGTTAGACCCATAAGTCTTGATAATGATAAAGGTTATTGGAAATATTATTTTTCAGAACATAGAAAAGGCTCAAATCATGGGTGGTGAGAGAGGTAGCGGGGGTGATGGGTGGTTTTCATAGTGGATGAAATAAGGGGTTTTCCATTATTTTAATCATTATTTAATTATTTTGGATCAAGAATATGAGATGTCATGATTGTTGTGACTAGATAGATTAATAAGTGCATTTTAGTATGAACTTAATATCATTTACATAATCTATGTATTGATAAGGATTTGTAAATTCATTTATAAATTTATTTCATAAATTATCAATTTTCACTATTCACCAAAAATTCATGTATTTCAAAAATATCCCAAAAATTAATCCTAACAATTTTTAAATGTTTATAATTTTATAACGTACTCTATTTTATTATAAAAATTTTCTATCAAATGAAAATTAATTTTCAAAAAAATCATTTTAATCATGATAAATAAAGATATTATATTTAAAAATAATATTATAATACATTAAAAAATAAACTGAGGTCTCTTCAAAATATCCTAATATAATAAGAAAATTAAATATTTATTTAGGAAAAAAATTTATTTAAATGAATAGAATTTTAAATAAATTTATTATTTTAAAACTGTAATTAAATATTTGTTACTCAAAAATATACTAACACTTATTTATTAATTTTTCAAATATTCACTTTCATTTATAAAGGGCCAAAATTTAATTGATTCATACATGGTTAAGGATACTATTCATAATCTTTCATTATTATTCATATGGGTCATGAGAAAATTCAAAATTTTACAGTAATATTCATAAAGATCAAGTTACTATTTACTAAAAATTATGTTGATTCTATCGGACTCTAAATATCTTACCAAACACAACCGTGAATGCATGTTTTTTTAAATTCAAAACATAAAAGTTGTAGGATTTAGTTTAATTTCTTGGTTTTCATCATTGTGACTCAGTTTTGGGTTCATATAATCTATTTAATGAGTTTTTTATGAAGACGCATGCCATAAAATCTTGGGTTGTCCTAATAATAGTGAATATATTCATAACATAATTCAGTATTTATCAATATTACTATAATTTTCAACATATATATTATAATATATTGATAAAATTAAATTTTTTAATAATAAAATCTAAATATCACTTTTAGACTATTCTTTTAGACAAAATAATTCTACATAATAGGATTTTAAAAAAATTTAATTTTAATATTATAAATTTTAAATATAAATATTATTAATTAAAAAAGATTTAAATTATTATTATTATTCATATCATAATGTATTTAAAATAATAAAAACATTTAATGGGCTGTTACAGATTCTACCTAAGCATAAAAAATAAAATATTTCCTTCCAATTTTTAAAAAAACCCATTATCCTTTAATGATTAATGGATATCATTATCTATGAGAATCTCTTCCACTGATATATTTATTAACATGTTTGGAATCAATTCATGTCACATGTTAATAACAGGATTCAACTTGCATGCATGTACAACCCTGAATTCATATATTCATCATCTTTATTTTCCCCCACCCCATGGTAATGGAATTCTTCCATTCAAAATAAATAATATTTATGGATGAGTGATTAGTTCACATCATGGGTTTAATAGAATGATCCATTTAGAATTATTTTGATTCCTTCCATTTTTTGTAAAATCTTTATTCTAACATATGTAAAAATTTAAAGTCTTTATAATCTTCTCATATTGATTGATATTTTCTTCCACTATATCACACACTAAATCAATATTTAATTCATGAAATATATCAGATGGTGTAATCTCATGATCACCCAGTTTTAATGATTGTATAAAAACTGATACTACTAATGGTTAGTACAAGAGAAATCAATACATGTGATGATAATGAAAAAAGAATGACATGATTGGATATGTTTTTTGACTATTCTAATGAATTATTTTCAATTTTATATCAATTTTATTATTTTTCACATATAATTTTCATGGTGTATGCACGTGAGAATCGGTCCCCTCTATGTTGAAATGTATGAGCCTTTGTCTTTGGGAAAATTCTCCTAAATCCAGTGGAGATGACCAGAAAATGATGACAAGGATGATGGGTGCAGTATATCATGGTTATTATATTTCTAAAAATTATTCTTACTTTTTATGTGAAATAATATGTAGAGATTTTTATATTTATTTTGAAATTTAAATCAAACAAAAATTAGTGGTACTAAAGAAATATTCACTCTCTATAGTGGTTTACATCATCAGGATTAAATTTTTTTAAACCATTTATTATTGTATTGATCATCCACCCCATCAATTACACATCATTCCATTATTTAATATACTTGTCTCATAGTAAGGATTTGGATATCAGTAGATTAAATTAGATAATAAAACTCTTGAATATAATTTTACACCACTATAGTATATATATAATAATATTGGTATATGGTTATCATACATAAATAAGATATGAAATCTATATGGAATCTTTTAGAGTACGTTGTAAATCATTACTATAGGTTGGATTCCTATACAAAACAATATACTTCAAGTTGTTTATAGTATGATGAATCCCCAACTATTTATGAGTAAATCGTGATATATCGAGACATCACTAGTTTTAAAGTATTTTTTATTCAATAATAGTATGAAAAAATTAGGCCTAAGTTGATTCTTGATAATCATGATGAGATTTTGTTGGCCATAAATCATTGTGTATGTGATTTTCTACTCAAGATCACTTCTCATCATGTAATCAGGGTTATTTTATAGATTTCATGGATTCATTTTCATCACTCTCCCATATTGTTTTTCTCATTACATAACATTTATTCCATATCATACATGATAAATTCAAATATTTTTTTTAATAATATTTTTTAGATTTCATGAATAACCATGTTTCACATTGATACCTTTGAGAAAGTGAAAAATTTTAATTTTCTCTATCTTATAAAATATATAAGATGTGGTAGAAAGGTATGTTCTTTTTATGAAAGGTGTGGGAGCTAACACCAAATGTGCCCCCATTTATTGTAATTATAATATTGAATTCAACCACTATTTACAATTTTATTAATATCTAATAATGTTCCATTCATATTGCAATTGATATTATATATACATGCATGAAATCTATTTTATGTTTGACATCATGATATCTCCAATGATCAAGATAATTGAATGGATATTTCCTCATAATAGTAATATAATTAATTGGTTTAAAAAAATTTCAATATGTAACATCATTTTATTTAAACAAGTCAGTATATTAAATTATGGGAATGGTTTTGAGGTAATTTAAAGTTCTGTTTAACCGTTAAATTATATTTTTAATCCATGATTCTAGCAATATATTGAAAAAAACCTACGATGTCCCTTATGTAATTTGTTATCCAATAGAATTTTAAATAATATGAAGTCTATCATGTTATAAATGAGAAAAGATTTATTCGCTATAACACTATATTTAATCATATTTTCATTTATTGAGAAGTCATATTTATTGAATATAATCCATGAAATTTATAGAAAATGATAAATTTAATAATAATTATATAATAATATAACATCCTCTTATCAAAGTTAAAAATAATAAATTCATAGGGAAAACTAAACATTAATATTATTTCTTTTTTATTTTGGTCCAGTAATAATTTAACTCAACATGATAAATTTCATATATATTTAATGCTCAATAGAGATGTTGTGAATTGAAAATAAAATATTCCAAAAACTATATTTACTAAAAAGGATTAAAAATAAATTCCTTTTGTATATTAATAGTGCATGTCTCAAATCTATAAATTCATATTAAAATATACAGAACTATTAACTTTGATTTTTTAATTATGGAAGATATGCGGGGTGCTGTAGTTTTCCCCGAGATATATGCTCATATAAATTCCATCATAACCTTTTTACAGCATATAAATTTCAAAATTATTCATTAAAATGTGTAATAATATTATGATGAAAAATTAAATTAGAATGTGTCTTTAAATCTTTCAAACCATCCCTTTATTTTTCTATAATGTAATACGGTGATGTCCCACACTCATGACACATGGACATATCATCATGTTCCTTCCTATATAGAACACAATTATTTGGAAAATCATGTATCTTCTTGTTCTAGAAACCCATTGGGAATCTTATTTTATCCATGTTATATTGGGAATCATGATGATCATTATGTTTTGGTATTATTCCTTTCAGTAACTATAGAAACACAAAAAACAACATGTCACTCCATCAATTTTTCCCTTCATCACAATCAATTTTAACACCTTTGATAAACCCATAAATTAAATACAACATGGATACAATGAGTATTAATAATTACGATATAGACACTAAATAATCAGTAGGTTACCAATTTCATGTACATCAATATTAGTATTAATTTACTCATTTCCACTAGACTAATAATCAAAAAAAATCATCATTAATATATATCGAATTATTCCATGTTTGACCATCCCAAATCCAAGTTTTATAACTCAAATTAAAACAATAAAATATAAATGATAATTGATTTCACTAATTTTCAACAAAAAATTATTTAATCATATCAATCATGGAATAAAATAGGTCATTACTTCAACATTTTTCTTTAGAAAATTAAACAATGGAATCATTAAATTCTTTATATTAATCACTTATTTGTAGTCATATAGTACATCTATGAATCATTATTATCAATAATAAATATCGATATGTGTAGATTACATAATTTATTTTGGAATTTATTTTAATATTTAGATTTTTAATTTAACAAATTCCAAATTTCTTTTCTAAAATAAAAATAAGGAAAACGTATTTTTTAAACAAAATTATCACATTGAAAATATTTTATTGTAGTTCATTCATTAAAATTCAAATATTATCCTGAAATCTGTGTGGTCGTCTTGATATATATCATCAATACTCGACATTCATACACTATAATCCATTATACATTCTTGTTACAAATATGAACGCTGAGAAAAAAAACATACCTTAGCCAGAGATGAAAATGTAAACATACAATATTAAAAATACAATAATCAAAAAGTTAGTTAATAAATACTAAATATTATAAAATCTATCATCCATTAAAAAATACCATTGATACAAGACTAGTAAGAAATTTATGTAAATATATATAAAACATTTAATAGTAATGGAAATTATATTGTAAAAATATATATTCATCTTAAAATGAAAATATTAAGAATCATACATAATAAAAACAACAAATAAAAAATGAAAATTTATATTTTAAGTGGGGAAATTGATATGTTATAAATAATGGGAAGATATCTAATAAATATAAAAACTACTAGATGAACATGTATGATGGTTGATAATTGTTTTTATTTATAATTAATAGAGTATATATTCAAATAGATCATAATACGAAAGGTTAGATACAGTAGTCTAAGAAAAAAACAATGGTTTCTATGTGCTGGAGTGAACAAAAATGGACTATTATTTTGTTAATATATTGAATTAATTGTTTATACATTATTTATTTGAAAAAAACATTTCAAAATTGTTGTTCACATTGTATATTTGAGAAATTATGTCGGAGCATGGCTTTAATGTTATTAATTAATTAAATGACATTGAAAAGATAATTCTCAGATTTTTCAAATCAGTTATATAATAACCAATGTGAAGAATGTGCCATTAAAAATATACTATTTACAAATATCATTTAACTAAAACTAATTTTTTCTATCTGGTGATGTAAAATATGTTTTACATCTCAATCCAAATTATAATATCATTTTTTTATAAACAATAATGATGAACACCGATCATTACCATTGACCAATAAATTGAATCCATCAGAATCTATATTGATAAAAAATTATTAGTATTGTCCTTAATGAGAACAATATTTAGTTTCAATACACATTGTTTAGTCGTTTTTAATGATTTTGATAGTCATATTTATATGAAATAATCATTAATTATTAATTAAATTTCATAAAATATTATTTACATAATGATTATCACAATACAAAAATTGTAATATATCCTATATAATTTTATCTTTATGTTGAGATCTAATCCACATAAATTTTTAAGAATATTTATTTAAAAAAAAATTATTTTTCTTATACATTGTAATTTATCATTTCTTAAATGTGTTATTTCCCTTACATACATCAAAAATGTGAAGAAACCAATATATATGTTCTTCCATTTAAAAATAGACCAATACTCATTAGGAAATCCATTTTTGGTTTACGATTAATACATTTGAATATGTTATCCAAATATTAAATGTAATTTTTTTTTCAATTGTTAATAATTTATATCAATAGAGTGATTTTCCCTTAAAACAAATTTCCAAAAGGTACATTCTATGCCAATATATATAAAATATAGTATTAATTTTTCTATATAGCGCTACCCTTTGATATTGTTATGATGTTTTCTGTAATTTAACTATTTAAAAAACCAATTATTGAAATTGTTTCTCCTATTAAAAATGGGTAATAAATATCTTCCCATCATACATATAACAAAACATAAAAATGTTTTAGAAATATATATTATCTTAATGAAACATGTAATCCTTCATTTTATAAACATAGATAATTAATAAATTAATATTTTATCCCTTCTTCAATATCATGAAATAATTTAATATTTGAGCTTCATACTCTATGAAAACTACTTCTTTAATTCCACTAAATATATTTGGGTCATAATTTATAATAATAAATAGTGAGACCCCTATATTATTATTTTTGTGGGTTATATAACATTTCTACATTAATTTTTTATGTCCTTAATAATGTCTTATTCAATTAATAAGAATCACATGAATCTTGTTAGAACATATAAAATAACTTCCTTAAGGATTAAACATGTCATTACTAATCTAAAACAAATAGTCATTCATATTACTCAATATAAACAACCATTCATGATCATAATTAAGGAATTATAGACCTATATCTACTTTTAAAATAACATATCATCATCGGAATGAAATGGAAATAAATATTCCTTTGGTTATAGTCTATAAAAAAATAAAAAAAAATGTCTCATCAAAATAAATTTCATCATTTTATTAATATACCATTCAATAACATTTTAATTTATCTTTCATCACATCACCCATCTCAATCCATGTGTTGTATAAATATGAAACTATTAAAAAAAATTCTAAACTTATTAGGTAAGATTCAACTCATAAGTGTTTTTATATCGAATATGACAAAATTATTTAGTTATATCTTCTATAAACCAATTATTAAATGAGAATTAACATACATTCCTTGATATAATAAGAAGTAAAAATGTGGTATATGAAGTTTTCCACATAATTTAAAATTTTGGGAAAACATTGTCATAATAACATATGATATTATAGATGTAAAATCCTTACCACGGAGCAACTAAAAATCTCTCTAATGAAGGACTATCACATGACCTCTAGAGTGACTATTTATGTGATAAAGGATTTCTACTTGTAGTACGGGTCCGATGATGGTATGGTGGTGAGAAAATAGCCTCATGATTAGAGTCAAATAGTGATATAACATAATAAATCAATAAATGGAAGAATTATAAATGAAAAATAGAGTAGTGGAAAATAAAAAAAACTAGAAAAAATAGAAAAATAAATAAACAAAACCAATATTAAATGAATTAATAATCATGAATTATCATGATAAAACATGAATGAAATTTTTATACATCATGTATATAGAAATATATAAAAATAACATATCAAATATTAAAAGGTACTCACTATGTGTATCCTTGAAACCAGCTCAGTCTCATGATCATATGTTTTCATATACAAATGTATCAACATAACCATATTCAATGAACCTAACACTACAACCATGAGGTATGTATGGGTACCCCAGTGCGACAGAAACATCAACAACGTGTGTGATATACTCATTTTATAACACTATTTGTTTCTAATATTGTAAAAAAAATCATATAAAATGTAGTAGTATGAATATATATTAAATAATCTAGTAAAAAAAATTAATTATGTAATATTGGGATCATGAAGGACACATGAATGACCAACAATGATTCTTCCAGAGCCCGAATATATTTTAAATTATATTATATATATAAATATATTTAAACGCATTGAATGTAGAGATATACATGCACCAAGGTGGAGAGAATGTAAGATCTGGACATCCACATAATAGCTTCATGAAGATTATTTATTAAATTAAATCTATCATCCATGTCATTATATCCTACAGTCGTATTCAAGGTTGTTATGTTTTAGTAATTTAAAATTACCATGAATAAACCCATGTCCTCAATATATATAAGTATATTTGATACCGATAATACAATCCAGCTACATGTGGCTACAGGCTAAATAATAAATGAATGTGTGTATAATATCAAGTATAAAATTAAGGGTAGTCAAATGTATATAAATGAAGATCATAAATTAGTACAGGAACCATGGTATATAAGAATGGAATCCTGGAATAATGACCAACATATGAAGGTAAGACATGTAATGTAACAACCCAAACCTTTATTAACGATAATTCATCTTAATATATTTAAATTTATTATTATGTAAAATGGTAATAAAACATATGAAATTAATTGGTTTTATGTTTTTTTATTTTAAAATACCAATACGAACTGTTACCATTGCTAATAGAGTTGTTGAACAGTGATCTCATAATCAGTATAAATATAGGGCTTTAACAATTCCAATTAACGTAGACAAAGAATGTGATAACATGATCCAATATACTTTCCCCTTACATATACCATATTTTGGAGCTTGAAAAGGAAGTGGTATCTTTGGTCTTCTCTCTCGACCATGACCATGTTGAGCTTCAACACATTAAGCTCGAGCGGAACCGCCTACGGGAAAAGTGGAAGTTGATAAGGATTACCACCAGAGCGATGTTCTCTGGGCCACCCCAAGTGTATGTCACCATAGCACACCTTACCCTTCATAATTCTGCAGGTGTTATATTGTTTTAGGTCTAAATACCCTAGAACTATGATTGTAATCATTATTTGTTTTATAGAGAATATAAATTCATTTTATTTTTGTTACTTTGTAAATTGTTTTTAAAGAAAAAATTGATGTTTTATTTAATATTCAATTATGAAATATATTTTGATGAATTAATTAATTTTTTTTAATTAAATAAAATATTAATAAAATATTATTACACAATTACATATTATTAAATAAAAAAGATCATATAATATTTATGAATACAATAGTGATTTTTCTTATGTTTTGAATGTTGTTTTTTTCTAAATCAATGAATTTTCGATAAATGTCAGTTTTTATTTTAAATGTAAAAAATTAAAATTTTATATAATTATATAGAAAAAAATATTATATTTTTAATAAGAATTTCAATATTATCCATTGGTGAATTTTTCATAATTTTCTGAGATAATCAAATTTTTTGGTAAAAATTAAATACTGTTTAAATATATAATGTGTTTTATGTCACCATAAATACCCAATAGTGATGTAATTAAATACTATAAACATTATATTCGGCCAATATATGTATTAACATTAAAATAATATGACTTTAGTTTTATTTTATTTATTTTACAATGCTTAAAGTGACCCACCAAGACTTATAAAACATTTTAACTTTTTAAATAGATTTCATTGAGTGTGTGAATCAGATCCACATAAGAAAGCCTAATATTTTAATATATTCTTCCATTAGACATATAAAATATTGTTTTCCACTCCCTATTGGAAAAAAACCATGGGAAAAAACCATTGGATGGTTTGATGTTTTGGTTTGTTTAATGTGTGGTGACACAAACCTAAACAATAATGAATTCCCTCTTCTTTCATATATAAACCCACACAATCTCCAAATTCCTATTCACTCAAAGCATTTTTAACGTGGCCAAACACTACCCTACTCTATATATAATCCTAAAAAATCACCCCAATATCTAAATAATCCTCTCTCAATCCCCTCCCAAACCTTTGGAATCACACTTCCATGTAACATATTCCTTCCATTCTCTTTTTATCCATGTTTTATAATTGTTATGCCCTTTCATTTTCAATAATAAATTTTGTGTTATGGGTTCTCACCTCCCATATTATTCCATATTTATGATTTAATTATGGATTCCCATTTCTCTCTCATTAATTCCTCCTATGTACACCTGTTCCAATGCCTAAATTTTGTAAAGGATTTCTCTCTTCTCGTTTACATTCAAGCAATTCTTTTGTATTATGAATTTAAATTCCATTACATTTCTTTGGACATGTTTCTATATGACCCAATTACTGTTCATTTCATTTAAATATTATGATTCATCCTTCTCCCACACATCAACCATTTTTATGAATTATTATGTCACGCTGTTATGCTGCCAAAATTGCATTGTGATTTTCCAAGCCAAAGTCATTGTGTATTGAATACCATTACCACTTCTCTATCAAGGGTATTAAACATTATGGACAAATAATTATTGATTATATAGTTTCTTATATTTATTCCACATTCCTTTATCATGGAATAATTGACAATGTTGAATGATTCCCTGTTATATGATCCATGTGGCACACTAATCCATGAAATGAAATGTTTAAGAAGGGTGTACCCTAATAGCAATATAATGCATTGGGTAAAGATTAGTATAATAATATTTCATGTGAAATGAGCATTTACTCATGATTATTCATGTTCAATGAGAGTTTAATAATTCTCCATTTTCAATGATCCTTGGCTTATGCTAATTCCATGTTAAGTGTTGTTGTCACATTTACATGTTATGATAATCATGCTATACCATGCCTTTATGTTCATGTTTCTATTATGATCCATTGATATGAATATTTCAAAAAATTTATTTTAATATAGATGTTATTCATTATTTACTCCCTTACTCAACTTTATATCTTACCCTCTTTATAGGCATGTCATCAGGTTATCCCATGCAATGCTAACTACGAGGTAATGTAGTGGTCATGTAAATGATTTTTTCATTAAATATGTCGTGTTTCATTTTTTAATACATTATGTAATGTTCATAATCCCCAAATAAACTAGACAAATTGATCTTATATATTGTATCAAGTTATTATTTTATGTAATAAATAATTTTTATGTGTGTAATAAATACCCGGGTTGTTATAGTTGATATTAGAAGATAGGTTTTGTAATTTTTGGAATTAGGATTAGAAAACCCTAGTGAAATTTTTAAGGATAAGACTAAGTATATTGAAATGATCACTAAGTTTTTGTTAGTATTGAGTAATGTTTTATCAATAAAATACATCTCTGTCTAGATATGAGCAGGTATAGGTGGCTCTGGCGCATATTTACACAAGAGTGAAAACTCATACATCGAATTTCGGTATTGACCTGAGGTATCCGCGTACACAACAACAGTCATGGATGAAAACTTTTTTACAACACTCCTGGAGGATATTATTTGGTAAATTCACAATCTTAGTATGAAACATTATTAAGGGGATTCAAAAGATTCACCTACGAATATATGTTATAAAGTAGATCATGGATAATATAGATTGAAGCCTATAGATTCATAAGTTATGGAAATAATATTTATTTATAAGTTATCCATTTTTGTCCTATGATTACACTCTATGTGTTAACCCTAACATTCCTTTTATTCCATCCAATGGCTGGTAATATGAGGACACATGCTAACAACAGATGTGAAGATCGATGTGATGACTAGTCTAATGAGATGCCCAATCTTATTAGAGCAGAAATCACAATATTTATCAAGATACTCTCTCATTTAACTCAATAATGAATATATTCATGGGTCAAGAGGATTATTAACCCCCCCCCCCCCAAGAAAGAACAAGTCTCATTTTATAGCTTCATGAGACAAAGGCCTACTACATTCAATGGATCATTGGATCACTCAATTTTCAAACAATGGATCAACTCCATTTAAATGATCTTCTCCATTATTCATTGTTCCAAACAAGAGAAGGTTATTCAATATGATTATAGTATAGAGGATAAAGATGATCAACAGTGGAAATTGATTATACATATGAATCCTGAGGAGGATATCAAGGCATTGGAATGGAATTATTTCCAGAAAATGTTTATTTAATAAATATTTTCTGCACACCCTCTGACTTAATGTAGAAATTGACTTCCTGACTATCAAGAAAAAAGACGACGTATCCATTGGAGTATACAAGGAAAACATCACAATGCTTCCGCAATATTCCTCTTGTTTTTTCAATATCCCCAAATGCAAGTTTGACAACATCTTTGGTGGAATGAAAACTACCCTATGAAAATCCCATGAGATCGGTGACTTCGATGGCTATAAAGATATAGTATTTTGTTCCATCATGTGTGGAATGGAAATCAGATAATCTTAGCTGTATCATGGGGATAAGTAGATCATGGTGGATATTAATTCAGGAGGTCATATGGATAATTCTTATGGATCTATGAAAATCCAACACCCCACTTGCTAAAGGTGTGGATAGAAGCACCCACATGTTTCATGAAGGGGACGAGGAAGTAATTTCGCTGTGGAGGATAATGGATCCTATCCATTAACTGCAGAAAATAAAAACTAGCATCTACAACAGTGGAGAGGAATGTACCATTCTACTATCAATGAATTTTTTATTTCATTAACTTCAATTAAAATGGGCACATTTCAAATCACTTCCCTAATCCAATGGTTTTCAAAGGCAACCAACAACCTCCAAGGCAGAAAGGTTGTTATTTTTCCATCACTACCACTGAAGTGAACCCTGAAAACTTATTATTGACAGGTATGCTAGTTATTAAATCATGAATAGAGAACACACTTTTTTATTCTGGTTCTATATATTATTTTATATCCTGAAAGTTTAATATAACAATCCCAACACCACAACAAATCTTGGATGTAATGATGTCGGTGAGTATAGAAACAAGATCAATCATTGCATCCCATGAATATAACTACAACCCTATCATAATTTGTGGATTTAACTTCCTGGCGAACCTCGTCATACTCCCTCACGTGTAATTTGATGCAATTATTGACATTGATTGTCTTTCCTTATACGAATTCCATATAAATTGACATGGGAGGGAAATCACTCTCCATATGGATAATAGACCCCTGATTCTATTAAAGTGGAAGGAGGAAGATGAATCTTTGTTATCACTATCATCACAAGTGTAGATATTATTTTCCTAAGATCATGTGTATCTGTCTCAAATGATTGTGTCTAAGGATGAAACCATCCATGAAGACATGCCTATTTTGAGTAAATTAGATGAAGTGTTTCTGGAGGATTTTTTTCATCTTATTCCTATAAGAGATGTTAAATTCTCATTTGACCTTATTTTTGGGGCGTTTCCAATATCTAACACTCCGTATAGAATGGCTATTATGGAGCCTGAGGATCTGAGGAAAGAACTACAAGAGAATCTGGATAATTGGTTTGTAAGCCCATGTTCTTCACCATGGGGCGCACCAGTCCTATTCGTCAAGAAGAAGTATGGGTCAATGCACATTTTACTTGATTATCGTGATCCCAACAAAATCATGATAAAGAAAAACTATCCTCTTACATGAATTGAGGACTTGTTCATTCAATTATGTGGACAATAATACTTCTCCATGTTTTATTAGTGCTCGTGGTATTACCATTAAAGGGTGAAGAAAGAAGATATCCCCATGACTGCTTTTCGAACAAGGTATGGAAACTTTGAGTTCATAGTAATGGCTTTCATACTCACTAATTCTTCAAAAATCAGCCTGGAAGTGATGAATAGAGTCTTTAAATATTACCTATAAAAATTTGGTGTTCCCTTTATAGATGATATTATAATATAATATAATACCAATGAGGATCATGAGGAGCATCTACGAACTAAACTAGAGACATTTTGAGAGGTTAAGATCTATGAAAAGTACAGAAAGTGTGAGATCGGTTTGAAGGAGATATCATTATTGGGCCATATCATCACAAGAAATAGGATATCTGTGTATCCCTCCAAGACATCTAAAATTTTGGTATGGATGAGGCCAACATCGGTGATAGATATCCATAAATTTTTGGGGTTAGCAGGATATTATCTCTGATTACTGAGAAATTTTTCATAATTTTCCTACCCTCTTAATATGGTAATTCTGAAGTTATTAATGTTTTCTTGTAGTTATGAATTCAAAAAGATCTTCAAGGAATTGAAAACGAGGCCTATCATTGCTCCCATTCTCAAACTACCCACAAGTGGAGATCATTTTGTGGTATTCAGTAACACTTCAATGAAGGGCATGTGTTATGTGTTGATGAAAAATGAAAATGACATTTTATATGCATCATGGTAGTTCAATGTTCATGTGAAATACAATGAAAAACATGATCTAGAGTTTGTGTAGTAATCTTAACTTTTAAAATTTGGTGACAATACATATTTGGGGAGAGGTATGAAATATATACAGATAACAAAATCCTCAAGTATATATTCACACAGAAAGATTTGAACATGTGTCGATGGAGATGGTTAGAGCTGAACATAGACTATGACTGCTCAATCCATTATCACTCTGGTAAAGAGAACAAGGTGGAATATGCTCTATGTAAAAAGAAACCAATGATTCTATCATTGATGAGAATTTAAAAGGATCCAAACTTCTTATATTTGATGAATATGGACATTGGTATCATAAAGAATATAAAATCATAAATCATTTCAAAAATTATTTCTCAACCTCCTTTTTTTAAAATATTAAAGGATAATCAAATGGATGATGTGGGAATTCAAGAAGAAGGTGGAAAGCATTAGAAATGAGAAATCCTCAAAATTCAATGTCAATGAAGGTGGAATTGTGAGATTTTGTTAATGAATATGTGATCCAATGAATCAGGATTTAAAGAAGGAACATTTGTATGACACAAATAGATCAAATTTCACCATTCACCTAGTAAACACAATGATTTAGCGAGATATCCTATAGCATTAATGGTGGGATATCTTGAAGAAGAAGATCGTTGAGTATACATCAAGGTTCCGGGTATGTCATCATGTGGAGACTGAGAGGGAAAAGTCTAAGAGGATGATGATATAATTTCCTATACTAGTATTTAAATAAGAAAACATCACCATTGAAATATTCACCATACATCCAAATATATCGAAAGGAAAAAAATTCTATTTGTGTTTTTTTGGATCATCTTTCAAAGACTGCACCCATCATTTCAATTTGAGAGGATTTCTTACTAAATCAACTAGCAATGATATTCATCAGAGACATGGTAAGGTTTCATGAAGGACCACTATCAATTAAATGTGATAGAGAGCCATGATTTTCCCTAATGTTTTGGAAGGGTCTTCAACTTGCTCTAGATACTGAGATGAAATTCTGTATGGCTTATCATCCTCAAACTGATGGACAATCTGAGTGGACTATACAAACACTTGAAGACATGTTGAGAGCATTATCAATGGACTTCAAAGGAGGATGGGATCAACATCTTCTTCTTTTTGAGTTTTCATATAATAACAGTTTCCACTAAATCATACAAATGGATCCTTATGAAGCCCTATATGGGAAGAGGTACAGAACACCAGCTTGTAGGAATAAAGCAGGGGAGTGAAAACTTCAAGGTCTGGAGATGGTCGACGAAATTGTGGAGAAGGATAATAATATCTAGTAGAAATTAAAGCTTCTCAGAGTCTAAAAATGAGATATTCTAATGATCATCGATGAGGCCTAGAGTTTGATTTCAGAGATATGGTATTCCTCTGCATATGTAACAACCCGATATTTAATGAAAATTGTTCCTTTTAATTTCTTTGATGTATTTTGTTGTACGCTACACCAAGATTATCTTAAACTATACACAACATCGTAATATCTTGTAGTATACGCAACACTATTCTTGGATCTTGTTACACACAATTTCAAGTTTGTTTAATAGTAGTTATTTTATACAACATTGAGCGTGTGTATATATTTATATATATATATTAAATTTATAACTGGAATATGGTTGAATTTTTTTATACGCAACAACAAAGGAGTCTTGCACTACACGCAACCCTGACTTGGTTTTCGTTACACACAATCGTGACCTTCCTCGATAGCGTGTGTCGTACGAAATACCGGGTTTTACTAAACTACGATATGTTGTTATAATATTATTATGGACTAAAAATTATGAATATTGTTAACTACAATTTGTATTTTATAACATTATTATTCATCTTACACATTTTCTAGAACATGGTACGAGAAAAAAATAAATTTTTCAGGTAAAATATGTATTTTTTTAAATGCAATTTTGATGCCTTCTGATAGCGCATGCAAATTAAATCTAGTTTTTGACATGTTTATAAGTTCAATTTTACAAAATAAACTTTTTATTTGGAATTAGGATATAAAAATTTAGTTTAGATAAATTTTTCATATTATTCTGATAACATTCATATTTTAATGAATAGTAAAAAAACATTATATATTTTAATTAAAAACAAAAATTTTAATATCAATAACTTATATGATTAAATTATAATATATAATTTATGTCATTACCTTCAATTTTAAATTGAATTCATATTTAAAAAAATTACAATCTTTGGCAATGTTTTAACTTTTAAAACTCATTATCTTAACAACGAGATTAATTTTAAATTAATTACTACAACTTATATATTTTGAATTTTGAAAAATGGATTCCATATTTGAATTCAGTGGGTCCAAATTATGTTAATAGGTTACTTTATTTTTTTTGATATTATGAATAGTAACTACGGTAAATTTTATTTAATGAAGTTAAAGGTAAATCAGGTAATTAAGGGTAAAACTAAGATTATAAAATTACCCTAACACCTTCCAAAATTCTATTGGATAACTAAAAGTAGACCCATATCACCTAAGGGTCTGAATATATTAATTTTATGGACTATTGACCATGATAATAATTTAATTATTATTAAAACCATAGAAAGTGACAACATGTCACTCTATTGAATCTTATAAGTATTATAATTTTAATTCAGTGATTAACTTCATGAAACATAGAACATGAATAGTCTCAAAAAAGATAATACAATTATCTACATAATGTGAATTTATTTAGAATTTTTAGGGATTAAATAATTATCATTAAAGTTTACACAACAGTGATGTTAAAATTATTTTATTAATTGAAATATCAAATAAATGGGTTCAAAAATATTAAAATAAATATTTTATGAATTATTTAATATTCTCCACCAATTTCTAGATAAATATGACATTTTATAAATCTATTAAATATTTTATTTCTAACATATTATCTGTGTGTATTTTATTTAAATTCAAATAGATGAATAGTATCAAAATTGACACTATTGTTATTTTATAAAAATAACATAATATAAAATTATTTGAAAATCACAAAAATATTTAAAAAAATTATAACATAGAATTTATATGGTCCAAAATGTCATTAATTATACAATTATGGAAAATTGACAACACATAAGTAATTATTTATAACAATTAAAAATTTAGAATCATATTACCACAAATAAGATTAAATAAATTAAATAAGGATAAATCAATTTGATAAGGTTTAAAATAAATTTCAAACATGTCTAAATTTTATGTGTTGATGATATTACGACCCTACAAATCTAATATTTGAATATGAGTCATTTTTGGAGGTTTTTATGTGGGGTTAGATTTGTGGTAAATTAATATTTTTGAGGTTTCCAAAGGTTCCCCTCTCCTCCCTTATAAAAGGGAACCTCCTACCTCTCCTCTGCACAACACTTTGAACCTTCAATATCTTCCAAACCCTACCATTTCTCTGATAAACTTCCCTAGAAACATTCTGGATGTTTTTTTCATTTAAAAATACCAACTCAAGTCCCTTAAGAGGAAGATTAAAGGAGGTGTGTCGAAGAAGAGGTAATCTCTTCTACCGATTTGTTGAAGTTTCATTCCTCTTCAACTTCCTCTTCTTTAGTTGTTTCATTGAAAAGTAATACAATAAGTATCACTAATATACTGATATGAAATTATAAATATGAAACAACCCCATTTCACCTTATATTCATCCTACAAAAAACGAAATCACCGCACATGCATACGTACTGAATACCGTCTCCACACTGTGGTGTAATAAGGTTTTCCACCACCACTTTACTTGGATGGTTATAATAGTGTAAAGAATAACTATATATGGTAATTATAACATCATACTGATTCTGATATATTATATCATTCACTCCAATTCTATTCAATAACCATGGAAACGATATCATTGCTCGTGCGTACATACGGACAACCGTCTCCCTGAACACGATGAGATTCATTTTCCATGATTAACCCTACAAGTATGATTATAAAGTAAAAATATAATAAATAATCAGGAAATTTATTACATAACAATGATACTGGATTTATGTACATATATGTTTCATTTACTTAATTCCATTCAATTCAATAAGGAAACAAAAACAATGTTCATGCGTACGTACGGCCTACCGTCTCCATGAACGGTGTATTTCATTCCATATATCGATCTATCATATATATTTATATCCTGAAAATAAATTATATATAAATCATGTTATAAATTCATGAATTAAGTAAATAAGTATATGAGTAATAATATCAAGAACAACAAATCGAAACATGTACTATAAATGAAACAATTTTACCCAAAATGCGGTTTTAACATGGAATTTACAAAAGAATGGGTAATATAAAGTCATAAATGAACCATATATGATATCATAACAATGAATATGATTCTATAATAATTCAATGAATGTATTTAAATAATTATACAGGAGGTTTAGATACATATGAATCATATCAGACATAAGGTATGTGATAACTTTTCCAATATCTTTTTTATCCGAGATTGTTTATTCGTAAGTATTTAATGGGGTTATATTTATCATACATGTCCCTATTTTATAAAAATGGTTTCATGTATGTTTAAAGTCCTTTTTACCAATTTTTTAATTTTAATACAAGGTATGCATGGAATCATTCTTTTTTACCATACATGGTACTTTTTAACTTTTCCGACAATAGTATGAGAAGAATGATTTTTTAACTTATACGACATGAATGGATTTTTACGGTTTCATAATGCCTAATTTTCATGAATATTCCTTTACATGATTTCATGAATGTTTTACACAAAATAATTTTCTTTAAAAATTTCATGTCATTTTTTGAAAAGAAAATGATTTTGAAGAAGAAATGATATTTTACTAAACAATTCATTTCATGTGTTTTATCAAAACCATTTTCAATCCAAGATGATATTATTTCATTTCTGTATGTTTCAAGTATAATGTATCTATGATTTACATGGTTCCACATTTCTTATGATGAAATGATATCCATTTGTTTTATATGGATTATGTTATGATGGGATGATGTTTATGAAACCCATTTTATTCTTTCGGTTATGATGAATGATTTATGTTTATGTTGTGGAACACTTAAGAATGATTTAAATGAGATATGGGTGGGACATATATATTCCTCCAATGCATTGGTTAAATATTTATATCTCATGAGATATACATGGATGGAATGGATAGTTAATTTGGTTTAGTTATACAGGACTGGAACGAGGAGTGAACTCGATTTAGTAAGGGACTTTGTCCACTAAGATGGACTTGGCCGCAATGCCTTGGATACTATGGAAATCATATCAAGTTATTAATGGTTTTTCACAATTACATTCTTTATCACCATGCTATTTTATCATTATTGATGTTCTATTATGATCTATTCCTTACGTACTGTCATATTTTATTTCATTGCTCAATATTTTGATGTTTAAACATTATGTTCATGTTTTTGAGTTCAATTGTATATGGTTTGTTTTATTTTCTCCATGATTACCCTTACTGAGAATTTGAGCTCACTTTTTATATGTTTTCTTTTCCATTGGATATAAATAAATGTTTTAGGTAAGAAAACAAAAAGGGGAAGATCTTTAGGGGGGATTTTGAAGAACTTTCACCATGATTAGAAGATTATGATACGATTTTCCAAAGACACAAAACTATTATGGTCTTTGAGTGTTGTTTTTTTGTTATGTTTTATGTTTTCCGCAAAAGTAATGAAATGTCCATGTATGTCACGTTTGGGGTCTCTACAGTTGGTATCATAGGAAAGGTTTAGTTAACCATTGGTTACAATGATGCGAAAACATTAGTGAAATCCCTAGCGATATTTCTAAGGTATGTCTAGGGATGTCCCTGAGGTTAATTATAAGTATAGGTTATAGTCCTAGAATTACGGTAATGATATTAGAATTAAACCTAAAATGTTATATATTGAAGGTAATCCCCCTTTATTATGTTGTTTTCCCTAGCATGTTTTTTTCCTCTCACACTATTATTTTTGTGTTTTAGACAATAGATGGAACCTAAAGGAATCGTGATGATCAATGTAATGGAAAATGTAATGATTGTACTCTTGAACAAACCAATGTTATGGGAGATGGAGTGAGAAATCTTATTTCTATACTTACACAAGCTATGAATCATTTTGGACTTCTAAATGATCAGAGAAGGGGAAAATATTCTAATGAGTCATTCATGAGGCAACGTCCACATTTTTTTAGTGGGTCTTCTAATCCACTTGATGCTGAACAATGGATCAGTACCATTGAAATGATATTTTCCATAAATCGTTGTTCGGAACATGAAAAATTCATTTTGGATATTTACCGTTAAGAATGTGAAGTATACCAATGGTGGACTCTAATTAAGAATATGATTCCCCGAGATGAAATTGAATCCATGGAATGGGACGAGTTCAAGAACTTATTTTTCAATAAGTACTTCCCTCATATTATTCGAACGATGTTGGAAAAGTATTTCCTTGAACTTAAGAAAAAGGATAATGAATCTGTTGGTATATATGAAACAAATTTTACAAGGCTTGTAAGGTATGAATCTGGCTTTATCATCCAACTTGAAAGTAATGTTGATCAATTCTTTAGTGTCTTAAAGCCAAGTCTTCGAAGGGAATTACCTATAATATACATCAGTAGCTATGAAGAAATTGTGGGTTGTGCTATCAAGTTAGAACTGGAAGTTGGTGTTACATATCCATCTCATGGTTTTTACAAGAAACAAAAGATGGAGTTGAAGGAAAAATCTCAGAACAATGGTGAAATGAATATGATTGATACTTTATGCTCAAAGTGTGGAAAGAAGAATGGTGGAGATTGCCTAAAAGGTACTAGAAAATTTTTTATGTGTGGAAAATAAGGCCATCGTGTAGTTGAGTGTCGAAGTAATGGGAAAAAGGTAGCTAATGATATGAATAGAGAAAAGACTACAGAGAACGCTCCACCAACACTTCAATGCTTCAAGTGCAAGGAAATGGGGAATTATACTAATCAATGCCCTAATACAAGGGTTAATGATGATCGACGTGAGCATCCTCTTAAGTCAAATGATAATGGGAAGTAACACGTGGTCACTATTTGAGATGTTGAGTATGACAATGATGTTGTGTAATGATTTAGTGTTTATGTAATGGTATTTAAAAATAGTATCATGGAATCTCATTTATGGTATCGTGGAATTTTTGAATATATATTTATTGGTTTTCAATAATTATATGGTACCGGTAACCATGAAAAGTGATTGAAATATTTCTAGAAAGAATATGATATGAGCATAATGAAGGGATAAAGAGAGAAATAAATGAGCTCATGACTGATATCATGGTTTGATTATATAGAAATTTTGGGATTTTGGTATGTGGAAAGAGTTAACTTTTGACAGCATTCATGTTTTCACTAAGGTTCAATGTGTATTCATTTTTCAAGAGAATACAGGATTAATGTATTCACATGTTTGGAATGTGACCAACAAGATATATCATATGATATATGGGGGATAAATTATGGTATTCACATACTCGGTAGATGAAATTTCTAGTAATTGTTTTCTTTATACTATGAGCTTGGATAGAAGTATTTTAGATAAGCCTAAAGATTTTAATGGATTATGTTGTACCTAAGATAGTATTGTTTAATGATATAACTTTTTGATATTATTGATGGGATGTTATAATAATTTAGTTTTAGAAAAAGGACAACCTGCAGGACGGGTGACAACTCGTTATGTCGGACAAGGCTGTGGTAATCGAACACACAACCAAAGTGTGATAGGCCTTTATCACCTACCATTGGCCTATTGGAAGTCCTTGGTTTGTAGAAATTAGTTTTATTTTATTAAGATGTATGATAGATGAAGTATAAGTCCATATTTGGAACCGTATATGATTAATCTCACCATAAATGGACTTATGTATATAACTATTTTTAACCTTATGTTTGAGACAGATAGAATGACCTATCATTCTATCACATGATCCGCTAACACTTCACGGAAGCTAAATTCAACTTCATTTCATTAAGAGATGAAGTGGAAATTTTTCAACGAAACACAACTGTGATATTGTACCAAAATAAAGTAAGTATTTCATTTTATTCGAAAATTCTTCAACATTAGAGAAATGATCTTGAAAACCAAAAATGTTGTTCTATTGCCCTCACATATGATGAATCATATGGTACCTTAGATCATCACAAATTTATAGATTTGTGATTTTTGGAATTTCTATAGCCATGTTCTCTACCACTCTCCATCAGAACTTGATGGTTTGATTTCTCTTATATATCCATATTTTCTCCTATGTTCTCCTATGTGGAAACTCAGTGATTAGTTAATTTTGGTAACCATTACATTTCATACATTAGTTTTTAAAGTTATGTTTGGGCATTCCTTTTTATGATGTGGGTTTCTATTAAGGAAACATTTAATTAGAAAACCATTTATAACCTCGATGAATTTCAATGGTGAAATTCATTTTAAGGGGGGTAGAATGTAACAACATGATATTTTATGAAAATTATTCTTTTTAATTTCTTTGATGTCTTTTTTTGTACATTACACAAAGATAATCTAGCACTATACGCAACACCGTATTAGCTAGTAGTATATGCAACACTATTCTTGAATCATGTTACACACAATTTCATGTTTGTTTGATAGTAGTTATTCTACACAACATTGAGTGTGTGTATATATATATATATATATTCAATGTATAACTGGAATATGATGGGATTTTGTTATATGAAACAAAAAAGTAGTCTTACACTACACGCAACCCTGACTTGGCTTGCATTACATGCAATTGCAGCCTTCCTCGATATCATGTGTTGTACGCAATACTAGGTTTCACAAAACAATGATATATTGTTATAATATTATTATAAACTAGCCGTTATGAATAGTATTAACTACATTTTTGAATTTTATAACATTATTATTCATCATACACGTTTTATATAACATGGTATGAGAACAAAATAATTTTTTCAGGTAAAATAAGTATTTTAAAAAAATTCTATTTTGTCGCCTTTTGATGGTGCACCCACATTAAATTTAGTTTTTGACATGTTTATAAGTAAAATTTTAAAAAATATAATTTTTCTTTGGAATCAGGATATAAAAATTTACTTTACATTAAATGTTTTTATTATTCTGATAACTTTCATATTTTAATGAATAGTAAAAACAAGTTATATTTTAATTAAAAATAACTTTTTTCATCGTAATAATTGATATGGTTAAACTATAAAATATAATGAATGTCATTACCATTAATTTTACATTGAATTCATTTGTAAAAACATTTCAATCTTTGGCAATGTTTTAACTTTTAAAACCCATTTTCTTAACAACGGGATTAATTTTAAATTAATTATTTCAACTTCAATGTTTTGAATTTTGAAAAATGTATTCCATATTTTAATCAAGTGGGTCAAAATTATGTTAATAGGTTAGTTTTATTTTTTTGATATTATGAATAGTAACTATGATAATTTTTATTTACTGTAGTTAAAGGAAAATCAGGTAATTATGGTTAAAAATAAGATTATAAAATTACCCTTACACCTGCCAAAATTCTATTAGATGAATATAAGTCCACCCATATCACCTAAGGGTTGGAATAGATTAATTTTATGGGCTTTTGACCTTGAGAATAATTTAATTATTACTAAAACCAAAGAAAGTGAAAACATGTCACTCTCTTAAATCTTATAAGTATAGTAATTTTAATTTATTGATAAACATCATGAAACTTAGAACATGAATAGTATACATAAATCTAATAAAATTATATACATCATTTGAATTTATTTATAATTTTCAGGGATTAAATAATTATTATTAAAGGTGACACAATAATGATGTTGAAATAATTTTACTGATTGTAATATCAAATATATGGTTTTAAAAATATAAAAATAAATATTGTATAAACTATTTAATATTCTCCAAGAATTTTCTATATAAATATGACATTTTATAACTCTATTAATTATTTTATTTCAAACATATCTTATGTGTGGATTTTATTTAAATTAAAATAAATGAATAGTGTCAAAATTGACAATATTGTTATTTTATAAGAATAACATAATATAAAATTGTTTAAAAATAAAAAAAATATTTCAAAAAATTTAAATTAACATTTATATGGTCTAAGATGTCATATATTATCCAATTATTGACAATTCACAACACATAATTAATTATTTATAACAATTTAGAATTTAGAATCTTATTACTACAAATAAGATGAAATAAATTAAATAAGGATAAATCAAGTTGTAAAGGTTTAAAATAAATATTAAATATGTCTAAATTTTATTTTTTAATGTGATTAGAATCCCAGATCATCTAATAATCGAATATGATCCATTTTTGGAGGTTTTTAAGTGGGGTTTGAGTTACTATAAATTAATATTTTTGAGGTTTCCAAAGGTGCCTCTCTCCTCCCTTATAAAAGGGAACCTCCTCCCTCTCCTCTTCACAACACTTCAAGACTTAAATATCGGCCAAAACCTGACCATTTCTCTTCTCCACTTCCCTAGAAAAAGTTTGTAGGTTTTGGGCTTCTCAAAATACAATCTCTAGTCCCTTAAGAGGAAGATTAAATGTGTTGTGTCGAAGAAGAGGTAATCTCTTCTACCGATTCTTTCAAGTTTATTTCTTCTTAAACATCCCCTTCATTAGTTGTTTCATTTTAAAGTAATAGAATAAGTATCACTAATATAATGATATGATATTATAAATATTATACAGCCCCACTTCACCTTCTATCCATCCTATGGAAAAGGAAATCACCACGCGTGCGTACGTACAGAATATCGTCTCCAAGCCGTGGTGTTATTAGTTTTTCCACCACCCCTTACATGGATGGGTATAATAGTGTAAATAATAACTATATATGTCTATTATAACATCATACTGATTCTGAGATATTATATCATTCACTCCAATTCTATTAAATAATTATGGGAACGATATCATCACTCATGCGTACGTACAGACAACCCTCTCCACAAACACGATGAGATTCTTTTTCCATGATTAACCATTCAAGTATGATTATAAAGAATATGTATAATAAATAATCATTAGAGATATTAAATAATAATGATACTGGATTTATGTACATATATGTTTCATTTACTTAATTCCATTCAATTCAATAAGGAAACGTAAACAGTGTTCATTCGTACGTACGACCTACCGTCTCCATGAACGGTGTATTTCATTCCATTTATCGATCTATAATATATATTTATATATACTGAAAATATATTATATATAAATCATGTTTCAAATTCTGCAATTAATTAAATCTGGATATGAGTAATAATATCAAGGACAACAAATCGAAACACGTACGATAAATGAAACGATTTTACCCAAAACACTAGTTTAACATGGAATTTACAAAAGAACGAGAAATATAAAGTCATAAGTGAACCATATATGATATAATAACAATGAATATGATTATGTAATATTTCAATGGCATTATTTAAATCATTATACAGGAGGTTCATATACATATGAAGCATATCAGACATAAGGTAAGGGATAATTTTTCATATCTCGTTTTTATCTGAGATTGATTAATCGTAAGTATTTACTAGGGTTATATATATCATCCGTATCCCTGTTTTATAAAAATGGTTTCTTGTATGTTTAAATTCATTTTTATCCATTTTTAATTTTACTACATGGTATGCAAGTAATCTTTCTTTTTTTACCATACGAGGTACTTTTTGACTTTTCTGGAAAAAGTACGAGAAGAATGTTTTTTAAATATACAACATGAACAGATTTTTATGGTTTCATAATGCCTAATTTTCAGGACGATTCCTCTATAAAATTTCATGACAATTTTAAAAAAAATCCATTTCGTTTAAAATTGTGTGGAATTTTGTGAAAAGAAAATGATTTTGCAGAAGAAATGATATTTTTCTCAAGAATTAATTTCAAGTGTCTTATCAAAACCATTTTCCATCCAAGATGACATTATTCCACATGTGTATGCATCATATATAATGTCTATATGATTTACATGGTTCCACTTTTCTTATTATGAAATGATATCCATTTGTTTTATATGTATTATGTTATGATGGGATGATGTTAATGAAACCCGTTTTATTCTTTGGGTTATGATGAATTATTTACGTTTATGTTGTGGGACATGTAAGAATGATTTCAATATGAGATTGGTGGGACCTTTATCTCCCTCCAATGCATTGGGTAAAGATTTATATCTCTTTAGATAGACATGGCTGGAATGGAAAGTTAATCTGGATCAGTGATACTGGATTGGAATGAGGAGTGAACTCGATTCAATAAGGGACTTTGTCCACTAAGATGGTCTTGGAAGCAATGACTTGCCTACTATGGATGTCATAACAAGTGCTTAATGGTTTTCCACAATTACATTCTTTATTACCATGCTATTATATCATGATTGATGTTCCATTATGATATATGCCTTACGTACTACCATGGTTTATTTCATTGCACGTGATTTTGAGGTTTAAACATTATGTTCATGTTTTTAAGTTCAAATGTATATGGTTTGTTTTATTTTCTCCTTGCATACCCTTAATGAGCATTTGAGATCACCCTTTATATGTTTTCTTTTCCCCAGGATATTAAGAAAGGTTTTAGGTAAGAAAACAAAAGGGGAAGATCTTTATGGGAGATTTTGAAGATATTTCACCATGATTAGAAGATTATTTTCCGAGTTTCCAAAGACACTAAACTATTACGGTCCTTGAGTGTTGGTTGTTTTATGTATTATGTTTTCCTCAAAAGTAATGTAATTTCTATTTATGTCATTTTTGGGGTCTCTACATCATATCCCAATGGAATAGAGTTATGATATTTGGTAACAAGTGAATGTATAGTCCAAGGTACAACGACCCTTTTGATATCCTTGATCACATTGGTGTGGTGGCCTATCATCTAGCACAACCACAAAACCTGTCTCAAGTAAATAATGTATTCCATATATCATTATTGAATAAATACATACCCAACCCATCACATGTACTCAATCCAAAGGTGGTACCATTGGAGGATGAACTCTCATATGAAGAGAAGATGTTGAAGATATTAGATCATATGTAAAACGTTCTATGAAATAAGACAATTCCCCTCATCAAGGTGTTGTGCCGAAACAACATGTTTGAAGAGGTAATGTGTGAATCAGAGGAAGTGATGAAGTATAGTTACCTACGCCTATATTAGAGTGGGAAAGGGAAATTTTGAGGGTGAAATTTCATAAGGGGGGAAGAATGTAACAACACAGACCTTTATTAATGAAAATTTATCTTGATCTATTTTAATGTTATATTATGTAAAATGGTTATAAAACATATTAAATTATTTGATTTTAGTTTTTTAATTTTAAAATACCATTAATAATTTTTATCGTTGCTAACATAGCCATATAAAAGTGACCACATGATTTGTATAAATATAGGGCTTCAACAAATCCAATTTACTCATGAAAATGAAGCTATGGCCTCATCCTGTAGACTTTCCCCATACTAAGACCATTTTTCAAAGCACATAAATGAGGTGGTTTCATTGGCCTTCACTCTTCACCCAGCCCATGATGAGCTGTAACACATTACGCACCAGCAGAACCTCCTACTATAGAAGTGAAAGTCAGTTGAGATTACCACCCAAGCGATGTTATTTGAGCCATCCCAAGAGTACGTCACCATCACACACCATACCCTTTAGTCTTATGCTAGTTTTATAAGGAGTTATTTAATAATAATCATGCACTATTACTATGTACATTATTTTTGTATATATAATATAACATCATTTTATTATTGTTACATTGTTAATACTTTTTAAAGAAAAAATAGAATTTTCAGTTAATATTCATTAAAGAAATATTTTTTTGACAATTTAATGAATTTTTTTGATTTAAATAATATTTTTTTATATTATTATTCCAAAATATATTTTTATTAAATATAAATGATCATATATTTTTTTTGAATAAAATATTAATTTTTATTATGTTATGAAATCTGTTTTTTTCAAAACCTAGGAATTTTAATTAAATGTCGGTTTTTATTTTAAAAGTAAAAATGTAACCTTTTTTAAAATTAGTTTGATAAAATGAAAATTAATTTTGGAATCTATATGTCAAAATCATCTAACGGTTAATTTTTCATAATTTTCTAAGACACTCGAATGTTTGGATGAAAATTAAATACCGTTTGAATATATAATTTTTTTTTATGACATCATAATGACCCAATAATGATGTAATGAAATATAATAAACATTATGTTCAGGAAATATATTTTTTTCCATTAAAACAATGTGATTTTAGGTTTGTTTTATTTAATATATAATTCTTTATTGGACTCTCCAAAACTTATAAAACAATTTATGTTTTAAAATTGATTTCCTTGAGAGTGTGACTCACTTCTAAATAAGAAAGTCTAATATTTTAAGAAGTTCATCCATTGGCCTTATAAAATATTATTTTCTACTCCCATTTGGAAAAACCCATGTGTAAAATCCCTGCGATGGTTTGTGTTTTTGATTAGTTTAACGTGTGGTGACCCAAACCTAAATAATAATGAATTCTGTCCCAGTTCCTATATAAACACACCTAATTTCCCCCATCCTCTTCACTAAAATCCTTTTGAGCTTGAACAAACTCTACCCTCCTTTCTATAGAATCCTCCAAAGTCACCTCACGCTCTGGAGAATCCTCTCTTAATCCCCTCCCAAACCGTTGGAATCACACTTCCTAGTAAGGGATTCCTTCCTTTCTCTTTTTATCCAAGTTTCTTAATATTGTCATGACATTTTAGTTTCAATGGTAAATGTTGGGATATGTTTTTTATATTCCCCCATAAATCTCTGTTAATGTTTTAATTATTATATACCTCTTTCTCTCTCATTAATTCCTCCCATGTACACATGTTACCATATTGAAATTCCGTATGGAATTTCTCTCTTCTCATTTACATTCAAGCAATTATATTGTATTATGAATATAAATTCCATTAAATTTTTTGGTACATATATCTATTTGAACCCGTTACATTCCATTTCCTATACGTATTATAAGACATACCTTTCTCTCTAATCAAATAATTTTTTAAATTCTTATGTCACGCTGTTATACTGTAGAAATTGCACTACGATTTTCCAAGACAAAGTCATTGTGTAGTGAATACCATGCCCATTTCTATATCAATGATATTCACCATTATTCTCATTTACATATTGATTATATATTTTGATTTATTTTTAATAAATTAATTTATCATTGAATAAATGATTATTTTTAATGGTTCCATGTTATATGATTAATGTGGAACACTTATACATGGAATCAAATGTGTTAGAAGGGTGCACCCTGATAGCACTTCAATGCATTGGGTAATGATTAGAATCATGATTCCTCATGTAAAACACAACATTAGTGTCAATCAATGAGTATAACATTAATTTTTAGAATTAAACATAGATTAATAGAATTCCCTTTTCATATGAAATTATTATCATAATTTATGTATAATATTTTGTCAATTCGGTTTCATAATAATCCATGAACATCGTTGGAATATCCATTATATTTATAAGTTCAATTATGTTTATTTGATTTACCCTTCCAAAAAAATAAATTAATTTTATTTAATAACTCAATATATGTGATGAAATATAATGTTCAATCAAATAATTTAGTCATGGAAGAGGGTAAATTCTTTCCCAAACAATCCCTCTCAAGTCTAATTATCAATTTATTCAATGAAGGATACCAAGAGAATGATATAATTAATTATTTTTTTCTATGGTAGTCATCCTCTACACTTATAGAACCACGATTTCTACTAATCTATTACATTTTATGAATGAAATATTAACATTCCAAATATGAGACTTTAATTCTAAATATAAGGCTTAAGGATCATGGAAATTTGGAATTACACCGAAAGGGGGGTGGTTCCAGTAATGTTGAAAAATGTCTGCTGTAAAAATTATATGCACATGGGATATTCAATTTCAAATATTTAGGTAATATATTCTAATATATCATTTTAATGGTGGTTAGTAGAACATTTTTCCGCACAGAATAATGGATTATTTTAGAAAGTGGTGTGATGAGAAAAGCACGAGACCACCAACCCCATGCATAAAATTCAGTTCTCATCCATAATTAGGTTTTAATGTGAGATTTTTTTAGGTAAATTAAATTATTATAAAAGTTCCTTGAAATGGGAAAAATGATATACCATGAATTTAGAGTTCTATACTATGATTTAAATTTACATAAGATGTAAGATGAATCTATTTCATACCGATATAGGTCCAACAAGACTTATAGAGCTTTATTCTAATGTAGAATGTGGGATATCCCTCATATAATATGAGAGGCAAAATGATGATCTTGAGTATGGTTTTTATAAATGGTTTGTGAGGTTGAAAATGGTAGGATACCCCCTTATGGATGTGTGGTGAAAAGGAAAAACACTCACATTATTGAATAGAAAGGGTTTCCCATAGATTTTGGATAACCATGTGCCAATGATACTATGCAACTACAAATGTGTCTATAATAATGTGGGATTAGTGAATGGTTTTCCAGACAATGTCTGGATCATGTTGATCCCCTTTGTGTATTTTTATTTCCCTCATACATATGCATTTCCTCTTGCATGGTTAGACCAAACCATGTCTCAACCTTAGTTCCCCTAGACCATGATACACAAATAAACATATAGGATGTAATGGTTTTAAAAAATGTCCCCATAATAAAAAATTCTACACTATTTGGGTTTCATGGTTAGAACTAACTATGTTCCCATAGGTTTGCTCTACATGTTTTACCTGAATCAGAGTTTTCTGTAGCAGACTCTACCAAAACACAACAAAAAAACCTAAGACACCTATTGGGAAATAAATTTTTTAGAAAAAATTTCTATTGTTACAACATTATGATTTTAATTCCAAATCATAATTTATAAAATGAACCACCCCCAATTGGTAAAATTTGCATTCCCTTGGATGGATTTTATTGTTCAAAAACTATGGACATTACAACCTCCTAGTCAAAGAACATATCATCCATAATATTTTATGGGAAATGATAAAACATCACTACAACTACATGGGTTGAGGAATTTCAAGTGAAGTACATATTTTTATTTTTAAACACCAAAAATGTATTCATGAATCACTTCATGTGTAGAATATATATGCTGTTAAAACTGGAACCAATAATCAAATAAAAAACAAAACATCAAGATTCTTATTAACCATTACAATATAACCAAATACATTATCATGTCATATTTCCTTTCATCTATTGTAATATATTACTCCCTAATAATTGATTTAATATTAACATCAATTTTTGATTCATAGTTCTCCCTCAAATAAAATTTTCAATTTAATAATTCCAATATAAATCTAACAACAGACTTTAGAATTTATGAGAAAATTATTTAATGGTAAAATCCCATTCAACCTCATTGATCATAGTCAATCACTGAATGGCCATGGCTAACCAATACACCACACACAACTCATCCTGATGATGTTATTGATAAATGATCTCACCGAACACATGATACTGAAAAAATAAATAATATCAAGCAACTATCGGTCGATTATTTTTAAAACTATCATCTTAAATATAATATTTGTTTAAAACATAATTATTATTAAATTCAAATTCTCTACATCGAGACCAATTAAATTATTTTCATCGAATCTTGTAAAAAATATCTTGTAATATATAAATTTGAACTAAACATTTTTATTGTCACGCCACAACAAATCCATAGCTTCATACTTGTTCCAACACCAATAGTTACTCAGACATAATAATTATCATCTGAGGGTAAAAATTATTTTGGGTTCACCCATAATCACTCAATGTCATCCAAATATATTATCAAGGTATTTCTGTTATTATGATTTTACAAGTAAGAATTCACTACATATATTAAAATGTATATTTATTATGAAAATTTATTAAGACAAATAGTTGTATCTCTTCGGGTTATTGAGTCAATTGATATGTTAGTGTCTATTTGAGTCCTTCCTACACAGTAACACAAATATCACTAAGATGGATCCATGAATATGTAAACAACTATACTCTTAGATAGATCTCCATAGATTCTCATTACCAAGACATTAAGGCATTCAATTCCACTATTTACGTCATCGTATAACAGAATATCTCTCAATATACCATGTATTATGTCAATATAATGGGGATGGTCAATCATATACTAGGATAACACGAAGAGGGAACAATTATGACTAGGATGAATGGAGATAATCTCATAATTTAAAACTTCACTTTTCAATTTTGGATTCCAACAAACCGTATCCTACATAAAAAATTGAATATTAATCAAACAAATATCTTATGTATTCTATTAGAAGAACATATATTATTTTTCTGATGCATTATCATTTACAAGACATTATTCCTCAATACAATGTAGTTTTTGTTTTTTTAAAATTCCATCTATTTTTTTCCAAGCCTGACTCATGATGTTCTCCACGATAGTATACAAAAAAATAAATTTCATCATTATTATTCCTTGAATTTACTCACATGTCACCAAATCATTTTTATCAATGGTCACTCACAGTCCCTAATCCTAAACAATGCATTTGAACACTTTCAGAACCAATAACCGAGTTTTTCGTTGTGCTTTATATCAATAACTATAATTCTCAAACATACCAACATCATAGGATCTAAAAATAATTTATGTAAATTTAATATAGCCCATTACAATTTCATTATATTTATATGTAAGGACACACTAAATATGTTCCACATGATACTCATCAAATTAGCATTATTAATGTAATATTTTACTTATTATAAGATCTCATCCCATGGATAATTCTCTATATAACACAAATAAGTTTTCATATATATGTACAAAAATATTTTATAAAGTATCAATTAAAAATGAGATGGAAGTAATATATCTTGTAAGGGAACTATAACACATTTTCTATAGATTTATACATGACACTCTCTAGAACCTCACTCATAAACATCAATAGTGCCATGAATAGTTGAAAAAACTAAATCTATTTTTAGTGTTATAACAACCAATCCATTCAGAACATCTTTCTGATCACTATTACTACATGAATTTTAATAAACACCTATGTCACACAACATAGAAGATGAACTCTGGTCAAATATAAATACCACATGTGATAAATGAATTCCACTATACTCATTCCATAAATTGATCACTTTTTTCAACTCAACATTTACAATGTGTATGGATTTATACTACCATGAGATGTCATAACTGTATCAGTTTTCACACTAGTATTTTCTATAGTCACATCAACTCTATTAATTCATGTATTTGATGGCTCGTGCAGTAGATTTATTTTATATTCATATTATAAGAAAGAAAATTTAATATATATTAAAACCTTTAGAGTTTCCCATATCTATAGGGGAAGAGGTTTTAAAAGATTTTAAAAAGTATCTAACCATTCCTAAGTAATGTCTCACCCACTGAACTAGAGATGTATAGAATTATCATTCCCATAAAAGGTTCATCTCAATACATGACCACCAATCTATCTAGGGTGTGAATTTAGAAACAAATAGTCCTACTTGGGATAATCATCACCACATGTTTGGATTTATTCTTAATATTTTTTTTAAAAAAATCTTTCATTGAGGGAACTTCCAATAATTTGATATCATATTATATAATAAAAATAATCAATCCTATATCATGGTCATTCCCAAAATGTAACTAGGCTTACTGATGGATCCTCTATTTCACAAAAAATGAGAATATTCAATAGAGACATATAAAAAAACTTTTTATCTTATATGGATGAACTCATGGAATGATTTAATCTATCCTTAAATGATTGATAAAACATAAAACACAAATTTAAAGGGAAACTTTATTCTATTGAAATAATTTAATGTATATATCTAAACATTCTAATTGATAAATATAAAATAGTCCTTTATATTGTTTGTAAATGATATTTTATTGGAAATAATTTTTCTAATCCCATAAAGCAACAAGGTAAAGTTAAATAAATGTAATTTTTAGAGTAATTATATTTAGTTGATATTCTGTAAGAATTTAAAACATTTATCATATATTTCCATTTTATAAATTTTATATAATCCTAAGGATCAAAAAATATTTCATATCTAATTAATATTTCAATTACAAGAAATAGATAGAAACATCCTTTAAAATTGAATTACAATTTTAATTAACTAACACTCCATATTATACAACAAAAAGTATATAATGGGAATTTATTTTTTAAAGGGGATAAAATCATTAATATGAGACCATTAATTTATATGTAATATGAAAAAGTAGTTATAGAAAAAATATATTACTAACGCATGTAGATTAACATTACCAACTTATTGTTGCATACTATGGAATAAAAGATAATGACGTCCTATGGGAGTCCCATCATACCATTATGGGTCCCATTAAATGAAACCCAACTATATTTGATTTATTACACATTAAATAAAATCATATTAGATTCATATGAAAATAATAAACCCGCTGACAAACCTACTAGGGCCGAGTCATGCATATCTTATATTTATAATTTTCCAACATAGACCAACATGGGTCATTCATTCATATTACCCATATGTAACTTGATCATTTACATGGAATAGTTTGTAAGTATCTATATTTATTTAGATTATTAGATATATGAATCACCATTACTAAGGTATAAATATACATCTATTTATAATGTTCAATTTCAATTCATGAAAAAAATACACTGTATTACAATTTAATTTGGAATATAGAACATTATTATTTAATGGTTTGATTATTTGGGTTAATCTTCCCAATTTATAAGTTCACCTACAGGTCATAAAACACTAATGGATCCCAATTAATCATAACTATAAATTTTTTAGAACATCCAACCAATGATACCTTGATCAACCATTTATCATTTGATTAGTTAATGTGATAAGATCAAATTCAATGCGAAATGTAGTTTAAGATGGTGATGACTCATTAATGACCAGTCTTATATGAAAAATAAAACATATAATATTTTCCCAAAACAATAAATAAAATATTTTAACATAGAAATTCATGGAATTATTTCACATATGAAATCATGCTAAATAATTACTTAAACATGGTTTTAATATAATCATGTTAATAAATCAAACAACACACAAACAACATGCATTATAAACTCATGAAATGAAACCTACATGTCATTGAATATGCATGGAATTTTAATCTCTATGTGACTATAATGACATAAGAAACATTAATTCCCCATGTACCATTCCTAGGGTAAAATGGAATATATCACATAAATTAATGTGTATTGGAAATTAAACCAATAACTCAAGGTAAAATGATAATAAAATTTAATAATGAAAGACATGAATAATTTTATCATCCCTAGACAAGTGGTATTTTCCTCTATTGTGGGTTTATAGCACCTAGAATGTATTACATATATAGAACTGACACATTACTTGTCCCCTATTTACAAAGTCAAATTAATTTGATAAATTCACGGAATCCTATGATAACACTTTGTATCATCACTAAATAGGATCCACTGAAATGGTTCCATATTCCTATCATCCACAAGACACCACACTCACCACTTTAACACTATATGCTAAAAGATAGATTCAATGGCCTAATTATGGTATGGTGTGGAGACCATATCCTCATGATTAGAGTAGAACAATACTATAACATAATAAATAAATCAACAGAGATGTAGAAATGAATAGAAGAGCAGTGGAAGATAATAACAACTAATAAAATGAACGAATCCAAATCCATAACCAATATTATATGAAAGTATAATAATTAATGAACATGATAAAGGGTTCAAGTAAAAGAAATACATTTTTTAATGAATAAAAAATTTATAAAAAAATTATTATCATCAATGTATATTTCCATGAGAATCCTACGCTCTATCTTAGTAATGAGTTCATAAGTTCCAACATAAAAATGTAATAGCACATTCATAATCTACAAACCTAAAACACCAACCCCAAGGTATTCTTGGTTAAACTAGTGAAATATTGGGACAAAAAACGTTTTAGATATATTTAGTTGGTCAACTCCAATGATTTTAAGTGTTTTCCAATATATTCTTCTGAAATATAAATATGTGTTTGTAGAATAAATAAAATAATTATGAATTGGTGTAAAATAGTTATGTTGGTTTCTTTTTTAATATATGGTTAAATATAAACGCTTTTACCCGAAATAAAATATAATTGACATTCCTTAAGGTATATATAATCATAAACATAAATATATGTATATATATATAAATGTAGATATATTCAAGAAGATTCAATGACTTGAGGTTTATGACTTAGATATCAACCGAATAGTATCAAAATGATCATTTAATTAATTTTTAAATCCAAACAACTAATCCAAACTAGGAAACATATGGAATTTCATTAATAAATTATAATTTTAAACGAGGTAGTGTAAACAATTGGAATCCATGGATTATATTAATTTTTATAGTGGTAATATTACTCTACATCCTATGGAATCATACTCAATCATCCCTAAATTAGTATCTTTAAAACCACGTAGATACTTATGTGTAGTTATATGTATCAAAATATAATACAATGATCTAGTCCAAGATACTTGAAATATTTGAATAGTGTCAATTCATATTGACAAAAAAATTATGTACCATATTCTACATATAATAATAAAAATAATGATATATATTTTATATCTTATGATCCCATAAATGTAAATCCATATATAAAATCCCATGCATCACCTATGGAGAAACATAGATGCATATATTCTATGAGTCCTTCCATAGTGTTCAATAATGAGAACACCCATGTATCCCACATATTTTTCATTTTCTCTACAATAAAATTTAAGGCATTATGTAAAAATGAATCCCACTTATTACTCTGATCACATGGATAGTCATCTTGCCTATGGGCCCATCCAAGGAATTTCTCATAGGGAAACTAAGGTGTCACTCGTGGTGTTACATAAAAACATTATCATATGAGATTTACATGGTATTCTTTAATGCTTAAACAAGTACCTCTCATGTAATTAATAATAATTAATGTCTTATAAGGCTATACAAGGAACTCAAGATGTAGAAATTCTCTAATAGTGATGAAAAATGTAAATTTTTTGTGTGAATCAATGATAACCCATTTTAAAAAAATTATTATGGGATACTATGTTTATCTTTTAATGATGTATAGAGTAATTTTATCCCATTTCCACATCAGAATAGGTTTAGTATTTCTGAATCATCTTGTATGATTCCTCAAACCCTTATCATACTGGAAAACTATGAATACTAATACAAAATCATTAATTTACTTATTTATATTATCCAACCAAATATGATCTCTCATATCACTAATAATCATTCTTATATAATATTTTATAGATAAATTTGATTTATGTGAATAATTCAAAAACAATTTATTCAGATAACATATATTTTGATCATATAGTTTCTTTCAAAATATCAGAATTCTATATTCAAAAACTAATTATAAAAATTTACCATATATCATGTAATTGATTTTCGTTTAAATTTCATAATTATAATAGTATAGACATTATATTTTTTTAATAAATATAGTTTGGATATCATCTAAAAAATATGTAAGGATCCCCTTACTTAATAACACCCCCATATATATTCACTAAATTCTCGAACAGAGGATCTTTTTCAATCAATATTCTTGAAAGGATTTTATATATTTTCATACTCAATGCATCATATACCTCATTTTCATTCACCATCTAGTAGTGTATTAAAAAACTAAAATTCATGAGTATCTCCAAACATGTCTATTTATTCATATTTGTCTATTTCAAGTAAATGACGTATTTTATTCTCAAATTAATTGAGTATATATCACATCATTCACAATGGAGATAATTTCATCATATAATCAATGAAAATTTCATAACATAAAACTCAATACCATCGGTTGGTTAATTATATTCCTGAGTGGTTATTTTAATTCATAAATAGAAAATAAAAATTCCATTATTCTTAAGGACTCACCTAATTCCATTCATTACAACATTACTAAATGTCAAAAATCGATCATTTTCATATAGTAGAGTAAGAAATGAAACATTTATCCAATATATATTTCGATTCCTTAAAAACATATTAATATTTCATCATCCATATGAATAGAACTCTTCTATATATATACATGGTTAATGTGTTAAAAAATATAAAATTTTTGATCAAATATATGATAGCATCCTACCAAACAAATAAAGATATATTACCTATTTGTAGTCATTAGTGTTTGAAATTAAATTAATATTAATTTATTCGATGAATAAACTAATCTTCCCCCTATGGAGACAAAATTTCTATGAAAAAAAAACATTTTAAACAAGATTATACAATTATTATATTTCTCTTACTTTACATTTCATATATGAGTATCTAAAATGATCTAAAATTTATTCTCATAGTCTATGTAACTATCAGAATACTCCATGTTATCATTATTAAATACATCAAAAATGAACATATTATGTTATTTATATACTCATTTGATTCATTGAAATGTACTATTGTTTTTTCTCAAACCATTGGTAATTAATTTAAACTCATAATTTCAATACATTATAAAAAACTTTATCTTTTCAATATCAAAATTTTTATATGAAATTAATGATAAAAATATTAAAATCCATAATGTGGAAAATATTGTGCTATATAATTATTATTTAATATGTCATCAATATATGGAAAATAGTAATTTTTCAATATCAAAATCTAATTAATATAACTATATTCAATGCAAAGCCTCATAGATTTATATTTCTTCTCGGTGAAAATAACAATGACTCTAAGAGGTCAAATAGTAAGGAATATAAATATGTTATAACACAAATCCTATATTTCATCATTTAGCTATACTAATACATCAATTTCTATTATATACGGACTTTTTGTATAGGTCTCATATTTGGGATTAAATTAATTGTAGAATCAAAATAACATTCTGGTGGATTTCAAAGTATTTCATCACGAAATTAATCAATGAATTCATGTACAATAGGTTCATCCAAAAACTAAATATTATACTTCCATTGGTATATTGTGACTTATCTTATCCCCAATAATTACATTATTTATATCTAATTGGGGTGGTTTTAGATACTACAAATGTGATAATGCATGGCCTCTGAAGATATCTAAATTTACATCATAATCACAATTCAAAATTTCATTCATATTACAACAAAATTTTAAATATTATTTCAATAAAATTTCCAAACTAAATATTATATAAAAAATATACCATATGTATAATAAAAAAATAAAAAATAGGGAATTGAAATGTTTTTTTAACTAGAACATCATGAAACAACCTGATTTTAGTGAAATTTGTTCTATGAGAATTTATTGACAAATTCCCATTTAATGTTCTTTTAAAATATATATTTTTCCTGGAAAAAATAATGATATAGATGATTATGATGATAAATAATAAAATAATAATTTTTTTAAAATTTTTGGTTGTGGTTGATGTACCATCAACCATATCATTTGGAACTGTATCCTTAGCTATATTGATCACATAAATATGGTATTCCTATCATTGTCTCTTCTATGGAAAGTTACAATTACTCTAATTATATTTATTTATATAATAACCCATTTATTTATAGGTGTTGAAATTGATATTATAGATATTATTTCTACAACTATATTTCCTCTTTCAAAATGGACCTTTACTTTTTGCATATAAAAATATCACATCCCTATTAATCATCATAGAGGTTCTTTAATTTGACAATATTCACAAGAATAGAATTTCTGAATTCCCATCTTCTTCGTTGAATCAAATTTTTTATTTATGTAGAAAAAAAGATAATATTTTATTTAACACAATTTGATATATAAGATATATAAAATAAAACCTATATTTTGATTTTTTGTGAAACAATTTCATCATTTAAGTAGATGGTTTTAGAAAAAAAAATTTAATTGAACACTAGGATTAATCCCTTCAATAAAATGATAAATACTTATTTGTTAGTTAATTTTCAAATATGTATCTTAACAATATATTCTTATAAGTTTTTAATAATACATTATAACCCTTTCATAATCCATTTTATTTAATCCATTGTTTTTTATCTTCATTTAATGCAATTTTCAAAAGAAAACGATTTATCAATAACTGTTTCAGTAAAATTTATAAATTTTTTTTCCCTTATTTGTCTTCAAATATAGTGTTCTATATTAATGGCCACCATTTATTATAATTAACATTAAGTTAATATTATAAAATTATATCATTATAACTATCATCACTTCCCAAATCAAAAAATATTATTTTAGTTGACTTAATACCTTTTTATTATCCAAATGATTTGTATAACCACTAAATGTTATGAGATTGAATTTCATAACATTATCCAACATAGGTGTATCATTACACAGAAAACCATGTTTTATTTTATGTCTATTATATTATTCATTCCTTAGGTTAGCTTCCATAATATATCCTTTATCTAATTATTTAAAATAATTTCAATCATAACATACCCAATTGGGTGATCTCAACATTGGACATGTACATTGATATGATTCTTTCAATATAGTTCCTTTTAAAAAAAATATTTAAGTTAATTAGAAAAAAAATTATTATTTTTAAATCATATTATGTGGTGTAAATATGGTATAACATTTTTCTTGAATTGAATTATAATTTATTTTAATTCGCATAATAAAAAATATCAATCTCTTGAGAGTGAATTTAAATCATAAAAAAGTCTATTATCTTTATTAAGGGGTTGAAAAAAAGTATAATTAACAAAATAATTCCGCTAAAGATATTAAAACAATTTATTCAGAAAAATATCATTAACCGGTTGTATCCAGACAGGGATATATATCCAGAATAAAACACATAATATCAAAAATATTATTTAATATTTCTAAAATTAGACATGTCCTTAAAATATTTCATAAGGTAATTTTCAACTATATTGGTTTTACAAAATCTACTTCCCAATGTCTCTAATGAAAATAATCTAAAATGAACTATTACACCAAAAACACTAGAAGATAAAAGTTAGTGGTTATTCATTTACATTTACATATGATATAAATGGTATCATTACAAATTATTGATCATTTGTGATGTCATTATTAACTATATTTTAATAATATTCCTATTCAATATCAAAAATGAAAAATAAAAATAGATTTAAGGTATTTATTATTCAATCATGAACTCATTAAATTATTTTCTTCATATCCATGTAAAATAAAACTAATAAGGGTGAGATAATATTCTCATTAATGGTAATGTAAATTTCACTATATCATGTTTAAATAATGAATATTGAATTTGGAATGATAAATACCTAAAAACAATTCTACTTAATCAAAAACAAGAAAATAAAATCAATCCACAAATAAAAAACACAGAATTTTCATGGATACAATTAATAACTAAATTATTAATTATGTAAACAGTTATTATTTAACACTATGATCTGGGAAATCATTATATCATTACCTTCTTGTGTGACCATATTTTTTTAAAAAGGGAAAATATCCATTTAATTTTTCAAACTATTTTTTCCCATGAGAACAATATATGAATTGAGGGGATATATAATTTAGAGACCCATATGTCACTACATGTCAAACTAATTTTTCATATATTGAAGAATAAATTTAAATATGCAATAATATTCCTTATAAAAATGTTTGTAATCTGATAAAATTATATATAATTATTATGTCCCCATTCAGTAACATATCTCTTAGAGTATAACACTCTATTTTGAAATGTCATATAGTTTAGGAAATAATCATATCCGTGATACAATTTATAATGATATTTAACATAATTTAATTTTATAACAATAAATGATCTCATGAAATAGATTATTTCATGGGATTGAAAAAATCAACATCATTAAAGCTATCATTCAACGCATTATAATTATAGAATTCTCGTAAAATCATATATTTTGTATAAGTAAATAGAAATATAAATATAAATTTTCACTTGAAAATTTTCATTGTTAATATATTAAAATAATTAAGGAGAAAATAAATAGAATAAAATGTTTATGAAAGAGTGAAAATATGTAAATTCCATATACATTAACAAGCAATTAACATTATATTTTGTAAAATGAGGAAAATAAAATTTATGGAAAACATTATAATGATTCCACTCTAAAAATTTGTAGAAATAAATAATTGGATAAAATTTATATAATAAATTATTTTATTAATCTAATATACCTTTATATTTTTTAAATATGGATATTGATTATAAATATAAAAAAAATGTAAATAAGACCAACTTTTTTTAAAAAAATATACACTCAATGTGTAAGTTTTATTGAATAATTAATAATCATTAATAAATATATATTCGTTAAAAATACATTAATGTGGTATTATATTAAAAAAATTTGATTAAAATAGTTGTATAATACAAATATGTCTCAATGGAGTGTATGTTGAAATGAAACCCCTTACCTCATACATTTCTGTAGCTAAAATTTCATTAGCCTCTTGTAAAATGGTAGTAAAAATGTTATGAATTTAAAAATTAACCATAAATTTTTTTAATAAAATATATTATCCTATTATAACATTTTGTTATAAATTAATTAATAATATCTCATTATTACACTTCTTTTTGTTTTTAACTACTTAATTTTCATATACATCGTTTTTCATTGTTGAAACAATACCTTTCCAAATGATATAGATCATTCATATCCAGAATTATATTAATTTTATTAATTTAATAGTTATTCATTACATACATTTCAAAAACCAATCTAGATTATTTTTCATGGAAAATAAATCATACTGCTTAATAGAGATAGTATGTCGTATGCACACACAAGAGACGTTATGATTTCCTAAATGAGTAAATGGGTAAGGAATTGGAAAAAATATATTGTCATAAAATAAATATTATTTCATAATTATAACATATACACATTATTTTAATAATTGTTACTATCCTTGGGATTATATGTTGAAATACGATTTACATTGGTTCGTGAGGTAGTAGATCACTGTACATACAAATGATGTTTTTATTTTCCATTTTATAGAAAGGTAGATAGATGTAGGTCATTTCAGTAACATATTAATATCAATGTGTATGGGACATTATAATGTTATTATATCATAAATTTTGAATAATATTAGAATATTTTAAAATAATAAATAAATCAAAAACTATCAGATACGAATGACTCCTCTTTTTCAGACAACATCTTGATTATTGTTCAAAATAATTCCATGTATAATATTATAATAAAAAAATGCCTCTTGGTCATACTGTAGATTTAACTAATATAGTTTTATAGATATAGGATAATCCAAATTGATATTAAATTTATAATCATTGAGGTGAGTATGTGCCCTTTAATTATTGTAATGGTGGAAAACTACTGATTTTTAAAGATTAATATCATTACCACGTAAAATTTATAAAAACAATAACTCCATAATGGATATTCCTTGATCATTATATGATACAATGTTTATTTAATTCTATATAATTGATATTATACTAGTTTTTATAACATTTTTACAATTATTTTTTATATTAATTTTCTTATAAATATGTTTTAACCATTAGATTTGTGACATATTATTACATTTTTTACATTTAATTTATATAAAGTATTTTGTTTTACATATTAAATAATATTAATTATCATTATATCATATACTAAATCAATTTCATCAAGTTTAATTCTATAATTCTCAAGAATTTATTTTATAATTGTACCCATAATCACAGAAAAATTTCGTTTTCCCAAGATAACATTTTCTATCATATAAAACATTTATATAAAAATAACCAGTTAACATGATTCTAGTGAATTAAATTTTGTTTTAAATTATATTACCGTACTAGTAATAATTTTCCACCATTTTTAATCAAATTGAACATTTTATATTCCAGAATTCAAAACAATGTTTTTAATAATAATAAAAAATTTCAACTCTCTATGAAAAACCATTCCATTCATAAAAAACAACCCAAAACAATATAAATATTTAGAATTTTTTTGATATTTTTTGTAAAATAAATATTCAAATAGGTAAAAAAATATATTTTATTTTTTTATTAAAATTTAATCGAAATAATTTTAGGAGAAACAATTTTTCTTGAAGAATAAATTGACTTTGAAAACAATTGTCTCGTTGTTTTATAAGAATTAATAATTAATTTTTTTGACTATCGGAACCCAATATATATTATACTATGGTAAATCTTATTAAAACCCACAAATTCCATGGCTAGGTTATAATAGTCATATACTTATATTTCATGGTTCATTTAAGCTCATTAGAGCCTATTGTTTATGTTTTCAAAAATAATATACATAAAAAATAGAGATATTAATCATTCACTATCTTATGAAATAAAACGGTGTGTTATACTTCTCTCAACTGAGAAGAACACCCATTATATTGTCTCCCTCTAACCACATCACCATTAATAAAAATGTGTTTATGGATTCTCGCATCAATGAGATACCATTTAATGCATGGATCCCTTCATTATTAGCCCATTTGTACAATAATCAAAAAACACCTCTCCTTATATGCTAAACAATTCATTACTGAAAAAACATTAATCCTAGAATTCCATGTTTCAGGATTCCCATTTATGTGGGATACGTGGGGACTTGTATAAATTCTACTACAGGACAAATAATAAATTATATTAAGAATATGTGATAAATTGTACCACTTTCACTAATAAAATTAAAAAATCCCTAATATTGACACATAGATTGATTAATTACTCACTTATGATGGGTTGTTTTTTACCTATAACATGGTAAGAGTTATTAAAAACGCATATGTATTAAACTGAGGTCATGAAATTCATTATTCCCTATTTAAGGTCTATAAAAATCATATAATCCACGATCTGACTATAAGATGTTAAACTAAATGGGCATCAACCCCATTGCATTATAAAAAAACTAACAGTTTAAATCCCATTACATATGAAAATAATCTAATTAGATTGGACAATAACATAAGGACCTGATCCATTTCTCTACTACATTAAAACTCGATCAATGTATAAAAAATTGGAACATGAATCTTTTGTTACTTAATGATCTAATATCCCTCTCTTGTGTATGAACATGATCTGCACATGGGATTCTAACATAGGACCTATGATCTACATACCTTTTCTCATAATAAAATATTAACTCCCCCGGCATATTTATGGGGGTGACCTCTCATTACCTTATTTTTTGTGTCTTAATTCTCATCCCAATAGGTTTTCTTAACATATCTCTTATTAAAAAAATTAATGTCTTCCCCCACAACATGAATTAGATCTATGTGGTACATTCTTGAAGAGAACTATATATGGATTAATTTTTATATAGGATTTATATATAATGAATCATGAATATAATAAGTCCCATCCACACTATATTAAAATTGAAATTCCCTCTCTCCAACGTATAAAAGAGGTGTGTATAGTATATTCCCACATGGGTCCACAAATCCAGGTAATAATTCCAAAAAACATATCTACTTGTATATAAGTCGTATCTATTTAGGGTAGTATATCCTTTTTACCAACAAACATTGTTCTGATCAATTATAATCCAAATGATGTATGTAGTGATACATTGATTGCTCATATTGAAAAATATTGGATGTTAAAAATATTTATTTTCCTTGGGTTCTTTTAATAATCTAGTTTTCCCCAGGCCATTCCCTTTTGAAAATCCTATGTTTAGGGAGTTCTAGAAGGCAAGGATAGATCATTTCATGAGTTTTCTGATTTATAGTTTTCCATCAGCATGTCAGTGTGTTTTCATGTTAGTGCATCGACATGGAAGTAAATCGGTGAGTTAGTGGTGTTGGCATTGGTGTGTTTGGGGCATCTACATTCGTGAGTCAGGGCATCAGTAGTTTGTGGCATCGGTAGGTCAGGGTGTCAGTTAGTTGTTGCCTTAGTAGGTCAAGGTTTTGATAGTTAATGGTTTGTATAGGTCATTGCTTCAGTGGGTCAATGATAGTGTCTCATGATCAGTAGGTCGCGTTCGTAGATCATGCATTTGTGTCTCTACATCGGTTACTCACCCATCAATGACTCATTTTCAGATTTCCCACTTTTCCCCAGTTTTCTGGTTTCTCCCCTCTAATGTCTTCTTTTAGATAAACTGGGTTTTAATCACTTTTTTGATGTTTTAAAGATCGTTTTTAATGATATTAGGAATATAATTAATGTTATCAAATTATAAGGGATTCTAGGTACTCAACCCATGTAATCTTGACCATGATCCCACGATTAATGACTTTTGGAAACTGTTGTTCCTTTAAAACAGGATATGGATTTTCAAACATGGTATCTTCCATTACATGTTTATTTTTTCTGTTTCCACTTATTGTGCCTACAACATTCCTCTCTAGAAAAGTTTTGTGCTTGTGTTATAGCCCTCCTGCACAGTTATTTGGAGTTTCTTGCTACTTGTGCATCCCCTATTCTTATACAAGGTGGAACTTCAATCCATTGATCATAAGATAGGGATTCCATGTATCTCTCTTTAATTTTGCATCATTTAGGGTGTGTACTAATGATTCCATATAAATATTTGGTGATTACTTTCATGATGGAAGAAATAAATAAGAAGGTAATATGATCAACAGATTACGAGGTAATGAAAAAATTAGCATGGAGCGGATGGATTTTGATCACCAGTTTTTTTATCTTGGATTTTTTTATGGATTTTTTTCACTGTATTACTTTTGAAAATAATCAAAATTGGTGGAATTTTCCAATGCACTAGTGATGTCAGGTTTCATTGTGATTCACTAATAAACAACTGTATCATGAAAATATATTAAATCACATACGCATTGTCATATACATGGATTGCCCAGTATAAAACATATTATGTTATAACCCCAGTTCAATTTAAGTGGAATTAAAGAACCTATACCGGTTAAATATTAATATATATAGAGTTAATTTCAATAGTTGTGGTTTAGTGATGTGTTTTGTTGAGTTCGGTGACCTTGTGTTAGTTGTTTGGTAATGCAGTTGGGAGCACATTTGTGGGAACAGGGGGGACAGAGGAGTTGGTTCCCAGAGAAAGGTGTGGTATGTGTGTACAGTGGGGATATGGGATTCTATTGGGTAATATAGGGGGTGTGATGGTATCAAATTTCGAGATACTGATTGATTGTGGAATGGATGGGCTTATAGGTAGCATCACTGCCATTGATTGTTTCATGGTTGTCGAAATGTGTTGGGAAGTAGGGTCATGGTGTTTTTATGAACTTATACATAGTGGGACTCCATCTGGGAATTGTGGGATAGTGGGGCTATAGAACTAGGTTGTGATATAAGTATTTTTCAATATAACGTTGAATAATGATAGTTGACATCGGTTGAATGGGGTTGAGAAGTGGGACTACACATCTGTATTTGTTGTTGTTTTGGTATGGTAAAGGTAAAAAGTTTCCTGATTGTGCTGTAAGAAATTAAGGTGAATTACACCCCCTACCCCTAAATAAATTAATGGAACATTGTTAAATGAAACGGGGGTTTTATTTTTCAAGTATGTGTGTGTTGTGTAGTTATACATATTGGGGTAGTATAAAATTTGATATGGGTGGACTCAATTTTTTGGTTGTTTGAAACATGTATGTTGGGATGAGTTTTTTCTTACCTATACATGTATAAATTTTAGTATCTTTTGATTTATATATGCTCCTCACCCTTCTTTAGAATTATGTTCTGAACACCTTCATCTCATGGGGGAGGGTGAGTTTTCAAACATTCGAGTGGGAGGATGGATGAATGGTTACCAACATTCATCATCTCACCCTGAGGTTGACCATAGTAAATGATCCATTAGGAAAGGGATTGATGTATTTGAGAGGTCTATGTGTATATGGGGTATGATTGTTTTACCATGCGTCTTCGGTATGAGGATCATGTGTCTTGAGGAAAGTGGTGTGGTTGTTGTGGCCTTAGTGTCTGCAGGCGAGATTGTGTGTGCTTTGAGGCCCAGTTGTGTTTGGGAGGGTTGTGTTAGTGGGACTACATAAGGGAAGAGAGACAGTTTCAATAATTTATCCATTATGGATGAGCAATTAACTAGTTTTATAGTTGTTTGGCGTACACAAATATCGATGTGTTTATACTACTACTTTACATGACTTGTGTTATTGGGTGAGTGTGCCTTAGTGAGGCAGGGCTGGTTAGTATTCCATGGCAGGTGCTCGGAGGTTATACTATTTTTCTCACAGAGAAATTATTATGTTCCCTCACCAATGAATGTCTGTCTTTAGTTTCCCAACTGTGTATGTTCGTATGCTCACCCTACATATATAATCTTTTTTCAGATTTCCGGGAGGAATTTGAGGACCGTGATGGAATTTAATAGATTGGGTGTTGGGATTGGTATTTTTTGTTCCTTAGTTTCTTTTATTTTGTTACATTACCTTTGAATATTTTTATTATCTTGTATCAGCTTAATTTTTAACTTGCATGTGGGAATGGATTTTGGATTTACTTTTACTTTTAGTATTTGGAGTTTCATGGGATTTAGTATCTTAAGCCCCAATTTTATTATATAAAAATTGAAATGTATTACATATTATGGGATATTATATATCATTGTTTCAATTACATACTCTGGGTCCTATTGAAATAAGTACTCGGGGGTAATTATCAATCCTTTATCTTGAGGAAGTAAAGTCATGACACTATTTCATCCCTTGCCTCACCTTGAAGAAGGTGGGTCATGATAAAATGGTTTTAGAGGAAGTCTTGTTTTGGGAGTTAAGGTATAGTATAGATTTTAGATTTAGATAAAGTGGTAATTTCATGGTATGGTAGGGAAACATTTTTAGGTGACCTTGGCACGTGAAATAGGCCATTGAAGATATTTTGGCACAACATTTTAGGGCCCCCATGATCTGATTCAAGGGCGTTGTACCTAATGAATGTCCAAGTGAGGTGACACTTATTGTATGATAGAGACCCTAGGAAAATTACATGCAACATAATGAAATTTTTTTCTTTTTCGTCTTTGGTGTTTTTGGAATATGAAAATAAATTCTGTGTTAAAAAATTAGAATAAAATTTATACACTATCTGGTATAAGGAGTTTCTTATTTCATTTCAAGATATGGTTCTTGGATGTCGTCCATATGTGGTATGAGAATTTGAGGACCAGAAGGGTGAAACAATTGATCAAAAGTTGGCCAATCGAGAATAGAAAGATTTATTGTGGAAGAGGATGATTCATTCCTTCTAGCGCAAACACTAGCGAAGTACGAGGGCATCAACTCATCCAGGGAGATAGATAGATGGCTCGAGGAGCTGGTGATCACATTATTCTTGATTTGAGATCTGACAGAGTTCTATATTCTTCTAGGAGTGATAAGAATGTGAGGAGCATCACGTCAGTTGTGGACTCCCTACCTCGGGGAGTGGAAGAACACTGATGTTTCATCTTCTAACATTGAGAAGGAGTTCTGTGAATAATTCCATTCATCAATGATGAAGGCTGAGAAGAGGAATTAGTGACTCTCCCTTCAGTATGGTAGCATGTCTGTGACTGAAATGGGGATCATGTTCAAGGACCTCCTAATGTTCTCACTAGATCTATTCCCATATGTGGAGTCATGAGAGAGATACTTAGAGGAGGAACTCCAATCATCACTTTAGTATGATGTTTCTCTATTCACTTTAATGACACACATAAAAGTTCTGAAGAAGGAATGGTAGTTGAATGAATGAACTAGCTAGGATTTGCGCCGTGATATATTATCCTACTAATTTTGTCAAAGGGGAATGTCATCACTTGCAGGTCTTTAGCGCCAAGGCCTTCAAGGCTTCGGCTAGTAGTAAGAATGGTCCCTCAATTCTAGTTTCAATCCCTTTTTACTCTCCCTTTACCCATGGGATTGGGACTGAGGTTCTTATTATTTGGAGGTTGTGGGAATCCTCAAAACCAGTGACCTGTTTGAGCACCATACTGTGTGGTTGGGTAGGTTCAATGTACACCTCAATAGCATCAGTTTCAGGTTAGGCCCTTCTAGGAATAGGTGCAGCGAGCTCCTGCTCCACTGAGGGTAGACATTACTTTAGGAGTACAAACTCTGGGTTCCCATTAGGGACCTCAACTAGGTAATGGTTGGGGAGGAGGTTCACAGTAGAGAGGTAGATATTTGGGCATAGGTAGTTTCACACAACAGAGGTAGTAGTTCTATCAAGGTCAAATGTTGTTACGATGAGAACATTTAGTACTCTTGTGTGTCATTTGATTTATTTAGGATCTTCACACCCCATTGTTTCCCCTAGTCTAGCCCATGATTTTCTAATAAACATATAGATACTTCTCATGCATCGGGTGTTGATTATGAAACGTTGGAGTTCATGCTAGTCTAATTGATGTTTATTGAGGTTTTAGACTGATGTTGGTGCTACATCAGTTTAGTGGGGACCTCATTCTTCTATAGATTTATCCATACAATGTCTTCCTAGGAATCGATAGTTGTTTTATGTTCATGATGTTATTGAATGTGTTTTGGGAAGATTTGTGTTTTCACATATGGGTGGAAATTAGGTAGCTTTCATTGGCTAGTGGATTTATTTTGAGGGAAGTCGGCATATCAAGCCTCTTCATTATTTTATAGATGTGATCTTAGTGTAATCAGTAGATACAATGATAGAGGATGTTATGGGGGTTGTTATTGAGTTCCTTGATGTCTTCCCCAAATAAGTTTTTACTCTACCCCCTCAATGTGACATTGTGTTCATGACAGACTTGAAACTCAGTGACCATCTAATTTTGATGTCTCCCTACTAGTTCATGCCTTCTGAGTGTTGGTAGATTCATATTTAGGTTGGTGACCTGATGAAGAATGGTTCTATCAGGCTATGTGTGTCCCTGTGGGTATCTCCAGTCTTGTTCCTAAAAAATAGAATAGTTGTCAATGATTGTATATATACAATCAGATACTTAACTAGGTGACAGTCATGAAATGATAACCTGTTATGAGGATGGAAAAACTTTTTGACCAGGTGAAGGGTGCATGTTGGTTTCCTAAGATCGATCTACATTCTGGATATCACCAATTTCGGTTGAAGGAGGGTGACATCTGAAGTACTTCATTTAGGTGAAGATATTGGCATTTTGATATCATGGTCATGTTTCTCGATGTTATGAATGTGAAATATGTGTCCATGGTGCTCATGAATTCTATTTTCCATGAGTACATAGACCAGTTCTTTGTCATGTCCATCGAAGACGCCCAGGTCTACTCATGGTCTGAAGAGGAGCACATCGAGCATCTGAGGACTATCATGGAGGTCCTCCGACACCTCCTTATCTACGAAATTTGTACAAGCACATTTTTTGGACATGATAAGTGAACATTCATAGACATGTGGTGTCTCAGCATGGGATATCAGTGGACCCATAAATTTTCTAAGTTGTTGTTTCCTGGGAAGAATCCATGAATTTTTAGGTGGTTTGTAACTTCTTAGGTCCATCAGCCTATTACCAATGGTTCGTACTCGACATCTCTCTGGTTATAGGTCCAGTAAAAAAATTTACCAGAATATACCAGGTATTTTTGTTCGAGTGAGATGTTTTAATAAGCATTCATATATATATAGGGGAATCCGGTCGTTCACCTAGTTCATAGTTTGCCGAAGGAAGGGGTGATTTTTGAGGTGTTATATTATGCTTCTTGTATATGCATGGGATGTGTTCTAATGTTGGAGCAATGTGTAATCCCTTATGGGTTTAGGCTGTTGCATACTCCCGTACATCACTATTCCACCAATTATCTAGAGCTTTCCCAAATTTTTTTTCATGCTGAAGTTTTGGCATCATTAACTCATTAGGTAGTGAATTGTGGTCTTCATGGATCCCAAAATCTTCAGGTATATCTTTTACCAACTAGACCATAACATGTGAAAATTAATTTTAATGAATTTCCACCAAGAATACGACTTCACTATCTCATACACCCCAAGGATAGGGAATGTGGTGGCCCATTTATTAGGAAGGAACTCACATAATGAGGTAGTTCAGAAATCCAAAAAATGCATGGAAGGAAATGGAGGTGTTGGCCTCTTTGCACCTGGTTGATGGGGAGGACATTGGTAGAGGCTATCTTTTTCACATGGCATTGTAGTCTTCCATGATTCAGTTGGTGGAGGATTTTATGTGGGGAAACATAGAGACTAAAATAATGTGTTACTACATTATCTGGGGTAATTCTCTTGAAGGATGGTTGAAGGATAGTGATAATCAGAAGGTGTTCCATCAGAAGCTATTTGTTCCAGTGGAAATGTGAAATATTTTTATATATGAGTTCCATATCTCACCCTTACCGATACAACTAGGAACAGTTTTTGTGGTCTGGGTGAGGAGTGAGATGGTGGAGTTTGTGGAAAGGTGTTTAGGGTTTCATCAGATGAAGTCTTCGGACTTTGTTCTTGGTAGTATATTGCAACATTTATATTTTCTCGAGTGTAAGTTGGATGAAATAATGATTGATTTCATCATAGGATTACCCCAGGTTTAAGGGAGGATGTGGTTCTATTTGGTTAGTAGTGGATAGATTGAAAAATTCATCTCACGTATTAACAATCAAGGATTCGAGCACACTGGATGCCTTGGGGAAGTGGTATGTGGATGAGGTGGTACAGTTGCACGGGTTCCGAAGATCCATTGTCCACGAATGGGACAAACGTTTGATGTCTCGATTTTAGAGGGTATTCCTGCATGCCTTTTGAACAAAAATACACCTTTTAATTTCATTCCACCCTCAGACAGATGGTCATACTGGGAGGACCATCCAAACGTTCGAGAGATATATTTCAAGCGTGTGTTCTGGACTTTGGAGGATCATCGTTACAACAATTTCTCCTATTAGAGTCTTACTACAAAATATCTATCACTCTACCATTATAATATCACAATTTGAGGATTTGTAAACAAGACTGTGTTGTTCACCTGTACGCTGGACAGAGGTAGTGGAAGTAGCCCTTCTTAGACCAGAGGTAGTGTAGAGTACAACAGAGAAGGATCTCTTGTCCGCAGGAGGATGAATTTAGCTTAGGACCAAAATAATTCATTAGATGATCATCGTAGGATGCCCTTCGCGATCGAGGTTGGGGATAACATGTTCATAATGGTCTCTCCTCAGTGTGTAAAATAGAGGTTTTTTAAAGGAAGGAATCTTTTTCCTAGGTTCATTGGATCTTTCGATGTGTTAGGATGAGTTTGAAAGGAAGCATATGAGTTGTCATTTCCACCACGGTTGGATAGAATCCATGACATATTTCATGTCTCTCAGCATTATTGGTATCTAAACAATGACTCCCACTTCATTTACTAAGGTTATTTGGATATAGAGAATGAAACAACATTTGTGGAGGAGCCTATAAATATAAGATCATGAGGAGAATGTGATTTGATGTCGGATCATTCCATTGGTTCAGTGATCTGGAGGAATGGTGTCCTTGAGGAGAGTTCATGGGAGAGATAAGTGCATGTGCATGCCCAGTTCCCAGAGTTGTTTTGAGTTTTTTCTTGTGTTATTCTTTGTACCTTTATTATGATGTAATGTTTGAACTATCTTGGTGAATAATAAGATGTTTCTTTGTACTCTATTTTTGTGTGAAGAGTCCTAAATTTGGGGAAGGCATGACATGATCCTTAATCAAGACACATTAATGCAGATGCAATTAAACATTTGCGGGGAGATAGTTCCTCCTGATGTGGATAATATACTGACATGGTGGAAGGAGATCCATAATACATGTTCTTGGACACCATGACCATTGGTGTTTGTGTGCTTTATTGGGGTTGTGAGGGTCCCTAGTGGTTGCACATTTTTTCCGGAGATAGATGAAAAAATAAGTTCTCAGATTTTGAGGATTTCATTCCATCCTTACAAATAACATAAGGTTGTTTTCTCCTGAGAGGTACTAAATGGGTGTTTTTTTGGACCCCATTTTCTTATGGGTTAGTTTTGAAATTCTCAGGAATGATAATATTTAGAGAGTAATCTGAAATAATAACCTGAATTTATCCGATCCCTTAAATTGTGTAAATCTATTGTTTAGGGTGCTCATGGAGGCACGAGCTGCTCAATTTGAGAGTTTTCTTATTTCCAATTTTCCATCATCCTGTTAGTACATAGACTTGTCAGTGGGTCGGCATTCCATAGCAGTAGTGAGTTAGGGGAATCAATATCAGTGTGTCAGGGGCGTCGACATTAGTGAGTCCAAGCGATTGTAGGTCATGTAATTGGTAGGTCAAGGAATCTGTATGTCATGAATTTGGTATGTAAGGGCATCACTAGGTCATGGTGTCGATAGGTAATTGCATTGGTGGGTAAGTATTTTTGTCTCATCATCAATAGGCCTCTTCTATGGATCACCCATCAGTGGATCTGTGTTGGTGATGCACCCAACAGTGACTCATTTGTAGTTTTCCTAGTTTCTCCCTTATTTTCTTGTTTCTCCCCTATAACATATTATTTGATGTAAACTAAGTTCAAATCCTTGTTTAGGTGTTTTAAGAGTGTTTTAAATGTTATTAAAAACATCATTAATGACATAACATTTCCGAGAAATTAAGATACACAAATGGTGTAATCTGGACCATGATCCCATGATTATTGACTTTTGGAAATTGTTCTTCCATTAAAATATGAACTACATTTTTAATGATTGGGTCCTCCCTTCCTTGTGGGGTTTTCAATTTCTCCTTGGTTCCCCTATATCCTTCATCCCTAGATGAGGGATATTACTCTGATAGATCTCTCAAGATCATTTTTCATGGAGTTTTCTACTGCTCGTGCAACCTATGTTCTTGGTGCAAGGATGAGCTTTTTTCCTTTGATCTTCTGGTAGGGATTACATAAATATATTTTTATTTGGTCATCATGTAGTGTGTATGAACTATTTATTCCAATTAAATAATAGGAGAATAGTTTCTTAATGATGCAATGAAATAATAAGTGAATATGATCAAAATATAACAGGGAAATTAAATAATGGGTTGGGGGTGGTTTAATGTTAATCACCTGTTTTTTTGATATATATGATTATTTTCATGGGTATTTATGGTTTTATGCCTCATGAAAATCATGATCATTGGTGGTATTTTTTTTTGCAGTACTGATTTCCAGTTTTGTTTCGATTTGTTGATAAACATCCATAATATGAAAAATTGTTTAACCACATACACATGGCTATATAAATGGATTACCTGGGATAAAAATTATTGTTTGATCACTCTAATTATAATTAAGTTTAATTAAAGAACCTATACTCATTGAATATGAATATATATACATATGATGTCAGTAGTTGTGGTTGAGTGGTGTGTTCTTTTGACTTGTGTGAACTTGGGTGAGTTTTGTCGTACTGTAGTTTGGAGCACGATTGTGGGTATAGGGGTGGACATACGAGTGTATCTGTTAGAAGGTTGTGTAATGTGTTTATAGTGGGGATATGGGTTAATGGTATATGATGCTGTCTTGTGTGTGGTAGTATATGGGGTGTGATGGTATCACATTTTGTGATATTAATTGATTGTAGAATGGATGGACTTGTAGGAAGATGAACTGCATTTTTTTGTGTCGTGGCCGTTGAATGGAGTTGGATAGCAGGGCGGTAGTGTTGTTATGAACATGTACATAGTGGGATTGTATCAGTTAATTGTTGGGAAGTGGGGCAGTGAAGCTGTGTTGTGAGAGACGTATTGTGTGGTATAAATTTAATTAATTATAATTGGCAGCACCTAAACGGGGTTGAGTAATGGGACAAAAAATATGGTTTTTTGTTCTTTTGGTATTTTTATGGTTGGTAGATTCCAAATAGTTAGGGAATAAATTAATTTGGATGTTTCCTCCTTAACTAAATAAATGTAAATTGAAATGAAAATGGGTTGGGCTTATTCTTGGCAGTGGGTGTTGTGTTTTTATGCATATAGGTGTAGCAACAAAAGTGGTAATTGTGGGCTCGTTTGTTTGGTTGTTTGAATATCGTAAATTGGGATGAGTGTTTTCTTACCTATACATATATAAATTTTGTTTTATCATGATTTATGTATTTACCCCACCTTTATTGGGCACTATGTTCTGAACACCTCCATCTCAGGGGGTAAGTTTTCTTTCCAAACATTCAAATGGGAGGATAGATGGATGGTTACTAACATTCTACCTTACACCCCCTTAATGGTTCTTATCTCTTGAGTGTTTCTCTGGAATCTTTAGTGGATTTTGTCTTACTAAAGACCAATATACTTCAAAAAAATGTTTGTTTTAACTGAGAGTCCTAGATTTTTGCAGTCCTGGATTGTTTTCCCAAGTTTCATCATGATGAGGCTAAGGAGTATTTGAGTGAGAGGCATGGTTGTTGTGGTCAGGTGTATTTAGGTGAGATTGTGTGTGTTTTGAGGCCCAGGTGAGTTTTAAAGAGATTTGGTGGTGTGATTTTGTATTTTTAGAGTGGTAGTATCAAGACTTTAGCCATTATGGATGAGTAGGTAACTGGTGGAAAAGTGGTACGCGATACCCAAATATAGATGTTCTTATACTACTACCTTACTTGACTTTCATTATTTGGTGACTCTGCCTTTTGGAGGCTAGGATGGTTAGTATTCCTTTATAGGTTCTTTGAGGTTCTACTGTTTTTCTCATAGATGAATTAATATGTTCCATCAATTGTTCATTAGTGGTTTTAGTTTCCCTACTAAGAACACTCATATTCCCACCCTATGTATAAAAACATTATTCATGTTTCTAGGAGGAAATTGAGGACAGTGGGGACTTTACTATCTCAGGAATCATGATTAGTTATTGTTACTACTTTGTATCTTTTATTTTGGTACATTACCATTGGGGATTTTTTACCTTAGATCATCTGTAGTTTTAATCATGTATGTGGTTATGGATTTTGTCTTTACTTTTACTTTTTGTAGTTGTACTTTCATGAGATTTACCAACATATACCCTGATATTGTTCTATAAAATGGTTAATGACTTCAATATTATGTGGAATTCTATACCCACGGTGCTAGTCACTGCTCCTGTGCTGATTGGCGGTGGGAATAAGGGGGCCATATCTATCCTTTATACTGAGGAAGGATGAGTGTGACTCTTTTTTGTCCCTTCCCTCATCTTGAAGAAGGTGGGTGGTGAAAATTTGAGAGATATATATAAAATAATATCCCATTAATTTATGCGGGGATTTAAATTCCTTGATCTTGATAATATAAAAATCTCAAGTCATGGAATTCACATACATGAATACCCCGATCATGCTTTTGAAACGTCCCCTTTTAATAAACAAAAATTTATTCCTTGAAAAATACGACCCTAAATAACATTACTTGGGAAATGGACATAAGAGGAACCATTGTTTAATTGATCGTATATTTTAACTATACATAAAACTGCAAAAATATATTTATAAATATCATCTTATAACACATCATATAAAAATAGTGAATATATGATTTATGGATAAAATTATCCATTCTTCTTATGCCTTCACAGGATCACAATATATCATGACATTTGAAGATGTTCGGTAATGACCCATATATTTTCAAATAAGAAAATAATTCCTAATAGAAAATATTAAATTCAAAAAGATATTTTTATAAAATTTAATAACCCTATATTTTATGATATTTTTCATTTTAAAAAAATCCAATATCATTGTTAGCTTGTAGAACTCGAAGCCCTGAATCTAAATAAATCGTGGTATAGTATAGAATTGTAACCTCTCCCTTAAATTCAAAATAATGAATCATAATTAATATATTCTTATAATCATGTATTAAAAAATGATTAAAATAATTTCAATCTTAATCTTATAAAAAGAAAAAAAAATTAAGACCCATTTTAATAAAAAAGAAATATTTTCTGAATATACTATATTTTCATAAAATGCGGTTTAGTCATGATTCGAAAACATTATTTAATTTTAAATATTATCAAGATAACTAAATTTATATTACAAAATTAAAATTAGTTATTAAATCATCATAAATACATTTACAAATGAGGATGTTCTTAGATTTATCATTAAATTTTAATTATTCATGTAATAATGAAAAATATAGATTTTATAAATTTATAATTTATTTTTAATAGTTAAAATTAGATTAATTTGTAAAATTTTATTTAATATTTATGTAAATATTACTTTTTTATATGAAAAAAATTATATAAATTTAAATATTATTTATGCATTGTTGTAGAAAATTTTTATTCTTATTCTTAATATTTCATTTTTATATATAGCTATTTTAAAATGAATAGTGATTCTCCATTTTAACTAGTTTAAATAAAATAATGAATAATTATTTGAAATAAACAATAGTATGATATATCTTTAAATTTCAATTTAATTTTAATTAATTATTATCACCTTTCATATAGTCAATATGAGATCATCATCTTCCTATAAATGCATCTTTTTAAAGCTTGTTTCCTCAAATTTATGGTGGGTTTATTTTTAAATTAAATTCTTCCACATGACTGTATTTTTTTGTAATAATATATAAAAAAATATGAAAAATCATAATTTTTATTATTTTATATGTTCAAAGTAATTTTAAACTGTAATTAATAGTAAAAACAGAAATGAATATTTATAAAGGATATGGTGAAAATTATTTTAACAATAGGCTAAATAATAAATGTATTGTCTATAATAAAAAAAATTCATATACCAATTTTATTGTTTTAATTAGAAATTATATAATTAAGTTATCTTAAAACATCCATTTTTATCCTTTTTATTGATAAAATCATATTCTAATTCATTATTTTCTAGCATTATGAGTGTGCCCTCTCCAATATTTATAAAATATCACCTCATATTCAATCTTTTATATACATCCAAAGCCCATTATATCAGTGAATAAATTCCAAAATAACATCCTTTATTCCCTATAATAATCATTGAATCCTTTTATTGGTCGTAAATTTAACATATATATGTTATTATAGAAAACCAAAATAAGTTTTCTGAAGAAGAGGTAACATATTTAATCGAGTTTTTCACTATTTTTTCCCTCAAACTTTATGAAATAATTTTTATCCATATTGATATATAAAAATTACATATTATTAGAATTTTTTATGCAAATTCTAGGACCTAAACAAATCTTATAATCCCTCAAATAGAAAATGAAATAATAGAAAAATATACGATGGACTACCGCCTCATGAACTAGAATAATGCATTCCAATCAAGTCATTACACGACTATATATAATTACATTTTTATGGTTGATATGTGATATTAATTATAAAGTTATATTTATTTAATTAAAATTTCAAATATACCTTTATACTTTTCTTTTTTTGTATAGAATTTTATAGTGTTTATTATGTGTATTTTGAGGTACCACATCGAAAAGAGATGTTATTCATTTCCTACATGTAATTTATATATAATGTAATAGGTATCATAATAATGTATATATATGATAATGTTATTCATTTGTGTGGCTGACTAACACCTCATGAAGTGAAGTGATTCATTTTTTAATTTTATGATTAATTAATCACATTGATGGAATACGTAAGTGTATTTAAATAAATAATATGATATTTATGATATAATTAGTGATGTTTAAAGAAAAAATAACTATTACATTATTTCTATAGTGATCAATGAAATCTAGGAAAATTAATCATGCGTACGTACGATCGACCATCTGCATGATTGTAATTTAGTCCCTTTCATATAACTATATTTCATGGTTTCTATTAAATGTATAATTTATATATAAAAACAATATTTATTTCATTTTTACAAGAATAGATGTCATAAAAATAGTAATCTCTTTGACTATATTCAATCTAACATTGTGATTTTGAACATACAATACATTTTTTTGTTAAAACAACTGATGTGAAGTTTATTATTAAAAAAATTGTAATATAAAATGAAAAAGGAATGAAAAATAATAAATATTCATAATAATGTAAATAATTAACCAATGTTTATCATTTTGGTAAATAAATAAGAAATATTATATATAATGCTCAAGGTAATTGGTCATTCTAAACCACCATTTTTTCAGGTTATAAATATTATTTCTCTAACTCATTTTATATCACATTAATATTTCTTATTTATAGTAAATTTTATATATAGGAATCTCACATGTCGACCTATATTTTTCTACCTTACATTGATCTATTTATGTGTTTCGCATGAGAATTTCTCAAATTCATTCTATAAGAAAATATTTTTATAATGTTATTAGATCATATTATGAATCCAATTTCATTCCTTGGGTAATAATAAGGTTTTTGACTTATGATTCATATAATTATATTTAAGAACTATTTAGGTATGTGCTATGAATTTTAAAGGAGGGTGTAGAATTATACATCCCCTCAATTAATTTGGAGATTTTCGAGCATCATGAGACATTATTTGTGGGATTAGGTGGTGAACCAAATACATTTAGGGATTATATCCAGAATCCGATCTTGTCTGGGAAAATATTTTTCATTTAAATTTATGTTATGCATTTTATCAATGTAAATGATTCCATTATATTATTATATGATTCTATTTTTTTTGTAATTTCATTTGATTAATCATGTTTCGTTAATTTTATGATATAATGTTATAATATTGACTAACAAATCATGCCTCTTTTATCTTTATATAATTATATGGATTTTTTAGAAAAACCATTATTTAAATTATTCCTCATTTTTCTCCATTAAATATATCTTTTTTTAAACTAACATTAGGGTATAACAATGTAGAAAAAATTAAGGATTCTGTATTTTTTAAGTATTATAAATGTATTACCCTATTTACACAAGAACATTACATTACTTGTGATATATTAGTAAATATTTAGGTTTAATAATGAAGTAGTATGATTTTTAGAAGGTGTGTATCTCTATATAATCCATGTACGTTCTATACATATATTTCCCATTTTAGTACATTATATTTGAGAACAATAGGATTATGACTTTTAATTTCTATCATCATGATATAAATTTGTTTTAGCACCCAAGTCTAATGAGACATTTCACTGTAATCATCCATAAATTATATGTTGATTCACAATATTCATAAACTATATAAACTCATCTATAAGATTTTGATTGTATAACATCCCACATGAGTATTTGATCTATTTAGAATTATGTATTCCCTGACTCATTTTACACTTTTCCCAAATTCCCATGTTTTAAAAGAATCTACATCATATATATTATATATAATTATAAACTATCAAAAACATGAGTAGATGATTAACATTGTTTGTACCCTTTAAAGTATATTAATTACAGGAATTGAATGAGTGTGGGAGCAACATGAATACTCTCTCCAGTCTCTACCTAAACCCCAATTGATATCCCATCACCATGTGTGGTAACTAAAATCCTACTCCCACCATTCATCGTTTAATAAGTGTGCCATTAGTTTTCTTCCATTATTAATGCTCATCCCACTCCCAGTAGCTTTAATTTCAAATTGACTTAGGAATCTGGGGGTTATAATATAAACTTTCACTAATCCACTTATTCAGTTAAATATTATACCATAGGTTGCTTCATACATATTTATCATACTCATTTTAGGAATATCAAATGGAAAAAGATAAGGGACCATAATCTATGAAAAATATTTCTAACATGAATTTCCGTAAAATTAAAAATTAAGGAAACAAAAGAATCTCTAAAATGAAAACCCATGTAGGTTATTATGGACATAATTTCATGTCATTTCCCATTAGACATGTAAATTGAAAGTTTTGGGAATAACTGAGTAACAAGAATTGAAAATATGTAAAACATGTTGTACCAAAATCCATAATTCTTAGCTTCTATAAAATTAAATTCATTCCCTCTTATTATTGTTTATATTAGCATTTTGGAATTGTAATAAAAATTAAAAAAGACAAAAATATTTTGGGGTCCTCATTATGGAACCATGAATATCATTTTTAGGTTCTATAGGCATGTGGCTAGAAAAAATATTATAGATTTATTTAATTTAACACATATTGTTTGAAATACCCACATAAATTTTTTTAAATATGTGATATCCATAATTCAACCAAATATACCAATGTTACAGTTACAATAATTGAACAGTACACTTTTATCTATCCATGATACACATCTTGAAAGAGATTATTTAAACTCAATCACTCAAAAATTATGATCTATAATTTTTTGTGGTATTTAAATATTATATGATTTCGAATGTATTTATATTAATTTTAACATCTTGGTATATTTGGGAGGAATGTTTAATATTTTAGAATAAAATAAATCATAATTTCTAGCAGTGGAAAAAATAATAGGATCATCCCCAACATGGAATCTATATCTTCTTTACATTTAAACACTACAATATAAAAATTGATATACATTTCAATCCACTATATCAATACCTAATCCTCATCAACACTCTATTGAACACTTGAAAAATCCATAGATTATTCATCCTTACAATGATGGATATTTTCCATCATAGTATTAAAAAAATTCATTTCCCTGAGCATAAGTTCATTATAGTGACCAGTGAAGCAATATTATCTCATAAATGGTGTCATCCAACTGATATTTATGATGTATTAACTATATAAATTTATCATCAAATCCAAAATAAGACTATAATATCTCTATGGAATTATTAATTTATACCTATGATAATTTACCTAAAATATTAATATATGTTGAAATAAATCCTCCTATGATAAGTAGTTGTTTCGCTGCTTTCTAATATATTCATTTTTAGATATTTTCCATTATAATATTATATAAATCGTGATAATTGATCCCACTATGTCACACAATGGGAAAAATATATTTATTCAATAATTTTTATAATTTTCTTCTAGTGGTGTCTCTGAAAACATCATCACTATGACTTTCCAAATAAATTTGATACATATATGGAAATTCTATTGTGCTTATATGTTCACCATAGAGTCACTCATAGTGGGAGAAGCAAGTAATATTATATTTTCACTTAGGTAAATAAATTTTCCAAATACATTTTGTAGGAATACCTATAAGTGACTTATTCCCTATCCTTCACTGATAGTTCAATTGGACTAGAGGATACATCTTTAAGTCCTTATATTAAAGACGATTCCAATAAAAATGATATAAAATAACCATCAAAAATTTATAATAGATGATGAGGAGAATGATTCGAATCATTTTTCAATATGTTCTCATAGATTTATCAGCCACTGGGCCTTTGAATTCACTACACTCCTAGATTCATTGACTTGTGAAGTTGAGGTCTTGAAAAAGAGGATGCATTTTTTAGTATTTTTGGGGATAAAATAATATATACTATTTAATAATCCATTTTAAGGATACTTAACTGGTAACCCCTTTATTTCATGATAATGAGAACCCTTGGCTTCAAGTGAGGGGTCTACATAGGAAAAATATCTCCATACAAACCCAACCATGTCAATATTTTTTTAACACACCATGAATAGAGATTAAATATATGAAGAAAAAATAAAATGTCATCTTCCAAATAAAATAAAATATCTAATATCCTTTAATGATTGATATTTCTCTATTTTCATGAGAATGAATTCATCTTGTAATGCAATAGGATATGTGGCATCATGTCTTGTTCCATGTCAATTAGAGGTATAAGTTCCCAGGAATATACAATCCCTGGATTCATAAAATCAGAATCATCATCGCCACACTTACCATGGGAATGGAATCCATTCATTTATAATTAATAATATTCATTGAAGCATGATGTGTTCACATATTCTAGTCTATAGAATGATCATTTTGTAATTAGTGTGACTCCTATTTTTAAATATCCTCAATAGTCTATCATATGGAAGAAATTATACTCCATTTAATAATTATGTATCGATTCATAGTATCTTCCATCATATCACACATTATAAAAAGATTTAGTTCTTGAAACATAAAATGTGGGGTGTGTTCTAAATTGAAAACATTCATGATTGTAACATATATGATAACACTAATTGTTAGTATAATATATTTTAATACAGGTGATGATTTTAAAGATTTAATCACAATATTTTGATATTGTTTTTGAAAATTATGATATTTTATTGTATATTGGATATATATTTTATTCATTTTTTCAAATAATATTCTTATTATAGGTATATGATAATGGATCCCCTCTATATGGAAATGGATAAACCTTTGGACTTAGGAAAATTATCGTACATGCAGAGGATATGATCCCTCAAAAAAACAATGATGATTAGTGTATAATATATTGGTGATTATATTATATAAACTATTACTCCTCCATATCAAAATGATTATAGTTACAAATTAAATTTTAAAAACATTCTCCTTCAAAAAAAGTAGGTGAAAGAAAATAAGACACACTGTATTTAGAGGATTACATCACTATAATCTTGAATAATTGAACCCAATCAATAATGTATTGATCAACAACCCCCTCATTGACACATCGTTTCATGATATAATTAACATGTTTCATCGTAAAAATTTCGATAAAAGTTGAAAAAATAGGTTATCATACATTTGAATATAAATTTATAACACTATAGTATTTTAATCATAGAAATAGTCTCGGGGTTCTCATACATGACTATGATAGGGAATCTATGTTGAAACTTCTAGATTATCCGACAAATCAAAACTATAGGAAGGATTATTCTACCAAAAAAATAGCAACTTCAAGTTGTACATATGATGAGGACTCCCCCATAGGTTATGAGATGGTTTTGAAATATTTTTACATCACTAATTTTTTGGGCCTTTACACCTAGGTAGAAGTTTGATCAACATGGGACTAGGTCACTTCTTAATAATGATGATGAGATACCATTAGTCAGACATCAATATATATGTTATTTTATCCTATTGATCACATCTCCGGCTACGATTAGTGTCATTTTATAGATTTAATGGATTCATTTCTATCACTATCTTAAATGTTTCTACATGAAATGAATATTAAGCCACATTATACCATTCATCTTCATTTATTTAATATGATGATTATTTTTTACATTTGATGTTTCACATTAATACCATTGAGACAATGAAAAACAATATTTTTCTTTATCTTAGATAATATATGAAAAGATGGATATAGGTATCTTCTTCTTCGAAATAGAATTTGAGCTAACTCTAACAGTGTTCTCTTTGATAGTAAATCTAATACTATATTCAACCTATGTATTGCCTTTTGGTTAATATATAAAAACATTTCATTCATACTATTATAAACATTATTTATATATGCATTAATTCAATGTTATGTTGGACCTGATGATATCTCATCTGTGGAATATAAAAAAAACTAATTTTTTCATCAATATATTACAATAATTACTTGGTTTTTTCATTTTTCTAAATGTTACATGAGTTTATATCACCATATCAATATACTAAATGGTTGAAAATGAATTAAAGAGATATTAAATTTTTTTAATCCATTTAATATTATTTATAACTATAGATAATAGGGATCCATAGACAAAAACATTCGATTATGTATATATTATTATTTATTTAAAAACAATTTCATTAATATGAATTTTATTTTTTATAAACTTGTCATGATTTACTCCCCATGACACTATATATACTCAAATTTTAATATACTGTGAATTCTTATATATTGAATGTAATCATTGAATTTAATTTACAATATTATGTTTTTTATGAATAACACACTCTAATTCCTTCCTCATAAAAATGTTACAAATAATAATTTCACTGGGAAAAAATAATCAATATTATTTATATAATATTTTGATATATGAAAAATAATATTCAAAATGATATATTTCATCTTTATACAAAATTATGGAGATATTTTGGAAATTTTAAATAAAATATCACATAAACTATGTTTATTAGTTTATTTTAAAAATATGTTTATTTTATATATTCATGGCATATGTCTTGTATATATATATTCATGAATAAATATGAAAATTATTCAATTATTTTGGTCAACTGTGGAAAATATTCTAGATGATGTAATTTTCAATTAGATATCCACTCTTTTAAATCCCATCATAACATTATACCATCATATAAATTTTTAATTTAATATTTTAAATGAGTAATTATTGGATGAAAAATAATTACGTTTGAACGATTCTTTGTAACTATTAATTCATACTTCTCATTTGATTTCATGTAATGTGGTGACGTCCCACATTTTTGACACACATACAAAACAATGTATTCCTTCCTATATATCACATGTTCATTTTGAAAATCAAGTATCCTGTTAAGCCATAAAAACATTGGTAAAATTATTTTATTCATTTTATAATGTGATTTCGAAAGATCCTTATATTTTGCTTGTATATCATTCAATAGCTATTAAAACTCAATAAAACACATGTCACACTATCAATTTATCACCTTTAACACCATCAATCGTAACACTGTTAATAAAACCAAACCTTTTCTACAAAAAATTATAGAATGGGTTTTTAGAATTACTATATAGATAATCAATTATTTGTTCTCTACCAATTTCTTCTAATTAAAAATTAGTTATAATTTCATTATTTTAATTAGAGTAGTCATTCTAAAAAATCATCATTAATAGATTTAGGATTTTCACATGTTTACAATGATAAATCAAATAGTTATTACTATGATTGCAATAATAATAAAATAAATGATATTAGGTGTCACTAATTTTATAAATTTTTATTTAATAATATTAAATCATGGTATAAAATAGATCACAGTTTTGTCGTATTTTAAGAATATTTCCCAATAAAACCGTTACCTTATTTATATTAATCAAAATTTTGTAGTCTATTAAACCAAATTTGAATCATTATTATCCAAAATAAATATCATGATTTGATAATAATTTATTATAATTTATAATTCATTATACAATTTAAAATTTTAATTCTGTAAAATCTATAATATATTACAGAAAAAATAATGAAAACATATTTTTTTAACAAAATAATAACTTTTATAATATTTAATTGTAATTCCGTCATAATAATATGATATATTATCATGAAATGTGCCTAATAATCTAACTATATATTTTAAATACTCCAAATTCATACACTACTTTCATGTGTACATTCTATATGCCTTTTCCAATAGAGAGTAAAAACAAACCCTAGAAAGACAAAAATAAGTAAACATTCGTTATTTATAACACAAATAAATAAAATATTCAGTAATTAAAAATAATTCAAAAATAACCATTTAATTATTAAATTGTATCATATATTTTTTAATATTTGGAAATTCAAATAAAAATATAGAATAAATGGAATAGTAATGGAATATCTATTTGGAAAAATAAAACAACATCTTGAAATGGAAATATCTAAGAAACATGGAAATTAGAAATAATAAATAAAAAATGAAAATTGATATTTTAATGAGGGAAATTGATTTGATGAAACCAATCAGAATATAGTTCATAAAGTGAAAAACTAGTAGATGATTTTTTATCAGGGTTGATAATGTTCATTAGTTCTAATAAATAGAGTGTATATTCCAATATATATTATAACGAAATGATATATATAGTATTTTTGGAGAAAAAATACTGTTTCTGTGTGAATAAATTAACCCAAATTAAATATTATATAGTTAATATTAAATATTAATTGCTTTTCACATCCGTTGTTTGATAAACGACATGAAAAAAGAGCCTTTACAATGGTTATTTGAGAAATTATATGGAAATATGAATTTCATATTCGTAATCAAATAATGAACATTAAAAATAAAGACTCAAAATTTTATAATATATTATAAAATATCCAATGTCAATAATGTACCATTTAAATGTTTTTTATAAATACTAGTTAATTATAATTAATTTTTTCTAAGTGGTGATTTAAAATGGGGTTTACATCCCAATCCCAACAACAATACAATAGCCTTAAAAAATAATATTTGCACTAGTCATTATACTCAACTATTAAATTCATTCATTTAAAATATTTTTGGAAATAAATCATTATATATCTCTTTAATAGGAATAGTATTCAGTTTCAACACACATATTTCAATAATTTATAAATTCAGATGACAATTATATCTATATAAAATATATGTAATTATGAAATAAATTTCTTAAATTACTATTTTATATTTATTTTCAAAATCCACTAAAATTGATAATATATCCTAGTTAATGTTATGTTCATGATGATTTTTCTAGATCAGTATTTATAGTTACTGATTTACCCCAACAAAATATTATTATTTTTACATAATGTAATAATATTTTCCTTCATTTAGATCGTTTACATATATCCATTTATAAAGATAAATACTCAAATATATATATGATTCCATTTAAAATTTCTTTTCCTATAATTATTAGAAAATACATAGAGGTATAAGATTAATTCCTTAGAATATGTTATCCAAAAATAAAATGTATCTTTGATTACCATATTTACAAATTTAGATTGATATAGTAAGATTTTTTTGGAAAACATTTTAAATGATAAGGATTTATGCCAATATATATAAAGTCTAGTATTAATATTTCTATAGAGAGTAACTGTATGATATTATTTTTGTTTTTTATAATTTATCTATTTAGAAAATAAATAATTGAAATTATTGATCCCAATATAAATGGGAAAAATTATCTTTTCATTATTTGTACAAAAAAAATTAAATGATTTATGACTATATATTAACTGAAGGAAAAATATGATCCTAATATTCTGAAATATCGATAACTAATAAATAATTCTTTTATCTCATCATCATTATCCTGAAAATATTACTTATTTTATTTTCATACTCCTTGAAAACAACATCATTAATTCTGAAAAATATAGTTGGGTCATTATTTATGATAATAGTTAGGGAATCCTCTATATTATTCTCTAATGTATGGGCAATATTAAATTCCTCTATCAATAAATTTTAATGTATTTAGTAATGAATTTTTCATTTAATAAGAACACCATGAATCATTTTAGATCACTTATAACACCATTGTTAATGATGAAACATATCCATAGTCATCTAAAATAAATAATCCTTCATATTACTCAATATAACCCTCACATTAATTATCACAATTAAAAAAGGATGTGATTATATGTATTTATAAAATACTTTATCATCATCGAGAATTGATGGACATAAATATAATTTTGGTTTTAAACCATATAATTATAAAATATGTCTCATAATAATCCATATCATAATTATATGAATATATCATTCAATCATGTATTCATTTAACATTCATCACTTAACCCATCTCAAGCACCTTGTTGTAGTAAAACCACATTATTAAAAAAAATCCAATTTTTTTGTAAGATCTATCTGCTATGTTTTTCTAATTTTAATATGAATAAATTCATCAGTCATATCTTCAATCAACCCATTATTCATCATAATGAACTCTCAGTACATGATATCAAATGAGATAAAAAATTAGGTATTTGATTTTTTTCCAAATAATTTAAAATGATTTGAAAAATTTTCCATGATCAGATAAATATTATACATGTAACATCCTTGCCTTATATCCACTAAAACAGTTCCCTGAGTTGTCTGGTAAAATACCCTTATGTATTCCTCCTCATATTCCAGAGGTTTCTGACTAGTAGTGGGGGTATAATGATTGTATTCATGTGAGACATTTGCCTCATGAAAATAGTTGAATAGTGTTATAACATAATAAATTAATAAATTGAAGAAAAATAACTAAATACCAGAGAAGTGGAAGATAAAAACAACTTATGAAATTTAAAAATATAGAAAAAACCAATATTAAGTGAATTAACAATCATGGATGAACTTGCTACATGTTAAGGGAATTATTCATACATCATGTTTATGAAAAAACATTATAAAATGAAATAAAAATCCTAAGAAGTTGTCACTATGAGAATCCTGAGCACCAGTTTAGTTTTATGATCATGTGTTCCCAACTAGACATGTAATAGAACACAAATATTCTAGGAAACAAAAAATGTTACCATGAGGTTTGTTTTGGCACCCCAGTGCAACAAATACTTGAACATGGTGTGAGACATACAAATTGTTTCCCAAAAGATGTTTCTAATTTTATAAAATTTTAAATATAAAATATATGAGTGGGCATATAGAATAAATATTCCAAAACAAAACATAAAAATAAATCAGTGAACTCAGGGTCCTTAAGGACACCATACTAACCATTCATTCCTCACCCTAAGCTAGAATAACTTTTAAATTCCATCATATATATATATATGTGTGTGAATATATTTAAACATGTAGTATGTAGATAAATACATGTACTGGTGAGGACAAATATGTAAGACCTAGAAATCCACATAACAGATTCAAAAAGATTATATATTAATTTAATGGAATCATCCATGTCATTATAACTATGAATCATTGTCAAGGTTTATAAAATAGTTTTTGTTCTGATGTACCATGAATAAAACTAGAGAATCCGTATATTTTAGGAATGTTAATATTGATAATATAGTCAAAAAACACATGGATAGAAGCAAAATAATCAATTAATGACTGTCTATAAAACTACATAGATAGTTTTGTGTAGTTACCTATATATAAAATGAGATCATGATTTGTTAAAGGACCCAATGTATATAGGAATGGTATCCTTGAATAATTATCTCTATAAGAAGTTGACACATGTTACATATAATGACTCATAATCATGATGTTTCTCATGTGTATTATGATCTCATCAAATTTATTCATTAATGAGGATCCTATGTATATCTTAATGAGTATCATATATACATTTATTTTATAAGATCATACATGGATTTTTTGTAATGAGGAAATCCATGTCTTGTTCAGATCTTCCATCCTCCCAATGATCTCATCCACGACATTGAATAAAATGGATACCAATGTTTAACTTATAGAATGAGTAAAATCATTTAGAATATTATACTATCTAAGGAGTTAAACAAATTTAAATCAAAGTATCACTCATGGATTAGTGAAATTTAGAAAACCTATGAGTCATACATAATAATAAATAATGTGTAAACTAGTAACACTCATGGTGGAAAAAATATATTATATCCTTTGAACCCTTCGAAGGAATTTTGTAAAAAGAAACCTGAGTGTCATTCAAGGATTATATAATTCATTAATCCCTATAAATTTAGTAAATTATAATTCCATGTCCATGAGAAATTGATATATCAATTTATGTATAATATTTGGATAATCCAATTTTCTACAAATCCATGAATTTCATATGAATATCCATTCCATTTATCACATAATTTATATCTACTTTATTTAGCCTTCCAAAATAATTCTATTAATTCTATTAATTAACATAATATGTGTAATGGTCTATAATCTTCCAACAAATAATTTATACATGGAAAATGGTAAATCCTATCGCAAAGCTTCCCACTAAATTCTAATTATCAATTTATTTAATGAAATATATCAATAAATTTTTATAATTCATGATCATGTTCTATGTGAGCCATACTCTACACATATATATCTTTTAATTAATGTAATACATTTTTTGAAGAAATAAATCATAACATATCCAATAGGTGACTTCAATTAAGACAATATGGAATATGGATCATGGGGTTTCGTCATTACACTCAACATAGGTGATTCGTGTTTTGGTGAAAACCATCCCATGGTTCAATTATTTGTAATTAGGATATTAAATTTCAAATAAGAAGGTTCGATTTAAAAATTATACAATTCAATGATGGTTTATAGAAATTGTGGTGCATTGAATAATATAAAACTTTTTAAAGTGGTGTAAAGGGAAAAGCATGAGACCACTTACCCCATGATTATAAGTCTTCCCTCATCCATCATTATAATTTAATTCAAGAAGGTTTTAGAGAAATTATAAGATAATAAAAATTACATGAAAATGTTACAATTGATATTGAACTTATTTAGAATTCCATATATTAATGTAAAATTAAATAATATAAAAGAGGAATCAAGAGGATACCAATATTGATCCAATAATATTGAGAGAGAATTATTTTAATTTAGAGTAAGTGAGATCCATCAAATTCTAGGATATTATATACGTTTATCTTGAGTTGTTTTGTTAGGAATTTTATTTATGGGATAATATTAGAGTATACCAAATTACACATGAGAGGATGAAAAGGGTAATACACCTTCTTTTTGGAACCTTAATGTTTTCCCATGCAGTTTTTCTAAGCATGTGGCAACTGTACTATTATACTAGATAAGTTTCTATAAGGTTGTGGGATTGGAAAATGGTTCTACAAATTTTATACATCTTGTGATTATCACATATATTTTTTTGTAGATTAAATCCACTTATGTGAAAATCCTCTCTCATGGTTAAAACAAACCATGTGTCTACCTCAACTCCCTTGAATATGGTACAGGGATGGTCCTAGATGATTTCACAGTTTTATTCATTAAATCCATATTGAATACATTAACCACTATTTGGGTTTCAGGGTTAGCACTAATTGTGTTCCAATATGACTCCTCAAACTCTATCTCTTAAATAAGAGTTTTCGGTTTTCAACACTACCAGAACTCATCACAAACATAAGACAACAATTGGAAAATAACATTTTTGTAAAAACAAAAAAAAATTGTTTTTCAACAATACAATTTTTCATTCCAAATAATAATTTATAATAACAACCATTATCCCAAACGAAATATTTAAATTCCCTTGGTAGGATTCAATTTTTCCAAATCCAAGGACAATACAACCTCCCCATCACATAACATATAATTCGTAGTATTTAATGAGATATGAAAAAACATAACTGTAATTACATTAGTTGATTAAATATGAATGAAATTTTTATTTTTATTTATAAAAAACCATCCTTCCTTCAAGATAATCTTCATGTGTACCATATATAAGCTATTAAAAATAAATCTAATGATCAGAACAAAATCTAACTTCAAGATACTTATTATTACTGCCCAGCTATCCCAAGACATGTTGATGTTATCTCCCCTTTCGCCAAATGTCCTATAGACCTCCCTAATATAGGTTGCAATATTATCATAAAATTTGTATTCATAGTTCTCCCATAATTTGAATTTTCTATTTAATCATTCCCTTATTGTTATAACTATACACTTTGGCAGGTTTCACAAATAGATTGAATGGATGATCCCCAATCGACTTAATATATCATGATCGATGGATGATTGAATAAGACCAATCATTAGACAACACACACCTCATATTGATGACTTTCATAATGAGAGTTCTCATCAAACACATTATATTAAATAAGGTAAAAAAATTGGGATACTATTGGTTGATTATTTATGAAAACTCTCATATTTAATAGATGATTCATTAGAAAACCTAAGGATGATTCCTTAAATATATTTTACATCAAGATATCTTAATGAATTTTCATCGAAACTAGTAACCAAAATAATATAATATATCTTGATTGGATATCCATTTTCGTTTTCATTCCACAACACAACCATACCTACAAAAGTGATCCATCGCCATTGGATAGTCACATATAAATAATATCATAAGAGCCAGAAAATAATATAGTGTAACCCTATAATAACTCATTGAAATCAAAATATAAAATCATTGGTTTTCTCTTAATAGTATTTAAATGTGATATGTAATTACATAGAATAAACGTAAATGTATAATTAATATTTATTTGAGTACAGTGTTTTTATCTGTCTTGGTGATTGAGTCAATGAATCTTCTGGTAATCATGAGACCATTTAAGGCCTTCCTAAACGGGAATCCCAATATCACATAGAAGGCCCCATGAATATATAAAAAACCATACTTTTTGTGTGAAACAACATATTTTTTATTTACTAAGACAATTTTCCATTCAATTTAATTATTTAGCAAGGTATATAACAGACAATCTCTCAATACAACTTGTCTGACCTGATTATAAGGGAATGGTCATCCATAAGAATGGAATACTAAAAGGGGGTACATAAATAACTAAGAAATAATTATATAATCCCATCCTATCAAAAATTATTTCTCAATCATGGTTTTCTAACTAACCATATCCAACTATAAAAATGAAGAACATCCCAACAACTATAAATTGGCTTCTATAAAAAGAACAAAGATGAACATTATAAGGCATTATAATTTACCATAAATTATTCCACACTATTATGAAGTTTTCAGTTTTCATTAACTCCATCCATTATAGTCCAAACCTGAATCAGGATGTCATAAATGATAACATACACAAACATAAAGTATATCATTATGCTTCCTTGAAAGCACTAATATCCCATTAAATAATTTTTTCAATTTTCCATCACTCATCTTGATCCGGAACCAAGAATCCAAACTATATCAAAACCCATAAATTTTCCATTCATTTTGATTCATCTTAATAACTAGAATTGTCATTTATACCAACCTCATATGATGTCAAAAGAATTTTTGGATATTAAAAAAATGTTCCATTGACGTTGCATTCCCTTTACATGGAAAGAAATGTTAAACATGTTCCACCAGATACTCTCCATTCTAAGATTTTTTTATTTAACAATTACTGATTATAATATTTCATCCAAAGGAGAATTAACTTTACCACACATAACATATTTTAATTATGTGTTAATAACTCATTTTATGAGTATAAAATAAAAAATAGATGGAAATAATTCTATTTGAAAGGAAACTAGGTCAAATTGACTAAAGATGTATGCGTGACACTCTCTTGATCCTCACTAATGACAGAAATTGTACCTTGAATTTTTTACAAAACAAAATATCTTAGTAGTTTTATAATAACAATTTCATTTCTGACATCTTCCTAATAAATTTGATCACACAAATTTCCATAAATGCCTTGGTCGCACTATATTGAAAAAGACACGTGGTGATTTATAAATATCCCATATGTTTAATGGTTTCCACTAAAATCAGACCATTATATGAAAATAAATTCCATCGAAATAGTTAAAACATGTATGGATTCATGATACCATGATTTTTCATCAGTGTATCAAAACACATATTAACACAATCCATTGTACACCAAGCCATATGAATCCATAGATGCGATGGCCTACAAAAATATTTATCCTAGAGACATATTTCCACACATGACTATTATTAAAGATAAAAACCTCTCATTTCATCCATCTCTGAAGGGTAATAATTGTCATATGATCTACAACGTAGTTGAACATTCCCAAGGCATGTCTAACCCACTAAACTAGAGTTGTGAAAAATACTTATTCCCTTAATTGGGATAATTCACTACATGAAAACCTATCCAACTATGGTGTAAATTTTGTAATGAATATTCCTACTAGCGATGAACAATTCTGCATTTTTGAAACAATTCATAATCATTTAGAAAGATTATAATGTTTTAATGGCTCTACCAAAACATGGATATCCCATATAATAATAAAAAATGATCAACACTATTATTTGGACATTCACAAAATTTAACTTGTCTTACCGACCAATACACTATGTGATAAAAATTAAAATGTTCAATAGAGACATAAAAAATATATACTATTTCTCTTCTAAGGAAGAACTAATGGAATTATTTAAGCAAACCATACATGATGGATGAAACTACCAACACCACATTTCATTCAATTTCAAGTAGTTGAAAGAAATATTTTTTTTGATATATTTAAGGGATCATTATAAAATCATAATATATGTTTTATAAATAATGATTTATTGGTATTCATATAGAAAATTCCACTAGGATACATGGACATTTTACATCAACGTCCATTTCAATATTATTATATTTAGTTGACAATCATTCACAATTTATGTAATTTATCATATATATTTTTCATAAATTTAATTTATCTATAAGGATCACATAATATTTCATAGTTAATTAAAATTTTAATTCCTGAAGAAAAGGAAATTATCCTATAGGGTGTAATTTTTTTAATAATTAATTAATTCTGCATATAATTACAAACAAAAATTATATAATTTTCTTATATTAATTAATTTTTATAGGATCATTACAATGCCTCCATAAATTTACATGAAACATGTAAAAGTGTCTACTAACACATTAAATAATTGTTCCATATGTAATAACAGTACCAACATGTGGTTGTTTACTATGGAATAAAATATAATGGAGACATAAGAGAGTTCCATCATAACTTCATGGGCCCATTTAAATGTAACAAAACTACAATTTATTTAATAAATATTATATACATGCTTACTATATTCATATGAAAAGAATAAATCCCCATGACTAAATAGCTTGGGTCGATCAAAGTCTATTTTGTAGTTATAATGGCCCAAGACCAACCCACATGGGTCAATCATGTATACAACACATATGTAACTTCATCATTTTTTTGGGAATAGTTTAATATTTTATTTATTAATTTAGTGGTCTAGTTAGATTAATAATCATTCTTAATGTATAAATGTATGAGATTTAATAATTTTCTATTCAAATTCATGAAAATTATATAGAGTATTATATCAGTTTTTAGATTATTTGAAATTCATTTTTAGTGGTTTAATTATATGGATTTCACTTCCAAATTTATAATTTCACATGCACCTCATTAAACACTACATTCATCCATTTAATCACAACCATAAGTGTTTTATAATATTCTATTAATGGTCCCTCGCTCAAACATGTCATGATTTTTTAGTAATCTTGTCATGATGAAAATCAATAAGAAAAAATTATTTATGATTATTATTATAATTTAATAAAAAAAATATCCAAATTATAACATAGAATGATATCCCATAACAATAAGTAAAATAATTTAGTATGTAAATCCACGTAATAATTCCACACATCCATGCATGCTAAATAATTACCTAATAATGGTATGAAGACAAGTATGTCGACACATCTAGCAAGTAAGAACAAACATGTATCATGAAATAAAACAATGAAACATAAATTTCATGTTATTTTCATGTAATGTTTACCTTAATGGTTCTATAATGATTAATTTACCAATCATTCATTCCCATACCATGACAAAGGTTAAATATCATAAATCTCATAAACAAGTAATAAATGAAAATTAAACCAATAACTCATGGTAAATCATAATTTACTATAATAATGAACAACATGTATAGTAGTCCCATCCATAGTCACAATTACTTTTTATCCAGTGTGGGCTTGTCACTCCTAGACAAGACTATTTACTTAGAAGTGACACATTCATATCCCCATAACTAATAACACAAAATAGTGATATAAATGAAAGGAACCATATAATAACACTTTGTATCTTCATTTCATTAGATCAACTAAAATGGTTCCCTCATAATGTTATCCACATGACCCTAAGTGAACATATGTTAATGTTAGAGGCTATCAACTAGAATAAGTAGACCCATTATGGTATAGTGTGGAGATATTATCCTCATGATAAGAGTGGAACATCATTATAACACAATAAATAAATCAATGGAATATTATAAATGATAAGAAGTTATGTGGAAGACAATAAAGAATGATAAAATGGGAAAATAAAAATACTCAAAGATAATATAAATATCTCTAAATATGCATGAACGTAAAAAAAGGTCCAGGTAACATAAATACATAATGTAAATAATAAAAAATATAAAATTAACTGAGAATCCATAATGGAGATATCCATGAGAATCGTAAGCTCTGTTTTGGTCTTTTGTTCCTTAAATCAAATGTAAACATGTAAAATCAAAACCATAATCTATAAACCTAAACCTCTAACTATATGGTATGTTAGAGTAAAGTAGAGAAATAGAATAATGAAAAACGTATTAGATATACATAGTTGTTTAGTAATAATGGTTTCAGTTGATAACTAATATATTATTATCTAATATCGAAGGGTGAAGGTATAATAAATAAAATAGGAATGAATTGATGTAAATTAGTTAGGATGGGTTCCTCGTTAAGATAAATTTAACTATATGTGATTCAACAAAATCTAAAATATCATTGACATCCATCAAGTGTATATAGTCATATTTGTAAATATATGTATATATATGCATTTAGTAGCATAGAACTGAGCCTTAACACTTACATATCAACATAATAGTTTCACAGTGATCATTTAATTAATTAAGGAAATCAGACTATGAAACATAACTAATGTCATTAATGAATGATAGTTTTAATGGACCAATGATAAACCTATATAAATCTATGTATTATAGAAAAAGTGATTGTGATAATATAATAGAAATTCATATTGATACATACAAAATCAGTTTTGAATGTGTGTCTCCAAAACCATTTATATAATTATTAATAGTTATATATATGTAAATTTAAGACAATAAACTGTTCATATATTGAATGTATATAGGAATTGTGTACATGAATATAAATCCCTGAAAGTTGGTTCAATGTGCTACATAAGTAATAGATATCATGATATTTTATTAATGTCTAATTACACCAAAAATAATTTTATTTTGGCAATCCCATTAATCACCTTAGGATAACCTATACACATTTTTTATATTATTCCTTCCATGGTGTTTAATAAAGATAAAACCCATGTATCTCTAATATTTTTCAATTTCCCTTCGAGCCCATATAGGAATTATTTTTTAAAATAAACCCATTTATTTCTTATAGCATAAGAAATATAATCTGTCCTATGAACCCATCCATGTGATTTTTTAGAATGAATCCAACGTATCACATAATGTGTTAAAAAATTATCTTATTATCATTCCATAGTATTTTTTAATTTTGAAATTAGAATTGCTCATGGTATTAATAATATTTATTTTTATATGATCCCATCAAAGGAATTATTTAGAAAGGAACATGAGTATCACTCATAAAATACATAATTCATATTATCATTTAACTATTTTAAAAATATATGTTCATGATCATATGAAATCAATATCCCAATTTATATATACAATTTCATACATTTGATATTAAGGATTAATGAATTATACAATATGGACCAATCAATTTATTATTTCAATTAACTCTCTTTGATTTCCCCCTATAAAAATTTAAATTAATTCCATTTTTGATGTAACATATGTGTGAAATTGTCCATAATTATATACAATAATTTGGTTATGGAAAAGGATAAATATATTATTTAAGAATCACATTAATATATAATAATTCATTAATTAGTGGTAGATATAACTTTATTTTTATAATTATTAATAATAGAAAATTTAGTAATATGATCCACTTATAGGTCATTTAATTATATTAATCCAATACATTTGATGAAAATCATGTTAAAATTATCAACATGATAGATTAAATAAAACAATGATTTAAAGGTAAATCAATAAAAACATAAAAACCTAAGGGGTGGTTCTAGTTGATGTAAATAATTATAATGATTCTATTAGATATAAATATTCTTTTCCATTTTAAGGTAGTATGTTCAATGTAATTATTTCACATTTTATGTGTGACACACAAGGAAATATAATGGGAAGGATGACAATGTTTATCATAATTTGTTGAGAATATAATATAATGACACCAACTATATCATTATTTGTACTACTCAACCATCCATTGTCAAGATTTAATTGGATATTATTTGAGAGAATTTTAAATATTGTACAACCTCATGAGAATAGAGAAAATGTGCTCACATGGGTTTAACATTCATTACTGTGTGGGGAAAAAGTAAAAACCAATTTGAATTGATAGAATATAAATAATGATCCAATATGACATTGGGATCTTTATTCTATTGGTTAATGAGGTAGATCTAGGATATCCTAATAGATTCTAAAGGTAGATATCTAATGGTGCATATGTGCATAGAAACATGAGTAGAAAGGGGGAGGAAACCCATTAAGGAGGAGAGTGGAAGAACAGTAATGTCACCCCATTAACGAGTTGTATGCTTTGGTCACACAATCTGGATATACATGTTCCAATCATGTATTTAAACTTAATATATTTTATTAAGGTTTTATTCAAGGAACACGGTTTTCCAAACCATATTTTTTATGAGAAGATCGCCACTTCATTTTTCATTATATGTCACAGACATCCCTTCACCTCATCTTTTATGGTTAAAGTAAATCATATCCCCATAATCTCCCCTAGAATAGGCAACATAGTTTTTCAATGAGATACAGATAGTTTCAATAGTAAATATCCATATGGTGAATAGGATTCATTGTTTGGGTTGCATTGTGAAAACCATATCTTTTCCAAACATGTGCATGTTCCAGCTAGTTCAGAAATAGTGTTTTTTGAGTCCGACGCTCCTAAAATTAATCCTTATTCCTATGAAATGTCTTGTGCTTATTAAGCCAACTATAAAAAATATTTTAAGAATTAAAACAATCATATTTTAATATAGAATAGTTATTTTTATGATACATTGTCCAAAAATTATAATATGAAAATTCCAATAAATAAATTAAATGGTTCAAAAACTAGGGAGGATATAGTAGACCACCACATACTTCAACATCATTAGATGAAGTAATAATTATTTTTTTGTTAATAAATTGAGCTACCTTAATCATAAATTTCATCATTATCATTTCTATAATATTTAGTATTTTATGACTATCCAATATAATTTTTAATGAACAAGACTTTATATCAATCAATATAAGAATTAATTTTTTCCCAAGCATAATACATTAGTCTTTTTCACCATCACTAAAATATAAAAAACATCCTTATTATTTTTATTCTCATTGTAGTGATATTAGAATCTATTTACTAGATATCCAAGGAAAATTCAATCATCATAAATATTCTCAAATCATACATATGATTTTACCTTTATCATTTATATTGATATATCTTTCTAACTCAGATATGTTCTTTGATTTATTTTTATTATTGTAATGAATTCCCCATAGAGATATATGTTACATGGGTTGATAAAAACTATGGTATTGATTATGAATTATGTCCTAAATAATTTTATCCTAATGAGTAGTGACATATCATGATACCCAAATAGTATTATGAAAATATCAACCATGATTCCACACCATTTTTTAGCAACATCATTCTAATATTTGGTATATAGGGGTAAAAACTCATGTAACATACCATTATTATATATATATTTTTTATAACTTCCTCCAGTGTGCTCAATAATGTTCTTCATTACAATTTACATTAAAAAATAATTACATTGACATTCAATACAACTCTTGAAATGGAAAAAATATTCAATGACCCTAGTTTATAATTAATTAAAACAATTCATCTTAATCATGTAAATTTATCAAAAAAATTATGTATATTAAAAATTTCCATTTTTAATTATTTTAAATAGAATATTATTTTAATGAACAAGATTTAATATATTATATAATTATTATTGTCACATTATTAAAAAAAATTGTAATGATCTTTAACTCATATCTTGTAAAAATCAATTCTATTCTCATATAAAAATTAAAAATTAATGATTATTTTATTCTTCAATAGTCATTCTTAGATTTTTTGACCTCATTGTATAATAAATCAACTCAATATTTTAATTCTTTCTTTTAATATCAAATAATATGATTTGAAAATATATACCACTTAAAATATGTCACCAACATTTTTTCTTCTCTAGTTATAATAAGACCATGCACTATCCAAATCAAGATGCATTAATTTTTTTTAAATCAATCCAGTAATTTACTTATAGATATGATAAACACTCTAGAAATTGTTTTTTATCCCTCCAATATAACTTTTTTCATTAATTTTAACATATTTTAACTAGATATCTATGAAGTCAAATGGTTTAATTTTTTGTGAACCTTAATTTTGTAATTTCAATAAAAAAATCCTTATTTATTTTACCGTAATTAATAACATTTAAATATATTGTAATATTTGATTAACAAACTATATATATAATTCATTGAATCTTCATCTAGGACGATTTTACTGAAATAACCACAACAATATATTTCTCATTAATATTATTCCCATTTCTATAAAAATATTAATTATCATGAATCATGCTCCATGAGTAGTAAATATAGTTATAAAATTATAAGTATATTTTTAATATATGGTGGGTTTAATTATGATTATATTTTCCTATAAAAATAACTCTATATGTTAATTAATTTCATAAAATATTTCATCAGATATTTTTTATGAAATATTATATTTAGTGGAGGTGATGATTTCTATGAAAAAATTTATTTAAAACATGTAAAACAAAAAATCAGCCTTATTAGAATATCAAATAAAATAGAAGAATTTATTTTTTATACTATAGTTGTATGTCTCCATAAATATAATAATAGAGAAATTTGTGGAAATTTATTTATAATCTAAAATCAATCATTATAATTTTTTAAGAATAAATAATATTTAATAAATTTTCACAGTTTTCCCTAAACACATGATTTTATATTGATTTAGATGGACTATGGATGGATAATATAGTGAAAAAAGATTCATTCGCTAATGTAATGGTCATTTATAGAGACTGGTTAATCAAAATGTTCAATGTATGACTCTGTGATATTGATATATCATTTATAATAATTTTTTATCATATAATTCAATTAAGAAATCTATTACATATTATTTTTAGAATTTATGAAACTTCAATTATGAATTACATTTATTCATCATGGTTATAATTGAAAATGATTCTCATTGGATCAACGTATGGAATATGAACTTTTGAATAGAAAAATTTATGGTTTTAAAAACATTCTCTTTAATTAATGATAAATTTTGTATGAAATTTGATTTACCTTTTTGAGTTGTATTATATGTCAATAAATGAATAAAATTCCCATTGATTCATCAAAATCCATTTAATTTATTATAAAAAAAATTGAGAAATATTTCTGCTCATTTGTAATAATTTTTTTATTATTTTCTATCTTATTAAACATAAAGATTATTATATATATTGAGAATGATCTGAATGTGGTGGTTTTAATTAATTTAAAATCTCAATGATTAGATTCGATGTATATCTTAGATCATTGATATAGTGTCATTATAAATCAAAATTATAAATTAATTTTGAAGAAATTTAAAATTTTATTTCCAATAAATATATGACCATATTAAAATTATAGACTTTAGGATATCCCTAAAATTATGAATGCTCATAATCTCTCTCTCCCTCAGTATACTGTTCTAATGTGTGATGTGGTGGACCATAAGGGAAGAAGCTGATGCGACATGTAGATGTGTAGTTATATAGAATATATTAATCATCATGTAATTGATCATATAGTTCTCAATGTTCCATGTAGATATATACTGAGGGGAGAGGCTATATATTCACATGTGTTGTAGCCTAAATATCACCCATCCATTTTATGATGTGATAAAATGTCCTTGGAAACACATCACACGGAGTTTCCATAGTATTTGGAGCCCTGATTTGGTATGTATAATAAATCGACAAGATGGATGTGTTATTTTAACATGGGAAAAGTAATATTGATGTTTGGGTTCATGTCTATCAGCATGTAGGTGTAATATGACCCCAAATTTAGTTCTTATGGGGTAATTCTTATTATCATATTAAAATATGTTTTTTTTCAAAAATTTGTGGTTTACTATTATTTAAAATGAAGAAATTTTAGAACATTTTTTTTATTAAATTCTAATTGTTTGGATGATGAATATAACTAATAGTATTATGAACTATGATAATTCTTATTTTTAATAATATAATATAATTTTGGGATTTAATAATTAATTCTTTGTGTGAAGTGAATTTTATCTAAAAATATGATTTTTTTAAAATGTATAAATGACCAATTAGTTGATTAACTGATTCACCCAAACTGGGTATTTAATTATTTTTGGGAATTACGTAATCATTGTTACTAAATTTTTATTATATTCTCTCATAAGATTTATGAAATGATATAACGATTGAATCTGATTATATGGAATTAAATGAAGTAGGAAACAAGGATAATGATGATAATTATCATTTTATTTCTGGTAGATTCTAAACTATTATGTATTTAAAATTTAGTGGATTTTGATAAAATATAAATATATCATTATTAGTATATATATTTACACATTTTATTTCATAAATATAACTTTTTGTAGAATTTTAGTAACACTAAATGATATTATAAGATAAATTATTAGTAAAATTATTTAATAAATAAAGTCTTTTAATAATTTAAAGTGTCACATTTAAAAAATAAAAGTAAAAGGATTATGTTCATAAGTGTTGTGATATTTTCAAAATATATATGATTTTAAAATTTATGAAATATTGATGTCAATAATTTATTTAATTGAAATGTATATTATAAATTATCTTAATCTTTACAAAATTTTATTTTCAAGACTGAAATATATTAATGAAAATTGGTTAATATGAATATACACACTAAAGAATAAAATTTATAGATACCAATAGATGAGGTAAATGTAGATGTATAAATTATGCAGGAATGGATTTATTAATTTTATTGAAATTAAATTGATTTATTAATTGTTGATATAATCAAGGAAATATTTTGAAGGCAATGACATTTTATTCCAAAAAATTCACATCAATATATTGAATTTCTTATAAAAATGTGAAGTCTAAATACTAAAATTTATATGATTCATCAAAATAAAAATTATACAATGTTTTATAAAATGGGATGGATAATATATGTGTATGTCTATAAAAAATATGACAGTATGTTAGGTCACATTAAATAAAATTGATGTATCACATAATGTAATTATTGATATGCCATGTGGTGTGAGGAGCTAAGATCCATCAATAAAGAAGATGTTAGGTTGGGGTAGTTCTTTTATAATCCTAGTATTTAAGCCTTCAAGTCATGTAGTGGTCCTTCTGCCTATGCTTCTATGGGTAATTTAAGGGTTCCCTCTCAAAAAAATTTAAAATGTAATTATCCAAAATAAATAAAAATACCAATGACCATTTGGGTTAGATGAAAAAAATACATAAATTAAGCTATGAAGAACCTATCTAGATAATTTATTAATAAACATGTTATGGTATATAATTAATAAACATTTAATTCAATAATTTATAAATTATGTGAAATATTTATAATACCTAAGAATATTTCATGAAAGGTATCATTTTACTGATAAGAGAATATTTTATTTGACTAATTTTGAATGATTTTTGTTTATGTAGTCCATGTGAAGTGATATAATATAGTAATGGATGGAATCTTGTGGTGATAGGGTAACAATTGCATCACCTTTTAACTCATGCTCTATATATTGATGGAATGTGTTGATTGTGTGTTTACATTTCTCACCCTTAGATCTAGGTGGATAATCATGATGAATTTCATGATAATCTATCCTCATTCAGCCACATCTCTAGGATAAAAAATAATTGATACCACTTCTCCATGACAAACCATATCATTTATAATCCTTATTTAATGATTTAATAAATTATTATTCATATAACAAAAACACAAAAAAAAATTGATTCAAAATTCCTTTAGTTATGTAGTTATGTATCATCATAATTTGAAACATAGACACAAGAAAATTATTTAATCAAACTATATAACATCCCTTATATTCAGCTAATCATCAAATACTACATTGGATAACAAGGGAAATTATATAAGAATGGGGTATTATATGAAGTCAATAAATGGATTAATCAAGGAATATAATTTTCATGACCCATCCCCCGGGGCCCGTGCTGTGACTATCCCAAGTCAGCGTTCCATAGGCCAGGGGCTCATGACTAGCACAAAAGGCATAATTCCCTAAATCTAGGAAGGAATTTCCTTTAAAACATATAAACACAGACAATAGATATGTACATGAGTAAACTGTATAACTAATAAGTTAGTAGATAAAGTAAATATGGGTCCTGAATACAAGCCCAACTGGAAAGTACAAGAAACTAAAAGTACAAGTACAACTAAGGAAAAGGAAAAAATATCCACTAGGTCATCCTCCGAGCTTCCTATGAGAAGGGTAGTTATAAATCACCTCCACAGCACTCCACGTCCATCAGTCTCCTCCGTGTACCGACACACCGTAAGGTCCACCTTCGGGTACTGTGAAGTCCTGGTACTCTCAACCTCGGTCACCGTTTTCCGTCATCTACATCCAACACAATGAGGTGTAGGAATATTCCATATAGGGGTGAGTATAAAGATACTCATTAGGGACCCTGAGACCCTCAAGGTCTCACAAAATACAACAAGGATAAACCAAAAATAATTAAATCAATACATAACCAAACATAGGTATATTCCCATACATATACATTAGTTATCATGTAATCCATCTTAATCATGAGAAAACACAAAATTTACTGTCTTAGCTCAACCAGGATTTTTATTCAAATTGTCGAAACCCTGGCAGCTAGAGAAGTCCTCCTCTGTCGAGTACAGTGGGCCGACCGTGACACCAAAGCGCTTCGCACTAACCTTGGACTGCTGAGGTACTCCTGATATCGAGTATCGTGGGTCTGTTGTGTCACCAAGGCACTCCCCATCATGGTTCTGCAGCCCCAACCTAGCGCTCACCTTAATAGCTTGCAGAGGTAGTCCTCCTATCATGTACCATGAGTCTGCCACCACAAACAGGTGCTCCTTCTCCATGGGTGTGCCTCCAGAACCAGGCGCTCCCCACTTGGAAAGTCGAGTCACTCCGAGTCAATCAGTCAGCATTCGTCAAGTCTCACCCAGCAACTAGGTCTCCGTACAATGTCCACTCATCTCTGGAAGGATTCTCTCCCCGAGATACTAGTTGATACTCCAACTATCATGACGTCCCATGAAAAAGTATCTCAATGGTCGGCCATGTCATAGAGGTCTCAACACAATATATGGCGTGTCAATCGGACGACCGTTCTATGAGTTATTAGCCTTTTAGTCACCGGGGCCCGGTTGGATTCATGCATGATCCAACCTGACCATATCTCAACTATGCCCCAAACTCTAGTGGGGTATACTCAAAGGGACTGTCATGCTGCAAGATTACCAGGGCCGCTAACGGTTCTTCCAACGAATGCATGGTTCCAATGATATGACCAAAAGAAAGTAAACGATCGTAGGGGGGCCGGGTCCAGTCCGTCCCAGTCAAATTGACTCGGTCTGGGTCCTCCCGGCCTGACCCATTGGGTCTGGCATGGCCCATTAGGTGTTATGGCCTGTTATGTTCGGCCCAACCCAGTGGGTCGTGAGGGGTTGTCGAGGGCCGCGAGTGCGTGGACCGGTCACGGGGGCTCGGACCGACCGTGAGTCGGTGCAAGGACGGTTCAGCCCGGAAGTCGCCGCAAGGGGTCGGCTTGGGGTGGCTAGGCCTGGGGTCAGGGTGGCACAACTAGGGCCAGGAGTCTGGCTTAGCCGGGGTGCAGCGGGGCACACGGACAGCGGAGCGGCGGGGCACCTGGAGTCCGGCGGGCCGGTTCGGCCAGCGGCGGCGCGGGGCGCGTGGGGTGCATGGGGTGCGTAGGGTGGGATAACGGCGTAGCTACGGGTTGAGTGGGGCATGCGGAGGTTGACTTTACCAGGGTTCATAATGGAGCCATGTGGGGCGTGGGTGCACAGCCAATAAGGGTAGTGCGACCGGCGCGGGCAGCGTGGTAGGCAAGCGCGGCGCAGCCAGCTATGTAGAGCGGCCAGCACGAGCAGCGCGACAAGTGAGGGCAGTGTGGGTCAGCCCATGTAGGCAGAGCCTGTTCATCCAGGGTTCCGGGGTGTCATGGCCGGTGAGGGCTTCACGGGTCGTAGAGGCTGGGGGAGAGTGACCATTTCCTTTATCGCCTTTGTCACCTTTAACTTTACTTTAATCCATTTTGAAGAACACCACAAAAAAGATCAACGGAGGGGTCGGACCACGTTGGTTTGGTCCACACCCTCCACATTTAGGGTGATAGAAAAAATCTCACAAGAATTAGGAACAACAACCCTCCCACAAATGGAAAACAACCTCATTATTCCTTTTGAAAAAAATGAAGAACATGGGAAGAAATCATACATAAATAAGATTAAACCCCTACCATTATCATTGATCTTTGATGGAGTAGCAGGGAAGAAGATAAAGTTGTCATTGTTCGTCACGTCTATCGCACACTTCCATTCCCAATCCTATGCGTCAATACGTTGACGATGAGGATGAGGGAGGGTCATTCGTTGATGATTTCCCACGTCAGTTGCATCTGCACGGTGCTTCTCAGGAAGAAGTGGAAGACGCTCCTTATCAGCATTCTTCATTGCAAGAACACGTTCTTAATTGTAGAGCTTTCTCCCTATGTCCTCCTCCCCCAAGTTCCACTATGATAAATGTTCCAAGCCAACATAACATATTATTTTTATCTATTATTTAATTTTTGGCACAGAAATTGAAAAATGTTAAAAAAATAATTAATTGATGTCCTCAATTTATGAATGCGGAGGATTTGTCGCATTAATTGAAAGTCTGTTGGCAGAATTAAATTCGTAGAGTAGGTCAAGAGTCTCCGATCATTCAGGAGGGGAGTTGGGAGGATTTCCACCATTAAAATGGGGGTTTAGTCCTGGGAGGTCCCTAACACTATATCCTCTAGTGGGAGTTGAGGGTTTTGTGGGCCCCACCACTATAACCTCTCATGAGAGGTTATGTTCGGGTGGTCCCCACACTTCAACTCCCACAAGGAGGTTTAGTTCTGGTCGACCCACCTCCAAATTCCACATGTTGTCTCAAAAATAAAATAATGTGCATTACATTTTATTCTATTATTTTTCACAAAAAACCCAAAAACTATCTTACATTCTCGACCCACTGTCGTCGAGGTGAAAGTCTCCTTAAGTGAATACTAGTGTTGCGAGTTAAATGGTGCCCTCGAATTTCAATTATGAGAACCGGTTCAAATGTTATAAAATCCCACTCATACGTTTACTGAACATACCTGAACAAAAATTCAAAAATTGATTCCGAGCACACCGGGGCTCAAAATCACGTGCCGCCAATTTTTGCGGACTTGTAAAATTCCCATTTATTTAAAAATAATTTAACTTGGAAATTTTTTGTCTTTAAATTCTCCCGACCTAAGGGATTTACTTCCCCATAAGCTACAACTCATAACTAAGGGAAGAAGTTGGGGTACTGAGCATGCATCTGAGCCTCCCACACCAATGTACTCTCATGGAGGTTCTCGTGCTACCAGCGAATGCGCACCAGAGGTATCGACCATCCATGAAGAACCCAATGTTGCTGATCCTTAATATTTATTGGATCCTTTATAAATGTTTCCACATCGTCGATGTCTATCTCTCCATGGTCGATGATGTGGGAAGGGTTGTGCACGTATCTCCGTAACTGGGATATGTGAAAGACATAGTGAACCCAGTGTAACTGAGGTGGAAGAGCTAAACAGTAAGCCACCTCACCAACCCTGTTGAGGACCTGAAAAGTTGTAATGAATCTCATAGATAACTTTCCCCCTTGGCCTAATCTCCACAGACCTCCTCGAGGTGAGACCGTAGAAAGTCATGGTTTCCATCCTCAAACTCCAACAGTCTATATCTCCTATTAGCATACAACTTCTTCATGCTCTGTGGAGTCTTCATCCAACCCTGCATGATCCGTACCTTCTTTGTGGTATCATGTACCATCATTATTCCCACTAGTGCTAACTCCCCTGGGTCAGTCTAGCACAAAGGTGATCTACAAGGTCGCTCGTACAACACCTCAAAAGGTGCCATCCCAATGGTGGACTGATAGATTTTTTTGTATGAAAACTCCACCAAAGGTAAGTGGTCCTACCAGGTGTGACCGAAGTCGAGGACACAAGCATGTAGCATGTCCCCGAGTGTCTGAATAGTCCGCTCAGTCTGTCCATCCGTCTGAGGATGGAAGTTAGTTCTCAAACAAAGTTGCATCCCGAAAGCTTCCTGCAACCCCTTCCAAAGCCAGGTTGTAAAGTGTGCATTTCGATCTGATATAATCATCGAAGGTACTCCTTGTAGCCACACAATCTCTTGCACATAGAGGCATCGTAGGCTCTCTACTGAACCATGCTCTATGATGGGTAGGAATTGGTCCAACTTGGTGAGTCAGTCGATGATCACCCAAATAGAGTCGTCACTTTTGGATGTAATTGGAAGTCTTATCCAGAAATCAATGGATATCCCATCCCACTTCCACTCTGGGACCTCTAATGGTTGAATGAAGCCTACTAGTACATGATTCTCTGACTACACTTGCTGATAAGTGAAGCACCGAGAGACAAACACTACAACTACCTTCTTTATTCTCAGCCACCAGTGCTATCGTCAGAGGTACTTGTACATATTTTCCACTCTAGGATGTACAGATAGTGGGGATGTGTGGAACTCCCTCCAAACATCCTCCTAAAGTGATAATGGTTCCATAGTACGTCCTCTAAAGAGGATGAAATTCTCCCCACTTTCAAAAAAACCATCTAGTGCCTACCTTATGGATATTTGAGCACATCTTGTCTCGCAGTTAGTGTCCCCATGTTGTGCCTCCTTGAATCACTGAAGAAGTGGGGGAGTGACTGTAAGAAAGTGAAGAAAAGATGCTCCATCTCTATCCGCAAAGGGTATATTTAAAGCATCTAGTTGCTCTATCGCCTCACCTAGAAATTGTATACCAAATATCATGCTGAGTACATCTGCATCAACAGTCCCTTTCCCAGAATTATAGACTATCTCTAAATCATAGTCCTGGAGAAACTCAAGCCAACGTCGATATCTTAGGTTCAGGTCCTTCTGAGAGAAGATATCCCTGAGACTCTTGTTATCAATGTACGTGGTAAAATGATCACACATCAGATAGTTTTTTCACATATTCAAGGAGAAAAACACTACTTAGAACTCATGTTCATGGGTATCATTGTTCTATTAATGTTGTCTCCGCTATCGTGAACCATAAGTGATCACTGCTCGCTACTGCATCAGGACACTACTAAGTCAAGTCCCTGATGTGTCACAGGAAACTATTTACTCTACACCTTCCTCTGGATTTCTCAAAATGGGGGCAGTAGTCAGCCTATACCTTAGTTATTGAACGATCTACTAGCTTCTCTTCAACCACACAAAGGGTTTCCCCTTCTTCATCAAGTCTGCTAGAAGTGTTGCAAATATGGAGAAGTCTGGAACAAACCTCCGGTAATAACCAACCAAACCTAGTAAACTCCATACCTTTATCACACTCCTGGGTGGATCCCATGTAAGTATATCCTCAAACATTGCTGGATCAACTGCAAATCCAGCCTCCGATATGACATGGCCCAGAAAGTGAACCTCCCAGATCTAGAATTGGCACTGAGAGAGAATATCATAAAGATGGTGCTCTCTGAGTGTCTCCAGTACTACCCGCAAGTGATAAGCATGCTTCTCCTCGGTAGTCAAGTAGATCAGAATGTCGTCGATGAAGAATACGGAAAAGCGATTGAGGTATGGTTGGATGATCATTTTCATGAGTCCCATGAACACTACTGGAGCGTTGGTTATGCCGAATGGTATAACCAAGATCTCATAGTGTCTATTTCAAAATCTGAATGATGTCTTCTACAAATCCTCGTCTCGAAATCTGAGCTGGTGATTGCTTGATCTAAGGTCTATCTTCAAGAACCATTGTGCTTCCTTCAACTGATCAAAGAGTTCATTAATCCTCATGAGTGGGTACTTGTTCTTCACAGTCACCTGGTTCAGGAAATAGTAATCAACAAAAAGACTCAATCTCCCATATGCCTTCTTGGAGAATAGAATCGGAGATGCCCAAGGTGAAACACTAGGATGGATGAATCCCTTCCATTTCAAGTCCTCCAGCTGTACATGCAGCTCACGAAGCTCTATGGGAGCCATCCGATATGCTGGTGTAGATATCGGTGCCGTCCTGGGCTACAAGTCAATGTAAAAGTCCACCTTTCTACAAGGAGGAAGACTTGAGACATTATAATGGAAAACATCTTTGTACTAGTCCACCATTACAGGATATCTCAGACTCTCAACATCAACTAATCTAGGGGTAAGGTAAGCCAACTGATGAGTGATCGGCTGCACCCTCCTCCGGGTAAGTTCATCCTGTGCTATAAAAGGATCCCTTCTCACTAGTGAATGTAAACCCGGTCCCATCCATGTAGATACACCACACATTATGCCTAATATAGTAAATAATACCTTGGAATGTAGATAACCAATCTATACACAAGATTACATCGTAAGGCCTTGACGACGCTACTAGGAGATCCCTGCCCAAGCTCTCGCCTCCTAGAGTAAGCTCAGACTACTGACACCAGTGCGTTATAATCGAGTATGATCCCATAAGAGTCTTCAGTCGTAAGGATCGAGCCAAAGGCTCCGTCGGAATCTCTGCACTCTGAATAAGGGCAGTGGAAATGAAAGTGTAACTGGAACTTGTGTCAATAATAACTCCAGCTAATGTGGAATAGACACAGATTGTACCTCGTACCATCTCCAGAGCACTATTTTTTTAGGCCTCAGCTTCCTGGAGCTGATCTCTCCCCTTTCCACCTACTCCATCCAGTTTCGGTGGACCTCCTGGTGGTGGTTGCGGTAACACATCAAGACGTCATCCACCACCAGCTGAATGGACAGCTCCACTACCACTTCTACCTGCTCCCTATGGACCGCCTTGATCGAATATATGTCTCTTCTAGGGAGGTCATTCGACCGTCATATGATCATCCAAACGAAGGGACGGAAAGTCATGAGCCATGTGACCCTACCCACCGCACGTGAAACACTACCCACTCCTGGCATGTATGTCTCTGCTCCAGGTACCCCACACAACCAATCATGAGTCATTCGGTTTTCCACCTGTAGGTATGGTCCTCTTGGACCTCTAAAACATATATCTGCATCCAATTTCATAAGTCTCTACTATGTTTCGACTGGTGGTGGATCTTGCTGCTAGATACTGCTCAACAAGGAAACTCTCCACTAGGAGGGCTCTCTCTAATAACAATTCCTACGTCGGGATGCTAAGTGAGATCACTGAAGCTCTAATCTCCCGCCTGAGTCCATGTTCAAATTTCCGGGCCATGATGAAAGGGCCTGGTACCCTATTGGTGATTTAGGGTGAGAGGTCTTTGAACCTCGCTGAGTACTGAGCTACAGTCATGCTGCTCTGCTACAGACGAAGCAGCTCCTGTATGGGCTCTGTACAAAGAGTTGCTGGGACAAAATCTTCCTAAAACAGTCTCCCAAAGTCTGCCTAGAGAGGCGTCATCTCGTCATGATCTTAGAGCATCAAGCTCCTCCATCTTCCCGCTGCTTCCTGTAGAAGACCAAAATCAATAATCACCATGAGGTCTGCTGGTGTCCCTAACAGTCGAAAAACTGTCACCACAGCCACCAAAAAAACCTCAGCTTCCTATGGGCGTATTACTCCCTTGAACCTGGGTGGCCTCTAGTGATGGAACTCATGAAACATGCTCAAGAGGCGGGCATTGTCTGCTGCTAGGGCTGGAGGAATCAGTGGCCCAATGGAAAGTGGTACTGCTAGTGCCTCCTCTAGAAAAGTTCCATGCACCAAGGCCTCGTCACTCGGTGGGTTATCTGTGTGTACAACTCTCAGGACTCTAGATGGTCGTCCACGGGGAGGCATCCAGAAAAAATACAGGTGACACTATCAACATATAATACCTAGTGAGCTATACTAGTTGAGCTGACTGAATTAAAACTTTTGAAAACACACACACAATCAGTTTTTTCCTGCACTGAGTCGAAAATCAGAAGTCAAGGTCTTGGTGTATGGATACGTCGGCTTCTGCACCAACACTGGACTCTCTGAATTGAGAAGCACACTCACTACTCTTAACACTATTGTTTCATAGTAAATAAATATCAGAATCCTATGTTCTACGGTAGAACCAACTCCTTTGATTCCAATTCTTCACGGCCCATCCCTAGGGGCTTGTGTCGTGACTACCCCAAGCTCACCTTCCATAGGCCAGGGGATGACGACTAGCACCAAAGGCATAATTCCCTAAAATTGGGAAGGCATTGTCTTTAAAACCTGTAAACACATATAGGAGTTACAAACTCGAGTAAACTATATAACCAACAAGTGTGTGTAGAAAGTAAAGAGGGGCCAGAATACAAGCCCAACTGGAATGTACAAGAAACTGAAAGTACAAGTACAAATGTGGAAAAAGGAAAAACAGCCATTGGGTCATCCTCCGAGGTTCCTACCTGAAGGGTATGTATAGATCGCCTCCTCATCACTCAATTTCCATCTGTCTCCTACATGTACCGACATGCCATAAGGTCCACCTTTGGGTACCGTCTAGTCCTGGTACTCTCAGCATCGTTCAGTGATGTTCGTCATCTGCATCCAACACAATGAGGTGTAGGAATAGCCCATATAGGGGTAATTATAATGATACTCAGTAGGGACCCAGATCCCCTTAAGGTCTTAAAAAATCGCACAAGGATAAAACAGAATGTATGAAATCAACAGATAACCCCACATAGATATATGTTCATACATATACCTATGTTATCAAGTAATCCATCTCAACCATGAAGAAAAATCAACATTTATGGACTCAGATCAACGAGGATTTTTATTCACATTGTCTAAACCAACACTATTAGAGAACTCCTCCTATGTTTAGTATAGTGGTCCCACTGCGACAACAAGGTGCTTCCCACTAAACATGGGCAGCTGAGGTACTCCTCTTGTCGAGTACCTTGGATCTGCTGCATCACCAAGGTGCTTCCCACCGTGGGTCTGTCAGCATAACAAGGAGCTCCCCCTAATTTCCTGCATTGTTACTCCTCCTGTCGAGTACCACAGGTCTACCGCCACACCCAGGCACTCCCCACTGGGCTAGTTGAGTCACTCCTGGTCAATCGTTCAGTAGTCGTCATGTCTCAGCCAGTTACAAGGTCTCTGAACTCTATCCACTCGTGTCTAGAAGGATCGTATTCAAGAGCTACTTTTCAATCATCCAAATTGGACGTAGTCCCACAAAGATGTATCTCAAAGGTCTTCCACATCATGGAGGTCTCAACGAAGTAGACATCGCATAAATTGGATGCTCGGTCTGTGAGTTATTAGCCTTTTAGTCCCAAGGGCCCAGTTGGATTCGTGCATGTTCCAACCTGACTGTATCTCAACTATACACCAAACTCTAGTGGGATATAATCAAAGGTAATTCCATTCTCCAAGATTACTAAGGCCACTGATGGCTCTTCAAATGGGAACCTGGTGCCAAATATATGGCTAAAAGATTGTAAAGGGTCATAGTGGGCCTGGGTCTGGGTCAACCCAGCCTGACCTATTGGGTCTGGCCTAGCCAGTTAGGCGGGACATCCCATTAGGTTCAGCCCGACCTGTTGACCCTTGAATAGCATGCCGCGATGGGTTGTGGAGGTCTGCAAGAGCGCGGATCGGTCGCGAGGGCACGGACCGTCCATGGCTCGGTGCAAGGGCAGATCGGCCCAGAGGGCACCAAAAGGGCGCAACTCGGACCGTAGGGCACCGCAAGGGGCGGGCTCAGGACGGCTCGGCCCGGGGTCGGTGTGGCGCGGTCGAGTCTGGGAGGCCGGCTCGGCTGGGGCATCACGGGTCGCGCAGACGGCGAAGCCGCGGGGTACACGGAGGCCTGAGGGCCGGTTGGACCAGCCGCGGCCCGGGGCACGTAGGACACACGGGGTGCGGACGGGGGAGTCGCGGGTCGCGTGGGGCATGCAGAGGCTATCTCGTTCAGGTCTCACGAGGGTGCTGCTTGGGGCATGAGAGCCCGGCCGGCGAGGGCTCCATGACCGGTAGGGGCGGCGTGGCATGTGCTGGGGGGGGGGGGGCACAGCCGGCGTGGGCAGGGCGGCCGGCACGGGCAGCGCAGCCGGCGCGAGCGGTGCGGTTCGGCCCGTGGCGGCATAGCCATTTTGGATGGGGTGCCGGGGTGTCACAGGGGCAGTGCAGGTGGTATAGGATTTGAGTAACATGGTTATTTCCTTCGTCTCCTTCATCGCCTTTAACGTTGCTTTCCTCCATTTCGAAGAACACCAAAAAGGAGGTCAGTGGAGGGGTCAGATCACGTTGGTTTGGTCTGTACCATCCGCATTTAGGGTGATAGCATAAGGCTCAAAAGAATGAGGTACAACAATGGTCAAAAAAAAGGAAAACACCCTCATTCTTCATTTTGAATTATAGGAAGAAAATGGGAATAAATCATACATAAATATGATTAAACCCCTACCTTGATCGTTGTTCGTCGACAAAGTTGGCAGAAAGAAGACGGAGTTGTTGTCCTACGTTGCGTCCACCACACACTTCCAATACCAAGAACATTCATCGTTTCATTTACGATTATGAGGAGGGAGGGTTTGTCGTCGAAGATGTCCCACGTCAGTTTCTTCCGCAAGGTGCTTCCAAGGAAAAAGTCGAAGACCCTCCTTTCCAGCATTCTTTGTTAGAAGAACGTGGTCTTCGTTGGGGAGCTTTCTCCCTAAGTACTCCTCCCCCGAGTTCCAAAAAGAAGAATATTCCAAGCCAATATAATAGATTAAGTTAATCTATTATTTAATTGTTGTCACAAAAATTCAAAAAGGTTAAAAAAACAATTAATTGATATGTTCAATTAATTAATGTGGAGGATTTGTCACATTAATGGCAAGTGAATTGGAAGAATTAAATGGGTAGAGGAGGTCAAGATACTCCCCTCATTAATTAGTGGAGTTGAGAGGTTTTCCTCATTTAAAATTGGGGTTTAGTCCCGAGAGGTCCCGACCACCATAACCTCTCACGGGAGGTTAGGTTCAGGTGGTCCCCACCACCATAACGTCTTATGGGATGTTATGGTCGGCTGGTCCGCACACATCAACTCCCTCAATGAGGTTTAGTTCTAGTGTAACCCACCTCCAACTTCCACATGGTGGCTCAAAACTAAAATAAAGTGATGTAAATTTAATTTTATTAATATCCATGAAAAAACCAGAAACTATCTTTCATTCTCGACCACCTACCATCTAGGTGAAAGTCTCCGTAAGCAAATACTGGTGCTACGAGTTCAACAGTGCCCTCATATTTCAATTCTGATCACTGGTTCCATTGTTATAAAATCCCACTTTTACGTTTACATAACGTACCCGAAAAAAAACTTCATAAATTGATTCTAGGCACTCCGGGCCTTAGAATCACACACCTTCAATTTTCGCGGACATGTAAAATTCCCATTTATTTAAAACAAATACACGGAAATTTTGGTTCTTTACAATAATGACTTAAAATAGTACTTATTATTCAATGGGAATATTATTATGGTCAATCAAAAAAGGGATAATTCTAAACATGAACATAGAAGCATGGAATACAATGACAATAGAAATGAATCACAAAAATGTGGCAATGAAATAAAACATGACATCATAATAATAATAAAAGGATAACGAATTAGATATCATAATTTACTATTTATAGGATATCTATTGATCCACCATACATGGTATCTCCTGAAAAAATAACATTATCCAATGCATTACTGGGGTATAAAATTTCATTCCTACTTAGTATTATCACATCATGTAAATGAATTTTTGTACAACTTATATCTTATAACATAATAATATATTTTTGGAATTATAATACCAAGATTATGTAATTTATCTATCATACATGGATATTCCCAATAAAAATTGATTTGTATAACTAGTTCAATAAAAATTAGTAGAAATGTGTAAAACTATTAACATCATAAATTAATAGCATGGAAAACTGTGGAATAATTTTTGTAGTATAACATGGGTAAATAAAGGTTAATGAACATAACTAATGTGAGTTAAGGTGGAATATTATTATTTATGAATAATTAAGATAGTAAAGGGATGGAAGAACAAAAATTAACATTATAATTTCAAAAAAAATATAAATATAATGAATGTACTTGAACAAAGTCAAAGAGGAAGAGAATTTCATAAATTAGTGAATTATATCCTAATGCATTGGGGGAGATTCTTAAATTATTAGGAGAAATTTATGAGAAATTTATAGAATAATTTGGAATAGAAATTCATTTTCAATTTTTACTAAATGGGAATTAGAGGAGAGGTGGGTATTTAATACATTAAATATGGGAATTATAAATTTTTTTTGTAAAAATCGTTTCTCTAGTCTAGGTAATAAATTAATCAAATCTAATAAAATTTCCATTTTCCAATATTTTAGGCTTTAGATGATTTTATTCAAATATTTTATTTGGTCAAAAAAACCCCAAAATGTAATAAAATTTGTGTTTTTGAAGCGAGTCATGATTTTAATGATTTTTTTGAAAACCATAAAATAAAATATAGGTTTTATATGATTCAATATTTTTTTATAAAATATTTCATATTAAATTTAAAAAACTTTTTGTAATCGGATATAATATTTTAGGTTTTTGATAACCGTTATAGATTTTATTACATCACATTTGGTAAATTGTGATGACATAATATATACGGTATATTTATATCGAAGGTAGTTTTTACACCAAAATTTTTTTGTCCTTATTAATTATGTAAAATCCAATTGTAGATAACATGAATATGTTGATTATTTAAATTATATATATTTTACTAGAATGATTTCATGGAAACAATAATTTATTATTTTAATGAACACATTCATATTTTTTTGGGAAATACTAATTTTCATGAGAGATAAAAAAATTTAACATTAAAAAGGTTACGTTGGACTTAATTAAATTATATTATCTATTATATTATATTAATAATAATTTTATAATACTATTATTGAAAATAAATTACATCAAAATTCATGGGTTTATTAAATTGGCAATTTTAATTAAAACAATAATTTTTCAAAAAAATCAAATTTTTGTTTCATTATTTTCAATTAATATTTTATCTTGCATATTATTTAATAATATATATAAATAAATATATAAACGGGATATATATTATAATTATTTTACTAAAAAGTGAAATATAAAATTTATAAAACTATAATTTAGATATATAACAACATATAATACCAATGTACGACATAAGTGTAAGGGGTGTGTCAATATTATTTTAATTTTGGGGGATCAAAATAATGGGATTAGTGGTGATATGATATAAATCATGTTTTAGTTATTAAATATAATATTGTGAATATCCAGAAGAAAATGAAAAAATATTTCATCACCCTTAGAACGTCTAAAATATGGGGATCATCATTTGTGATACTATTGGTTAAGGACATTTTTTCATTCTTTGTTAATTAAATTTTATTATATCCCATTATAGATACATAACCAAATTTTAATAATAGAATATATATATGTTGATTTTCATTCATATTGGTCACTTGATCCCAAAATAAATGATAAAAAATAATTTAGAAACATCCAAAATAAAATACGAAATACAGTTCATTTGTTTTCAATAGAAACATTACTCTCTATAGAATTTATTTATCCAAAATTGAATTTTAGTTATAAATGATTCTTTCCTTATGTATACCCCCCCTTTATAAAATCTTCCCTCAAAATTTCATTTCTCTCACTATACAATATGGAGTAAAACTATTTCATCACTTATTCGAGTTCCCATTTTTCATCCAGAACATGTTTATTTGGTATAATTTTTTCTATGTGAATTTGTTTATTTAATACAACATTTTTTCACCAAGGTTATAGCTCTGGGTTTAGTGAATGTGATGGTTATAATATGATCTTTATTATGATGGGTTTATCCCACAAATATTATACTATATATACACTGGATGGGAGTTATACTTGATTGTTCATAGAACTAATGTTATCAAGGATGGAAATAGGGAAATTGTATCATGGTCTAATCATTATATTCTTATTTAAGATCAATAATTTCTTCATGTTGTTTAATAGTAGTTGTCTTCAACTCCATCCATGATTTGTAGATATCATATACAATTTTCATTGTATAATTTATTTCAACATTGAATTTATTACATATTAAATTGAATAGTTTGAATCATATTTTTATTCTATTGGATAATTTCATTCCCCATTAGCTTCAACTCTTGAACTACGTCTATATAGGACACATCTTTTCAGAAATAATTATCACTTACCATTTTATTAATATTAATTATATTACAAAATTAAGTTTTCAATGACGTTATATGTTTAGGGTTTTGGAGACTAGGAATGAAACTTTATTAATTTTTTGAAAGATATTTATATTATCACATTCTACCCTTTTGTATTCTTGATTTACATACAATACATAAAACCATTCTTCATAACTTGTGGAAAATACATATAAAAACATGTGACCTCAGTTTCCTTATAATGTTAGAAATTGGATTTATCAACCTATGAGAATATGAGAGAATAAGATAAGCCTAATTTAATGAAATTAGGAATTAAATTTACATAGTACTAAGGCAATTTTTCATGAGTTAATGTATTAATCGCAGAACATCATAGGATATGAATCATAAAAAAGTAATCATACATTATCCATGAGAGTACATAAATTTCATGAAAAATTATTCTATAAAATTATAATATTCATATAACATTTTTACCATATTTATATAGAAATGAGATCTCTCATTATGTTATGGACATGAAATCAATCCATCATTATTGACACAATGAAAATAGTTTCGGGAACATTAAAGTTGAAATCATGATGTGATCCTCACATATACTACATGTGTCATGTTTTAGTTGAAATTAATCTTTATCTTAGAAGGGGTGAGTTTTTATGTGTTATAAAATGAAACATCATTTATCCAACCCAAAAGAATCAAATTGTGAGTAACCATATTTTAGGTTCTTTCAGCCATAGGATGCAAATGTTTGGCTATTCCGAAACACACCCATGTTGGTTATGCATATTACCTCCAATAAAATAGTGTTTTCAACTATAAGAAACTTATTCCTTGGGAAGTAACTCCTCTAACACAATAATAAATCTCACCCATATCACTATTTTTATTCATATATCCCTAGATTTAATATTACACCATTATCCCTTCAAACCTGAATAAGATTGGACATTACAAGAATGATTACAATGAATGTAAGAATAATCAATATTTTAGTCAAAGATAAAAACCTCAAATTATAGTCTCCCAATAGTCTCTTTATAAAAAATTAAACTCCATAGAATAACTTCCCAGTCATAAGATATTAAAATGAAGACAACATCCTTACTCTAAGATATTAAACAATGTGTTCAGTGTCCTTTTCTCATGACATTAAATTGAACGATGCTTCATACCACGTTAGAAATAATCCTTCCCCATGAAATTTGTATTTTGACGAATCATAACCTACTTCATACAATACAAATTCATATGAAAATAGTCTCCCATTCACAACCAATTACAATATAGAAATTAACTTTATTTGAGAAATATTTTTTTGAATATCCACCCATCATATTTTTAAGAAATCTGAATCTCCATAATCATTATTTATCAATCATAAATATAATTATAGAATTCATCAGAAATCATTTTTTCACTATGATGTTAGATGACCATTTTTTTATAAACCCACCAACATAATTTCTATGTTCGCTAGAGGATTTCCTTGAGTTTTCAATATAGTGAGATTCCATAGTGGGATTTTCCTGTAGTAAACTATAAAATTGGTTTTGGAACAAGTGTTATTTTTTCTTCAAGATACACCTCCTATATTCTCATATTCCATGACAATATCATGTCTAGAACCACTATTCAAACCTTTTCCCAAACTATTCCACACATACATGAATCAATTCATAGTTTTTATTCCGAAATCGCAATATCGTGATTCAAAATTCTTGTTAGAATATTTTGAGAATTTTGGAACATCGTATGTTCAAAATCCTCATTTGATTCAACATTTAATAACATATAGTCAATGTATTTCAAACAAAAATACCATTCACATTATTATGTCCTGAAAAATATAAAATATATAAAAAAATAGACATAATACTCAACTGGTTGAAAACCCAAAATGAGAACTCTGAACAAAAGATGATTGTCAACTCTCAAGACGTGAACTCCTAATGGTCTGGGAAAAAGTGACCATTGAAAAGAACAAGGAAGAAAACATGTAATCCATTAAACACATAAAGGGAATCCTAAAAAATCAAGTATCGACTTCTATGAATTATATAAATGGACTTAGGGAAAATTAATGGTGATAATATGAAATGAACCAATGTTTTTAGGTTTTTTCATATGACCATATGAATAAAAAAACTATTTTATCTACTTTATGATTATTAATAAAGAATTATAAAATACTTTTATAGTTGAGATACCTCTAAATTCAACAAAAAATGTTTAAATAAGTCAATGTTACCTATAGTTAACATAGAACAATATTTCATTCATTCAGAATGAATCTAATTCTAATGTTGGTTTTTCATGACACCATGAAATGTGATCGAAGCCTTTTTCTATATATTTCATGATATGACCCCACATAGATAACATATTTTGAGTTTGATTAGAAATGAATCATTAAATATAGATAGGATAGGTTTTATTTTTCATGATGAAAAACATCATTAATCTAGGCACCAGACCTCCATCACTCGCCTAAACACCAGACTTGTTCACCAACCCTACGTGGCACTCAAGGACCGGCTACCCCTATGCAGTAATCAATAACAACCGATGATTTTGGTAAAGTAAAATTTTAATTATTTTAATAGATTATATATTTTCTATTTCAAACAAAAATAAATGTATATTCTATTTTATAAATTAACTATTTTTGGATTTCATCATACACAACACCACTTTATGATTCTTCTACACTGAACACATAGATTATCTTTTGGTATAAAAAACACGTTGTATATATTTCATTACACACAATTATATGTTTCTTTAATGGGTTGTGTTACATGTAATGTAAATTTTTATGGACTTCAATATATTATAATTATTTTCAATAAAATATTAATATAATTACCACATGGCCCTTAGAATGGATGTGATGATGAAGATTCAAAAAATTGTGAAAATATAATTCACACATGTATTAAATTGAATCATGTGGTTTTGATTTAGTTAGAATGAAATTTAATATCTTTTTTGAAATAAAGAAATTATTATTCAATATAATATATTTTTCTATGAATAATATTTTTCTATGTACAAATATAATTTTTCTCAATAATATAAAAAAACAAATTATGATGAATTATTTTAATAAAATTTATATATAATATATTCAATAAATATTTTTGATACTCATACAATATATTTTATATGTATAGGATAGTAACAAATAAAATTATATAAATAAAAAGATTTATATTTCTAAAAAACTAATATTACCACCATTAAATGGGAAAACCATTTTCATGAAATTTTGTAACAAATTTATAACATTTCATTTTAAAAATATATTTCATTTTTAATGATGAATATTTAAATTTAATTAATTTTAATTTTAGGTATTTATTTAAGATTCATATTATGACGAGTGATGAAAAATAATGAATTTAAATTCAAAAATACCATTATATCTAATTTATTTATATATTTATCTTGAATTGAATTTTAATTATATCTCTTATAAATAATTTAATTCAATTTAGGACATCATAAATAATTTAAAAATGAAATTTAATATAAAAATATTTCAATATTTTGGAAATTTTCACTTTAAAAACCTTATTTAAGGATATGTCACTGATATTAATTTTAAATTAATTTCCTACACTTCAATGTTTAGAATTTTGAAAAATGGATTCCATATTTGGTGTCTGAATAGATTATAATATATATGTTGGAAAAATATTTTTTGACAAATACTCTTTGTAAAATTAAATAAAAATAATTGTAGAGATTTAATTGATATTAGGTTTTCTTACTGGTTCAACTATTACATAATGGTCAAATTACCCAACAAACATGTCCAAAGCCATTATGTTTCTATATTTGGATAATGTTTCTATTTTATATAATATGGAAAATTTTCAAAGTCATTTATTATAATTTCCTTACGTTTTATAATGGAGGAGTGGTGGATTTCATCTAAAGGGGGTCCTATCAATAGGGTTTACCTTTTATAATTAAAATAATGCCACTCCCCCACATCTATAAAAGGGAACTCAGCAGTCATACTTCCTCAAAAAAATCATGAAACATTGGATAGTCCATACCCAATCCAAATAATCTCCCAAACTCCATTATATAATCCTATAAACAAAACTATGGGATGAAATCAATCAAATTCTATCCAATGGTGAAAAGAAAAAGGAATTAATCAAAGGAGAGGTAATAGTTCTTGAATCGATCTTCGTTATATGGGCCAAACAAGTTTCCTGAATTTCGACACTAATTAACAATATCCCAATATGGAACCTCTATCTGTATTAATCTCTCAAACAGTCCTAACCAGTCTAATTATGCCATATAGGCAACACAATAGTATTACGATACATAAGCCACCTCTGACCACGATTACACTGAATATGGTATTGCCATGCTAGGGCATGAAATGGGATGGAAGAAAGCCTCTCAAAATAAAGGATAGATCAGTACTCTACTCTAATAGTCATGAAGGCAAGATCATGATTCCACTACCCCCAAAAAGTTTCTTATTTGGTACTCGCTATGTCAGCATCCTTTGAATTTATATTCTAAATTCCATGTTGAACCTGGATTGGCTTGGTCTTACATGTAGCGTACTTCTTTATCTGCTGATCTGGTTCGAGTGGTTGATGAAGGGGTGTGTCCCATCATCCATAGTTCAATTTTATAATTGATATCGGCATAATATAGGTAATAGACTGACCATCCAACCTTCTCATTTCCAACAAATTAGGCACCCAGGACCCCATTTGATAGTTCTATTCTAAAACCTCTGTTTTCATTCCTTTCTCTTCTACAAATAATAGAATATGGTCTCCTCCATAGTCACTTAAGGTAGTTGAATATGCATTTCATCAGATACAGTAGACCACTATACTACTCGAACATTATGCTAATGGACTATAAATGTTAGATCAGTCCCCATACAATGCCACAGTATCCCCCCATTCTATACCATCTTCCCTTAATTATAATCAGAGAGGAATTTTAAGGGGACCAAACAAGTAGCCAACAGATGAGATCCCTACCTGATCTATGACCACCATTGCACGTTAAACCATTTTTTCTTGTTGGAAGGTATCTAGGAAAGGAAAGGACAATAGATAGTAGTTAACAATGCAAAGCCACCATATAGAGATGATAAAAATTCCTCTCCTCCCTTAGTACGATTGATCCCCTCATACTAATCACTACACTACATGATAGAATCAATGTGGAATCAAATAAAAAGTATGATTCTTACTGCTATATTGGACATCTCGTTTGATAATATGATCCCTCAAACTTGAAAGAGGGCAAACAAGGAATGATTAATAACTATTAAGACTATAACACCAGCTAGAGAAGCAAGGAAAAAAGTGACTATTAAGAGCCACCCCAAAACAAAGAGAGAGACTATTCCTTTATATACGAATCTAGTTCTAATAATTATATTTATTTTTATTGATATTTTACTGAGATTGACACTTGATGTTGAACTATACCATGCTAACAAGGGAGAAAGAATTCTTGTAGGAATGTTGGATGCCGGAAGCATGAAATCTAGAGGGAATGAAATACTATGTGAAAGAAGGGAGTAAAGGAGGGATGTCTTATCCATTATCTTAAACCGTGAGTTTGTGATCCTATTTTATGGGGCAAGTGGTGTAATCATACATGAAGTCAATTTTATCTCAAGGTGATGCTTTCTCCAAACTGGAATGAAGCAAAGGAATAAAAGAGGGAAAGAGGGTCAGGCACGGAGGTCATATTAAGGTTGTGCCTAGATGATAAGACCAATTGAAACTAAAGGACTAGATAAGACTAAAATATGATGAAGAAGACTAAATGTTAGTATTTGTGTGATTGTATGTTCGGATTAAGGGATGATCAAATCTTGCAGACTAAATTTCTCAAATTGTATTAGTTTTCTTCTAGAAATCAAACTTCATGTCTAATTATGTAGTTTCATTTTATGGACTTTTCTAGAACTAGGATATCATGGAGTATTTAAAGTAAGACCAATAACATAGATGAAAAATATTTAAATGATTTTACAAAAGTAATATGTATTTATATATATTTAGGGGTTCCTTTAGTGTGATAAGGGTTGAAAGCTGGAAGGATAATGAATAAGCGGAAAATTACTACTATCGGCCCCACAAATAATATTTGATTGGAAAGTCCTAAAACTCTAGATATTGAGCTTTTCATACACCAAAAAACAAGACTTTTAAAAGCTATAAAGAAGTGAGAGACCTTATTCATAGCACTCTCCCACATAGTTCCCATTACACAATGGGGAATATATCTAATCTTGATTTTTTTTTCATTCTTTCATTACCCTTGTCTTTTAAAGTCATTCAATTATATAGATTCATCCCTATTGTCTATATACTTATTCTCTTGAATGTATGGATACACGGTTGGTATAATTTGATCCTCAAGCCAAAAGCCATCCAAAAATTAAGTAATTATACCTCTTATAGAAAGTAGAGAGTCGGGTTAGAATTTAGATGGAAGAGAACTATATCAGGTAAGTGGGGAACATGAGTGGAAATGAGAATGGGATGAACTACATTGATATTGATCAAATGTGTATTGAAATTATGAGAATTTAATCTCCTCTAAACAAAAAGTGGATTATTTGGCCCGCAACCTTTCAAATACCTATTAAAAACATTCAAGGTCTCTCAATGTATGATGAATTTCATGCAATTATCTTTCTATTTAAAAAAATACCTACCTTTTCATAATACGATGGTATGATTAACCCAGTTTTGAATCTATGGCATTAACCTGGGAACTTTGTAGACATGATACTGATAGAAATATCTGCATGAATGCAACTCTTTCAAGAGAGTCTCAACAGAGGAGCATTGTAGTTGTTTCTTCGTCTGAATATCAAGAAAATCTACACCTTGCCAAAATTATCTAGGGTGTTTCCTGAATAATATCTTCATAATTACAAACTAACAGTGGATCATTGTGTCCTACATGGAATTAGTAGTATGCTTGAGGAATCATTACAGGAATGTTCTCTCAGATGGATTGATTATGAAATTCAATTACATCCACCCTTCTGAATATCCCCAACTGTTCATAAAAACTCTCACATGGGTATACTTTGATAAAATCCATGCCAATGTCACCAAAAAATTTTCCAAACTCATCCAATGAGGTTGATATTGTCGTCAAAAATAGCTCATTTTAGGAACATTCATCCAATGAAGAGAGGAATCATCATCCTATGCCAAAAATTGAGTATTAAAGAAGAATGAAAAAAATGAGTTGCTGGTTTCATCCTTCCCACATTTTCGTACAATCAAATGCATGTTCAGAATAATCCAGTATAGCCTGAACAACCTATGTAATATGCTTATCCACAGTGAAATATGGCTCCAGTAAATTACCAAAGACCGAATGTTAGAAGGGATCAAGTCTACACCACTTTGGCCATTATAATGGAACAGGCTTAGCAACATTTTTTAGAAGTGGGAATGATTGTGCAAGTTATAGAACTGCCTATTCAAAACCCACCACCCAAAATTTTTAATCTGGATCAACAGATTACATATCATTCCGTACAACCAGGACATTAAATTGAATAATGTTTTTTTTCATGCTAGGTACTCCTTCATGTCTATTTCAACACTTTCTGGATTATCAAAGTATTGGGAAGGAAGTGTTGACACCACTAGGACAACCTAATGTTACCACCCATTGATCATGGAGTGGTGAATGTACTATCGGATGAAGATGAAATTCAATACCATACTCCTTTCAATGGAACTCCCAGAAAATTAGTAACGAACCCAATGGGCCATGAGGGAAAGAATGTAAGTCCCATGGTTGAAAATATACACAATCCCTCTTGGGAGGAAATACATGAGAAATGTGGACCTCAACTGGTTTGGGAAAGCAACAAAAGGGAATCTATGGTATAGTTGAAGATCAGGGGAATGAAATCCATTTTGGAATAGGGTATCAACATAATCCCTGTGATGAATAAGAATTCTAAAGGTATCGACCATTTCACTTATCAATGAATGGATACATCTGAATGGATGGAAATTTATATCCATAAAGGGATATTCCTACCCGGTCATTAGATGTGGATATGAGTTTGTTGATGAATAAGGATTATAGCTTCTTGAATATTAGTCTGAATATATAACTTCTCAAATACAAAATATCACCATGGATCTACCCATGCATGATCAGAACAATCTCCACTAGCTCCAGTTCCCGAATCAAGGATATGATTGTCGTCGTAGGCATGTTGGGGGATTATACCAAGGATGAGAAGCAGAAAAAACTAGTAATACAATCATTCATACAGTCTTGGTTAGAAGTAACGTAGGATGACCCCCACATCATGATCACCATAATATGGGATTTTGAGAACATCACCATCGATGAACCAATTGTGGCCATGGAACGGATCATTACACAGATGGATCCCCATCGTGCATCTCGCCTACCATGACCACCCAAAGTGATCTACCCACTGAGAAACATTGTCACATTTCTAGTCCTAGATCAATAATAGGATTAGCCAACTGTTTACTTTCCAGTTCTCTCAATGTTCTAGCCTTCAACTGCACTACCAGAAGCATATTCCACCTCTTATCCTCCTATAACTAAATGATACCAATTCTTCATCGATCATTCCAGCTTGTTTGAAGGATATGTTCTTCAAAGAATGTTACTAGGGTCACCTCAGGTGAAACATCTACCTTCTAGTACCAATGTGTATTACTTCACAACTGCGAAACCCAAACCTGAAGAAGGGTCCACTCTTGGAAGTCTATTGATGACTCCTTCAAGTGGAATTCCTCTGGGTCAAGACTCACTCCTTGGGTTTCATGACCATACTCAACCACAAATATTGGGATTCATAGGTCTTCTGCTCCCTAACCTAAATACTCTATTTGGGAATTGGGTAACAAGACACATTCACCTTACTCTTTTGTAGTGTTTTTACCTATAATGGTATAACCTAGAGAGTACCTTATAACCTTCCCCTCCAACCTAAAATATTGTAGAGATTCATTGAATAGAGTAATTCCCATATATAGCCATCGGGACATAGGGGTTATATAAATTATTGAGATCCTTAGCATAGTAGACACATGAAATAGGTCCTATGAGATCCTTCGAACCCGGAAATGATTTACATACTCCCTGACCCTAGTCAAAAAGATCAATGACTTTTGGGTTGATATAGTGACACCTTAGTCAGAAAAAAACGTCATAATATATGTGCACCACCTTCTCCTTATTTATTATTACATCATCGCCTTGAATGGAATATTCATTGAATAAAACACCAAGTTAAACTTTCTCGGTGCAATACCACACCATGAATTAGTGAGAGAGTGAATAGTGGCCATGAAGAATAGAATCCGAGTAGTTGACCAGCCTTTTGGTGAAAACAGTCTAATAGCTTCTAAGTACACTAATAATAAAAAAAATACTGTATAAATTGATCAATATAATAAATAATGGGAATGTATTACCCTTAATAAGGCAAGGTGATGGTACGTATAATATATTTACACTATATAGAGGGTCTAGATTGATCATTAATTGTGACAACCGGGCCCCAGTGACAGTACATCCACCCCGCCTTAACATGGCTGTCGGGTCTTGTCCCACCAGGTACCACCAGTTGCCCCGCAGACACGTAGGGCCCACCCCAGGGTCCACCCACATGCCCGAACGGGTCATCTGACTAATGATTGTCCCCACAGGCCAACACATGTCCTTTCCAGTGTGCTTTGTCCTCACTCACACACACCTTGAGAAACTTCCCAGGAGGTCACCCATCCTGATCACTACTCCAGGCCAAGCACGCTTAACTGTGGAGTTCTAACCAGATAGGATCCCGAAAAGGAAGGTGCACCTTATTGACATGAGTCATATCACTTAGTCATTTAACCCTTTATCATTTGGGGATGGTACATTCACCCCCCTTTAGAGCACAACGCCCTCGTTGTGGGCCCTACATATCAACCCAGGCAGTGCACCGCGCACTTAAGGCTGGGTTCCTCCTTTGATACCAAATGTGACAATCGGGCCCTAGTGACAGCACATCCACCCCGCCTTAACATGGTCGTCGGGTCCTGGCCCACCAGGTACCACCAGTTGCCCCACAGACACGTGGGGCCCACCCCAGGGTCCACCCACATGCCCGAACGGGTCATCTGACTAATGATTGTCCCCACAGGCCAACACATGTCCTTTCTAGTGTGCTTTGTCCTCACTCACACACACCTTGAGAAACATCCCAGGAGGTCACCCATCCTGATCACTACTCCAGGCCAAGCACGCTTAACTGTGGAGTTCTAACCAGACAGGCTCCCGAAAAGGAAGGTGCACCTTGTTGACATGAGTCATATCATTTAGTCATTTAACCCTTTATCATTTGGGAATGTTACATTAATAGAACATAGTATAGTACATCTAATCATACTATAATGAATGAGTATTGGGAAGCTTTTTTTAGGGAATTGGATTCCAATATAATAGATAAAGAATATAGAAGAAAGTATGATGAAAATTTTTATGATATTATTGAATGAGTACCATAAGGACAAAGAAATATTTTATAATGCTCTTGTTATATTGGAAAATTAATTAAAGATGTTACAAACTAAAATGGAATATATGACTAGTAAATTCGATGAATATAGTATATTTAATGAGAATCCAAATATAATTAAAAAATTTATAGGAAATAATTTTATATGCTCTAGATATTATATATATAAAATCTTACCTCAAGATATTTTTTATGGTATATAGGTCAGTTTGGTGAATATATGTTGGAGGCTATCATTATACATGTCATAGGTGTGTTTTATAATAGTATTCAAATTTCCTCGATTGTGAGGGTATCTACATTGTTGGATAAGCTATATAGAATTGTTCAAACAAATGTTAATATAATCAGTAAAAATAATATAGAAAGTAGTAAATCAATAAAAAATGATTTGATAGTAGTAAGGTTCGTGATATCAAGCATAAAAAAGAAAAAATATTGAAATGGGAAAAATATTGCTCGAGTTTAAGATTGAATGAAAATTGATCCACATTGAGACCGTTTCAAAAGATGATCATAAATCGAATAAATAGGATTTTAAATAACCCTTTCCTTTATCGTTAACTAAAATTATATGATCATTTGTTAAAAATGGATCAATATGGATAAATTTTTGTTCAATCATGATCAAAAGAAACATTTTACCAATTTCATATTTATTACATTTTTTCTAATTGATATCAACATCCTTATTAATATGAACTGGATTACATGTTGTTATACTACTTACCATCTTATTTTTATTGATTATATTATCATGTGTTCGAACAGAGGTATTTAGCTTATCCAAATATGTTGATACCCTCACAAATGAGGACTCCTAATTGATATTATACAACACCCCTAGGACATATATAATGATAGCCTCCATCCTATATTCACCAAATAGAGCTATAGTATTAAAAAAATATCATGAGGTAGGTATTTATATAAATAATATCTAGCTCTTATAAGATCATTTCCTATCCATAGTTTAATTATATTTGGAGCCTCATTAAATATACTATATTCATTGAGTCTAATAGTCATATCATTCATTTTAGTGTATAACATCTATATTTAATTTTTCGATATTACAAGAGTATTAATAATGATTTATTTATCCTTTTTGTACTCATTCAATAATATAATATAATTTTCATCATACCAACTTCTATATTCTTTATCATTGATTTTTTCTTTCAATTCCTTAAATAAATATTCCCATAACTCATTCAATAAAGTCTGATTAGATTTACTATACTTCTTTCTATGAATAATCAATATATACCCTCTATATTGAATAAATATATTATATGTATAAGAAACATGACTTATTAAGGGTAAGATGTTTTGTTTTTTATTTTAATGTTCATCTGATATGGGTTTTTTGTTATTAGTGTACTTAATAGCTATTAATCTTTTTTCCCCTAAAGGGTGGAATAACAAAAATGTGTATTTTTTTCCATTATTCACCCCTCAATTATTTTTATTCAATTCTTATATAAATATATAATTATTAGAAATGTAAATATATGTTTTTCTTCTATGGGTTTTACATAAACCATCACATATATCCATCATATGGGTAATAAACTTACTGTTCTTATGTAAGACAGATTACTGCCTCACGAGACAATGTTTTTTTCCAGACCACCTCTCATGGTTTGGAATTATTTTTGAAATAAAATTTTATATTATATATATATATATGATATTTATGAGGTATTTATTATTATGGGATTATTATATAAAACACACTTTCATTATTTCTATATATTATAAATATGATAACTTCATTTGTGGATGTGTTGACTACTTCCTACTCAAAGTAATGTGATTATTACACAAATTAAATGGAATAAAATAATTATGGTTTTCGTATAATTATATGATATATATGAATTAATTATTAAATTTTCTTTATAATATATATATATATATTATTAACATTACTTCATTCTATACGATAATAAAATGGAAATAGTGTTCATGTCTACGTATGACCTACCATATCCGAGAAAGGATTATGCCATTTGACAATTCAATATTTTATAGATTATAATAAATATTTATATAGTGAATATATATTATATTTTCATCATTTTTTAATTTTTTTAAATAATTTAATAGTGATCTAATTTATATTATCACGAATAAAAAGTCAATAAATTTATTAAAAATGATGTATATATTACCCTAAATGTAACATTAACATGTAATTATTTATAAATCCATAATATAAATTAAAAAGAATGAATTATGTGGTCTGATATATTAGAATAAGGTTTCATGGTTCATTTACAATATATATATATATATATATTATACATGATTATTGAATTGGTATTTTGAAATTCTATACTTATGGTAACGGTTTTCTCCACTTACTTTTATTTCAGTGAGATGTATTATATATTTTCCACATACTTTGTTGGTGTGGTTTATATAGTTCCCTATGACATGTTATATCATAAATTTAATTTAATTAATTATATTAATTGTTTTAATTGATGTTATTTTTCATTGACCCCGTGATTCAAATGATACTCAAGTAATAAGTGGATTTCTAGTCTCACTTTTATTTATGTGAGACTTATGTTGTATTCACAGCTCAATTATTTTGTGTGGATTATATAATGCACATGAATATATTATATGATTATAAACATTAAAATTATATTTATTTACATATAAATTTATATATATATATATATATATATTATGGAGTTTATTGTTCAAAATTATTCAAATCAGTAAAGTAATTTGATCTCAATTTTCCTTTTTTGAGACACAAGCCATGTAATGAATCTTTGTTCTTCTACAATGTGTATATGCTGCCATTTGAAATCTTAAATCATTAATATACTTATTTTCATGATATTTTATGTTTTTCAATGTTATTATTTCCATTTTAAAATGAATCATAATTTTTAAAGTGGTAATGGTTTATTTTTATAAACTCGATGCTTATCAAGATTGTTTATTATTATGCTTCCATTAATGAATTCATATGATCTATATCTCATGACCTATTATTAATTTTATATAATTTACTTATCAATTATATCAATATTTATTGGTATAATTTCAACATTATATTTTACTAAATATAATTATTAAAGTGTTTTTAAATAATTCGACATTATTTCACACTTTGGTCAGAAATACGTTTTATTCAAAAAAACCATGTCATGAAAAAAAATCAAAAAGGATTTATTTTATTTTGTGTAAAATATATTTTTAACCATGATTCTCTTATATTATAAAAAAAATATTTCATATATGATATTTTTCTCTGATCAAGGAACTTTTCAATACTTTTGACGGTGAAAAACGAATGTTCGACATGTACAGATTTACCCACCATCGTGAATGTCATTCTATGGAAGAATCCTATGAATATTTACATGGTTATTTTTATTGAATTTTTTTTAATAATTTTTTATGTTTATTTTTGTTATTTTCAAAAACAATTAAAAATTATTCTTTTTTAAAAATAATATTCATGGATTTTCAATGATACTGCAGTAACTTTTGATGGTTACTTTCAATGTGTATGGTTTTATATATTTTTTATATCTGAAAACCACAATTTTGAAGAGGAAATTATTTTTTTTCAATAAATATATTAAATGATTTTTAATCTTACTTTATTCATTTTCATGTACTTTTCAAAATAAAAGGATTCTACAAATTATTTATGATTTAACAAGTGATATTCAATGAAATGTGATTATACTTTAGAAATTATTATAGATATCTTTCAAAATAGTTCCCCATATAATATGAAATCATATAATTTAGTTTATGTTTTACATGCGATACAATCCAAGGACACCATTATTATTATTTTATTGAATTTTTTTATTAATATAAAAAGATTATTATGAAACTGTTATCCCTTCCATGGGTTATACGATGATAAAATGACAATGAAACCTAATTTCATTCATGAGTCATTCTATGATAAAATATTTATGAAAGTATTTTTTTTCAAAATATATGATTGATGAATTTTTTGTAATATCTATAACATTTCATGGTTTATTATATTTTGTTTATGAATTCTATATCTTTTATTGGTCTTAATATGGTGAATGTTTTTTTATCTTGTTGAACATGAATGTATGATTTCATTATTTTGTTAGTGGGACCTATATATACATACAATTCTTTGGGTAATTATAAATTTCTTATGACATCAAACGGTACATGGGTGGGAATTCGTACCTCCAAACAAGATGGTACAAGGTAGGGTATTCCATACCTGAAACAAGTGGATACATGGGAAATAATTCTATGATTGAAACAAAACGGTACACGAGAGGGCATCAATAACTAGAAACATGAGGGGAAATGGGAGGGAATCTCAATACTAAATCACGTGTGTATATGGTAGGGAATCAAAATTTTGAAAAAAGAGGGTAAAATAGATGGAATCCCATACCAGAAACAATAAGGTACATTGAAGGGCGTCAAATCCCTGAGACAAGAGGGTATTTGGGATGAAATCCTGATACTAATGTATGTACAAGGGTTCTTATACCAATACTAACATGTTTTGAATGTATTTAAAAGCATTCATGAAATACTATTTTCTATGACTATGTCTATTCCATAATTCCATGTCTTATTCCTTTATTATGCTCTCATTCATGATTCTTTGGATTCCCATTACGATTCATGTCTTATGAACTCCCAAAATTAATGAAATGACTCTTGATTATGATCATTAATATATTTGGTATGATACTATATTGTTATGATCATGTTCTCATACAAAAATTGTTATTTTATTTTTACAAATTTCCCTTTTTACCCATACAATGCAGGTGAGCTAACCCTTTTCTTATTATCCATTCCCCAGAAATGATGAATGGATTTATGTATGAGTACTAAATGGAGAAATTATTTAAGGGGAATGATGAAGATAATTCACCATGATAGAATCTTATGATTCAATGTTTTTAATTATACTAATCATTTATGGCCCATGGGCATGTATTTTTTTTATTGTGTTGAATATTAATCTAAAATGAAAAATTATCCATATATGTTAAGACTAGGTCACTACAGCTTGTATCAACGGACTGGTTTTGTCATTATTTAGATACTTGGATGAGAAATTAATGGGGATATCCCTAGGGATATTTCTATGGATATTATTAGGTTTTATCGAAGGATATACCTTAACATTTATTGATTTAGAAGTATGTGTCATGTTTACAGAATCATATAAGTATTTTATCATGATTATGTTATTTTCCTATTAGATAAGTTTTTCCCACAATATGATTTCTGGGTTTTTTCATTTGCGAGAACTATAAATTTCTTGGTAAATATTTAATTTTTAAGAAGTGGAATATATAGTAATAATAAAAAAAATCCAAATTAAAAATCACATGAAGATAATTATGATGTCTGTATGAGTATTTGTTATTATGCTAATAATAAGTAGACATTAAACGCCATGTGAATGTTATGGGACATTATAACAGAATTGTTTACATTAAATTTAAGAATAATGATTATATCAAAGTTGTGAAAACATAATACATGATCAATATTTCTTATTCTAGGATAGAATAAGATGATAAATCCTGAGTACTGGTTTATGATTAATGTTGGATGATTGATGTATATTTTTTTTGGAATTCAATGATTATGTTAAATTAATGATAATATATATATATTATAAGTTTTTTTAAAAAGGATAAACAAATATATGGTTAATGGTTATGAATATATAGAAATGTTATTTAATAAAAAGGTAATATTTTTAATAAAGAAGTATACAAATAATAAGATTTTACTGTTAATATAATGCTGTTTATGTAAACATATGTTGCATGTAGATAAGTAAATTGGATGGTACTGATTACCTTTGAATTGATAAATTATTTCTGGAGAATGTAATTTTTGTTATCATAGATAGAGTTTACATGATTTCTTTTTGTTTTAGAGAACATATCCAATAAACATTTGAATACGAAAAAATGCATGCTTTTATTAATGATTTATAGAAATTCATGGTGTCACTATGATTCCCATAATACCTTCATTTCAAATGAACTGATTTTATTATAAAAATAAACATATATATGGTTTTGGGGCCCTTCCAATTCAATTGATCATTCAATTACTAGTTATCAATGATCTCTATCACTCACTATAATTTTGTAAATTTTCCTCTATCTCCAATATTTACGCCCAACATATATTCTCATATGCAGAAACCTAATTATGGGAAATATTGGGTAACCATGAGGGTTCCAAAAATCCCTTTTTAAAGGATGATTTACTATCATGTTTACGATTTGGGTTTCTAATAAAATAAAATTTTACTATTTATCATTTTATAACCTAAATGAATTTTGGATGATAAATAAATTTTATGGGGGGTATTATTTGACATCATGATATTTTATGATATATTTTTTAAAATTTTAATTTAATAATCATGATATTTTTCATTTCAGAAAATAGTGAATATAGATTCTATTATATTTAAGTATTAAATTGGGATTTCATTATACAGAACACCATGTTAGGCTTTTACATCATTCAAAACATAGATTAACCATAGATACATGAAACACTATGTTTTCCATATTTTTCACACAATGATGATTCTCTTTGATACCATTCATTATATGCATGATTGATTTATACTGAACTAAAATGCACTCATAAAAGTTTTATAAAAATATTAATATAGTTACCACAGTGTCATTGGAATAGGATTTATGAATAAGAGTAACAAAATTGTGAAAATTTTAGTTAAAATTTTTTATAAAATTAATCCATTGGTTATCAAATAGTTATAAATGATTGTAAGAACTATTTGAAAATTATTAAATTCTTTTTCTATGAAAATTACTTTTCCATGTACAAATATAGTTTTCCACAACAAATTTAAAAAAATATTGATGAATGATTTAAATAATATTTTTATTTTATATGTTCAATAAATATTTTCTATATTCATGAAATATATTTGATTGGTATAACATAAGAATAAATCATATTTCATGAGTCAAAAGATGTATTTTTCTAAAAGGTAATTTTACGAACTTATAATGGAGAGCCAGTTTTAAAAGTAAATTTTGGAAAATTTAAAATTTTTATTATACAATATAAACTAAATTTTTGAAATAATAATATAAAAATTTACTTTTTGTGAATATTTGGAATTTTTCTAAGAAGTTTCAATTTTTAATGAATAGTGAAAATATTGTATTTCAACTAAAAAATAGCATATTTTAATAATTTATTTATATTCATAAATTATATATTAATTTAGTTTTATAGTATATGTATATAAATAATACTTAAATTAATCTTATTTATATATTTGGATCAAATTTTTCATTGAAATTGTATTTAAAAACATTTATTGCTTTTGGGTATTTTTGCTTTGAAAACCCTCTTTCACAACACATATGATGGATTAATTTTTAATTAATTTGATCGAATTATCTATTTATAATTTTTTAAAATGGATTAAATATTTTTAATAATATTATTTTATAATATCTAGTATGTTTAAATTATTTTATTACCAAATTAATTAGTGAATGTAATTAAAATTAGTTACATTTATTAAGATAAAAATGAGTTTAATTAGTGGTTAAACATTAACATATGTTAAAGAATTCCTAGAAACATTTACTAAAGCATTTGGATGGACAAGTGTCTAACATATATTAAATTTAATATAAATCTTAAATTTATTGGAGGAAACTGATCTAAGATAGAACTCTCAATAATGTTTACATTTTTACATTTACAAGAATTACACTCCCAATAAACTATAAAATGGTTCTCACCCCCTCACTTCTTCACACCTCTAAATCCACATTGTATAACATATAACATGCCCAAATAATCTTCAAACAACCATTATCTCATCATAGGCTCCACACATTTTCTAGAATGTAATCCAAGTATGTCCATTTGTAGAAACCAATAGAAACTACCCAAATAAGAGGTTACATCCTTACACAATATCATTTGTTTTAATTTAATTGAACTGAAAATCAATTAATATTATTCCATAATTAAATAAAACACAATGTATCCTTAATATACTAATATGTTTTTATTCAATTATTTCAACCAAATCCTATACACAGTTCCATCAAATGGTTAGTGAACTTACCGTTCATGTGTATGACGGAATACCACCTTTTGTAATGTGGTCATTTGTTTTTAGTTTACCACCTCTCATGGTTATATGATAGGGAAATATATTTAATGAGGATACCTAATAAAGTGTATTAAAAATTTAATAATTGGAACAATACTCAATTATATTCATCAATAATGAAGGATTTTTAACTAAAATAAAAGGGAAGATACCTTCAAAGAGCTATGTAAGGATAATTATATGAAAATATGATATTAGTTGGTAAATTTGATTAAAACTATTAAAAATTGTAAAATAAATTTTCCTTACTATTTGGAAGAGTTATTCATTGGTTCATAGTGGATGTTGCACAGTTAAACTAACTATGAACAATTATTGTGTGAATTTTTTATTCATACTAAGGGTCTATGGTACTTAATATTGGCCCATATGGTTAGTTTAACCAATCACCAACTATGAAAAATTGAACTGGAAGATACCAATGGTGTAATACAATGTAGCCACAGAGTTTAAATAATCATTCTTCTTATGTGTGCACCTTTCAGTTTTCTCAAAAAAGCCCATTTTCAACATTTAATCCCCTAAAACATCCTAGAATCCAAAATGGAAAAACTAAGGATAAATGAAGTTATACATGTTTCTTGAAGGGAATAATAATTCATCACACCATATGGTATTTATGTACCATAAAGTCCATAAGATCCTAGATCCTCATAGGTAGAATACCATGGTTTCCTCGTCTATGATTCCCACTCCCATGTCTCATATATATCACATATTCACTTCAATGATACCCATAGGAAGGGAATAATTCTAACATGTAATTACTTATACTGGTGATCCATAATATGATTTTAAAGCTCAAAATTTGTGTAATTAGGATCAATATGAAAATCCTCCCACCCAATCACATGGGAAGTATCTTAATGATACCTCCATAGAAAGGAGACATCAAAAATGTCCTATATTAAATTAAAATTATTCATTATGTCCAACTGATATTTAAAAATAATGTGTCTCTCTATGGTCTTAATGGTGAAAAAAGACATCAGCCTTATGTTACCCTATATAACCAACTGAAAATGTCCCAATCATGGTTAATCTCTGATAGAAACCCTATCACTTGCATAAAAATCAAGAAACCCATGACAATATCCCACATACCATGGAGAATGGTTAATTTTATGAAAACCCCCATACATATCAACAATACATCTTCCCTCAGCTGAAGAATGATTCTTGTCGTATATATGTACTTCTCTCCAAACACTGCATGGAATTATATAAATCTATATGATTTCCTATAAAATTCATCAATGAATGATATCTTTATGACTCATAAGAACAATTTTTATTTGTAACTTCACCATAGGAAATTTCATTTATAAATATACACCAAAATCATGAACTCATTCCTAAGAATATGCACTTAATCCTAGATATATCTCACTCTCTATCCATCCAACTGTCGATAATAATTCGTTCACAATTTCATTTTTGAACATATCTCCTCCACTAAAATATTATAGAACCTACATGTTAATCCCAAAACCTAATAGAAAACAATCCTCTTATAGAGACCCTTTAATTATGATAATTTATTACATAATGAAGTCTACTTGATGTTCTACATTCATCATCTCACTTATAGGTAATAAAGTAGGTGACAACATAAGTCAAATAATGATATCCAAAATTTTATTATTCCCAACATTAGTATGTGAGAAAACAATGATGGTGTCCATGTAAATTTAATTCCACTATCATACAGGAATTTATAAATATTGAAGAAAAATATAAGCTCAGTGGTTCTTAGATTTATTTTAATAAAAAGTGAGGCACTACAAAAAAAATACAGAAATTGAATAGTTTATGCATGGAAACCAACACTAACATCTCATAACATGATACATTTTGGTAGCCTACGGGTGAATGGAACTACATTATTGGAATCTATTATCTATAAACTCATGACTCATAGAAATTTTTTCAACCATCCTACTATGAACGAACAACCCACTTCTAGGAGACCCAGAAAACTCAACTAAGGACTCTCAACTACAGAGGGTTTAACAAATGAGGTATGACTTGGTCTATGTGACATATTAAGAAAAAGTTATTATTTAATATAGATTAATATTTCATTGATTGTATGAACACATATCCATTAATATCTTCAACACCCAGGATCATCACATCAAGATAAATTATAAGAGACCATTCATTAATTGATTCCTTCACGACCTGTGTCAGTAATTTTCTTCTCAACTCATCACTAAGCAAATTACCATTTCATGGATTATACATAATTTCAAAATAAAATGAATAATAATACTACACCATATATCCCTACCAGAAATAATTATTCTTATAGTTAAATATATATTTCTGGATCGTATGATATGAGTATACTGTAAAACCCTAAAAATTGAGATAATGAGACCATGTTTTGATTACATTCATATCATCTAAAAACTCCAAAACATGGGTATTGTAGTTCTTCTAAATATATAGTATTAAGTAAGATCTAGAGGAAACCACATATTTTTCCTACATTAAGACACATACCAAACCAATACCATAATCATCATAGGAAAATCATATCCAAAACCCAATTTTATCAGAATAAAAAAAGTGATGAATTAAACCCCATATTCACCACCATAAAAGTTCATTAAATATTTATCTACAAATTCATAAATTAATCCATTACAAGATAAATTTATCATTTAATATTGAACCCTGGATAAATCCGAATGAATCCATCTATTATAAACATCCAAACTTATGATTATCTAGATCAAAAACACATTTTTAAGCAACTGTCAAGGAATAATCTTATTTATATTATTTACATCAACTAATAGGAACCTATAACTTATCAAATAACCAGAAAATTCACTTACCAGTTCCAAAAGTAAAATTTTTATTTATTAATATATAAATTATTTTGTTTCAATTTTCAAATAATGATATCCAAAGGGTACATACTCTCAACCTATATGAAAGATAGTACCAAAACATTATCCTTGAAACCCCTAAAAATTTATTCACATAAAAAATGAATGATTCATTTTATTAGTTCCATAAATAATACCTAAACCATTGTGAGAAAAAATAGAAAAAAAACAAAACAAATCACATACTAGATCATAAGAACTCCCTTATAAATATCCTCTTCTTATAATAACAACATCCGGTACTCTGACTAATGGTCAATCACTGAATACCATCGTGAACCTCTATAATGTTATATTGATAATAAATCTAAGTAAAATGATATTTTATATCAAAATCCATATGATTTACCTTTTTATAATTTCTAGACATAACTATTCCTTCTTAAAATAATTACAAGAGAGTCCTATAGTGATAATCTAGAATGAATAAACACCTTAATCATAAGATACTCAAGATGGGAATTTTCATCCTACCACTCAATTGGTTCGATTAGATAAGATTGAATATAAATGGGTATCATAATAGGGATAATTTAATTAGTAAAATTGACATATATATGTGTTGGTAATCCATAAAAAATATGTAGAATAACAATGGGGTATATACAAACCACCATAGTAATATGAATACCCAAACAAGGGTATAAAAACTAGGAACAACTTTGAAAACATTATGATATTTCCCCATTATAAGGAACAAAAGGCCTCTCCCTTCCCTATATAGAGACAAAGTCATATAGAAACCCATGAATTAACCTGTTAGTATATACAAAATGAACCAAATAATGATGAAAATATATCTTTCCCATAAAGCTGATCATAAATTCAATTCTATGTATTTGGTTGAATATTTAATTATAAATAAAAAAATATCCTATATCACCACACAGTTAGATATAATCAACAAAAACCTGTGACACTTGGACCCCTATTATGATCTCATTGGAAAAGGCAATGTATTATCCAATTAATGATTTTTTCAAGTGTGGAGTGCAACCTCAAAAAATGGGAGCGTCTATTTTTGCCATGATTCCAAAGACCCAATAACTCGATTCAATGAAACAATTCTGAAATATTTTTTTGTGTAATTACATTTAATCGATCTTGTCAAATGATATAAATAAATGGGTAGGTGGGGAAATCCCAAATACTATCTCAAATAAGTTGTATGGTTTCATCTTTGGAAAGAGCATTCAGGGTGTAGTGGGGATTTTTATAGGGATGATTGTCGAAATAAACAAGAATATAGTTGGTTCTAATGTTAACATTCAAATTGATATGGATAAAGATTATAGAAGGATGTAGTGAGGTTTCATTATTAATGTCATGAGAAAATTTGGATTCGCAGATGGAGTTTGTGATCTTCTTTTACAATGTTATTCCACCCCTTGGATTACCTTATATATTATGGGGAACTGTTTTATCTTCTTAAGGACAACGAGGGGCCTATGTTAAGGAGATACAATATACGAGAGTTTATTTATTCATTCCAATGTTTCAAATTCATAGAGGATCAGAAATATCCTGGTTGATGGTGTTATTCATCCATTCAAAAATAGATCATGTCATTGTATCATTTCTAGTATCATCTTTTCCAATGAATTTTTTTTATGAATGGAATGATAAAATATATAAATGTGATGAGATAGGTCATAGAGTAGTATGGTTTCTGAAGTGGTAAAAATAATCATCTAAGTGAAGTTAAAAGCCCACACTTCTAAAAAATACTCAGAGAGGCATAACATTATAATCCTAAGCAAAATGGGTATGCAATGACCTTATTTCCCAATGGATTATCTGTGAGCTCATAATAATGATGGGAGAATAAAAAATTATAGTATTTAAGAAATAATTAAGTGTATTATGGGATATATTTTCACATAAAATAATATTTTAATTTACATTGGTAGTCATATTACCTTGATTAACAGTATACTTACTTCAATTTCTAGGAATGTCTTTTCAGTTCTAAAAACATCAAATGGGACAATTGATATAATGTAGAAATTATGAAACATTTCATTTGGTATTCAAGACAAAATGGATGTGGTTTCCACCCCCAGAAATAATGTTCAAGGAACTATTTTTTTCCCAAATTTTATAAAGGAAATTCAAAATGACCTATAGTATTCTATATCAACAGTATCTTCATGAATGTGGCAATTGATAAGTGTGTTTTCACTGACATTACTTAATGGTAGTTCAATAGTAGGGTTTTTGGATAAATGGTGCATTATAGTAGTGGATGTGATATTTGTAATGCTAAACTATGGAGTAAATAGATTCCATGAATGCTAAAATATTTGGTACGAATTATGAGGAATCATGAAATCCCAACGTATAAAATTATACATAATAAGGGAGTAAATTTTCATTCATGGTTCAAGTGTTATATATGATTGAGTAGTGAATTGATATTGATCCTATTATTTCAATGCGATCGGGGAATTTAACTTTGGAATTATCTCACACTCAAAAGGGATATTTCAGTGCAGGGCGAATCGATTTCAGAAGTTGTGGCATCCTGGTTTTAGGGAGAGGAACATATATCTATGGAAAAGAAGTCTCGATGTATTGTTTTTTCATGGTATGTTTTTCCATAGAAAAATAATATTAATGGAAAATTATCTCATAGAGAATTATGCATATCTAGATAAAATCAATAGTGAATGAATTGGGAAGTCATCTGTCCAGCAAAAGAACATCAGTGTCAGTGAGGCGACTCATTCCAAGAGTAGTGTGGGATAATGGAAGAGCTACTTCTTACCATGGGTAGTGGGTTAGAAGGAATTTTCCATGTGATTGATTTAATCTAAATATTGATGGATTCTATAGCTCGGGTGTGATGAAAGGGGGGAGGGTTCGGGAAATTAAATAGGCTATATAATTCATGGTTTTAGTTTTTTATATAGTCCCAGAAATTCCATGGAAGCTGAAGAGAGGTCCATTTGTTGTGGGATCAGGTGGTGAAGGTTCATTAATATTGATATTTTAGTTGTGGAATAAAATTAAAGAGTATTGGTTAGCTGAATACAAGGGAGTTATGGATACACTTGGGGAATATAATATTTGATTTGGGAGGTCAGGAATGTAATCAATCAAGGTACTGAGGTGATGCACATATGAATAGAAGGAATATTTACGGCTCAATATGTGGAAGGCTTGCGAGATCCCAACGATCCAAGTATTTTTTTAAATTTTCACTGGCTCCCTCCCAAAAGATTTCATATTGATTTTTAATGGGGAAATACTTCTTCTTCACTGATTTTCCCACTATTTTGGTTGATTGTTACATTTCCTTTATTACATAATAAGAAGGGAATGTTTATGCAAGAGTATCAGATGTATCAAACAATGATATCACTATAGAAGATAAAATACACAATGTAACTATAATAGTATATTTTCCTACTTCATATTACTGTAGAACATTCTCAGTCACCTAATGTCTTCTAGTCTTAGTGACATCAACACCACCCCCTAGATAAATGATTATAAACACCACACATGGATAAATTTCTAAAAACCAATGAACCATTGCTGATATTAGACTATATGTTACTATCATAGAATATCATTCCAAACAAATTAATAATATTTCTAGATAATATGAAACTCTGTCATGTATTTGGAGACTTTATCTATTTAGGTTCGGAATTACCACACCATCCATGGATATAGCAGATAAACAGATGTTTTCCCAATGAATCCACAAAAACATATCCTAAAGAACTCTAATTACACTTGTTCTTCCATTTTTGGATAGAAGAAAAAACATGGATAACAAATTCACCTACCAATGCATTAATAAAACCAATATTCTTTGGTACATCTACCTTATCCAAATATTCTTTTTGGAATACATCAACAAATATTAGAAGGCACATATGAATAATCATTGATATAATATACTAACTCAATGAATGATCTAATCTAGAAGACTTCAGAAACTCATTGTTGATAAGATATGATTTCAGATGAACCATCATGGAAAAGTTGGTAGAATAATAAATAAATTTATACTCCCCTTGACCCAAAGTTAGATACTTATGGGCCTTCAGTACACATAACATATAAAGGCAGAATAGATGAATTCTTATTTTCTTGATGGAGGACCACCTATTATACTTTACCGCATTGGTCACACAATAGAGTCCAACCGTCTTTTTCATTGGAGTTAAATAATGTACATTGAATAACACATTTTATTTATAAAAAACAAGAAATTCATAGAATTTAACAATTTTATATAAACACCTGAAAAATATTAGAGGCAGCACAAACTTAACATGATAATAGAGATTGGGGAAGTTTAGATCTAGTCCTCACAATCTGAGATATATTAGAAAAAACCACACACCTGAATAAAACCTATTATATAAAGAATTAAAAATCATTGTGGGATCTATAAGATAATAGGAGAAGTAATTTAGCTAGGATTTTCAATTTTAATGAAACAAATCTTCAAAATAACAATATACATCAGTGATATTCATAAAAAATGAAGGATTTACACCCAGAATCATAGTATATATAACTCCATATAACTAGTAGATGAAAATCGTAAGCCAATATGAGATTAGTTGAAAATTATATTAAAATTTTATTAATGTAAAATGGGTAAAATGAAATTATTTAGTGGTTTTAATGATGGTCACATAGTTACATACAAGAGATTGCAAAATGAAAATAATAGTGCAACAAAAATGAGCTTTCAATTATCCTTTATGTCCCTTGGTGAACTATTTTTACTATGGGTCCACATGGTTATTTTAACCATACGCCATCTTTGAAAAAACCCAATAGAAACTTCACAGTGGAAGATTTTATAGTTATTTAGGAAAAATTCATTTATCCTTATAATATGTAAATGTAATATTTATGAGAATCTATGTGTAAATCATACATTTTAATAATTTAGTTACACTAATTTATAACCTCAATAAACTTTGTATGCATTAACTATTATATTAAATAATAATATTTTAAATTTATATCGTGGTTTGTTAAGACTCAGTGTTTTGTGGATGGATCTATTTTTAAAAAAATATATTCATTTGAAAAAATAATATCGTAAAATTATATGGTGTTATATTCTATAACACATAAAAAATGAACAATTGACCTTCAATAACTCCATCAATCTACTATAATGAATTTATTGTATTTTAACCATATGAAACCCCTAAGTTCCCACATATATTTGTCAATTTTATATTTCCACTAAAAAACATTGAGCAAGTCATTAATTATATTTCACAAACCTCTTTCTATCTGATCAAGATTTTTTTTAAAATTATTCATCATAAGAAAAAAAATTAACTATTTGAATGAAATCTCAAGTTAGTACATTAGAAGTATTCAGTATTTATTCCTGATTGGAGATATATGGAAGACATTGTTAATATATGGGAGATTTTTCGGATGCTTTAATGTATATGATACTATCTCGATATGGTTAAAAATTTAAATTGGTAAATAACACTAGGGATAAAAATTCCCTCATATCATAAGAAAAAATTAATCATTTGGTTAGGCTTAAATAAATTTCCAATTCAATTCACATTATAGTGACCATGAAATATGTATCAGGATACCGGTGTCCTTTTATTACATTTGTATAAGATATAATAATTCATTTCCTATATTAAAAAAAATAATTTTTTATTCTGGGTAAAATAGAAACATACTTGAAAATTTGATTATAATTGAAAACATAAAATACACACATTAGTATATTTTAGAATTACATTATTACATTTTTTCTATCCTATCAGATCAGTCAAAAAACAAATCCCCATATCCTAGTAAAAAATCATAAGAAATTATAAGTATAATTCTTATTAAGGGTATCCCTAAAATAGATGTTATGAATGCATAAAAAATAATTGATATTTAATGGTAAATAACAAACATAAATTTCATTTAATCAATTACTAGAGCATAATATGGTATGAATAAATTATAAACCCATAATTCCATATAAAATATCATAGGATAATGGAAACATAAGCATGGATATTCAAATTAATTAAATAATAACATAGAAAATCATTAATGAATTCATGATGATGAAATGAATGCTTTTAATCATCTAAAATAAAAATTTGGGGTCTTTTTCAATGAAATATTATAATACTGGGGCCCAGTTTTAAGGAATTGAAATATATGGGTATGGAATTGACAAACACCCAGTAATGTTTGTCTAATGTGACCCACCATTACATCATGTGGAAATAACATTCACCACTAATAAAAAATTGGTTTCCAATGCATTCCTTATATAGTATGTGAATAAAAATAATAAATAGAGACATTCTTTTTGAAAACTAACACGGGAAATTTTAACAATTACCCTAATTAATAAACATATTCATAATCTATGTAGTGTAATATGAATATAATCATACCAATACATCCCTATTAAAACTGATAATAAACAATTTGGAGAAATAATAATGTTGGAATCAAATCAAAAAATCCCTATTGAATCATAAGTGATAAAAAGTATTTATTACATTGATGTATATGAAGAAAATAAAATGTTTGATAAAAAAATTAATGAAAAAACTATAAATATCTATTATGAAAATTATAGTTTCATAATGTCACATCAAAAATTTGAAATTATTTTCATTGGAATTAATAATAATATATTCAAAATATGTTTCCAAACAATGATTTTTCATGAAGTAGAAATTTATGTTCTTGTCGTACATGTTAAATAAATGATTAATTTCACATTTTTATTAAATAATAGGCATCATTTTGAACAAGAGTTGTATATTAATTTCAAAAAGATATCTAAAAATTAAAAAAATGTAAATTTTTCATTAATAAATAATTTTAAATTTTTATAAAAAAATTTGAAAACAATTCTTTGAATAAATGTGTTTTTATGAAAAATGATTTCAGAAAAAAAAAGTGAAAGAATATCAAATTTTATTAGAAAACAATTAATCATTGTTGACACTCCATTTTCGTCATAGAGTCTAAAAAAAATGAAATGGGAAATACCTCAATAAGTAAGATTCATCCTTTGAATAAACATCAAAAAAAGAGAATGGGATGAACAAGGAGAACATTGCCCATAGGTCGCGCAAGATCCAGTATGGTCACGCAAGTAGACTTGCGCGCCGCCCAAATGGGCGCATAGGTGGCTTGCCCGCCCTCTTTGAAAATCGCCCAGGTTCTTCTCCAGCCTATAAATACCCCGGTGGGCCCCCCATTTAAGGGAGGATTTTTTCCAGAATTCAGATACAGATCACTGAACACCCAAGCCTCTTCTTCATGTCTTCTGAACACTTCTAAGGTAATTCTTTACCTAGAATGGAAGATCTAAAAAAGAAGAATAGGGTCTAAGTGTTAGAATTCACTAATACTTGTGCGCCTAATTGTTTTACCCATAAGGTAAATGGACACACTTGCGCTCGTCCTTACCTAATCATTGAAACTTACAAGCCACTCTTCTGGAAGTACCTCAGGATAATTCTAAAGTCTTTGGTCAAGGATCGCCCAAGTATTACCCTACTGGTTAACAATCGCGCAAGTACCCATGTGCCGCACAGGTATACCTATGCAACCAGGACTTGCGCGCCCATGCAGTACCTGCGTGCCTAATAGGAATAGTGTGCCCATCTATTTTTTGGGTGCCCTTCCTGCCCATTTAACCCCTATTATTCCATTTCACCTCTCTTATTCAAGATTCGGTTTTCAAGACACTCTTCAAATCCATTTATGGCATGTTTTATTGATTGACTTCCTTATCTGAAATTAGTTCTGTGGAATATCTCTCAAAACCTAGTGATTTTCACATCTTTATATCACTAATGTTAGAGAGTTTATTCATTCAACCTCATCCATTAAGATGAGAGAATCCTTAATTTGGGATTCCTTTTTAAGAATAATCCCCAGTCCAAATTCTCATTTAATTTGGGCCTCGTTCTCAGGAGTAATCCCCAAGTCCTCATTGATTTGGGCCTCCTTTTCTGGAGTAAGCCCTAAGTCCACATTTATTTGGGCCTCCTTCTCAGGAGTAATCCCCAAGTACTCATTGATATGGGCCTCCTTTTCAGGAGTAAGCCACTGTCATAATTCCCTTAACTTGGGTCTCCTTTTCAGGAGTAAGCCCCAGTCTCAAATATGGGCATCCTTTTTAGGAGTAAGCCCCAAGTCCCTTAATTTTAAAATCCCTTTAATCTGGGCCTTCTTCTCAGGAGTAAGACCCATCATTAATTTCTCTTAACCAGACTCAATTTACATTTTAATTGTACTTCCTTCTCAGGAGTAAAACCTGATCATGAGTCCCCTCCTAATTTGGGCATCTTCAACAGGATTAATCCCCAAGTTAGAGTACCCAAATCTCCATGAAGTATATATACCTTTATGGACCTTGTTTCTGGATTTCTTCCCTGAATTAAATCTTAATCCTCATCTATTTTGGGTAGTCATACATACATAAGCCCCACATCATTTCATCTTTCGTGGCACAATTGTATGGTTTCACCAATACCTCTTGTTTCTCACACCGATCATGACTCATGTGAGCTTAGAGTGTAAAAGTAATCATGACATCTTTCTTTGAGCCATCAATCATTCATAAACATCATACTCCCTTACTCTAACTACGTGGGTTCTGATTCCTCTTCCAAAACAAAGGATACGTAGGTAGCCCATCAGCGGGTACGATCCCAACTCAGAAATAATCCTTGTCCTTCTGAATGACAATAAACATCAAGTGCCCCACTGAGTGGCTTTAAAACCAGTATGGTTATCATAATTACCAAGATACTTTTATTTATTAAAGGATACCATTGACAAAGAATATCTAACAAATAACGATGATTCTCTATCGATGAAGAACCTTGAATTCATATAACAGATTCTCTAAATTTCCAACATATCAATCATTGATTGTCAGATTTAAAGGAATCATGATTTTATACTTGGTAATGTAATAAGGATTCACAAACACAACTTAAATCTATAAAGAGGGTCCCGAAGTAGACAATAATTCCTCTAAAAAGGTGTGATGAGTCCGACCTCCCATCCTCTCGACCAATGAGAATTCCTAAGCCTCATCAGTTCACAAATAATGAGCACATACCTTTGGAAAGTAGGTCCAAATGGATATGGAATCATTAAATGTTTCTGGTTCTACGAACAAACCCTTTAGAAACCGATTGGAATGCATGAACCTTCAATCATCAAGGTCATCCCCAATCCCAGAGGAAACAAAAAAATGGTGAAACCAACGTGAATCCTTAACCATGTTAAAATAATGATTTACTTATTTGTTAGGCCCCTATTTAAACTCATTTAGAGGGCCAACAAAGAAATCAATAACATATTTTCTCATCCAAAAGATGTAGTGGCCGAACATATCTTGATTATGTCTGTTATATCAAATAGGAACTCTTTTCCAAGAGGTTCTGCATTACGAAGATGGCTTCTCTCAAGTTTACACCCATGAATATGTCTACTGTGAAAACTTATGCTGCAAATGCCACTGCTGCTACTTCTACTGAATCACCATCCGCTCTGAGGATAAAATCACCTACTTAGTGTCTTCAACACTGGGTATCAAATGTTCTGGTTAAGGAGTACCATCAAAATAGTACTATTCTGACTATGGAGGCTGCTCGACCAGCCCTCCAAGTCAATAATTCAACCAGGTCGTCTGGACAGTGATGACCAGCGATCATGAAGAAGGCGGTGCTAACCGCCGTCTCCAAACGTTTTGGGTAGTTATACCCGAAATACAATCACCATTCACTCCCATATTCTGAGGAGGTGAATGAGCAGGTCCCTCATGGCCTTAATTAAAGGATACAGGAGTCCTTCCCGAGGGCTCCCATCAACAATTGACGTCGGACTTGTGCTGCAGTGCGCCCTCAACATGACGTGGGTATTGACTCCAGGTGTTCGATTCAGGTTCCTCAAACCTGAGCAGGAAAGACGAACCACCAGAGCTAAAAACCGGTTAACAGTGAGCATGTTCTTATCTCTACCGTTTCTGGAGAAGTCCACCAACCTAACTTGGTGGAAAGAAACGAGTGGGCACACACACCCGTCCGTTTTAATTCTGTTGTCCATCAGACTCGTCTATCAGCATCACGCTAATCCCGCCAGGCAATTCCGGCGGAGTACTATAGATAGGAACATACAACTGTTTATAAATCATCATCTAGTCAGCAGGCTCGTCTGACTACATATGATGGAGCTCGTCAACCACGTTCGGCGAAGTGCAATCAGTAGGCACATACACCTGTTAGTATTGATCAAGCCTACCAACAATCTCATTTGGTAGCATTCGGAGAAGTCAGTCGGAAAGATCCGGTGACAAACAGGAGGTAGAATCAACTCTCTGTCCACACACATGGTTACTGTTAAGATTCATTGACAGGAAAAGGATGACATGAGCAGGAACACACACCTACTCCATGAATGGAATGTATTTATATCCTCGTTCCAGAAGCTGAAGTCACCAAGAATATTCTATCAATGGTGAAGGAGCAGAAACAAATCCATGCTCATATTCTGGATGCCTACCAGGATATTATAACAGCTTCAGAAGCATCTCAGAGAAAGTCACATAAATTTATACCTAATAGTGGAGTGACACATCAACAGTTCACTCCGAAACAGATACACACATCTGTTCCAGTCAAAGAGGGTTGTGGGGCGTACTCCCCCATATCATACTGAAAAACAAGTCTGGCACATACAACTGGATTGAGCGGAGATAATCAGCCTAACCTGATCACTTCTCTTGAACAGGCACACACACCTGCCAAATTTATTAAGAAGGCGTCTAAGAAAAAGACCCGCCCAGCACAGTCAAGAAATCAATGGCCAATCTGTAACAAGGACTTACTCAATTCTGGAGTTCTTGATGCACTAAGAAAACTATCTGTTGCAACTCAATATTCTTCTCTCTCAGTTCCCAATAGTGGGAACATTAATTCCAAAGGTCTGCACCAGAAACTTCCTCATGAAGGCTTGCTTCATGAGAATTTATTCAATCTCAAAGTTTCATATTTAGATGAGAACCACAAGAACCCTCTTTGTGGTCAAAACATTATGGTGCAAAATGTTTCATCTTTTGTTGTAACATATCATGGTGGTCCTCCCCATGATGATGAATTTAGCTGTGAATGCCCTCCCTACAGTAGTAATTCGCATTGTCTTGAAAATTATTCATAAGACAATGCAGTGACAAGAAATCCCTCTTATCTTGAGGCACTTGCAAATGCGAAACCAGTCATGTCTGATGCTTTATCGCTAGTAGGTGAAATACTTTCTCAATCAGAAGATAGCCCGGGGTGTATGTCATTCTCCGAACCACCCCTGGGTCATTCATATTCAATTTTAATCAGTGGTTTCTCTACCAGTCTTGTTGAATCAGATGAACAAGAAATAACCAACTCTGGTCTAAACAGGTAGAAGAATATTCATTAAATGATAAAGAGGAAATGCTAAACATGATAAATAAACTGGAAAAGGGTGATGTGCCAATCATGTTTTGGCCTCTTTCTAACTCTCATTATGATATTCAGAGATATTGACGGAAGATGGAATTCATGATATTCATCTTAACATACGGAAAACTCTTTGTCATCTAACAAAGAAAGTATTATCTTATGATAAATATGAAAATCATGTTAAGATAATAGAAGGGTTACAACATTAGATTGATTTGGAATCTCTATCAGTCTCTCCATATCCGAAGGATGAAAAGCAGAAGAGATCCATTCAACGTTCATGCCTTGGCGCACTAAGAATATTGCGCCAGTTAATTGCCAATTCCCCATCTGGTATTCATATCAAAGGATGGGGTGTTCATGGAGAACTACATTTCACTGTGCTCTTTAGTCAGCAATGCTCGTCGAAAATGGTTTTATGCAATGTTATTGCCCATGGCCATCCAAAGTCAATGTGTTTTGTTTGTAATCAAAAGATTTCCCAATAACAGGCTTCATCTACTTCCTCTCAAAATCAAGAATACAGAGAACAAGTTGTTGAATTACTCATGCATCAAGAAAAAAAGAATATTGAACAAGCCTCTTATATGGAGTAAGCACATCATCAAGTGACAGAAGTGTCAGAAATCATCCAATGGTCTTTTGAACCAGGTGATAAAAGTGGATGTCGATTGATGCATCCAGCTAATTTTCGGACCATGTTCCATAAGATCAGGAGAGATTTTAAGAAAGTCTCAGACATAGCATGTCAAAATCCACCCCAGCTTGCCAGACAGGGAATCTTTCAACCCAACCCTCAGAATCAACAAATAGGATTCGAGGAGTTGAGAGGGAATAGCAGGAATAGCCCTAGTCCACTAGACTGGGGACTTTTTCAAATCATCATTCCCCTCCTCAGTGAAATTCGGTCTTCTCTTGATTCGGGAAGAAGCCACAAGAGAAACAAAGAGCCAAATTATCAAGAGATTCTCTCCAAATTACAGCTTGCCAAGAAGTTCCTGAGGGATCGAATCAACAAAAGTAAATGTCTCATCAGGGGCATGGAAGAAGACAATATCACAGTAATGCCGATAGAAGAAATGCAATGCATTCTGCATCAATCAATTTCATCAATTCCATAGATGTTGATCCACCATATGAGGCTCACTTGGAGAGATCAGATGAAGAGGTTCCAGCTCAAGACGTTGTACGCACAGACACAAATGAAGAAGGTGTGCGTACACGAAATCAAAGGATTACCCAGAATCTAGGTAATCCTTCAAGTAACCCACTTCCCCCTCTCCGAAAGGGGGCTAACAAGGGGAAAGTAAAGAATCAGGTTACATACCTTTCTTCTGGAGAAGGCAAATCACTCTCACTAGTGAAAAGATTTGCACAACAGGAGGAAGAAATGAAGGAATTAAGGAGGTTGAATATAAAACTACTTCAAAGTAGTATTCCTCCTAAGCATGCTAGAGTTAGTCGGCCAAGGGAATTTGTTGTGGATATTGATATGGATCAAGAATATCCTCCTTTATCAATACACCCTCACAGGTTTAATCCTACAGGTCAAGTACAACAACAATTGGCAGTGCTACCATTAGTTGTAGTACCAGCCACCACATCTGTACCAGCTCCAGTCATTGCACCTGTTTAGGTCCAGCCTCAACCAGATGTTTCTCAAAAGTTAATAACTACTATTGAGTCATTAACAGCTCGGTTGGTAGCTATAGAGGGAAAGCATGAGCAAATTAAACCAGAAAAGAGAGCTTACCCAGAATTGGTAGATTCAGTCCCTCCCCCATCAAGTTTTGAGAATCATGTATTCCCTATTTTCAATGGATCAGGCGATCCTGAACAGCATTTGACGCATTACTTGTCTTTTTGCGATCCTATGATGAGAACTCTGGAACAGCAAGTAGCAGTGAAACTCATATGCATCGGGTGAACCTTTTAAGGACCAGCTTTGGTCTGGTACACAAGCTTGCAATCCCGGTCAATTCCTGGATGGGAGGATCTTCGCCAAAAATTCCATCTTCAGTTCAGATCAACATTGCCAAAGACAATAGTTTTTTATCTTACAAATTGTAAGCAAATAGAGAATGAAAGGGTTTCAGATTTCATTGCTCGTTGGAATGTATTAAAATATTCCCTATGTATAGTACTCCCTCAAGAAGAACTGTTTCCAATCTGTGTGGAAAATCTGCGTGACGAATTTCACACACCATTGATCCCTGTGAAATACACAAGAGGGATTTGAGACCATACTTCAATCACTCAATAGATTGAAGATTATCTTATAAAGACTAAGGATAAGTCTCATATAATTCCATTAGCTCTAGGAAGGAGAATGGGCAAAGCAGAGACTACTATAGATATGCTTAAACAAACACCTGTACCTAGTTCTACTTCAAAGCCATTATCTTCTCGAAGGGCTCAACCTCCTGAGCACCAATAATAATGTTTTTTTCGTCAAGATGATCAAAGAGATAAAAGATGGAAACAATTAGAGGATATGAAGAGAAAAGTTTACTCTTTCTGAAATGAACAAGTTCCTGGTTATTTTATTTCAGCTCTGGAAAATAATTTGGTTTAATTTCCAAGGCCCAAGAGGCCAATCAAGGAAGGAGATGAAGACCATCCCAACTGTTTCCCCTTTCATCAAATGTTGGGGAATCCCATATAGAAGTGTTTTGTCTTCAATGAGCTCCTGCAAAAGATGGTCGACTCAGGAAAAGTCAAACTAAAAGGCTCTTCAGCCCAGGTAGCATGTGTTATTGCTACAGTTCCAGAGGAAGAAGCCAAATGGCAAGAATTAAAAAACAAAAATACATAGAAATATGATTATTGGATGGTGAGAAAAACGATCAACCAAACTCATGCCATTTTGTGAATGAAATTGAATAAACCAATTGTGCCTTCGGCCATGAATGTCGCAGAAAAACCCTCTTTATCAGAGGGAAAATCCTCAAACAAGTGGAATTATTCAAAGAAAGAAAAAGAATCTGGAGAAGATGAGTATTTTTCAATGCCAATGTTGTCTTTTACTCTGGAAGACATCATTCCATCTACTTCAAATTCACGGGCACCGCCCCACCAAACGGCACAGCCTAAACATGATGATCAGGAAGAGTCTTCATCGGATAAAGAGTTGATCTTCGGTTCTGTTAATATGATCCAATTAACAGATCCTTATGCCAGTCACAGTTTCAATTTCGATGAGCCCGAGTTCCCTATATCAGACAGAGGAATCAGAGGAAGTTACAGAGGCTCAGGATACAGGGGGAGATATGGATATTTCAGAGGCCACTATTCCAATTCTACCACTGCTAGAACTGTGTATGAGTTAGAACCTCGTGGTAGAGCCCTTCAACGAGATCAACAGGAACAAGCATGTTCTTCCACAAAAGGTAGACTCAGTCCTAGCACAATTATTTTGGAAGATCGGTTAAAGGTTACATCTTCTTCCACTCAGTAAGTAAATAGACCTAATTAGTCTAATCTTCCAAAGCCAGGAGTATTACCAACTCCTATCCTAGTACAAGATGCATCAAATTCTAAAGCATCAACTTCAAAGGCACCTGCTAAACCATATGTTCCTATTAGGAAACGCAGAACTTTTGATCAAAAGTATGATATATTAAAACACCTGGCCCAAGTACTAGCCAATTTATCAATTAAGGATGCCTTGAATTTATCAAAGGAACTTCGTGAGGCACTCATTGAGGATTTGTCAAGTCCTCGGGAGTTTGAGACTAAAATTGTTGTAGCTGAAGTCTACCATGTAGAGAATAATCCCGCAGAATGCCATGAAATAATATATTTTACTGATTAAGATGAATATGATGTCGTGCATGGACATATTGGACCTTTGTACTTATCTGGAAAGGTCAATGTTATAGACATCTGAAGAGCTTTCATTGATAATGGTTCAGGAGTCAACCTCATGACCATTCGTACACTTCAATGATTGGGCCTCACGACATCTGATTTATCTCCTTAAACTATGATGTTACAAGGATATGATAGAAATGAACAAGAACCACTAGGCGATATTACACTCAGAACTCAGGTTGGAGATCTTGTGTCCAATTCATATTTCATGGTTGTTGATCAATACTCAGCCTTCAACATCTTGCTTGGAAGACCCTAGCTACATCAACATGCGGCTATCCCTTCACCATACCATCAATGACTCATGTTTTGTTTCGATGGTAATGTTGAAAAATTATATGGTGATAAGGCCCCGTTCAAGACATGTGAATCTCAATACATTGAGTCAGAATTCTACCACATTTAGGGAAAGGAGGAATCCACAACAAAGGAGATTTCCAAAGTTAATGCACTGTATGGTTTGGAAAAGATTCCAGTAAACCCATTTACATATGTGAGTACAGATTATGTGTTACCTATTAGTCAAATTGACAGGATAGACCCAAATCAAAATACTCTTATGGAAACTTCCAAAATTTCAATTACGGCAATCATGCCAGAAAACATGGGAGAAATTGGTGATCCACCAAGCAATGATGAAAGCTCAAATGGAGATGTCTTCATTTCATCTACTAAAATCCAACAAGTCTATACTTCGCCAATTAGACCAGGGAAAGTTATAGTAATGTCAGAGGTAAACGATGATGTCTATTCTCAATCCATCATCTCCTCTTTGTTACCCAAAGAAGACCCTTCATCATCAATCGGGTTGGAAATGGAAGCTTCTTCTTCAAGATGTCAAAATTTTGAAATCTCTTCTGATTATGGAAATTTTTCTTCATCATCTACTGTGCAAGTAGAAACGGAAGAAATAACACATGCTGAAGAAGAAGAGGAAGATCTCAGGGATGATCCTCCAGCATTTTAAGAGGGTATCTCTACCACCGTCGATGAACTCAGAGAAATAAATCTGGGTACAAATTAAGATCCACGCCCCACATTAATTAGTGCGTCCATGACTCTTGAAGAACAAGAGATGTATATTTCCTTTTTAAAGCAAAATTGAGACATATTTGCTTGGAACTATATAGCGATTCCAGGGCTTGATCCTGATGTTTCCACTCATCATTTGGTTTTGCAAGAAGAACATCGAGGATACAAACAAGCCGCTAGAAGAACAAACCCAACCTATGCTTCCAAAATTGAAGCTGAAGTGGATAATCTCATCAAAGCTAACTTCGTCAGAGAAGTTAAATATCCCAATTGGTTGGCTAAAATTGTCCCCGTGAAAAAAGATGAATGGGAAAATTAGGGTTTTCATTGATTTTAGAGATATTAATCAGCATTGTCCTAAGGATGGATTTCTAGTTCGGATTACAGAACTCCTAATTGATGTAATAGCTTGCTATGAATCACTTTCCTTTGTGGATGGATATTCCTGATATAATCAAATCTGAATGGCTCCAAAAAATGAGGAATATACAGCCTTCAGAGCACCTTTGGGTGTGTTTTTCTATCGGGTAATTCCCTTTGGCTTAAAGAATAAAGGTGCAACATATCAACGAACCATGCATCGTATCTTCGAACCCTTTTAGTGAAGTTTGTTGAATGTTATGTAGACGATTTGGTGGTCAAATCCAAAAAAAGTTCTAATCACATGGATGATTTGAATGTCATATTCTGCAAGCTTTGACAACATAATTTGAAGATGAATCCCTTAAAATGTGCTTTTGGGGTAACCTCAGGAAAATTTCTCGGCTTTGTTGTATGCCATCGTGTTATCGAAGTCGATGCTGAGAAGAATAATTCAATCATTGGTATGTCACCTCTGTGAAATTTGAAAGAATTGAGAGGAATTCAAGGTCACTTAGCCTATATTTGGCGTTTCGTCTCCAATTTGGCAGGTAAAAGTCTACCCTTCACCAAATTGATGAAGAAGGGAGTCACTTATAAGTGGACTATAGAATGTCAAGAAGAATTTGATATTATCAAGAAATAACTCTTGAGTACACCGGTACTTATGCCACCTATTGAAGGAAGACCACATATCCTTTTTCTGACTGCTATAGAGCGATCATTGGGTTCCTGTGTTGCCAAGAAGAATGATGCTGGGAATGAGAACAACATCTACTATCTTAGTCGGACTATGCTTAAAGCAGAAACCCGATACTCAAATATTGAGATGTGCTGCCTAGCATTGATCTTTGCAGTTCAGAAGTTGAGACACCACCTGCAACATCACGAGGTCCAATTGGTATCTTTCAATAACCCTCTCAAATTCCTCCTTAGTCGTCCAATGCTTACAGGACATCTGGCAATTGGGCAGTTATTTTGCAGCAGTTCAACATTCAGTATGTGTCTCAAAAGGAATTTAAGGGCCATGCTCTAGCTGATTTCCTATCTGAACACCCTTTAGTGGAAGACACATCTTCACATATTGAACTCCCTGATGAGTAATTCTCCTCTATTCAAGAATGTATTCAAACAAGGGAAATGTACTTCAATGGTGCTTCTAGAAGTCCAACAGGGAAGAAAATGGATAATCCTAAATTCAACAAAGTTGTCTTAGGACTTGTACTCATTTCTCCAGAAAAGGTAGTGTTACTTTATTCCTTCTCATTGTTAGGAGTCGTTACAAATAATGAAGTAGAATACCAAGATCTCATCGCAAGCTTGGAGTTGGCGCATCAAGCAAAATTGAATCACTTAAAGTTTAAAGGTGATTCAGACCTGGTAATAAAACAAGTCAATGGGGATTATTCCATCAGAAAAGAACAACTAATGCCTTTGTATGATTATTTCAGAGAGTTAATGGCAGAGTTTCCTTCAGAACCGACTATTTCTTATGTCCCAAGATCCCAAAATTCTCAAGCTGATGCACTGGATAACATAGCCACGACTTTGGAAGATCCAAATCAGGACAAAACAACCATCAGTATTTCCCACCATCCTACAATTTCACCTTATGTTCGAACCAGAAATAGAGGAAATCAATAAAATTAGTCCCATCTCTAAACCATATGGTCGTACTACAGGATTGATTACACCTATCAGGTAATACCATCAAAATGGAACACTTCCACCTGATAGATCCAGGAAAGAACAAATCTGGCGATGTGTGGTCAATTTTACTCTTTATGATAGCCCAGATCACCTAGAGAAAATTCTCTACAAGTTTGGTTTTGATGGAGTCTTCTTCAGATGCATTGATGGTGAAGAGACAATGGCTATCATGAAAGAAGTGCATGTTGGGGTCAATGGTTCCCACAAGTCTGGACATAGACTGTCTGATCAGATTCGATGGATTGGATACTTTTGGCCTTCAATGATACAAGATTGTATTGATTTCACAAAGAAGTGTCATTCATGACAAGTACAAGCCAACTTCATTCATCAACCTCCAGAGATGCTTCATACAGCTAAACACTCATGGCCATTTTCCACATGGGGAATGGATGTGGTGGGACCTTACCCTTTATCTACGGCCAATCCATTTAAGTATATTCTTACTACTACTGACTTCATTTCCAAATGGTCTGAGGCAATACCTCTCAAAGAAGTTAGTTCTAAAAGCATTTTTAGCTTCATCAAGTCTAACATCATTACTAGATTTGGTATCCCTCATACCATATTGACAGACAATGGCATTAACTTATGTCAATCCGAGGTGAAAAAGTTGTATCAAGAATACAACATAAAATCCAATCATTCATCTTGGTATCATGCAGCGGCCAATGTCCAGATAGAAGCTTTCAACAAGACTCTTTCAAAAATAATGCAAACGATGGTGGATAAAGATAAGAGGTCATGGCCAGATAAACTCTTTCATGCTTTATGGGATTATCCAACTACCACCCGCACTACAACACGGTCAACTCCATATTCATTGGTATATGGAATGAAAGTAGTCTTTCACATTGAAGTTTAATTGCATTCGCTCAGAGTATCCATTTTTGATCAATCATCTACAGATGAACAATCTAAAAAGAGATTGGATGAATTGGAAGGGTTAGATGAGAAAATATTGTGAACCTTGCACCACTTGGAAGTCTACTAGAATTGAATCACATGAGCATTCAACAAAAAAGTTTGTCTTCATTCATTTATTCAGGGAGAATTGGTATTAGTTCTCATAACTCCAATGATACTAGGAAAGAAACCTCCCAAGCTTGAACCAATGTGGGAAGGACCTTATTCAATACATAAGTTCTATTCCAATGGAGTTTATTCATTAATCTAAATGGATTGAGAACTCATCAATACTCTAACCAGAGCCATATTTCTGAATAAGTATTTTGTATAAACACAAAATACATCACCAACGGTCCATAAATATGACCTTAAACTATTTTCATGTCCCTTACGTCAAACACGACGTTAACCTGCACCATCAATGGTCCATGCATATTACATTAAACTATTGGCACTTACGTCCAACATGAAGTTAAACTGTGAAGTCCAGAATACATGACGCTAAAATGTACAGAATTCCCTTATGTCCAGCAAGATGTTAAACTGCATAACCAACGGTCCATACATATGACCTTAAACTATTTGCATGTCCCTTACATCCAACATGACGTTAAATTGAACCATCAATGGTCAATGCATATGACCTTAAACTATTGGCACATATGTCCAACATGACGTTAAACTGTGAAGTCCAGACTACATGATGCTAAACTATACAGAAGTCCCTTACGTACAGCAAGACGTTAAACTGTATAACCAACGGTCCATGTATATGACCTTAAACTATTTGCATGTACCTTACATCCAACAAGACGTTAAACTGCATAACCAATGGTCCATGCATATGACCTTAAACTATTCGCAATTTCGTCCAACATGACACTAAACTGTATCGCCTTTTTTCATCCAACATGACGTTAAAATGTGAAAAAGACCCTAATACATCCAGCATGACGTTAAAATGTGTCCTCTTTTGTCCTTAATGCATGACATTAAACTGCACAATCCACTTTTTGTCCAACATGACATTAAACTGTATTTTCCCCATTGTCCTAACTACATGATGCTAAACCGTATAGAAATCCCTTAATACATCCTACGTGATGTTAAACTATATTTTTGTCTCTACTACATGACACTAAACTGTGAAGCACCAATAGTCTTAGCTGTAAGACTTTAAATTGCATAGTCCCTTCATATGTCCTAAATGACATTAAATTGTGCATCGTTAAGGTTGTTGTTACCACTTGTTTCTCACACCGAGTATGACTCACGTGAGCTTAGAGAAAATTTGAACCATAACACCCTCTTTAGGACGCTAACCATGTGTGAGTCCAAACATAATTTTTAGGTTGTTGTCCCCAAAAACAACTTGATCAGTAATTCATTCTTTAATTGAACTACGCGGTCTTTGATCCTTGCCTTCCAAGCTGGGTACGTAGGCAACCTCCCAAGGTTCAAGCCCAAAACCAATCTCTTCACATCGGTTCACCTTAATATCATATGATGTTGATAGGTGAAATCGCTCCCAGAATCAATATCTTTACATTGGTTCACCTTCGTCCTTGCTATATGATGTTAAACTGTACAACACTTTGGTCCTGTGTGACAATAAAACTACAATATTATTTGATACCCTCACATGAGAGGGAATCATTATTTACATTTATTTTCAATCATGTTATATTCAAAAAAAATTATGTGCATACATGCAAATACCTAAACCTTTTACCTTGGGATAAACCATCATTGCACTAAAGTCCCCTTTCATCCTTCACATGTACAAACCGAATTTGTATAGAAGGTATTTCTAGAACTAAGTGTGCTTGATTTCCATCCTTATGGGATATGTAGGAACGTTCGAGTGTCCTTCGAATCCAGCCCCAAGTCTTTTGGGTCTAACCCCAAATTCCACTTTCAGTCCCTTGGATGAAAAGTCCCCATGAAAACACACACACTGTATTTCTTATAATAGTATGAGTTCTGTGACCCTAAACTAATATCTCCCACACTTTCGCCCCACATGACATTAAATTTCATTTCAAGAACTATGTACAGCTTGATTCCCATCCTTATGGGATATTTAGTGAAGTCCAAATATTTCAAATTAGGTTCCAGCCACAACATGATTATGGTTAGCATTGATCTGTGTATCTCTGCATACATCAGACAATACCCAATTGTATGTGTGATAATCATAGTCTTGAATACTTCACAATCTTCATAACCCTTTTCTTGACTTCTGGTCACAAAATGTCCAATTTTTTAGAATTCTTTTTCCTGACCATGTAGCACGTGCCCTTAGGCGGCCTTGCATAAACAGTCTACATAACAGACGTGTCAGCCAAAAGATGCTATTAGTTGACTACGCAGCCAATGCCCTTAGGCGGCCCTTCATAATTCAACCCCCTAATGGGTTTTTCAAATAGTGTTAACTTCATTCTTGGGAGGAAAATATTTTTTTTCCTTAGTTTTCTTAATTAAAATATGTAGGGATCTGTAAAAAAAATGGTCATCTTTAACATATCTGTCCCATAATCTTTATCATGATCTGAAATTATCCAAGTCTATGGATTATATTTTCCATCCCTACGTTTGGGTTAGACCTTTGTACGAGTAACATTCATCAAGATCTTAGATAATCTTGTTTTAAAATATCTTTACCATATTCAAGCACTTCTCTCCATACAAAAAATTGTATACTTTGGAAAATTTGAATCCCCATAAACTTACATTGGCTTTTTAGCAGTAGAAAAGTAAATTTCTGAGAGTTCTTTTGCCTGACTATATAGAATGTGCCCTTAGGTGGCCTTGCATAAGTAGTCTACATAACTAACCTGTCAGCCAAAAGATGCTATTTATTTTACTTTGCAGCCAATGCCCTTTGGTGGCCCTACATAATTCAACCCCCTAATGGGTTTTTTAAATAATGGTAACTTCATTCATGGAAACTACTTCTTCTAATGCCTTTTATCCATTTTTCATATCATTACTCATATTCAAAATTTCTTAAGTCATAGTTTACAAGTTTTCCTTCATACTTGAGTGTGGTAAAATATTTTCAGATAAGTTGTCAAGGAATTGAGTCAATTTTAATCCATTTTGGTCAAATCTATTTTGACCTTAATCATTAGCCTCTTTATGTCTGACGTGCATGACATTAAACTGCCCACCTAAGACAAGGGAACTCTGAATAAAAGTCATGTTCCAGCTCACTAAACATTCATTTTGAATGATTTAGGTAATATTGAGCAATTAAAAGATTCAAAGTTTGTATGGGTATTTATAATAATCACTGTAAAAATCAAACTATGCTTACTAGGAGCATTGTCTTAGGTGAAATTTAAATCAGGTAGCAGGAATGTACGTGAACATTTGATTGAAGATGAGTGCATTCTTTCCATTTGATGCACAAGAATTAGAAGGACATCCACATATTGAAGTCTCTTCTCCTTTCTATGAAATTTCAAGAGGCTATTAACGTAAGTCTTCACTTGATGAACAACATTCTGAGCTTTATCAGCAGCTACTTGAATCTCATGCACCCGACCAACATCAATCTTTTGAGCCTGATGGAGTGGATTATTTGCATCTTCAATGGCTTTCATAACGTTCGTTTGAGCTCCCTCTAGAAAATTATTGAGTTGGTCAAGTTCTCCAATAACAGAACCTAACTATTGCTGAAGGTGAATCTGCTGGATGAATTTATCTTTGATATTATGCTTCATCTCCTTCATCATGGCAGCATAGTAAGCCTCAGCTTGGGATAACGGAGCCTCAAATTCGCTGATGTTGACTGACAGCTTTACCCTAGTCAGATCTTCACGGCACTTTTGCTCCTGCTCCCTTTTTAGGATGACCTGTTTCACTGCGGTATAGATCTCTTGATATCCAAAACCGCCCAGACCTATCATGATGAACAGGGATGACAATCGAGGGATCTTCAATGATAGCTCTTCTAAAGTCACCACAGATATGATTTTCCATATGCTGTTCCATGCCTTGCGTCGTTAAAATCTAAGTGCCTTAAGTACCTCCGGGTCTGATTTGACATCATCATCACAGGGGGGAATGTAATCTGGGATTAATGGACTTAAAAAAGTGCCTTGTTCTGCTCCTTCCCCCCTAACCCTGGTTTCTTCAACTTCTACTACTTTTTGGGCGGATGTTGAGACTTCACCTACAGATCTAGGCATTGAAGTTGATGGCCCTGTTTGATCAATTAAATATATAATTAGTTTCATAGAAAAATGAATGTTGGTTGTATATCTTGAAAACATAGTTCAATCATTACCTAATAATAGATCAACGACTTGATTAGACTCCACCCCATCTTTCCCTGTTTCAACAGCATCTTCAAGATGGGTCTTAGGAGGGTTTACTGGGTTTAGCTCCAATTGATCTAATGTTTCTGCAATGGTAGGGTTGACATCAATGTCCACACCCTCTTCAGGCATTGGCAGTTCAGTAGCTTCTTTTGATGGAATTGCATATTATTTTCAGTCATGATTAGAAGTGTGAATTATAAGAAAATTTACCGGATTAAGGATAACACTCACATCCAAGATCTTATCAATCACATGATAACGTATCATGATCAAAAAATTCTTCGAAAGACATTCCAAGATTCATCATTTCATCCAATGATATTTCAGAATCCTAGTTACTCTCACCAGTGGGATCATTAGATGTGTCTTCTTGGTAACCTTCTTCCTGCAGTCCCTGACCCTAGACAACATCTTTAGGAAGGATGGAAGATTTAGTTGTCATGGCCGCCAATGATTCTAGTGCAGGTGTTATACCTAAAATATCACAGAATGGAAGTCAGCCAATGTTTCATTCAACATTTTATGAAGCATTGTTAACTTACCAGTAGCAGGTTCTTCTTTTCTTTCAACAGTAGCAGGAGGGACACTGGGAACAGATGTTGGATCTTCTCCAGGAGTAGCCAAGTTAGCCTGAATTTGAAATTGTTCCACATCACCCTCTATGGTCCTCAAAGGAGGATCAGTCCTTTCCCTCAGAGGGGAAATTAAATAATACCCTGCAATCCCAAGGAAAATGACCAATCTTTTCATGGTTTAGAATCATTATTATCCGAAGGAATTACAGCTAATAATGAAGCATTTAGCTTTGGACTTCTTCTTCTGATGCCTTTGCTACTTTGGCTTTTTGGGAGTATCGGTAGTCTCCCTTATAGGCACATGAATTGGAGAATGGAGGGCCATGTCCAACTCTTCATTCATGGCCTGCTGGCCCGGATATATCTTGTCTGAATCACGAGAAGATTCTGTAGCAGCCCTGGTGGCAGTACCACCAGGGATATACTATGGTGAAGGAACATCAGTAGCTCCTTTCCATGCAAGCTGTAGGATAAAGAAAGTAATTTCTTTGAGTAAAAAGTCATTGATTGAAATAAATTTTCTAAGTAAACAAAGAAAGAAAGATTACATCTTCAGTAGCCACGTACTCATGCCACTCATCATCAGTGGCGTCGTGATCCATCATTTCCTTCACTCGCTTGGTGATATGGATAGAATCATCAGTGGAATAAATATACGTCCTCAACTCTTTGACATAGGATCTTAATTCATCAGGGTTATCCTTGAAATGAATATTTTCATGATCCTAAAGAGTCCCTATTCCAGGAAGATGTATCCCTTCACATAGCTCCAGCCAGATAGTTTTAGTATCGTAGTATATATCCCACCATGTCTGGATGGCCTCTGGTCATAGATATGCAGGTGTACAAGAAGGCTGCGAAAAGGGTCCTACAACCTTGGATTTTAATTTTGTTCTAGCTCCTACAATTATAAAAATATAATGAAAACCTGTTACTCTATAAAGTTACTAGAAATTAAATTGCATCAATAAAGTAACTCACCAGGAGTTGATGGAGTGGCTCTCTTGATTCTAACAGGAGGATTATATACGGCACGTGGCCACTTTGATACATGTTGTATCTCCGGAGAATCTGACAAAACAGCCTCGGTTGAAGAACTTGGTGAACCAGCATTAGGAGTGGAAGAATCACCTGCCACCTGAATTTTTTCTTTCTCAATGGTTCTCTTCTTCTTCCCCACCTGGTAAACAGGTTTATTCAATATTGCCTTAGGATATGATGCTACCCAATTTTCAGCATACCATATGGCCATGTTACATACCGCTTTAGCATCTGGTAAGTCAAAAACTACCTCAGTCCTTTCTATAGCCATTAGCAACTATAGTTGTATAGAAACCATTGGGTGCTGCTCTGACCTGAAGTGCACTGGAGGAGATTCCACAGTTGTCTATAGATACATGAACTGGCATGCAAATTGATATGGAGCATAGGCCTCACATATAATTTTCCCATCAATTCTGGTGGCATGTACACCATCTCTGCATGCCATCATGTAAGACCTCTGTTCCAAGCTGGCTGATCCATCATCATCAAATCACCCTTTTGGCGGATTTCCATAGGTAAAGAAGTGGAATTCCTTATGCAAACCCAGCCTTGGCCTAATATCATAGGTATTGAGGGACAAATGACAAATTCCAGAGAAGGCCTGAATAGATGGCCTGAAAGAACATCTAGGAATTTGTATTCCATTATGAAGATCATATGTCTGGAAGTGAGTGGAGATCCATCCTTATAAAACTTGGAATGGTCCCACTAATATCAAAGGAGACTTACCCATATAGACCTGGAGTAAGCTCCTGTGAATCTTTTCCAAAACTGGGGTAGCCAACCCCACCATCTTCCTCTCAGCCATCTTGGATGCAATAACAAAGGTCCCTGGCCTGATGCCTCCCTTCAAATCTCTGACTGGAAAATGATAGACACTGATCCATAAGGCTAAAAACCCTGCCAGACTGGTCTTCTCTGGGATTTTATGATTCACTTCATACCCCCATTTCTCAATCACTCCTGCTTCCAGAGTCAGCCAGAATATTCTAGGATCACCTCTCTTATCCACTCTAGGGCAGCTAGTAGGACAAGTACAGTTGGGCCGCTTTTCCCTCTTCTTCTTGAGAAACATATCCATCTATTCCTCTGGATGAATATCCCCTCTAGAATGAGTCTTTGAAGTCTTTGGTATTTGGAGCTTATGATAAATCTTCAATAATTCTCGAACCAAATTCGGAGTCTTCTCTAGATCATTCAAGGTTTCCTTTGGAGGGATGAATTCGTCAAACATATCACCCAAAATTGGAACCCCTGAGATCTTGTAGACATCCCACAATCTAATGCCTACTTCTCCATGGATCAGATGGAAAGAATTAGTTTCTAGGCTCCAACGGCTAAGCAGCTCCGGTGAAAAATTATGATTCCTATAAACATACGTCTGCCCAGCCCAGACGGCTTCATAAATTGCATCTCCCTTCAGTTCCTCGATAAACACTTCACAAGTTTGTCGCACCCAATAAGCCCACATCCATGTTGTCTTCACCCCTCCTCTAGAACAGAATTCCCATTTCTCCTTCCAGCCTTTGGATTGATCCATCTGATAATTCTGAATGATTGAGGGATAACAATGTGGTTTCAGCTCAGGTTTTTGAGGTTTCAGATCTGGTACACACAAGCTATGATGCTTTATATAGTCTTTCTGTAACGACCCGAAAATTTTGAATAAATCTTGTTTCCCAATTTTGTGTGTTATTTTATTTTTTATACTCAACAAAACAGTTTCATTTGATAACATGAGTATAATTAAAATGAGACAGTTTGGTTTTGACTGTTATATGACCATTGGTCAATATGACCGCTAGAAACTAAACGTTTCGATTATTGTCTCTAAATACAAGTAATCATGGTTAATTAATATAGAAAGAAGATTTGATTGCCTCATCCAGTAGTCTCGGGCCAATCGAAGCCCATCTAACGGAACATGGGAAGGAGGTAGCACCACTGGGCTTTTCTCTGAGCGAAACCCAAGTCGAACTTCATCGTGTGAAGCTAGAACGAAATCACCTTCACGAGAAGTTCAAATTTATATAAATTACTACTCATGCAATGTTGGCCGAGCCTCCCTCGGATTCTCACACCTTTGCACACCTTAAACTTAGGTCCTATGCTGGGGTTATAAAGGGCTATATAAGGACACCGTAACTGCTTTGTGTAATCCATTGAGAAAAATAAAATTGTATTTTCTTATTATGGTAAATTTTGTAAATTTTCAAATGTTTGGATAAAGGTAGGATGTATATTATTGATGAATTTTAGAAAAAGGATATTTTAAAAAAGTTTATGTAAACCTTAAATAATTAAAAATGTGTAATGATTTTCAAAAAAAGGTCCTCTACAATTATGTTCAGTACAAAATTTAGAGTCTAATAAGATCTACTTATTTTTTGATGAATAGTAAATTATGAATTGTGATTTTATGCTTAGGATTAGTAATCTGAGAAAATGGATTAGTAATCTCACTTAAAGAAATTATTAATATAATCTAGGCACCTTGATTAAGTAATGTGACTCAATAAAATGGCTAAATAACTGTTTCAGAAATTATTAGTCAAGTATCAGTTTTTTCGGGTGAATAGTGTTTTTTAAATAAAAATTAAATTAAAATTATTTAGAAAATTATTTTTATAAAATGGACTCTATTTTTGAATTCAGAACATCGATATTATGCTAAGGTAATTTTTGGTGTTTTTTGTTGAAAAAACGAATTCTCGGTGAATAGTGTATTTATTTAAAAATTAAATTAAATATATTTAGAAAATTATTTTTATAAAATGGAGTTCATTTTTTAAATCAGAGCATTGATATTTCGTTAAGGTAAAATTTTGGGATTTTTCTGACGAAGTTGAATTCTGGATGAATAGTGAAAATACAGTTTTTAATTTACGGGTGTTTAATGACAACATTAAATGATGTATTAAGTATTTAATCAATATGGTCAACTTGTGAATAGTAATATATGTTATGAGGTGTCCCAAGTGGCCTATACCATGGTAAAGCAAATGGTTTTGCCAATACCACCAATGAGGTGTCCCTTGGCCATTAATGCCTTGTCCCCTCACTTTCCTTATAAATACCAAGACATCCTCTCATCCATTCGACTCAAAAATCATCCTCAACGATGTTCTGGTCTCCTTACCTGCCAATGAGTCCTCCCAAGGTTCCCCAAGCCCTTAAGGTACCAACCATTGAGTTTTAAGAGTTACGTTTTAAGGCAAGGGATCCTACCTCTCTCTTTCTTTCAAGTAATCTCTTTTATGTCATTTATTTTATGCTCAATGCTCTTATGTTGGAGGATGTTATTTTATATTCCTATTACTGCCCTTTTCATTTTCATATTATGAGATACCCTCTCTTGGTCTCATCAATTCGTTTTATGAAAGTTTAGGTGGCGCCGTTAGGCTGCCGAATTTTTAAGGGATTCTATCACCTTTCTCATTTTCCAAAGTTCTACTTTCATGTCAAGTCTTTCAATTTCCTTTTAATTATGTTGATGTATGATCTGTATATCTATAATTCTGATCTTTTTTGTTCATATGATGACATACCCTATTTTGATCTCGTCAATTCATTTTTTCTTGAAGTTTATGTGGCGCCATTAAGCTGCCGAATTTTTAAGGGATTCTTTCACCTTTCTCATTTTTCAAAGTTCTACTTTCATGTCAAGTCTTTCAAGTTCATTTTCATTATGTTGGGGTATGATCTCTATATCTGTCATACTAATATTTTTTGTTCATATGATGATAGAACCTATTTTTATCTTGTCAATTCATTTTTTTTTGATGTTTATGTGGCATCGTTAGGCTGCCGAATTTTTAAGGGATTCATTCCCCTTTCTCATTTTTCAATGTTCTACTTTAATGTCAAGTATTTCAAGGTCCTTTTTATTATTTTTGGGTATGATCTCTATATCTATCATCCTGATATTTTATGTTTATATGATGTGGGAACCTATTTGAACTCATCAATTCATTTTTTTAAGTTTAAGTGACGTCGTTAGGCTACCGAATTTTCATTAAAGAAATATTATTTTTGTCTTCCTTTCATGTTCCTCATTTCATATGTTATATCATTGAAATTTAATTACCATGTTCATAAATTATTTATATTATGCCCCCCTATTGTTTTATGGATCATTTATGGGTGGGTGAACCATGTCCCCTCTTTTTTCAATGTTTTCTAAAACCCCGAAACATAGCCGTTATGCTGCAGAATTTCCGTCTCAAAATGTCTCTCTCTTATTCTTAAATTAATTTATTTTATTAATTGAATACTCAAAGATCTTTCTTCTAAAGGGGTATTCACATATATACCAAAATGTTCTATTTTAAATTCTGGTATTTACATACATGAGACCTTCTTTCCCTTTTCGTGGGTTTAAAGTGACAAAAAGATCATGTCTTTAAAGAAAATTTTAAAACGTTATGATTATGAAATGAAACCCATTTCTTTTTTTCTATATGGGTTGATTATGAAATGATTGATGATGATATATGTGGCTCACATGATAATAAAGAAAAATTTAGGGTGTGCCCTGATAGCACTCTAATGCATTGGTTAAAGACCTAATCTCTACAGATGACCATTTTTAACGATGCCTTGGTGAATAACCTTGGTAATTTTTAATGACACCTTGGGGATAGACCTTGGTGAAACGGAAATGATTGTCTATGTTGAATGTTGTATCCACATCTTCAAGTTATGAAACACGTTATTATTATTATGATATGCCTCATGATCTCTTTCTCATGCCTTAAATTTATTTTTCATGACTTTTGATGTATCTCAAGTTCACATGTAAAATGTTTCCCTTGTTTCCCTTACTGGGCCTTATGCTCACCCTTTCCTTCTATGTATGCTCCCATGTTATGATATGATTTAATGAACATATTATGAAAAAATTAAGAAGCCTTTCAAGTGTTTAAGCAGAATGTTTTATGTTGTCATGTATTAAGTTCCTGGTTTCCAAGACACTAAACCATAAAGATCCTCGGTTTTGTATAATGTAATGAAAGTTTATGTGATAAAAAGGTGGGATACCATACTCTCTTTACTGTTCTATCATTTGAAAATGTTCATGTGATTGAGACATTTTCTGAAGAAAAGTTGATATATGACTGAAACCAGGAATGTGGAAGATAGTTCTTTGCCTCTGGAATATTGACATATGGCAGATGAACATGGCCATACATAGGCAGATAGATGTTGTGTGGGAAATTAATATGATGATTCTTCAAGTACTTGGCTAATTCTGGGAGATTACTTTCACAGATGTTATAGTAATCATGTCCAACGATGTCCATCATATCATCAATTCTTTTTCTTTCCAGTTCATTATCCATTTCGATTTTCTTGGGAGCCATTGGATCTGCACAAGAGTTGAATAATTAACTCTTAAAGTAAGTTAATTTTTCAAAAAATTTGTGAAGGAGTTTAAAAAAATTGGATAAGGAATTTAGGCACACAATTCCCATAGTTGGCGTGAAAGTCTCCTTCAATCGCGCAAGTATTGGGCGCGCAAGTATCACCGCGCATGTCCAAATACCTTAATAGAAGCGCGACACAAGAAACAAGAAGGGCATACGAGTGAAATCCGGGAGTCCACCTGCGTGCCGAGAGCAAACCAAACAAGCGAGAGCCGGGTGCTTTGCGCAAAGTGAGGCCATCTATTTATAGACGAGGCCGTACCCCTACACGCTAGACCCTATGCGCCCAAAGCCCATTTGCGCACCATACCCTGCGTGCCCTAACATCCTTTTGTTTCTCATTTTCCTCAGAGTCAAATCCTCTTCCTTTTTGGATCCAACTCTGAGGGGGGACTTTTTTTGATGCTCATTTTTGTCACATAGTCTAAATGAAATGAAACGGTAAATACCTCAATAATGAAGATTCATCCGTTGAATAAAAATCAAAAAAAGAGAAAGGGATGAACAAGGAGAACATTGCCCATAGTTCGTGCAAGTTACAGCATGGTTGCTCAAGTAGACTTGCGCGCCACCCAAATGGGAATGCAGGTGACTTGCGCTCCCTCTTTGAAAGTCTCCCAGGGTCTTCTCTATCCTATAAATACCCCGGTGGGCCCCCCATTTAAGGGAGGATTTTTTCCAAAATTCAGATACAGAGCTCTGAATGCCAAAGTCACTTCTTCAAGTCTTCCGAACACTTCTAAGGTAATTGTTTACATAGAATGGTAAGTCTAAACAAGAAGAATATGCTCTAAGTGTTAGAATTCACAAATACTTGCGCATCTAAGTGTTTTACCAATAACGAAAATGGACACACTTGCGCGCCTCCTTACCTACTCATTGAAACATGTGTTCCACTCTTCTAGAAGTACCTCAGGATAATTCTAAAGGCTTTGGTCAAGGATCAGCCAAGTATTACACTACTGGTTAACAATCACGCAAGTACCCATGTGCCGTGTAGGTATACCTGCGCGGCCAGGACTTGCGCGCCCACACAGTACCTATGTGCCTACCAGGACATGCACACCCTTCTATTTTTTGGGTTCCCTTCCTTCCAATTTAACCCCTCTTATGACATTCCACCTCTCCTATTCAATATTCAGTCTTCAATACACCCTTTAAATCCATTTATGGCATGTATTGTTGATTGAATTCCTTATCAAAAAGGAGTTCCATGGAATATCTCTCAAAACCTAGTTATTTTCACATATTTATATCACTAAAGTTAGAGAGTTTATTCATTCAACCTAATCCTTTAAGATGAGATAATCCTTAATTTGGGCTTCCTTTTCAAGAATAAGGTCGAGTCCAAATTCTCATTTAATTTGGGCCTCCTTCTCAGGAGTAAGCCCCATGTCCTCATTGATTTGGGCCTTCTTCTCAGTAGTAATCCCCAAGTCCTCATTGATTTGGGCCTCCTCCTCAAGAGTAATCCTTAAGTCCTCATTGATTTGGGCCTCCTTTTCAGGAGTAATCCCCAAGTCCTCATTGATTTGGGCCTCCTTTTCAAGAGTAATTCCCAGTAATAATACGCTTAACCTGGGTTTCCTTTTCAGGAGTAATACCTAGTCTCAAATATGGGCATCCTCCTTAGGAGTAAGCCCCAAGTCTTTTAATTTTCTAATCCCATTAACCTCGGCCTTTTTCTCAATAGTAAGCCCCAGCCTTAATTTCTCTTAACCAATCTCAATTTACTTTTGATTTGGACTTACTTCTCAGGAGTAAAACCCAATCATGAGTCCCCTCCTAATTTTGGAATCTTCTTCAGGAGTAAGACCCATGTTAGAGTACCCAAATCTCAATGAAGTACATATACCTTTATGGACCTTGTTCTTTGATATCTTCCCTGAAGTAAATCTTAATCCTCATTTATTTTGGGCAGTCATACATACATAATCCCCACATCATTGCATCTTTCTTGGAACAATTGTCTGGTTTCACCAATACCTCTTATTTCTCACACCAATCATGTGAGCTTAGAGTGTAAAAGTAATCATGACATCTTTCTTTGACCATCAATCATGAATATACATCATACTCCTTTACTCGAACTACATGGGTTCTGATTCCTTTTCCAAAACAAAGGATACGTAGGTAGCCCATCAGTGGGTACGATACCAACTCTGAAATAATTCATGTCCTTCTAAATGACAATAATCTTCAAGTTCCCAACTGAGTGGATTTAAAACCAGTATGGTTATCATAATGACTAGGAGAATTTTATGTATTGAAGGATACCATTGACTAGGAATCTCTAACAAATACATATGATTCTCTATCGATGAAGAACCTCAAATACATATAAAATATTCTATAAATTTCCTACATATCTATCATTGATTGTCAAATTTAAAGGAAAGCTCATTTTATAATTGGTAATGTAATTAGGAATCAAGAACATAACTTAAATCTATAAAGAGAGTCCCGGAGTAGACAATAATTCCCCTAAAAAAGGTGTGATGAGTCCAACCTCCCATCCTCTCGACCACTGAAAATTCATAAGCCTCATCAGTCCACAACTGATGAGCACCTACCTTTGGAAAGTAGGTCCAAATGGATATGGAATCATTGGATGTTTCCGGTTCTATGAACAAACTCGTTAGAAACCGATTGGAATGTTTGAACCTTCAATCAACGAGGTCATCTCCAATTCCAGAGGAAAAAATAATATTGACTATCGATGAGTTAAAAAATAGTTCCATTGAATCAAAAAAATAATTATTAATAATACCATATGAAAAAAAATTATTTCAATAATGAAATATAATATAATCCCCCCTATGGAGACATTAATATAAATAATCCCAAATAATGATGGGATTGTGAAAAAAACACATACCGATGTGGTAACATTTGAATCATATTCCCTATAAATGTAATTAAATGAAATGAAACATTAAATACCATAAAGATAAAAATATTCACAATATAAAATATCCGAGGGGAATTATATACACCATATAGAATAAATATTTTATAAATATGGATTATGTACATGAAATATAATGTAACATGAGAAACCCTTAACATGAGTCTGACTCATCGGGTACATTTTCATTTTCTTAAATAATAAACTTGTTTTTCTATTTAAATTATAATGAAATTTTTTCATGTTTTTTTATTAATTTTATTTCACCTATTTCTAACTTGTAGATTAATATTTATTTAATTATTTTTACGCATGATTTTTTGATAATATTTTCTATATTTAAAAAAATGAATTTGGCAGGTTGACAATATTTAAAGAAGTTATTATTTAAAAATATATAAAATAATTATCAGGAATTTATTATCATTTTTATACTTAAATTATATTTTAAAACCAATCATGAATGATGGTTATGAGAAATGTACAGTGTTACACTAATGGAGATGATGGGCTATAATTATGTATGACTAACATTTCCATTTTTCAATGATCAATACATAATGAAGGTATCTACTATTTTATATTTAAAAATTATAATAATATCATATATACCATATTATTTATATAAATATAATTATACATATCAACCTTCAGGTTTGGTCATTAAAATAGATTCACATCTTTTCAAGCAGGCAGTATTCCAGAAAAACACGAACATTATTATTTTCAGTGTGAGAATGAAAATGATATAATAGACATACAAATTAAATAAATTTTTTTAATATTGTAATTATTTTATTTACATATCATATATTCATTAAAATTATCCATATTACCTTCTTTATAATGCGATAGTGCAAATAAATCACATTGATTCTTGATGCGGTAGTCTGGAAAATACACTGGTGATGTTATCTTAAACTATGCATAATAAACAATATAAAAGGTATATAAAATATATAGTATAATTATTATTATTATGTAATAAATATGACATATAAAAGTTATAACCATCGTCATACCCATCCATGAGAGTTTTTCATGTGAAATGAATGAAATTGGTTTGTGAGGTGGCACTCCTCCGTAGAAACATATGATGATTCCATAACCCAATTATTATAAGTGTAGATAGTTATTTTTAATTACCTTAACATAAAAAAATATTATTTTATTTATAAAAATTTGTTTTTTATACCATCATAGTAAAATTATAATATATTGATTATTACGAATAAATAAAATAAAAATGGTTGATAGAGAATGATACCTCTTCATCATGTAACCTTCTAGGTATTTCAAAAAATCTATAATGGGTGGGATTTATGAAATAAAACAGAATCTAGGATGATTTGTTTCCTTATTTTGGCATATACTATCAAAAAAGTGGTTTATGTTGTTGATATTATAGAATAGGGGGTGGCCTTTTATATGTGAGATGACTCAAAAACATCTAATTTTTTAAATGAAAAAGGTGTACCCATGTTTTTCATATGTGAAAAGGGTTATAAATGGTTGATTATTGAGTTTTATTAATTATATATTTTAAATATTCCAATAAAATAAATTTTTTACATGTTTTAAGTAAAATTAACTATTATAAAATTTGTTTATTCCCTAAAAATTCCTTCTTATATTAACCATGGTAAATATTTTTTAACACTTATGAGTAGTTAATATAGTCAATAATTATGTTGAATAAACTATAAAATAATAATATATTTATTAAAAATTAGGAATTAGTTTTTATTAATTCCATTCATAAATTGGTAAAACTATAATTTATTATTTATTTAATAGAAATAAGGATAAATCCGGTTTTCAAAGACAAAATGTAAAATTCTTTACTATGTTTCATATCAAAATAAAATATAAAAATTATTATATGCCTAATTTAGATTAATATATTATTAATTAAAAAAAATGCATTAAATTAAGTAAATAATAGAACATTAATTTATTAATAATTTGGATGAAAATGCAGTTTATAATTAAAATTATGTATGCATCACTATTCATCATAAAATTGAAAATCATTAGTAAAAAAAGAAATACACTCTAAGATAACTTCTATATTATGTTTTAAAAAATGAGGTTTATTTTTTCAAATAAAATTACATAGACTTCAACAAAATAATTATAAATTATGTGAACAAAGGGGGACTATACTGGCATTTAGAAAAATATATTTTTTCAAAAAAAAATTATTTTTCTTGTAACTGTTTCTATTCTATAAATAATATAAAAACAAAAATTGTATATAATTTATAAATTTTTATACCTAATAATTATCAAAATTTCATCAGTATTATTCATAATATCTATCATAATGTCTATGTTATAATGATTATGTTTAAATAGTACTATTTTAATATATTATTGTGTTGCATTGAATATTAGTGTTGCATAGATCACAAGATATTGAAGAGATTGAATTATATAAAAAAATTATAATGTATTAAGATGTTAGATTACCTTATTTTATTGGAGTGGCATGTCATATATGCTATCAAATATTATATTTATATTTTAAGTTATCATGGTCTTTCATTATTCCCCACTTAAATATATTTTTTCATCACAATTTAATCCGGATATCAGTTATCAATGGTTTTTAATTTGAAGTTAACCATCATGAAATCCCACAATATGAAAAAGGGAAATAAAAAATAACATTTATAAGATAAAAATGTAAGTAAAATTTTCATGTGTAGAAATAGATAAAAATGATTCTAGGATGGAAAACAATGGTGTCAATTGACGATAGATACTTCAAAGAAAAGAGTAAATAATTTTAGTGAGAGGTAGAGGTCATTGATCGCATGAAATTTAATGTTTAATGGAATTTTTGGACAATTAAACAATAAATATATGATGATTCATAAGTCCATTAGTGAAACATATATAAAATAATTGGGATGAAAATATATTTTAATATGCTTCTTGTAGAGGTGATGAATTATTTTACTATCGATTAATAAAAGAAAATATAAATAATATATATGATTCTATTTAATAATAAAAATTTCATCCAACAGATATTTTTATATCAATATACAATTCAATCTCATAATCTATGAAATGAATATCCAAAGAAAAATTTATGCATGATTCACTAAAATTTACTTTTACCATATATGAAAATCCATAACATATTGACATGTATTTTATATTTTCTAAAACTTTTTTCCAAAAAAAATTGTATCATCTCAAATTTTCTGTCTATTATTTTTTCATATTATATTGAATAATTCAAGACTAGGAAATGGGAAAGCATTTGATTGTGAGGCATGGTGTTCCTATAAAAAATGATTGACATATATTAAATAAAACATTAAAATTACTTTCCTAGAAAAAGTAAAATAAATCCAAATGATTTCCCATATCAGAAATCTGGGCACACCGTTGAGTTCATAATGGTGATTTTACCCTAGGCACGAATTAATATTAGTGGGTGTGGGTTGTTAGTTGAAACATCATCATAAGTAAAGAAATTAAAAAAATAATTCTATAAAATAATATTATTTTGTTTCCTTGAAATGGTGATTCAATGGATCATTAAATCTATCCGTATATCATAATTCCTTGTTTAGTCGTATAACCCTGGAACCTATAAAGATATTTTGGAGGGAGAGGCTCTAGATAATCCTCTCAAGAGAATGATTAAAAGATCATGGATCGATGATCGACACACCATATTTTCGATGGATAATTCCAATGAACATGAGGTAGAAATCATTAGTGATCAAATAGAATCAATGTATGGAATGTGTTTATGTTTTTTTATTTTCCTTTCATGATTTCTCTATAGAATGCCAATCAATCTATGAACTGATTTATTTTTGTATTTATAGTCTTGCAAGATGGGATTATATTTACGGGGATTATTTGAATGATTTAGTATAGTTGTTTAATTCAACTTCATTTATCATGCTAGTGAAAATGAATTAATTATTACATGAACAAATGTTGAGGTACGTTCCTCGTTGATGTTCCATTTTCAGTTTTACATACTTTCAGGTTCATCATGGGTGTCCGCTTGGTACGTGGTGTGATGAACGTGGGTGAATTTTTCTTTGATAATTCAATTTATGGTGCAACTATCCAATATCTAACATTTGGGTTCAGTATGGTAGGATAGTGGTGCAATGATGGTAGTAAAAAAACAGATCTCTGGTGATTGCAGATTTCTCATTCTTAATCTTTCTTCAGCGAATGGCAAAGAATGACGATTTCAACCAATTATCAAGAAAATCCATAAACTAAACACGCTGTTCTTTGATATAAATTATTGGGTGAGGCCCATTCCCTCTAGTTTCCATTAATGAAAAATCTAGAATAGTTTATAGAGTGACAGAGGAGACTAACATATAGAAGATATTGGATTCCTAAAAATCATTATACAAATAACGTGTAATCCAGGATTAGACAGATTTTGGGGACCCTTTAGGGGGAGCTAGGGATTTAGGACGAAGAAAAGGATCACACGGTGCATGACCAATACCACAGGTTGTCAGACCACTATCAAATGGTAATGTTAGCCATACCAATTGAATTATCTTGTGCCCCAAAGAGTACATAGACACAAGTAGGAGTACACTATTTTAAAGACCCATAAAATTCTAGGAAAATTTTTTCTTAATTTTCTTTGTAATTTTACAAGAGCGCGGTTTCTGACGGCACCTGATTCCGAGGCCTGGAGTGCTCGCAATCAATTTCCGAAGTTTGGCTCGGGTACGTTCAGTGAACGAACGAGCGGGAATTTCTAACATTTGAACCGGTGCCCGGAATCAAATTCTGAGGACACCGATGAACTCGCAGCGCCGATATTCGCTTAAGGAGACCTTTTCCGAGGTTGCGTTTATTGCGGGTTGAGAGTTAGTTTTTGGGAATTTAGAATAAGTTAAATAAAATTGTGGAAGACAAATTTTATTTTAAGTTGTTGGTTAACTTCTCCCAATGGGAGTTAGAGGTGGGACCCACATCCACTTAACCTCCTTTGGGAGGATTAAGTTTGGTGGGTCCCACATGAAGCATAACTCTTCACCTTCTCTTTTTAAACTCCCAAATACCCCTCTTTAATTAACTTGACAAGTTGGGTTATTAAATGGGTTGAGTTGTTTAATTTCAAACCTTTGAATTTCAAAATGGTTTGGTTGTGTAAATAAAATAAGTCCTTAGCTTATTTTATTTGTGTTAGAATTCTCTAGCCACCTTGAGAGGTTTTAATAATTCCCTCAATCTTCTTCAAACTTTGACGAAGAACGCGAAGAAACTTCAGACATCGACGAAGAACGCCACGTTCTCAGGAATCGTCTTCCGCGATGCCATACCTGCGATACCGACGACGTCTTCTTCCACGTCATCTCTTCTGTGACGATTTCCCACGACGAATTCGTCATCAAAGAACTTCGAATCCTCGCTTCACAACATCGACGTCCTTTTCCGCGACGCCGACCACCGCGACGCTCGTCCTCCGCAGGTCGTTGACGATCATCGTTCTTGAAACCGAGGTAGGGGTTTGTTGTTGATTATTTATTTATTCTCGTTCTTGGTTATAGCATGACAATCATGAGGATAAATGTTTATATGCTATCATCTAACGAGATGGGGGCCGGACCACACAAACACGGCTGAATCCCCCCTCCTTTGTTCTTGATTATTATTTTATCTTGCGGATGAAACGAGATGGCGTGGTGCCGTCGCACCACGCGGGAATCACACGGCAAATATTGCGCGGCGCCGTCGCGCCGTGCCGTGGAATGATTTATCATGAACGTGACGTCGTCGCGCCGCGTCCAAGGAAACCGAAGGCGCCGCGGCTGGAGCGGGGCCGCGGCGGAAGGGCACGGTGTCGTCGCACCGTGCTGGACGACGAAGGCCGAGGCCGGTTCCGGGCCGCGGCGGGATGTGATGACCGGCGGCCAGCCAGGCCGTCGGTGCCGGAAAATGGAAGAGGACCGGCCCATGTCGGTCCTGTTGAGAAGAAGCCAGCCAGCCAGGTCGGGCCGGCCAGGACGATGCAAAACCGGGGGAATTAAATTCCCCCGAGCGGTTAAATTGCCCCCCCCCCCATAATGGGGGGGGGGGGGTTTCACAAAGGGGGGGCAGCGCCCCCCGTTTTTCTCAAAGGCAGGCCCCCACAAGGGGGGCCGTTTGATCCAAGGCACGGCATCCAGCCGCGCGGCCAGCAGGAAGGGCGGGGGCCATGCCCCCCTCGTGTGGCACCCGAGCGGCGCCCTGGCCGCGCCGCCGCGCCGGACTGCACCGCCGGCCGGGTCGGGTCTGCCCGGACCTGGACCCCCCGTTTTCGAATCGATTTCGGTCTTTTGGCCATAACATGATCTACGGACCTCCGATTGACGAACCGTCAGTGGCGATGCGATCCTTGGATCGAGTCGGTCGATTCAGTATATTGCACTCAAAGATTCGGAATACTTTTAGTTCGGCCGGGTTGGTTCGTACACGAAACCAACCGGGCCCTCGGAGCGGAAACACTCATATCTTGAGCTACGGACGTCCGATTGACGTGTCGTCAGCTTTGTGGAGTTCCTCTTAGTGAGACGGATCTTTTGGAATACTTCTCCTGAGTTTTGGATGCAGGTGGAGTACGGTCGGGTTGGTTTTTCCTTAAAAACCAACCGGGCCCCTGGGATGAAAAAGCCAATAACTCTCAGACCGGGCGTCCGATCGACGCGTCGTCTGTTGCGTTGACTTCCTGTTGATGATACGGAACTTTTGGATACATCCACTTGGGGCTATGTTACAGTTGATGTATCTTCCTTTTGGCTCGTTGAGCAGACCCTCCCGAACGAGCTTGCTGTGTGCGGGAACCCTAGTGGTGGCTGCGACTGTGACTGCTCCTGCTACTGCTACTACTACTGTGACTGCGACGACGACAGAACAGAGATCCATGGTGGATTCGACAACGACTACAGCACTCAGCGATCCTACATGGATCAGTGCTACAGGTCCTGTGTGGGCCCGATCCTGTGTGGGTCCGATCCTGTGTGGGTCATTGCGCTCAGCGGTCCTATGTGAACCAGCGCCTATAGGTCCTGTGTGGGCCCGATCCTGTGTGGGTCATTGCGGGGGTTAGTTACCTATCAATCCTTCGTGGGTCCGATGACTTAGATGGATCAGAGATCATCTTTATCATCTTTCGAAGAAGTATACCTGTGTGAGATGAATCCTGTTGCTTTCCTGTGTGGATTGTGTTGTGCTATCCTATGTGGATTATGTTTTGCTTTCCTATGTGGAATACGTTTACTTTCGTGTGTGGACTGAGTTGTACTTGGGCTCGGAGGTTGGAGCGTATTGGAATTGATGACTTAGGTATATGTATGGTCATATACATAAGCGATGTCGATTGTTACTTCGTGATTGTATCTTCCTTTGTGATTTATCCTTTGTGGATTTTGGGAGACCTTCAGGGGTCTCAGGGTCCCTACTGAGTAGCTTATACTCACCCCTACACGGGCTATGCCCGCACTACGTTGTGTTGGTTGCAGATGACGGACAACGATGATCGTGGCTGAGGCTTGCAGGGCAGAACGGTACCTGGAGGTGGACCACTGGGCGGGACGTGCCCGGAGCGGACGGTGGGACCCGAGGAGCAGTGGAGCTATCTATACCCACCCTTCAGGTGGGATTTCCAGTGGACAGCTCGGTGTAGCGACTTTTACTTTACAGTTGTTGTTTTCCCTTTCGAGTTGTACTTTACTTTCAGTTTGGGTTTGTATACTGGCCCATTTACTTTTCCGCACTTTCAGTTGTACTCTGATTTTAATTAGTGTTTACTTTTCCGCTTGCTTACTCTGTGGTGTTTGTTTACTTTTCAAAGGCAATTCCTTCCCTTTTTACTGGGATTTACGCCTTGGTGCTAGTCGCCAGCCCCTGGCCTATGGAAGGCGGGCTTGGGGTAGTCACGGCACTGACCCCGAGGGCGGGTCGTGACAAATTGGTATCAGAGCAGTTCGGTTCTACCGCGAACTCTGATCTTTTCTATGAGAAGCAATAATGTTTAGCGTATTGAGTGTGGTTATCAGTTCAGGGAGTCCAGTGTTGGTGCGGCGGCCGACGTATCCGTACACCAGGACCCTGACTACTGATTTCCGACTTAATGCACGAATACATTGATTGAATGTGTGTTTCAAAGTTTTCTTTGTGATTACTTTATATCAGCTCACCAGGTATATTGTTCTGACCGTGGCGCACCTGTTTCATTTTTAGGATGGCCCCACGACGGCATCCATCTAGGGTTCCGAGAGTCGAGCATGAAGACATCCCACCGAGCGACGAGGCCTCGGTGCAGGGCCCTTTGTCAGCAGTGGCACCGGCGGTAGCTCTACCCGCCGAGCCACCGATGCTTCCAACACCAGTCGCTGACGATGCATGTCGCCTTGGAGCTCTGCACGAGTTCTAGCGCCAGCGACCGCTTAGGGTCCGTGGGGAGACGGACCCCCAGGCAGCCGAGGACTGGCTGGAGGCAGTGGTGCGTGTTTTTAGGCTAGTGAGGACACCTGCAGACCTCATGGTGATCCTCGCTGCGAGCCTAATACACGCAGCAGTAGGACGATGGTGGAGCATGATGCTCCAGGTGCACGATGAGGCATCTCTACTTTGGAAGGACTTTGAGAGCCTCTTTCGCTCAGAGTTCGTCCCAGCCACCCTTCGTGCGGTGCATATCCAGGAGCTTCTTCAGCTGCGGCAGGGCAGCTTGACGGTCGGTCAGTACTCGGCGAGATTTACTGATCTCTCGCGCTACTCGACCGACATGGTACGTGACCCATTCTTCCGGGCCCGGACCTTCGAGCAGGGTTTGAGACACGAGATCAGGGCATCGCTGATTTCCCTCAGCATACTGACTCAGACAGGAGTACGGGAGAGGGCCCTTTTGATCGAGAGCTTCCTTGCTGAGTCTACACCAGCGTCGAGACCCACCGCAGGGCGGCACGTGGCAGAGTCATCTGCAGCAGGCAGTCGACGGATGACTCAGCGGTTTCGGTAGACCAGACCTTCAGGCTGACGACCTCAGGACACTGGCTCAGCAGTGCGGGGCACACAGCGCGGAGCCAGTCTTTCGAGAGGCAGACAGTGCTACTCGTGCGGCGGGCAGGGCCACATGGCTCGTGACTGGCCGACCCGCCATGCCGAGGAGCAGTAGACGGCTGAGGGACCACCGAGGCAGAGGCAGAGGGTAGACCGTGGCGGTCCGCAGGGAGGAGGCGGACGAGTCAGAGGAGCTGGCCGAGCAGCAGGTGGTGGGCGACGCTTTGAGGCTCTGCCACCACCACCACCAGGAGGTCCACCCCGACCACAGGGAGCTAGCGAGTAGAGACAGGCACAGCTCCAGGCAGCAGAGGCCTACGACCACGGCGCGCCAGAGATGATTCGAGGTACTATCTATGTCTATTCCACCCTTGCTGCAGTAATTATAGACACAGGAGTGAGTCACTCTTTCATAGCTGCTGCCCTTGTTCGGAGATCAGAGATTCCGACAGAGCTGTTGGCTCGATCCTTACGGCTAGAGAATCCTACGGGAGCAGACTCGACGATTATTCACTGGTGCCGGCAGTGTAAGCTTACTCTAGGAGGCGAGAGCTTCGGCTGGTATCTTCTTGTAGCAGCGTCGAGGCCTTACGACGTCATCTTGGGCATGGATTGGCTATCTACGGTCCATGCACAGATTGACTGTTTTAGGCGCAAGGTGCGATGTGTACGCACCGACGGGAGCAGGTTCACCTTCACCGGTGAGAAGGGAGACTTTGCAGCACAGTATGGACTTCCGTGGAGGAGAGGACAGCCCATCACTCATCAGTTGGCTAGCATCATCCTTGGAGGAGTTGACGTGCGGAGTCCTGGTTTTCCTGCAGTGGTGGATCAGTTTGCGGACGTTTTTCCCGACGACGTTCCAGGGCTACCTCCTCGCAGAGAGGTAGACTTTTATATTGACCTGTACCCTAGGACAGCCCTGATATCCACTCCAACATATCGGATGGCCCCCGCCGAGCTTCGAGAGCTATGGGTACAGTTGGAGGACTTGCAGGGCAAGGGGTTCATCTGACCCAGTGTTTCACCCTGGGCTTCCCCGATATTGTTCACCAATAAGGCGGACGAGAGATTGCGACTTTGTGGTGACTATCATCGCCTGAACCAGGTGACAGTGAGGAACAAGTATCCACTACCGAGGGTTGATGACCTCTTTGATCAGCTCATGAGATCACGGTGGTTCTCGAAGATAGACCTCAGGTCAGGCTATCATCAGCTCAGAGTCAGAGACGAGGACGTGCAGAAGACGGCCTTCAGATGTCGGTATGGCCACTATGATTTCTTGGTTATGCCTTTCGGCGTAACCAATTCTCCAGCAGTGTTCATGGCCCTCATGAATAGGATCTTTCAGCCATACCTCGATCGTTTTGTTGTGGTCTTCATCGACGACATTCTGATTTACACTACGACTGAGTAGGAGCATGCATACCACTTGCGAGTTGTACTAGACACACTCCGAGAGCACCAGATTTATGGTAAGCTCTCAAAGTGCCAGTTCTGGATACGTGAGGTCCACTTCTTGGGACACATCATCTCTGAGGCGGGAGTTGCAGTGGATCCTGAGAAGATCGAGGCAGTGCTAGCATGGGAGCCACCCAGGAGTGTGACTGAGGTTCAGAGTTTCTTGGGACTAGCTGGATACTATCGGAGATTCGTTCCGGACTTCTCTAGAGTTGCGGCACCACTCACAGCTTTGACGAAGAAGGGGAAACCCTTCGTGTGGTCAGACAAGTGTCAGCAGAGCTTCCAGGAGCTGAGACAGAGATTGACCAGTGCACCTATCTTGAGGTTGCCTAAGGAGGGAGTAGGGTACGTAGTCTACTGTGATGCATCAGGTACCGGACTCGGATGTGTTCTGATGTAGGAGCGGGCAGTGATCGCCTATGGATCACGTCAGTTGAGGCCGCATGAGCAGAACTACGCCACCCATGACCTGGAGTTAGCAGCAGTGGTCTTCTCTTTGAAGACATGGCGACATTACCTGATGGCGAGCGCTTTACAGTCTTTTCTGACCATCAGAGTCTCAGGTTTATCTTCTCACAGAAGGACCTGAACCTGAGACAGCGGTGATGGCTCGAGATCCTCAAGGACTATGACTTTGAGATAGTATATACTCCTGGAAAGGGGAACGTAGTAGCTGATGCCCTCAGCAGGAGGACGGGCATTCAGCTACCTGAGGAGGCGACAGAGCAGCTAGCCTCTTTGCAGATATCCTTCGTGGATAGAGATGGAGCATCCTTCCTTCAGTCTCTCATAGTCACCCCTCCACTACTGCAGTGGGTTAGAGAGGCACAGTGTGAGGACGCTGACTGTGAGACACGTCGTGCACAAATATCCTTGGGACAGGCACCTGATGGTTTCTCCCATAGAGCAGAGCACGACACACTTTTCAGAGGACGTACCATGGTACCAGTCGCTTTGCGAGAGGAGGTGCTGAGAGAGTTTCACACTTCTCCATTGGCGGTACATCCTGGAGTGGAGAAGATGTACCAGGATCTCAGACGACAACACTGGTGGCCGGGCATGAAGAAGGATATAGCGGAGTTCGTTTCTCGATGCCTCGCCTGCCAGCAGGTGAAGGCAGAGCACCAGGTACCAGCAGGTTTGGTACAACCCTTGGAGGTCCCGAAGTGGAAGTGGGATGGCATATCTATGGACATCGTGACTGGACTTCCACGCACATCCAGAGGTCACGACTCCATCTGGGTGATTGTTGACCGACTCACCAAGTCGGCACACTTCTTACCCATTAGAGAGAAGGGCTCAGTGGAGAGCATGGGACATCTCTATGTTCAGGAGATTGTGCGGCTCCATGGTGTGCCATCATCTATCATCTTCGATCGAGATTATCTCTTTACTTCCCGGCTTTGGAAGGGGTTACAGGAGGCGTTCGGGACACAGCTACGTCTGAGCACAGCGTTTCACCCTCAGACGGATGGTCAGACGGAGAGGACCATTCAGACTCTCGAGGACATGCTCCACGCATGTTTCCTCGACTTTGGTCGTAGATGGGAGGACCACCTACCCTTGGTGGAGTTTGCGTACGACAATAGCTACCACTCCACCATCGGGATGGCACCGTACGAGGCGTTGTACGGCCGACCTTGTAGATCTCCTTTGTGCTGGACAGACCCTGGGGAGTAAGCACTTGTGGGACCGGAGATGGTCCAGGCCACGACAGAGAAGGTCCAGGTCATCCAGGAGCGGATGAGGACAGCTCAGATCCGGCAGAAGTCATACGCTGACAGGAGGCGGAGGCCACTAGAGTTCGAGGATGGCGACCACGTCTTCTTGCGGGTCTCACCTCGACGTGGTATACATAGATTTGGCCGAGGTGGCAAGTTATCTCCAAGCTTCATCGGACCCTTCCAGGTCCATAGCAGGATTGGCGAGGTGGCTTATCGCCTAGATCTACCACCTCAGTTGCACCAGGTGCACGACGTCTTCCACGTGTCTCAGCTGAGAAGATACGTGCATGACCCGACGCACATCATTGACCATGGGGAGCTTGACGTTAACGATGGGGTGACTTTTATGGAGGTCCCGGTGGAGATCGAGTATCGACAGGAGCAGGTCCTGCGTGGACGGTCGATTCCTCTAGTGCGCATTAGATGGCAGCACGGGAACCTCCAGGAGAGTACATGGGAGCGGGAGGCTCATATGCGTGCTCAGTACCCTCATTTGTTTCCCTAGTTTTTATGTATCTTTACGGGAAAGTAAAGCCCTGAGGTGGGATTAATGTAAAGACCCGTAATATTCAAGGAAAATTTTTTCTTAATTTTCTTTGGAATTTTACAGGAGCGCGGTTTCTGACGGCAACTGATTCCGAGGCTCGGAGTGCCCGGAATCAATTTCCGAAGTTTGGCTCGGGTACGTTTAGTGAACGAACGAGCGGGAATTTCTAAATTTTGAACCGGTGCCTGGAATCAAATTCCGAGGGCACCGATGAACTCGCAGCACCGATATTCTCTTAAGGAGACCTTTTCTGAGGTTGCGTTTATTGCGGGTTGAGAGTTAGTTTTTGGGAATTTAGAATAAGTTAAATAAAATTGTGGAATACAAATTTTATTTTAACATGTTGGTTAACTTCTCCCAAAGGGAGTTAGAGGTGGGACCAACATCCACTTAACCTCTCTTGGGAGGATTAAGTGTGGTGGGGCCCACACGAAGCATAACTCTTCACCTTCTCTTTTTAAACTCCCAATAACCCCACTTTAATTAACTTGACAAGTTGGGTTATTAAATGGGTTGAGTTGTTTAATTTAAAACCGTTGAATTTCAAAATGGTTTGGTTGTGTAAATAAAATAAGTACTTAGATTATTTTATGTGGGTTAGAATTATCTAGCCACCATGAGAGGTTTGAAGTATTATCTCCATCTTCTTCAAACTTTGACGAAGAACGCGAAGAACCTTCGGACATCGACGAAGAACGCCACGTTCTCAGGAATCGTCTTCCGCGACGCCATACTCGCGATACCGACGACGTCTTCTTCCGCGACATCTCTTCCGCGACGATTTCCCGCGACGAAATCGTCGTCAAAGAACTTCGAATCCTTGCTTCACAACATCGACGTCCTTTTCCGCGACGCCGACCACCGCGACGCTCGTCCTCCGCAGGTCGTCGACGATCATCGTTCTTAAAACTGAGGTAGGGGTTTGTTGTTGATTATTTATTTATTCTCGTTCTTGGTTCTAGCATGACAATCTTGAGGATAAATGTTTATATGCTATCATCTAACGAGATGGGGGCCGGACCGCACAAACACGGCCGAATCCCCCCTCCATTGTTCTTGATTATTATTTTATCTTACGGATGAAACGAGATGGCGTGGTGCCATCGCACCATGCGGGAATCACACGGAAAATATTGTGCGGCGCCGTCGCGCCGCGTCAATAGAAACTGAAGGCGCCGCGGCCGGAGCGGGGCCACGGCGGAAGGGCACGGTGCCATCGCACCGTGCCGGACGACGAAGGTCGTGGCCGGTTCCGGGCCGCGGCGGGACGTGATGACCGGCGGCCAGCCGGGCCGCCGGTGCTGGAAAATGGAAGAGGACCGGCCCCTGCTGGTCCTTTTGAGAAGAAGCCGGCCGGCCAGGTCGGGCCGGCCTGGACGGTGCAAAACCGGGGGAATTAAATTCCCCCGGGTGGTTAAATTGCCCCCCCCCCCATTATGGGGGGGGGGGGTTCACAAAGGGGGGGCAGCGCCCCCCGTTTTTCTCAAAGGCGGGCCCCCACAAGGGGGGTCGTTTGATCCAAGGCACGACATCCAGCCGTGCCGCTAGAAGGAAGGGCATGGGCCTTGCCCCCCGCGCGTGGCACCCGAGCGGCGCCCCGGCCGCGCCGCCGTGCCGGACCGCGCTGCCGGCCGGGCTGGGTCGGACCCGGGTCGGGTCGACCTGGTTCGGGCCGACCCAGGGGGGGCGGGCCGGGTCGGCCCGGACCCGGGCCCCCCATTTTCGAATCGATTTCGGTCTTTTGCCCATAACATGAGCTACGGACCTCCGATTGACGAACCGTCAGCGGCGATGCGATCCTTGGATTGAGGCGGTCGATTCGGTATATCGCACTCAAAGTTTAGGAATAATTTTGAGTTCGGCCGGGTTGGTTCGTACACGAAACCAACCGGGCCCTCGGAGCGGAAACACTCATATCTTGAGCTACGGACGTCCGATTGACGTGCCGTCAGCTTTGTTGAGTTCCTCTTAGTGAGACTGATCTTTTGGCATACTCCGCCCGAGGTTTGGACGTAGGTGGAGTACGGTCGGGTTGGTTTTTCCTTAAAACCCAACAGGGCCCCTGGGATGAAAAGGCCAATAACTCTCAGACCGGGCGTCCGATCGACGCGCCGTCTGTTGCATTGAGTTCCTGTTGACGATACGGAACTTTTGGATACATCAACTCTAGGCTATGTGACAGTTGATGTATCAGCCTCTCGGCTCGTGGAGTGGACCATCCCGAACGAGCTTGCTGTGTGCGGGAACCCTAGTGCTGGCTGCGACTGTGACTACTCCTACTACTGCAACTACTACTGTGACTGCGACGACGATAGAACAAAGATCCTTGGTGGATTCGACGACGACTACAGCACTCAGCGATCCTACGTGGATCAGTGCTACATGTCCTGTGTGGGCCCGATCCTGTGTGGGTCTGATCCTGTGTGGGTCATTGCGCTCAGCGGTCCTGTGTGAACCAGAACCTACAGGTCCTGTGTGGGCCCGATCCTGTGTGGGTCATTGCGGGGGTTAGTTACCTATCGATCCTTCGTGGGTCCGACGACTTAGATGGATCAGAGATCATCTTTATCGTCTTTCGAAGAAGTATACCAGTGTGAGCTGAATTCTGTTGCTTTCCTGTGTGGATTGTGTTGTGCTATCCTGTATGGATTACGTTTTGCTTTCCTGTGTGGAATACGTTTACTTTCCTGTGTGGACTGAGTTGTACTTGGGCTCGGAGGTTGGAGCGTATTGGAATTGATGACTTAGGTATATGTATGGGAATATACCTAAGCAGTGTCGGTTGTTACTTCGTGATTGTATCTTCCTTTGTGGTTTATCCTTTGTGGATTTTGGGAGACCTTCAGGGGTCTCGGGGTCCCTACTGAGTAGCTTATACTCACCCCTGCACGGGCTATGCCCGCACTACGTTGTGTTGGTTGCAGACAACGGACAACGATGATCGTGGATGAGGCTTGCAGAGCAGAACGATACCTGGAGGTGGACCACTGGGTGGGACGTGCCCGGAGCGGACGGCGGGACCCGAGGAGCAGTGGAGCTATCTGTACCCACCCGTCAGGTGGGATTTCCAGTGGACAGCTCGGTGTAGCGGCTTTTACTTTACAGTTGTTGTTTTCCCTTTCGAGTTGTACTTTACTTTCAGTTTGGGTTCGTATACTGGACCATTTACTTTTCCGCACTTTCAGTTGTACTCTGATTTTACTTAGTGTTTACTTTTCCGCTTGTTTACTCTGTGGTGTTTGTTTACATTCAAAGGAAATGCCTTCCCTTTTTACTGGGATTTACGCCTTGGTGCTAGTCGCCAGCCCCTGGACTATGGAAGGCAGGCTTCGGGTAGTCACGGCACGGACCCCGAGGACGGGTCGTGACAACTATCATGGAGATGTCATGTAATAAAATACATAGATGGATTGGCGTACACATACCAATACACAAACATGACATTGGTACACAGACATTCCCAGGTGAAACGTTTAGAATACCATGTGCCTCATCATGTATTTATTCATTACTCATTGTATATGTATACAACATGCCGTCTAAGTCTCTTCCACATTTTCATGACTTGGGATAGATGAGAACATTGAGTACCCATTGGACCACGCTATGTACTACAATAAAGAGTGTTTGAGGCTCTTTTTTATAAGATTAGATGATTATAGGATGTGTTTGGTCTATTTTTACTTTCCCTCAAGGGTACATTCATGACCCCCTTCTCACAATGTGTACGTGCCAGGGCTGGAAATGTGAGAGGAGGATAATGAGCCTACGAATCATGACTTCAGTATGCCACATTTTGGTGACTAGAACCGAGGGTATCATAAACAAACCGATGGGAGGAATTACCTACTAAGAGAACATATACAGATTAGATAGATATGAAATAAACAAAACAACTCCTTTTCATGCTACAATAGATAAAAAATCCCAAGTACACATACGTAAAGTCATGAATAAACAACTACACTTGAATGGGGGGATACAGAAACTACCAAAAGAATGAAATATGGTAGTTACCATGAATCCCAAATAGCTCTTTAAAAACCCCCAAGCTATTAGTAATTGGACTGATCTTCAACTTACTCAAACAGACCCAAAAAACAACTTACATAATGTTGGGTGATTATACCATTATACTCAATATAATCCTCCCAATAGCCTCTTGTGAAAAATTAATAGAGGCATGATATAGAGCCAAAAAAAAAATTTGAAACTAACTAATCGCAGAAAATGTATACTAAGTTCCCAATATCATCATGGATACTCTCAACAAGTATAACATAAAATATTATAGAATATAATAAAGAATACTAAGGGTATCCTTCTACCACTTCCCCACTAGTTTTCCACTTTGCCAAAATGTCGCACATCCGGAGAATATCTCCGTATAAGAGATAACTAAAATGCATCTGGGTATGAACCATAACATGAACCTCATGGAACAAAAAGACTTTCTCGTAGAAACCTAGGATAAGAACTACACCATCCTCACAATCATAAGTAACCATGTGGTCTCTGAGAACCATATATCCCACATAACATGTGTCTGTCATCCAGTATTATACATGAATCCATTACAAACCATACACTGATTAAGGATCCTACAGACGTCACATCATATACACTTTATACATATTTTAGTCAATAGGGAACAGTTTCCAGAATATATATTTGTGAACAACCATCATCTATTAAATCCCTACACACATATATGTGAAAAGGAAATTTTCGTTTATTATATCACAATTAACTACCAAGAGAAGAGAGTATGGTTAAGTGGGTTTTCTTCCATCCATCCTTCCATTGGGATGTTGGGGAAAACACACACACCCCAGGGCTCATCATCTCTGGGGTGTTATCATCCAAAACTGAAAGGTCGGAGTAGCGTATAGAAATAGAAAAGGTAAATAATATAATATATCTCACAAACACACTATTACCACAATCAAGTATTAGAATCAACTGTAGAAAATGTCTCTCAGACTCTGGACTGCCACTGCTAAGACTAGGTATCCTATAAGAACAAAACTATTTAAAGAGCTACATTAAATTACTTTTTCCATTATTCTGAGGTTCACAATACATTAATTTATTCTTTATAAATTAATTAATTATTATCATTTCCCGTATTTCATTACATTATCATCGCAATAATTTTTCATTCCATCCAAGATTAACCAAACTGAGACCATGGATTCTTATAATCATAACATTATCATTACACCCTAGAAAGATTCAACATCATGTGTTAGACATTTTTTATTAATTTAATTAACATAATATCCACTTTTTATATTTTTAGGTTTTCTATGAAAGCCTTTTAAGCCACCAAAAACCAGAAGCTCAAACCAGTGAGAAGTTGAGCTACCCATGGAGTCCTTTACACCTATAACAAGAGCATAGACCCATCCATTTTTGAGAATCTATACATGAAAAGCACAAGGAATACCCCATGAAACATCACCTATATTAGATGGAGGGTAAGAAGTACCATATTCCTCAAGAAGAGGGGAAACAAATGCAGATAAACAAATAATAGATTCAACCACAACCACTTCCACATCTATGAGTAATCCCAATATCAACAGAGTTGCCTCCTCCCCTCCTCTGGCACGGTGGATCGGTGTCAGCTTCTCGGATCGGCGTGGCTCCGACGTCAACTCCAGCGTGGCTTCCAGCTTCGCTTCATGCGTTGCAAGGCGTCAGATCCGGTGTTCTTGGAGGGGGGAGGTTTTTTCTTTTCTGGTTTTGGATTTTGGTGATTCTATGGCATCTCGCAGGGGCACAACTTTTCCTTTATGGTTTTGGATTTCGGTGATTCTACTGCATCTCGCAGGGGCACAGCGCTTGGGTTTTCTCCTCACCGCCGCCTCCTTCCAATCAGATTTTCGCGGCGACCACCCCTGTGCTCGGAATGATCTTGCAGGTTCCTCGACTCTGGTGGTTTCATGGACTTGGTCATCTTTATCTTTCACTGTTTCTTTCCCTTCCCACCCGATTACTTCACACTGGATAGGGTTTTCCTTGGTGTTACGGTGACGGTCCGTGACCAAGGATTCAGATCCATCAACTTGAGGTCTCTTCCTTGCTTCCGGTGCATGCAGTTGGTGTCTTGTTGCAGTTTTTGACTAAGAACAGGATAGCGGTGACAGCATTTGGGCAGTGGGAATCCTCCTGAAACCTGTACAATAGTTTCCTGCTTCATTTGTTATTTGTGGTGTTCTTCCTAATCTTCAGTATTTGCAGCTTCTTTTTTCATCATATATGTTGTTATCTGATCTGGATTGAAGGTAGTCGTTTTGTTGATGGTGCTAATCTCGTGTTGGTGAATCTGATAGATTGATTTTGTGGTGATGTTGACTTTCGAGGTTGGGTTGTGGTTCTCAGTGAAGTAGGATGCGACATCACAAAATCATGGTCTTCCTTGATCTGGATTCTTTGTTGGCCTTCTGTGCAGGTGTTCTTCCTAGAGGATTTTTGGGAGTACATCTCACATCACTGGAGGGGTTGGGTGACCTCCGCTGGAGTTTTCTTGCGGGTTCGTGGATTTGGGTTGGTTTTGATGGTCGCATCGGTGGCATTCGAGGAGGCCGGTTCTGAGGTTTATTCATGCTTTTTTGAGGTTCGTGTTTTCTGCTTTCTGGTTCATGATTCCTTGTCCTTCTCTTGGGTGTTTCCAACTACTGTTGTGATGGGTGCCAGTTTGAATGATGGAGTGGTTGATTTTGTATGTTTAATGAGTTGTTTGGTTGACCGTTTTATTTTGATCAATTGTGTTTGAATGTTGTATGTCATGAAGTCATGTTTGGTTTACCACTTTTCCTCAAAGTGTTTGTTGGTTTCTCACTTTTTCCTCAAAAGTGTTTGGAAAATAAAATTTTTAATTGTCAGTAAATTCATCTATATATTCATTATCCCTTCCCATCAAGAAAAACATGAAAAATAAAGCTATTAATTGATAACAAACTACATGGAAAGTCAAGATGCTAACTGTTATCACTGTATATAGAAACATCATACGACCAATACCAATTTCATTAATATGATTCTTATAATTATTATGTCAATTCCATTTTTATCAAAGGAATAAACCATGCTAACTCTGTGATTGCACATAAATAATTAATGAAGTAGAAAAACACCTTACTCAAATGATAATTAAATTTATTCCCACTAGAAGAGATCACAGAAACATATCACGACCACCTCAACTTCAATTACTTCATCCACACGAGAATGTCGCGACATAACCACACCAACCATAACCATGAAAACTACACTAAAAACTTTGATACCATGTTCCATCACATGGAAAATAGAAACAAGAGCAAGATGATAGAAGAAACCTCAAGAAAATAGGTATATCAAACATTATATCGATGTCTCATCTGTATGGATGGAAAAAGGGAGGAAGAGATTGGTCAATGTTAAAGGAATCCCCAAAATGCAAACCGGAGGGTCATTGGGTCACCTGGGGTTGAGGAAGAGTTGATGCAGTTGTAGGTTTGACAAAACCAGATCAATTGAAAAATCCATAAAACAAAATGTGTGAGGGCATTACATTATGTGCAATCCCCTTTCAAATTATTTAATGCTACATGTTTGAGTTATAAAGAAAAAGCACGTTGCCTCAAAGCATTTTCTTTTCAAACACAAAATCATTTCACGCCATGAATCACTCTTTCAGACAATGAAACAACCCATGAAATAGGATGTCACATCGTGTAATGATGTCACATGGTTTGAAATCCCTTCCATCCATCTTTTACATTAAAAAATTCTCGAAACATCTTTTGTTCCACCTCCGATCAATTTGATCGTTGAAAACAAGAAAAGGATTGAACCACACAAATCTGATCCATTGCATTAGATACCTCTCAAAACATTCTAATCATTGAGAATCCAAAACCAACCCATATGGAAAATTGAAAATTGGTCATCCAAACATACAACCCACTAGATACCTATGAATGCTTTTTCCATCACAAGATCTCACCACCTCAGTAGAGGAACAAGTGAAAAACAATGCAACAACCACCATATGTTCCAAAACACACTAATGAGGGAGAGACCTCTAAAAATATAGAAAGCTACAACATGAATCAAGGGAATTACATCACCTAACATAAAAAGTTCTACAACCACCAAATAAACAACATTACTAGAGAATAGAAAGATATAAAAAATCTCATGGTGTAGATTGCGTAACTAGACTCATGTTACCTATTACTCTCCTTCACACCACCATTCCTCCACAAGACGCGAACCAACACCACTAAAGGACCAAAAAAACGAGGAGATATCATACTCCCCTGAACAAAACATCGCAACCCAAAATAAGAATTCACCATCAAAAACCTATGATCTCCAACGTCAAACTCCATAAGTCACCTCCTATAATCAGCATAGGACTTCTAACTATCTTTTGCTACCTTCATCCTATCAAAAGTTGTCTAAACAATTTCTATCCAAATATGTAATGGTTTTGGCCAGATAATTGGTGACACTCTGACCCCCGTCTATAATAATTGAGAATGGAATGTTCAAGTATAAACGGCATCAAATGACTCCATACAAATGTTGGAGTGGAAAATATTGTTGTAAGAAAATTATACCATATTAAGGTTCCTCATCCATGAACCTCTAAACTCCATGACACTTGAGCGCAACATTTCTTCAAGAGTATGGATAATATATTCTATCTGACCGTCTATCTATTGATGAAAAGTTTTTCTAAGTCATATGTGAGAAGAGAAATCATGCTAGATACCTCTCCACACCCTGGAGGTAAAGAATTGATCTTGATTAGACATGACCATCCACGGTATACCGTGGAGTCTCACTCCACCTCCAGATACTATAGTGAAAACCCCCTCTATGCTCGATTCATGGGTATCTATGAAGAGGGATTATTTTTTAACTATTTCACTACCATCCATATAACATCATTTCCTCCCAGAGCATGAGGTAAACAAGTAAGCACGTCCATCGAGATGTCCTAACACTTCAAATGAGGATCATCTAATGGCTACATCAAAACCCTAATAACACATTGATTATCCTTCACCTTATAAAAGACCAAACATCGAGACAAAAAATCCCAAACTCGATTCCTCATTCTAGGCCACCAAAACTAACTCCTGAAGTCCTGGTATATCTATGTCTTCCAAGGATTTAAAGCTAAAGGAGAAAACGGATATGTATGGGGACTATATCAGGAATCACCAGAGGAAAAAAGCCTTCCCTAAAACAAAACCCAGTGTTGTTCATCCTCCTACCACCCATAAGGGGACTCACTAAAAACTACACAGTCTCTCAAGACCTTCACTTCATGTTCTATAAACTATGATTCTAGAAATATATGAAATAGAGATGACTAAACCATCATCTAAAAAATACAAGTTATTCCCCCAAAATCTCCCATCATAAGATTTAATACTGAATGTTGTTCGATAAATCTGTGGGAATAACCTGATTCATGCACTACATTGCTATGTGACTTCCTACTCAGCACATCGTCTACAACATTTTCATTTCCTGGTGTATATGAAATTTCAATGTTCTAGTTCTGAATGAACTCTATCCACTGATGTTGTCACAATTTTAAGTCACGCTTGGATTAAATATACCTCAAACACTTATGATCAGTGAATACTAAAAAATGCTCAAGGATAAGTTAATGTCCCCAGAACGTCATGGAAAACAAAATAATGACCATCTCAAGATTGTTTGTGACATAGTTAATCTCATAGATAGGTATCTGATGAGACCCATAGGAAACAACTAATCTATGTTACATAAAAACACAACCTAACCCCATATGCGAAGAATCATAGAAAACCATTAACTTATCTCGATCTATTGGAAAATAATGAAATGTTGCACAAACCAACTTTTCCATTAGATACTCAATAGATTCCTGACACTGATCAGTATAAAAGAATGTTTGATCCTTTCTTATCAATGGTGGTTGGTGAGTCACAACCCGAGAAAAATCATCCACAAACCTCTTATAATAGCCTTTAAGTGAAATGAATCTTCTCACATCTGCCACTATCTTGGGGGCTTCTGTAGAAAAAATCACTTCTATATTAAGTGGATCCAAAACTACTCCTATCTAGGATTCAATATTAAGGATTAAACATAATTTTAAATCCCAATAATCATACATTGAAAACGTCCCCAAAAGTTGTTGTCAATGAAAAACTCCCAAAAGGAATGAAGAATCTCTACATGATCCTCCTCAAATGTGGAGTACACAAGGATATTATCAAAAAATACTAGTAAGAACAAATCTAGAAACTAATGAAATATAGTGTTTAATAACCCCATTATTTTAGCTATAGAATTTTTCACACTAAAATGAATCATAAGGAACTCATAATGACCATGAAGAAAATGGAAAGAAGTTTTTGGGATATCTTCATCCTTCAAACGCATCTAAAGATATCCTGATTGCAAATCAATCTTCGATAACAAACATGAACCCTTCAGTTGATCAAATAAATTATCAATCCAAGGAATAGGATAGAGGTTCATCACTATCACTTGGTTCAATTGAAGATAATCAATAAAAAATTGAAAACTAACACAATCCATCTTCACGAAAAAACTAATGCACCCCCCAGTGACAAGCCCAGATAGATAAAATCCTGCTATAATAGACTAATGATCTATATTCGTATCTCCCACAACTCAAAAGGATCTGTTCTATACATCATAATATGAGACACACCTAGCTGTAGTTTGATCCCAAACCCGATCCCACTTTGAGGGAGTAATTATAAAACCACAGCTAGAAACACATCCAGGTACTCTTCCGTGACCTTGGGAAACGAAAAATAATGAACTTTTTGAGAACTCATCATCAATACATCCATCAAGGATGATAAGGAAGGGACATGCCTCTAGCCCATCTGAGGGTCTCCCTCACCAAAAAACATTATTGGATCTCCATCAGCATCGAAGAAACCCACATGCCTCATAAAGAATCCTACAATAGCCTGCACCGAGTAAAACCAATCCATTCCAATGATGAAATCATATAGTTTTATCCATAAACATAAGGAATCTCTCCAAGAGATGTGCTTTCCCATCACTTTCTCACAATCTTTACGTAATTCAAACAAGTCAGTTTGGACACCAACTAGTGTAGTAAACATCTAGGGAACTGGAATCCCATCTACCTCATGTCCAAAAGCAGGGATAAGGGTACGTGATATTAAGGATTGGGTCACTCCTGAATCAAACAGGTCATGCACCCAAGTATGAAATAAGAAACAGTTACCTAGAATGTTTTCTAGATCACCTAGCACTGGAATCGCTAACACATAATGCTGATATTGACCTGTTCCATGGAATATATGACCTTACTGGGGACCACCTCCATAGAAAAAATATGCTCTTTGAAAATGGAGAGAATCCAATGGGTTTTCATCTTTCTACCCCATAATGTCACTCCGGATCCAAAACTAGTGCAACCTGCTACTGCTACCTTGAATGGAAGTTCCTCAGTGGTGGAACCTAAAACGGAACACTTGATGCACATTGAATACATGAAAAAGTTGGGCACTCTTCTTATTGATTTCCTCGTCCTATATAAGAAAAACAAGCACCTGATTTCTTATCATAGTCATGAGAGGAATTTACCCTAATGAAATGAGACATTGAGGGCTCAGACATAACCCCGACTGATCAGAAACACTTATTCAATGAAAATTTGGAACCTCAGACCATATCCCTACTCGTGATGGGTCTTGATGACTCCACTCTCATGGTGATCTGTTATAGATAATTTCCTATCGATGAAATCTACCCTTTCCATCACCTAAATATATGTCTTTAGTATAAACAGGGTGACCTGGAACTGGATATCTTGGCATAAGGCCTACCTAAAATGCCTCTCCTTGGACTCATCATTTGTAAATAGGTCAAAATCATATCACAAAAGGTTATTGAAACATATCCAAAACTCTCACACATGGGAGATCCCTTATCACAAGGTAAGAAGCACATGGTGACTGGACTCCTTGAAGATTGAAGAATGAAACATGGCCCTAAACTGGTCTCAAAACTTCTCACATGAGACTACAAACTACCCATGATCCTTGAGGAATAAGAACCAAAAAATCCTCACTACCCTATGAAGCAACATTCACAATGAACGACACCAAATGATCCATCCACGAACAGATCAAACTAAGGGATATCTCAACCACCTCGAAAATGTCTTCAATGAATGCATCTGAAACGGATCCCCCATATATATACAGACTATGGAACTGAAACTTTTGTAATGTCCTCATCCAATTATCATCTTCATAAACATCTACTTTGCAGTGATCTGCTGGCGCTTCATGCATAAAATCATCATTTTGAACCTTAAAAGGATGTCGACCTGGGCCATACCTTCAAATTCAAAAATTGTTACAACTTCTAAAACAAGAATTTGGAATACATTAATATTAATTAATTTTTTTATTTTATTCATTTTAGGTTAACCTTTCACAATGTGTACCCATTCAATCATAGGTGAAATAATGAAAGATGTATGATCCATTCCCATGTCTCTACCCTACAACTAGCATCACATATTTTATTAGAAATTGTACACTTAAAATTCATTGCATCACATCACATAAGGACCTAAATACCCATGTCTCGACCATTCTCCAGTGATTATATCAAATTCTGAACTTAACTGACATGGTTTTCCTCGAAACCCCTGATACCTCACAGGTGCCTTACTAAAAACTACATCATAACCCTCAACCAGATCTATGATATCACACTTCATGACCACCTCCCAACAAAGTGTACCCCACATAGATTGGAAATGTGATATGAGAGATAATGACTCCCAAGTCTCACCTCCAGTAGTCCCTAGGATGATGACTAGAACTAATGGTATATTTACCACCCTAATGGGAGGAATTACCCTCTAAGAGAATAAATTACAAAGAAGGAGATAATATAGAAACCAACCAAATCCTACTCATACTAAAATTTAAAAGATATCCCAAGATCACATATGTAATTTAAACAATACTAAAACTATTGGGGGGGGGAACTTAAGGTACCAAAAAATGTAAAACTGAAGCGACCATGAAAACTGAATAGCTCCTGCAAAAACCCCCATGATATTAATAACCAGCCTAATCTCCATCACAATCCAAATGACATGAAAATTTTTTTATATAACACAGGGTTAGTGTTATAGTATACCCAATAGGATCCTCCCTGGAGCCTCTCGGCCAAAAGTAAATAGAGCATGCAAAAGAAAAGTGAAAAACAAGTGAAACTAATTCATAACCCAAATAGTTATATTATGTTCCCAACCTCATCATGGATACTCTCACCAAGAATCATATAAAAGATTATATAATATAATAAATAATATCAAGGGTAACATGCTACAAATTCCCCCACTGGTTTTATGATTTTCCACAATGTCGTATGTCTTGAGCATATCTCTAAAAAAGGCTATCCCGAAGACACCTGGGCGAGCACCACAACATGCACCTCATTCATCACAAAAGCTTTCCCGCAAACACCAGCGATATGAACCACACCATCTACACAACTATAAGTAACCATGTTGTTTTCAGGAGACACCACATCCTATATAACATATATCATACATCAGTTATTATACCTCAAGCCATTACAACCCATATGACGAGTACAGATCATATATCCATCAAAACCTATACATGTTGTACCAATAGCATTCTGGAGGAAACTATATCCAAAATATATGTGTTTGAATAACCACAATCCACTATATCCCTCAACACACATTAATGGGAAAAAATAACTGCTATGCATAACCACTGAAATAACTACTAGGAGAAGATAGTGAGGCCAAATTTGGAAGTCATCCATCCATCCTCTCATTAGGATGCTGGGAACCCCCCCCCCCCCAAGGCTCAGAATCCCCAAGGTGTTAGTTTACCAAACTGATAGGGTGGAGTAGCATATCGAAACAGAAAAATTACATGATATAATATATCTCCCAAATACACTATGGGAATATGTTACTCTTAGTCTAAAATACATAAAATGTATCTTGAACTCCCTGCTGCCACTACAGAGACTATATATCCTATAAGAACACAACCATTTAAAGTGATACACTAGATTAAACTATCCATTTTTTGAGTTTCAATCAACTTTAATTAATTATTTAGACATTAATTAAGATTTATCATTTCCCACTTTCATTACATTGGCATCACAACATGGTTCCATGCCATCCAAGAATAACAAAACTAAGTCCACATCTTCTACGAATCATAAACTCAGCATTACAAACCAGCAAGATCCATCCCCATTGGTTAAACATAATTTATTCATTTATTTAACAATATTACACCCTTATATATTTATAGGTATTCTACGAAATCATTTTAATCTACAAAACATAAGCGTCTCAACATGGTGACTAGATGAGAAACTCATTGAGTCTTTTCCACCTATAGCAGGAGCATAGAACCATCAATAATAGAGAAGCTAAATATAGGAAGCACATGTAATACCCTGCATGTCATTGAAAATTTTTTAGGAAGGGTTAGAATGAAAATCTTCTTCAATAAGAGTGATAATTCACTACCACAAAAATAGTTTTTCGCAGCGTCCCCCCTTTATCAGCGCTTTTGTTAGCACTGATAAAGGGCCCCCCTTTATTAGCGCTTGTTTAGTAGCGCTGATAAAGGGGGGGGGGGGGCTTTATCAGCGCTTTTTGTAAAAGTTCTGATAAAGGGTCGGCTTCAATTTTTTTAAATATATTAATATATTAATATATAAATATAGTTATATTGATATATAAATATAATATATAATTTTTAAATATATTTTAGATAACTATAAATGTACATTTACACTTATTATACATAATATAAAAGATATTTAGTGAAAATGGCTTCTTAAAAAAATAAAAAAATATTTTTAATTAATATTTTGCTAATAATTATGGAGTAATAGTCGTTTAATAACAATTTGAAGACTAAAAAAATTAAAAAAATTAAAAAAAGATCCAAAATATGTTGAAAACGCAACTCAAACTTCAAACGGCCATAACTTTTGATCGGGGTGTCCGTTTGAGCTCTACCACATATCAAATCGAAGCCTGTGATGAGCTCTACGTCGCAATGACTGGGTAGACTCCAGTAAAGAGATTTTCGAGGCCAAAAGAGGCCCATAAGGCCTCCAAAACTGAGTTTTTAGTCGGGGTACCCCGATTTTTTAACATTTTGTGGATTTTCACCCTCGTTTAAGGGGGTATTATTGGATTTTTTTGGTGGGGTATGAATTTATTCCAAGGTATTACATTCATATTGATATTATGTCTTTGAAATTTCATCATTTTTTATAATGTACTACTATTTATAATCAAATATATAACCATATATTCATATTTTTTTAAATATTCACACCTAAAAATTTAATTATAAATATAAATAATAAAATATATTTACGTATAAAATATATTAGCTTTATCTAAATAAAAACTAACATCCATTTTATTTAAAATACAATGAATATTTATATAATTATATATAAATCTAACTATATATATATATATATTAATCTAACTATATATATATATATTAATCTAACTATATATATATTAATCTAACTATATATATATTAATCTAATAACTATATATATATTAATATAACTACATATATATATATTAGTATTACTATAAATATATATATTAATATCACCATAAATATATATATATTAATATCACTATATATATTAATATAACTATATAAATATATACTCATATAACTATATAAATATATATTCATATAACTATATAAATATATATTCATATAACTATATATATATTAATATAACTATATATATATATTAATATAAATATATATTACTATACGAATAAATATAACTAAATATATATATATATATAGATATAGATATATATTAATACCATTATATATATATATATTAATATTACTATATATATTATAATATGACTATATATATATATTATAATATAACTATATATATTTATTAATATAAATATATATTAATATACAAATAAATATAACTAAATATATAAATATATATATATATATCATGAATTGGAATGAAAATCAAAATAGAGTAGTGGTAAGTGCTTCAGCACGCAGGGGGGAGGTCTCGAGTTCAAATCCTGGTGGAGGTAGGGGTGCGCGTGCATGGGGAATATTGGAGCAAGCGTTGTTAAAGGGTGGAGGGGGGTGCGTGGGGTGCTGTATAGGGGCCGAAAAGCGCTGTAAAAGGGGGGGGGGTTCAAGCGCTATAAAAGCCCCCCCCCCCCGATTGGCTGTTTTTTTTAATTTTTTTTAAATTTTTTTAACTTTTATCAGCGCTTTTTTAAAAGCGCTGATAAAAGGGTCCTTTATCAGCGCTAAAACGAAAGCGCTGATAAAGGAAGCGCTGATATAGGACCCCTTTATCAGCGCTAAAAAAAGCGCTGATAAAGGGGTACTTTTATCAGCGCTGATAAAAGACCCCTTTTATCAGCGCTGATAAAGGGGTCCTATATCAGCTCTTTTCGGAGCACTGATATAGGGGTCCCCCCTTTATCTACGTTGGCTTTATCAGCGCTTTTCTAGCGTTGATAAAGGCCCTTTTTAGTGCTGATAAAGGCCGTGTTTGTAGTAGTGATTAAAGAAGATAATGATTCTAATGGTTCAACAACAACCACTTCCACATCAATGAGTATGCCCAACATCATCCTATTCCATCATCCCTGGTGTCCACTAACAGAGAAAATTTTTGTGCATATTTTTTATCAAATAATGTGTATTTTTTAATTTTTCTCAATTATAAAACCTTTGTATTTTGAATTTTTTTTAAAATAATTGGTATTATGAAATATACAATGAAAATGGTCTAGATTCTGGAAACTGTTTAATTATGGATTTTTAACAGAATTTAATTTCAAGGGTATTATGTTCACTTTCAAAAAACAATAATTCCAAATTGACTAAATAGTTTTTTTTGAATCCTTATATTATTTATTTCAACTTTTTCTTCTAAATCCTGAGCATATTTCATCATCTACAATCATTAATAAAGCAATGAAGTTGAATATTTTTCTGGGCGTATAGAATGGACCCCACAACCATAACGGAAGCTCATCTCGGAAACACAAATAATATCATGGTGACTACAATTGGGATAGAAGGAGGAAACATAAACATGACTCTATAAGAAATTAGGAGGATTTTTGATGTCATGAAGGTTTTCATTCAATGTTATTATTTTGGATGAACCTTCTAGTAACCTTCATCAAGAAAAAGAATCCAGTAATGAAAAACTCATAAATAATTCATTCTTTTTCCAAATGAGTTGAAATTTGAATGGTGAATGGCCAATGAATTTATGAACAACAATTATGAAGGGGTTTACGCATGGATCATTTGTTTATTAGGATAGAAACGCGAAACGTTTCAATAGATGAATTATACCTATAAAAGGAGGACCTCACCTCCTTCTAAAATGATCATCTCAACACCCAATAAAAAGTAGGGATCCCACCGGGGCATGGGTCGTTGCTGCTTCCCTATTCCCCCTCATTTCTTATTTTTTTTCATTTTACTTTTAATTTGAATTATAATTCATATTTTAGTTTTAATCGATGCATTTCTATTCTCCATCCACATTTCTTCATTTCCTTCCATCTCTCTCTCCTCTTCCACCCACTACACCAAGAAATGTTTTACATTAGAAAATGAGAGGATAAACCTGATTCATGGATTGGAGGTGGTCAACATATTCATTAATTTTATTTAAATTTTATTTATGTTTCTGATATATTTTAGTAGCATTCTTGGGTGAGGTGAATGTCCCTAATGTGGTGACGACTTCTCAATGATATTAAACTCAAACTATTTCTATTCTAGAAGACATTAGTGTTACAAATTTGATATTTCATGTTTGGATTATCAATATATATTAAAAAAATGGTGGAAAATATTGATTGAAACCCTAAATTAACTCCCAAACCAAGTACGTTATTCCAAATTTCATTTTTTTACACTTTCATCTTAGTATGAATTTAGAATAACTATTTTACATGTGATTGTTTTAAATAATAAAAAACATAAAGATTTTTATTTTTTAATTAAATTCATAAAACAATAAAATGATATAGTTTAGGGTTATTAGAATAAAGTAATTTTACACACTGAAAGGCTCATCTAGTGAGACGTCCATGTTCAGCTAATGTACTACATTAGGAATCAATATAATTTCTTTTGTCCACGGAATGCAATTGGCATGTGTCAAAACTATTTTCATTTTTGGGGATCCAGTCAATAGTCCATTTACATTTTATTTTTTTCCTAATTAGGTAGATTTAACTTATTTAAAAAAAATACTTCCTTGATGTATTAAAATTCATATTATTATGGATGGATAAATTACTCATAGGTGCTCCAATAGCAAGAAGATGATGAATATTTTGGAAGATCTCAGGAGAATGAATATAGAGAAAGCATTGAACAACTTACTAGAAAATATAAAAGAGAATTATACTATGTTTGTGTATTAATGGAGAAACATAACCCTGAACAGGATCAAGAACAATAGTTGTAAAAGGAGGAAGACTTACCTGCTGAGCTACTAGTGGGAGATCAAAAAATATTGGATGAATTCTTTACTAAATGTGAGGAACTACCTGATTTCCCCATACTACAAAAATAAGAAGATCCAGCACCACTAAAGGAAGAAACCACACAAGTGGTGAAATTTGAAGTCAAGATAGAGGAGCCTGACTACATGCCTACATCCTCTGGGAGATTACCACCAAGGCATAAATCAAAGATGAACCTACTTAAGGAGTTGATACATTTTTTGACTTTATCTCTTCTAATTTTATTGAATATTAATTATACATCACTTCTTGTGGGTTTGATTATTCATTATCAAACAATCTCAGTTATTACATGGGGGATGAAGAAAAACCTGGATGTGCACCTGCTGAGAAACACATGAAGCTCCCTGGACACGTTGAATATTTTTTCAAGGATGTTCATGAAGAGATACTAGTGGATTTTCCTATAGAAACCGTTAAAAATATACTTAATTTGATGGAGAAAAATTTTATCTTGACACTTTATGTTTTAATATTATTCAAATAAAATTACACTCTGACATTCCCATGGACTATTATTTTGATGCATCATACATTGGTGAACCACTGGACAGAGAAGAAGAGGTTGCACAAGTAGAAACCAAGAAGGAGGGTGATTCATACAACATCCTACACCCACCATGTAAGATATACATTATTGTGAAGTGGGGGATATGGGGTACTCTATCCACGCATCATCCCTAAAAAAAGATGATGCACAATCTATAAAAATCCACTTAGGGTGGTTCAAATCAAATAAGCTTCATCTTTCATTAGATTATCGATAACATCTAGTACCACCCTCTAGAGGAAGTAATAATTATGGGACCACATGGGGGATCATACCAAGATTTATCTTTACTTTCAATCATGAAATTTAGATGCCAATTTCTTTTTGTATAAGTAGTGAAACATGAATCCCACTCCCCCTAACTTTTTTGACCATAAATGACCTGATCCTTGTGCTTAATTGAGTTGTTTTCATTTATTTGTTATTGATGGTAGATGGAGGCCCCAAACGGTGGAAGGGGAAGGAAAAATCATAATGAAAAAGGGAGTAAAATTTTAGTGTTTTATATTTTAAACTCTCAACATTTTTTACATATCATGATTTAATCATTGATGAAAAAATTTCATGCCCACACTTGAATTCATGTTTTACACGACTTATCTATGAGACATGAGTTTCTTTGGAGTCCCGTGATTACATGTTTTAGATTTAAATATAGATATGATTGAATGAATGAAATGGAAAATTTATTGTTTAATGTGATGCATGGATATTGAAATGATGATTCATGATTTGAGGGGACAAATTGATTGATGTAAATGAAATTTACCAACCATTTTTTATGGTTATAATTTTTGTAAATTATGTGAATTGATTTTTTTTATTAATAATTCATTGAGTTGATTGTCCAATATGATATATCACATTAACGAGAGTATTTCTAGACCAAGTACATCCTATTTATCTTGAGAATATTTCCTGAGTGATCTTGGGACATGTAACCAACCAGAACATTTATTGAAACTTGTTAAAGCTATGACTATGTGAAAAAACATTTAAAATAATTGAGGAATACTTGGAAAAGAATCATTTCCTTAATATACCACATTTAAATAAATCCTTATTTTATCCCATAGATACCATGAATGTATTTTATGGGGATGATGTAACACCTCATGCTTCCACTGTACGCTTCCCTTTGAATAATACAATAGTGTGTGTTGTATGCAACTTCGATTTCTACCACACCACAACCAATCAAACTCGCTATTATGAATAGTAATACCCACTTTGTGAAATTTTATAAATTTTTTCATTCAAAATCGACTTCATTTTTGGATTTGGAATATTGAAACTAGATTAGGGTGAATTTTTTGTATTTTTCTGAAAACTTTCAATTTTTGATGAATAGTGAAAAACACTGAGTTATAGTTTAAAACTGAATTTTTATTTAAATAATTATTTATTTTATCTAAATTTTTTTAGATCAAAATAGATACATAATACATATATAAGTTCAATGTAATTCATTGGATTCAGTTTATAAATTTTTTTGATATATTATAATTTTATAGAAATTTTTACCGTCTTTTACCCACCTCCTAGGAGAATTGGAAAATTTACATAAAACATAATTTTACCACTTCTGTGAGTTGAATTTCAAAAATCCGAATGACATGGTTGATATCAATAAGTTAAATGTGGTTCAATAAGATGAAATTAATTTTTTGGTGAATAGTAATTTTTTTTATTTACCACGGTAAAAATTAAATAGGGTAATTGACGGTAAAAATGATATTATTATTACCCTAACACATGTCCTAATTCTATTGGATAAGTTTAATTTGAACAAAAACAACAATAGGAATAAAATATTATCCTTTAGGTCCACTTGGATTAGATTAGAACATTTATTATTATTTAATTCAAAAAAGTGTGAAAAGAGTAAAATTCAAAGATTAGTAACTAAAACATTTTTAATATAGGTTTACACATAATATAAATTCTAATATAAATATTATTTATAAAAATAAAAATATTTCTTACATAATGGGTTTTTATTTATATATTTTAGCCGTTAAATAATTTAATTTATTTATGACACATTTATGATGCAGTTATTACTTAATTAATGAAATATTAAAATAATTGAAATTATAAATTCCCAAATAAATGTAATTTGAGACTTTTTATGAATTACACTATTTTCCAAGGTCAAAATTACATTTTAGATTTGGTTAGATGAATTTTCTACAAAGTAAGAATGCTGTTATGAATTTAGAAAAAACAAAATACCAAATAGTGTAAATATTTCGTAAAAGAGTTTTTAAAACAAATATTATATTATTAATTAATATTCTATTCAAAGAAATATAAGGTTCTGTAAAAGATCTTAAATAATATTATATATTTCATCAATTAACCACTTGAGGTTCTCTTGTATGTTTATAGTATGTTTATTAACCATGTAATATAAAAATACAAAGAGACATTGTAAATGTCTAAATATTTAACTAAGAATTAAATCTAAAAGATAAAGTATATATAGTGACACAAACCTATCTAAAACCTATTGGTTGAGGGGGTTTTGACCCATAACCACCATATCCTTTAAATAATTCTATTTGGAACAATTAGAAACCAAAAATAATTTTATTATAAAATAATATTTCTAACTTTTCCTAAGGTGCCCCTCACCCCTCTTATAAAATTGCACATCTCCTTCTCTATAATTCACACCATCGAATCCATTTGGATCTGAAAAAACCTACCCAAATACTCTATCAACTATCCTCCCATCATCCTAGAGGATTTACTTTAGTCAAAAATCCAACCTATGGATCCATTTTGATCAAATCAAAAGGAAGAACATGAAGAAAATGTAAATATCTCACCACCTCTTTCAGGTTTTTTTCTTTTCCAATTCTTCTTTCATTATTGTTTCCATTATAAAATAATAACTACAGTATATTATATATAAGATTATTTTATTATAAATATGGTACAATCATATTCAGTATTATATCCATCCTTTGAATGACATGTCACCATACGTGCGTATGTAAGGCTTACCGTCTCCACGTTGTGGTGTAGTTGTTACTCAATACATTTTTATTCAGATGGGAATGATAATAATGTATAAATGATGTAAATAATAAATATAACATTATAATTATTCTTTATATACGATATACCATCCAATTCTATATTATTTTAATATTAAAAGAATGATATTGTCGCTCGACCATACATACGGATTACTGACTCCACGAAACGCGATGAGATTCATTCCCCATCGTATCCATTCAAGACTAATTTTCATAATATGATTAAAAACAATGTTTAAAGAATTAATATAAATATTAATATGAATAAGATACATCTTTTTTGTAAAAAACATTACTTACATAACAAATAATATAACGGTAAACGATTCATTTAACACCTGAAACGACGATAATAATAAAATATTATTAACAAAGCAATATTAAAAGATCATATATGATATAAAATTAATGTATATTATTATTTTATAATTTAATAACAATTATTTCACCATTATACAAGAGGTTAACCTAATATAAACCCAGTAAAAGAAAAAGGTAATGTTTAATTTTAAAATCTCTTTATTATCAGAGGTTGTTTTCTTCATTATTAGAGGTTGTTTTTATGTAAGTATCTATTGGGACCTCTTTATCATCCACATCCATGTTTCTAAAAAATTTATTCCAAAACATTTTTACTGTTTTTATAATATGGGTTAAAGTCATTTATAACCTTTTTTGTTTGTTTATAAAATAGTTTGAAGGGAATGTTTCTGTCATGTTCCAAACAAGGTACTTTTTGACCTTTTAGAAAAATTTAAGGTAAGAATGTTTTTTTATCTTATACGACGGGTGAAACTATTTTTCTCCATTATAACATCTTCAAAACATACCTTAAAAGTTTATAATAATTTTTCAATATAAATGTTTTCTTAATTGATTTCAATATAAAAAGAGATATTTCCCTAAAAAAGTTTTGATTTCATCTATGTCAAAATCCTTTGATGAATTTTAATCTATTTGAAGTTGATTTATTATGATACCAAACTTCCTTATTGTATTGAAGGTTTTGTGATATGTTTGACTGCAGATGTATTATTTTTACACAATTCATGGTTTATGGATAATTTATTGACATTGTTTATGCTATTTTTAATACGAATGTTTATGTTTTGTTTAACACTTTTCATATAAGGAATTCATTTGACTTATTAAGTGATAGATGGAGCCTTCTATAGCTCCATGATGCAACGGTAGGTCTCATGAGACAAAATCGTGTCTTGGAATAAGTCATTGACTATGTGTTTATGAATTCTGGACTTATGCATTACATCATTATGAAACTTGCTATTGATATTGCATTTGATTATTGGAATAGTAGAATATCCATGTGAGTAAGTAAATGGCATTATTTTGATTTATATATTCTAGATTATGATGAGGATTATGTTGAAAAGGCTTTTGTTTTAGTTTTATACATTGCATTCAATGTTTAGGCTTATTTATGAATGTTTCCACTATATTGTTATCCTAACTGAGCATCTGGGCTCACCCATTTCTATGTTTTATTTTTCCCAATATGTGGAGAAATATATTATGAATGACCTACAGGGATAGTCTATGGGATCTCAGTGTTATCTATGGAAACAATTTTTTTGTTGTTTTCCATTTTATGAATAAATGTAAACCTTATGAATGTATCTAGTACTTCCATGGCTAATAAACTAATCCTTAATTAGAGACATGATATTTTGTGATCATGTCGATGATACATAATAATTCACCGACTCTGGGATTCTGGAGTCAGGTAGTTATAGTTGGTATCAGAGAAGTTTAGTACAATCCTTCGAAACTAGATTTAGATAAACTATGATTAGGGAACATTTCCCTAAGATAGAAATTGAGGATTAGTATAGAATAACATCATATAATTTTGGTATTGTATAGATTTTGAATGTTTTACAAGTAATAAATCCATGTCTAGATAGGGGCAGGTACAGGTCATTCTGGCACAGATTCACCTAGGGGTAAAACCTGAAAACACCGCTTTAAGCTAGACTTGAACTGGAACTGGTGCATTATAATGAGCCTTTCTACACTCTTGTTTATAGCACTCCCATGGGATATGCTTAGGATAATTCCCATTTTCTTTACAAACCATTATGAAGGGTTTATGAGTATATATATCATCAATGAAAACATTTTTATGATTATGGATTATATCCATATAATGTTCATTTTAAGTTATGTGTTTTACATGTTTGGAATTATATATTTCAATTCATAAAGTAATCTAGTTTATGCCATTGTTTAGAAATATCTCCTTGTGGATGGAATGAAAACCATATCTATGCACGCACTCTATGTAAGGATTTCCCTCCTACTCAATATAATTATAGTGGAGTTAGTGATACAACTGTTTTGGATCAACTTGTCACTATATTGGGATAACTCACTCGAGTTATGAATAATAACCATGCCTAGACGGAGAACCCTGATCCACAATGTGGAGGGAAAATGTTAGATTTATTCATGATTAAACAACCACCAACATTCAATGGGGGTAAAAATGCACTAGTATATGAGAAATGGATAAATTCATAGAGAAAATATTCCATTCCATGGGGAGTAGCGAAATGGAAAAAGTTGTCATGGCAGTTTACTGCCTCACTGGAGATGCTGATCAATGGTGGTCATTAATTTAAAACACAAAGGAAGACGATGAAGTATCAAATATGGAATGGAGGGAGTTTAATGAAATTTTCCTCGAAACATAATTTCCTCATGAACATCGAAGGATATGGAAAGACAATTTTTGAGTATAAGGAAAAGGGAGGAAGAGAATGAAATAACTATGGGTGAGGAAAATAATGTTCAAATAAGGAATATACCTATTGTGAATGATTATGTTGATGTATTTCCAGTGGATTTACCTGGACTTCCTCTAAAATAAGAAATTAAGTTTTCCATTGATTTAATTCCTAGTTCAAGGTCCATATAGAAGACCCCTTATAGAATGGCCACTTCGGAATTAGTGGAATTAATGAAACAACTTGATGAATTGAGTAATAAGGGATTTATTCCCATTAGTGTTTCTCCATGGAGATCCCCTATCATTATTGTTAAGAAGAAAGATGGATCTATGAGGTAGTGCATTGAATACAGGAATATTAATGCTATAACAATAAAGAACAAGTATCCCCTACCTCACATTGATGATTTATTTGACCAACTTCTTGGAGTTAAATACTTTTCAAAGATTGTCCTTCGATATGGATATCATCAGTTGTCTGTGAAGAACGAAGAAATTCTGAAAACAACATTTCGAACCAGGTACATGCATTATGAGTTTATATTAATGCCTTTGGGATTGACTAATTCATCATATATCTTAATGGATCTAATGAATAGAGTTTTCAAGGAATATCATGATGAATTTTTAGTTGTATTTATTGATGATATCTTGGTAAACTCCAAAAGCTATGAAGATCATAAAAATTGCTTGAGAATTGTCGTAATGACTCTTAGAAGACATGAATTATATGGGAAGTTTAGCAAGCATGAATTCTGGTTTTAAGGGATTTCTTTTCTTGCCTATATTGTCTCTAAGAATGGAATCTATATTGATCCTTCTATGACCAAGTCAATCCAAGAATGTCCAGCATCGACGAGTATAACTGAGGTATGCAGTTTTATTGGTTTTGTAGGTTATTATCGGCATTTTGTCTAGAATTTTTCCCGATTGGCTAACCCATTAACCAAGATCACATATAAAGGGGTTAAATTTGTTTGGACAAAATAATGTGAAGAATGTTTTGAATAATTGAAGAGAATATTAGTCAATTATCTTATATTAACTCTACCAACGAGGATTGATTGGTTTTTTATTTATAGCGATGCATTAAATAAAGGACATGGTTGTTCCTTATGAAGAGTGAGTGGGTTATTTCCTATGAATCACGAAAGCTAAAAATTCATGAGTAAAACTATCCTACTCATGATGTTGAGTTAGCAGCTGTAATAGTTTATTTGAATATATAAGGAAATTATCTTTATGGTGAAAAATGTGAGATATATACTAATCACAAAATTTTGAAGTATATTTTCTCACAAAATTAACTCAACATGATGCAAATATTATGGATTTAACTACTCAAGTATTATGATTTCATTATACACTACCACCTGGGGAAGGAAAATAATGTGGCAGATGTTTTGAGTAGAAAGGATCAGGGAGTTTTGAACAAGATGAGAGCTGAAAGGGATCCTATATATATGGGTTTATTAAAGATGGATATGGGAATAACCATGGAAGATGAATCATCAATACATTTTCAAATGTTTTCCGAACCATATTTACTCAAAAGGATAAAGGGTTATTAGACCGATGACGAAGAGTTTCAAAAGAATATTAAAGCTGTGTATTATGGGAGATTGAGTGAATTTATGTATTAAGATGGAATTTTAATATTTGGGAAGAGAAATTATATTCCTGATAAACCTGATCTAAAAAGGGAATTGTTGGATGATTCTTATAGTTCCAATTTCTCTATACACCCTGGTTGCACTATGATGTATAGAGATTTGAAGGAACATTTTTGGTGGGACAACCTGAAGAGGGAGATTGCTGATTTTATATCAAGATTCATGGTTTGTCAACAAGTGATAGATGGAAGGAAACAGCCAGGAAAAGTCTTGTAACCTCTTCCCATAACTGAGTTTAAATGGGATAATATTATGATGGAATTTGTCATGGGACTACCAAAGACTCCTAGAAGTAATGATGCAATATGGGTCATTGTTGATCGTCTTACCAAGTTAGCATATTTTCTTGCTATAAGGGAAGATTTACCATATGAACATCCAGAGAAAATATATATTAATGAAGTTGTGAGACTTCACAGGGTACCCCTATAGATTTTTTCTGATCGTGATACATGTTTTACATCATGATTCTTGAAAAGTATTCAGAAATCCCTGGATATTGAACTTCGTTTGAGCACTGCCTACCTCACCCAAAATGATGGAAAATCAGAACAGACTATTCAAACCATAGAAGACACGTTGAGATCATGCTCAGTTGACTTTCAAGGTATGCGAGATCAATATTTACCTATGGTATAATTTTCCTATAAAAATAGCTTCCATTCATGTTTTTAGATGGAACCATATGATGCATTATAAGAAAAGAGATGTCACATACGAACCAGTTGGGACAATGTTCGTGAAAGAAAAATCATAGGCCCAGAACTTGTGGAGGAAACGATTGAAATATGATGTTAATCCAAAACCACATCAAAGCAGCTCAAAGTAGGCAGAAGAACTATGTCGATAACCGAATTAAGGATTTGGAATTTCCGGTAGGAGATCATGTTTTCAAAAAGGTATCTCCCAGTAAGGGTGTTATACGTTTCGGTAAGAAGGTAAAATTAAGTCCCATGAACATCAGACCATTCAAAATTATAGAACGAATTGAGGATGTAGCTTATTGTTAGGAAATGCCTCCAAGTCATTCAAAAGTTCACAATGTATTCCATGTATCACTATTGAGAAAATACATGTCTGACACAACACATTACTCACCTATGAGGAATTAGAACTAGAACCTGATCTATGTTATTGCGAAGAGAATTTTAAGATTCTTGATACAAGAGAACAAGTGTTGAGAAACCAGACGACTCGTCCAGTAAAAGTTCAATGGAGAAACCATAAGTTGGAAGAGGCAACCTAGGAACCCGATGAACTTATGATTAAGAACCACCCAAGTCTTTTTATGTAGTAATATTCTAGAAATTTCAAGGGACAAAATTTTTGAAGGAGGGGAGAATGTAACACCCCATGATTCCACGGTACGCTTCTCTTTGAATAATACAATAGTGTGTGTTGTACGCAACATCAAGTTCTAACACACCACAACCAATCAAACTAGCCATTATGAATAGTAGTACCCACTTTGTTGAATTTTATAAATTTTAACATTTAAAATGGACTACATTTTTGGATTTGGAATATTGAAATTAGCTTAGGGTTATGTTTTGGTATTTTTCTGAAAACATTCAATTTTTTATGAACAATGAAAAACACTAAGTTATTGTTTAAAACTAAATTTTTATTTAAATAATTATTTATTTTATTTAAATTTGTTTTAGGTAAAAACAGACACATAATACCTATATAAGTTCAATGTAATTCATTGGAGTCAATTTATAATAATTTTAGATATATAAAAAGTTTATTGAACTTTTTACAGTCTTTTACCCACCTCCTAGGAGCATTTGCAAATTTACATAGAAATTGTTTTTACAACTTATGTCAGTTGAATTTAAAAATTCGATAGACACGGTTGATATCAGTAAGTAAAATGTTTTTCAATAAGAGGAAAATAATTTTTGGTGAATTGTAACTTTTTACTTTTATTTACCACATTTAAAAGTAAATAAGGAAATTAAGGGTAAAAATGGTATTATTATTACCCTAACACATGTACTAATTCTATTTTATAAGTGTAATTCTACCAAAAACAACCTTAGGAATATAATATAATCCTCTAGGTCCACTTGTATTAGATTAGGACATTTAATATTATTTAATTCAAAGAAGAGTTAAAAGAGTAAAATTCATAGTTTAATAACTAAACCATTTTAAATATTGGGGTAAACATAAGATGAATTGGACTATAAATATTATTTATAATTAAAAAATATTTCTTAGATAATTGTATTTTATTTATATTTTTTATACATTACATAATATAATTTATTTATGACGCAATGATGATGTAGTAATTACCTAATTAATGAAATATTAAAATAATTAATATTATAAATATCCAAATAAATGTAATTTTAGACAATTTATGAATTCCACTAATTATCTAGGTTCATATGACATGTTGGGGATGGTTAGATGAATTTTTTCAAAGTAATAATTCTTCTATAAATTTAGAAAAAAACAAAATACCAAATAGTGTCAAAATTGACATATAAGAATTTTGAAAACAAACATGATATTATTAATTGATATTATATTCATAAAAATATAAAGTTTGTCCCAAGGTCTTAAATAATATTATATATTTCATTAATTAACCACTTGATGTTCAGTTGGATGTTTATTCTATGTTTATTAACAATATAATATAAAAATACAAAGAGACATGGTTAATGTCAAACTATTTAACTAAGAGTTAAATCTAAATGATAAAATTAAGATATTGACCCAAACTTGTCTAAAAACTATTAGTTGAGTGGATTTAGACCCATCCGAACCTTATCCATTAAATAAATAATATTTTAGTCATTAGAAACCTAAAATGAATTTATTATAAAATAATATTTCTAGCTTTTCAAAAGGTGCCCCTCACCCCTCTTATAAAAGGGAACTTACCCTTCTCTCTAATTCAAAACAACAAATCCATTTGGAACGTCCAATACCAGCCCAAATTCCCTATAAAATTTCCTCCATTCATCCTAGAAGCTTTCATTTAGTCATAATGGCAACCTAAGGTTCCCTTTTTATCAAATCAAAAGGAACAACCCGAAGAAGAGGTAAATATCTCACCACTTTCATGTTTTTTTCTTCATCCACATATTCGTTCCTTGTTGCATCCATTCTAAAATAATAACTCTAGTATATTCTATATACTGTGATGTTATTATAAATATGGTACAACCATATTAATTATTATATCCATCCTTTTAAGGACTTTTCACCATACATGCGTATGTACAGCTTACCTTCACCACGGTGTGGTGTAGTTGTTACTCAATACATTATTATTTGGATGACTATAGTAATGATTTATAAATGCTATAAATAATAAATATAACATGATAATGATTCTTTATATTTGATATAACATCCAATAATATATTTTTTTAATTTAAAAATAATGATATTGTCGCCTATGTGTATGTACGGATTACCGTCTCCATGAAACACGATGATATTCATTCCCCATCGTATCAATTCAAGACTAATTTTCATTATATGTTTAAAAATTATTTTTAAATACTTAATATAACTCTGAATATGAATATGATACATAATATCCACAAAAACTTTACTTATGTAACAAATCATATAATGGAAAACAAATCAGTTAACACCTGAAATGACGATAATACGAAAATATTATTAACAAAGGAATATTAAAAAATCATATATGATATCATATTAATGTATTTGAATCATGTATAATTTAATAATAATTATTTGTCCATTATACAATAGTTTAACCTACCCTCGGCCATGGAAAATTACAAGTTAAGGGTTAATTTCAAAATCGTTTTATTATACTAGGTTGTTTTCATGTAAGTATCTACTGGGACCTCTTTATCATCTGTATCCCTGTTTCTTAAAATGTATTTAAAACCATTTTTACAATTTACTAGACTATGGGTTAAATTTATTTATACAGTTGTTGGAATTTTTATAAAATGGTTTGAATGGAATCTTTTTGTCATTTTCCAAACAAGATACTTTTTGACCTTTTTGACAAATTTAAGGTTAGAATGTTTTTGATTAACATATACGGAGTGTACAACAATTTTCTGTTGTTAAAATATCGCAGATGCTTCCCTTACAATATTTTAAGAATATTTCCAAAATAAATGTTTTCATAATTTATTTTAAAATAGAAATGGATATTTCTCCTAAATAGTTTTTGATTTCATCTATGTCAACATCCTTTGATGTATTTTATGCTTATTTGATGTTGATTTTTTATGATACAAAACTTCAATATTGTATTGAATGTCTTGTGATATGTTTGACTATGGATGTGTTATTTTTATACCATTCATGGTTTATGGATAATGTATTGACATTTCGTATGATAGTTTTAATACGAATGCTTATATTATGTTTAAACCCTTTCATATGAAGAACACATTGGACTTAGTAAGTGACGGGTGGAGCCCATTATAGATCCTCGATGCATTGTTAGGTCCCATGAGACAAACAAGTGTCCTGGACCAATGATTTGACAAAATCTTATTTGTAGTCTTGGAACAAGGCCTTGACTATGTTGTTATGAAGTCTGGCATTATGCTTTCCATCATTATGAATGTGGATATTGATATTTCATGTGATTATTCAACTAGTAAAATATCCATGTGAGTTAGTAAAGAGAATAATTTTGATTTATATTTTCCATATTATGATGATGCTTATGTTTAAAAGTCTTTTGTTTTATATTTATACATTTCCTTAAATTTTTTTGCTTATTTATGAATGTTTCCACTATATTTTTATCCATACTGATCATCTGAACTCAACCCTTTCTATTTTTTATTTTTCCCTAGATGCGAAGAAGTATATTATGACTAACCTGTAGGGATAGACTATGGGATATTAGTGTTGTCTATGGAAACATTGTTGTTGTATTTTTCTATTTTATGATGTAATGTAAGCCTTATGAATGTATCTGGTACTTTAAAGGCTACTAAACTAATCATTCTTTCGAGACTCGATCTTTTTTATCATGCCAATGATATGTAATAATGCACTGAATCTTGGCTTCTGGGTTTGAGGAATTACAGATGAGCCATGTTTCAAACCATTTTTATCCATTCATACCCCACTCTTAGTGTTTTCATGCTATTTTAAAGCATATTTATGGGGGTAAAGGGAATCATGGTAAATAGGATGATATAAAGTTTAAGGAATAAGTGTGGGGGTGTTATTGTGGGAATTATAAAAGGATTGTGTAATAATTCATTTATATCTATTGTTTTTCCCCTATTTAATAAAAAACAAATAATAAATAAATGGGTTGTGATTTTGGAAAACCAAAAATAACAATTTTCTAGTTTAATGATCTTATGATCATATATGGTTAGGTAATGTTTGTGAGGATTGATCTAATAATAAATTTTTATAAAATAGTACAAAATGAAAACATATTCAAGAGGGTGTGAAAATAATTCATTATGATTACTTGATCATAACCATTACATTTTCTGTTGGGGAAGTGTATGTTATTACATTGAAGGAGAGAATTTCATTACAATTTTTTGATATCATGCATTGTACTTATGAGATAAAACCTTTCCTTGAAACATAATTTTTAATGCATGAAATCCTACCATCCTTAACCCTTAGAGCCATTTGAACCCTTATTGCATGTCCTCCTTATTTTATGTGTCTTTTGTCTTTACAATGATGAGAAAGTAGTTAATTTATAAGACTATGGATAAAGAGAATGTACTCATGATATTAACATAAATATAATTGAATTGTATCATGAGTTATGAGAGGAAAGGCTAAAAATTTAGGTATATAGTGACTTGGCATTTTTAATCTTAATCAATCAAGGAGCTTGATTGAATGAAATTATATGTTCTATCATTTTTCAACTAGGAAAAGAAAAATATGAGAATTATTTATTTTTTGGATGAATATGAAATTAAATTGATATTTTTATGGATTTTTTAATGTTTTATTTCCCCTTGAAAATTGTTTGTTTTTGTTTCATTGGAATTTTAATACTGTTAACATTGGTGTCCTTTGATTTCAATGTTGAGATTTCAAGCTTGAGGTGAAGCATGGTCTAAGTGTGGGAATATTTGATCGAGAAAATTTATTTTCAAATTTGATATCAAATAATGAGTATATTTTAATGTTTTTAAATTTTAAAACCCATGTATTTAAATGTTTTGTTAAAATAATGGGTATTTTTAGTTTTAAAATGAAAATCATCAAAATTGTGGAAAGTTATTAATTTTTGATTGTAAACATATATTTACATCAAGGGTATTTTTGTAATTTTTTAAACAATATAATTCCATATTGATTGATTCTTTTCTTTATAATAATAATTTTATTTCCTTCTACATTGTCTTCTGAATCAAGAGCTTATTCTTCCATTTAGTAGCCTTAAAAAATAAATTATATTGAATATTTTTCTGGGTAGACAGTGTGGAATACACCACCATAACGGAAGATCATCTTATCCTACACACATGCAATTAATGTGATTCAACCAGGGATAGAATTAGGAGACATTGGATCACATCTAAAAAAATTTGGGGGATTTTTGATGTTATTAAGTGTTCCATTTAATGTTATTTTTTTGGAGAAACTTCATGGAACCTTCATCTTAATAAATAAACTGACAATGAAAAACTGATAACACATTCATTTAGTGTCCAAATTAGCTGAAAATAGTTGGGTGAATGTAAAACATATTTATGAAAAACTTTTATGAAGGGGTCCAATCGTTCATTGTTTATTTACTACACAAAAAATGAAAAATGGTTCAGTTGAAGAAATCTGCCAAAAAAGGAGGCCCTGGACACCTTCCAAAATCATCGGATCGACACCAACAGCCAAGGAGGGACCCCACAGGGTCATAGGCCGATGAATCTTATCTATTCCCCCTGATTTTTCTTTTTTTGTTTTCATTTTTGTTTTAATTTCAATTGCATTTCAAAATTTTGTTTTAATCCATGCATTTGTGTTGTCCATCCAAATTTTTTTATTTCCTTCTATCTCCCTCTCTCCTCTTCCACCCACTCCACCATGTAATATTATACTCTCATAAATGAGAGCATAACCCCGAGAATAATATTTATGGGATGTCATGATATTAATTAATTATAATTAATTATTATTTATGATTGTGACAGATTTGAGTATCATGCTAGGGTGAGGCGAATGTCCCTAATGTAGTGACAGTCCCTCAATATCATAAAAATCAAACTATTTCTATTCAAGAAAAGAATAGTGATTCAAATATGGGATTTCATGATTATATTATCAAATTAAATCAAACACATGATGGAAAATTGTGATTGAATACCTCACTAAGCCGCCAAAAAATATAATTTCTTCCTAACATCATTTTTTAGACATGCATCATAGTATACATTTAGAATCACTTTTTTAAATGTCTTAGTTTTGAATAATAATAAAATAAAACAGTTATTATCTTTTTAATTAAATTTTTTAAAAAAATAAAAATAAATAGTTTATATGAATTAGAATCAATCAAGTGAACACACTGAATGGTTCCTCAAGAGAGACGACCCCAGTCAGCCACTGTAATGAACTATGAAATATTATAAAATCTTTGGAATATATACCATACAACTGGCGTGTGTCATCCACATGCATTACTCAATGCGTCTTACCACTATAGGAATCAACTGTTTCCACAACCACCAAGACTCCCTACCCTCATATAACACAACATCACTCCAGGTTCATCCATCCCAGGCTCACATTACATTAGGGCCTTCCTACCTCAGATGTGTACGTCTCGTATCCAGAGCACATCACATGCATCAGGAAAAAACATTGCAACATACTCTCAACCCAAAAAAGTCATCTAGCCTTTACAAACAAATATCACATGGGGATCCAATGAACAAGTAAAATGGACTTAAGAAGATATTCAGTAATATATGACCAATATGGAATTATCATTATCAAACTAATGGTTATTATACAATATTCAATTAACTAATTCATTATTCAGGATCCAACTACATACAACCTATGAAGCAATCTTCAAAAGCTATCAAAAATTAATTATACAATTAAATTAACATGTATTTAATACATTTTTCTACATTTATCAACATTATTTACATTAATGACCAAATATAATATAACATGCTAAAATGCATAAATTTTATTACCATAAATTACATCAAAAAATAGGATTTATCAGAAATGCATCATTATCTTTTATCCAATTAATTATCAATTAATTATGGATTTTTGTTCCTTACCAACATGATAAATAAATCATGTCATAGATATAAAACTATCTAGAAAATCAAGATGAAAACTTTTATCATGGTATAAATAAACATCCTACTATCGATCACAATTTATTTAATCTAGATCATATAATTATTAAGTAAATTCCATTATGATTCTAGGTATAATGCATTATAACCCAATTATTTCATGTAAATAATTAAATAAGTTGTGAATCCCCTACATTAAAAGTTCATTGGCATTATTCTTACTAGATTGTATTAATGTAATGGATCGCGACCACCTATCCCCAAAAAACTACATCTACTATAGGATGTCACGAAACATCCACTAAAACAAACAGAATAGGAAACAACATTAGAAACATGGAGATGACACCACATCCCATAATAAATAGAAATGGGAGAAAACAGATAAACAAAACCCCAACAAAATAGGTAGATCATACCTTATATCGAGGACAGATTTCTATGGATTTTTTAATGGATAGAGGGATCATTCCATGGTTAAAGAATCCCCAAAATGAATAAGGGATGGTCTTGGGGTAGCATTTGGTTGAGGGAGATCCATAGAAGGCATATGTTTTACGAAACCCAGATAGCATGAAAACACAGAAAACATATATCATCAAGGAATTACATAATGTGTTAGCCTCTTTCAATTCCAGTAATGCCTTGAAGTTGTGTTTTGCTGAAAAACACATTACATAAACACTTTATTTTTTTAGAACCCTATATCATTTCACACTGTGAATCCATCATTCACACCATGAAACAATCCATGAAACAATATTTCACGTCGTTTAATGCTGTTACATGACGTGCAATCCATTCCTCCAAGATTTTACATAATGTTACTTCTCAAAACATCTCCTCATTGACCTCATATCACTTCTATCATTAAAATGATATAAAGGGTTGATCCTCACAAATCCATACCCTTAATGTATAATGACAGAATATATCCACATCACTTTATTGTGATCCCCCCTAGAGGATGAGTCATAGAACGTGTTTTGGTGAACCTATGTTAGACTGGAGTATGATCCTCTATCATTCATAGTTCCCTAGTTGAATTTTTTGGATTCAGTGTGACTTCACTATGTAGATAGTTGATCCTACATCATGAAGGTTTCATTGGTATGGTTAGTCAAATCTTGGTGTATGATCCACGGTGTAGCGGGTTGATCTAAATTGGTTTGTGGGTGTCCCATTGTGGTTCTGGGTGTGACCCTTGATCTATGTATCATATCATTCTTATAGTAATGAATTTTCATTACATTAGAACAGGGATATATAACACCCTATCTAGTATCTCAGATGATTGTATGGGTCATGGACTACATTCTCCAGGAATGGGTGTTGCTTTGAATATAATCTTTTGACTGTTAGTTGGTTATGAATTCCTTATAGTGTGGTCCACTTTTTTTTAAATCTATGTATATTCTTATATGAATTGATTTTTATTTCTTTAATTGAGTTAACTAAAACTAGTACTTCATGTTTATTATTTTCTATATGTCCTACTGAGTATTGTCATATTCACCCTTGCATGGGATTATCCCAAATGTGTCATGTCTGGTGTAGATGATAACCCTTTTTAAGGTGTCCTGGGAAGACAAGGATTGGGTGGAGTATAGAAAGAGCATGACAAAATGATGTGTTTATTGGGATCATATTTTAGACATAGTCTATTACCTTGGAGAATATTGAACTATGTAGATTTTTTGTATGGGATTATTACTGGTCCGTCCTCATTTTTTAGTACTTTACTTTTGTACTCTATTGTGGGATCTTAGATTTGTACATAATTTTTTCAGTTGTTTTACATTTCATGATTGTGTGGGATTTGAGAAGTATATATCTATATATTTTATTTAGGAAAATTCCTCCCTTTTTAGGATATTATATCTCGGTGTTGGTCACTCGCCCAAGGTCTATTGGAGGTGGGTTTGTGTTAGCCATGTGTTTGACCTCGGCAAGTTGGTTCTTGATAGAATAATATTAGAGTAATATATTTCTAATTTAGTACCTGTGTCAGTGAGATTTGTTTGGTTTAACAACCCAAGATTTTATGAGAATTATTATTTTTAATTTCATTGATGTCTTGTGTTATACTCTACACCAAAAGGAGCTTTCACTATACGCATCTCTGACTTGGCTTGCATTACACACAATCACAACATTCCTCGATAGCGTGTGTAGTACGCAATACCGGGTTTCACTAAACAATGATATATTGTTATAATATTATTATGGAATAACTGTTATGAATAGTATTAACTAAAATTTGAATTTTATTACATTATTATGCATCTTACACATTTTCTAGAACAAGATATAAGAACAAATTAAATTTCTCGAGTAAAATAAGTATTTTTAAAAAAATACAGTTTTGCCGCCTTTTGATGGCACACCCACTTTAAATATTGTTTTTACATGTTTATAAGTTTAATTTAACAAAATAAAAACTTAATTTGGAATAAGGATATAAAAACTTACTTTGGATAAATTTTTCATATTATTCTGATAACATTCATATTTTAATGAATAGTAAAAACACGCTATATTTTATTTAAAAAGAACTTTTTCTCATTGCAATAATTTATGTGGTTAAAATATAATATTGAATGGAATTAAAGTATAAATAGAATTTTTTTTACATTTAATATAATTTATGTCATTACCATTAATTTTACATTGAATTCATAGGTAAAAACATTTCAATATTTGGCAATATTTGAAATTTTAAAACCTGTTTTCTCAAAAACGGGATAAATTTTAATTTAATTACTTCAAGTTCTGTGTTTTTAATTTTGAAAAATTGAGTCCATATTTGGAGTCAGTGGTTCTAAGTTATGTCAATAGATTACTATTTTTTGGATATTATGAATAGTAACTACGGTAATTTTTATTTACTTCAGTAAAAGATAAATCAGGTAATTAAGGGTAAACCTAAGATTATAAAATTGACCTAACACATGAAAAAATTCTATTGGATGACTAAAAGTCGACCCATATCACCTAAGGGTCTGATTATATTAATTTTATGGACTTTTGACCATGAAATTAATTTAATTATTCTTAAAACCAAAGAATGTGACAACATGTCACTCTCTTAAATCTTATAAGTATAATAATTTTAATTTAGTGATAAACTTCATGAACCAAAAAAAATTAATAGTCTATAGAAATATAATAAAATTATCTACATCATGTGGATTTATTTAGAATTTTTATGGATTAAATAATTATTATTAAAGGTGACACAATAGTGATGTTGAAATTATTTTATTGATTGAAATATCAAATAAATGGTTTTAAAAATATTAAAATAAATATTATATGAACTATTTAATGTGTTCCACTAATTTTATAGATATATATGACATTTTATGAATCTATTAATGCTTTTATTTCGAACATATATTCTGTGAGGATTTTATTTAAATTCGAATAAATGAATAGTGTCAAAATTGACACTATTGATATTTTATAAAAATAACATAATAAAAAATTGTTTAAAAATTATAAATTTAAATTTAAATGGTCTTCATAAATTATCCAATTATGGAAAATTCACAACACATAATTTATTATTTATAACAATTTAAAATTTAGAATCTTATTACCACAAAAGAAATTAAATAGATTAAATAAGGATAAATCAAGTTGATAATGTTTAAAATAAATTCTCAGAATGTCTAAATTGAATTGGTTGATGAGATTACAACCCCATGTAATCTAATATTTTTATTTGAGTCATTTTGGGAGTTTTTATGTGGTGTTTTAATTTATTATAAATTAATATTTCTTATGTTTCCTAAGGTGCCCCTCTCCTCCCTTATAAAAGGGCACATCCCCCCTCTCCTCTTCACAACACTTTGAGCCTTAAATATCATCCAACCCCTGCCCATTTATCTTCTAAAATTCTCTAGAGACATTCTTGAGGTTCTAGTCCTCTCAAAAGACGAACTCTAGTGCCTTAGGAGGAAGCATCAAAGAGGTGCATCGAAGAAGAGGTAATCTCTTCTACCAATTCTTTCAAGTTTCCTTCTTATTCAACATCTTCTTCATTATTTGTTTAATTATAAAGTAATAACATAAATATCAATAATATATGTATATTTTATTATAAATATGAAACATCCCCATTTTACCTTGTATCCATCCTACGGAAAATGAAATCACCGCACGTGCGTACGTAAGGAATATTATCTCCATGCTGTGGTGTAATCTATTTTTCCACCACCACATTACTTGGATGGGTATAATTGTGTAAATAATAACAATATATATGATAATTATAACATGATACTAATTTTGAGATATTATATCATCCACTCTAATTCCATTCAATAATTAAGGGAACAATATCATCGCTTGTGCGTACGTACGGATTACCGTCTCCACGACGCGATGCGATTCACTCTCCAAGTTAACCATTCTAGAATGATTATAAAGTATATATATTAAATAATCATAAATTATATGACATATAAATGATACTGGACTTATTTCTATGTTATTTACTTACTTCCATAAAATTTAATAAGGAAACAAAAATAGTGTTCTTGCGTACGTACGACCTACCGTCTCCATGAACGATGTATTTCGTTATATTTATCGATCTATTGTATATATGTATATTATGAAAATATATTATATATAAATCATTTTTTACATTATATATGTAATTAATCATGATGTAATTAATCATATGAATAATTATAAGTCAAAACATAGACGATAAATGAAACGATTTTACCCAAAACGCTACTTTAACATGAATTTACAAAAGAACGGGTAATATAAAGTCATAAGTGAACCGTATATTATATCATAACAATAAATACTATTTGTTAATAATTCAATTACATTATTTAAATCATTATATAGGTGGTTAGGATACATACAAAGCATATCAGACATAAGGTAAGAGATAATTTTGCAAATCTCATTTTTATCCGAGATTACTTATGCATAAGTATTTACTAGGGTTATATTTTTCATCACTGTCCAAAAAAATGTTTTCTATGTTTAATATTCATCCATGTATTTTTAAAGTCATGTTTACTCCTCTTGGACTTTTACATTGTGATATGGAAGGAATCTTTCTTTTCTTTACCATACAAGGATCTTTTTAACTTTTCCGGAAAAAGTACGAGGAGAATGTTTTTTGAAAATTATAGGGCCTAAATGAATTTATAAGATTTCATAACGCCATATTTTCATGAAGATTACTCTATAATAATTCATGATTATTTTCGAAAAAAATCTTTTTCTTTTAAAATTTAATGTAATTTTGTGAAAAGAAAATAATTTTGAAAAAGAAAGGATATTTTCCTCAAGAATTCATTTCAAGTGTATTACCAAAACCATTTTCCATCAAAGATGAAATTATTTAATAAGTGTATGTTTCAAGTATAATGTCTTTATGATTTAAATGTTTTATCTTTTCTTATGACGAAATGATATCCATTTGTTTTATATGGATTATTTTTTAATGGGATGATGTATATGAAACCCATTTTATTCGTTCTATTATGATGAATGATTTATGTTTATGTTAGCGAACATGTAAGAATGATTTCATTATGAGATGGTTGGGACTTATATATTCCACCAATGCATTGGGTAATGATTTATATCTCATGAGATAGACATGGCTGGAACAGTAAGTTAATCGGGTTCAGTGATATAGGACTGGAACGAGGAGTGAACTCGATTCAGAAAGGGGCTTTTTCCACTAATATGGTCTTGGAAGAAATTACTTGGATACAATGGAAATCATATCATGTACTTAATGGTTTGACATAATTACGTGTTTTCTTCCCATGATATTTTATCATGATTGATTTTCCATTATTATATATGCCTTATGTACTTCCAAGATTAATGTCTTTTCTCAAGATTTTGATTTTTAGATTTAATGTTTAGGTTTCTGCATTCAAAGGTCTATGGATTGTTTAATTTTCTCTATGTTTACCCTTAAAGAGCATTTGATCTCACCATTTTTATGTTTTCTTTTCCCCGAGATATAAAGAATGTTTTTAGGTAAGAAAACAAAAGTGTAAGATCTTTATGATAGATGTTGAAGATCTTTCACCATGATTAGAAGATTATGTTCCAAGTTTCCAAAGACACTAAACAATTACAGTCCTTTGGTGTCTGTTTTTGTTATGTATTATGTATTCCACAAAAGTAATGTAATATCTATTTACATCAAGATTTGTGTTTCTAAAGTTTTTATCAGAGGAAAGGTTTAGTCAACCATTGGAAACTAGGATGTGAGATCATTAGTGAGATCCCTAGGTATATTTCTAAGCTATGTCTACGGATGTCCATGAGGTTAAGTATAAGTATAGGTTATAATCCTAGAATTATGGTAACAATATTATAATTAAACCTATGATGATAGATATTAAATGTACTCCCCCGTTATTATGTTTTTTTCCTATAATGATTTTTTTCTCTCACACTATTCTTTTTTGGGTTTTAGATTATGGTTGGAACCTGAAGGAACCATGTTGATCAATGTAATGGACAATGCAATGATTATCCTCTCGAGCAGCCCAATGTAAAAGGAGATGTAGTGGAAAATCTTATTTCTATAGTTACACAAGCTATCAATCATTCTGGATTTCCAAATTATCAGAGAAGGGAACAATATTCTATTGAGTCCTTCATGAGGCAACATCCACCTTATTTCAATGGGTCTTCCGATCAAATTGTTATAGAATAATGGATTAGTAGCACTAAAAAATATATTTTCCATACTTCGCTGTTCAGAACATGAAAAAGTTATTTTAGATGTTTACCGTTTAGAAGGTGAAGCAGACCAGTGGTGGACTCTAATTAAGAATACAAGGCCCCAAGATGAAATTGAATCCATGGAATGGGACGAGTTCAAGAACTTGTTTTTCAGTAAGTACTTCCCTCGTATTATTTGAAAAAAGTTGGAAATTGAGTTACTTGAGCTTAAGAAGAAAGATGATGAATCTATTGGTATATACGATGACAATTTTACAAGACTTGCAAGGTATACATTTGGCTTTATCATCCAACCTGAAAGTAAATTTGATCGATTCTTCAGTGGCGTAAAACTATGTCTTTGAAGGGAATTATCTATAAAAGACTTCAGTAGCTATGAAGAAATTGTGTGTTGTGATATCAAGGTAGAACTGGAATTTGGTGTAACATATCCATCTCATGGTTTTGAAATGAAATGAAATATGGAGTTCAAGGAAAAACCTTAAAACAATTGTGAAAAGAAGTTGAATGTTTCTTTATGCTCAAAGTGTTGAAAAAAGCGTGGTTAAGATTGTCTAAAAGGTACTAGAAAATGTTTCATGTGTGGAAAAGAAGTTCATCGAGTAGCTGAGTGCTGAAGTAATGGGAAAAAGGTTTCTAATGATGTGAATAGAGAAAAGACTTCAGAGAACACCCCACCAACACTTCAATGCTTCAAGTTCAATGAAATGGGGAATTATGATAATCAATGCCCTAAGCCAAGGGTTAATGATGATCGATGTGAGCAACCTATTAAGTAAACGGACAAAGGGAAGTCACATACGATCACTATTGGCGATGTTGAGTATGAAAACAATGTAGTGGAATGATTATGTGTTTATGTAACGAGACTCCAAAATAATGTAGTGGAATCTAATTTATAGTACTGTGGAATATTGGAAATTCTATATATTGATTTATTATGGTTTTCAATAATTATTTATTACCGGTAATCATGAAAAGTAATTCAAATATTTTGGAAAGAAGATGATATGCGCATAATGAAAGGATAAGGAGAAAATAATATTAATGAGCTCATGACTGATATAAGGACAAAGTTATATCATGGTTTGAGTATATTGAAATTTTGGGATTTTGGTATGTGGAAAGAGTTACCTTTTGACAGCATTCATGTTTTCACTACGGTTCTATGGTAATTCATGTTGCAAGAGAATACATGATTAAGGTATTCACATGTCTGGAATGCGATCAACAAGATATATCTAATGATATATAGGGGATAAATGATGGTATTCACATTCTTGGATAATAAAATTTCTAGTAATTGTTTTTTATATATTATGGGATTGGACATATGTATTTTGGATAAGTCTAAAGACTGGAATAGATTATGTCAGACATAAGATAGTATAGTTTAAGGCTAGAATTTTTTTGATAATATTTCTGTAATGTTATAATAGTGAAGTTCTAGAAAAAAAAAGTCAACCTAGAGGATGGGAGACAACATGTCACATCAGACAAGGTTGCAGGAATGAAACCCACAACTGAAGTGCGACATGCCTTTATTTCCAACCACTATCCTATAGGAAGTCCCTAGTTAGTAGAAACTAGTTTTATTTTATTAAGCATGGTGATAGATGAAGTATAAGTCTATTTTAGGAATCATATACGATTAACCTCACCATAGATGGACTTATGTATATTGGATAACTTTTGATAACCTTTTGTTTGAGACATATGGAATGACCCATCATTCTATCACATGATCTGCTAACACTTCACGAATGACAAATGCAACTTCATTTCTGTAAGAGATAAAGTGGAAATTCTTCAAGGCATGAACAAACGGTGAGATTATACCAAAATAAAGTAAGTATTTCTTCTAATTCAAATTCTTCAACTTTAAGGAAATGATCTTGAAAAACAAAAATGTTTTTCTAGTGCCCTTATATCCGATGAATAAGATGGTACCTTTGATCATCACAAATTTATGGATTTGTGATTGTTGGCTATTTTATAGCCATGTTCTCTACCACTCTCCATCAGAACTTGATGGTTAGGTTTCTCTTCCATATCAATATTTTCACCTATGTTCTCATATGTGGAAACCCAGTGATGTGTTAATTTGAATAACCGATATGTTTCATACTTTACTTTTAAAAATTATGTATTAGTATTCCTTTTTACGATGTGGGATTCTATGAAAGAAACTTTCAAGAGTAAACCATTTATAACTTGGATGAATTTTGAGGACGAAATTCATTTTAAGGGGGGTAGAATGTAACAACACGAGATTTTATGAGAATTATTCTTCTTAATTTCATTGATGTCTATTGTTGTACGATACACCAAAATAATCTTTCACTGCACGCATCCCTGACTTGGCATGCATTACAAACAATTGCAACCTTCCTCGATAATGTGTATAGTACACAATACTGGGTTTCACTAAACAATGATATATAGTTATAATATTATTATGGACTATTTGTTATGAATAGTATTAAATATATTTTGAATTTCATAACATTATTATTCATATTACATATTTTCCTGAACATGGTATGAGAACAAAATAAAATTTTCGGGTAAAATAAGTATTTTTCAAAAAAAAATGCAGTTTTGCCACCTTTTGATGGTGCACCCACATTGAATCTTTTTTTGGTATATTTATAAGTTCAATTTGACAAAAGAAAATTATTCTTTGGAATCAGGATATAAAATTTTACAGTGGATAAATGTTTCATATAATTCTGATAACTTTCATATTTTAATGAATAGTAAAAACACGCTATATTTTAAATAAAAAGAACTTTTTTTTCATCGCAGTAATTTATGTGGTTAAATTATAATATAAAATGGCCTTAAAATATAAATATAATATATTTTTAACATTTAATATAATTTATGTCATTACAATTAATTTTACATTGAATTCATAGGTAAAAATATTTCAATCTTTGGCAATATTTTAACTTTTAAAACTCGTTTTGTTAACAACAGGATAAATATTAATTTAATTACTGCACATTCTGTGTTTTGAATTTTGAAAAATGAATTCCATATTTGGATTCAGTGGGTCCAAACTATGTTAATAGGTTACTATTTTTTTATATTATGAATAGTAACTATGATAATTTTTATTTACTTCAAGGTAAAGATAAATCGTGTAATTAAGGGTAAACTTTTAATTATAAAATTACCCTAACACATGAAAAAATTCTATTGGATGACTAAAAGTCGACTCATATCACCTAAGGATCTGATTAAATTCATTCTATGGACTTTTGACCATGAAAATAATTTAATTATTATTAAAACCAAAGAAAGTGACAACATGTCACTCTCTTGAATCTTATAAGTATAATTATTTTAATTTAGTGATAAAATTCATGAAACATAGAACATGAATAGTATATTGAAATATAATAAAGGTATATACATCATGTGGATTTATTAATAATTTTTTTGGATTATTTAATTATCATTAAAGGTGACACAATAGTGATTTTGAAATTATTTTATTATTTAATATATCAAATAAATGGTTTTAAAAATATTAAAATAAATAAGATATGAAATATTTAATGTGCTCCACTAATTTTCTAGATACATATGACATGTTAGTAATCTATTAATGATTTTAGTTCAAACATATCATCTGTGATGATTTTATTTAAAATCAAATAAATGAATATTGTCAAAAATGACACTATTGTTATTTTATAAAAATAAAATAATATATAAAATTGTTTAAAAACCTCAAATATATTTAAAAATTATAAATTAAAATTTATATGGTCTAAAATTTCATTAATTATCCAATTATGGACAATTAACAACACATAAGTAATTATTTATAACAATTTAAAATTTAGAATCTTATTACAACAAATAAAATTAAATATATTAAATAAGGATAAGTCAAGTTAATAATGTTTACAATAAATTCATTACATGTCTAAATTTTATTTGTTGATGATATTACAACTATATATCATATAATATTCGTATTTTAGTCATTTTGGAAGTTTTTATGTGGGGATTTAATTTATTATAAATTAATATTTCTTATGTTTCCAAAGGTTCCCCTCTCCTCCCTTATAAAAGGGCACCTCCTCCATCTCCTATTCACAACACATTGAGCCTTTAAGCTTGAAAAAACCCTGCCCATTTATCTTCTACAATTCCCAAGAAACATTCTTGAGGTTCTGGTCTTCTCAAAATACCAACTCTAGTGCCTTAATAGGAAGCTTAGTAGAGGTGTGTCGAAGAAGAGGTAATCTCTTCTACCAATTCTTTCAAGTTTCCTTCTTCTTCAACTTTTTCTTATTTAGTTTTTTAATAATAAAGTAACAACATCAGTATCAATGATATACTGATATGTTATTATAAATATGCAAAAACCCCATTTCACCTTCTATCCATCCTACGGAAAATGAAATCACCGCGCGTGCGTACGTACAGAATATCATCTCCACGCCATGGTGTGATCTATTTTTCCACCACCACCTTACATGGATGGGTATAATTTTGTAAAGAATAACTATATATATTGTAATTATAACATGATACTAATTCTGAGATATTATATCATCCACTCTAATTCCATTCAATAATAATGGGAACGATATCATCGCACGTGCTTACGTACGGATTACTGTCTCCACGACATGATGAGATTAATTCTCCAAGTTAACCATTAAAGAATGATTATAAATTATATATATTAAACAATAATAAAATATATGACATATTTATGATACTGTAATGATGTATATATTATTTACTTACATCAAATCAATTTAATAAGGAAACGAAAACAACGTTCATGCATACATACGACCTACCGTCTCCATGAACAGTGTATTTCATTCAATTTATCGATCTATTATATATATTTATATTCTGATAATATATTATATATAAATCATGTTTTACATTATATAAGTAAGTAATCATGATCTATGTAATCATATGAATAATTACAAGTCAAAACAGGGATGATAAATGAAACAATTTTACCTAAAATGCTACTTTAACATGAATTTACAAAAGAACAGGTAATATAAAGTCATAAGTGAACCACATATGATATCATAACAATGAATATGGTTATGTAATAATTAAATGACATTATTTAAATCATTATAAATGAGTTTCGGATACATACGATGCATATCAGACATAAGGTAAGGGATAATTTCAAAAATCTCATTTTTATCTGAGATTGCTTATGCGTAAGTATTTACTAGGGTTATATTTTTCATCCATGTCCATAAAAATGTTTTAATAAAGTGTTTAATATTATTCCATGTATATTTAAAGTCATTTTTACCCCTCTTTGACTTTTACATTGTTTTATGGAAGGAATATTTCTTTTGTTTACCATAAGAGGAACTTTTTGACTTTTTCGGAAAAAGTACGAAGAGAATGTTTTTTAACTGATACGCCATGAATGGATTTTTACAATTTCATAACACATTATTTTCATGAAGTTTAATATACAAGATTTAATTATTATTTTTATCAAAATCCTTTTCTTTTAAAATTTCATGTAAAATTTTGAAAAGAAAATGATTATTGAAAAAGAAAGGATATTTTCCAAAAAGAATTCATTTCAAGTGCTTTATCAAAACCATTTTCCATCTAAGATGACATTATTTAATATGTATATGTTTCATGTATAATGTCTCTATTATTTACATGGTTTCACTTTTCTTATGATGAAATGATATCCATTTTTTTATATGGATTATGTTTTGATGGGATGATGTTTATGAAACCCATTTTATTCTTTGGGTTATGATGGAAGATTTATGTTTATGTAGTGGAACACATAAGAATGATTTCATTATGAGATGGTTGGGACCTATATCTTCCTCCAATGCATTGGGTAAAGATTTATATCTCATGAGATATACATGACTGGAATGGTAAGTTAATCTGGTTCAGTGATAGAGGAATGGAACGCGGAGGGAACTCGATTCAGAAAGGGACTTTGTCCACTAAGATGGTCTTGGAAGCAATGCCTTGGCTACTATGGAAATAATATCATGTGCTTAATGGTTTTCCACAATTACATGTTTTCCTCCCATGATATTTTATCATGATTGATGTTACATTATGATATATGCCTTATGTACTTCCAAGATTTATGTCTTTTCTCAGGATTTTGATGTTTAGATTTTATGTTCAAGTTTTTGCATTCAAATGTTTATGGATTGTTTTATGTTCTCTATGTTTACACTTACTGAGAATTTTATCTCACCCTTTTTATTTTTTCATTTCCCTAGGAGATAAATAAAGGTTTTAGGTAAGCAAACAAAATGGGATGATCTTTATGGGAGATGTTGAAGAACTTTCACCATGATTAGAAGATTATGTTCCATGTTTTTAAAGGTATTATACTATTAAGGTCCTTTGGTGTCTGTTTTTGTTATGTATTAAGTATTCCACAAAGGTAATGTAATGTCTATGTACGTCAAGCTTTAGATCTCTATATTTGGTACATAATGTTTAGTGTTTTGAGTTTATCTTTCAGGCTAGGGTTTCTAGTTTTGGTGTGGTGTCTGACATATCTATACACCAGGACTATGATCACCTACATTTCAACTCAGTACATTTAAAAATGTTTCTAAAGGGGATACTTTTGGTATATCTATCATATAGAAATGCTTTTGTTTTTTATGTCCTTAAAATATCTCCAAATACATATTAATTTACCATTAACAACTTATATTAGTTCATGATGCCTCTATGTAGACAACCGAACATGATTCATCCACGTGATCATGAGGATGATCTGCTAGTGATGAGGAGTCAGTACATGATCTTATATCAGTGATAGAACCTCTAAGTGTTTTATCGGCTATACCACATACAATAAAGAATAATATATATCAAAAACTACTAGATTAGTATGAATTTATAATATGTGCATTCTATGAGTTTCAGATCCAAAAACCACCCAAGATTTAGGTTGACCAGACCCCAAGTGGTAGAGGACTAGCTAGAGGCTGTCACTCGTGTTTTCTACATTATGAGGATTTCTTCTATTAAGATAGAAGTACATACAAAGAGTTCATTTTTTCTCTCTATGGGTGATGGTGGAGTTTGGTGATTAATTAAAATGATGATAAATTTCTATCCCATACAAACATTCAACATCTATTCATTGTGGAGTTACATCTAGCCATGTTGTGATCGGTGCATATACAAGAGATCTGATATCTTCAGTTGGGAAGTATGATTATGGAATATTTTTATGTGGGGTTTATTGATGTATTGAATTTCTAAATAGATATGGTATGGGGCTATTTTTTAGGGGTCATACCATTGAGCATGGGATACGCAGTGACATCATGAAATTATTTTTATCTATTTCCATTTCCATCTATAATGAAGCACTTGACCAATCCTTATTGGTAGAATGATTTCATGCATAACAGAAACCAGTAGTGGGAGAAATAAGTTGAATCATGGTAGATATGACCTTGGATGTGGGTAGAAATTTGTAGTCATAAGGATTCAAGTGGTACATAAGCTTAAATACCTGGTCACATTACTCAAATTCAGTGGTTATGGGATCTCATGGAGCTTCAATTCAGGAAAGGGAAAATATGTGTTTCTCTTTAGATGGTTGGGGACATCTGGTATGAGATTGATCGATCTATCATACATCTGATTGAGAGATGGTTGAGGGACTTCCAAAAAAGAGATAGAGGTAGTATTAGGGGGTCCTAAGGGTGTATAAACTGACAGAGGATCTGATAAGGTAGAACTAGATGTTCAAAGGTATGACCAATTACCATCACCACCCTTTGTGATCATATCAGGCTCTGTGAGATGATTGGTACAAATGATTAAAGCTAGAATATATGGAGGACTATAACCTCAATTATCTATTTATGATACAAGTTATGATATGTTTCCTTTATAACCTAGATATTGTGTTAACAAATATATGTTCTAACCATTCCAGAGTATCCACTTCTTTCATGCAAAATATTGAGATTCTAATTGAACTTTTGAATCAAGCCTTTCAGTTGGAGGCTCTGAAAAGATGTGAATCAGTGATTTTTCACTAATACCAATAGTGAATCCTAATTCTCAGAGGTGAGAGTTTTTTATGGTATCACAATGTTATTGAAATTAGGATTTAGGAAATCATTGTTGGTTTGGAATTGATTTATAGTGGTTATTCCCCGACTGACTTTTTTGGGATGGTCATGTGTTGTGTCTTTAGTAAAGGATTGATTTTCTTCATTTTGGGTGAAAAATAAACCTTGGCATACTATGATGAGGACATGAATGTGAGAGTATAACCAATTACTCACCATTTGTTTATAATGACTCTCTGGTAAGTGGTTTTTTTGGGATATCAATTTCCTACAATGGTGACAAAGTATGAGGATTACATTCTTAAGGAAATATTAGGTTTACCTCCCCTAACATAGGTATATTTCTACATCAAATTGCATCCTCAGAGGGAATTGATATCATCACTATCACATTGGATGGCTCCCATAACGCGTCGAGAGCCAAGTATAAAATAGGAGGACATGAAGGATAAGTGATTTTTGTGACCCAGATTTTCCCCCTTGGCATTCCCAGTGTTGTTTTCCAAGAAGGTGGATGGGAGCCTGAGGTTATGTATAGATTATCAGTGCCTAAACTAGGATATCGTGAAGAAAATATATATATTAATGAGGAATAATGACCTCTTTTATCAACTTTGGGGGTGTGGTGGATCTCAAAAATTAATCTCAGGTAATGCTATTTCCCAGTGCGATTACGGAATTAGGATATACCTAAGTCGAATATCAGATGAATTTATTGTCACTATGAGTAATTGGTGATGCCATTTGGGATGAAGAATTCCATATTACTATTCATAGGAATCATTTACTGGATATGTCATCATTTCAAGGATTATTTGTTCATAGTATTTATTGATGAAATCTTAGTTTATTTTATTCTTGAGGAGGATCATAAGATACACATGAAGACGGTCCTGTAAACACTCTAAGAGCACCAGCTTTATGATAAGCTCTCAAATCATTATTTTTAGATTCAAGAGTTCCAATTTCTGGGACCCTTCAACTCATGGGATGGAGTTCTAGTGGATCCAATGATGGTTGATGAGTTAATTTCTATGGTTCAAACCTATAGTATTACTAAGGAGTATAATTTCCTTTTATTAGATTGGTACTATCAGAGTTTTGTACCAGAATTCTATAGAGTGGTAGAACCCATTACAACATTGAACAGAAAATTGATGATTTTCATTTGTATGTAGAAGTTACAGAAGTTGTTTTAGGATATGAGGAAGATGTTAACAAGTGCTCCCATTTAGAGTTTACTAAAAAAGTAAGTCGAGTGTGTATTTTGATATGATGTATCAGAGAGTAGACATTATTTTGTGTTCACAGGAGGAGGGATGTAGTTATTTCTAATGGTTCACCCTAGTTAAGATCACATGATATAAACTATTCAACACAAGAACATGAGTAAGATGTTGTGGTGTTCAAATTAAATATGTGGATACACTACCTGATGTGGGGATGGTTTATCATATACTCTAACAACAATATTCTCAAATATATATTATCATAGAATAATATTAACTTGAGATAGAAGTTATGTCTTGAGAGCCTCTATGACTATGACTTTGACATTTTCTACATCCCTAGAAATGGGAATGAGGTGTATGATGCACTCAGTAGGATATCCTATTATCAGATGTTGGAAGAGGCTTCATAGTAGTTAAACTCATTGCAGTTTTCATTTTTTGATAGGGATATTGCTTCATATCTTTAGTTGATGGTGGTTACCCTGAAACCTTGATATCATCTTTTTGATTCTCAATATCTAGATACGGACTGTGTGACCTTGTTTACTTATATATTCATTGGACAAGATCATATCGATATTCTATAGGTGGAGAGAATTCTATAATTTTCAAAGGATGGAAAATGGTACCTTTGGAATTACAGGAGGAGGTGTTGTGGGAGTTTAATACATCCCCTTTGGTGGTACATCTATGTCATTGTATGATGTATCATGAATTAATAGGTTAGTTTTGGTGTCCTTTCTATAATAATGGAGTTGTATAGTTTTTTTCTCGATTCCTTACTTGTTAGTAAGTGAAGGATGAACACTATGATCTAGAGGTTTTAACCCAACCCCTTGAGGTTCTAGAGAGTAATTGGGAATGGATATAAATGGACTTCATGAAGTTCTTAACACATATGTCCAAGAGACATTACTTCATATGGGTGATCATAGACTGACTCACAAATTTATACAACATCTATGGAATTAAATAGGATATTTTAGTATTGATCTTGTTAAACCCATACATGTAGTAGATAGTCAGAATCCTTGGAGGTACCTCGATGATCATTTTTTATCATGTTTCACACATTACATCCTAGTTTTGGAATGGATTGTATGATCCATTTAAGAATAGTTACAGTTGATCATAGCATTACACCAACAAACTAGTGGCTAGGAAGATTGGTCAATCCATGTATTGGAGAACAAGGTGTGAGCATTAATGTTGTAAATTGTTTGTAATTTGGAGCACCACTTACCCTTATTGGATTTTGGGTAAAAAAATCTCCCATTCCACCATTGGTATTTATCAATTCTAGGAATTTTATAGGAGACTCTTTAGGTCACCACATGGCTAGAATAACCTGGGAGAGTCACCACTTATGGGTCCAGAGCTATTATAGAGAAGTTTCATATCATGCAGGAGAATATTAATACGATGAAGAGTCATTATAATTGTTATTCTTATTAGAGGAGAATAAATTTGGAGTTTGAGGAAGGATACCTTGTGTTTATAAGGGTCACACATGAAAATTAATTAAGGATATTTGTCTATGGTTTCATACAGTCTATGAGATTCATCAGTCCTTTTTAGATTATGCATAGAGTTGGAGATGTGAAATACCATATAGATCTACCACCACAGTTGTACTGGCGACACGATGTCTTACAAATGTCGCAGTTGTGGGGGTACGTGCATGAACCATCCTATGTTATTGACTGTGAGGAGCTGGAAAATGAGGATGGAAAAACTTTTTCTGTGTACCCAGAAGAGATCATGGATTGGAAGGAGAAGATCCTCTATAGGCATTTGATACCCTTTATTAATTCTCTTTGGTAGCATGAGAACCATTAGTAAAGAACCTAAGTGTGGGAGACCCAAATACGATCCCATTACACCAATCAATTTCATACGATTTTCAATTTTATAGATGAAAATTCAAAAGGTGTTGAGGATGTAATGTCACAGATTTTTCATGAACTATTATTTATATTATATAGATTATCATTGAGACCAGAAGATTGGATTCTAAGAGATTTTAATGCATATTGTGACTGTATAAATTGTTTGAAATATATTAAATATATTAAATATCGCACATGCTCAGTTTCCTGAAAAATTTGAAAAATACCTTAACATGTGAAGAAATAAAAAATCAGAGGGAATCATTGTGTTCTGAATGGTGGTTTTACCCTAGGCGTGACATATAATAAGTCAAAATAGGTCATTTAAGGAAAATTATTTATGAGAAACAAAACGAGTACAATAACAAAATAAAATTATTTCATTTCATTTTATTGATGTAAAAATTGGGTGGATCTGTAAATAGATACTTATGATAGAATTCTAAGGTTAGCTGTATAACCCATGAACCTAGAGAGAGTTATTTAAGATAATCCTATGGATAATCCGATAAGAATATTGATGATGAGATCATTGATTGATGATCAATGCACCTTATATTCGATAGATCATAAAATTGAATGCGAGGTGGCAATATATCTTCAATGGTGATTGAATGTAATTATGTTAGGGCATGTGTTTCAAATTGTTAATTACCTATTATTAATTTTTTTGAATAAAAAAAATCTTTTTATGGAATTATTTATATGATTATAGAATGACTTATATGATTATATTATAATTAAGGGGTTTATTTGGATTATTTGATGTATTGTTTGATTCCGCTTCAGTATTTATACTATGATAAACAAATTGACGCCAAAACAAACAACAGTTTAGTGGTTTTCCTCATTTATGGTCTCTGTGATTTACGTCATCATCTCTCATTCATTGTGGGAGAGACCTTAGTCTATAGTTTAAAAAACATAGATGAATTGATCATTTCACATATATTTCATGGAATAAAAATCCTAGATTTTAGAACCATGTTCACAAGTCATGAAGATGGTGTGATGATGGAAGAGGAAAAAAAATCAAATGATGGATGATTCTTGATTTCACACTCTTCGGTGCATGAAAAACAACAATGGTTTGATCCGATTATTGAAAAAATATGGTAAGAGAACTTCTCATTAATTGATAGAAAGACATGGATGCGGCCTTCCCTCAAGTTTCAAGGAAAGGAAATAATGTAACAGTGGCTAATGATACGGAGGAGATGAATGGATAGTATATCTGGGATTCATAATAATCATGATACACATAAGGTGTAATCCGGGATTACATATCATGTAGAGCCCCTTTAGTAGATGATTGAGTTTTGTGATAAATAAAAGGATCATATGCAGTTTTACCACTAAACATGTTGTCTGAACCTTCCCCGTTTACTCGATGTGTACTCTAGAAAGAACACAAACAATTGTTGGAGTACACAGTAACAAACATGCTCTGTACTATCGCACAGACACAACATGGTGTACTCGGACTAGTATGAAGATAAGACATCAATACACTAACAAGGCTAGGAAACTCCTGTAGAATAAAAAGAATTTTTATATGATTTTTAATCCTTATAAATTTTTTATATATGGATACTATATTATATTTGATGCTCCTCCACTTGGGTCAGACATGGGATAGTTAGACATTCCATGTACCCATTGGGACAAGTTCCTTTCTCTCATGAAGAGTACCTGTGGATCTTCTTTTCATTGTGTGGAGAAATATTTGTTCAGTGAGTTCCCTTGGTCCATCCCATTTTGGGTAAAATGTTCCATTACATCAACATAAATGGATAGTAATCCCCTATAGAGTTAGAGTCTCAGATAGAGTTGGGGTGTCCCTCTGTGAGACTAGAGTGTGATCATATATCATCCCGAGTTCCCTAGTTAGAGTTTTTGGAATCAATGTGACCTCCCAAATCATAGTGTTGACCCTCCATCTGGAATTCCACAATTATAGGGTTGGTGGAATCATTCATGTAAAATTACCAATGTAGCGGGCTGATCCAGATTGGGTTTCTCATATCCCCTAGTAGTTTTGGCCATGACTCACGATCTATGTTTCATTGTCTTCTTAGAACAGTCTATTCTCTTTGGGTGGGGACTAATGAGATAGACCTCATAGTTGAGTGTCTATAATGATATCATGTATTTTTGAGTGTGTTCTCCAGGAATGAGCATTGCTTCGAGCATATTCATGTGGCTCATAATTGGTTAGGACGACCTTATGGTATGGCCCCATTCCTAAGTATATCTGGGTTGTTAATATTATAAATTGATTTTTATTTAATATATTGGGAGGAATATAATTACTGCTTAATTTTTGTTGTTTTTATGTTTTCCTACAATGTATTATTATATGAACCCCTACACATTATTTTCTCATACGTTTAGTGTATTGGTAAGATGATGACCCTCTTAATAGTGTCCTGGGAGGATAGGGAGCAGTTGAAGCCCAACTATAGCATTACAAACCGAGGTGTTTTACAAAACCATACATTTGACATAGACCTCTCCCTTGGAGCCTACATGACTCTCTATAGTGTTGGTGGGAATTTTTTCCTTTTTTTTATTTTTATAACATTACTTTAATACTCTATTTGGAATTTTAAATGTATGCATTCATTGTTTAAGTAGTTTTACATTTCAAAATATTGTGATCTTGGATATGTGTTCATGTGTATAGTTAGAATATTCAAATGCCTCATGTTTTTAGGATATGTCTGCTCTATGATGGTTTCTAAACCCTATCCTATTAGAGGTGGCCTTTTGGTAGTCACAGGTCAAACCTCAATAGGTCAGATCATGAAAACTATGGATATGAAATTTTTCCAATATAATAAACTAATATCTAAAACACAATAGTATCTCAATTTATTTAACACTAATCTCTATCTATTAATCTGATTGGTAGAAAATGTAACTTATTTACTATTACATCATGTGTATTAGTTGTAGTCTTTAAACCATTATTATATATCAGTTGTGGGTTCAAGTACTGTAACATTACCATCTGAAATGTGTATCCAAATAGCATGTGGATAATACCTTTTAAATTACCATATTAATATTATTTCTAAAATGATTCTAATTTTTTGTAGCCTGAAATTAAAAAAAACAATTGATTAAATAAAACATAATAGTTAAAAATAACATCAAAAAATGATTATCATTTTTATATAAATATTCATAAAATATTTAGTCATATCTTCTATAAATCATGTGTTTTCAAATAGGTCAAAATTGTCATGGAGTAACATTTCATGGTCATCAGTACCATTGAACGTATACTATAAAATAATTTATGAAATGTTACACAAGTAGAATACATCTATATTTCTAATTTATTAAAACTATTATATCATTGATTAAATATAACTAGAACAAAATTAATCAATTCAAGTAGATACACAATGATCATATTATACTTATTACATAGTACTGTCATATGAGGGAACATGGTCATTTAGTTTATTTTAATATATGTTCCATTGACTCTAGGTGAGTTCATTTGTGTAGAACTACATTTTTTATTATGGAATCTTTATAAATTGATAAATTATTTCATTCCCATCTAGAAAAATTCATGGTTTAATTTTACTCAAATCTTGAGGGAAACTAATTTCCATTCTAATCATGTGCCTGGTTGTTTCCATCCAGAAGTATCACATTTTTGAAAATCCGAAATTCCCTTATCCTATTTTTTAATAATTTTATTTTCCATAACATTATTATCATACTATAATTATTTTTTATAAGGCATGGATAATTATTTTAATATCATGATTTACCATGATTCTTTTTTTATGATGATAATTTTTTGGAGATTATTTCCCATCATAGGACTAACATAATCCCATAAATGAAATAGTCAATATTGATCTTTTAATTATGTACATATAAATTATCATTCCATGATAAACATGAAACATTGTAATCTTATATTAAAATATTATCCTATTTATTATACCTTAAAATCAATTGTTTCCTTTCCATATATTTTATTTTTTCATGAGGAAAATATTATTCCCGGAAGACTAACATGAAATCATTCTCTTACATGTTTTATTTATCATCATCATCAATATTATGATAAATCGATGACCACTATTTGTCTATATATCCTGAAATTTGATTAACATCCACTAAAATATTATACCTTTCCCAATTTACATGAGTGATACATATCTTTTATACGAAACATATAATTTTATAGCAAATAATGGATTTGTAGTCCCTTTGAATGATAGTGGTTGATGATACATTATGTTTTTGAATGTTGTTACAATACATGGTGGATTAAGATGATTCTCCATACATTATAGGTTATTACTCATAAAAATAGATAGATATACAAATATGGTCATAATTTGATCAGTTCCAGCATCATCTCCAATTGCAACATCATTATATTACCCAGGATATAAATACCTTCAAGGAGTACATGATTAGATAATATTACCAATACTTACATTAGGAACCCATTATAAATAATGGAATACACTATATGAGACCATATAACTATGAAAAAGTATATATAATCCCATATCTAGTGAAACACTTAAATAAATGAATGATTTTTCATAAATAATTTCATAATCACAAACATGGTTTTTTTGATAACATTATTTCCAACTACGTTATAATGGTTTGTAGAGAAAATATGATTTATCATATGAATATATCCTATTAGTGTCAAAATAGTTGCATTGTAATGAAATTTTTCAAACACCAAGTGATGATTGGGTCATTCCCAGTGCACCCTTTTTAGAGTTATTACCCTAGGTACATCTATTCCATAACCTCAGAATCTTGTAATATCAAAAAGGGGTTTATTTACTAGGAAAATATCATTATATAAATCTTAAATAAATTATTGTTATTTTATACATATAATCATAATGTATAATATTTTTATCTCTTATAATATATGTTTTCCTAAACCTTGTACCCATGGTTTTGAAAATTGTTCTTCTAATGCAAACTGTAGTGATCCTGACCCTAGTATCCCAGGACTAATCTTTCTTTTATTAAAAGGTACTATGATACAAGAAACCAAATTTATATCGATATAATAATATATAAGTATATTTAAAATAGATATATTAATGAAATTCATATTTAAATTGAAATCTTAACATGCAAAAAATCTTTTTTGAGAATTCCATAATACCCCTTAGGGTATCACTGAATAATAATGAACAAATACATCCTTGTTTCCAAATGAATATACAAGATATGAAATAATTTTTTTTCTTGATCATTAAAATACAGAATACAATATATTCTATAATAAAATCACGCATAATTATTATTTCTAGGTAACTAACTGAACCATGTTGAATTAACAAAAATGTGAGCATTTAATGATAACATCAAATTAAAACCAGTTAATCATAGATGCATAATAATATGAGATTGAATCCATAAATATAGATATTTTAACTAATATAATAATACTATAGAATATAAATTAATTAATTAATAATAACATAATGTAATATGTTTGAGATATACAATATATTATCAAGGCCTTATTCCATGAAATATAATACCACTAACGCCTTGTGGCAAGATCTCTAAATAAATGGGTAAGCCTTGAACAACACACTATAAATAAAGTCTAATGAGACCTACAAATGAATTAAGGGGCTACATCCTTACCTTATGATCACATACTAAGTGAAATATATTTCTCTAAAAATAGAGTGAATCATAATCAACACAAATATTAGTACTAAAAAACTAGAATATTAAAATTTCACAATTACAACAATTATTAAACATAATCACTAAAAGTATATAGTAATATTAAGGTATAAAAATTATAAATATCTATTAAACATGATAAAACCCAATCCGTAAAAATAATATGGATGGTATCAGTATAATATATGGATATATTTTCCTATATTCTATAATGTATTGATGTCATTTAGGTATATGGATAACATATAATGACGCATCCCAACATTTTTTAGGAATATAAAATTTTCATTTTAAAAAATAACATTTTAAAAATATAGCAATACATTTTTAAAACAAATATCATTTAAAATAAGCTTTAAATACAATGAAATATATTTATAATTATTTAGTTGTCATTATGGTGTAAAATTCCATTCATTTGTAACATTCTCAAAGAAAGATTCCATAAAAAATTTCAATAAAACTCAAGTGGGTATTATTTTGAAAAAGTCTCGATGATTCCATACATTAAAATTTCAAAATGTAAAAATGGGTACAATTTTATTTACAAAATAATTTTCAAAATGGTAAAAAATATTTTTTTATAAAACCACGGTTTTGATAGAAAAGGATATTTGGTGAATGAGAAAATTAAAGTCTCATTTTTAGCAACATTTTATGATTCTTATTATGTACTAAATATTGGAAAATGGAACTATGAAATGGTAAAATAATTAATAACCATAGGAAAGTATTATTGATTTATTTTCGGAATAAAATATGAAATAAATCCCCTAATAGAGAAATAATAAAAAACAATCCCGAATAATGATTATATTGTGAAATAAATTCATTCCAATTTTGTAATTACTATATAAAATTACCCAAAAAAGAATTGAAATATAATAAGACATTAAATACCATTATTATGAATATATTAATTATATAACATATACAATATTTATTATATACAACACACAAAGGTAACACATAATTAATATGGAATATATACCATGAATATAAAAGGGATATGAGTAACCGATTCATTGAGTCTGACTAATCACATTCATTATATATATAAATGAATAAGAAAACGTAATTAGTTATTAAATTGGTTAATAAAATTATTAATGGTTATTATTCCTTTTATTTCAATTAATAACATGTTATATATTATTATATAATCAATTGTGTTTATGGAATATATTTCAATGACATTTTGAATATGTGTCAAAAATGACATTGGTTTTTTGAATATGGAAGAAGTGATTATCATTTAAAAATATATATAATAATAAAAATTAAATAATTTTACTACTATAAAATAAACTATACCCATAAATCCAATCTTTTTACATGGTTATTATAAATAACCTATATTGTAATCATTAACATGGCAGGTTGTATGTACACACAATTTACATATCCATTTTTTAGTGATCATTACAGAAAGGAGGATAATAATATTTTAGCATTATAGAGTGATAATAAAATATTATAAACTTTATTAATTATTTCAATATCTGTATATTTTTAATATTTATGATATGGTGATGAAAATAGATTCACAATTGTTCATGATGGTAGTACTCCCGAAAAATACAAAAAATATTATAATTTTTTAGTGTATTAAAAAAATGATATATTATATTTTCCAAATGATAAATATATAATTAATATTTATATTTTTAAATTGTTAGAGCATATATTAATTAAATTTGTTTATTTTTTACATTCTATGTAATGTGTTAATGAAAAAAACGACAATTATTTACATGGTGGTACTCCATCGTTCACACGGTCGATATTATCGTATCACATATAGATTGAAATTTAAATTTTATATATGATATAATTACTCCCAATGTATAATTAAATAATTAATATCAAATTTATATTTTATATACATCATTGTAAGGAACATTGTGAAGTGTTAATAAGAAAACAACGGACTATCCTTCAAGATGTGGTAGGTTTCCATTCACAAAAATATTCTTTCATAACCCACTTGATGGAAGTGGTTATTTTTTTATACAATTGATATAAAATAAGAACGTATTAGTATATGGAAAAGAAAATGATTATTATGTAATCATGGTTTAAAAATAATTTATGTTGGGGGATATAGAAATTAAATAAAAACACTCAATGATTAATGTTACCTCTTCATGAGATAAGCATCGTAGGTTTTCACAAATGCCTTCTATGTCTAAATAATGACATAAATATGGATTCATTTATGTTATTAGTGAATTCGGGAACTTATTTCGGTATTCAATGTCCTATAAAATTGGTTTTTAATAATTGAGGAGATGTGGTGGCCTCTTACATGTGTTGTGAGGAGCACATTGTAAATTTTAAAGATAAAAATGTGTACCCACATTTTTTCACATGCCAAAATAGTCTGAAATGGATTATTGTAGATACTTAGTGATTTTAGGGTCTACGAAGTTCTTTAAATATATATATTACTCCTTTTAGGTCATTTAAGTCCTCAAAATTTTAGTTTATCCATTGATAATCACTTTTTTAATATAATAGCAGTAAATAATTTTTTTCTATATGCAGTATATATTATGGTTAAAGAAATATGGTCATTAATAAAAATATATAAGAAATTATGAGAAAAATTATGGAGACCATTTTTCAAAATTCTATTAATAGGGGTATAAATATTTATTTTAAAATTAATATAGTATACCTGAAGAAAATACGAGTTTTCTTATAGAATGTGTTCAATTGTTTAAATGATTTTATATAAAAAATGAATGTTATATAAATGAAAAAATTTGTATTAATATTTATATAATTGAACTATTTTTTTAAAAAAATAAATAATAATTATTTAATGTTATAAATAATTTATATTTAATATATTTTTTCAAATACTATTTATTATGTTTATGTATTAATCAAAAAATAAAATTTTTTCTAAAAATCCCAATAAAATCACCCTAACATACTAACTATATTATTATTTTTTAAATATAATTATTTTTTATATATATTGTTCAAAAATGTTAGAAAATAAATATTAGTAATGTGTGTAATGAATGATGTAACTGTATTGGGGAAAAAATAATTTTTTTCATTAAAATTTATTATTCTTTGAAATGGTTATAATTATATAGATAATCAATAAATTTAAATTTTATTTATCGTATTCATTTGATAAAAATATAATTTTTATAATTTTGATACTAGTTTTAATTCTATTCAAATAAATTTCTATGATATAATGGTCATATTTAAATATTAATATTTTAATCAAGTATCATATCTCGTTCAAAATTTTTGTTGCATGTGTTGTATACTATATAAGAGATTAATATATTTTAAAAATATATATCACATAGTCGAATTAAATTATATTCTATTATATTCATGGGGTTTAGTGTCATATACTTTATCAAATATTATGTTTATATCTTAAAATATCATGGTGTTAGAGTTAATCCTTGATTTAATATTCAAGATTAATCATTTATGCCTGATGAAGTAAAATCATCTTATGATCCATGATTCCTTCCTCTAATATCTAAATATATACCAAAAGAAAATATTTTCCACATGTTATACAATAACATATATGGTTCAAGATAACCATTTCCCTAAATATGAAACCATAAGGCTCCTCCAAAAAATTTCATACAAAAAATGAATCCAAATGATTGGAATGATTTTATCTCACATATTTCATGACCAACATTACAATATTTTTAAATATTTATAAAGTGAAATGAAAAATATTATATATGAAATTCACTTTCCAAAAAAGAAAATTCACATTTAAAACACATGGGATTAAAAAATATAATTCACCTTTTATTCTATACATAATATTTTGTATAACCTAGAAAATCATTTCCATTAGATATTTGTTTTCACTATTACAATAATTTACATTCATAACTTAATTCATAATATAAAATTTTAATTCATTATTCTATAATATATTTATAGCTTTATAATATAGTGGGGGTTTAGCTTAAGGGTATGATCCAAGAAATCCTATGTAAAAATTTGGGGTTCAAAACCGATTGGGCATATGTACTGTAACACTACTATAGTGGTATTGTTGTAGTGGAGGCATTGTTGAAATGATAGGTACTGTATCGGTGTGATATTGTAGCATTAAAATTCACATAAAGGGCCTTTAGATAAAAATAATTGCTCCCGTGGTCCATGAAATGGGCTACATGCCCACTAGGCCTTAAGGATATACAATGGGTCTCCCTCAACCCAATAAAAAGAGGTCATTTCTTTGCTGTAATAATAAAAATGAGGCTTCATCTCTAACCATTAACAAAATTATAGGATTATAATAAATACTTATAATAGATTATAATTTACTAGAAGGATTTAATGTAAGATTTTCCTAGGGATTAATGTTAAATACTCTAACATGACATTTCCCCTTTTGGAGTTCCCTAATTATCATGATTCACATAAAAATATATTATTACATAATAATTAATATATTCCCTTAAATTAAATTCTTTTTTACTATATTCCTCAATATACATTATATAATATAATTTATTAACATATTTATCAATCTCCTTACATCTATAGCACTGAAGTATGGGTGGTGAATTTTATCAATCTCTCACTATATTAATTTCATTGACCAGTCAGTTTAGATCATTTCAAAAATAGTTTTACTAATGGATTGGACTCTTGAACATGAAACTTATTCTTCCTTCCATTCATGAATTCTTCTTACATATCCATCCATCATTTTTTGTATTTATTAGGTCTCATAATTTTCGTCCCTCTATTTGACATTTCATTAGAGCTTCCTGGATACTCCATAAACCATTATATATCACTAGAACCATCTGGGTTTCTATATTATATTTCTTATTGGACTTCACATCAATTGATTTCATCAAAGATTCCAAATTCCCTTATTCCAAATTCTTATTGTGTAAATTATTTAAAGCCTCTAAATAATTGATCAATTGGTTTTCCTTTTAGGGATGATGACTAATCTGTAAATGTTCTATTTTTATATTCTAAAATTACATTAATTGGTATTAATAAATTCATCATCCTTCATATTGAGTTACAGAAATTCCATCTCCGTAACTGTATATACAATATAAGGGAGTTCTAATATCCCCAAGGAATTGTGATAATGTTATTTATTAAGGCTTGTAGTCCAGCACCATGTGATGATTGGGTAAATTACCAAAGCACCCTTTTTAGAGTTTTTAATATCAGGTTAAAACTATTACTGATCCATATCTACTTGTACTATCTAGAAAAGTATGTATTTTCTTTGAAAATTTCATAATGTCTTCCACAATAATTTTTTTGGATAATATTATAAACATAGAAATATATATATAGTTTTCAAAAATGATTTCTAATCAAAATATCCAATGATTTACTACAAATTTCCCCTGTTACAAAAAACAGATACTCTGAAATTTCATAAAAAAATAACATTTTTATACGTATAGTAATTACATTAAACAAATTCACATCTGATGACTATATAGGTTTAGTGTCTTTGTAAACTATCCAAAAAAAATTCTTCTATTATGAATGATCATCACCATCTAAAATAAATACTTCTATATTGGTACTATTAATATATATAACCTATGTAAAACCAATCGATATAACCTTGGTAAAGGTTACTCCAAAAATGATGATATTAGATTCTAAATATGGGAAAATGAGATTGATATGAAACTAATCATACAAAATCATAAATAAACCTTTGTTTGGGACATCATGAATAAAATGTACAATCACTTAACAAAATATATCATGATTCATTACATAAATCATGCTAGTTAATAAGAAATTAAATATAATTAAATCAATAAACATGAGCCATTGGATTAAAAAATTTATATACAACATACATTTTTGTCATAAACATAAGATTAAAACATTGTGACCATGTTTAAATAGGAACAGATTCCCTCACCAAGTAATTAAAATGAAATAATGCCCTTAAAAAACATATGGGCATGAGACAAGGTCCACACATAACCTTAGGGACATCTAAAGAGGTCCAAAATTAACTTTATAGACATAATAACTTGTTAAATGCATAAAACTTTTAAAATTAAATTAGTATCTTTCATATCATAAGTAAATAATGAGTTATCCACCATTACCCAATGCATTGGATATTAATAATGCACTCACATACCCTTCATTATAACATAACCATCCATCCTTGATAAAAAACATAAACACCCATACATTTTTAAATAAGTTACCAACTATACCAGGATTATAATGTAATGAACCATACTATGTAAAAACTATATATATGTGTGGCATGCTATCATAAAACAATCATAATAGAATCACAAAATTTCACTAATAAATGTTATGGGTTTTATTAACTTTTCACAAACATATCATTGAATTACCGAGGAAAAAATGGGATTTGTAAAAATCTAATACCTATAAAAATTTACTATCGAGAGAAATAATACAGATATTTTCATTGTATCATATTCCCTTTAAATAATATTAATAATAAATTGATGTTATTATAGATGAAAAATGATAAAAAAACATCATTGTAAATATTCATTTGGAAAATATATAGTCAACTATAAAAAATATAATTTTAATATATATATATATATATATAATATTTTGGAAATTATTTTCGATAAATATTAAATTTTTAAATTTTAAATGATTCTTCAAAAAGTTATTTCATCTTTCAGAGGGAAAATTATGTTTCAATAAATATTTAATAAAAATGTTTCCTTTATCATTTTTAGTAAAATATAAAATGTAAATCATAGGGAAAAACTGTAAGGATCGATTAAAAAATTTAAAAGGTCGTGTGTGTTTAATAAATGACCTTAATAAATTATATCATTTTAATAAATAAATTTTTAAATCAGTTTTAGTCAAATATATATGAAATAGAAAATAATTTTCAACTGAAGTGATAAATAATTTGATTTTTTCATACCATATTATTATTGTGATGTTAGTTTTTAAATAGTTGAAAATTAAATTAAACTATTTATTATCAGAAGATATTTATATGAAATGAATTATAATGTTTTTCTTTGTAGTTTTATCATAATACTTCATCTTTAGAAACATAATCATAATATAAAATGAGAAATAGTGTGATTGTAACATAGTGCCTTACCACTATGGTATCATTGGAATCATTAACCCCAGGAAAATAGAGATCCCAAAATGTAATTTTAATTAACCATGAATTACATTATAATAATTTCAAATTACATTCATTGGTAGTATATAACCCACATCAATGAAATAATTTTTGAATATAGAATTTGTCTCATAGAAATAAATGTGAGGCGAAAATCCCTTACCTAAAGCTTTTGATTTATTTTAAAGCACTTTATATTCTTGTTTAATAATTTTGAAATTAATATAATTATAAATAAGATTCGTATAAATATTTATTACGTTATATATTATCACCTTATGACATTTCAAAATCATTTTTTAATAAATTCTTACCGAAATCATCATTTTTAAGTGTTAATAGTTTCATTTAATATGATACTTTCTATATGTAATTTCTATTCCTAAAATTATTATCAACATATAATCATAGTAGTAATTTTAATATATAAATATAAATAAAATATGTATTAATTAAAAATATTTTCATTCTTTCAAAAATGTTAGAGATGGAAATATGAAAAGATTCATCTATGCGGATGGTACGCTATAATTAGGCATGAATATCATTCCCATCATTCGATGAATGGAATGGATGATAGATAAATAATGAATCAAATTTTAGAATAATTATGATTATATATATATCCTATATATTAAATAGATATTTAATTATTTCAATCAATGTATCTTGGAAATAGAAATCATGGCACCTCTGTTAGTGAGGTCGTATTATGTCGTACACATGGGAGACATTAATGATTCCCACTAGGTTGGATGGTAAGAAGTAATATTATATATTATGTATCCATAAGTAATTTTTGGTATTTTATATCAAATATATTATTTAAAATTATCCATATTACCATCCATGTAATGAATAAGTGAAAAATACTTACATCACTTCCCAAGGTGGAAGTCCATGTTACACACAATCGACGTTATTGTACAACCCTCATAATGGAATGTAGGAAGGTATATGTGGTATAATAATTAAATTATTAAAATAATGTCATAAATATAATATATATACATAAATTATATCATTATAATATGTTTTGAGAGATTGGGATAAAAAAATTTACATCACTTTGTGAGGCTGTAGTCTATCATTAACACGAGCGACAGTTTCATTTCCAATTTCATTGAAGAGGAACATATATAAGATGTTATCATAAAATAATAAAATCATATTATATTTAATAAAATGTTTTTTCATGATAATAATTTTTTAATAATATCTTATGTCGGAGGAAAAATAAAGAAAATTTAAATACTTAATTAAGAACTATACTTCTTCTCCAGAAAACTATTTTAGGTTTTCAACAAAAGAATTTCTTGGTTTTATTTTTAAAAAAAAATTCATCTAGTATGTTGTTAAGGAATTATGTATGTTTTTTTGGTAATGTATTGGCGGATGAAAATGTATTTTGAACATTGATGTTGATGGGGGATGAGTGGACTATAATAAGAGGGGGAAAGGACACATTTGGAAATTTTGATAATGAAAATAGATACCCATATTTACACACCACAAATGTATCCCAGATGTAACCTTATAAATTATATGATGTGATAGGGTAAAAATATGTCTATAAGATAATAATTATATATGATTTAGATAATTTTTATTCACTATATTCTTAATTTAACAACCAAGTAAAATTATTTTCACCCTTACTATGGTAATAAATTTTTACTAATTTAAATATAAATTATGGTAAAAACCTATGTTAACCATATTAAATAATATTAATTAGGTTTATTCCAAATAAAATATCTATTTTTTTACAATTTAATTTATATAAGTGGAAAATTTTAAATTAAAAAAATGGCTAATATTGAAAAAATATGATTTTCGAAAGAATGTTTTTTATAAGAATTATTTTTTTACCAAATTTGAACATAATATTAATTAAAATGAGAAATATTTGATTAAAAAAATTATTTTTACCTAATTTTTTTTTCATAATTTATTTGAATGAATGGTAACTATGTAAATTCTTTAATTGAAAGGTATTACAAGAAAAGTGTAATTTTCACTATTCATTATCAAAATATTATATTCTAAAAACTCAGTTAAAGTAAGTAATTACATTATGAAAAAAATGAATTTTAGTTTTTCAAATAAATGTTCTAAATGTTACTAAATTAATTTATAAGCTGGTTTACAAAAATCGATGAAACCTTTTAAAAAAATATTTTTTGAACATATAATTTGTTTTATACATTTCCTAATCAAAGAAAAGTATTATATGATTTCTAAAAAAATAATTCTTATTCAATATATATATATATAAAACTATTCATCATATTTGGATTAATATTATAAAAAAATTCGATACATAAAAAGTTTTTTCATAAAAACATTTCATTTATTTTCAATTGTTTATATTTTCAATTATTATTTATTTAACACAAATAAATCAATTATATATATTTTTAGACCATACATGTTCATAATTTAGATAATCCTTTTCATATACTCAATTCAAGTAGTTATGTGACAAATTTAATATGAAATATTAATATATTAAATGTGTATTATTTTTTCATAACAACTGCTCATGCGTGCAATATATGATAAAAAATAAATTACATATATTTGAAAAAACATATTTCATAAAATATTGTGTTGTTATATTCTACCCATAATAAAATAAATTTCTCCCATGATATTCCTCGACTCTATTACTCTGTTAAAATCAATCAGGGATATTTCTACATTAACAACCCTCAAGATTTCATGTATCTTCATCGATTTTATTATTTTTCCAAAAAGCATTAACTAAGTGAGTCTTCATGTTTAATTTGAGATTAAATATACGATCAATAATATCCCCTAATTGTTCCTCTATGTATAGTTTTTTCTCTATTGGCATGAATTCAAATTTTACTACATGTGAATGGTTAGGTGTGTAGTTCCTTAGGAAAGATATCAGGAACACATCGTGAATCGGAGAGTGATTTGGTGGACGTTCCAAATGATAATTTATTATCCTTACAAGATCAATAATCTGAATTGGAACTATGTATGTATAGAAAAAATTTCCATTTTATCAGAAACAAAATTCCACCTCGTTGTTTTATTTGATTAAATTTCATATGATCTCATACTCCATGAAAGGTTTTTTTGATGAGTCATCAATTTATAGAGAACTGAAATCATCATAATATCCATTATCATCACATATGACTATAAATATTTCAAAAAGCTTGTTAGGAAACATTATCCTATAATATCCATGGTCAACTTAATTCATTCCGTAAATAGTAAACCTTAACCCTCCTCTAAATTAATTCTCTCAAAAACTAAATAAAAATGATTGGAATTATTCGATATTATGTCCTTCCATGATAATAATTATAATAATATTTTATATATTTATAAAGTATTATATCCAAAATTATATACCCCAATCACTTCTGAAATATAGAAATTCATAATAAAATATTATATTATTCCAAAATATAATTCACTATTATTATTTTTAAATCTCCTCAAATATAAGTAAAAAAAATTCTATTGGATGTTGGGGTTTATCCTGGAACTAATAGATAATTAGAGTACTATTATTAATTTCAAATGCGTCGTCATTATTCCATAATCTATAAAGAGAGATATAATTATGCTTAGAATCACATCAAATTTTACTAATGTGGTCACAATATGATTGTCATATTTTATATTTTTACAAAATGAAATATGAAATTTCCCCTATAACGGTTCATAAGTATTAAGGATGAAATATATTTTCATGATTTTATATGTTTTACTACTGATTTATGTCTTCAGAGCTTGTTGTGGCTAATAATCTATATTTTCCCATATATAAAGTCATTAAATAACATAATGACCAAGATAATGTCATTTGTATCACTTAAGTGTGGGTGGTGAGTTTTGTTTACCTCTCTCTCAATTCTTTTCATTTCTTAGATATTTCTCATAACATATACATTCTCATGTTCGATGTATGAGATTCCTATACATGAAACTCATTTTTTTCTTCTCAATCATTCACATGAGTTCCCCTTCTAATATTTTTTTCATGTAGAAGGATAATATATTTTCATCCATCTATGATACATGTCATTGGTTCTTCTAAGAAACTCTATCTTCCTTTTCATTTCACTAGAGAAATTAAGGTTTCCAGCATCTATTTCTAATTTGAGTGTACATGAATTGATATACTCCTAGCTTCCAAATAAAATTGTACATAACACTCATCAGATGAATGTGTTTAATCCACTATAGTATCGATAAAATTATATTTTAGATTTTATAATAAAACTATAATTGTAAATTGCATTTCTTGTTAAACTAGCTTAATATATACAAGAAGATGCTTCATTATTCTATATTAGTTCATGAAATTCCTTCTCAATTTTTGTATTTATAAAACAAGGGATGTATATAGTGAAAAATATCCTTTCACACTCATCCCATTCTTTGAGTTAATTTATTTTTCCTTAATCACAATCAACAAATTATTCCACCATTGATCTTGATTATCCACTTGATGATAAGCAGCCATGATGACAATTTCATTTATTGATCCCTAAAGAATATGAAATACATTCTCAATGGTGTAGATCCTTTACTCAACCAATATTAGATCATAATTTCAAATATATGAATGTGTATGGTGCCTCATTAAATAATCAATAAAATTTTATTCCATTCATTGATAATTTAGAGGCAAAATATGATTCATGGATTCAGAATATTTCCTAAGAATATATGAAAAGTTCTATATCCCATATTGATTAGGAATTTTTTCTATTAATGAAATTAATTTCATTGTGTATTTTATTACTGATTAATATGTTTCCCTTTAGTCCCATCGATTAAATAAATATAAAATCATAGTACAACAAGACAATCAATATTGGGAAATAGCATAATTCTAAGAAATCAATTTTTTGATGCCTAATATTAATCTATATATAATAAATATACAAAACCAATATTTTGAAATTAGTCATCTGTGATTTTCATCTAATTAAATCCTATATTATGGGTGGTAATGAATATTTGACTTAAAAAGGAATATTTCTGGGGTTTATTGAGCCAGGTGTGAAGCAAGTCCAATTGGAATTTTCTAAGTGAGGCTCAAAACTCAGAATAATGCACCCTTTTTATAGTCAGTGATCCATGGTAAAAGCATTCCAGAGCAACAACTGCATACAATATATATATATATATATTGATTTAATTTTATCTAATTTTATATAATTTTATCTTTACCAGAACAATTGGATGGTATCTTATACATTTTATATTCTCTCATTTTATCACAAATGTTTCTAGTCCTTAACTATAATAGTCGAGATAAACTTATATCTGAAACCAAATACAAAGAACCCGAAGTTTCAGACATAAAAATCACTTAAACTACAAAAATGGGCATAAGAAGTGCAATAATTTTATCAGTTCTAAAAAAAGCGCTGATAAATAGGTCCTTTATCATTCCTAAAAAAAGCGCTGATAAAGGGAAACTTTTAACAGTGCCAAAAAATGTGTTATTAAAAGTGACCCTTTATGAGAGTTTTTTTAGCACTGATAAAGGCCCCACTTATTAGCACTTTTTTTAGTATTGATAAACGATGGATTAATTTTATGTATCAAAAAAATCATGAAAAATAAAATATTTTTATATATGTAAATATATTTTTATATAAATATAATATATATATTTTAAATAGGTTTTAGATAAGTATAAATAGACTATTACATTTAATTTATTATAAATTTCTTGAAAATGGATTTAATATAATTTAAAAAATATTACTAATTATTAATTTGTTAATTTTTATTGATTAATAATCATATAATAAAAATTTATGACAGAAATAATCAAAAAATTTAATAAAAGATCTAAAATAAGTTGAAAAAGTAACTCAAACTTTAAATGACCATAAATTTTGATCTGGGTGTCTGTTTGAGCACTAAAGTATATCATATCGAATCATGTGAGGTGCTATACACGCTTCTGACCTAGGTAAAGCCTTTGCCACAATTTTGAGGCCAAAAAAGGACTAGAAGGCCACCAAAGCTTTGTTTTTAGTCAGGATACCCCAATTTTATAACATTCAAACAAGTATAACATATGATACAGATGTTCTTTAGGCCTGTACCACATATCATATTAAATATTGTTTCATTTTCTTTGATTTTACTGGTTTTGGAGTTGAAACTGTATTCTGTATTATATGTTATGGTCATTTTAACATTCAATGGGTTTTCAAATACACATATATATGTGTTTATGTGTTAATATATATGTGTCTGTGTGTGTGTGTGTGTGTGTGTTTTGTATATATTTATGTATGTATGTATTTATTTATTTATAAACACACATAGAAAACATATTTCATAAATTTATTTTAAACTAATCGTATTTTTATATATTAATATACAAATAAACATACTGATAAAAATTTATAACAAAAAAAATATAGATAAATATAAATATTTATTAATATAAGAATAAATATATATATATATATACTAATATATGAATATATATATATATATTAATATGAATCTATATTAATAAACGAATATATATAACTATATATATATATAAATAGATATGTAACTAAATAAGGGAAAAAATGAAATTGCATAGTGGTAAAAGTGCAGCCGGGAAAGGGGGGAGGTTGGGGGGTTCGAGTTCGGGTGGATATAAAGGGGTGCGCGGATGTGGGAGAGTGTGAGGGGGGAGCGTGTGGGAGAGTGTGAGGGGGGGGGGTATGCCTAGCGTTGTTAGGGGGGTCAAGCACTGTCAAAAGCCCCCCCGGTTTATATAATTCCTTTTAGTTTTTTTATTTTATATTGAATTTTATCAGTTCTTATTAAAAAGAGTTGATAAAGGCCTCTTTTATCAGCACTAAATAAATCACTAAAAAAGCGGTGTTTTAACAGCTATTTTGTTAGCGCTTATAAAAGGGGCCTTTATCAGCGCTTTTCAGAGAGCTGATAGAAGGGACCCCCCTTTATCCTCACATCAATTAATAGTGCATCTTTTAGCACTATTAATCGACTTTTCTAGCACTGATAAAATCCCTATTTATATTAGTGATAATATTTTATTAATTAAAAAATACGTACGCATTGACCATATATATTTATTTATTTTAGACTGGGAAGGAAATATTTTTATTTAATGATTGATATGTATCTTCTCCAATAAAAAATACCATTTTCAGTACTCCTCATTGGTAAAACCTATATAAAAATTTCACCATAACCTAGTTAATGAAAAAAAACTAAAAGTGATATCATATGATCAGTAATGGAAAAAAATAGATTTGATAATATATGATCTTATTAACGCATATGATAATTATAATGGTATGAGATCATGGAAAAAATTATAAATTAGATAACCAATCTGTCATGAGTCATAACATTAATCATGGATTTTCATAAGATAATATAGCAAAATAAATGAAATAATATGTTAAATGGGCATAAAATATTTTAATGAGACAATGTATTATTGAAAAAATATAAACATATAACATTTTTACCATGTATAAATAAAATCATGTTCATTCATTATGTTAAGAAAATACAATGATGCCCTCATATAAACAAGTGGACATAAAACATGTTCTATAAATAATCATATGGGCATTAAAACAGTTTTATGAATAACCTTATAGACATGAAAAATATGATATCATATAAAATATGAAACATAAAATTCGTTACAGTAATAACATAATTAACAAATGAGTTATAGATCTTTACCCAGTTCATTAGACTTCTATAATTGTCTCATTGATCCTCATTTTATAACATTATTATTCATCCAATATTTTAAACATAACCACCCATAAATTGTTTGAAAGGTATCCACCATTCCTTTATTTTTATCATACCCAACCTTCTTTTTTGAGAACCATATATAATTGTGGCATAAGAACCTAAAAAACAACATATCAGCACATCAAAACTAATTATTGAAAATGTGTTTTATGAAAATTTCATCAAATCATCATAGAATAGACCATGAAAATAAACAGGTTTCCTAAATATCACATTTACATAAATAGTAGCTATATTTGGAATTAATATGAATTTTATCATTATATTTTATTCTGAGTAAATAATAACTAACATAAAACTATGTTATCGGGGATGAAATTTTCTTTTAAATAATAATTTGAAAATTTTTCAGGGAAATTTAACATTTTAGTTTGAAAATATTTTTTATAAAAATACATTTGATTAATTATATGGAAGAAAATTAAAAATAACTTTGAATCATTACAATGGACTCATTTCTATACTGGGTGGGTATGATTACCAAAAATTCCATACATTCTATATGTGTTATAATAACTATTTCATTCATGTTAGTGGTAAAAATTAAAATGTAAATCATACATAAAATGAATAGAATATTACTATTGAAACCATTTTATGAGGATTAAATAATTTTTAAAAATTTATATTAAAAATCATATGAGTTATTGAAAAGTAATTTGAATTATTTTTTGAAACATAGATATGAAATTGAAAAGTATTTTTGACTTGAGATATAAATAAAGTCAACTTTTAAATAAAACCTTTTTTCTGTATCTTTGCATCATAATGAGTGAAAATTGAATAAATAATTATATTTCCCAAAAAAATAGAGTAGAATAAAATAAATTAGTTTTATGAGATTTAGATCATAATATTTCTTCATCGTAAAATAATTCATAAACAATCTGGATAAACATTGAGATTTAAACATAATTCTCTTACCAAATACATGACACTTTAATCATACAACCCCTAAAAATGAGATACATAAATAGATATGTAAATCCAAATAAATTTTTAGAGAAAAATTATAAAAAAAATCATGGTATATATATACACCACATTAGGTAAACAAACAATGTATATAGGTTTTTTCTCTTAGAAATTAAAGTGAGATGAAAATCCCTTACCATAAGTATCGTGTTTCATTGAAATAATTATATAATACAATAAAATAAAGTTATATTTAATTTAATATATATCAGATTAATGTAAATATTTTTAATATCATATAATATCGCCTAATATTATTTAAACACAATTTTGTTAATAAATTCTTATTGAAATTTCCATTTTATAGAATTAACTGTTTCATTTTTCATAAGATTGTTGGATTAATAGTTCTAATCATAGAATTGTGATCATTATTACATCATCATATGAATATTACTCATGATATTAATAATATATATTCTATATATTTATATTTTAATTTATCCAAAAATCATATAGATACAATGAAGAAATTCATCGTTCATGGTGATGGTAGGACGTTCACACAAATGAATGTCTTTACCAAAATTTTGATGATGGAATGAAATAAAAGAAAATAATAATACCAAAATTCATAATAATAATTATTTAATTGGTATCGTATATCTTACATAAATATATCCTTATTAATATCCATGAAAATGGTGTTGAAAATAAATTCACATTTCTTCAAGAGGCGGATTCCCCTCATACAAATGAACGATGTAATTGTATTCCATGATATATGAAGGTAATAATTTATATTTGATATTATTATTCAATTAGTTTTTTGTGACATAAATATCACATACATTCATTAAATTTACCATTATTAACTTGTAGGAATTGATTACGTAGAAAATGCACCCCATCACTTCATAAAATGGTAGTCCTCGATACACATAGAGGAGAATATTGTACCCCTCTGTAATTGAATATATGAATATATTAGTAATACTATGATTAAATAAGTATAAATATAATTTATATATCACCTATAAACTTTAATTTTATTAATATAATTAGTCGTGAGGGGTGGTGAAGGAAAATAAACTATGTCGGTTCACGAGATGGTAGTTCACATTACACACGATTGATGGTTTTAATTACCAATTGAGGTAAGTGAATATGGATATATTAAATTTACATATCTACATATTATATCAATATATAGATTATACTTATGATTTTATATAATAATGGTTTATTGTTGTTTGATGGTGGTTGAATAATAAATTAGACATAAATAGTCTTTTAACTGCAATAATCATTCTTTAAAAATTCCCTTTTTGATTGAATTAAAATCAGTCATAGGATTAATTATAGATAAATATTGGGTTTTTGGAAGTTTTGAGGGAATTATAAACGGAATATTATAGGTATTGGATGAAAAAATTACATTGGATGTGTGAATATGGGAGGATAAGGGGTTCCTTTTTATAAGTTTGGGAGAAGATATATTGTAAATTTTTATAAATAAATACATGTATCTCCACTATTAAACTAAAAAAAGATATAAAATGGATAATTTTAAATCCTTAGATGATATATTATCTAAATATTAAAATATAATTTTAATGATACATGTTTTTGGAAGATTTGTTTAACATTTTCATCTCGTTTATCTCCATTGAAAACTGGTTCCCACCCAGAACAAGTAAATAATTATTACTATTTTCACTATTTATTATGTAAAATATTATATTGAATTTATTAAAAAAAATTATATAATTTTTCAAATTATTTAATGTATTTTATCAAATTTGACTTATAGATGTTCCATAATTTAATTAAAATTAAATGTTGTTTGATGGAAAAAAATGTGATGTTCCAAAGATGATGCTTTCTTAATTTTACATTTTTTTGTAAAAAAATGAAAATAATGTTCCTTGAAATGACCCAAAATGAATAAATAATAATATAATTGATCTAATTTTAGTTTTAAAACCATTTTTATATAAATTCTAACAATGTAAATTCTCTGAGCAAAATGATAATTCTATATAAAAAAATTAATTTTCAATATACATCTAGAAATTATTCATTACAAAAAATTATGAAAAATAAAAATTAATATAATATTGAAATTATAATTTAAAAATGAATTTAATTTTTTCATGTAAATATTATAACATTTTATAAAAATAATTTTACAATATCTGTGCAATAGATGACGAACCAACATTTTTTAAAAAGAGAGCCCTTAAGCATAAAAAAGAATCATTTTATCCCATTCAAAGAAATTTATAAAATGAATGTGATTAAATTATTTATTATATAATATATTTATTTCAATAAAAACATTCACCAATAGTTTTTAATTAAATATTGAGAAATAATTTCTTTGTGCACATAAAAATGGATTTAAAAAAATTATATTTACAATTGGTTTTAATTTTATTTTATAATGAAATTGATAACCAAATGTGTAGTATTGTATATATATTAAAAAAAATTCAAAATATAGTGACTAATTTTCACACAATCCAATCTAATTGAAAGATAGAAACATTAAAATTATAAAATAATTTTCTAATTGAATATCACGATACTTTTTAACATGTTTTCGGGTGAAGTATAATGTGTAGATGAAATTATAATTATTTTTAAAAAATAAAAAAACCTATATATTTAAAAACATCCATGAATTTTGGAGTTTGAAACCACTCCAAATAAATATCACTATAAGGATCCATTCAAATTCTATAATGGAAAATGTTTTATTATAAAATCATCAATACAGGATGGTGCTAATATTAGTATACTCAAACATACATTGAAAATGATCTCAAAAAAACTTATGTATTTTTAATAGTTCTCTAAAAATTACCATCTATATAAGGGTGATAAAAAGTACTAAAACTGAACATTGTATCCAATATTTCAGGAAGTATTCATTAAAACCACTGAGTAATCATTGAATATCAATCAGATAAAATTGAAATTGGAACTCCATAATATCATGCCACATAAAATTTGTATATCATGATGAGTTAGTTAAGATATAATTCTTCCTAGATTGAAATGTAATTTTATAACATTTTAATGTAATAAATTACTACCTAATTGGTATTATTTCCATTATATTTTATATTGAATCTGAAATCAATTTCCATGTTTGTTTCTTCCTACATTCTTAAATGTATATGAAATGGTTGCATCATAACCTTTGACTTGTGTCTATTATCATTGACTTATTCTCACACCCAGAATAAATATATCAATTTTTTAATCACCCTATTCTTGTTATAAAACAATACGGTTCTCTTAATATCTCTATATACCTTATTTCAACAAAGATGAACATTTAAGGATGGGATATGTGAAAAATCCATGACATCCCATTTTTTATTTCCGACTTAGAGGGGTCACATATCCCAGATCAAAATCATATAACTCCATAAATAGAAATATAAAAAATTAGAATATTTTACACCATTTTCTATATCCCCTTATCATTAATTTAACCCTCATTGATCCTCTCAAGAATGAATGACTGAGTAGTATTTTAGGGAATATCAGATTATGATGACTTCAATACTCCGATTTTCATCTATTTAATTTCTAAAATGATACTGTCCCCTTCAATCCACATCATGGATTGGGTACTGGGATCCATTATACTCATATCATATTACACATTATTCATCTTCCAAATATGGTAATGGATTAAACTATCACAATTACTGATATTATCTAGCCACAGTCACTGAACATTTTGAGATCCTTTTTTGAATATATACTTAAGGATATTATATTCCTATTATATGTCATAAATCTTACCATATAGATAATGATACAAAATCATCAATGAAAATGTCAATAAAACAAAATCCAGATCATGCATTTGGTAGTTCTATCAATATATTTTCAATTGGAGGGAGTAATAGGCATTCTCAATTCCAATTTTTTTGTGTACTCATACATAAAACATTTTTATTTATTATGGTAAATCACCTCTTTTTCTCTAAAAATTAGGTAATTTGAGAATATGTGATGTGATTATCCTATTGATTAACTCATCATATATCACCTCATATTATTCAGTCCAGAAAATTTTAAATCCTTCCCCTGTTAGCATATTTAATTGGATTAAAATTCATGTGGTGGTATTCAAAAATTAATGATATTATCCAGTAATTCGAAGGAAAATATGAGTATTTTTCACATATTTTGGTCTAGGTCATACCTCAATTACCTCTACCTTCAATCGATCCACATATATCTAAATGTTGTACATAACATTACCAAGTAATAAGACATGATATATCCAAAACCATAATTTATATTATATATCATATAACATTTCCATTATCGAAGACATTATTATTGTTTTTAAATTTTCTACAAGTCCATCATTTCATTTGGTGTATATTATATTAACTTATTTAAAGAATAATATTTTTATGATAATTAATAAATAAAGTATTTATTCTATCCATGATGATATATAGAAAATTTCTAATTATAAATTGAATTCAAATTACCTCAAAGTGGCCATTCCTTTTATAGAATGTTCTCTTGTACTTATTATCCTTCATAACCATTAAATGATAATATAATTACCAAATAACAACATTAGAGAACTTATGGTCCCCAACTATCAAATAAAACAAGTCATCAATCTATTTTAGAGAATAACTTCTCTTTATCATGATCTTGTGGAGCATATAAATATTGATAATGATGTACATTTATGCATCCTTTTTCTCGGAGTAATAGACCTGAACAATGTATAGTAGATAACATGGACATATAATCTATTTTTTTAGATTCTCTTATAGTTACTTATTTATCTCGTTATTTATAATATAAAAATTCAAGGATATTTGAATATATTTGGGTATAGTTTTATTGAGAACTAAACGTATCAGTTATGAGGATGTCTAGGAAATTATATAGTGAGCACTTCCACATATTCTCATATAACTTCCATGTAATCAAGGATAATATTCAACATATTATTTATCAATTGTGGTGGGTATAGTCTCTCTTAATTAAATATAATACATTTTTTATATGATTAATCAAAATAATATCATCCTGCATCCATAAATATTTATTGAATAATATGGGAATTCACAAAACAAAAAGTTATTTAATTATAATTTAAATTTATGTTCCCTATATATAAATAATAAAAATCCAATACAATAATTGTATTAATGTAAATTAATTAGATTATCAAAATGTTCATTGGGAATTTGGAACCTTAAAATCTTACATGAGAAGTTATATTCTTGGTAATCAACAATAGAACCATATTAAAATTTTATTGAAAACTCAATATTTTTTATTTGAGCTAATAGTTTAATTGTTTTTCTAAGAATGTTTGAAATGAAATAATACATAAATTCATATTCAAATTTCAAATTATATAGTCAATTATTGATAAAAAGTGTACCATTCAAAAATATGTTTCTATGTTCCAAATTGATGGATTTTGATGACATATAATCACTCATTCACACTTTGTAATGGATGTGGTTAATGTTGTTATTCATCAGGAACTCTTATCCTATGGAATTGGTTCACATAGTTTCATCAATACATTTAGTTAAATCATAGGAAAATAGGCTTATAGTTGACTAGAAACCGCATTTCTTCTATAATTTGAGTTGTTTTCTCCCAATTTAATTCTCTGGTTTTGGTCCCCTCCTTCTGACACAAAATAATTTACATATATCCTTCATGAAATTTCTAGGATTGATATTCCCATAAATTTGACAATTATTATTTTATAATTTCATTTGACCATGATATTTTTCTATCACTCCACAAAACATAACCTTCGATCAATTATTCAAATCTATAGTCCTATTAAATCTAGGAGATTTTCTGATATCTGTTTCAAATTTGATGGATTATTATGTAATTACATTATAGTAATCATTGACAAGAATTAATATATCTATTCATGGATTATTATGTAATTTTCTTGATGGTGTAAATAAATACAACATTCATATTCTATGCTACCTATTATAGGATTATATGAGTCGCGTGAGGCCTGGTAGAGTGTTGTAGTCTTCCTATAATATTATATTCAGTGTTATGTGTGGACTACAATCATATTTTTTGATTCTATGGATTTTAACATATCATTACTATGAATTTGTTTGACTTGTAATTGGACTATAGAGTTGTGATTATATTCCATTGACTTGGAATCAATGTATTAGTTTTGGGAGTACCAAGAATTGGGATACCATATATTTTTTCCATGGATTAAATATGATATAAAATTATTTATTCTTACATTGATTGGATCTATGGTCACCAATATTTGGGCTACCATGTATTTAGAGATAGGAATCAATGGTGTTGGTTACCTAGTATTTAATGTATGGAGTTAAGGGGTTATACAAGATTTAGGGATATATGTTGATTTCCATTATATGATGGGTATAAATTATTTTTTCATCTTGAAAATAATGATATTTAGTAGGAAATATTGATCAAAATTCTCTAAAACACACTTTTATTGGACAATGTTGTTTTGGTTAAATAATTATTTCAATAGAAAATCCTAACCATATATTGTTGAAAATTATTTTTTCATGATTCCATAGTACGATAAATATTTTATGATCTTTTCAAATGTATACAATTTATTTATTTTTAATTTTGTGTTCTATTTTAATGGATCCTACATATTCAAACACACAAACATCATAGGTGTCCTGGACAAATTGGGACATGAGAAGACTTCACTGATTACATCTTTAGAGTGTTTTGGTGATAAAGTATGCTTGATCAAGTTGGATTAGATGATAGTTCATAGATATTCAGATATGGAATGGCTTTAGTATTTTTTAGATAATATCAAAATTTATTTTATAAATTAATTTATTTTTATATATGGTTAGATGGTATGTATTGATTGAACCTATATTATTGTAAGCTTCTACCTGTTCATTTTCTATAAAATTATTTTTATTTATTTCATCCTCATTACATGACTAATATTTATGTGGATATTTATTCATTTATTTCCATATTATTTAACACTATTATATTTGGGTATATTACCACAATGATAAAAACCTACACCCCCACTACTATTCCAAAACCTATAGTGTACTAATGGGTTATTAGAGGTCATATAATAACTCCATGGGATTGGGAATCACTTAGTGTCTAAGAAATAAGAAGGGGCATTAAAAATATGAATCAGATCATTTTTTGATTGATATCAATGAATTTATCCATGTTTTATTTTTTATACTATTTAGGGATAATTCATGCATGTGATATAGGAATCTGTCCAATTCTGTAATGGATATTAGGAATTTCTTAATCAAACAACCTTCCCAATAGGACATGTAGTATACCTTGGTTTTAAGATTGGTTTCAACTTCATTAAATGATATAGGTGACAATATTTTTTCATATAATGATTCTCATGTGATTTTTTATTACTTATAATATATGTTTTTAGCTCCATATTTATCAGTGAGAGTCCAGTTATTCTATTTTAGACTATTATCCCATAGTATGATCCAATGTAGATGAATCATAAATGGATGTTAGTATTTATATGATTATTAATGACTATTATTAGAAGATGTAACTGGTCATATAGGGTTAAACTATTTAAATTTTAGTGTCTAAATATTATTTTTTCCATATAAAATGATAGAGAATATCACGAAATTGAATCGGTAAAAATTTATTCTGATTAAATTACATTATGGACTATGGGGGTTTGATTTTAGGTGATGACTCTTCATGGATACATTTATGGTTTTTATATTTACTCTTTTTGGAATGTATTGGTATATAGTAAACATGTGATGTACCCCTTTGGGTGGTTTAAAAATATTCCCATTAATAATATCAGTTTAGTTATTAAATGTTTTAGATATAACCTAAATGATTTTCCCATAAAACATAGTGATTTAAATATGTGTAACAACACAGTTTGACTATGGGCTATGTTATAGGGGTTTTATTGTGCTTTTAGTAAATATTAATATGCCGATAGTCAAAAATATGATTGTAAAGGATGTGACAGCCATATGTAGAGTCTCGGTGGGGATTATTCTTAGATTTTATATCTCTAGGGTATTCATGTTTGTGGATTAATAGTAACAATTATTTCCTGAAAAGGTGGGTGAGTGGGAATAAAAATACAAATATAAGTAAATATATACGTGGGAACCAAGTGTTTTTTTGTAATTTGATTTATGATGTGATGATTGATATGGAAATTATGAGGTTTTTCTGATGAGATATGGAATATTGTGTTATAATCAACAGGATGAGTGGGATATCTTTGTGACTATGATATAACATATAATATTGTTGTGATAGGTTATTGATATGAGATATAACATATGCATTTTTTCAATAAGAGTCATAATATAGAAACATTTAATTTAAAAAATAAGGGAATCATGGGGATATTCTATAGGTTATGTGATTTATGAAAATGATGTGATATAGGTTATGGAATATTTGAATGGTATTTCCTTATAAGTTGTGAACATGTATGGAATTTTTATATTCTTTCCTTTGAGATTAGTGTCAATGATATGTTTTTGGGTGTATGGTATAGGTATCTGGATGGAATGGATTTTATTAATGATGAAAATTATCCAGAAGGATTTTTTATTATGTATCATGTATAGATTATGATGGAAGGGTCATTATTTTTCTAATCCTAATTTTTTTGGAAGCAACATATGTATATTTATGTAAGTATGACTAATGCTTGTGATTTTGGATATGATGACGAGAGTGGAATGTTTTTGGTATGATTGGCCATAAAATATGAGGGTGTATGACTATTTTTAAACGAGATCCTTGGTTTATCCATTTTAATGAGATTGATATCAAATTACAGAATGTCCACTAGACAATAATGTGAGTTTAGTAACTATGATATGTGACTCACTATGTTTTACATTAGATAGGTGATAAAATATTCTAGCGGAATAAACCCATTTATTTAGGATGAGTTAATTGTTTTGTAATATGATTACATGACATGCTATATTATTTTTTATTGTTGAGTTGATGTGTACATGTTAAGGAATATTTATTATATGATATGTTGCCTGAAATTTTTATCTGCAGTTGCATTATAGTAATGAATTCCCCATGTGGTAATGACAGTCATGGTTAATGGACACTTTTTGGAGTAGTTTATCTAGTATTTGGTCCTATATAGATGCTTCCTATAATGATTTGATCATTTCATAGGAGGATTGGCATGTATCAAATGATGTAAGGTCTGAAAGATGTTCTTAAAGTGATATATAAAGAAATCATTATTAGGAGTGTTCACCATTCACTATTTATTGGATTTACCCTCATTAATGATAAATTTATATTATGTTGTGGATAACATTCTAATGAAATCATAATAGTTGCTGATTTATGATTTAATATGGGACATCATGTCCTCTTAAATTTTCTTGGGTGACATTACCCTCATGTTGTAAGGAATGTGAGAAGGATATGAATAGTCATTGGATGGTCAAGGTTGATTTTAAATTTATGTAATATGATGAATTTTATTTTATCATTGTCTCTATATAATAACATATTGTTATTAGAATGCGATGTTGGAAGGTGTTTTTGTGGTAACATTATGGGGATGAGTTTTAGAAGATATGATCATGTCACCGATCGATGCACCACTAATACTCAGGTGATTTTATGGTAGCTTATTTATTTTATTGGGGATCGAAACCTAGAATTTCACATAGATTATTGATTTAATAATGTTTTTAAAAATTAATTAATATTAGGAATCGTTATTGAATATATATTCTTCATGATATGGTAAATTATATGGAACATTGGCCATTTTGGCCAGGAGTTTTCAGGGGCTGTCTACAAGAGGATTTTCATGTAGTTTCATTTCTTGATATTGGATCAAGAAGGATTGAAAATACCTTTGGAAAAACATTTTGGGAATAAATGATGTGTTTTAGGATTAATTAATGTATTTTAATAAATTTCATGTTTGTGGGGTTCTTCTATTGCGACATAGGATGTACATTGGATTCATTTCAAATCATAGATAATGATCTTATGAGAAAAATTAATTGATGTCATAGTTGATTCCATAGGTAAATAGGATTCATGTAGAATAATTTAGTTTTCTTATATATAATTATTCACACACGAATGGGCTTCAAAATATATTACCCCACATTTTTAGAATTGAATATTGGAAGTGTTTTGGTATTTATTAAGGGAACACAATACATTTGGGATGAAATTATGACAAATATTGGTTGGGATATATATATATTAATGGTCAATCAGATGTTATAGGGATTAAAATAATTAATATGGGGTGGTTGTAGAACCCCATACCATTAAAAGATTTTAAAATGTAATAGATAATTAATTTTTGTTTTGGAGGATGATTATTTTTGAGAATAGAGATTCAGAAAGATAATGTTAAAGTTATATAAAGGGGAAGACATATTCTTCTATAATGTTTGAGGTAAGAGTTTTGGTTTCAGTACACAGTTGAGTTTTCAAAACATTGGATAATATTTTAGGAATTGTTTATTGTATATTAACAGGTTACACAATTTAATGTTCATGAATTTAGAAAGCCCCCATTATATCATGATGCTAATGAGGTTTCTAATTATAATTTTTCTATTCATTATTTTCAAGCACAAGTAATATATGATTTTTGATAAAACATGTGTATCCAAATGTAAAAATATATTTTTTATTTTACATAGGGATGGGTGAATTATTTTCATATGGTTGATGAATAAAAATTTGAAATGTCACAAATATAGGATGTGGTTATTCTATAGTTGGTGAATTATTTGGTATAATGTGCATATGAACCATGCAGGAAGATTGTAATTGGATATTTCCAACCACAATAATAGAAAAATGTTTTGAAAATCATGCCTCAAACCCCTAATGGTCATCAAAAGTGAATATTTTAAATATTTGACCACAAATGTTTTATACCCAATACCCTTTTTTCATTTTCCCATATGTTCATATATTCCAACTAAAATACCACATATTCATACATCATTCCTTCTTCATTAATGATTATTTTGGGTGTGATATTTTGATGGTTAGGGTTATTTTTATCCAACGATGGTCAATATTATTGTTTTCACTTGGGTTTATGTTGATTTTATTTCTATAGTTTATGGTTTTTATTCTAATTCAACTGGATCATAGTGGAACAATCCTTTTATTTTCGGGATTTCAAGTGGCCTTGTGAGTGAATGTCTAGATGTGGTATCTACATGCTTTTGTATGTTTTTTTTTTGTGATGGTACATTATAGATTTTATTTTTCAATACTATCTAGTTTAAAATAAATTAAAATGGATTTTGAATCATTTTCACATTTTAGGTCATTATCATAAAACAATTCTAGGGTTGCGCTCTGGGCCTCTCACATGTGGTTAGTTGTTCTTCTTGTGAGGATGGAGCATGCTGTGAAAATTTTAAAAATTATAAATAATTAAATTAAATGGTAAATTAAATATCATAGAGTAAAGTTTAATTATGAACCTATTATAATAAATTTTGGAAGGGAATGGAATGATTTAGTGACATGGGTGTTTTTCGTGATGGATGAAAGACAACGTACAAGCTCTTGGAAGATCTTTTAGGCTATCCATAATATAGTAAACAAGCATTTTTAGGTATTTAATCACATATTTGTTTCCTTATGGTATTTATGAATACTTATGGAAAATGATATGTTTTATTCCAATAGAGATTGATTGTTCTTTGTCAAATATATTATTTTATTAAAATTTAATTCATGAACTAAATAATGTTCTATAATCCATGATGTACATTTATTAATTACATTAATTGACTCATCCATCGATACTAGATACCATGATTATATAAAACATTTATTTGTGATATACACACCTATAGGTGAATTGTATGATTATCCATAGTTTAGGTGGATTTTTTCCCTCTGAGTAGAGAGATGTGACATGATGAATATTTGTATCCAACGTATATCATGAAAGAACCATGAATTTTCTTATAGATAGTTAGCTAATGTAGTGAAAATGGGGTGGGTTCTCCTCCCTCACAAATACATGACTACCTAAGTTCGAATACCTGAAGGACTCTGATTTATTTGTCAGTTGTTTTGACTAACCTAGAGTTTCAAAGAGATGGTAAAGGATAAAGAGAGTCTTTATTTATATATTTTAGTAGGTTGTTATTAAACAATGATAATATTATGTGACTGTTAGGTAGGCTATGACCTCCGAGTGATGTTTTTTGACCCATTTATAATAATTAAGATATGAAAAAACAAGATGGGTGTATTTTTTGATGGGAAATTGGAGAACCCAGTGGGTCCCTGACTGGGTCCCTTGGTCTTTGACTTGGATTGAGGAATGTTAAATATAAAAAATAATTAATAAATTAATATTAATGTAGAAAATAGGGGGAGATATATATGTAATGACATGAATAGTATTGTGTGTCCATGTTAACAGAAAAATATAGTTATAAGAAAAATTTTATGGTGAAGTGGTGGGTATAGTGTTATTTTTTCCTTACATTACTATACCACCATTTTAAAGGTAATCAACATAATAGTGTTACTATACCATGATCCAAAAGGTTTAGTGTCTTGGAAAAAATATGACCGTACATATCATTAACATAATAAAAAATAAACATTATTTAATTAATTCTTCCCTACCATATGAGTGACCATCATGTACTCATTAGTATAAGTAATCACTTGAGGGTATACATCAATTAATGAGATGAGATAAAATCATCGTATGAGGATAAATAAGAACATAGATCTATATATCTACTGTGATCATAATAATCGTTGTCGTGACAAAATCACAGTATCATCATAAAAATCTTAATATGAATTATTATATAATGGAATAGAATATAGAAATGAATAAATACAAAACATAATGTCATTGTGGTCAAATTCCAAACATAGTTGTGAACAATGATAACATCATGTTCAAGCATTAAATATGTTCTTAATAATAACATCACGATTAAAAACAATGATGGTATAATTAATATGCATATTTAAAATATCTCATGAGATACATCACACTACCCAATGCACTGGAGTGCTATATAATTCTAGGTTTTGCTGTCACATCATAACAATTACATAATCATGATTTCCCAAAAAATTGTATATCAATAAAAAATTCCATCTAAATTAATTGGGTTTAATTTAATATATAATAAATTAAAAAATAAACTTTGGGGATCCCAAATGTCGAAGGGAAAAAATAATTTTTATACGATTCATTATGTACGTGTGATGAATAAAACACACAAGAGTTGTTAAAATGTGTTTTGGAAAGAAGATTTATTTTGGAACATCATTTTATTTTTCTGTAATTTATCCTAAAATAATGTATATAGAATAAAATAAAATTAAATATAAATGAAAATATATTTTTGGAAAATTAAAACAATATCCAGAATAAAATTTTTCTAGAATGGATAATGAACAAAAGAAATGGAGTTGGGTTTGAGAAATTTTCTTACCATATGTCTGAATCCATTATTTAATATAATAACCTAGATAATAAAATTAGATACATTAATTAAAAGATAAATTACTCATTTAAATTTATTTGATTTAATATAATATTATTATTTTTAATTTACAATTTAATATATTATAAAATTCAATTTCATTATTCATGACTGTCCACTTTCTTGGTCGTCAAGATTAGTTCAATTGTATATATGACTAGAAAATCATGAAAAAAGATAATAATTATCAGTAATCTAAATTATATATTATTACTCAACATAAATATGTTTAAATTTTCATATATATTATTAATTTTAGATATGGGAATTATTTATTTGACAAAATATTAATGATACTCTTCAAATTAATTTAGCAGTTTCACGTTCATCGCGAACTAGTTTTGTTTTATCATTCAATATTATGTATATATGTTAGTTAAAAATCATAAAATTATTAAATCATATATTTTACAATATTTTTTAGCCATTTTAGTTGTTTTATAACCATTTTTGGTGGTGGTAATTCAAAATTAAAATATTATTTCCTTAAAGGTGATAAATCAATACGTCATAAATTATGTTATCACGTTTAAAATAAAAGGGATATGATAAGATGTTTGATAATTTATTATGAAATTGAAATAATGAATTTTCATTATATAAAAAATATTTTAGTTTTCCTTCCATTTTTATTAGGGGACCTGAGCAAATAATAATAAAATAAATTAAATTAAAATGAAATTAAAAGGAAAAGAATTCATATTTTTCCCCTTGAATTATTCAAATTGAGAATAACCATGGGGAAATTAGATTTGGGATTTTCTTTTGAAAAAATTATCCAAGATTAAATAGGGTTTTTTGGAAATAGGATTGGATTGAATTTGGACAAGATTCAAGGTCTGGAAGGTGTGAGGATAGGAGGTGGTGTGGGGTTGTATTTATCATGTAGGAGAAGGGTGTTTTTTATTATGATATTCCTTATTATATTATTTTGGATCTTTAATATAAATAATATTAAACCATATCACTAAATATAATAAACAATTATGTGGAGTTATAGATTATGAGATTACATCAGTTATACAACATCTATGAAACTTTAATTATTGTATTTGTTAAATACTTTAAATTATCATATATCACCATTGGCCAAAAATTCATATATTTTTGAGAAATAAAAAAAACCCTAAAAACATCTCTAAGTGTAGAATTCAAAAATGAGATCAATTTAATGAACATGGTTTTAAAATTAGGATAAATTAATTTTCTAATTAAAATAATCATTTAATAACAAAATACTAATTTTAAAATTATAACTAATTTTATAAAACTCTAAATATTTAATTAAGGTTTTATGAATCAATATTATAATCAATTAACAGAAAATTTTAAATTATGAATATATTTTATGAAAAAAATAATCATTATAAAAAATAAAAGATTATTAATATACATTTATGTTTTAGAAAATTAAAAAAACATATATTTTCAATTTTAAAACTTATATTTACATATAAAATGAAATAATTGTATAATATGTTCCTTTATAAGATTATTAAATTTTATTTATAATTTCAATGTTGACGTAACTATTCTATTGACCAGATAACTGTTCATAAGGTTCATGTGACTATTCCATGGTTTATGTTACTATTTCATCGATATAGGTTCTTTAATTAATATAAATAACATATATTTCATTATTAAGTAATGAAAATTATGTTTTTATGGGAATTATTAGGCTAGATATGTGTTTTATAAAATATTACATAATTATAAGAAGGGAAATTTTTTTGTTGATTAATGTTTCGGTCATTACATTCTTACACCCTTTTGATATTTTCCCTAAAACTTTGTTTTGTATAAATAGGTGTGGGTATATCTCCTTCATTTCTTCCTCTAGTTCCCATGTTACTTATTCATAATTATGGTTCCTTAATAAGATATTGAAAAGGTGTATTTTTCTTGTTTCGTAAATACTTATCTTCCAAATCCAAAATCTCTATTGGGTGCTCCTAATATGAGATATCATAATCTTGTAATAACACCTCCATGTTCAGTACATGTGAGGGATCAGGTATGTTCATCCAGTGTAGAGATACATGGAACACGTCAAGAATTTGAGACATGGAAGGAAAAAAGTGAAATCTTATGGTACACTGCTCCTATGAGATAAAGGATCTCAAAGGTGCTAATAAATGTTGGGCTTAGCTTTTCTTTATTTGCAAACCACATGAAATCCTTACACCGTGATATTTGACAGAAGACTTTTTCTCCAACATTTAACTACAAGTATCTTTAATGATTTTCAGTGTAGCTAATTTGATGAATCTAATCTGGTATTATGTGTTGTTGGATGGATTTAACCTTCTTTTTCATCTCTTTCATATCATCATTACTAGTAGATTTCATGTTTCAACTTCTCACTGATAGGATTGAATTGTACAATTCATTCCATATAGATCTATATATAAAGCAATAGGAATATAAATGTAGTTTTTATTTTTATATGAGAGATCAACCAATGGGAGATTCTGATCTTATCCATGTTTCAGTTCCATTGAGTAAGCTCTTAGAATGCATTCGAGTGTCTGAATAGTCCTTTCGGATTGGCCATGATTTTGGGGTGATAAGTCTTGCTATAATTCCATTCAGTACACAAATCATGTAGAAGACATCTCAAAAATTTTGATTTGAACCTCGAATCATGATGAGGTAGATTCAAAATTTGAACCACATGAATCCTAACCACTTCATTCACATATATCATGGAATGTTTTTTAAGAGAAAAATCTTCTCAGATAGCGATAAAGTGGGATGCCTAGGTGAATAGATCAACCATAATCGCCATCGCTTTTCATTGATTGGATTTCATTGGGAAACCAGTGAAGAATTCCATAATGATATTCTATATTTAAAAAAATGGTACTGGAAATGGATTCATCTTCCTATTATTATTACTTCACTCGGATTTAACTTTTTAATAGATTAATCACCTTCAGATATACTCTACAATCTTCTTCTACATGTTTTCCCACCCGAAGTGTTCTCAATGATCATGGATCATCATGGTACTTCAAAGAAGGATAGAGAATAGTGAGCTATGTGTATTATCTAATAGTGTGTTCTTTATCATAGTGATTAATTCACTCAAATCCTTGTTCCAAATTGAATCACATTGTCACCATCGATATGGTACTCATGCATCTTCCCTACCATTTCTGAATTCACATTATTTGGAATCTTTACACCATCCCTTTCAACATAGTTAATATTTTATTTTGTAGATGGTGGGGAAATAATTTTGTTTGGTTGGATTTATTTTCTTCCATTATTAATTCAAAATCCATCTCTTGTATATCCATAAAGATATGGTCTTTCTCAATCTTTATAATGGATTGAGTAGTATGTTATTTTCTACTAGGAGAATCGACTACATTGTTTACCTTCCTAGGATGATAGTGATAGAGACATCATAGTCCATGATTATCTCTATCCATCTCCTTTTTCCCAAGTTGAGTTCTTTAGTAAGAATATATATACCCTACTCTTTTTATCAATATATATGTAACACTTCATACGATAGAGATAGTGCCACAATAATTTCATCGATAAAACACAACTTTTAACTAATGATCATTCATCGGTTAGTTCTGATCATAGAGATTCAACTTTTATGAGGCGTATAATTTCAAATTATCATTTTTAATTAGTACAAAACCCATGAATATATTTTAATTATCACCGTATATCCAAAAACAGTGTCTCCATGCTAGTAATGTGAGTACATGTGCAGTGATCAACCATTTCTTTTGATCTTTATAGCTTTCCTCACATTATTCCATCAAGACATATACTACCCCTTTCCTTCTTAACATTGTTAGAGGGATCTAAAATCATGTCGAATTTCTCACAAAACATCTATAGTACCCTACTCATCCATGAGAATATAGGATTTCTATGTAATTAGATGGTTTGGGTCATTCATCAATTTCATTTGTTTATAAATGGTCCGTAGAAATTCCCTCACTCATGATCATTTAGGCTAAGAATGTGACTTATTTAATGAAATAGTAACACTTGTTGATCTTGGAATACAATTTATCCTTACTTAACATATATATTACATTCCTTATAAATTATTATTCCTAATTTACCATAGTCTATATTAGAATATCATGGATATACACTACAAAAAATTTGTCCTGTAATTTTCTAAAGACTCTATTCATAAAATACATGTTAACGATAAGGGAATTAGTAATCCATAAGGGAATCAGTAGAACTAATTGTGTCCATACCTTGAATAGAAGTCAACCTTCTATATATATTTTTTATTCCACATTATATTATAATATCTACAATGAGGATCCACCTTTGAGAATTATTGATATGTATATAGTTGATCAAAAAAATCATCAACCCTCGGAAGATGATAATAATTATTTATGGTGATCGTGATGAGGTCACAATAAATTATATGCGGCAACATAGATCGATCATTTTTCTTAACAAAGAGAACCAGTCCAACATATAGTGATTCACTATGGAGTATGAAGTCTTTTTCCAAGTTCTCTTGGATCATCTTTTTCAAATCCTAAAATTATTTAGGATCCATACATTATACTCATTTGGATATAACAGTGACTCCAGGATTGAGTTATATTTAGAACATTACATTATAATATAGGGTATGAATTGGTAAATATTCAATAAATACATCATTATATTACATAACAATGGGAATTTCCTCTAAGCTGATTCCTTCCTTTGATGCAACCATTTTAGTGAGGTAAGCTTTGTTGAAGGGATCAACATCTACACCATTGAGGTATTTTTAAATGGGGATTCATGATCATCCATGAATATGTAGAGGCTCATTTAATGGTTGAAGATTTAAAAATATATATCTATTTCTTGATATTTTATATCTTATCTATATTACAAGATCTAATCAATCCTTATTATAGGGTTAAATTCCACTAAGAAGAGTATATTGATATTTTTTGGAAGAATCATTCCACATAAAATAATAATATATGATCCCAACAAATAGATTGAAATTATTTTACCAATATGAGTTTCTATAGAAATTATTACATCAATGCATCCTGGCATCAAAACAATAGTTCTAGAAAAAATCCATGATATAAATGAATGTGAAGAACCAGAATAAAATATGTCTTTTCACATGATTTTTTAATTAGGTGTTGTACCTTTTATTCCTTCACTTTTTTTATCTACATCACTACAAGTAATAGAATATAAATTCTAATTCTCTTTTTTCATTGTTGGATTCTAACACTAATTACCCTAAAGGACTCAATGTTTACAAAACTAGATAGCATATTTTCCGTCCCTCTTGTATTTGAAGCATTGAACAATGGCTGGTTCCTTCCATTTGTTCATAATTTTAGAATGATTCATCTTGTATCTTTTTCATTCAGGATTTTTTTGTCATACTCTCCTATACATTAATCATATAACAATCCCTTTATGGAAATCCCATGATTCCCATTCCATCATTTTTTGACATGTGATTTTTTGCAATTTATTTCCACTATTGTCATTAAACCCACTAACTTTAAACTCCGTATTTTGTTTCTTATCTCTGTATCCATGGGTCCATTCTCCAAACACTATTTAAATGTTTAGTTCACATTAAATCACATATTCATAACATCAAAATTTCAAATTTTCTTGATCCTTTAGAAGATGTAGTTTAAACAACTATATAATCAATATATTTTTCTATTATTGTTGATACCTAAAAACAATGTATACCTTGAAAACCATTCTGAAATGTTCATCATATGTTATGATATATTCATATTAATTTTTTTGCTTCATCTCAATGAATTCTCTCTCTATCATTGTTTGAATAGTTTGATAGAAAGACTTATTAAGAAATATTTTCATAAATTCTTCACACTCTATCTATTAAATTTCATCCTTCTCCTTGTTGTTCTTAATCGAATCGCAATATTGTTCGGCCACACTATCCAAACCATTTTTTCATATAGTCATATTTTCTATCTCACAACAATGAATAACAGAAACGATATTCTATATGGAGTATACCCACTATTCAATGACTACTGGATATGAAGATCTGCTAATCATTAGTGTCTTTTCCGCATAAAATACTTGATATCTAGTTTTTCTGTAATATGGGAAGTGGATGTTCCACATAATTCATGTAATTGTTCAAATCCAGAGAATGTTGGGTAAGCATCCAAATGATAATTTTAACTACATCACCAAGGCATTGGGGATTTCATTCCGAAAATCACATCATTGTCCCTCGTATGGGTTTTACATCAATTTTTCATTCTTCCCACCATATTATATATTAGAAATGGATTGATCAACTCATAAGTTAATAGGTGATTACTAAATAATTTATTCACATGTGCAATTAACTCTAAAGGATTATATTGTGGGATATCTATGTTTAGAATTTTTCTAAAAAAATATTATGGTGTTCTTTAATATACATAGTCCCATAATAAGGGTTTTAACTATGGTTTCTTAATTCCCATTTTGTAATTCACTAAAACTTGTTCTGATACCAACTATAGAGACTCTGTTATTCAATACATGAATATGACATCATTTTAATTATAAGAATCATAATGGAGTTATATAAAAATGATCAAAAGTTTTATTTTCATGGAGATATTAGAACCATAAATATTATATAATAAGAGATTAAAATTATATAATTACTGCTCATCAAGCTTCTAAGTGGGACTGATGTTCTCGTTAGTGCATGTAATCACTTGAAGATATACAACAATGAAAGGGGTGATCTAAAATCCTCGTTAGAGGATATATAAGAACATTGATCAATATTAAATGGGTGATCATAATATTCATCACCAGAACATAATAATGAGATATTAATTATAATCATCATAGGAAACATTATTTAAAGTCATGGAATGTGGTAATTTATAAAAATGAAACATCATGTCTTAGTGGGGAAATACAACACATAGATATGAACAAATATAGAATTATGTTCATGCGTAAGATATGTGAATAATCATAACAACATAATTGTAAATAAATATAGAATCATGTTCATGCATATTGCTCATTATCCAATGAGATAAATAACATTACCCATTGCATTATAGAGTTCTAAAACTTTGGGTGCACCCATCACATCCTAATTTTTTCATAATCATACAATCCACATAGAACATATATCAATCATAAAATAACCCAAGGAATAGAAATTGGTTTCATTTAATATTACATTAATTAATTAATAAACATTGATATTCCCAAATTTTAAATGTAAGAATATATATTGTATAAGATTTATCATTCTTGAACAATGAAAAAACAACTGATGTGGAGTCCAAGTGTGTTTTTGTAAATAATATTTTATCTTAAAAATACATATATAATTCCTAAAATCATATTGGAACCATTTATATCCCAAAATTTTTTTAAGATAAAATATATTATTTTTTAATAATATTTAAATAATATCCACAATAAAATTTGGCTTGAATGCAGAATAACACAAAGAAATTGAGTTGGGTTCAAGAAATCCCCATATATTATGATAGAATTCATTCTACACATTAATATCTGGAATATCATAATTAGATTTATTTAGTAAAAAACATAACCTCTTATATATGTATTTGATTCATTATAATATTATAAAGTAATTTTATATCCCTTTTGATGAGTTATAGAGTTCAATTTAGTTGCTCGGGAGTGCTCATTTACTTCATCTTTATGATAGGTTCACTTGTTTCTATGTATGGAGGATAACATAAAATGAGAATAATTTTCCAAAATTTAAATTTTATGTTTTTTATGAACGTCAATAAGATTAAATAATCTTATATATTATATTTTTCTCTATATATTAGTATGATTCATTAGATATAATGTTAATGATAATCACTGATATTAATTTGGTGGTTTTTGATTAATCGTGAACTAGTTTTTTATAATTTAATATTATGTATAATAGTTAGTTCCATTAAAAAAAATAATGTTATACAATAAATTTTACAAAATATTTCAACAATTATAATTATTTTATGAACAGCCTTGAGGGAAGTAATGTAAAATGAAAACTTTTCTTCCTTGAAGGTGAAAAATCAACACATCATGAACAATGTTTTCAGTTTTAGAATAAAAGGCATATAGTAAGAGGTTTGATGAGGGTTTATTCCATTGAAATAATAATAATAATATATATATATGATGTATTATTCCACATGAAACATGGTTTAGGGTAGGATATGAATGTTTGATAATTTTAAATGAATCAAAAATAAATTAAATAAATCTGAAAGATGATTTTACATCAAGAATTATTCTCCTATGGAACCTCCTTAAGGAAAATGGGGTTTTTTGTTTTTGAGACCTAAACCTATTGGAAATCAGGGGTATTTGAAACAGGATTGGGCATAATTTGAACAAAATTTATGGCTTTGATGTTGGGAGGAGAAAAGGTGGTGGGTTTTTGTACTTATATAGGAGGATATGGGTGTTTCTTAATAATTTTATTCATTATTTAATTATATTGGAATAAGACTATAAATAGTATTTAACTATATTACTAAATAGACTAAATAATTATGTATAGTTAAAGATTATGGGTTTTATAATCCATACATTAGTTATCACTCGATAATTCAGGTATTTTTTAATTACCTAAAATTACCATATTTCATTATTCACCTAAAATTCAACAATTTAATAAAAATCCCAAAATTGTATATTAACAAATATTCAATGTATAAAGTAAATAATTGGTCTCCATTTTATAAAATTAATTATCTTAATATTAAATTTTTAATTTTTAATTTAAATTATCATTTACTCACAAAATAATAATTTTAAAATTATAACTAATTTACTAACATGTTGAAAAATTAATTAATGTCTCATAAAAATAACTTATATTCATAAAAAACAATAAATTTATGAATCTATTTAATGAAAATATACTTTCTTTTAAATCATTATAGTAATTATAAAATTTGAAATAAATATTTATGTTTTACCAAAATACTAACACCTAATTTATCAATTTTAAAAAATTTATTTACATATAATACAATTTAATTGTATTATAGTATAATTTATAAGATAATTAAATTTTATTTATTCATTCATAGGTTATTTTACTTTTATATTAGCTAGATAACTATTCTTTATGGTTATGTTACTATTTTGTGGTTAATGTTTCTATCCCATTAGTATAGGTTCTTTAATTTCAATTATTATCACTTATTTCTTTCATCATTTATGAGAAACAAAATTATACTGGGCTATTTAGGCTATATATTTGTTTTATGCTGTATAAAATAATTTTAATATGGGAAGAAAATACATTTATGAATGTTCTATCCATTAAAAAGGGAGATTAGGGTTGTGTTGATAATAATGGATTAAAAATAACTAGATGCTATTGGAATGAAAATGGAAAAATGATTGGGAGAATAATTAATAAGAAATAAATGAATAAATCATATATTAAGAAATGAAATTTAATTAAGTTGTTTTTTATTGTTATAATTTTCCCTTTTTACTCTCTTCATTCCTATAAAGAAAATGTTGGATCTAGAGGATTTAATATGGATAAATTTTTAGAATAAATAACATATTTTTAAATGTATCCTAATATCTATCAACTAGAAAAATCCACTAATCTAGTCAATAGTGGTACTCATTTCACATTAGAAGAAAATTATCGATTTATATAAATGTAATACTCTCAAAAACAATATCCACCTTTCAAATGGATTTCAAGATGAAAATTATGCAGATAAAAAATATATATTTCACCCCGATAATTAGAAAATGATGGATATATACTATGTGAATATTGTGAACATCGATAGTTTCTATTAACACATTAAACTTTTAAAGAGTTAAAGTATCAGTCAACGAAATATAATTGCCTTATCTCAGTTTATCCGACATTCATGATCGGTAAAAAATGATCAAATATAAAAATACCAAACTTAAATATTTTTACAAATAGAGAATAAATAGAAAAATAATATGTTCTCATTGAGATAGACAAAAAATTTATCAAAATCAGTAAATTTTCTCTGCTAACATATCCTTTGTGATTTCTCCTTCCTTCAATCCACTATCATCTTGTTCTTTAATTTGTATCCATCACAAGGATTATAATTTTATTTCTAGATTTTTTTATGATATATAATTGTACAATAGTTTTTCCTCTACCCCAACTCATGTCAAAACTCTATGATTTTTGAGTTGGACTCCATTTATCACCTTATATAAGTCCCCGACCATAAACCATACTTAATATTGAATTAAATGAATAATTCACATTGAGGATCTTTTCAGGTTTAGAGTTTTAGAGAATTAGATCATAAAACTTGCATTACATTCCACATTTAAACAAAGTGGTTACATAAAAGATAGTATTCATTTTTCCCATCAATGGAAACATATTTAAAATAAAATATGGATTCTTTTTTGACACTTCCTTGACACTATCATCATATCATGTACCCTTCCCTTGACCTGTGAAAAACATTTAAAAAACTTGGGATGAGCATAAAAAGATCAGGAAGGGATATAAAAATATGGAAAGGAAACATGAGTACAAGTATACATAAGAATGAAACCATACTTTACCCTTAAAACATAAGCACTTTAACATAACTCATAGAAATCATGAATAAATCATAGAAATCATAATACATAAAGGTAACTTGAGGCATTCATAACATTCTTACGTAGGGAGTAACCCTCTTGGTTACGTTTGGAATACCCATCATAGTATATTCCCTAAATATCTTCGGAGAAACCTTAACGTTTAACCCCTTCACGTTACCCAATGCATTGGAGAGCTATATCGGGATCACCTGCCCTTAGTTTATCATGGAACCACCCGTCTTCATAATAACACCCAAGAACCATAACATAATCGTATCACATAAAACATGCATAAAGGAAACATAACATTCCCACTTTTCAATCACAAGATATCAATAAAATACATTGATATAAAAACATTATGAAACCCATATTTAATACCAAAATAAAGAAAAGTAAAACATGGTATTTATTTTTCTTTAAAAAAAAGGAATGGCTTATAGAGGAAGCTGAAACTCAAATAATGGTCACGGCGGCGGAGAATTCATTGTCGCCACATACGTACGAGAAAAACATTCCCTTTTGTCGTTTAGTAAAGGCTTCGTATAAAAAAGATTCTTTTTGAATAAACGTAAAAGTAAAAGGGGTTTATACACCGTATAAAATAAGGTTGTGTATAAAACAAAATATGCCTCAATGAAAGGAGATTGAGACAAAGTCCCATACAAAGATGGTATCCTTGGATTAAGGATAAATCAGTTACATGATTATCTGTGACAAAATAATACAAGAAATATTAGTGGGTATTAAGTGTATAAAAATTAGAGGACATTCACACATAATCATATAACTACATATTCAAGGTGTACAAGTTTTTCCCAAAGAATCAAAATTGGGTTAAGCAGTTACCTTGCAAAAATTTGACAGCCTAACGGCGTCACTTCCAAATTCAGAAAAAGAGTTGATGATAGATAAAAAGGGTATCTCATCACTTGTTCATAAAATTTACATCAATAAGGATATATAAGAACATATCCCAACATAATAGTATGTTAATTAAAATACATAATAAAATAAGTCTTTTAAAAAGAGGAGGGTGAATGGTTCCCTTACCGACTTGAGTAACTTTCAAAATGTACACCCCATTAAATAAGGGTCATAAAATAAATATGTAAATACCCAAAAATGAAATTATATTACAAAAAGAGTATAATAATGGTAAGTAAATACACCACTCAAAGGAAATGGTGGAAAATGTAGCATAAATCTCACGGGACTAAAAGTGAGATGAAAAATACCTTACGAAAACTGGGCAGCCTAACGACGCCACTTAAAACTTCCAAAATGGATTGATGAGGGAAAATAGGATCTATCATCAAATTAACATAAAAAGTACAGTAAGAGTAATATAAAATAACATCCCAATCATAAGAAATATGATCTTAAAAGTAATGACATAAAAGAGTGTACTTAAAAAGAAAAAGAGGGGTGGGATCCCTTACCTCGGGTCCGACTTGACTCGATCATTCTTTAACGTCCTGAATAATAAACTTGAGTTAATTTATACTTTATTAATAACCTTTTCAAGTTAATTATTACTTTTATATCACTTATTTCCATGTTATAAACATTATGTAATCATTTAAGTTAATAATGTTTGTTTTGTCGATATTTGGTTCTTAAGTCGAAAGTGGATTTCTTACAATTACATGTTGTTCGTGTGGTCAAAGGTTCATTATATCCAGAATGATATTCATGATTTGGATATCATATATATCATATATATCCAGAATATACATGTATTTATAGTATTACATAATCATTTAGAGGTAAGAAATGAAATGCACCGTTCATGGAGATGGTAAGCCGTACGTACACATGAACGCTACTTTCATTTCTATGTCATATTAATGGAATTAAAACTAAATGAGTGGTATGTATATTTTAATTCCAGAATTATATTCATCATTTATATGTAACATAAATCATATATAATAACTTTAAATCCATCCTTTATACATCCCACATATGCCATTAACGAATCAAATCACATTGAGGGGGCAGTAGTCCGCACTTCATAAAATGAAATTATCGTGTTTACCCACAATGGAAACCATAAAGGTATGACAAAAAAGAAAAATACAGAAGCTTATGTAAAACATAAACATATTATATATCATATATAAGTATAGTGACATCTTAATGGACACCTTTTAAGGTGTTATATGAGTGTTGAACAATCATCGTCTCGGGAGGCATAAATTCGCCATCCACAGAAACAGTATGTTCTTTAACCATTTGATGTAGGTGTGTGTAAGTGTAGCTAGAATGATTCTTATAACAACATCCTAGTATATTTAATATACTAGATTTGTTACAAAATAAATGAATAAAAAGAGTTTAGGGGGTTGGAGAAGAAAAATAAAACAAAAGAACACAAGTGAAGACATTACCTTAAAATCGGGTAACTCTTTTTGATTTGAGCTCAAAGGCTTACATGGGAATACTTCTGCGCAAAGTGAGGCTTCTAGGAGTAATATAGGGATGTGTAGAGGAAAAATGAGCAGAGGTTGGCTGAGCCAAAGGCTTGAGAGGTGTGGGTAAGGTGGTATATGTGGGGGCCTTTTATAAGAGGAGAGGAGGGGCACTCTTGTAATGTTACAAAATGTTAATTTATTTTCAAATGAGTTTCGGATTTTAAAGGTCCCACATTGATGTATTTCGAGGATAAGGTGGTAAGTGTTCGAAATATACTCATACAATAGGTTTTTGACAAGTTTAAGTTATAGTTTTAACATAATCTTTTCATTTTATTTAAATCCTTTATTAATGAGGTAATCGCTGCATCACCATGATGTCATAAATAATTTAATTTATTTAATATTTAAAAATTATAAAAATATATCATGAATGTAAGAAATCTTTTTATATTTCTAATAAATATTTATAGTCAAAAATATGACTTGTATAACCCCATTTAAAAATTGTTTTATTGAAACATCTCATGCTTGTGACATTTTTATTTTAACTTTAAATAAAAAGGTATTTATGTCATTTTCCAACCAAAGTGGCTCCATGGGGTCCCCAAGTTGAACCATGGATTGTCTTGGTCGGCCATGGCACATACAATGAGGGTAGGACATGTGTCTAGGTCATTTCACATTATTAAAACATTATTTTTTCCTTAAATTACACTAATTAACTCTAATCACGATTAAGAACATAAAAGTTACTATTCACCACAAAATTATTTTAATCCCATTGAACCAAATTTTACTTCCTAATGAAAACCATGTATGTAGTATTTTTGAAATTCAAAACACAGAGGTGAAAAAGTTTCATTTAAACAAAAAATCAGTTTCTTTAACTACCACTTAGTGGTTTCACTATTCATCAAAAAATGAAGTTTTTCAGAAAAATACCAAAAATTCACCCTAAGATATATTTGATATTCCGAACTCAAAAATGATGTATATTTTACAAAATTCAAAACATATAAGTTTCATTAATTAATTTAATAATTAATTCCCATTGTCAAAATAAATAGTGTGTTTTTATGAAACAATATCTATTAAAAGATTGACACTAGTTTAAGTCCAATTTCAAAGTGAAATTAATTACAATAACCACTATTGGATTAAATGGTAAACATATATTCTAATTTTACTTTAAAAACAATTCAAAAGATAATATAATCATATAACTAAATTAGATTAAAAAGAGGTTTTGAATTATAATACAACATTTTTCACTATTCATTAAAAAATGAACTTTATCGGAAAGATACCAAAAATTTACACAAAGTAAATTTTGATGTCTCTATTCTAAAGAAGAATTTTATTTTGTCAAATATAACACATAAAATTGCCAAAAATTGGATTTAAAAGAGGTTCTCCATCAAAAGGCGGTTAATCGACCTTCTAAAGAACATTAGAATGTTTACGCTTAAAAATAGAATTCATTCACATTTTTAATCCTCTAACATTTATTGTAAAAAGTAAAAATATTTGACAAAAATATATAATCATTTTGTAGTTAGTTATGTTCATTACCTCCATTAAAACGGCTAGGCGTTAACTACCATTTAAAATAATAGTATTTTATTATTAGAGTGCAACGTAAGATTCCCAAGAAACTCGTTGTTGCGTATTAGATACGCCATCGAGCATAGCGTCCCCTTTAAAGTAATATTAATATTTTATTCACAAAAATGGATAAATATAAAAATTTCATATTCTTTATTTACATGGGGTGTTACATCTTTCCCCCCTTTTGGGAATTACGTCCTCGCAATTTTAAAATTGGGCTCGGAAACATCATTGAAAGTCCCACATCGGAACACGAGTTGGTAAAATAATCACTTTAAAATAAAGAATGAGAAGTACAGAGGTCACCCGAGTTAACCCATACTAGGATTCCATATTGAAAAATATGGACTTGGAGGAGAAAACATAGGGTCATGTTCTGATGGAGAGTGATATAAAACATGTTTAGGAGAAAGTTAACCACAAGAAAATCACAAACTTGTGATGGGTTAAATGGTATTTTATTCCCCAGTAGGAAAAGGTAATAGACAACTTTTTTTTATTGAGGAATTTATTCATAAGGAAACACAATTACATATCATGTTGACTTTCAAATTTTATTAGAGTTCTCACACAAACTCATATTTTCTCCAAAAGACGACGATTTAGGAAGACTTGTTCACTATAATCAACTTCTAGAGAATCACCTAATCCACAAAAAAGTACTATATACTTCCCATGTCTTTAGAATTTAACCAAAACCAAAACCAAAATGGTTAGTACAAGATCAGTTAATCCAGAAAAGGATAACCCTTTATAAAAAGAAAATCTATTCTTAATCTCCAAAATTTTTCCAGCAAAACCAAAAGTTCAACGAGGACCATTTGATAAACAATTTGTCCATAAAATTATTAAAAGTAAACCAAACTAAGATTGAAACTCAAATATTTGAAGGATTTATTCACATAGTCTTCCAAGGTACAAATTAACTTTTATCTCCAAATAACATCAGTTGCTCTTAAATTCTCATATTGAAAAGTAATTAACCTAATCACATATCCTCGATGATAGGTCAATAATTTCCATAGATAACCCAAAATAAACATACCATTGACTCCTAAAATCATCTAACTAAAAAGAATTAGTCAAACTAACCAGGTACTTCACGTAGTCCAGTGGTAGGTGATAAATACCACTCTCACTTTGGTTGTGGGTTCGATTCCCGCATCTTTGTCCGACGCGATGGGTTGTCACACGATCTACGTGTTGTCCTTTTTCCAAAACTATATAATTCTTATAACATTCCCCAAAACGAGATAAAATATTCAAAAATGATCATAACATATTTTAACCTCAAGTTTATCTCATGCCTTTCATTTTCCATCATAACATATAATAACCCATAATTACCTCAAAAGTAAGGATCATATAAACTCTAATGGTTACCTTTATAATTATTACCGAAACTTCCACATCGATTGGTCATCTCGTACATGATGTATTACAGATCATACCAAGGTTCAAGTGGTTGATCATGACTCCTTGATAGTTGGTTTAGAACAACCACGAGTTTCCTCATTGAATCCCCCATTTTATCTATTATCTTAATTAGAGAACCACCACAGTTTCCTTCAAACCTGTTGTCTCTTTGGTGCCTCCTAGATCCATCCAGTCACTAAAAACAGAAATGTCAGTGTGATTATATCAACAAAACCATAATGTACTAATGACTAAGGTAAACACTAAGATATACTTACCCATTAACTTCATCTAAAAACTATGTCTCTTTCTGAAATCCTAGCCATTATGGTAATGTCACTTATGCTTAGAGATTACCCTAACCTGTAAAGTTATCTAAACTAAACTTTGATACCAACTATAAGGCCCCGACCTTAAACCTTACTTAATATTGAATTAAATGAATAATTCACATTGAGGATCTTTTCAGGTTTAGAGTTTTAGAGAATTAGATCATAAAACTTGCATTAAATTCCATATTTAAACAAAGTGGTTACATTAAAGATAGTATTCATTTTTCCCATCAACGGAAACATATTTAAAATAAGACATGGATTCTTTATTGACACTTCCTTAACACTATCATCATATCATGTACCCTTCCCCTGACCTATGAAAAACATTTCAAAAACATGGGATAAGCATAAAAATCTCAGTAAGGGATATAAAAATATGGAAAGGAAACATTAGTACAAGTATACATAAGAATGAAATCATACTTTACCCATAAAACCTAAGAAATTTAACACACCTCATAAAAAACATGAATAAATCATAAAAATCATAAGACATAAAGGTAACTTGAGGCATTCATAACATTCTTACGTAGGGAGTAACCCTCTTGGTTACGTTTGGAATACCCATCACAGTATATTCCCTAAATCTCTTCGGAGAAACCTTAATGTTTAACCCCTTCACGTTACCCAATGCATTGGAGAGATATATCGGGCTCACCCGCCCTTAGTTTATCATGGAACCACCCGTCTTCATAATAATTCCCAAGAACCATAACATAATCGTATCACATAAAACATGCATAAAGGAAACATAACATTTCCACTTTTCAATCACAAGATATCAATAAAACACATTGATATAAAAACATTATGAAAACCATTTTTAATACCAAAATAAAAGAAAAGTAAAACATGGTATTTATTTTTCTTTTAAAAAAAAGGTATGGCTTGTAGAGGAAGCTGAAACTCAAATAATGGTCATGGCGGCAGAGAATTCGTTGTTGCCGCATATGTACGACAAAAACATTCCCTTTTGTCGTTTAGTAAACGTTTCGTATAAAAAATATTCCTTTCAAATAAACATAAAAGTCAAATGGGTTTATACACCGTATAAAATAAGGTTGTGTATAAAACAAAATATGCATCAATGAAAGGAGATTGAGACGAATTCCCATACAAAGACGGTATCCTTGGATTAAGGATAAATCAGTTACATGATTATGTTTGACAAACGAATACACGAAATATAAGTGGGTATTAAGTGTAGAACAATCAGATGACATTCACACATAATCATATAATGACATATTCAAGGTGTACAAGTTTTTCCCAAATAATCAAAATTGGGTTAAGGAGTTCCCTTGCAAAAATTCGACAGCCTAACAGCGTCACTTCCAGATTCAGAAAAAGAGTTGATGAGAGATAAAAAGGGTATCTCATCACTTGGTCATAAAATTTACATCAATAAGGATATATAAGAACATATCGAAACATAATAGTATGTGAATTAAAAGACATAACAAAATAAGTCTATTAAAAAGAGAAGGGTGAAATGTTCCCTTACCGACTTGGGTAACATTCAAAACGTACACCCCATTGAAGAAGGGTCATAAAATAAATATGTAAATACCCATAAATGAAATTATATTACAAAAATAGTATAATAATGTGAAGTACATACACCACTCAAAGGAAATGGTGGCAAATGTAGCATAAATCTCACGGGACTAAAAGTGAGATGAAAAACCCCTTACGAAAACTCGACTGCCTAACGGCGCCACTTAAAACATCCAAAATGGATTGATGAGAGAAAATAGGGTCTCTCATCATATGAACATAAAACGTACAATAAGAGTAATATAATAGAACTTCCCAATCATAAGAAATATGATCTTAAAAGGAATGACATAAAAGAGTGTACTTAAAAAGAAAGAGAGGGGTGGGATCCCTTACCTCGGGTCCGACTTGACTCGATCGTTCTTTAACGTCCTGAATAATAAACTTGAGTTAATTTCTACTTGATTAAGAACCTTTTTCAAGTTAATTATTCCTTTTATATAACTTATTGCCATGTTATAAACATTATGTAATCATTTAAGCTAATAATGTTGGTTTTGTCGATATTTGGTTCTTAAGTCGAAAGTGGACTTCTTACAATTACATGTTGTTCGTGTGGTCAAAGGTTTATTATATCCAGAATGATATTCATGATTTGGATATCATATATATCATATATATCCAGAATATACATGTATTTATAATATTACATAATCATTTAGAGGTAAGAAATGAAATGCACCGTTCATGGAGACGGTAAGCCGTACGTACGCATGAACGCTACTTTCCTTTCTATGTCATATTAATGGAATTAAAACTAAATGAGAGGTATGTATATTTTAATTCCAGAATTATTTTAATCATTTATATTCTACATAAATCATATATAATAACTTTAAATCCATCCTTTATACATCCCACATATGGCATTAACGAATCAAATCACTTTGAGGGGGCGGTAGTCCGCACTTCCTAAAATTAAATTATCGTGTTTACCCACAATGGAAACCATAAAGGTCTGCCAAAAAAGTAAAATACAGAAGTTTAAGTAAAACATAAACATATTATATATCATATATAAGTATAGTGACATCTTAATGGCCACCTTTTAAGGTGTTATATGAGTGTTGAACAATCATCATTTCGTGAGGCAGAAATTCTCCATCCACAGAAACAGTATGTTATTTAACCATTTTATGTAGGTGTGTGTAAATGTAGCTCGAATTATTATTCTAAAAACATCCTAGTATATTGAAGATACTGGATTTGTTACAAACGAAATGAATAAAAAGAGTTTAGGGGGTTGGAGAAGCAAAATAAAACAAAAGAACACAAGTGAAGACATTACCTTAAAATCGGGTAACTCTTTTTGATCTGAGCTCAAAGGCTTCCTTGAGAAGACTTCTGTGCAAAGTGAGGCTTCTAGGAGTAATAGAGGGATGTGGAGAGGAAAAATGAGCCAGTTTTGTCCGAGCCAATGGCTTGAGAGGTGTGGGTAAGGTGGTAGAGGTGGGGGCCGTTTATAAGAGGAGAGGAGGGGCACTTTTCTAAAGTTAAAAAATGTTACTTTATTTTCAAATGAGTTTCGGATTTTAAAGGTCCCACATTTATGTATTTCGAGGATAAGGTGGTAAGGGCTTGAAATATACTCATCCAATAGGTTTTTGACAAGTGTATGTTATATTTTTAACATTATCTTTTCATTTTATTTAAATCCTTTATTATTGAGGTAATCGCTGCATCATCATGATGTCATAAATAATTTAATTTATTTAATGTTTAAAAATTATAAAAAAAATCATGATGTAGGAAATAGTTTTAGAATTATAATGAATATTTATAGTAAAAAATATGACTTTTATAACCCCATTTAGAAATTGTTTTATTGAAACATCTCATGCTTGTGACATTTTTATTTTAACTTTAAATAAAAAGTTATTTATGTCATTTTCCAACCAAAGTGGCTCCATGGGGTCCCCAAGTTGACCCATGGATTGTCTTGGTCGGCCATGACACATCCAATGAGGGTATTACATGTGTATAGGTCGTTTCACATTATTAAAACATTATTTTTACATTAAATTACACTAATTACCTCTAATCGCGATTAAGAACATAAAAGTTACTATTCACCAAAAAATTATTTTAATCCCATTGAACCACATTTTACTTCCTAATGACAACCATGTATGTCGGATTTTTGAAATTCAAAACACAGAGGTGGCAAAGTTTCATTTAAACAAAAAATCTGTTTTTTTAACTACCACTTAGTGGTTTCACTATTCATAAAAAATTGACGTTTTTCAGAAAAATACCAAAAATTCACCCTAAGCTATATTTGATATTCTGAACTCAAAAATGATGTCTATTTTACAAAACTCAAAACATATAAGTTGCATTAATTAATTTAATAATTAATTCCCGCTGTCAAAACAAATAGTGTGTTTTTATGAAACAATATCTATTAAAAGTTTGACACTAGTTTAAGTCCAATTTCAAAGTGAAATTAATTCCAATGACCACTATTGGATTAAATGGTAAAAATATATTCTAATTTTACTTTAAAAACAATTTAAAAGATAATCTAATCATATAAATAAATTAGATTAAAAATAGGTTTTTAATTAAAATACAACATTTTTCACTATTCATTAAAAAATGAACTTTATCGGAAAGATACCAAAAATTTACACAAAGAAAATTTTGATGTCTCTATTATAAAGAATAATTTTATTCTGTCAGATATAACACATAAAATTTTCAAAAAGTGGATTTAAAAGAGGTTCGCCATCAAAAGGCGGTTAATCGACCTTCTAAAGAACATTAGAATGTTTACTCTTAAAAATTGAATTTATTCACATTTTTAATCCTCTAACATTTATTGTAAAAAGTAAAAATATTTGACAAACATATATAATCATTTTGTAGTTAGTTCTTTTCATTCCCTCCATTACAACATCTAGGAGTTAACTACCATTTAAAATAATATTATTTTATTATTAGAGTGCAACGTAAGATTCCCAAGAAACTCGTTGTTGCGTATTGGGTATGCCATCGAGCATAGTGTCCCCTTTAAAGTAATATTAATATTTTATTCACAATAATGGATAAATATAAAAATGTCATATTCTTTATTTACCTGGGGTGTTACACCTTAACTAAGAATTTTCCTCCTCATCAGTAACATATGGAATGTTCAAAGATATAATCAACTTCTCTACATATCTCTATTTTTAAAAATACCCTTGGTAAAAAATTTAGATTTTCAACATATGGCCCATAAATTGGTCATCATAAAAAAAGAGGGGTTTTTCAAATCTTCTCATGATCTCCTTCACTTGTGAAAATCTTGCATTTTAGAATTACAATATTTATATGGGAAGTAGATATGTGATTTATCCTAGTTCACCCATAGTGTCCTAACATTTTATTCATATTCAAATTGAAAATATCTTTCTTTTAGAATATCCTTAAATGGAATGCGACATTGAAAATGAGGGGAGGCTCACACATTCCAAACAAAATCAGGGGAACTAGTTTGAATTCCTCCACTAATAAGGCATGGTTTTGGTTCAGTTGAATTTTAGATTTTATAAAAAAAAAGTGTTTACTTTTTGATAAAACTCTCCATGTTTCAAAATCTAGAAATTTATGTTGTTCTTAGAAAAAGTTCATCATACAATCATGCATACATGGTTAAATCAAAATATTCCAGAGTTTAACTATGATTACATTAGAGTAGGTTAAACAATCCTTGTGGTAGGTTGGATTGTAATCATTAACAATCACAATAGTAATAATTAGAGTTGATAATAGTTGGTTATCATCACTTCTCACTTTCACTTAAATGATTTTGAGATTTACATGGAGCCTTTAAGATATTTCCCACCACGTGGATAGGTATTTCTACACACATATGGTCACCTATATATATTCAAGTTCTAACATAATGGATGGGTCATATAAAAATTCACCATTCAAGGTAACACTGAGTTTATGAGAAAGAATATCATGATTATATATATATTTTTCATTGTAGTCTCTTATTAATTGTTCTTAGAGACACGTAAGTGGTCATTTTCCCTTGATGCAGTCAGTTCAATCAATGTTACAAAAGATACTATAATGGTAACATGTATTAATTTCCCATGGTCATATTCCATTGAATATATATTTTTTCCACATTAAATTTTAAAAAAATTAATTAACTCATTATAAAAGTGTATTCAAATTAAAATTCAGTCACACAAAAAACACTATATCTCATAAATAATTTATTCCACCAAATATTCATCATTTAACATAAGGAATTTTTGAAGAATTTACTCTAATATTCATATAATAATTAAAAACGTTTTTATAAAATCAATATATATTTACAATGAATTTTTATATATTAATATAATCTATAAATAAAACAAAAACCATAGAATGAAAATTTCATTATTCAAAAATTATTTTACCCTAAAAATCCTCTAAAATTTTAGTGAACCAAATATTTCATAAAGGGTATAAAAATACAAATTGAGTACATTTACCATTTAAACAAAAAAATAAATCTTTTTTATTATCATATTAATTTTGTTCTATGTTTCACTAAAATTATCTTTACTTCTTTAATTCTTTATTGAATCCCCATTCTTACATAAAACCCAAATTTAGTTCCATTAAATATGATGTCAAAAAGTTTTTAAAAAATAGAAACATCATAATACCCTTCTTTTAATTTTGTTTTCAAAAAAAAATTTATTTAAATTTTATTTTTAAAAAACATGATTTAATATTGTGTTAACAAATATATTATTTTGAGATAATTATTTAAGTTGAAGAAAAATACTATTATGGGGAATGATTTGTATAAAATACCTATACAAGTCCTTATTAGATTAAAAAATTATAATTTGATATTAGGATAAGAAATAATCATTAACCATTGAAAATTGAATTTATATTATGAATAGTTAGAAACTATTATATATTCATTCCAAATCATGTGTTTTTATGAAAGAGTATAGAAGTTATATTAATGTAGAATAAAAACACTAAAAATTGGCACTTGAAATTATAACATTCCTATATGGTTTGATAATGATGGATTGATTGTAAACTTCATTTATTAAACTCAAATAAATATTTAATATTTCAATTTTATTCTTCTTTATTTGATTAAAATATTTTACTCACCATCATAAAATTTTTATGGAAAATATGAATATGGTTTAAAAAATTATTCTCATCCCAATTATGATGCATGCAATTGTTCAAGGAATTTATTGTATTTGGTTTTTATTTATTTTGATAATAAACAAAATACCCTTATATCATATAATGAACATGGGATCCCAATACACCTTTTGAAATAAGTTTAAAAGGATATATTCAATAATCATTCGAGTTAGATAATTTAGGTTTTTGTTTCAAATACAGTTTATCCACTCAGTTATGTGTAATGAAATATTTTTTTATCAATTTATAACAATATGTAAAAAATTATATGTCTCATATAAATTTAAAAACAAGTTCCTAAATAGAATCTAAAAATAATCTATGGAAAATATCCCCCATGAATCACTAAAATTCAATATGTTCGTAAACATGGAAAATATCAATACTTTAATTTAATTATCCACTAAAAAATAAAGATTTAAAGTATAAATTAATTCTCAAAGACCATTGGTTTTGAAAAAATTGGTCATTGATTGAAAAAATTTACTATTTTTAATGTGTATATTCATTGATTCATATCATAGAACGGCTAAAAGGCCACACTCCAGGAATGTAACACCCAACCTTATCCCTTATTTTTATTCCTAGGGAGGGATAAAAATTTAATGAAAATATAATTTTCAATTAATATGTTAATATAATATGTAAGAGGTTATATTAAATAAAAAAATCACTTTTTCCAAACATTCAAATCCAAACATATTGTAATTGAAAATTAATGTTTTTCTTTTTTAAACATGTATACGTGATTTCAATTTTTTTTGAAAAAGGAATTGTGAAAAATGAAATAATATAATGATACATTTTGAGTCTATGATAATTTTTATGGTTGTTATTTATTTAAAAAATTTAGTTAAAAATGGTATTAAAAAAATTGTCATAAGGAGGCCTCAGGTACATCTATGACATTAGATTCGTGATTTTTTACACAACTTCACTTTTTAACGGTAAAAACCATTATAAATATTTATAATTAAATAAAATTGAGAAATAAAAGAATTAATCCCCTTAATTTTGATAATTTATCATAAAATTAAATTAAAAAGTATCATCCTTATATCCTTGAGTGAATTCATATACTGAACACTATTTATGTATGGTATAATTATAAAGATATAAATTTTAATATTCAGTCGAATAATGATGATAATTATCAACCAATGATTAAGTTGAGGATGTTCTGTAGAGTTAATGCATTATAAATCTCCACTGCTGTACCTTGGAAGAATTTGTTGTTGTGGAATCACGTTTTAAAAAAAAATCAAGAGATTAGAGAATGAATGACGGGTTAAGAAATGTTAACTTCATAAAACTGGTGAACATAAATTAAATCAAAACAAAAAAACATTTGAATGTTCCTTGGAAATATGATTTTATATTCCTTTCTTAGACATTAAAAATTGATCAATATTCAAAAAATGATATATAATTCATGAAAATTGGTTTAACCTCAATATAGTGATTCATTAACTATGGATCAACCAAAAAGGAAATTTTATTATCAAAAAGTAAGAAAAAATCCAAATTAATAATCACATTAAATAAGGTGAATATTCTGAACAACATGGATCTCATTTTATTGGGAAATAAATTCATCTTAGAGTTTAACAGAAAGACCATTTCTACGGCCACAATGTCCATATTAAATATTTTAGATCCATAAAATAAATTAGTTCATTATTTAAAAATGTGTTAATTTTCATATTATTCTATCTTGATTTCATCATAATCACATAGCTCAAGAAATGTTCTCCCTATAGAAAACTTGTAGTCATATTTCAGCGTCATTAATACCATTTATGTATTTTAATGAACCTCTTCAAGAATATTGATTCTCCTTCAAAAAAAATCATTTAAGGAGACATAACTATGGGGTTATTGAAGTTATTCATGATATACCATAAATATTCATCCTATTTTATCTAGTAGTCATACCTAGATATTGATACTATATAATCTACAATTTGATTAATATAATTATTCAAAATTCAAGATTTTATATTAAATTTAGGGTGGTATTGTTTACAAGTACTGTGAGTAATCTCAAACATATCCATTACATCCTAGAACATACAATTCATGAAATGGGTACCATTTACTATGATTAATTGTTTTTAAACTCTTTCAATTGGAATTTATTCACATTTAACATAGATATAGTTATAGAAATGTTATTTACAATAGAAATTACCTCATCCCTCATAATAAAATAATACATAGTCACAAGTATGTACTCATTCTAACAAGTGGATAGAAATATTATTATAAAATTCAAACCCCAAAGATGAAAAAAACCAACTCATGATTTACTTTTTTAGTAGAACCATCATTCTACTAACATTTCCCATCCTCTGACAATTTTCACAACCGATTAAAAGAATTAAAAAACTAAATATAGTGGTCCACTAAAAATTAGATTTCATGACCATCTGAGTAGTACTCTCAACCCAATTATTCCCTCTATATGGTGATGACTGATAAATATCAGGAATAGAATACATTTCCTCCTAAGAAGTATATATCATAATAATTCCATCAGTGATTCATCTAGAATGCAATGAATCATCAAAGAAATTATATTTTATCTCAAAAATTAATTTTTATAATTTAATTATGTGGATGATTAAAGGGAAAGAAACTGATACAATTAATTTTCTTATATTATTATTTCATATATGGTGGCCTCACTAATTAAAAAAATTATTAATTGGAAATGAAGTGTGAATTACTATGGGATTGTCTTGATGGGTATTTGGACACATGTAATAGTGTTAAATAACCATTTTCAACCTAAATCTTATCCTTTACTTCAAATCATCCTCTCTAAATTGAAGTGTCTATATCAAAATAATACTTTCTGAATACCTTATATACATAATTATTTGGGAGATGAATTAATAGTTATTATAATTACCATATACCCAATCATGTCCATGATGAAATTTTCTAAAGAAAAGATGGTAAAAAAAACTCTATTTATGTTGTAGATTACATATTTTGGGAAAAAAGTAATCATATATCATTAATAATAAATGAAAGGAACTATATTTTACATCATCTTCACCAAAATAATCTACATCTACATTAGAATCATCATAGATCACCACGAAAGGAGACATCCACTCTAATATCATGATCATTTTTGAAGTTATGAGATTAGCTTTAACTTGGATATATTAGTCCAAAAAATGATATTTTCACACAAAGGATGTATCATTATCTTGAAAGAGACATAATTTCATCATCATCAATGTAGGAGATATTATAAATATATGCTAGAAACTAACATTTTGTAAAATATTTGAAATTCCATTCATATTATTATATAGTGGAATATTTTAGATCTCTCCAATCATAGAATTATAATCCTAAATACATCTCCCTCTAATAATATGGCCTACATCAATTCCCTTGAGTAAAATGTATTTTAATATTTCTCTGTATATGATAATGTTGGTTTCCTAACTTCTCAACAATGCATATTCCATATTTTCCATGAAATTTTATAATTAAAATTCAACAGTTTATATTATATCAATAAATTCAAAAAATTTCCTATAAATAATGAAGTTTAACATAGATTTAATTAATCTATAAAAATTGAATGGTGGAACCACCCAATACAATGGTATTATTACAATAGGTTAATATCCCAAATAGATAAGTGACAGTGGTTTCCTATTGAACCTTAAGAGATTTGGGAATTTATTTCGAAGAATAATATATATCAAAAGTGAATATGAATTCATTCCATGCCAACGAATCAAAATTTTACCTCAAACTTTTATTGGTGAATAGTCTTTATTAGTACATTAATTGAGTATATTATATCATATTCCCATCCTTTATTTTTTGTTATGTGAAACTAACCTTGCACATTGTTCACATTTATGATAACTTTTACTCCACTTTTCCAAATAAACACCTAAATAGGACTAAACCATGGGTTGAATGATATTTTTATATTTATCCCCACATCTAAAAATCTATTCACTTCATCTATTACAACTTCCTTTATATTATACTTAAATATACTATTTGACTAATGTCTTCGAATATGATTTGGTTCCATGGAAATATTTTACACTACATAAGAAGAACTAAATCAATTTATATTAAAAGTAAACAATTCTATAAAACAATTAACCCTTTTAGAGATAAAAAAACAATCATCATGAGTTTTAACTAAATATGATCTATTATAAGTGATAGTGTATAAATTTACCACGAAAATAATATTTCAAATGAGTGGGAATAGGTTTTAGTTCTAAATTAGGTGATTATTGGAATGTTTGTAATCTATTAAAAACATAATTTATTATATCATTAATGTGTTTCTTAATGTTTTTTTAAATTTATATCTTCCTCAAATATCAAGACTAAAATCATCCCCTTCATCACAGGTATCTCAGTTGTACATCTTAGTACCCTTTAATCATAAATCATATATAATAATAATTCAAAAAAATACATCAATTCATTTCCATATCTTTACATTTTAATTTTTATGGATTTATCCATTATTTATAAATAAAAAATGCTCCTAAATTTTTGAACAAAATTTATTATGATCAGAAAAATAGTATCTATCCCAAAAAAATCCTCTCTATTTAAACAACCTCGGTATCTTTCATCTTGTTTTATCATTATTTTCCAAATGGGTTTATTCATTCATTATGTGTGTATCCAATTATTCATGACAACATTATTCCATCATGTCCATTATATCATATATGGAATTGTTTTTTTATATAAATTGGTTATTATACATTTTCTAGGATGTTTAATTTCAATATTTTTTTCTCCAACATTAAAAATTTGATCACCCATTAATACAATAATGATAAACCCCATTGGGTACAAAAAATGACAAACTAAAATAATATTTACTATTGTCCCACATTAGATTTCATGAATCGTGATATTGGGAGGAAAAACATATTCCTAATTGAAAAAAATCTACCCATGAACCCTTTCAATAAGATAAAAAATAGATTAGTCATCAAATCATAATGTAGTTGTAGTTGGTTATTGTTATCCTTGTTCAATGTTCCAAGAATGATAAGGGTATAAAATTTACTCTAGTCCCAAATCCCAAAAAAAATTTTGAATTGATACTTCTCTCCGATATTGAAATTCATTTACAAAATCCATGGGCCTAATATTAAGGTTGAATTGTATTTTGAATGACAATACTAATTCCTCTATGAGATATTTGTGGAAAATTCATCTTGTTTTCTCATTATAATAATTTTTCATCCATTCCATTAAATATGATGGTAATTGATGTTATATATCAAAAAATGGAATGATGATTTATATTTTGTTATAAATTATAAAAATATTATGAAATTCTAGATCATAGTACTTCTCAATAAGAGTTTCAATGAATTAAATGGTTTGGTAAAATTCATTTAATTTTTTTAAATTACATAAATATATTACAGATGACTAAATTCTAAATTATAGTAATATATTTTAAGGAGTTTATCTTTTGGTTTTTTAATTGGTAAAATATGATTCAATGGAATACCAAGAGGGATCCCTAATTTTTCGGATTGTTAAATTTTTAAAATATGGTTCAGATATTCATCCAGATTTTATTTTTCTGTATATTTATTATCCTTATTTACTTCCTAGTGGGTTTAATGTACACCTCTAGTTGTAACCTCCATGATATTATACCTATTATTAAATAAAGTGGTTCTAGATAATTTAACCTTATATATAACACATTCATTTGATTTTAAATTTACCACTTGTGGATCAATGTTTTTGATCCTATAATAGGTTTTTTCTTCATCAAAATCCTTTTCCTAATTTTTCTCAGACGTGGATATCAACAGGTGGAGTATACCCCCAACCTCATCATGAAAACCAAAATTTTTAGACTTTTTTTGATTGAATTATTTTTGTTGGAGGTTTTTGTAATATATGGGGTGTAGTGGGTATATCCTACCAACTCTATCACTATGTGAGATTTGGATAGTTTTAGAATCCAATGTTGATTTAGTTTGATATATTTTCATAACTAGGATTCATCCATATAAAACAATGCCTTCATTATTTGTACTCTTATTTGGAATTAATTTTTTTGGAATTTATATTTGGTATTCGCTAAATATTCCACAGTGGTGATATTCTTCCCAAAATGTGGTTTGATGTTTTTTGTAAAAAATATAATAGGTTACACATTAGCATGTGGATAAGGTGTCTTCATCATTAAAAAAATATTTATCCTCTTATAAATTTTTTTTTTTTTTTTTGGATATGTGTTAAAAAATTTATCAATTCTTTGGAAGTTATATCACTGATATCCCCAAGAATTGATTGTTTCCGCTAATGTTTGGTTGCAAGGGGTCAGACTCTAGTAGAATGATTCCCTGGGGAATTAGGTATTTCACTGGTGTATTGGACATTTTTTTACATACCATAAACATAGACCAATATTCATCAATTATTTTTCCCACAGTATTTAAAATTTCTCTTATTTTTACATAATTTATATGTTATTCTCAGTGGGTGATTTTTTATAGATAACGTATTGGAAACATGCGCACATGTGTCAACCATTTCCTGTTATAACTACTCAAACTAAGAACTATCTTTTAATTTGATGGAAAATATTAATCATCCAAATTTAAGTTCATTTAATATCATCTATCTCAGTTGAATATGTTGAAAACTATTGTAAAATTTTCTAATATAGTCAAATGTGTCTTCGTTGGGAATTCTAGTGTGTTTTAGGTACTAGAAATTATTGAATTTTAAATTCATAATTAATTATTATAAACAATATTCAACATGATTTTCTGAATACCAAGCCACACTATTAGCTCATTTCTAGGTTGGTTGAAATGTTTATTTTTTATTCTATTTTTTTCGGAGGATCTTCTATTTCATAATTCTTATTGATATTTGGTGAACATAAATTCTTATTTATTTAATTTATTAATCCCTCTTAATTTTAATATTATGTCCTTATTTATTTTCATAATCAATTTTCATAAATACGTTAAAAATATTCTTGAGGGCTTTTTGAAAGAATTATGATGTTTAGTTTTTTATGTTTTAATTTATTAGTTGTTTTCAAATTTCATCCAACTAAAAGGGGTGTGATTATAAAAGATCCTTAATTTTTTACTAGTATTGACAAAAATTAATTATTAAAAACCCCAATAAAAAATAATTAATTTGGTTAATATGGGTAGATCTACAATGAATGACATGGAATGGTGTGTGTGACCATGTAAACCTAAAAACATGTCTGCTAAAAATAACATGGAAAAATATCTAGTGATGTTATGGAGGAAAATAATTATATTAAGAATGATGTAGTTAGGATAACTAGAATCTTGGGAAAACAATAAAAAGATATTAATGAGAGTTAAATTTACAATAAAGGAATTAATAACCTAAATATTTTATAGTTGAATTTAAATAAATATATTTTATTTTTTATAATTTTTTTATATGATGTCTTTATTCATCTTAAACGTTTTTGTATATACTATAAAGATGTTGGATTGTTCTCTTGAATGACCAACCATTAGATGAATATATCATATAGTCTCTAAATAATAATATCCACTAATCCACTTAATAATGATTCTATTTAAGCATTATATTCAAAATCACAGTTGATCCTGATGTGATACTATCAACTGAATTATCCTTTTTATAAATGGACATATTGAATTGAATTAGTTGAAATAAAGCACAAACAGAAATAGTACTCACTTCTTCATGGGATATTTATGATTTCTAGAACATGAATATTAGGAAATAGTATGTTTGAATAAAAAATTATCATTTAATGATATTAAACTACATACCAATGAAATCCCATTCACCTATTGTAGTTAATCCAACAAAAGGATCATTATATAAAACATTTTAAATATATTAATAACATCCATTTAAAAATATAAGAAATTAGGAAACAAGAAGACTACTGAATTTTGTAGAGATGAAACCTCAAAAATCCTCTGAATCTGTAATGGTGGCCTAACAAATGCTCCACCATGCGTTATACATCCTTTAGCCTCTGACATCATGTGTTATTTTTTCGGATCAATCCAAAGTGATCTACATTCCTTTGATTATTTATCATGATTATAAATATCATAATTCCTAGATATCCTCCACTCTAACATCGTTTCATATCCCCATGATTTTCGTGGTGGCCTACATGTTGAAATTCCACGATGTATTTCCCTCCCGAATAATAACCCATGCCTTTCTCAATAACTAAATGTGCATCACTAAATAATTAAATATTCATCAAATGCCTAAATCATAATTTAGGATGGTCTCCACATGGTATATCCAAGGGTCAAAATTATGAACAAAAATGTTGCTTCTCAAATCATCCCCTGATCTCCTTCAATTTTTAAAATCAGGGATGATAAAAAAATAGAAATAAATATGTATATTCATTTCCCATGAAGAAAGAAACTCCACATTGAGAAATTATATTACCCATTTATAATATATCATCAATGAAGGATAATGATGTAAAAAAAATTAGGCCTCCTTTCAAACTTTGGGCTGCTCATGTCCAAATCCATTGAATTGTCTATTGAAGTGAGGGCCAAATTTCCTTATGTCGAACATAGTAATAAATGAATATTTATCTCCATTGAAATTTAGTAATGTGAAAAATTGGTTAAATTGAATTTTTTTTAATTAGATACATGGGAAATTAGGCTTGTGGATTTGGCTATTGGGAGAATAAATAATTTATATTTGGCTAGATAACATTCCCCAACATTCAACCGGAAAAATAAGATTTAGGTTTGAATAGATAAGTTGGTTGGATCCACCTTGGTTTTCCTTTACATCAATAATGTGATCGGGATCTAATCAATCCTCATTTATTTTTCAACATCAATAACATATTTTTCTATATTTGTACCATGTTTTCTCATCAATTGATGTTGGTCATCATCCATATATCATTCTTGTTCTCGGTAATGGTTAACAAGCATGGCGAATCTTCATCAAATGTGGATCTTGATCAGTTTTCTTCTCCCTTATCCATCCAATAATAGATTCATCCCCAGATCTATGGATCTCTGTTTATCATTACAAAAACATTTTTTGGCTCATGCTTTATACGGTAAGTATCAGTATCTCATATTTTTTGGGTTTTTTTATGGGGTTTTTAATTTTTGTTATAAATAGGATAGGGTCACGTGTAATGTGAAAAAGGGGACAAGAGAAGCATGAATAACAATCATGATTCTAAGATCCAAGGATGACATGTAAATAGAGTCAATGCCTCTATACTTTCATGAATATAATTGCGTACCTCGTTCACACTTATTAGGCAAGGTGGAGGAAGTGTAAACCCCATTCACTCTTCCTTTGTAACGATCATGTGGGATGATGGAGATCACCATCCTATAGGTCAAAATTATTAAAAGGTCCCCCTGAATCTCATTGCTCTCCTCTAGTTTATGTTGTTAATACCTACAGAAAATCATTTTCAATGTACATTTTCAACATCTTAGATAGTAAAATTTATATTTAAAATTTTCATTTTTTAATTATGTTTTTATGGTTTATTTATTTAATATGTTATGCCTAACTGTATGATTGTAGAAATTGGCATTTCTGTGTATGTTTTATTTATTTAATACATATTAATGTATGTGTGAATTTATAAATTTTTTTCTAGTATATGATTTAATTTCTGAGTTAGTTTTACTTTTTAAGATATAATTCAGATTTAGTGTTTGAAAATTTAAATATGACATGTCTAAATTGAAATTTATATTTCTGAAAATATTTTAAAAAATATATATATTTTTAATATAAATGGTGGGTTGAATATATTTATATGTATATAAAACATGTTATATTTAAAGTAATATAAATATAAATTATTATATTTTATATATTATCTATATAATTCCATAAAAATATATTAGACATAATAATTCTCTAATTTTATTAATAAAAATATAAAAATATATTTTTCTTAATGGTTTAAAAAATTAAATAAATAATAATATTAAAATATATTATGTTTAAATAACAATTATTTGAACTAATAATGTGTAGAATGTAAATAATTAAATATTTTAATGTTGAAAAATGATAATATATATATATATATATAATTTTATTAAATTGAAAAAAATAAAAGTTTATATTATTTTAATGGTATTTATGTTAGATTAAATTATGTGAAATATTTATAATTATAGTAATAATTTTAATCAATAAATTTATATTTTATTAATTTAAATTTTTTATTCTTTCAAGTAAAAAATTATTAAAATATAATTACTTATATATTATAAATTTAAATAATTAATAAAATATTATTTATATATATGAAATTTTATAAAATAAAAAATAATACAAGTGTTCATTATAGAAATGGTTGTCAATTAAGTGTAAATTATATAACAGTTAATTAATTTTATTAATTAATTATATATATATATATACGTACACATTGAGAATTTAATTTTTTGGAAAAAATGGGTAAATATTTAATATATATTTCGTCTTATAATAGGTAAATTTAAATAAAATGTTGAATATAATAAGTTTATTGAAAAAAATATAGGGCATTTTGTGATGACTGATCTTTAGATGACTGCCCGATTCATAAATGAAATTTCTTGTATTTTTTGTGTATTTAGTTATATAATGTGAAATAATTGAATTTTAATTTATCGATTGAGGACATGTAATTCATCCCTCGCAAACCATTAAAGTACATGCATGTCCACTTAAAAATTATATGTATTTCATACTCCTATAACCCCTCACAGGAATGCAAGTAAATTTTTAAACAAAAGGTGGTTGACAATAGGTGTTTTCGAAGAGGCGTTCAGGGACTTGTGTCCCACAAGAGGCATTCTAAAAGAGGAAATACTATTTGAAAAAATAGTAGTGGTTTCTGAAATATCGGATAATATAGATTCTATGAGTTTTTTCACCCATAGTTTTTTGTTTTTTATCAAATAATGTTAAACAAATCCATAGTATGTCTCAACATCATGTCATGGTTATTTATTCATATGTAAAAAAAATTAATGAAACATTTGATGACATGTTATTAAAATATATAACATTTTATTATATTTTATTCGGTCATAATTTCACCATAAATATACCATAATAATGATAAACCAATCCATTTACAAGTTACAAATATTATGAAGATTATTCAAACATTACAAAATTAAATAGTTTTAAATTTTCATGTAGAATAAAAAACATATTAATTACTTTTTTCTAGGTAATATTGTATAGTAAAATAAATAAAAATAGTGACATAATTTATACTAAGTATTGTTTTAGATTTATTTTTCCACGTTCAACAGTAGAAAATCAACATGGTTTTCTGACACTGGATGAAGTTTTCAGTAAGATTCATAGTTGGATAAACTGAGGGATGACCAATCAATTACATCAACAACATATCAGCATCTAAAATACCTTGGATGTTAATGGATCACCGAGTACCCTCTGGTTGATAATGAAGATTGGGTGGATGCATCTTTTTTATTCAAGCAACAAAGTATTAATAGTCTAATTGAATTGTATGTGGTGATTTTTGATATTTATCTGGTGCAACCTACTACTATAGAACCATGTTATCTGATCTATGTATAAGTTTTTCCTTGACAACACTAATATTCTTTTCCTCCTCATTTAACTCCTATGATATAATCAAATTACGAAGATTGTTAGAATTTAGAGGTAAATGTCAGGGACATCCCTTTGAGTACTTATGATTTAATGAATCAATTTTTATAAGAGGATGATGTATATATTGAAGAATCATAAAATTAATTGGGTGTAGGGATATGGGGAATGAACCTTATATGTTTCTTATGAGAGATAGGCAACATGGCTGGGTGTTGTACGGAATGAACCTTTTGAGGTTCTTATAAGAGAAATTCACCCATGATATCCACAAGATATTGGTAATCATCCTATATTATTGATTTCATTAGTTGAAGGAATGTCAAGTGAACTAAATTTTTATTGGATTTTAATTACTATGGATTCTGAATTCAATGGAATTATAGGTAATATATTTTCATCATATGATAATTCCATCTAAGTCGGGTGGGATTTGGAATTAAAAATTTCTAAGAAAAATGTGATAAAGAAATACCACCAAGAGTTTCATTTCTCATTTGTGTTTGATGGGTCGAAGATGAGAAAATAATCCATTCAATGTGAAAAATATGGGATAGATTTTAAATCTTGATTACATGAAATATATGATAATTTTTTCATGTTGGAAGATAACCAAATTAGAAAGCCCAAACACTTGTGTGCATCCAAGATTGTCACCTGATCACTCCTCACATGTTTTAGAGTTTATATTAGTTTTTATTGTATATATCCTATCGACATCGTAGAATGTTCCCATTTACCTTGTTTAAGAAATAAATAAATATAAGTTTAACTATATGATATCCTATAATAGATCATGGAATGAAAATTATAAGGTAGTTATAAAAGTGTGTGTTCATTGGTAGGAATCTTATGCAATGTTTCCGCAACATATGTAATTTTTATCTCTCAACAATCAGATTGTTTATCATTCAGATATTGTTGATTACTTGTCCCCCAATAACCTTGATGATTGATCAAAGGTGATTTTCAATGGTACTTCTTGGGATTTCAAGCCATTTTCATTGTTTTTCCTATTGTAAAAAATTCATCTAGGTTGATGAAATATTCATTTATCGATTTTATATAAGTATTCTACTCATTTCTAACACATAAGATAGAAATCTTGTTTTGTTACCACATGTATTCACTATTGTTGAAAAGGATAATTATGAATGATGGATCTGGTTTTTGGCATGTTCACGCCATCATGTCAAAAAAACATGGATTACATCTGATATCTGATCATCATTGAGCCATTACAGAGGCTGTAAATATTAATGGGTTTTCATAGATAGAATAGAAAACTTATAATTGATATTTCATTATAAATATTGAATGTAATGGGTATAAGAATTTCAATGATTATTAATTAAAGAAGGTGATCCTCAAGTTGGGTATGTTTTTCTAAGCATAATTTTTATAGAGAAAATTTAATATTAGTTTTAATACAGTATTATTATATGGTATCAGTGTATGAGACCCATAAAGAAAGTTTTCATCGATTTATTGATGATATTGAAAGGGATATTGATTATTTGTACTAATATATGATAAATATTTCTATATAAAAGGTTTATATAATATTATAGTGGATGGAGATATGGATATATAACCACTAATATATTGGAGTGCATAAATGAGGTTCTCAAGAATGTGTGAAAACTATCAATCACGATGTCTATGTAAGAAACATTTTATAGATGTATGAACTACTTTGTTGAGTGTTCCCAAAAGTCCTAACAGATGATGGAAAATAGGATGTGTTTTACTCATCGTTTCCAATGTAACATTGATAAGATACTATATGAGGCTTCAATATAGATTTTTCTAACATTTTATCAGGAAAATAAGTGATTTTAGGTAAGATAATTCTATGGTTGTGCTACATGTAGTAGTTTTCAAGTTCTTGTGTATATGTTGGATTACAAGTACCACGATTTTGGATACTTTCATGTATTGATATATCCATGTATACATGTTGTTGGAGATTATGCATCATTAAATATTCCATGGGACCCTTATGTTGACCTAGTGTAACACGTGATCATTTTTGTTAAATTCAATAGTTCATCTTGAATTCATGTTGGTTACATTAAATCTAACCAATTTCCTAATTATCAGGAGACAATCATCCTATATATTTCTAGGTTTCATAATTTGTTTTTGTTTTCATATAAGTTTTTTTAAATTTCTGGATATTTTTAAATTAATAACATCATACTACAAGGTTGTGCCCTCAATGAAGGCCAAATTTTACTCGAGTCAGAAATGAGATTGATTGGAAATGGCAATGTGGAGGGGCACAATGATGTGACATTTTTCATGCATAAGGACATACTCTTAATAGATGTCCCCAAGTGGCAGGACATAACTTCACATCTCATCATCCATAATCGAGTAACTGTATTTGATAATAAATTTGTATATATTTTATGTGAATGTTTCAGTAATAGATTATCTTATGTATGAATTACTCAATTTAATTAATGATTCTATTATGGTCTGTTTCATTTATGGATTCTATCAGAATGATTTTTTTGATACTATAACTATTAAATAATAAAAATATAATAAAAATTAATATGTCATGGATTCATATGATCAATGTGGTTTTCTCATCAATGATTGTTTATATATAAATAAAAAAATAAATTATACCACATTGGAGATCAAAAAATAGGAAATTTATAAATTAAACCAACAACACCACCAGGATATAATTTTCTATCTTATATTTTTTCATTCTAGTTTTTTTAAAAAGATCAAATTTTTTATTGAATTCACTACAAAAATGTAACGATGATATATTTTTTTACGGAAGGTCATCTATTTTCCATATTTGATGCTACTCATTTTTTATAGATTGTTTTATAGGGACTTCATGTTCATTTTTGAGTGTATAGAGATCTCATCATTTCTATCCTATCACACCACATCCTATTATGACCACCATCTTTGTCACACTGGGTTCTATGGCATAGTGATGTGAGACATCATCATTGCCGAAAATCATCTCATTTTGGTGGTCCTATAGATATTGAGTCTAAAGTCACATATGTTCCATTTTAATGATGTGGATAAGACAATTACACTACAGGATGTGTCCATTATGTTTGGCCTCCCATCAATAGTGCAACTGCGATAGGATGAGTCATATTAGATTGGTTCAATATTGCAGATATATTATTTGGAATAGATGTCCACGATGATGGATGGACCTTACTTGGGTGGTGTATTACCCATTCCTTTGTTATATCACCACATTTCACATCTATCATAGTATTCTGATGATATATCTATGTATGTATTTTCATGTGCATATATTATGAGGCTAATCTGTAGCTCAATTTTCATTGATCACTCCACAAACTTTTGTACATTTGATTTACTTAAAATTAATGGTGGATTTAGACTATACCAGGAAGTATATTTTGGGGTCTACATGTATTATTTATACATAAAGTGCGTTATAAAGTGGATGTAGCATATATAAATGTAGATCAAGGGATGTGTTATTCTTCTATTGATGTGAGTATAATGGAATATCCCTTACTTTTCCCCACATGCTCATGTTCCATTGCCCAAAGATATTGTAGTAGAGACTCAGTGTGGGTGATGGTATGTTATTCATTCCTTATATTGTCTATATTAATTTTATAGCATTATATTATGAAATGTAACTATAACAATTTTATCTACAGGTAGAGTTTAGAACATCATCATTCAGATACCACTAGAAATGTTATCAGTGGATACAGACTAATGTTGGACAACCTTTTTACAAATGATTTAATATTTTTTTATCCATACTGTTAAATATTTTTTATTTACTATACATATATTCATATATTAATAGATTATTAATTTTTATTTCAGATTACATGGATGTCATCTATTTTATCATCGAAGATGGAATTCTGATGTATTCTCTATATGTACAGCATTGAAACAAAATCTCTTGTAGTAGAAATACAAGTTATGTAAAATTTAAAATTAAAGTACATAAGAGTGAATGGTAAAAAATAAATATTTCCACTTGTAGTTTTTGAAAGGAGTAACTTTATAGGGGAAGGAGAAGTGTTCTTCTTAATAAGTATTTCATATCCAACGGATATGATAGTATTCTTCAATCATGTGAATGAAGGTAATTGGACATCAATGAGGGTGGTTGGGTGATTGGGGCTCACATACCATCTTTGGGGATAAAATAGATGGTAGATTCAATTGAATATATGGTTTGAATGAAAAAAAATGAAATATTCATCCCCACGTATCATTATACAACTATTTTTATTGAATGAAACTATATTTGCATTAATTAATAAGCCTCTTATTAAAAAAATAAGAAATGTAATGATAATGGGAACGGAAGTGAAGGAGGAGGATGGATTATAGGAGTAATAAATGAGGGGTTGTGAAAAGTATGGTCATTCAAAATAATTCTACTTGGAGATAGTAATTTGATTCATAAATTTCAACAATCATATACGGTGTTCACTTCCATAATTTGTAATGTGAAATATTATTTTTGTTTGAGAATTCGAGGAAACACCCCAATTTAATTTAGGAATTATTATGTTAAAATTTTATTTACTATAAGGAAATTTTATAATTCCATTATTATTCATAAATATTTAAAAATTAATGTATTCATAAAGGAATTTTCCATCTTTTTTAATATAATTAATAAATGTAATGAATCATTGTATATTTTTCAAAGCTGAAAAATAAATTTTATCACCTATAAGAATGAATTTTATTATTAGTGAAAAGGTAATGTTAAAGACATTAATAAAGTATAGTTCTAAAATAATTTAATGAATAATTTATACAACTCCCAAGTTAGTAATGATAAATTAATACTTATCTTTTCTATTATTGTTAGTGGTGTCTTGTCACTACTATATGTCACTCTTTTAAAAGGGATAGAAATACGATTTTTTATCTCTAAAAAATAAATCCCATGCCAAGCCCCCACCCCTACTGCCACTCTTGAACGCCCACATTTACATCATTTCTCCATTTTCCAACAACATCTTCACCTAGAAATGTTCCTCAATTTGCTCATTTGACATCCCTTGTTCATTTAAAACACCATTACTAATAATTGTTTTATATAATTATTATGTATTAACATTTATTTATATTTATTTATATTTTATAGATATTGATGATTTTTTAATTATTATTTATTAATATTTAATAAGTATTAATAAATATTGATGACTTTTATAGTTTTCAATTCTGAAGAAATCTTGAACCATGTGCATGCGTCCTTTATAAAATCCCCATAGGGATCCTAAACTATGTTCATGCTTCTAGGTGAGAGAAGAAGCATGAACGGGGTTCCAACATCTCATGATCCTTTTGTAATAATACATGTAATGCTTTCCCATTTATCTAAAAAAAATTAAATACCCAATATTTTTAAGAGTTCTTCTGATAGAAAATGTCATTGGCGGCTGAGGATGCATGCACTGGCTGCTCAAGATCATTATATGCAGATTCTATGAAAATATCAAAATGTCTGGGGAATATGTGGGTTTTGTTTATTTCTCTAATTGGTATGAGCATCATTTTTTCAATAGGAAACATGTAAGTCTTATAGTTCATTATTTTAGGCTTCAGTTGATCATCAATATTGAATTTTGTTTCTGATCGATTGAGGCTCCACCATCCCCAACATGATCGATAGTTATTGTTTTCCTTCCACTAATATCATGCAATGGATTTAGGTTGGTTAGTTCATGGATTCTCATTAAGAAATGAGGCTTATTAATAAAGCCATATTCAACTACATATATATGCATTGTAAGATCATCTTTTCTTGGTTACATCAAAATTTCTATTAAGGCTTCTAAGAGCCTTAGGCATGTGGCATCAAAATTTACACAGTAGAGATATATGAAAAATTATATTATTAGGCCTGATTATAATATTATATGGTGAATTTATTTACTATGAAAGTATCTCATGGTATGTTTTCATCACTTCTTGTGGTCACTTAATTTACCATTATTATATTAGTATAATTATCCCCATGATGTTTCTTCTATATAAACTTGCATGGTAACTTTTTTTAACATGTTCATGAGTTGTTATCATGGTAACATAAAAAATACTTATGAACACTAATATTTATTTTTAATGGCATAGTATCATGAGGATTTTACTATTTTTTGGGCATAGTCATTTATAATTCTGTATTATGGTTACAAAGGTGACTACATTCCCTTCATGTGGACAGTTTAGTCACAATCAGAAATATCAACATCAGGATGACATGTAGTTAGATATCATGGCCAGTTTCCATCGATTATTTATTTTTACTAAAATTCATAAAAATTATAATTTAGAAAATAAATAAAAAAATAAATTTTAATTTCAATCAGATAAAAAACTGATCATTTTGGAAATAATAGATTCAAAAAAACATTTTATATAAAAAATATTTAATTTTATAATTTAAAAAAAATAATAAAATAATTATACATTCTCATAGAAAAAAATTCAATGAATATAAAATCTCGTTTAATGAAGAAAAAAATAAGGAATAAAATTTTATAGTATAAAATATTTTTTAACATAAAACAAAAAAAAAATTAATGAAAATAAATCGATAATAAATGATATATGAAATTCATGCCAAGAAGCTTTACAATTTATCTAAAAAACAAAAAATTATATAAAAATCATCAATGACTTAAAAGTTTCACTAAAATTACAAAAAAATCAAAAATTCTTTAAGAAAAACAAATTTTTACATCAAAAAAATCTAATACCATAAAATTTTATTTGTAAAATTGTTTCAAGATTAGCCTCATTAGTAACAATATGAAATAATTGCCCTATTAATAAAGAGTTTTTATTTAATCAGTAGTTCTAGTTTTTGGTATCACTATAGAATCCAAATCAGTGATTTGAGACTACTTTGGATTTTATCTGGATATGTAATTCACTAATGTGGATGGCCTCATGTTTTTAGAAGGAATAATTAATTTGATGATCTTATTAATATATGAAATATGAGAATAGTTTTTATGATAACTATCCACCAAGATATTGGGACAATATTTATGTTACAATATATTTGATCAATTATAAATAATTTTTTGGATTGCCAAGGAAATACTACAAGGATTTTGATAACGCACCCACTATATTTATAGATATCTAGAATATAATCATATGATTTAGTTCATAACCAATTCCATGTTTTATGTTAGATAGGATATTTCATTAGGAGTGGAGTGAGGACAATGATATGTGTATTTGGATTTCATGAATTTGGAACTAATATTACTATGATTTTGGCTTCCTTGGATTTGATCCTTGGAGTCGACATAATGTTCAACGATTTTGGATTCTATGTGTTAATGTCATAAGTGAAATGATTTAGTACATCGGCTGTGATCCTTTATGTTGGGATAACATTTAATGATATTGGAATCCATGCAATGGTATTTAATGTTCCACTACATGGGATACAATATATTTTGATCAAGTAAACCATAATTCCTCACTTATTGGATTTAATCCATATTGTTGTGAGGATACACTAGTTATGGGGTTGGTTGTACATTACTTATAATGATGGGTCTCCAAGGGAATTCTCATCTAGACTGGAATGATATATTGTTATCATTAAAATATGGTGTTATATGGGAAATACACAACATGAAAACTATATATGGGTTTTTATTGGGTGTAATGGAAAATATCAACAATTGATAGTGGTTATTTATATATTCCCACTTCCCTGGTAATGTATTTATTTTCTTAGTATATCATATATGTACACTACATAAACTGATTATGTATGAGACCTTATTTTTTTAGTTTCATACTATGTTTTAGTTATAAATTTCTCAACATTCCATTGAACATTGGTTCCAATGAAATCTCCCCTAATTATCATTTTAGGTTGATCATAGTCCTAATGTTTCTTGATTATGATGTATAAATAAAATTTGAATAGATATTTGGATGTGGGGAAAATTAGGGATATTGTATAACATCTTTTGTGTTAATTTTTCAAGAAATTTTTTTATATGTGGTCTCCCTAATGTGTAACTATACATTATATATGATTTTCATCTTTTACATGACAATTTATTACTTCACTGTTATTATTTACATCCTCCACATATTATGTTTTTTATTTATATGTATGATTTTTTATTTTCTTCTATAATATTTCACACTATTAATGGGGTAATTATTTCACAAATTTAAATCCCATGTCCTATTTTAATTGTGGTCTCCCTCTATCATACAAGAATCATGAAACTACACCCCCCCCATTTTGGGTACCTGTAAATGGTCAAGGATTATTGACCCGACATTACAAATTTATAAATGAATCATTAACCAATGAATAGAGAACAATATTATATATACTCTAATTTACTCTTTCCATTCATTCGGTAAAATATGTTCATTCCAAAATACCACTCTAAGGGTCCATACTATAATTTACAAGGGATAATGTCTAATGATATATTTAAAGTTCCCAACCAAGGTCTATTAATTATTTTCTTCTTGTACCTCATAAAAACTATTATATTTATGAAATTATGATAAATTATTAATTAATAATATTTTAAATCATTATTTTACTTATAAAATATCTATATTTAGCCTTCATCCAAAATAATTATAAAAATTCAACACATCAATATGTGTTTGAATAGACTACTACATCTAAGAAAAATGTGTTGTATTTTTTATCACTTCCATAAATGAATGGGGAAAAATATATTTCAAAGTGTTATTATTATATTAAAATATAATTCTGATTCTAGAATTTTACTCGATTCCTAATCATTGTTTTATTTTATATAAATTGAAAGTTTCACCTTATATATATGCATACTACCACCTCTATAAATTTGAGGTTTTTTTCAATATAATACTTTTATTAAATTTTTATGAATTATTTTGCAGTCACCTTCTTGACAATTATGTATTTCATGGATTAGTGATGTTTTATCTCTAAGAAAGTGTTTTTATTTGTTTAATAAAATCAAATTATGAGGTTTACTTTTCTATTTTCCTCTTTAATATTTAAAACTCCTACAGAGTAATTTTTTATTTATCACCCTATAAATTTCTATATGATTTAATCAATTTGGATGACTAATTACTATTATCAATTAATCTAATACTGGAATACAATTTATGTTATACCATTTATAAAGGTGTTGAACCCCATTTAAATTTCATGTGTTATTTACGATATGGTTAGTAATTAATTTTTAGTGGAGCACATATTAGTATTCTATGAAGGGTAGGATACGCTATCATCCTCAAAATCATAACTAATGTTTTTATATATCTGGATATAATGTATTTAGGGCCTTTATAGATATTCTAAAAAAAATCAATTTTTGATCCTTCAAGGCCACTCATTGAATTTAAATTGTAGATCCTTCTATGTTATTCTCCCCTACACATGTTTTAACAAATTATTATGATCTAAAAAATAATTTATTGTTAAAGTTTTTATCACTTACATAGTTTTTTATCTCACCATATTCATATAAATTCATTCCCTATGTTATGAATACGAGTATAAATTATGATATATCTACATGGTGGTCTAGTGTGACTGTATTTATAGAAATGTTGAAAATTGTTTTCAAATATGTTCTTTATATATCTATTTATCAATGACCCTAATACTTTAGTTCTTGAGATTGTGTGACTATTGTTAAGTTGAATTATTAAAAGATTGTAACTATTTAAAATAAAGATATGTTTACCTTGGTTCCACTAAAATTTTACTAAATCCAATGAGTATTATTTGTGTTTTTAGTACTGGAACTAGGAGTGAGGATATGTGGTGTCTCAAATTATATAAGAGAAATATGTAGTTATTTTTTTAATATTAGTTAACTTATTTTGGAGGAATAGTATTTTATTAATGTAGTGAAACACATAAGGATATGTTAAATTACTAAATGACATAAAAATTTTCATTTAATGTTTTCATTATATTTTTTCACTGAAATTAAATTCATATATGGAAATTGGATGGTCGATGTTCCAGTAAAATATATATCTTTAAAGAAGGTACAACATTAATATATTTGTTGATAATTGCTATTTTATTGTTAAATAAATATTTCATTGGTACTTAAAGAGTTTTTGTTTTTTCTAGGGTTAAGGGACGTAAAAGAATCCGAAAAGTGACCAAAAACACATAGCACACAGTTAGTTCATGGTTAATGAACTTGTTGACCATTTTGTACATAGGGAAAGCACATTGTAATCACATTGTTTTATAGACCACCACGTTATCTCCTGGTAATGGCGTGACCCAAATCCCCTTATATAGAGGCTTCCAAATGGCTTTTGCATGGTTAGGAAAACAGTTCATGTAAATCATGTCTCCATTTCAAAGATGAAAATTTTATAGTTTTTCAATCTCATTATTTTTAGATCCCACTAGATTTAACCTACCGATCAACGCCCTCTACCCTTGGTAATGAACCAATAGCCTCATCTCCCTTAATGGAATATTGCCCTTTGATTAAGGGGAATTTGGAGTGTTGTTTGGTGTAAATCAATGACCGAGGAGAGTCTAACACTCTTTCATGCTCCATTTTCTAGATAAGGTCCTGTGGGATATTTCCTCTTATACTAAATCCCCAAAACCTCCAATTTTCCATAATATTGTATTTTTTTTATTAATATAGTGTTTTAGTTCTAATAAATAGTATAAATTTAGAAATAATTCATCCATAGTCATGAGGTATGTGGTCTTAGTGTTTTACCCATGGTTTTGATGTGTTATATATGTATGTGGTTGTTTAATTTATCTAATATGTGGTGTTATGATATGTTTGGTTCAATGAAATGGATATTCACGATAGATTAAGGTGTGATGACCCTCACAAAACTTATTGTTTTTGTCAATGATGAGATATAGAATATAGGGATACCCACATGATATGCTAGACCCATGTAATTGGTAATGAATTTTAGTAAACCTTTATATAGATTCATTATCAATGAAAATGTCTATTACATATGAATTTTAAATGAGTTGATGGTTAATTTTTAATAGAAAAAATTAGATTTGGGGTTTTTGAAATTATTAAGTGGTTTTAAAAGGGTTTTGAAGGCATGTATGGGGGGTTGACTCAGTTATAGACTTATTAATGATAAATGATTTTTCAAAATGGGATTTTTTTTGAAATAAGGTGTTGAAATCAATGTTATTTAAAAAATGGGGTTTATAAATATATTTCAAATGATATTTGAAATATTGGCGAGGTTTCCTTTTTATGAAAATGTTTTGATGGTTTTATTGGATGGTTGAAATGTAAATGAAAGCTCATGGGCATGTTTTAGCTTTAAAAAATAACGTCCATGGATAAATGGTTCTTTAAATATTATTTCTATTAGTATATCAAAATGTCTATATTGAAAACATGTATTTTATAGGGGTCTAATGGGATCATGGTAATTGAAGGTGGTGTAAGAGTTAGGAATATAGAACCTGGAAAAATTATGCTGAAATATTTTCATGATCATGAATTGATCTAAGTAGTCATTGAGATTACTAAATTATTTAGCATAAGGGGGTTTTGGCATGATTTAAAATGGGATAAATTGGATTAATCTAAATGTACATGAAAATATATGCTTTTTAATTGAAATTCTCACGTGGTTAACCCATGAGAAATGATGAAAATGTTTTGTGAGTAAAAATAGGGAAGGTTAAAATATGTTATTTGGTTAAGGTTTGGGAATTAGTGAATATTATTTGTGAGTTAGGAATATGAAATTAGAATTGGGAAAATGGAAATATATGGTAAATGATACTGTATTAACGTGTTATGATATGGTTCTGGTTTTCGTGTTATTGTTATGTTTGTTAGGCTGATGTGGTAGTGTGCGACATTTACCATAGGTTCTACACCCATGGGTGTAGTTGGACAGAGGCACTACACTCTACCAGAAAATTCATGGGTTAAGAAAGGATATATGGGATCTATTCCCCTTACAATTTCATTCCACCCTCATCGAGGATTCAAGGAATTGATTTGGTATTTGTGTGGTGAATGGATAAATAAGAATTTGAACATTGATAGGTAGTATGGGGTACTGATTAAGGTTCTATATGCATAGGTCAAGTTAGACTGGGGCTCTATACTCTACAGAAAAATTTATGTGTTAGGTAAGGGAACATAGATAGATTCACATAATAGTTTCATTTAAATCAGACTGAGGCTTATAGGTGAAGGTAATGTATTATAATGTTTTGTTTATCACTAGATATATAGGCGCTTGATTTTAACCTAATGTATGGTAATTGACCGGCTTCATCCATAGTGTAAATGATTTAAAAACCAAACCTATAGAACATAAGATGAAGAGGAATATTGTAATGAAGAAAACATAAGTGATAGAATATAAATAATAATGAATTTGGATTAAATGAATATTTTGTCTAAAGATTATTTTATTGGTTGGGGTCAGTTAAAACCATTATGGTTAAATGTGTGGGTGACTCTTTGTTCATTAGATTAGACCCCATGTGTGGCGTGTGTTAGTTCTGTTGATTGGTTCATTCTAGTGAACATAAAGGGTATATAGATATTAGTTAATTACATAAATGTTTTCCTCTTTACATGATTATATATTTCATTTGTTACATGCATGCCCATTTTTATATATTGATTTTTTCATTATACACTATTGATCATGGCCTAATGAGTTGTTATCACACCCTGGTCTGGACACCATGACACTTGTGCACCTGATCATATTCTACCTATTTTTAGGTACATGTTCAGGACAACGACCTGATGATTATCTATTTTTGGGATAATTAGATGGAGCTTGAATTTTATGATCAGTATGGGGATCAAGTATTGTTATAGTGTGTTTTTTTATTACTAGACTTGTATTTTTTTCTATTTGACATGTTGATTATCATAGATATTTTATCATTGAATGTTTACATGTTTGTTATTTGGAATTGATGTGAGTTTTCCATTTATTTGTCCTATTGGTTATTTAATTTTTTTTGTGTTACATTTGTTGTGGAATCACTCTAATAAGGGGATATATTCATTCCATGTTCCTATTTAATCCAAAATTTCTATTCAACAACCTGTAGTATATGTGTAAGCGCATTTGGGTTCATGTGATGACCAGGCATGGGGAAGCTGTTATAGTTGCATCATGGTTAGGGACATTACAAAGTTGTATCAAAGTAGGTATCTTGTCTTATTAATTAGGGAATAGTAGACATGACACTAGGATATTTTCAAGAATTGGTAAATAGATCATTTATGGGTGCATTCAGGCCCACATATGATGGAAAAAAACAAGTTCCCATGGTTGGGAAATTGTGCATCGTTTTATACTTTTATAGTTGATTTATATTTTCACCTCAAGTGACGTACAAGGATGTAATGTAATTTATTTATGTGATTTCATATCATTCCAGTTCATAGTAAGAGAGGGTGTGTGGGTTCATCCATCATGTTAAGAACATTGGATATATATTTCATATGTATGTTTCATTTGATTGAATTTTGAATGACCTGAGGATAAACCAAACTTGTATAAAAAGTGAAATTGAATACAATTATGGGTAATGAAAATTGAGTAAAAAATTGTTTGGAGAAGCATAAATCCATGGGGTTGGAAATTGTGGAATTTTTTTTGAATGATATTTTAAATAAAATGGATATTTTAAAAGTTATTGGTTTTTAAAATGGTTTTCTAATGTCTATGATCTTGGGTTTTGATTATAAAGCATCCTGAAAAGTGAAATGGTTGGTTTTACTGGTTGGGTTAATTAAGTGGTAAACATAGGATAATGAAGGAACTATGAACACTTGTTGAGGTTATTCTCTGTGTTTTCTGTTGATCCTTTCTATGGGTGGATTTGCTGGTTATATTTCCGGATATCAAGACCCCATGTTACAGGATGTGAGACCTTTTTGGGTAGGGTGTGTTAAATAAAAGGATTTTACTTGTTTCTTCATCATTTGGTTTATAGTCCTAACATTGTGTAGTAAATTATATTAATTCGATTATCTAAATCGTTACGGATTGAAACCTTGTGAGTAGTGTTTTGGACCATAGAGTGGTTGTTTGTTTTTTCATTCTGGTGTACAAATGTTAATGCCCTTGGTCGGGAACTGATGGAAAATGGTTGTTTGGTGAGTTAAACACATTTTGTTTGGAACTAGGGGTGGATGAACATCGTGAATATCCAATTTATTGGGTTTGTGTTTAGTTTATGGAGATCTAGTTACCTTTTCATAGTATGGATCTTGTTTGGGATTTAGTATCATTAAACACTTAAGAATGACCTATGAGACAGTTTATTTTGGGTGTCAGTGCTTATGGGATCATGTAGAAAAGGTATAAATTTTGAATACTGGAAGTGGTAAAAAAAATAGTGTATCCTATTATGGGATTATTCTATAGGTTTGTGAGGAATTGTTAATGGTTTGGAAAGATGTGTCTTGAGTTTTTTCTCTGGGTTGACAATCTTTAGAAATCAAGGGCAATCATGAGGGAGGTTAGACCAGCATTGAAGGTGCTTGTAAATATGGATTAGGATTCGTGAACTAATCATGTGACTTAGTGATAATTGTTAAAAATGGAATTTTGGTAATTATTTCTTGGTACATTTTCATGAGGTGGTAGCGTGTTTGTATTCATTATACTTTTGAGTTGTGGTGTTCTAGTGTGGATAAGACATCAGCTAGAAGAGAAGCCTGAGACCTTCGGTAGGATTAAGGGTCCACTTGGTAAGAGGTGACCGTATTAATGGATGGTTTTATGGTGTTAATCGATGAATTTTTTGTGTAAATTTTACCAGAAAAAAACTACCCAATTATCTTGTCATCATCTCGGTTTGTTTAGAAGGATTTAGAATTATTCATAGTGGATTGAGTGAGTTTTGGTTAGAAGGAATCATCATGTAGGATACAATCATGGATTGATAACTGTGTAGGAAATGTATGGTTGGATAGTATACCATCAGATGGTTGTGGGAGAGTTTTGATGATCGTTTCCATCACAGAGTCTAACGACTGAAAAAGGGAAATACCTTAACATAAAGTGATTCGTCCTTTGAAAAAACATCAAAAATTGATAAAGTCATGAACATTGATTTGTTTACACCTAGGTCGTTCACGTTTTATCATAGACGCACAATTATACTTGTGTGCCCCATATTGGTCATGAAGGTGACTTTCTCACCCTATGTTATTTTCTCCCAAGGTCTTCAAAGGCCTATAAATACCACCTGTGGGCCCCCCATTTCGAGGAAGAAAAATCCAGAAACTCAGATTTGAGCTCTCTGTTCCCTAGTCTCTTCTCAAATCCTTTCGAACACTTTCAAGGTAATTTCATACCTAGAACGGAATATATAAAGAGGGGGAACAAGGCCTAAGCGTTGAAAATTCATCAACACCTGCCCGCCTAAGTGTCTAACCCTTCAGGGAATTGAAGACACTTGTGCGCCGCCTTAACCCTTCAACAGAACTTGTGCGCCACTCATTTAAAAGTCTTTAGGGATAATACTAAGGTCTTGATCCAAGCCTCACCCAAGTATTACCATATGGATTGACCGTCACGCAAGTACACCTAGGTTGCACAGGTATACCTGCACGACCATGACCTGCGCGCCCAAACAGGACCTGCACGCCTACCTTCTTTAGGGTTCCCCTCCTATCCATTCATCTCTTTTATTCAAATCCACCTCTCCTCTTCAAAATTTAGCCTTTATAATCCTCTTCAAAATCCATTTATGGCATGATTCATTTGTTGGCTTCCTTATCGAAAAGGAATTCTGTGGAACAACTCTCCAAACCCAATGATTTACATATCCTTATGTCACTCTGGTTAGTGATTTCATTCATTCAACATCGTCCTTTAATATGAGAAGATTTTTTTTGGTTATCCTTTTTAGGAGTAATCCCCATGTCCTCTATTTATGGACATCCTTTTCAGGAGTATGCCCCAAATTCACAAATATGGGCATCCTCTTCGGGAGTAAGCACCAGTCTTCAAGTTCCCTTAATATGGTCCTCTTTATCAGGAGTAAGTCCCAATCATAATTCCCTAACATGGGCCTCTTTTTCATGAGTAAGCCCCAGGTTCCCAAATATGGGCATCCTTCTTAGGAGTAAGCCCCAAATCTCAAGTCCCTTAACCCAGGTCTCCTTTTAAAGAGTAATCCCCAGGTTCCCAAATATGGGCATCTTTCTTAAGAGTAAGCCCCAAATCTCAAGTCCTTTAACTTGGGACTCTTTTTTAGGAGTAATCCCCAGGTTCCAAAATATGGGCCTCTTTCTCAGGAGTAATCCCCAAATCTCCAGTCCCTTAACATGGTCCTCCTTCTCAGGAGAAACCCCCAAATCTCATGTCCCTTAACCTAGGCCTCCTTCATAGATACAAGCCCCAAATCTCAAATCCCTTAACATGGGCCTCCTTCTTAGGAGTAATCCCCAGTCATAATATCTCTTAACCAGTCTTAACCTTCTTTGATTTGGGTTTCTTTCTCATGAATAAAAACCAATCACAAGTCCCCTCCTAATTTGGGAATCCTATTCCGGAGTAAGCCCCATGTTAGAGTATCCAAATCTCTATAAAGCACATATACCTTTATGGACCTTGTTTCTAGGCTTCTTCTATAAACTCCTGATCGTTATCTATTTTGGAAATCATACATACATAATCCCCATATCATTTCTTGTGACTGCATCTTTCATGGCACAAATTTTCAGGTTTACTGATACCTCTTGTTTCCCACAAAGAGCATGACTCACGTGAGATTTGAGTGTAAAGGTAACCAAAAAACATCTCTTTGGGCCATTAATCATACATAAGCCCCACAATTCTTAACCGAACTACATGGACATTGATATGTACTTTAAAATTAGAGTACTTATGAAGCCTTTCTAAGGTTCAAGCCCATCAACCATTAATTCTCATCTGTCCCCCATGACGTTAAACTATATCTCCTAAACTACATGGATTTTAATTCCTTTTCTAAAAAAGGATACGTAGGTAGCCCATCTGCGGGTACGATCCCAACTATTAAATACTCCATGTCCTTCTAGACAACAATAAACATCAAGTGCCCCGCTGAGTGGCTTTAAAACCAGTATGGTTATCATAATGACCAAGAGATATTTATATAATGTGTTGAAGGATACCATTGACTAAGAATCTCTAATAATTATAGATGATTCTCTATTGATGAAGAACCTCGAATAAATATAAAATATTCTCTAAATCTCATACATATTAATCATTGATTGTCAAATCGTAAGGAAATCTCATTTTCATAATTGGTAGTGTAATAAGGATTCACGAAAATAACCTAAATCTATAAAGAGAGTCTCAGAGTAGATAATAATTCCCCCTAAAAAGGTTTGATGAGTCCGACCTCCCATCCTCTCGAAAAATGAAAATTCTTAAGCATCATCGGTTCACAACTAATGAGAATATACCTTTGAAAAGTAGGTCCAAATAGAAATAAAACCATTGCATGTTTCCGGTTCTATGAAATAAATCTGTTAGAAACCGATTGGAATGTTTAAACCTTAAGCAACCAAGGTCATCCCTATTTCCAGAAAGAAAAAAATGGTAAACCCGATTTGAATCCATAACCAAGTTAAAATGATTTTTTACTTATTTGTTAGGCGCCTATTTAAACTCAATGAGAGGGCCAACGAAACAATCAATAACATATGGGATCATCCATAAGATGTAGTGGCCGAACTTATCTTGATTATATCTGTTATATAAAACATACACTCTTTTCCAAAATCTTCCGCGTTACAGAAATGGATTCTCATAAGTTCAGACCTGTGAATGCCTCTACGGTGAATACCTCTGCTGCTACTCCTAATGGATTGTCATCCATTCTGAGGAAGACACCACCTACTCAGCGTTTTCAATGCTGGGTATCAAATGAACTGGTTAAAGAATACCATTGACACATCAACAATCTAAATCTAGAGTACGCTCGACAAGCCCTCTAAGTCAATAATTCACCCTGGTCATCCAGACAGTGACGACCAGATATCAAGAAGCAGGCGGTACTAACCACAGTTGTAACACCACGAGATTTTATGAAAAATATTCTTTTTAATTTCATTAATGTCTTGTGTTATACGCTACACCAAAAGGAGCTTTCACAACACACATCTCTGACCTGGCTTGAATTACACGAAATCGCGACCTTCCACAATAGCGTGTGTTGTACGCAACACCAAGTTTCGCAAAACAACGATATGCTATTAAGATATTATTAAAACTAGCAGTTATGAATAGTAATAACCACTTTTTGAAATTTTTTAAATTTTATTTTTCAAAATGGACTTCATTTATGGATTCGGAATATCGAAATTAGCTTAGGGTCAAATTTTGGTGATTTTTGGATAACATTCATATTTTGATGAATAGTGAAAATTACTAAATTTTAATTAAAAACAACTTTTTCAATCGAAATAATTAATAGTGATAAATTATTAATATGAGTGGTTTTAAAGTATATTTAGAATATATTTTTACAATTTAATACAACGTTGGTCATTGGATGTAATTTCACATTTAAACCAGTTATAAACAAGTGTCAATCATTTGATAGTTATTATCTCTTAAAAACATGCCTTTTGTTTTGACGACGGGAATTAATATTTAAATTAATTAATGCAAATGATATGTTTTGAATTTGGTAAAATAGAAATCATTTTTTATTTCATAATATCAAATATAGCTTAGGCCTAATTTTTGGTATTTTTCTGAAAACATTCAATTTTTTGACGAATAGTGAAACTACTAAGTGGTAGTTAAAAAAACTGAATTGTTCATAAAACTTAATTTTACTGCTTTTGTGAGTGTAATTTCGAAAATCCGACAGACACGGTTGATATCAATAAGTAAAATTTGGTTCAATGAGATAAAAATAATTTTTTGGTGAATAGTAACTTTTTACTTTTTTTACCACGGTTAAAACTAAATAGGGTAATTAAGGGTAAAAATATTATTATTATTACCCTAAAACATGTACTAATTCTATTGGATAAGTGTAATTCGACTAAAAACAACCTTAGGAATAAAATATGACCATATAGGCCTACTTGGATTAGATTAGGACATCTATTATTATTTAATTCAAAGAAGAGTTAAAAGAGTTAAAATAAAAGTTTATTTACTAAAACATTTTAAATATAGGGTTATACATAAGATAAATTCGATTGTAAATATTCATTAGAAATATAATAAGATTTCCTACATAATGATATTTTATTTATAATTTTTAGACATTAGATAATTTAATTTATATATGACACAACGATGATACAGTAATTATCTTATTAATAAAATATTGACATTATAAATAAATGTAATTTGAAACTTTTTATGAATTCCACTAATTTTATAGGTTAATATTAAATGTTAGTATTAATTTAATTAACTTTTTTCGAACTAATCATTCTGTTATGATTTTCAAAAAAATCAATTACTAAATAGTGTTAAAATTGACATAAAATAGTTTTTAAAACAAATATTATATTAGTAATTGTTATTTTACTCCTAAAAATCTAAGGTTCGTCCAAATGACTTAGATATGGTTATATATATTAATAATAAACAAATTGGGGTTCTTTTGGCTGCTTATAGTAAGTTTATTAACCTTATAGTATAAGAACACAAGAAGACATGGTAAAAGTAACATTATTTAACTTAATGTTAAATCTAAATGATAAGGTTAAATAGGAACCTATACTTGTCTAAATTCTATTGGATGAGAGGATTTCGACCCATACCCACTTTACCTTCGAAATAAGACCCTTTGGAACCATTATAAACCGATTTTGACTTTAATATAAAATAATATTTTTGAGATATTCCTAAGGTGCCCCTCTCCTCCCTTATAAAAGGGAACCTCCTCCTCCTCCTCCTCACACCAATTTGAGCACTCAAGCTCGACCAACCCCTGCCAAAATCCCTTATCCACTTCCCTAGAATAATACTAGAGGTCCTGGTCTTCTTAAAAGACCAATCTTAGTTCCCTAAGTGGAGGATTCAAAGAGGCGTTTCAAAGAAGAGGTAATATCCATTACCGATCTTTTCAATATCTTTCTTCTTAAACTTCTTCTTCTTTATATGTTTCATGATAAAGTAATAACATCAGTATTACTTACATACTGATAAGTTATTATAAATATTAAACAACCCTAATTCACCTTCTATCCATCCTACAGAAAAATGAAATCACCGCACGTGCGTACGTACGGAATACCGTCTCCACGCCATGGTGTAATCTATTTTCCACCACCACCTTACTTTGATGGGTATAATGGTGTAAATAATGACTATATATAACTATTTTAAAGTGATATTGATTCTGAAATAGTATAAATATACTCCAATACAATTCCACGATCATAGGAACGATATCATCACTCGTGCGTACGTACGGAATACCGTCTCCACGATGTGATGTGACTCGTTCTACATGATCTTCATTTAATAATGATTATATAAATGAATTGAATGAATGAATATGATATATATTACACTAATACCATTCTGGAATTGAGGTATCTATAACCTAAAGAGAAGAATAAGAATTTATTCGACAAAAAACGCATAAGTACAAAAAGATATAAACACCCGAATAACAAGTAGCAATGAAATATTACTACTAAGAAGCTAAGAATATGACCATATATGATATCATAAAAAGAAGTATGATTCTGTAATAAGTCAATAACATTATTTAAATCATTATACAGGAGGTTCGGACACTTACAAAGCAAGTCGGACCTAAGGTAGGGGAAATATCACAATCTCACTTTTATCCGAGATTGTTTTTACTTTGGTAATTACTAGGGTGTATTTTATCATCCAAATCCATGATCCCTCAATATGTAATATTATTTCCATCCTTCTACAATAGTTTATATCCAATTTTACCCTTCGGTGAGTTTTTTTGTAAAAGATATGAAAGGAATCTTTTGTCGTTTTTCGTACGAGGTACTTTTTGACTTTTCCGACAAAAGTACGAAAAATGTTTTTTTTAAATTATACGACATGAATGGATTTTTAAAAACATTATTTCCAAGAAGCATCCTTTACAAGTTTTCAAGTTTATTTTTATTCAACTTCTTTTAGTTTAGAATTGTATGACATGTTATGAAAGGAAAAGTGTTTTTGAAGTAGAAAGGATATTTTCCTCAAGAATAAAGTTCAAGTGTTTTATCAAAATTATTTTCCATCTAAGATAATAAAGGGTTCTATTTCTATCCCTATTTTTACATTGATTTGTCTATGTTGTGATGAAATTATGTTTATGAATTCCTATATCTTATATGAATTGTTTTATGATGTCACGATGTTTAAGATCCCCATTTTTATTACATGGGTTATTCTATGATGTATGGTTTATGATTTTGTGGCACACATAAGAATGGTATCATTATGAGATGGGTGGGACCTATATCTCCCTCCAATGCATTGGGTAAAGATTTAATATCTCATGAGATAGACATGGCTGGAACGGTAGGTTATACTGGTTCAGTGAAACAGGACTGAAACGAGGGTGACTCGGTTAAGAAATAGACTTTGTCCACTAAGATAGTCTTGGCAATGAGTCTTGACTAAGAAGAAATGATTCTCTATGATTATGTGTGTATGCCAAAAAGTTTCATGTTTGATGTTATGATTATTGGGATTTCATTTCACTACTATGATTTATCCCATGTTATGAAATTATGATCTCTTTTGCAGGTTATGATTTCCAAAATGTTATGTTCTTATGAATATGATGTGATTGATATTTCCTTTTTTTACCCTTACTGAGCATTTGAGCTCACCCTTTTATGTTTTCTTTTCCCCATGATATAAAGAAAGGTTTAGGTAAAAAAAAGGAAGATCTTTATGGGATATTTTGAAGATCTTTCACCACGATTAGAAGATTATATTCCGAGTTTCCAATGACACTAAACTATTACGGTCCATGTGTGTTTGGTTTTGTTATGTACTAAGTATTCTGCAAAAGTAATGTAATGTATATGTACGTCAGGCTTTGGGTCTCTACAGTTGGTATCAGAGGAATGGTTTAGTCAACCTTTGGAAACTAGGATGCGAAAACGTTAGTGAGATCCCTAGAGACATTTCTAAGGTATGTCTAGGGATGTCCCTAAGGATAAGTATACGTATATGATATAGTCCTAGAAATATGGTAACAATATTAGATTAAAACAAAGATGTTAGATATTGAAGTTACTCCCCCTTTATTATGATTTTTTCCTCTCACACTATTCTTTTTGGGTTTTATAAAATGGCTGGAAACAAGATGATTCACGATAATGGAGGATATGATGGACAATGGAATGATATTCTTCATGAGAAATCAAATGAAATGGGATTTGGAAGTCCAAAAATCATTATTATGCCGAATCAGCAATCTCATAATATGATCAATAAAGTAAAATTTGGTAAGTTTCCTGACTCGGATAATAAGAGAAAGATGGAGTTTCATGATGATCATAGAGGAAAGAAAGTTCAATTTCCCCTATGTAAATCATGTGGGAAGAGGCATCAAGGAGAATGTTTCAAAGGAACTGGAAGATGCTTTGGGTGTGGAAAAGAAGGACACAAAGCCAGTAAGTTCAAAGGAAAAGGTTCAGTTAACACCAGGGATGAGGATAATGGTATTGCTATGACATCAACAATGGTTAAATGTTTTAAATGTGGAATGTACGGGCATTATGGAAACCAATGCCCTAAGGGAAAGTCTCATGAAGAGAATCAGTATGGCCGTATGGGTAGTATTTATGTGGATGATGATGAAGAGACTACAAATGATATGTGAGATGAAAGAATTGTTGAAGCTCGGTCAATGGTTTAAGAATGTAGTAGAATGATTAAATGTTTATCATGTGTAATGTTGTATAAGTAATCTTATGGTACTATGGAATAAAGAGACATCTAAGGATTGTTACATTGTTGTCTTTCCTTGAGTTTTGAAAGTGTATGATTAATGTTACTAGTATCCATGAAAGGTTATTCATATATTTTTGGAATGTAGATGATATGCGCATAATGAAGGGATAAGGAGAAAATTAAATGTTTGATAGTATTCATGATCCCATGACTGATATAAAGAGAAGGTTATATCTTGGTTTGAGTATATAGAATTTTTGGATTTTGGTATGAGTTAACTTTTTATAGAATTCATGTTTTCACTAAGGTTTAATGGGTATTCATTTTTCAAGAGAATGCATGATTAAGGTATTCACGTGATTATAATGTTACCAATATGATATATGGGGGATAAATGATGGTATTCACATGCTTGGTTGATGACATTTCAAGTAATCATTTTCTTTATATTATGAGCTTGGACCGAAGTATTTCCTAAAGATTGGAATGGATTATGTTGGACATAAGTTAGTATTGATTAAGGATATAACTTTTGATATTATATAGTTTTAGAAAAAGGACAACCTGCAGGACGGGCGACAACCCATCGCGTCGGACAAGGCCGTGGGAATCGAACCCACAACCGAAGTGCGATTGGCCTTTATCGCCTACCACTGACCTACAGGAAGTCCTTGTTTAGTAGAAACTAGTTTTATATTATTAAACGGTATGATATATGAAGTATAAGTTCATTTTAGGAACCATATATGATTAATCACACTATTTATGGACTTATGTATTTTTTGATAACTTTTCTAACCTTTTGTTTGAGACAGATTGAATGACCCATCATTCTATCACATGATCTGCTATCACATCACAAATGACTAATTCAACTTCATTTATTTAAGAGATGAAGTGGAAATTGTCCAAAGAACGACCAACGGTGAGACTATACCGAAATCATGAAAGTATTTCTTCTAATTCAAATTTCATCAACTTTAGGGAAACGATCTTGAAAACCAAAAATGTTGTCCTAGTGCTATTATATCTGATTAATCAGATGGTACCTTAGATCATCACAAATTTATGGATTTCTGATTGCTAGCTTTTCCATAGCCATGTTCTCTACCACTCTCCATTAGAACATGATGGTTAGATTTCTCTTCCATATCCATATCTTCACCTATGTGGAAACCCAGTGATTAGTTTATTTGGGTAACCGTTACGTTTCATACTTTTGTTTTTAAAGATTGGTTTTGGTATTCCTTTTTACGATGTGGGTTTCGATTAAAGAAACTTTCAAATAGTAAACCATTTATAACCCCGACGAATTTCGAGGGCGAAATTCATTTTAAGGGGGGTAGAATGTAACACCCCGAGATTTTATGAAAAATATTCTTTTTAATTTAATTAATGTCTTGTGTTATACGCTACACCAAAAGGAGCTTTCACAACACACATTTCTGACCTGGCTTGAATTACACGAAATCACGACCTTCCACGATAGTGTGTGTTGTACGCAACACCAAGTTTCGCTAAACAACGATATGCTATTAAGATATTATTAAAACTAGCCATTATGAATAGTAATAACCACTTTTTGAAATTTTGTAAATTTTATTTTTCAAAATGGACTTCATTTATGGATTCAGAATATCGAAATTAGCTTAGGGTAAAATTTTGGTGATTTTCGGATAACTTTCGTATTTTGATGAATAGTGAAAATTACTAAATTTTAATTAAAAACAACTTTTTCAATCGAAATAATTAATAGTGATAAATTATTAATTTGAGTGGTTTTAAAGTGTATTTAGAATATATTTTTACAATTTAATACAATGTTGGTCATTGGATGTAATTTCACATTTAAACCAGTTATAAACAAGTGTCAATCTTTTGATATTTATTATCTCTTAAAAACATGCCTTTTGTTTTGACGACGGAATTTAATTTTTAAATTAATTAATGCAACTGATATGTTTTGAATTTGGTAAAATAGAAATAATTTTTGATTTCATAATATCAAATATAGCTTAGACATAATTTTTGGTATTTTTCTGAAAACATTCAATTTTTTGATGAATAGTGAAACCACTAAGTGGTAGTTAAAAAAACTGAATTGTTCATAAAACTTAATTTTACCGCTTCTGTGAGTGGAATTTCTAAAATCCGATAGACATGGTTGATATCAGTAAGTAAAATGTGGTTCAATGAGATAAAAATAATTTTTTGGTGAATAGTAACTTTTTACTTTTTTTACCACGGTTAAAACTAAATAGGGTAATTAAGGGTAAAAATATTATTATTATTACCCTAACACGTGTCCTAATTCTATTGGATAAGTGTAATTCAACCAAAAACAACCTTAGGAATAAAATATGACCATATAGGCCCACTTGTATTAGATTAGGACATTTATTATTATTTAATTCAAAGAAGAGTTAAAAGAGTTAAAATAAAAGTTTATTTACTAAAACATTTTTAATATAGGGTTATACATAAGATAAATTCGATTGTAAATATTTATTAGAAAGCTAATAATATTTCCTACATAATTATATTTTATTTATAATTTTTAGACATTAGATATTTTAATTTATTTATGACACAACAATGATGCAGTAATTATCTTATTAATGAAATATTGACATTATAAATAAATGTAATTTGAGACTTTTTATGAATTCCACTAATTTTCTAGGATAATATTAAATGTTAGTATTAACTTAATTAACTTTTTTTGAACTAATCATTCTGTTATGATTTTCAATAAAATCAATTACTAAATAGTGTCAAAATTGACATAAAATAGTTTTTAAAACAAATATTATATTAGTAATTGTTATTTTATTCATAAAAAACTAAGGTTCGGCCAAATGACATAGATAAGGTTATATATATTAATAATAAACAAATTGGGGTTCGTTTGGCTTCTTATATTAAGTTTATTAACCTTATAGTATAAGAACACAAGAAGACAAGGTAAAAGTAAAATTATTTAACTTAATGTTAAATCTAAATCATAAGGTTAAAATAGGAACCTAAACTTGTCTAAATTCTATTGGATGAGAGGATTTCGACCCATCCTCACATTAAATTCGAAATAAGACCCTTTGGAACCATTATAAACCGATTTTGACTTTAATATAAAATAATATTTTGAGATATTCCTAAGGTGCCCCTCTCCTCCCTTATAAAAGGGCACCTCCTCCCCCTCCTCCTCACACCAATTTGAGCACTCAATCTCGGCCAACCCCTGCCAAAATCCCTTCTCCACTTCCCTAGAATAATCCTATAGGTCCTGGTCTTCTTCAAAGACCAATCTTAGTTCCCTAAGTGGAGAATTCAAAGAGGCGTTTCAAAGAAGAGGTAATATCCATTACCGATATTTTCAATTTCTTTCTTCTTCAATTTCTTTTTCTTTAGTTGTTTCATGATAAAGTAATAACATCAGTATTACTTACATATTGATATTTTATTATAAATATGAAATAACCCTAATTCACCTTCTATCCATCCTACGGAAAAATGAAATCACCGCGCGTGCGTACGTTCAGAATACCGTCTCCACGCTGTGGTGTAATCTATTTTCCACCACCACCATACTTGGATGGGTATAATGGTGTAAATAATGACTATATATAACTATTATAAAGTGATATTGATTCTGAAATAGTATAAATATACCTCAATACAATTCCAGGATCATAGGAACGATATCATCACTCGTGCGTACGTACGGAATACCGTCTCCACGATGTGATGCGACTCGTTCTACATGATTTTCATTTCATAATGATTATATAAATGAATTGAATGAATGAATATTATATATATTACACAAATAACATTTTGGAATTGAGTTATCTATAACCTAAATAGAATAATAAGAATTTATTCGACAAAACACGCATAAGAACAAAAAGATATAAACACCCGACTAACAAGTAGCAATGAAATATTACTACTAAGAAGCTAAGAATATGACCATATATGATATCATAAAAATAAGTATGATTCTGTAATAAGTCAATAACAATATTTAAATCATTATACAGGAGGTTCGGACACTTACAAAGCAAGTCGGACCTAAGGTAAGGGAAATTTCACAATCTCACTTTTATCCGAGATTGTTTTTACTTTGGTAATTACTAGGGTGTATTTTATCATCCACATCCATGTTCCCTCAATATGTAATATTATTTCCATCCTTCTACAATAGTTTATATCCAATTTTACCCTTCGGTGAGTTTTTTGTAAAAGATATGAAAGGAATCTTTTGTCGTTTTTCGTACAAGGTACTTTTTGACTTTTCCGACAAAAGTACGAAGAATGTTTTTTTAACTTATACGACATGAATGGATTTTTAAAAACATTATTTCCAAGAATCTTCCTTTACAAGATTTCAAGTTTATTTTTAATCAACTTCTTTTAGTTTATAATTTTATGACATTTTTTGAAAGGAAAAGTGATTTTGAAGTAGAAAGGAAATTTTCCTCAAGAATAAAGTTCGAGTGTTTTATCAAAATTATTTTCCATCTATGATAATAAAGGGTTCTATTTCTATCCATATTTTTACATTGATTTGACTATGTTGTGATGGAATTATTTTTATGAATTCCTTTATCTTATATGAATTGTTTTATGATGTCACGATGTTTAAGATCCCCATTTTTATTACATGGTTTATTCTATAATGTATGGTTTATGATTTTGTGGCACACATAAGAATGGTATCATTATGAGATGGGTGGGACCTATATCTCCCTCCAATGCATTGGGTAAAGATTTTATATCTCATGAGATAGACATGGCTGGAACAGTAGGTTATACCGGTTCAGTGAAACAGGACTGAAACGAGGCTGACTCGGTTCAGAAATGGACTTTCTCCACTAAGATAGTCTTGGCAATGAGTCTTGACTAACAAGAAATGATTCACTATGATTATGTGTGTATGCCACAAAGATTCATGTTTTAAGTTATGATTATTGGGATTTCATTTCACTACTATGATTTATCCCATGTTATGAAATTATTCTCTCTTTTATAGGTTAAGATTTCCAAAATGTTATGTTCTTATGAATATGATGTGATTGATATTTAATTTGTTTACCCTTACTGAGCATTTGAGCTCACCCTTTTATGTTTTATTTTCCCTAGGATATAAAGAAAGTTTTTAGGTAAAAAAAAGGAAGATCTTTATGGGAGATTTTGAAGATTTTTCACCACGATTAGATGATTATATTCCATGTTTCCAAAGACACTAAACGACTACTGTCCTTGTGTGTGTGGTTTTGTTATGTACTAAGTATTCCGCAGAAGTAATGTAATGTATTTGTATGTCAGGCTTTGGGTCTCTACAACAGTATCCAACCGTTTCGGGTCATTATCCCTGGAACGCAATCACCAGTCCCTCCCATATTATGAGGTGGTGAATGAGAAGGTCACTCAATGCCTTAATTCAAGAAGACATGAGTACTTCCCGAGGCCTCACACCAACAAGCACCGCCAGACTCGTGTGACAGTGCACCCTCAACATGATGAGGGTGTTGTCTCCGGGATTTAGGCTCAGGTTCCTCGAACCCGAGCAAGCAAGACGAACCACTAGAGGCGACAACCGGTAAACAATGAGCAGGTTCTTATCTCTGCCATTTCCGAAGAAGTCCACCATCCTAACTTGGTGGAAAACAACGAGCAAACACAGACACTCGTCTGTTTTAATTCCACTATCCAGCTGAATCGTCTGACAACAACACACCATTCTTGCCAGGAAATTCTAGAATAGTACTATATATAGGAACATACACTTGTTTATAAATTGTTATCTAGTCAGCAGGCTCATCTGACAACATACAATGAAGCTCGACAAACCAATGTGTTGACAACTGGTAAACATGCATATAAACCTGTTTACACTCATCAATCCTTCTAGAAGGGTCATTTGGTAGGACCCAGATAAGTCAATTGGAAATCCCCATTGACAAACAAGAGGCAGACTCGACTCTCTTCCCCCACACATAAGTACTGTCAGAATTCACTAAGAGCAAAAGGAGGATAAGATCAAGAACACACACCTACTCCAAGCACGGAATGGACGTATATTCTCGTTCCAACAGCTGAAGTCACCAAGCACATTCTGAAAATGGTGAAGGAGCAGAAGAAAATCCCTGCTCATATTCTGGATGCCTGCAAGGATATTATAACAGCTTCAGTAGCATCACAAGGAAATAAATGCATATCTATCCATACTAGTGGAGTGACACATCAAAAGATCACTCTGGAAGAGATACACACCTCTATTCTAGTCCAAGTGGTTTGTGGGCCATACTCCCCCTTATCATACGGACAACCAATTCAGGCACATACAACTGATATGAGTGGATATAATCAGCCTAACCAGACGATTTCTCCTAAGCAGGCACATTCACCTTCCCATAATAACCACTTTCGTCAACAAGTGGTTCCCAAAGTGAGTAAGAAGGCGTCTATGAAAAATACCCTTGCAACATAGTTATGAAATCAAGATCCAATATGGAATAAGGCCTTGATCGATGCTGGTGTTCTTGATGCACTCAGAAAATTTTCTATTGCAACTCAAAATTCTACTATCTCAGTTCCCAATAGTAGAAACATTAATTCCGAAGGTCTGCATCAGAAACTTCCTCATGAAGGCTTGCATCATGAAAGTTCGGTCGACCTTGAAGTATCATCTTCATATGAGAGTCATGATAACCCTATGTGTGGCCAGAAGATCAAGGAGCAAAATGTTTCATATTTTTCTATAACCCACCATGGTGGTGCTACCCATGATGATGAATTTAGCTACGAAATTCCTATCCACGGTAGTAATTCACATTGCCTTGAAAATTCTCTAATGGACAATGTAGTGACGAGAAATCCCTCTTATATTGAGGCACTTGAAAATATGAAGCCAGTCATGTCTGATGCTTTACCAATATTAGGTGAAATACTTACTCAACCAGAAGATAGCCCAGGGTGTAGGTCATTCTCCGAACCAGCCCTAAGTCATGTAACTTCCAATTTGATAAATGAATTCTCTACCAATATTTTTGAATCTGATGAAGCAAAAAATAAGCACCATCTTTGGTCTAATTAGGTAGAAGAATATTCATCGAATGACAAATAAGAAATGCTGAATTTGAGAAAGCAACTGATGAAAGGTGAAGTACCAGTCATGTTTTGGCCTTTGTCTGACTCTCAGTATGACATTCCAATGATGTTGACGAAAGATTGTATTCACGATACTCATCTCAACATGTGGAAATCTCTCTGTCAATTGAAAAATAAAATATTATCTTATGATGAATATAAAAATCTTGTCAAGATAATAGAAGTTTTACAACACCAAATTGAATTGGCTTCTCTCTCAAGTTCTTGATATCCGAAGGATGAAAAGCCACAGAGAGCCCTTCAACATTCATGCCTTGGCGCACTGAGAAGATTGTGCCAGTTAATTTCCAATGCCCCATTTGGTATTTATATCAGGGGATGGGGTGTTCATGGAGAACTACATTTCAATATACTCTCCAGTCAACAAAGCCCGCCGAATGTGGTCTCATGCAATGTTGTTGCCCATGGCCAGCCACAACAAATTGGATTTGTTTGTAATCAAAGCCTTTCTCAAGAACATACCTCAACTAGTTCATCTCAAGATCTGGAATACAGAAAATTATTTGTTGAATTACATTTGCATCAGGAAAATGAGAACATCGAACAAGCTTCTCATTTAGAGTGTTCACATCATCAAGTGACAGATGTGTCAGAAAACATCCTATGGTCATTTGAACCAGGTGACTTTAGTGGATGTAGGTTGATGCATCCAACCAATTTCTGGAATATAGTCTGCATAATAGGAAGATCTTTTTAGAAAGTATAAGATATTGCAGCTCAAGAGCCACCCCAGCTTTCCAGACTGTGGACTCTTTTAGCTCAACCCTTGGAATCAACAAATGGGATTCGAGGAGTTGAGCAGAAACAGCAGGAATAGCCCCAGTCCACCGGATTGGGGACGTTTTTCAAATCCTCAATCTCTTCTCATAGAAATTCAGTCTTCTCTCGATTAGCAAAGAGGCACCAAGAAGAATGAAGAACCGAATTATCAGGATATTCCCTCCAAAATACGATTTGTCAAGAAGTTCCTGAGGGATCAACTCAACAGAAGGCAGTGTCTCATCAGGGACATTGAAAAAGACAATATCGTCGAAATGCTGATAGAAGAGACATAATGAATTATGCATCAATAAATGTCATAAATTCCATTATTTCTGATCTTCCAGAACTTGAGGCTCATTGAGAAGGCTCAGATGAAGAAGTTCATGCTCAAGAGGTTGTGCAAGTAGAGGCTAATGAAGAAGGTGTGCTTACAAGAAATCAAAGGATTACCCAGAATCTAGGTATTTATTCAAATAACCAACTCCCCCTAATCAAAAAGCATCCAAGAATGAAAAAGGGACGAATCAGGTAACATACCCTTTCTCTGGAGAAGGCCAATCACTCTCACTAGAGTAAATATTCGCAAAATAAGAGGTGAAAATGAAGGAATTAAGGAGGTTGAATGCAGAACTACTTCAAAGTAGTCTTCATCTTAAGCATGCTGGAGTCAGTCAGCCAAGGGAATTTCTTGTGGTTACTAAGATGGATCAAGAGTATCCTCATTTACCAGTACACCCTCAATTGTCTAATCTTATGGGTCATGTGCAACAAAAACCGACAATACTACCATCAATGGCATTCCCGGTTGCCATACCTATCCAAGCTATAGTTATTTCACCTGCACAGGTCCAAACTCAACCAGATATTTCTCAAAAAATAATGACTACCATTGATTCATTAATAGATCAGTTGGAAGCTATGGAAGGAAAGAATGCACCAGTTTAACTGGAAAAGAGAGAATACCCTGAATTGGTTGATGCAATTCCTCCCCCATAAAATTTTTCAAGTACCACATTCCCACTCATTAATGGTTTGGGAGACCCAAAGAAAACACTTAATACATTTTGTTTCTCATTGAGATCCTATGATGGGAAACCCTTAGAAAAAAGAATCAGTTAAGCTCAGGATTTTTGCACAGCCATTACTTGGGCCTCCTTTTGTCTCATATACACGTTTGAAATCCCGGTCAATTATCGTGTGGGAGGATCTTCGTGAATTATTCCATATTCAATTCATCTCAACTTCACCAAAGACAACACTTTATGATCTTAAAAATTGTATGCAAAGGTAGATTGAAATGGTTTCAGATTTCATTCCTCGCTAGAAGGGATTAACATATTCCCTGAGTTTATCTCTCCCTCAAGAAGAGTTGTTGCCAATCTATGCGACCAATCTATGTGATTAATTAAGAACACCATTTATTCATGTGAAATACATATGAGAGTTTGGAGACCTTACTTCAATCGGTCAATATATTGAAGACTCTCTTATAAATACTAAGGATAAAGCTCGTGTTATTCCATCAGCTCCAAGAAGGAGAATGGGTAATGTAGAGACAGCTACAGTTACTCTTAAACAAACACCTGTACATGCTTCTACATCAAAACCTTCATCTTATCAAAGGGCTCCACCTCCTGAGCATCAACAACATAGGTCGTTTCCTTAAGATGACCAAAGAGATCAAAAATGAAAACAATTTGATGATCTGAAGAGCAATGTTTACTCTTTCCGAAATGAACATGTTCCTGGTTATTTCATTTCAGCTCTAGAAAATAATTTGGTTCAATTGCCAAGGTCCAAAAGGCCAAAAAAGGAAGGAGATGAAGATAGTCCCAATTATTACCCATTTCATCAAATTTTGGGGAATCCCATTCAGAAGTGTTTTGACTTCAAAGACCTCCTGAAAAGATTGTGGACTCAGTAATAGTCAAATTGAAAGGTTCTTCAACTCAGGTTGCATGTGTTACTGATAATAATCCAGAGGAAGAAGGGGAGTGGAAAAAAGTCAAAAACAAAAATGCGTAGAAATATGATGATTTGATGGTTAGAAAAATGATCAACCGAACTCATGCCATTTTGCGAACGTAATTGAAGAAACCAATTGGGTATTCTGCTATGAAAGCCATAGAAAAACCATCTTCATCAGAGGGAAAATCCTCGAAGAAATGGCATAATTCAAAGAAAGAGGAACAATCAGAAGAAGATGAAATCCTGCCAAATCACAAGTTGTCATTGACTCTGGCAGATTTTATGCCATCTACTTCAAAGAAACGGGCACCTCCCTGCCAAACGGCACAACCTAAAAGGCATAATCAGTAAGAATCTTCATCAGATGTAGAGTTGATCTTTGATACTATTAACATGATTCATTTAACAGATCCTTATGCCAGTCACAACTTAAATCATGATGTGCCTGAGTTCCCTATATCAAACAGAGGAAATAGAGGGAGTTTCAGAGGTCTGGGATACAGAGGAAGATGTTGATATTTCGGAAACCATTATTCCAATTCTACCCCTGCTAGAACTGTGTATGCAGCAGAAACTCGTGGTAGATCCCTTCAGCGGGCTCAACAAGATCAAGAAAATTCTTCCACGCAAGGCAGATTCTGTCCTGGTACAGTTATTCTGGAGGATCGGTTATAGGTTCCACCTTCTTTCCCCCAGAAAGTATATAGACGTAGTAGTTCTAATCATCCAAAGCCAAGAGTTTTTCCAACTCCTACCCCAATACAAGATGCATCTACTTCTAAAGCATTAACTTCTAAGTCACCTGCGAAACCACATGTTCCTGTTGGGAAACGCAGACCTTTGGATCAAAAATATGATGTCTTGAAGCATTTGGCCCAAGTACTGGCCAAGTTATCAATTTTGGATGCCTTGAATCTATCCATGGATCTTTGAGAGGCACTCATTGAGTATTTTTCAAGTCCTCAGGAGTTCAAAACTGAAATTGATGTGGCTGAAGTCAATCGTGTAGAGAATAATCCTGCAGAATGCCATGCAATGACATCTTTTAAAGATAAAGATGAAGATGATGTCATGCATTGACATATCTGACCTTTGTATTTATCTTGCAAGGTCAATGGTGTGCACATCCGAAGATTATTCATTGATAATGGTCCAGGAGTCAACCTCATCCCCATTCATACAATTTGACGATTGAGCCTCACAGAATCTGATTTATCTCTTGCTACTCTAATGTTTCAAGGATGTGATAAAAATGAACAAGAACCCCTGGTCGAGATTACAATCAGAACTTAGTTTGGAGACCTTGTATCCAATTAAGATTTCATGGTTGTTGATCATGATACAGCCTTCAATGTTTTTCTTAGAAGACCTTGTCTACATCAGCATGTGACTATCCCTTCATCATACCATCAATGACTCAACTATTGTTTTGATGGTCAAAATAAGACATTTTATGATGATAAATCCCCCTTCAAAAGATGTGAATCTCAATATATTGAGGCGGAATTATATCACAAAAAGTGTAAGGAGAAACCCACAATAAGGTAGTTTACCATGATTAATGCACTATATGGTTTGGAAAAGATTGTAGTAAACCCATTCACACATGTGAGTACAGATTATGTGTTGCCTATAAGTCAAATTGATAGGATAGACACGAATCCAATTATTCTTATTGAAATTTATATAATGTCAATTACGATAATCAAGCCAGACAACATGGGAGAAGTTGGTAATTTAGCAGGCAATGATGAATGCTCAAATGGAGATGTTTTCATTTCATCCACTGAAATCCAGCAAGTCTATACTTTTCCAACCAGTCCAGAAGATGTTATAGCAATGTCAGAGATTAAAGATGATGTCAATTCTCAATCCATCATCTCCTCTTTATAACCCATAGAAGACCCTTTATCATTAATAGGGTTAGAAATGGAAGCCTCTTCTTCAAGATGTTCAAATTTTTACATCTCTCTTGATCATAGAAATTATGATTCATCATCTATTGTGCATGTTGAAACAAAAGAAGTAACACATGTTGAAGAAGAAGAGGAAGATCTTAGGGATGGTCCTCCAGCATTTGAAGATGGTATCTCTACCACTGTGGATGAACTCAGAGAAATAAATCTGGGTAAAAAGAAGATCCACACCCCACTTTAATTAGTGCGGCCATGACTATTGAAGAGAAAGAAATGTATATTTTATTTTTAAAGAAAAATAAATATATATTTTCATATAATTATACAGAAATGGTAGGACTTGATCCTGATGTTTCTACTCATCATTTAGGTTTTACAGAAGAACATCGAGGATTTAATCAAGCCGCAAGAAGAAGACACCCAACTTATGATTCCAAAATTGATTTTGAAGTGGATAATATTATCAAATGTAACTTTGTTAGAGAGGTTAAATATCCCAAATGGTTGGATAATATTGTCTCTGTGAAAAAGAAGAATGGAAAAATTAGAGTTTGCTTTGATTTCAGAGATCTTAATTGTCATTGTCCTAAGGATGATTTTCCAGTTCTGATTACAGAACTCTTGATTAATGAAATAGATAGCTATAAAGCAACTTATTTCATGGATGGATATTCTGGAAATAATCAAATCCGAATGAATCCAGAAGATGAAGAATCTACAGCTTTCAAATCACCTCAGTGTGTGTTTTGCTATTGGGTAATGCCCTTTGGCCTGAAGAATGATAGCGCAACATATTAGTGTTCCATGCACCGTATCATCAAACCCTTTTTAAGGATAATTGTTGAATGTTATGTGGACGATTTTGTGGTAAAATCCAAACAATGTTTTAATCACTTTGCTGATTTTGAAGTCATATTCCACAAACATAGACAACATATTTTGATGATGAACCCCTTGAAATGTGCTTTTGGGGTAACCTCAGGAAAATTTCTTGTCTTTGTTGTATGCCAACGTGGTATCTAAGTAGATCCTTAGAAGAAAAATTAAATCCTTAGTATGTCACCTCCTCATAATTTGAATGAATAGAGAAGAATTCAAGGAAACTTGGCCTATATTCGGCGTTTCATTGCCAATTTGGCAGGAAAAAGCTTACCCTTCACCATACTAATGAAGAAGGGAGTCACTTACCAGTGGACTGAATAATGTCAAGAAGCATTCAATATTCTCAAGAAATATCTCCTGAGTTCACCGGTATTAATGCCACTTATTGAAGGAATCCCACTTATTCTTTATGTGACAGCCTTAGAGCGATCATTGGGAGCCTTCCTTGCTCAAAAGAATGATGATGGGAATTAAAATAGTCTTTACTATCTCAGTCAGACTATACTTGAAGAAGAAACCTGATATTCATGTATTGAAAATTGATGCTTGGCATTAATCTTTTCAGTTCGAAAGTGGATACACTACCTGCAACATCATGTGGTCTAATTGGTATCTCTCAATAACCCGCTCAAATTCATCCTTAGTCGTCCAATGCTTACAGAACGTCTGGCAAGGTGGATAGTTATTTTGTAGCAATTTGATATCCAGTATGTGTCTCAAAAGGAAATAAAGGTCCAAGCTCTAGATGATTTCCTTTCTAAACATTGTTTATCGTAAGATACATCTTTAGATATTGAACTTCCTGATGAAGAAGTCTTTTCTATTCAAGATAATCTTAAACATGGAAAATGTACTTTCATGGTGATTCTAGAAGTCCAGCAGGGAAGAAAATGGAAGAACCTAAATTCAACAATGTTGGATTAAAAATTGTTCTTATTTCCCCATGAATGGAAATGATACCTTAATCATTCTCATTGTTGGGAGGCGGGACAAATAATGAAGCAAAATACCAAGCTCATGCCACAAGATTGGAGTTAGTGCTTCATGCATAAGTAAATCACTTAAAAGTGATAAGTGATTCAGACCTAGTAATCATATAAGTCAATGGGATTTATGCAATTAGAAAATAAGAACTAGTCCATTTGTATGATTATGTTAGAGAGTTAATGGCTGTGTTTCCTTCGGAACTGACTTTTTCACATGTCCTGCGATCACAAAATGCTCAAGCTAATGCACTGGCTAATAAAGCTACAGCACTAGAAGATCCAAATCAGGATGAGACAATCATCAATATTTCCCACCATTATACAATTTCACCTTATGTTCAAGCCAAAATAGAGAAAATCAATTAAATTATTCCCATTCCTAAACCATATGGTCATACTGCTGGATTGATGGCACCTATCAGGGAATACCTTCAAAATAGAACACTTCCACCTGATAGAGCAGGGAAAGAACAAATACAGCAACATGTGGTCAATTTTACTCTTTATGATAGCCCAAATCACCTAGAGAAAATTCTCTACAAATGTGTTTTTGAAGGAATTCTCTTCAGATGCATTGATGGTGAAGAGACAATGGTTGTCATGAAATAAGTGCATGCAGGTGTCTGTGGTGCCCAGCAGTTTGGACATAGACTATCTGATCAAATTCAAAGTCTTGGATACTATTGGCCTTCAATGATACAAGATTATTTTGATTTCACAAAGAAGTGTAAATCTTTCCAAGTACATGACAACTTCATTCATCATCCCCCAGAGTTGATTCATACACCTAAGTACTCATGGCCATTTTCCACATGGGGAATGGATGTAGTAGGACCTTATCCTGTAGCTACAGCCAAGCAGTTTATGTATATTCTTATTACTGCTGACATATTTTCCAAATGGACTGAGGCAATACCTCTCAAAGAAGGTAGTTCTCAAAGCATTATTAGCTTCATCAAGTCTAACATCATCACCAGATTTGGTGTCCCTCATACCATATTTACAAATAATGGCACCAATTTCTGTTCATCCGAGGTAAGGAAGTTGTATCAAGAATACAACATTAAATCCAACCATTCCTCCTGGCATCATGCAGCGGCCAATGGCCAAATAGAAGCCTTCAATAAGACTCTTTCAAACATATTGCTAAATATGGTGGATAAAGATAAGAAATCATGGCCTGATAAACTCTTTCATGCTTTATGGTCCTATCAGGCCACCACCCGCACTACAACGCGGTCAACTCCATATTCATTGGTATATGGAACAGAAGTAGTCTTTCCCATTGAAGTTCAATTACCCTCACTCAGGGTATCCATTTTTGATCAGTCATCTATGGATGAACAATCTCAAAAGCGATTGTATGATTTGGAATGATTAGATGAGAAAATATTGTGCACCTTGCACCACTTGGAAGTCTATCATAATCGAATAGAATGAGCTTTCAACAACAAAAATTCATGTTCGTTCATTCATTCAGGGAGAATTGGTATTGGTTCTCATAACTCCAATGATTCTAGGAAAGAAACCTCCCAAGATTGAGCCAAAATGGGAAGGACCTTACTCAATATATATGGTCTACTCCAATGGAGCTTATTCTTTAATTTCAATGGATGGAGAACTCATCACTACTCCAACCAATGCCAGATATCTGAAGAATTACTTTTTATAATAAAAATACATCTCATGGTCCATTCATATGACCATAAACTATTTTCACTTGCGTCCATCATGGAGTTAACATGTGTCATCCTAGCTACATGATGCTAAACTGTACAGATGTCCCTTACAACCAGCAAGATGTTAAACTGTAGAATCGTTGGTCCATGCATATGACCTTAAATTATTTTCACTTACATCCAACACGACGTTAAACTGTGACATCATCCATCATGACATTAAACAATGAAAAAGTCCCAAATATGTCCAACATGACGTTAAATTGTGTCCTCTTTTGCCCTTACTACATGACATTAAACTGCACAGTCCCCCCTTTCATCCAAAATGACGTTAAACTATATTTTTCCCATCTTCTAAGCTACATGATGCTAAACTATACTACTCAGTCATCCTACATGATGTAAAACTAAAAAATCCCCTTAATAAGTCCTACATGATGTTAAACTGTATTTCGTCCATGATACATGACACTAAACTGTGCAGCACCAATATTCCTCATCGAAAGACTTTAAACTACATAGTCTCTACATCCTACATGACGTTAAATTGTGCATCGTTAGGGTTGTTTCTACCTCTTGTTTCTCACACCGAGTTTGACTCACATGATCTTAGAGTAAAATTCTACCATAACACCCTCTCTGGTCCAATAACCATGTGTAAGTTTCAACACCATTCTTTAGGTCATTGTCCTCAAGAACAAAATTATCACCAATTCATTCTTTAATTGAACTACGCAGACTTTGATCCTTGCCTTCTTGGCTGGGTATATAGGAAACCTCCTGAGGTTCACGACCAAAACCAATCTCTTCATATCGTTTCACCTCCATATCATATGATGTTGATATGTGATGAAGACCTAGAACCAATAATTTTTACATTTGTTCACCATCGTCATTGATATATGACGTTAAACTGTTCATACTATTATCCTATACGAAAATAAACTACAACATTCTTTGACATCATCACCTGAGAGGGAATCATTATTTACATTGATCTCTAATCATGTTATATTCCAAAGACTACATGCATACTTGGAAATGCCTGAAACATTTATCTTGGTTCAAACCATCATTGCACTAAAGTCCCCTTTCAACCTTCACTTGTACGAACCAAATCTGTATAACGGGTATTTCAATAACTACATGCGGCTTGATTCCCATCCATATAGGATACATAGGAACATTCGAGCATCCCTCAAATCCACCCCCAAGTCTTTGGGGATAACCCCAAATTTCACTTTCATTGCCTTGGCTGAAAAGATTCCCTGTGAAAACATGAATGTGGTATGAAAACCCGGATCTTCATTCACATTAGGTTTATAAAAAACAAACATTGTGTATTCCTTATAATGGTCCAAGTTTTATGACCCTATACTAAGATATCCTTCACTCTCATCCCACTTGACGTTAAACTATATTTCAAGAAATAGATATGGCTTGATTCCCATACTTATAAGATATGTAGTGAAGTCCATCACCTCAATTTAGGACCCATCCACAACATAATTATGTTTATCATTGGTCTATGTGTCTCTACATGCATTGAAAAATGCCCATTTTTATGTGTCATACTACTAACCTTAAATACTTATAGATCTCCATAATCATTTTTCATGACTTCTGGTCACAAAATGTTTGATACCCGAGAGTTATTTTTCCTGACTATGCAGCACGTGCCCTTAGGTGGCCTTGCATAAACAGTCTACATAATAGACTTGTCAGCCAAAAGATATTATTATTTGACTATGTAGCCAATGTCGTTAGGTGGAACTGCATAATTCAACCCCCTAACGAGTTTTTCAAATAGTGTTAACTTCATTCTTGGGAGAAAAACCACTTTTTGTCCTTATTGGTCTTAATGATAATATGTAGGGATCAGAAAAAATAGCCATCCTTAACATATTTATTCCATACTATTTTTCATGATCTGAATGTATTCAAGTATATGGTTTATATTTCCCTTCCCTAAATTTGGGTTAGATCTTCGTAGGAGTGACATTCACCAATTATTTGATTATCATGATTGGAAACATCATCTCTATATCCAAGTACCTCTTTCCATATAGTAGACTTTGTGCTTTGGAAAATTTGAATCTCCATAAACATTCACTGGGTTTTTAACAATAGAAAAGTAAAATACCCAAGAGTTATTTTGCCTGACTATGGAGCACGCGCCCTTAAGCGACCTTGCATAAACAGTCTACATAACGGACCTGTCAGCCAAAAGATGCTATTATTTGACTATGTAGCCAATGCCCTTAGGTGGCCCTACAAAATTCAACCCCCTAACAGGTTTGTTAAATAGAGGTAACTTTATTCATGGGAAAAACATCTTCTAATGACTTTTATCCCTTTCTCATATCATTCCTCATATTAAAAATTTATTAAGTTGTAGTTTCCATGTTTTCCCACATACTTGAGTGTGTTAATATGTTTTCAGATAAATTATCAAGGAATTGAGTCAACAATAATAAATTCGGTCAAAGCTATTTCGACCTTAAAACATTAGCCTTTTTATGTATGACATTAATGAATTTAAACTGCCCACAAAAGACAAGGGAACTCTGAACAAAAGTGAAGTCCCAGCTCACTAAGCATATATTTCGTATGATATAGGTAATATTGTTAAATTTAAAGATTCAATGTTTGTAGGGTTATTTTTATAATCCAAGTAAAAAAATAAAGTTATGCTTACTAGGCCCATTGGCATAGGTAAATATTTTATGCATGTAGCAAAAGAAGGCATGCACAAATGATTGAAGTTGAAAGTGTTTTTCATTCATGAACAAGACTTTGAAGGACATCCACTGATTGGATTCTCTTATATTTTTCTGGAATTACAAGAGGCGTTCAACATAACTCTTTATTTGATATACGACCTCCCGAGCTTCATCAACAACAACCTGGAATTCATTCATTCAACTGGATACAATTAGAGATGTAGTGATACCAGCTCTTATTGGAATAATTGTAAAAGAATGTTCTTGATTTCGGTTTGAGAAAATTTTATGCTGATCAAACAGTGACTCTGTTTCCATCCAAGAGACTTGGAAGATGGATACATGGATTTTATAATGGAGCATTGGAAGTGAAGAGCCATTTGGAGAGAGTACTCTTTTCAGATGTTGTTTCTAATGTCATGATCGACATCTCTCCGTCAACCGGCAACAGAAAACATATCAGCCCATGATTTTCCATTTTCATATCTGCAAGGAAATGGCATGAAAGAAAAATTTGAAAGATCACACCATTGTTGTTGCTCTTAATGTACAGAATAACCAAAATAGAGGGGTAACATTGCGGCTGAATCTCTGGCATATAATTCTTTGCATCTGGAACATAGACTCCTTGCAGATGACCATGGCCATACAAAGGCAAGTAGATGCTCTGTGGAAAATTTAGATGATACTTCTTCAAGTACTTGGCCAAATCTGGGAGAGTTCTATCGCAAATATCATAGTAATAATGGCCAAAAACATTCATCATGTCATCAATCTGCTTTCTAGCAAGTTAATCAGCCCTTCCAATTCTTCTAGGATCCATTGAATCTACACAAAGGTCGAATAATTAACTCTTAAGTGAGTTGATTTTTAAAAAAAATTGTGATGAAAAGTGAAAAAATGGTTAAGGCATTAAGGTGCGCATGTCCAATTTTGGCATGCAAGTGTAACTATGTCGCGCAGGCTTTTGTTGCTTAGGTATCACCGCACATGTCAAAAAAACCTCTACAGTAGTGCGACACGAACAAAAGAAATGAAAACGCGGAAAATTAGTATACTTGCGTGACAAGAGCAACCTGCACAGCGAGAGTGAAGTGCTTTGAAACCTGGGTGCTTTGCAAAAGAATGACCGCATATTTATAGGCAAGGCCTTACCCCTGCGTGCCGAAGCCTGCACGACTCACACCTGCACGACACCATCTACGCACTCATGACATGCGCACCAAAGTTCCTTGGTTTTCTCCTTTTTCCTCACAGTCACATCCTCCTTCTTTCGGATCCAACTCTAAGGGGGGACATTTTTTGATGCTCCTTTCCATCATAGATTATAACAACTGAAAAAGTGAAATACCTTCACACAAAGTGATTAATTATTTGAAGAAACATCAAAAATAGACAAAGGAATGAATACAGATTTGTTTACACTTGGGTCGCACAAGTTTCATCATGGCCGTGCAAGTATACTTGCATGCCACATATTGGCCGCACAGGTGACTTGCGAGCCCTATGTTATTTTCACCCAAGGTATTAAAAGGCCTATAAATACCCCTGTGGGCCCCCCATTTCGAGAATGAAAAATCCAGAAACTCAGATTTGAGCTCTCAGTGCCCTAGTATCTTCTCAAAACCTTACAAACACTTCTAAGGTAATTTCTGACCTAGAAAAGAATATCTAAAGAGGGGGAACAAGGCCTAAGTTTTGAAAATTCATCAACACCTGCGCTCCTAATTGGCTATCCCTTTAGGGAATTGAATAAAATTGTGCGCCGCCTTATCCATTCAAAATATCATGTGCATCACCCATTTAAAAGTATTCTAGGATAATACTAAGGGCTTGATCCAAGCCTCGCCCATGTATTACCCTATGGGTTGACCATCGTGCAAGTACACCTGTGTCATCTAGGTATACCTGCGCGACCCTGACATGCGCACCCAAACAGGACCTGCGCACTGACCTTCTTTTGGTTACCCCTCCTGTCCATTCATCTCTTTTCTTCAAATCCACCTATCCTCTTCAAGATTTAGCCTTCAGAATCATCTTCAAAATCCATATATGGAATGATTCCTTTGATGGATTCCTTATTTAAAAGGAAATATGTGGATAATCTCTCAAAACCCAGTGATTTACATATCTTTATGTCACTGAGGTTAGAGATTTCATTCATTCAACCTCATTCTTTAAGATGAGAAGATTTTTTTGGGCATCCTCTTTAGAAGTAATCCCCAAGTCCCCTATTCATGGGAATCCTCATCAAGAGTAGGCCCCAAATTCCCAAAATGGGCATCTTCTTCGAGAGTAATCCCCAGTCTTCAACTTCCCTTAATATTATCCCCCTTATCAGGAGTTATTCACAATCATAATTCCCTAACATGGGCCTCTTTTTTAGGAGTAAGCCCCAGCTTCCCAAATATGGACATCCTTCTTAGGAGTAAGCCCCAAATCTCAAGTCCCTTAACCTGGGCCTCCTTTTCAAGAGTAAGCCCCAGGTTCCCAAATATGGGAATCCTTCTGAGGAGTAATCCCCAAATCTCAAGTCCCTTAACCTGGGCCTCCTTTTCAGGAGTAACCCCCATGTTCCCAAATATGGACCTCCTTCTCAGGAGTAAGCCCCAAATATCAAGTCCCTTAACCTGGGCCTCCTTCTCAGGAGAAATCCGCAAATCTAAAGTCCCTTAACACAGGCCTCCTTTTCATGAGCATGCCCCAAATCTCAAGTCCCTTAACATGGGCCTCCTTATCTAGAGTAAGCCTCAATCCTAATTTCTTTTTACCAGTCTTATCTTTTTTTGATTTGAGTTTCCTTCTCAGACATAAAACCCAATCACAAGTCCCCTCCTAATTTGGGCATCCTCCTCAGAAGTATGCCCCATGTTAGAGTATCCAAATCTCCATAAATCCCATATACCTTTATGGACCTTGTTCAGGGGCTTCTTCTCTAATATAATTCCTGATATTTATCTATTTGGGCAATCATACATACATAAGCCCCATATCATTCATTGTGATTGAATCTTTTGTGGCACAAACTTTCAGGTTTACTGATAACTCTTGTGTCTCACAACGAGCATGAATCGCATGAGCTTAGAGTGTAAAAGTAACCACGAAACATCTCTTTGGGAATCTAATCATACGTAATCCCCACAATTCTTAACCGAACTATGTGGAATTTGATCTCTACTTTAAAAGTAGAGTACGTAGGAAGCCTTTCTAAGGTTCAAGCCCATCACCCATTAATTCTCATCCGTCAGATATGACGTTAAACTATATATTCCAAACTACGTGGGTTCTGATTCTTTTTCTAAACAAGGATACGTAGGTATCCCATCTGCAGGTACAATACCAACACTAAAATACTCTATTTCCTTCTGAAGGACAATAAACTTCAAGTGACCCGTTAGGTGGCTTTAAACCAGTATGGTTATCATAATGAACAAGAGATCTTTATATAATGTGTTGAAGGATACCATTGACTAAGAATCTCTAATAATTACATATGATTCTCTATCGATGAAGAACCTCAAATACATATAAATGATTCTCTAAATCTCATATATATTAATAATTGATTGTCATATCTTAAGGTAAGCTCATTTTTATACTTGTTAGTGTAATAAGGATTCATGAACAAAACATAAATATATAAAGAGAGTCCCGAAGTAGATAACAATTCCCCCAAAAAAGGTGTGATGAGTCCGAACTCCCATCCTATCAACCAATGAAAATTCTTAAGCCTCATCGGTCCATAATTAATGACAACCTACCTTTGGAATGTAGGTCCAAATAGATATAGAATAATTGGACGTTTCCAGTTCTATGAAGTAACCCGTTATAAACCGATTGGATTATTTGAACCATTAGAAAAAAAGGTCTTCCCCATTTCCAGAGGAAATAGAGAGGTACAACAAATGGATCAAATGTGAAAAACTTCAATGGGTGTTATTCTTAGAAACCAAGGAAGTGTAGTGACTGATGATGGTTATGTTAGTAAAGTAAATGTTGTATTCTTATATCCAAGTATTGGTGTGTAGATTGTGTTGATCATGAACTATGGATGTTTTAATTTCCTAAGGAATGTAGTGGAAATAATACTTCTAAGGTAGGGACCATTATGTTATATAATGGGGTATGGAGTGATCTGTGAAGTGGATATGTACGAATAAATATGCCAATAAGAATCTCATGATGTACATGTTTAGGTTAGACATTGTTTCACTGATTAGCCAAACTAACTGATGAATTTGGGCATGATCTAGTTCTAGAGGTAATTGGAGTGGTCATGTTGGAGATGTGATCATGGGTGCTACAAATAATGATAACAGTTTGTAGAGTAGTGATTGGCATGACTATAGAAGTTTTACTGGACATCAAGGACTACATTGGTAAGTGAATGTGGATGATGGAGGTATTCCATATGTGAAAATGGGTGACATTCCTAGGTACTGTGGAGAAATAAAAATAGAATATGATGTGAAACATTTTGTTGATTTGACTAAGGATGTCCAAAATTATCTCTACATGGTGGATTGTTAGAAAACTATAGATAAAATTGAAAGTAAAAGTGTGTTTTTGTTTTGGGAATGTGTTTTAGGAATGAACCAAATCCCATATGGGTGACTATGAATAGTGGAGGTTTCTGGTCCTTGTGGTTTCAATTAGGGGGATGAATATAGATGTCAAATGGTGTTCTTGTGGAGGATTGAGTGACGCGTGATGGAAAACACATTGTGTATGTTGTGTGAGATGATTTGATGTTTGATTAGGTAAGTGATCAATCCCGAAAAATTGTGATAATAGGCTGAATCAGTTGGTTGGAAGAACCACATAGGAAATGTAGCCAGTTAATGGAATAAATTGTGATAGAGTAGGATGTTCTCTAGTGGGAGCTATCATAGTATACTAGTTTTTGTGACGGGATATATATCTAATGTTGACCGAATGAGTACCTTTAGATAAAGAGTATGTTGAGCCATGCTTTTTAGATGTTTGAATATAACTGAGGCTTTTTGGCCTATATTTGTAGGATATGATAGGAAATCAAAAAAGGATAAAAAATAATGATTTTTCTTCTCGTGATGTTGGGAATGGATCACTATTAGTTATAGAAAGAATATGGGTGAGATTACGCTAAGTAATTTAGGCCATGGATTAGTAATTATGTCAATACAAGAGGGTTCTTGTTGGCATTTATTGTGTAATATAGTTCCTAATCGGTTTCCTATTGTGTGGTGGTATAATGGCATTAACCAAAGCTTCCTCTTGTGTTTGGTGTTGAAAATGGTGAGTTGAGGCGAATGTTTCCTCATGGATAATCAGATTGTGACTGTGGAACATGGTGAGAGAAATTTTTATGAGGTTGGATTATTTTCTTGGTTTGAGAATTATTGTGAGATAAATTTGTTCATGGTGAAATAAGTTAGGTTAAGGTTTATTAGTGGATTTGTGGTATATTCTTTTGGATTTTGGGGCATGGAAATTTATCAGACTGTGGCTTGGGGATGAGGATTTATATGGTGGGGTATTTATGAGATCCTTATCATTTTTGAACGTATTACGTTGTTAATTTTTCTGTTTAAAAAATATATTCATGTCGAAGAAATTTGTATTAGGTACTTGATGAGCTTTGAAGTGTTTTGAAGGAATTTGACATGAAAATATGATAAATAACACCAATAAACACATAGCGCACAATTAGTGCATAGGTAGTGTAAACCATTCACCTGGACTAGGAAACTGGGCGCCATGGTGACCACTTCAGATATAGTAATAGTGAAAAGTTATTTCATGGTTTTCCAAACCATACAAGTATCTCCAGGTAAATATGTGACCTGAAATTTCCTAAGATAGGGTCTTGTATGTTATTCTCACAAGGTTTGGAAAATCATACGAGTAAACCATGTACCCCATTAAAATTTGTAAAATTTATAGTATTTCCATCTCAGGATTTTTAGATAAAACCCAATTTCTTAAACCATTTGACCCCTATACCTGTGGTGATGGTCCAAAACCTCCTCTCCCCCCCATAGACGACTCTCCATCGATTTTAGGGTTTCTGGAGCATGGATGGGTGTGAAGTGACGATTTGGTCGAGTTTAGCACTAATATTTTCTCCAATTTCCATATTTGAGATTGTGGGATCTATCGTCTTCTTTAAAGGGATAAAAACATCACTTTTGCAGAAGAATCTAGGTTGGGGATTTAGTGACTCTTTGATTTTGAATCTAGGGTAGAGATTAGGAAAGTGTATGTCCACGTTCATGATGTTTCTAGGCTTAACGCCTTTACCAATATTCTAGAAGTTCTATATAAATATATAGTTGTTTTGTTTCACTTAATTTTTATGTCTTGATATCATGAGTTATTGAAAGAAATTTTGATGATGTATTATGTTTTTGGGGCCCTCATAGACATAGTGGGGTTCGTCGATGATGTGAGACCAAATGTAGGACTACCCATGGGGTAATCTAGGACCATTTAATTGGTATGAAAATTTAGTAAACCATGAGATTGGGATATTAAAATAGATATGAGTATTAAATATATATTTGAAATGAGGTGTGGGTTAATGGTTTATTGATAATATTACTAGTTATATTTTGTAGATGATAAAGTGTTTTTGAAATGGTTTTGATGTCATGTTCTGGGGAGTGATGCATTTATAGACTTGTTGATGATATATAATATTTGAAAATTAGATGTGATTTTAAAGGTGATACCGACCAAAAATAAATTTCAAAAATGGGTTTTCGAAAGATATATTAAAAGATAATTGAAATATGATTGAGGTTCCCTTTTTATAAAAATTGTTTAATGGTTCTATTGGATGTTTGTAATGGTAATGAAATCTGTTGTAAATATTTTAGATTTCAAATAAAATATCAATTTTTAATGGGATGTACAAGATGATTTCCATGAATGTTTCAAAATTTTTCACTTCCAAGATGATGTTTATAAAGGTCCAATTGGACCATTGTAATTTAAGGTGTATATGGGGTATTGAGATAGATACCATAAAATTATGTTGGTATGATAGCATGATCATTAAATGAAATAATTGATTGTTTATCTTAGATAATTATATAGAATAAAGGGGTTTTAGGATGATGTAAAATGGGATATATGGGATTAATGTGAACCGGCCTGATTGAAAATGATTTGAACATAGAATGCATAAGCAGTTAATACATGGGAAATGATGATCGTTTTAAGTGAGTTAACATAGGGAAGGGTTGAATTTTTTAGTGGATTAAGGATTGGAAATTAGGGAATATGCTTAGTGATTTTGGAAAAAGAAGGGATAATTGTGCTAAATTACATCATAAGAAAATGGAAAATGATTTAATGGTGATGGAATGATTTTAGGTTCCTTGTGATTTTTACTTGGGTTATTTGAATATGGAACTATGGGGTATTAACCTACGGTTCTTCTCCCATAGATTGAGTTATACTATTTCTCTAAACTCCCCTAAAACATACATCGGTTAAGGATGGGGAAAGAGGATTTATTCCCCTAATGATTTCAATCCACCCATTAAGAGGCTTCAAGGTGAGGATATTGTATGTTTGTGCTGAATGGATAATTAAAAAAGTGCACATGGATTGTTATTGTGAGTTATTGACTGAGGTTCTACTCTATCATGTTCTGTTAGGTTGACTATCTAAACTCCATCCAAAAATTTCTAGGTTAGGGAAGGCGATAATCCTATATTCCTCTAATGGTTTTATTCCACCAGGATTGAATCCTCTTGGTGAGGGTAATGTGTTGTTATGATGTGTTTGTCCCTAGAGATATAGCTACATGAAAAAACACTTATGAATGGAAATTAATGGTCTTAGTCCATAATTTAAATTATGTAAAACCATATCCTTTGGGAAATGAGATGAATACGAATTCAATAATGAGGATATCATCCGTGATGGAATAGAAATAATGATGAAAATTTCATAAATGAATATTTTGTATAGTGGGTATGATATGAGTATTGGTTAGTTAAATACCTTATTATTAAATGCGTGAGTCACCATTTGTGATTTTTCTTAGACCCTATGTTTGACCGTATTTAGTTTTGTTTATTGGATGATTATAGTGAATGTAGTGGGTAAATGGATACAATGTAAATATTTAAATGTTTTCTTCATTACATGATTTTTTTTTTAATTTTATACCTTAAAACACATTTTTATAGACTATTTTTTTCCTTAGACACCACTGGTCGTGACTTAATAAGTTGTAATCACACCCTAATTGGACCTTCATGACCCATATACACTTGAGAATATGGTACTTTTTTTCATGTACATGTTTGGGATAGGGTATTAATTTTTACCTATGTTTGGGATCACATGATGGAGATTTGTTTTTTGGACATCCTTGGGACTTGGGTTCGAGTTTAGAGTCATTTGTTGTATTAACCATGGTTTATTTTTTATTATTGGATGACATGTAGATTACCCACTAGAATTTTTAATAGCATCTGTATGTGCTTCTTTTTTGGTATTGTTTCTTGTTTTCAATTTATTTATCCAATTGGTTATTTAAGTAGTTTTCATTACTAATGATGTGAATTCACTATGATTAGATGGTATAGTATGCCAATGTTTCTAATTATACCTACTCTTCTAGTCGGTAGCATATGGAACATGGGTAGGAATTCCTAAGGCCATGTGATGACATGGCTTTGGGAACCAAATATAGTGGATCTTGGGATGGGGATGTAAAATTTTCTATGAAATTTTTTTACATAAGTTTTATCAACCCAAAAGAGGATGTTTGGGTATCAACTAATAAATTATTCATTATTTGATAACTGGGCCTATGACATCAATCATAGTTAAAAAATCATGGGTGATATGATTCGGTTGATCATATATTCTATGTAGACCATTATACATTATTTGATCACATCATTATGGAATGGTAACAAAACATAATAGGGAGAAGATGACTTATAACATAGATTTTAACTTATAAATTTTAGTAATTCATGATTATCCCATTATATTAAAATTTTACCTTTTTATGACATATAATTATATTGATCATTTAATTATTTTTATATTTGATAGATCACTAGGAAAATTTTTAGAAATGGGTGAATTGGGTCATGTAAAAACTGTCCCAATGGGATGAAAAATGTGTTGGGTGAAGGATTAAAAAATCTTGTGGAAATTATCTGTAGATAGAACATGCTATGTGTAATAATGTATATTATGTTTACATCCAAAATAAATCATGGAATAAGAAGCATAATATCATGTATTTCTTCGTCAACATTAAACCACCCCAATATCTATTCTAATAGGTTTGTTTTTGATGAATTAATTAATGGAATTGAACATATGTTTTTTATTTTTTTTACTTTTTGGGAACATATAACGAATTTGTTTGCTATTTATTATCAGTAAGGTTAGTCTAAAATATAGTGGATTATCATGAAGAAAATAATGATATTAGGTGATTTATACTCAATGGAGTGGTTAAAGATAAATTATTTTTTTTCAAAAAAATATATATTCCTTAGTCTCTTGATAAAATCATGCATGATAATTCATGTTGTTTTAAAAAATAGTTGAAATAGATTTTTGGAACATATGAAGAAAAAAAATTATTACAATGTATTCCATTCATTTTATCTATGATATGAGGGTTAAAATCAATTTAATCACCCCCATACATTAAAAGAATAACATGTTTGATATTGTATACAAATTTCAACTCTAGGTTTAAAATACCACAATATAATATTAAAATATTATTTTTTAAACATGACTACTAAAAGATAGTCATTAATATTGTTATTTATGAATAAAAATAAATAAATTATAAAAAAAATATGAATATCATGTTAGATAATTTATTTATTAAAACTTATTAATAAATGAAATCATTGTTAGAAATTTTACTTTATTATTCAAAAATATGTTTTCATAACAAATTGATTTGTATTTCCTTAAATGTATAAAAAATTATTTTATTTATATTATCAAAAAATTGTCTAATTATTAATAATTATTTTTTCAATTATCATCTTAGAATAAAACTATGGTGAATTGTTTTTATTTTTCAAAAAATGTTGATTTTCTTATGAATAGGTAAGAATAATTATATCAATTAAATATTAAATTTTTAATTAAATAAGATAAATTTTAATATTCTATTTTAGAATTGATTAATAGTGAATTTATATCTCTCATATTATTAATAATAAAATTAGTTTCATTTGAATCCATATTATGGATAAATATCATATAATCACTTTTTTATACATAAAATGGCATTTTATAAAAAATAATATTTCATTATTTTTGGTATTCTAATCTTAAATATATTTCATGCACATAGTGAAAATGGACCATGAAAATAGTTTTTGTTTATTTTGGTGTTAAATAGTTAATAAATAGGTCACTTTTGTAATTGTTCGATATGAATAGTGTGAATAATAATTTTTTAATAATTTTTAATGATATATCATGTAATTATGTTTTATAATAATATGATATGGAATAATAAGTGATCCAATCACATACTATTAGTCTACTGGGTGAGTGTGATTTGACCAAGTACATCCATATTCATAATATATGTAAATTTGGTGAAATATTATGATGATATGGACCTTTATAATATTTGAGTCATACATAAAAAATATCAATTTTAATTTTCCATTATTTATAATTTTTTATGATATGGGTAAATTCAAATAATTATTAGTTTTAACTAACTATTATAATACAAGATGAATTTTAACTCATGTTATTTTTTAAATAAAATTTTTTCAATAAAAATTTACTATAATTTATTGTTGAACACATACACATTTTTTGTTTACTGAATTTTAATAAAATTAATCCCATTGAAAATGTTAAAATTAATTAATTTAGAATAAATCATATTTTACCACAAATTTATATATGGACATTTCAGAATGGAGTTTTATTAATGTAATCAATTAAATATATGAAATTTTATTGAAATATTAAATAAAAATTTAATGAATAGTTTTAAAATTTACATTAATGATATTTTATAATAAATAATGTTTTATTTTGTGATTCAATATTAAAAAAAACATGGATTCAATGAAATGAATTGAATATGAAAATAAAAAAATAGTTCCCATTTTTTTAAATTCATCTTCTAGTGTTATAATTCATGACCTTAAAAGTGTAGAAAACATTAATAATATGGTAATTGTCAAAAGGGTTTATAAAACATTAATATTGAATGATAATGTTGAAAACATAACCAAATATATTTGCCAAACCAATCATAATTATCTTTATAAAACCCTTATTAATGTCATGTAGATCCTAGTAATCTAATAAATACTAATCCTAGTGTCCCTAATAAGATATCAAAATGAGATTTAATTAAGAGAAGTTAAACTTCATTACAAACTCATTCAATTATATTTTTTTTCTAATTCATAATAATGTGGTTTACCCATTACAAAATATATAAGTTATAATAAATATAATGAAACATTATTAGTATTATGGTACTAATATTTTCCATCTCTTATCCATCAAATAAAAATTCTAGTATTTCTCATGCATATATAATTATTACATTCACCACATAATAGTGTAATTTTTTTAAATTATAATCTTACAAGGTTGGTCAAAATTATTGATGTAATTAATATATATGATATATGTTAAATAAAAATTATTTGGGAGTTTTCAACTGTTATTTAACATTAATTTATTCTATCCATCTATAAAACATAATTCTTCATTTATACATGCGTACGACCAACCCTCTCCATTAAATGTTTAAATTTATTTCCAATATGTATCATTTATGGATGACTAAAGAGATATATTAATTAAAGATTTACTAAATTTATATAAAAAATAAAATTTAGTATACTATATAAACCTTAAAAAGATTCATAATCCAAAAATTCTAAACGAAAACATACATAAAAATGATGTATATATGACAACAGTAATAATTTAATTATAATAGATTTTAAACAAATAGTTGGTTAAATAATATAAATGGATCGTATATGATAATATTAATACACATATCATTATCATATTTAGATATATTAAATCATAAATTATTATATATGAGGTTAAAATAAATTATGTCTATGTTGAACTTCAGGTATTGGGTTACATATCCAAATTTCCATTCATTGGGTTTTATTTCTATTTCACTAATTAAGTCTTACCATGATAGCCTAGGCTTGTATTTATTTATAATTTTTTCTTCTTTATTTACATTTATCACAATTTGTTACATCAATTATTAATTATCTTTATAATAATACGATCATTTTTTGGGTATTCATATCAGAACAACATTCTTTGAGACACATGTTTATTTATGCACATAATATTATTAAACGGTTCATATAATTCCAGTTTAATAATTAAAATCATGTTATATTATTAGAAATTTGATTTTTTCTTAAAATTAATTATATCTCTCTCTTTTAATATTTTATTATTATGATTTTTACTAATATATATTGAAGTTAAATAACACAGTTTGTTTTATTTGGTGATACAATATTTTCATTATCATCAATATCCAATGAAAATTTTTTAAATGAATTTTGATTATTTTATATTTTATTTCCACTTCTTTCATATGTATATGAATTTCATGAACATAATAAATTCATTTATTAATCCCCACTACAATGTTTAAATCAATATAAGTTATTTGATCTAAAATTTCTTATCCATTGATACATATTTGGTAATATGTAACTATTTAATTTTATGATATCTATCAGCATAAACTTTTGTATACTATATGATGAATTTTAATATAATATTTGAATTTACTATATCATTGGAATTCATTTATTTTATTGTTGTTATGAATCAAATTATAATAAAATAGTAAGGGGTTATACTTAAATATCATGTTAATTTAGATTTATTATGCATGAATTTTCATTACAAGAAATCATATGAACATTGTTTAAAACACATTCACTTCATTAGAATTTTTTTAAAAAAAATATTATATAACTTTTTTTTTCAATTCCTTGTTTTATGTAATCATGAATCCAAATTATTTTTTTAATGAAAATCCATATTTGATTCTCAACTCAGTTAAGAATGTTTTTCTTATTTTTCCTCATTTTTATTAATCTATTTTAAATGATATTTTTACTATTATCTAATTATAAATTAGATTAAAATTTTGACATGTCAAAATTTAAAAATGATAATTACAAACAATATTATAGTCATTTTTTGATCCATGTAGAGTTTGGATTTCAAGAAAAAATGGAAATGGAATCTTTTCTCTTAACTGATACATAATGAAGGTAATTAACAACCATTATTAATAATAAATTCATTAAATCATCCTTAAAATGCTTACAATTTTCTTTTTAGAAAAAATATTTTTTCTAATATTATGTAAATTTTTAGTAGTTGAAGGTAATTTTAAAAGAAAAATATTATTTTACTGAATATTATTTTTAATGATCATATTATGGTTTTTATTTTCATAAAATACATTTTTCATACAATATTAATATGGGTATATATTGTAATAAAAAAATGAATCTTATTTCCTTGGATGGTTTATAATCGATATAATCATGGAAATATTAACATTTTCTTTGTCGATTAATTTTTTAGTCATATAATTTCATTTCAAAAAATCAATTTCATAAGACCATTGAAAATTAGATATCACCTAAATGTCTATATTCATTATCAAGGATTTACTAAATTCTAATAATGTATGTCATTTTTAATTATTTTTTACTACAATTTATGTAATTTTACCGAATTGTGAAATATAGATAAAGTTGAATCATTTATGCAAAAAAGGTGTTTATAGATATGACATATTTTTTATAAATTGAATTGATTTTTCAATATATGATTAACTCAATTGATATGTAGAAATAGGTGGTACTTGATTATACATAAACCCTAAATACAAAGATAATCTCATTATATAAATATTTTCGCTAATGAAAATAAATTTTTAGATTTATGTACATATTCCCAAATACTAAACTCTATTGTCCCATGGTGTCTTTTTCATTAAAATCATGACTTCTAAGATAATATTACCAAATATTATATATTTTCCTTTAGTTAGTATTCAGTTAATATTATAATCCATGAGATTAATATGATGATAATATCCATATATTATTATTTTTTTCATTAGTTATTAATTAAATGGAATATATTTTCAGTTATTTATATTTCGATAATGATTATCCAATATTGATTATACATTATTTACTCATTATTGTTCGAGTTGTATTCATACCATTGCATAGAATTCACATCAACAATTTTTTTCTATTTTCATTTTAATACAAGAAATGTAGTATGAATGATATTAATTATATGCTGCATAGATTAATTACCATCCAAAGAAAAAATATTTTCTATTTATCTATTCATATTTAATATGTGAATCATTGATATGTCTAGTTTATTATTATTACAAAAATATTCAGTCCTTCATTATGTGAATCCTTATTTCATCTTTAAATTTAATAATGTTACCACTGATTCTAGGACATTATTCTTTAGGATATTACAACTTGAATCAGTGTAAATATAGTATAAACCTTGAGAACTACATTTTGTAAATCATAAACGAGGTAATACTACCCTATGGAGTGAAATGTGTTTTTGATAATTATCAACTATAATCCTAATGTATTTGTAATGTAGAAATTATGTTACTTTTGAGAAATTAAATCCTTGTCTCTATACTACAAGTGGATATGGATCTTGAATATATATACCTAAGGGTAATAACAACCTAAAGAGTCCATTGATATTGACTCAATTTTCACCAAGTGCATGAAAACATAACATATTGTACACCTATTTTACATGCCAAAAGGATATGAATATGTTAATTCTCATTTTATTTATAAACAATAAAAATGATATGATTATATATTTAGAATTACGAATATTATCAATGAAATTACATTTGGAAGTCTAAGATTAAAAACATGTAATTTCTGAAATTATTTAAAATGTGACACCATATTTAGAATCATATATCATGAATTAAAATTAATAGAACATTTAGCTAATACAGTCTATTAAATTTTATATAAATATATCATTTCAAATAGGATTGTTTCTACAATTATTTCTTATGTAGATTTCTCATTTTCGATAAACCCAATACTGTTGGTGTTGGAAATTGTTTGAGAAACAACCATGCTTGTATTGACCAACTTGTTGTTCCACATTATTATTCTCCTATGTTATACCACTTCATGTAGAAGAGGCCTATAATTTAGTAGTAATATCAATCCGAAGAAATCAATGAAATTTATTTATTCCATTGAAAATATATTTATGGCATGGTAATGTTATGAAAGTGAAAATGTTAACTATTTATAATATTATCTCAATGGTGTTTCTAATTAATGGTGGATGATGATATAGAATACTTTGGAGGAAGAAGTATAAAAAAATTAGAATAGATAACATTTATATTAATATTCTTCAAAAAATATTTCATTCATGAGAAATGAACAAACATGAAATGAAAATTTCAGATTGTAAAAAAATAAATAATAATGTTTTTTGGAGAATGAGGATACCTTTCAAAACATATCTTGGTTTGATGGAGGTTATATAAATAATTTAGAAATATGGATTGATAATTTCATTGATGTCAATATTCCATGTATCTGAAGGTAATTGGTTTCATAAGCATTTTCATCATATGATGGATAAGTAATATGTGCCATCATAAAAGGTGTGGATATTTATTCATCCTTTTTAAAGGATAATAAATATAATAATATGCATAATGATTACAAAAAAGGTAATTTTTAAAAGGAGAATTAGGGAACTAATAAATTCACATAATGTTTAAATATAGGAATGAATTTTCAATGAAAAGTCTTGATCAATACGGGTGTTTATTATAGGTGTGGGGATAAGGCTCACTTACCTAATGGCCATAACACAAAGAATAAAGCCACTAATATAAAGAGTTTCAAGTGTGGAGAGATGGATAATTATTTTAACCAATTCACCAATCATCAAGGTAACATAACCCAGAAAAATCAATGGTGAAAATTTTGTGATTATGATATTACTATCGCCAAAGAAGAATGATTATAGTTATTGTGTATTTTGAATCAATAATTATGTTATAGTAGTGTTATATTAATGTTTTTTGTTATAATAATTATGAAATATATAAGGATAATTCTACATTATTTTCTTAATATTTTTTTTAGATATAATGAATGGTAATGATGACATAGAAAAGTGATTTCTGTAAAGGATTTATTTTCAGATAACACATGAATAATATAAATATAATCAATAATATTTTCCTAATGTTGAGTTAGTATTTTTTAGTTTTGATAATTAGATGATTGTAATGATTAATCTAATTAGATAGTATTTATAAACTTTAAATTATTTATTTATTTGATGAAAATGTAATTATTTCATTATTGATGAAGATTACTATATAGATTTTTTCTCTTTTTTGAATACATATTTATAATTTATTAATATATATATGGAATTTGGAGTGTTTCAATTTTATAAAGTATGCTTGTCTTCATTAAGGTATTATGATGATGAAAATTTTCTCACTACTGGAAAAATGATTTTTCCCAATGCTTCTATACCAACAGTTTGTCAAACCGTTGGTATAGGTACCCTTTCCCAACGGTTTGGACAAACTGTTGGGAAAGCCCATATTTTGGACACCTTTCCCAACGGTTTTCCAAAACCGTTGGCAAAGGGCCTCCACAATTCAACCTTCGGCAAAACTTTGCAAAAAAAACACTAGACTTTTCCCAATGGGTTTGAGAACCGTTGGGAAAAGTCTAGGCCTTTCCCAACAGTTTTCAGAACCGTTGGGAAAAGTCTAGTGTTTTTTTGGAATCATCCTACGGAGAACATTATATATATCAAAATTTAAAATAATTAGAACAATACATATATATTTTTATGGAATTATGTAAACAAAAGTCATGTTAGGTTTGTGGTTAAGTCTTCTAGTTTTAAACTAGAGGTCCTGGGATCAAATCCCACCGGGTGTTTTATTTTTGGAATTTATATACCAACGGTTCCATTACCGTTGATATAGATTTCATATTACCTATACCAACTGTTTCCAAAACCGTTGGTATAGGTCAATACCAACGGTTTTTGGAAAACTGTTGGTATAGACCTATCCCAACGGCTTACTTGGCTACGGTTCTCCAAACCGTTGGTATAGGCTATACCAATGGTTTGGAAGCCTATACCAACGGTTCCAAACCGTTGGTAAAGGTTAGTTTTCAAGTAGTGTTCTCAATAATTTTTTTTGAAAATATATGATCATTCCATTCACATATTTGATGCATTAAATTATGATCTACGTTTAAAATTTTTTGGAACAAAAGTTATTTTAATTTTGGATATTTGGTGACACTTTTTTTTGGTTTTTTTTAATTTTTTTTTTGAGGAGTCCAAATGATAACTATTTATTGAGTGGATTATGTTGAAAATATATAATTATAGAGTAAATTATTCTAACCATTGTTGTTTCTAAAAATATTTATAAGTAGAGAGAATGAAAAATGGATCTTATGATTCATTAGTAGTTTATTATTTTCTTCATGCATGAAATATAAAATTCTTTTCATAAAATAATAAATGAAGGGAAATTTTATTTAACCATTTTTTTAATTTTTATTATGATATGGAATAAAATGAATGATTATATTTTTTCTTATCCTTTATGATGATATCAAAAATAACCTATCAAATTTATAAAATAACAAGGTTAAAAAATTTATCATTTTTCATAAAATTTTGATGAACTGATAGTCACTTCACCCCTCACCAATTTAGAGCTTTTTGGTTAGCAAAGGACTTTTTCCCATGTTCTATATCACCTTAATAGAAAAATTGGGAGATTGATATTCTTATATATTTAAATGTTTTCTTTTTTACGCCAATGTTCTCCCTTTTAGTATCCTAGTATTTAAATGAAATTCAAATTTACATTTAATTATTTTAAAAATATGTTATCTTATTATTTTTTGGTTGTGTATTTTCAAAATATGAATTTTCTAATTTCAATCACAATTTTTAGAACAATTCCAAATTTTTAGGATGAATCTTTTTAAGGGGTGGATATTGTTGTAGCTCGTGAAATTATAATAATATTATGGTCAATGGAATTTATAACACAAAACAATGAGTATAAATTAACTGCCACATAGTACAATAATATTATTATTTAAAAGAGACTATTATAACTAATTCATTATGATTAATGGGTATTAATATAAATAAAAAAATTATGAAATATATATGAATTTCATATTAATAAACTATTTATTATTTCTTTATATTTTAGCAGTCAATTTTTTTAAAATTAATTATATTCTTCAAAAATATTAAATCATCAGAAATTATTTTTATTACATTCTATGAAAAATTTATATATTGAATTTTTTTTTATAGAAAAATTATTTAATTAATTGGAATCATTTTTTTCAAATCATCTGGTCAAAATAAACTTGGGGTGATTATTTCCTATATATTTGAAAATATTTATCATCTAGTGAATAGTGAAAAATATTGTTTCTTATTAAAAATTGTATACATAATTTATATAATTACATCATAATATTATATTTCAGTATGGATAAAAATTAAATTTATTTCTGTTATATAATTCATAATCTTATTATCTTCATTGTAATAAATATTATTTATGATTTTTGTATAGGTGGATGTTTTTATATAAAAATACATTTTTCCCAAAAAATGTATTTCGCATTAAGTTTAATGCTGTAATAGTAAATTAATTTCTTCCAATGATAGAAATTTATTATTAAAAAATATAAGCAATATTTGGAATTAATATATCAAAATTTAGCAAATATTACTCTTTTTTTTGTGTAATTGAGGATATTAACTATAATAATTTTTTATACCACTATACAGGTTAAATCTGCTAATAAAAGATACAAATAATATAAAATGTATTTAACAATGATCCAAAAACATTAATTTATTTTTTTGGGGGAGTTTATTGTGGTAATGTACATCCATATACCACAAATAATGAAATTTTTTTGTCATACTTCAATGATTTCGTGCTTTATAAAATTTAAGTGTGGAATAATAACAAAAATGACACTTTTCATCAATAATGATATATAATATTTTATGATACAGATATATACAACATAAATTCAATTATAAAGGCATTATTTAATGATAAATAATTTATTACCATGCTATTTTATTTAATATTTTCAATGATGAAATAATTTTCTTAAATTCATGGACACCACAAACACAACATTTATTTAGTTAATTGAACAATTAATTAATTATTTTAAATATTTTAAAATTATATCATTTTATGTAGTTAATATTTTTCAGGAAATTTCAATATGGTTATATCAAAAAAACCTTTATAATTATAATTCAAAAGTCAATAACATTTTATGAGGTGAGGTCATCTAAGAAAGACTGAGCCTTCTGTCCCTAAGTGGATATCCAAAGCAGGTTTCTTTAAGATATGGTAATCATATTTAACACCTCTTTTATAGGTATTTATTCTTCTTTAACTTAAATAATTTTACCCATTAAGAAGATAATAACTCATTTTTCATCAATATAATGAATGGTTATCATTATTATGGTACTATAAAAAACCTATGATTTTAAATAAAGAAAATTATATTCAAAAATGCAAATGACATACAACACTAAGAATAAATGAGAATATAACACCCTGGTACATTATGATATATATTTTTCTAAAATATGTTTAATCTATTTGATATATTATGGTAAAAGAAACACCATTATTTCTATGTTTAATAACATATTAAAAATTCAACAAAGAACATTACCCATGCTATATATAATCATTATCACATATTAGGTAAATTATTTGGTATGAATAATATTTACACAATTTTGAAATATATATATATATAAATATATAAATACATTAATCACTAGAAATTTTTTATACATGTATTGTAAATAATAATTAATTAATAGTAAAGTATTTTGATAGTTCAAAAAAATGTATTATTCAAAATGATTTATATTTTTATCCTCAAAGAATATTATAATAAATTTTTGGATCATTTAAAAATGTATTAGGTAAAATTAACTGAATTATTGGAAATGGAATATCATAATTTACATTAGGTATTTTTTTTATATTTTGGAAAATAATTATTTTTAACTGAATGGTGAAAAATTCAATTTTTTTGAATAAATTATTTGCATCTATATTAATTATTTAATTTAAAAATCCCTATAATTTTAGAATATGTATTGAATTAAAAATTGTATTATTTAGTTATATTTAACCATAATAATTAATTTTTTTGTCAAAATTATTTTCCTTTTTATTATATTTGTTTTAAAAAAACAAGTTCTTCTTGAAATAATTTAAAATTCATAATAATTGTACTTCTTAATTAATTGAAATTATAAGTACCATGCCAAAAACATTACATAAGATAATAAGTTCATCTTAAAATAAATTTCATACATTCCCAAAGATATTTTAACTTTAGAGTTCTATTTAATTGGGTCATAACATATACATAGAAATTCATATAATTACAAAGTAGACACTTATACTCATTATCCATTTTTTATAATTTTAAACATTCTATTAAATGACATTATTTATTTATGTAATAACTTTAATGAATTTAAAAATTGAATCTAATTTTACCTTAACCAACAAAAAATTCATTGATTTTTTCATAAAATTGTAATTAGAAAAACAATCTTAGTGAGGGACATAAAATTAAAGAAATAAATGTCCAAACATGAATGAAAACTTTTGACATCGTCATTCCCTTGCCAAATTAAACATATCATAACTTATGAAATATAAATTCTATAGTAAACCATAAAATGTGTAAGAATTCATAAAAGGTTACTTGTGGCTTCATTGTCATATCAATCATACATATAATGTAGCCTACCCAATTACACAGGGAGTAACCAGCATGGTTACACTTTGAACAACTGTCAAAATATATTACTATAATCGCTTAGTAGAATCCCAACCAGTTAACACTACCACTTTACTAAATTCATCAAATATAAATAATATTCTCATCTTACCTTGGATTATTACAGGAATACCCATCATCAAAACAGATCACAAGTGTAGGTTCCGGGCACTACGAAAGTGCGTTAGTGGGTTTTCCCAACTTTAATTTTAACATTAAGCAACGTTCAATCCGAGATCTATCATGATTTAAAATGCCAAATCCTCGGAATAGAACAAAAAACAAAAAACTTAAGATGGAATCCCGGAAACATAGATACAAGATCATCAAATATTGGTTATAATTAATTTTATTATTTCACAAGAATTACCTTGGTGGAATTCTTTCTTCGTTCATGTCTCCGGTCACGATCCTATGATCCTTCATTGTGTCATAGAATCCAAGTGTAGGATTCCTCTAGCAGTGATCCACATATTTTCCACGTATCTCTGGACATCTCCAAAGGGATCTCCATGTGCTAGAGGGGAAGAACCTTCGCTTGCGATGTCTGCCTTCAATCGCCTTGGTATATCGTTCTTGAGAGCGTTCTTGGAGGAAGGAGTTCTTTCGGTCTTGAAAGAATTCTCAAGAATTTTTGTGCACAATGGTTGGTATGAAAAGTGTTGGGTTGTGAGGATATTTATAATCACGTTTGAGGTTATATAGTTATAAAAATAAATAAACGTATTTCGCGTTTTATTTATTTCATTAACTGTTATGTAATACCCCATGTCGAATTATTAATTCCTTGACATGTGACCATGCAGATTATAATTAATATCACAATAATGATATTATTTCCTTAAAATACCAACTATAAAAACTACACGCCGTGTAATAATTAATACACGGCATGTACTTGTTTTCCTTAAAACTACACGAAGTGTATATTTAATATACTCGGCGTGTACTTTTATTTTCCACTTTACTTTATTTTCTCCTCCACATTTAGTAGACCTTGAGTAATAGCTATTTATTTCTTAAATAATTATAACTGCATTACTTGCTAATAAATATATTATTTCACCAACAATATATTCTCTCAAATAACTAGTGTTGAAATAAATGCAATTAGGTATCCTTAAATATTTTTTAACCCATAGTCGGGAATAATCTTCATTTAACTTGTTAAATTAATATTTAACAGAGATACATGGACGCACATAGTGTGTGACCCTCTAGGCCTCTTTCTCAGTGGCATTAGGCAGAGCCTTCCAAAAGTTCAAGGTTAGCATCTAGCAACACACCAAGGCACCCATAGAGAAATATGTTAATGCCACAATGATGTGTCACCTCATACAAATGCTTACCATGTAATATAATCTCTTTGTCTCATTATCCCTAATCAAGCGGGTTGCATGATAGTGCCATGATTCTCGCTCAAATTTACCCAAGAGAATAAGGTAAGACGGTCCTTGTAGTTTAGCTTGGGTTATCGAATCCACAGAGACCTAAGAAAAAACCTATAGACACGTACATTCTATAGACTGTTTTCGGCTATGAAGTGGCCAACATGGATTGATTTTGGATGGTTTTTAAATATATCTAATAGATTTAAGTGAATTCAATTTAAAAGAATGAGTTGATCCTAGGTTATCACTCGGGGTGGATTGGACGTATTTTCTTTTCAATGATTTCAATTTCGTAAATTTGAGATGGGTTCATTTAAGGAGATAAAACAACAACATCACTTAATGGTTTAATGCCTACACCCTTTAATACTAATCACCTATACACTTGAAGGATCAATTTTTTGAGCACTTCAAGGTAAAGGATCGTATTAGTACTTGAAGTGTGTGGCCTTAAATTCAACAAGGACGATAGAGTTTAAAAATCCTCAAATAAAAATATCAATTAAAGAAGTGATTATACATTAATTAGGTGATAAATAACATCCAATCCAGCCCCTTGCTACTCCCTTGGATCAACACATAAGTGGGTTATCCCTCCATTGATCCCATGGTTTCAATGGAAGCGGAAATTAGACTCATGAGGGAGGAAATGGAGAAGTAAAGTAAGCAACAAAAATAAAATGATCACTCCACCGTTGTGTGAATAATTTCACAAGGGTTGGTGTGAATAAATTCACACCTTGATCCAATGGTATCAAAGTGATATGAAGAACAATAGAATAAGAGTATAAGAAGAACTTTTATTAAGAAACTAAAGTGAATTTAACAACTTAAATGTGAAAGACAAATTTGAGGCAACAAAAATGCAGCATAACATTACAATTGAACAAAGCATCAAAGCTTTTCAACTCCTTCACCACCACTGCCTTAAATAGGAATTTTGGGAGCCTTGGGTAGAGGCTCCAACAGTACAAATCATCTAAATTAATTTTGGTAGGCCATAAGTGGTGGAAAGCTTGTGGAATTTGAACTTTTCCACATTTGACCCGAGGTGGCAGCCAGCTTTCCTTCACAGAACAGACGCGTCTGGAAGACCTTCTAGAAGGCCGAATCAGAGTAGCACATAGAATACGAAAATGGATCTACGGATGTCTTATAACCTCCTGTAACATTTGGGCCCATTTGGAGTTTTTGATTCCGAGATATGATCACATTAGTGGGCTGTTTTTCTGGGCCGCAGAATCTGGCCCAGAATTGTATCTCTAATTTTGGATTCCTAAATGGACACCATGGAGGCCGAATTTGCATTGTATCCTAAAGAGTTATTTGTTCAAATAAATGTATTATATCATCCCACTAAATTTGGGATTCATTGGGCCTGTATGTTTGGCCCCAAAGTCTCATAAATGGGCTGGTGTCCAATCTGCCTTCACCAGAATTGCTTCCTTTCATTTCCAAATATCTCCATCATCCTCCATGAATTCTCCACTTATCCCTGAATCAAACATGTTCATTTTTAAGTGTAGATCAATTTAAAAAAATTTAAAATTAACATATGTATAAATAAATTCCTTAAAATCATATTAATCATTGGGTACTTTAAATGATGTTCAAAATGTACCACATAATAGTGCATTTTAAGAAGGTATTACAATCATAATGTGAAATGATGTTCAAAGTGTAAAATACACTAAATGGTGTTTATGAACAACAAAGAACATTAATATTATGTATATTAACAATGAATATTATCCTCATTTAGTGGCTAATCACACCCCCCAACTTGAGTTTTTCTAGTCCCGAGCAAAATATATCTCAACAATATGAAATTCGAATTCCCTTTTCCAAAGACATTTTAATACACAATGATCACCAAAAAACCTTATACCAAACAATCATGAAACCCATCAAAATATTTTAATACAATATAGTTTTATAAGAAGATCCCAATCCCAAGCCCATTCCTTTGTTCAAATTCATTTCCATATTTCATCCAATGTCAATTAAGTATGAGGATGTGTTGTGCATCACAATAGACATGGGGGTTCATCTTTATTCAAGGGGAAAATTATGGAAGTGCTAGGTGGAATCACATTTCAATATTAAGATGATTATTCAATTTTTTTTGTATCATATTGTTTTTTGTTTTTTTTTTGTTGTTTTTTTTGCAATTTTGCCATGGTAATTGAAGTTGCACTCAAAAGAGTCAACCCCTGTAGCGAGACTTTGCCGATGAATCCCAGGCTCAAAGACCTTAGGGCACCAAGTGAAGCCCACATACTCGGACATCATCTCCAGTTAACTCAGTCAAAAACAAATTCAAATTACCAAAAATAGAGATAAAATTACTTACTCTGGGCGAGACAACTATGGAGTCACGATCCCCAAGTGCCGAAAGCCACACATTCGGTCATTTCATTGCTCTACGCGAAATTTTTATTTTTAATATTTTTTTTTGAATACACATATTAAACTAAAATGATCACCAAACCTATGCTATTTATTTAGGGGACCCCATTAACTTAAACTAATACCCCACTATCCAAAGGACGTGCATTGTGATTTTTTTTATTTGGATGAAAATATAAACGATGAAATATCACATTGGACAACCACACTTTCCAAAATCTATGTTGATGAAATTATACAAGGATTAAAATCAGAATCAGGGCATGATAAATTATTTTATATTCAGTTTCAATGTGTTTAATGTGTATTACCATGTTTAAAGTTAAAGGAATTTTTCCTTCCATTTAATTTTTTTTCAAATCATTCATTTTTTTGACACAAAAGCATTTTTTTTATTTTATCTCCCCCCCAACATAAAATAACATTGTCCCCAATGTTTAAAGAAAAGAAAATTTATAATGGGGTAGAGGTAGAGAATGAAAGTTAAAAAAGGAAATTAAAAATGAGGGTCATGGAATGAAGTCACCTGGTGGTTGAAGTTTGAAGTTCTTGCTGCTTCAATTTAGTCCTTTGATATCCATGTCGCTTGCAGAGTTCCCTAGTGGAAAAAGGAAAACAAACAAACAAAACAAAAGAGTATATATATATATATATAAGTAAAATATAAGTATATATATAAAATAAAATAGACTGATGATACATTGTCTTCTTTTTAAATTTCTGGGTAAGGTATTACTCAAGGATCACACCACGTTACATGGATGAATATGGTGCTCCCCTTTCGTACCCATCCATACTCGTAATAGAAGAACAGGTCAAAAGTCTATTTATTATTATTATTATTATTTTGTTTTATTTTTTAAAATATAAAAATAATTAATTAATCTTATTTGAAAAATAAATATGATTCAGAAAGTTTAGAAACATGAAAACCACGGGTTGCCTCCCGTGCAGCGCTTTGTTTAACGTCATTAGCTCGACTTGAACCCCATGACTTACCCAATACCAACATTCAACATTTTAAGGACCACATGTTTCACCACTTCTACTAGGTTGAGATTCAATCTATTTTTAGAATTTGTTTCATGCACAAACCTATGTTCTAAAATGAGTGGTAAAATCAAAGGAATATCAGAAATGGTTGATCTAGTTTCCTCTGTAGTCTTTCCTAAGACATCAATGATCATTCCAACTTTTTTGGTTTCAAGAGAATAATTAATTCCAATTGAAAGGTCATGATTATAACTTATGAATGGATTATTTAGAGGGGAGGGAAGGACAATAATTTTGAGCTCAGGTTGGATAGGACATTTAGACACAAGTTGATATTTTGAATCCAAATCAGTTTCATTTTCCAAATTTCTCAACAAAATTGGTTCCTTTTGAATAGTATATTCAACCACCAAATTAGAAAGACCAGTTTTAGGAATTGGTATGGACTCAAAGTTTGTGATTTCTCTTAATGTTCCAGTGATTTGTGTTTTTGAAAAATCATCAATGGAGTTATATTCCTAAGGCTCAATCCGTGATGTCGAATTCTCCTATTTTGAATCCAAAAAGTCAATTTCCTCCTGATTTAAATACCCTTAAACAATTCCTTTATCCTCTTTATCTTCCCCAAATCCAAAGGTTTTCTCTTTAGTAAATTCATGTGAGGTTTGTGGGAAACTAGACACTTCACATAAGGTTATGGAAGGGACAGTTTGTGTAGGGATGGGATCCTCATAAGTTTTAATGTTTTGTATTTCTAACCTCAATGATGATAACTCAAAATTAATTTTCTCCATTTTTTGACATAATTTTTCAAGTAATGGTTGTGGATCATTATGGACAATGGGTTGAGAAATATGGTCTATTCCAGGTGGATAATTAAGTTGTTGAAATTGTATAGGAGGGTGTTTTGATTGAATTTGTGGGGATTGAAACTCATTTTAGGATTGAATGTATTGTGGATAATATGAATAAAAACATTGTGGTTCATCATGTTGTTGATGATCCCACAAGTAGGAATTAGGATGGTCATTGTACATCACACTTGGTGTAGAGTGATCAAAGTAAGGAGAGGTTCCCCATGTTTGGATTTGTTCAAAAGGGTTTTCCATTAGAATGAAATTTGTGATGAGATAAGAGAAGAGAGATGAAAAAAGCACGATAATGTCTAAGATAAATCACTTAGGTCCTCGCCAATGGTGCCAAAATTTGATTCTCGCTCAAATTTACCCAAGAGAAGAAGGTAAGACGGTCCTTGTAGTTTAGCTTGGGTTATCGAATCCACAGAGACCTAAGAAGAAACCTATAGAAACGTACATTCTATGGACTTTTTTCGGCTATAAAGTGGCCAAATTGGATTGATATTGGAGGGTTTTTAAAGATATCTAATAAATTTAAGTGAATTCAATTTAAAATAATGAGTTGATCCTAGGTTATCGCTCGGGGTGGATTGAACGTATTTTCTTTTTAATGATTTCAATTTCTAAAATTTGAGATGGGTTCATTTAAGGAGATAAAACAACATCATCACTTACTGGTTTAATTCCTACAAAATTTAATACTAATCACCTATACACTTGAAGGATCAATGTTTTGAGCACTTAAAGGTAAAGGTTCGTATTAGTACTTGAAGTGTGTGGCCTTAAATTCAACAAGGACGATGGAGTTTAAAAATCATCAAATAAAAATCCCAATTAAAGAAGTGATTATACATTAATTAGGTGATAAATAACATCCAATCCAGCCCCTTGATACTCCCTTGGATCAACCCATAAGTGGTTTATCCCTCCATTGATCCCATGGTTTCAATGGAAGCAGAAAGTAGACTCATGAGGGAGGAAATGGAGAAGTAAAGTAAGCAACAAAAATAAAATGATCACTCCACCGTTGTGTGAATAATTTCACAGGGGTTGGTGTGAATAAATTCACACCATGATCCAACGGTATCAAGGTGATATTAATAACAATAGAATAAGAGTATAAGAAGAACTTTTATTAAGAAACTAATGTGAATTGAACAACTTACATGTGAAAGACAAATTTGAGGCAACAAAAATGCAGCATAACATTACAATTGAACAAAGCATCCAAGATTTTCAACTCCTTCACCACCACTTCCTTAAATAGGCATTTTGGGAGCCTTGAGTCGAGACTCCAACATTACAAAGCATCTCAATTAATTTTGGTAGGCCATATGTGGTGGAAAGCTTGTGGAATTTGAACTTTTCCACATTTGACCCGAGGTGGAAGCCAGCTTTCCTTTACCGAACAGATGCATCTGGAAGACCGTCTAGAAGGCCGAATCAGAGAAGGACATAGAATAAAAAAATGGATCTCCGGATGTCTTCTAACCTCCTGTAACATTTGGGCCCATTTGGAGTTATGGATTCCGATATATGATCAAATTAGTAGGCTGTTTTTCTGGGCAGCAGAATCTGGACCAGAATTGTATCTCTAACTGGGGCTGCCTAAATGGACACCATGGAGGCCGAATTAGCATTGGATCCTGAAGACGTATTTGTTCCTCTAAATAGATTGTATCATCCCACGAAATTTTGGATTAATTGGGCTTGTATGATTGGCCCCACAGTCTCATCAATGGGCTGGTGTCCAATATGCCTTCTCCAGAATTGCTTCCTTTCATTTCCAAATATCTCCATCATCCTCCATTAATTATCCACTTATCCCTGAATCAAACATGTTCATATTTAAGTGTAGGTAAATTTACAAAAATATGAAATTAAAATATGTATAATTAAATTCCTTAAAATCAGATGAATCATTGGGTACTTTAAATGATGTTAAAAAATGTACCACATAATAGTGCATTTTAAGAAGGTATTACAATCATAATGTGAAATGATGTTCAAAGTGTAAAATGCACTAAATGGTGTTTATGAATAACAAAGAACATGAATATTATGTATATTAACAATTAATATTAGCCTCATTTAGTGGCTAATCATGCCATCAATCCATGTGCTTGATTATTCATTCTTTGACTTCCTAGAACTAAACTCGCTCATACCTTACCATGGCCATGGATTTATTTAGGCTATATCAATTATGTCAAAGGGCCTGAGATATCTACTTTCGTTACGGAACAGAAGGGACAAATCCTTTCTCACATTATCTATTAATGCAGTATTACTCGTGATGCACCCAACATATCCTACCTCGCTATGAATAGTGTATCGTTACAGTTTTCGTCAATACATTTATGTGCACAAGTTGTAGTACCCATTAATAATAATATTAAAGTCTAAAGACCAATACACACGTCTGCGATAGGAACATCCAATGACACTATGAAATGTGGATTTCCTACTGGTGGGTCTCGTTCTCATACTATCCTTCTAGATATTACCAAGGGCGCACACCACGAGAAGGTGCCTCAATGTTTTATGAGTTCTCACCCATAATGACCTGTATTATTTGTGCCCCTCAAATAATAACATCTGATAATAGAACATATATTCAAGAACAGTGTTATGGCACTTCTGGGTTCTCATCATAGTAGGGATCATCTATGACCCTTTAATGCAACAACTGTCCTTAGGACATTATCACATGCATTGTCACATAGGAGAACAATCAAGATGTGATAAGGCTTTTATTAATGAATAAAGTACAAATTAGTTGGTTCTAGACCACCAAATCCAACAGACTCCCACATGGACTAGAGCCAACTGCTAACAACCTTTAACCTGCTAGCTCTCACATGATATTCATGCTTTTGCTGAGTTAGGCCTTTAGTCATGGGGCCCACCATGTTCTCTCACATAGACACTCTACTCACAACAACTTCACCCCTCTGATAGAAATCCCTCAATAGGTGATACTTCCGGAGTATTTTCTTTGTCTGTTGATGTGACCTTGGCTCTTTTGAAAGAGGCACCGCTGTAGTATTATCACAATACAATGTAATGGTATCTTTAATTATAGGAACCACATCAAGATCCTAGACAAAATTACAAATCCAGACGGCTTCCTTGGCTGCATCATAAGCCTATATATATTCAGACTCCGCTGTAGAATCGGCGACAACTGGCTGCTTTGAACTCTTCCAGCTCACATATCCTCCATTGAGATAGAAAACATATCCAGATAGAAACTTCATATCATTCTGATCTGTCTGAAAACCAGCATAAGAATACTCTCTGATGACAAGATCCTTGTCTCCTCCATACACCAAGAACATATCCTTAGTTCTTCTCAGAAACTTAAGGATAGTCTTAACAACATTCCAATGTTGTTCTCCTGGATCTTCTTGATATCTGCCAAACATGCTCAGTGCATAGGAAACATCAAGCCTGGTACATAACATGGAATACATGATGGATCCTATAGCCGAAGCGTATGTGATCTTACTCATTCTATATTTCTCTTGTTGTGTCTGAGGACACATTTTCTTTGAAATATGTAGGCCATGTGACACTGGAACCAATCCCCTCTTTGATTGTTCCATACTAAATATCTTTAGTATCTGGTCAATGTATGTACTCTGACCAAGTCCAAGTAGCCTCTTGGATCTATCATGAATGATCTTGATCCCTAAAATGTAGGCTGCTTCACCCAAGTCCTTCATGGAGAAACACTTGTTCAACCATTCTTTAAAAAACTGTAAGACTGGTACATCATTTAAAATAAGGAATATGTCATTAACATATACTATTAGGATAACGATCGAATTCCCATTAAACCATTTATAAACACATGGCTCACATTCATTTTTAATGAACCCAAATTCCTTTATGGATTCATCAAACCGAATGAAACATGACCTGGATTCTTGCTTTAATCCATAAATGGATTTTTGAAACTTGAAAACCCGTTTGGCTTCACCTGGTGTGACAAACTCTTCTGGTTGTGTTATATAGACATCTTCGTGAAGGTTCCCGTTAAGGAATGCTGTTTTCACATCCATCTTCCAAATATCGTAGTCATGGTAAGCTGCTATGGAAAGTATGATTCTTATGGAATGAAACATGGTAACTGGAGAGAAGGTTTCATTATAGTCAATTCTTTGATGCTGTTTGAATCTTTTAGCCACTAGGCTTGCTTTATAGGTGCTAACTTGTCCTTCCATGTCCAGGATTCTCTTGAATACTCATTTTCATCCCACAGGATTTACATCAACTGGCTCATTGACCAGAACCCAGACTTGGTTTTGATACATGGAATCCATCTCAGAATTCATAGCTTCTATCCATCTTTTAGCTTTTAAGATTTCTACTGTTTCCTTGTAGGAGAGAGTTTCATCATTGTCCAACAATAATGATTCACTATCCTCGGTGACTAGGAAACCAAATCTCTTTGGTTCCCTTACCTCTCTTGAGCTCCTACATAGTACTTGTGTTTCTGGAACCTCTTCCACGAGGACCTGTGGAACTTGTTCCTTTACCAACTCCTGTGTATCTTGAGCATCAACTTCGTCGAAGTCAATCTTGCTCCCACTATCCTTTTTGAGGATGTGCTCCCTCTCAAGAAATAAGGCTTGTCTGAAGATAGTCACTTTCTTGTCCTGAGGGTTATATAGGTAATATCCTTTAATTTCCATAGGATATCCTATAAAGATACACTTCATGCCCCAGGGTGCTAGTTTGTTGCCTGATAAGGCCTTAACAAATGTCTCGCATCCCCATACACGCGTATGCGACAAAATGGGTTTCTTTCCATTCCATAACTTGGATGGAATTCCATTTACTGCCTTAGTTGGTACTCGGTTTCATGTGTATGTTTTAGTTTTTAATGAATATCTCCAAAAGGATAATGGAAGATCCGCATGACTCATCATCGACCTCACCATGTCCAACAAGGTACAGTTCCTCCTTATCACTAAAACCATTCCACTGTGGTGTATAAGGATGAGTGAGCTGAGATTGAATTCCATACTCCCGTAGAAGATTGATGAACTCTTAGTTCAGATATTCTCCACCTCGATCTGATCGAAGTTTCATTATATTCTTACCAAGCTGATTGTCTACTTCATTCTTTAATTCCTTAAATTTCTCTAAGGACTATAACTTATACCTCATTAAGTAGACATTTCCATATCTACTAAAATCATCAGTGAAAGCAATGAAGAAAGAATATCCACCTCAGGCTTCTACTAGAAATGATCTACACACATCCGTGTGCACCAATCCTAGAAGCTCTGCGTCCCTTTCACCTTGTCCAACAAAAGGTGGTTTGGTCATTTTTCCTTGTAAACAAGCATGACATCTATCAAATGGTTTTAGTTCATTAGAGTCTAAATAGCCATCTTGGAAAATCTTTGTCAAGCGCTTCTCATTCACATAACCGAGAGGGTGATGCCTCAACTGGGTGATGTATGAGCCATGTGAGTTTGTTTCGTTATCGATTGCCAACACTTGGTTTTCTTAATTTCATACATACAAACCATTATTTAAATGTTCCATACCATAACATATGTTGTTCTTATAAAATAGACAACCCTTATTTCCATATTTGAAATCAAATCTATCCATATCCAAACAAGATACAGAAATTATGTTATTGGTAACCCTAGGCACATAATAACAGTTTTGTAAAACCAGAATCATGCTTGTTGGCAATGAGAGGTGGTAATCGCCAATAGCCAATGCAGCCAGCCTTGCGCCATTGGCATCTCGAAGATCCACCTCTCCTCTGGAAACCTTTATAAATCTACTTGGTTCCTGAATTTGAATACATATGTGATCCCCACAAGATATATCTAATACCCAATGTGTAGAAATAGAAAGATTACGCTCGATAAAGAATTCACATTTAGCGTCCCAATGCTTATGGGTGAAGTTACTCTTCTTGTGGCCTTACTTACCACATGAAAAACACATTGCCTCCTGTTCCTTGCACTGCCTATGGATCTTCCCCATCTTGGAGAGACACTACTCGGGGGCTTCAGACTATTTATAAGTCTTTGGCCCCTTTTACTTGTCCTTCCTCTTATTCACCATAAGGACTACGGGTCTGTCACACCCCATGTTCTTATCTACCTGATGAGATAGGGGCAGAATTTCTGAACTAGGTTCAACTGGAACAGGCTCTTCTAGCACATAAAATTTCCTCTCACGGCGATGGATGACACGTAAAAGCCTTTTCCACTCTTGGAAATTGGTGCCGGTGAGAAGGTTTTCCTTCTCGAGTATGGTTCACAATGATATGATTGAAGTCATTTTCTTGTCATTTCTACAAATTAAGATGAGAAAATGATTTATTACTTTATTAAAAAACTGAGAAAAATAAATAACTTAATACTTATTAGTCTCCCACTATTTTATCGAAATCCAATATCCCTCACCATTGACTTCAGAATATTCTGTTTTATGAATATTCAAGTGGAAAGGATCCATATTTCACTTCAGGTTACCCCAACTAGGGTTGGACAAGCAACTTTAAGGGTTTTAGGTAGGCATTCCAAATGCCAACTGCATTAACTCGCTACTCCTTGATCCGCTGAGTGGACTCCCCAATCCTAAAATCCTTTTATTTTCGATTTCCTCAACCTTTGCCTCTTGGTCACACCATGTCCTGCTATGGATGTCAACCCTTGATGCGAACCAAGTCAAGTCCAACCAAAACCGTGAATTAGAATTCCCTAATAATTGAAAGCACCCCAACTAGGGTTGGTCAAGGAATTTGAACTATGGTTCGATTCTAACCAAAATTATGGAAGGCTATACCGAATTATTATTTATTTTGAGGGATTTTATCCTTATAGGTAAATTTCCAATTTATTATCTTTGATTACATGCATATTAATATTAAGTGGGATATACTTAAGTGATTAACCATGTCTAAGATAATATTTACGTATAAGACATTTTTATTTTAGTTCCATCTTGCATGCTCATTTAATTCATTAATTGTGTGACCATGACAACACACCCACAATAAATAAACCATGAAACCGACAAAAATAAAAATAAATGGCATGATCATGAGCTTTTTCTATTGGTTAGTTTATCTAGAAGTTGATAAAATAACCCATGATCAAGGGGAGAAACACCTTGAACCTTTCGGGTTTGTGTTTACAGCTTTCCACATGTCCACCTTTGTATCTCCTTGGATTGGTTTCACCTTGGCTCCTGACTTGAGCCGCCTCCACTAGCTTGGGAGTTCCATCCACTACATATGAATTTATCTCACACACAGGTGAGGAAAAAATAGGGGTTTTTACATAAAAGAATCATTGGGCGTGCATGCCCTACTTATTAATGAAGAGATGGATCGCAGGCCAACAAATTTAATTTAAATAAATAAATTAGAAGAAACCATTCACATAAAAAGGTCTTGGTCTATCTCATGATCACCCACACATACAATGATATTTACGCATAAATAAAACTACCATTCAATTATTTAAACGTTCTTGTTTAAGATAAATCACGCTCGAATCAATTAATTATCTTTAATTAATAAATCCTTTTATATTAAACCCTTTTCTGAACATCCTTGAGATTCTCATCCATCATAATTTTAAACAAATAAATTCATTTAAAATATCCTTGTACGTAACTTGTACCTTGGAGGGAACCCGGTGAATTCCCATTTATTACGCAGATGATAAATTAGACACACATATATAAAACACCTAACACGTTTTGTGCCTCAGCTTTACGCCTGCACTATGGTACACATATCAAATGTTTGTATAATATAATAATAAATTTTAATAAATATGTGTAATTTGGGTGGGTACACGACATGTAGTTCCAACCAAATGGCGTGTACTTTTCTTCACCATCCATCCGAAGTACACGCCCAGGGACATGACGTGTTAATGTACTTCAGAAATTTTCGGAGTACACGACGTGTACAGTGGGAAACACACCACGTAGTTTCCACGTTACAGGGTTTCCAGCTGGGCAGGCTGTGTACGGGGTACACGGTCCAACCCTAACCTGAAGGGACTACACACCGTATTCTGTTGGACCACATGATGTGTAATCCGGAAACAGTGTGCCACCAGTTTCCGGTCAACACACAGTGTATTTAATTCTTATAAAGAATCAAATACACGGCCTAATTTGGCTGATCATTCAATGCATTGAACCTAGACTACACGGTGTGTACTACCGAATACATGCTGTGTATTCTGATGTTGTACGGCCAGAAACATTTGGCTCCTCCAGATGAGTTACTCTATTTTATTGTATTCAAAATTAATTTTTTTTTTGTTTCTGTGAGGTGAATGAGAAATGAGAGAGGAGGAACAGATCTCGAGATTCATATTTCCAAAACGATTAAACATGAATTGAAAACAACTAAATTATTTAATGCATAAATCACCAACGAAAAACTTAATAATTATAATCAATGATATGGCCCCTTTGATACCACTTGTAGGTTTCGGGCGCATTGGAAGTGCGTTAGTGGGTTTGCCCAACTTTAATTTTAACGTTAAGAAACGTTCAATCCAAGATCCTTCACGATTTAAAATGCCGAATATTCAAAATAGAACGAAGAATGAAAAACGTAAGAGGGAATCTCGGAACCATAGATATAGGATCATCATATGTTGGTTATAATTAATTTAATTAATTCACAAGAATTACCTTGGTGGAATTCTTTCTTCATTGATGTCTCCGGTCACGATCCTGTGATCTGTCGTTGCATCATAGAATCCAAGTGTAGGATTCCTCTTGCGGAGATCCACACGTGTGCCATATATCTCTGGACGTCACCGAAGGGATCTCTGGGTGCTAGCGCGGAAGAATCTTCGCTTGCAATGTACGCCTTAGATCGCCTTGGTCTCTAGGTCTTGGGAGCATTATTGGAGATATGATTTCTTTCAGCCTTGAAATAATTCTCTAGAATTGTTGTGCACAATGATTGGTACCAAAAGTGTTGGGTTCTGAGGATATTTATAATCTGGTTTGAGGTTATAGAGTTATGACAATAAATAAACGCGTTACACATTTTATTTATTTCATTAACTCTTATTTAAAACCCCATGTCGAATTATTAATTCCTTGACATGTGTCCACGCTGATTATAATTAATATCACAATAATGATATTATTTCCTCAAAATCATGACTATAAAAACTACACGCCGTGTAATAATTAATACACGATGTGTACTTGTTTTCAGTAAAACTACATGGCATGTATATTTAATATACACGGCGTGTACTTTTATTTTCCACTTTCCTTTAATTTCTCCTCCACATTTATTAGACATTGAGTAATGGCTATTTATTTCATAAATAAATGTAACTGCATTACTCGCTAATAAATATATTATTTCACCCACAATATATTCTCTCGAATAACTAGGGTTGAAATAAATGCGATCAGGCATCCTTAAATAATTATTAATCAACAGTCGGGAATAATCTTAATTTAACTTGTTAAATTAATATTTAACTGAGATACATGGACACACATAGTGTGTGACCCTCTAGGCCTCTTTCTCAGCGGCATTAGGCAGAGCCTGCCTAAAGTCCATGGTTAATATCTAGCAACACGCCAAGGCACCTATAGAGAAGGAAGTTAACACCGCAATGACGTGTCACCTCATACGAACGCTTACCATGTAATATAATCTCATTGTCTCTATATCTCTAATAAAGTGGGTTGCATGCTAGTGCCATCAACCCATGTGCTCAATTATTCTTTCTTTGACATTCCGAAACTGAACTCGCCCATACCTTACCATGGCCATGGATTTATTTAGGCTATATCAATTCCATCAAATGGCTTAAGATATCTTCTTCCGTTATGGAACAGAAGGGACAAATCCTTTCTCACATTATCTATTAATGCAGTATTACTCATGACGCACCCAATATATCCTACCTTGCTACAAATAGTGTGTCATCATACTTTTCGTCAATACATCTAAGTGCGCGAGTTGTAATACCCATTAATAATAATCATAAAGTCTAAGGACCAATACACACGTCTACAGAGAGGAACATCCAATGACACTATGAAATGTGGATTTCCTACTGGCGGGTCTCGTTCTCATAATATCCTCCTCGATATTACCAAGGCCGCACACCATGAGAAGGTGCCTCAAAGTTTTATGAGTCCTCAACCATAATGACCTATATTATTTGTTCCCTCAAATAATATCATCCACCCATAGAACATATATTCATGAACAATGTTATGGAACTTCTGGGTTCTCATCATAGCAGGGATCCACTACGACCCTTTAATTCAATAGCTATCCTTAGGACATTATCACATGCATTGTCACGCAGAAGAACAATCAAGATGTGATAAGGATTTTATTAATGAATAAAGTACAAAGTAGTTGGTTCTAGACCACCAAATCCAAAAACAAGAACCAAAACATTATTATAAAACACAAAGATCACAAAAAAGATAAATTCATGTGGAAAATAACTTTTCCTTTTTGAAATTACATTTATTTATTTTTACAAGAACCAAAATCATAACCGAACATATTTTTTTGAAAATTCAATTTCAAAAATTTAAAATAATAATCAAAATATTAAATAAACGTGACAGTATAAAATTATTTTCATGTTGTATATGTAAAAATGTTTCAGTTAAAGAGTAATTAAAAAGTATTTTTTAAGGAATATCCCTTACATATATCATGTAATTGATGTGAGAATTAATAAAATGAATAGAATATGTATATTCAATGTAAAAACACATTATAAATAATATATTAATAAAAAATAAATAAAAATGGAATACTTGAATGAAATAATAAATAAAGAATAAAATAAACACAATAAATAGATATTTCATTAAAAACCCCCTTACCTTATGTTTGAAATCATTCCATACTTGTACGTAATGTCTAATATAATCAAATTCAAATCATTAATTACTAAATAATAAACCTATTTTTCATTTATTTTTTTCCATAATTTTATGATGTTATTTTATTTTTATTTGATAAGTTATAGACTTCAATTTTTTCATATCGAGAGTGTTCATATCTTGATTTTATGGTTGGTTACCTTGAATATAATAATGTGTGTTCTTGTCATATTGAAGAATGGATCCAAATGAATAAATTAATTTTATTAATATAATTACATAATTTTAAATTATCTGATATATCATTCTTTTTTCCAATATGAGAATGATACATTAGATAAAACAAAAATGATAAATGTTATGTTTATTTTTCGATTTGTTTTTCAACCATCACATGCTACTACCATTTTATTTAATATTGTGTCTATAAATTTGTTCCATATCATTAAAAAGAGTTATAATATGAATATTAAAATATTATTTAACGATAATATTGGTTTTTTTACCATCCCTGAAGTATGTATAGTAGTATGAAAACCCATCATCCATGAAGGCTGTGAATCAACACATTATAGACGATGTTTTCATTGCGCGAATAAGAGGAGAATAGAAGAAGTTTAATAATGGATAGTTCATTAACTCAATAAAATTCATTTATATTTGTGATAATATATTTAAAATGTAACATTGTATTAGAGAGGTGAGGATAGTGTATAAATAAAGAATGTATTTAAAGGATAAAGAGGCATGTTTTAACCTCTCCAATAGCATCTCTGTGAGAACCTTCTTAATGAACTTTTTATTTGAATTTTTGTGAGTCTAGATGGTCAAGGACACGTGGAGGTGTTATTTTAAGGTTCTTAGTATAATTTATAAATTCTAAAACATTTTTTTGGTATGAGGAGATGGGGTGGTGAGAGGATGTATTTATATAGAGAATGGATGGTCATTTTTATTACTTTAAACTTATGTTTACTATTTTGGATCGAGACTATCAATATTGTTGATTCTTGTGACTAATTATATTAACTAGTTCACATGAGATATAACTGATGGTTTCATTGATATTTTTTTACTAAAAAATTCATTTATTTGTCTTATCATGATAAATACATTAAATTAACAAATTTCATTATAAAAAAAAGAACAATTTTATAAAAATTTAATAAATTTACCATGACCATTTCTTGACATGTAGAAATAAAAAATGGACTCCATTTTCTATAAATAATTTTCAATTTATGAAAATATTATTTTTCATTTAAAAACATAATTTGTTATAATAATACCAATTCTATTATTAAAACTGATTTTTAACATGTGTAAAATCAATTATGGTTTATAAAAATTATACTATAATTAAAATAAAAAATTGAAAATTTATTTTATTTTCAATCATTATATTATTTATAAAATTGTAAATAATCATTTATATTTTAGAAAGATACCAACACTAAATTTATCATTTCTAAAACTATTTTTTTTCTTAATCAATAATATAAAAATATTTTATTTTCATATATAAAATATAAAACATTTATTAATACTTTCATAGGGGAGTATATTACTCCAATTAATTAGTTATTATTTCTAAAGCTCAAATTACAATTACAACGACCATGTTATGATTCTATTAGTAAATATTTATTAATTTCTACAAATACTATGTCTTTAATTATACATTTATATTGAAATTGGAAATATAATTAAAGAATGAAAAAAACTATTAGTATTATAATTGTTGCATTCCAGTCCCTTTTGGAAAGGGAATATTAACTGTTTTCTTCACTTAATGATCATGCGAGGATACTTATCCTTCAGATAATTTTTTTATTCCAATGTTTCTTCATCGGCCATGTAATTTATCAAAAAAACCATAAGTTGTTGAATTAAATAATTCATTATTACATTCTCTCTACGATAATGAATCTAAACTGTAACATCCTCACATGAATGGTTATCTTCGAACAGAAAAATCCCATGGATTAAAACATGATAAATGTCCCTAAAATACCATCTCAGCATCCAAAGAAGAAAAAAATTTCATATATAAGAAAAAATCAGATGCAAAGCCACTCGTAGGAAAGTGATCCAACTCCCTCTAGGATATTTAGGGTCCCATAAACCATGGACATAGAATCCATTTCTTAAAAAATCACACTTTTCAATAGAGAATCTTTGAGAACGGAATAATCCCCTGCCCCAAATGAAATATTCTTCCTCTATTTATTTGTAGAAATTTTTTTCCCTAATATGTGATGTCTACAAGTTTCAATGAATAAAACGATCTTTCACATACATTTAGTCTACCAATTTTTGTCACATTTAATTTTTTCATATACTTTTACCCAAGATGTTGGAGTTTGACACTTCTTTCATTCAAACACAATAAATGTATCCGTCTTTATACTAAAAATAAAATTGAATTTATAAAAAATATAAACCAAAGAAATATGGTAATCCCATCATCCCTATAAATCCATTTAACATAATTGAATCATATCCTCTATTGTCTAAATTTTTCACTCTGGTCATCCATCATTTTGCTGAGGAAATGTATTTATAAGACATAATTTGGATACCAATTCTTTACGAAGGCCTTCTTAAAAGTAAAAAATGAATTTTGGATCACGATCACATACAAAAGACAAAGTAAATACATCTAACAATAATATCTATTTAATAAACCTACAATAATGTTAATCTAGATATTGGTTATCTAAAATAGAATGAAAATCCTTTGATTTAGTCAATTCATAAATAATAACCATTATCTCATTATTATCTCCTGATTTTTTTTGTAATCTCATTATGAAATACATGGATAAAATTTTCAATTTTCATACTAGAACTGTAAAAGGATGAAGCACCCCATTTGGTAATTATAGTTCTTCATTTACAAGTTGATGTGTCAATCAGCTTGTGGTAATGTTATCCATATATTTTCTAATTGAAACCCAACAGTAATATGATTAATTGTATATATATATCCTAGTGATTATAGGATAAAATGTAAAAGGATAATTAAAAGCTTACCTTAATAACTTTTTCATCAATTTCAATCACATGGAACACATAACCTCTTCCAAAATCACAAAACACTATTTTTATAAATATTAAATTCTAGAAAATTATCTTTTTAACTAATTCTACCTTGTTTTTTAACTCCTATAATTCCTTATGAGATTTCATATTTCTATCACATAGAGATTATTACATAGACACTTGCACCAACATAGAGTAATTTGTTACGAAATCAACATAAAATCAAAAATACATCAAATCATTAACAAAGGGGTCATGTTCCAAATGTAACATGGATAATGTAGATTTATTTTTCCAACTGAATGCATTATAAACATAATTTTATTTTATAGGATATTAACTAATAATGTAATCATATTCATTTATCAATTCCATCCATCTAATATTCCACCAATAAAATCACTCTATGTAAAAATATAGTAAAATTGTATAGTCATAATATATTTCACTTTTGGCTCCATATAAATAATTTTTCTAATTTCATAAATAAAATCCCACATATTTCGATTTTATATCATTTTGGGATACTTTAACCAATGATAATTCAGTTTTTGTAACTTATAAACAATTACTTGATCATTCTACATCAAAGAAAAAAACAAATTTCAATTAAATAATTATCAATATAGATGAAAAAATATCTATTTCTATAAGGAAGGTAAAAAAAGAATATTCCAATAACTTTTTTACATCCTTAAAAGAAAATGCATTCTTCTATAGGAATAAATATAACCCCTTTTCAAGGAAACAAAGTTAGTATTCAAGATAAATGTGCAATTAATTTTAACTAAAAAATTATAATATCATTCTAATCTATGAAAACTATGAATCATAGTAAAATTTTAAGGTCATAATCATTCATCAACCAAATTTGATTTAGTGGGATCAACAGTTATGCCATACTTATTTAAATTTTTTCTATTAATACAAATATATTATATCTAAAACTCAAATTTTCTAAATTTCCCATATAACATCTTTTCATTATGGGTTTGTCGAAAACTCCTTATATGTTTATCATGATCCTCATAAAATTATGAATAAATTAAAATATCTTAATAAAAAATAACAAAAATCATATCTAAATATTCATGGAAAATACTATTTATAAGATTGATTAAAATTTTAGGAGAATTTTTCAATCCAATGGGAATAAAAATAAAATCATAAATCCTAGATCTAGTTCATAAAGTTATTTTTCGAATTTTATTCTCATTCCCTATTAGTTGATGGTATACCGTCATATAGTAAATATTTGGAATAATTTATGCTCCTTGGAGAGGATCAAAAAATTTGGTTATATGAGGAATGTTTACTTATTCATAATAGTAATTTTATCCAATGGTCTATAACTGATAAAAATCCTCAAATATCTATATTTTTTTAAAATAATTTAGGAGCACCCCTATATGAATTGATGGGTTAAAGGAAAATTTTCTTTAGAAACACCTTTAATTGATTTTTCAATTATATTATTTCTACAAGAGCCATTATATAAACTCAAAATCTTTCTAAAAATATAACCACTTTATATCTACTGTCCATATGAGCATTGTAAATAGAAATCCAATCCATACAAAGAATAATGTCAAATTTTACCGTGGGAAGTTTAATATGGTTTTCAGGTAATGTTTTTCTAAAAAATAATAGGAGTATTATTATAATTGTTTTCCTTAATATTTCCCCAATGTATTTTTACAATATGTTTTGGTTTCATATAATGAGGTGGAATATCCAATTTTCTATAAAATTTGACCAAAATGAAATACTACATAGACCCAATATAAAAAACATTAATATAGTCTAAATAAAAAATAATGTACCTAATACCACTTTTCAGGATATCCCAACATCATCTGATGTAGTTTCAAAGTAATTCACAAAACCATTCTAATTAATGTTTGGATTCTTCCCATTATTCAGGTTCCTCTACAGCCACTCATTTATATAATGACCCTTGTTAGTACATTAAAAAATTATTTTTTCAATACCAAAATTTTTTCTACCACTTCTATGATCTTTTTCATTATGATTATGATCCATATGAACAATCATACCACATTAAAAACACTTACCATAACTCAAAATTCATTTACCATTGTGTATTTACTACAATTCTGGCAAATAAAAAACATAATTATCTAACCATAAAAAATAGATACTAAATTACTTCATTTTTCTTTCCATTATTACCTATTTTTCTGTTGGTTTTAAATGAAAAAGAGATCATAAAAAATCAATTTCCCCATTCTATTTACATTGGAAAAGATTTTATTTACTATTAAACCCATATGAAGCCATTTCAATTTGATATATTGGATTTAATCTTGATTAATAATGATTGATTTTACTATCTTGATCTCCAATAAAATTTATTTCATACCTTCCCAATCGAGTGAATTTCATGTTATATATATCCATTTGGTCCTCCTCTTATCACAATTCATCAAATTATTCCACATCTTATGACTAATCTCTTTTGTAAAATTAATCATAAGGAATATTGTTTTCAATATATCTCATTACAAAATATAAATCGACTCATTATCCCTAATATTCCTAGCCAATGACCACTACCGGTTGACTGAACCTTCAAAATGTTAATTATATATACTTTTCATTTGATAGAATAAACACCCCATATCAACAAAAATCTATTCTATGGATTTAATCTACACATTACATACCATTATGTCCAAATATATACTAAATATAGGAGGGTGTTTCTAAAAATCATTTTCACCATTGACATATTCCTATGAGTATAATAAATATGATATCATGAATAGATTGTCCAACAATTTATATCTTGATTCAATGAAGATATTAATTTTATAAACCTTTTGGTTCCAATTAAGACCATTACGGGTTGCTGATTTGGAGGGATATCATCCTCTCAGAACCTTCTTACTTCAGCTTACAAATTTCTTCTGTGGAAAACCATTCTAAACATACATATAAAAGATGAATAAACATGGTAATATTTATATTATATATCATTTAAATTTAAGAATATATAAAAAAAATTAAGTCTATTCTATTAACATTATCATAACCACTAAAGTTATCTAAACCTTTTTCTCATACCAACTGTAACAAACTTAACAGAAATATTAAAAAAATTACTCATTTTGACTAGAATTAAAATCAATACATTCTCAATGATCATTTAGGTTTCTATTTTAGGGAATTATATCAATAATTATACATACAAACTATTATAATTGCAATATAGAAACTTCTACTCAATGTCCATATTTTTTCAATATGAAACTTCTCAAAACAAAACATTGTTTCATTCTATAAAAAGACTGTGAAATTTAACATGGGTTCTTGTTTTTACATACCATCAAAAAATCCTATTAAGAATATTTTAAAATGTTGGATGGGAACCAAAATATTAGCAAGGGACATAAAAATATTGAAGGAAAATGTTAGTCATAAATGAAAACATTTTCACAGAGTTAAAACTTTTACAAAAGAAACTTAAGCACTTTAGGTAACATTATAAAATTATATGTTTCATGTAAAACAATAAAAGTATTACATAAGTCCTGAAAGGTTACTTGTGATATCATTTTCATATCACTCTTATATATAATTTAGAGATCATAGTTAAATAGGGAGTAACCATTATGGTTACACATGGAATAACCATCACAGTATATTACCATAATCTTTAAGTAAAAACATAACTCGTTCACTCCGTCACATTAAGAAATTTATTAGAGGTCTATAATAGGATTACCCAACATCATATTTTCATAACAATTCCAAACATCTTAATAATTCCCAAGAACCATAAAATATTTATAACACACAATTCCTGATTAAATGAATAATTCATTGGGAAAACAAATTTTCCATTTTGTATTCAATTTTATTTTTTTTACAAGTGTCACGATAATAAATGAAATGTTTTATTTCTGAAGAAAATTTTATATTTATAAAGTAAAAATAAATATATTAAATCATAATTAAATCATGAAATTCCATTCAAGTCGTATATGTGAAAAATATTTTTTGTAAAAGGATACATTAAAATATATTTTTAAATGAATGTCCCTTTGAAATATCATGTCTTCAAAGTGTTAATTAGTCAACTATATAGAACATGTATATTCATTATAAATAAATATAATAAAAATAATATATTAAAAATAAATTTCACAAATAATATTAAAATGACACTCAATGAAGTATTTGGTTATCCCAAATAATTTTAATTGGGTTGTGAATTTCTTTAACTTACTTACGAAATCATTTTTCAATTGTAATTAACATCATAGATAATAAAACTAGCTTAAAAAATTAAAAAATATTCAATCCATACATAATTTTTTTGAATTATTATAATTTTATTAACTTTGTTTATGTCTATTTTTACAAGTTATAGTGTTCAATTTCATCACTCTGAGAGTGCTCGTTTCATAGTATTACGGTATGTTCCCCTGAGTATAACTATTTGTGTTATGGTAAAATGTGAAAGAAACTCTTGATTTTATTAAAAAAATATAATTAACATACTTCCTTTATTATTAATTATATATTATATAATTTTTATGATATTATTATTATTCATTATGTAAATAATTAATGATAATTTTTTTTATTATTGCCTGGTTTTCCGACCATCACAAACTATTTTAATTATCATTAATGTTATATCTATAAATTAGTTCCATAACACTTAGAAAGCTATAATATGCATATTAAAATCTTATATAACTATAATAATGGGTTTATGTCCAGACTTGAAGGGTGTAATGGAAAATGGAAACTTGATGCCCATGAAGGCGGTTAATTGACACATCATTGACAATGTTTTCATTATTAGAGAAAAGGATATGAAAAGAGGTTTGAAGATTGAAATTCAATTAACTTAAAAAACATATAGTATATTTATGATACTATAGTTATGATGTGTCACTGTAAAGGGGGTGTAATGGTATGTTAGAAATAAAGAATGAATTTTAAATATAAAGGAGGGTTTTACCTCATGGATGGCATCTCATCATGAACCTCCATATAGAACATGGTTATGGGAATTTAGTGAGGAAAAAAGTTCTTGTACATGGGTAAGAGTCTTGTGAATTTAATTGGGAATAATTTATATAAGATAAATTCTTTTGAGGTGAAAAGATAATTGGTGGTGAGGGTGGTATTTATAGCGAGAGGAGAGTTGTGTATTTTTATTTTAATCATTTGTTTACTATTTTGGCTCAATAAAATTAATAATGATGAATCATGTGGCTATTAATAGTAACCATTGAATGTGAGCTCAAACCAATTGTTTAATTCATCATTAAAAACTCAAAATTTCACATAACTGGCCTATAATGTAAAATATTGTAAATTGTAGTATTTCACTATTCACCACAAACTCAACTATTTTTTAAAAATTGTAAAAAATCACCCTCAGCGTTATTATGTGTGCATAATTAAAAAATGGAATCCATTTTTTTAAACTATATATATAAATATATTAATTTGTTTTAGTTAATTAAAAAAATTAAAAAAATAACGATTTTAATATTATATCTATTTTTATGACACGTTGAAATATTAAATATGGTGTTATAAATTTTTATAATAAATAAAATAAATAGAAATATTAATTTATGAATAAAATTTGTGAAGATAAATTTTCATTTAAATAATTATATTTTACATTTACATATGAAAAACCCAACGGTTACTTTATCATTTTTAATATATTGTTTTTAAAAGTTGATGCCTTGGTCAAAAATGACCAAAGCAGAAATAATATTAAAAAAAATTGTTGATAAATATTCACGAATTTAAAATTATTATTCCAATGGTCATTTTAATAATCTATTAGCATATATTCCTTAAATTTGATAAATAAAAATTATTTCTTTATACATTTATAACGAATTTAAATAATTTATTCCAAAGCGAGAAAAAACATTTTTGTATAAGTACCAAGGTTTTTACAATAAAGAATACTAATTATGGATGTTTAAAAATAACTTTACGTATTATATATCAAAACATTATAATTTATTTTTAAATAATTATCATTATTAGACATAGAGTTGATAAAAAATGAACTTGTGCTTGAAATGTACTTTTGGAAAACCCAGTTTCCATTCACTTCTGGGGGTTATATTTTAAATTACATTTATTCCACGTATATAAAATATTTTTGAAAAGAAATATTTGTTTTATATCATCCTATAAAAATTATATTCTACATAAATTTTTAATAAAAAAATATTATTTGGTTGAGGAATAGTGAAAAATGTTGAATTCTAATTCAAAAATTTCTTTTCAATTAAATTATTTCTAATGTTATATTATATTTGAAATTTTACAAAATTAAAATTAATTCAATTATATATCTATTAATCATTTTTTATGAGTAGTGATAAATTCATATTGAAATTTTATTTAATTTTATTTATTGTTTTAGACTATTTCTTGTTGAAAATCGTCGTTTTCATCAATTATATGGGATTAATTTTAAATTAAAATTTAAGAATTATATGAAGTTAATATGTCAAAATATTTCATATTTAAAATTATAATATTTTATAATTTTTATTAATTCGTGTTTAATTTTTTTCATATATATTTTTGTAAAAATAGTAATGATTATTTATCATGGTTACATTACAAATTGATTTATTATTGGGTTAATCTAGGGATATATGGATTTAAAATGACTAATAAACTTGTCAAACACCCATTTTATAGATATATTTCAAACTTTTATATTAAAGGATCTATAATGGATGATTTTTAAGGTTTTTTCATGATTACAATATAGGTATAATTGAATAATTTTGAAACATTACATGTGTGCAACTCACCTCCATTTTAAATTTCTACCTAATAACCATTAAACTTAACAGATTAAAACATTTTTTTATTGAAAAATACATTCCCATATAACTTACCCATTTCCAAATTCCCATAATATTAGGCTTAGTTTGATAATAACTACCATCTACTATGGCATTTTGTTAGATATCGAAGGAGGACACCAGAAAAAGTAGTAATATTATTCGACAATATTTATTTTTTAAATTCAAAACATCATTTAATTATTATTAATCCATGATTATATAATAAAATAAATATCTTACATATAAATATATGTAATTATTTTAATTTAGTAACCTAAATCATTTATATATTCCTCCAAATTGGTTATAAAATATCCAATCAGGTGTACAGTAGAGTTCCTCCTCACGGACCAATGTCATAAATTTTTCCGTTAACATAACACAATGTCAAGATTGAGGGTTGATATAAATTATAAATATTATGTTTATAACATAATTACAACTCATTAATAATTATATAATAAATATCATTTTTACGTTCCATTTTTTAGGGGATATGATAATGACCCTCCTGTATATGGTGGAGTGTTTCCTCACGAAGCTATGTGGTTCATTTTTCTATATCATGTTATAGGGTAGGTAATAAGGGTTAAAGAAATTTAATATATGTTTTATGAATTAAAAAATTATTATATTTATGAATTATTTATTGTTTTATTTTGATAATATATAATTTTAAATTTTCCACTAGAATGTTGAACACATCATTAGTGTATGTGTGAGCTATCTCCTCCATGAATCAATGTTTCTCTATTTTTATTACCAATCCACATGAATAATATATATATGTATATATAATAATATAATACGGTATATATGATATTATTATCAATCTTAAAATATATAATATTACATTCCTCATTTAATATTCATCATTCAAAAATGGAAATGTCAATCATGCATTCCTATGGTCTACCATCACCATGATAATAATGTATTTCATTTATGAAAATCATATGTAATTATTTTAATTAATAGCACAATCTATGAAAAAAATTGGAAATTATTTTTTAATTTTTTTCTATAGATGTTGGAATAATATAATATTCACAAGAACAGGAACATTAATATAACCATGAATGAGAATATACAGAAATTAACACATTAAATATTTAAAATAAGGAATTAATGTTTTAAAATAAAAGGTAAAATGTTACAAAATGATAATATATGATATAATAAATAATATTATTTTTATTTAATAAGTTAATAACATATTTCAATCAACTATATAGTTGGTTTAGTTACGATAAACCAAAACGAAGCACGAGGTTCTTGGTTTTCTCATCTCTCTTTTATTAATGATACATGTGCTATATATAACACCAAAATATTTCATAGTACATTTTCTCTTCAATATAAATAAATAATTTGCGCTATATGTAACACCAAGTTCGAGGACACCGTGACTTACCAAACTAGCCTTTCAAAAAGTGGTTATGAAAAATATTAACTAAATTTGAATATTATATACTCCATATTATTTTAGAATCTATATTATGTATTTATTAGACATAATATAAGAACAAATTCATTTTTTTAGATAAAACAAGTATTTTCAAAAAAATGAAATTTTACCGCCTTTTAATAGAGATCCCTATTTAAAACCAATATTTTACACTTTTATGTATTCAATTCAATGAAATTAAATTGTTATTTATATGTGGGACATAAAAATTTAGTTTGGATAAATTGTTTTTTCTTTTATGAGAACTTTTATATTTTGAGGAATATTGTAAACTATTAAATTTTAATTGAATATGTCTTTTTTAATAGAAATAATTTATATTGTTAAATTATGAATTTAAATTATTTGGAAGTATAATTAAATTATATTTTTATCATTTAATACAATTTAGGTCATTATAAGTAATTTCATATTTAAATCTGACATAAATACCTGTCAATCTTTTGATATTTATTACTTTTTAAAAACCCGCTTTTTGGTTTTGAAAGAGGAATTAATTTTAAATTAATTAATGAAACTTCAATGTTTTTAATTTGGTAAACTATAACTAATTTTTGAATATGGAATATCAAAATTAGATTAGGGTAATTTTTTGGTATTTTTCTAAAAGCGTTCAATTTTTGATGAATAGTGAAAAACACTACGTCATTGCTTAGAACCAACTTTTATATTTAAATAATTATTTATTTTATTTATATTTATTTTAATTCCAAAAAGACATATAATACCAATATACTTTCAATGTAATTCATTGGAGACATTTTATAATAAAATTAGATTTATAAAATTTTATTGATCTTTTTAACTTCTTTTACCCACCTTCTAGGCACATTTGCAAATTTGTATAAACCATAATTTTACCACTTATTTTAATTGAATATAAAAAACTCAAGACATATCGTTGACATCATTATGTAAAATATGCTCCAATAAGATAAAAATAATTTTTTTAATAGTAACTTGTCGCTATTATTTACCACAATTAAAAGTAAATTGGGTAATTTAAGGTAAAAATGATATTATAATTGCCCAAACACATGTCTAAATTCAATTGGATATGTGTATATAGAACCAAAAATAGCTTAGGATTAAAATATGTTCTGTTTGGTCTACTTCGATTAGTTTTGGTCATTTATTATTATTTTACTTAAAGAAGAGTTAAAGTGTTAAATTAATTGTTTAATAAATAAACCATATTTAATATAGAGTTAAACACAAGATAAATTAGGCTCTAAATATTATTTATAAATATAAAAAGATTTAATACATAATGAAAATTTATTTATAATTTTTTTACATTATATTATTAATTTTATTTATGACACAATGATGATGCATTAATTACCTTATTAATGAAAAATTAATATAATTGATATTATAAATATCTAAATAAATGTAAATTGAGACTTTTTATGATTTACCAGAATTTTATATGTTAATATGACAAGTTATGTTTGATTTAATGAATTTTTTTGATGTAATAATGATGTAATGATTAAAAAAATAAATACCAAATAGTGTCAAAATTAACATAAACTAGTTTTTAAAAGAAATACTATATTATTACAAGATATAATAGTCCTAAAAATATATAGTCTATAAAAAGGACTTATATAATAATATATATGTCATTAATGAACCACTTGAGGTCTGTTTGGCATTTTATAGTAATTTAATTAACCATATCATATAAAAATAAAAGGAGACATGGTAAAAGTTAAACTATTTAACTAAGAGTTAAATCTAAAAGATAGGGTTAATATGGTGACCTAAACATGTCTAGGGTCTATTGGGTGAGAATTTTTCTACCCATACCTACCTTTTCCTATAAATAACTAACTTTTGATCTATTTTAAACAGAATATGATTCTACAATAAAATGATATTTCAATCTTTCCTAAAGTGACCCTCACCACTTTTATAAAAGGGTACTTCCCCTTCTCTAAAAATAACACCTCCAAAGCTATATGGATCATCCAAATCCTAAAAAAATATCTTACCATGTACCCTCAATTTGACTTAGAGACCTTACATTGATAATAAATCCATCATATGGAGCCCTGTTGATCAACTCAAAAGGAAACACCCAAAAAAAGAGGTAATAATTTCACTACCCTCTTTCAAGTTCTTTTCTTCTTCCACATCCTATTTCATTGTTGTTTCAATTCCGAAATAATAACTCTAGTAAATTATACATACCATGATGATATTATAAATATGGTACAACAATATTATTTATTCTTCTCATCCTATAAATGAAAAAGTCACCATACGTGCATACGTACGGCTTACTGTTTCTAGGTCATGGTGTGGTTTATTATTCAAACACTTCATTATTTGGATGGGTATAACAATGAGTAAAACTAATTTAAATAAAAAATATAAAATTTTAGTGATGATTTATATATGATATATCATCCAATTATATACTATTTCACTACCAATATAATGATATTGTCGCTCGCGCGTATGTACAAATTTCTGTCTCCACGAACGCGATGACATTTATTCCCCATCATAATCACTCAAGAAGAATTTTGATATTATGATTTATATTAATGGTTAAGAACTTAATATCACTCTGTATATGTATCAAATACATCCTATCCATAACAAAAATGTCTTATATAACCAAGCATATATAGTAAAATCAATATGTTAACACCTGAAATGATGATAATACTAAAATATTATTAACAAAGCTATATTAGAGGGTCATATATGATATTTTATTTATGTATATAGTTCTTGTATAATTTAATAACAATGTTTTAAATATAATACATAAGTTTAACATACAATAAACTATGGAAAAGTACAGGGTAAGGGTTAATTTCACAGTCTCTTTATTATCTGAGTTTGTTTATACCTGAGTATCTACTGGGAACTCTTTATCATCGACATCCGTAATTTCTTAATAATGTATTTCAAATAAATTTTTAATATTTACTCTAAATGGGTTAAATTCATTTATAAACTTATTTGAAATTATATGTTATGAAAATAATATTTCTTTCATTTTCCAAACAATGTACTTTATGACCTTTTCAAGAAAATTATGGTAAGATTGTATTTTATAACATATACAGAAGGTGCTTCTATTTTCCGCCGTTATAACATCATCGAAGCTTCCCTTACAAGCTTATAAGAGTATTTTAAATATAAATGTTTTCATTAATATTTATGTGACTCTTAAATTATTTCTAAATAGAAAGAAATATTTCTCTTAAATAGTTTTCATTTCACCAATTTAAACAACATTTGATAAATTTTACACTTGTACGTAGTTGATTTATTATGGTACAAATATTCAAAATTTAAGGCTTTGTGATATTTTTTACTGTGGATGTGTTATTTGTATACCATTCATGATTTATGGTTAAAGTATTTACATTTCTCATCCTAGTTTTATTATAAATGTTTATGTTATGTGTCAACCATTTCATATGATGAATTCATTGGACTTAGTATGTGACGGGTGGAGCATGCTATAACTCTTTGATGCATCTTTAGGTCTCATGAGACAATTAGACGTGAAATTTTTGAGGCCTTTCCCATTTTGATATATGGTTTTGGCCATGGCCTTAATTATTTTTATATGTCTTGGATGAGGCCATGAAAAAATGTTTCAGAATGTCTCGCATTATACATTCCATCATTATGAAAATAATATTGATGGTTAATGTGGATATTCGACTAGTAGAATACCCATGACTATATTTTTTTTTGGAATTATCTACTCAACTAATATTCCTTCCATAAATTTTTCATGTATATTATTTGTAAAGGCTTGTGTTTTCAATTATTCATTATGCCTAATGTTTATGTTATCTTCGATTGTATTTCTTACTCACACTGATCATTTTATCTCACCCCTTTCTAATGTTTCATTTTCCCAGGATATGAAAAAGTTATTTAAGAGTGACTTACAGGGATAATCTAGGAGGATTAGATGTTTCTAATGGAATAAATTAGTGTTTTATTTCATTTTTAAGTTTCAATGTTGAACTAATGTATGTATCTTGTTTCCTATAATGGTAAACTGATCGGTCATTTGGGACAAGATTCCTAGTATTCATGCCAATGTTAAATAACAATGCACCGACTCTAGGTAACTGGGGTCGGGGCATTACAGTTTTTATTAGATGATTATTAGTACAAAACATGGAAAATTGATTTAGAAAAAATCTAATTAAGAAAAATTACCCTATGATTGAATTTGAGGATTAGTATAGAAGAACATCCTAAATTTCGGTAATAGCGAAATTTTGTGTATTTTCCAAGTAGTACATCCCTGTTTGGATACGGGAAGGCTGAGGTGGCTCTGGCACAGAATGACCTAGGAGTGAAAACTCTGACAATATGTTTCACGCTTGACCCAAGTTATCCTGGTACACGATAACGGGACTTGCTGCACTCTTGGTTACAACACTCCCAGGAGATATGCATAGGATAATTTAATTTTTTTTACAAACCTTTTTGAATTATTTATGAGTAAATATGTTAGAAAATAAACCATTTTTACAATTATGAGACTAGATATTCAATTAATTTCGGTAATATTTCTAGTTTTTAAATTATACATTATGATATGGTCTAACATAGTGAATTTCGTCATTTATAAATGGAGTCGATAAGAAGGAATGTGAATTCCATCAATATGCATGATCCAATGAGTAGGAATGATCATATCATTCATGGTGTTAGGCCAAAATTTAGACGAGAAATTTTCTCCCACATATTCTCTTCATATGAATAAATTGTATCGTGTGTTAATAAGATAAGTAAATAATTCTTTGAGTCCTATGGAGTTGATGGGAAGCAAGATAAGAAAATTATGGTAGAGAGAAAGATGGATAAAGGGAAGAGGGGAAAGAAGTATTTTCTCATATGATAAAAAGGACACCATGTACATGATGAAAAGGGTAAGAAAATGGCTTCAAATGCACAATGATTCATCTACAAGGAGATGGGGCACTATGAGAATCCATTTCCAAAGAATCTGGGTATTCCCTAAATGATGCTATTGGATAATAATCAAGTTATGATACTACCAAATATGTAGAGTAATGACTAGTGTTCTTATGTTATTATTAAAGAATTATTTCATTTGACTGTTGTTTCAATGATGTACTGGTTATATGAATTATGGAAATAAATAAGGACTGTACTGGAATAATATTTCATTAAGAAATTTAGATTGTTTGTTATAAAGAAAAGTGACTCCATAGAAATTTAAAATTTTTGGAAAATACACATTAAAAGGAAATATAAACATTAATATTATCCTAATACTGAGGTATTAATTTTGGAATAAAAGATTATTGTTTTGGATAAATATTTTTGGATATGATTGACTACTTTGGAACTAATTAATGGTTTTTTTATTTCATCGTTGTTGGAAGTTAGTAAATTTTTAGATTTAAGGAGTATATCTAGTATTCTATGATTTACAGATGGAATAAATAAGTACATACCTATTCAAATATGATTTTCTGGAAATTTATTTTTATTACCACATATTAATAGAATACTCAAGGAAGGTATTCACATGTATATTATGTGACTTTCATTATAAAGTTTTTGTTGAGAGTTCGGACAGAAGTATTGTGGACAAGTCTAAATTTTTGAATGGATTAAGTTTGACATTGGATACTATTTTTATGGTTAAATCATTCTTAATACTATATTTGTATTGTTATAAAAAAGGTAACATGGAGTTCGGGAGACAAATCGTCACATTTGGCAAGGCCGTGAGACTTGAACCCTTAACCTAAGTGTGACAAGGGTACATAACCTACCCCTAGCCTACGTGATGTTAAAATTTTTATAATTTATTTTTAAATGTTATAATAGATGAATTATAAATTCCTTTTTTTGGAACCCAATTCAATTAGGATAAATAGAATATTTATTAATTTTATTATCTTTTGGTGTGAAAGATGAGTTTATAGTAGGAATAATTTGAAGGATGAAACTTTACTTTTCATTTATTTTTTTCCACTTATTCATTGAATAAATTAATTCTTAATTTTTAGGTAAGGGATCTTAAAACCTAAAAATGAGTTATCCTAATACCTTATGTTTTGTTGAACAGATATTATTTTAAATCATCGTAGTTTGATGGATTTGAGGCCCTCAATTTTACACATGATTGTGATTTATGACCACATTTATTCCATATAAATGATTACATTTTCCACCAATTATGTGCCTCAAATTTCGACCATTGTTCATCTAATAGAGATCATAATTTGGTGGTGACTTTTTCGATTCCCTTTCCCTCTTATTAAGACTATAATTTATTAACCCAATTATTGATGAGGGTTTTCCACAATGGTATTTTCTATTCTTTTTAAAGGTTGGGGCCGAAGCCACATTTTTATTATTTAAATTAATGACCTCTTTAGACTGGGTAGAGGGAGACCCATTACATAGCCTAAAGGCCCAAGGCCAAGTGGCCTGAAGACTAGGCTTGAAAGCCCAATTTTTGGCCCAAAGAGCCCCTTGGTGAATAGTAATTTTACAGTACTCGGGCTACTACAATACCTATTACAATGCCTCCACTACTACTGTTCTTGCTACAGTGCCTCTGCTGCTAAAGTGTCACCGCTACTATAGTTCCTCCACTACTACAGTACTGCTATAGTGCCCCTTCTACAGTGCTAGTAAGTAGTAACCCAGAAATTAGCCCCTGCCCAGATTTAATCCTGGGTCTTTTGGATGCCAAACAGGAGAGAGAATGTAACACTCCAAGATTTCATAGTATGTTATCTCTTTAATGTAATTATATAACTTGTGCTACAAGCAACACTGAGTTCAAGCACACCACTTCTTACCAAAAAATCCATTCAAAAAGCTATTATGTAAATTAATAACTGAATTTTGAATTTTATATACTCCATATAATTTTAGAATCCATATAATGTGTTTTTTAGACATAATATAAGAAAAAATTCATTTTTTTCAAAAAAAAATTTCAAGAAATTCAAATTTTTAGCATTTTAATAGGAACGCTTTTTAAATCTAATATTTGACAATTTTATATATTAATTTTAATCAAATTAAATTATTTTTCTAATGTGGGGAATAAAAATTTTGTTGGGATAAATTTTTCGTACTTTTCTGATAACTTCCTTATTTTGATGAATTGTGAAAAATACTAAATTTTAATTGAAAACAACTTCTTTAAATGATATAATTTATAGTGTTAAATTATTAATTTTAATGGTTTGTAAGTATAATTAGATTATATTTTTATCATTTAATACAATGTTATTAATTATAAGTAATGTCATATTTAAATTTGACATAAACACATGTCAATCTTCAGATAGTCTTTTCTTTTTGAAACCCCTCTTTTAATTTTTGACCACGAGAAATAATTTTAAATAAATTAATGAAATATATATGTTTTGAATTTTTTAAAATAGAATTCATTTTGAATTTGAAATATCAAAAATATCTTAGGGTGAATTTTTGGTATTTTTTTTGAAGTCATTCAATTTTTGATGAATAGTAAAAAACAATAAGTTATTATTTAAAGCTGACTTTTTATTTTAGTAATTGTTTATTTTATTTGAATTTATTTTAAGTCAAAATAGATATATAATATCTATATATGATCAATGTAATTAATTGGAGTCATTTTAAATTAAATTAAAAGTATAAAATTTTATTAAACTTTTTAACTTCGTTTACCCACCATTTAGGCACATTTTCAAATTTACATAAATGTAATTTTTTCGCATCTGTAAATTGAATATCAAAAATATGAGACATATGTTTTAAATAAGTAAGTAAACATTGGTTCAATAAGGTAAAAATAATTTTTTGGAATAGTAACTTTTGGCTTTTATTTACCACAATTAAAAGTAAATAGTGTAATTAAAGGTAAAAATGATATTATAATTACCCTAAAAGATATATTAGTTATATTAGAAAAGTGTATTTCGACCCAAACTGACCTGAGGAATAAAATATGATCCTATTGTTCAACTTGGATTAGTTTAGGACATTTATTATTATTTAATTTAAAGAAGAGTAAAAGTGATTAATTCAAAGTTAAATAACGAAATGATATTTAATATAGGGTTAAACATAAGATAAATCTGACAATAAATATTAATTAGAAATCTAGAATGATTTAATAATTAATGGTATTTTATTTATAATTTTTATAAATTAAATAACTAAATTTATTTATGACCCAATGATGAAGCTGTAATTACCTTATTAATGAATAATTAAAACAATTTATATTATAAATATCTAAATAAATGTAAAATGAGACTTTTTATGAATTAAAAGAATTTTATAGGTCAATGTGACATGTTATGATCATTTTAAAAAATACTTTAAAATGAGACTTTTCATATTATTATTACAAATAATGTTTAAGAACTTAATATATTTATGGATATGAATAAAATACATCCTATTCATGACAATCATGGCTTATGTAACCAATCATATAAGGGAAAACGTATCAGTTAACACTCAAAACGATATTACTAGTGAAATATTATTAACAAAGCAATATTATGGGATAGTATATGATATCATATTTATATATATAGTTCTTGTGTAATTTAATAACAATGATTTAACTATTATACAGGAGGATAACATACCATCTACTAATGAAAAGTACAAGGTAAGGGTTAGTTTCAAAATCTCATTATTATGTGAGGTTGTTTATACTCAAGTATCTACTGGGAAATACTTATCTTCCATGTCCGTGATTTCTTAAAAATGTATTTCAAAACATTTTTACTATTTAATAGAGAATTGGTTAAATTCATTTATACCCTTATTTGACCTTATATATTTTAAAAGGAATCTTTCTGACATTTTCCAAACAAGGTACTTATGACAATTTGGATAAAATTAAGGTAGAAATGACTTTTTTAACTTATATGGAGGGTGCATCTATTTTCGGCAGTTATAACATCATCGAATCTTCCCATACAAGCTTATACGAATATTTTCAAAAATATATTTTTTCCTTTATAATTATGTGACTCTTAAATAATTTCAAAATAGAAAGAGATATTTCTCTCAAATAGTTCTAATTTCATCTATGTCAACATCTTTTCATAAATTTTAAACTTGTTTGAAGTTTATTTATTATGATACAAATCTTCCATATTTATGTTTTTGTCATATGATTGACTGCGGATGTGTTATTTTTATATCATTCATGGTTTATGGTTAATGTATTTACATTTCATATGTTAGTTTTAATAAGGTTTTTTATGTTATCTTTCAGCCTTTTCATTTTAGAAATGTAATGGACTTATGAAGTGACGGGTGGAGCCCATTATATCTCTTTGATGCATCGGTATGTCTCGTGAAACAATTATGCGTGGAATTGGGAAATGAAATTCCCAATTTGATATAAGGTTTTGGCCAAGGCCTTAATCATTTTTAGACGTCTTGGCCAAGCCCTTAATAAAATATTCCAAAATTTCCGGCATTATACATTCCCTCATTATGAAAATAATATTGATGATTCGTGTGGTTATTTGAATAGTAGAATACCCATGACAATGTTTTATTATGGCATTATTTACTCAGATAATATTATTTCCATAATGTATTCATGTTTATTATTTGTAAATGTATGTGTTTTCAATTATTCACCATGCCTAATGTTTATGTTATCTTCCGCTCTACTGATTACACTTACTGAGCATTTGAGCTCATCCCTTTCTTATGTTTCATTTTCCCATGATATTAAGATGTTATTTATGAGTGACTAGAAAGCATAATCTAGGAGGCTTTGATGATTCTAATGGAATAAATTAGTGTCCTGCTTCTTTTCAAATTTTAGTGTTGAACTTATGCATGTATCTTGTTTCCAATACTGCTAAATTCATCGGTCCTTCGGGACTTGATTCCTTGTAATCAGGCCGATGTTATATAATAATTCACTAACTCTGGGTAACTAGGATAGAGGAATTACATGGTATTCAAAAGGTTTTATTTTTAGTGGTGTATAAACAAAATATTTACATGATATATAATGAATCCCAGTAATTTCATTAAAATTAATGTCTCTTTCTCATATACTTTATTGGGTATTATTATTCAAACTATTGTCAATGAGGGAAGGGATTTTTGCCTTAATATTTCTTCATTGAGACTTTTCTGGTTTGATTAACCTATAATAGTTTAATGAGGAGTATATAATAATTATATTACATGTAATTTCACGAGTTTATGTATTATCATTTTACTTTATGTTTCCTTTAATTTTATCATTCCATGGGGATTATGATTACATTTTACCAATTTTGTATTACTTTTATTATAAAATCAAATCATTTATTTGGATTATAGGTGATTATGCCTCAAATGATGAACTATTATAATCTACCACTTAATATCACTCATTAATTTTCATATCCCATAGTTATTTAATATAAATAAATTTCTTTTAATCATTTTAACCTCATTATATTCTAAATAGATTAATAATATTATGAAATTTTTTCATTATTTCTCTCTTTCGTCAAAATCAAACCCAAAATAATGTTTTCTAAAAATTTCATCAAGAAATGTTTTATCATTCTTAGCATGATTTAAAGAAATTTATTTATTCCCATGTTTGTAATTTAAAGATAAATTAAGGAAATAATCCTATAACATTCCTTGAAAAACCATTATGGATTTTGAGAATAGTGAGAAAAGAACCTATGTTTTAACATGTGTGGGTCGAACAGAAATTTAAACATAATAACCATTATTTTCATTAGGGATTCATTTTAATGATTAAATGTTATTTTAAAAGAATATTATTTTAATATTATATTATTTTTTAAAGAAAATGGAATACACCTTTTAATCTAGAAATATTTTTAAATAATTTTTTATGATTACCTTATATATTTGAATGTTTTTTTCAAATAATATAATTTTTACAAATGCCTTTGAATTTTAATTATATGATATATCAGTTTGAAATTAAAAATTTATTTTCTAGAAAATATTTTTAATAATATTCTAACTGAATATCCATTGAATAATTTTAAAAACCCTTTTTAAAAATCCTCCCATGTATGTATTTTAAAATGATTCCTCCTTTATTATATATCCTGACGGTTTTATATTTTTTGAATATATTGTTGTAGAACCCATTTCTATTCCACATGTAAACCATCAATCAAATATATTTTTATGTAACCCATTTATTTTACATCGGGTAATTTTTTTCAATGTGATTGACATGAATCTAATTTATTTTCATTGGGTTAATCAAGTGATAAAAGGAATAATTATGTTTCTTAGACATTAATGATGAAATTAAAGCATTATATAATTTATTCATGCTATTTTTCATTAATTTTTTTTTATTATTGGTGAACCTAGATAGCTCTAAGTGAGACTATTATAGATTTTATGATGGTTCATCTTAAATAGCACATTTTGAGCTCGTAATAGCTTAAATGATGGGTGTGTCTAGATAGTGATCCAAAACATTGGATAATAATTATGTTTTATAGAGATTTATATTGGATGTTGAATATATTTTTATTCTATTTTTTGATTGTTTTGTTTGTATTCTTTATGCGTTATATCAATATGACACTCCATCATATGAACACACCTTATCTATGATTGATTTGAGTTTATAGTGTTTCCTTTGACAGAGATTTGTATATCATGAATCATGATTGTTGATCCTTATAACGATATAATTTTTAATTAATTATTTCTTTTTTGAGGTTTTTTCAATTAGAGGTTGATGGTTATGAGTTATTTTATGTTGTTAACTCACACTATTATTTTTCATCAAACTCTTATACACTTTTAATGCTTATTTATGGAATTAAATTGTTAATTCTTATGTGTACACTTATTTAGAATTTTATCACACACTTATTATGTTTCCTCTTTGATATATAAAATTAATTATACTGAATTAATAGTATCTATATGGGATTATATAAGGATGATTATTATGTATTAATTTAAAATAATAAAATATAGGTTATATGGTTAAAATGATCATTTATAGGACATAAATTGTTTAAGTATGAGTTTTTTCTAATTTTATAACACTATAAACCTAAAATGTCCTTGGGTAGAAGGCCCCAACCTTAAAAATTACTTAATATTGAGTTATTTTAATAATACACATTTAGGATCTTTTTAGGATTAGAGTTTTATAGAATTAGATCATAAATCATGTATTACATTCCACATTTATACAAGGTGGTTACATAAAAGATAGCATTCATTTTTCCCATCAAAGGAAACATATTTAAAATAAAACATGGATTCTTTCTTGACACTTCCTCGACACTATAACCACATCATGTACTTTTCCCTTGACCTGTGAAAAACATTTCAAAAACATGGGATGGGCATAAAAAGCTTAGTAAGGGATATAAAAATATGGAATGAAAACATTATTCCATGTATACATAAGAATCAATAAAATCATACATTACTCATAAAACATAATCACTTTAACACACCTCATGAAATCATAACATTCATGAATAGCTCATAGAAAAAATAAGACATAAAGGTAACTTGAGGCTTTCATAACATTCTTACGTAGGGAGTAACCCTCATGGTTACGTTTGGAATACCCATAACAATGTATTCCCTAAATATCTTCGGAGAAACATCAATGTTTAACTCCTTCGCATTACCCAATGCATTAGAGAGCTATCACGGGCTCACCCGCCCTTAGTTTATCACAGAACCACCAGTCCTCATAAACAATTCCCAGGAACAATAACATAATCGTATCGCATTAAACATGCATAAAGGATACATAACACTTCCAAATTTCAATTACAAGATATCAAAAACTAATTGATATAATCAAAACATTTTCAAAACCATTTTCAATACCAAAATAAAAGAAAAGTAAAACATGGTATTTATTTTTCATTTTAAAAAATTTTATGGCTTGTAGAGGAAGTCAAAACTCGAATAATGGTCACGGCGGTGGAGAAGTCATTGTCTCTGTATACGTTAGGAAAAAAAATTCCCTTTTGTCGTTTAGTAAAATGCTTAATATAAAAATATTCCTTTTGAATAAAAGTAAAAGTAAAAGTTGTTTATACACCCTATAAAAGAAAGTTGTGTATAAAACCAAATATGCCTCAATGAAAGGAGATTGAGACGAAGTCCCATACCTTGTCTCCGACTTGACTCTATCTTTCTTTAATATCATGAATAGTAAACTAGAGTTAATTTATACTTGATTGAGAACCTTTTTCACGTTAATTATTCTTTTTATATCACTTATTACCATGTTATGAACATTATGTAATTATTTAAGTTAATAACGGTCGTTTTGTGGATCTTTGGTACTTGAGTCAAAAATAAACTTCGTATAATTACAAGTTGTTCATGTGGTAAAATATCCATTATATCCAGAATTATATTCATGATGTAGATATCATATATATCATATATATCCAGTATATACATGAATTTATAATATTACACAATATTTAGAGGTAAGAATTGAAATGTATCGTTCATGGAGACGGTAAGCCGTCCGTACGCATGAACGCTACTTTCATTTATATTTCATATTTAATGGAGTGAAATAATAATTATATAAAGGTATATTATAATTCCAGTAAAATATAATATATAATATAATTAACTACATCCTTTATATTTCCCGCATATGGCATTAACGAATCAAATCACTTTGAGGGGGCGGTAGTCCGCACTTCCTAAAATAAAGATATCGCATTTACCCATAATGGAAAACATAAAGGTATTCCATAAATGAAAAATATAGAATCATAAGGAAAAAATAAAAATAATATATATCATATATAAATAGAGATACATCTTAATGGACACCATGAAAGGTGTTAAAAGAATATTGAACAATCATCGTTTCGTGAGGTAGAAATTCACCATCCATAGAAAAAAACCATTATACGGAGGTGTGTGTAAGTGTAAATCAAATAATTATTATAAAAACATCATAGTATATTTTAGATTCTGGTTTTGTTACAAAAGAAAAGAATAAAAAGAGTTTAGGGGGTTGGAGAAGAAAAATAAAACAAAAGAATATTAGGGAAGACATTACCTTTAAATCGTGTAACTCCTCTTGGTTTGAACCAAAAGGGTTTATTGAAGAGAATTCTGACTAAGATAAGGCTTATATTATGAATAGAGGTATGTGGAGAGATAAAATGAGAAGATATTGGCCGAGCCAATGGATTTAGAGGTGTGGGTAAGGTGGTAGATGTGGGGTCCTTTTATAAGAGGGAGGAGGGGCACCCTTGGAAAGTCAAGAAATATTACTTTATTATATAATGAGTATCGGATTTTAAAGGTCCCACAATGATATATTTATAGGATAAGGTTATTAGTGTTCTAAATAAACCCATACAATATTTGTTTGACAAGAGTTTGTCTTAGATTTTACATTATCTTCTCATTTTATCAAAATCATTAATTAATGAGGAAATCGCCGAATCATCATGGTGTCATAAAAATATTAATTTATTTTCTATCTAAACATTTTAAAAAATACTATGATTTTGGAAATATATTTAGCTTTCCAAAGACTATTTATATTCTAAGAGATCATTTACACATACAAAACTAATTTTTTTTACTTGGGTGATACATACTTTGGTTATACTTTCCTTTTAAAAAACATAAAATGGAAAAGTGTCACTATCACCTAAAAGTGATTCAATGGGGTCCCCAAGTTTGGAACAAGGCATACCATGGTCATCCATGACACAAAAAGTAGAATTTGGACACATGTTGGGGTCATTTTATATTATTATGTTAGTATTTTATTACCTTTAACTACCCGATTATTAATTAATCCCAATAATTAATGATAATTACCATCGTTACTATTCATAATGTCCAAAAACAGAAGTGTCATAATTACATAATTTGGACCATATGATTCCAAATATGGAATCCATTTTTACAAATTCCAAACACAGAAATTTCAATAACTAATTTAAAAATAATTCTCTTTGTCAAAACAAATAGCGGGGTTTTTTGAAACAATATCTACCAAAAGTTTGACTATTGTTTATTTAAAATTTCAAAGCCTAATTAATTAAAATGAACACAATTGGATTAAATGGTAAAATTATATTCTATTTACACTTTAAAACCAATTAATAAGATAATCTATCCATATAATTAAATTATATGAAAAAGTAGTTAAGAAGTAAAATGCAGTATTTTTCACTATTCACTATAAAATGAACATTGTTAGAAAAATACCACAAATTTATCCAATGTAAATTTTAATGCCCCAATTAAAAATTAGAAGTTTATTTTTGAAAATAATGATTATAAAATTGTCAAAATATATATTTAAAAATGGTTCTCCATCAAAAGGCGGTAAAAAAATCATTTAAAAATATTAGAGAATTCAATGATTAGGATTGGATTTATACTAATTTTAACCCTCTAAAACACTATCTAATATATAAATAGACATAGATATGAAAACCCATAATTCTTTACTTACTTGGGAAGTTACATCCTTCCCCCCTTTAGGAAAATGTATCCCCACAATTTATTTACTTATCAAATAAGTGGGGGTATTTATCGCTCATTGCATTTTCAGATTCCCATGTTGCCTCTTCAATCATATGGTTTTTCCACAAAACCTTTACTTGATGAATCACCTTATTCCGCAATACTTTATCCCTGTGGTCAAGAATATGGACCGGTTGTTCCTCATAAGATAGGTTCTCTTCCAGCTGAACTACATCTGGACTCAAAACATGAGATGGATCTTGCATGTACTTCCTTCACATTGAAACATGAAAAACATTGTGAACCTGAGATAAACTCGGAGGTAAAGCCACTCAATATGCAACTGATCCAACTCTCTCTAGAATTTCATATGGTCCAATGAACCTTGGAATCGGCTTTCCTTTCTTACCAAATCGCATCACACTTTTCCATGGTGAAACTTTGAGGAAGACATGATCACCTACCTCAAAAGACAGATCCTTCCTCCTGTTGTCTGCATACCTTTTCTTCCTGTTCTGAGCTGTCCTCGTGTGTTTCTATATCAGCTGAACTTTTTCTGCCAAATCTTCTACCAATTATGGTCCCATATACTTCCTTTCACCCTCTTCATCCAAAAAATATGGAGTTCGACACCACTTTACAAATAATGTCTCCAATGGTGCTATCTGTATACTGGAATGAAAACTGTTATTATAAGAAAACTCAACCAAAGAAAGATGTTGGTCCCAACATCCCGGATAATCCATCGAAAAAGCACGTAGCATATCCTCCAATGTATGAATTTTTTGTTCAGACTACCCATCTTATTGAAGATGAAAAGATGTACTAAAATTTAATTCAGTACCCAACGACTTCTGAAGTCCTTTCCAAAAGTTAGAAGTAAACCGGGGATCACGATAAGATACAATGGAGAGGGGAAATCCATGTAACCTAACTATCTCTTTAAGATACAGACGAGAAAGTTGATCTAGGGAAAAAGTATCTTGTATAGCAAAGAAATGAGCAGATTTTTCAAGCGATCAACAATAACCCAGATTTCATTATTACCTCGAGGTGTCTTCGAAAATCCCACAATGAAGTCCATAGATATATTCTCCCATTTCTACTCTGGAACTCGTAATGGCTGAAGCATCCCTTTCAGTAACTGTCGCTCTGCTTTAACCTATTGACAATTCAAACACTTCATAGTAAAATTAGCAATATCTCTTTTCATTCCATCCCACTACTAATAATCCTGAAGATCTCTATACATCTTAGTAATGCCTGGATGAACTGAAAACAGCGAACTATGAGCTTCACATAAGAACTCTCTCTTAAACTGTGAATCACATGGCACACAAAATCTCTTCTCAGATCTCAAAAAACACTCGTTATCAATGTTGAATTCAGGAAACTTACCCTTCTGAACCAGCTCTAAATTTTTCTGCAACTCATTGTCTTGCTTCTGTGATTTCTTAATTCTGTCTGATAGAGAAGATTTCACTGATACCTGAAAAAATAGAATAACATCCTACACCAACAACTTCTATGACAAAGTTCATCAAATCCTTAACCAAAGGATCATGTTCCAAACATAACATTGTTAATGAAGCATTACTTTTTCGACTCAAAGCATCAACCACTTTATTTTCTTTTTCCGGATGGTAAAGAATTGTACAATCATATTCCTCAATTAATTCTATCCATCTCCTCTATCTCATGTTCAATTATTTTTGAGTGAATATATACTTTAAACTTTTGCGATTAGTATATATTTCACACTTTACTCCATACAAATGATGCCTCCAAATTTTTAAAGCGAAAGCCACAACAGCTAATTCCAAATCATGTGTAGGGTAATTTACCTCATGAGTTTTCAATTGACGTGAAGCATATGAAATTACCTGATCATTCTACATTATTATGCAACCAAGTCCTTTCAATGAAGGATCAGTATAGATAAAAAACTCACCATTCCTGGAAGGTAGTTCCAAAACTAGAGCATTCACCAATCTTCTTTTCAATTTTTGAAAATAATCATCACATTCCTTTGTCCAGATAAACATAACACCCTTCCAAGTTAGCTTAGTCATTTGACTAGATAACTGTGAAAAAATTCAAACAAAACTTCAATAATAGACTGTCAGACCAAGAAAACTACGAATCTTAGTTACATTTGTGGGTCTTGTCCATTCTTCAACAACCTTTTTCTTGTAGGATCAACAGTTATCCCATCATTAGAGACAATGTGTCCAAGGAAAGAAATTTTTTGCAACCAAAAATCTCACTTTCTGAATCTTTCATACAATTTCTTTTATTTTATGGTTTTCATAATAACCCTTAAATGAATTTCATGCTCCTATTTACTTTTAGAAAATACTAAAATATCATCAATGAAAACAACCACAAACTTATCCAAGAACTCATGGAAAATTCTATTCAGAAGGTCCATGAATTCAGAAGGTCCATTGGTTAACCCAAAAGGCATTACAAAAAATTCATATTGGCCATATCTTGTACAAAATGCGGTCTTCAGAACATCTTCTTCCTTTACCTTAAACTGATTGTACCCCGATCTCTGGTCAATCTTTGAAGTATAGTGATCTCCCTGGAGCTGATCAAACAAATCATTGATATGAGGAAAAGGATATTTGTTCTTACCAGTGATGTTATTAAAGGCTCTATAAATAATTCAAAGTCTCATAGAACCATCGTTATTTTTAAAAAATAAGATAGGATCACCCCATGGTGATGTGATAGGTCGAATGAAACCTTTCTCTAATAAATCTTGCAATTTCTCCTTCAACTCTAAAAGTTCAATTTGATCCATTCGATAAGGGGGTTTTGAAATTGTCTTAGCATCAAGAACTAAGTCAATAGTAAATTCAACTTCCCGATCTTGTATTATTCTAGGAAACTCATCAAGAAAAACATCAGGATACTCATTTACCACTGGAACATCATTAATCTGAACAGTTCCCTTGTGTTCAACAATATGTGCAAGGTAACATTAATTTCCATCTTTTACAAGTTTCTCAGCCTCTTGACATGTTATCAATAATAAGGGTTCATTCATGTACACAAACTGAAAGTCTTTCTGAAAAGAAAATTCTTTAGCTCTACAATCAATCTTAGCATGGTAAACAGAGATCCAATCCATACCCAGGATAACATCAAAATCTACTAGAGTTAAAATAATAAGGTTTGCATGTTGGTTCTTTCCAAGGATAATTATTGGAAGATTCTTATAAATTCTTTTGGCCTCAACATTTCCCCTAGGTGTTTTTAACACAAGTTCAAGAGTTATTTCTTGAGATGGAATTCCCAATTTACTAGAAAATTTTTCAGAGATAAATGAATGTGTAGACACCGAATCAAACAACACAATGGCATAATCTGAAAAAACAAAAAAAGTACCTGATACCACGTCATTTGATTTCCCAACATCTTCTGAAGTAGTTGGAAAGAATTTTACAACACCTTTTTTCTTGTAGTCTGACTGCTTCCCATCATTTGAGTTCTTTGTCAAACACTCATTTTCATAATGACCCATCTCATTGTACTTGAAACATTTCACTAACAGTAAATCAAATTTGGTCTTACCATCAACCTGATCTTTTTCAGTGTAATCATGATCCTTATGTCCCATCTTACCACATCGGTATCAATTTCCAAAATTCAGAAGTTATTCCCGTCCATGCCTTTTACCACATTTATCACTAACTGAAAACTTAGTTTTCTAACCATCAAACTTCTTTGAAGGATTCTTCCCTTTCTCCTGCCACCTCGATCTCTTCTTATGTTGGTTGTTATAGAACACTTGATCATCAGAAAACTATATTTCCACCTTATCAGTACATCTAAAAAGATTTATATAACTTTTGAACTCATGATAAGCTAAATACCTTTTATATTTTGGCTTTATTCCTGAGTAAAAATTATTGATTTTACTATCAGGGTCTCGGATAAAATTTGGAGCATACCTTTCCAATCGAGTGAACTTTTCTTCAAAAGCAGACACGGAGTCGTCATATTGCCTCAATTCCAAGAATTGTTTTTCTATCCTAAGTCGAACATCCTTAGGAAAATATTTCTCAAGGAACATAGCTTTGAATTCCTCCCAGTCAGAGAATCAATCTCATCAGAGTCCCTGATATTTTTAACCATTGACCACCACTGATCTTCTTCACCCTCCAAATGGTAAACAGAAAGACTAAACTTTTGATTTTCTGAACACCCCATGACATTGAAAATCTTATCCAGTTCTTTAATCCACCCTTCAGCTAGCACATGGTCAGATGATCATATTAATGATGGGGGATGTTTCCTCATGAAATGTTCCACCACTGACATGTTCCTCTTCAGTTGATCTGGCTGATCTTGTGCATGGATACCACCACTATTTATCACTTGAGTCAACTGCGCCATTTCTGAAACAAACAGTTCAGTTCCAATTCCGACCATCTAAGGATGCTGACTCCAAAGGTCATTTCCTTCTGTTTGTATTCCTAGCACTACTTCCATGTTTCCTCTACGAAAAACCATTATGAACAAACATGTCTTAGATGAAGCAACATGGTAATCTTCAAATTCTATATCATTTCAATTTGACCATTAAAAAAATATTTTTTTATAATCATTTAATAGAATTCTCCCTTATCAATTTATCTAAACCTACCTCTGATACAAACTATAATGACCCAGCCTTAAACATTACTTAATCTTGAGTTATTTCAAGAATAAACATTGAGGATCTTTTCAGGTTTAGAGTGTTAGATAATTAGATCATAAATCATGCATTACATTCCACATTTAAACAAGGTGGTTACTTAGAAGACAGTATTCATTTTTCACATCAAAGGAAACATATTTAAAATAAAACATGGATTTATTCTTAAAACTTCCTCGATACTATCATCACATAATGCAATTTTTCCTGGACCTGTAAAAAACATTTCAAAAACATGGGATGAGCATTAAAAGCTCATTAAGGTATATAGAAATACGGAATGAAAGCATTAGTCCATGTATACATAAGATTCAATGAAATTATACATTACTCATAAAAAATTAGCACTTTAACATACGTCATGAAATCATAAGATTCATGAATAACTCGTATTAAACAAAATACATAATGGTAACTTGAGGCATTCATAACATTCTTACGTAGGGATTAACCCTCATGGTGACGTTTGGAATACCCATCACAGTATATTCCTTAAATCTCTTCGGAGAAACCTTAACATTTAACTCCTTCGTGTTACCCAATGCATTAGAGAGCTATCACGGGATCACCTGACCTCAGATTATCATAGAACCACTATTATTCATAAACAATTCCCATGAACCATAACATAATCGTATCACATTAAACATACATAATGGAAACATAACATTTCAACATTTCAATCTCAAGATATCAAAAACACATTGATATAATCAAAACATTATCAAAACCATTTTAAATACCAAAATAAAATAAAACTAAAACATGGTATTTATTTTTTATTTTTGAAAAGGTTATGGCTTGTAAAGGAAGCCGAAACTCAAATAATGGTCACGGTAGTAGAGAAGTCGTTGTCACCATATACGTAAGACAAAAACATTCCCTTTTGTCATTTAGTAAAATGCTTCGTATAAAAAGATTCCTTTTGAATAAAAGTAAATATCAAAGGGTTTTATACACCATATACAATAAAGTTTTGTATAAAAAATATGCCTAAATGAAAGGAGATTGAGACGAAGTCCCATACCTCGTGTCCGACTTGACTAGATCGTTCTTTAATCTCATGAATAATAAACTAGAGATAATTTATACTTTCTTAAGAACCTTTTTCACGTTCATTATTCCTTTTATATCGCTTATTACAATGTTATGAACATTATGTAATTATTTAAGTTAATAACGATCGTTTTGTCGATCTTTGGTACTTGAGTCAAAAATAAAATTCTTATAATTAGAAGTTGTTCATGTGGTAAAATATCCATTATATACATAATTATATTAATGATGTAGATATCATATATATCGTATATATCTATTAGATAAATGCATTTATAATATTACACAACATTTAGAGGTATGAATTGAAATGCACTGTTCATAGAGACAGTAAGTCGTATGTACGCATGAACGCTACTTTCATTTATATTTCGTATTTAATGGAGTGAAATCATAATGATATAAAAGTATATTATAATTCCAGTAAAATATCATATATAATATAATTAAATCTATCCTTTATATGTCCCACATATGGCATTAACGAATCAAATCACTTTGACGGGGTGGTAGTCCGCACTTCCTAAAATGAAGATATCGCGTTTACCCATAAAAAAAACCATAAAGGTATTCCATAAATGAAAAATACAGAAGCATAAGGAAAACATAAAAAGAATATATATCATATATAAATAGAGTTACATCTTAATGGACACCATGAAAGGTGTTAAAAGATGATTGAACAATCATCGTTTCATGAGGTAGAAATTCTTCATCCACAAAAATAGTATGATCTTTAACCATTAGACGGAGGTGTGTGTAAGTGTAAATCAAATAATTCTTATAAAAACATCCTAGTATATTGTATATACTGGTGTTTTTACAAATGAAAAGAATAAAAATAGTTTATGGGGTTGCAGAATCAAAATAATACAAAAGAAAATTAGAGAAGACATTACCTTTAAATCGGGTAACCCCTCTTGGTTTGAACCAAACGGGTTTCTTGAAGAGATTTCTGCCTAAGGTAATGCTTCTATGATGAAGATAGATAAGTGGAGAGATAAAATGAGTAGATCTTGGCCGATCTAATGGCTTTATAGGTGTGGGTAAGGTGGTAGAGGTGGGGGCCTTTTATAAGAGGGAGGAGGGGCACTCTTGGAATGTCAAGAAATGTTACTTTATTATATAATGAGTTTCGGATTTTAAAGGTCCCAGAATGAAATATTACGAGGATAAGGTTATAAGGGTTATAAATACCCCAATACAATAGGTTTTTGACAAGTTTATGTCTGATATTTTACATTATCTTTTCATTTTATTTAAATCCTTAATTAATGAGGTAATCGTCGTATCATCATGGTGTCATAAAAATATATATTTATTTACTGTCTAAAAATTATAAAAAATACTATGATGTAGGAAATTTTTTTATAATTCCAATTTATATTTATAGTCTAAGTCATCATTTACATAGAAAAAACTAAAATTGTTTTACTTGGGTGATACATACTTTGGTTATACTTTCATTTTAAAAAACATAAAATGAAAAAGTGTCACTATCACCCAAACGTGATTCAATGGGGTCCCAATGATTGTCACAAGGCATACCATAGTCGGAAATGACACTACCAGTAGCATTAAGAAAGATTTTTGGGTCATTTTATATTATTATGTTAGTATTTTATTACCCTTATATACCTGATTACTAATTAATCGCGATAATTAAAGATAATTACCGTCGTTACTATTCATATTGTCAAAACAAAATAGTCATAATTACATATTTTAGACCTTCTGATTCCAAATATGGAATCCATTTTACCAAATTCCAAACAAATAAATTGAAATAATAAATTTAAAAATAATCCCCATTGTCAATACAAATAGCGGGTTGTTTTCAAACAATATCTACCAAGAGATTGACAATTGTTTATGTCCAATTTCAATGTCAAATTAATTTCAATGACCACCATTGGATTAAATGGTAAAAATATATTCTATTTATAATTTAAATCCAATTAAAAATATAATCTATCTATATAATTAAATTAGATGAAAAATTAGTTTTGAAGTAAAATGCAGTATTTTTCACTATTCATAACAAAAATGAACATTGTCAGAAAAATATCAAAAATTTATCCAAAGTAAATTTTAATGTCCCAATTTTAAAGAATAAGTTTATTTTGACAAATAAAGATTATAATATTGTCAAAATATAGATTTAAAAATGTTTCTCCATCAAAAGGCGGTAAAACAATCTTTTAAAAATATTAGAGAATTTAATTCTAAAGATGGGATTTATTATCATTTTAAGCCTCTAAAACACTATATAATTCATATATAGACATAGATATGAAAATAAATAATTCTTTACTTACTTGGGATGTTACGTTGGTAATTTTGGTGGTCCTATTTTTAATTAATGATATAAAACCTGGATAAAAATGGGGTCATAATTATTTGGTATCATAGCTAGAAATGTAATGTATATGATTTCAATATTGGATCTGAATGTGCGGGCTCTGGGTTATTATAATATGTAGTTGAGGCCGGTTCAGATAAATTTTTATATATGTATTTTTTCATGTTGGGTTACTAAAAACATTATGCATTCCACTATAGGTATGTAATATTATGTATGATCATATATTCAAGGTCCAATACAATATTTTTTAGTTCAATGTGTTGAGATATAAAATTGATTAATGAATCGTTATGATATTTGTTTATTATGTTAAAATATAATTAATGCAATGGTTTAACAAAAAGTATGAATTTAATTTTTCTGTAAATAATACTTATGATATTGATAAACATTAGGGTTTATGTGACCTTTTATTATTTATTAATTATCCTAACAAAATATTTTCATATAGATAACCATGTCATTGAAATGTGATTTCATGACTAAGAATTTAAAATTATTATAAGAAAAAATAAATCTCCATATTTTTTAAATTTAATGTTAAAATATATGAGATAACATTTTAGGATAACAACAAATTTTATTTTTGGGTTATTTAATAATAATTTAGATTTATCTTTTCATATTATGGTTGAATTTTGATGATTAATGTATTATATGATTGTTTGATACCTTTAGGAATTATCTTACCATGTACTAGCCATTTTGGTTTTGGTTAATGTCAACATTTAAATTAAAATTAATAGATTGTTATCTTTTTAAGGTTATTTTTTCATTTAATAGTATATTATAATTTAATCAAGTAAGATAAATTCTTCATGAATAATAATCATTTGGATTAAAAGATCTGATTCAAGTGGAAATTCGATAAATGATGAAATTCTACCTGAAAATTAAGTAAATTTCAATATGGTATCAGTCTACATGGGGAATAAATTCCTCAACTTTCCAAAGATTAACTTCAAAATAAATTTATCCTTTTACATTCTTATATAATGAATCTGATTGTATTTTATATCATTACATATTTATGGGTTTTAGTCTCTTAACATTTCAATGATCATTCACTAGATTATGATATATACCCTCAACCATGATCTATAATTATTTATTCTTTACTTCCATGTCCAAATAATCACATCCCACTTATGTTATCCTACTTGGAAACTTAAATATATGTTATTTTATATAAACATTGTAAATCCCTTTCTATCTAATTAAAATGATGTTTTAATATATCATTTTATGATTTCGGTTAATAAAATGATAATTATGAAATTTCTTTCATTTGATTACTGAGATAATGTTAAACATGCTAGGAATCTATTTATTAAAATGGGAGGATATGACACTAGAAGATTTTAGAGGAAGCGAATTATGCTCAGTAGTATAAATTGTTTTGCTAAGATGATCTTATACAATAATGTAACACCCTGGTACATTATAATATATTTATTTTTAAATAAATTTATTCTCTTCAACAACATTTAATATAATAAACTATAAGACTATTTTATTCGATAGAATATTCAACACACTACCCCAAGCTTATACAACCCAAGATATATATAACAGTGATATCCTAGATATTAAATTTGTTACTATGAATATTATGAAACACATTATGATATATAAATGTATATTACTCAACATATATTATTGATAATGTTTTAGTAAATAATAAATTAAATTTTAGTAAAGTGACTTTATTATTCAAAAATATATTATAATCAAAAATGATTTTTGATTTATTTTCAAGAATTATATTATAATCAATATATGTAAATTTCCAATATTTTATTTGATAAAATTAACATTAATTTTTTAATCTAAATATGGGAAATTAATTTTGGAGAAATAATTTATTTGTTTTCAAAAATATTGATTTATATAAGAATAATGAAATTTTCTAATTTTTTGTAAAATGTCTTTTCTATTGAACATATAAAGTAATTAAATTTAAAATATGTATTGAATGTATTTTATTTCAAAATAATTAATTGTTTTTTACAATTAAAAATTTAAACTTTAAAAATATTCATATTGGGTTTTAGTATATTTGTTTGGGTATTCAAAACTGGTTTTTCTAGAAGCAATTTTAAAATAAATAATATTTATATTTTTTAATTAAATAAAAAATCACAAAATATTAATGCTTGAAATGATATTTTTAGATTATAAATTAATAAATTACAATTTATATTCATACAATGATTATTACTAGAAATGGAGTTAATATAAAAATTTTTTATTCTCAAAAAAATATACTTCTTAAAAACATACTTTTTTATCACGTTTGAGATTATTTTTATTTTATTGTTTGAAAAATTCTGAATATTTATTTGAATATAATTTTTTTTCAAAATTATCACTTAACAATTATATTTGGAATAATTTTTTAAAATATTCTGAAAATAGATTTATTTTCCATGAATACTAAAAAATAATGACCATTATTTGAAAACATCCTTTTAATTTTCAAGTTTATAATTTCAATATATAACATAAATTTGGTTCATTGTAAAATTTATTCTATTATTTATTTATTAATCCAATTTCTATAATTATTACCATTTTCATTTTTAAATTGGATATAATATCTTTATAAACTTATAGACATTTTTTCTGAAACCCCACATACTTGTCACATTTACGAGATTTCATTTAAATTAAAATTTTGTTACTTCTTGAAATTAATTTTAAATATTGATTTATTAAAATTAATTTATATAATATATATTTACTAATAAAGTAAACTTAATTTTTTTACCAAAAATGTATAGTGAAAATTGTAATCATTATTCAACGCATTTAAAGTAAAAATAAAATTATTGGAGGGTAATGTATGATGAAAATGGTTAAATGACATCACAGCATGTCAAACCCCAGTTTTATTTTAATATTTATAAAATATATATCATAGTTTTTAGATTTTTCTTTTTTAAAACTTTTTTCATGGTACGAATGTGGGTATTTTTCAATATTTTCATGTAATTTTAACTAAGACACTCTCCTAACCTATAGAAGGCCACCACCTCTCTAATACACTTCACAACATCACACTATTTTTTTAATGAAGATAAAAAAAATTCACAAACCAACATAGATAATATCATAACATAATTCTTCTTTATTTCATGAAACCATCATAGGAACTCCTTTAGTGGAATTCTAAAAGGATACCCAAAGATTATGTAACATTTTTTAATGAGACTATTTTTTTTTTGTTTCTCAATCTCATTATGTTCCCATTAAACCATTATAACATAATGAAATTTTTTATAATCTACATAATTATATAATATTAGGTTAATTTAATAGTGTGAATAATTTCTCTCTTCTATGAAATCTGTTAATAAATCATTAATCAGGTGTACGCACAGACTACCGCCTCATGAACCAATTTCATTCGTTTTTCCATTATCTCCTTTCACAGTTGGGTATGATGATAGTTATAAAGTATATATATATATATATTTCTATGTGTGTGTTATATATATATTATTTATACATATTTATTCGTGAAATCATATTTACCTTTTACATTCCATTCTGTATGGGATACAAAACGATGCATGTGTGTACAGGGGATAACCACCTCGCGAAGTGATGTGAATAATTTTCCAATAAATTGTTACTTTGAATGTAATAGGGGTGATAATAATGATTATATGTGATATAAATGAAATATTTTGGATATTCAAGAAATTTAATTCTTTATTTAATGATAATATATCTTTTTCTTTTTTAATCTGAAATTATAGTAACATAATTCTATGTGTGTGGACAACTACCATTATGAAGCAATGAGATTCTCTTTTCATCACTAAAATATAAAGAAAATATATATAAGAATATTTAATGAATTAATATAATATATATAATATTTTCATAACTATTTTCATGGCAAAATATTTCTTACTACCTTTCAATGATGAACATTGAAAAATGTAAATATTTCACATGCATATGTATAGTCAGATGTCTCCACGACTGTAATGTACATAATTTCTCAGAACCATATTAAATTATTTTTAATGAAAAGTATAATTTATTTATAAATATTACACTAATCTAATTTTTATTTTTCTATAGATTATGTACCTATATAGTATACACAAGGACTTGAACATTCATAACAGCCATGTGTGTCAAAATAAGGAAATTAACCCCCAATAGAGGGAAAATAATTAATTATTATTCAAAAAAAATTGATAAGATGTTACAAGAGGATCATTTATGATAATTTAAATATTAATATTTTTCTTCAGTTAGTTAAAAACTATTTATATCAACTATACATGAATTTAAATCTTTATCAACAAAATGGAATCATGAGGTAAGGGTTTTTCTCTTCTCAATTTTACATCTATGAGAATATGTTATATTAACCAATTATTTGTTTTATATTCAACATATACTTCTCTATTCACATGATATACAATGAATCCAATTCCTTTCATGATATTAAAATTTACACTTTTTATATATTGTGAATTATTACCAAAAAATTACTAATGTAGTAAGGGATGTTTGTCACAGTATTCATTCAATGTGATTTATATCCTTTTATACAGATATCTTCTTTTAGGTGGTGTATATACATAGCCATTGACATATGATATGTGGTATTTATATATTCACACAGTATACTATTTTTTTAATTGAATTTTATAATTATGTTGGGATTATGATTAAATTTTACCAAAGTGGTAATAGATTAATGTTACTATATCATTGTTTATTGGGATTTATTATCATAATGTCTAAAATATTGAAATATTATTATCTATCACTCATGAATTATCAATAATTTTTATCTCTCAAAATTATATAAATCTAATATATGGTTTCCTATAATTTTCATCTCATTATGTATACATGAGACTAAATGAATGATTTTATGAAAAATCTCCTCTATTTATTTCTTAGATTGAGAAATCATTCTTCAAAAACCTATGTTATCTAAAAATATATTCAAATAATTGTTTTAAAATAATTCTCATGATTTTTAAAAGAAATTTATTTTACATAATTTATTTTATTAATTTTTTTTGAAATAAATCATCATTTCATTTTCTAAAAAAATATCTATTTTACTTTTATTTAAAATACTAAAGGAATCATTTTTTTACATGTAATTAATGAAAACAAAATTCTTCCATCAAAAAATTTTATTTTATTTTAGGATTCCTTCTTAATTATTCTATTTTATTTTAAAATTTTAATTATTTAAAAGGATTTTGAAATTTATTTTTAAAAATATAAAGTATATTTTCCCCAAGATAATTTTTAAATGATTTTTAATGATTTTGTAATATGATTCCAATGATGTTCTCAATGAAAAGTATTTTTGGAATATTTGATTAATATTTAGATAATAAAATGTTATTTTAAAAATGATTTTTCACTCAAATATGTTTTAATGATCTTTTAATGGTATTTTATCAATTAATGTCAAAAACCATTATTGTTACTTATGCTCTAATAAGGATAATTTGATATTAAACCATTATCATTATTTCTCTTAATGGATTAAGATTGATTCTAATTGGGTGTTATAGAGCCCATTTAATTCCAAATTGGAAATAATCTTTTTATTAGATTTACATGAAACCCATTCCTTTTTCATGGATTAATTGGGATTTAAGGGGAATAATTGTTGTTATATTTTTTTTATCATAATAGTAAATATCGATGAAATTTATTAATGTTTTGGTTATTGAAAATTATATAGAATTGGAGTGCCAATATAATGCCATATTAGCATGTTTAATATTATATGATGGGGGACCATGTTCTTCTCGGTGATCACATTATAGGTTAAATGATGATTCCATCAATATTAGCTTTCTAGGGCATTCAATATTGATTATTTTCTCTAGGAAATTATATTATTTATTGATCATAATATCTTTCTATTTGTAAGGGTCCGGATGCTGTTCTGTGAAGATGACATTCCATGATATCAACACATTTTATATATACTTTAAATGGATTAATAGTCTTTACATTGACATCGATTAATACCACATGTCTCGTGATTATTTATTCAAACGAATCTATCATTTATTATAGAGTTATCACATGTTTAATGATTTATGATTCATGTATCGATGGGTTTTTGTTCTTTTATGATTCACTCATGATCTATGACTATTTCATCAAACCCATATTTACTTCATAAAGTTTTTTATGAAACCCATTTGTTAGTGATTATGTTTACAATTATTAATAATTCGATCTCACCCTTCATATATTACATATTTCCTATATTATAAATAATTTAGTTAAATGAATTATGACTAGAATGGATATAATATGTATCCAAATGATGACATAATGTAATATCCCGAAAATGGATGAACTAAACATGTACCCCAATCCAAAGTTTCATATGGTCTCAAATGTACCACCCATTATAGAAGTGTCTTTCAACTATAAATGAGCATGAATGGTGGTCTATTGGGGAGGCTATAACCTCATATTAGAGTGGGAAAATATATTCAATAACATAAAATTAAAAGAAATATCATTATATTAGAAATTGAATAGATAATATGGTGAACCATAAATATATATATAAAAAAGTAACAAGTGGAAGAAATATAAAACATAACAACTAATAATAATATAAAATTCCTCTATATATGGGTTTGATATATGGATGCATGGTATGCTATTATACAGAAATGAAACTAGAATATACAAGCATGGTACACAATATTACCAAAGGATAAAAAGGAAAATCTCCAAAAAGAATCTTGATCCTATGCCTGGTTTTCTACTACTAAGCTCCAAATAAATGTGATGTATGTAAAAGACCAATATCAGGGTGCATTCCCTTGTCAATTTCTATACACAACTAATCATCTCTTGTACCAAAGGTAGACTGACTGGGTCATGGGATAAGGATCTCAGTAGGCCTTCACCAATGGTGTTTAAGTCTAATCTGAGTAGTTCTTATAACTAAAAAAATTCAAGAATAATAAAATAAATAAAGCAATGCTAAAATAAATAAATAGAACAGATAGGTTCATAAGGGAAACTGGACGCCTCTACCTACATCAGCTCATTTTCAGAAGGAATATATGGATATTCATTTTATATAGTAATATATACATATATATAAGGTATAATTATATAAATATAACCCAAACATATTAAACAAATACGTGTAGATGTAAGTGGACATATACATGTAACAATTTTGTTGGATGGTCCACAGAGTAACTCAAACATTTATCACTAGTATAATGAGCCTATAAGATCTAGCAATATGGTACATCCCCTAATATTTAATAGAGTGATTGACATCATGCAATAGTACTAAGGATGGTGAATGATCTATCATTGAATCAATCTATTCATAGAATATGGCATGTAAAACCAAACATCCAAATAGTATCAAAGGTGTGATATTCCATAATCCCCACCTAATTTAAAGGATTGAGATTATCCTCTATGCTCAATGGTCTCTTACCATCATATCACAACCTCTATAAAGGGGAATTTTAATGATAACTAGCATGGGGAATTACCTTCCATCCATTGCCTTCATCTATCACATATATATATAATTGGAATAATCATTTATAAGAAAATACATAATGCATAACATCTTATGAATTTCATTATCCATGTTCTATTTAAAAAATTGGAAAATCAATTCATTAGAAGCATTTATTATAATATATAAAGAAGTATTGTCCTTACCATCCTTTTGTGTCCATCCATTTAAACCAATTAAATCATTAAAGGTGAGGCATACAAGTTTTTTAAACCATTATGTATAACCCATTTAATTTATACAATAGAGGGAATCACATCTTGCATAATCGATCCCACTTAATCAGTTCAATTTAACTCATTCAATCCCTTAAAACATTGAAAGTCCATTTTTGAAATCAACGGGTTAACTTAAGGGGTGAAACGATCATTATGAAACACTCAAACTTGGTAAATCCCAATTATAAGATGTATAAATATCTAAGAGATTATTTTTGTTTCATTTAATAGCCATGTATCAAGGAAAAAATAATTTAAGAGCCAAGAAGTCAGCTCAATTGAATTTCTGGGAATTTTGAACCAATTGGCCATAATGGTCAATAATACATGGAACACCCATGTGTTTTCCATAAGTGAGGAAACCATACTCTAAACTAATAAAAAATATTCAAGACAAATATAACCTGATGAAAGGGTCAATGTAACCAGAAGGAGTCAATATAAATGGGATTCATGGAAAAGGTCGGTGGGCTGCACCTTGGCATTGCTACTAGACAACAAAAATCCTAAGGAAAACAATGTGAACACCAAACTAAAGGTCGTGTATGGATAATTACTCAATATCAGCTTCATATCTAGAGTAGGTTGGAAGAGATATGAAAATAAGGGCAATTTCCTAAAAATATTGAAAACAATAATGTTATTGAATAGATTTATGTATAGTAAGATAAACATATATTTTAATTGATATAATTGGAGATAATTCCAAGACGGATCTAATGCTTTTCATGGATTGAAGAATAGATAACATAAGGATAATTTGATTCAATGAAAATATTGAGAAGAATTTGAACTCAAAAGAGAAGGACAATGAAGGATTTCCACTGGAGGGAAAATAAAAACCAGGAAATAATGTTATAACTTATGTGAGGGGTAAAGTGGTTATGTTACCCCAAAATATAAAGGATCTTGGTTTATCCACATGGTTTAGCAAAACCATGTTCAACCCATGTTCTATTCACTAATAGTTGTGGAAAACTGCATGGTTAGATACACATCACGACTAACCATGTGAAAACCATACAGAAAGGATATGTCCCATATCTACAAATGGCCACATGGCCAGGATCCCGTGGATGTATGGTAGTAAAAAAATTGTGGGGCTAGATTTATTTTTTCCCTTTCTCTGCCCTGAGTTTTGAATGAGCCTAAGACTTACGTGTGACCTTCATGAATTTATTAGAAATTGTTATTAGGTCTGTATAATGTATTCAAATTGAAAAAAACATTATTGACACCTTTAATGAAAATATGTGTCATTACAACCTCCCCTCATTAAAAATAACTCCCCACTTTGGCCTTCTGAGGGAAAAGTGTTACCATTAACAATGATTTATGGACACTAAGAATGTATATCAACTTATTACACCCATGTCTCATCATGTACTTGGTTATGCAACTGTAGCACTCATACCAGATAAATGACATCCCTAGATGTGTATTCATATTGAAATCAACTATAGACACATGATAGTCCTTTAATGAAGCCTCTTTATCTATATCAACCTAATCTGGTTGAAAGATACGTGATGGGTTTGGATAGTATTAGGAAGGCTAATATACATGAAATAAATATTGATTGGGCCAATATCATTGAGGAAGTTCCAACTTTTAAGTGACTGGTTTGATTCGTTTCACAACAATGAAGGTTCCAACAAAACATGCTTATATCATAAACTGATTCCAAATATATCTATAACATAACATAGATGAGACTAATATGAAAACATGATCTATTACCTCAAACATTATATTTCACCGATGTCTATTGGCATACAACTACTATATTGACATAGCTTTAATCATGTAATTTAGGTAAATCAGACATTCTCTATAGTCTCCTACATCATACATGGTCCAAGAATAGCTTCCTCCCCTTCCTATAGCTATAATAGAGGTTAGTGGTGCGACCTATCATATAAGTCATTATAGGGATCTATCTCTATGATATCCTGAATGTTTTAATTATATGTAAATACCCCAAGAGCAATGTTTTCTCCCAATAACCTCAAAAAAATAGAAACATGCACAGACCATGTCCTCTATCACCTAAATAGTATTATACACCTATACACCTATCATTCGTTGATAAGATATACTCAAAAGAACCTAAATACCAAATTCTTTATGCAACTACTGCTATAACTGTGATATGAAATGAATGTCTCTATCAAAATTGATAGAATGAGTAGCTCCATGGAGGCATACAACCTCTTAGATGTAAATCCATGCCAATTAATCTAATTAGGAGCTATCATACATATGTAATAATATTTTTACATTAGTCAACCCATCAATGGCAATCCACGGTGAATGATTTCTATAAAGTTATTTTGGGAGATCTATCACAAAATCCAATGAAACATTATCCCATTTTTTCACTACATTGGCCAACACCTATAAATTTCGGATTAGTTTATAATGATACACCATCATCAATTAATAGGTGTAACCCCTAGTTATGAATCTAAATATATCAAATTTCATACGAGGCCATATGTACTAGAGTCATAGATATTGAAACATTTTACTGGAACTATGGTGAATTGCACATGCTCAATAGTGGAATTCCCACATTATATCCTCTTAGATTTGGGATGGGACACCTACACGCCCATGAAATTGTAATATATCATCACCCTAAATGATCTAACCATTATTTTTATCTTTATCTGAAATGACTTCCATCTAAGAAAGGTATTCAGGTTCATATAGCCTGCACATTCGTACCTATTAATAAAGGGTGGAGGTCACTGCTAAGACTGTTAGGATATTCTGACACGGCCCTCTTGAACATCAATTTGTATCTTGAATAATGAGGTCATAAGCTTCCATTCTTCCGACAATTTATAAAATACCTTTGTCTGAGCCTTCTATATCAGAGCATCGACCAATGAATACCCCTTTTAGGCATGTTAATAATTCCAACATCAATTTAATATAGGTAGTCCACCCACCTAAATTTCCTTAGATTTGGATCTCTCAATGTAAATATGTACTTGAGGATTTTATGAAAAGTGTATGACACAAAACATACACAATGTAGATAATATCTCCAATACTGTTAGACATGAACCATGTAGCAAGAGCGAGGTCGTGCATTTGGTAATTCTGCTTTCAAGTACTCACCTAAGAGACATTAATACAAAGAATCACTCATATTCAATCATAATAGACTAGGTATAATTACTATACATGTCACAGTATATGGTATATCTTCTAACATGATATGGTAAAATCTTTTTCATTGATGAATTGATGCTAACATTTATCTCCTTAAAGGCATCTTTACATGATTTTAGACAAATGAATTCCACACCATTCATTTCCAATCCCATAAGTATTTCATCAAGGCTTGGAAAATCCTATATAAACAATCTATAATAATGAGATGTCCAAGAAAACTATAAATGGTAATGATTTTCTTGGTCTATTCCTAATAAATTACATCTCACTTTCTCTCAGTCAACAAAAATTATATACATAGAGATGATGTGACCCATGATGTGGACATTGTTGATCCAAAATTTTCACTTATTAGAATTATAATAGTGCAGGTGGTCCCAATGTGTATTAAAAATTATTTCAATATGGGTTTAATTGTAATTTTTAGAGCATGGATACACCATGATATCACCCAAAAAATTTAACCAAAAATGAATCCTGAAACGTGTAGAAAACCTGATTCATAAGATCCCTAAAAATAGTCGGTGTATTTCTGAGTCTAAAAAACTAAAAAAGGTAATCTGATATTCCATACCTACTTGTGAAAAATATGTGAGGTATGTATGAATTAATAACACACACTAGATGATAGCTCGACCTTAGATCTATCTTCGAAAAAGAATTCTCTATTTAGAGATAATAAAAGAGGGCAACTATTTTTCCAGTGGATACCAGTTATTAATCAACAGCAGACTCAAAAATGTAAACACTCATTGATCCTGAGGATTTATTCTTCCTATTTGGTGAGAAGTACTGGTGGAAAAAGAGTATCTTATTTGGGGTATATGAATCCTTTATTCTCTACATCCTACAATTAATTCTTGATCTCTAAAATATCCTTAGGTTCCATCGTATAAGGATGAGAGATCAATTGATCTAGTCATGGAACTATCTAAATAGTAATCTCTAACTATCACACTAGTGGTAAAACATATTAGTCTTTAGGAAAGATTTATCCAGAATTATCCACTATTGGAGGATAAAACGTTGGTTGTTACCCCAGGTTATTAACAAATAGAATGGGGATATGAGATGACATGCTACTCGACCTATGTTGTTCTGGTTCAGCTCGAGTCCCACAAAAAAAGTGGAATAATTATTAAATGGTTACTTGGATCAGAAATATGAGGGCATCGTTGTTCTCAGGATGGCAGGTTTACCTTAGCAACAACTCAAGTTAAGTCGGCACAAGGCTAAGGTGAGAAATCCCGAAAAAATGGCATAACCATAAATAAAAGAATTAAATATAATTATTTTATTTTTTAAATGCTTATAACTCATGAACGGTAACTCATATTATAAATCTAAGACCACAAATAAAATCAGGATTGTATTCCTTCATTATGTAGATACTAAATTTGGCAGGTGTGGGCCACCAAAGAAATTTAGTTTTTGGCCATAAATAGTATAATTAAGTGACAACTATTTTATTGTAAAATCCATAACTTCTAAACGGTAACATGAATTGGAATTCGAAGAACACCATTAGGTTTTTTTGGTGTGTTTCACTTAGTCAGATCCTAACCTCAATCGTCGTGGGTCGAGGGTGACTGTTAATCATTTTTTGAACTTTTTTTTGGGTACGCCCAGTAAATGCACAAGCGGCATTTTCTAACTTCTAAAACGGTGCTCAGATTAAAAATATGTGGAACCATTGAATCTGAAGTGCTAGGAATCATATAAATGGGGTTACTTTGAAATCAGTTGGATGGGTGAAAATGTTATTTTTGTTGAATTTTTTAATGATTAATAAAATCACATGTTTTGTTATTTTATTTTCTTTTTTTCCTCCAACGGACGAACGACGCTAGCGGGACCGGTGATGTGTCAAGATAATAAATGGCTTCAATATTTTTTTATTGTAACCAAACTATTTGTAATTTGGGAGGTTCATCAATTAAATGAACATCATTAATTCCACAATCATTTCACACTCCTTCTCTTCTCCTATTTATATGAAGCTCAGGGAGGGGTATTGGCACGACTTCACCATCCAATGAAGCCCTGGAAAAGTACCATGATTCCAACCACCTAGGTGGATAAGACTGGTTCTAGCAAGCAGTGACGAGCACCACCGAGTCACTAACTGGCAAAAATGATGAAAGAGGTTTTGTCGACCATCGTCAGTGAACGTCTCTTCTAGGTAGGGGGTTTTAATTTGAAGAATGATTAAATCTTTTTGTTGAATCTTCATATTCTTGATTCTTAATGAAGATGGCCTAAAAAACATGGCCATCTATCTTCACTTATACCATGATTCTTTTCTTACATTCTTCATGAGTTATTCATGCATTCTTCAATGCCAAATAATTAAGAGTGCTAAAACACGATGTCTCATTGAGCGCGACTTATGGACACAGAGACATCGACCCAAGGATTTTGAATATGCAGACGTCATATTTTTCGAGATTTGAACAAATATTTGATATCGTGTGGAATAATGAGGGAAGATGGCATCCTTCTAACTACAGCATGAGTAGTCGGCACATGCAGAGAGTGGCATGCACCTGGCCGGCCACTGGAGGATAGTGGCACCGTCACGCCGTAGGGAGGAGGACCGGCCGGGAATCCAGTTGGTCATGACGCTCAGACCGGGACCTACTCTGGTGAGTCCTCCATGCCAACAGGCGCCAGCCAAATGATCCATTGACCGTTCAGAATATCGGGGGTGCCTCTCCCTAGGTGTCGGCTAGGGAAGACCCCGCCACGGTGGACCACCCAGCTGAGCGGGCCAGAGTGCAACGGGCCGCTCCCAGTAGGCCGCACTACCCTTTGTGGGCTGGGCTGGGCCAGCCATGGTCTGGTCGATCCGAGCCAGCCCCAAACCAGGTCGGGTTGACCTCGGCCCGCCCAGGTCTACACAAACTAGGGTCGGACCCGACTTGGGCCCATCTGGACCCATATACGCTTTTATGGCCATATCATGAGAACCATGTTTCCTTTTGAAGAACCATCTACAGCACCAGAATCCTTGGATTTTTATAGTCCTTTTGGTATACTCAACATGAGTTTTGGATAAAATTATTGTATGGAAGGGTTGGATCGAGCCCGAATCCAATAGTTCCCTCAAAACGAAAATGTTAATAACTCACACACCGGGCGTCCGAATGACACACTGTCTATCACATTGGAACCCTTATAGCTTGATTGTCCTTTGGGTTACTTATTTGGGGAGCTTAGTGGTGTTTTGGGTACTACTGATATCTGGAGAGGTAGATTCTACAGAACTCAAGCGCACCGGGTGTGAGGAATCATGTTGCAGACTGTAACGTGAAAGAAGAACATTGATCATGTGTTGGTCAGTGCTCACCAATCCTGTGTGGGTCAGCGCATACCAATCTTGTGTGGGTCAGACCCTGTTTGGGTCAATGGTAAGCAATCCTATGTGGGTCAGTGCATACCGATCTTTGTGGGATAGATCCTATGTGGGTCAGCAGGGGTTAGTTTCCTATCAATACTGTTTGGGTCAGAAGTAGTGTTACTTAATATAATAATATGGTCTAACCTTGTGAATAATCATATGTACTTCTGTACTTAAGTTATACCTGATTATGAGTGGAGTTACTTCTATCTTTGTGGTGTTACCTATGTGGTACTTCGATCTCTTTGGTGTTCCCTATGTGGTACTTCTATCTCTGTGGTTTTTACTATGTGGTACTTCTATCTTCGTGGTGTTACCTGTGTGGTACATCTATCTTTGTGGTGTTATTTGTGTGGTACTTCTATCTTCTTGGTTTTATGTGTGTGGTACATCTATCTTCATGGTGTTACATGTGTGTTACTTCTATCTCTGTGGTGTTACCTGTGTGGTACTTCTAACTTTGTGGTGTTACTTGTGGGGTAATTATACCTTAATGGTGTTACATGTGTTGTACTTATATCTCGATGGTGTTACCTGTGTTGCACTTCTACCTTTGTGGTGATACTTTTGTGGTATTCTCCCCTCGGGTATGAGATGAGTATCTCTTCATATCTTAGTTATATATATGGGCATATACTTAGGCGAGTTATTGTATATTACTTCGTGCTTTGATATTGGGGTCTTGAATTGTGATTCTTTACTCAGTGGAACTCTAGGAGACCTATAGGGCTCTCGGGGTCCCTACCGAGTATTGTAATACTCACTGTTGAATGGTCTTAGCTGGAACATTTTTGTGTCTAGTGAAGATGACGTATAACATTGATGAAGGCTGAGGGAGCTAGTACTGGACGGTGTGTGGAGGTGGACCATTCGGCATAACGTGATGCGGAGGAGACATGCGTATGTGGAGTACTGTGGAGACGAAATGTACCTAAACCATTATGTAGGATCCACGGTGGACAATACAAGAGCTTATTTTCACCTTTTAACTATTTTTTACTTTTCAGTTGTACTTGTATATTTCCAGTTCGGCTTATATTCCGGCCCCTTAACTTTTAGTACACTTTTACTATAGCATTTTACATCACAATTGTTTCTTGTTGTGTTCTCAGACCATTTTTTTGTACAAGTTTAATGGAAATTCCTTCATGTTTTATGGAATATGCCTTTATTTTCTATTAACCTACCATTGGCCTATTGAAGGTGGGCTTTGGGTAGTCATAGAACGGGCCTCGGGGGATGGGTTGTGACATACCTACTTCCAATGCCTTGTCTAGATAGTAGGAGAGGGTATAAAATTCCGTAAGAATGAAAATGATTTCCAATACCCACTATTAATATGTGGTTTGGGTATAATACTCATGGTTAGATATATATAAGATGGATTCAATTAAATTATAATTATTATTAAATTTTGAATTTTCACTTGTTCAAACATTTCAATCGCATATAATGGTTGAATTAGATGGTTTTCCATTTTTTGGTACATAAGGTCCAATAATTGTATTGAATCATAATATGACATCCACTTGACCCACATCATAACACATCCCATATCATTCGACCAATGTATATAATAGAACATTCATTAATTTATTTCATATGTTTTTTTCATTAACCAATTATAAAAAATATTGTTATTTTCTTGACCACACATTACCTATCAATTATTTTTTACATACCCTATATGTTGTGTGAGTTCAATTAAATACATTTTCAATGAAAAATTAATATGTGACATAAAAATGATCTCTGAAAAAAAAACATTACATTAATAACTGAATTCTATTTTAGTCATCCGAATCCTAATAATAATGCATGGTATAATGAAAATCTCTAATTTCAGTAAGCCAAAATAATGAAATCATAATTTAAATCATATCAATATTAGTAACATTGTAAAATAAGTATGTCACCCAATGGTGATGTCAGATAAAATGTAAATGGAATAATCAATAATGTCAATTCCCATCATAATAAATTTTAGTTTCCCCTATACATGGGTTAACTATGTCCAAGAACAATTTAAATTAAAAATCCCTATAACTCATAGTCTCTAGTATAATACCCAAATAGTAATACAATGGAAAATTTTTTCATTAATACAACTTTGTACCATCTTTACCAATGATCCACATAACTCGTGCCCCGATCCAGTGGGTCATAAGGCCCCTATTGCATCTCCCCATATGCTAGAGGTTCCCAAAAAATGGAAACGTTATAGAGGTGGTATAGCGGGGTGACTATACCCTCATATACAAGTGGAATAAAATATATATTTAGATAAAATTAGTGGAGTAAGAATAATATAAATAAATAGAATAGATTAACAGTATAGGACTAAATATATACATGAATATGTAAGCAACAGAAGAAATAGATTACTAAACAACTGATAATTATATCAAAAGACTCTATGTCAGTGTCTAATACATGGATTCATGGAATTCTATAATCTAGATAGGAAATAGAAGTCATGAGTATGCTACATAAGATCACAAAAGGATAATAAGACAAAATAGATCCTAGAATCTCAAACCTATGGCCAATCCTCTACACCTATACTCAAAATAAAGGTAAACCATGTTAATGAACACTATCATAGTGATTTACCTTATTAGTACCTACAAATAATAATCATCTAGGGTACCAAATGTATCTGATTTAGGATGTTGTATGAGGATCTATATAATCCCCCACCAATGGTGTCTACATGAAATCCAAGTAGTGCTTGTAACTAAATAGTGTGTAGTTACAACACTAAAATATTATTTTAACAACGCTAAATATGTCTATTATCAATGAAAGATACATGATAACTAACATATTGAAATTAAAATCCATTGTCGTTTATCAATTCTAAAAAATCCTTAACAATGTGGTCCATTTTTCGTGGTTTCAAAATCTCTGATAAAATGGTTACATTGTCAATGTTTTTATTTAGCATTGATAAAGTCTATCTTAATAATCATTTTTAAAATAACTGATAAAGGAATAATATTACAACACTTTCTAAAATGAAGATAATGAACCCATTTATTAATGCATTCAAAAGCACTGACAAAGGGGCATACTGTAGTGTCCAGTAATAAAACACTATAACACTAGTGAAATTTTCTGAACATCACACTGTAGCACAAGAAACACCACCAAATATAAAAAAATCATGTAGAAATATATTTTTTAAATGAAATGAAATTTACAACCCATATACCTGAAAACACACTATATTATAGAAATTTCAATCACTTTTTATCCAATTATATAATTACAAATTATTACATACATTAAAAAACATCAATGTTCATTTTTCAATTGATCCTGAACCCAACTCATGATATTTCCATAATGACCACATGTGCTCAGGAAAAACAACACACATGTTTATGAAAAATATTATTTTGTTAATAATAATATAAAAAACAAATTAACATCCAATTTTAACTTTAAACTACGATTTTAGTCTGTCAATAAAATGTGTTTATTCCATTGAGTTATGGTTATATTACAAACAATTTCTTTTTTATATTCCCGAATTATCTCTCTTAAAATTATGTAAATAAGTATAAGATAATGTACCAGGGGAACAACCTAGTGTTTGCATCATGTAGTGGTGTTTGGTGATATAATGTGAGTATTAAACTAAATTTACTCTTAAATATTGGAAAGAGGCAATTTGAGTCATATTAGTTACATCGTGTGTCTAATTGAGGTGAGGCTAATTCCTACACGTCTAAAATTTCTTATGGGTTATTTTCAAAATGTATCAAAACAATCCAAATGTTTTTTCTTGTATTTTAGTATCCCACTTATATTTGTTACTAAAAATTAATTTCAAATTGGAAAAATGGAATTTCATTCATATCAATCAAATCATTAGTTAGACTGATGTGATATTGACTCCCATAGATAAAAATTTATTTATGAATTAATTGACAAAATTATCATGAAAAGTTGAATGTGTTTTCTTAGTTTTCAGTGACTAACCCTTTTTGAACTAACATATCACTTTTAAACTAATAATGGTGATTTCAGTCATACCGGTCACATAATGTGTCATATTGGGGTTTGGATGTTTCCATCAGATCCAAAATGTCATATGGATCACTGCACTAATGTATAAAAACTATCTGATTTCTTTTTATTAGTTATGAATAATAATGTTTTTATATTTATAAAAATTGACATTAATTTTAAATAAGAATACGTACATGGATTCATACCTGTCACACCATTCTTTCAATTGAGGTTTGGCTGATTCCTACTTGAATGAAATTATTTATGGATTGTTCTCCTAAACTATAAAAACAATATGAATGTTTTTATTAGTTTTTAATATGTCAAATACATTTTTTACTAAATTATCATTATAAACTGGAAACCCACACATTGAATCATACTGAACAAAACGTGTATGTGTTCTATGTGAGGTAGATTCATACATGTAAAAAATAAAAAATGAATCATTTTCTTATATTATCGAGAAAATATGATTATGTTTGAATGGTTTTCAGTGAGGGACACATTTTGAACTAATATGTTGATTTTAAACTTATAATGGACACTTTTAGTCATGCTGGAAATAATGTATGTAAGATTGAGGTAATAATGATTCATACATTATGAAAATTTCTTATAGATAATTTTCCTAAAGTACCAAATCAATATAAATTAATTTTCTATATTTTGAGTAGGTCAAATTTCAATTTAACTAAAATTAATGTCAATTTAAAAAAATAATCACTTTGAGTCATACCTGTCTCACATTGCATCAGGATGAGGTGAAGAAAGCTCCATTACATCTAAAATGATTCATTTATCTAATTAAAAATTTATTAAAATATTCCATTTTTTTGAGAATGACACATATATTTTTTTTAAAAAAATTAATTTTAAACTAGAAACATGATGTTTAACTAATATCGATCACATATGCTGTAATTTTGATGTGATACCAATTCATATAACTCAAAAATCCATAGTGAATGTTTTTTTTTCAATATTATCAACAAAATATAATCTTATTTGATCATTTTTTAGTGAGTAACTCATTTACAAGTAAAATCACTTTTAAACTGATAAAGTACACTTTGAGTCATACTACAAAAATTATATATCAAATTTAGGTTAAGAAAATTCATAGACATCAAAAAAGTAATATGGATATTTTTTGTATTGTATGATAAAAATAAAATTGCATTTACTTTGTTTTTAGTGGGCCATTTTTTCATTTTACAAAAAATGATGTAAATTTTAATTAAAAAATGCACTTGGTATAATACCGCTCACAATCTGTCTTGGATTGAGGAGCATCACATTCCTCCACACATCAAATGACTTATTGATAATATTTATAAAGTATAAAAACTATCCAAATGTGTTTTTTTGGTTTTGAGTATGCCACTTGTATTTTTTACTAAAATGATTTCTTAAAATGGAAACACATATTTTGACACATACCGATCAAATCATGTATCAGTTTGATTTGAAAAAAATTCCAATATGTTAGGAATTACTTATAAATATTTTCCACAAATTATCATCTATATTTGAGTGTGTTTGATCTTTCTTCATTTATTGAAGCCCATTGAAGTGAAAATTCAAATTTAAAAAGATAACGCACACTTTGAGTCAATCCGGGCACATCATTTTTAGGATTGATATGTGTTTGATTCACACAATGAACAAGTGACTTATGAACCATTTTCATAATTTATCAAAACAACATGAAAGAATATTCTCAGTTTTCTGTAGGTTAGTTGTCCATTTCATTAAAATTGACGTGGTTTTTAAATAAAAAGATATAAATTGAGTCATACCATTGACACTGTGCATTTTATTAAAGTGTGGACAATTCATACACTTCTAAAAATATTTATGAATCATTTTTATAAAATATCCAGATATTTGATAGAATTTTCTTGATTTTGAGTATGCCACTTTCCTTTTTACAAAAATTTCATTTATACTGGAAACAAGAACATTGACTCAAACTCATCACATCATGTTTCAGTTTTATTTGAGACTAATTACTACATGTTATAAATTAATTAATATTAGTTTTTATATAATATAATGAATATATGAGCACATTGGTTGGGTTTCATTGAGTGGAACTTTTTTAACTTAAATATTGAATTTAAAATGATAACAAACACTTTGAGTCCTGTTTGGAACATCATGTATCAGACTAGGGTGTGGCTTATTTTTACACATCTCATATAAAGTATAGATTATTTTTCTAATGTATAAATATAATGTGAATATGTATTCTCAGTTTTGTGTGTGTGAGATTTCCTTTTTACTTAAATTAATGTCAATTTTTTTTAAAAAAAAACATTGAGCCATACCAGTCACACCGTGTGTCAGATTGAGATGAGATTGATTCTAACACATCCTAAAGTCTCAAAAAATCATTACTGAAATTGTTATAATGATTTCATTTTCATTGTTTTGTCGAAATAAAAAAATTTATTTTGAGTAAATGATATTATACAAAATCCCATTCTTGTTGTTGAAATTCGTACAAGTAAACAAATATCATTTTCCCATTATAACATGAGAAGTCACCATAATAACCATATGAGATTCCTGAAAGCTTATGGATATGAATATGAATGGGTATTTAGCTAACAAATATAGAATAAATATGACCTCCAAATATATATGTTAAAAAACTAAATAAGTATTAGATAAAAATGAAACGTAAATGAATATAAAAATTAGAGATAAAATTATGGAAAAATAAATTAAATAAATATTATGGATTCACCTTTTCATGATCTTATTATGAATTATTTATGTACATCCTCATTGTATTATCTCATTTTCATACCTGATGTCCAATCTCTTGCGATCCAGAGAAGTATTGAACAAACCACCCCAAATCAAACAAAAGTATCCGCCTATTTAAGAAAATAATTATTATATGAGTAATACATAATATAAATAAATAAAAAATAAATATGAAACAATAAATTAATTATATGGAAAATTATTTTATTATGGAAACGTAGATATTAACTTTGTTATTGAGAAGAGACAATGTTATTGCACATCATATAAATGAAGAAAAGATTAATATAAATTGACTAAAATAAATGAAATCAGAAAATAATAATGAGAATTAAATCAATATCCAATTATATATATTTTTTGGTAAAATATATAATGTATATCGTGAAAATACCTTTACATATTCCCAAAGGGGTTCCTTCATTGAAAGTTTTTCTTTTGAGGGATTGGTAACATCATCATGTGAAAAAGACATTGTCATCCTAGTAGTAGAACAATTAATTGAGATTATGTAATTACATTATAGAACATATAGTATTTGGAGGAAGACATTGAATATTAAAAAACACTATTTGATGTTCATTGAACTCTATATATTTTTAAGGTATTTAGGAATTTGGTAACTCTATTGAGAATCCAAATACACTCCTTGTGGACCCCTCTCACATAAAAATCGTTGAATTATTTGAGACCTCTATGAACTAATTTTAATCTCAAAATGAAAGGGTCATTCTCAATTGAATATTCCTCTGACCTGAACATTTTTAGTCACTAGTAGTGTAAGGGACCAAATCTTGTTTTCTAGATTAGAGACATATAATACATTCACTTCTTTTGATTCCATTATGAATGACTCTTATTTCTCCCATTCCACACTAAAAATCACCAATACAAAGCCAATTTCCGAAACAATCAATACACTCATATTTTCAAACCATTTGGAATGGGAATTTGAACAACAAATGTTATATAATACCTCTCATATATCTAGTTGATAATTCCAAAGTATGCCATTTTTTAAATCATTGGGTTTTTATCATAGAACCAGATATGCACATCACATTAGCCATAAGAAACACCACTATTTTTCATTATACAAAAGATAACATGTTCTTTTTTATATAATTAATAAATATTGATTACAAAACTAGGGTAAGATATTAAATATTAATTCAATCCCCAGGATATCAATTGAAGTCGTTCAACAAATGAATTCATATTTTTATAAAATTTATTATTATTTGATCCCAAGAACCATTATATAAATTGTTGATAATGTATATTTTATATACATCCTTTATCCATTGATGGATTTAAATATATAATAATTCCTTCTTGTGTATCAATTTACGGATCAATATCTTCACCGCTATGTATATGTAAAGGTGTTATGTCTCCTTCTATATCATGGAAATTGTATCATCATACTTGTGAAAAGACTATCGATGACTAATGTTGTAATCATATGAAAATTAATTATTAATTAATTCAATATATTCTTCAATGATATATAACTCTTCAATACATCTTTCTGGATGACTATTATTTTTAAATTCCCTTTCAAAATCATCATGCATTGTTCAATGGGGAACATACATCTCTCATGGAAATGACCACATAGTTTAACCTCTATAACCATGTAAACCATTATATGGACCACTATATCAAATAATAATGGTGTGAGTGACACATATAATTAACACAGTATGACTAAAATCTCCTTATTTATGATTGGAATCTTTTTTGGGTCTATAAGATTACTGTATATAACTTTGAAAAAGAAAAACATTATGGATAATGTATATTATAAATTTTTTGTCACAATGATATGGAAATCAACATGAATCAAATATTTAATCAAAATATGATATTCATGTGATTTTATTCCTTGTAACTTAAAATTATCCTTTGACATGGAAAGGATTATATTTTATGAATTCCCTTATGGAATATTTACACAATTAAGGAAAAGAAAAATTTCACTTTATCATGTTTGGATTGAGTGTAAGAAAATGAATAAAGAAAATTCTATCATTTATCTACTATTGGTCTCAAATCATACCTTATCTCCACTTAAATCACTTTCATCCTATCAATGATTTAATATTTTTTACAGTACCATTTTATAACATCCCAACAACACTATAAAATATATTTTCTTGCATGAATGACATAATTTTTTTTTTCTCACATACAAACTATTCAATTACAATAATTCTATAAAAATTGATATCATCTTTCAATGAGATATTTACGATTTTTGGAAATAATTTACTAAAAATAGTTTGAATATATATTAAATTATTAAATAATTGATCATCCATTATAGGAAATGATGGTGTACCTTACTTGATATTATGATTGATTGTTGTAGTCTTGGATTAGTATTTATGTTATTGAGGAAAAACATTATGATTTCCTAAAAACACATTCTTAAAGGAATGTTTCAACTTAATTGAGTATGTGTTCATAAAGTGGACCCACCACCATTCCTTTAATTCCACAATCTGATAAATATCCTTTAGTGAGGAATTCGTATATTGTCCCACACAATGTGGCCAAATTGTGAATTATTCACTTCAATGAGATTCATACATTTGTAACACTTGTTTTATCATGAAAAAATATTAACATACATATAAATTACATAACATTTTATGGAATATATAAAACATTTTAGAAACAATGACCAAAATACTATATTATTTTAGTGTCATTGGAAATATGGAAACCTAAACGTATGTAAACAATTTAGCTTCATTATCTCCCACTTAGATTTTAATGATTAAAACCCCTCTTAGACACCTCAGGCATGATAAATATCTTCATAAACTAGGGAAGGAAACATAAAAGGGGTGATATCAGATGCAAAATAAAGGTAAATAAAGAAGGAATATAAGAATAAACATGTGAATATGGGTATGAGAACAAGATCATAAAATTAAAATATTATAAAATGTAAATAATAGATCATAAACAAGAATCGTGGCATAATGACAGGAATTAGAGAAGACATGAATCATATAGAACTAATCATTATAAGCCATGAAATCATAACATAGGAATAAGACATGAAATTGTGGAAATCATATAAGCATATAATATAATAACCTATAATTCAAGGTGCATACATATAACTTATTAGGAAACATCATGGGAACTGATCCTAATGGGAGGGACTCACCACCATCCCCAGTCAAAGTTATTTCCATGTTATGGATTGTGTTTCTCCATCTTCCCATAATGATCTAGTTTCCTCATCTTCCATCTTCATGGTGATTACACCTAAAGGGTGGTGCACACCACTATCCATAGTCTCTGTCCTTTAATTATATGGGATCGGGATTCCCCAACCTCCCATAGTGGATTAAGCCTATTTATTTTATTATCATCATTATCGCATGAGATATAAATGTTTACCAATGTTTTGGATGGAGATATCAGACACACACATATAACTATATCTTTACTGATATGAAAACATCGGAAACATAAACTCCATGAAATAAATATCATAAAATTTATATGTAAATACCTATAAATTTATGTATAATAATCTTATAATACACCCATGGGTGGTCTAAACCCCACACACAATGAATGGATGGTGAATTAAGCATGAATCGCACAAAAATGAAAACTCCTAAGAAATTCCCTTAACTTATGTCAAGCGAATATTCATACTCATACAAATATCCTATATAAAAAATTTAATTTTATTATACATATTTTACATATGAATATTCTTATATCTAATAGATTATATGTTATTATTATGACTTTTTTTTACCGAGTATTTAATAATTCTATGTTAAGGATTTACTTCAGGAAATATCTGCTTTTTCATCACATGTGTCATGATTTTTTATATCCTTGGTCATTATACGTATATCATGATTTTAATAATATATAAAATGATATAAATATCAATTATATTCATAATATTTGTATTAAAATAATATATATAATAATTAAGTATGAAATGGGATACATAGTTCAGGGAGATAGTAAGTCGTATGTACAGATGAATATTGTTTCTCTTTTTATTGTTGTAATTAATGAAATAGAGTAAGTGAAATATTAATATATATATTTTTATATATAATTACTCTATTATAATGATTATATCATATAAATATAGTATTTTTAATAAACACATCCATAATACCTTACCTGTAGTGTGTGAACGAATCACATCGCTTTGAGGGGGCGGTAGGCCACACATCCTCAAATTAACATATCATGTTTATAAAAAAAAGAAATTATAATGAAATTTTTTGTAAAACAATTAAAAAACATTAAATATATTATAAATTGATTATATATTATATATAAATATAGTTTACATCATAATTCCAACCATTATATTTGGTAAATAAAGAACGAACGGTTATCGTTTTATGAGGTGGTAGTTCACCATACTCATAAACAATATGTTTATAATCCATTAGATGGAGGTGTGTGTAAGTGTAGGTAGGAAAATTAGAATAAAAACATATAATTATATTTTGGATATAGTTTATTATAAAATAATGGAAATAACAGAGTGTAGGTGTGGATAGTTAAAATAGAATAAACGATCTTAATAGAAGATGTTACCACTTCTTTTGGTAACTCCTTATTGGTTTCACCAAAGGGATTCTGTGAATTGATTTATTCAAAATGTGAGGCTTCGAAGAAGAAGGGAGGTATTCTGTTACTTGAATTTGACGAAACTCATATTATACTAAATGTTTAGAGAGGTGTGAGGAAGTGGTAGAGTAGGTGGCCTTTTATAAGGAAGGAAAAAGTCTTACAAGGTTTTTTTTAAAACAAGTTAGGTGGATCCACTTTATTACCTAAACAAAGTCATATAAAAAAACCCAACTCTTTAATAACAGATTAATGAATGATATATGGTGATGATTTTTTTATGGTTTCTATATCATTTTGGACCTTAAGTATGATGATTATTCATTTGTTAACATTAAATTTTTTTAATCATTTTAATTTCCTACACTAATATTTCGTGTCAAAATAAAAGTTGAACTTAATAGACATTATAATTTTTTACGATTCCATATATAGAGTCCATTTTCCAAATTCCAATCATATCATTGGTAAAACTGAATTTAAATTTAATCCCCCAGATCGGATGGTAATTAATGTTTTTATAAAAAACATACAAAACGTATCTTTGTTTTTATAGTCAATTTCAATAAGAATTGGTTTACAATTAACTAAATTTTTTTAATTTATAAATCTTCATATAAATATATGTGAAAACAAATTTTAAATATAATTTTACCATTTAAATAAATTAAATGAAAAAGTAGTTTTGAATTAAAATTCAGTATTTTTAACTATTCCTAAAAATATGAAACTTGATAGAAGAATACCAAAAATATAACCTGACCAATCATTTATATTTTTCATTAAAATATTATGTCTATATTCATATATAGAATTTTTAAATGTTCCCAAATTTTATTTAAAATAGTCTCTCCATTAAAATGTGGAAAAAAACCTTAATAATAATATTGGTTTTTATGTGTCGAACAATGTTTTTTACTATCTTATGATTATCAAAACTATTCGCTGAAAATAAAAAAACATTATAGTAAATAATATATATATACACATATATAATATCACTCACTAATAATAATTAATATAATTTTCTACTATATAATATATTGGTGAGCATAAAAAATTTCTATAAAAATATTTCCTAATGTTTATTTGGTTCTTATATCTATTTGTAATAAATTTGTAACGAATGAATTCATTTTATATTATGTATCAACAACTTATTTACAAAGGTTACATATTACTATTTAGAAACATCAACATAAAAACTATGCAGTATCTCATTATATTAAAAATTAATATTTTTTATAATATATTATAGTTTTGTAACAGTTGGTCTTCCTCATTGCAAAGGCCATCGAGGAATGTAAATCTTTCATGTAATGTATGTTATCCTCAGTGTTCCTTGTTTATATTGTTAATATTTATGATTCTTGTAATCCAAGATAACTTAGTGTTTCATCTAATGAAAGGAATACATTGTTGTTTAATATAAATACAAAACCATTTTCATTGTTCTGTGAAATGAAAAATATTAATAAGATAAAATTAATTAGAAAAAAATATTTCACAAAATCTTGGGGTGTTACATTCTTACCCCCTTATATTGAATTTCACCCTCGAAATTTTTCTGGGTTATCCACCATTTAATACAAGTAATTTCCATTCATAGAAACTAAAAATGTAATAATAATTCCTAATACATATTTTATAATGTTAAACGTGGAAACATTAGGGTTAACCAAATTAACATATCACTAGATTCCCATATAAAATAACATATGTGGTATGAGAAAACATACACTTATAACAGAATTATAACTTTCATTTTCTAGAGGCGGTTGAATGGAAACTTGTTCAGGAGAAAATTAATAATTACAGTGCATAAATATACAATTATTTAATGGGCTTTTAGAATCCTCGTAATAGAAGGTACTAGGATAAAAATTTTGGAATCAATATTTCGTCCATATTGTTGAAGAATTTTCATGGTAATTTATACTTGATATATTTCAATAAATACAATTTCATCCCCTGGCATTGATTGATCAGTTTCTAATTCAACAATTACCTCAAATAATGGATGTATAGAAATAAACAATGATTCATAATGAACTAAAATAACCTTTAAATGTTTCATAATGCCCATAAAAAATTTAAATTCTATCTATTAACTCATAAAATTTTTCAAAATAAATATGAACTTATATGAAAACATAAAAAGTTACACTACTTATCCATCATTAATATTTATTCATAAAAAATAATAATATATTAACCAGGGAATTGTGTAGGCCATTAGTTGGAAAAAACCATTATCATTATTTGGCCATGGGTTCAAGCCATTTGGCATTATCGGGCATGATTAGTTATCACCCGACATACATGATTTCCTTTTCTAAAATTGAACTAATATAATTTCTGAAATATGATGGACATCCTTGAAATGGGTTTAATTATTAAATGTCCTTTTATGAAATCTTTTTAATACATATATACTAACTTTGGATTTTATCTTTATATTTCATGAATTGTTAACCCTACAACCATTATGAATGATGAAAATTCAAAATTTTAAAAAGAGGTTCCTAAAATCTTCTTCATATTGATCCTCCATATATCCTAATGCAGCTATTGGTTATCACATTCCAAACATGCGAATACCCTCAATGAATATTCTATTAATACATGATAATATCCATAATTAACATAAAAACATTGAGAAAATATTCATTCTTCCTTATTCCAAAGTATACTAGATATACTCCATAAATCCAAGAAGTTCTAAAGGTTATCAATGATAATATAGATTACATTGTAAACAAGTCTTTTATCCGTTTTTAGGTAAGAAATAACATTCAATTTACATATTCACATCCAAATAAGAAATTTAAAAAAAACAATAATATCTTATAATAAGATAATTATTAAGGGTTATCTTCCCTTAATCAAAATATCACCTTGTTATTGATTCACTATTGCATTCCATCAGAATCATTCAATATAAAAATGAAAAACCTTAGAGAAAAACATTATATAAAAAAATCCTTTTATGTTTCACCATATTTTTTAAATCCAAATTCATAAAAAATCAATTCATACACAACATCCATAACCCAAAATAAGGCTACCACATTTTCTTCTTTAATCACTCTTTCCATTCACATATCATTTGTAGTCTATTCGACATTGACATTATAACCATAAGTCATGCCAGCTTGCTGATTCTCTTCGTGTTATTTACCTATATGACATCGATTTTCATAATGACCATTCATTCCAAACTTATATTATTTTACCATTGATAATAACTTAAGATTGTAAATATTCCCACTCATCTCATAGTTGAACCATTCATTTATCCATTGATGTTACTTTCTTTATGTTCTTATTTTCCAATATCAAAAAACCATTTTGTATATATAAGAAATATAATTAGGTTATTATTTTGTAATTCATAACAAGAAAGATACTAGAACATATTTCTTCTTTTGTATCCAAAAACATAACTCTCAATGAACTCTTTTTTCTATTCCTTGGTCAGTCTGAGAGTTGGTTACGGTACACATTGTTGATCATGTTCCCTAAAATTTTAATATAAATGATCAAAACATCCTTCACTTTAGTGATAATATAATTTAAATTCTCATCAATAGATTTTCCATTGTATTCAATGTTAATCATGTTCCTTCTTGTTTCCTACATTTATTAAAACAGGGAAAAATTTAGTATGAATGTATTACCATAGTGGGGAATCACATAATCATGAAACTAACTTATATGATGTCTAAATTATGGAACCTTTTATAAAAATGAAAAAATAGGTCTATCAAAAGTTATCCATAGAAAAAATCTATTTAAATCCTTCATGCCTGTTCATGAGGAGTGTGTGAATTACAATGTATATCCCCCAAGAGTGTCAAACTATGTGTGCAAAAAGGCCAATTTTTATGTAACATATTACCCCAAGCCGGGACCTACACATCTTTTCATTTTTTATAACCATAGTTACATATATTCCATATATTCATTTACTTGTAGTATCCAGAAATAGATTTATTTCTAGGAAACCACTCACTCTGTCCTTTAACAAGATTTTCAAAACATTTACTTATACATTTACTTATCCTTGGTCTTATCCATAAACATTTACATAGGGTTCTCATTAATGTTTTCTCATCCTAGTTTCCAATGGTTATCTATTACCTCTCTCTAATACAATCTACAATGACACAATATTAATGTACATTTACAATACAAGAATTTTTCAGAATAAATAAAAAAAATTATAGAGAGATTCCCAACAACCATATTATTTTACTGCCTTCGAAAAAAAGGAATAAAAGACAATATTACATGAGTGAGATACATTATCTCCCACAAGGTTCTTCATGACTATCCCAATTTTTAGAAACATTGTAGTTAATACATATCGTAATAATCTATGAAAAAAAAAACATTAAAAGGGGTTGTCATGAATTCTATATTAGTGTACCAAATGGTTTCATGTAATCATAAACATGAGCATATAATTATGATAATGTAATCATAACATTAGAGTATCATACACTGAATATCAGATATCATAAATAGGAATTAAGAAATACGAATTTGAAGTTTATGAGACATGAATCATAATGAAATAAAAAATATAATCCATGAAAGTATAACATAGAATAATACATTGAATTTTGGAAAATACATAATATTGTAATATAATTTCCAATAAGTAAATTTTCATAGGTATAATATATCAACAAACGTTATGGGAAAACCCCAACTGGGAGGGATACAACGCCATCCCCAGTCATAGTTATTTCCTTTTACGAGATCGGGTTTCCCCATCATCCCATTAAGTATTCGGTTTTCCCATCATCCAACTTCATGGTGACTACACCTAAAAGGTGGGACACACCACCATCCCTTGTCACATTCCATTCATTGTAAGGGATCAGGTTTCCAAGTATTCCTATTGTGGATCAAACCCGTTGACATTATTCTCATCGTTATCTCATGAGATATAATTCTTTACCCAATGCATTGTAGGGGGACATAGCTCCCACCCATCTCACAATAAAATAATTAATACCTATGGACCAAGATAATAAAAGACTCATCATATCACGGCTCATAAAAATATATGCGATCAAGATACATAAAATCATAACCCATGATATGAAATGGGTATCATTAACATTCCAACACATAATAACCTGTGAAAAAAATATATAGTTTTCATAATCATTTTAAAAAAGAATAACCTATAGAAATTAGGATGTTTGAAAAGTATATAATCTGTATATGAGAAATAGGTTTCATTATTATTATTCTATAAAAACATAAACCATTCAAGAATGAATATGTAAAGATACTTTAGATCATTTCATAGGATGTAATGATTTACTTCAACAGATGTTATCTTATATTGAAAACAAATTGGAAGGTATTTCTTGAGGTAAATATCAACTCATCTTTGAAAATGGTCTTCAAAACATAAACCCATTTCAAAATAATTTTTCTTCAAAATAAACTTGAGAACATAAAAATAAATAAATTAAAAAAATATTGTATCATGTTTAAATCATCTTTCTTCAAAAAAAATTAAAGAGTACTTGATAACGTTTTGAAAACCATTTTCCCAAAAAATTTATAAGATTCATCAAAACATTATGAAAATAATTTCCAACAATATTGTGATAGAATTTTTTAAAAAAACATTCATTGAAAGTACTCTAAAATGTATTAATATATCACGAAATGTTTTTCTATATCATTTCCCTTGAAAAAATTTAAAATATTTTTATAAACATTTTTGAAATCAATTACTTTGAAAATATGAAGAAATATTATAAATAATGCATTTATAACCATAAAAAAATATAAAATCCTTTTTCATTGAAAATTATCTACAAATATCCTTTGAAATTATTTTTTAAAACATTTTTCAAAACATGGTTTTTTAAATAATATATATTTTTGATCGAAGAGAGAAATATAGTAATATATTTCATAGAAAAAATTTATTAAGTATATAAATTATAAATGATTTGTAAAATTGAACTAATATATTAATTAATATTTAGTAAACATAGTTCAACATAATTTAATATGGTTATTGTTTTATGGATCATAAAATTTCATCAAAGGAATCATAATAATAAACAATCTCAAAGAGTGAAAATATTGTTTTAATAAACTCATACAACTTGGTAAAATTGAACCATACACCCCATTAAATAAAATAAAATTACCTGAATATTAATATATCATAAAGTTAAAGATAATAATTTTATAAAATATCAAATTATGTATCTACACCTATTGGGAAAATATAGGTATATGACACGACATGTGTTTCAAATAAAGAAAACTAAGGAAATGTTAATTTAAAGATTTGATAAATTCTAAAGCAGAGGCCCTATAGATGATAGATCATAAAACAGATATGTAAATAAACCTATATTTATTTATAATTGTAATATAATACATACATGTTTAGTATATACAACAAAAAATTGAATGGGAGGTGAATTAATCATGCTTCTCCTGAAAATAAAATGTGAGATGAAATTCCCATGCCTTGTGTCATGACTCTCTACATACTCATACAAAATTCCTATATAATAAATTATGTTTATTATATATACATTAATCTATAATATTATTATATATGATACCATATATAGTTTTATTATTACTTTATATTGTCCACTTGTTATCAATTCTATGTTAAGGTTTCACTTTGGGTGATATCCTATTTTTAATTGCAAGGATCTGAATTTGTTATATATTTGGTCTTTATGTTTATATAAGCATTTCTATGATGTATAATGTTATAGAAATATGTTATATTTTAGTTATATTTTTTATTTCAAAAATCAATATAATATATAATTATGAAGTGAATACACGTTCATGAGAGTGTAAGACATAAGTACTCATGAAAATTGTTTCTATTTTTTTGGCATGGTGAAACTGAGATATTAAGTGAATTATAAATATAAATATATATATATATATATATATATAATTAATATTGTATTATTTTTATATCATATATATCATTAATGTTTATCAAATCAATCCTTAATAATTTCTAGGTACTGTGTGAACGAATCAAATTGCTTTGAAGGGGTAGTATTATACACTTTAAAAAACAGAATTATCTTATTTACAAAAATGAAAGTATATAGATATGTGTTGTAAAATAATACTAAAGCTTAAATTAATTATAAATATCATATATGTAATCTATAAATATAATTTCCATCATAAATTATAATATGTGGGGAGGAAAATTAATAAGGAACAATCAACGTATTGTGAGGCGATTGATCTCAATAAACATAAATAGTATGTTTGTTTCCCATTTTATAGAGTCAACTGTTAGTGAAGGTAAAACAATATAATAAAAAACCTCAATATAATTAGTTTAATTTTTTTCTTATAATAATGGAATAAGTATAGTGGAAGTGGTGGATAATGAAAATAGAATAATGGAGCATGAGGGAGGATGTTACCTCTTGTTTTTGAAACTCTTTTATGTCTTCCGTGATGGGATTCTGAGGATAAATTTATTCCAAAAGGGAGGCTTGAAAGAATAAGTTAGGGATGTTTTGAAGTTTATTTTTAAATTATTGACCAATCTGAAATGGTCTGGGAGGTGTAAGGAACTAGGAGAGGTAGAGGCCATTTATAGGGGAGGAAAAGGACTTACATGGTATTTTTGAAAAAAAAGATTGTGGTTCCCATGTTTTTACCTAAAAAAGTCATATAAACTAAAAAAACTTAATAATGGTGTTTTAATAGCCTTTTAATTTCCATCCCATGGGTTTTCAAATAGTGGATTGGTTTTTGGGAACTCTTTTTATGGTTTATTGTTGGTTAATAATAATTTTCCCTTATTCGTTTTAGTTAATTTTAATTTTCATCAGTAATATTAATTTTCAAATAATAAGATAAACTTATTAGACGTTATAAATTATTCTAATTAGAAATATGGAATCCATTTTTCCAAATTCCAATCACATAATTTTTAGAAATAAATTTAATTTTAACCCTGTAGATGGGTTGACAATGATGGGTTTTAATGAAAAGGTATCTTAAGGTTTGATATGATTTTACAGTCAATTGCAAAGATAAATAGATAACAATGACCTAAATTAGATTAAATGATATAAAATTTATCTATTTAATCATTAAAAAATTACTATTTTCCCATTTAAATATATTAGATGAAAAAGTAGTTTTGAATTAAAATTTAGTATTTTTCTGTATTCACAAAAATATAAAACTTCTAAGAAAGCTACAAAAATTATCCCCTATAAAAAATTTTATGCTTACATTTAATGTAAAATGTATATTTTGAAAAAAAATAATTTTTAAAAGTTGTAAAAATTTGATTTGAACTATATTCTCAATTGATAGGAAAAAACTTTCCTTAATAAAAATATAGTTTTTTTGTGTGAAATTGAGTTTGTTCCTATGTTAGGTTTAAAAAATATATTCAAAAAATATTAAAAAAATTATTTTGGATATAATATATATATATATATAATTAATACCAACCACTAATTATTATTAGTTTAATTTAATAATATATAATATCTCTCTGAGAATAAAAATATTTTTTTAAAAAAAATATCACATTTTGTTTTTTTTTGGTTCTTATATGCATTTTTAATAAAATTGTTAACAATACAATCATTTTATATTTTTTTTAAACCAAATATTTTCATGATTTATTTAATATTATTCATAACATTAAATGTAATATCTAGGTTATATATTATTATACTAAATAATAATTTTTCTAATTATATATTATAGTTTGGTAACACTCAGTCCTTCGTGTTTCATAAGACAAGAGGAATGTATATCTTGTGTGTAATGTGTGGTAGACATGTTTTTCCATGTATATAATGTTAAAATTTATGTTGTGTGTATTTAATGAGAACTTGGGGTTGTGTATAATGCTGAAAAAACATAGTTATTTTATATAAAAAATAAAATACATTCAAAATTGTGTGAAATGAGATATATCAAAAAGATTAATTTAAATTGAAAAACATATTTCCAAAAAATATTACTTTATTACATGTATACCACATTAAATTTATATCTTCAATAAACTATTCCAAATAGACATCAATATAAGTATCAGGATTCATTGATCTATATATAGTCATGGAAAACATAATGTATTCTCACTTCATGCATAACTAGGGTGGAAATTTATAATTCACCAAAATGAAGGGACATATACAATGAGTACAAATATATACACCAAAGTAATTTTTTTGTGATTTGATAATGCATGATGATATTTTCTCAGATCATTTTCAAATTCACAATACACGTAATCAATTTTCTACCACTGAGAAGGATATGCTGGATGACATTGGTTCTCATTTTTAATTTGTATATCTACATGACATGCCGATTTTATCACAATTTCCTAACATCTATATATTCTTTTAAACCATTTAATTATAGGATTGTACCAACCAAATTTTGAAGGAATTGCTTCATTTGTTCGTGTATCAATTTGCGCCACAATTAAGGAATTTTATTAGTGATTCATGGTCCATGATAAATAAAATGCAATCATTTGGATAAAAATGTATTTTTTATTTCCCATTCCAATTGAACATATCATTCTGTAGCATCATGTGTTTTACAATGTAGTTCGTTTTCTTCAAGTATCATATCATTAATGAGGCCTTTTTTCTCAAAAATAATTATATATCATCAATATAGGTGACAACATTATTTATTTAGTGAAACCTCTATGAAATGGTCTCTTAGAACAATAATTTAACTTCTCAAACAACTTTGAGAAATCATGATGGTCATATAAAATTTAAATTCTCATTTCATTGATGTTATCTCCATCAAAATATATAATGGTATTCATATCATTTGATCCATAAACCATTGTATCATCCCGATTGGGGTGCACATTTATTTTTTCCCCGTGATTATTCTGACATCTTTAGAACTGATCTATTCTATGAAAAATCAAATGTTCCACAACTTATCTAGACAACTTTTTTCATGAATAAAAATATGTTAACATGAACAAAGGATTTTAGAAGTGTCATATGCATGATCTCATACAATCATGATGATATCTATAACTCAATAATTATACACTTTTGTTAAATGATAAGAATGCATCCATTTTCGATTTATATCTCGCATATTGGGTTCTACGAATAATAATTTTGTAAAATAAATAAATAAATAAAAATTAAATTGTTATTATCAATAGTGAATTTTATAGATAATTATAATAAAATAAACCCTTCATTAGAATGTGTAAAAGAATTTTATTATACTTTTTGGAAAATGTGTAATATAATTTCTGAAATCATATACTCTAATATGGTAGATTTTATACTATGGATTAATTATAATGTGAATGTTATAAAACTATCATGCTCCTCAGCATATATCCTAATCATTTATCATTGAATTTTGTTGTTTGACAAGCACCCTTCTTCTCATGTGGACATGTACTAATGTTTCTTAAAATACACTAAGGGGTAGTCATCCTAGGGATTACATCATCTCAAAAGAGTATGAGAAATATAAAAGAAATATGGGATGAGTCTCATGAAAAAATGGAATTATTATTTGGGGGATAAAACTAATGAGAATAAAAGTTCTTTATAAAAAGGATGGGGGTGAGTCTCAAGAAACAATTTTCAATAATAATTTTCTTTGACACCCATTATGTATATCGTAAATCCCCTAAAAAGTGAAAATATAATATGGTATATTAATGATTAATAAAAAACCCAAATATGTTAAAAAATAATAATAAACTCTCATTCAATCAACTAGATGATATAAACATTTATTGATAAAAAACTAATAAATATAGTTTAGTATCATATATGATTGTAATAAGTGATTCCTATGGGTGGAACCAGTACATATAGACATAAAATGATGAATAGAAAAAAATAAATTATATCATATAGAATTTGATATCCTTAATTCTATATTTTTTTCATCAACTGATGCATCAACCACAGGAAATATTACATTTATTTTAATGGCATTTCAAATAATTGAAAACATCCCATTACTATTGTGATGTCACATCACCATAATGACTTATATAGAGTATTATAAGAAGGAAATCACATAAACTCTACCTATTTAAAGGATTCTTGGGTGGCCATATAATACACATTGACCCATCCTTGTGATTATTGTGAGGTCTATAAAGAAGTTTATAAAATGAAATAATACACATCAATATAATATATCATAGATAATTGAGAAAAACACACCAACCCATGAAACATCAATCTCATACAAAGTAGCCTCTACTAAGATGGAACACCTCCCATGAGGTCATAGTTTCTATGTCTAATATCATTACGTTACTTAGAAATCAATGTAGAATTAAAAAAATAATATATTTCTAAAATATCACTCCCCATATAATGTTCTAAAACACAAATATTGAAATAAATATTCAATTATTAAACTAGAAAGAAACCTCATATGCTACCCAACCACTGTCAGGAAAATTTTCAAAATAAAAAAATTCTATAGATGATGTAATGTCGAATTATACATCTATCATATGGTTAATTACACTATTTATATAATGAAAACAAATTATTATTCATCCACACTTTCACATAAATAAATGACTAGCTCTCAAATCCCATACATTAATTCACAACTACAATTAAGAAAGATATAGGGGCTCGTATGTCCAGGGAACGAATATGGGAACACTCATATTTTTGGTGTTTCACACTATAAAAAATTGAAGCATTGAAATGAACAATCATCGTGGCCAAATATCCTATATGGGTAATTCAAAACAATCATAGTTTCAACAAATACTCCACTATGTCCAGAACCATTGATGTTTTACACCCCTAGTTCCCCAAGAGAATGTAGAGAAATACTTACTTTCAAGGAAAAATTAAAGAAATAATTAAGCTCAAGCCATGTATTCATTAGACCCTTGAATCATTCAAAAAATGGATTTGAGCATTGGATTTTTCTGAACCTTGATTTTATCATTGTTTAAATTTCCGATTTACCGAGGAGGATCGCCGATATCAGGTCACTTGTTCAAAAATCACCATGTATTATGAAGGGTTCACAACTAGCTAGGGTTTGAAATACACCAAGACACTTTAATCAGCACTTCCAAAAACTCGTAGATAAAGATACCTTTTATCAACACTTAAGTAATAAGAGCTGATAAAGGAAATATTTAACAGTTTTATTTTAGTAGTGATATAGATGGAACGTAATTAGTGCACGAAAATAAACTGATAAAATCAATTTTCAAAAGTGCTCAAAATGTTCTAATAATGATTCCATTTTTCAATGATTATTACAGAATCACTGATAAAATATTGATAGTTATATTTATTAATAATTTTTTATTATATATATATAAGTATATATAAATATTTAATAAATAAATATAAAAATAAATTTAGTAAATATATACTTTTTAAAATATATTTATTATTATTTTATTGTTAATTAAATATATAATTATATTTTATAAATATATAATTATATTTAGAAAATAATTGTTATATCATTATATATACATATATTATTTAATATATATATATATATAATATATATAAATATAAATATCATAAATATATTCTTTATTCCAATAAATTTATTACAAAGTCAAAAAAAAATTAAATCTATATAATTAATTATTGATAAAAATATTAAATCTTTTTTAAAAATTAATATTTATTAATCAATAATTATAAATAAATAAATTTATAAATATAGTAAATGAAAATTAAAAAATATATAATTATTTTTTTCTAATATTTTTTAAAAATTATTTATGAATATTTAATCATAAGGGAATGTATGTTAAAAATGTGTTTTTAAAAGGTTGGGGTTAGAGCCTCATTTTATTATTAAATAAAAGTCCTCTTTTTTTCTGGGTTGAGGGAGACCCATTACATAGCCCAAATTCCTAAGGCCATGTGACTTAAATACAATGATTGAATGCCCATTTTTTGGCCCAAAGGGACCTTCTGTTAATATTACTACTAACATACCTGGACTGCTAAAAAATCTGTTATAGTACCGCATCCGCTATAGTTCTCTCTACAATGCATCATCCACTACACTTTTACCGCTGTTACAGTACTACTACAGTGCTACTACAATCCTCAGAAAAATATTCCCTACTCGGAATCGATCCTGGGTATTTAGGATGCCATGTAGGAGCCTTTACAGCTTGGGTTCAGTCTCGTTTGGTTGAATGATAAAAAGAAGTGAATTTGAAAAAACTAAATTTAATTACAATAAAATTTTTGAAAAAATTAATAGTTTTGTGTGTGTTATATATAAATATTCGTTAATTATGTATTCTTGAAATCTTTGTAACATATGTTTGATCTATATTAAATTAAAAAATACAACGATATTCAATATGCCCATTACTATATGAAATTAGTCAGTATTTTCAATTCGTATAAATTTTAATTATAAACCATTATTCACTAAATATAAGACTATTTAATGAAAATCATTAAAATTTTGATTTATATAAATCATATCTATATACATTTTTATATATACATTTAATATATATTATTTATTACCATTATTAATAATTTTCTAATGAATAAAATATTTAATATTTTTCTTAATAGACATATTTTTATTTTTTATTTGTTTAATTTTTATTTTGCAAATATCTGTTTATTTATATTATACTATTTATTAGTATTTATAATTTATATATAATATAATCAGATTATTCATTTTATCTATAATTATTTAATTAATATATATATTAATAATTTTTTAATGTACTAATTTTTTATTTATTATTTATTTAATTAATAATTTGATTTTATTTAGAATATTATCATCACAAAAAGGTGTTTATAATAGATCCATTTATGACCAATAATCATAAAATTCTAATAAAGCATACTCTTTATCATCGATAATAATAATGGGATGAGAAAGGTTACTATTTATCAGCATTAAATATAAAGCGCCACAAATGGTAACATTTATCAGTGCTAAAAAAATACTGGTAAAGTGAACCTATTATCAATGAAAAACGAAAGTGAAAAAAGGAACAAGTTATCAGTTCAAATTTATCACTGAATATGATTCCCATTATCAAAATATTTTTCTAGCACCGACAAATTTTAGAAAAATTAAAGACAAGTTTTGTGGCGTTGTTATAAAAATATAATTAAATCGATGCAGAAATAAATAAAAAGGCTCCTTATGTTCTTAATGGACACCTAACAGATCTCTCTATTTTGGATAATTCTCTAAATGAATATCTGAATAGTCACTATATATATAGTGTTAATATATATATAGTATAATTATATATATTACATCCAATTGTCTGAACAATGTATGTGTGGATATAGGTGGACATATATCTAGAATACTTTTCTAGCTAGATCGGGTCTTAACTCAGACGTCCATGACTAGTTTAACAGTCCTATAAGAGAATGTATTAGGGTATTTTCCGTACATCCAAATAAAGTGAGAGATGTCATGAAAAAATACTCTAAATGGAGAGATAACATCATTAAATAACTATAATCATGGTACATGGTGCATAAATACCAATTCCCAAATTGTATCATTACTACAAGATTCCATAATCCACACCCGATGTAATGGAGTGTCATTATCCATCATTCTTAGGGATCTCGTACCATCATTTCACAACCTCTATAAAGGCTCATTCTAATTAAAATTATAAATGTCAATTACCTCCGATATAATTAATTCATCTAGTCCCAATATAGATAATATTTATAATAATATATATATATAAATATTAGTTGTTTAGGGGTACAATTAAATACACACACACACATATACACACCACACATACATGCTGGAAATGTAGACTATACCCCCAATTGGATAATTCATCCATAAAGGCTTATTTAATCATTACATGTATTATAGGCTAAGTGAGAATGAATCCCATTACATGGAATATAGGCCTAGTGTACATTAAGAACATATATTCTTCCCAAATCCACGTCTAAGAATAGTGTTTTTATATTACCTAATATAGTACCATCGTCTCTATAGATCTAGAAATAGTTCCCACCACTAATATAGTATAGCTGGGGAAACTTCTCCACTACATCTATAGTTCTGTTGTAGTACCACAATAGTACTTCTACAACACCCTATGCCCAATGGAATTTGAACCCGAAACATCATAAGTATATTGTATAATGAAATATAATCAACATATTTCCTTATAATCCTTTAGAGTCCTTCCATTTAAACCAATTATTTCATTAATGGTAAGGCATCCATATTTATTAAGACATTCCATATAAACCATTTCATTCATTCAAATGGGTTCATTGAATCATACATAATCAATCCCACCTGACCAATTACATTTTACTCATTCAATCCATTAAAACATGGAAAAACCATTTATATGATCAAATGGGATATTTATAGGCTCAAATGGTCATTAAGAACAATTCCTACTTGGTAAATTCCAATTATTAGGGGAACAAACAACTAATAGGTTCATATGGGAGTCATTTAATACCCATGTATCGCGGGAAACATTATTTATAATTAAATATATTTTTCCATTTTGATTTTTGGTTATTTTTGAATAAATCTTCCCTAATGGACATTTTTAAAAGTCACACCCAAGGGGTGTTCGTATGTGTGGAAACAAACAAATAAATATCTATACAATTTTCAATAGGAATATAAAATGATGTATTGATCAATTTGACATGAAGGATTCCAAATAAAGGGAATTATCGATAATGGCCAATGTCTGGCGTAATGAAATAACTATGAGATGACAAAAATCAATGGTAAAATGATTTTACCACCTACCTCAAGGTCGTAGATGACTCCAAGCTCAATATCAGCCTAAAATTTGGAGTGGTATGGATGAGATCTGAGAAATGGTCCGAGGACCTAAAAATAGTGAAAATGATCATGCACATAAATAGTGGAATATATAGAATGATAAACATGGATAATAATTGAGAGACTATCAGATCCAACCATGATGGTTAAATTTTATTTCGATGCATCAAGGAATGGAAATTGAACAGAAATATTTCTTCAATTAATATATTGAGAGGAATTTTATTTGAAAAGTAGAGGACAACCCAAGCTATCCACTAGAGGAATAATAAGACACGAGGAAAAAGGTTTTAACTTAATTGAGGGTTTGAATAGTCATATCACCCCAAAATACCATGTTTAATCATTTGGCTGCACCGTTTGGGAAAACCATTGACAAATCATGCTCAGTTCACTACTACCTGGTGCACACCACACAATTCGACATCCCATGTGCAGACCATGTAGGATAGAGATGTCCCCAATCTACAACCGGAGACATATCCTAGTACACATGGTCACTCAGTTGCAAACAGATCATGTGGCCCAACTTGTTCTGATCCTTTCAAATCTCTGGGCTCCAAATAAGCCCGGACGCACCCATGACCATTGTGGCTTGATTACACATCATTGTTATGTCTTTTTATGATATCTAAATTTAAAAACGAAAAATAATTACATTCATCGAAAATATATATCATTATTTCCCCTATGCATAATGAAATTATTCCCTAATAAGACCTTTTATGGGTAATGATATACCGTCATCAAAGAGTTTAGGCCATTGAGAACATATATGATCTTCCCACTCCTGGGTATCATCATATACTCAGTTTTGATAAAATTGAACCCATAAAATAGGAACTAACCTACCTCGTATTGGATTAATTCTTATATTAACTATACACACATGATAATCCTTGAAGGAAGCATCCACATCCAACTCAACCTTGTCGGGTTTATAGACATGTGATAGGTCTAGATAGTAATATGGGGGTTGAGATACATGAAATAAATCTTTCAGGGAATGGTATCTCTAAGGATGTTCCAACTAGTAATCCACTAGTATTATTCATTTCATAAACTCTAAGGGTAAAATGAACCTCGGTGAGAGATCAAACTATATTCGAAAAAAACCATTCAATAACCTCGGTGAGACTCACAATAAAACACATTCTATGATTTCAAACTCAAGAGGTATCTAGAATCTGTTGGAATGTGATTACATTTACGGATGAGCTATCAACATACACATTCTAATCAATTGGACCTGCTCAGTAGTTTTATTCACAAGATGTTTTCAATTCATAGTTTCATCCCTTACCTCTAACCATCAATGAGGTGAGCAGCACAACCTATTATATAATGCTTCTTAGGGAGCATTAAAGATGTTAATATATGAGAAATCAACATTATGAATGTGTTTATCCAGTGGACCTAGAAATTTAGGGACATATGTAGGGACCTTTTCCTATAGTAGATAAATGTATGATCTGTCTATCTATCAGTATATGGGTGATAGGCCGTTCTTAGAAGCACGTACATACCCAAGGTCTTCTCTAACTCCTTCCGGAACCATGATGTGAAAAGAGTGTCTCCATTAAAAATGAACGAACAAGGTCCTCCATGAAGATATATATATATACTCTCTAATATACATCCTACCTATATCATCTACCAAGAATGTCTCTAAAAGAGGTAACAAGTGTTAAATCATTATCCAATGATCAATGACAACCCAATCTGAATCGTTTCCACAAGGTGATATGTGCTGAACAATCAATAAATCTATTGAAACATGATCCCATTTACCCTCAATAGTGGAAAAAGGCTATAAAATATATTCTGTTCATGGATTTACCACCTTTACAAACTAATAGGTGGATCACCTAGTGAATAATTCATTAATATCACATTTTATTCTTGTTCTAGGGAAAATAACATGCATCATATATCTTGACACATTTTTGCAACACCTGGTTGAACTGCCGATGATGAAACATGGAATTCCAAAATCATCACATGTTAATTTTATTCTAGGGACCATGAACTCAAATGGAAGTATAAGGTATCACCCCCATCTATAGTCCAATGAGAATATTTATTTTGATTTGAAATGGTTTCCCTCAAGAAAATGACCTCAGGTTATGATATCTACTTAAATATTAACCTTTCTACAATGGTTGAGGTAACTAATAATGCTATGAGTATAGTCTGATAATTTTACTCCTAAACCTCATTATGAATCTATTAGTATAATTTCGTAAGCATTAATCCAACATTGTATTCTTGAACTGCCATTTCATGAGTCTTCCAGGTCAAAGCATCGACAAAAAGAAATAACCTTTCTAAGATTGTATTGATGCTCGAAATAAAAATAATATAGGTACTCCTCCCAATTTAATTTCCTATAATATTGATCCCATATTTTAATTATGTATTTGTGGATTATTTTATTAGTGAACATCCAAAAATTCCCTCCATGTAGATAATTAGTCCAATAATGTAAGGCATGAACCACAACAGTGAGGTCTACGTTGTGTATTGGGTAATTTGGATGATGAGGCCTCAAAAGAAGACAAATATATATAATTAATCACTCATACTACATAATATTAGATCAAAGAATGATATTCGGTGAATCATAGTACACTATATATCTCCTTCATGGATTTATATGAATTACTGTTGGAATTAATGTCTTGCATCCCTTCAGCTCTTGAAAGGCTTCTTCACATGCTTCTGATCGAAATAATTTCTCTCCATTGATTTTCAATACTATAAGCCATTATTCAAGGTGTTATAAATCCTATTTGATGTGTTTGTAATATCCATAATTCCCCATTATCATTTGATTATAATATATGTTCTTTGATGCTTTGAGGAAAACACATCTCTCACTTTCTTTGATTCCACTGAAACTCTAGACACTGAGAATATATGACCAGAGAAGTGGAATTTGTCACTACAAAAGTGGCATTTAATAATCCAAGAATATAGACAATTCTCTATCATTTTATTGAGAATATTTTCAAGAATTCTTGCATGGTTGTTTCTAGAGCGTGAATACATAAAGATATCATCAATAAAGATAAAAAAATGAATCCAGATATGAGTGGAAATCAATATTTATAAGAGATGTGAAAACAAAAAGATCATTTATGAGTATAATTGAAATAACTGGGTATTCGTGTAGACCATATATATTACTAAAATATTTTAAAACTTTGTTGGAATTCATGATATTCAGATAATGTTTTTATAACAACAGATCTATCTTGGAAACCCCTTTCTATCAATAGATATGTTCAAAGTTGTCGTTTATTCTCAGTAGTAGATATTGTTACTTAATCATGTGCTATTATAAATGATTTTATCGCACAATGATCCTAAGTGTAGTTTAAATATTCTTATAGAAAATTAATATATAATCCCTAGGAAGCATGTTGGGTGATACAAATTTTATAGCATCAAGTTCCTCCAATTATTCTTTAGCTCTAGAAGCTCCTTAGGTGTCATCCTATAAGGATGAATGGTCAATGGTGCTGAACCTAGTGCCAGATAAATATAAAATACTATCTCTCACACCATATGTACATCAAAGTAGTCTTTAGGGATAATTTCTCTAAAACACTTTTATAATATTGAAAAAAGTGGGTCATAACCCCCGGTTGTGAAAGAATGGACTAGCGATCTAAGTTTTCATGCTACCCATATTTTTCTACTTGGTTCCATCTTGAGGGCCACTGACATACCATTGTACCTTATTCATATACATGTCACCATCTTGTGATGTAAGAGTCACACTCCAATGATATTATACAATATTGTCTTGATATGAAATTAAGTATGCCACCCATATGATTACATTAAATCCCATCATTTAGTTGATTAAAAGACTCCATCTAATAAAGTATCCTTCTATCTCAATGGGTAAAATTATTTCCATGGTGAAAGCCCTATGAAAGAATGCATAATGGGTTTTTATAATCAGAAAATGATAATAGTGTTTGATATCAAGGTTCAAACTATCAGATATTTCCATAGAAATAAAAGAGTGTAAAGCACCTATGTCAAATAAAAAAATACTAAAGTGGAGGGTACTAAAATAGTACCTCATACAATAGAATTTCCTACTCTCTACTCCTCTGGTGTAGGTTGAGTTGTGTGTTACTAGATTATTTCATGACCCTAATTCTCTTCCTAAATTCATCGAGAAAACACTCTATACTACCAGTGAGAATCATTAGTTTGACTACTCTTCCACGACATCATCATCATTCAGATCAACAACTGTTATCACAACTCCCTACCTATCATGATAAAACCATCCACTCAAAAAAATGGGGAGTAGGTGCATATCTCATATTGATAGGAACTTGAGAGAAATGCTTGTACAAATATTTAATATTCAACATCATATTATTGCCTCTTCACTTGACTAGATCATGTGGACTAAGAGGATTTGTGTGTCTTGGATTCCCACATAGATGATAGATAAAAATGATATATGTACAATGATCTAAAATTCATCTACCTTAATACGAAACAAAAAAACAACTATTTTTCCATGAAGATTAACTACTGGTATCTCTAGGTGTTGAACTACCCGGACATGGACCATCACATTCCCTCAATTTCATTCTATAATAGCATCTAGGTTGATGATTTCAGATATGGTCATCAACCTAAACCCATTGACCTATGATTGAATGGTGCATAAAATCCCATCATCAAATCACCTAATGGTCCTAAGATCATTAGAAAATAAAATAGGAGTTAAAATCTATAACTCTAGGAAACAGATGAATTATTCCATAACTGAAATAATCCCCTAATACAGGTTCATGAATTCCCTCACTCTATCAGACCTCAGAGTATGAGGAAAGCTGTATTTAGAGATAATGGTCTAAGAATATGCTCAAACTGTATCACGATGCTGATCAACCTATAAGATAAAATACCAATACCTCATAGATGAATATTGAATAATATATGCAACTATATTGACCTTACACTTAAGATTAATATCCAAATTCATGAATATATATATATGATCACTTCATGCAAAAACTCTGTAGTTTGTATTCAATAATCCCTTGAGAAGGTGGTTGGATTTTTCTATTTAAACTCACAAGTTAACTCCTCCATGGTCAGATTAGGTTGAACTTCATCATACACCAACTACAAAATACATATTAAATCCTCTCAAAATTTGTAAAATCACCCATATATGGAATAGGAAGAGGTGTCGTAGGTTCTAATACAAGTGGAATCTAGGGAGAATCATGACATGCCACCTAAAGAGCATGATCATCACCACCTTTAGGGAATCTGTCCCAAGGAATTATTTGTGGCATGATACTACAATATCAACCCAAATCCTCATAAGATATTTTAGAAATACAGAAGATTTTATTTCAAAAAAATGCTGGGTATGTAGCCTTCCTAAAATATAAGACCACACCTCTCTTCATGATTCAAAATCATGTTCTATACGGTATTATCGACCATAACTAGACATAAGAACAGAAAATATACCAAAAACCCACTACATAGGTCGTGTTAGGGTATAATTATTCTTGATAGATAAATATAATAAGGATTTAATTAATTTATAAATAATATTCATTATGAATTTGTTATTTTTCACTTATTTCAATAACTTATAATGGTTAAATCAGATGGTTTTCTATTTTTCAATCCAAAAGGGACCACAAAACTTATGAATCATAACATGGAATCCACGTGACCCACACCATATCCTGACCCAACAAATGTGACCCATGTCCAATATCTCCACATTCCATAATTGAATGATTATGGTTTATGATTTAACCTATTCATAAAATCACTATTCGGTTAAGGTAGACAATATATTTATCAATTATGTGTTCCATTCCCTACATTAATTTATAGAATAATTCAATACATTTCAATGAAAAATCAATATGTACTGGGAAATTTCATGTTGAAAATAAATGTTACTCTAAAAAATGAATGGCATATTATTATTCAAGTGCATAATAACAATTCATGATCTAACACAAATACCTCATTTCACTAGTCCATTGTAAAGAAATCATCATTTAAATTATATCAATATTAGTGACATCATAAAAAAATTCTATCACCTATTGGTAAATTCATATCAAATTTAAATGTCATAATAAATAACATAAATTAGCATCTAATGACATTTGGGCTTTATCTAAAGATGGAATTGATATATCTAAAAATAGGGTAAATTAAAAATCCCTTTAACTCCTAGTATCTTTCTTAATACCCAAATATCAAGACAAATGAAAACATTTTCACCGATACCACTTTGTAAAGTCCCAACTCGAGATCCATTTAACTCATGGCCAGAGCATGTGGTTCACATGGCCTCTATCACACCTCCTCATATTTTAGAGGCTAAAGAATTGACGTGATGGTTAAAAGGTGGTAAATGTGAAGTTATACCATAATATAAGAGTTTCATTATAAATAAAATTAGTTATAATTAAAACCTGAAGCATAATATAAATTGATAATATAGATAATCTAGGAAATCGGAAATAGAAGAAATAGATAACTGGAAATTTGATTATAATATAAAAAACATTTATGATAGTGTCGTATACATGTATGAATGTAATATTTTAATGCATAAAGGTAACAGGAAGATATAAGAATGCAACAAAATAGTACAAAATGATTTTTTTAAAACTCCAAGAGTCTCGCTCGTATGACCAATACTCTACTCCTAAGATCCAACTAATGTAAAATCATGTCAAATTCCTATGTCAGGGAAGTTTTTTTCTTATTACATGTAGATAGATAATTTTTATAGGTAATAAATCCATCCCAGGTAGGGTGTGAGATACAAATATAAGTAGGAAACCACCAAAGGTGTATGTTTACTCCATGAAATTCTCTTAAATAAATTGGTTTTCTGGATAAAAAATATGTGAAGCAGTGGTGAAATAATAAACTAGGGGTCTCAATTTCCTAATGGTAACCTGATATCTCTACCTACTTCAAATCATTTCTAGATGGAATTAATGAATAGTCACTATATATATTGTAATAATTTATATAGTATAATTATATATATTAAATCCACCTATATTTACTAATTACATGTCAATGTAAGTGGCCATATTCAAAAAATATTTTATTTTTATAGAATATGATCTAACTAACACATACATGACTACACGAATGATCTTATAAGCCAAAGAAATATGTTACATTCCCTATATCCCAATAGAGTGTGAGACGTCATAAAGCAAAAATTGGGATGATGATATAGCTATCATAGAATCATTCAAATAATGGAACATGGGTGGTAAATCCAAACCCCCATAATGTATCATTGTTGGGAGATACAATAATCCATGTGTGATGTATTGTATTGTAACTATCCTCAATTGTAAATGGTCCCTTAACATCACATCACAACCTCTATGAAGGTATATTATAATGATAACTGGAACAGGGAATTACCTCCCATCCATTTCATTCAACTAGCCACTATATATAGAAGAGGAATAATAATTTATAATATTATTCATAAGGCATAACCTCTTATGTATTTTACTATCCATGCTCCATTATATAAAAATGAAATAATATCAATAAGAATCATTTATTAATTTCATAGAAAGAAGGAATGGACCCACCATCCTTCGGTGTCCTTCCATTAAACTAATTAATTATTTGAGTTATAGAATCCAACACTCTTAAGAATTTAATTTTATCCCATTTAATCTATAGGATGGAGGTAATTATATCATATATAATTCATCCGAGTTGATCAATTTTATTTAATTAATTCAATCCATTAAAATATGGAAATCCATTTATAAGATCAAACGGGTCACATAGACATTGATCATGATATTATGGGACATTAAAACATAGGTAATTTCAATTAAAATATGACCAAACACCAAATAGGTTCTTTGGGTTTCATTTAATACCCATTTTTCAGGGTAAACATCATTTATGATCCAATCCATTATTTCATTAGGAGTTCTGAGTATTTTGAACCAATTGGCCATAATGGAAAATTATACTTGGCACAAACACGGGGTATCCATAACTATAGAAACCAACCTCTGAACCACTAACCAAGATTCAATTGGCATATAACAACTTAAAATGATCAATTTAACATGATGGTGTCAATATAATGGGAATTCATAGCAATGTTTAGAGTGCAGATCAATGACATAATAACCATATGACTAAAATCAAAGGGATAACAATGTGACCACCTAAATTAAGTGCATAGATGAATCCTTTCTCAATATCGACCATGTGTTCAGTGTATATTGGACGATATCTAATAAATAGTCCAATGTCTTAAAAATAGGGCAAATGAGCCTGCACCTAAATAGAACATTCGATGACATGATAAACATTGACCAGAATTGAGAGACTTGGTGAGATTACAAAGCTAGATCCAATGATTTTGATTGATCAAGGAATCACCACCAAATAGATATGTTTCTTAAATTCCATGATTGAGAGTAATTTAAGATCAAATTATGAGGAGAAATAGGGATGTATATATGAGATAGAATTATAAAAGGGAAATACAATTTTAATTATAATGAGATAAAAAATGGTCATTTCACCATGAAATATCATAGAGAATGGTTTGTTAGCACGGTTTGGCCGAACAGTTTTGAAACCATGTATATTTCACTACTACATGAGGAACACTACATCATTGGGAACACAGTTTGACTAACCATGCATAAACCAGGTAGAACGACTCTCTCCCATATATGAAACTGGCAAAACACCCTTGCACCAAAGGATGTACTGTTTCAGACAAATCAGGCTTCGTTGACTTTCTTCCACTTTCATTTATAGAGTCTCTGAACAAGCCCCATACACAATAAAGACATCATTGAGTTGATTATACATTGTTATTAGGTCCTTTTAAGGTATTAAAACTGGTAAAAAATGATTCATACCTTTTTTGATGAGATGTGCCACTATAGATAATGTTATATAAAACAATATGGGTTAAGTGTGAAAAATTATCATTTAACACCACTGGTATTTTTTATGAGTTTTCATAATTCCAAAAAAACTATACACTTAAAAAGTCCATGAAAATGTAAGTTGTCTAATTTTTTAATCGTATTGTTGGATTTATATTGTAAAAAATTAGTGAAAATTGTTCAATATTTGAGACATAAATGTGATGTTTATGACATCATCAACGGATCTTGAGTGTGAGTTTTTATTTGTTATAGGTGCAACCATTGTTTATGAATACCCATTTTATAAAATATGAATGAACCCCTCGTGTGTATGTAGAACTTACCATCTCCAAACAACAATGTAAATCCATATAACTATTTATTTTACATGTATGGTCATAATGATTAAAATAATAATATATATAATATATAGATTAAAAAAAATCTTAAGCATAAAATTTTATCTATTTTTCTTTCATACCATCCATTGAAAAATAAAAAATAGCTTCTACTTGTATGTACGACCTACTGTCTCTAAGAACAGTGTAATTAATTTTTCTGTATCAATGTTTTATGAATCACAATATATATATATATTTAATATATATGATATTTATATAGTAAATTAAATTTTATAGATTATGGAACCTTGAACAAGGAAATTGGATAGAAACTATAAGATTAAAAAATAAAAAAAAATTAAGTAGTTAACACAATGAATAATGATAATATCCATAAAATTATCAAACAAGTTAGAAAATATTATTATAGTATAATATGTAATATAAATAGATATGTTTTTGTTTATATAATATATGTATAATTAATTTCAATTTATAATACATGGGTCTAAGAGAATGTGTGATTATTGTTGAACAAGTCATAAAGTATTTCATACAAAAATATAAATTTAATCAATTAAATTTATATTTATTGTATTTTTTTATTGCATGATGACCACTAATTTTACGATTTTTCATTTCCAATAATGTTGTCTATATGTTAGTTTATAAGATATGATTGTCACGAACCGACCCAACGGGGCTCAATCCGCAACTCCCCAACCCCGCCTCAAATAGGCAGAGGCTGGAGACCAGTGCCGAGTAGGCTATCACACACATGGGAGGCATTAGCCTAAGGTAAATGTACACAAAAACCCACATGCACCTCCATGAAACAGTGCATAGAAATATAAAATTGAAAATAAAATTAATTTAAACATCTATCCTAAACAAGAGTACATCAAAAGTATAAAAGGGACCAATCGAGAACTACAAAGCATCCAACCTTCTCTAAAGAAGGGGGTACGCTTCCAAAGCACCACACGAAAGCTCCACGACCCAACTCATGTAAGACTCCACTGTCGGTCCTACACACTCATCTCCACCTGCTCCGGGTCCTCCTAGGACTCCGTCGAAAGACATGTGGTCTTCCCTAGACAGAAAAATGTGCGGGAAAAGCCCTTACAGGGGTGAGTATTACAATACTCAGTAGGCACCCCAAATAACAAAAACAAAAGTGAGAAACTAAAAGGCAATAGTCTACTCATCCCATCCACAGGGAACCCAGACGAGAGAGATGCTCCATCTCGTGACCATCCTAAGCTAAACACAACTAGTCAGTTCAATCAAGGTGAATGACCATACATACGCCTTGAACATCCATATATATTCGTTTGACACACCAAGCCACATGAGTTACTGACCTCATCACCAGAAATGGTTCATAACATGGAGAGCACACTCCTTGATCACAGTCATCCTAGATAATAGTTGTCAGAGAGATACACTCCATCAGGTCCCACACAAAATTTTTAGATGCTCACCTGAGAAAACACGCTCATCTGATATTGACTATGAGGAAACCTCGCTGAAACAACATAAACCCCAAAATCCTCAGTTATGGGATTGCTCCTAGGGTCTAGTAGGGGATACCAACACCCACACTAATACACAAAGATCTCATAGATATAGGGATCACTCCCAGGGTCTGCTGGGGGATACCACAACCTGATTTGGCTTTCATAGATCTCACAGATAGGGGATCACATCCAGGATCCAATAGGGGATACCATAACCTGATCTGGAATTTGTACATAAACACATCACTCGGATACAGGATAATCACCTATGTCATGATGATCACGATGATACCGAAACCCTATCTGGTACTTCTGACGTTGTAGGGGATCGAACTGATGATACTGCAACCCTACAGAAACCACGCACTAAGTAGGGGATCCTAAAACCAATGATACTGCAACCCTACTATAATCCTCATACTGAGTAGGGGATCTTATACCCGACGATTCCATAGCCCTACTGAGAACGGACCACTAGATAGGGAATCATATTCTCGATGATACCACAAACCCTACTGGGTAAACCTTCTAGATAATGGATTCCCCCCGTGGATAAATGATCATAGCGATACCAAGAACCTGATCTATGGAAACGATGATAAAGGATTTCACTCCAGGCACACCAGAGGAATGGCACAACTATAACAGATTAAACATCACATTTAGAGGATCATATACCTATACTAAGGTTGTGATGCCACACAAACCATCGTAGGAACTAAACAAGTGAGTACCCTCATCCACTGCTGGTCCAAACATCGCTAACCTGAGCGACCCTCCAAAACGCTACCTCACACACCTCCAAGGCCGATACCGAGGCCACCATCACGATCCACATGGAAAAACATGTAGGATAGGTTATTTACTAACCCGAAACGGACTAACGGTGTAAAATTCATTATTCACTGTAGCTAGCCCGTGTGGGGCCCACACAACGATCTTGAAACTCGTCAAGCGGATCATACCATTGTGATCCCCTCTAAAAAACACACGGGATCCACTACTTGTTCGTACCAAACGGACACCCAGTGAAAAAAGGTACTATTCATCAAAGCCATCTCTGGTGGGACCCATGCCACAATCCTGAAACCCATTAAACAGATCGCATCATTGTGATCCTCTTGGAAAAACACACAGGATTGACTATTCATCAGCTTAAATCGGACTCCTGCTGAGAATGTTGTGTTTCTCCGTAAACGCCCAAACCCGGCCTCAGGGGGCCCACACCCCAAAAAGGTCCCAAAACCTAAAAACAAACACAAAAAGTACTCCGTACCATCGGGGCCTCAACTCCGTTGACGACACGTCAATCGAACGCTCCGGGTAGAAGATACAACGACCCTAAGTCGAATAATAATAAAATATTATTATTTTATTCGACGATTGAAGCTCCCAGGCCACGATACCGAAAAATAAAACAACCAAACCCACACTGAAGGGTTCACCTCATCGCTAGGGTCGTGTCGCCATAGACAGAATGTGAAACAGACTCCCGATTAGCAAACTACTGGGGTTTAGAAACCCCCGGACGAAGACTACGTCGGACCGTCCCAACCTGGCTGGTCCGGCCAGCCTGAACCGGCTCACCCCGTAGCGGGACCACGGCCCTCTGCCATGTCAGGTGGCACACTTTCACCCCTTAGGTGTCTGTCGCTTCCCCTCCTTTGGCCACCGCCGCCTGGCTGCACCGGTGAGGCTACGGTGGACCGCCGGGACCACACCGGTGATCCACATTTCGATCAGGAGGTGCCTGCACGACCCCTGGGACCCAATCTTCTCTTCTAGAACAACAAAACAAATAAATTCAATGAAAAAATAGGATCATGGGATTAAAACTCAATCCTCATACCTCGGGGGTGAAATGCCGAAGCTTTTGGGGCAAAAAGGCACCCCCGATGCCCTGAAGCACAATCCGCTAACGATCGGGGTAGAAAACAGATGATTGCGGCTCAATTTGGAAAAGAAATGGAGGAGGGAGGAGGGAGGACCGCCTGCGTGTACAAGGTGAGGGAGGGGGAGAGATTGATTGATTATCTTTAAAAAAAATTAAAACTTCATTTAACTCCCCGCCAACACGCCTCCGAACCGACACCCGGCACCGACTAAAGTTATATCGTTCCTAGGGTAAACACGACATTCTGAACGCAACCGTGCACTCAGAATTGTGATCTAAGACACCATTCAGGAGTTATTCGCGATGACTCTTATAAATAAACATTTCCACTTATTTACAAAAATGCCTCTGGTGGCTTTTCTCATAGCAGGCCCGCGCCCGCAGTGTTTAAAACCCTCCTTGGGTAAACGACACGTTGAACAACACCAACACAGGCCCTCGGAATCGCACGTCGTTTTCGTGCCTAGATCAGGAATTATTCATAGGAAGATTCCAAAGTCTGATAAAGACAAAACCCTAGTCGTTATATCCTCCCTAGTTTAGAACTTTTCATCCCAGAAAATCCCAATGCACAAGGAACGAAACTGGACTCCCAACTGGGTCTTCTACGCCTGCGAGTTCACTAACAAACACCCTTGCCCGAACACATAATTTTAAGGGATTCATCCACCACACCTCAACACTACCTTCTTTGGGCGGCAATGACTCGCCCTCACAGTTTTAATCGCATCACAAAAATGCATCTCGGTGGGGGATGGATCCCTCTTCTACACGCATTCGTAGCATGTTGAACAACACCCACACAGAGTTTTACCAATGCCCTGAAAAAACTACAAGAAAGCAATAGAAAGGGAATATTACCACTAAACAGTGTCTATAAAACAACTACAATGAGTAGAAAGAACAAAAACATAGCTCTAACCATCCGCGTAGCATCTAGGTCAACAACCTATAGGGCATGCAGGTGTCCTTGCCCTCCAGCTCCCTGAGCTCAGTGTGGACCACCTGGGGTGTGGGTGGTGGAAACAAAAAACAATATACCACCTCATACTACTACACCAGCTCCGTCACCACGTCCACCGCCCAAAAGATCACCATGCTTGAAACGCTACCTCTACTAAGGCGGTCTATCGACTGGATCCCTCTCAGCAGCAAAATGGGTCGGAAAATCTATATCAAGATTTCCCAGACCATCGCAAACATAACACCACCTCTCATACGGCTGACCAAAACTGGCTTGTGAGCCCTGTGAGCCCTGATCCTCATATCCTTCATCATGTGGTCGCCTCCTGCAATGTCGTCCATGCATAGACCCTTGCGCCTACTGCCATAAACAAGATAGAAATCCGTATGATGATGTCTTAGCTCTCGTGTGCCCACCACAAACATGTGGGACGTGCTCTGACTGAAATCTCTGCACCGCCAACACTCTCTCCATCACTCCAGAATTGGTGGGAAGACACAAATAAACCACACCCACCCGGATGTCTCTGCATAGGACCTGGTCGAAGAACTGAGCCCTAAAGAATGAGTCTCGAAAAATAACTAGGCAGTAGCATGACAGGTCTGTAAACATTGTTGAGTACTCTGACACAGTCATGTCCTCTTGTTGAAGTTGCAGAAGCTCTTGAATCCACACTGACCTTAGCGTCACCAGATAGAACAACTCTCTGAATAGATGCTCAAACTCTACCCAAGTGAGCGTCTCCTCATCGTGGGACTGCGTCACCAAACTACACCATCGCTCGGCCGAACTGTGTATAAGTCTCACCACTAGGACCACCATCTAATCTAGGGGTGTCCTTACCAGACGGAAAACATGGGTGACTACTTCGAGCCAGTCATTAGCTTCCTGGGGGTCTGGATCACCCCAGAACCGTAGAGGTAGCCACCTCTTCAACTCGTGTAGTGCACTCAGCCTGAGAACAACCTCATTTTGCACTCTTGACACAACTAACTGCTTAGTAGGTGGTGGCTCAACTGAAAGACCACCTGGAGGTGAAGCCTCAGAACCTGCGCCCTGGTGTACATCCTCTACATGGGGTGGTTCGTCACCACAATCTTGCTGCGGAACCCTCACTGGCTGTCGTCGTGGAGGCATCCTGAAACAAAATAAAGACGCCCCATGGTCAATGAGTATATCTAGAGAGCTGACTCAAGAAGACCAAGTGAACCCCAAAAAACCCATTCTTTTATGATGAATGTACCGTTATGTTCATGCAACTAGTGTCCAAACATCCTGAGTCGAAAGGTAGGTTGTCAGAGTCATAGTGAATCGATACATTTGCCGCCGCACCAACACTGGAGTCCCTATCCAGAAAGCCGAACTTGAAACATCTTGACACTACCACTATGCAACCCAAACCAAACTCATAGCTAAACCAGATAGGCTCTGAGATCCCAAAGGTGGAACCTCCTCGGATATCACTCTGTCACGACCCAACTCAACATGGATCGAGTCGCGAATCCCCAAGCCCACCACAAATAGGACATGGGCTAGCGACCAGCGCTGAGTAGGCTATCACACACATGGGAGGCATTAGACTAAGGTACCTATACACACGCAGCCGCATACACATCCTTGAAACGGTGAAGAGATATATAACACTGAAAAGAAAATGCATGCATACATCTATCCCAAACCAGAGTACATAAAATGTAGAAAATTGAAAAAAGGGCCCACCATATGAAAACTACAAAGTGTCCAACCTACTCAGAAGAAGGGGGTACACTGCCAATGAACCACCGAGAATCTCCTCAACACAGCTCTAGTAAGACTCTCCAGTCAGTCCTGCTCACTCAGCTCCACCTCCTCTGTGTCCTCCTAGGACTCCATCAAAAGGCCTATGTTCTGCACAAGACACAAACATGTGCGGGAAAAGCCCCTAGACGGGTGAGTATTACAATGCTAATTAGGAACCCCAAAAACCCAAAACAAAAGAGAGAAACTGAAAAGAAACAGTCCTCTCATCCCAGCTAGAGGGAACCCATATGAGAGAGAAACTCCATCTCATGACCATCCTCAGCTAAAAAAACTACTTAGCTAAATCCAGGTGAATTCCCATACATACACCTTGAACATCCAGATATACTCAGCTCACGCACCAAGCCTCATGAGGTACCGAACTCATCACCAGTAACGGTTCACAACCCGGAGAGCACACTCCATGATCATTGTCACCCCAGATGAAACTCATCTGAGAGATAAACTCTATTGGGTCCCACACAATCATCTCAGATGCTCACCCGAGCGAACTCGCTCGTCTGATATCGTCACTGAGAAAACCTCAGTGAAACAACATAAACACCAAGCTCCTCAGTTAGGGGATCGCTCCTAGGGTCCTCTTAGGTATACCAACACCCTCACTAGTATACGATGATCTGACAGATAGGGGATCACTCCCAGGGTCCACTGGGGGATACCACTACCTGATTTAGGATTCGTAGATCTCATAGATAGGGGATCACACCCAATATCCACTGGGCCATACCACAACCCGGTTTGGAATTCGTACAAAAACACGTCACTTAGATAGAGGATCATCAACCATGTCATGATGGTCATGATGATACCAAAACCCTATATGGTACGTCACGTGCTGTAGGGTATTGAACTAATGATATCATAACCCTACAGAAACCACTCGCTAAGTAGGGGATTGTATAACCAATGATACCGAACACCTACTATAATCCTCATGCTAAGTAGGGGATCGTATACCCGATGATGCCACAACCCTTCTGAGCACGACCCACCACATTGGAGATCATATTCCTGATGATGCCACAAACCCTACTGGGTGAACTTGCAATAGAGGGGATCTCCACCCATGGATAAGCGGTCACAATGATACCAGGAACCCAATCTGGGGAAACGATGCTAGAGGATTCCACTCCGGGCCCCCGGATGAATGCCACATATTTAACAGATTAAACATCCCATCGAGAGGATCACAAAACTATACTAAGGTTATGTTGTCGTGTGAATCCTCGTAGGAACTAACAAAGGGAGTACCCTCAACCATTGCTGGTCCAAACGTCGCTAGCCCAAGTGACCTGCCAAAACACCAACCCGTGCACCTCCAAGCCCAATACCAAGGCCACCATCACGATCCATGTAGAAAAACATGTAAGAGAGGTTGTTTACTCACTCGAAAATGACAATAGGTAAAAATTGAACTATTCACTATAGCTAGCTTGTACGGGGCCCACACAACGATCCTGAAACTCATCAAGAGGATCGTACCACTACGATCCCCTTGGATAAACACACGGGATCCACTACTCGTTCATCCCAAATGGAAACCCTGTGAAAAATATACTATTCACCAAAGCCATATAAGGTGGGACACATGCATCAATATAGAAACTCATCGAATGGATCACACCATTGCGATCCTCTTGGAAAAACACACAGGATCAACTATTCATCCGCCAAAATCGGACTCCTGGTGAGAAATTTTCATTTCTCTGTAAACACCCAAACCCGGCCTCGTGGGGCTTGCACCCAAAACATGTTTCCAAAAACCATAAACCAAAAAAAATAGTCTAACATCTCGTCAGGGCTCAACGCCTTTGACGACACGTCAATCAGACACCCAGGGTAGAAGATAAAACAACCCGAATTCGAATAATAATAAAATATTATTATTTTATTCAACATTTCAAGCTCTCGGGCCACGATACCGAAATATAAAACACCATAACCAACACCTAAGGGTTCCCCTCATTTCTAGGGAGATGTTTCCATAGACAGTATGTACAACGGACTCCCGGTTAGAAAACTGGGGGGGGTTTAAAGGACCCCCTGATGAAGACTGGGTCGGACCCGCCCAACCTGGCCGGTCCAGCCAGCCTAAACAGGCCCATCCCAACCAGCTCGGCCAATGACACTATCGTTCTATGGCGCACCTTTCCATGCTGGGAAGCTCTCTGCTGCCCCTCAGGTGGCAGCTGCCACCTTGCCACGCCGGCAAGGCTACCGCGGACCACCCCAAAAGTCCATATTTCGATCCGGAGGTTCCTAGGAGACCCTCGAGACCCGATCTTCCATGCTACGACAAAAATAATAATAAGTTCAATGAAAACCAAAATAGAGGGACTAAAACTGAATCCTCCTACCTTGCAGGCGAAACGCCAAAGTTTCGGGTGTAGAACGATGCATGTGACGCCCTGAGGCTCGATCCGCTGACGATCGGTGCAGAAAACGGATGGTAGTGGCTTGATTCGACGAAGAGATGGATGAGGTAGGAGGGATAACCACCTTTATAACGACCCATACTTTACAAACATTGTTATTAATTCATAATTGAAGCACACTTATTACAACATATAACAAAACCAAGAAAGGACCGTATAGGTATAGTGTCTTTAGAAACTGGGAATCATAAACAACTGATTCATAAAGAATCTACTTTGCCTCCCATTTATTTCATCATATCTAGAGTCCCTTTTTGGAATATTCTACTTAATAACCTTCTTCCTGACCTGGGGAAATAAAACATACAAAAGGGTGAGCTCAAATTCTCAGTAAGGGTAAACAAAAGAAATATCAATCACATCATATATATAAGCACATAACTTTTGGAAATATTAACCTTCAAAAGAGATCATAATTTCATAACATGGTGTAAATCATAGTAGTGAAATGTAATCCCAATAATCATAACATAAAACATGAAACTTTGTGGCATACACACACAATCATAGACAATCATTTCTTATTAGTGAAGACTCATTGCCAAGACTATCTTAGTGGACAAAGTCCATTTCTGAACCGAGTTACCCTCGTTTCAGTCCTGCTTCACTGAACTGGTATAACCTACTGTTCCAGCCATGTCTATCTCATGAGATATAAAATCTTTACACAATGCATTGGAGGGAGATATATTCCCCACCCATCTCATAATGACACCATTCTTATGTGTGCCACAAAATCATAAATCATACATCATTACATAACCCATGTAATAAAAATGGGATTCTTAAACAACATGACATCATATAAAAATTCATATAAGATAAAGGAATTCATAAAAATAACTCCATCACAACATAATCAAATCAATGTAATAATAGGGATAGAAATATAACCCTATATTATCTTAGATGGAAAATAATTTTGATAAAACACTTGAACTCCATTCTTGAGGAAAATATCATTTCTACTTAAAAAACATTTTTCCTTTCTTAACATGTCATACAATTTTAAACTAAAAGAAGTTGATTAAAAATAAACTTGAAAACTTGTAAAGGAAGCTTCTTTGAAATAATGTTTTAAAAATCCATTCATGCCGTATAAGTTAAAAAACATTCTTTTCATACTTTTGTCGGAAAAGTCAAAAAGTACCTCGTATGAAAAACGACAAAAGATTCCTTTCATATATTTTATTAAAAACTCAACGAAGGGTAAAATTTGATATAAAATATTGTAGAAGGATATAATTATTACATATTGAAGAAACATGGATGTGGATGATAAAATACACCCCAGTAAATACCAAAGTATAAACAATCTCGGATAAAAATGAGATTGTGATATTTCCCTTACCTTAGGTCCGATATGCTTTGTACGTGTCCGAACCTCCTGTATAATGATTTAAATAATGTTATTGACTTATTCCAGAATCATACTTATTTTTATGATATCATATTTGGTCATATTCTTAGCTTCTTAGTAGTAATATTTCATTGCTACTTGTTATTCGGGTGTTTATAACTTTTTGTTCTTATGCGTGTTTTGTCGAATAAATTCTTATTCTTATCTTTAGGTTATAGATACCTCATTCCCCGAATGGAATTATTGTAATATATATCATATTCATTCATTCAATTACTTTATATAATCATTATGAAATGAAGATCATGTAGAATGAGTCGCATCACATCGTGGAGACGGTATTCCGTACGTACGCATGAGTGATGATATCGTTCCTATGATCGTGGAATTGTATTGGAGTGTATGTATACTATTTCAGAATTAGTATCACTTTATAATAGTCATATATAGTCATTATTTACACCATTATACCCATCCATGTAAGGTGGTGGTGAAAAATATATTACACCATGGTGTGGAGACGGTATTTCATACGTACGCATGCGCGGTGATTAATTTTTCCGTAGGATGGATAGATGGTGAAATAGGGTTGTTTCATACTTATAATAATATATCAGTTTATGGGTGATACTGATGTTATTACTTCATAATGAAACAACTAAAGAAGAAGAAGTGGAAGAAGAAATAAAGATGAAAGAATCGGTAACAGACATTACCTCTTCTTTGAAGTGCTTCTTTGAGACCTACTTTTAGGGCACTAAATTTGGTATTTGAAGAAGACCATGACCTCTAGGATGTCTCTAGGGAAGTGGACAGGAGAAAGTGGCAGGGGTTGTCCGAAATTGAAGGCTCAAAGTGGTGCGAGGAAGAGAGGGAGGAGGTGCCCTTTTATAAGGGAGGAGAGGGGCACCTTTGGAATAACTAAGCATATTATTTTATTATAAAGTCAAGTTCGGTTTTAAATAGCTCCAAATTTATTTATTTCCAAACTAAGGTGGGTATGGGTCGAAATCCTCTCATCCAATAGAATTTAGGAAAGTTTAAGTTCCTATTTTAACCTTATCATTTAGATTTAACATTAAGTTAAATAATTTTACTTTTACTGTGTCTTCTTGTGTTCTTATACTATAAGGTTAATAAACTTACTATAAGCAGCCAAAAGAACCCCAAGTTGTTTATTATTAATATATATAACCTTATCTAAGTCATTTGGCCGAACCTTAGATTTTTAGGAATAAAATAACAATTACTAATATAATATTTGTTTTAAAAACTATATTATGTCTATTTTGACACTATTAAGTAATTTATTTTTGTGAAAATCATAACAGAATGATTATGTAGACGCCGGAAAAGTCCGTTGTTCCCAAACGAAGCTCCGGATGCAGAAAGCGAAGTGATATTTGGAGTCAGAGGCACGTTCCGGAGGGCCCGGAGGACTTGCACGAAATTTCAGAGGCCCGCGCGCAAAGTTGAGTCGTGGCGCGCAATCCTCCCGGGATGCGCGCAATGCGCTGGGCCGGCGCGCTATTTTGCGCGCCCGTGGCCTGCGCGGCTCCCTTGCGCGCCGGGTCCTGATTCCGCGCCCGCGAAGGTAATTCCGCGCTCGAGACCGGATTCCGCGCCCGGGGTTGCCTATAAATATAAGGCGACCCCCGACGTTTTGAAGGTTGCCAGAATCCGAAGCGTCGCTCGTTCGCGCAATCCAACCCCTTCCGCGCGCAATGCCGATCTTCAGGTAACCTCCTTTCTTTCGCGCAATAGAGCCTTGGGGTTCGCCTTCGCGCGCAATCCCCTTGGCTCCTTTCCTTTGAATAATCCTTAACCCGAAGGCCTTTGCGCGCAAAAGAAGCCTCTTGCGCGCAATTGCCCCCGGGTGCGCGCAATCCAGCCCGATTGCGCGCACCCCCCATGTTCAAAGTGGCCATTCGTTAGAGAATGAGCCGTTGCCCCCGCGTGCTACCCGAAGCCCGGTGCGCGCAATCTCAATCATCCGCGCGCAAAGTGCTGGCCCGATTGCGCGCCAGCCCGCCATTTTGCGCGCCGACCTGCTGTTTTGCGCGCAAAGCTCCTCTTTTGCACGCAAACCGCCAGGGTCGCCCCCCTTAACCCCCTGAGGGTACCCGCCTGCGTGGCGCCCGATGATCTTCATCCTGGGTGCCCGCACCGTGCGTTGTCTTTCCGTGCGGCCCTCCAGGCTCGCGCGAAGTGACACGGACCCATCGGCGGCAACCAACGTCCAGCATGACGTTAAACTGCACATACGTCCAGCAGGACGTTAAACTGCACATACGTCCAGCATGACGTTAAACTGCACATACGTCCAGCACGACGTTAAACTGCACATACGTCCAGCATGACGTGAAACTGCACATACGTCCAGCACGACGTTAAACTGCACATACGTCCAGCATGACGTCAAACTGCACATACGTCCAGCATGACGTTAAACTGCACATACGTCCAGCATGACGTTAAACTGCACATACGTCCAGCATGACGTTAAACTGCACATACGTCCAGCATGACGTTAAACTGCACATACGTCCAGCATGACGTTAAACTGCATATACGTCCAGCATGACGTTAAACTGCACATTCGTCCCGCATGACGCTAAACTGCATCCGTCCAACATGACGTTAAACTGTACTACTTCCAAGCTGCACGACGCTAAACTGCCTAGCCCCTATCGTCCGTGTTGCAAGACGTTAAACTGCCAAGCACCTTTTTCCTCAACACACGACGTTAAACTGTACTTCGTCCGGCAAGACGTTAAACCGTCCGCTTCGTCCTCAACACATGACGTTAAACTGTACTTCGTCCGGCAAGACGTTAAACCGTCCGCATCACCTGGTCTCGTGCCTTGCACGCAGGGTCCCCCCCGGTTTGGATGTGGCCCCCACCCGCTCGTCTCTGCAGGGATGTCGGGATTGCCCCTATTTAGGGACGATTTAATGGGAGCGGCTTTTCCCTACGGGGGTAGGGTATTACAAACCCATAGTTTCTTGTGGGGGGCTGCACATGTGTATCTCCATTGCGCCTCCCCACTGCCGAAGCCAGTAGAGGGTGTGACTGGGATCGAGGTGCCTTCTACTTTCGGTCCAAGTCCCTTCCAACTGAGTTTTGCTGCATCCGGGCTGCCTCAAGTGCGTAAGTCCTGACAGAATGAACTACGTGGACTTTGATCCCTGTCTTCTAAACAGGGTACGTAGGAAACCTCCCTGAGGCTCAAGCCCACCACCAGGTCATCCCGGTCGTATTCACGTCGGTTCGTCCATCAGTGGACCCCTCCGGGGTTCACGCTTGCGTCGATTCACCTATGAATCCGCCCCTGTGGGAGAATGCCCGTGTGTATCTCCACTGTGCCTCCCCACAACCCCTTTTTCCATTTCTCCTTTTATCGTCCAGCATGACGTGAAACTGTGATCCACCCAGCCGTTCCATCCCCCTCTGTGCGAGGTGGTTCGGTTCAATCCTCCGCCCGGCGGCCTCGACCCCTTCGTGAGTCGGCTTGCCGACGTCCAGCATGACGTTAAACTGTATACCCGAACTACGTCGACTTTGATCCGTGCTAACGCGCGGTACGTAGGAAGCCCCTACGGGGTCCAAGCTCTTCACTCCATCATCCATCCTGATCCTTACCCGGGCCGCCACATCCCGGTGGGGTCATGCCACTTCACTCCACTCCATATCACTTGGGAAGCCACCCATGCGTTGGCCCCAGCGTCGGAGGTTCCCCGCAAGGGGTTCTGTCATCTGATCCACTCTTTGTGTTGATCGGTCCGATGCCGTCCCCGCTGGACGTTAAACTCGCGGCATACCCCGTGTTAAACATGGGAAGCTGAGGAAAACCTCAGGGGACACAGTTCCCCGCACCCAGTGCGGGATGCCTCAGGCCATCATGCCTTGGAGAAGCCCTATTAGGGACGGAAGATAGACGTGTAGAGCCGCAGTGTTACGACACGCCCCCAGCACCCAGAGCCACCCGGCCTCCTCACCGCAGGTTGCTGCCCCGACCAGACTCCTTGGAGTGTCCGGGCGGAAGCAGCGTAATTAACCGGTGTCCATGAAGATATGGCGCGGGGAACGAGATTCACGAGCATGTCTTAAATCTATGAGGGAGACCCGAATTAGGCGACGAGTTCCGAGGAGACGTCCAAGGAAGGAGGAGTCGACATCCCATCATCCCGGTTTCGATCAAGGAGCAGACGCCCCTGAATAAGGGACGGATGTCGCCCGCCTTTGGAAAGCGGGACTGCGGGACCACAAGCCGCGCGCCCATCCCCTCGGGTTGACGGGTGCACGCGCAAATGCGTCCTGGCGGAACAGTGTAACCTGACGCACATCCGCACCGAAACAGAAAAATGGTGAACCCGACGTGAATCTCTTCTCCTCGATACGAAGACCGATGGCTTTCAGAGGTGTTGGAAGACTGGCATGTTGCCCAGCCAAGCATTCAGTCTTACCCGCCAGGGGCTGGGGAAGGGACATCGGGCACTCCGTCTCGCAACGTCGAGGGCCTGGGTTCCCCCCACGGAAGGCGTCGTGGCGCTAATGGTTGGTTGTCGATTCCTTTTTCCTGTCAGTGTTAATGGGTCCTTCTCCCTGCTTTCAGAAATCAGGTCACCCGATCCAGTGCCCGATCGCCACCCGCCCACTGGCGCAGGGGTAGGGGAAACACCGACGCGGCTACTCCGTGCGGTCCCGCCAGTTCCACAGCCGTCCTAGCAGCCGCAATTGCGGGACGACCACGCCCTCTCTACCCCTCGGAGGTCATCCATAGAAGGGTGATCAACACCCTGGTGCGGAGATATGAGGAAGAGGGAGTCATCCCCACTAGGGACATGGCTCGCCTAGACCTTGAGGAGGCTGCACCTCGCCACCACCGCCGCCCCCAAGGGCCGCGCAGGGAGGCACCGCTGCCTACCTCAACGTCCAACCGCTTCGGGAGCTTATCCCCGGAGCGCTCTGACAGTTCCCTTCCCTATGCGGATGAGGTGGAAGATGCCCGGGATCACCCTATCCGGGATTCCCTCCAGGGATCTACGGTAAGGACTCCCGCCAGGCCACGGTGACACCGCCGCCAGGCCTCTCAAGTCGAAGAGCGGGCTCTCCACCTGCCCGCGCCGCTCATCCCGACTCGTCTGTCCCGACGCCAACGTCGGGCACGAGCGGAAGAGGATGCCCACCTTGGGGCCCTAGCAACAGCGGCTGCATTGGCCCAAGCCACTGTTGGCTCCAGTGGCCAGGCCCCTGCGCATCCTGAGCAGGGGAACTTCTATGCCCGACCTGGATCGAGGCCTCGACTGCCCCAAAGGCAGGTTGGGTCGACTCTCCCAGTTGCTGGTGCAGGCAGTAGCCACTGCGGACCACCTCGCGGTAGCGCTATTCACCAGCGGGATCTACTCCATGTGGCCGATCCATGAGGCATGGGTCATCCCACCTTCCGATCCCGGCCCGGAGGCCTGCCCGGAATCATCTCTCCCCGCGTCCCCTTTGATATCTGTCCCGGTGCCCCTCGCACCTTGGTTTCCAGTCCTCTTGGCCCCAGCACCAGTGCGGCCGGAGGACGCCAGGACAGAGATCAGCCCTGCCCCGAAGAACCACCTAGGGGCAGGAAGGCAAGGCGTCGACGCCGAGGGAAGAATGTTACGGAATTCTGGACAGAGATCCGACCAGTTCGCTTCTCTGATTCAGAGGCGGAGTACGATTCGGCGACAGAGCCCTTTCCCCAATCCCGCCAGTCAAGGGCAGGGGTAGGAATGCGGCACGTCAGCCTCGTGCTCCCCGAGAGCGAGATCGATGTGATCCCCGCTTCTCTACGAAGGTATATCCGGAGTAACGAGGGCCTGGTAGACCCCCAAGGATCAAGCTTGCGGTTGGTACCGGCCCCTCCGGAAGTGCCTTCCGTCTCAGTCGGAGAAGCCGGAGACTTTTTCTGGGGACCGACGGTCGAACCACGATCTGGAGCACCCTCGGCGAGCACCGATGCTACGGCAGGATGTTCACTCGCCGGCCCGTCCTATCGTGATGTGGTAGCCAAGGCACCGCCACCCTCAGAGGGCGGCCCGGGATATGGAGGCCAATCGGCCTGTTCGCCGTATTCACCGCCGGCCAGCCCGTCAGCCCGGCGGCCCGCCTCGGCACCACTGTCGGTTCCCCGTCCGTTCCCAGCCATTGAAGAGGACCAAGGAGATCTGGGTCCCGAGTTTGATTCGTGGAGCTTCTGGACCGTCCTTGCAGAGGGCCACTTCCCTGAGAAGTTTTGGCCAGTCGCAGGACCGGGCTTTGATGCACCCGAATCGCTCACCCCGGATGAGTTCGAATGCTTCCGCCGAACTCTCCGGGAGACTCGCTCCTGTCTTCACCGCCTACAAATTCCATACCCCGGGAGTCAAGCGCACCTTGAGGATATTGGTGAGCAGTGCCGTCAAATTGACCTGGCCATGCTCCCCGTGGTTCGGCACCCCGGGTCATTTGGGCACCACGAGGCCCTCCAACAACGATGCGTTGAGTGTTTTCAGGTCCTCCGCAAAGTTATCGAGGAGGCCACTCCCCACGTGTATATCCGTGGATGGGGGCAGTACGCTTCCCTACGCTTCAGTGTGATTCGCCGACAGCCCGATTCGCTGGGTGACCCTGAGGGTATATCCCCAGGGACAGAAACGGTCAATATGGCTGACCTGTCGGGAGAGGGGAACGACTTGGAACTTCTCGACGGGGGCTTCCCCCCCGAAGACAAGCCGTCGTCAGAGCCATCAGTGAGAGTTACTTGTCATCAGAGGAACCTCCTGGGGCTCCCCGCACCCACTGAAGCACTGACGTTGAGCTGAAACGTCAGCAAAGGAAAAGAGCACAGCGAGGGTATAAAGCCCGCCGACCCATCTGCCTCCATGCAGAGGGCAGAGGAGGATCCCGAGAAGGCTACACTACGTCAGCAGCTCGCCGAACAGAAGAAGCTGGTTGACCAGCTCCTCGCCGAGCGCGCTGCAGAACGGCGGCCTGACTACGGTGATCCTAGGCCAGGACAGCAGGGACCGGAACAACCGCTCCTCGATGAGACTCTCCCGGGCAACCGTGATTACGCCGTGTTCGCCGACAGGAGAGAGGCCATTGCCTACGGCAAGAGGGCGCGGTATATTTCGCCACACCCTCCCGAGCGGCGTGACTACCTGAGAGACCACGCTCGGATTCCTCCCGCTGCCCCAAGGGCCGCTCCGCCCGCCATCCCACGAGCTGCCGAGTTCGACGACCCGGTCGACGACCCGATTGAAGGGCCATGCAATGCGCTCGTGGTTAGAGATCCTCGCCAGGACTGGAACCCATGTCCGGACGATCCGATGGCGGCACTCATTGCCCGCTTGGAGGCCTTGGAGACTCGGCAGGTGGCGATCCCACCGGACGGCAAGCCCTACCCAGCATGGGTGGATGACATGCCGGCGCCTCCGGAATTCGGGAATCCCACTTTCGCTCCCTTCAATGGGACTGGAGATCCGCCACAGCATTTATCCCACTTCAACTCGAGGTGCGGGCCTATGTTGGGGACTTCGGCACAGCAAGAGGCCGCTAAGCTTCGCTGCTTTGTTCAGACACTGGAAGGGCCAGCATTTGTCTGGTACAGCCAGCTCCCCGTCGGGTCGGTAACTAGCTGGGAGGACCTCCGTAGACAGTTCCTCTACCAGTTCAGTTCCACGACCCAGAAGAAAAGTATCGCAGACCTCTTCAAGTGCAAGCAGAGGCCTGATGAGTGAGTCGCGGACTTCGTCGCCCGATGGAAAGGTCTCACGTATTCCCTTGACATGCCATTGACTCAGGAGCAGTTGCTGACAATGTGCGTCGGGAACGTCAAGACCGAGCTGGTCCCTTCCCTGATCACTCAAAATTACCCCGGAGGGTTCAGGGACTTCTCAGACAAAGCTCAACGTCTTGAGGAAGCCCTGCAACAGGCCAGCCAGGCACACCCGCTGCCTCCTATGATTCCTGCAAGGAGATTCAGCAGGGCTGAGCCCGCTGTTGTTGCCCAGATAGAGGCCCCCAGGCCGCTGGAGCTGCTGCCGGCGAGGCCAGCTCCACAGCCTCACAGGAACCCGCCTCCACGGGCTCAGTTCCCGGCCCAGCAGCGGCAGCCTCAGAACCGGCCGGCCCCTCCACGTAATGTACCGCCGCAACCCAGGCGAGATAATCAGGGTCCACCTCCTCGGCCGGCCCCTCCAGCCCCTCGTCAAGACCATGCTCCCAGGGGCCCGCGACACCTGACTTACTCATTCCACGAGGATCAGGTCCCCGGTTATTTCCGGAGTGCCCTGGAGCAGAGGATTGTGCGACTGCCTGAGTGTTGGAGGCCAGAGGAGGCACATCTTACGAATAACCCCCGCTACTGCCCCTACCATCGAGCCCTAGGGCACACCATCCAGCGGTGATATGTGTTTAAGGATTGGCTCCAAGACCAGATTAACAACAATGTAATCAGGTTGGGCCCAGCTCCAGCACAAGTGGCAGGCGTGTTCGTGGGATCAGATGACGATAGTGGCAACGAGGACGAATGGCAGCTGGTCTCCAACCGCGGATCCCAGAAGTATAATAACTGGATGGCCCGCAAGACGACCATTCGCGCCCACGGAATCATCCGTGCGCGCTTGAATCAGCCTGAGCCCCCAGAATCTGCGGGTGCTGCTTCGGCATCGTCGTCCCAGCCTGCCTCTTCCAAGAGGAGCAAACGGCGGCAGCGCAAGAAGGAAGAGCGCGCCCTGCCGGTTCCGCCACTATCCCGCACTCTCGGCGATTTCATACCCCCGGAGATGGGGGGTCCCTCCTCGGATCCGCCCGGTGATGGATGATTCGTCCGATGAAGGTATTGGGTACGCTTCGGTTAACACCGTCGAGCTGGTAAATCCCTTTTCGGTTCCCGACGTTGAAGAACACCAGGTGGACCTCCCTAGTGTCCCCGGTCGTCGCCACCGTCGGAAGAACCGCAGCAGCAGGAGTCACCGGGGCACAGCCGTTGGTACCTCCAGCCAGGCCGTGCACGCCACTAAGACTAGGCAGCAGGCTCAAAACCGAGCACAACGTGCGCCGCCCCCCCATTCGGGGATGACGGATTCGCCTCCGCCGCTGTTTGTGGAGAGGATATGGAAGACGCACCCCCAGCCTTTGAGGAGGGCGTCCCCGACACGGTCGATGAGTTAATACAGGTGAACCTTGGAACCGAGGCCGATCCAAGACCCACATTGGTCAGTTCCTCTTTGCCCTCTGAGGAGCGGCAGCAGTACGTGGACTTTCTCAGGCAGCATCGTGATGTGTTCGCTTGGGGCTATGACGAGATGACGGGGCTAGATCCTCAGGTAGCCGTCCACCGCCTTGGTCTCCCGGCGAACCATCGCGGGTTCAAGCAGCCTCCCAGGAAGATGCACCCGTCCCATGGTGCCATGGTTGAGGCCGAAGTTGACAAGCTTATCAAAGCCAACTTCGTGAGGGAAGTTCAGTACCCCAAATGGCTGGCCAACATTGTGCCGGTCCGGAAGAAGAACAGGCAGATCAGAGTCTGCATCGACTTCCGCGATCTCAACCACCACTGTCCGAAGGATGATTTTCCCCTTCCAGTGACAGAGCTGTTGATTGATGCCACGGCAGGGTTCCAAGCCCTCTCCTTCATGGACGGATACTCCGGATATAACCAAATTCGGATGGCCCTTGAGGATGAGGAGTTCACTGCCTTCAGGGCCCCCCAAGGTACCTTTTGCTACCGGGTCATGCCCTTCGGCCTGAAGAATGCAGGTGCCACCTATCAACGGGCGATGCACCGCATATTCAAGCCAATCCTCGGCACACTGGTGGAATGCTACGTCGACGACTTGGTTGTCAAATCGCGCCAGCGTCAGGACCATCTCAAAGATCTTGAGAAAGTGTTCGGCTTCCTCCGGTCTCGCTGCCTGAAGATGAACCCGATGAAGTGTGCCTTTGGGGTCACCTCCGGAAAGTTCCTTGGATTTGTGGTAAGATACCGGGGTATTGAGATCGACCCAGAGAAAATCAGGGCGATTAGCCAGATGCCTCCCCCAGGTACCATCCGGGAACTGCAAGGGTTCCAAGGCCACTTAGCCTATATACGCCGATTCATCGCGAATCTGGCCGGCAAGTGTAAGCCCTTTTCTCGGCTCATGGAGAAAGGTGCCACCTATGTATGGGATAAAGAGTGTCAGACCGCTTTCGAGGAGATCAAGCAGTACCTGCTTCAACCTCCGGTTCTGATGCCGCCTGTATCCAGGAAGCCGCTGGTCCTCTATGTGACCGCCCTGGAACGGTCCCTGGGTGCCCTTCTCACCCAGAAGAACAACGAGGGAACGGAGAATAGCCTCTATTACCTCAGTCGCATGCTCCTCGATGTGGAAGTTAGGTATTCCCCCATCGAGAAGAGCTGCCTGGCGCTCGTATTTTCCGTACAGAAATTGCGGCACTACTTGCAGCACCATGAGGTACAGTTGGTTTCTCGGGTAGACCCGTTGAAATATATCCTGAGCCGACCTATGTTGACTGGCCGTCTAGCACGGTGGGCTGTGATTCTCCAGCAGTTCGACATCAGGTATGTGTCTCAGAAGGCCATCAAAGGGAAAGCATTGGCAGACTTTCTGGCAGCTCACCCGACCTCCGCGGATCAGCCGCTGGATCTAGGCTTTCCTGATGAGACCATTCTCTCGGTTGATCGAGCCGATCCATGCTGGCAGATGCACTTTGACGGTGCCTCCCGGAGCCCCACCGGTAGAAGACTCAATAATCCTAAGCTCAACAGAGTGGGCTTGGGCATCGTCTTCATTACCCCGGAGCGAGCCGTGCTGCCATACTCTTTCCTGTTGTCAGAGGGCTGTACCAACAATGAGGCGGAATACCATGCCCTCATCACCGGCCTCGAGTTAGCTCTCGAGATCGACGTGCCCCATATGTGCGTGAAAGGGGACTCCGAGCTAGTTGTTAAGCAGATCAATGGCGACTATGTTGTCAGGAAGCCGGAACTTGTGCCATTGTTGGAGTGCACCCTCCTTCTGATGGCTCGATTCCCTTCTCGGCCAGAAATTGTCCATATTCCCCGGTCGCAGAACGGTCGAGCAGATGCTTTGGCCAGCCTTGCTGCGTCACTTGCGGAGCCTGAACAGGACAACCTGATCGTCCGCGTGACGCGCCGCAGGCTCATCGCTCCCGTTATCCCGGAAGAAGATCGCGGCCCGTTGGTAAGTAATCTCACCGCGGTTGCCCCTATGCCCGGAGCCCCGAGTACCCCAGATATGACAGTCGGATCAGCCCCTGATTTGAGGACGCCTTTGGTTGAGTACCTCCAACATGGCATTCTTCCATCGGATCGGGCCGAGCGCGAGCGAGTTCGACGCCGCGCATCGCAGTTTGTCCTCCAGAGCAGCCCCGGCCTGGAGCAGGTCCTCTACAAACGCGGATTCGATGGTGTTCTCCTCCGTTGCCTTCAGGGAGTTTAGATCCCACGAGTCATGCAAGAGGTTCATGCCGGTTCATGCGGCGCCCACCAGACTGGACCGAAGCTGTCCCACCAGATTCGGAGGTTGGGATACTTCTGGCCCTCCATGATCCATGACTGCATCGAGTATGCCAGGAGGTGCCATGCGTGCCAGGTTCATACGAACTTTGTGCATCGGCCGCCGGAGCCTCTCCATACCACTAAGTATTCCTGGCCCTTTGCAGTCTGGGGTCTGGACGTTGTGGGACCTTACCCACCGGCGACAGCTCGCCAGTGTCGGTTCATTCTGACCACCACAGACTTCTTCTCCAAATGGGCAGAGGCGATTCCGCTCAGAGAGGTCAAATCCTGTTCGATCGCTGACTTCGTGACCTCCAACATCATCTATCGATTTGGAGTGCCTCACGCTATCCTCACGGATAACGGAACCAATTTCCGATCAGCCGAGTTGAAGAAGTTGTACGCCAAGTATAACATTCGCTCGAACCATACATCTCGCTATCATGCGCAGGCGAATGGAAAGATCGAGGCGTTTAACAAAACCCTCTCTAACATTCTGCAAAAGATGGTTGGTCAGAACAAGAAGAGTTGGCCGGACAAGCTCCCCAACGCCCTCTGGGCTTATCGGACGACGACTCGCAATTCCACCCAGATGACCCCTTATTCCCTGGTGTATGGAGCTGAGGCCGTCCTGCCCATCGAGATCCAGTTACCGTCCTTACGCACTGCGGTCTACGACCAGCAAGCGCCGGACAGAGTTGCTGAAGCCCGTGTAGTCGAGTTGGAAGCACTGGATGAGAATAGACTTCGCGCTTTGCACAACTTGGAGAGGCATCAAAGCAGAATGGCTCGAGCTTTCAATAAGAAGGTTCGCCTCCGCTCCTTCCTGCAGGGTGATCTAGTGCTAGCCCTAAGAGCACCGATGATCCCCGGCCGGAAGCCGCCCAAGTTGGAGCCCAAGTGGGAGGGACCTTTTGTTGTCCACAAGGTCTATCCCAATGCCGCGTACTCCCTAGCGACTATGGATGGTGAGTGTGTCACTCCTCCCACCAACGCTAGGTTCCTCAAGCAGTACTTTGTCTGAGTGTACCAACGTCCAGCATGACGTTAAACTGCACATTTGTCCAGCATGACATTAAACTGCACATTCGTCCCGCATGACGCTAAACTGCATACGTCTAGCATGACGTTAAACTGCACATTTGTCCAGCATGACGTTAAACTGCACATTCGTCCCACATGACGCTAAACTGCATACGTCCAGCATGACGTTAAACTGCACATTTGTCCAGCATGACGTTAAACTGCACATTCGTCCCGCATGACGCTAAACTGCATACGTCCAGCATGACGTTAAACTGCACATTTGTCCAGCATGACGTTAAACTGCACATTCGTCCCGCATGATGCTAAACTGCATACGTCCAGCATGACGTTAAACTGCACATTTGTCCAGCATGACGTTAAACTACACATTCGTCCCGCATGACGCTAAACTGCATACGTCCAGCATGACGTTAAACTGCACATTTGTCCAGCATGACGTTAAACTGCACATTCGTCCCGTATGACGCTAAACTGCATACGTCCTGCACGACGTTAAACTGCATACGTCCAAGCTGCACGACGTTAAACTGCCTAGCATATCGTCCGTGCTGCAAGATGTTAAACTGCCAAGTGTTTCGTCCTGCATGACGCTAAACTGCACTACGTCCAAGCTGCACGACGTTAAACTGCCCAGCGTATCGTCCTGCATGACGTTAAACTGCCCCTCAAGAACTACGTGCGGCTTGATTCCCATCCTTATGGGATACGTAGGACCGCCTGAACATTCATGTTTCAGGCCCAGCCCCATCCTTTGGGAATTTCCATCCCATCTCGGGCCCTTGGCCCAGTTGCCTCCGGGTGTGCGGCGTATGGTGTGAACGCGGGGCTATGCCCTCATTCACGTCGGTTTGCTCGCCACGTTGTACGCCCCCCACGTTTGGGGATGCCTTCTGCTCCCCTTCTTTTCTCGTCCTGCATGACGTTAAACTGCACTTCAAGAACTACGTACGGCTTGATTCCCATCCTTATGGGATACGTAGGACCGCCTTGACATTCATGTTTCAGGCCCAGCCCCATTTCCCGGGAATCTCTATCCCGCGTCGGGCCTCTGGCCCAAGTTCCCCTCCTTTTTGTGCGAGGCGTATCGCGTGAGAGGGGGATTATGTCCTCATTCGCGTTGGTCTACTGGCCGCGCCGTACGCCTCAGCCCGTGTGTGGGACCACCTCACACCTCTCATCGTCCTGCATGACGTTAAACTGCCTCTCAAGAACTACGTATGGCTAGATTCCCATCCTTATGGGATACGTAGGACCGCCTGGACGCTTGTGTTTCAGGTCCAGCCCCGTCTCTTGGTTGATCACGGGGATCTGCCCTCTTTTGGTTGCTCTCAGGGTGAGTCCTCCGACCCTTTTCGGTGATCTGTTAACATGTTTTGGGTACTTCGGTCTATGACTCGTAGTGTCAGATTCAATCCCGACAGGTCCTGTGTTTCTTGTCAGGCCTCGCGCTCCCTCTTGTTCGAGCCTTCACTCAAAGGGATCCTCATTAGCGGTTTGGGTACGATGCCTCAGTGCTCTCCTACCACTCCGGGTCGATTTACCGGCGGGTCTTGGGCCGCAAATCGATATGAATCCTGCGATTGAGCGGTTGATGCTCGTTTGCTTGCCCCGTCTTAGGCTGACGCGATCGGATGTTGTGTTGTAAATATGGTCGGCAACGTCCTTGATCGCCATGTCGGCTCTTTCAGGCTCTGAACATTGGTTGCGCAGTCCTCATCACACTCCGCCTTTGTGCGTTGTAGTGGAATCTCGACACTCTTTTCATACTGACCTTCAGTACACCTCTACACGTTAGGCAGACCAACCAGGGTAATGATGTCGTTCGAGGCTCCCATGATCTGAGCACCAAGGATATATGCGGATATCCTCCCTAAGGGCCATGCGTAGCTGGACCCTCGTCCCCATAAGGAGGAAGGAGTCGCCCGAACAATCGCGTTCTGGGCCCAGTATATCTGGAGGCCAGCATCTCTGCCCCTCGGGTGATGGACATACGCAGGCCCCGATCCCAAGACTCTTCTCTTGGAATCGTGCGTGACTGCAGGGCTGGGTATGTTCCCACCCACGCCGTGTCCGCCGTACCGCAACAAGCGGATTCCTCCATGGTCCGAACCACACGACCTTAAACTGTGTTGTCTGGTCCTACCACACGACCGTAAACTGTGATCATCTTGGCCGCCCGACGAGAAACGGCACTGCATCGTGATGTCCTCCTCAGGGGACACTCATGTTGGGCACTGGTTAATAACCACGTCATTCATCAATGCCTTCTGTGGCTTGATTATTGTGGCGACGCCGGAGATTTCTCAATCACAGGCATGTCGCCGCACAAAGAAAAACCATTCATCTTTAAGGACAAACAAGAAATATCAAATGCCGCTCCTTCTGTGTGCGAGGGTCAGACCCGCACTCTTCCCCGCGCTGGTGCCCGATTGTGTTGCGCCGCGCTTCAAGAACTACGTGTGGCTTGATTCCCATCCTTATGGGATACGTAGGAATGCCCGGATGTTTGAAACATTGGGTCCAGCCCCCCACCTCTTAGAGATTCCCCCTTCTCTGGGGAATCCGCCGCCTTCAGGTCACCCTCAAGGCGTGTTCCCCGACCCCTTGCAGTGGTCCACCGGTGTCAAGAGTACTCTGGTTTATTGCCAGGAGGGTCAGGATCCGCTTGGTCAGGTTTCCTCCACTTTTCAGGTTTCATTCTCCCTTTCATTCGGACCCATTGTCTACGCCCTGGGTGGAGCCCCCGTGAACGGTTCGGACATAATGCCTCAGTGCTCTCCCACCGACTCGGGCCGGTACCCCCAATGGCCTCGGGCAGCAAATCGATATGAATCCTGCGATTGAGCGGTCGATGCTCGTTTTCTGCCTCATTCCACCAACGGTTAGTGCGATATTGATGCTGCTTTTCCGCCACGGTCGGCAGTACTCCCATATCGTTACTCCGGTGCCTCCAGTCCTTGAGTGAATGGCCGCATGATTCACATTTTCCACCTCCCATTCTGACCAGGCGAAACCTCGGCACTCTTGACACTATCCCTCAGTGAATCTTTACATATCCAGGGGATAGGACCACGATGTGGCGTACTTTGAGGTCCTTATGGTCCGAGCTCTAAGACCTTAAACTAAGATCTCCCCTTATGATCCGAGCTCTAAGACCTTAAACTAAGATCTCTCCCTATGGTCCGAGCTCTAAGACCTTAAACTAAGATCTCTCCCTATGGTCCGAGCTCTAAGACCTTAAACTAAGATCTCTCCCTATGGTCCGAGCTCTAAGACCTTAAACTAAGATCTCTCCTTATGGTCCGAGCTCTAAGACCTTAAACTAAAATCTCTCCTTATGGTCCGAGCTCTAAGACCTTAAACTAAGATCTCTCCTTATGGTCCGAGCTCTAAGACCTTAAACTAAGATCTCCCCCTATGGTCCGAGATCTACGACCCTAAACTAAGATCTCCCCTAAACGGGATTCTACGTCCTGCATGACGTTAAACTGCACTCTCAGAACTACGTATGGCTTGATCTCCAGCCTGATGGAGTACGTAGGAACGCCCGGGCATCTCAACTCGGGTCCAGCCTCAGGGATCGTTAAGTCCCGCCCCTCCTTGTCGCCAGCCGTCTGGCCTGGCTTCTGGTAGAGTGGTGCAGTTGTGATATTCTCCCCGATTCAGCTCGGGATGCCCCACTGCAATGGTGGGAAGCGACGGTTTCCTCGTCAAAGAGGTGCTGTCTGAGAATTGGGGTGACTCACGGCCAGATTAGTGCATCCGCCTAATACGCTTTCCCCACGGTGGCGCAATTTTGAGAGCGTTGGATTCTGTCCGAACAAGTCTTCACTTCGCCCCACGCTTCGCATGCCCTGTTGATCTGGATTTCCACCCTTGTGTCTAAAGGAACCCCCAAAGCAGTATTCATGACGACATGTGGTCTGCCTCCTGCAATATGAATGATGACCTTCGGTCCGTCTATTGCAGTTGTTATGGTCGATCCACTGTCCGCCTACCGTCTTGGGCATTTCCTGGAAGGTCGACCGTTGTGGATGTCTGGATTCGGGACACGCGATTCACCCTTTCTCATTTCCCTATGTTCGGATAAAATTTAAACGCCCCTAGAATTGTCCCGCTCGTGTGTTGGAACAAGTTGGGGGGATGATACACTGATTAGGCTTGAGGTCTCCTTTCCTAGGAATGACCTCCCTCTTTTCTCCAGCAATCCAGGCCCAACTATGGATGCCTGGTGCTTGGTTAACGCTCCCGCAAGACAGTGAATTGTGGTTGAGCATGTTAAGCCAAAAGATGCAGATAAATATATTGGTTCATACAAATGGATCAAGGTAGCAGAAGTAAAATGTTCTGGGAGTGGCAAAACAAAGCCCCTAGGGATTAGCGTGCTGAATGAGTCTCTCTAACGCCGCTACCCTTTGGCTGGCGGCCTCCAGGGCTGCTTCTCGCTCTCTGCGTGCCCTCTCCTCGTCGGCGGTCGCAGCACGCATTTCGTCGATTCTGGCCTGTGCACGCTCCCGCTCGACCAGAATTGTGACCATCTGTTGGCCCGCCTCCGTCAGCTGTACCTGGGCGTCAACCAGCTGGGCTGCTAGTTGCTCCACAAGCTCGGTACACGTTGCGACGAAGGCCTCCTTCTCTGCCGCCTGCCCTTCGAGGCGCCGGACTTCCTGCTCCGCCGCGAGGAGCGCCCGCGTGCTCTCCGACATGTCCCAACTTTGTGTGACGTCGGCACGCCGGCAGCTCTCGCGCATCTTTTCGGCCATGAAATCACGGACCGTCAGATGGAGGCGTTGAGCATCAGCTCCCCCGGCACACAGGAAGCGCAGCCAGGATTGATGTGATCCCATGCGCCCCAGCCACTCCGATGGGTCTCGCTTGAGGAAGCGCTGGATGCACTTCCACCCCCTGCGGCGTGTTATCCGGCTCTCCTCGACCGCCTCCGCGTCTGAGTCGTCCATCTCCTCGGGGTCGGCAGGCCGGTAGGCAGGGAAGGCAGCCAGCAGATCTGCTGCAGGGTCAGCCCCTGGGAGGTCCTCATGAGGGATGGGTTCCCCAACATCCGGGCGAACTTCTTCTCTCTCCCCAGCGGCGCTGACACCCTCGTCAGCCCCCGACCTCTCTCCGACGTCAGCACCGCCGGCGTCCGCATCCCCCTGATCAGCAGTTGGTGGGGCCGGCTCGGTTTGGGAAGTCTGTTCCGGAGCAGGCGGCATGTCCACCACTGGTCCACTCGTAGATGGCCCGGGTTCGGCAACCCGACGAGCCTCCAGTCCTGAGATCACTGCGCAGGGCATGCCATGGTTAGTCACAGATCGTCAATGGCAAGCACCAGTAGTAAAGTAAGGAGACTTACGGGAGTTCAGAGCGTCATCTTCCGCTATCCCGGCCGCCGCAGGAACAGTTGCAGCAGGGGGCCCTTCCGCGCTTGTCAATTCGATAATGGGTGCCTGGCCCCCGCCTTGTCCTGCTGGCACCCCTCCTACTCCCGCTGAGGACGCCTGACCAACATCCGTGCGCTCCTGAGAAAGATGGAGAAATGGGTTAGAAGCTGCATAAGAGAATGGATGAAGCAGATTGAGTAGTGATAGAAGCGGACCTCGAGGAGCTCAGTGACATCAACATTGTCAGAGCCGGCCACCTCGCCGCTCTCCCGCGGACTCCCCTGATGGGATCTTCCCTCGGAGCCTTCATCCTCCCCCATTTCCTCCTCTTCCTCGGAGTCGCTGCCACTTTCATCTTCCGCCGGCGGCATCTGTTCTGGAGCGGGCTCTAGACCGAGCATCACCTTCAGCAGAAGGGATGGCTCCGCACGCTGACCACGTTGGCGCGCGTAATCGTCCATGGCCGTCGGATACGCATACTGCCGGTTGAAGTCCACCCTGTCGGCAATATGGAGGCGCCCGACCTCTGGCCGATGGATTCCTTCTATGAGAATCTTTCGCCAGATGGCGTCGGTCCCCAGTGACTGCCGCAGGGTCATCCAGGCCGACCACAGCGCCGGGAAGACTGCATCGTGGGAGGGTTCGAGCAGACGTCTCACCTGCTTCCCGGGCCACTCTTCGACCACCGCGCGTGCCCCCTCTCTGGGCGCCGAGGTCGTGGCGGCAGCTCGCGATGTGCCCGCCGCCGAAGTCCCTGCCCGCGCCGGCTCCGCTGCTTGGCGCGCCTCCGTTCTCCCCCGTGTGGCGGCGCCTTGCCTCCTCCCTTGACGCCCGGTCTCCGCACGGGTAACCTCGAGCCACCGAACTGGCTTCCGTAGAAGCCCCTCGGGGTACGCGATGGCCCAGTGTTCGGCGTACTCGGTCGCCAAGCCTGCGTCAACCCCGGTAGGAGGGAGAGTGATGACGTCGCCAGAGCCGAAAGCGGCAAACATCAGCCACATCTGGCGAAGGACGCAAGGGTTCGTCTCCTCCCGGACGGCAGTGAATACCCTCTTCGGCATCCGCTGAAGGCACCCGAACTGCCTGGCGAACCGGGTTGGCACGTAAGGCTCGCAGATCACCTTCCCGTCGATCTGAGCCACGAGCACCCCGCCCCGCATGTTCAGGAAGTATTCATGCTGCTCCAGCGGACCCTGCCCATTGTCGATCATCTGGCCGACGGGAGTGGGGAACGGACTGAAGTTGAAATTGGCATGATTGCCAATCCGAATCCTCACGCCCTCCTCACTTAGGGTCATCGGAGCGACCCCCGCGATGTTCAGCAGGGAGGGTCGCAGGCCGTTGCCCGGAGGAATGATGGCGTTCGGAAACGTGTTCCCACCGAGGTGAGCAGCCACCCAGCCGTGGAAGAACTGAAAGGGCCCATAGATCCTTTGTGGCGACCCCCCTCGTGAGATGCGTCCCAGGATGGCATACAGCCTCGCCAGCACTGGGATCCCGAGGTTGTATCTTTTGTTGGCAGCCATAGCACCCGCCACCGCCAGTGTCGACGGGCGAACGCCCATTCTCGCGTCCCGCACTGGCAGGAGCCACCCACTCAGAAAGGCGTCCAGGAACGCCGCGTACTGGACATTTGGGTCCCGGGCCTCGATGACGCGGTACCCCCATGAGCGGTAGTTGCCCGTCTCCAGGACCCGCCAGTACGACCCGTTCCGGCTCCTCTGAGCTGCGGTCGGGCACCGCTTCCCCCTGCCTGGCATCTTGACCGCCGGGTCATGCTCCAAGAACTGGCCAAACCACTCCTTGTAGGCTATGTCCTTCTGGAAGTCCTTGATCCCGAGCCGCTGCGTAGCCAGGTCAAGCAGATGCCAGGTCAGAATAGGAGTCCGTGACCTGTCTTCCCAGGTGTTTTTCGGTGGAAGGAACTCATCGTATTGGTATCCCTCCAGCGGGATACCTCCGATGCAGTGGATGTCCCAGAGACCGATGCCGACCTCCCCATGGTGAAGATGGAAGGTGTTGGTATCCGGAGACCAGCGGGTGAACAGCTCCGGCCCGAGCTCGGACTGCTGGTAGAAGTGGAACTGCGACGTCCACACCGCCTCAAATAGGCCGATGTACCGCAGCTCCTCTGCGAAGTGATCGCAAGTGTGGCGTACCCAGAACGCCCAGGCCCACTCGCTGGTGAAATTTCCCCCAGACCGCAAGTCCCAGTCCTTCAGCCAACCCTTGGTGTCGTCAGTGACACTCTGGCGATATGTGCTCGAGTAGAGGGCTGGAGAATTCTCCGCAGTAGGCTCACCTCCGTCAATGGTTCGCGTCCTCGGGTTCAGGACATAGACGTCCAAGTGCCTGGTCTCCCTGGCAGGATGCCCATTGTTGTTGATGTTATAGCGGGGAAGCTCGTCCTCCCGAGTCACCCAGGTCCGTGGCGCATCAACCTCGAACCCTGGCACCGGAACCTCATCTAGGATGCCGAAGTTCCAGAGCGGTAGGTTGTCCGACAGTGGATATGTCTTCTGGGCCAGCGTCAGTAAGTCGAACAGGGATTGATTGTTGGAAACAATCTCCTTGGCTCCGTAAACCTCCTCGTTCGCCGCCATCTCAGCTCTGCGAGTGGCGGCATCCCACTCATTTTCTTGATACGCGGCCATCTCAGAAGTTTTGGGAGTCGTGCGGGCTAAGGGATGAAGCGTGCGGGATCGGACGAGGCTGGTAGAGAAGTTTGAAGGTTGGCGCGCAATCCAAGTGGACGGCGCGCAATTGGGAAGAATGTCGCGCAAAGTTCCGGGTTTTCGCGCAAAGACAGGCGAATTCCGGAAGGTTTTGCGCGCCGATCGGGCGAATTTCGCGACGGGAAAAGGCAATTTCACGCACGAGAGCGTTGGAGCTTATCGTGCGGAAGGCCTGTGTACGGAACGCGGAACCCTGGACCCCTATTTATAGACGAGGCCGGGATTCCGCGCTGCGCGGAACGCTCGATTGCGCGACCGCGGCTGCGAATTGCGCGCCCGGCGCCCCTTTTTGCGCGCCTAAGTCCCGCGCAGCCCAGGACTTCGGCATTCCGGCGTCTCCCTCGGAACCCGATCGTTGCGACCTCTCGCTGATCAGATTCCGAGGGGGGGATTTTGTAGACGCCGGAAAAGTCCGTTGTTCCCAAACGAAGCTCCGGATGCGGAAAGCGAAGTGATATTTGGAGTCAGAGGCACGTTCCGGAGGGCCCGGAGGACTTGCGCGAAATTTCCGAGGCCCGCGCGCAAAGTTGAGTCGCGGCGCGCAATCCTCCCGGGATGCGCGCAATGTGCTGGGCCTGTGCGCTATTTTGCGCGCCCGTGGCCTGCGCGACTCCCTTGCGCGCCGGGTCCTGATTCCGCGCCCGCGAAGGGAATTCCGCGCTCGAGACCAGATTCCGCGCCCGGGGTTGCCTATAAATATAAGGCGACCCCCGACGTTTTGAAGGTTGCCAGAATCCGAAGCGTCGCTCGTTCGCGCAATCCAACCCCTTCCGCGCGCAATGCCGATCTTCAGGTAACCTCCTTTCTTTCGCGCAATAGAGCCTTGGGGTTCGCTTTCGCGCGCAATCCCCTTGGCTCCTTTCCTTTGAATAATCCTTAACCCGAAGGCCTTTGCGCGCAAAAGAAGCCTCTTGCGCGCAATTGCCCCCGGGTGCGCGCAATCCAGCCCGATTGCGCGCACCCCCCATGTTCAAAGTGGCCATTCGTTAGAGAATGAGCTGTTGCCCCCGCGTGCTACCCGAAGCCCGGTGCGCGCAATCTCAATCATCCGCGCGCAAAGGGCTAGCCCGATTGCGCGCCAGCCCGCCATTTTGCGCGCCGACCTGCTGTTTTGCGCGCAAAGCTCCTCTTTTGCGCGCAAACTGCCAGGGTCGCCCCCCTTGACCCCCTGAGGGTACCCGCCTGCGTGGCGCCCGATGATCTTCATCCTGGGTGCCCGCACCGTGCGTTGTCTTTCCGTGCGGCCCTCCAGGCTCGCGCGAAGTGACACGGACCCATCGGCGGCAACCAACGTCCAGCATGACGTTAAACTGCACATACGTCCAGCATGACGTTAAACTGCACATACGTCCAGCATGACGTTAAACTGCACATACGTCCAGCATGACGTTAAACTGCACATACGTCCAGCATGACGTTAAACTGCACATACGTCCAGCATGACGTTAAACTGCACATACGTCCAGCATGACGTTAAACTGCACATACGTCCAGCATGACGTTAAACTGCACATACGTCCAGCATGACGTTAAACTGCACATACGTCCAGCATGACGTTAAACTGCACATTCGTCCCGCATGACGCTAAACTGCATCCATCCAACATGACGATAAACTGTACTACGTCCAAGCTGCACGACGCTAAACTGCCTAGCCCCTATCGTCCGTGTTGCAAGACGTTAAACTGCCAAGCACCTTCGTCCTCAACACACGACGTTAAACTGTACTTCGTCCGGCAAGACGTTAAACCGTCCGCTTCGTCCTCAACACATGACATTAAACTGTACTTCGTCCGGCAAGACGTTAAACCGTCCGCATCACCCGATCCCGTGCCTCGCACGCAGGGTCCCCCCCGGTTTGGATGTGGCCCCCACCCGCTCGTCTCTACAGGGATGTCGGGATTTCCCCTCTTTAGGGATGATTTAATGGGATCGGCTTTTCCCTACGGGGGTAGGGTATTACAAACCCCTAGTTTCTTGTGGGGGGATGCACATGTGTATCTCCATTGCGCCTCCCCACTGCCGAATCCAGTAGAGGGTGTGACTGGGATCGAGGTGCCTTCTACTTTCGGTCCAAGTCCCTTCCAACTGAGTTTTGCTGCATCCGGGCTGCCTCAAGTGCGTAAGTCCTGACAGAATGAACTACGTGGACTTTGATCCCTGTATTCTAAACAGGGTACGTAGGAAACCTCCCTGAGGCTCAAGCCCACCACCTGGTCGTCCCGGTCGTATTCACGTCGGTTCGTCCATCAGTGGACCCCTCCGGGGTTCACGCTTGCGTCGATTCACCTATGAATCCGCCCCTGTGGGAGACTGCCCGTGTGTATCTCCACTGTGCCTCCCCACATCCCCTTTTTCCATTTCTCCTTTTATCGTCCAGCATGACGTGAAACTGTGATCCACCCGGCCGTTCCATCCCCCTCTGTGCGAGGTGGTTCGGTTCAATCCTCCGCCCGGCGGCCTCGACCCCTTCGTGAGTCGGCTTGCCGACGTCCAGCATGACGTTAAACTGTATACTCGAACTACGTCGACTTTGATCCGTGCTAACGCGCGGTACGTAGGAAGCCCCTACGGGGTCCAAGCTCTTCACTCCATCATCCATCCTGATCCTTACCCGGGCCGCCACATCCCGGTGGGGTCATGACACTTCACTCCACTCCATATCACTTGGGAAGCCACCCATGCGTTGGCCCCAGCGTCGGAGGTTCCCCGCAAGGGGTTCTGTCATCTGATCCACTCTTCTTGTTGATCGGTCCGATGCCGTCCCCGCTGGACGTTAAACTCGCGGCATACCCCGTGTTAAACATGGGAAGCTGAGGAAAACCTCAGGGGACACAGTTCCCCGCACCCAGTGCGGGATGCCTCAGGCCATCATGCCTTCGAGAAGCCCTATTAGGTACGGAAGACAGACGTGCAGAGCCGCAGTGTTACGACACGCCCCCAGCACCCAGAGCCACCCGGCCTCCTCACCGCAGGTTGCTGCCCCGACCAGACTCCTTGGAGCGTCCGGGCGGAAGCAGCGTAATTAACCGGTGTCCATGAAGATATGGCGCCGGGAACGAGATTCACGAGCATGTCTTAAATCTATGAGGGAGACCCGGATTAGGCGACGAGTTCCGAGGAGACGGCCAAGGAAGGAGGAGCCGACATCCAATCATCCCGGTTTCGATCAAGGAGAAGACGCCCCTGAAAAAGGGACGGATGCCGCCCGCCTTTGGAAAGCGGGACTGCGGGACCACAAGCCGCGCGCCCATCCCCTCGGGTTGACGGGTGCACGCGGAAACGCGTCCTGGCGGAACAGCGTAACCTGACTCACATCCGCACCGAAACAGATTAGTTCGAAAAACGTTAATTAAATAAATACTAACATGTAATATTAATCTATAAAATTAGTGGAATTCATAAAAAGTGTCAAATTACATTTATTTTGGTGTTTATAATATCAATTATGTCAATATTTCATTAATAAGTTAATTACTGCATCATCTTTGTGTCATAAATAAATTTAATTATTTAATGTCTAAAAATTACAAATAAAATACCATTATGTAGTAAATCTGTTTAGCTTTCTAATGAATATTTATAGTCGAATTTATCTTATGTATAAACGCATATTAAAAATGATTTAGTTATTAAACTTTGATTTTAAATATTTTAACCCTTCTTTAAATAAATTAATAATAAATGTCCTAATCTAATCCAAGTGGGCCTAAATGGTCATATTTTATTCCTATGTTTGTTTTTGGTCGAATTAAACTTGTAAAATAGAATTAGGACATGTGTTAGGGTAATAATTATATCATTTTTAACCTTAATTACCCTATTTACTTTTAACCGTGGTAAAAAAAGTAAAAAGTTACTATTCACCAAAAAATTATTTTCATCTAATTGAACCACATTTTACTTTCTGACATCAACCGTGTCTCTCGGATTTTCGAAATTCCACTCACAGAAGCGGTAAAATTAAATTTATGAAAAATTCATTTTTTTTAACTACAACTTAGTGGTTTCACTATTCATCAAAAATTGAAAGTTTTCAGAAAAATACCAAAATTTCACCCTAGGCTAATTTCGATATTACGAATCCAAAAATGAAGTCAATTTTAAAAAATAAAATTTATAAAATTTAAAAAAGTGGTTATTACTATTCATAACGGCTAATTTTAATAATATTTTATTGGCATATCATTGTTTAGTGAAACTCGGTATTGCGTATGATGCATGCTATCGAGGAAGGTAACAATTTAGTGTAAAGCAAGCCAAGCAAGTGTTGTGTGTAGAAAAAGATTCCTTTGATGATTTATATAACATGAAAGTCTCGGGTGTTACATTCTACCCCCCTTAAAATGAATTTCGCCGTCGAAATTCGTCACTTTGTAACAAACAGATGAGGATACCTCTCCCTCATCATATCCTCAACCTCCCATGTAGCTTCTTCTAATTGGTGGTTCCTCCATAAAACTTTCACTAATCAAGTGATCTTGTTTCGTAGGTCTTTTTCTCTACGATCCAGAATCTCTATCGGTTGTTCTTCATAAGAAAGATCTTGCTCCAGCGGTACAACTTCTGAGCTGAGTACTTGTGAAGGATCAGGTATGTATTTTCTCAGGAGAGATACATGGAACACATCGTGAACTTGAGAGAGATTCGGTGGAAGCGCCAATCGGTAAGCTACCTTCCCAACACGATCCAGTATTTCGAAAGGACCGATATATCTAGGTCTCAACTTCCCCTTCTTTCAAAATCTCATAACCCTCTTTTAGGGAGATATTTGTAAGAACACTTTATCACCCACTTCAAACTCTAGGTCTTTTCTTCGGTCGTCGGCATAACTTTTCTGTCGACTCTGAGTTACTCTTATGTGTTTTTGAATAGATCTGACCTGTTCTGCCATTTCATCAACGAGATCAGGTCCTAATAGCTTTCTTTCCCCAACTTCATCCCAGAAGTTGGAGTCCTGCATTTCTTTCCATAGAGGGATTCATAAGGAGCCATCTGAATACTGGAGTGAAAGCTATTATTATAAGAAAATCCCACCAAAGGTAGGTGTTGATCCCAACCACCTTTGAAATCCATAGAGCAAGCTCTCAACATATCTTCTATAGTTTGAATTGTTCTCTCAAACTGACCGTCTGTCTGAGGATGATAAGTAGTGCTGAAACATAACTCTGTATCCAGAGTATGCTGAAGACTTCGCCAGAACTTTGAGGTAAACCTCGGATCCCGATCAGATATAATAGAAAGTGGTACTCCATGCAATCTCACCACTTCCTTTACATATATCATGGCAAGCTGATCCAGAGAGAAATCCTCTCTAATAGCAATGAAGTGTGCAGAATTTGTAAGACGATCAACTATGACCCAGATAGAATTATTGACTTTGGATGTTTTAGGAAGTCCTGTGACAAAGTCCATAGTGATGTTTTCCCATTTCCATTCGGGTATGGGTAATGGTTGTAACATCCCCTTAGACCTCTGTCTCTCAGTTTTAACTTGTTGACAAACCAAGCATCGAGAGACATATTCAGAAACATCTCTTTTCATGCCATCCCACCATAAGTACTCTTTGAGGTCCCTATACATCTTCGTGCTTCCAGGATGAATAGAGAATGAAGAACTATGAGCCTCATCCAGCAGCTCCATTAATTCGGGGATGGGAGGAACACAAACCCGATTCCTGAACTTTATTATCCCATCACAATCAAGGTTGAATTCAGGAACATTTCTCACCTTCTTTTGTAACTCGACATCTTCTTTCTGTGCCTCTTTAATCTTCACATGTATAAATTGTTGAACATTCATTTGAGAAAGATAATATTTTCCCCTTTCATTATAATTCCAAGATCTATCCTTTGTAAATCCATAAATATTGGATCTTTTGTGATCCTCATCATGGATAAACTAACATGGTCTTGTTGACTTAATGCATCTGCCACCTTAATCAGCTCCAACCATCTTCTTTGGCGCATATTCAGCTCCTTTTGTGTGAAAATATACTTTAAACTTTTATGATCAGTATAAATATCACACCTTTCACCATAAAGGTAATGCCTCCAAATCATTAATGCAATGATTACCGCAGCTAACTCCAAATCATGATTTGGGTAATTTTGCTCATGTATTTTCAACTGTCGTGAGAAATAAGCTATCACCATATCATTTTGCATAAAAACACACCCCAATCCCTTCTTGGATGCATCACTGTAGATCAAAAACCTTTCTCCACTACAAGGCAGTGTGAGCACAGGTGCACTGGAGAACCTTCTTTTCAACTCCTTGAAATTCTCTTCACATTCATCCGTCCAAACAAACTAAACTCCTTTCCGAGTCAACTCGGTGAGTGTATTAGATAATCGTGAAAAATCTTTCACAAAACGTCGATAATATCCAGCCAAACCAAGAAAACATCGGATCTCATTTACTGTTGTTGGTCTCGACCATCTTTCGATAACCTCTGTTTTTGCTGGATCTACAGATATCCCCTCTTTTGAGATTATGTGACCCAAAAATGAAACTTTTTGAAGCCAAAATTCACACTTGGTAAATTTGGAATAATGCTTCTCCTTTCTCAGGGTCTTCAATATAATTCTCAAGTAATCTTCATGTTCTTCCTTGATCTTTGAATAGCCAAGAATATCATCTATAAATACTACCACAAATTGATCAAGATAGTCTCTAAATACTCTATTCATCAGATCCATGAAGATATCAGGGGCATTAGTAAGACGAAATGGCATCACTATAAATTCATAGTGTCCATACCTTGTACGGAAAGCCGTGTTTGGTATATCCTCCCTTTTGACCCTTAATTGATGATACCCTGAATGAAGATCAATCTTGGAAAAGTATTGACCTCCGCGTAGTTGGTCAAATAATTCATCAATGCGTGGGAGAGGATATTTGTTCTTGATAGTGATCTTGTTAAGTTCTCGATAATCAATGCAGAGTCTCATTGATCCATCTTTCTTCTTAACAAACAGAACAGGTGCTCCCCAAGGTGACGCACTAGGGCGTATGAACCCCTTATCAAGATTCTCTTGGAGTTTCTTCTTCAATTCCTACAACTCAATTGGGGCCATTCTATAAGGTGTCTTTGAAATAGGCAAAGTACCCGGTACGATTTCTATTGAAAACTCAACTTCACGATTCGGTTGAATACCCAGTAATTCATCCAGAAAGACATCATCAAACTCTCGTACAATGCAAATATTCTTAATTGTGAGTTTCTCACCAACCATTTGAGATAAATACCCTTCATTTAGTGGAATCAATACCCATAAAATGGAAGAAATTTCCACTGGAAGGTTATGTTCATCCTTGCATCGATAGACGATCATAGATTGATCTGGAATATGAAATGTGACTTCCCTTATTTGGAAATTGATATGAGCTCCATATAGAGAAAGCCAATCCATGCCAAGAATCACATCAAATTCCACTATAGGAAGGATCCCAAGGTTTGCAGGAAGCACTTTCCCACAAACTTCGATCGGAGAAGAATTATAAACTTTTGATGTGACTGTTGTGCCATTAGGTGTTCTCACAACTAACTCAACATATAATTGTTGAGGTAATATGGTGATACCCTTAGAAAATTCTTCAGAAATAAAGGAGTGGGTGGATCCTAAATCAAATAAATCATTTTCTACTTTAGAGTGGATGGTAAGTGTACCTTTCACCGCATCGTTATCGTACTCCACATCGTTGATAGAAATTTCATGTGACTTTCCTTTGTCTTTAGCCTTAAGAGTTTGTTGACATCGACCATCATCACCAACCCTTGGATTAGTGCATTTATTGGCATAATGTCCCATCTCCTTGAACTTGAAACATTGAAGTTTAGTAGGTTCATTATGTGTATCCCTTCCTTTGTTGGCATCATTAGACATCTTCTTCCCATCATCGCGGCATTAAAATGCCCGATGACCTTCCTTTACACATTTGAAACATTTACTTGTCCCTTTAAGACAACTCCCTCCATGTTTCATTCCACACTTTGAGCATAAGGGGAAGATCATCTTCTTTTCAGTGTGCTCTTTATATTTTCCTTTGAATTCCATTTTCCTCTTCTTATCAAACCCATATGACTGATGGGTTACTCTTATCTCCATCTCAACTTTGAGAGCACATCGAACGATTTCCTCGTAGCTGTTGAAGTCCCTTATGGCTAAGGCCCTTAAAAGACTTGGTTTTAAGCCACTAAAGAATCGATCGATCTTACTCTCAGGTTGGATAATAATACCAGAAGCGTACCTTGAAAGTCTTGTAAAATTTTCTTCATAGGTACCAACAGATTCATCATCCTTTTGCTTCAGTTCAAGAAACTCTTTCTCCATCTTTGTTCGGAGAATACGAGGGAAGTACTTATTGAAAATTATGTTCTTGAACTCATCCCATTCCATGGAATCAATTTCATCCCTTTGCCTCGTATTCTTAATAAGATTCCACCATTGATCAGCATCACCTTCCAAACGATACACTGCTAAGATGACTTTATCATGCTCAGAACATTGAAGAACTGAAAATATCTTTTCAGTAGTACTAATCTTTTTTCAGCAACTAATGGATCAGTAGACCCGCTGAATGAAGGTGGACGCTGTCTCATGAAGGATTCAACAGAATGTTTCTCCTTCCTTTGATCATTTGGAAGTCCTGCATGATTCATAGCATGATAAAGTTGTGTGATCATGGCTACAAGATTTTTCATTCAAGCTCCCATAACATTTGGTTGCTCAGGGGGACAATCATTGCATTTCCCGTTGCATTCTGCATTAACACGGTTCCTTCAGGTTCCATCCATTTACTAAAACCAAGAAGAATAGTGTGAGCAACACTAATTATAATAGGAAAACCACATAATCAAGAATAAAATTTCACACTTAAGGTCTTATCCTAGGTTATTCATGGCCATTTCTAAAACACTAATATTGTGTTCTATGCTTATACTTATCCTTAGGGTTCTTACTAAGGCGTTCACATCCTAGTTTCCAAAGGTTGATTATACCTTTCCTCTAATACCAACTATAACGACCCATACTTTACATACATTGTTATTACTTCAAGATTTGAAGCACACTTATTACAACATATAACAAAACCAAGAAAGGACCGTATAGGTATAGTGTATTTAGAAATTGGGAAACATAAACAACTGATTCATAAAGCATCTACTTTGCCTCCCATTTATTTCATCATATCTAGAGTCCCTTTTTGGAATATTCTACTTAATAACCTTCTTCCTGACCTGGGGAAATAAAACATACAAAAGGGTGATCTCAAATGCTCAGTAAGGGTAAACAAAAGAAATATCAATCACATCATATATATAAGCACATAAATTTTGGAAATCTTAACCTGCAAAAGAGATCATAATTTCATAACATGGGGTAAATCATAGTAATGAAATGTAATCCCAATAATCATAACATAAAACATGAAACTTTGTGTCATACACACATAATCATAGAGAATCATTTCTTATTAGTCAAGACTCATTTCCAAGACTATCTTAGTGGACAAAGTCCATTTCTGAACCGAGTTACCCTTGTTTCAGTCCTGCTTCACTGAACCGGTATAACCTACCGTTCCATCCATGTCTATCTCATGAGATATAAAATCTTTACCCAATGCATTGGAGGGAGATATAGGTCCCACCCATCTCATAATGATACCATTCTTATGTGTGCCACAAAATCATAAATCATACATCATTACATAACCCATGTAATAAAAATGGGATTCTTAAACAACATTACATCATAAAACAATTCATATAAGATAATGGAATTCATAAAAATAATTCCATCGCAACATAATCAAATCAATGCAATAATAGGGATAGAAACATAACCCTGTATTATCTTAGATGGAAAATAATTTTGATGAAACACTTGAACTCCATTCTTGAAGAAAACATCTTTTCTACTTCAAAAACATTTTTCCTTTCTTAAAATGTCATACAATTTTAAACTAAAAGAAGTTGATTACAAATAAACTTGAAAACATGTAAAGTAAGCTTCTTGGAAATAATGTTTTAAAAATCCATTCATGCCGTATAAGTTAAAAAAAACATTCTTCTAGTACTTTTGTTGGAAAAGTCAAAAAGTAACTCGTATGAAAAACGACAAAAGATTCCTTTCATATCATTTATTAAAAACTCAACGAAGGGTAAAATTGGATATAAACTATTATAGAAGGATATAAATATTACATACTGAAGAAACATGGATGTGGATGATAAAATACACCCCAGTAAATACCAAAGTATAAACAATCTCGGATAAAAATGAGATTGTGATATTTCCCTTACCTTAGGTCCGATATGCTTTGTACATGTCCGAACCTCCTGTATAATGATTTAAATAATGTTATTGACTTATTACAAGAATCATACTTATTTTTATGATATCATATTTTTTCATATTCTTAGCTTCTTAGTCGTAATATTTCATTGCTACTTGTTATTCGGGTGTTTATAACTTTTTGTTCTTATGCGTGTTTTGTCGAATAAATTATTATTCTTCTCTTTAGGTTATAGATACCACATTTCCATAATGTTATTAGTGTAATATATATCATATTCATTCATTCAATTCATTTATGTAATCATTAGGAAATGAAGATCATGTAGAACGAGTCGCATCACATCGTGGAGACGGTATTCCGTACGTACGCACGAGTGATGATATCATTCCTATGATCGTGGAATTGTATTGGAGTGTATGTATACTATTTCAGAATTAGTATCACTTTATAATAGTCATATATATTCATTATTTACACCATTATACCCATCCAAGTAAGGTGGTGGTGGAAAATAGATTACACCACGGCGTGGAGACGATATTCCGTTCGTACGCACGCGCGGTGATTTCTTTTTCCGTATGATGGATAGATGGTGAAATAGGGTTTTTTAATACTTATAATAATATATCCGTATATGAGTGATACTGATGTTATTACTTCATAATGAAACAACTAATGAAGAAAAAGTGGAAGAAGAAATAAAGATGAAAGAATCGGTAACGGACATTACCTCTTCTTTGAAGTGCTTCTTTGAGACCTTCTTTTAGGGCACTAAAATTGGTCTTTGAAGAAGACCAGGAACTCTAGGATGTCTCTAGGGAAGTGGAGAGGTGAAAGTGTCCGGGGTTGGACGAACTTTCAGGCTCAAAGTGGTGTGAGGAAGAGAGGGAGGAGGTGCCCTTTTATAAAGGAGGTGAGGGGCACCTTTGTAATAACTAAAAATATTATTTTATTATAAAGTCATGTTCGGTTTTAAATAGCGCTAAATTGATTTATTTCAAAGATAAGGTGGGGATGGGTCTAAATCCTCTCATCTAATAGAATTTAGACAAGTTTAGGTTCCTATTTTAACCTTATCATTTAGATTTAACATTAAGTTAAATAATTTTACTTTTACCGTGTCTTCTTGTGTTCTTATACTATAAGGTGAATAAACTTACTATAAGCCGCCAAACGAACCCCAAGTTGTTTATTATTAATATATATAACCTTATACAAGTCATTTGGCTGAAACATAGATTTTTAGGAATAAAATAACAATTACTAATATAATATTTGTTTTAAAAACTATTTTATGTCAATTTTGACACTATTTAGTAATTAATTTTTGTGAAAATCATAACAGAATTATTAGTTCGAAAAAAAATTTAATTAAATAAATAATAACATGTAATATTAATCTAGAAAATTAGTGGAATTCATAAAAAGTGTCAAATGGCATTTATTTTGGTGTTTATAACATCAATTATGTCAATATTTCATTAATAAGTTAATTACTACATCATCTTTGTGTCATAAATAAATTAAATTATTTAATGTCTAAAAATTACAAATAAAATACCATTATGTAGGAAATAGTTTTAGCTTTATAATTAATATTTATAGTCGAATTTATCTTCTGTATTACCCCATATTAAAAATGATTTAGTTATTAAACTTTGATTTTAACTATTTTAACCCTTCTTTAAATAAATTAATAATAAATGTCCTAATCTAATCCAAGTGGGCCTAAATGGTCATATTTTATTCCTAAGTTTGTTTTGGGTCGAATTACATTTGTCCAATAGAATTAGGACATGTTTTAGGGTAATAATAATATCATTTTTACCCTTAATTACCCTATTTACTTTTAATCGTGGTAAAAAAAGTAAAAAGTTACTATTCACCAGAAAATTTATTTTCATCTCATTGAACCACATTTTACTTACTAACATCAACCGTGTCTCTCGGATTTTCGAAATTCCAATCATAGAAGTAGTAAAATTAAGTTTTATGAAAAATTCAGTTTTTTTAACTACCACTTAGTGGTTTCACTATTCATCAAAAATTGAAAGTTTTCAGAAAAATATCAAAATTTCACCCTAGGCTAATTTCAATAATACAAATCCAAAAATGAAGTCCATTTTGAAAAATAAAATTTATAAAATTTCAAAAAGTGGTTATTACTATTCATAATGGCTAGTTTTAATAATATTTTATTAGCATATCATTGTTTAGTGAAACTCGGTATTGCGTATGACGCAAGCTATCGAGGAAGGTCGCGATTTCGTGTAAAGCAAGCCAAGCAAGTGTTGTGTGTAGAAAAAGATTCCTTTGATGATTTATATAATATGAAAGTCTCGGGTGTTACAACCTTCACATACACGAAGAGGTCGGGGGAGGGATTTATTGATTTACTTTTTTATAAAATAAAAAACTTCATTTAACTCCCCTCCAACATGCCTCTGACATGGCACTCGACACCGACTAAAGTTATGTCGTGCCTAGGGTAAACACAACATTCTAAACGCAAGGGCACACTCATAATTACGATATGAGACAACATTCAGGTCTTAATCTACCCGACACTCATAAATAAACATTTCAATTTATTTACGAAAATGCCCCCGGTTGCTTTTCTCACAGCTGGCCCACGCCCGCAAAGTTACACCTCACCTAGGGTAAACGACACGTTCTGGATAAAACGGTGCCCTCCGATTCCCGTTCCAAGCTACCATTTAGGAGATAACACACCCCTTCCACATGTATAGTATAAAAATACTTAATTTTTTTATAAAATTAATTTCAGGCACACCGGCCCTCGGAATCGCACGACGTCTTCACGTCTAGCTCTGTAATTATTCGTAGGAATATTATTATATTTGACAGGGCCAAAACCAGAGTCGCAACAATTATTACATCATTGATTAATTTTTGATCCAATAATATAATCTTTTATAGTCTTTTCAGTTCAAAAAATAATTATTTTAGAGACATGTACTTCTTGGAACCTTATTTTCATTAAGTATTTTATGTACATACAATTGAATATTTAGCATCATTTATCATATTTATGAAATAAATTTTATGTTCAAATTCAATAAAACTATCCATTTCAATTTTTTTAATATATTTATTATATCCCAATGATGTTTCGTAACTATTTTTAATTTATCAGATTATATCTCTTATACATTCGAATCGATATAATTGGATTATGTTTGTAATGTATATTGACTATTTTAGATTTTACATCACATTATTTATGTGGATTTTTTATTTCATATAACTAATCAATTCATCAATTAATCATCAATTAATCTATAGGTATGTGTTAGATATTTAATCCCAATGTCATCTCCATTGAGGAATTTTTATTATAATGAATTGAATGAATTTTATGAGGTTTTTCTACTACCCCTTTGATGTGTTATATCTTCACATTATTTACAATAATTCTTATTAATGTCTAATTTAAATTCATTTATTTCATGTTATTAAGATTAAAATTTTATTAATGTTGTAATGGATTATGCTAAAATCTCATGTTAATCAACTTAATTAACCGTTGAACACCTATGAAAGGAAATTAATTGATTATTATCTAATAAAAACCTTTAATCTTATACTCTAATGGTTGTTTCTAATATTATATAATTTCCTTTAATTTTCATCTTTTATGATCTAAAGAGTCCAATTTTGTATTTTTAATGAAAAACATTCATTATTTCTCTACTCAAATGATAATATTTTTTATACATATTCATATTTTCTATAAATTGATTTAATAAATATTTCATTGATTCGACAATTATTTATCATATGTAATATTCCCATGTTTTTCATTCTAATTTTTTTTATATGAAATATTATTTTAGTTTTTTAAATATGATACATTTTCACTTCTATATATAAAATATGAAACTATTGTCTTCTTTTAATTTATACCATATGAACATAATTTCCCATGATTTTCTTTCCATTGTATTTCTCTTCACTTCGTCGATATTCTTGGATCATCAACAATCATGGTAATTTTTCATCCCCGTATACACTTTTGGTCTTACCCCACCATGGATGACCCCACGATTGTCCATCACGATTGCACTGAATATGGATTGGGAATGGGTTGGGTGGAGTTTAGTTTCATTGAGTGTTTCTCTTTTTGTTTTATTTTTATACATTGCAGTTTTCTATCTCGATATCAATGTCATTATTTTGTGAGGGGGATTTTTCGTGTTAATAATGGTATTTTTCAATTATGGCTCCATTCGTCTTGGCTGTGATTTCCCAATGGTTTTCTATGACTCTTTCATTTACAGATCCAGCTTTACTAGTTGGATGGATATGATCGGTGTGATGTTGATGGTGGTTGTGAGGAGTGTGGTTTGTGGTCCAGTCGAAGGTCTCTCATCCTCAATTATGCCTTCCCTCTACAAACTTTTCTTTGGCCTCTATTTCCTTATCACCAATCCAGGTCTGTCTGGTGGGTTGGATCTTCATGAGGTTTTGTGATGTTGTGGTTTGAGATGAAGTTGGAATATCAGGAGGTGCGACATGGGACACATTGTATGCTCTGATTGTGGTTTTATTATTTACAATAGTGAAGATGCAAGATTTGTGTGTCTGGGAATGATGTGGGTGATTATCATCGACGATTATGGATCCTAGTGGGTTCCTTACCATCGAAGAGTATTGTGTGGTGACAATGGTGGATTACCAATGTTGTTGATGGCTGGTGGCCAATGATTCGATTGTGGATGACACGTGCGATTCCTGAATAGACGCGACATGTTCAGTGTTGTTTTTGAAATTCAAATTTGGAAATTGGTTAAGTGTTATATTATGAATCTTTGGATTCCTACCTGGTGATCTATCATTTGAAACAATAACATTTGTTACTACTCTTTCCTAAAGAGGATATTCTGAAATAAAAAAATTAGAATTTTCAGTAAATAAATATGTTAATCAGTCACATATGGGAAAAAAATTCCCAACTAATGCTCCACCCATATTCTAATTCCTCTAAATCAAGGAGTTTTTCCATTATAAAAATCAATTCCCTAACGTTAAAAATAAAAAAGTGTTAGTGAATCATAATAATGAAAATTTATGGGACAAATATTCTCCACTATAGATTTATGAATGGAATATTTGACTCCAGATTTATTAATTCATTTGCAACTTGTATGTCATATATAAATATTTTCTGACCATCTTAAGAGTTGTATATTGAGATATCTATGAAATAATCTAATGGAATAATAACTTGTTCTATGAAATATAGCACAAATTGAAAAAGAAATTATTGGATGATGTTTACTTCGGTTCTAGTTATTCATCCATTGGATTATTTTGATATAATTTTTGATCTAGAATAACTTCCCCCTATATACTATATATTAATTTTTAGGATGTTGAAATATCATTTTGTATCCTAAATCATCATATTTTCAAATATCAATGTGAGTATAAAAATTAATAAGAATTAAAATAAAAATCACTAAAATGATTTTTTCTGCCTAGTAATTAGTGCCTTTTTATCTTATTTTAAAAAGGATGTAAATATTTTCACATTCATATTCTATGTGATATAATTATCTATATATTATTGATCTAACTGTGTTTCCTTTAATGAATTAGGTGGAACTTGTATCCTACCCATTATAATTATAAATTCTTATCCTAAGAATTCCTTATAATAAATCCCTAGTTGAGATGGAATAAGAAAATAATAACGTAAAAGAAAATAACCAAAATTGTTTTATACTCCTTAGTTCGTATACATGGAGAGAACTGATCCTATTAAGAGAAAAATAAGGAATTTTCAATGAGCCTTTCAATTGACTATCGTGGTCTTAGTAAAACCATGGTCAAGAAAAAGTATCATATACCATTTATCAATGATCTATATGAACTATTTAATAGATCCAAATAATTATTAATGATTTACAATCAATAAGAATATTATCAAAAACGTTTTATATAGAGGAATGTTTCAAGGCATATTTTTGAATGATTCACAACGACTAAGAAATTCATGAGACATCATTTGAGCTAAAAACATCTCCCACTATCTTTGTGTATTTAAGGAATTGAGAATTTTGAGACTACCATGATCAATTTTTATTTTTTTTTTTAAATTTTATTTATATATTTTCAACAAGTAAACACATATAAGATGATGATTAATTGTTTTTTTAAGAAAATTATAATGGATATATTTTATTCTATACTTGTAATGTGTGAACTATAGTAGTTGAATGTATCATTATCAATGTCATTTAATCTTTGAAAATTATATATATATATATATATATATCCTTAAATGATAGATGATATCAAGGGTTGGCCAAGACTAATGATTTTAATAGCCATCCATATTTTTTTGTTTAAAAATATATTATTAATTAATTTAGAGAGATTTATAATGAATTTCAAAAGTATAGTCAAAGTTAATAATAATGGGAGTGACATTAATTTTTGATAAAGGAATATGAACAATGTCTTAAGAAATAAATAATAGGCTTGTAACTATATCAATACAATCTAAAACCAAGAGATATTATAATATACATTTACACATTATTTTATTGAATATATTGCATCTACATTTGGAATGAGAAGTATATTACATATTCCTATAAATAATTAATTTCATATGAGAAAAAATTATAGAATTCATGTTTTGGAGATGGAAGTAGTGATATTTGAATTACTGATTTGTTGAAATCATCTCTATGGTGAATAGTTATATATATATATACTAATCATATTAGTGTGAAATATATATTCAAAAAGAAGTAGATGAATATGGGTCAATTAATATTGTTGTAATGGGTATAATACTATAAAATCTAAATATTATACCTCACAATGATTGAAACTAATGTGGATGATTCATTTATATGAAAATATATGGATAAATAATATAATATATATGTTCAAAAACATCAAATACTTGTATTATCAATTGATAAATCTAGAGTTCATAAGGAAGGTGAAAATTCATATGTAACACAAATTACTTCAGAGAAATCCATTCATGCAATGGTTAATGAATCTCATATAGATTATTTGGAGATTCAATAAATTGTTTATATTATTCTAGAGTTCAACTTTTATCATAAGTGAATTATATAATTTTTAAATTGTATATGTGTCCTATAAACTATTGAACTGAAGAAAGATCTTATGGATTTATCCAATAGTGAGCCTTTCTTTATTAATCCATGATCCTTGAAGATATATAGAGATATAATGATAAAATATTATTGTTATATCATAAACTAGGATATTTCAAAATATGTATCTCACTTCATAGAAACTAAATTAATCAATGTCACATGACCTATGCAAAAGAAGATAATGAAAAAATTACATATAGTAGAATGGAAATAGGAAATCATAACGATTAGAATCTAATATAAATGAAATTTTCAATATTTTTATTATTTTATTTCAATGATTATATCCCCAAAAATGTTCAATTATATAATAATTATTTCATTTTTTCAATTCTGAGATTTTTTGTGATAAATTGTGAAAATACCTTATTTATAGAATTTTAATTATTTATCAACAGTTTATTGTTTTGGGAATATAATTTTTTATAATAATAAAATTATCGAAATTTTTGTTTTTTAGGAATCCTTCAATCATAAGACGCATATTCTCCCACTAGACCAAGTTACGAATTGATCATATGGAGGCCCAATAAAATAATTCATATAGGAAAATTAGTTTCTTGATAAAATTAAATATCCTTCAATAATCAAGGAAAAACTCATTCCTATGGTGTCTAAACTATGTTATTCCACAAGGATCAGAGATAAAACTTGAAGATGCATCTACATGACAAATACCAAAATTATATTTAGTCTTTATGTTTTTCTTTGTGTGCATTAATATAGAGGATGTTGATGTGTTACTTAGATAGGAAACAAATCACCTAAGTAATTATATCATGTCCTCTTCTATACATATCAAAATATTCATAAATTTTTTATTGAGAAAGATTAATTGCGTTATAAAAATATTTATAAGCATAGGTTGGTATGATTCATATTATAATAGGTCCAAATTCAAGAATATATTCCAAATTCAGATTCATGACACCACCCTGGCTTCCCCCTTTCACTTCATATTCTCATCTTTATTTCATATTAATAAATGGTTAAATTGAATGATGGTTTTTTAATGAATATATGACATATAATTGGATTTTTATTGATGATAATAATTTTATTAAGTCCTAAATTTCATGTGTTTTTGGTAAGTAGGGAGATGAGAATTCATCCCTTTTAATATTTTGTTCATCATTTTAAACTCATTTGTTTTCATTTTTCCATGATTTTTTTATAAATGAGGGAGGATCATTTCTTTTTAGATTTAAATATCATCTGATTTTTTTGTATTTATTATCATCTTATAATTGTTTAATTATTTACATTTTTTTCGAACTCAATTTGGTGAGGTCTCCCAATTTGGAACAACAATTTTAAATGTTATTGATTTGATAGAGGTATTTGGGTAATCGAATCATTATAATTAGTGGATAAATAAACATAATTGATTTATCGGTATGGTTTTTGGTAAATATATGTGTATATATTCAGAAATAGAGTTTTACTTTGGATAAATCAATTAGAAATAAAATTTTGACAATGATAAATGGAGTGTCTGATGATTGATGTTTTCCCCTAAAGACCTCTTTAGCTTGATTTTTTAGTACAATTCACTTCTGATTTCTAATCAAAAACAATTTTTTATAATTATAATCTATTTTAAATTTATTTAACATATTTTAACTCATTTAAATTCACAAATTTTACTTCTAACATTTCTAAAAAAAATTATCAATGTTACAGTATGGCAGCTTAGCATGTAACCTCCTCGTGAGACAACCTCATGCATAACACTGTAATACATTTTTAGAGGATAATAATTGAATGGAGTATCGAAAAAAATAACCGAGATTTAGTTTTGATCATTTTATGTGGAAATTTCTAATCTTTTTTTTTCTATTATTTTAACCACTAATTGAAAGTCATAAAAGAAATTTTTTACAGTGGTTACTCATATGTTTGGAATTATTATCAACCATTTGGGGAGAAAATTAATGAATTATTTTTAAAATCTCATTTAAATTAGAATTATTTTATGATCCAATGGTAGAATTTCATTATTCATCAAAATATAGTTTTGATTCAAAAATTAATAAGAAATAGTAATTAATTAAAATTAATTAAATGAACTAAAATAATGTAAAAATGAAACATTATTCAATAGATAGAAAATCATGTCCCAAACAATTTTTATATTTATTGTCCCTTTTTTAATGTGATGAAAACCGATTTGGAGTCACCTTTTTCAAATTTTATGGAAGTAATTTCCTTTAATTCGACAATTGATTGGTCATTTAGAAATAAATAAACTTTGGAAAAATAATTGGAGGAATTTTTTATAAATTAAAGTACATGTTAATTCACTATTTTATAAATTTAAATGGTAGCAAATTTTTATGAATATTTGGATAATGTGAAAGATAATATTGAGAGATTCATTTTTCAGGAGCATTTGGGGGAACATAAGAAGCTTCTTGAATTCAATACAACTATTTTTACTCACAAACAGAGCTGGAACCTATGATTTTATACGGAGATGTCTCAAATATTGATCCATCTTTTCTAGAATATTCTGATATAAAATTTCAAAATTCTTCTCAGTGTCAATATTTAGATCCCATTACTTTTGTGCAGTATAATATTTCAGAATAAGAGCATGTCATGTTTGTAATTTAATAAATAATGGTGTGTGCATAAGAGTACACAAGTACACATGAGGATGGTGGATTTTTTCTTATTTTTATTGATGAAATCATTTTTTGTGAGGAAATGTTAATGAAATACATGCTGAGATTAAAATTCAACAATCATTGGATGAATTTTTTGTGGGTATTGTTATTGAAGGTTTCTCTTTAAATTGTCTACCTCTTCAACTAGATAATTAGAACACAAATTTCATGGAGTAGAACCAAAAGAAATTTGTTTTTCGTAGAATATAAAATTTATGATACCTAATTACTATTTGGGAGATATCATTTTGGTGGTTCATATATAAGAAATCACACCCACCTTCAGATTGGGGAGGATCAACTGGAATAACCTAACAAGGGGAAGTAAATTTATAGCACCCACAAGGGGGTTCATACAAAGTCACTTTTGTATTACATTTTTATTATTTTTTCCTCCATTAATTTAAATTAAATTTTGATTCTTTTTTTCTTTTTTTCCATGTTCCGTCATTTGGGTGTCTACATCTAGGATGTTGTTGGTCAATAAAAACAAGGTTTTGTCTCTCCTCTCAACTTTTATTTTTATTAATTATCTTCTTGAAATTAATTTCTCATATAAACCATTCATAGTGAGTAAATTAAAAAAATATATGATGGGGTAGGATCATCAATATTATATTAGTATTTTTGTTTTCTTTTCAAATTGACTTTTTTTAGTTTTTCTATAAATTTTTTTTATTTCTTTTTCGATTGTTTTATGTTTTATTTAAAAATTTTTGTATAAAAAACATGTGAGAATCAAAACAAATATAATTTTGTGAATTAAATTTTTTTTTCAAAATAAACTATTTTATTCATGGAACACATTGTAAATTATTATTAAAATGTTATTTTTTTCTGAATTAATTCTATTCAAAATCATGAAAATACCATTGAGTTCTAAATTCCATCCCATTAATGTTGTCCAATACAGAAAATCACTTACCTGTGAGGATTCAAAATCAATTTTTCATCTTCCTCACATTCATCCTCTTCATGAGTGAACCAAATAAATCTTATTTTAACCAAATAATTACTTTTTTCTATCAAAACCAATTATATTTACAGAGCCTATGATTAAAAAGATTAAGGCAATTCAATTGTTGTTAAAATCCCCTATTTTGATCACAATACTTTTAATTGTTTCATACCATATACATTTTTTACATTTAGATCCTTTATTATAAATTTTCTACAAATTCGAAACCCCATTAAAAACCAATTTCCCATTACTAAACATATCTACATGTGAAAAAGCATGTTCTTGTTGAAATTAAGTGTTGGGGGGAAGATGATTTGTGGAGTGATAACTCATTTGGTTTTGATTTTTGAGGAAATTAATATTATGATTATATGTTCATGGTGATGAATGTACCTTACTAAAAGGTATTACAATATCACGGTTTAAAGGAAAGGGAGTTGTGCATTTCTAGAGCTCCCAATTAAATAAAGCTGTTTCATTCTAGAGATTTGAAAACAAATCTGAAATTTTTTGAACAGTATGATGTTCCATTGTAGATGATTTTGATATGTTGTATTATGTACATGAATGAAATTATTATTTTTTATGGATGAGATGTTATTAAATGATGAAGTAATATAATTCTATGTTAGATTAGAAAATGAAATCATGCAATTTTTCTTCATTAAAGAGTAAAGATATCACTTTCCACCTTAATATTTCTCACATCTTATAACCCATGAATCAAAAGACCTTAAGAAAAACTTTTCTAATTCATGATGAAAGATATAATTATTTCACTCAATTGTTTTTATATTTAAAAAAATTGGCCTACCAATACCCATTCATTTATTTGGATGTGAAAAATTGTGATCAATATCAAAATCATATGTTGAGAAAAAACATAGTTAGGTAGACATACTAGTGCTTGGTGGAATGAATGTAATGATAGTAGTCTAAATGAACATAATGTAGAATTTTATATTTATTCTATTCAAATGGAATTATAATTTGGTCTCCTTGATTTTGAGTTTCTATATCTTATTGGCATGTTTTTTGAATTTTCATTGGAACTTCATTTTGGGATCTCATTATTCCTGTAGTCTAAGGGCTATGTGTGGGGGAATTGATAGATCAATTATTTTAAATATATTTATTATTATATAATTAAATATATCTCCACAAATGTGTCATTAAATGGGAATTTGTATAATTTATGGAATTTTGAGGTGTTTTAAAATAAATTCTGAAAATGTACTAATTCTGAGTTTTTAACAGTTTTCACTAGTTTTTTGTTTTTGGAATATCATTTTCTATAATGATCCAATTTTACAATTATTTTTCTAGGAAAAATTTTATCATGGGAGTTATATCTTCCAACTTGACCCTATTCATAATCGGACATATTAAGTCCCAAAAAATCACTCAAATTGGAAAATAAGTTTTCAGACAGAATTTGATATCCTTCAATAAATGAGGTATAACTTAGTCCATAAGAGTCCAAATGATACAATTCTACATTTAAAGTAGTTATGACCCAATGCCTCAAATTATTTATAAATACCAATCTTATATTAGATATTATGATGAAAATTGTGTGAGTTATATCATAGGAAGGTCAATAGTCATTTCGGGTAAAAACATTTCATTTCAATATTTAAATAATAAAATTTATGAAGCCTATTAGAATATTATTATATTTTTTATTGATTAATTAGACTCACATTGAAAGTGATTTATGAATTCAATTTAGCATTATCCATCCAAATAATTCATCCAAATTAATGAAAAACATTCTCGATACTCATTCTGGATAGCACCATGAAAACCCCCTTTCTCTTTATATTCTCATTTTGATTTCATTTTAATAGATGATTGGATTTAAGGGGAGTGATGTGTTGAAGATTATATTATAGTTTAGTGTACTTATATTTATGTTAATCATATCCTTATGGTATAAACTCCATGTATAGTGGTGGGTAATAATGATCTTGGGATTCATCTTTTAAATGTTTCTTTTCAATATTACAAACAATGTTCTTTTGAATTATTATAGATCATATTTTATTAAATTAATGTTGCTTGATTATTTATATATTTCAATTTATTTTAAATTGTTTCTTAAGTTTTTATCACCTTATAAATTTAAAATGATTCAATAGTTGTTTATACTTTTTAGGGGAGGTCTCTGAATTAAGAACAACATGTTCAATTTGTTTCAATTACTCAAAGGTCATTGGGTAATAAAATCACACTCATGAGTGGAAAACACCCATAATTGAGGTCTCATTATGTTTTCTGGTCAGTATAGGTGTATACAGTTATCTGTTCAGGTATACAATGGATAATTAAATTTGAAATCAATAGTCAAAAATGATAAAGGGAGTGTATAATGATTACTATTTTACCACCACTACAATCAATAGTTTGTCTTATTCAGTCTGGTTTTATTTTAATTTATTTTAAAGTACATTTTTTTCATATTAAATTGTTATTTTTATCATTTAATTTTTTTTAATACATTTAAAATTCCAAATTTTAGTTTTATCATAACTAAAAAAATTAACCATGTGAATTTCTTAAAGCTGAGTCTACAACCTCATAGTGAGACAACCTCATGGTAACCAATATACTACTTTTTTTTGGGAAAAATTATCTACTAGAGTTTCCCAACCAGAAACTTAGTTTCAGTTTCATTATAGGACTTACCAATACATATAATCCAATTATTAATCATGAAATGTAATTAATTTCCATAAAAAATTAAAATCTTTTTATATTTAAATTTACATCTCACAAAACTCACTTAGATATACGTAAAGGGAGTTCTAAGATAGCATAGAGTAAAACTCTATGTTTTTTTAAATTAATATTTATTGATTTCCATGTGATTCTAGAGAATTATTTTTCATTAAATAGATACACTACTGAACATCACCATTTTTTATCACCCTAAGATAAAAATATAATATTATTGAATAATTCAAACACATAATTATATGCCGAGATCATGTTTAATGGAATTACAAGAATTATGGGGTTGTACATATTCTCACTATATTATTTATAATATAAAAAACTTTATATTATATATTTAAATTTTGAAAATATGATGATGTATCTGAGAAAATATGTAGGACAACAACATGTTAAGATGAAGTTACAGGGTGGAAGCTGATAGGACATGTCCTTGAGAATGACATTAGGAGATGAATAACATTATTAAGTGGTATATAAAAGAAAAACAATGTTCATGGATGATTGGTTTAAATAATTCTCAATTATATCTATATATCAATTTCTATGATATATTGATCCATTAATATCAACATAACATTGTGTTATTATATTTTGTATGAAAAATAATTTGATCCCTTTGTATATTGGTTCATTTAAGATCCTTGATCATGTCAAGGTAATATGTTTTCCACTAGATGTACCTCCAAACCTCTCCAATGTGTATAATGTATTCCATGTACACATTTATCAGAACTATATAGAAGAACCTTTAAATTTACTAAACATATAAATTTTTTTAAATAGATAATTATATATCATATGAATAAAAAGTATTGGAGAGTCAATATTAAAATGATAATGTACTAAAAAAATAAGAAAACCCATCTATTCAATCTTATATAGTATAATCATAAGTTCAATTTAGCTTTTTGGGAACCGAGGGAGATAATGTTATAAATGTACAATTACATTTTTTCTTCATATTAACTAAATTTCAACGATCAAATTCATTTTAAGTGTAATTTATATAACCACTAGTGATTTTGCTTAATAATTTTTCATTACATAAATATTATTTGAAGTTGGTTGACATCCAAATAATAAATAAATAAAAATAAAGTCATTATTTATTGTTAAAAAATAACTAAATATGACTAATATGTTACAACGAATAAGCTATTTTTTATTTATAGAATTAACAACATTATACAAAATTTGTAAAAGGAATATTAAAACAAGAATCATTTATTTTTTATAGAAATAATTTTATTTTCTATCAATTCATTTTTATAATAATATTTATTCCTATCATATTTATAATTTAAATTGGAAAACATTTTTCACTTTTTTAGCTCAATATATTATTATTATCTTCAAATGAATATTTGAGATTTTTTCTGAAAAATATTTTTTTTATGATAATATTCAAGAATACACATTTTACCAAAAAAACGATGGATTTTATGACATAATAAATAAATAAATAATTATAAATTGAAAAATTATAATAATTTTCAAGTTGATAAAAATATTTATGGAAGGAAATTATTAATTTAAAAGTTTGATGCAGTGTAAAAAACATATGACTAACATTTGATTAATTGATCTAACATTACATAATAAAAGAAACTATTTATATTATTTTTATTAATCACATACTTTTATTCATAAAGTTGTTTTTTGATATCATTGAATTCCATATTAAATATAATACTCTATAATACTAAAAATTATACTCTCAAAATCAAAATAATTGATAATTTAATTTTACATAATGATTTAATGATTAAGAATAAAGTAGTTTTAAAAAAGAGTATTTATACACTTCATATTAAAATATTGGAGTAAATATTCCATACCAAATAAATATTAATTAATAAAATGTATTTAATATTCTGAGTTAGTTGGTCGATATTATTCAATAACTCCCATTTTCTCATCATATGTAAATTACTTATTCATAAATTAAATACCATAGTAAAAAATAGTAAAAGTGAAATACCTGAGTAAAAAGTGATAATTTTTTTAAAAAAATGGGTGAAACATAATGGTTCTAGGATTAAAATACTTACTTTATAACCCACTAATTTATTTCCCACTTTTTCATCACATTGTATTTAAAACATTTGCATGAGTTATATTAATATGTTATCATTAAAAAATGATTCCCTTAAACTGTAAAATGGTATCATCTCTAACATCTATATATACAAATTATAAATAATTAGATTTATAAAAACTATCACATAATCAATTTTTTTCTCCTCATGTCCCAAATGGCATGATATTTAGAAAATACTACGATAATGAGCCTTATTGTGTTACTCATGGGATAACATCAAAACAGGGTGGTAATGTTATCATTTGAGATCATTGAATATTATTTTTATTCTATATCAAAAAAACTATTATATCACTTAATTTAAAATTTCATAAATTTTAATTATATAATTAAATTGTATTTTATTAAGGGAATTAAATTATTTACCCTACCAACAAGAATGCCAAAAAATTCAGATTTCAAAATGTCTACATGGGGAATATCACCACCATGAATGGAGTTCATGATTAATCTATCCTAACTTACATTGGTGGTAATAAAATATTACTAACAGGTTTATCATGATATTTATAACATCATTATTTTTATAATATTATAATCAATTAAACATCTTATAATAGGTATGTGAAAAATGAATAACACATTCTAATGTATGTGTGTACGAAAACTTCTTCAAGGGTGATATATTTCATTTATCACTATAGTCTTCTCATTTCCCTTAAAATTATTTGTAAAACAATATTAAAATTATAAAAATATTTACCATTTTATAGAAATAAATATCTAAAAATATAAATTGTTCTTAAACCTAACTCACCCATATATTAAATTTTTTTATTATATTGGTTGGGTAAACTAAATATATGATAAATGACATAAATTTATATAATAGATGAATATGGGAACAAAATAAAAAATATTATTATAAATTATTGAGAAAATAATTGTTGGGATAATTTTTTTATAACTTCTTAACTAATATTTAACATAATTTTTTTACTACATTTTTATTCATTAAATTACACTGAATTAAGCTAATTCAGTACATAGTCATCAAGAATAATGATATAAATAAATTTGATATGAAATTTTATCACATTATATAATTATAAAAAAAATATTATAGTATGTATAATTTCTAATGAATGTGGAATGGTAAATTTATAATAAAAAATTGTCACTACTGTTATAAAAACTGTACTTTAAAAAAATCAAAACTAATTACACCCAATGAGAAAACAAGTACATTTGACTAATTTATTTTTAAAAAGTTAATATTAATTATTTTATAAATGTCCGTAGGTATGAATACTTTTAAAAAATATGTTATTATGAATCTAGATTATTTATTTAGGAGTTCATTTATTGTTCGTTTAGAAAAGATTAATTATAATGGGTTTTGTTTAATAAAATTCACTAATTCCGTACTAATTATCTCACATGACTATGGTTGTAGAGGATGTTATCATTAATTTATAAGAATATATTAAAATTTCTTCATTCAATATTTCCCAGGTAAATTTTTATGGATTTATTTCTTTGTAATAATTGATGATGATTTTTAAAATTATCATTCCATTCAAATGAAAAACTTTCATCCATATCAATCTTATCTTTTTCCATATTTATTATCCATTAATTTTTTTAAATAAAAATATGAATTATTATAATAAATCATCCAATTAATAATTAATTATTTTTAATGAATGGTTTTGTCAAATTAGTTAACATGTGGTCTTCAATAAAATTTTTAAAAAATATTATGTGTATTTCATTTTATGCTTTGTATTATTACTACCAAAAAACATTTCATATTGACAAGAAATATGTATTTTTATGGATACTTATTTTAGATTTTGTATAACACTTCATTATAAAATATCATTATGTTTTTTTTACTTAATTTTCTGTAAAATTGATTCATAAAATCATCTCTTTATGATATCGGTTAAATGAATATTATAAAAGCAATTCTTCATGGATTTTATTACCTTTTTTTCATAAAATATCACACTGATATGGATTTATTTTTATTGAATCACCCAATGAATTTCTTTATAAATAAATCCTTATGGGGATTGGATGATAGTATCGATTGATATAATCTATGATTCTAGTTTATGTGATACCATTTTGATATTATTTGAAACACATTTTTAGTCCATGTGTTTTATATCGTATGGTTAATGATTGATTTCCTATGGAAGACAAATATATTGATGATGATGGGTGGATTTATGTATTTATTACTAATACATGGGTTAATATTGTTTTATCTTAAGATATAATATAACATGGTACGTATTGGATATGCTAAAAAATAATTGGGTGTTCCATCTTGGTAATAGTTTAAAAATATATGGTGGTACATCATACATATTTTTATAATATAATTTCATTATTTTCTTATTTTTTGGAAGATTTTTATTTTATATATTTTTTAAAGGAATATTATATTCGAATTTGATATTTATATATGTATCCCCACAAATAAAATCACATTTCTAGTTACTCCACAATATCTTTCCATGGTATGTGTATGATACATTAATATTACATTTCCTTAGATTATCAAATGTTGACAATAAATATTAGTTTAATTTATTTTTTATAACATATTAATCACATAACCATGTTTCGTCATGAGAGTATATTCTAACGCTTTATGATATATTGATGTTTTTTCAAAGGTGTCCACATTTACTCTTTTATTATGATTCCAACCCCAACATTGAAAGTATTTGTATAACATATGATAATTTTGAAAGAGAGATTAAGGTGTATGAGTAATGGATAAATGTCGACAGGTGTTGAAAAAACATTTCTTATGTATCCTGATTTCAATGACTCTATAACTTATATTCTTCATATTTTGTGTCTACTATGATATATATTCTATAACTTATTGGAATAATATAGTATAAAAATATTTTTATATTTTTTCATCAAATGGGTTCTTAAGTTATATTTTAATGTACACATTCTTAGCACTATATATTTGAATGAAGGTGTGTGAAACCTTAGATTTTGTGATATTTATATCAATATTTTCTACCTTACTGTATTTTAAATTACTTTTTAATATTTATTTGACATGATGATATTTTTTCTATTGAATCCATGAGGATTTAATGGCTCAAGAAATATAATAATCATCTCATTGAATTTTATTAAGAGAAAATTTCTAAAATGATAGGATATTGGTGGTTAAAGGTATTTATGTCCACGAAAATCCATGAAAACAATATTTTTACCTTAATGGTGACAATATTAATCATTATTGAAAAATAAATAATCATTAAAAGGGTTACCATTAAAAGATTTTGTTTCCACCACATAACATCACTAAAGTACACATTGTCAAATAATGATTTTCCATTTAATAATCATTTAAAAACTATGATCTTGTAGTAAATTAACTGATGAAATGTATCACTACTATAGTTTAAATTAATGAGAAGTGATAAATCCAACTCCCTAAGTGATATGATGCTATTATATAACACTTTGTTTATGAAATTTCACTAATTTTTTTTATCATTAATGAGTTAGAAACTTTCTCCCTAAAAAATGGTTTCAAAATATAATTATTTTCCCATCTATATATCCAATAAAACCTACAATTCACATGAATATTTTAGTATAAGAAGATTTTTATTTGAGTTTGATACCCACAGAAAGCATTATCATTTCCACTCAATGAACCTTTTCAATTTTAGAAGTTTCTCTCTTATTAGGGAGGAGCTATGATGGGAAATTTTAGAGAATAATTTTTCATAGTTATATGAATTCAAATTTTTGTTTTGAATAATGTAACAAACTCATATTTCTTGAAATATTTTTTTTCATATCAATTTTATGTTTTTGATATTTTTTAATTCATGCATTACTGGATATAGCTTCTATTATATGAAAGAACTAAGATTGGATTTAGTTTCATAAAAACCCATGATAATATTAAATTAAAAAAATCATAGATAAGGATTCAGTACACAAAACACTATATTGGTAATGTGTTACACACAATTCTATGTTCATCTGATATATTGTGTTACCCACAAGGTTGAGCTTTAATGAAATACAAAATACTATAACTATTTTTATATTATTATAATTAATACATAGAAGTAGGATTGGAAGATAAGAATAATATTATGTAAATTATTAAAATATTAGCTACAAATTTATATAAAAAGAATAATTTGGTTATAAATAATATTTAAATGAATGTAATCATGTTTTGAGAATGCATAGATTCTTTTTCTAGGAAAACTATTTTTCCATGTAAAATCATCAATTTATCAAAATAAATTAATAAAAAACCTTGGATTAATGTTTTAAATTATTTTTAGTTATTATTTACTAGATAAAATATTTTATTAACACTCATCCAATAGATTTTATTAGAAAAAGATAAGAATAAATGAAATTTTACAAAACAATATGTATTATTCAAGAAGGTGATATTACCACCTTTTAATGGAGATTAATTTTTAAATACCATTTATGTAAATTTGATAATTATTTTTTGATAAAATAAAGTTCATTTTTTAAAAGTAATTATAAAAATATATTTTGGATGAATTTGTAGTATTTTTTGACAAGTATCATTTTTTGATGAATAGTGAAAATCATTGATTTTTAATTGCAAACAACATTTCCATAAATTTTATTTATGTACTTAAAATAATTATTATATTTAATTTAATTTATATTTAGATAAATTATTAATTTATTAATAAAAATGTTTCTTTTTAATCAATTTTATATTGAATTTCGATATAAAAACAATTCAAAAATTTTAACATCTTCACTTTAAAATAATGTTTTTCTATCTTGTGTGCTGGATTTTCAATAAATTAATGTATGCCATTTATTTGATTATAATTTTAAAAAAATTATTCCTTATTTTGAATCATAATAATTTATATTTTCTAATATTTTCAACATATTTTGGGACCATGATTTTTAGTGAATATAATTATAATTTAATTACAACAATTAAGCTAAAAACAAGAATACTTAGTTGTTAATCATTAATTTAAGGGGAAAAATAACCTTAAAACTTGATAAAATGATTTTTTTTGTAAAATATTTAGAACTCTAACTCTAATAGATAATAAATTGAATATTATTTGGTTCAAATAATTTATATGAGTCCTCTCAAAAAGATTTTGACTTTTTATATTTACATCGATGTCCCCGTCCAGCAATATAATAGGGAACTCACCCCCTCACATTGTCACACCTCTGAAGCCCTTTTCCTCAGATAAAAAATGACCAAACCTCCTTCTAAATTCCATCTTTTCATCTTATAATCCTTACTTTTTCCCTAAATCCAATCAAGGAATCCATTTGGTTAAGACCGAAAGGTGTAACCAAAAGAAGATGTAATATCCTTCCACGAGAACTATTTTATATTTCATTGTGCACCATATCAATTAATATATTTCTATACTAAATAATTAAATAATATTCCTAAATATATTTATATCTATCTATTATAATGTGTTTCCTATGGTCACACAAAAGTTTAGGAAATGGGATATGCAACCACCGTTCATGTGTATGACGGATTACGACCTCACAAAATGATGGCACTCATTCTTCAATTTACACATTTCTAGGTTGTAAATAATGATATAAATTTTGTTTTTATATGATATTTATGATATTTATTAATTATTTAGCCTTCTATAATTATTATATAACATGTTATTTCTTGATTTTCATCATTTTTAAATATGATAACTTCAGTTGTGGATATGTGGATTACCGCCTCCAATAAGCGAACTGATTCATTCGAACATTCATGAAATGAATTCAGGATTATTTTTTTATATGTAAATGTTATTAATTAAATAATAATTATTTTTTAATCATAATATATATATAAATATATTACATTTATTTATTCACTCCAATATTACAAGAAAATTTAAGAATTGTTGAACCATATGTACGACCAACCATCTCTAAGATTGGTGTATCCCTTTTCATATTTAGATATTCTATAGCTTGTTATAAATACTAATATAATGAATATATATTATACTTATATCATTTTTTACATTTTTTAAATAATAAATTCATTATATGAGTTTGATTATCAAGATTATCATATCAAAATAAATATAAAAAATTAAATGATTATTACCCAAAATGTAATTTTAACATGAAATTGTTAATACAAGGGCAATATAAATACATAATAAATTATTATATGGTATTATATATAAGAATATGAATTTTTGGTAGATATATAATAAACATATATTTATTATAAAAGATGTTTGATCATGTTCAATGAAGGTTAATACTTAAGGTAGGGGTATTCTCAAATCAACTTTATTCATTTAAGATATGTGATATATTCACTGTATTTTATTAGTGAATGGTTTTTATACTTACCTATGATATGTTATATAAAAATTTTAATTTAATTTTCTATTTTCAATGTTTCAATTTATGTTATTCTTCTAAGGGTCTCATGATTTAATAGTTAAAAAACTATTAAGGGGATCGGTAATCTCACATTTATTTCTATATAACTTAATCCATATTTACCACAAAATTATTATTTGTCATATACATGATTCTATTGTATTTATTAAAATATTATTACCGTAAAATTTTATTTTATATATATATAAATTTTTATCTCTATTTAATTGGGTTTATGTTTCAAAAGATACCAAAACAATAAAGTAATCTTGTGTTAATTTCATTCGTTGAGATACATGAGATGTGATGATACTATATTGATTTATGATATGTATATAAAACCATTTAAAATTTTTTATCATGTGAATAAATATTTTAATGATATTTTAGCCCTCTAGTAATATTATTATTCCATTGGGATTACGATTCAATGTTACAAAAGTGGCAAGAGTTTATTTATACAATCTCATTATTGAACCACAATGTTTACAATTATTCATCCATTGATGACATAATTTAATCCATATATCTATAAATATCATGAATTTTATTATCATATTGTAATTAGTGATATATTCATGTAATGTATGTCCTTTTTTAAGATGATTAAGAAAATATTTTTTAGTAAAATCTATCATTATTCCTCTCTTCAGTCAAGAAATTTATTTTGTACAAAAACCATGTTTTAAATATGATTTTTTAAACAACTCTATTATTATCATAGGAGTTTTAAAATAAATAATTATCCATATTTGACATTTTAAAAAAATCGGTTTTAAAATAAATATCCTTGTCATCTTATGATCATGGAACTATTCTATAAATTGTACGCCGAAAAAAATAATGTTCGACATGTACGGATTTATAATAACAATTTTATATAATGGGGTATTACATTATATTTATGAAAACCATCTATTTCTATGTGTTATGATATGTTAAATGATTTTTATCTTCTGTCACATGCATGTATGATTTCATTATGTGGAGTGTGGGACTGAAATCTCGATCCAAATAATTGGGTTATGATAAATGTTTTATGAGCTCAATGGGTACACGAGAGTGAATCCCATGCTAATAAAAAGAGGTTACATGGGACAGAATCCCAAACCTGAAACAAGAGGGTACATGGGAGGGCATCCCAATCTTGAAACCATAGGGTACACTATAGGGAATCCCATGCATGAAAAAATAGGGTATATGGGAAGGAATCTCATAATCAAAACTAGAGCATACATGGGAGGGAATCATATGTTTGAAATAAGTGGGTACATAGGAGGTAATTGTAATCCTAAAGAAGGTACACATGTGGATATTCCATGAATTACACATCATGGACTTGGTAGGTATCCATAATATGGGATTTTATGTTCTTATTTGTATATGAAAATTCCATGTATTACTCTATTACACTCTCATAGGTTGTGCTCTTCATTCCCTTACAATTAATATCTTTTGAACAACCAATAATTATTCTATGACTCTTTATTATGATATTTGGTATTCATCATATGATCATTTAATGGTATGAACTTGTTATAATAACCTTATTATCATGTTATGCTTACATATCCCCCTTAACAAACCATAGTGATAATCTGATCTCAAGCCCTTATTATGTTTACCTTTCCCTGCCTTATAATGAAAGGCTATTGTAGGCTTACTAAATGGGGACTACGATTAAGGGATATGTTGAAGATCTTTCACCATGTTGGAAGATTATTTGTTAATGATTCCAAATATACAAAAATATTATTTTTCTTTGGAATTTGTTTTCGTAACGTGCTAACTATTCCATAAAATGATATTATATCCATGAAAGGTAAACCTGGGTCATAAAAGGAAGAGTTTCATCATCTTTTGGATACTATTATAAGGAAATTCTTGTGATATCTCTATGTATATTTCTAAAGATATGTATATGGATGTCGATTATTATAATCACATGGTTTCACAATGTGAATAGGAGAGTCATGGTTGGGTCATCCTATAAGTAAATTGTAATTATTATGTGGTTTTCCACTATGATATGTGCTTAAAAAATACGAATTATAGACAAAGCCACTATTTATAACTAGAAGGAATAGAGTTAACCTTTAATGTTACTCATATGGAAAGAATGGGGATTATGAAAATAAATTTCCTAAGTTTAATTTTCATAAATATATTCAAAAGGTGGCCTGAGTATTGGTTATATTTCTAAAAATAATGTGACGATTAATGATATGTGAGAAGTATGGGATGTTTTAATAGTATTTATTATAATAAATGTAAGAAGCATGATTAAATCGATGTTGATTAACATTAATACATGATTCGTATTTTAAATTATAAAAAAGGTGTATTATTGAATAACATGATAAAACCTATGTAATTTTTTAAAAATAATGTTGGATGATTAATGATATATGTTTTGTAATTCAAAAATTATTATATTTGGATATTGTTATATATATGGATGGATTTTTGAGGTTTTTCTCCAATTATTTGGAAGAATATATTAAATAAAATTGAGGAACGAGAAAAATTATATAATAACAATGTGATATTGATGGAAAACACATGATTAAGGGAAATATAATTCTTAATATATTCTTAATGATGAGATAATTTTTCTTTGAAAAAGATATGTAGGATATGAATAATTAGATTGGATTGTACTGATTACCTTGGAAAAAATTAATAATTTATTAACAAAGTGGTTTTCACTATATTTGATCAAGATTCACACATTTATAGGTTCAGGGAATACAACTACTAAAATGTAATCTAAATTAATAATGAAGAATAAAGTGTGTTTGAAATATGTAATTATAGTAATTCAGTTTATTACCAATATTAAAGATAATACATGATGAACGTCGTCCCAGGTTTTATAAGTGACAACCAAGAGATACTTTCTGATATGTGGGGGGGGATCAATGATTAGATAATATTAATGAATTTATAAAATTTATATTGAATGTTATAGATTTATGGTTTCTATAAGGGTTATAATATAAACCATTTGTTGATATTTTAAGTTAAATATCAGATGATGTTTGTGATAATAAGGTATTATCACACCATATGAGGATTTATGCATGTTGGATAATCTGGGCTAATGATATTTCTGTGATTTTCACTAAAGATACATGGAATGACTTATCATTCAACCTTATGATCTGTTAGTATATCATGAATGAATAATTATCGGTCATTTCATAGAGTATGATATAAAGAGGAAATAGAGAAAGGAATGACCAATTGGTGAGATTTTTCATATAAAAATTATTAAAATCATGTAAGTATATTTCAATATGATCATATAAATTAAAATATTTATCAACATATAGGAAAATGATATTGAATAAAATTTATCATGATACCTTCATTTTTTGTTGATTGGATAGTCCTATAAATTTCCAATGATTTATGATAATGAGTCCATTAAATTTTCATTGATCATTCAATATCTTGTGATCAATGGTTTTTTTCACTCCTTATAATTATGTAATCTTTTCATCCATGTCCAATAATCTCTAACAACATATGTTCTCTATGTGGAATGTATTGTCTCAATAATATTCTATAAATTATGATGATTTGCATGCTCACACATACCCTTGTTTTTTCATTAAAGATTTATTGAGTGAGATTTTAGATTTTTATCCAATTTAAATTAATTTAACATTACAAGAATTACTTTGGAAACACATTTTTGAAACCCTACATTTGGAAAATGTATTTATTGTATCAAACTAACGTTACGCTGAAAATTTGAAATGCTTGTGTATGGTTACAACCTTACGTTATGCTGAAAATTTTAAACCCATGCATATGTTATAAACCCATCATTACACTACATAGTTTTTGTTTGGAAAACATATGTATTATCAAAAAATAAAAAAGTTTATAGATCATCAACCCTGTGTTACAGTCTGGATTTATTGTTCATACCCAACGTGTAAAAAATATCAACATATTTTTAATCAATGCTACATTCGAGATGTCATGATGATATTGATAAATGTATGGATTATCATACCTACTCTAATTTTGTTCCAAATATTACATAAGGTTGAAATTTTGGTTTAAGGAACTCTACACTATTTGAAGTAACCCTACACTATACAGCTCAACCAAACGATTTGTTCACAACAAAGAAGTTCTTATTCCACATTTTCAACCATAGATTGATGAAACAGTAAATTCAAAATTATTGACAAATTTATGGATCATTATTATTTTTTCAAAGAAATTTATTCTTTAAAGATAATTACTCATATATTTTTGGGATGTTACGACACTCGTATTCATTTGGAATAGGAATTTCTGCAATCAATTGTCAGAGTATTTTGGATCTGGAATACTTGAATCAATATTTTTGTTATATATATGTCTTCAGAGTATCTCTTAAAATTCATTTGTGTGATACATAATTAATATATAAGAATATATTATTGAGATAATATTTTATAGTGCAGCTACAAATAACTATTGATTTAGACAAAAGATACACGTTGAAAATATACATGTTAAATATTTTATATCTTTAAGATTACTGCCACTGTTTTGATTCTACCTTATTTAAAATCATTTCTGTAGTAAGGATAACATCATAAGATTTCATTCATGAGGATATTATTTTATAAATAATATGATCCTTCATCTATCAGTTACTGTTGTTGTAACTATGAATAATAACACGAAACATTCAAATAAATTTCTTTTGATTTATTGGAGTTTCAACTGCTCATACTCAGTTTTGGTGGAGTATCATTTTCACGATCAAAGTTGTGGATAACCGTTTTCCTTTTATATAACTGGAAGGAATAATTATTAATAATATTGTAATGGTGTCAACTTCCTACACTCGGTTGTAGAATTTTTATCTTGTGATAAGGGTAAAATTCTTGTAAATTTACCAAGCTCGCAGAGATATTGATTAGTATAGTGGAGTAGGGGGTCATTTTTTCCCGAACCACTCTAAAAAGTTATGTTCAATATGTCATTTTATCCACTAAAATTAATTTTTATAGAAGTAAACAATGCATATCCTTATAAATCATAGTGGGTGTCAAATGCCAAAACTGTGGAAGAATTTTAAAATGACATAATTAGCCCCCTACTTCTGTTACATTGTATATTTTAAAAAATATTAGTATAATAGGGAGGTTTTGGATAAATTTATAGCAATATAAAAGTATAAGTTCTATATTAATATTGAAATGGATTATCCTAGAGAAGTATTGTGTATTGTTCATGCTCCATATTTTAATGGTAAAAATTGTTGATGCTAGAAATCTAGAATTGTTATCTATCTGAAAAATCATGTATTCATAGTATAATAAAAAATCATTAATCTTTATAATATTCTTAAGAAAAAATAAACATGGACTACTGAAATAAAAACTAATAAGGATAATAATTCTAAATACCTTAATGCTATTATCCATGGTTGTGGAAAAGTTGAATCCCATCATGCATCAAAATTCCAAATTCCCTATAAGATGTGAAAAACTATGGGAGTTGCCTATATAGGAAAAAATAATGTTAGAGAGATAAGATATTACACTTATAAGATAAAATTTGTCAATTTTATAATGTTTTATGGATAAATCATCACATTTAAGAATGGAAGGCTTATGGAAATTATTAATAATATTATATACAATAGAAAACCAATAAACCAATATGATCAAGATTTTATAGTACTAAGAGTAAAACATTGAAATTCAATTGAATATCTGATTTTATTCACCAAATATCACCTATAAATGATTTAATAATGAATAAACTAATTGGGTCACTAATGATGTATAACGAAGAAATGCATGATTGTCACAAACCATCCTCGGGGCCCATGTCATGACTACCCCAAGCCCGCCTCTCATAGGCCAGGGGCTGGCGACTAGCACCAAGGCATAAATCCCGGAAAAAGGGAAGGCATTGCCTTTGAAAAGTAAACAAAAACCACAGAGTAAGAAAGCAGAAAAGTAAACACTGAGTAAAAACTGTAACAAGCTGTGCTGAAAGTAAAAGGGGCCAGAAATACTAGCCCAACTATAAAGTACAACTGAAAGGGGAAAAACAGCAACTAAAAGAAAAGCCGCCGCATCGAGCCATCCTATGGAAGTCCCACCTAAAGGGTGAGAACAAATAGCCTCCACGGATCCTCGGTCCAGCCGTCCACTCCGATTATACCCCGCCCAGTGGTCCACCTCCAGGTACCGTCCTGCTCCGCAAGCCTCCACCACGATCAGCGTTGTTCGTTGTCTACAACCAACACAACATAGTGCAGGAATAGCCCATGCAGGGGTGAGTATAAGCTACTCAGTAGGGACCCCGAGACCCCTGAAGGTCTCCCAGAATCCACAAACGATAAACCACAAAGGAAAGATACAATCACAAATTAACATCCGATACTGCTTAGGTATATGCCCATACATATACCCAATTCATAAATTTCTGTCTGGCTCCAACATCCGAGCCCAAGCACAACCCAATCCACACAGGAAAGCAAAACATAAATCCACACAGGATAGCACAACACAATCCACAAAGGAAAGAAAAACGTAAATCCACACAGGATAGCACAACACAATCCACAAAGGAAAGCAAAACGTAAATCCACACAGGATAGCACAACACAATCCACAAAGAAAAGAAAAACATGATTCAGCTCACACAGGTAATTCTTCGTATGACGTTAGAGATGATTAGATGTAGCCACTGATTCATCTAAGCCGTCGGACCCACCAAGGATCTGTAGGTACTAACCCTCGCAATGACCGACACAGGAACGATCATGAAGTTAAACCCAAAGCTATTGGGAAACTCCTTCTCCATCAAGTACAGTGGTTATGCCGCTATGACCAAGCGCTTCCCTCTTACCTTGGACTGATGTAGTACTCCACCTATCGGGTACTGTGGGCCTGCTGCTACAACCAAGCGCTCCCCCGTGCCTCTACAACCAAGCGCTCCTCCATCGTGGGTCTGCCGCTACAACCAAGCGCTCCCCTATGCCGCTACAACCAAGCGCACCTCTGTCGTGGGTCTGCCGCTACAACCAAGCGCTCCTCTGTTCCGCTACAACCAAGCGCACCTCTGTCGTGGGTCTGCCGCTACAACCAAGCGCTCCCCTCTGCCGCTACAACCAAGCTCACCTCTGTCGTGGGTCTGCCGCTACAACCAAGCGCTCATCTGTGCCGCTACAACCAAGCGCACCTCTGCCATGGGTCTTCCGCTACAACCAAGCGCTCCCCTGTGCCGCTACAACCAAGAGCACCTCTGTCGTGGGTCCGCCGCTACAACCAAGTGCTCCGATGTGCCGCTACAACCAAGCGCACCTCTCATAGCCTCCAGAGGTACTCCTTCTGTTGAGTACCGTGGGTCTGCCGCTACAACCAAGCGCTTCTCCACCGTGGGTCTGCCGCTACAACCAAGCGCTCCCCCTAGGCTATCCGTAACTCACTGATTCGTTCGATCAGCAGTCGTCCAGTCTCAACCGGCTCTAGGGTTTCCACACACAACATGCTCATTCCGGGAGGGTCCACCCCACGAGCTAAGAGGTCGAAGCATCAAATGACATGTAGTCCAGAGTTGATATATCCCAAGATGTACTGTAGTGGTCAATGCCGAAAACACGAAGGATTCCCGTACTGTTTTCATCATCGTCGCAGTCAAATCCACTGAGAATCTCTGTATAGTCGTCGTCATCGAAGTCGCAGCCAGCACTAGGGTCCCTGCACACAGCAAGCTCGTTCGAGAGGGTCCGCTGCACGAGCCGAAGGGCAGATACATCAACTGACTCAAATTTCAGATTTGATGTATCCAAAAGTTCTGTATCGTCAACCGGAACTCAACGTCGCAGATGGCGCGTCAATCAGACCCCCGGTCTGAGAGTTATTGGCTTTTTCGTTCAGGGGCCCGGTTGGGTTTTAAGGAAAAACCAACCCGACCATACTCCACCTGCGTCCAAACCTCGGGAGGAGTGAGCCAAAAGATCCGTCTCACTTAGAAGAATTCAAAGAAGTCGACGACATGTCAATCGGACGTCCGGAGCTCAAGATATAAGCATTTTCTCTCTGAGGTCCCGGTTGGTTTCGTGTACGAACCAACCCGGCCGAACACAAAGTATTCCGAAACCTCGAGTGTGATATACCAAAAAGACCATCTCGATCCAAGGATCGCTTATCCGCTGACGGTGCGTCGTTCGGAGGCCCGTAGCTCAAGTTATGAGAGAAAGACCAAAAACGTCCGGAGACGGGGGTCTGGGCCCAGGTTGAATCCCCCCCTAGGTCGACCCGAACCGGGTCGACCCGACCCGGTCCGGTCCGGCTAGGGCGCGGCCCGGCCCGGCCAGCCCGGCTTGGCTCGGCCGAGCGGCCGAGCGTGGGAGCCGCGGGGCGCCGCCCCCGCAGGATGTGGATGCAGCGGCCCTCGAGGGGCCGCGCTGGGCATCAATGGACGCGGCTTCTGCCGCGTCCCGGGCGGGCGAGCCGGGGCGCCGCCGCCTCCGGCCGCCGGCGCCGCCAGAGACTTCTGCGGGCCACCGGAGTTGCTCCGGTGGTCCGTTTTACTTCCCATCTGCGCCACTGATCCTCCCGAGACCCATTCTTTTCTGTGGAATCATCAAATTTCATTTGCGGCACGTTCCGTCATCGCCCGTCAAATCCACACAACAACGAAGAATGACGGAGGGTTGTCGGGCCGTGTTCATTTGGCCCGCACCCTCCACGTTAGACGGTATCAATCGGGAGGAGAAAATAAACACATGACAAACATATGAAAACAATTTTAATAATTTAAAATAGCACTTGATCCAGGTTCTTGTTTTAAAAGAAACAATCATGAGGTTATAAAAAGGTATTCCCAAAAATAAAATCCCTACCTTGTCAAGTCGTCGCACGCGCGTTCTTCGCGGAATTGATCGTCGCGGAAGGAGGGAACCGTCGTGTCGTCATGGTATCCGGCGTTGCGTCGGCGAACTCCGAGGACCAAGAAACAACAAATTTAATTTTTATAATTAAATACATATTGAAGTTATAATCCACAAAGTAATTAAATAACCGCCATCTCTCACCTCAACGGATGATCGAAGATTTTTTTGCGGAGGAAGAGATGTCACAGAAGAACGTTTCAGGAAAGGAAACGTCGGTGTCGCGGCACACGACGTCGCATCGTCGATTTCCGCGGGTTCAGCGTTCTTCGTCGGAGGTCGGCATTCTTCGTGTTCTTCACGTTTTTCGCGAAGAAGGAGGAATATCCTTAGAGGTTCTTCAAAGGTTTAACACAACATTTCAAAAGGAGGGTGTGTTGGCCTTATTTTATTAACATGACAAAAAAACGAAAATGTGTTAAGAAACGAATGAAATTAATTCATTGAATTAATTTCCACAAATAAACCGCCCATTTAATTCACGAATAAAACCGCCAAATTAAATGGTGCGTTAAGAAATTAAGAAAACACGTCACTTGACTTTATAATGACGTGTTTTCGTGGGTGTGTTACTTAGCGGAAATGAAACGGTGGGGCTCTTGCGGGCCCCACCTCACAAATATCCTACCAAGAGGGTAGGATATTTTTGGATAGCACCCTATCCGCAACAACTCAGCTTAAGCAGCTTTAAGTGGCTTCAAGTGGCTTCCAAGTGGCTTAAGTGAAATAAAATAAAGTTTGTCGCACAATTTATTTTATTTCTTATCTTTAAGAGTAAAAATTAAAAATCCCACTCGAGAAAACGCAACTCCGGAAGAGGCGTTTCTAAGAAAATATCGGCGCTGCGATTTCATCGGTGCCCTCGGAATTCGATTCCGAGCACCGGTTCAAAAGTTAGAAAAAACCCGCTCATTCGTTCACTGAACGTACCCAAGCCAAACTTCGGAAAATGATTCCGAGCACACCGGGCCTCGGAATCAGGTGCCGTCAGAAGCTGCGTTCTTGTAAAATTCCAAATAAAATTAAGAAAAATAATTCCTTGAAATTTTGGGTCTTTACATTACTCCCACCACAGGGATTTACGTCCCCGTAAAGATTCACCACAAACTTAGGGATACAAAGGTGGTACTGAGCATGCATCTGAGCCTCCCGCTCCCAAGTGATATCCTAGAGGTTCCCGACCTGCCATCTGAAGCGCACTAGAGGAATCGATCATCCACGTAGGACCCGCTCCTGTCGATCCTCGATCTCCACTGGGACCTCCGCAAAAGTCACCCCATCATCAAAGACCAGCTCTCCATGGTCAAAGATTTGCGTCGGGTCGTGCACGTATCTCCTCTGCTGAGATACGTAGAAGACGTCGTGCACCCGGCGCAACTGTGGTGGTAGAGCCAGGCGATAAGCCACCTTGCCAATCCTACTGAGGAACTGGAAGGGTCCAATGAAGCGTGGAGACAACTCGCCGCTTCGGCCAAACCTCCTTAATCCACGTCGAGGTGAGACCCGCATGAAGACGTGATCGTCATCCTCAAACTCAAGTGGCCTCGGCCTCCTGTCAGCATAGGACTTCTGTCTGCTCTGAGCTATACTCATCTGCTCCTGGATGACCTGGACCATCTCCGATACCACAAGAACTACTAAGATTTCTTCTTTTCCAATAAGATAAATCTGGTCTCATCCCCTAGATGAACCACTTCCTTTGCCTAATACAGTCAATCCCGACATGGATGTTACTAATCCATACCAAAGATGACGTCGTAAGGCCTCGATGCTACTACCAAGAGATCCAACCGTTACTCTCGCCTCCAAGGGTTTAGTCACACTGTCAGCATCAGTGTGTGGTAACTGGGTCTCCTCCAGTAGATGTCTCACAAGTGAGGGTCAAGTCAACAGTCTAACTGGAACCTCTTAGTAACAACACAAAAGGGGACATGAATGAAAACATCACAAAGGTAAGCGTCTTTTACTATTGCAGTTCATAATACAAAGACACTACACAATAGCAACAAAGAACTAGAAGTACAAAAGACGTATCCACTAGTTCCGCTCCTGTCCATCTACTTCCGGAGCTCAATGATCATAGGCCTCAGTTGCCTGAAGTTGAGCTCCCCCATGTCCTCCTGTCCCCTGCGGTTGGGGTGGACCTCCTGGTGGTGGTGGTGGAAACATCCCGAAGCGTCGTCCACCTCCAACTGCACGGCCAACTCCCCTACCAGGGCCGCCTGCTCCTTGTGGCCCGCCCTGATCGAACCTCTGCCTCTTCCTGGGGGGTCCTTCATTCATCTTCTGGTCATCCATATTGTGGGTCGGACAGTCACGAGCCATGTGACCAATCCCGCTGCAGGAGTAATACTTCCCTCTCATGGAAATCCGTTGTCCACCCCGAGTGCCTCGCACAAACGATCCAGAGTCATGCTGTCGACCACCTGTAGGTCTATTCCTCTTGGCCCCCTGCGTCATATATCTACCGCCCGCTGCAGGAGACTCTACCGCATGCCGGCTAGTGGTGGGTCCTGCTGCTGGAGACTGCTCAGCAAGGAAACTCTCCAATAAGAGGGCTCGCTCCAACACCCCTGCCTGAGTCAGAATGTAGAGGGAGATCATCGAAGCCCTGATCTCGTGCCTCAGTCCCTGCTCGAAGGCCCAGGCCCGGAAGAACGGGTTCCGTACCATATCTGTGGAGTAGCGCGAGAGATCAGTAAGTCTCGCCGAGTACTGGGCCACTGTCATGCTGCCCTGCCGTAGCTGTAGCAGCTCTTGGATGCACACCGCACGGAGGGTGGCTGGGACGAACTCAGAGTAGAAGATGCTCTCAAAGTCCATCCAGAGGAGAGATGCCTCGTCATGCACCTGGAGCATCAAGCTCCACCATCTGCCTGCTACCGCATGCAGGAGGCTCGCTGCGAGGATCACCATGAGGTCTGCTGGTGTCCTCACTAATCTGAAAACCCGTACAATTGCCTCCAGCCAGTCCTCGGCGGCCTGAGGGTCCGTCTCCCCGTGGAACCTGGGCGGTAGCTGGCACTGGGACTCATGCAGTGCACTAAGGCAACGTGCATCGTCAGCGGCTGGGGCCGGTAGCATCGGTGGCTCGACGGGTAAAGGTACCGCCGGTGCCTCTGCTGAAAAGGAGCCCTGCACCGAGCCCTCATCGCTCGGTGGGCTGTCATCACACTCCACTCTCGGAACCCTAGCTGGCTTCCATTGTGGGGCCATCCTGAAAAGAAACAGGTGCGCCACGGTCAGAACTATATACCTGGTGAGCTGACACACGTAATCACAATGGATACTTGAACACACATGCAATCAATGTTTTCGTGCATTAAGTAGGAAATCAGAAGTCAGGGTCCTGGTGTACGGATACGTCGGCCGCCGCACCAACACTGGACTCCCTAGACTGATAACCACACCCAATACGCTGAACACTATTGATTCACATAGAAGAAAGATCAGAGTCTGCGGTAGAACCAAACTCCTCTGATACCAATTTGTCACGACCCATCCTCGGGGCCCATGTCGTGACTACCCCAAGCCCTCCTCCCATTGGCCAGGGGCTGGCGACTAGCACCAAGGCGTAAATCCCGGAAAAAGGGAAGGCATTGTCTTTGAAAAGTAAACAAGCACCACAGAGTAAGCAAGTGGAAAAGTAAACACTAAGTAAAAACTGTAACAAGCTGTGATTAAAGTAAAAGGGTCCAGAAATACAAGACCAACTGTAAAGTACAACTGAAAGGGGAAAAACAGCAACTGAAAGAAAATCCACCGCGTCGAGCCGTCCTCTGGAAGTCCCACCTGAAGGGTGAGAACAAGTAGCCTCCACAGCTCCTCAGTCCAGCCGTCCGCTCCGAGTATACCCCCGCCCAGTTGTCCACCTCCAGGTACCGTCCTGCTCCGCAAGCCTCCACCACGATCAGCGATGTCTGTTGTCTGCAACCAACACAACGTAGTGCAGGCATAGCCCATGCAGGGGTGAGTATAAGATATTTAGTAGGGACCCCGAGATGCCCGGAGGTCTCCCAGAATAAAAAAAGGATAAAACACAAAGGAAAGATACAATCACGAAGTAACATCCGATACTACTTAGGTATATGCCCATACATATACCTAAGTCATAAATTTCCATCTGGCTCCAACATCTGAGCCCAAGAACAACCCAATCCGGACAGGAAAGCAAAACGTAAATCCACACAGGATAGCACAACACAATCCACACAGGATAGTACAACACAATCCACAAAGGAAAGCAAAACAGGATTCAGCTCACACAAGTACTTCTTCGTATGACATTAGAGATGATCAGATGTAGCCACTGACTCATCTAAGCCGTCGGACCCACAAAGGATCTGTAGGTACTAACCCTTGCAATGACCCACACAGTAACGATCATGAAGTTGAACCCAAAGCTATTAGGAAACTCCTTCTCCATAAAGTACAGTGGTTATGCCACTATGACCAAGCGCTTCCCCTCTTACCTTGGACTGTTGTAGTACTCCACCTATCGGGTACTGTGGGCCTGCTGCTACAACCAAGCGCTCCCTCGTGCCGCTACAACCAAGCGCTCCTCCGTCGTGGGTCTGCCGCTACAACCCTGCGCTCCCCTATGCCGCTACAACCATGCGCACCTCTGTCGTGGGTCTGCCACTACAACCAAGTGCTCCTCTATGCCGCTACAACCAAGCGCACCTCTGTCGTGGGTCTTCCGCTACAACCAAGCGCTCCCATGTGCCGCTACAACCAAGGGCACCTCTGTCGTGGGTCTGCCGCTACAACCAAGCGCTCCCCTGTACCGCTACAACCAAGCGCACCTCTGTCATGGATCTGCCGCTACAACCAAGTGCTCCCTTATGCCGCTACAACCAAGCGCACCTCTGTCGTGGGTCTGCCGCTACAACCAAGCGCTCCCCTGTGCCGCTACTACCAAGCGCACCTATCATAGCCTCCAGAGGTACTCCTTCTGTTGAGTACCGCGGGTCTGCCGCTACAACCAAGCGCTCCTCCGCCTTGGGTCTGCCGCTAAAACCAAGTGCTCCCCACTGGGCTATCCGTAACTCACTGAGTCGTTCGATCAGCAGTCGTCAAGTCTCAACAGGCTCTAGGGTTTCCGCACACAGCATGATCGTTCCGGGAGGGTCCACTCCACGAGCTAAGAGGTCGAAGCATCAACTGACATGTAGTCCGGAGTTGATGTATCCCAAGATGTACCGTAGTGGTCACTGTCTAAAACACGGAGGATTCCCGTACTGTTTTCATCATCGTCGCAGTCGAATCCACTGAGGATCTCTGTATAGTCGTCGTCGTCGAAGTCGCTGCCAGTACTACAGTCCCCGCACACAACAAGCTCGTTCGGGAGGGTCCGCTCCACGAGCCGAGAGGCTGATACATCAACTGACTCAAAGTACAGAGTTGATGTATTCAAAAGTTCTGTATCATCAACAGGAACTCAACGTCACAGACGGCGCGTCAATCGGACGCCCGGTCTGAGAGTTATTGGCTTTTTCGTTCCAGGGGCCCGGTTGGTTTTTAAGGCAAAACCAACCCGACCGTACACCACCTGCGTCCAAACCTCGGGAGGAGTGTGCCAAAAGATCCGTCTCACTTAGAGGAATTCAAAGAAGTCGACGTCACGTCAATCGGATGTCTGAATCTCAATATATGAGCGTTTCCGCTTCAAGGGCCCGGTTGGTTTCGTGTACGTACCAACCCGGCCGAAACCAAAGTATTCCTAATCCTCACGTTCGATATACCGAAACGACCGTCTCGATCCAAGGATCGCGTAGCCGCTGACGGCGCGTCGTTTGGAGGCCCGTAGCTCATGTTATGAGCGAATGACCGAAAACGTCCGGAGACGGGGGGTCTGGGCCCGGGCCGACCCGGCCCAACTCCCCCCCTGGGGCGGCCAAACCGGGGCGACCCGACCCGGTCCGTCCCGGCTGGACCCGGTTCGGTCCGGCCAGGGCGCGGCCCAGCCCGGCCGGCCCGACTCGGCTCGGCCGAGCGGCCAAGCGTGGGAGCCGCGGGGCGCCGCCCCCGCGAGATGAGGATGTCGCGGCCCTCGAGGGGCCGCGCTGGGCATCAGCGGACGCGGCTTCTGCCACATCCCGTGCAGGCGAGCCGGACCCACGCGACCGCAAGTTCGCTGGCTGCAGCCGTTGCGGCTTCCGCCGCGGCGGCCCTGTCTGGCGGTGCTCCGGGGCGCCGCCGCCGGAGACTTCTGCGGGCCACTTGAGTTGCTCCGGTGGTCCGTTTTCCTTCCTGTATGCGCTGCTGCTCCTCCCAGGACCCGTTCTTCTCTGCAGAATCAAAAAATTTCCTTTGTGGCACGTTCCGTCATCGCCCGTCAAATCCTCACAACAACGAAGAACGGTGGAGGGTTGTCGGGCCGTGTTCATTTGGCCCGCACCCTCCGCGTTAGACGGTATCAATCGGGAGGATAAAAACAACACATGACAAACGTATCAAAACAATTTTAATAATTTAAAATTGCATTTGATCCAGGTTCTTGTTTTAAAAGAAACAATCACGGGGTTATAAAAAGGTATTCCCAAAAATAAAATTCCTACCTCCTCAAGTCGTCGCACGCACGTTGTTCGCGGAATTGATCTTTGTGGAAGGAGGGAACCGTCGCGTCGTCGCGGTATCCGGTGTTGCGTCGACGAACTCCGAGGACCAAGAAACAACAGATTTAATTTTTATAATTAAATCCATATTGAAGTTATAATCCTCAAATTAATTAAAGAACCACCATCTCTCACCTCAATGCATGATCGGAGATTTTGTCGTGGAGGAAGAGACTTTTCAGAAGAACGTTGCGGGAAAGGAAACGTCGGCGTCGCGACACACGACGTCGCGTCATCGATTTCTGCGGGTTCGGCGTTCTTCGTCGGAGGTCGGCGTTCTTCGCGTTCTTCGCGTTCTTCATGTTCTTCGCGTTTTTCGCGAAGGAGTAAGATCCTTATAGGTTCTTCAAAGGTTTAACACAACATTTCAAAAGGAGGGTGTGTTGACCTTATTTTATTAACATGCCAACAAAATGAAAACGTGTTATGAAAAGAATGAAATTATTTCATTGAATTAATTTCAACGAATAAATCGCCCATTTAATTAACGAATAAAACTGCCCAATTAAATGGTGCGTTAAGAAATTAAGAAAACGCACCAGTTGACTTCATAATGATGGGTTTTTTTGGGTGCGTAACTTAAAGGAAAAGAAACGGTGGGGCTCGTGCGGGCCCCACGTCACAAATATCCTACCAAGAGGGTAGGATATTTCTGGATAGCACCCTATCCGCAAAAACTCATCTTATGTAGCTTTAAATGGCTTCAAGTGGCTTCCAAGTGGCTTAAGTGAAATAAAATAAAGTTTGTCGCACAATTTATTTTATTTCTTGACTTTAAGCCTAAAAATTAAAAACCACACCCGAGCAAACGCAACTCTGGAAGAGGCGTTTCTAAGAAAATCCCAGCGCTGCGATTTCACCGGTGCCCTCGAAATTCGATTCCGAGCACCGGTTCAAAATTTAGAAAAACCCGCTCATTCGTTCACCGAACGTACCCGAGCCAAATTTTGGAAAATGATTCTGGGCACACCGGGCCTCAGAATCAGGTGCCGTCAGAAGCTGCGTTCTTGTAAAATTTCAAAGAAAATTAAGAAAACAATTTCTTTGAAATTTACGGGTCTTTACAATGATAATACTAAATATCATAAAATTATTGTAAAGAATAAAAATATTACTCTAGATGTGGCCTCTCAAAATCATAGAATAAAATAAAATCAAGAAGTCCAAGAAGGGAAAAAATCAGATTCTTAAAATTCTAAAAAAGAAATTGCTCATCTTGAAAAAAAATTCATCAAATTATATAAAATTAATAGTGGATTCAAAAAATCATTTAGGATGTATGATTATGAACCAAGAGATGTCTGATGCTGTAAATGAATGAAATTGGTGAATATAATATATGATTTTCTTCAATTGAAAGATGAATTATAAATTACAAAAGGAGATATTAGCAAAATGATGATTATGAGGGAAAAAAATGTTCACTCACAACTACATGGACTATAACTGAAGACTCTGCCATCCCTTTAATTATTCATTTAGAGATAGGGAAATCAAATATAAAAGCCAAAATATGCTATATAGATGAATAGGGAAATAGAAAATTACATAGAAAAAAATCCATATTATTCATGGATAGCGGTTTTTCTAAGAATATGATTATGGATTCAAAAAACTATCATAAACTAACTGAAATGGATGTTGGATTAGTCACTTATGGAGACAATTCCAATGAAAGAACTCATCTAGTCGGTACTGTTGGAGATCCTAATACTATATCAATTAGTAAAGTACAATATGAAAAAGGGATAAATAACAACTAGATAAGTATGTATAAAATCAACGATAATGGAATCTATGTTTATTTTTCTAATGAATCATTCTCATTATTTAAAGACATGTTCCTTAAAATCAAATCAACTAAAATAGATAATGTTTATACCTTGTATTTGAATTACTCATGTTAAAAAAATTGAATTTTTTTACTACTAATACAAATGAATCATGGACTTCACACGGAAGACATAGACACTACAAAATATATTCATTACATAAATTTTATAAGAAATCATTAGTTTCTAATTTTTCTAGTCTAATGTTTGAAAATAATATATTAAATGTTGTATCCCAAATTTTCAAGCAGCATAAATCTTATTTCATTTCTATTTACAAAATTTCTATATCTTATCTTTTAGAACATATCTATATGGATTAATTTTTCCATCCATTGTAGAGTATTTTTTCTGGTAAATAATATGTTTATTTTCTAGTTAAAGAATATTCTAATTATATTATGGATTATTTTCTACTACTCAAAAGTGATTTTTTCACTATTATTGAATGTTTTTTTAAATTGGTCAAAATGAAAAATGTTTTAAAATTATTTCATTAAGAAGTTATCATAGTGGAGAATTTGAGAACCAATAATTAAATTATTTTTTCTAAAATCTTGGAATTAATCACACCGTATCTTCAGCAGGAAAACCTCAAAAAATAGATTTTTTTGAAGTAGAAATAAAACTATTCATGAAATGTCATAGACTATGTTGAGTTAATATAGTCCTTATACGCATCTTTGGGTAAAATCAATGAGAACAACATTTTATATCTTGAATAGTGTTTTAATAAGGCATATTTTTAAAAATACACGCTAAGAGAATTGGAATAATAGAAAACCAAAAGTAAATTAGTCTAATGTATTTGGATGTAAGTTTTAAATGATGAATAATATGGAAAACCTATTTATGTCTGATCCAAAAGTAATTGATGGAATATTTTTGGGATATTTTGTATCATCTAATGATTATATAGTACTTAATAAAATGTCAATGATATTTGAATAATTAGTTCTTGTGAATTTTTATTAAAATGACCTTATTAATAATGAAAATGACCAAAATGGTAAATTTACTTACTCTTTTTGCAGGATGAGACATTAAAACCTTAAAGATTATATTGATAATGATTATAAATCTGAATACACTATTCATAGAGAAGATAGGTCGTATGTACGCATGAATGCTATTTTTGTTTAATTGTCATGTAGATGGAATGAAATTAAAATACATGTATTTTTTATATCAAAATTATAATAGATTCATTATATATTATATATCATAAATATTCACTAAAACAGTCCATAATACAATTCATGTGGTGTATAAACAAATAATTTCAATTTGAGGGGGTGGTAGTCCACACTTCCTCAAACTAAATTATCGTATAAACAAAAAATGGAATGTTAAAATATATATGTTGAAAAATTTATAAAGAAGATTAAATAAATAATAAATATATTATATGAAATATATAAATATATATTCCATCATAATTTCCAACATGCTATGTGGTAATTGAGAAATGAACAATCAACATTTGATGAGGTAGTAGTTCACCATACACATAATCAATATATTCGTCACCCACTAGATGGAAGTTTATGTAATTGTAAGTAGAAACATTATAAAAAAACTCATAGAATATTAAGGATAATAGTTTATTCATATAATAATGTAATAAATATAGTTTAGGGGATAGGGAAGGAATATAACGGAATGCGGCTTGAGAGAATACTTTACCTCTTAATTGGGTAACTTGATAAGGATTATTCCAAAAGGCTTCATATATTTGATTTCTGTCCAACATAAATATTGGAGGATGAATGGAGTTAATTTCTGAGCTTATTTGCGAATAGTTTTGGAGATACATTGGGCATTAGAGTTTTGAGGAAGTGGGTAGAGGCGATCGCATTTTATTGGGAAGAGAAAGGAAACACTTGGCATTCTTTAAAACAAGTAAGGTGTACCCACGTTTTTCGAATCAAGATTCATACCAAAACAAAAAAAACTCAAGAATATAATTTTAATGGTTGAATCATGGATATCCAATTGGAATTGTGAAATTTTATAGATCATTTTGGTTATTATATTTAGGGTTTTTATAATGTTACATTACTTTTCTCTTAACTGATGTAATTAATTTTAATCAGTTTTAGTAATATTTTTGTTCAAAAAAAGAACTTATTAGAGATTTTAAATTATCATGATTAAATATATTTTACCATTTTTAAAAAATTAAAATCACATATGTGGCATAAATTAATTTAAAATTAATCGCACTAACATGGAAACGCTCTATGTTTTTTTTTCGTAAAAACATCCAAATGTTTACTAAGAGTTTATACCCAATTTAATATAATAATTTGTTAAATTGACCAAAATTTGATTATTGGATAAATATATTATCCATATAATGTAATAAAATATAAAAAAAAAATAATTTATCCTAAATATAAATTTATAGGAAAAGTAGTTTTGAAATAATATCATGTATTTTTAACTATTCTTAAAAAATGAAACCATATAGAAAAATACCAAAAATTAATACTGAACTAATTTCTATATCTTAATTCAAATTTTGATGTTTTTTTGATACATTAATTCAATTAAAGACCCAAAAATTTATTTTAAAATGGTTTATACATTAAAATGTTGTAAAACTACCTTTATACAAAATAGGTTTTATTTTATAAAATTTGGTGTTTATTTACCTTTTGTATATAAAATTTATTTTATTAATAGAAAAAATATATGATTGAATATATAACATGTGTATTAAATTAATATCACTTACTAATTGTATTTAATTTAATTTACTAGTTCAAAATATCTTTGTGACTTTAATAAGTTTTTTCTTTATATTCAATCTGTTTTCATATACATTTCTAATTAATGTGTATCCTATGAATTAATTATATATATTTTTTAATCCAAGAATTTTCAAAATTCTGTTAATAATATTCATATACATCAACATAACTACAATGTTATGTCCATTATAATAATATTTTTTATAATATATTATAGTTAGCTTACACTAGATCTGGATTGTTACACAATCCATCAAGGAAGGTCAATATTGCGTGTAATATATGATACCCTTACAGTTCTGGGTAACCAAGGACAATTCATTATTTTATGTAACATACTCCAAGCTTGTGTAATATAAATGGAATTTTTTACTTAGGGGGAAACTATTTTCTATTTTTCATGAAATGAAAAATATCAAATTATTAAATAAATATGAAAAAATATATTCTACAAAATATTGGCCTCTTGCATTCTACCCCCTTTAAATAAATATCTCCCTAGAAATTTTTCCTTGTTATAAATGTTTTAATAAATTATTGAATCATTCATAGAATCATACAACATAATATGTATTCTAAAACATCCCTTAAAAAGAGAAAGTGGGAACGACAACGGTAAACCATTGTAACATGGTATTGGGTTTCGACATAGGAGAACATATGGTGTGAGTAATTATTAGACATGGAAGAAATGCATAAATATTTATTTTATGTGATTAATGTCATCAATAAAAATCAATTTAATGATCAATGAAAATTTTATAGCCTCAATTTCCTAAATCTATGATGATTTAAAATTCCCAGAGTTTAAAAAAATTATGGTATTAGGACAACACATTTTCTTTTGATCAATATCCTAACATTGTGTAATTATTTTATCAACGAAGAATATAAGGAAATATATTTACCAGATATATTTTTATAAATAAATCTAGTATTTGGTTGTTATTTTAAAAAAATGTAATTAACCCATTACATCAAGAAATAAATGTCTAGAAATTAACACTGATATTGAAGCACTAAAATAAACTTTTAGAAGATATTAAGGCCCATAAAAGAATGAAAATTAAAACAACGTATATATTAATATTATTAAAAATAAATATGGTTAATACATTAATATCTAAACATAAAAATAAAAAATATTATTTCATTATAAATAATTATTCAAAAAAATACTTATACATTAACGAGGACATCGCATAGTCTAGTGGTAGGTGTGAAATCTTTATCACCCTATGTCCATGGTTTTAAGACTCAAGGCCTTCCCAGACATGACTAGTCATCACCCTATATATATTATTTCCATTTACAAAACATCACTAATAAAATTTCTAAAATTAATAACGTAGACATACATAAATAAATTTAATAACTAAATTTCATTTAACCATGGTTTTAAATACAAACATAGTCTACAAATACTTCCTCTAATGTTTAACATAGAATTTTCCATAATGGTTAACCTTATAACCCTTATGAATGATGAAAATCCTAAACAATAGAAATAAAGTAATTAAATAGGATTAAAATTGATTCCCCTATATATTAGAAAGTTTCTCCTTGTTATCTGGTTACAAACATGTGAATACCCCCATCATATATTCTCCAGAAACATGGAGATAACCTGAATTATCTTAAATCTTAAATTAAAAAATTATTTCTTCCTTATACAATGTATGTGGATTTATTCCATAAATCCAAAAAGCTATGAAAATCATCCATTACAACATAAAATACTTATCAAAAAGTTCTTAATTAGTTCCAAGGTAATAAGCACCATCCAATTTACATATTAATCATACATATCTTTATCCAAAAAAATTATAATATAATAAGGATCGTATTTAAGGTTACCTTCCACTTAATCATGTATTTTCAAAGTAAATTTCCTTTCCATTATATCACATTTCTATTCCATCAGAACCATTCCTCGTGTTATTGTAAATTCATAGATAAAAACAAAAACTAAACAATCCTTATATATTTCCTCTTTCATAGAACATAACTCATGAATCCAAATTCAGAAAAGAATTTATTATTCCACATTATCTTTATTCCATTAGCAAGGCTACCTCATCCAATTATAGAATACATCATTCCTTTGATATTTCATATGTAGTCTCTTCAACATGATAATTTTAACCATCACTCATACCACCATACTAAACCTCTTCAATAGATTTACTCTTTGGACATTGAGTTGAATAAAAAAAATTATTCAACATTTAAAATACATAACCTTCATGGAATTAATTAGGAGGCCAATATTATCATCCATTTCATTAATCAACTCTTCGTTTTTTCCTTGAAATCAATTTATTTGTGCCATTATTTTCTATAATTAAAACAACTTATAGTTTCTATAATATATTAACATAATAAATTTTTTCCATATTCTTGTAAAAAAGAAAACTAAATATTCTTTCTTCCATGGTCTGCATTACCCAAACTCTTAGAAGACTCCTTGTTTCACTTCATTGGTGTGTCTGAGTGTTGGTTATGTTATACTTTATCAGTCATGTTCATGGAAAACTCATTAGAAATGATCACAATATATTTCACCCTTATTATCATATGACATTACTTGCCCTTAGAAAAAAACATCCATCACATTTAACATTACATGAATTACTTTTGTTTCTCACTATTGAATATGACCAGAAGCATTGTGTGAGCCGTACTTATAATAGTATAAAACCACATAGTAGTGAAATGACTTACTTGTAGAATTTATAAATTATTATTACTTCATAAATATAAGATACCATGGGTAAATCCTAGGTTATTTATAGACATCTTATATCTAAATCCATCATGATGGTTTATGAAGAGTATGTGAATTTTAAAATCATATCCCCTTGGAGTTTCAATCCAGATATGTGAATAGGTTTGTTGTCATGTACCATATTACCCCAAGTGAGGACTAGAAGATCTTGTTAGAGTTGTAACACAAAGGTATATTTGTGCCAGATCCACGTCCACATATATTATCCAAAAATTGATATATTTATATTAATCCACTAAATCTTAACTTTACCAAAATTCAAAGATATTTTCCTAAATGGTGAGTCATTCTTATACATATCCTTAGATTCATCCCTAGAATTATCCTAATAAATTTACCTTGGGATCTCTTTAATGTTTTTTCATCATTGTTTCCAAATTTTGCCAAAAAAATTCCATTCAATAAAGCTATGCTATACCTTGCGTAACATAAATGGATATTAGATCATTTTGTATGAATATTATATATATTAAAAAACAACATACCTGAGGACAGTAATAGTTTACTTTCTTTCGAAATTTAGAAGAAAAATATTATATCCTAGCGACAGATCTTTAGAATTTCCCATAAATATCTCATGCTTTAGCAGTCCTACGCTAAACCATTTGTAATATCCTAGGGAAAGGAAATATAAAAAAGGGTTGATCTAAAACGATCAGTAAGGGTTAATAAGGGAGATATGAAAGCATAAAAATGTTAATAAGGGTATGAGAACATGGTTAGGAAAATAGAAGATCATTCTATGACTATCAAACTTCATATACAAGAATCATTTCATAAATAATTTATTTTCAAAGACATGAATCTTAAGTAAATAAAGAACATAATCCATGAAATAATAACATGGGAACCAAAATGGGATTATAGATGTAAAGACTCAGAATTTCTTTGTAATTGTTTTTTAAATAAATGGAAATTTTATTAGTCTATAAAAATTGATGGTGCGTGACACTGAGGCCGGAGAGCCCGAAATGAATTTATGAACATTTCATCAGGTACATTTAGTAAACATGCGATCCAGTTTTTATTACTTTTGAACATGTGCTCAGAATTGAAATTTGAGGGCACCGTTTAATTTGCAGTGCCGGTATTTGCTTCAAGAGACTTTCACCTTGACAACAATTAGTTGAGGGTGAAAATTGGTTTTTGGATTTTTCATCGAAATAAAAAAAGAAAATAAACACACATTTTATTTTATTTTCATGTAACCTCCCACCCATGTGGGTGTTGGGAGGTGGGGTCCACTGGAACTAAACGTCCTTGTGGAAGTTGAGAAGTGGTGACCACTAGACCATAACCTACCATGAGAGGTTATGGTGGTGGGGACCACCAGACCATATCATCCAACGAAAGGTTATGGTGGTGGGGGCCACCCAAGGACTATGCCTCTCACCTCCCCTCTTATTGAGGGAGAAACCCCTCAACTCCCTCATTAATGTGGAGGAGGCTCATGAGCTTCCTCCACATTAATTCTGCCAACACACCACATCTTTTGTGCCAACATAGTTAATTGGATTTCCCCCTTTTTAGATTTTGTAACAACATCATTGTAATTTAGGTAGTTTCTTAATAAATGAATCATCATAAATTCCATGATCATTACTTAACTTTCCCCCTCTTCTATTTATAGGGTGATTGGGAGGAGGATTTGGGAGGCTTCACCAAGCGATGAAGTACTCATAAAGTGACGTGAGACCCAAAACATTGAGGATTACACTCTCTAACAAAGAACGTGTTCTTCCACGAAGAATGATCCACCGACAAAGAATGCCAACTCCCTTCACCCTTCTTCCTCGGGACTTCCTCCGACGTAGGATGTTTATGCTGATGCACAAACTAACGATCAAGGAAAACGACGATGACACCGACGTCCGTATTTTACTACCAATTCATCTTCTTCCACACAACTACATCGATGAAAAAACCCAATGTAGGGGTTTAATGTTGTATGATTAAAAATTCACAATTACACCACTTATATTTCTTTTGCGGGTTGGGAAGAATCATTGCGTAAGTGTTTGATGTGATTTGTTCTTGTGAACCACTTACTACCACTCTAATGTGGAAAGTGGGGTCAAAATAACATGGCATGTTCTCTATGTATCCGTAGTGTTGATTTGAGGTGTTCTTTGAACTGGAGGAAGGTGATGAAGGCAACGAGGCCGCCACCTGCAGCCTCCATGAACCGCGCTACCCCCAAGACGCTTCGGTCATCCGGCCGCATTGGCGCCGCGCTAATGCCAGCTGAATCGGCCCCACGCCGTTCCGTGCTTCGACCATGCCCCACCCTAGCCACCTAGGCCTCTGGGCTGATCCTGCCCCGGACACCTCACCCTCACAGCCGAGCCGCCCTGGCTTCGCCATCCGCCAGCTAAGCCTCCCGATCCGCTCTGGAATCCCAGCCAAACCGGCCCCGGCCACACCACCATGGCCTCTTGGCCGAGCCGCCGTGGCGGTGCCCTCCGGGCCGAGCCACCCACGCGGCGCCCTCCTGGCTGAAATGCCCTCGCACCGACCCATGGCCAGTCCTCACCCTCGCGGCCGGTCCACGCCATCACAGCTCTCTGTAGCACCTTGCGACCATCTAGGCAGGGCCCAGGGGGCTGGGCTGAACCAAACTGGTCGGCCCGCCCAATGGGCTGGGTCTGTCTGACCGGGTCAGACCGGACTTGGGCCCACTCCGACCTATTTTACTTCCTTTGTCCATAACTTTGGCACTAGTCGTCTGTATGAGGAATCGTCGGCAGCACTGGGAATCATGGTGTGTGATGGTCTCTTTCAGTATACCCTACTAATGTTTGTGGTATAGTTGGGATAGGATAAGGTTTGATCATGCAGGAATCAAACCGCGCCCTTGGGACTAAGAGGCTAATAACTCATAGATCGGGCATTCAATTGACACACTGTCTATTACGTTGAGACCGCAATGACGTGGTGTACCTTTGGTATACTTATTCGTGAGACATCGTGACACTTGGAGTATCTACCAGTAACTCATGTAGTGGATGCTCCTGGAGACGAGCGAGTTTAGGGCGGACACCTAGTAGCAGGCTGAGACCTGACGACTGCGGACCATTTTGACTCGGAGTGACTCTACTAGCCTAGTGGGGAGCATCTTGGGGTCACGAAATACCCACTGTGGGAAGAACCTTGGTGTCGCGGTAGACCCACGATACTCTATAGGAGGAGTAACTCAACAGGCTATGAGGGGGACCACGCTTGGTAATGCAGCAGACCCATGGTGGGGAACGCCTAGGTGATGCATCGGACCCGTAATAATCGATAGGAGGAGTACCTCAATTGTCCAAGGATAGTGGGAAACATGCATGGTGTCACGGAAGGCCCACTATACTTGATAGAGGAGGAGTTTCCTAGCAGCCGATGTTTTGTTAATTTGATTGGGGATGTTACTTGATAGTACCCCCAAGAATAAAATCCCAGTTTGAGTTGAGTCAATTTTTCTGTTTTTTCATCATGATTGATATGGATTACATGATAACTTAGGTATATGTATGGGCATATACCTATGTAGGGATAAATTTTGATTTCATACATTTTGGTTTATCCTTGGTGGATTTATGTGAGACCATGAGGGTATCGGTGTCTCTTCTGAGTATCCTTATATCACCCCTTCACGGGCTATGCCTGCACCTTATTTTGTTGGATGTAGACGGCAGACAACACTGCCTGAGGCTGAGAGTACCTGGATTGGATGGTACCAAGAGGTGGACCATACGACGAGTAGGTACACAAAGTATAAGGATGGATGTGGATTTATGAGGAGGAGATCTGTACCTACCATTCAAGTAGGAATTTCGGACGATGATCGAGTAGACTTATTCCTTTTTATTCAGATGTATTTCATTATAATTGTACTTATACTTTCCAGTTGGGCTTGTATTTCAACCCCTTTTTACTTACATTACTCACTTGTTTGCTATACAGTAGACTTGCTTCTATATCTTTCTATGTGATTGGTTTTGTGTAATTTGAGCTTCTAAAGGAGATGCCTTCTCGGTTTTAGGGAATACGCCTTTGGTGCTAGTCGCCAACCCCTAACCTATGGAAGGTGGGCTTGGGGTAGTCACAACACGGCCCTCGGAGGAAAGGTCATGACAAATTGGTATCAGAGGAGTCAGTTCTACCGCACAACATAGGAATCTGATATTTTATTTCTATAAAGAAATATTCTTGAGGGTAGTGAGTGCGGTGTTCAGTTTAGGGAGTCCAGTGTTGGTGTGGTGACCAATGTATCGAAACACTAGGACCCTGACTTATGGTTTCCGACTCAGTTCATGAAAACACTGATTGTGTGTGTATTTTCATTGTGATTTCTTAAGTCAGCTCACCTACTGTAATATTCTGACCGTGGTGCACCAGTTTATTTACATTATGCCTCAATGGAGATGGCCAGTTAGAGTTCTGAGTGTTGTACGTATGGATGGCCCACTGAGCAATGAGTCCTCAGTGCATGGCCCTCTTCCAGTATAGGCACCAGTAGTACCATTACCCGTTGGGCCACTGATTCCCTCAGCCCCAGCAGTTGATAGTGCACGCCACATGAGCACGTTTCATGAGTTCCAGTGCCATAGGAAACACAGGTTCAGGGGGGAGATGGACCCATAGGAGAATGAGGATTGGCTGGAGGCCGTGTTGAGAGTTTTCTGTCTAGTAGGGACACCAGAAGACTTCATGGCGATCCATAGAGATAACCTTCTATAGGAAGTAGCAGGTATATTTTGAAGATTGATGTTTCAATTTCACAATGAGGGGACACTTCTCTGGGCAGACATCGAGAGCTTATTCTGGGCAGAGTTTGTTCCAGTGACTCTTCATGCAGTGCACATTCCGGAGCTACTTTATCTACAGCAGGGAAGCATTGTTGTGGCTCGGTACCTAGAGAGGTTCACATACATCTCATACTACTCCACCGATATGGTGTGGGACCCATTCATCAGGGCCCAGACCTTCGATCAGGGACTCAAGAAGGAGATCAGGGCTTTGGTGATCTCACTAAGCATCCTGACGTAGGCATGGGTGTTAGAGACAACCCTCTTGGTGGAGAGTTTTCTTTCTGAGCAGTCTCCAGTATTGAGATCCACCACCAATCGTCATGTAGGGAGTCTTTTGAACCTGGAAGCATACAGATGTCACAGATGTCCAAGAGGATCATACCTACAAGTGGACGAATGGATTACTAAGGATCAGTTGTATGGGGCACCTGAAGTGAAGAAAGACATTCCAAGAGTGGGTAGTGTTACTCATGCATCTGCATGGTCCCATGGCCCGTGAATATCTTACCCGCCATACAGATGATCAGTAGATGGTCGAAGGACCAGCCAGGCAGACACAAAGGTTCGACTGAGGAGGTCCGCAGGGACCAGTCATACATGGAAGAGGAGCCGGCCATGCAGCTGGTGGTGGGCGAAAGATCGAGATTTTACTGCCACCACCTCCAGGAGGTCCACCCCAACCGCAGGGAGCATGTGGAAAGGGAAGAGCTCAGCTCCAAGCATCTGAAGCCTGTGATCATGGTGCTCCGGAGATGACTCGTGGTACGATCTATGTCTACACCACCATATATGCATTAACTATAGACACATGTTCTAGTCATTCATTCATTTACAATACTCTCATTTGAAGCTCAAATATTCCAATGGAGTCGTTGTCTCGATCCTTACAGATAAAGACACCTACGAGAGAAGATTCGATGACTACGCACTAGTTTCGGTAGTGTGAGCATACTCTAAGAGGCGATATATTCGAATGAGATCTCCTAGTAGCGGCGTCAAGGCCTTACAAAATCATCTTGTATATAGACTTGTTATCTACAATCCATGTTCAAATAGATTGTATTAGGCGCAAAGTGCAGTATGTCTGCACTGATGGGACCAAGTTTACCTTCACCGTCAATAAGGGAGCCTTTCTAGTGCATGATGGCCTTGCCCGGGGGAGAGTGCAGCTGATCACTCATCAGTTGGCTAGCCATACCCTCAGAGCAGTTGATGAGGTATTTCCGAGTTATATTGTTGTGGTGGACCATTACATAGATGTCTTCCCTGATGATGTTCTGGGTCTACCACCTCATAGAGAGGTGGAATTTTACATTGACTTGTACCCTGAGACGACACCGATATCTTCACCAGCATATCCTATGGCTCCTGTAGAGCTTCGTGAGATGAAGGTACAACTATAGGACTTGCAGGGGAAGGGATTCATCCGGCCTAGGGTTTCTCCATGAGAAGCCCCAATTTTATTTTCCAAGAAGGCGGATGTGAGATTGATGCTTTATGTCGACTATCGGTTCCAAAACCAGGTGAACATGAAGAACAAGTACCCACTCCTGGGGATTGACGACCTCTTTGATCAGCTGAAGGGAGCATGGTGGTTCTTGAAGATAGACCTTAGATCATGCTTTCACCAGCTCAGAGTTCGAGATGAGGGTGCGTGGAAGATGGCCTTCAGATTTCGGTATGTCCATTACAATTTCTTTATTATGCCATTTGGTGTATCCAATGCTACAACAGTGTTCATGGGACTCATGAACATGATATTTGATCTATACCTTGATTGCTTGGTCATAGTCTTCATCAACATCATTCTGATCTACTCGACTACTGAGGAGAAGCATGCTTATCATTTGCAGGTAGTACTGGACACACTCCAAAATCACCTGCTTTATGGTAAGCACTTTAAGTGCTAGTTCTAGATCCGGGAGGATCACTTTCTTGGACATGTCATATCGAAGTCTGGAGTTGTAGTGGATCCAGTAAAGATTGTGGTGGTACATACTTGGGATCCACCCAGGAGTGTGACAGATGTACGATGTTTCTTGGGGTTTGCTGGATACTAACGGAGGTTTGTGCCAGACTTTTCCATAGTTGCAGCTCCACTACCTACCTTGACAATGAATTTTCAACTCTTCTCGTGGTAGTAGAGATTCCAATATAGATTTCAGCTGCTGAGGTAGGGCCTGACTACATCCCCTATCATGAGGCTTCCATATGAGGGCATAGTCTACATAGTCTACGGTGAAGCTTCAGGAAATAGTCTCGAATGTGTCCTGATAAAAGTGAGAGCATTGAATGCATATGGTTCTTGGTAGCTGAGGTAGAATGAGCATAACTACACTACCCATGACCTGGAGTTAGTTTCAGTGGTCTTCACCATGAAAATGTGGGGGCACTATCTGATGGGAAATTGTTTTTCAGTGTAATCTCATCACAAGAGTCAAAGGTATATCTCCTCTTAGAAGGACTTGAACCTGAGACAGTGACGTTGGCTTAAGTTCCTACAGGATAATGACTTTGAGATATTCTATACTCCTAGAAAGGGTAATGTTGTTGTAAATGCACTCATCGGGAGGTCTGGTATACAGCTGCTAGGTCAGGTGAGGGAGAAGCTGGCCGCTTTGCTGATATGCTTTGTGGATAGAGAAATAGCAGCCTTTCTACAGTCTCCTATATTCACACCCCCATTCCTTTAGCAAGTCAGGGAGGCGTAGTGTGGGGACCTTTAATGTGAGGCTCGACGTGCTCAGATATCCCCAGGGCTGGAACCTAATGGATTTTCTGAAGGTAGGGATCATGTCATCCTCTTTAGAGGACGTACCATGGTGCCAGAGTCACTTGAGGAGAATGTGTTGAGAGATTTCCACACATCCCCTATAACGGTACATCCAGGAGTGGTGAAGATGTACCAGGATCTCCGACAATAGCACTAGTGCTCGGGAATGGAGAAAGAAATCACATTGTTTGTCTCTTAATTCCTCACTTGTCAGCAAGTGAAGGTGGAGCATCAGGTACCAGCAGACTTGGTCCGGCCTTTAGAGGTCCTGAAGTGGATTTGGGATGGGATATCCATGGTCTTTGTGATAGGACATCCACGTAAATCTTGTATTCATGACTCGATTTGTCTGATCGTCGACCGACTCACCATGTCGGCACACTTCCAACCAATTAAAGAACATGGTTCAATAGAGAGCTTGGGATGCCTCTACGTGTAGGAGATTGTGCAGTTAGATGGAGTACCCTCAATGATAATTTCCAATCGTGATTCACATTTTACTTCCTGGCTATGGAAGGTGTTTCATGAGGCTTTCAAGACACATCTTCATTTGATCACCTCCTTCTGTCCACAGAAAGATGGCCAGACTGAGTTGACCATTCAGACCCTCGAGGACATGCTCCGTGCTTGTGTCCTCAACTTTGGTCATAGCTGGGAGGATCACTTTCCATTGGTGGAGTTGCATAAAATAATATCTATCACTATAGAATAGGTATGGAACCCTTTGAGGAGTTATACAACCGACCTTGAAGATCACCCTTGTGATGGACTCTCCCAGGGGAGTCAATATTCGTGGGACTAGAGACGGTACATGCTACCAAAGAGAAGGTGCAGATCATCCATGAGCAGATGAAGACTGCATAGAGAGGAAGAAGTCATATGCTGACAGGAGATAGAGTCCTATGGATTACGAGGATGGAAACCATGTCTTTCTACAGGTCTCACCATGATGAGGTTTGCTGGGATTTTTCCGAGACTTCATGTTATCTCTGATATTCATCAGACCTTTCCTGGTCCTCAGCAGATTTAGTGAGTTGGCATACTGCTTAGCTCTTCCTCCTCAGTAGCATCGGGTTCACGAAGTCTTCCACGTAACCCAGCTGAGGAGATATGTGCATTACCCTTCCCACATCATCGAATGCAGGGAGCTGGACGTCGACGATGGAGAAACTTTTACAGACGTTCCAGTTGAGAGTGGGGATGGACAAGAGCGGGTCCTTTGTGGAGGTCAATCTCTCTGTTGTGCATACTCTTGTAAAACATGAACCTCTATGAGAATACAATTGAGTGGGAAGCTCAGATAAATTTTTAGTACCCCCACTTGTTTACCTAGTTTTGAGTTATGGCTTATGGGGATGTAGATACCTAAGATGGGGAGAATGTAAAGACCTAAAATTTCTATGTAATATTTTTTAAAATTATATTAGAATTTTACTAGTCTGTAAAAATTCATGGAACGTGATTCTGAGAACCGACGTTCCTATAATTAATTTCTGAACTTTTCTTCAGGTACGTTCAGTAAACAGGGGAGCAGGTTTTTATAACTTTTGGACCGGTGCTTGTAATTGAAATCTGAGGGCACCGTTGAACTCGCAGTGTTGGTGTCTTCTTAAAGAATCTTTCACCTCAACGTTTGTTAGTCAAGGGTGAATGTTAGTTTTTGGGTTTTTTGTGGATATAATAAAATAAAATAAACACACGTTTTTTTTATTTTTTTGTAACCACCTACCCATTTGGGTGTTGGGAGGTGTGGTCCACATGAACTAATTCTCCTTATGAGTAGTTGGGAAGTGGGGAACACCATACCTTAACCTCCCATTAGAGGTTATGGTAGTGGAGGCCACCCGGGGCCTAAACCTCTCAACTCTACTCTTAATGATGGAGAAACACCTCAATACCCTCATTACTGTGGAGAAGCCTCCTGAGCTTTTTACGCATGAATTGTGCCAACACACAACAAATTTTGTGACAACATAGTGAATTCTATTCCCCCCTTTTTAAATTATATAACTCCATTGTTGAAATTTAGGAAGGTTCCTAATAAATGAACCGTACTAAATTCCATGATCATTACTTACGTTTCCCTCTCTTCTTCTTATAGGATGCTTGGGAGGCGGATTTGGGACTTCTTTACCAATCAAGGAAGCACTGGTAAAGAGATGTGATTCCCAACACTTGGAGGATTACACTCTCTAATGAAGAAAGTGTTCCTCCATGAAGAACGCTCCACCCTTAAAGAACACCAACTCCTTTTGACCTTCTTCCTCAGGGCTTCCTTTGACTTAGGAAATATTTTTCAACACACTACTCGACAATCAAGGAAAACACCGACGTCCGTCTTTTCTCAATGATTCGTCTTCTTCCATGTGACTCTATTGATGAAAAACCTGAGGTAGGTGATTAATGTTGTATGCTTAACACTTCACAAGTACACCCCTTCTATTTATTTTTCAGGTTGGGAAGAATCATTGCGGAAGGGTTTGATGTGATTCGTTCTTTTAAACCACATCCAATCTCTATAATGCAGAGAGTGAGGGAAAAAATAACATGGCTTGTCCTCTCCATAACCCTTGTGTTGATTTGTGGTGTTCTTTGAAACAGAGGAAGGCGACAAGGGAGACGAAGGCAATAACGTCGCCGCCCGCAGCCTCCATGACCCGCACCGCCCCTACAACACTCTAGCCTTCTGACCGAACCAGCCATGCGGTGCCGTCAGCCGAACCGGCCATAGGCTGTTCCCCGCCCCGGCTACGCCATCCCCCCTACTAAACCATCCCCTGGCCACCATCCCCTTTTGACCGAGCTGCCTTGGCTGCGCTATCTGCTAGCCACGCCACCCCGGCCACTCCGAACACATGGCCGACCGGACCTGGTCGCGCAGCCCACTGGCCAAATCCGCCCTAGCCATGACCTCGCGGCCCTCCGAGCCGATCCGGCCATGCTCCCCGGGCCGAGCTGCCCTCGCGGCACCCTTCGGGCTGAACCGCCCCCGCCCTGACCCCCAGTCAGTCCGCAGCCTCGAGGCCCGTATGGGCCCTCACAGCTCTCTATGGCCCCTTGCAGCCTTTAATGCACGACCTAGTGGGCCAGGCCGAACCAAACAGGCTGGAGCAGACTTAACGGGTCAGGCCGGGTCGGGCCGGGTTGGTTTGACTGGGTCGGACTAGAGCCGGGCCCACTACGACCAATTTTACTTCCATTAGCCAGAACATTGGCACCAATCAGCCATTTGAAAAACCATCAACGATGCTGGGAATCTTGTAGTGTGGCGGTCCCTTTGAGTATACCCCACTGTAGTTTGGGGTATAGTTGAGATATGATCAGGTTGGATCTTGCATGAATCCAATCGGGCCCTAGGGACTAAAAGGCTAATAACTCACAGACTGGGCGTCTGATTGACATGACGTATTTTACGTTGAGACCCCTATGACGTGGAAGACCATTGTAATATATCATAGTTGGACTTCATGACAGTTGGAGTATTGACCCGTAGCTCATGGAGAGGATCCTCCCTGAGACGATCTAGATTAGTGTGGAGACCTAGTAGCTAGCTGAGACCTAATGACTACTGACCGTTTTGACTCGGAATGACTCTACTAGCCAAGTGTGGAGTGCCTTAGTGTCATGGAATACCCCCAGTGGGGACCGCCATGGTGTCATGATAGACCCACAGTACTCGACATGAGGATTACCTCAGTAGGCTACGAGGGGGGTGTTCTTGGTTATGTGGTAGACCCACAATGGGGAGCACCTTAAGACCCACAGTACTTTATAAGAGGAGTACCTCTGTAGTCCAAGGTTAGTGGGAAGAACGCTTGGTGTCGTTTCAGGCCCACCTTACTCTATAGATAAAGAGTTCTCCAGCAGCCGTGGTTTTGATAATGTGACTGGGAATTTTACTTGATACTGCCCCAATTGTCCAAGGTTAGTGGGAAGCATACATTGTGTCACGGCATCCCCACTGTACTTGATAGTGGAGGAGTTTACCAGCAGCCGAGGTTTTGTTAATTTGACTGCGGATGTTACTTGATAGTACCCCCTAAAATAAAATCCCAGTTTGAGTTGAGTCAGTTTTCTGTGTTTTCCTCATGATTGATATGGATTACATGATAATTTAGGTATATGTATGGGAATATAACTATGTAGGGATAAATTTTGATTTCATACATTTTGGTTTATCCTTGGTGGATTTATGTGAGACCATGAGGGTCTCGGTGTCCCTTCTGAGTATCCTTATACTCACCCCTTCATGGGCTATGCCTGCACCTTATTTTGTTGGATGCAGACGGCAGAAAACACTACCTGAGGCTGAGAGTACCCGGATTGGATGGTACCTAGAGGTAGGCCATATGACTAGTAGGTACACAGAGGAGAAGTATTGTTGTGGACTTATGAGGAGGAGATCTGTACCTACCATTCAAGTAGGAATTTCGGAGGATGATCGAGTAGCTGTCTTACTTTTTATTCAGATGTATTGCATTCCAATTGTACTTATACTTTTCAGTTGGTCTTTTATTTCAGCCCCTTTTTACTTACAGTACTCACTTTGTTTCTATACAGTAGAATTGCTTCCGTATCTTTCTATGTGATTGGTTTCGTGGAATTGGAGGTTCTAAAGGAAACTCCTTCCTGGTTTTAGGGAATACGCCTTTGGTGCTAGTCGCCAACCCCTAACCTATGGAATGTGGGCTTGGGGTAGTCATAACACAGGCCTTGGAGGAAAGGTCATGACAAATTGGTATCAGAGGAGTCAGTTTTACCGCAAAACATAGGACTTTGATATTTCATTTCTTTGAAAAAACAGTCTTGAGGGTAGTGAGTGCGATGTCCAGTTCAGGGAGTCCAGTGTTGGTGTGGTGACCGATGTATCGAAACACTAGGACCTTGACTTATGGTTTCCGAATGAGTGCATGAAAACACTGATTGTGTGTGTGTTTTCATTGTGATTTCTTAAGTTAGCTCACCTGCTGTAATCTTTTGACCGTGGTGCACCATTTTCTTTACATTATGCCTCCATGGAGACGGCCAGTTAGAGTTCTGAGTGTTGTACGCATTGACGGCCCACCAAGCAATGAGTCCTTAGTGCATGTCCCTCTTCCAGTATAGGCACTAGTAGTACCATTACCCGTTGGGCCACCGATGCCCCCAGCCCCAACAGGTGATAGTCCATGCCACTTGAGCACGTTTCATGAGTTCCAGTTCCATAGGAAACACAGGTTTAGGGGGGAGATGGACCCACAAGCGACTGAGGATTGGCTGGAGGTAGTGTTGAGAGTTTTCTGTCTAGTAGGGACACGCGAAGACTTCATGGCGATCCATACAGCTAGCCTTCTATAGGAAGCAGCAGGAAGATGGTGGAGCTTGATGTTTCAAGTTCACAATGAGGGGACACTTCTCTGGGCAGACATCGAGAGCCTATTCCGAGAAGAGTTTGTTCCAATGACTCTTCATGGAGTGCACATTCCAGAGCTACTTTATTTACAGCAAGGAAGCATTATTGTGGCTCGGTACCTAGAGAGGTTCACATACATCTCATAATACTCCACCGATATGGTGTGGGACCCATTCATCAGGGCCCGGACCTTCGATCAGGGACTCAAGTAGGAGATCATGGCTTTGGTGATCTCACTCAGCATCCTGAAGTAGGAATGGGTTTTAGAGAGAGCCCTATTGGTGGAGAGTTTTATTTCCGAGCAGTCTCCAGTAGTGAGATCCACCACCAGTCTTCATGTAGGGAGTCTTCTGAAGCTGGCAGCATACAGATGTCACAGATGTCCAAGAGGATCATTCCTACAAGTGGATGCCTGAACGACTAAGGATCAGTTGTATGGGGCACCTGAAGTGGAGACAAAAAATCCAAGAGTGGGCAGTGTTACTCATGCATCTGCATGGTCCCATGGCCCATGACTATCTTACCCGCCATACCGATGATCAGTAGATGGTCAAAGGACCAGCCAGGCAGACACAATGGTATGACCGAGGATGTCCACAGGGAGCAGTTATACATGGCAGAGGAGCCAGCCATGAAGCTGGTGGTGGGAGACGGTTCGAGATTTTACTGCCACCACCACCAGGAGGTCCACCCCAACCGCAGGGAGCATGTGGAAAGGGAAGTGCTCAGCTCCAAGCAGCTGAATCCTATGATCATGGTGCTCTGGAGATGACTCGTGGTACGATCTGTGTCTACTCCACCATAGATGCATTAACTATAGACACGTGTTCTAGTCAGTCATTCATTTCCAATACCCTCATTCGAAGCTCAAATATTCCAATGGAGCTGTTGGATCGATCCTTACAGATAAAGACAGCTACAGGAGCAGATTCGATGATTACACACTAGTTTCGGTAGAGTGAGCTTACTCTAAGAGGCAATAGATTCGAATGAGATCTCCTAGTAGCGGCGTCAAGGCCTTACAACATCATCTTGTATGTGGACATGTTATCTACAATCCATGTTCAAATAGATTGTATTAGGAGCAAAGTGCAGTATGTCCGCACTGATGGGACCAGGTTTACCTTCACTGTCAAGAAGGGAGACTTTCTAGTGCATGATGGTCTTGCCCGGGGGAGAGTGCAGCCGATCACTCACCAATTGGCTAGCCATACCCTCAGAGTAGTTGATGTGGTATTTCCGAGTTATCATGTAGTGGTGGACCATTACACAGATGTCTTCCCTGATGATGTTTTGGGTCTACCACCTCATAGAGAGGTGGACTTTTACATTGACTTGTACCCCGAGAAAACACTGATATCTTCACCAACATATCGTATGGATCCTGTAGAGCTTCGTGAGATGCAGGTACAACTGTAGGACTTGCAAGGGAAGGGATTCATCTGGCCCTGGGTTTCTCCTTAAGAAGCCCCAATATTATTTTCCAAGAAGGCGGATGGGAGATTGAGTCATTGTGTCGACTATCGGGGCCAAAACCAGCTGACCATGAAGAACAAGTACCCACTCTTGGGGATTGACGACCTCCTTGATCAGCTGAAGGGAGCAGGGTGGTTCTTGAAGATAGACATCAGATCATGCTTTCACCAGCTCAGAGTTCGTGATAAGGGTGTGTAGAAGATGGCCTTCAGATGTCGGTATGGCCATTACAATTTCTTTATTATGCCATTTGGTGTATCCAATGCTACAACAGTGTTCTTGGGACTCATGAACTGGATATTTCATCTATACCTTGATTGCTTGGTCATAGTCTTCATCGACGTCATTCTGATCTACTCGAATACTGAGGAGAAGCATGCTTATCATTTGCAGGTAGTACTGGACACACTCCAAGAGAACTTGCTTTATGGTAAGCACTTTAAGTGCTAGTTCTGGATCCGGGAGTATCACTTTCTGGGACATGTCATATCGAAGGCTGGAGTTTTAGTGGATCCAGTAAAGATTGAGGTGGTACATACTTGGGATCCACCCAAGAGTGTGACAGATGTACGATGTTTCTTGGGGTTTGCTGGATACTACCGGAGGTTTGTGCCAGACATTACCAGAGTTGCAGCTCCACTATCTACCTTGACAATGAATGTTCAACTCTTCTCGTGGTAGTAGATATTCTAATAGAGTTTTAGCTTCTGAGGTAGAGGCTGACTACATCCCCTGTCATGAGGCTTCCATAGGAGGGCATAGTCTATGTAGTCTAAGGTGATGCATCGGGAAATAGACTCGAATGTGTCCTGATAAAAGTGAGAGCAGTGGATGCATATGGTTCTTGGTAGCTGAGATAGAATGAGCATAACTACGCTACCCATGACCTAGAGTTAGTTTCAGTGGTCTTCACCATGAAAATGTGGTGGCACTATCTGATGGGAAAACTATTTTCAGTGTACTCTCATCATAAGAGTCTAGGGTATATCTTCTCTTAGAAGGACTTGAACCTGAGACAGTGAAGTTGGATTTAGTTCCTCTAGGACAATGACTTTGAGATATTCTATACTCCTAGAAAGGGTAATGTTGTTGTAAATGCACTCATCGGGAGGTCTGGTATACAGCTGCTAGGTCAGGTGAGGGAGCAGCTGGCCACTTTACTGATATGCTTTGTTGGTAGAGAAATACCAGCCTTTCTACAGTCTCCTATATTCACCCCCCCCCCCATTCCTTTAGCGAGTCACGGAGGTGCAGTGTGGGGAATATGAATGTGAGGCTCGACGTGCTCAGATATTCACAGGGATGGAACCTAATGGATTTTCTGAAGGTAGGGAGCATGTCATCCTATTCAGAGAACGTACCATGGTGCCAGAGTCACTTGAGGAGAATGTGTTGATAGAGTTCCACACATCCCCTATAGCAGTACATCTAGGAGTGGTGATGATGTACCAGGATCTCCGATGATAGCACTAGTGCCCATGAATGGAGAAATAAATCACATTGTTTGTCTCTTGATGCCTCAGTTGTCAGCTAGTGAAGGTGGAGCATCAGGTACCAGCAGACCTGATTCAGCCTTAAGAGGTCCTGAAGTGAATTTGGGATGGGATATTCGTGGTCTTTGTGATAGTACATCCACGTAAATCTAGGACTCATGACTCGATTTGTCTGATCGTCGACCGACTCACCATGTCGGCACACTTACTACCAATTAAAGAACATGGTTCAATAGAGATCTTGGGATGCCTCTATGTGCAAGAGATTGTGCAGTTAGTTGGAGTACCCTCAACGATAATTTCCAATCATGATTCACATTTTACTTCCCGACTATGGAAGGGGTTGCATGAGGCTTTCAAGACACATCTTCATTTGACCACCTCCTTCCGTCCACAGAAAGATGGCCAGAATGAGCGGACCATTCAGACCCTCGAGGACATGATCCGTGCTTGTGTCCTCGACTTTGGTCACAACCGGGAGGATCACTTTCCATTGGTGGAGTTTTCATACCATAAAATCTATCACTCCACCATAGGTATGGAACCTTTTGAGGTGTTATAAAACCGACCTTGAAGATCAACCTTGTGATGGAATCTCCCAGGGGAGTCAATAGTCGTGGGACTAGAGACGGTACATGCTACCAAAGAGAAGGTGGAGATCATCCACGAGCAGATGAAGACTGCATAGAGTGGAAGAAGTCATATGCCGACAGGAGACAAAGTCCTATGGAGTACGAGGATGGAAACCACGTCTTTCTACAGGTCTCACCATGATGAGGTTTTCTGGGATTTTTCCGAGACTTCAAGTTATCTATGATATTCATCAGACCTTTCCAGGTCCTTAGCAGATTTAGTGAGTTGGCTTACTGCTTACCTCTTCCTCCTCAGCAGCATCGGGTTCACGAAGTCTTCCATGTATCCCAGCTGAGGAGATATGTGTATGACCCTTCCAACATCATCGAACATAGGGATCTGGATGTCGACAATGGGGAAACTTTTACAGATGTTCCTGTTGAGAGTGAGTATGGACAGGAGCAGGTCCTTTGTGGAGGTCGATCTCTCTAGTGTGCATACGCTGGTAGAACATGAACCTCTCTGAGATTACAAGTGAGTGGGAAGCTCAGATGAATTTTCAGTACCCCCACTTGTTTACCTAGTTTTGAGTTATGGCTTATGGGGATGTAAATACCTAAGACGGGGAGAATGTAAAGACCTAAAATTTCTATTTAATATTTTTTTAAGTTATATTGTAATGTTACTAGTCTGTAAAAATTCATGGAATGTGATTCTGAAAACCGAAGTTCCTGGAATTAATTTCTAAACTTTTCTTTAGGTATGTTCGGTAAACAGGGGAGCAGATTTTTATAACTTTCGGACCGGTGCTTGGAATTGAAATCTGAGGGCACCGTTGAACTCGCAGTGCTGGTGTCTTCTTAAAGAAACATTCACCTCAACGTTTGTTAGTCAAGGGTGAATGTTAGTTTTTGGGTTTTTTGTGGATATAATAAAATATAATAAACACACATTTTTTTATTTTTTTGTAACCACCTACCCATTTGGGTGTTGGGAGGTGTGGTCCACAGGAACTAATTCTCCATGTGAGAAGTTGGGAAGTGGGGACCACCATACCTTAACCTCCCATTAGAGGTTATGGTAGTGGAGGCCACCCGAGGCCTAAACCTCTCAACTCTAATCTTAATGATGGAGAAGCACCTCAACACCCTCATTAGTGTGGAGAAGCCTCATGAGATTTTTATGCATGAATTGTTCCAACACACAACATATTTTGTGCCAACATAGTGAATTGGATTTCCCCCTTTTTAAATTATATAACAGCATCGTTGAAATTTAGGAAGGTTCCTAATAAATGAACCATCCTAAATTCCATGATCATTACTTATGTTTCCCTCTCTTCTTCTTATAGGATGCTTGGGAGGAGGATTTGGGACCGCTTTACCAATCAAGGAAGCACTGGTAAAGTGATGTGATTCCCAACACTTGGAGGATTACACTCTCCAATGAAGAAAGTGTTCCTCAATGAAGAACGCTCCACACTTGAATAACACTAACTCCTTTTCACCTTCTTCCTCGGGACATCCTTTGTCTTAGGACATCTTTTTCGACACACTACTCGACGATCGAGGAAAAACACCGACGTCCATCTTTTCTCACTGATTCATCTTCTTTCACGTGACTCTATTGATAAACAACCCGAGGAAGGTGTTTAATGTTGTATGATTAACACTTCAAAAGTACACCCCTTCTATTCATTTTTTAGGTTGGGAAGAATCATTGCGGAAGGGTTTGATGTGCTTCGTTCTTTTAAACCACATGCAACTGCTATAATGCAGTGAGTGCGGGAAAAAATAACATGGCTTGTCCTCTCCGTAACCCTTGTGTTGATTTGTGTTGTTCTTTGAAACAGAGGAAGGAGAGAAGGGAGACGAAGGCAATAACGTCGCCGCCCGCAGCCTCCATGACCCGCACCGCCCCTGCAGTGCTCTAGCCTTCTAATCGGACCAGCCTCGTGGTGCCATCAGCCGAACCGACCATGGGATGTGCTCCGCCCTGGCTACCCCATCCCCACTACTAAACCATCCCCTGGCCACCATGGCCTTCCAACCGAGCCACCCTGGCTGTGCTATCTTCTAGCCACGCCACCCCGGCCACTCCGACCTCCTGGCCAACCAGACCTGGTCACGCTGCCCACCGGCCAAATCCGCCCTAGCCGTGACCTCGAGGCCCTACAAGCCGATCCAGCCAAGCTCCCCGGGCCAAGCTGCCCTCGCAGAACCCTTCGGGCTGAACCTCCCCCACCCTGACCCTCAGTCGGTGCGCAGCCTCACGGCCGGTACGAGCCCTCACAGCTCTCTATGGCCCCTCACAGCCTTTTAGGCACGACCCAGTGGGCTAGGCCGAACCCAACGGGTTGGACCAGACCTAACGGGTCAGGCCAGGTCGGGTTGGGTTGGTTTGACTGGGTCGGACCAGAGCTGGGCCCACTACGACCTATTTTACTTCCTTTAGCCAGAACATTGGCACCGATCAACCATTTGATGAACCATCAACGAAGCTGGGAATCTTGTAGTGTGGCGGCCCCTTTGTGTATACCCAACTGTAGTTTGGGTTATAGTTGAGATACGATCAGGTTGGATCTTGCATGAATCTAATCGGGCCCCAGGGACTAAAAGGATAATAACTCACATACTGGGCATCTGATTGACATGATGTCTTTTACGTTAAGACCACTATGACGTGGCAGACAATTGTAATAGAACTTAGTTGGACTTCATGACAGTTGGAGTATTGACTAGTAGCTCATGGAGAGGATCCTCCCTGAGACGAGCTAGATTAGTGTGGAGACCTAGTAGCTGGCTGAGACCTAATGAATTCTGACCGTTTTGACTCGGAATGACTCTACAACCCATGTGTGGAGTAACTTAGTGTCATGAAAGACCCCCAGTGGGGACCGCCATGGTGTCATGATAGACCCATAGTACTCGACGTGAGGATTTCCTCAGTAGGCTATGAGGGGGGAATTCTTGGTTATGTGGCAGACCCACAGTGGGGAGCACCTTGGTGACACAGAAGACCCACAATACTTTATAAGAGGAGTACCTTAATAGTCCAAGGTTAGTGGGAAGCACGCTTGGTGTCGTGTCAGGCCCACCTTACTCTATATATAAAGAGTTCTCCAGCAGCCGTGGTTTTGATAATGTGACTAGGAATTTTACTTGATACTACCCCAAGAATAAAATCATGGTTTGAGATGAGTCAGTTTTTCAGTGTTTTCATCATGATTGAGATGGACTACTTGATAACATAGGTATATGTTTGGGAATATACCTAAGTAGGGTTATCTGTTGATTTCATACTTTGTGGTTTCTCCTTGGTGGATTTTTTGTGATACCTTTAGGGTCTCGGGGTCCCTATGTTTTATCATTATACTCAACCATGCACGGGCTATGCCTGCACCTTGTTGTGTTGGATGCAGATGACAGACAACACTGACAGAGACTGAGAGTACCAGGACTGGTCGGTACCTAGAAGTGGACCATATAGTGAGTCGGTACACAGAGGAGAGGGATATACGTGGAGTGCTAAGAAGTTGATATGTACCTACCCTTAAGGTAGGAACCTCGAAGGATGATCTAGTAGTTATCTTCCTTTTTCTTCAGTTGTATTGCATTCCAGTTGTACTTGTACTTTGCAGTTGGGCTTGTATTGTGGCCCCTTTTTACTTACTGTACCCACTTCTTTACTATACATTTGTATTGCTTCCGTATCATGTTTCATTTTTGGTTGCGTGAGATTATAGGTTATAAAGGAAATGCCTTCCCCATTTTAGTGAATACGCTATTGGTGCTAGTCACCAGCCCCTAGCCTATGGAAGTTAGGCTTGGGGTAGTCACAACACAGGCCTCGGAGGACAGGTCGTGACAATCAAAGACACATAAATATCTAATATGATATCCATAGTAGAGAAGGAGTATTTCCAAGACCATATTGGTATAACTAGTTCACTCCCCATATAATCATGGTGTTCATGGTTCACTCCCATGTCCACCATAATAGCATGTGTTCACTCGTTATACGATCTTTGTATTCATGGTTAACTCCCATTATTATATTAGAAATCTGAGTTAACTCCTCAAACCATATTGGGTTTCATGGTTAACTCCCATGGCCATCTTAGTAGTCAAGGTTTACTCCCAATACCATCATAGTCTCTCTCATGAGATATAAATCATTACCCAATTAATTTGTTGTATATATTGTCCTCACCAATCTAATAGTGAAATCATAATAACATGTGCCACAAAATTATAAAAAAATACTATCTTAACCAATGAAATTAAATTAATATCATAAAAATTTAATCATATCATAACATATAGTAAGGATACCTGATTCATAATCATTTTCTAAATATCATAACATCTGAAAGCGAAATGGATTTCATAAACCTATCACCCATGAAATTGAAATGGATTTCATAAAAATAAAACTCCCAAAAGATAAATGAGTACCATAGAGACCATGAATATAAGGACCCAGGAATAAACATTACATAATATTGAATTACGTCAGCAATTTATAGTCATTCATATTGAGGAACATTTCAGGTTTTTATTTTTAGATAATTATACCATAACTATTACCTAATAAGTAAATAATTATAATGTAGACATTTCTACTCATTATAAATTGTTTTACAAATTAAAACCCCTTAAAATAAAAAATAATTTATTTTTATCAATAAAAATTTTCTTATAATTCATCTTGATATCCATCACTCTCTTACCATCATTACACCATGTGAAAGCATTTTAAAAATGTGGGATGACCTCAAAAAGTAAATTAAGTGAAATATGATATGGAATGAAAAATGATAGTCCATTAATTCTTCTTAACACATGAAATCATACTTCTAACCCATAAAACAAAAGATTATAACACACCTTATGAAGCCATAATAATCTTGAAAAACATATTACCAATCATAAATCATAAATGTGACTTCTAGAATCCATATTATAACTAAATTTTTTCTTTCTTAGATACATAGTGTCTAACCATGTTGGTTACATTTGGAACACCCATAACAATCCCAAATAGACCTAAGGCCTTATTTTTAATTTATTTTTGTATTATACCCCATTTAAGGTTTCACCAGTAACGTTACAAAACTTTTATGCCCAAGGAAAAAGGAACATATACAACCCAATACATTACCTTAAAGGCCTACGAATTGAAAAACATGAAACAACCCCTCCACAACATCTTCATATTTAAGGATCGTACCTTTCTACCTTGCATTGCTGATTAGCCAGCATTGCCTCGTGCTAAGATGCATGGTGCCAAGTCCTAATGTTAGTTTCTATACCCGCTTATTTTTCTAAAATGGTTATATTTTCAAAGGTGGTTGATATTTTTTCTAAAAATCCTCATTTGGGAATTCTCATTTGTGGTCTTTATATACTTATTGTTCTTTTCTGTGGCCCAAAATCCTTATTTATCGAAGGCCCTATGACCCAAAGGCCTTTGGTGTCTTGAAGGACCTAAGACCAACATGCCCAAACTAGTGGCTCAATGGACCAAATCCTGTGAATATAAATGTTGGATACATTATCAAACAATACCTATTATGGTAACTAATACAGTAACCTGAAAATTCACACCTACCCAAATATGATCCTGGGTCTATTTGATGCCATGTTAGAGCCTCCACCACTCTGGTAGAATCTTATATCTCTCTCATTTCCCAATGAATTGGAGATCAATAAAGGGCTCACCCACCCTAGGTATATCACAGAACAATCCATATACTTAAGAAATTCTGAAGAACCATAATATAATCATAACACATAAAACAACCATAAAAGAAAAATAACATTTCCACGTTATCAATCAAAAAGATATCATTCCATGAAAATGACACACACAATAACTTCTAAAAACCATTTTAATTACCAAAATAAATCACTAGAGAATATTTTAATTATTTTTTACAAAAAATTACTTCTTTTCAAGGAATACAAATATAAAATAATGGTCATGATGGCAGAAATGTCACTGTCCTTGTGTACGATAAAAAAATATACATTTTTCATTTAGAAAAATGATTCATATAAATAAATATTCCATTTAATTTTTTTTTAATGAAATTAAATGTAAAATGATTTAATTATAAACTTTATAAAAGAGGTTGTGTATATTATTGAAATATGCCTCAATGAAAGAAGATTGCGACATATCCCCTTACATTATGTTCGTCTCTTCATGTACAAACTTTATTTTCCAGAGTAATAAACTCTGGTTAATTAATACTATCTTTAGAAACAATTTATATTTTATTATTCCTTTTATATCACTTATTACCATGTTACAAATCATACATAATTATTTATGTTCATATCATACGCTTTGATGATATTTGGTACTTGAGTCTAAAATGAACTTGTTTTGATTTAAATTGTCTATGTGGTGAAAAATGCACAATATTTGTAATTGAATTCATTACATAATCATCAAATTTATACATTAATAATAATTTTTAAATTATACCATAAATTATGGTTATGAAAAATGAACAATGTTATATTCTTGGTTATTGTAGGTTATATGTATGAATGAGTAACATTTTCCATTTTTCATTGATCATTATGTACAATAAGTAATTATATTTTATCTTTAAATAATTATCTTTGTATTATTAACATCATTACAGTCATTTAAGTATACTTATATATATCATACAAGTGATGTGGTGAATAGAAATGATTCACATCGCTTCATTGACGTGATCGTTCACATGTACGCACAAAATACGTTATCATTTTTATGTGTATAGAATGTTAGAACATAACTAAAATATGATTATTTTACAATGATAAATAAGTATTTCATATCATTTATAGTCATTTATTTCATCAGTATAAATAGTATTGTTTTATGGAAGTTGTTTCCGACGCTTTTGTCACGGTGCACGTGTTTGTCTCATTCGGGGACGAGAGGTGTAGTTTTGCTGCCGCTCATTCCCACTTTCCAAAGGCAGGCGGCATCTGTCGCTTGTTCAAGGATGTCTTATCCATGATCAAAATAGGATGATGGGATGTTGGTTCTTCCTTCCATGAATTCCTCCTCAGAACTCGCCACCTAGACCAGGTCTCCCTCATAGAATTATGATATAGTTCTTGAATCTCTTCCTAGCACCATATCTTCATAGGCAACAACTAATTACACTGCTTCTTCTAGGACATTCCAAGAGGTCCGGTTAGGGAAGAAACCTTTGTTCAGGTGAGTAGACAGTTTTGGCAACACTGGCATGTCTGGGCACTGGAACACTTGCACATATGGGTTTCTTCCCCATATTATAGGGATTATCAAGGCCACTGAAGCCCGTGGCATCCCACGTAGAATGTGGGGAATTATATGCCATGGGCATGTATCTGTGGTTTTCCTCAGTTACCCATGTTTATCGTGGGGAAGAAAACAAGTTTAACCTCTGGCAGAGACGGATTACAATGATAAGAACACTGACTAGAGTGGATCAGATGGGTGCTAACTTTTTAGGGAACACTGATGTCAGGGATAACGTGTGGTTGGATACACGAAAGCTGTTAAATGGGATGAGGAATGAAGTGGAATGATCCCACCGTGATGTGGTGGCCCTGGTAATAATCATTATGGATGATACAGTGGTTGAATAGAATGGGATGGAATCATCATGAGGATGACGATGGTTTTGGTCTTGAGCCTCGAAGAGGCTTTCGACGTATCCCCGTGGCAGGGAATCAAAGTCCATTTAGTTCATCTGACGACAACTTACCACCGATTGAGGTCTCCAGTGGCTTACTACTGGATGGGGTCGCAATGGCTTACAACCGGATGGGGCCACAAAGGGTTACCACTAGATGGGGGAAAACCAACATGAAGATGATGAGAACGACCGGTGGATAATGGGATTGGACCTCAGGGAGGCCTCTTATGTACCATGCCTTGGCAAGGATTAAAGACCCCGTAGTTCTGGTGGTGGGAACCGATGTGATGGGGGCCAAAACAAATATTTGGTGTTGTGTTTGAACCGTATGGAGGCTTCTTACGTATACTTCCTTAGCAAGGATCAAAGTCCACAAAGTTCAGAATGGGGGCTTTGTCCACCAATGGGAAGATGTTCGGGACCAATTATTATTGGGCTTGAACCTCATGGAGGATTCCTACATACCCTACCTTGGTAAGGATCAAATACCTCGCAGTTCTTGGTGGATGTAGGACTTACTCTCTATGATTCCCATAGTGTTGGTGAACCAATGTGAAGGAGGTCAGAACGACCTAGGTGATGGGATTGAACCTCGTGGAGGCTTCCTACATACCCTGCCTTGAAAAGGATCAAAGACCTCGTAGTTCAGGTGGTGTGTGGGAATTTCACTCTTGGATGTCCATAATGTTTGTGAACAGATGTGAAGGAGGTTGGAATGACAAGGGTGGTGGGATTGAACCTCATGGAGGCTTCCTACGGACCCTTCCTTGGCAAGGATCAATGTCCTTGTAGTTCAGATGTGGGGCAGTGGTCAGTGAACCAATGCGAATAAGGACCTAAGGTCTAGGTGAATGATGGGCTTGAACCTCATGGAGGCATTTTATGTACCTTGCCTTGGCCAAGATCAAAGTCCTCGTAGTTCATGGATTGTGGGTCTTGAACCTCCGGGATGCTTCCTACGTACCTTGCCTTGGAAAAGATCAATGTCCACGTAGTTTATGGGTTGTGGGCCTTGAACCTCAAGGAGGCTTCGTATGTACCCTCCCTTGGCAAAGATCAAAGTCAATGTAGTTCATGGAGGCATTTGGGACTTACGCTCGGAGTCAGCCCAAGGTGTTGGTGAACCAACATGAATGGGGTTGGAGCGACCAACTGGTGGTGTCAGGCTTGAACCTCAGGGAGTCATCCTATGTACCTTACCTTGGCAAGGATAAAACACCTCATAGTTAATGTGTTGTGGGGCTTGATCATCAGGGGGGCTTCCTACCTACACTGCCTTGGAAAGGATCAAATACCTCGTAGTTTAGGTGTGGGGTGGCAGATAAGATGTCATGGTGGATGCTTACTCTAATCCAACGTGAGTCAGGCCCAGTGTTAGAAATAAGAGGCAGAAAAGGCCTAAAGATCATGTTGCGAAAGGTGTGTCTGTGAGAAGTGGGGTGGGGATTAAGCGTGGAGAGGCCCAAAGAGGAAACATGGTCTTATGCATGGTTAGCATCACAAACAATTTGGGACATACTCCAGGATGGGGGCCCTGTGGTGAAAAAGCCCAGCGGGAGAGGGATTTGGCACAGAAGAATGGAGGGGCAGGGATTCTGCCTCCTGCATGTAAAACTAGGGGCATACACCAAGGTGGCTTCCCTTACCCCACAAACAGGCGCCACTCCGATAATAGGGATATCATCCCCTCTGAGAGATGATCCCACTTCCATGGAGACTAGTGGGCGTGTAGAACATCCAAGGTGGGCCACCCCGCATGCTAGGTACAGGGCGAGGTCATAGTTTAACGTCATATGCAGAGGACGATAGTGATTGGAAGATTAATGTCCTGTAGCTCGGACAAGGTGGGTTCACTCCGAACCCCTAGGATTACATACCTGGTACCCTCTGGAGAGGGCTTCATAGGCAGGGATCTTGTGATGCTCTTGTGGTCTATATGGTGGAGGGAACTTGCGAAGGGGTGTGCTTCGCAAAGTGGAGTGTCCCACCCTAAGCATAAGGAAGAGGTGCTTCACGAAGTGGAATTTCATTTGAGGAGAACCTCCTTACGGAGCAATGGTGCCTCATGGAGCAAGGTATTGTGAAGTGATGTGCATTGCAAAGTACAGTGACCCTGCCTTAGCAAGTGGATCACATGTACATGAATGGTGTTTCACTAAGATTAAACACTCTGTGATGATCTAGGTCCCCTTGGGGATCCCCATCCATCATGTAGGCCCTTAGGCTCTGAAAAAGGCATCACTATCAAAAGAGGGGGTTAAAACAAGGAAAAGGGGAGGCACTTCGTATAGAAGAATTACCTCACACAACTCATAGTTCGTAGAGTAGAAGGGTGCTTCATGATTTAGGAGCTAGGAAGTTGAAATGTCAGATTTTCCACCCCCTAGAATTTTGAGGAGGCCGATAATTATAGGGGAGAGGCACCATGAAATAGCACTCGCTCGATGCGAAGAGGGATTTTTTTGGTCCGCGGTGGGCTCGCAAAATTCAAACGTAGTCGCGGAGCATCCCTCCTCTATGTTTTGTGGTGGCCTCGCGAACATCAAAGGTGCTCGTGGAGCGTTACCACATTTGTGATCCATAGGGGCCTCATGAAATTAAAAGGCGCTCGCGAAGCGTTACCGCCTCCATGCTCTGTGCTGGCCTCGCGAACATCAAAGGTTCTCGCAGAGCATTACGACCATCATCCTTCATGGCGGGCGTGGTGCGATCTGGGCTCTGTGAATGGTCTTTGTGAGGCATCCCCTTGAGGCTTTTCATTTCTCCATCTTCTTCTCCTATTTTGGTGAAAACAAATTCCCCCCCCCCCCTCGGACTTAGATCTGCGAATAAATCAAGGGTCGAAGTCTAATGATCAATCACCAAAATCCTCGATCGTTCGCAAAGTTGTATCATGAATAGGGCTCATGAGGTGGATTGGTGATGCATAGGCAAATAACGCCATGATGCTCGCCGTGAAATCGATGCACTGCAAAGCTCCGAAGTTCGTAGACTATAAAAAGGGAAGCTCACCTCTCTTTTTTCCTTTACCTTCTCCACAAAATACTATTTTAGTGCTCTTGATTCACAAAGCACCACATACTCTGTGATTTCTCTCCGTGAATCGGTTCTTCGCTTCACGGCGCACAATGAGTTTTTTACTCCGCCATAGCGCTTCCCGATCTTTCTCTTGAAGGTGTAGGTAGGACTCCACAAACGGGCTTCGCAAAAATTCCTCGAGAATGAGCTTCACGAATGAGCTCTGAAAACCAACCCAAAAATCATCCATGCTCCAAAACTGAATGGATCATCAAGAAGCTTCCAAGCGGGTTCTTACGGATGCCTCCTAGAGGGATGAGATGGCGAATAGTCTAGGTTGTGGAGAGTTAGTCTGCAGCCACTCAGACCATGATTCATTGGTGGTGTTTCTATTGGAGAGCTAGAAGAACTACACATTGTGTAATAGGTTGCCTTTGTATGGCTTCAGGCAAAGGGATGACGTCTTTATCACTGAAGCATGTAAGGGTGAACCGACTTACTTGTTCAAGAGTATTCTGTGCCAGCACCAATGGTTCAGGGCGGCTGACGACCATTCCTTGTAAGACTTCACACCCATTATTACTGAATGCCTATACAACCAACTGAATAATGTCTACGAAAAGGTGTTGTAGCCAGAGATGTCTCCTCCTATGTACGAGACGATATTGAAGGCAGATTGGAGGAACCTGAGGAAGGGGTGGTTCGAGGAATGGGATCTGTGCTAGGGTGGCATCTTCCTAGATTATTGGGCCTGACCCTACTAGGTAGGCACCAAGTTTGCGGAGTTTAGGGATGAGATGAGGAGAGTGGGTTTTGTACGAGGCCGCCTTGGCCTCTCAATTCAACGTATATCAACCAAAATAGTTGACGTTAGATATGTTGAGAAGATGGTCGTTGGAGACCAATACCTTCCACTTACACCATGCGAAGTTCGGTATCAGCCTTTGAGATTTCCACCTAATTTCAGGGGTCCTGATATTGGGGGAGATGTATGAATAAGTCTTCCCCGTCATGAGTGAATGAGAAGATGTTGGGAAGATGTCGCGACTGGAAATGGCATTGATGGAGCTGGTGCTGGGAGAGGACAAAGAAGCTGTGAGAGATTTCCATATTAAGCGGTGGTTCATGTAATTTCTAAATTTATCAATAGACTGACAATTTCCGGTGAGGCCTCATACTTACCCGAAGGTGGATCAATGGGGCATGGAGCACTCATACTAGCGGCTATTAGAGGACAACCAGTGGAAGACCTGGGCGTTTAGCGTCAGCACTGAGCAGTAGCCAATAGTCAGGCTGGAGGCATTCATCGCAGCACTTATCTATGGTTGGATCCTACCAATGAGGGATACCAACAAGGGAGTGTGACCAACAACCTTTATCATGGAATCCATGTTGGAAACATGAGGGTAGGTCAACTCTGGAATCCCGATGCTTGCCAAAATGTATAAGATGTTGTGACATATCAGTGAGGGGAAGAGGACGTAGAGCTTATGTAGACCATTCCAACTCTTATACGAGTGGATAACGACATATATCAGTGGGGTTTATGAGAACCCGAACACCTTCTCGCCTATGGGATCGAATTTCTACCCATCAATCTTGTATTACACTGGGAGATTTCCAGCGATGTTGACCACACCGTTTTTATTGAACCAGGTGCGGAAGGCGGAAGAGTTCAACATTCACCCATTTCCATTTTCGATGGGGGTATTCACTGATGATAGCCGGGGAAAATAAGAAAACAAGGAATATATCCTAGCCTTTTGAGGTGGAGTCTTGGTGGAAAGGGTGGATGTTGAGCCCCTCTATGAGTCATACAACCCACACCAGTTTGAAAGGAAATTCCAGTGCATGCAGCGACTGACCCTGTGGGTCTATTTGGAGGTTCTCCATAAGGAACACCCATGTTTGATGAGGTAGATGTGGCTCAAGATCACACGGTAAGATGGGAAAATGCGGAACAAACTGTCTCCACCTACCGCCATCTTCGGGCTAGTGAAAGAGTGTTCCATAATGTGGGAGTCGTCTTATCCAGGGGAGATGCTACACCAACCAATAGTTCGGGTCGGTGATGGTGAACCTCCCCGACCTTGGGGTTGGGGCCGAAAGGCAGCAAGGGAATCCCATGGTTGTGGGGATATTGTGGCAGCGGGACCTACACCAGTTGAGGGTGAGGCAGCATCCAGAGATCCAGTAGTGATGGTAGACCTGGCATTTGCGGAAGAACAGAGCCATCTAGAGGGTAGGCCACCGAGAGGATTCCACATGATACCCACCCAGGCTCTGGGGAAGCAGTTGTGCCATATCGACATGCCCGAGAATGTTGTCTTCCCAGAGGCCTGGGACATCTAGGAAGTCAATAGGAAATTCCTCAGGCCTTCCATGTTGTGGCAACACCTTAACCATATCCGGATGGATTTACCATTGATATTACCTATCCGGGCTGGCTTTTGGTGACCCAGGTGGAAGCGGAGCAGTACCTGGCAGAGCTGGATGACTTTGTACATTCTCGAGGTGCCCCTCATCCAATGACGGACCATGTCAAGGTTCTTCTAGGCTGCACTACTCCCCTGCAGTTGTCAGCTGCTAATTTAATAGAGCACTTCCCTCTGCCAAAAGAATCAAAATTTTACTCCTGGGGAGACGAGTCCAGTATAGGGAGCCTGTTGTAGGAGGGAGAAGTTGGAGATCAAGACTCTGATCATAAAGAGTTCACAGAGGCCCTTGAGTTAACTATCTGAAACACCCTTCTAAAGGACTTTCAATGAGGTCATTGTAGACTCCATCCTTACATCTGAATAGTGTAAGAGATTCTTATATATATAACTCGTTCTCTTCCCTCAGTGGATAGAGATTTGGGGCTTTGGAGATCTACGCCTTCCACTACATCTATTGCTACATCCAGCGGGGTAGGTATACCTGAGGAAACCCCTAGAGAGCACTTAGAACATCCAACCATATACGGAGGGCCACATTTTAGAGTCCCGATGAAACTGAACTAAGATAGAGATCAAGAGTTTGATATATATAATTCCCTTCTACCAAATTAATGTTGGTCATCCATCAACTATGTTAACTGACATGCATGATCACTTTTTAGTACGCACAATCCTTTGAATAGCGTGGGTTTCTTTGGCGAGGTCTTTCGGTACCCCTGACAGCGCTTTCCCCTAGGGAGTGCTGGTGAATGTGGAGTTGGAGGTCCAGATTGATCAAACAGTGGCGCTCTTGATCACCAGTGGGACCATCAGGGAGGGTGAGACAAAGATTATTGAGGTGGGATTCGATGATGAGGATCAATTAGACATCTTAGGTCCTTCCATGCCTGATCAAATGCCTGATGCAGATCCTGCTGATGAGTTCCTGAAGGCATTCCCCACATATGATCATGCCAAATGCACTTACTACGAAGATATGACCTCCGATGAAGATGACAGTAGAATAGTCTGTCACCAATCATGGAAGTGGCTCAATCCCTTTATTGATGACAACCCTCAAGCACTATGGATGAATGAGATGGACATACTTCACTCGTGAATACGTGAACTGTGTGCTGGGGTAGTGAATACCCAACTTCCTCACATGATTGTCAAAAATCTTATGGCAAAAAAGATTCGAGAGTATGACTATGGCCTCGGTGTGGGCTGTTAGAGGAGGAAGGTGGTAAACATTAAGAGGGTCTAGGATGCTGAAGACGAGGTCCAGTAGCTTCCAAGTTAGGTAGATTAGCACTCGGCCTCCCTCACGTGCAATCTGAGCTAATATTGCGATTGAGGGCCCATATGGTTGAGGCCAAAGAGGGCATGAAGAAAGATGCTGAGGATATGGCCATCATTCAGACCGATGTAGAGCGGGCCCAGATTGTGGCCGATGAATTGTGCCCCCTCATTGCTATGGAGGAGCGGGTGATGAATAGGCGGTAACAACTCCTTGACACTACCAACTATAGGGTGGCAAAGCTACTACACTCTTTTGACATGGTTAACTAGTCTATGTGGGGAATAGAACCTCAGGCACTGTAATGATTACATACCCTCAAATATACTTTCATGCATTGATTATTTGATTTTGTATCATGCATGAGTTCCGTTATTTACATTGGTTTATTTTATTCTAGTGATATTCGTGGATCGTCCAATGATTATTCCCTAAGCTCACATGGGTCGGGCCCAATGTGAGAAACAAGGGATGACCACCTTATCACCCTAACCATATGTAGGAGTGAAAACCAATCTTTGGGAATCCGGGGGTTGAACAACCGGTTCAGATTTCAGAGAAGAAATTGGAGAGACCTGACTGGAGAATGAAGCTCTCAGAACAGTCGAATTATGGTTTTCCCAATGTGCTCTTATGCACAGAACGGGGTAGCACCAGGGGCACTGGAATCAATCTGAACGGATGGGAATGGACTTTTTGAATCTCAATAACCATGATTCAGAACACTATGGGGGTGTCATGACAATGAAGTATAACTATTTAATACATTCGAAATATGAAATCCTTATTGTGTTAGCCTAAAAAGGGAATAGTAAATGAGCTCTGACCTCTAACCATGTTTGAAACATGTGGCCTGACTCAAAATGTCATCCATTAGTCTTATGGAACATTAGACAATAATAGTAGATGATCCATAGGCCAATCGTACATTCTGTTATGGGGTTCCATCGGTCATGAAAAGGGACGAGGGTCTGAATAATGGGAACACAAAGCATGCATAGTGATGTGATGGGTTGTTTGAATGGATGCCAACACTCTTGACATTACACCACTGTGGTAGATACACATTGGGTGGGTAGATCAGTCTGATCAGGGATCTAAAATTCTTCTAAAGAAGACCTCTCTGCTGAGGAAACTGTTTCTTCCAAATGATGTGTCGGGGCATCCTAGACTTGTCCAGGGTAAAGGTGTAGATACATTTCTTCCCACAAGGGGTTAGGAAAGGTGGTCGTAAATGAGGAGGAACATGATTGATGATTCCTGGGGCCTGACCATAGGTGAAATTCCTGGGTGTCACTATGTATCCTATAAGGATGGAAATCAAGTTGAACAAAGTTCTAGGAGAGGTCTTAGTTTATGGTATTTGAGCTCGGACCAAGGATCGGTAAGGGATGTAGGGTACACATGGTAAAGTTATTATGACACTCGACGTGAATGAGGACCCGAATTCCAGATTACCATGTGTTCCTTGGGGTTGTTTTTAGGTCAAGGGACTGAACACGAAAGTTAGGATGGGCCCATGGGGGAGTTCATGGGTGTTCCTACGTTTCTCATAAGAATGAGAACCAAGCCATACACGGTTCAAAGGGGTAGAATGGTAAGGTACCAGTACCAGTGATAAAAGGGGCATGAGGGTCTAGACCTCACAACAAAATAAGAATCATTTGATGGGTCTTGATTGTCCTTTGAGGGTGAATGGTTTTTTTTTGAAGCAACAGGCCTAGGATAGCATGTCCTAGCATCACCACAAGAATCAAGACATATGCAGACGTTGAACAATTGTATGGCATGTGACCGATACCAAACCTGGTGTCCCCTTGAGTGAAGACATCACAATGCAGTTCCATTTTTCATCGTACGACAATGATGATAATCTCAATGTTTAGGGTCATGTGATAGGACCAGGTGTGCACTTTAACGTCATGTGGCACAGATGTAGTAGAGACGAGGCTAAAGTTGAAAGGTTCACGGTGCACTAAAACATAGGCGACATGAATAAGAACATAATCCCATACCACATAATGCTCGATTCTATAAATGAAGCCTCATGACAAGGGGAAAACATAGAGGTAAGAGGGTAAGGGGATGGAAAAACTATATCCCAATTCAGCTGGACCCAAAAACGAGACGTCTAGGCATTCATACGTATCCCATGAGGATGGGAAACAAGCCATATGTAGTTCTAAAAGAGATATTAGTTTATGGTCTTGGAGCTCAAACCATAGTGATGGGAACTCGGTGTGGAGCCTTGAATGATGCCTTTATGGTAGCTTTATCCTCCTAACGTGAAAATGTGAACTGAGGGGTAGTGTCAGGAGTTTCAAAATTCTACTTGGACATGATGGGGTGGATAATTATTTGAATCATGTATACAACATTTGAGGCTTAAAGGGGCTGGCATGACGGTGGAGGATGATTGTTGACCATATTCAAAACCCAGTATCCATATCACGTTATCCTATAATGAGGACAAACAAATGAGTGTCGGCTACTGACCATATTTGTAACATGGGACTTGTATCGATATGTTGACTGAAACCCTTGGGGACGTTGGCCCGTGACGGTAGGTGATCCCTTAGGTCTAGAATCCATGCCATTTGGGGGTCCCTTCGGGTGTGGAAGATTATGGAATACCAAATGAAGGGGAACATGTAACCTAGAAAATGGGTGAAAGCATGTTCACATAAAATATGACACTCCAAACACTGAACCAGATTACTCTTAGAAATATTTGTTAATTACCGAAGAGGGTTGTGGACGGTGCTCAACTTGAGAGTAAACAATTTAAAGGGATGAGTATAGAATATAGGAATAGAGAACTTTCAGGAGGGAGAGTTATGTAGAGTGGTTGTTATAACACCCTAACGTGAGGGAGACCATAATCCCATACCACACCATATATTCTTCTATATGGGGGAATGAGTTCCAAGGGGCTAAGATGGGGCTTTACCCGAAGATCAGATGCCCAGGCGGTCCTACATAACCCATGAGGATTGGAATCAAGTCACACATAGTTCTGGAAAGAGATACACAAAGGAGTAAGATACCACAAATAGGGGAGGTGTACGGCGCGACGAGTAACCCTAATTTAATGAGTACATAATCCCTTACCACACTGTACAATCTCATAAGAACATGGGTCGGGGCCCGAGAAGGCCAAGGTGATAGAAAAGGCTGGGGGCCTGAGGCTGGGCCTCGTTTGGAAAGGCCCGACCAGTTTGAAGTTTAACGTCATGCAGTGGGGACGAGGATGGATAATTTATCTTATCTGGGGATGTGTACAGAACTGCGAGTAATCCAACATGGGACATAATCCCATACCACACCGTATGATTCCACAAAAGAGAACCTGGGCAGGGGGCCCAAAACTGGGAACTCGATGCACAATAAGTCATGTGGTCATGGTATGAATAATAAATGAAGAGAAGGATGTCTCAAGGGGATATGTGTGGCATGGTGAGATAGCCCGTGTGAATGGGGACAGTTGTCCACTTCACACCACACAACCCTAAATGAGAACATGGGCCAGGGGCCAAAAAGGTCCAAGGGGTCGTAGAGGACCAAGGTGCCTGAGACCGAGCGTGTCGACCAATGGTTGGAATATGCCCTCTTGTGTTATTTCTACCTCATCACAGCTCCTAAGCCCACATTGGCTATGCTCGGTGTGGGAAACAAGGAGATGGAGTCAGCTCTCCCTGTCAACTAGGGGTCTAGTGTCTGGCATCACCCGAGGGGAGTTCATCGCTTGGATATATAATGGGGAAAAATGAACCACTGCACTCAATTTTTTGGACATTTTTGGGTGAGCCTGATGAAAAAGGATATTTTTTGACTATTTTCTAAAAACATCATCCTTATAGTGTCTTGTAATTGGAACAACAAATGAGTGTCGACTACTGACCATGTTCGCAATGAGGGACTTGTATCAATTTGTTGCTCAACATCCTCAAGGGAGTTTGACTGTAGTGGTAGGATAGACCCTGGGCCCATCATCATTACTGTTCGGGGGCCCATCTAGATGAGAAGGATGATGTAGTCCCTATCAAAGGAGTGGTTGCAGCATATATGTACCCATAAATTTTAAAATAAAGAAGGGCGGTGAAAAAGGTGGACACCATTGGGGGGTGGGATGAACGAAAGAATTAAGATTTGCTCGACTTGTATTAAGGAAAAAACCTGCACCACACCATATGTATTGACCCAAGGGGAGATACTAGCATTTGGTCTGGGCCAACAGTAGAAATGTCTGGGCGTTCCTATGTATCCCATAAGGATGGGAATCAATCCACTCCTAGTTCTTGAAAGCCATGCAGTTTAACATCGTGCGATGAGGATGTGGGAGGATAGAAGAATGGGGAGCTGACACATGGTGCGACCATTATAATCCTAGCATGAGCGGGATAAAGAAACCTACACCATATAATTCAAGTATTCTCTAAGTAAACTATACCCATGGGGTAGTCAAAGAGAAGTGTTTGGGGATGGGCTCAAGGAAAAATTCATGAGCGTTCCTACGTATCCCATGAGGATGGAAATCAAGCCACACATAGTTCTATGGATGCTGTTTATCATCTTGTAGGAGGACATACAATTTTACGTCTTGCAAGAGGAAACATTTTAGTGTCATGCGGGACCGTCATGCAGTTTAGGGTCATGGAGGACTTGGAAGTTCAGGGTCATGTAGGACCATACAATTTAAGGCCATGCATGACCGTCATGCAGTTTAAGGTCGTGTAGGACCAGTAGGCTCAGAAAAATTATTTCTTGAGAAACTTGACATTGGTGGAAGGAGGTATACGCTCACTATCCACAGTCACTAGGGAGTATGCTCCATTGGGGTAGACCCTATGAATTTTGTATGGTCCTTCCCATTTCGTCTCCAACATGGTAAGTTTCCTGCCAGGGATCATTGGTGTTCGAAGGTCCAATAACAAGTCGCCTTGCAGGAAAGTGTGGAGGTGAACTTCTTGTTGAAGACACGAGCCATCTTGTTCTGATGACTTTTCATATTGTGCAGGGCATGAAGCCTACTCTCATAAAGTGCTTCCAATTCAGCCAGAAGAATATCGACTACCTTATATGGTGCTTTCTAGTCATAGACCACTATGAATATTGAAGGCAACTGGATCTCAATGGGCAAGATGACCTCATCTCGGTACACCAGGGAATATGGGGTCACCAGGGTAGAATTACGAGTCTTCATCTGATAAGCCTAGAGGGCATTGGAGACCTGGTACTGCCAAATCTTCCTATTCTGACCAACCATTTTATTCAAAATGATAGAGAGGGTCTTGTTGAATTCCTCTATCTTTCCATTTTCTTGTGCGTGATAGCAGGTGGTATGAGTAGAATGGATGTTGTACTTGGCGTACAACTTCTTCAACTCAGATACTCAGAAGTTGGTGTCGTTATCAGTGATAACCGTGTGAGGGACTCCAAACTGTTATATGATATTTTAGATCATGAAAAAAATAATAGAATGGGCCTTGAAATCCATCACTGGAACTAACTTTTCCCACTTGGAAAATAAATCCGTGGTGGTCAGGATGAACCTGCACTGGCGAGCTGTCTCTGGTGGATATGGTCCCACGACATCGAGTCCCCACACTGCAAACGGCCAAGAGTACATGGTGGAGTGGATAGGTTCTGGTGGCCGATACATAAAGTTTGCATGGATTTTCCATGCATGACATCTTTAGGTGAACTCGGTGCAATCATGTATCATAGAGGACCAGAAGTATCCCAGTCTCCGGATCTGATGGGACAACTTTCGCCCATTCTGGGGAGCCCTATAGGAACTGTCATGGACCTCCTGCTTGACCTGATAAATCTTGACTCCATGGATGCAACAGTGGAGAATATCATCAAACCCTCACTTGTGGAGGATCTTCTCGAGATTGAGAGCACTCTGGATGTTAAACTGCAGCGTGCGGCGTCAGATTCACTCGCGCATGGCCCGATCATCTAGAAGGTATCCATTTTGGAGATACTAAACCAAGGGGGAAATCCAGTCGAGTGTCACTTAAATCACTGCAACTAAGGAACTTGGGTGTCCTAATGTGGAGGCTCCAGTGATAATATAGACAACTGTAGGCTATCATCGTCGTTTGGGGTGACATGAGCAATGACTCTACGATGTACCATATGTATAATCAAATCATCCTTCTTGGGTTCTACAAGAGACGCAACCAGGGCGACCATGGCATCTGCTCAACTGTTCTAAGATAAAGGTACATGAGTAACATCCAGCAGAGATGGGAACTGGGCCAGGATCTGGAGATTTCTCTCCAACAATGGTACAAGCTCCAGATTTTCAATGACATAGTCACCATTTATCTTCTTGATGACTAGTTTGGAATCCCCTTTCACTTGAAAATGGGGAACATCGATCTTGGGGGCCAGCTCAAGGCCAGTGATAAGAGCCTGATACTCTGCCTCGTTGTTGGTTCAGCCTTCTAACAACAGGAATGAGTATACTAGGATGGGTTGTGCTGGGGTAATAAAGACAATACCCATGCCCACCTTTTTGAGCTTGGGATCAGTGAGCCTCCTGCCGGTGAGGCTCTGGGAAGCACCATCAAAGTGCATTTTCCAACATGGGATGGAATGATAAACCGGGAGGATTTCCTCATTGGGAAAATCAAAGTCCAAGGACTGGTCCTCATGAGTTTGATGGGTAGCAAGAAAATATCTCAATTCTTGTACCTTGATATCTTTTTGAGGGACGAACCTGATGTCGAACTGTTGGAGGATTACAGCCCGCCATGCTAGGAGGCCGGTTAACATGGGGTAGTTCAAAAAGTACATCAGTAGGTCTACCTGAGACACCAACTATACCTCATGGTGTTGTATGTAGTTTCGCAATTTCGGCATGGAAAGTATGAGTATAAGGTAGCTCTTTTCAATGGGGGAGTATCTGGTCTCTGTTTCGATGAGCATACGACTGAGGTAGTAGAGGCTTTTTTCAGTTCCCGTATTGTTCTTCTAGGCGAGGAGGGTGCCAAGAGATCATTCTAGTGAAGTCACATATAGGATCAGGGGTTTTCCAGAGATGGGTGGAATTAGTACTAGAGGCTATAGAAGATACTTCTTGATTTCCTCGACCACGGTCTATCACTCTTCGTCCAATTATTAGGCAGAGCCTTTCTTCATGAGCCGAGAAAATGGCATACACTTTTCAGCCAGATTAGAAATGAATCGTCTTATGTAGGCTAAGTGGATTTGGTAACCTCAAATCTGTCGAATATTTCTCGTGGGAGGAATTTGGCCAATGGCCTTGATCTTCTCTGGGTCAATCTCGATGCCACGGTACCTGACAACAAAACCACGGAAATTTCCTGAAGTGACACCGAAGGTACATTTCAGCAGGTTCATCTTCAGGTGGCAAGAACATAAGAAACCGAAAATTTTCACTAGGTCCTTGAGATGGTCCTAGCATTGGTGGGATTCGACCACCATGTTTTCCACATATAATTCCACCAATATACCGAGTATCGGCTTCAATATGTGATGCATGGCCCACTGATAGGTGGTACCCGCATTCTTCAAGCCGAAGGGCATAACCTGGTAACAGAAAGTACCTTGGGGTGCCCTGAAAGTTCTGGAATTTTCATCCTTGGGGGCTATTTGGACTTCGTTGTATTCAGAATAACCGTCTGTAAAGTAATGGGCTAGGAACCCCATCGTAGCGTCAATTAAAAATTCCATCACAGGAAGGGGGAAATCATCTTTCGGACCGTGACGATTGAGATATCGGTAGTCGATGCAGACTCTGATATGTCTGTTCTTCTTCCTGGCTAGCATATTGTTGGCTAGACACTTGGGGTACTGGACCTCCGTGATGAATTTGGCTCTAAAGATCTTGTCAAATTTGGCCATAACTAGGGCACAATGAGAAGGGTGCATCCTTCTGGGAGGCTGCTTGAACCCGCGATGATTTACGGGGAGACCGGGGTGGTGTACGGCTAGCTAGGGATCTAGTCTTGGAATCTCATCGTATCTCTAGGAGAATACATCAAAATTTTGTTTCAGAATGTCTATGTACTACTACTACTCCATGAGAGGTAGTGAGACGCTGATAAATGTGGGCCTCGGATCCGCCTCGCTACCAAGGTTCACCTGTACCAGTTCATCAATCGTAGCCGAGACACCCTCTTCAATGGAGGGGGAGAATCCTCTAGATCCTCTTATTCACATGAAGAGGAGGCATCCCCAGTGGGAGGAGCTTCCTCTAGGTCGACATCCCCCTGTGGGAGGCTGGTACCTTCCTGGGAGGCAGTGGATATCATATCAGAAGGTCTACGTGCTGCCGAAACCATAGCAATGAAGGTCATCGATCTGATGCCATCTGGTCTTCACCCCAAGGGGCCACACATGATGTAATCAAAGAAGTATTGGGGCATTGGCTTGAGCCGAGTAATTTGGGCCGGAAAAAATAGACAGATATTTTGTACTGTCATTACCATGGGGCAGACATCCCGATACAGTACGGGGGTAAGAGGCTCTGGTGACACTACCCGACCCTACCCGAGCTCGAGCCGCAACTACCCCAAGCCTGCCTCTATAGGACAGGGTCTGGAGACCAGCGCCGAAGGCTAAACAACTCGGGGAGGCCGTTTCCTAAGTACCTACACACACAAACACACACATACCACTCAATGCAGAAGTGCATAGTAAAAGAAAAGCAATGTACCAACTGCTAAAAATAAAACAAAAATGTACATCGACCTCTAATAAGTACAAATAAAGTGCTGAAGGTAAACTGAAAATAAAAGGGGAAAAATACGCTCCCAACCAAAAATGGTGCCACAACCTGGCAACATGTAAACAAAAGTAAAACAGCTGGAAGGGTCCCCCACATGGAACCCGACTCTGACCACCACACCTGGTCCAAGCTCCTGAACTCCTAAACTCCGCTGAAGTCACGACCAACCTGTCTGTCGTCTAAAAGGGCACACCAAGTACGGGAAAATCCCAAGTAAGGGTGTGTATAAAAATACTTAGAATGATACACCGAAGGCTCAAGGGAGCAACAAAGGAGATACCGAAGGGTGAGCAGTAGATCGAATAGGGAATAGTAAAGGAGTACAACCGAGAGTGTGGTAAAGAGTTACAGTAAAGAGTCCAGCTCAACCCAACAAGAGGAAAGAGGGTAGTCTTTTCCAGCCACAAGGATCTAAAAACGGTGAGAAGATGAACTTCCCGTAGAGTCTTCCCTTACTATAGTAGGAGTGTATACTCATCTAACCACTAGAAGCTAGATACGGAAATCATGTGGCATACCTCGCGCGTCTTCGCCTCTCCTGGAAGGAGAGTATCCAAAACCCAAGGAGTGGGTACTGGAAAAAGGTATGTACATAACTAGATGCTCAATCAAGAATCTCGAACAAGATCTTAAGGGTATCTCCATCCCGAAGCTCAACCCAATAATGTGAGTAGCCAACAGTCCCAGAAGTAAACACCATCGATGCCCAGCATCCTGCATGTCTACCCCGAACTGCAAGTCAAGGGACTCAATTCACCGCACCTTGATACTATCTGATTTTGGTGGCACTGACTCTCCAGTACGGTTTTAGGTCATGTTGCAAGGATACATCTCAGTGGGGAAAATGCCCCTCATACTTGAGAGTTCTGGGGGACAGTGAAGCCACACCTCGTCACTGCCCCGCAATCATGAGGTCTCCTCAAAGTTGACAGGCGACCCCCTTCCCAGCCCCGCTAGAGGGTGATCCCTGGAGGTCGATGGGTTCCCACTGGAGGGAAACCCAACAAGAGTTGAGGGGTGCCACACTTCCAAGTCCCGTAAAAGGGTAATCCACTAGAGGGTGGCTCGGATCCATCATCGGGGACCACTTCCTAGCCCATCTAGAGGTAAACCTGGCATTAAGGACCACTTCCCAGCCCATATAGAGGTAAAACCAGCATTGGGTACCACTTCCCAGCCCCGCTGGAGGTAAACCTGAAACTGCTATGGCCATCCCTGCTGGATGGTACTACTTCGTGAACACTGTTGTACTGGCCATCCCTGCTAGATGTTACCTCACTGGCTATCCCTGCTGGATGGTACCCCACTGGCCATCCCTACTGGATGGTACAACTTCCTGGCCAGCCCTGCTGGAAACAACCTCCTGGCCGGCCCTGCTGGAAACAACCTCCTGGGTAGAGGATCGGTTCCCGTGTAATATGTTGGTCACACCGAACCCATAAGAACTCTACCAGGGAACACGGATCAACTATGCCGGCCAAACCATCCAGAATAGAACCAGGGGAAACCACTCAACCGTGCTGGTCGAAACCATCGTGAATAGGACCGGGGGGGAACCCACTCAACCCTACTGGCCAAACAAACAAGAACAGAACCAGGGGAAACTCAACCCTGCTAGTCAAAAAACCGAGAACAGAACCAGGAGAAACTCAACCCTGCTGGTCAACAAACGAGAACCGAGGAACCCTCTACGTCGCGAGAGGTCAAAAGTACGTAAAGAAGAACACGACACACACATGGGGACCACAAGAAGTGGGGCCCCAAGTCAACCCCAACCAAGAGAAAAAATGTTCTTAGGTACAACCATCCACATGTACCTCCCATCATTCTTGCATACTCCCAGAGTTTTCCGCGTCACCAGCCCAAATGCTAACATGCACACGACACCCAATGCCAACACGAAGGGTGTAAACACAATAACTCCATCTTTACACCTCAACGACTAAGGTACAACCAACCACATATCTTTAAACACTTACATCAATCACACTGGAGTGCACACGATCACATGCCAAGGGTTCTCTATAAACACCGTAGGAAGAACCACCACTGATACACCTTTCATTTTTTCCACATTTAATAAAATCGTGTAAGAGGCTTCGCTCACCTAAACAGATTACACCATTTTAATCCTCATAGAAAAACATGAGAGATAGACTACATACTCTCCTCAAACGAATATCTGACAGAACATTCGTCGAACACCGCTTTACGCCCGAACGACGTCCCGTGATCCCGATCCTCGACCCTAAAAATAGTCGGGCACATCACACCATTGCGATCCCCTCAGGAAAACACGTGAAAAAGACTTCTCACTTGAGTGCAATAGATATCTGTATAAAAAGATGCATTCCGACATACCAAACGTCAGTACTGCATGGGACCTACATCCCGGTCCCGAAGCGCTGCCAACAGATCACACTATTGTGATCCTCTCGGAAAAGTACACACGATGGACTATTCACTTGTCCAAAATGGACACCCGGTGATAAAGATGGAAATCACCATCAAATCCTTAAACGGCCCTCTTGGGGCCTGCACCGTCGTGCGGAATTAAAGCCGACGGATTGTGCCATTGCAATGCCCCTGAAAAAATGCCCAGGATCGACTAGTCGCACGCCCCGAACGGATGTCCGATGAAAAAGTTGTACAGTGATGCACGCATCTCAAAAGACGGGTCATGGTCCCACACCTCAACTCCGGTTTCAGTGCCCAAAACCACACTGCTAAACATCTCCTCGGAACCAGGGTCCCAATGCTGCTGACGACACTCAAATCGGACGTCGGATGCATCTGCACTGTCCAAAACAGGAATCCCCAAGAAGAACGTCCGTCCACTTATCGTTGTGCCATGCCACCAAGCCCCCATTTCAGGAACTATAATTTCCCTGAACCCACCTCCAAAAGTTCGCCTCGATACCATGATGGCATTGCCGCAGACGGAATGAAAAACGGATGCCTGTAGCGGAAATTATGGGCGTCCGAGTCGAGGTGGATAATCCCCTTGGGCTGGATCGGCCAAGGCCAGCCCGCGCCGGCCAGCCTGGCTCGTAGCCCCGGCCCTCGGCTCAGCCATGCATCCTGGAACTGACCTGTAGTCCACCGTTGACTGGCCCTCACGATCGTTCTTCCTGCCGCGTGAAGACCCGCGCGACGCTGGTCCTTGTCCCTTGCAGCGACCCCGCGGTCGTGCGCCCCCGACGGTTCGACCTCGCCACCTGGAGCCGTCGCTCGCCCGTCCAGCAGCGCCTCACGCTGGCGCCCTCAACCAGCCTGCCCAGCTGCCAGGCCCACCGGCCGACTGCCCCCACTGCCTGGAGCTCCGCCGTGCCTGCTCACCGGACCGCCTCCCCGGAAACGCCGTGCCGCCGCCTGGGCCTCGCCAGACCGCCAGAAAACCCCCACAGACTCTTGAATCTTCACCGGTCAATTGCGGACACCTCAGAGCTCGTAATTAAAATATTTAAAAAGTGTTGGAAATATCAGAAGTTATTCTATGTGTTCATGGGCTTCTCTCAACAAATTAATGGCAAATCGATGCATATGTATGGATTCAAAAGCTTTGCGGGAATTAAAAATGAAATACGCATGATCCTACCTTGTTGGGCACTGCCCGGAGCTTTGCCGCACGATCCGCTGGAGCTGTCACCACCTCGCGAGAGGGTTGGAGGAGAAGAGAGGGGTTACTCCTTCTTTGGGAGCTCCTTGCGCCACAGAAACAACAAAGAGGGGGTGGGGAGAAGTGTTTAAATAAAAAACACTTAAACTCCCGCCTGTTGGTCTCATACCCGATCCCTCAGAAAGGTCGAGGTTAAGCCTCCCCTAGGGTAAACACCTCCTCTTGAGCACAATGGAGGTTTCAGACTATTAATTTGAGGCCCCGTTCAAATTTTATAAAGCTCAACGCCTGAGGCCACCAAATTATGAAATCACCCATGAGGCCATTTTTCACAGACGACCCGTGCCTTCAAAGATTACACCCCTCCTAGGGAAAACGGCATGCTCCAAACTCAACAGTGCCCTCAATTTTCCAATCCAAGCCACCTTTTAAGAGATAATTGTGTTTAACCATTAAACGAGTAAATTAATTAATTAATTTATCCGTTTAACATTTCGGTAGCGGGCGAGGGGTCCAAACGTCCCGTGCCGACATGCTTTATGTCGTTCCTAGGGTAAACACCCCATTTCGGACCCATCTGCACACTCAGATATCTGATCTGAAACAATGTTTAGGATTTATCCCATTTATTTGGTGTTTCCAATGGGAACACATTGAAAATTTAATTCCGGACACACTGGGGCTCGGAATCTCACGTCTTCTAAAAGAACTGCTCTGGAATAACATCAAGAATATTCTAAAGTCGTTTATCGCCAAAAACAAGGTTCTAACATCTAGGATAACCTATGACAGATTTTTGTTGGAGTACGAGGTGATTTACTTCCGTCGCTTAGACTTCGGAATATGCTTCCTGATTATACCTAAAACAACAAAACATTTCCCCATGTCAGGGGTCGTGGCCTCCAATAAATGCATCAGGAAGACGTAGGAATCACCCAGACCTGTCCATGGGTCTGTTGCGACATTGGTGGGATCAACCTTAGTTTCCTGAATATATTTATCCTTCCTCTTGTAAAAGTTAGCATCCAGATAGAGGGATTTATAAGAGGTGAAAGGAGATGCATCACCTTGGAGTACTCCTACTCAAACATTAAGGGGGTACTTGAGGCACTTTTGATATGATGAGGGGTCTACCGCGTGCAGGTGGATCCATGGTCTTCCCATTAATGCATTGTACTCAATGTCTTTGGAGACAACCATAGAATCGGTACCTGAAACTAGGTTGTCGAACTAGGTCTTCAAATGGATCTTACCAACTAGGCTCTACTCTATCCTGTCATATCCTAGAATTCTTAAGTCATAGGGAGTCAGGTCATATTTGGATAACCCCTACTTCTATAGTGTCTGCGTCGAGATAAGTTTAATCCCAGAGCCAGTGTCAACAAGAAAGCGACATACATCCATGCCATTAAATTTTCATGTGATTTACAACGAGTGGATGTGACCCTGTATGGGAGAGCCTTATTCTTCTCTATAGAATGAAATGATGGCTTAACATTCATCATTCTCAAACACTTCATCATGAAAAGCTTCTACAGCTGCTACCTCTCTCTCAAACTGGAGGGGGCTTCTTAAAGCCTTTGTGAGGGACACACGCATATATGGAGATAGGCAGAGGGCCTCAAGGATGAAAATCCAATTTAGAATTCCATCATGGTTTATGAAAACATCATACTTCTACTCCAGGAACAAACTTCTACTTTCAGGAGGGCGCTCTACGATAGGTGGCATGGTGGGCCGTACCGGCTGGGCTAGCGGCTGACTAGTGCTGGGCATATCCCGCTGCTCACTAGTTGAAGCCCAAAACGTAGTTGATGGTGGGGGACGAATGACTAATATCAGAATGTAGCAGGGCGTGACTGGTCGTGGCATGGTCAAGGTAGATCTTCCTGATCTAGTAGCACAAACGCTGATGACGGTTGGCCTGATGACATAAGATGAAAAGGCCACACATATTGAGCTTTGTGTTGGGCCTACTGACTGGTCTCAGTGTCATGTACGACTAGGCTATAGGTGCCAACTGATGTGCCTCGACAACCCATATGGTCATGGATCCACCGACATTGGCGTCTACTGGGGACGTTGGGGAGGTTCACCTGGCACGCCCCATTGTAGGGAGCCATATAGGGGTTTACCAACTCCACAGTGTTGACCGAAGCATAATTTTGACTGTCACATGAAGGGCCATCCACTACTGGACATATTCTGGGCGGAGTCCCCATATCTGAGGTCATCAAGTCACCGAATGTGTGGGATGACGACGACATTGGTGTGGTGTGTTGCTTTCCCTTGCGCCGTCGATGCTTAATCTTTTGGGAAGGGGTTGGCTAAGATGATGATGCAGAAGTGGTGTCCGTGGACTTTGAAAGATTCGGCTGATTTAAGAATACAAGGATGATTCCATTGGCACAAGCAACCATTTTTTCGAGCCATATAGTCATCATAGTTTTGGGACCCATTGTTAGAAACCTGCTGCCACTCACCCTTGATGTCGCTGCTGCTATCTACCTTTACGAAGACACCCGCCACTTATTCCGGGTCCAGGCCCAGACTGACTATATTGTTATCGACCTGGTCTTGAAGACAGTATTTGAACACATACCATTGCTTGAGGTTATTCCCCAAAATCTTATGATAGAGGAAATAGTTGGGGTGATCAGTGAGGTTCACCTCTTCCGTCCTTCTGCACTCAGGCAACCGCACGATCCCATGTTCCAAGGCACTTATAAAATGGTCAGAAACCTGATTCTCATTGAACGAGTAGGCCCAGTTTCTTCTATCTGGAAAGGGGTCCCATATAGCCTGTCTCTGACAAGGAGCTAGAGGCTATTATTGAAGAGGCGAAGCCTGGTTGTCCCGCCTAGATGGTGGCGACGCATTACGCAGGGGTACCTGCCGATTCTAAGGCAGATGCTAGTGGGCTGGAGGTTGTGCCTACAGTGACAGGCCTCTGCGAGGTTTTGAAGGTGGATCCACTGTAACTAATGCTAGATTTCTGGAAGCCTCTATTTATTCCACCGTGGAGGGCTGTTCTATGACAACTGTTCTCGTAGGAATCGCGGGAGGCAATGGTTGTGCCTGGCTGGCCAGTTTCAGGGCTTCTTCCAGCACTAGGCCTTATCAGAGAAGTCTCAAAATCCCTCAGGGTAGTTTTGGGTTATCAGAGGGGGAACTTGTTCTGTCATGAAATTCCCTACACCCATCGTCAGTAATTTCTCCCGAGTCAGTGGCATGTTAAGAGAGTATGTAAGCCCTTTATACTTGGTGATAAAGTCCGCGACATGCTCATAAGGCCTTTGTTTTCACTTTATGTGGTCTGTGATGCTAGTTTTCTATGTGGTAGAGATGAACTAGTAGATAAATTGCCTAAAAAGGTCCTCCTAGCAGGGTACCGATCTAACGGGAAGCTGGATATACCAAATGAATGTCGGCCTCTCCAATGTCTGAACAAAGTAGCGAAGCTTGGCAGCCTCATGTTGTGCTAGAGTCCCTAACATGGGACCACACCTTGAGTTGAAGTGGGCCCGGTGCTGCAGTGGTTCCCTCGTCCCATTATAGGTGGGTAAGGTGGGATTCCTGAAACCCGAAGATGCTGAAATATCATCCTCCCAAGCTGGATATGGCTTTCCATCAGGTGGGATCACCACATGTATTGTTTCTAAAACATCTATAAAAGCAATGTGTGCCACCATTGGATCATCTGGGAGGGTGTCCCTATCTTAACGGCGATCCCTAACTAATAGCATGTTGGTGGGTTCTTTAACACTATAAATAGGCTCAGCGGCTCATTGAGCGGTCGGCGGCATGACCCTCAGGGTGGAAATGGAAGCCTGAGATGGATCCCTTGGATTTTCACGCCATTTAGGAGGGTTTGGAGAGACAGACCATTCCCTATTTCCATGAGCTTCGACCTCAACCCTGTATACGGGGGAAATATGATCAGGGTTTCGTAAGGGCATCTCACTGAGAGGATGTTGTTCTTACCCTTGCTGTACTATCCAGAGATTTTTGTAGTCATTTCATTGCTCTGCAGTGAATTTATCTAGGAGTTCTTTGACCAACCTCTTCTGATCAGCAATTTGATGAAGCAATGTAGCCTTCTCGAGGTCCTCCTCTGTCTTCTGCACTGATGCGGATGGGTCAGAGTGCTTGGAAGCTCCGATGTTCTCTTTTCCCTTACTAGCATTCTGGCTAAGTATTAATGCCTCGGTGGGCGTAGGGAGACCAAGTAGGTTTCTCTGCTGATGAGTAATCCTTCCTGATGGGTGCAATAGCGGTGGCACACCATTAGGGGTAATTCCCCATCAAGAAGCTCCAACCCATCCTCCTTGTCCACTATGTTGACCATGTTGACCGTATCCCTTCCCGGGGGGCATGACTTAGATGCTTCCTAACATGTCAGGATGCCATAGGATATGACTAAAGATAAGGGAATCATAATGCCCCCAGTCACAGATTTGCGCATGGGTGGAAGCCTCATTGATGATTCTATGGAGTATCTGGAAACACTAAACGCATTGTTGTTGGAGGGCCATTTGGCTTCCTTGTGACATGGGGCACTAGGCCATAGGGAGCACATCCAAATCAACAAGACGACATTTTTTGACTATTTCATCAAGGTGAACTTGTTTCATGGGATAAGAAACTCACTGGTTGAAAAGAATGATGTGAGTTTCCCAAAGGGTTTGGCCGAAACATTCAAACTCCTCTGAGGAGAGGGATTTCGGTGCCCGAAAGTTCGGTGTTTCCATGGGACAGAAATTCACTGGGAAGTGGTCCACTATTAGGATGTTACACAATATCCATGGCTCATATTCAGGTTCTATCCCTTGATTTCCCCACTCTTCAACTGGGGGTGGCTAAGGAACTGGTAGTGGTACTGAGGCAGACCACTGGGACGGTAGGCTGGCCGGTGGAGAGTATGGCGAACAGGCTGACTGGCTGCTGAATTTCGAGATATCCTCAAACGATTTTACTGACCTGGATACCATGTCATGAAATGATGGGCTGGCAATCGCCAGTCCTGTATCAGGGGCTACGGATACTGGGGATAGGTCGTGATGTTTCTCACCCTCCATTGGGCCCTAGAATAGTTTTCTCTGAACTCTTGTCGAGGTAGAGAGCGCTTCCGGTGATGATGGTGGTGATTGCACGATCGTAACCTATGGGGTCACCATATTTTCATCCTCCTAGATATACCTACAGAGTGAGGCAGGAATCCAATGGACTTCGTATTCCGAGAGTATTAGGCGGATGCGCCCCATTCCTTCCCCAGCCCTTGACTCGAAGGACTAAGGCGAGGGTTCTCGTGCAGAGTCATACTCCACTTCATAGTATGAGAAGAAGACCGGTATGATCTACGTATGGACCTTTCCAAATTCTTCTTTTGGCGATGATGACCCACCTCCCTTCCCCTGGGTTGCTCCTCTCGATAGGACTGATTTCTTACATGAGGTCCATGTGTCGCACTAGTGCTAGGGCGGAGGGGGTGTCCAACCAAAAAAGTCCGGGGTGCGAGGAGCACCAGGAAAGATGTAAAAGGAGACATGGGGTGGACCTCCATAGATAGAGCTGTAGTAGGAAGAAGCATGGAGAGGTCATCCACGCTTGTTTTCCCTGGTGACCTCAGTAAGAGAGGGTCCTTATACGAGCCTAGCTGAACACGGGCAGGACCTCCGTGTTGGGTGCTAGTGGGGAGAGGCTGGCCTGCACCCCTATGGTTGTCGAGGTGAGGAGGACCTTCACTAGCTGCTAAGAGGACACAGTGAGGATCCCCTCATTAAAGAGAGACCGAATAGGCAAAATCCCTACACCAGCAGTCAGGGGAAAGATGAATGACTCCATACCCAGTGTAATTGGCAAGGGAGAGGCTTCAGTATCGAGTATCACCACCACAGGGAAGACCTTCATTCGGATTGGAGGTGTAATGAGGCGGACCTCTATGCCGAGCCTCAAAGTAGGGAAGGATGATTCTCTCTATTGTAGTAGTTTGGGGAGGACCTCCGTACTTGGTGGTATCGCTGCGTGTTAGCTCGCGAGGACCACCGCTTGTGCGAGCGACCAAGAGAGTCGACCCGGCCTACCCATGGGGCGGTTGGATCCTCAATCCTAGCTGGGTGTATGAGTGACCTTGCTCAGTGTATGTGGGGAATAGATAATATGCATCGGCAGTGGCATGGGTTACAGTAGCTGCTGACATTGACGCCCCTTGGCAGGCATCCCCCTTAGCTTGTGGCCGACGCTGGCATCAGATCAGATGAACCATAACTGGTGGTGTAGGCATGTAGCTTACCTCTTCCTCATCCAGAAAGACTAGACGACGACATTGACATGGCTGGATGGGAGCCCTAGCTGGGTGCCCCTAGAATGGCACTCTGACCCGGCTGTCCCAGACCTCACCAACCTCATCTGCTTATGGCATAGAGTCATCAATGTGTTCCATGGATAGGCTCTCGAAACTGTTGTACGTTGGGGGGGATAGAAATGGCTCCTTGTTCCGCCCTCGGGGGCGACGTTGGAGAAGAGGCGTAGATTCCTCCAGAACTAGGTGGTCCATATCCTCGGTTAGGATTATTCCCTCCTCCTTGTAATGGCACATGAGGTCGTTGATCACCCTTCGTTTGATGACCTTGGATGGGGAGAGGGGATGTGGGAACCCCTTGGTCATAGATGTAGGGGACATCATGGATGTGGTGAGTCCATGTGGGACAACCATGTTGGTGTTGCCCCTTCCCCTGCGTCGATGGGTAGGTGGGGATCAGGTCCCTACTGCAACAACATGATTCTTGAGAAGTAGGGATATTAACTCATTAGTGCTGAATAAAAAAGGGAATCTACGACCATGAAGCTAGTGCCATTCCCATATTCCATGACCTATAAGGGGGATCTACGCTGACAACATCTCAGAACAGGATGTCCAATGTTTTACTGCCCCAACTCCTTGTGAGTATCATGCCAGGCCAACTATTTTCATGGTGGAACCTGGCGCCTGATAACTGGATCCGGTGACACATCAATCCATTGATGCCCTGAGCACTACTAATCTCCATATTGAAGATAAGAACATCATATCGGGTTAAAAATTTAGGTTTCTGACACTTTCTACAGGGCGCACGTGTCTATCTCGTTTGGGGACTGGAGGCACGGTATTGTTTCCCCTCATTACAACTTTCCAAAGGTGGGCAGCATCTGTCACTTGTTCAGGGACATTCGCTCCTTGATCGAAAAGGGATGATGAGATGTCAGTTCTTCCTTCTGCGGATTCCTCCTCGAAACTTTTCACCTAGTCCGGGTCTCCCTCATAGACTTAAGAAGTTGTTCGTGAAACACTTACAGGCACAATATCTTCTTCGACACCATTTAATTACACTGCTTCTGTCAGGACATTCCAAGGGGTCTGGTCAACGCATCAACCTTCGGTCCAGGGAGTAGTCGCATTGGGAATCACTAGCATGTCAGGGTGCTGGAATAGTGGCGCGTCTGGGTTTCGCCCCCTTATTATAGTTCTTCTTGAGGGTGTACAAGCCCAAGTAATCCCACATCAAATGTGGGGAATTATATTCCATGGGTATGTATCTGAGGTTTTCCTCAGCTTCTCATGTTTAACACGGGGTATATGCAAGTTTAACATCTAGTGGAGACAGATTAGACTGATCAGAACATTGACTAGAGTGGATCAGATGGGTGAAACCTCTTAAGGGAACACTGATGTCAGAGCTAACGTGTGGTTGGCTGCCCGAATGCTGTTAAATGGGATGGGGAATGAAGTGGCATGATCCCACTGGGATGTGGAAGCCTGGGTAAGAATCAGTATGGATAATGGAGTGGTTGAATGGAATGGGATGGAACAGTCATGAGGATGATGATGGTTTTGGGCATGAGCCCTGAATAGGCTTCCTACATATCCTCATGGCTAGGAATAAAAGTCCACGTAGTTCATCTGATGATGGCTATCCACTAATTGAGGTTTCCAGTGGCTTACTAATGAATTGGGTCGCAACGACTTATTGTTGGATGGAGTCGCAATGGCTTACCATTGGATGGGGGTGAACAAACGTGAAGATGATCGGGACGACTCGTGGATAATGGTCTTGAACTTTAGGGATGCGTCCTATGTACCCTTCCTTGGAAAGGATTAAATAACTCGTAGTTTTGGTGGTGGGAACCGACGTGAAGGGGGTCAGAACCAATGGGTGGTGTTGGGTTTGAACCTCAAGGAGGCTTCCTACGTACCGAGCCTTAACAAGGATCAAATTCCACATATTTTGGAATAGCTTCTTGGTGTAGTGATGAGAAGATGGCCGTGACCAATGATTTTTGGGCTTGAACCTCATAGAGGCTTCCTACATACCCTACTTTGGAAAGGATCAATGACCTCGTAGTTTATAGTGGTTGTGGGGATTACACTCTATGGTGCCCATAGTGTTGGTGATCCAACGTGAAGGAGGTCGGAATGAGCAGGGTGGTGGGATTGAACCTCGTGGAGGCCTCCTACATACCCTGCCTTGGCAAGGATCAAAGACCTCGTAGTTCAGGTGGTATGTGGGACCTACACTCTAGGCTGTCCATAATGTTGGTGAACAGGCATGAAGGAGGTTAGAAGGACCAGGGTGGTGGTCTTGAACCTCGTGGTGGCTTTCTATGTACCCCACCATGGCAAAGATCAAAGACCTCGTAGTTCAGATGTGGGGCAGGGATCAGTGAACCAATGTGAATAAGGGCCTGGGGTCAAGGTGGATGATGGGATTGAACCTCATGGAGGGTTCCTACGTACCCTACCTTTGCAAAGATTAAAGTCCTCATAGTTTATGTATTGTGGGGCTTGAACCTCAAGGAGGCATCCTATGTACCTCGCCTGGGAAAAGATCAAATTCCACGTAGTTAATGGGTTGGGGGGCTTGAACCTTAGGGAGGATTCCTACATACCCTACCTTGGCAAAGATCAAAGTCCATGTACTTCATGGGGGCATTTTGAGCTTACTCTCGGAGGCGGCCCAAGGTGTTGGTGAACTGATGTGAATGAGGTCGGATCAACCAATGGGTGATGTTGGGCTTGAACCACAGGGAGGATTTCTACGTACATTGCCTTGGGAAGGATCAAAGACCTCGTATTTCAGGTGTTGTGGGGCTTGAACCTTAGGGAGGATTCCTACATACCTTTCCATGGCAAGGATCAATGATCCCGTAGTTCAGGTGTGGGGTGGCAGATATGATGTCGTAGTTGATGATAAATCAAACCCCACATGAGTCTTGCTCGATGTGAGAAACAAGAGGAAGCAAAGGCCGGACGATCACGTTGTGAAAGGTGTTTCCATGGGAAGTGCTGTGGGGCTTATGCGTGGTGTGGTCCAAAGAGGAAACATGGGATTATCCGTGGTTTGCAGCCCGAAGAAGTGAGGACATACTCCCGAATTGAGGGACTGTGGTGAAAAAGCCCAACAAGAGATGGATTTGGAACCAATGAAAGGAGGGGCATGGATGCTGCCTCTAACAAGTAAAACTAGGGGCTTACACGAAGGTGTTTTTCCTTCCTCCACAGATAGGTGCCACTCCGATAAAGAGGATATCATCCCCTGTGAGGGATGATCCAACTCCAGTAGAGACCCGTGGGCATGCAGAACGTCTAAGGTTGGGGCACCCCGCGTGCTAGGCATGAGGAGAGGTCACAGTTTAACATCATGTGCTGAGGATGATGGTGTTTGGATGTTTAATGTGATGCAGCGCGGACGAGGTGTGTTGACTCCGCACCCCTAGGACTTACATAACATCTACCCTCTACACCTTGGTGATGTGAAGGTACATGAAATGTCATGGTGAGGGGGTGTTTTGGACCGAACCATTGAGGGTCCACATTAGCATGACTATGCGGAGAAGAAATATCTGTTAGGGTGACTATGCGAAGTAGTATGAGGTGGAGCAACACGATGGGTAGTATCGTCCAAGGGACATTGAAGTCGCATCTTGAAAACATGGAGGGTTTCATGAAAAATAGATTTGCAAAGAAGAGGGGTTCATAGGCAGGGGCGTTGTGAAGATCTGGTGCTCCTCATGGTGGTGGACACCTGCGAAGGGGTGTTCTTCACGAAGTGGAGCATCCCAACCCAAGCATGGGGTATATGTGCATATAGGAGGTTCTTCACGCAGTGTAAAGGAATTCATGGAGCATGACCTTGTAGAGCAATGGTTCCCCACGAAGCAAGGTATCAAGAAGTGAATTTCTTCGCGAAGTAAAGTTACCCGACCATAGCATGTGGATCACGTGTACATGAAGGATGTTTCACGATGAATAATGACTCTGTGATGTCCTAAGTCCCCTTGGGGATCCCCTTCCTTCGCAGAGGCCCTTAGGCTCTACGAAAGACATCCCTCTCGAGTGAGGGGGTTAAATCATTGAAAATGGGAGGCACTCCGCTAAGCATAAGTACCTCACACAACTCATGGTTCGTAGAGTAGAAGGGTGCTTCGCGATTCGGGAGGTAGGAAGTATAATGGTCTAATTTTCTGACCCCGGGACTTGGGGGGAGTCCGGTATTTATCGGGGAGAGGCACCATGAACAAGTGCTCACTCAATGAAAAAAGGGATTAGTTTGGTTCATGGTGGGCTCGTGAACATCAAACGCGGGCTAGGAGCGTCCCGCCTCCGTGCTCCGCGGCAGCCTCGTGAACGTCAAAGGTGCCCGCGGAGCGTTATAACCTCCATGCTTCGGGGAGGCCTCACAATCATCAAAGGTTATCACGGAGTGTTACCTCCTCGGTGCTCCAAGACGACCTTGCGAACGTCAAAGGTGCTCTTGGAGCGTTACTGCCTGTAACACCTCGAGATTCCACGATACACTTCTCTTTCAATAATGCAATAGCTTGCATTTTACGCAAGTTTGAGATTTTACCACACCACGACCAATAAAAATAGCCATTATGAATAGTAATACCCACTTTTTGAAGATATATATATTTTATATTTCAAAATGGACTACATTTTTGGAATCGGAATATAGAAATTATCCTATTTTGAATTTTTGGTATTTTTCTGAGAACTTCCAATTTTTTATGAATAGTGAAAAATACTTAAAAACAACCTTTTTAATAAAAATAATTTATAGTGATAAATTATAATATTGAGTGGTTTTAAAGTGTAATTAGAATATATTTTAACCATTTTATCCAATGGTGGTCATTATAATTAATTTCACTTTGAAATTGGACATAAACAATTGCCAATCTTTTGATATATATTGTTTCTTAAAAACACGCTATTTGTTGTGACAATGGGAATTAATAATGAAATTAATTAATGAAACTTATATGTTTTTAATTTTGTATAATAGAAATCATTTTTGAATTCAGAATATCAATTATAGCTTAGGGTGAAATTTTGGCATTGTTCTGAGAAACTTCAATTTTTGATGAATAGTGAAACAACTAAGTGGTAGTTAAAAAACTGATTTTTCGTTTACATGAAACATTACCACTTCTTTGATTTTATTTTCAAAAATCCGACATACATGGTTGTAATTAGTAAGTAAAATGTTGTTCAATGGGATTCAAATAATTTTTTTCGGTGAATAGTAACTTTTAAGTTTAATTAATCGCGATTAAAGGTAATTAGTGAAATTTAAGGTAAAAATGATATTATAAAAATATGAAAATACCGTTACACTTGTCCTAACACTATTGTATGAGTCATGGACGACCAAGAAAATACATTAGTAAACATTGGGACTCCATGGAGCCACTTTGGTAGGAAAATGACATTAAAAACTTTTTATTTAATGTTAAAATAAAAATGTCACAAATATGAGTTGTTTTACAAAAACAATTTTTAAATGAGGTTATAAAAGTCATATTTTTGACTATAAATATTAATTAGAAAGATAAAACGATTTCCTACATCATGATAGTTTTTTTTATAATTTTTAGACATTATATAAATTAAATTATTTATGACACCATGATGATGCAACGATTACCTCATTAATTAATGATTTAAATAAAATAAAAATATAATGTAAAATCTAAGACTTAAACTTGTCAAAAACCTATTGTATGAGTATATGTAGAACCCTTATCAACATATACTAGAAATATATAAGTTTGGGACCTTTAAAATCCGAAACGCATTATATAATAAAGTAACATTTCATGACTTTCCAAGAGTGCCCCTCCTCTCCTCTTATAAAAGGCCCCCACCACTACCACCTTACTCACACCTTCAAAGCCTTTTGGCTCGGCCAAAATCTGCCTAAATACTCTCTCAACTTCCCTCTATTACTCATAAAAGCCTCAATTTGGGTAGAATTCTTCCCAAGGAAGCCTTTGGATCAAATCAAAAAAGAGTTACCCGATTTTAAGGTAATGTCTTCTGTTGTGTTCTTTTGTTTTATTTTTCTTCTCCAACCCCATAAAATCTTTTTATTAAATTATATTGTATCAAAAAAAGTATCCTAAATATACTTGGATGTTTTTATTAGAAGGATTTTATTTACACTTACACACACCTTCGTCTAATGGTTAAAGAACATACTATTTTTGTGGTTGGAAAATTTCTGCCTCACGAAACGATGATTGTTCAAACTTCTTTTAACACCTCTCAGGGTGGCCATTATGATAACACTATTTTTATATATGATATATATTATGTTTTTGTTTTCCTTATGATTCTGTATTTTTCATTTATGGCATACCTTTATGATTTCCATTATGGGTAAACATGATAATTTCATTTTAGGAAGTGCGGACTACCGCCCCCTCAAAGTGATTTGAATCATTAATGACATATGCGGGATGTATAAAGGATGGAGTAAATGGTATTATACATTATATTATACTGGAATTATAGTATAACTTTATATAATTATAATTTCATTCAATTAAATACGAAATATAAATGAAAGTAGCGTTCATGCGTAAGTACGACTTACCGTCTCCATTAACGGTGCATTTCATTTCTTACCTCTAAATGTTACGTAATATTATGAATGAATGTATATACTAGATATATATGATATATATTATATCTAAATCATGAATATAATTCTGGATATAAAGGATATTTCACCACATGAACAACTTGTAATTATAAGAAGTTTATTTTTAACTCAAGTACCTAAGATCGACAAAACGGCCGTTATTAACTTAAATAATTACATAATGTTCATAACATGATAACAAGTTATATAAAATGAATAATGAACTTGAAAATGGTTCTTAAGAAGATAGTGATTAACTATAGTTTATTGTTTAGGAGGTTAAAGAGCGGTCGAGTCAAGTCGGACACAAGGTAAGGGAACTTCTTAACCCAATTTCCATTCTTTTGGTTAATGTCCTACATACAAATTATGTCATGTCCTATCTTGTATTTTTAATTTATTTATGTGTATTTATAGTGAATACACATAATAGACCTATTGTATATAAATAATGATATTTTTAAGGGACTTCGTCTCAATCACCATTCATTGAGGCATATTTTGTTTTATACACAAATTTCGTTTATATGGTGTATAAACCCCTTTGAATTTTACTATTATTAAAAATGAATCTTTTTATACGAAGCATTTTTACTAAATGACAAAAAGAATGTTTTATCTTACGTATGTGGCGACAATGACTTCTCCGCCGTCGTGACTATTATTTGAGTTTCGGCTTCCTCTATAAGCCATAAATTTTTTTAAGAAAAATAAATACCATGTTTTACTTTTCTTTTATTTTGGAATTGAAAATGGTTTTGATAAAGTTTTTATTATATCAATGTGTTGAATTGATATCTTGTGATTGATATGTGGAAATATTATGTTTATTTTATACATGTTTTATGTGATACAATTATGTTATGGTTTATGATATCTTTTAACAAGTTCATATGAGGAATGCATTGGAATTAATAAGTGACGGGTGGAGCCCTCTATAGCTCCTCGATTCATCGGCAGGCCTGATGAGACAAACTAGTGTCTTGGCACGAGTCTTTGACCAAATCTTATTTGTGATCTTGGCATGAGGCCTTGGCTACGTGGTTATGATAGTATGGGATTATGCATTCCATCATTATGAAAGTGGTTATTGATATTGCATGTGATTATTCGACCAGTAGAATATCCATGTGAATATGTAAATGGCATTATTTCATTTTACTTTTTCCATATTATGCTCAAGTTCATGTTTAAAAGGCTTTTGTTTTATTTATACATTGCCTTTGATGTTTGTGTTTATTTATAATAGATTCCGCTATATTTTTTATCCCTACTGAGCATCTGAGCTCACCCCTTTCAATGTTTTAATTTTTCCAGGATGTGAAGAAGTATTTTAGGAATGACTTGCAGGGATAGTCTGAAGGGGATATGAGTGTGGAAAATGGAGACTATGTAATTTTCATTTTTCACTTTATGATGTAATGTAGGACTTATGAATGTATCTAGTGTTTCCAAGGATACTAAACTAATCGGTCTTTCGAGACTTGATCTTCTCTGATCATGCCAATGTTACGCTATAATGCACCCACTCTAGGTAACTGGGGTCGGGGCATTACAGTTGGTATCAGAGGCAGTTTAGTACTAACCTTGGAAGCTAGATTTAGATAAACTCTGATTAGAGCACATAGCCTAAAGATAGACTTTGAGTATTAGTATAGAAGAACTTCCTAGAATTTTGTTATTGTAGAGATTTTGTGACTTTTATGAGCAATACATCCCTATCTGGATACGAGCAAGTAGAGGCAGCTCTAGTATAGATGTACCTAGGGGTAAAACCTGAAAACACCGCTTTGAGCTAGACTCGAATGGGAACTGGTGCAGGACAACGAGCCTTGCTGCACTCTTGGTTATGACACCTCCGGGGGATATGATTAGGATAATTATTTTTTTACAAACCACTGTGAAGGGTTATGAGTATATACTTCCTCAAAGAAAACATTTTTATGATTATGGATTATATCCATAAATAGTTCAATTTATGTTAAGTATTTTACAAGTATGGAATTATGTATTTTAATTCATAAACTAATCTAGTTTATGCCATTGTTTAGAAATGAACCTAGTGGAAAGAATGGAAACCGTATCAATGCACTCACTCTGTGTAGGGATTTCCCTCATTCTCAAGATAATTATTGTGGATCTGGAGATACAAATGGTGCTGATCACCTTATTACCATACTGGGACAACTCACTCAGGTTATGAATAATAACCTTACTCGTATGGAGCACCCTGATCCACAATAAGGAGGATCAATGTTATACTGCTTCATGAGGAAACAACCACCGACATTTAATGGGGGTACAAATCCATTAGTAGCTGAGCAATGGATAAAATCCTTAGAGAAAATATTCCACGCCTTGGGGAGTAGCGAAAGGGAGAAGGTTATCATGGATGTTTACTGCCTCACAAGAGATGTCGATCAATGGTGGTCATTGATTCAAAACACAAAGGAAGATGAATAAGTATCAAGTATGGAATGGAGGGAGTTTAAGGTAATTTTCTTAGAAAAATACTTTCCACATGACCATCACGAAGATATGGAAATACAATTTCTGAGTCTGAGGCAGAAGGAGGATGAGAATGTCGCAAAGTATGAGGCCAACTTTACAAGGTTAGTGTGGTATGTTGTAGATTATATACATAACCCACGAAGTAAGATTGATTGTTTCTTTGATGGGTTAAAACCATTTCTCCATCAAGCCTTAGTCTCACAATCATTCTCGTTGTACGAAGATATAGTCTCGTGTTCTATCAAGACAGAAAAGGAATTCTCTAAATCCTATGACAATATTGTAAAGCAAGAGAAGAAGAGAACGGTGGAATAAGAGATAGATAAAGGGAAAAAGGGAATGAAAGTTTTTCCATTATGTGATAATTTTGGGAAGAATCCCCCCGGTACTTGCCTAAAAGGAATGGGAGTTTGTTATAAATGTGGAGAAAAAGGTCACCAGGCACGTGATTGCAAGGGAAAGAAAGAGGATATCAATGTTGAATGCTAAAATTGTAGGAAAATGTGGTATTATACAATTGAATGTCCTAAGAATCATGGAAACTTACCTCAGAAAAGGCCAAGGGATCAAGGACAATCTTATTCTATTACTACAGTTGAAGTGGAATAATTAATGAATTGGTGCTTTTGGACTCAGGGATTATATTTTGGTTATAAGAATAATGTGATATATATAAGGATTGTACTTCTGTACTTGTTTTTTTTTCATTAAGGTTTTAATATGATAAAGGTAATCATATTTTTAGTATGTGACAATAAGAGATACTTTACTTTGTTTGGGGAATCTGATGTTACAATTGATTTTGGAATTTAGAGACCTTTTAGAGAACGTCTGGACATAGTAATTTGGATAACTATAAAGGTTGGAATGGATTAACTTGAACTTTGGATAGTATTTTTTAAGGTTAAAACATTTCTGAAGATTATATTTGGAATATTATTATACTATAGTTTTAAGAAAAGGACAACCTGCAGGTTGGGGGAAAACCCGTCTCTTCGGACAAAGCTGCAGGAATCAAACCCACAACCATAGTGCGACAGACCTTTATTACCTACAACTAGCCTACAGGATGTCCCTGGTTATTACAAAATAGTTTTCCTAATCTAAATGGTATGTGTTAATATTTTGAACCTTGTACGATTAGGATAAATATAATATTTTTGAGTTCTATTACCTTTTGGAGTGAAAGATGGGTTTGTGGTAAAACATTTATTAAAAAATGAAAGTCTACATGAAAAGTTTGTATATTTACATAAGTTCTTAGTAAATATCTTAAATAAATTCCTCAACTTTATAAAAAGTAACTTAAAACAAAAACGTTGTCGGTTAAATTTTCCTACTGGGGAATCAATGATCGTTTAACCAATCACATGGTTTTGATTTTATTATAGTTAACTTTCTCCTAATCCTGTTTTCTACAACTCTCCATCATACCTTGATGGTTTTTTTCTCCTCCATATCCATATTTTCATATAATCCTAGTATGGGCTATCTCGGGTGACCTTTGAACTTCTCTTTATTTCTTTTAAAGTTATATTTTTTGTAACCTTATTTCCGATCTGGGTTTTCCACAAAGGTGTTTTATATTTGAAACATTTTATTTTCAAAGTAAAATTTCAAATTGCGAGGAAGCATTTTATTGAAGGAGGGGAGAATGTAACACCCCGAGCTTCCACGATACACTTCTCTTTCAATAATGCAACAGCTTGCATTGTACGCAACTTCGAGATTCTAACACACTACGACCAATAAAAATAGCCATTATGAATAGTAATACCCGCATTTTGAAATTATATATATTTTATATTTCAAAATGGACTACATTTTTGGATTCGGAATATCGAAATTAGCCTATGTGGAATTTTTGGTATTTTTCTGAGAACTTCCATTTTTTTATGAATAGTGAAAAATACTTAAAAACATATTTTTTAATCAAAATAATTTATGGTGATAAATTATAATATTGAGTGGTTTTAAAGTGTAATTAGAATATATTTTTACCATTTTATCCAATGGTGGTCATTATAATTAATTTCACTTTGAAATTAGACATAAACAATTGTCAATCTTTTGATATATATAGTTTCTTAAAAACACGCTATTTGTTGTGACAACGAGAATTAATTATAAAATTTATGAATGAAACTTATATGTTTTTAATTTTTTAAAATAGACATCATTTTTGAATTCGGGATATCAAATATAGCTTAGGGTGAAATTTTGGCATTGTTTTGAAAAACTTCAATTTTTGATGAATAGTGAAACCACTAAGTGGTAGTTAAAAAACTGATTTTTCATTTAAATGAAACATTACCACTTATATGATTTGATTTTCAAAAATCTGACATACATGGTTGTCATTAGGAAGTAAAATGTGGTTCAATGGGATGAAAATAATTTTTTGGTGAATAGTAACTTTTAAGTTTAATTAATCGTGATTAAAGGTAATTAGTGAAATTTAAGGTAAAAATTATATTATAAAAATATGAAAATACCTTTACACTTTTCCTAACCCTATTTGATGAGTCATGGCCGACCAAGACAATCCATGGGTCAACTTGGGGACCCCATGGAGCCACATTGGTAGGAAAATAACATAAAAAACTTTTTATTTAATGTTAAAATAAAAATGTCACAAACATGAGTTGTTGTACAAAATGAATTGTAAATGGGGTTATGCAAGTGATATTTTTGACTATAAATATTCATTATAAATCTAAACATATTTCATACATCATGATAATTTTTTTTATAATTTTTAGACATTATATAAATTAAATTATTTATGACACCATGATGATGCAGTGATTACCTCATTAATTAATGATTTAAATAAAATAAAAAGATAATGTAAAATATAAGACTTACACTTGTAAAAAACCTATTGGATGAGTATATTTAGAACCCCTATCACCTTATCCTAGAAATATATAAGTGTGGGACCTTTAAAATCCGAATCTCATTATATAATAAAGTAACATTTCTTGACTTTCCAAGAGTGCCCCTCCTCTCCTCTTATAAAAGGCCCCCACCACTACCACCTTACTCACACCATCAAAGCCTTTTGGCTCAGCAAAACTCTACCCAAATACTCTCTCAACTTCCCTATCTTACTCCTACAAGCCTCAATTTGGGCAGAATTATTCCCAAGGAAGCCTTTGGCTCAAATCAAAAAAGAGTTACCCGATTTTAAGGTAATGTCTTCTCTTGTGTTCTTTTGTTTTATTTTTCTTCTCCAACCCCCTAAAATATTTTTATTACATTATTTTTTAAAAACACCAGTATCCTCAATATACTTGTATGTTTTTATGAGAAGTATTTTATTTACACTTACACACACCTTCGTGTAATGGTTAAAGAACATACTGTTTCTGTGGTAGGAAAATTTCTGCCTCACGAAAGGATGATTGTTCAATCTTCTTTTAACACCTCTCATGGTAGCAATTATGATGACACTATTTTTATATATGATATATATTATGTTTCTTTTCCTTATGAATCTGTATTTTTCATTTATGGCGTACCTTTACGATTTCTATTATGGGTAAACACGATAATTTCATTTTAGGAAGTGCGGACTACCGCCCCCTCAAAGTGATTTGAATCGTTAATGTCATATGTGAGATGTATAAAGGATGGAGTAAATGGTATTATACATTATATTATACTGTAATTATATTATAGCTTAATATAATTATAATTTCATTCCATTAAATAAGAAATAGAAATGAAAGTAGCGTTCATGCGTACGTACGGCTTACCGTCTCCATGAATGGTGCATTTCATTTCTTACCTATAAATGTTATGTAATATTATAAATACATGTATATACTGGATATATATGATATATATGATATGTAGATCATGAATATAATTCTGGATATAAAGGATATTTCCCCACATGAACAACTTGTATTTATAAGATGTTTATTTTTGACTCAAGTATCTAAGATCGACAAAACGACCGTTATTAACTTAAATAATTACATAATGTTCATAACATGGTAATAAGTGATATTAAAGGAATAATGAACTTGAAAAAAGTTCTTAAGAAGGTAGAGATTAACTCTAGTTTATTATTCAGGAGGTTAAAGAGCGGTCGAGTCAAGTCAGACATGAGGTAAGGGAACTTCTTAACCCAATTACCATTCTTTGGGTTAATCGCCTACTTTCATATTATGTCATGTCATGTCTTGTATTTTTACTTTATTTATGTGTACATATAGTGAATACACATAATAAACCTATTATATATAAAAAATTATCTTTTCAAGGGACTTCATCTCAACCACCATTCATTGAGGCATATTTTGTTTTATACACAAATTTCTTTTATATGGTGTATAAACCACTTTGACATTTACTTTTAATCAAAAGGAATCTTTTTATACGAAACATTTTTACTAAACGACAAAAGGAAAGTTTTTTCTTATGTATGCGGCGACAACGACTTCTCCGCCGCCATGAATATTATTTGAGTTTCGGCTTCCTCTATAAGCCAATACTTTTTTTAAAGAAAAATAAATACCATGTTTTACTTTTCTTTTATTTTGGTATTGAAAATGGTTTTGATAAAGTTTTTATTATATCAATGTGTTGTATTGATATCTTGTAATTGAAGTGTGGAAATCTTATGTTTCCTTTATGCATGTTTTATGTGATACAATTATGTTATGGTTTATGATATGTTTAAACATGTTCATATGAGGAATGCATTGGACTTAATAAGTGTTGGGTGGAGCCCGCTATAACTCCTCGATGCATCAACATGTCTCATGCGACAAACTAGTATCTTGGCACGAGGCCTTTACAAAATCTTATTTGTGGTTTTGGGATGAGGCCTTGGCTACGTGGTTATGATAGTCTGGCATTATGCATTCCATCATTATGAATGTGGTTATTGATATTTCTTGTGATTATTCGACTAGTAGAATATCCATGTGAATATGTAAATGGCATTATTTCATTTTACTTTTTCCATATTATGCTCAAGTTCATGTTTAAAAGGCTTTTGTTTTAGTTATACGTTGCCTTAAATGTTTGTGTTTATTTATAAAAGCTTCTGCTATATTTTTTATCCTTACTGAGAATCTGATCTCACCCCTTTCAATGTTTTAATTTTTCTAGGATGTGAAGAAGTATTTTAGGAATGACCTGCAGGGATAGTATGAAGGGGATATGAGTGTGGAAAATGGAGAGTATGTTATTGTGATTTTTTTACTTTATGATGTAATGTAAGACTTATGAAGGTATCTAGTGTTTCCAAGGCTACTAAACTAATCGGTCTTTCGAGACTTGATCTTTTGTGATCAAGCCAATGTTACACAATAATGCACCTACTATGGGTAACTGGGGTCAGGGCGTTACACCGCCTCCGTGCTCCATAGCAGGCGCAGTCCAATCTAGGCTCCCAGAATGGTCTTCATGAGGCATCCCCTAGAGAATTTTTGTTTCTTCGTCTTCTTCTACTATTTTGGCACCAACATAGGTGAAAAACAATCTATATCATTTCCTGAGGTGGTAGTCTACTGTACTCATGAACGAAATGTTTCTTTCTCATTTGAAGAAATTGGAGATGAATTTAGGTGATGTTACTTATATAATAAATTTTCAGTATATTTAGTATACATGGTATAATATTTCAAGTTACAATAAATAGGTTTTAAGGATGTGGAAGGAAAAATTAAACAGAAACACATAAAATAAATGATACATCTTCTTCGATTGATCCACTTTTAAGAACACCTTAACACAGTTATGAAGGGTTTTCTACCTAAACAACTGCCTCAAGAAAGTGGTTATGGGTTCTAATATGTGTTTTGGGTTTATATTGGACGATCCAAATGTTTTTCTTTGTTTGAGTATTATAGAGGGGTGTGTACCCCTCTATATGATAAGGGAGGGGCACCATTGGAAACTCTTAAAATATTATATCAATATAAAATAAAATTTTAATACTAATGACTCCAACACGATATATGTCAATGATAATATGAGGATAGTTCTAAATCCTGTAATATAATAATTTAAAGACATATATATATTTTATTTTAAACCTTATCTGTTTTTGTTTACACGTAATTATTGTTTTCAATTTTAATTATTGTAACAAAATTTTAAATATTAAGAGGTTATAAATTTTAATTATATTGGAAAAATTTCCCATAATTGATCAATTGATGAACCTTTTACCTTATCATAGTCACTTTTTAATTAAAATATATTTTTATTATTTTTTAAAAATTTAATAAATTATTATTTTTATAAAATATTAATTTTTTCCATTTTTACAATATTAATTTCATTGAATTTAAATAAAATTAAACCATAATGATAAAATCGAAAAAAACTTAATAGACTATAAACATGTCATAGTCAACAATAAAATTTGTGGATGGAAAAAATTATTTCAAATAATTTTTATTTTAATATCAATAATATCATTTTTTTATTCTTTAAGTAATGAATCTACTATTTCATAATCAGTATGTCCTAATAATCTTTAGTTATATTTCACATAAAAATTGAAAATAAATTTCCATTATTCTGGTAATATTTTTCTATTTAAAATGACTATTTTTAATCTAATATATCACTTACATAACCCCATATTAAATTTATTTTTGTAGGATGTGACATGATTATGACATGATTTCCTTTACATTAAATTAAATGTTATAAATTTCATTATCACACCCATGTGACTTAACATGCCACAATTTTTACCAATGGATATCCTTGGCCATCTATAACTTATCCAATAATATTAAGAACAGTTTTATGGTAGTTTTATATTATTATAATATTTTTTACCTTTAAATACATGATTTACCTTTAATCATAGTAAATAAAATACTATATCTACTATTCACCAAAAATTATTTTGATCCTATTAGATCAAAATTTTCATACAGATTACAACCTATTATGTAGATTTTTTAATATTCAATTCACGAAAGTGAAGGAAATTGATTTAATGTTAATCACATTGAAGGATTGAGAAACCAGTTTTTAAAATGTTAAACCCATCAAAATATTGACATGTGTTTATATACAATTTAAATGTGAAAATTCATCCAATGGATAAAATTTTATTAAATGGAAAAAAAATCTAATTATACCTTTAAACTATATAAAATTTTAATATAAAAAAAATAACTAAATAAGATGAAAAGGAAGTTTTGAATAAAAATGTAGTATTTTTTCACTATTCATTAAAGAATTTATTTTATAAGAAAAATTACAAAACATCAGTTAAAATGAATTATTATATCCCTATTCTAATTAATAAGTTTATTTTTTTAGATAGAACATATAATAGTTAAAAAAACTAGATTTAAAAAGCATTATCCTTCAGAAGGTTGTAAAACTATATTTTAAAAATAGTATAGGGTTTTATGCTTAAAATTTAATTTATTCTCATTATAATCCACTCATATTTACTAGAAAAATGTAAGAACTTTTTATAAAAATTTCTAAACATAATATTGGTAGTTCGGTTCATTCTTTAAAATATAATAACTAGGCGTTAACAACCATTTAAAATAATAATAATAATTTATTATTTTTTGGTTATATCATTGTCTTTTGTGAAACATATGATTTTGCATTAACTCATTGTTTCATGTTATGTACACTATCTTAAAAAAATTCCATTTAATGTAATATAAATATATAATTCATAATACAAAGACATATGAAGTGCCTTATTTTATATTTACCTGGGAAGTTATATCCTTCCCCCCTTTTCGAAATTGTGTCCTTGTAATTTTATTGACCTATAAAATTAGTGGGGGTATTTCAATCTCTGTGAATTTTCAGATTACCCTGTTACCTCTTCAACCAAATGGGATTTCTATAAAATCTTATCCTGATAAATCACATTATTTCACAACACTTGTTGTTTATGGTCTATATTCTAGACTGGACATTCCCCATAAGAATGATTCTCTTCCAATTAATAAAGTTTTTGAATCAAAAAATGAGATTGATCTGGCATATATATTATTATCATTGAAACATAAAAATCATTGTGTACATGGGATAATCTCATAGGAAATTCCAATCAGTAGGAAACAAATAAAAAAAATTCTAGGATTTTATAACGTCCAATAAACCATGGGAATCCCTTACCCTTCTTACTAATATGCATCACACGTTTCCATGGTGAATATTTGAAAAATACATGATTATCTACCTCGAATGAGTGATCCTTCCTCTAGTTATTGGCAAAACATTTCAGTATACACTTGGTTACCATCATATGTTTCTGAATCAGATGATATTTTTCAACCATTTCTTCTACTAATTCTTGTCCAATCAACTTCCATTGACATACTATATACCAAAAAGATTCTTTTCGGCACCAAATTCCATTTAATTTCTCAAATGCGTACATCAACATACTATAATAAAAATAGTTATTATATGAAATCTAAACCAAATAAATATTTTTGTCCCAAATTTCCTAGTAATCCATTTAACAACCAAAAGGCATATCCTCTAATTTATAAATTGTTCTTTTTGCCTACCCATATGATTGAGGATGAAAAGATTTACTAAAATTTAATTCAAAACTCAATGACTATTGAAGGAATTTCCAAAAGTTATAAGTAAACCAAGTATCATGTTCAGATAAAATTGAGAGATGAACTCCATATTAGTATACTATCTCGGTACCATAAAACTTAAGATGTTGATCTTTAGATATAATATCTTGAATGCGAAGGAAATGATCATATTTAGTCAATCTATCATCAATAATCCAAATCACATTATTACCTAAAAAATTATTTGGTAATCCCAGTAAAAAATCCATAGAAATATTTTCCCATTTACTCTCAAACAACAGTAATAGATTAATTATAACCTTTGGAAACTGATGTTTTTCACTCACCTACTTACTTGTCAAACACATCATAGTAATGACATAAATATGTCATTTCATTACATCTCATCTGTAAAACTCCAAAAGGACTTATTGCATCAACGTACTTCCAAGATGCATTGAGAACTAAGAACTATGAATTTCACATTAAAAATCTTTCTTTAATTGTGAATCACAGTGAAAACATAATCTCATCCCAAATTTACAAACACACTCATTATCAATGTTAAATTATAGTAACTAAACCTTATGATAAAATTAAATATCCTTTTCAACTCACAGTCTTTATTTGGTGCTTCCTTAATTCTATATAATTGAGATGATTTCACTGAAACCTATGAATGAATAGAATAATTTCTTACCACAACAAATTACATGACAGAATTCATAAATAACTAATCAAAGGGTCTTGTTCTACAGATAACATTGTAAATTTTTCATTACATTTCCTACTCAAAGCATCATCCACATTATTTTCATTTCCAGGATGGTAATGAATTGTGTTATCATAAGCATTAATTAATTAAATCCACCGTAGTGTCATGTTCAATTATTTTTGAATGAATATATACTTTAATCATTTTTTATCAGAATATATTTCACACTATACAGCCTACAAAATATGCCTTAAAATATTTCAAAAAAAACTATAAAAGATAATTGAAAATCATGCGTAGGGTAATTTAACTCATAAATTTTAATCTAATGTTATTCAAAAGCAAATAACTAATCCTTATGAATTATTACATATCTATTTAAATTCAATGAAGCAACATTGTAGATATCAAATTCACCATTTCTATAAGGTAGTTCAAAAACTGTATCATTCACCCATTGTCTTTTCAATTCTTGAAAACATTCATCGCATTCTTTTTTTCAGACGAACTTAACACCATCTCGAGTTAACATAGTCAATAGGGTAGATAACCATGAATTGTTTTGAAAAATACTATATTAATAGCCTTATAAACCAATAAATATACAAATCTCAGTTTTATTTTATTGTCTTGGACATTCATTAACTACTTTTGTTTTAGAAGGATCAAACATTATGCCATCATTATAAACAATTTCACTATGGAATGAGATTTGTTTTAACAAAAACTCAGACTTTATGAATTTACCAAATTGTTTTAATTCATTTTAGGTTTTTTAGAAAACCCTTATATCAGTTCCATGATCCACATTACTTTTAGAATATACCAAAATGAAAACATTAAACATGAGAAATAACTTATTTATGAACTAATATAATATTTTACTCATAATATCCATGATTACATAAGCTACATTGTTAACCCAAAAGGATTAAATAAACATTCATAATGGCCATATCTAGTATAAAACACAGTCATTGGAATGTCTTCATCCATTCGATTTAACAAATGGTACCCCAAACTAATGTCAACCGTCAAATAATATTGTGCTCCTTAGATCTTATAAAAACAATTCATTGATATGATGAAAAAAATACTTATTCTTAATAGTGATATTATTGAAGTCTCTATACTCAATGAGATGTATCATTGAACACTAATTATTTTTAACATAAAAATAAGATAACCTGTTGTTGATGTGACAGGTTGAACGAAACCATTTATTAGTAACTCTTGTAATTTCATTGAAAACTATAAAATCATAATTTGAGAAAATCTATAAGGGGGTTTTGAAATTTAATTATCATCATGAACTAAGTCAATATTAAATTCAAACTCCCAATTATGTATAATACCATGGAACTCATCAAACAAACATCAAGATACTTATTTACCACTAGAACATCATTAATATTAATAGTTCATTTATTTTCAACAATTTTCTAAAGATAAAATTATATTTAATAATTCAATAGTTTCTCATCTACTTGATATGTAATTAGAGGGAATGTTTCATTCATGTACACATACTAAAACACTTTTCAAAGATTGACCTCTTTAGGACTATAATAAATCATATCATGGTAAACAAAAGGCCAATCCAACCCAAAAGTAACATCAAACTATACTAGGGAAAAACAAGAAGGTATGTAGGTAAATTCATTAAACATATAAAGAAAAGAAGATTCATCTAATTTATTTTGGCCTAAAAATTTCCCCTTGTTGTTATTAACATATGTTCATGATTCGTTTCTTGAGAAGGAATTTATTATTTACCAAAACATTCATATAAATGAAGGAATGTGGAGAATATAAATTAAATGATGCATTGGTATAATCTGAAGAGATAAGAAATGTACTGAATACTAATTAATTTGATGGTCCAACCTATGATAATGTTTTTTCAAAGGATTTAACCACACATTTCTTCATATAGTCTAGGTTCTTCCCTTAATATGAGTTTTTTTAGACACCCATTCACATAATGACCAATCTTAATTTACTAATAACATTTTACTGACCATGAACCAACTATTCTCTAACCAATGACTTGGTATCTTTCAGTGTAATTAAAATACTTATGTCCCATCATACTACATATAAATCACATACCATAAATAAAAATTCATTCCCTAATGTTTGTTTTCCCTCTATTTTCCAAAATAGTAAACTTAATGTTCTTACCGTCATAAACTTTTTAAAAAATAATTCATTTTTATGCCACCTCAACCTTTATTTCTATGTTTTTTCAAATAACACATGATAAATAGAAAATATCCATTTAAACACTATTTAAAAATCAAACATGTTTTTATAAATTTTTTATCTCACAAGAAGCCAATTCTATTAGATACTTCTTCATTAATCCGGATTAAAAATGATTTACATTTCTATCAATGTTCCTTAGGAAATTTGGATCATACCATGCCATTCGAGTGAATTTTTCTTCATAAGCGACCACCATGTCATCCTACCCCCTAAATTAAATGAGTTGTTTTTACATCCTATGTAAAACCGCCTTAAGAAAATATTTATCAAAAAACATACATTGGAATTCATCCCAATTAAGAGCATCAATATCCTCAGTATCCATAATATTCTTAACTATCGACCACCTCTAATGAGATTCACCATAAAAATGGAAAACAAACAAGACTAAAATTTTGATTTTCTGAAAAACCCATTAAATTTTGAAAAATATATACTTTTTTAATCCACCTTTCAACTATCATGGGGTCATAAAATCATCTAAATAATAAATGATGTTGCCTCATGAAATGATCCAAAATCTGACATGTTCTACTATAGTTGATATGTATGATCTCATTAATTGATACCAATTCCAATTATATTATGATTCAATAGTACCATTAATTAAAAAAAATATTCAATTCTGATTCATACCATCTCAGGTTGCTAATTTGGAATGTTTTTTTCCACTTAATGTGAACCCATTATGGCTACCCTGATCCCTTTGTTGAAGACATTTTAAAAAATATATCATAGGGAATGAAGCATGGTAATCATCATGTTCAAGATCATATCAATTTGAATATAAAATAAAAATCATTTATAAATACTCTATTAATAATATACTAAACCCTAATGTTATCTAATCTGACCTTTGATACCAACTATAAGGCCCCAACCTTAAATATTACGTAATCATGAGTTAAATTGAAATGTTACATTCATTAAACCTCATAAATGTTGCCTTTATTATTTTTTATAAGAGGAAAACAACACAAAAACGTGGATGGATAATGAAAAAGCTAGTGTACACAAGGACTATGGAGGTCTAAAATATTGATGCCAATATTGATCCCCTCAACTTCGGTTAACCCGGTCCAAATTTATTTAATGTTTTCATGATAATCATGTGACATAGGGACCCTGATCCACCACCACCAATGAAAAAATGATCTTCCATTTTTTTGTCGTCACACCATGTGTGTAACACCTTGATGTTTTTTCTACGGATGGAGGCTTATCATTTCTTGGTGATATATTCTATTGACCGTGGAGTGAATACTTTGTCGTGTATGGAATCTATAATTATCATATAATCAATCTCAACCTAATTAATATCAATATCCTTATTGGCACGAAAGCTGATGCCTATGAACCTAGACATGGAATCTGAATGAATAGAGCTCCATATCCCATAATAGGAAGTAAATTACAGGAGGACACTCCCCCCAATAGTCCCTCACCACCTCTCCACCACTCATGAATCCCGAACGACATGGACCAACTAAATTCATTTTGACCCACTTGGATTGAGGTAACCGGAACACCCAATGGACATTCATCCCCAACCAGGGTTTCTAAAATATAGGCACACTCAACTGCAGATTGTAGATTGAAGTGGTTTCATGACAGTTTATGAACTCCTTAATAATATCAATAACGAGGTATATTATTCTCATGAAAACAGTTCTCTCTATGGCCAAACAACCTTCAAACTTGGCCTTATTCATGGTTTTACCAATACCTCAACACTCTGCACCTAAAATAACCGATCATGCTGTTTACTAAATATTTTCACTATTAAACCCATGAAACCAATGATCTCTAAATGATTCCCCAATAAGGTTTAGAGAGAAGACCCTAGTGAAACAAATAATGAAATTCTAAAAGGACATGGCCCACTCACCATCTAAGAAGAGGTGGTTGAATGTATCCTCTTTATACACCTTGCATCAATGAAATCTAGAATCTTGATTTCATTTTCACAATAAAAATATTCTATTCATTTATCATGACATCCACATTTCACTTACACATTCTTAAACCCTGTGAAAATGTTTTGAAATATTAGGATGAGAACAAAAATCTCAACAAGGGAAGTAAGATAAGGAAAGAAAAAAATTTGTCCATTAATAATTAAAAACTAGGGAAATCATAATTTTCACCCATAAAACACAGTATCTTTAACAAAACTCATGAATAAATAAGATTCATGAAAACAATAATAACAACCATAAATAATAAAGGTAACTTGGGGCATCCAAATCATTCTAAAATTGTAGCTTTCATACAAAAATAAGGAGTAACATTCATGATTACATTTTGTGTACCCATCACAGTATATTCCATAAATGTCATAGAAGAAACCATATTTTTAAAATACATCTCACTACCCAATGCACTGGAGTGGTATCACTGGCTCACATGAACTATGATTCTCATAGAACCACCTATTTACTATAATAATTCCCAAGAACAATAATATAATCATAACACTTAAAACATGCATAATGGAAGAATAAAATTTCCACATTTTTAATCACAAGATATCATTTCTTGTTATAGAAATAATAAATCCCTTATAGAAACAATTTTGAAAAGAAAAATACATGAAAATGGAATATGATATTCATTTTTCATTTATAAACTTAACAGCTTATAGTGGAATCCAAATATCAAATAAGGGTCACGGTAGTAGAAATGTCTTTGTCGTTGTGTATGTTAAAAATCATTACTTTTTACATTTAGTAAAACAATTCATATAAAAAAGTTTCCTTTATGAAAAACATTGACTGAAATTAAAACTCAAAGTGTTTAATTATACATCGTATACAATATGGTGGTATATATTAATAAAATTTTCCACAATGAAATAATATCGATATAAAGTCTCTAACCTTGATTCTGAAACGGCATGTACTATTATTATAATCTTGAATTATAAAAATGGGTTAATTTATACATTAATGGGAATCATTTTCAAGATTATTATTCCTTATTATCACATATTATCATGTTTTAAAAATTATATATTTATGAAATTGCATATAAGATGTTTTGTTTATATTTGGTACTTGAGTCGAAAATGAAGATGTTATGTTCTATATTGTCCATTTGGTCATAAGTCAGTAATCTCTAAAATAGTATTCATGACATAATCATAAATTTCATACATTAATAATAATATTTAAATCATATCATTAATTATAGTTATTAAAAATGAACAAAATTTTAATCATGGAGATAGTAGGTTATACAAATGCAAGAGTATCATTTTCCATTTTTAGTAATCGTTATGGAAATAATGTAATTATTATTTTAATTTTCCACAATTATAATATTATTATTAACATAATCATATTCATTTAAATATACTTATATGTACCATACAAGTGATGTGGTGAATAAAAACAATTCACCTCACTTTTCGGATGTGATAGTTTACACGTACACACGAACTACAATATCTATTTTATGTGAACGGAATATTGTAAAATGATAGAAATATTATACCTTTAGAATGATAAATATGTCATGGAAAAAAAATATAAACGTTTATTTCATCATTATAAACATACTTTGTTCACCCTAATGAATAAGAAACTATATTGGTTCATTTGGTTGTACTCCCCCGAACACACGAATGAAATGTTCACTTCCTATTTGAATAAATTATAGATGGATTTTTTCTGATGGTATTAACATAATAACATCTTAGTATATTGAGGATACTATAGTTATTATTTAATGTTATAAGAATATTATTTAAAGGATGTTGAAGAAGAAATAAAACATAAACCCTTAAAAATGTTACCTCTTCATTAGTTGATCACCTTTGAAGAACACCTTAATAACTCTAAGAATGGTGTTTTTCTAAAAATAATTCCTCAACAATTTGGGGAGGGAGTATGGGAATTGGTTTTTAAGATATTTTATGATCCAAATGATTCTAAATGTTTTATTAATAGAGAATATTGGGATTTTTTTATAGGTGTGGGGAGGTGAACCCTCAGAAACTTTTATATTAATAAATTATTATAAATTAATTTTTTAATAAAAAAATCTCCAACATGAGATATGTAGAATATAAGAGGATGATTTTTCTAAATAATCTACTAAAATAATTTTTATATATGGATGGATTTGTATTAAACCTTATATTTTGGGTTTTCCCTTAATTAATCTTTTTTAATACTTATTGTAGTAACAATAGTTTAAATGTTAAGAGGCTATAAATTTTACTTATGTGGGGAGATTTATCAAATTTGGAATTATAATAAACCTTTTGATCTTTTCATAGTCACAATGGGATTTTAAAATATTTCTAATATCTTTATATAATTTAAAAAATTATAATTTTATAAAATAAAAATTATGTCAATTTTTACTCTATTCATATCGTTGAATTAAAATAAAATTAAATCAAAAATATAACATGAAAATCCATTTAATATACTTATAAAATCTAATTTTTACAATGAAAATTCATGGATCGCATAAATTATGTAAATAACATCTATTTTAATATTTACATTATCATTTAATTGATTATTTAATCAATAAATCTATTATTGCATCATCATTGTGTTATAATTAAATTAAATTATTTTTTTCCCAAAAATTAAAAATAAATATCCATAATATATGTAATCTTTTTAGCCTTATATTTCATTTTATATACAATGATATAACTTACATATCCTTATATTAATATGTTTATATAATAAAATAAATGGTTATGATATTTCTGCCTCTAAATTAAATGTCATACATGTCATAACCACACCCAAATGGCTTCTAAAGGCCACCATTTCAACCCAAGTATTGTCTTTTCCGGCCATAAATCATCCAATATTATTAGGAAATGTTTTTGGATAAATTTATATTAATATAATATTATTTTTTCCTTTCATTACTTGATTTTCCTTTAATCGTGTTAAATAAAATACTAAAGTTAATATTCATAAAAAATATTTTTCTCCTCTTAGATAAAATTTTCCATAGTCATTACAATCATGTATGTAAATTTTTGAACATTCACTTCAAAAATTTTACTAAAATTAATTTAATTTCAATCTCAATGACTAATTGAGGAAACATGTTTGTAAAAACTAAAAAAACATTAGAAGATTGACATGTGTTTATATCCACTTTAAATGTGAAATTACATCTAATTCGTAACATTTAATTAAATGATAAAAAATTAATCTAATTATATCTTAAAACCATGTAAAAGGATAATATATCAATATAATTAAATTTTAGGAAAATGCAGTTTTGAATTAAAATGTATCATTTTTTCACTATTCATTAAAAATTAAAAATATATCCGAAATATTCTGAAAAATAATCCCAAGTGAATTTTGATGTACTAATTCAAAAAAATAAGTTTAATTTTTCAAATAGATTATATAAACGTGACCAAACCAATATATTAAATTTGATCCCATTAGAAGGCAGTAAAACTACCTCTAAAAATACAATATTGTTTTATGCTTAAAATTTGATTTATTCTCATTTTAAGACTTAAAAAATTATTAGATGAAAATAATTTTTTTTATAAACATGTATAAAAATAATACAGGTATTTATATTCATTCTGATCAATACAATGGTTAGGCATTAACTACCTTGAACGAAAATAATATTAATAATATATTATTTTTCGGAATACCTCATTCTTCTGTGAAACATAATATTTTGGGAAAACCCATATTTGCATGTTGGGTACACTATCAGACAAATAATACCTTTTAATGTAAAATTAAAATCTTCATCTTAATATTAATATTTTTGAAAATTTATTATTCTTTAATTACATAGAATGTTATAATTACATTAATCATAACATATATTATTTGAAGGATATTAATGGAAGCTTTAGATCATTTCCTAGAAGGGAATGAGTAGAATCAAAGGATTTCATATTATATAGAAAATAATTTTTTAAATATATTTCAAATGCATTTTTTGAAGAAAATATAGTTAATTATTTGAAAAATTATTTTTAATGCATAAAACGATTTTATAATCATTTTCAAAGAAAATATTAATAAAAATAATAAAAAATACATGAAATCATTTGAAATCATTATTCATTTAAAACATATAAAATATGCTTCAAAACATTTGTAAAACCTATTTCTTCAAGAATAATTTGACAAATACTAATTAAAGATTGAAAATGTTTTGAAAATCATTTCATTGAAAATATTTTGAAAACAAAAAAAAAGATTGAAAAAGTTTGGAAAACCATTTTTCATGAAAATAAATTGAAAATTTATTAATAAATATTCAAAAAAATTTGAAATACATTTTACTTTATTAATTATAAAATTATTTTCAAACAAAATTGAAAAACAAATTCCTTGAAAAAATATAAAAGATGTTTAAATTTTTTTTGATGACAAATTTCCATGAATATAATTTTGAATTTTTATTTATTAAAAATAAAAACATTAAAAATCACAAAAAATTCTATTTCTTTATGGGGTATAATTATATTTATATCGTATTAGGTAATAATAATATTCATTTTTCATGGTTAGAAGGATAGAAAATTTACTCGTTTCAAAAGATAAAAGAATATTCCTTTGAAAACATTTTTAAAATAAGGAAAGGGTAAAAATTTATTTTAATTATCATAGGTGATTAATGAAATATTCTTGGACACCCTTTTTAGAAAACACGGTTTTGAAGGAATGTAGATTTCTGACTAAAGGGAGGGTAATGTCTGGATTTCATAAAAACACATCTGTATCTATCATATATACCAAAGATTAGAAAATAGAACCACGAAATTAACATATCAAGAATAACTAACATATAAGTATATTCATTAATTTATTAACAAAATTTATGATAAGTATCCATCAAAATATGCATAAAGATCAATAAACTGGAAAAGCAATGAGATGGCTTAATAAAATATTATAACTTGGTAACATAGGATCATAATCACCGGGTAAAAACAGAAATTAAATGAAAAATAAATAATTAATAAAATAATTTCATCCATAATATAACGTATAAAATGGAAGTATATATAATTCAAAAAAGTGTTTAGGTGCATAACAAAACATTCGTCTTAAGGAATGAAATTTGAGACTAAATAGTTTTACCGATTTTGTTACATTGGAAACATAAACCACATGACTGAAAGTTAATATAAATGATATGTTCATAACTATATATTTATTTATAAGACAAATTGAATACAATCCTGGGAAGTACTTACACCACATACATGGAAATAGTGGAAAAAATAGTATGTATTTCATGCGAAAAAAATTGATATTAAGTCCCCTTACCTTATATCTTAACTCTCGTCATACACATTTAGTAAACCTATATAATGAATAAATATTTATTATAAATATTCAAAAAAACCATATTATTATATATAATACCATATATATGGTTTTATTATGAACATATATTACACTCTAGTTAACAATTCTATGATATGGTTTCACTTCGAGTAATATTCGCTTTATTATTTGCATGTGTCTTAATTTTTTTATCATTGTTATTTATAAAGTATATAAGTATTTACAGAATTTAAAACTTGTTATAAATATCATATATATACATAATATTTTTGATTATATATATATATGTATATATGAAACATAATTAATCGTTCATGTAGACGATATGCCATATGAATTCATGAATGCTATTTTTGTATAATTTTATTATTGATATAATGAAATTAGAAGAAATATATATATATATATATCAATATTAAATTCGATTTATTATATCATATATATCAAATATATTCACTAATACCATCCTTAACACAATCCTTGTGGTGTAAGAAAAAATAAAATCGTATTGAGGGGGCGTTAGGCAACAGTTCCTCAAATAGAATTATCTTATTTAAACCAAATAGAATGTAGAAAATATTTGTGTTGTAAAAAGAATGTGTAAAATTAATAAAATAATAAATTTAATATATGAAATATATAAATATATTTTCCTTATTAATGGCCAATATGGTAGGTGGTAATGGAAAAAACGAACAATCATCGTTTGGTGATGCAGTAATTCATCCGACATAGAAACATAATGTTCATTACCCATATGATGGAGGTGTGTGTAAGTGTTGGTCGAAACCATAGAATAAAAAATTATTGTATTTTAATTATAATTTTTTAATAAATTAATGGAATAAATAGTGTTGATTGGTTTAGAATAACATAATGGAATAAAGCTTCAGAGAAGTCGTTACCTCTTAATCAGGTAACTCCTTTTGGTTTGTTCAAAAATGTTTCCTTGAGTTTCCTTCATCCCAAGGTATTTCTTATATAACTAAGGGTGGGATGTTGGGATATTATTTGGGCCATGTTTTTTTGTGGAAATTGGCTCCATAGGTGTGATTATGTGGGTAGAGTTCTTGGCCTTTTATAGGGAAGGGAATGTACACACTTTTCATTTTTTTCAAATACTTATGGTGTACCCAAGTTTTTACCTTAAAAATTATTACCAAATAAAAAAACTCTAGATTGGATGTCTCATGGGAATATTTTGGAAATAGAATTGTGTTTTTATATGTTTCTAGGTCGTTTTGAGACTAATATTTATGGGTTAGTAGTTTATTAGCCTTATTTTTCTCTTAATCGATTTAATTAATTTTAATCACAATCACTAATTTTTTTAGTCAAAAACAAAGTTAGCCTTATTATAATTTAGATATTATGATTATTCCAAATATGGAATCCATTTTTTAAAATACTATTCAGGAAAATGGTAGAACATAACATTAAATTAATTCCACTGATGTGATTAAACTATATGTTTTTAACGGAAAAACATCCAAGAGTTTGGTATGATTTTATATAAATATCAACATGAAACTATATAAAATGGTCTAGATTCGAATAATTATTTGAAATAATATATAACTAAACTATGAAACCAATTAAAAATTTATTTTAACATTATACAAAAACTATACGAAAACAAAATTTTCAATTAAAATTCATAGTTTTTATATATTCATAAAAAAATTAAAACATACCAAAAAAAACCATTATCCTAACCTAATTTTTATGTATCAAATTCAAATATAAAGTTTACTTTCACATATGAAATCTATAAAATTAAAATAACTTAATTTCAAATAGGTTCTCTATTAAACGATGGAAAAACTTCTTTTATAAAAAATAGGTTTTTATGCATAATTGTTTTTATTTCCTTATGTTTATAGAAACTATTGGATGGGTACCAGAAATATTTGATTGAATATATAACATATGTATTATATTCATATAACTTAACAATTGAAATTAATTTATGTTACCATGTCAAAATATATTTCTATTTATAATAAAATTTTCTTTTATATTCAAATGGGTTTCGTACTCATTTTTAATTAATTGGTAACCAATCAATTAATCTTATATTTCTTTATGTAATTTTTTTAATAATTTAGTTAATAATATTCATATCCATAAAACTATGTATCGTGTGTTATATAGTCCATCAAGGAGGTCAATATTACATGTAATGTACACTAACAATGTTGTTTTGTGTATTGTAAGACAGGTATGTGTTGCATGTAACATACTCCAATCTTTTTTTATATGAGGGGAATGTTTTACTTAGTGAAAATCTATTTTTAGTGTTCCATGAAGTGAAAAATATAAAATGATTAAATTAATTTGAAAAAATATATTTCACAAAATCTGATGGTGTTTCATGTTTTATGCAACACGATATTAATCACTCACTACATGAAAACTTATATTATCATGACGTACCATCAATGATATTTTTGTCAAGTGTTTCCAAAATTGCATGTTCCATTGATTTCTTATGTTACACTCAATGTCGAGTTTTAAAAAACTAATATATACTATTAGCATTGTTATATTATAATAATAAACACCTAGCCAATGGAATGGAAGTTATGAATAAGATTAACTAAAATTTGACAATATTATGAAAAAATATAGAAAACAAAATCTTTTTATTTTAAATTTTTTACAAATAAAATTAAGAAATATTTGAGAATGGATAAATTAATTTTTAATAGAAACTATTTTTCTTTGTACATAAAACATTTTGCCTCATTAAATTAAAAACAACATTTCAAAAATGTTTTTTAAAAAACATATATATTATATATTGATAAAAAAAAGTTGACACTTAGAAAATTTATTTTATAGGAATATGTTATGAGTAAATGAAATTTTATGAATACAAAGTTGTATTTTTCATAAATGTGTTTTAACCATCTATTAATAAAGAACCTATTTTAAATATAATTTTTAACACTTATAAATTACAAATTAAACAATAACCGTCATTTTTTAATTTGAATTTAAAAATTTTCTTTAGGTAAATGGTTGGTATTAATCTGAGATTGTTTATTTTTTGATGAATATTGAAAGACATAGAATTTCAATTCAAAAATGATTTTTCATCTGATATAATTTATATTTAAATTACATTTATGTAGGATTAAATTTATATTGAAATAAATTATACATATGTTAATAAAATTTATGTATGTGGAATCAATTGTACATTTAAATTGCATATAAAGAGAATTCTAAATTTTTTACATTTTCACTTTAAAACTCCCCTATTTCATCCCCACTACGAGATTATTTTTAAACATGTTTTTTGAACTTAAGTGGTCAAAATTTGGAATCTCTATTCTCTATTTTGAATAAAAATAATTTAAACATTATAATAAGTTAACATTAGTTTATTTCAGAATATATTAGTGAAAGTAAATAAATATTAATTATAGTAATAATCGTAAAAATGAGATTACATAGTGGTTAATCATTAATATAAGTGTACAAATAACCTAGAAAAATTTAGAATTCCCAGTTAATGGAAATATTTAGACAATATGTTTTCATCTATTCAGAACAAAAATTTATTGGTGGCACATTGTGCAAGTGTGAAGTCTCAATAATATTAAACCTTTAATATTTACCTGAATGGCAGTACTCCTACACCAAAAAAAGGCACTAACACCCATCAATTATTCGCACATATCAATTACATTTTCTCATCCAAAACCTTCCAAAATATACACCCAACCATTATCCCTTAATTTTATAGACCTATGTTTTGTCCTAAATCTAATAATGTAAGCCATTTTGATCAAACCAAATGGAGTTACACAAATAAGATATTACATCCTTCGACAAGAACATTTTTTTATTACTTTATCAACCCCACTAATTATTATTTATAAATTAATATATAATCAATAATGCATCCTCAATATTCTAAGGTGTTTTTATGTCAAGGGTATGACCTATAGTCTTACACACCTCTATAAATTTGGATATGCAATTGTTGTTCATGTGTACGGTGGACTACAACATTTCAATCTGAGGATGTTTTTTCATCAATTTCCACTATTAAATTTTTTAGATAGTGATGAAAATTATTTTCTATCATATTATATATATGAAATTGATGATGTATTTATGGTAATGGTGTTACTATATAACACATACAATCAGGCATTCCATTTTGTGGAAATATTATATCATGGTTTATGGATGTGGGGACTACGACCTCCTCAAAGCGATGTGAATCATTCAAACATTTTGTGGAATTTATTAGGTATTGGTTTAGTAAATGTCTGTTATACTAATGAAATAATAATTATACATGAATAATATATATATATATATATTATTTTCATTCTTTCTATCAATATGAAAGGAAGAATGAAATAAATATCTTGCATCCATACGGTCTACAATCTCTTTGAATGGTGTATTAAATTTCATATTTATGTATTGTTTTTAAATTATGTAAGTAAATAAAACATTTTATTTTTATATGATCAATAATAAATTTTCAAAACATATATAAAAAATAATGTGATTATTAGATGAAATTTAACTCTAATGGGATAATGTTTGTAAAGAGGTAATATAAATTCATAATCAAATAATGTATGGTATTAGATATAGAAATACGGTAATAATTTATTTATATTAAAAATATATTTATTATACTAGAGTTTTGAATTTCAATGATAAAACTCATGGCTTAAGCATAGAGTTTTCTCATCTCACCTTTATTTCTGTGAGATGTTGGTTATATTCACCACTTATTACTATTATGTAGTGTGTATATTTCCCTATGAAATTATGTATAATGAATATAAATTAAATAAAGATATTTAATGTTTTAAATTATGTTTTTATTTCAGGGGTGTCATGATTTATATGCTATAAAATTATTAAGGGGATTTCAAGTCTCTATTTTATTTCTACATGACTGAATCCAAATTCACCACTTGTTTCATTTGTATGTTATATATAATGACCATTAATGTATCATAAAACTATTATACTTAAATTTAATTTTACATTTATATAATTTTTATGATATATCTTTCTTGGGGTTTATAGGTTCAAATTTTACTAAATAGATAAGGTAATTCTGTTCCCATTTTCATTCGTTGATACAAATTATGTAATGCTACAAATATTTTTTATGAGATATATATACTAAAATTTGACATTATTTATTATTAATATCCTTGTTTTGGTAAAATTTTGTGTTTAATTTAATGTTATTCCTCCATGGGTACACTTTTTCAATATTACTAATGTGATAAGATTCTATTTTACAAGTACATCATATATTGGGATTGTTTGCAATTGTGCTTACGTTAGTGAAATAGTATGGCCTATCTCTAAAGAAATCTCATGAATTTTATTCTATTATTGTTATTTGTGATATAATAACTTACTGGTAATATTTTCCCACTCTTTGGTATATAAAATAATTTAGAACATTTTTTATGAAAATCTATCATTAATCAACCCTTTAGTAAGAAATCTATTTTCTCATAGCACCATGTTTTCTAAAAATGTTTATATAAATGTTATATTAATTTCTATTGGTTTTTGAAATAAAATTTCACCCATGTCTTATATTTTTGAAAAATTTGTTTTAAAATGATTTTTTTTCATTTTCCAATCAAGGAATCTTTCTAAACATTTAACCGTGAAAAATGAATTTTGAACTTATACAGATTTACATTCCATCTTGACCATCATTTCAACGAATATTGATTTACATGTTTCCCATGTTATTTTCTAATGAAATTATTTTCTTCATTTTCTAAAAATTCATTTTTATTTATTTATTTTTAAAATAAATAGTTTTTCAAAAAATTTATATATTTTAAAAGGTATTCATCATGTCTTTCAAATAATCTTTTATAATTTATTAATGATGTTATGATTAAAAAATGGATTAAAAATGTAATATAGATTAAAAATATTTTCTAAAATAAGAAATTTTATTTTTTTAATGAGATGATTTAAAATATTTCATATATAACATTTTATGCTTTTTGTTTCTTTAGTTGAAAAAGTTGCAAATGATGTTTATGTTTTAAAAAGATATGTTTAACTAAATATTATTTTCCAAAATAACTGCTCCATGGAATATTTAAAAATGAATAGCAGTATAAGTTGAAATAATTTAATATAGTTTATTTTTTACATGGGTTATGATCCAAGGACACCATTACAATTCATTATTTGGAAGGTTAATGTTATTATTAAATTTTTTTCAGAAACTCTTTTCCCTTCCATGGGTTATACCATGATAAAACCATTAGGAAACCTGCTTCCTTTAATGAGTTTTTTGATGATGAAATTATTATGAAATCTATATATTTTCACATTTTTTTGATCTGATGATGTGTATATAAAACAATTTCCATATCATGGGTTATGATATGATGTTTATGAAACCCATTTTTTAATGGATAATGATATTATGAATGTTTTGTTATCTTGTGGAACATTCATGTATTATTTAATAATATGTGTGGTGGGACCTATATATTACTCAAATTCATTGTTTAATGATAAAAATTTTATATGAATAAAATGGAAAATTGAATTGTATCACATGCTTGAAACAAAAGGGAACATGATATGGCTTCTGATGCCCAGATCAAGAGGGTTCACGAGGGGGAATCCCATACCCGAAACAAAATGGTACATGGGAGGGAATCCCATACCTAGAAGAAGAGGTTTTCATTTAAGGGAAAACAATACTATAAAAAAGAGTGTAAATGGGAGTGAATTCCAAGAATGATATAGTAGTGTACACAGGAGGGAATCACAATCCCATAGTAGGTACATGGGTGAATAACCCAATCCTAACATTTTATGAAGTTATTAGTATTTAGTATTAAAAAAATATTTCCTATTACTATTTTTATGACATAATTCCATGTATTATTCTTCTATTATAATCTCAATGATTATGTTTTTTATTACATTAAAGTTTATTGATACTTGTAAGATATATTATTGATTGGATGACATGGAATTAGTGATTTATGTGGAATTATCATTGATTCAATATTTGAATTTGGTAATGGATGACCAAAGGTAATTACAATCAATTTCATATTTTTAGTGAATCTAAAGAAGCCAAGGTATCATTAATCTTGTTAATATTAATTCATAATTTCTCATATGGTATTATTTATTTCACCTAGCGCATATAGCGGAAAAATGTTTCCCTACGAGTGTCTCATACAAATATTTTTATAATATTTGGAGTAATTAGGATTAAATAATTATATTCCTAATTAAATAATAAAATATAAATTGGAATTGATAAATTTAAAATGTTTATAATATTAAATATTCCTATAAGATATAAAAACTGAAACATCCTAATTGAAATATATCCAGTAATTATCTTTTGATGAACAACAAATTTTTTAACGGAAATGTTGACTATTGAATATTGAGATGGAATATATGTTATGGGGAAGGATCTCTTGATAAAAACCGATGTACCAATAAGTGAGTACCTCTATCGAGAAATGGTGTCTGATTTTAATGAATACTTCATTAATTTTGTCCCATGATTATGTGATTTTCTAGCAATAATAATTATGTTTTATGAATTCTTTCGTTAATTCAAGGTGATTTTTATGAATTACTTAAAATAGTATTCTAGGATTACATATTATAATGAATTTATTATAGTGACATTAGATTCATCAATATTTTATGTATAAAGATAAATATAACCTTTACTAAATTTATAGGGATGTTTTTTATATTTAAAAGAAAATATTTTCTTATTAATGACCCACAAAAACTACTATATATAATTTGAAATCACTCAATTAGATCAATATAATACCATTGTGATCACCTCAACCTCATACATAGTTGTAGAAAATATAAATATATATGCATTGTTTCTTAATTTTTTAATATTTTCCATTTTATTTAAAGAAAATAAAATTCATATTAGGATTTAGGGTATTTTGGATTAACAATTACAAAAAAATTAATTATTTGTACTACCTTTTCCTGTATCTCCAATGATTTTTTTCACCATGGGATGTATAATATTGTTGTTCTAGTATGTATGTTAGTGGGGTGATGATAAAAATATAATGACGATGATAGATATTTGATCATTTATGGGATAATGTTTTTAAAACTACTCAAATAGTGGACTTGAATTGGTTATGCTATTGAGAAATATGGTTAGTTATTTTCTCATACATATTCTTAGAAACTTTACATATGATCAATCATTAGAACATAGAAATTAATTAGATATTGTTTTATTTCATTATTATATGATTGATAATTCTATCATAAGACACAACATGGGGGATATTAGGGTTTATGTTCATGCATCTAGGGTTCCATGTGTCTCCCCCAAGAAAAAGATAGATCCGTCCACATGGAGGAATTCGAAAATTCAAGTTTTGATTCCAAATGGTATGTTAGACACCTCCCAGTATACTAAACCTAGTGGAACATGGATTGAGTCTTATTTGAGAATGATAATCAATATATTCTTCCACTTTTGAAGGTAGTGACTGATAATAATAAAAATATAAAAATAATAATAATAATAATATTTTTTTATAACTAAATTATTTTCCAAAATGAACCGATTCACATATTTAGTGAATAATTCATTGAAACGATTGATCAATAAAGGAAGAAATTGAATCAATCATAGTGGATATATATAATCACATTTCATAACTATATAATCATTATTAATATTTGGTGATAATATTTTGTAATAATATTTATTAAATGACATGATATTAATAATTTATTGAGATTGAAATAAATTAAGTATGAAACTAATATAATAGTTATTAAGATAATTCTTTTCATAGAGGAATAAGAAAATTTTTATAAAATAATGTGGTTTTATAATTTTATATAATTTCACTATCAAAATTGAAATGAAATTCATTCAATAATTAATAATTAATAATTTATAAAATTTAGAAAAAGTTAAATGAGATTATAACATTCATTATTACTATATTAATGTTTTTTAATGGAGTCATATAAATATGATGTTTATGTATCACAAAAGGATGTAAAAGAACAATTTTCATATATATATAAAGAATGAATATAATATCAATGATGATGATAAAAAATGAATAATCTATGACAGTCAATTATATAGAAGTAAATGAAATGAGAAATTAGAGTTTGATGATTATATAATTATGTCATTATAGTTAATAGTTTATATAATACACTGAGTTTTAAATATATTTGTGGGTGTGTACCAAGGAATGAATTTTTTTGAAGTAATAAATTTCAGTAATGTAGAAGAATAAATAATGAGGTTGTGGATGGAAAACAAGATATGAAATTAAAGGGAATGAAGTAGTCATCTTATCAATGAGATGATAAAATCATATAAAATATCATATTCAATTTAAATTGATTTGTCTAATAATATTTAAAATATTCAATTTTTTGGAATGTAAATAAATAATAATTATGATAAATTTTTATATAAATGTGATAAAAATATTTTAATAATGTTTTTGATAATATATTGTGATATTTTAGAATGATTTCATATTTATATGTGTCTAATTGTCTACTAATGATGTATCATATAAAGTATATAATGATTTAATTGATGTTGTAATTTATTTCTATGAAAAAAGAAAACAATATTATTTAATAAACATAATACAATTTGATTTTAGTGAGATAAATATGTTAGGATCTGTTGATAATGAAATTTATTTTGAGAGTTAGTCTTGAATATTGAAATATTTTATATGGTAATTAGTGGATCTAAACGGAAGGGAAGAATTTTTAGGAAAATACAAAATTTGATTGTGTTATGGGTGGTGGAATAAGTTTCCAGAAGTAGATTCAACAGTAGAAGAAACATCATTACAATTAAAATATAAAAAATGTGGAAGTTTGAATTTTGTATAATGTTATTGATTACCAGATTGAGTGGTAAAATATGTCTATAAATGTTAATCTACTGGTTTCTTTTTTTCTCTGAAACGGGATTCCAAAAAATATCTGATTGAACTAAAATTGGATGAAAACTATGGTACACATCTATAATCATTTGGATGGTCTACCTTTTTAGAAAATGTCACTACTATAGTTTTATGTTTTTATATATAATTATTTTGATTATTCACATCTCCATGTCAAGTTATTATTTCATTCACATTCTATTTATAAGTCAATGTTTCAATTTTTTCCCATGATGTTAAAAATCTATTAGAAAATGTAATTTATTTAGTTGTTAATTTTTAAATATTGAGTTTATTATTTCAGTATATTATTTTTTTATATGTCCATTTATAATATAAATGAAATTAGGTCTATGAATTTGGTCTGTAGAATGAATATAATAATAAATCAATCAAAACATAATTTCATTTAAAATTTTCAACAAAATGTTATGCATTTGATGTTATCATGGATGATTCCTATTTATCAGATACAAAAGAAAAATTTATTTAAAACAATAATAAATATTTATGGTATATTTAAGAACTTATTAGGTTTTAAACTATTATAAGTAATTGGGGTTTTAAACCATCCTTTTCAGAGTCATTTTATAAAATAGTTCTGCTTCTGTTTATATCTATCTAATTCATTGGGATTTCATTTTCAAAATGTTGACTTTGGTAGACCTCATGGTTTGTATTGTAAACATCTAAATTTCTTATTTATTGTGGATGTTTTGTGGATGATCAAAATGGGCTTACATGTTTTTGAAACAAGTGTAAATAATGGGATATTGTACGAAACTATAAATTTTTAATAATAACTTGTTTATGAATAATTTTCTTTTGATATTATGATGTAATGGTATCACCTTCAATGACAAATGATATATTTCTGTTGAATTTGTTTATAAAAAACTATACTGATATATAGATATGTGGAATATATTAAATTTAATGTTCTTATTCTTAACCGGGTAAAAATATTTCATTTAAAATATAATCAAACACACCAAACAATTGAATGATTGAGTTGATATATTTTGATATATGGAGGATGAAACTTGTTATTTCTCATAGTGGTACACTATAAACTTTAACCATGTCACGTGAAAAACCCCTATAATTGATTATTTTCTTCTTCATGTTCATGTTATAGTTTTTTATAACATCCCTCATATGAATATCCTTACAATAATTGGTTACACTAATCAATGTCAATTATATGAAACATAATATAGGTTGACAGTACATAAGTATAGAGTTTCTAATGTTCTAATAGAGGAAATGTATATAGTTTTAAAATATGATAACTAGTAAATTTAAAAAATGGTATCCATGAATGAATAAATAAAATTTTAGTGGGATGGCTATAATTATGATATTTCATGATGACATTCTAAAGTAGTATTAGGTAATTTTAGTTACCGTTGTGGAATATCCTATGAATCAATATCCTTCATTTATCAAAGGGATGGACTTTAAAGAATAAATATAGTATAAAGGTATAATTTATAACTCAATGTTGATTGTTTTGGTAAGTAACAATTATATAATTATTGATTAAAATACATGTAAAAACATGTTGGAAAATTCCCAATCAGGATTCTTTATTAGAATGAAGTAATTTGATTTTTTTCTATAAGGTAAAGACATAAAATATTTCATTAAAAACTATTATTTTTTATGAGAATATAATTTCAAAGGATCATTCTAGAATAAAAGATTTAGTTGAAAAGAAACAATAAATGATTTCCTATGTTATTTTGGATGTAATTTGAAATGTTCTTAATAGTCTAGATATTACAATCATTTAATATATAAATGAAATATTTGAGGTTTATTCAATTAGATATTGATTTTATTTGGAATAAATAAGGAACATGTTAATAGAATGGTTGAGTTATATTGATTTTGATTTATATATTTGAAAGGAAAATTAATTATGTGATGGTTACAGAAAGAATTAATAAGGAAGATTTATAATAGTGGTCTAGTAGGGTAAGGTTCCTGGTATAGAGAATGATAATTGTCTTATATAATATTATTCACCAATATAATACTGAAATAAATGACCCAAAATAGGTAGATAATATTTGTGACATAATCTAATGTAAGTTATAATATAAGGATGGGATAGTCTCATTATGCATTTCTAGAATTTAATAGCTGATGGAATATGGAAAACTAAAAATGGAGATGAATAATAAATTATTCTAAATGATAAAATATGTAGTGGGTTGTTGGAAATTGAATAATGTATGTATTATTAAATATGTATTTTTAAAAAAAGATGTTATAGATTTATGTTATATCATTTCTCAATTTAGTTTGAATTTAACAATTTCACCAATACTTGAAATAGATATTATAGAAAGTATATTTCATTATTATTTATATAAAAAGGCTTTATTCTATTATAGTGATTCATATAGGGAAATAATCTTTAAAAAACCACAATTTCTAATAAAAAACTAAATGGATATGTTGAATTATTGAGTCAATTGGTGTTTATATGAGCAGAAATAATTACCATGACAAGGAAATCCTAATTTTTAATCCTTTATTGTGTTGAATAGAATTTTATTAATTAATAAAGACTATTTATACTATCAATGTGAGTTTGATTATGGAATTTTAATCTCATTTCTAATATATATAAAATATAAGATCATTAAAATTATGACAAATATTCTCATATGTGTGGGAAAATAAATTTTTTAACATCAATTTTATGATAATGATCTCAGGGTTGTGAATCAAATGTTTAGGATAATAATTGAAATGTACTATAAGAAAGTAACATTGTTTCTTATTGTTCTAAAATCTATATATGGTCTTGTAATTATTTTTAATGATTGAGACTAGGCATATATTGACCCTTATGGTAGAATAAGTAATGTTACCTAATGAAAGACACCTATTTACTAATATATTTTAATGTAGAAGGATATGTTTACAATATTATTGGTCAGTTAAAGAATCATATATACCATTATTTTTTAAGCATAGTAATATATTATACATTGGGTGTCATGATTACAATTATCATGATTCTAGAAAAGATAAATGAGAGGTGATGAAGTGGATACACTATAATATCTGTGGTTTAACAAACAAAGAAATATATTTTGGAACAAAATATTTGAAAAGTATAATATATATATAAATATTGGTCGATGTGTGGAAACATGAGAATTTAAAATAATATTTTCATTTTATTACTAATGAATATTTATGAGTTGGATGCCTACACTAAATAAAAATGATTTTATTTTATAAAGGAAGTAGATAATCAGAAATAACATAAGACAAGAAGGTGAATATACGGATTCAGGTAATATTAGAGGGTCTTAGATGAAGTATGTGGAAATAAAAAAATATTCCATAGGTGTTAGATCATGATCCAAATTGAGAAATTTTTTCATTTTAGAATATGAAATATAATGATCATATATAGTATCAAATCATTTTAATATTAAAGGAGGTCAAGGAGGAAGAGCTACTGCAGGTTGAGGGATTTTATAAAATATTACCTATATTGATAAAATTGAATTTTAGAAATATTTTGTTGAATGTTTTCACTATAATGGGGCTCAGATTACTAAAGGAATAAGGTGAGGTCCATGATAGTATAGTAAAATATACAAGGAATAAAATATTTTAAATTATTTTTTTAAAAATCTTTATTCCTAGGGAAATACTCTCTAAGTTTGAGATAGTTACGGTTGATTGTGATAATAATTTTTTGGTATATTTATTAAACGTATTTTGGGGTACTGAATTATAAACCATTATGTGGAACAATATGGCAGAATTAGAAGTGAAAAAAAGGTTTATAAATATATTAATGAATTGTTTTAAAATGATAAAAATACCTTTATAGTAACTTTTTCTTATATTATATTTTTATTATAAAGTATCATAAAAAAAATTCACACCATATTACATATGTCACCGTGTACCTTATTACACTAGTAAATGTACATGGATGATAGAATTTTTTTTAATTAGAATAGTTATAAATAAATCCTAAACCCGTTAAAAATGGTCAGTAGTACATATTTAATGTCACTACATCGATATAATTTTATCTGCTTCCTCAGGGATGGTGTTGTTTACCTCCTTTTGTTTTTTCAATAATATATTAAATATAACCTAGTCCATGTTTTCATCCAAACTCATAGATCTTGTTTAGAAACAATTTTTGTTCTTCACTCAATCAATGATTAAAGTCTTAAACTTCCAGTAGATATTATGTAGACTTCATATAACATCAATCATCCTTACTTATTAATCCTTCATCTTCTCAAGCTTCAAAAATATTATTTATCATTAGTTATTGTCTACAAAATGTTATCTTATTATTATTTAACTTTGGCATAGAACACCTATGATTGGTTACATTATACTAATTAATATATATTTATACAATATTATTGTTCTGGAAGAATTTGGTTTCACATATTTCTTCATTGGGTGTTCGTTAATCTATCTTCATACTCACACATCCCATAGATAAATGTGTATAATATTCTATTTTCCTTCTAGAGGCTCACTAACCATTTCAGTATAATTGAACTCAAAATTTCATAGGGTTATTTTTTATCACAAAAAATGAATTCTCTCTAGATATATATGAAATCAAACTAGTAATAGCACATAACTATATATCATTTATGAAATACAGTCCATGGATTTTCAAACATCATCCTAATAACTATATGTCTCTAGTTTTTTTAAATATAATTTTTATTTTATTTCTTGTTTTAACAAAATTTATCACATCAAAAATATATTATCATAAATAAATTATGGTCTACTCTTCTCCCAGATAATATAAAAATAATAATATTTACATATTCATCAATAAAATATTAAAAATGAGGTAGAAAACAATCCCTTTTACCCTTTCCCTTTATGGAATGATATATTCGATAAAGACTTTTACATAGTAAATAATGAGCCAATAAAATGTGAATAACACCAAAACAATTTTTTATTAAACTCATTTGGGATGAATAATAATTATTTTGGGATTTAAAAAAGATCTAATAATTTCACATTCATCAACCGAATTATTCACCAAATATAATCCCTGATATTGCATTCAAAATTCATCATTTTGAAACCACATAATATAAAAACTAAATGATTTAAACCCTCTGAAATTTATAATCTTATTCAAACCTTTCATGTGAAATAAATACCAAATAATCACTATTATTGTGAATTTAGTATCATATTTTACATTATTTTCTATTAAATAATCAGAAGATATATTTTGGATACATTTTCCTTTAACAATTTAAAATTTATTATCAATTTCTCCTTTCATTAATACAGTTCTTTATTTCTTGAATGTTAGCTTCATACTATTCTATAGCTCAAATAAAACATAATATTTTTTTGGTTTAATTGGATCATTGATTAATATCTCAAGCATTATCCCAATTGATTTTGTTTTTCCTATATTATGTTATACAAACATTACCATTTTGTACATATAACGTAAGGATAAACAATCTTATGTGGATCCCCCTATGTTAATACCCATACATTGATCCCTTTATTTTAATCCCTCCATATGGATTACATCACATTGATCCCATATATTGTGGGACCCAATACACAGTGGCTCATTTTATAATTTCATTATATAGATCTGTGTAGATTTGAATGCATCAACACACATAGATCTACATCCTTATGTGGACCCCATACAATTTGCTGAACCTGTTACCAGAATTTCTATATTTGAGGACCCACTTATGTGAAAATGGATATGTAGGTTTTATATATTTAATTCTAATAAAATCCCTTACACATCATAGAAACATCATCACTTATGAACCTCTTTATGACACCTAAGTCCATTTTTTAAAAATGTAAAACTGGCCTACACATATTATGAAATGTCTCCATGATTTATTAAATAATATAATTATTCATGTATAGTATACCAATGATCTAGACTACCACTATGATTAATGCTTCACTTCATCCTTTATAAATATTTTCTATAAGATGATACATATTAAAAATACTATCCATTATTAATAGTACCCAAATATGGTTTCTACATGTATCTCCCGCCTTCTAGTGAACGTATATAATCCTCATTAAACAAAAAATAATTTTTTTTGATAATGTATATAGGATGGTAATAATAATTATCCTTCTATCACTCATCATCAAATAAAATTACTATATTGAAATATTCTCATACAATATAACATTCTATTAGCATTAGGATTAGATCCCAAATTTTCTGATATTATTGTAATATATCAAAAATTGATTCCATATATTTCTTTACTAAAAAAATTTTATTAAAAAACTCCCCTTAATTTATTAAGTGAATTATAAATCTATCAATAATCATCATATGACACTATAATATACTCCCATTCTCATTGATATAAAGTACATCATTAAATAAAAAAAAATATGTATAGTAATGTGGTGTTTTTCCTACAATTTGCAATTCTATTACAAAACTCAATAAAAATAACACTCATTTCTTATAGGGTTTACAAATAATTAGTTTTGAAAATATCTTGAACCATGGTTGGAAATTTAATTAAAATTATATATAATTTATCTGAAATACCATTCCACATCATTTATTTAAAATTTATTATTTTTATGAGTATATTATTCGATAAATTGAATGTACATGTTTTATTTTAGTACATTGTTTTCTCTGAGTTATTGGTCCTTTGGTTACTAAATATAGAATATGAAGATCAGTATTTATTCCTTTTAAATAGTTACATCTTGTAAGACACTTTATAAATCAACTAGATGGCTGCCAATTGTGGCAGATAATTCAAATCATAACACACTATCTCTTTATATTGTTTAAATCCTTTTCTACATAGATATTTTTTATATATCCTCTAATGCATTCTTACATAGTTGTTTTGTATCTACCACATGAGTACAACCATTCATGATATTCTCCAAGTAATGATATAGTTGTAAAAAAATTTAGAGTATAAATGATAACGGTTTATGAACATTTCTTAGTTCCAACTATCTTACAGGATATGCATGTTCTTCAACATAATTTAATAAAAAAGATAGTATGAAATCATTCCTTTTATAATACTATAGTTTTATATATTATTACAATTTATAGAGAGTTTTATAATATCCTTTATGACATGTATACATATTTAAATAGTAAGTTTCCTATATGTGATATGGAAAAAGAATAATATGAACAATTCCTTTCATTTTTCAGGATTCATTAGAAGAAAACAACCAGGAAATTTCAATATATAAGTGGATAATGTGGATAGTATGTGGTCATCCTCATAAAAATTTCCAAAAACTCATATAGAGTCCCCACACAATCCTACATGATTTTATTTATATCCTTTCAATTATATATAATTTATTAATTATGAATAAATTTATAGTTGAATAAAAAATTATTCCTTTTTAGATACTTATCAAAGATAACTATTTTATATCCATTCCACTTCTAATACATATACAGTGAATGGGAAGATATTAGAACATTTTTCAAATTGTCTGGCTCTTATAAGTTTGAATTTACAACACATATTAAAAACAACTTCATATGTTCATCAGTGTGTTATCCTACCATACCATAACAAATTGGTAGTGGTTTGATAAGTACTGTACTAGGTTGAAAATAATATTAACTATTGGGTTGAATTTTCTATATATTATTAATGAAATTTGGCACATTTAATTCTATTTTTTATCTATAATGTTTTATTAAGTTGTCATCCAAATTTTCAATTCTTAAATAAATTCTATATAAGGAATATGATTAATGCGAATGGGATACTATAAATGGAACATTAAAAAACACTCATAAAACTTGTATTTTTATTTTTTATTTTGTTGCATATAATATTAACTAAACATCTAGATTAAATTTGAATATGTGATATATGTTATATCTTGTACCCATCCAAAATTATATCCATCAAATGAAAAACCCAAAACTAAATGTCCACTCAACAATGACAGCAGTAAGATATGGAAACTACAACATGCCTAAAAATGAACCAATTTTAACCCATGTAAATTTTTTGAACAATGTTTCTCAGATTTTATCTTTATATGTTGGAGTGATTAGTATGATTTATTGGTTTATTGATTATTTTTTTTATAAAGTTATTCATGATTGAGTGATTTGAGTTTTTTAATATATTTTATATACATGGTTTCAAAATTAGTGAGGTATTCATTGATATCTCATAATTTTCATTTTATGTCATGTTTAAATTTAAATCTCATGTTCTTGATATCTATCTAATATGGTTAAACCATAACTATGCACCGTCAAATGGAAATTTTTTCTTTAATAGAGAATCATATTATATAATCACCACTAATATTAACTTAACTATCGATCATATAACTATGATTAACAGTGAAAAAACCAACAAATGTACATATTAATGGAATGATGGAAAATATTGGAAGATTTTGATTGATAAATCTAATAATAGATGTAGAACATCATTAATATAAGCGATGGAAATATCATACATTTTATATAAATGAAATACTACTATAAAATCAGATATTAAAATAATTTTTTATAAAACACAATTATTCATTAAAATTGTTGAGAATATTATTTTTTACTCTACAACTATTTGTATAGTTTTCAAAAATTGGGGAAATGTAATATTAGAATGAAGAAAATAGTATTTATAGTGAAATCTAAATTTTATATTATTCCACCAACTCTCCGTCCATTTTTAATGTGATTATTTCATTATAGAATTATAAAAATGATACACGCCATTTATATTCATCTTTCTTGTTCATATTCATGAGGATGAAATGATATTACTCTATATTTAATTAGTTAAGAAAAGAATATATACCTATAAAATATTTCAATCAATTAGTTTCTAGTTCTCATCATATATTTTCAACATTTCTTGGATAGGTATGTAGATTAATTTTTCAAGAATATTCATGGGGATTACCAACATCAAAATTCCATCAAACATTAATACTTCTCATGAATTCAAAAGAATATCTCAATGAAGATCCTCAGTGGTATGATGAATGGTTATGTATGAATATGTAAATAAAAAAATTAGGTCAAACCATATTAAATTTAATAAACTTGGGTTTATATTCCCATCATATAATTACCAATTTTCTCATGGTGTATCTTAATATTTTATGAAAATTCACGAACCAATATAATCTCTCAAGAAATAATACGATGTGTAAAAAATTATAATGTATATAAATAATCTCATACAATATTTCAACAGTGCTATGGGTTTCAATGAATTTATTATAAATCAGAGTGACTTATGATCTTTTATGTTCCTATTATTAATGATATTCTAAAAAACTCAAATATAGATGTAAAAGTTTAATTTGGTCAATAAAAATTTCTCATTCATAGGTATAAAATGTATTATGATCTAGAACCAAATTATAACATTGTCTCTCTTTGTCTTATAATCTCATTCATAAGATTAAAAATCTTCTAAATCTCTTATGAACACTTTTCTACTATGGAATTTACTTCCATAGACAAAAAATAATATTGGGATCCCTCTAGGTTCTTATTTAATTGTTTTTAATTTATTATGAAATTAATGTATATCTACTTTTCCAGTTTCAAGAACTCATAATATTTTTTATTATAAGATATATACAAATACAATTATTCTAAAATTATTGCGCACAAGAACGTTAAAAACCTATAAATTTTACAAACTAAATGTAGGATTTATATAAAAAATAATATAATTTTTTTTGATATAATATATTAATATTTTAAAAAATTTATAAATTATATTCCCTTTTTACCCTTATTCAAGATTTTTTCAATTTCACCTTAATTAAAGTGAAAATTATTATTATTATCCAATATAATTAATAAAAAAATATAAATTGTTGAGTTATCATATATAGATGCATCAAGATGATATTTGGGTATTTTTTAATGACCAAATTAAATGGTGGTTTTTTATTCATAATTTCAATTTATTAATCTTAGAAAATATTTCCCAAGGAATGATTGGGTGATTATAATAATAACATTTCCCATTAACGAAATGGATTCATTCTATATATGGTGAAACATGGGAAATATATATTTATAACAAGTGTAAAACATATAAATTTATAATGAGTGGATCATAACCCAAAAGATATGGATGGTGATTATTATAGTCGATGGAAACTATGAACAATATCACTATGGAAATGAAACTTTTTCATCACAGCTCAGGAGGCACTAAATCAATTCCCCACACTAGTCAGTCACATGACCTTAAGAATTCCACCTCATATACCAGAGGCTTATGTTAATCTGAAAGGTGAAATTGAATGCATGGGGAGACAATACCCAAATTTCCAAGGTGACAATAATGAATAAATCCAATAACCCCAAGCATAAAACAATAATAATCAACCATAAACCTCACACATGATTCCAAAATTAGAGAAATATAACAATCCAAAAGAAATATAATTTCATAATTCTCTAATGTGTCCAACCAAATATAATGTAAATACCCCATGAAGATCCAAATAATGTGTATCAAAAACATTCCAGGTCCTCTCATCCAATATACATCCCACTTAAACCATCTATAATAAGGCATTTATTCTTATTTGAAAATACTACAATGTAACTTACATCAGTACTATTATGCGGCCTGATTAGAATTTGAGTACCCCTTAGTAGGCCACCAAAAATATTGTCTAAAAATATTTACAGTGTAATAATAGTGAATAACGATAATCTATTAATAAATGATAAGGTAGTAAGATAAATAAAGTTTCATTGTTAGAAAAATTTCAACATTACCCACTGACTCTTAAGTTCCCCATTTATCCATAACTCACTAAACTAGCATTGTCCAAGGTAAAATGCTTCAACCATATATTATACGGGTTGTAAATAACATTACCCCAATAGCCTAGATGTGACTGTTACTTTTTTATAATTGAATAAGATATAAGTAATCTCATCAGGATTGATTGAAGAGTTTAGTAGTATTGGTAGCCTTGAGACAAACACAAAATAAAGATTAAAATTTTAATCATAAAATACAAAATGAGTTTAATTTTTGAATTCTAATATTACTCATACAATATCATAATATATCACCCAAACAAAACATTTCCTAGTATCCTAGAAAAAATAATCTATAAAAAGTTAGGGATATAAAATTTTTAGTAAGTTTTCTGTGTATTGGAGAATCAATTATGAATAATAAAAATTTATATGGAATGGTAAAAAAGTAGAACAAATTCCACATAAAAATTTAAATGAGAATAATATAGTAGGAATACATGATGATCAAATAGAGCCATATAAATATTCAAATAAAACTGAAACTTATCAATTAATATTATAAATAATTTTATATTGTGATGGACAAGAATGAATGATCTCATAATGAGTGAATAAATAATTGAAAACATCTAAAACATAATATTATGACCATTCATAGAATAGATTAAAATTGTTGCTTCAAACCAATCTAATTTTTTCAATTTATTAGTCTCAAGAGAACTGTAAATCCATCAAGGGGATATATATATATATATAAGTCCCACCTATTAAATAAAAAATCTAATGTATTCTTCATAAAAAGGAAGTGAACCATAATCAACATATATCTTCATATTGAATAATATAAACATGAAATTTAAATACATACCACCAATAGATAAAAATAATTATAAACCATCCAATATATTATGGGGAGTGATAATAAAATTTTACATACTCATTAAAAAATATCGTTATGAATACATCCTTTTCATTTTGAAAATAATAAACAAATAATTACACAAAATTGTTTGAATAGTATTTAAAATGAAACAAACATTGGATAACTTTTAAAATTTGATTAATTTTTTTTATGATGTTGGAATTTTTTTTTCATGATAACAAATTAAAAATAAATATTACTATTACATTTTCCAAAGAATCTAAATGACCATTGTTTCAAAAATGAAATGAATATTTATTTCAATAATAATTAAATAGAATATATGTAAACATTTTATTAATGAAAATATGTAAATAGTTAAACACCTTTTTGAAAACATTTCATGAAAACATGGATTTGGTGGAAAACAATTTGATTTGAGAGTGAAATAAATTAATATTATCATAAGAACATTTTCTGAATAATTTTATATGACAAATATTGGAAAAATTGAACTATCACATTAAAATGATTAATAACACCGATGTGATAATAAAATATATTTAAATTAAGATAGAAATATCAAAAAATTATCTTAAATTATAATTACAGAAAAAGAATCCTAAATAATGATGAGATTGTGAGATAATCCCTTACCACTTTGGTAACATCTAAAACATACTCCCAAAAAAATAAAAAAAATAAAGATTCATTAAATAGAACTAATTTAAAAATATTCATGATAAATGATGTCAATGCAGAAGTATATACACTAAAAATAAATAATGGGTGAATATTGAATATGTCACAAAGAACTAATAGTGCAATGAGAATCCATTACATCAAGTTTGAAATCATCAATTGGTGTCATAACATCATAAATAATAAATATAGGATTATTATAGATCTATTAATTTTCCATAATAATACATTTTAATAAGTACATTATTTACTTATTGTCTTTTATCACACGTTTAATTATAATAATTCGTAAAATTCATAGTTTTGGTTGACAAATATCATCGTTTTTCAAGTCTGTTTTATATTTTTCATTTTGATGAATTTGGTTATGATCTTAGTAAAATAATATATATACTATTAAATATAATATAATAACTATAAATTTTTATTTTTCTCATATAATTAATTAATTTTATAGATCAGAAATGTATTACATCATTCATGGAATGGTAAGCCATATATACATAAAAAACAAAGTTTATGTTACTCTAAATGGATGCAATAAAAGGAAAGTAAATATCAATTAAATTTTCAAGGTTCATTATGATATCATATATAGAATTTATGGTAATATTACGCTTCATTATTATCATCTATTTAAAAATAAATTGATAAAAATTTCACATCGCTATGAGGAGGTGGTAGTCCGTATGGACTTGTGGGTGACATCATCATTTACAAAAAAAATTATAATGTAAAAATATAGATGTGAAATTTTATATTCCTGAAGTTTTTTTAGATCATAAATATAAAATATAATCATTATCGTTAAAATATATTCATTTCATTTAAATATTATTTTAAAATGAATCTCAACAATTCGTGATGTGTAAGTTCATTGTATACATCCATGACATTATCATATAACCAACATAATAGAAATTAATATGGTATCTATAATATCATAATTGAATATGTATAATAATATCAAAAATATAATATTTACATTCAAAATTCATTATTTTATATAAACTAGAATGTTTTTGAGATAAAATTAAATATATGGGATCATAAGGGGTAGTCTGTCGTATATACAATTCACAATTTAATTAAAAATATATTGGAAGTGTTGATGGATATGGTTTATTGCATTAAATAAATAACATATTAGTATATGGGGGATATTTTTTATAATTTATCAATTTATTTGACTGTGTCTTGTATTTTTAAGAAAACATAAAACATATATGCATGTTTATGAATTTTAACTCTTCTTCAGATATCGAAGACTTGATTATAAATAAATCCTTTATAGAATGTATACCTAAAAAACAAGGCCAATAAGATGTATTGAAGGAAATTATAGGGATATTTCATAATTTATTGGCTTATTAAATGTATTTGGAAGTGTGAAGTTGGGAGGAGATGTGCGGCCTTTTATATTTGGGGTAAAATACATAAAATGAATTTTTGAAATAATAATGTGACACCCACATTTTTCTAATACAAAAAGGATATAAAGTGTTTAATACAATATTAAATGATTTTATACGGTTTATTTATATATCTATATAATTAGTTGGTTAAAATATTTGGTAATTATTTTCCTTTATCATCAATGATTATCCCCAGGTAATGTAATTTTTAACATAACAATTCTAAATAATTTTAACAACATTCAGATATTATTATGGTAAAAAATTATGTTGACCATATTTTATAATATAAAATATGAATATTAAAAATATAGAATCTATATTTCAAAAATTAAATTAAAATAATTGGAATAATTAAATCTATAAATAAACAACATATGTGATGAAAGAGAGGTTTTTAAATGTGAAAATTCTCATTAGTATAGAATGATGTAATAATAATAATAATTAACATTAATATAATAAAAATGTAATAATTTTTTAAAATTTTCATATAATATAACTATTAGGAATTTAAATCCATGATTAAATATAATTCAGTATTTTAAATAATTAAAAAAAATATTTATTTTTCAATAAAAATATGTATGTCCACTATTTATAAAAAATAATATTTTCATAGAATTCCCAATAAATTACCCAAAGATAATTTTTTAATTTTGAATTAAATTAATGAAGTTCATGTAATGAATTAACATTTAAAAAAAATTAGAAATTTAATTTTAAAATATGGGCACAAACAATGATTAGACCTCCATTTAGAAAAATATTTTTTATAGAAAACAATTTTGTTCGTCCTTCCAATGGTACTTATTTTTTTAAAATCTATTGGTTTCAAATTAATTTACATTATAAATGTGTAAAACACATAATATTCATAATTTATTTACTATTAATACCATGAAACATAACATATATTATTTAATGGTCATTTTTAAATAATAATATTTTTGTAGTATGTCTTGTTTAATTTATACCCAGTGTTTCATGGTACACATGTTATTGAACAAATTGAATTTAATTAAAAAATAGTATATCATAAATCCTTTTCATCTAAACTTTTCATCTAATATGGTATATTCATGTAATATATTCTATCAAATATTATTTTTATCTTTTAAAATCATCTTGTGTCACATTTTATAAAGTTTTCCCTCGCGATTTAATCTCAATATCTGAAATCGAGGGGTTAAAATTTAAAAATACCCTTCAAGAAACTTATAGTTGTAAAAAAAATTTAATAAAACTACCAAATTATATTTCAAGAAGGTAAGTATGATGTTCTACAATAATAAAAAATTCTAGGATTCCAAATTTGAGAGGATTTATTGAATGTGAAGACATGAACATGGAAGATAAGTGGAAATAATAACTTACAGTGGTATAAATCATTGATAACAATAATTTAATTTATTTTTAAATTTTAATCACAAAAAATGAATAAATATATGATTTATAAAATGATTATAGGAATACTTTACGTGATGCTATCAAACTAATATTTTTTTCAATATCCATTTAACATAGTTTAGTAATTCCTTAACTATCAATATTCAAATCAAATGAATGTAAAAATACGTGGAAGAAATTAAATTCATATAACCAATATCATTATTTTTTGTGCTATAACAAATTACCACTTCATTTTATAATCAAAAAAATGAATATCAAAAATTAATTTTCAAGCCTGATTCAAATTTAACAGATCATTAGATATATAAGTAATTGTACACTTCTCAAGATACTATCTAATACAAAAACAGTTACTATAAGTTATCCAAGTAAACCCCATCATTAAAACTCATCTATTTTGTAAATATTTAATTATATGAACCATCCAAAATATGTTTTTAAAAATTTAATGTATACTAATTTTTAGCAATCTTCCCTAAATTACATTTAAATAACCTTGATATTATAAAATGGATATTAATTATATATTCCAAATAAGTGAATACATTGATCACTATAAACCTAATAAAAAAATTAATTCTTCAAAAATATATATCAGAGTGTCTACTATATTCAATAAATCTATAGATAATGAAGAATCTAATAAAGATTACATAAATCATCACATCACTATCAAAATTCATTGCTACGAATATTATACCATAAAAATATTTTTATCATTATTATCCCAACATCAATAATATATTAACAGTCATAATCCCACTTTTTTGTAAAAAAATATTATGTTTCCACTAAATCAATTTTCTTGGTTATTACTATTATTCGTCAAATTCATTAAGATCATTATTGAAAAGTATAATAGTAAAATCCTTATAATGGATTTATTATTGTAATAAGAATATAGTTTAAAATATATGTATACAAAAAAAATCAATAATCCAAATGGAATAACATTAATCATTCTATTTTCTTCATATTAATAGGATAAACATGTCATGGATCCATGAGCTTCTTCTAGAGTATATTTTCTAATCTATTTGAAGGTTCATTTGTGTAGTTCCTTATCTATTATGTTATAAAATTTAAACATTATCAACATCATTGTCACTCTTTAAATCACAAATGAATCTATTTGAAGATTCATTTGTGTGGCATTTTTCTACACACTCATAGAAGACTCCCATTACATTTATTATGTTTTAGGGTGATTCATTACAAAAATATCATAGGAGAGAAAATCCATCCCTACTTATTCTATTTTTCATTTTGTTTATTTTCCTTCATCTTCTTCTTTTTATTTCCTCTAATAACAGAAGGTAAGTATAATCCATCTGTTATCATGATATATCATGACAATATACCCTCATATGAAGGGATTTTTTTAGGGTGTAATGACCATGGATGGATTTGACATATCCAAATAAGAAACTGGTCAGTAATACTCTTTTGTTTATATATGTAGTTTCTTATATGTCTTGATAAATATGAAACATTGTCTTCATACATAGCTATATTTTTATCTTATTTTTGTAATAAACCCATGAAATTTCTCTCTATATACTATCTTTTCTCAATAGGAAAATACTTTCCCAAGAAGAGTAGAATAAACCTATTGCATTAATGTTTCGATATTTCTTTATAATGATTAGTGAGTTGAATCAATGAACACTATTTTTCACAACTATTTATATATAATAAAATAACATGAAAAAATTTCCCTTCTATTACTACACATAGGGGATAATGTATTCTATGAGAAACATATCCATTTTTAAACTAAAATGTATTTATTTTACCAATGAATGGTGTTGATTTTTAACAAATAAATCATTAAAAAATTATTACACCACATATTTTATCAGTATAGAACACCATATGAGAATGTTAATATGTCATAATGTGATTCATCTTCCCTAATATGGTTGTAGTTTTTTCAGTTCCAACTATAGTTATAGCTCTAACTTCTTTTATTTCAAATGAAGAAAATACATTTGAATTGAGACGTTTCAAAATTTATACACTAGGAATTATATAGAAAAAAATGTAATACCTAAGAATCTATTATAAAAAAGAAACATATTATATAGGCCCATTAAGATGATTTTTTTTCTTTTTTAAAACCAGTTTGATATTAAGGCCCATTATCCTATAACAAATAATGCTCAAGTCATTAATGACATTAATTTTCTAGAGTTATACAAGTTTCTACTAAACACCCTCTAATAAAAAATATAAAGTCCCATAACCTAGTATACTGGAGATGGTGGTATCTTTATTATATTGGATTAAGATTCACATAATTATATCTTGATGGTCTGAATCGTTTAGTATAATTTTTATATTTCTTACATACGTGAAATTAATATTATAATTTAAAACATAAAATAAAAAAAAATTCATTTTGAATTTGATTATTCAGCACGCTGTATTTAAAGACCCCATCAATATTATCCTAACTTCATATCCTTACATTATTACATTACTACTATGAACAAGTATTCACTTCCAAAATGAATACTGAGATTAATTGTTTTGGAAAAATAGATAGAAACATAAGTTTTATCGTTTGAAAATAATGAAAAAACAACATATAAACATCATTGTTACTATCCATTACTCCTTGATTATCCATGCAAGTCTTTCATAATATACTTCTTCACATACGGGGGAAAAAAAGAAAACTTTTGAAAGGGGTGACCTTAAATGGACATAAGGGTAAGTAATACAAAAAATATATAACATAAACAATAAGTAAAGGTGAATGACTAAAAAACATATGCCATTAGAACATAATCTTGATTATAATTAAGAAATAACAAAATATTAGTAAATAATGAACTATAAATAATAACATGAGAATGAAACCATACCATGTAAATTCTACTAGTTGAATAATTTTATGTATTATCAATTAAAAATTTAATAATTTGGGAATTCATAATTCCGGACATCATAAATATACCACAGAGGCCTCATCTAAGACATTTTAAAATAAGTGGTTAAGGCCTTGACCAAAATCTGTTTATTTTATGTCTCATGAGACGTGCTGATGAATTAAGGGGAAAAATAGAAATTTTCCATTACTTACTAAGACTAGTTCATTCCTCATATGAATGGGGTAAAACATAAATCACATACACATATGAAATGAAACTAAAATTCCTCAATCCATAAGCATTATAACTAACCATTAATATTAATGTGGTGAATGTTCTCAAGAATGGACATTCACAGTAAACAAGACTATAAATCATTAAATAAAATATGTTAGATGACAATAAAAATATACCAATCTCATAAAAAAATTATATTCAATAGGGATTTTTTAATTGGTCAAAATACTCTAATAAAATCGTCGGGCATTTCTTGATAGAAATACACATTTTACATTGCAAAGAATAGTTATTTTTAAAAAACATTATCTTTTATCTCTCATAATTGTTTTAATAAATCTATAAATAAATAAATATTTTTTTCATGGCAAATTTTTTGATTTTATAATAATAATTGTGACTTCAAACATATTATAGATTGTACATGAAAATGGGGAAGAAATCCTGAAGTTCCCTTTAATTGGGCATGCGTATTGGGATGAATTGAGATGTTAACCTTATAAAACTTGAATTTATAGAAACAATAATGATAAAATGATCTAAAAACATGAGTTTGGAATTATTCAATGAATTTACAATAATTTTATAAAAATAATTAATAATTATAATAGTGTAAATAGGGAAAAAGCATAACCCGAATGAAAATGGATATCTAGAATGATGACCATAACTTATGTCTAAAAGTGTTCATTATTTTTTTAAGTTATTGTATAATAAAATTTAATCAATTAATTAATTAATTAACCAATAAAATTTCCTACTAGTATTTTATTTTTTATAGTTTTGTTACTTTTTTATGGTATTTTTTATTAGTTTTAATATTCAAATCCGTCATTTTGAGTGTTCTTTTCTTTGTTTTTCATGATTCATTTACCTATAGGGTATGGAGGTTCATATAAAATGAGAATATTTATCCAAAACATAAATTTTATTTTAATTATGATAATATAGTAGATAAATTTTTTTATATATTTCTTTTGGTTATATTGGGTGAGGATGAATAATTTGATAAGACAATACTGATAATAGTTTAGATTAATTTGGAAGTTCTTCAATAATCAAAAACTAGTTTTAATCATTAATTAATATCATTTATATATACTTGTTTCTGAAAAATAAATGATGTACAATATGTTTAATAAAATATTATTTAACCATAATGATGGTTTTACGACCATCCAATAAGGATTTAGTGAGAAATGAAAAACATCATCCATGGTGGCGGTAGATGCATACACAATAGACAATATTTTTATTTTTTAATAATAGGGAGACATAATATAATAAAATAAGATTAATTCCTTTAAAATAATAAACTTTTATTATATAAACGATAGTAGTGTTTTCAAGCCTCTTAGATAGGTGTAGGTTAGTATAAGATATAAAGATAAATAAATTTGAAAAGAAAAGGAACACAATTTTAGCTCATGAATTTCACCCAATTGATAACCCTCTTAGATAAAAGGGTTTGATCTTTTGATGAGACCAAGGCTTCATAGATGTTAATGAGTGGATAGGGAATAGTATTTGACATAAATTACACAAGAATATATAATTAATAGGTCTATGTAGAAGATGATGTGAGGGTGGAATTTATATTAGAAGAGAGGGGTGTTTTTTGAATATTTTATTCAATTTTTTATTATTTTGGATCAGGACTATGAATAGTTTTAGAATTACCACCATATATATTAAAATTAGAGTCTATTGTAACACCCTTACACATCTAGAGTAGAGCTAGTGCATTAATTTTGATATTGGAATGGTTAGAAAGAATGAAAATCTGAAAGGAATGATCAATTTAGTAGTCTTGAAGAAACTAGATACATAGATGTTATTCAAATTACATTGGAAAAGTTTGAAAAATACAATACATAATGGAAACTATAAATTAAATCCACAAGAACTCAATAAATGATCTCATCTTTGTCACTTGATGAAAGTAAATGATGAAAGGGGTGAGATCCAATGCTCAGTAAGGGTCACAAATATCGGAAGCATGAGTACAATAATAATTGAATCTCAATCAATTTGACATAATCAATATGGCATAGTGAATAAATGAATAACTAATGCCATTAATAAACTGAGAATGAAACTGAATCCAAATATTTTGTCATAGTGAAAACCTCATAGATAATAATAATAACTGATAATGAATAAAAAGAATTTGTATTAATTGGATGTCATGTATCTATCACCGTAAATTATACTACCATAAAAACGGTTTAGTTCTGTGGGTAGAAACCCATCTTATTTTTGGAAACAAACTCGAAGGGTTTTTCGCGAACTAATTTGTCCCATTAGACATACCGATGCATCGAGGGGCTGTAGCGGGCCACACCCACCTCAAAATATCCAAATCAACCTTTATACATTTATTCAATATAATTGAAATATTCCCTTTCAACATCCTTATAGAGTAGAGTATATGGATTCATCAATATTAAAATATCTTTCCAAATAAACACCATATGTAAAAATGGTATACTGTTTAGAAAAAAAACATATCCATGATATGGGATTATTGATATTTAACATAAATATAATTTTCAAATTAATGGTGTTCTCAAATGGGAAGTAGGTAAACTAGATAAGGATTATTAGGTGCACAATAACAAGTTAGTCAAAACAAAATAGTAGTTGAGACAATGACTCTTACCACAATTTAATCAGCCGAATCATATGACCAGAACATAAAAAACCTAAAAATAATCATTGAATAACATTATTATAAAGGGAATCATGTTATTATATATCAAATGGCCTTAAAAATATACCACATATAAGAAATAAGTGGTCAACAATGAAAATCCCACATAAATGAAAGTGAGATGAGAAACACTTTACAAATATATCGGCAAGGTGACGAGTGCTATTGTGAGGACTTAATGAGGGTAAAGGGGTGTTACATTATTAATATTTCAAAAGGGAAGTATGGGGGTGGTGAGAAAACATACCCTATCATTATGAATTATTATAAAAAGGGCACAATATAGGGGAGATTCATGAACAAAAGTGTGAGAGAGTATACCGTAAAAAGAATGTATCATTAGATTGAGGAAAAATCAATGACATAATTATGTGTGACAAATATAATACCCCAAAATAAAAGTAGATATATAGAATAAAACAATAATATTTCATTCACACATTCTCTTGAAAAAATGTAACTAATGAAATAGACGTTTAACTCAATGAATGAAAATTGAGTTTAGAAATCCCTTACCTTATGCTTGATGGTTTTCTTGATTGTTATTAACGACCAGAATATTCAAATTTATTTTCATTAATTAATAATTCAAGAACCTAATAAACATTTAATTGAGATGGTTTAACCATATTATGTTCATTAATGGCCTTTTTGTTGTGTTTAAGAGATTCAATTTTATTGTTTTGGAAGTATTTTCTTACTTGGTTTCATGATTTGTTTACTTGTATTCATGAATGGAAGTTGGTTCGAAATATGATTATACTTCCAGAATTTTTAATATACATTATTAAAGGAAATTAAAGAGATATAAATGATCTTATAATTATTTTGGTTATATACCATGAGGATGAATTATTCGGTGAGTTAAAAATAAACGCTTGAATTTGGCTTGGCAGTTTTGTGCTCAAAAAACTTGTTTAGTATTATTATTTAATATTATGTACGTGTAAATATTCTAGAACATTAATCAAGATAAAATACATTTATTATGACCTGGTTTGACCATAAATATATCTTCATGTCTAGTACTGAAGGAACAATTGAAGAATAGAACTTCTTCGTCCACGAAGTTTATAAATAAGAACCACATGGACGTTGATTTCATTTATAAAAATAAAAGGGAGGGAGTAACAATATTGATGATATTTTTTTCATTCACATGATATACATCCAGTATATAGATGATACTAGAGTTATCATGATCATTTGGATAGAGGAGGTCAGGAGAGGGTAATAAATGAAGATAAATTCAAATGAAACTAAAAGAAAATGAGAGGTGTTTTACCTCTTGAAATGACTTCCTCGAGAACATCCTTAAGGGAAGGGATTTTGGTCTTTCAGAAAGAAAAAGAGCTTCCTGGTCATGGGGAGTGACTAGGGAACGATATTTGGGCATAAAATTGAGGGTATTCAAGGATTAGAGGTGTGAAGTGAAAAGGGACTTGTGAGGGGTTATTATAGTGGAGGAGAGGGGTAAATTTTGAATATTTAATTAATTATTTTATTATTTCTCTCAACATAACCAATAGTGTTGTTTCATGAGACCGAAAATAGTATTAAGTGCATTTGAGTTTGTACCAAGTGGCCTTACATCACTTATGATTCCCTAAATAGTGTATTTGACCGATAATTTGTATATATTGTATTTTATCATATTTCACTATTCTTAAAAAATTCTAGAATTTCATGAAAATCTGAAAAATTTACCCTAACCATTTTTTGACATTTAAAATTAAAAAAAGAACTATATTTTTCAAAATTAATTTTCTAAATATTATTAATTTAATTTTTAAATAAGGGCATAGTTAATTTTGAAAAATAACACTCTTAAAGGTGTAATTATTTTTAGTTCTCATTAAAAAACTAATTAAGATCTCATTATCTAATTTAAAAAATAAAATAAAATAATTTTATTATTTACTATTCATAAGGGTCATATTACTATTCATATTTCTATTCATATGGGTATGTTACTATTCATAAAAAATCATGTTTATTCTATAAAACTCTAAATGACTTACTGATCACAACTTTAGATGACCATTTTTCAAAATTCAATACATAGAAGTGGAAAATTTATATTTAATGGCTTTGTTTTGACTATATCCTAAATAAGCTAATTCTGTTTCAAAGGAACACAGTGATGAATAGAATGTATTTAACATAAACATTCCATAAAATGTTTGGGGTGTTAGATTATTCCCTCCTTCGAAGAATTGCATCCTCACAATTCATTTAAGAACCACAAAATAAAGCTATATGATGTTCTTTCCACATCTATCATCATAGTGGATCCTCAGGTGCGTTCAGCGGAAAACCCAAATTGATGCTCAACTCCTCTAGTTCTCTGACCCAGACACACCTTGGAAAAAAGGGGTTGAACTATTGCATCTAACACTTGGTCTTCTAGAGGGAGGCTCGAACGGTAGAAAGTTGGGAAATGTCTTAATGGAACAACACACGAAGAACTCGACAAAAAATGTCTCGACTAAGGACATCTAAGTCATAGAAATTTTGGTACAGCTTAAAACTGAAGAATTCTTTCATGTAGGCCGCAAAAAGGATTCCCTCTAAAGTACCCTCATGAAAACATAACATGTTCATGTAGTTCCAGCCTAGGGTGAAATATATAAAAATCCCTTCGTGGTATTTTTCTCCTCACCTATACTCGGCTAATTGTGCAATAACTATGCGATAGTAAATGGATGCATTCCCTTGATAGGTGAGGAGAATTTCTGGACTGTTTGTAACTTCATATTATTTTTTACATGTTTTTGAAAGTTTTTGAGAGGTAGTTACTCCTCTTCATAGGTTTTGATCACAATAATCTCCATTACCTCCATAGTAAGAGATAAAATATCGGTTTGTCCTTCAATCTAAAAATTTATTATGAAAGTTCACTTAGTGATACTCATTCAAAAGTATAACTGATGAAAGGATAATAGAAGATGGTACAACAAATTATATTCTTAAATAACCACTAGTTCAAAACATAAAACAGGGATAATGGTTTGTCCAGCCCCCCAATACATGAATCCCCAAAACTAGTTCAATGATTTCATCCTCCTAGAACTTTATGAAACACAAGACACACGTCACTCCTGAAGTCCCTTTACTAAGAACACCACTGATTCTAGGGTGCTGAAGACCTCAGGTGGATTACTATGGTAGTATTTAGATGCTAGATTTCTTTTTCCCAGACACACTGCAGACAGCTAGGGTCGAATCTGTGCCTAAAGCACTCTGCCTTTCATAGAGTGGTATGAGATGTGTGGAGGTCAAAAATTTCTATGTGGACTATATCACTATATTTTCCATGCTCTACGTCATTCTTGAAGATATTGATGTCGTTAACATCTCCATACATACTAAAACTCAGGATCTGGAATTGGTAGGATGCTCGATGGTCACTATCCAAAGCATCTTCTAGAAATTTATCCATAGCTTGGTAGTTATCAGACAATGTGAAACATAGAAAAACAGCATCATGATACTTCCCTCTTTTCCTATATGCAGAAAATTGTGCATATGAAATACAGTAATAGACCCGATTTCTTACTTGGTAAAGATGGAAAATGTTTGGATGATTCTATACCCGATGGAGTAGTTTACAAGTCAGACGTATGTTGGCATAGGGATATTCCTCTTCAAAACATGTCATGACAATTATTGTCTCTAACATCTCGGTAGGTAGTGAAAAAATATATGTTGATTGACTCATATCTTGTATTAGAAAAGTTTTAGTAAGTCACCTTTCAGTATGGAAAATCAATTTTAAACAAACTTACTGTTTTATATAAAAACATATCACAATAGAGAATACAACATCATTCATTTAGACATGATTTATAAAACTCAAGAAATTAAAAAAATCTCTTGATCGCATTCACAAAAAACTAGAATGGACATCTTGAAATCTTCTAAGACTGCTCCTAATTGATTCCACCGATGTTGGGGATTTCCCCATCTTTCAGACAAATGGATCCCCAAAGCGATTCCATATTCCTCTATCTCCTTGGTTTAGATGCAACATGTGCAACTAGGGTCAACTGCACGTGGAAATCTAGAATTCAGATAGCGAGAATCATTTCAGGTATCATGTTGAGTGACATTAGTATGAACTTGATTCTGATAATGTAAATGGGTAGTCTCATTATCATTGGCTTGAAAGTCCACAACTCGACCATGAAGTCTGTAAGTCAAAATCTGACATAGATATGCTGCCCAGAGGTCACCCCCTTGTGAAGCCTCCTCAATGTTCTCAAGAGAAAAGAAATTATTGGCTAGGAAAAAAAATTTAAATGTACCCTCAAATTATTCCCCTTGTCGTACACAGAATAGAAATTATGCACTCATCATGAGGAAATAGAAGAATCTTTCTCCAGGGTGAAGTTGGAGTACACGAGTAGACTTGGATACTCGGTAGAGTGTTTTGCTAGAAAAAATAATATATTTAAAAATCCTCGTAGTTTTCCACACATGATTTTCCCAATATTGTATTGAATACTTCTGTTGGAAAAGAAAAAAGACAAGTACTTTCTTTTTCCATCTGAAATTTAAGAAAAAAATCGTTCTTAGTATTTTTTAAGTATGTTTTTCATTGTTCAGTTTTGGTTTTCTAGAGTTATCGAAACCAAATCCCATGATGAAAATTTCCATTAAACTCCTTCATAATGGACAATAAAGAAAATTTGAATTATCTACACATATCTTCTGGGAGTTTTGTAACCAAGAGTGCAGCAATGCCAGTTTTCGTGTACCGGGATACCCTAGGTCAAGCCCGAAACTCCTTATCGGAGCATTCACTCCTAGGTTCCTTTGTACCAGAGCCACCTCTACTTGTTCATAACTAGACATGTATTCATTTCGTTAAAGATACACATAATATATTTCTTACCAAAATACCAGGACATTATTGTATATTTATCCTCAAATTCTTATCTTAGGTATTCTTCCATAATCTACTTTATCTAAATCTAGTTTCCATGTTTCCTAGTAAACTTCCTTTGATACCAACTGTAACACCCCGACCCCTCTATAATGGAGCCAGTGCATTAATTGTGATATTGGAATGGTTAGAAGGAATGAAAATCACAAAGGAATGATAAATTTTTTAGTCTTGAAGAAACTAGATACATAGATGTTACTCAAATTACATTGGAAATGTTTACAAAATAGAATACATAATGAAAACTAAAAACGACATCCACAAGAACTCAACAAATGATCTCCTATTTGTCACCTGCTAAAAGTAGACAATGAAAGTGATGATCTCAAACGATCAATAAGGGTTAAAAATAGGTGAATCATGAGTACAATAATAAGTGAATCTCAATCAATCTGACATAATCAATATGACATAAAGAATAAATGAATAACTAATGGCATTAATAAACTGAGAATGAAACTGAATCCATATATTTTTTCATAGTGAAAACCTAATGGATAATAATTATAACTTATAATGAATAAATAGAATTCTCATTAATTGGAAGTCATGTATCTGGAACATGAAACCATAATACTGTAAAAATGGTTTAGTTTTGTGGGTAAAAAGTGTTCTGATTTTTGGATACAAACTCGAAAGGTTTGTCGCCAAAGGATTTTTCCCATGAGATCTACTGATGAATTGGGGGTTGTAGTAGGCCCCACACTCCTCTACATACCCAAATCACGCTTTATACATTGATTCAATACAATACCAACATTCCTTTTCTACATCCATATAGAGTAGAGTATACAGATTCATCAATATAAAAATAACTTTCCAAATAAACACAATATGTAAAAATCATATATGGTTTAGACAAGAAACATATCCCTGATATGGGATTATGGATATTTAACAAAAATATAATTTCCAAATGAAATCTGATATCAAATGGGAAGTAGGTACACCACATAAGGATTATTAGGTGAAAAATACAAAGTTAGTCACAACAAAGTGGTAGTTTAGACAAAGACTCTTACCACAATGTAATCAGCCGAATCATATGAAAAAAAATTAATAAACCTCAAATGATTCTTTTAATAACATGACTATAAAGAGAATTATTTTATTATATATCAAATGGAAGTACAAAAATACCACATACCAGAAATAAGTGGCGAATAATGAAAATCTCATAGAAATGAAAGTGAGATGAAAACCCCTCACAAACATTTCAGCATGGTGAAAAGTGTTATTGCAAGGGCTTAATGAGAGGTAAAGGGGTATTTCATTATTTATATGTCACAAGGGAATTATGGGTGAGGTGCGAAAACATACCCCATCATTTGGAATTAAAATAAAAATGGCAAAACATAGGAGATATTCTTGAACAAAAGTGAGAGAGATCATCCCTTATAAAGAACGTGTCATTATATTGAGGAAAAATCAATGACATAATTATGTATGACAAACATAAACCCAAAAAATAAATGTATATATATAGAATAAAACAATCATAAGTCATTCGGATATACTCTTGGAAAAATGTTACCAATGAAATAGACGTTTAACTGAAAGAATGAAAATTGAGTTAAGCAATACATTACCTTATGCTCGAAGGTGTTCTAGATTGTTCTTAATGACCTGAATAATAAATTTTAGATTCATTAATTAATAATTTCATAACCTAATAAACATGTAATAAATATGGTTGAACTTTATTATGTTCATTAATTCCCTTTTGATGGGTTTAAGAGATTCAATTTAATTGTTTTGGAAGCATTATTCTTACATGGTTTCATTATTTGTTTACATGTATTCATGAATGGAAGTTGGATTGAAATATGGTTAAACATCCATAATTGATAATATAAATTATTTGTGACATTAAAGATATATAAATGATCCTATAATGATTCTGGTGATATACCATGAGGATGACACATTCGATGAGTTAAAAATAAATGATTGAATTTGTCTTGGCAGTCTTCTGATCAATAAACTTATTTTTTATTGTTATTAAATATTATGTATGTGTAAAGATTGCAGAGAATTAATCATGAGAAAATATATATATTATTTCTTGGTTCAACCATAAATATGGTTTCATGAACAGTAATGAAGGAACGATTGAAGAACTGAACTTTTTCATCCACGAAGGTTATAAATTGGATCCTCATGGATGTTGATTTTGTTTATAAAAATAATAGGGATGGTGTAAGAATATTGTGGATGGTTCTTCAATTCACATGATATAAATTTAGTATATAGATGATACTGAAGTTATCACGATCTTTTAGACAGAGGAGGTGGGGAGAGGATAACAAATGAAGATAAATTCAAATGAAACTAAAAGAAAAAGAAATGTGTTTTACCTCTTGAAATGACTTCCTCAAGAACCTCCTTAAGGGAAGGGATTTTGGTATTTCAGAAAGAGCAAGATCTTTATAGTCCTGAGGAGTGACTAGGGAAGGGTATTTGAGAAGATAGTTGAGGTGATTATTGGCTTAGAGGAGTGTAGTAAATAGGGAGTGGTGAGTGGTTTATATAGTGGAGGAGAGGGGTAAATTTTGAATATTTAATTCATTATTTTATTATTTACCTCAAGACAACCAATAGTGTTTTTTCATGTGACCCCTGATAGTAATAAGTTCATGTGGGTTCAAACCATGTTTCCTTACATCACGTATGATTTCATAAATAGTGTATTAAACTGATAATTTGTATAAATGGTATTTAATCATATTTCACTATTCATAAAAAATTCATGAATTTCAGAAAAATCCCAAAAATTTACCCTAACCATTTTTCGACATGTAGAACTCAAAAATGAACTCCATTTTTTCCAAATTAATATTATAAATATTATTAATTTAATTTTTAAATAAGGTCATAGTTAATTCAAAAAATAAAATTCTTAAAGGTGCAATTAGTTTTATTTCCCATTAAAAAAATAATTATGATCTCATTATCTTATTTCCTTAAGAAAATATAATAATATTATTTAATATTCATAAGGGTCATACTACAATTCATATTACTATTCATAAAGGTATGTTACTATTCATCAAAAATCATTTTTTTTCTATTAGACTCGAAATGAGTTACTGACCACAACTCTAGATGGCCATTTTTCAAAATTCAAAACATATATGTGGAAATTTTATATTTAATACATATGTTTTGACTATATCCTAAATAGACTGTTTTTTTTTCAAAGGAACATAGTGATGAATAGAATGTATTTGAGAGAAATATACCATAAAATGTTTGTGGTGTTACATGTATAGATCGATATTATGGGATTATATAATCCATACATCATATATGACTCAATAATTCAGGTATTTATTAAATACCATAAATTAGTGTATTTCAATATTCACAAAAAAAAACAAGTATTTTAGAAAAATACAAAAAAATTATCGATAACTATTTTTATACAAGTAGAATTAAGAAATAAACACAATTTTTTGAAAATAATTTTATATGTATGAGAAAATTAATTTTTAAAAAAACTATCATTTACTCAAAAAATACTTATTTTAATATAATAATTTTTTTATACCCAGAAAGTTAGTCAGAGGTAAGATCCTCTAACCATATATAAAAGAAAAAGAAAAAGAGTATAATCATACAGTCATATAGTCATCAATATCTAAAACCTTTGCCAACCAGAAAAAGCAACTACATATCCTAGTAACCATAGTCCTCACCATATCCATAGACATCCTCCATAGTAGTTAATTCCCACTCCGAGTTTGTTTCATTTTGCTTCAACACCTTGGCATACTTCCTTCTATGCTCCATTTTCTCTACTGTGATTTGCACCTTAAATGGTTGTTTGTTGATGTTTCCCCTCATAAAGGCAAGGATATCCCCTATTTCCTTCCTATATGATGTCCTGGTCCATACTGGGTTCGGTAGGTATGAATAGTCTTTCCTTGGCCTCCTATTTGGTGGAGCAGTCATGAAACCTTAACTTTCAGACATCTTCTTTCTTCCACCTTGAACAATATCACTATATGAAGGTCTTGTGGCACCTCCACTATTCTCTTTATCACTATCAGAGATATTCCCCCATTTATCAGTGATATTCATAGAAACCAAACTCTTGCAGCCAACATCATTCTTCCGCAAGACATCATCTGAGGTTGTCAGAGACTCTCCTCCATTCTAAGAGAGCATATTATGATAAATCACGACAAGGCAATGAGGGTCCATCTCACCAAAAACAACACTAAGTGATGCCTTTGTTGGGATATCCACTGCGACACGTTCCTGATTATTAAGACCCTCAAAATCATGCGGATCAGTTATCACAGTGAGTGAATCCTCCTACTCCAACCCTGAAAATCTATTACCAGAAGAGGCCCGACCATATGGGGCATGATTTCCATTATCAATTCCCCCTCCTTCATCCCTCATATTCTGAGAGATTGTCTGCACTTGGCATGAGTTAACAGTAGCCTCCAGTAAAGGTGGATCTCCTGCACCAAGATCACTTTTTAGATGGGAAAAAACCTGCTTCACTGTTGGATGCAGGGGCTCCCACACCCCTTTTACTACACAAAAACGCATATTCCCCTTTATTCATGTATCATGCCATGCCCCCCTCTCCATGTTTGTAGATTTCGGTGCAACAGCAAGGCAAGGACTCCCCATGTGGTTACCCCGATCTGCAATTCCATTACCAGCACCAACACATTCCACATCCCTATCCTCGACCACACCCCCTCACGCACTTTAAGGGTATTCTATAAAACCCATAACAAGAGTGGGAGTCGATCCAAAAGCATCACCACTAAAGACTCCTCACACCTCCATCACATGGTAGAACCCATCCTTTCCTCCACTGTGACAAACCATATCAGTATGACCAAGTCTACAACATTGCACACAATACCGCATCCAGGACTCAAAGAGGACTTCTAGATACCAATAGAATTCCTTATTGTCTATGATCTCGAAATTACTCACCGGTGACCTTGAGACATCAACCTCCACACAAATCTATGCAAAGATCGGGTGACAAATAGACTCAGTTCGACGTTCAGAACATAAAAAGTGGCCAATCATATTTCTGATTGCACATAGAATAGATGGATTTTTGAAGGACAGAGGTAATCTAGGGAGACTTACCCACATCGCCATTGTTGATGGATCCCACCGCACATGGAAATCGAAGCTCTGACTAAATAGGTAGAAGGAGAATCCATTGCATCTTTGAGGGGCCCTGGACCCGGAAATAATCAAATCCTCCTCGGATCCAAATCGGATCATGATATGCTGCCGATCAAGCAGACTGAAAACTGCGTGTTCCTAAAGCTTCCAACAATCAGAGAAAAAATTCTCAAACTCATCAACCAATGGCCATTGAGGATGAAAATGGGCGACAAGGGTGAGCTTGCAAAGGTCTGCGACACCATTAATCTCTGCCAGGAGAAGGGAAAGCTGTGGTGCTTCCTGGAAAGGAATATTGTTTATGAAAATAAATTATATTTTAAATAAGTATATTAATAATAAAATGTAAATTAAATATTTATCACTTTTAAAAATAAAAAACACATAATTAATTAATTAATTTTATAACAATTAGTTAATTTTATCAATATGTAAATATATTGTCTTTTCATTTAAAAGATACCAAGATTTTATTAATACTTTTTTAGGTAAAGATTCTATTATATTGGTCTAACTAAAATTTATAAAAGTCACATTACTATTCTTATAGATATATTTAATAGTATATCATGGTCTTAGACTCGGTGTTGTGTAATCCTAAACTATCAAGGATGATAAATTTTAGAAGCACTATACTATAAGATCATGGGGTGTATCATTCTCCCCTCCTACAAAAATTTCATCCTAAAAATTTCTAGAATGTCACCTCAAAAAAACTATTTGGATAGTTCTTTATCAAAAATTTATTTGATTCTTATGTCACATCCTCAATTTTATGATTTTTATGAAGAAACCATACGATTTTAATTGTCCAATTCCTCAGTACCTTCTCAATAGTGACTAGAATCTAGATAGGGAATTCATAGTTAGATAAATCTGGTCCCAATTATTTTCCTTCAGATGTGAGGACATTTATTAGGTGTGGTATGTACTTATTTTATAAAGAAAGGGGGAACACATTCTGTACGTTATAAAATCTAGGTGGCATTTCAAAATTATTATCCATAACTCCAATTATCTCCATGATTAGAAAATTCCCAATGTGCTTGCGTATTAATTTCCCTTTGCTTCTAAATATTAGAAGAACATTCAATGGAGATACTTTTAGAAACAATTTGATATCCCACTTAAAACTCCACATCCATTATTCAGAAATTATCATGGTTTATTTGTCTACATTGATCCACTTTGATATGTGTTTGAATAGAATTTATCATTACAATTGTAACCACTATATATTATGGGTCTACAAACTACTTTTTAAAAACGTTATCCAGACATGTTCTTGTGTGACATCTCTTTACATACAATGGCACATATGGTAAAATTTTAATACATAAATAGAAAATATTATTGTAATAAAACTCTCCCAAAGGTAATTAATGATCCCATATAACTTTAAGGTTATTTAATCTTGATCTCAACTTGATGTCTAATTGTTTTGATCTCCCTGTAAGAATTCCATTCAGTTCGAGGGTGATAAGAAACAATAAAATGAATCTTAGTATCCAAACAATTATGAACGCACTTCCCCTACTTTTTATATAAATAATGGATCACTAAATGATGCAATATAAATAGGTTCTCCATGATATCTCACAAATAAATTAACATATATTTGTTTAAGGCACTACAATTGAAAATCCCCCCTTATGGCAATAAACTGTGAAAATTATGTTAGTCAAACAATAATTACCCATATTTCATCATTCATTAAGGTATTTTATTTAATATAGTGAAAAAATATATAATAATGTCAACTAAATTCTTTGTAGGAATGCATATAGGTTTCATGAATCATTTAGGATGTTGTCTTTCATCCATCACGTGTTGACAGACTAAACATCTTGATACATAATCAACAATTTCATGGTTCATATTATCCCACCAGAATCTTACCTTCAAATCACTATACATATTATTATTACCTGCGTTTATAAAGAAATTTGAGCTATGAGAATCAACCAATAATTCCATACTTTTCTCAAGTATAAAGGGAAGATAAATCGTCCTCCCAAAATTTTTAATTTTATCCTCATACATGATGTCAGCCAACTTCCTATCTTTCAAAACCTTAATTTTCCTTTGAAAATTCACCCCATTAGTCTAAGAACCTTAAATACATTATAATAATGATGGGTTGTAAAACAATTTAAAAAATAATTATATTACACCATCCATGATGATTCCAATATCCATATTTGCTACACCCATGTACATAGGATCCTTTTTAATCGGCATCTTTTTCTGAAATCCATGATCCTTACATGTTAAGGAATATTCTACCTTATTCACCATACCTATGTGGTTGGGTATTGAACAAACGTAATTTTCCAGTTGTTGGATCCATAACATTTTCCTCATGTTGATTTTATTCTGTGAGAAGATATATTTTGAACTCGTGTGATATGTATATATCACACATCAATAACCATTGGGATAATGTCTCCATATATAAAAATAAAATATTACATATGATAACTCTAGATCATGAGTTGGATTGTTCTATCCAAGAGTTTTTAAATTTCTTTATTCATATGTAATAAGTAAATCATTCTTCATAAGGGAAAATCAAATTCTATTCATTGATGCATCACTATAAATAAAAAATCAACAATTTCCAAAATATAGATTCATGACTATAGGATACACTAATGTTCTCTTAATTCTTCAAAACATTCATTAAATTAATTTTTCCATACTAACTGAACCACATTATAAGTAACCTTCATTAATGAGTCCGCTAATGAGAAAAAATTCTGAATGAAACATCGACAATAACCTGCTAAACCAATGAAACTATTTACATTAGTTATGTCTATTTGTGTAGGAAATTCCTGATAAACCTTTGTCTTTATAGGATCAAATGAGATTATATCCTTATAAAAACACTAGAAATAAAGAAACTAATTGAAGCACAAATTCACACTTTCTAAGCATCCCACAAAACTCTTTTCTCTACAATCCGTCCAAACAATATTAATGTGGTTATCATTTGTACCATAGATTTTGGAATATATTTAGATGTGATAAATTAATACCACAAAAAATCTTTAAGAACAACCCTAAACACTCTATTTAATAAATTAATACTAATAAATGGCTAGTTACCTAGTCCAAATGAAATTATTATTCCTCGTAATTTTCATACCTAGTATGAAATGTAGTCTTTGGAATTTAATCCTTATTCACATGAAATTGAGGATATCTAGATATAAGTTCTCTAGTTGAAAATTTTTGTTCTTTGGGATGTTGATGAAATAAACCATGAATTAGAGGAAGAGGATACTTTTTTTAATATATGGATGTCTCAATAATAAATGCATAGCCTCATGGATCCTTCTTTCCTCTTAACAATGACAATAGGGGATACTTAGAAAGAAAATCATAGAAAATAAATCCATTATAAAAAAATTACTCAATTTTTTCAATTTCTTGATTAATTACACAATGTATATTCTTTTAGGAGTATTCGATATAGGTCTTCAACTAGGAATTAAATCATTAGATAAATAAACTTCTTAATCTTTAGGATGTATATGTAAATACACTAGAAATACATCAATGTATTTTTGAACAATAGGTACATCTTCCATTTGAAGATCCATAGATGTTTTTTTCACTTCCAACACATGAATTTCATTTAGAAAAGAAACTTGAGGTTGATATAGATGAAAACTAAAATAGGATAATTCTTCAATAATGATATTGTAATCTACTCCATCCTCCTAAATTGTAACATTGGTATTCATGAAATACATTTTCAAATACTTTTTTTATATTTATTCCATTCAAAGGATTATAAAAAAATTAAATCATATGTATAATGGTAAGATTTTAAAGTAAAGAGAACATGTGTGTCACAATGGGGACTGACTAACACATCCTTATTGTAATGATTCTTCCGTAAGGTGATTTGAATGAAAACATATTTATTAAACAAAAATGGAAATTTATAATTTTTTGGGAATACTAAGAAGATATAAAACAATAATGTTATCAATATGTAAATAAATTTTTTTATTAGTTTAGGGAAATGATTATATTACTGGCCACCACATCTTTAGAAGAATCATTCTCTACTGATGTGATCTTATAAACATGGACTTTCTCCATTTCTAATTTATTGGGAAACATTGTTTGATTAATAGGAAAATTATTTTCATAGTTTCCCATATCCCGAAAAATTGTATTATTTAAAATTTCTAGATTCATCCTTTCCCATGTAATCATTGTCTTGGTGACATTTTTATCCACGCTTGGAATGAACACCTTTACATTTTTAGCAGGCACTACATTGTTTCCTTCAAATAGTACCATATGATAGAAAATTCCATTTTATATTGCTAATGTTATCCATTTATTCCTCCACCACCTTATTATTTTCTTCTTTTCCCTTAAATTTATAAAAAAAATAAATTCATTCAATATACTAATAGAATGTTAGAATATATATTAATTTGATGAGAAATTTTTGGAGAGAAGTGACCTTCAAAGGTATAGTTTTAATCCATCAAAGAATCAATCACTCATTATCCATGAATTAAATATATATTCCATTACATTACTTACTATCCATATAAATATGTCTTCATACATTGTTCTGTTTTTATCCCCTTATTGTTTCATTCTCAATAATTGGATCCTCATATCTGCTCACTATTCATGTTGGAAATGTTTTTCTAAAAAATTTCCATAAAGTATTTCCCTTACATATTTTCATTTTCATCCGAGAATTTTTTTTGAATCAATCAAAACCATTGATCAGGATCTTCTAAGAATTTACAAACAGCCATGATGTCTATCTTCCTTTCATTACATAATAAAGAGAAAAATATCTTCTCTATGGTAATTATCCACTAATCTAGTACAAATGGGTTTGTAGTCCCATTGAATTATAGAGGGTTTGGTTTCATAAAGTATTCTAACATTTACCATACATTATGCAGATCAAGATTCTTTGTATGGTTATGGTTATTGTTCATAACATGAGTCAGCTGTCCCTATATATTTTTAAATTTATCATCACCAGTACATGATCCAACACTAATATCATTACATTACATAGGAGGGAAATCTCTATATCAGATACACATATCAATATCATGTCTATTCCCACTATAAGGATAAATTCGTAAATAATTGAAAAAAAATTATGTTATAAATCATAATGCATAATTTTCATACTAAGAAACAAATAAACATAAATTGGAAAATTATGCATAGCTAATATCATAATCATAAACACGGTTTCTATGGGGACATATTTACATTTAAATAATTAATAAGGTGTTGTAAATAAAATGTGAATTTTCCTAAGAATATCTTCCCGGAGTTTCAATCCCACTGCATAGTAATAACCATTATCTTGTACCAAGTCACCCCAAGTGTGGTCCAGGACACCTTGTTGGAGATGTTACCCCAAGGTATATTTGTTCTAGATCAGCCTCTAATTGTAGTATCCTGGATTGGATTTATTTTTGAAAAGATAAACATAATCTATTTTTTTACCAATATTCTAGGATGTTTTTCTATTTTTATAGTTAAATTATATCTTAGGGTTTTTTCCCTAATCAATTTTTTCTAAATTCAATTTCTAGATTATATTCTAAACATTCATCTATACCAATATTAATGACACCAACTCAAGTAGCACAACATAAGTGCCTTAATTAATTATATTTGTACTATAAAAAAGTTTCTGCATCATCATGGACCTAATAGTTTAGTAGTTTTTTAAAACTAAATACAAAATTATTTTTTAAATAACAACTTGAATTGAAAAAAACAACAAATAAACAACATTATTAACATCCATAACTCCATTATTATCCTTGAAATTGTTTCATAACAAACTTCATCCCATACTATAGAATAATAAAAAATAATAAAGGTTTGATCTCAAATTATTAGTACGGTTAATTAATAAAATGAATATTAATATACAAAACAAGTAATGGCGAATAACTAAATAAATATGTGCCATTATAATATGATATTTATCATAATATTGAAAGAATAAATTCTTGTTAAATAATTTTATATAAATAATCACATGAGAATAAATATTAACCATGGATATTCTTCTACTCAGAAAATCACATGGATTATTAATTACTAATATCATAATTAGGGAATTTTTTTTCCAATCACTATAATCATATCATCAAGGCCTCAACCAATACATCTGAAAAGAAATGTTGACAACCTGAGATAAAATCCATTTCTATTTTGTCTTACGAGACCAATCAATAAATCACGGTGGTATATAGGGAACCATTAATAACTGAATAATCTAAATTCATTCCTAATAATAATTTTGTAAAATATAAACAACATATAAAAATGAAATGTAAATAAGTTTCCCTAATATGTAAAAATAATCACTCTCCATTCTTACTAGTAGGTTGAAATGTAGCAAGATAGATCATCCACAATAAAAATGATTAGACATCATTTAATATTTTAATTTATATGATAATAATATGAGATAAATATAAATAAATTCTAATAATCAATTAATGTTTTTATATATATTCGAATACTATAATAAAAACATTAAGGAATTATTAGGATAAATTCCATTTTTTTACTTTCCAAATAAGAGTTATTTCGAAAAAATCATGAGTATTTTTCAAAATTGATTGTATAAAATGGTAACTGAATGATTACATTTTTTCATGATAAAATATAAACTTTTAGAGGAATAATGGTGTCTTAAAATAGAGTATCTATGGTACTTGAAAATGGATATGAAATCAAGAAGTACTATTTAATAGGGCTTTTCAATCGAGAAAAATTGATAAGGGAACCATGTATAACATGTATTTCCCAGTACATGAAATATTAAATGATATAAATAAATTAATTAGGAAAATATGAATATAATTTAGAATAATTTAATAAAAATAATGAAAACATACATTTCTTGTAAAGAGGGAAAACCATAAACTGAATGATTATGGAGGTTTGGGAAGCAAACCTACATTTTTTGTGAAAGTGTTCTACACTTGTATTTAATGAAGAGGATAAAAAAATAATTCGATTAATTAATTAATTTACAACCATTCCTATATTTAATTTATTTATTATGAATTTATTATGTACATTAATAGTCTTTTTATTTGTTATATAATTTAATTCTGTCATTTGTGATTGTTTTATTCCTTGGTTTCCATGATTTCTTTACATATATAAGAGTATGGAGGATCATATAATATGAGAATAATTATACATAACTAAAATTAGAGGTTATTAATGGTATTCCCATATATAAAATGGTTATATATTTATTCTGGTTAAATAATGTGAGGATGAATCATTTGATAAGAAAATATTGAAAATCATTTATATAATTTTAGTGGTTCTTTGATCATCGTCAACTAGTTTTGATTCTATAATTAATATCATATATATACTAGTTCCAAAACACTAAATGACTTATAGTCCTATTTAACCATAATAATTTCCTTATTACCCGCCATGTAGGTGTTCGTGTAAAATGAAAATGCATAATCTAGAGTGGTAGTAAATCGACACACCATAGACAATATTTTCATTTTTAGAATAAAAGGTTGAGGGAAGATATTAGAAGATGAATTATTCCATTAACATAATAAAACTAAAGAATATAAAAGATACGTTATTTATAAATACCCTTAGGCATATAAAAGTGAGGGGAGGATAAGAAAAGAAATGAAATAGAAAAGAATATAATGAGTATTTTTCATCATAAATTTCTGCTCCTCCAGAACTTCCATATAGAAAAGGGTTTGGTATTTTGATTACCCAAAAGAATCCTAGAAGTGGGGTAGAAGATATGTTTGATTGTTGTATATAAATTTCATAGGTTTCAATTAATAAGAGGTATTAATGGAAAAGTTGATGAGTGGTGGTGTTTATAGTGAAGAAGAGGGGTGTTTTTTCATAATTTTATTAATATGTCTATTACATTATCTCAGCACTATAAATAGTTTTAGTATTGTCACCAAATATATTATAATAATAAATTATATTTATAAATTATGGGCTTACATAAGACAAACATCACTTATGAATCAATAATTAATGTTTTTGTTAAGTACTGTAAATTATTATATTTCACTATTCACTAATAATTCAAGTATTTAGAAAAATCACAAATATTCACAAAAACCATTTTGTAAACATTTATAATAAAAATATAAACACTATTTTATGAATGTAATTTTTCTAAATATGAGAAATTTAATTTTTAAATAAAATCATCATTTACTCAAAAAAAATACTGATTTTAATATTATAAGTGTTTTAATTGATCATTGAAAAATTTATTAAGGTCTCATTAATGTTTCATATAATCATAGGAAAACAAATTATTAATTTATCAATTTAATTTTTGAGAATAAATTTTCTTTTAAATTATTAAATTATTTATAAAGTTGTATCTAAATATTTATGACTTATTAATATACAAACATTTAATTTATTTTTTTTAAAACATTTAGTTACATATATTATGATATAAATGCACCATATTTTCTTTTCTAAGATAGAAAAATTTTATTTATAATTTCACATGGAAGGTTACTATTCCACTAATCATATTAGTATTGAAAATTTTCACATTACTATTTCAAGAGTCATATTAAGTAGTATATTATGGTTTTATAAACAATTTTTCATGAGGCATAAATTATCAATGATGCTAAATTTGAAAATGGATATTCCACAAGACATGAGGGTTTTACAGTAACTCCATCCATATCAATCACTAAAAATTTCTCGGTATCCTAGATAAATTAAAATAAAATAAACTTAGTAGGTGAAACGATCAGTAAGGGTATGTGTACAATGAAAGATATCATTAATAATAATAATAAATATTGAGAATAAAATAATATAAACATGTTACATTGAAATGATATCATGAGAATAATATTGATGTAATAATTATTTATCAATTAAACATATACAAATAAAAACAAAATATTAAATCATATCCTTTAATATTGTAAATAATAGAATAATCACATGGACATTAGTAATTAAACTAATAAATATGGAATACATGATTCTGGTCTTCTGAAATAAACTATCATTAGTTTTCCCAATAATATTTAAATATTTTTTTGTACACCTATCTAGTTTTTTTATTTTTTTGTGTCATGATACCTGAAAATTCAATGAGGTGATCACTGTAACTAATCCCGATCCATGATATTCTCATTATAGGGTATTACTCATATGTAATTTGTGAAAATAGTCAATATATAAATTTATATTTAAAAACTATTATTCTAAATGATAATACATACCCTAATAAAATTATCATAATCATAATCCATCCATTATAATTTTGAGAAATTATATAAAAGTATTAATCTTTATAAAAATAATTCATGAATTATCTAATGAGAAAATATTGATGACATCAATATAACATATCCCTAGTTGGTCCTATGTACACATAAGTGTTGAGGTCCTTGATGAAGAAAAATACCATAAAAATTTCATGTAAAACATTTATTAAGAAAATATCCTTTTAAAATTGAAAATGAATATTTCAAAAAAATGTTCAAATAACATTTTTAAGATAATTTTATTTTAAAATATGTTTTGAAACATGAAAAAAAATATTAAAAATATTGAGTGGTGAAAACAAAAGTCTTTTCTTTAAACCGTACAATTTAGGCTATGATTTCTTTCAAAATTTTGATAACAGAAAAGAAGATACTATTTTGAAAATAACAGAAATTTAATATTAAAAATAAATTTAAGAAATTTAAAATATGTAAACATTTCTGTAGTAAATAATTTTTACTAGTTAAAAAACATTTTTCAAAAAAATTTCATAAAACATGGATTCTGATGATGCCAGATTTTTGATTAACAAGTAAAATAATGTCGTATTGTCTAAAAAGAAAATTTCATTCATTTTATGTACAACATAGATTAATAAATACTAAAATTTATGAAAAATGTTTTTTAATAACTATATAATACCCAAATATATTTAATTTATGATTTATATATATCAAATAATTTTTCCGAGGGATACATATATAAAAATAATCCAAAATAAATATGAATTGATGAAATAAACACTTAAAACTTTGGTAAAATATCACTCAAAAGACCAATAAATAAAAAATAAAATGTAGCATTAAAAAATGAATATATATAGACTCATGATATATCATATCAAATGTTTTTTATTTAAAAAATAATAAATATATATGTGTCTAATATGATATATGTCTTACAGAAGTAAATGTATGATGAGAAAAACAAACCTCAGTGTTGAATTCATTTTTATATGTACAAACCTCCAAAATAATAATTAGATGTTTATTATAAATCTATTAAAGATACATAGGCATATATATCTTTATATATAATATTTATTTATACTATTTTATCAACCTTTATTATGAATTCCTTTTTAAATCATTGATTCATGGGATAATTGGCTTCTATTTCATATATATTTCAATACATATAAATTTGGTCTATTTTATTTGATAATGGTTATGTCATATCTATAATTTCAAAGAATTTATAAATATAAAATAAATGAATTTTTTTATTCACAGTGATCTATTAAAGATGGATTTCTAAAATGGAATACACTAATCATAAAGACAATAGGTCGTATGTACCCATAAAAATTATTTCCATTATTTATGTTGTATATAAATAAATGAAAATTAAAAATAATTAACTATTAAAAATAATAATTATTAAACATATATAATTTATTTTAATGTATGATATAATTATTTAAGCACATGTGAAAATACAATTTTAAAAATATTATCAATGATAGGTGGAGCTGTTAGTCCACATATAAAAAATTGATATGGTATTATTATTCAATTGATTAGAAGGAAAAATGTATGATGTAATATTATATTTATAGAATTAATTTATATCATAAATAATTCATTAATTAATTGAAATTATCCTTTCTACCTTGTATGTTAACTGTATGAAAAAAATATACCAGATCGTTTTGAGAAGGGGTAGTCTACAATACACATGTGTGATATTATCAAAACCCCCATGTAATATAAATTATCATAAAAATGTGAAATCATAATTTCATGCTGATTATATTTTAATATATTTGATATAAAATGTAAATTCCATCAGTATAGGCCTCCTGGAAATGTGGGGATGGAAAACTAATTGCATCGGTTTGTGTGATAGTAGTTTACTGTATACACCATCAATGGTTTAATATCCCATTTTATGGAAGAAGAGATGGATATTAGTTATTGCATGAATATAATAAAATATAATTATATATTACATAATCTTGTTATTGTTTTGTAATAGTTGATCATGGTTTTAAGGATATATAATAGGAATGAAAAAAAATACACATATTTAATAATTTTACTTCTTCTTTATAGAGCCTCATTAGGATTATGAATATATCATTCTTAAGATGGTTTATTAATAAAAATAAGTCCTCTCGTATGAGGTGAGGTAGTTGGGGAAGTTTTTTTTATTTATATTTGCTGATTAAAATCTTTTATAAGTGTGAATAGAGTAGTATTGCAGTGGCCATTACAATTGTGTGAGAGGATAGAGATGGCAATTTTTTAATAATAATGTTATACCCATGGTTTTATCTATAAAATAACCTTCAAAATGGGTCATTATATAACCTTATATGTTATATTAAATAAATATGTAAATAAAATAGGGTTTTGACAAATTTATGGTCAATAAAAACCTTATCTTCTTCGATAAACACCCCGGTAAACTGATTTTTACTTTAACCACTGTAATTATTTTTAACCATTTTCAATATTTAATATGCTATAAAATTATGTTGAAAATATTAAATTATATAATTTTTTATTCTAACTGTGGAATCTATTTTCATATATTCAATTCACATAAATATTGTTGTTAAATTTATATTTAAATAGAATTTTTCACAAAAGTGATGTTTTCAAAATAAAAAAATCCCATCGATATTGAGTATTTTAATATCAAAAATAGATATGAAATTAATATCAATGACCTACATTAGTTATATTTTAATATAGGTTAAATAATTATACATTAAACCCATGTTTAAAGTTAATTTCTTCTTTATAAGTAATTTAAACAATAATTATTTTTTAAATAAATATATGTATACCTCACAGTTCAAAAAAAATTAATATTTATTAAAAATTCATATACAATTCACACAATGATTATTTTAAAAAATATCCTTCAATAATGAATTTATTTTTCAAATAAATTTTATTATTCTTTTTAAAATTTATTTTAGATAATGTGCAGAAACCATTACTAGACATCCTTTTGGAAGATCCAATTTTTTAGAAACATATCGTTTTATTTATAATGGTTCTTATTAAATTTATAAGCAATCAATAAACAATGAATATATTTTTATACAGATTTAAAAATATTATTTTCATAATTTATTTATTACTACTCATACACAAAAACAGAAATTCTTGATGATAATTGTCAATACTAATTAAATGTATTTTAATAGACTGCCAAATTTTATTTAAACTGTGTGTTATTTATTATGAAAAGTACCTATGATATTGAATTTATTTATAAATAATTATATTGTAATACAATTTTCACTTACATTTTCATCTAATCGATTTGTAGTATGTCATTTTTTTATCGAAAATAGTGTTCCACTTCTACACTTGTTGTTGTGTCATAATGATCCTTTCACATTAAAACCCACATGTATTCATTTAGTCACGTAAATACCAGGTACCATAATGAATCAATCTAGGTACAGATTTCATGTGAATTTCTATAAATTCCTAGTGAATAAGTTTGGTAAACAAATAAATATTCTAAAAATTATGGTTGTTATTGAATTATTATATCACTCTAATAACATTCAATATCATGGGTTCTTAGATCATCATTTCATCAAAAAAACACATATGATAGTGGAATAAGTTCATAAAGAATCAATATTTTACTAAAAAAAATAGAATTATTAAATTTTTAAAAAATAATCATCATTGGCCTTTTAAAAAATCAATATTACAAATATTTCACTTTTTCATTTATAAAAATTTCTAAAATTGATTAGAGTCTGCACATCCAACCCCATTTCTAGATAACATATTTAATAATTTAAGTATAATTACCACCATTAGAATTCCCATTTATACTAACATGATCCCTTTATACTTGTATATTAATTATATATTTATTAATATTTGCTACATCGCACAAAAAATTCCCTGTAGAATATAACAATTTAGTGAATTTTGAAATGATGAAGACAAGATTCTTGTTTGGTGACAGATCATCAATGTTTCCCCAAAATATCGTCCCCGTTATTAATATTACTTATATCCATTATTTGTTTCATAGGGATTGGAAACATAATAAAGGGTGAGGTTATATACTCAATACAGGTAAATGATAGAGATATATAAGCACTATATTAATATAAGGGTATGCGATGTGAGAATAACATTAGAGGAAAATTATTTAAATAACAAAGTACATTATCATGAGTTAGGGAATAATTTTTGGATGTTCATAGGACCTTGATGTTAAGATAATCAATTAACATATGTTGTGAGAGAGTAACATTGGAATAAAATATATAGTTGTGGGAATCATATAAGAATAAAAAATCATTCCCCGAAAGTCAAATATCATTTCCAAAATATAGCACCGAACTTAATGGGGGCATAATCCTACTGGGTGGGACATAAAAGCACAGCTAATAGAACCCCATTTTCTTATTGTGGAATTGATTTACTCCCCAAACTGTTATTATATAAAAAGTAATTTACTGTATAGTGTTCATTTCTCATTCGATATCTGTATTATTCTATTGGTTTTACTCCTCAATAAATTTGTGTCTCTGTAATGAGATATATATATATGTTTACTAAATTAATTTTTAAATATATATAGGTCCCACATATAACATAATAAATTCAAATATATGTATTCCCCCATATCATAATCATTCATTATATCAGAACCCATGAAATCAAATGTTTATCATTAATATGGTATCAGATTATAACCTAGGGAAAAGTGATTTGTTTCATAATCATTTCATTATATCATCACCCAGGATAATAAGTGGGTTTCATAATCTTGTTATCATGGTATAACCCCTGAAAGATAAACATTGTTAAAAAACGTGTAATATTTAACATCAACCATTCAATGAATTAAAAATAATTGTGTCCTTGGATCACATCCCCAGTAAAGAATAATCGAAATCAATGGGATTAATCATATATTTGGAAGGATTTTTAATGATGACATGGACCATTTCTATACAAAAATAACCTTTAATTGGAAATCTATTTCATAAAACATTTTCAAAATCCATTTCATTGAGAATACTATTTCATGATTATATATAAATCTTTTAAAATTCATTTAATGAATTTCTCAAAGAAATTTTACTTTCTAGATTGAAAAATATTCTTTTAAAAGTAAATTCTTATGAACACCATTTTAATTTAATATATAATATAAAATTTATAAAGGAACCATTAAAAATCAATTAAAAAATATTTTTCAAATAGAAGACATCTTAAAAATTATATACGTTGTAAATTAATTAAAATTATAAAATTTAAGGAATATTTTAGAAATAAAAATATTTTAAAATAATTATTTCAAATGTATAAAAGAATATTCAATGAATTGATTCGTCATGATAATGTCAAATTCCATGCATGATGTATACATTAAAATAAATATTCTTTTTATATTATTGATAGATGTCAAAAGTTCCTTGATCAGAAAATTAAAAGAATATTCCTTTTAAAACCATTTAGTAGAAAGTTAAAAATGGGTAAAACATTAAATTAAATATCATTTGTGAATAGTAAAAAATTTCAAAATAGTTTTATAAAAAATAGTTTTTAATTAAAATATATTTCTGAATGATGAGAGAAATTAAATAAGATTTCCATTAAAACATTTTCTTAATTATATTAAGAATAAAAGAGCGTAAAAAGGTAATATTATATTATGGTATCCTGAATTACTAGATGATATGAAATTTAATATGAATTATTGAGATATAGATCATAAAATATCATCAATGGATGAATAATTATGAACAATCCAAATAAGCAATGAGATTATTGCAGTAAAATCATACCAATTTAGTAAAACAGAATTATATTTCCCATGAAATAACAAAATCGAATAAATATTAAAATATGATTAAAATAATTATATTCATGATATAATATTTTTATGTGGAATTATATACACCTCTTAATAGAATGCAGGTTCGTAACATAATATGTGTCTCTAAGAAGGAAAATTGTGGCAAAATTACCTTTCTGAATTGTCAGCTTTTTAACTATAGTCCCTATAAAACAGAGATAATAAAATTGATATATAAATAAAATTATATTATTTTATACTAATCATAAAATAAATTAATTTTTATCATATTAAATACATATTTTAACTAGGTGGTGATATATCATGTGTCTCAAAAATGTACAAAGTGAGACAAAAATCCCATACCATAAGTATTGACTCTTGAATAATCATTCAAAATTCATATATAATAAATATGATTTTAATATAATTATATAAAATGATTATAATAAAATATTTAATATCCTATATTACTTTTAAATTAATCGTTATTACTCATATATTAATAGTTTCATGTTATTGATATGTTTCTGGTCATAACCCCTTTGTTTTCCGTACAAGTTTAAACATATGATTTTGCTTCCAATTATATTGATCATGTTTTAATCATATCAATAATATAAAACATTACATATATATCATATATATTTATTGTATATTAATATTTTTTATTCCATAAAATTTTGGGATAGAAATGAAATACATTGTTTATGGAGATGGTAACTTCAATGTATGCATGAATGTTGTTTCCATTTTCCCAACAATTTGAAACAAATAAATGAAATATATCAATATTTATGTATTATAAAAATATTTGTATTATTATTTCATATATATGACATATTTTTGTTAATAAAATCCCTAATACACCCCATTTATTGCATGAATAATACACATTGCTTCGTGATGTGGTAGTCCGCCATATGCATGAACGAAGTTCTAGTATTCCCAAAATTGGAAATCATGAAATTATGACTGATATAACACATAAATAATTGGAATAAATAAATAAGTATATATATATATATATATTATATCCGTCATTATTCCCAACAATGAATGGTTATAATGGAAAAACAAACGACATGAGTTTATGAGGCCATAGTCTGCAGTACACATAAATGATGATTTCATAACCCACTAAATGTAAGTGTATCTGGTTATAGGTAATACCCTTATCATGAAAAAATATTATTATATGTATGATTATGATTTTATTATATATTAATGATATACAAATAATTAAAACTGGTGGATATTGGAAAAAATTAAAATGATTTTAAAAGAACATTACCTTTTCTTCAGGTATCCTCCTAAGGTTTTCAAAATAAAAAATTAATTGATTTATTTAAGCCCAAAATAATGTCTGTATGACTAGGTTATGTACGTTTTGAAGTGATTTTAGTGGGTTTTGTGCCTCTCAAATGGATTTGAGGGTCTGAACGTGGGGATATATTGAGTTCCTATTTATAGTTGAGTAGTGGTTTTATTGTAAATACTCAAAATCTTCACTAGTGGGTGATCACTCATACCACATGTGCCTCAAAACTTTTATAATAATTGATGGGAGTATTTATTTTTTCATGAAATGACTCCACAAAAAACTAATTTTTGGAATAATTTTGTTATTTAACATCTATATTTCCCTATATTTAACATTTTTTTTCTTCTAGTACATAGCATTCATGATTTTTTAATTTTTCAATTAGGACCAAATTAATGTAAAAAATATTATAAAATTTAAACCCAATTATTATAACATAATATATATAATTTATAAAATTTAAAATAACAAACTTTAAAGAAATTAAGTTTCATATAAGTGCATGTAATGCACAAAAACACTCCCTTAACACTAACTACAATGAAAAAGAATTTACTATTTAAGTGTCAATATATTCATTATAAAAGATCAATTAACCAATTAATGTACCATATATAGTGTTATTATAATTTAGTAATCAGTTTTACAGATATATAAATTTTAATGTTGTTAAATATTTTAATAAGTTATCATTTATTATTAAATAATATTAATTTCATTTTTATATATTTTCATTTTATTTTATTTCAAAATTTTAAATAGAATAATTAAATTTTAAAATATTTTTTTCACACATTTTAAACATGGTATATTCGTATAAAAATAAATTGATGGTATTAATTCATTAAATTTACATCAATGTTAATATTTTTAGAGTTATAAATTTTAATTAATTCTTAACTAAATAATTAATGTCTTGGGATTTTTTAAAATTTAGTGTTATTATATAATATATAAAAAATATAAATAAATTATTATGAATAAAATAAAAAATTTTATTTAAAAGGAATATTTATAACCGAACATATAATTTATTTCATAATCTCAAAGATTTTTAAATTTTAAAGGCATGCAAAGTTATTTCTTTGTCTTTTTCTTTACAAAACCTATTATATAGCTCACCCTCAAGGATTAGATTCCAAATAGCTTATAAAAATTTATTTAACGTTGTCAATGGTTTAAATGTTCATATAATATGGTCGTTGGACATGATTATGTTTCATTTACGCTAAATATTTATGGTTATTCTCTAATTAATCATGTTTTCTCTTAATCATTGTGATCAATTTTAACTATTTTCACTATTCAATAACATTAATAATTAGTTTAGCCTTATTATACAGTATAAATTATTATAATTAAAAATTTGAAATCCATTTAGAAATAATCAATTCACAAAAGTTGAAGAATATAATGTAAAATAAATCACATTTATTGGACAGATGAAATGGTTTTTAATGTTAACATGTTCAAAAGGTTGAAATTTTTTATATCAAACTTTAGGGATAATTCAATTCAAATAAAATAAATTTCCTTTTTTTTATGTATAATTAAAATAATTATAGTATAAGGAAAATTTAAAAAATAATTTATCTATATAAAAAAATAAACAGGTCATTTTCAATGAAAAATCATTATTTTTTCAATATTTATCCAAAAATATACTTCTTAGTAAAATTCAAGAAACTCATCCAAATATAATTTTTAAATTATGTTCCCAATAAAAGAGTTTAATTGGTAATATAAATTTTATAAAAGTAATAAAATATAAAATTAAATTATTTTCATTAATAATGATTAACAAGACTTTTATGATAGATTTATTTTCTCAGAAAACATTTGTTATTATTTTAGATGATTCATATAATAAATCTAATAAATCAATAAATAATAAACATGTCAATACTATATATATTCATTATTTTTTACCCGATATTACAAAGTTTATGTATTAACTATTAAATATAATAATATTATTATTACTGTATTTTAGTTATGTAAAACCCAGGATTGCATATATTACAATATATCAACAGAACTAGGAAATGTTTGAAATTTAATAAAAACATTATGTTTTTTGTACTGAAATGTACAATCAATGTTGTTATTTTCACAAGAATAACTTCATGATACATATAGAAAAATCATTAATTTTTTTACCTCACAATGTAATCTTTCAACAAATCTTAATTTATTCGTGGAATCATTCTTCATAAAAAATGAGGTGTTACAGTTTTCGCAACAGTAAAATGAAATTCTACCTCATACTTTTCCTCGTTCATAAAATATTATTACATAAAGGCTCTATTCATAGAAAAACACATCATTAAAATGAAAATTAAAAGTTCCCTTATAATCAGAATGTTGTAACCATAATGTTTACCCATGGTAACTCATAACTAGGATTCAACATTGGTGGACAAAGGATTGAAGCACTCATTTTTTAATAGAAGAAATGAATAAGTAATTATAGACGGAGATAAATATCCTAGATCAAATAAAATATGGTAATCCATAGAAATTAACCTAATAGGAAAACATAAATACATGATAACCAATGGGACCCTTTGAGTTAATGAAAATGAAGGTACTATGGTAACATTTTTATTTCTAGATCCTTTTCATAATGTTGAAAAAAATCATAGTAATACATATTTACTTGATTTCATTCTATTTTAAATAAACAATATCACACTTGATATGTTCTATGATCAATGTTCACTTCAACTATTACTCTTCTAAATTAAGGTGGATTTTTAATTCCCGATACAAAAATACACCATAAGATCCATATAAAGAATTATAATCCCTTTAATATTTCTTTCTGTATCATTAATGAATTTTTTTATAAATGGTTATCCAATGTGAATAAATAATCATACAGAGACAACTTATATAATCTAAAAACATCATTCAATGTTCATCATAATCTATTTCATAAATGGTTAACCATTTAACCCTTCCCAAATTTAAAAACCCAAAATATTATAAAATAAAGTCACTAAATCATTTTATCATTGATCCCAAATATTTTACCTACTGATTATCACATACGAATCTTGTGAATAGAATCATCATATATTCTCTTCAATTATAATAACAAAATAATTACAATAAATTATTATGGAAAACATTTTGGTTCATAATTCTTGAAAAATATTTGTTTATATATTAATCAAATATTTTTTTTTGTAAATTTCATCAATGATAAAACCAACCACTGATTCAATAAAACCATTATTTTTTCTGAGGTTATAAATGCTATCCAATTTAAATTATGATTCTCCAATCAATTTTCATCCAAAATAAACATCATTTGTCAACATTCATAACATATCAAGGGTTTTATTCCCTTAATCATGTTTTTAAAAAAATCTATCTTTTTCTTTAAATTAGTTTTCTAGGTCATTAGTATCATTCATCATAAACATCCAAATCACTAAATTGAATCATATAGTGAAAAAATATGTATAAATTTAATAATTTAGAATCATTGTATCAAAATACAGGGATACATAAATCCAGCCTCTTAATTAATATCATTGTATGTGTACATCATTGTTATAGAATTAAACTATTAATAAAGACATTGAGTTATGTAATCCCCATGTTATCCATAGATTATGATTTAAAGGCCTCCATAATGATTCATTATATGACCCTTTTAACACATAAAAATCATCTTACCCTCTATTTTAGATATTACCTTAGTTTTTTCATTCAAAATTTTTGAAATATAAAAATTTAAATCTTCTTTCCTCTATGTTATTTAGAAAATAAAATTTCCAAAATGTCAATATTCTTCTTATTCAATGTTTTAAGAATATAATTGATGTTCATGTTGTTAAAAGTATATAGATATTTCTGATTTTGTATAATAAAAATATCTTTCTCTATAGTCATCCTAAAATTGGATTTCTCATAATCATTGAATTTTCCATCAGATTCTTTATTGAAAAGTTTCATTCAATTTTAAACCATTGACTAAAACCATTAACAAATTGTGAGAAACAATAATCATAGTTGATATACAAATCATCTTGAAAATCATATTTACTTTATCTAAATCATAATAACTCAGTTATAATCTATGAAATCATAACTTTATACTAGTTTATTCATAGTCATCATATTTTTAAATACCTCATGTATGTTCATAAATAACATGTGAGTTTCCAAATAATGCCTTGAGAAATCTCAAACGTATTATATATAAAGGCCAATTTTTATCCACAAGTTCCCAATCAAGTCTACCTTAATAGAATTCTCATGAGTCTATTACCAAAATGTACATCTATGCTAGAGAAACATCAATATGTAGTATACAGACATGGGTAAAATTTCAAGTAAACCACTCTCTCTTTCCATAAGAAAATTCCAAGAAATTTTTTTATACATTGAGTCATCCTTAAATTTATTGTTATTATCATCCCTAGTCAAATAGTTAGAAATAACCCGAGGAACATCTCTAATAAATTCTCATAATGGTTTCCAAATGTTGACTAAAGAATTTCATTTACACTAAATATAGACTCAAAACTTTCATACATGTATATAACATATTTATAAAATAATTTTTATTACATAAAAATACAATTATTGAGGTCCATAAATGTTTAGTGTTATTTGATTCATGGATCAAAATATAATATTATAGTGAAAAACCATTAATGAATCCCATAATGATCATCCTATTTAATAATTATACCTAAACCCTTTCTTCATAACTTGGGGAAAGGAATCTTATGATTTTGTGGGTTCATATTCTTAATAATTTAAAATAATGGATATATGTAAGAATAATATGATCATAAGGTTATGAGAACACAAGAATAACATTTTAAAACCATACCCTATATGTCAACAAACATAATCAGGAGTATAGGAAAGTATTTTGATAGTACCTATGAATTAGATGAGAATATTTTCAAAGAACTTGATCCCTATGATAATAATATTTGAATAAGTAATTTAATTGTAGAAGAAAAATAAGAATATAAAATAATTCCCTAAAATTAAATGATCATTTAAAATATGATAAAGTCACTAAATGGGGGATACACCTACTGGGAGGGATGAACCACTATCCCTAGTTGAAACCCTATCCTTATTTTGGAATGTTTTCACTCCCCAAACTATCATGACGGACAATATCCTCTTCTCTAATTTGATCACTCCTCATTCGAACCCTGAATTATTCTATCTAGATCACTCTAAATTATTTCCACATTTATCTCATGAGATATAAAAATTATTACCTAATTCATAGGAGGAATATTTATTTCCCTTGAGTCAAATAATTAAATCATAAATATGTGTAACAAAAGATTATAAAAATCCATCATATAATGACCCATTTAATTAAATGGTTCTAAATAAAATTCCTCAGATTATAACCTATGAATAATATACAAGAATCATAAAAATCTCATCATATCATAACCCATGAAATAAAGCTAGTTTCATAATCATTTCATCAAGTTACAACCTCTCAAAGAGAAATGTGTTTCATAATATACTTGTCATATTTAACATAAAAATAAAAGAAATAATAATAATGGATTCCATGGTACAAATCCCTTGTAAATAATAAATTGATGGAAGTAATTTCATCAAACATTGAGATGTATTTTAAAATATCTCATTTAATATTGAATAAGTAAAATATCTAAAATATTAGAAATCAATTTCATAAAAAATTGTAAAAAAGTTTTTCCTTAAAATTTGCAATTGAATAATATAAATAATGCTTTTAAAATTGATTTAAATCATTTGATGATGAAAATATAATTTAGGAATTCAAAATTTATTTTTAAAAACTAAACATTTATGATTTTTTTCTATTTTAATTAAACCTGATGACATATAGACGAAGTTCTAAAAATCAATAAAAATATATTTTAAAAACATAAAATATTTTTTAAATTAATTTCAATAAAAATTACATTTAAAATATAAATCATTCCTTAATATTTAACAAACTCGTTTATTTGGACAATAGTAGTTAAATACAATAATGAAATTTTAAATGAATGGGTTGGTCATAACAGTGGTGAACTTCGTACATTATGTTTATGTAAAAATGAATATTCATTTTTTATTGACCATACAAGTAAAATTATACCCTACCAGTGAATAGAATGAATATTCATTGTAAACAAAATATATATAGGTAAAATATGTGATAAATTTTGTTTTATAAATGATTATATAATATTATATCATTTTTGGAAATTTTTTTATAAAAATATGGTTTCAAATGAAAACATTTTTTCAGATGAAGAGAGAAATAAAGTTAGATTTTCATACAATCAAATTATGATTTATAAAAAGTAACATAGAGTGAGAGAATAGTAAAATAAATTGAATTTATCTTATTTATATATATTATAATAAATCTCATGGTAATTATGGAGTGATGGATCAACATATTTCATCAATATAAGCATAATCATAAATATTCTTGAAAGTGAATGTGATTTTAGCAATGAAATTTTACCACATTGGTTGAATCATAATAACCATGAAAGAGTGACATTGCATTAACCATAAAATACAATTGAAATAATGAGATTCATTATATATCATTTGAGTGGGACAATATATTTTCCTTGTAAAATAATAAAGGTGAATGACATAATATGTGTCTCAAAGAAGGAAAATTGAGATAAAATTCCCTTTTTTATATTGTATATTTTGAACTATAAACCCCAAAAATGTTAGATCATAAAATGGATATATAAATAATAAAAATTAGAATATTTTTCATAATAAGCATCCATGAGTACTATATACATCACATTGATGAAATAGGTTGTGAATATAGCATCTCTCTCATGAAAGTAATAAGTGAGATGAAAATCCATTTCTTTAAGTCTTGACTATCATATTAATCAATAAAACTTCTTGTATACTAAATAAATGTATATTATATATCAATTATAGAAACATATTAATGTACATAATATCATATGTGTTTTTTTATTACCTTTTCACCCATTTTTAACATTTCTATGTTAAAGTTACGTTTCAAGTAATAACTGCTTAATTTTTTATACATATTTTGACATTTCATTTTGGGTCTTCTTACTTGGATTAGGGATTAATCACCACCAAAATGAAAACCAGTGATTTAATGTAATATGCATTATATTTAAATTTATTTAGAGTATATAATAAAATTGGGTGATTGAAATGGAGTACATCATTGATAGAGATGGTAGGTCATACATACCCATGAAAGTTGTTTCCATTTTCTTATCTTATTGTAATAAATAATACTAATTTATATATATATTATATTTATATTATAATGATTCTTTCACATATATCCATTTTTTTATTAAACCCAACCTTATCAAATACTATACATTGTTTGAATGTGTCACATCGCTTCGTGATTTTATTGTCTACCGTACACATGAACAAAGTTATTTTATTCTAAAAAAATGTAAATAATAATTGTATATGTGATATACTAATTCTATAATAACAGGAACATCATAAATATCATATATATATATATATATAATTTATCCATTTTTATTTTTAACATTGTTATGTGGTAATGAAAAAAAAATGACTTTGGTTCATTAAGAAATAGTTTGTCGTATATATCAACAATGATTTCCTAACCCATTTAATGTATGTCTGTTTTGTTTCAGGTAAAACCCATACCCTAATAAACTATAATTTTTAATGTGATACGATTTTTATAATATAATAATGATAAAAATTTATTTACTGAGGAAGAGAAGGAAATACAATAAATATGATTTTACAAGAACATTACCTCTATAATAATCCTATATATGTTTCAACTAAAACAATCCATGATTATATTTCAACCAAAAAAAGGATACTAGGATGAGTGGAGCTTAGTAGAGAAGTTATTTTTACATGGTATGGTCGATGGAAATGTCACCAGTTGTATGAAAATTGGGGGAGAGTGAGTTCCCTTTTCTATTTTAGGAGGTTTTAAATTCTTGTATATACTATCAAATATTTTCTATTGTGATGTCTTTTGATCACACTATGATTCACTATTTCAATTTCACCCTTACATCACTATGCTAAACTTTTTTTGTATTTAAAATTATAAAAATAAAAATAAAAATTTAATTCTTGTTTGATTCAATAATTATGTATTTATTATCTTTAAAATGGTCAATGATACTTGTATTGATAATCTCATTGAAGGTGGAGGTGAATTGGTGGGCCAATGATGATGCCCAATAAAAATAGGCTAAACTGCGTAGGATTCATTCACACTAGTGGACTCAACCATATATTTGTACTAAACCAAGCATCCAAAAAGTCTGAACAGTTGTGGGAAGGAACATGATTTAATTGTCTACAATTACATTGAAGGAAATGAATCCTGATTGTGCCTCTATGATTCCCATACGAACTGATCTATCCGTAGAATAAAATATGTTCAAAGTACAATGTGGTGTTCTATAGTTTATAAATATCTCAAGCTGTAGTTGTCCACACGGTTCCAAACATTCGGTGGAGACATTAAATAGGTGTGGAAACATGTTCTGTGTTATTTCCAATGTGATATTCGACTGTCAAGTGGTCGAAAAACATGGGCCAATTGGTTTTACAGAATCTGTGTGCCCAAAACCACTTTCCTATTTTCCTATAAAATGGAAGCATGGGATCCTCATTTCCAAGTTCAAAACAGAAGTGAAACTCTTTCATTTTAAAGTCCTATAGTAGTATCTTCATTATACATTATGATTTGGAAGCCTCCATACTGATATGGGGATCAATAATAAAGGAGTTACACCCAAACGTTATCCTCCACCGGATGTCGATATAAATGGTGGGAGTTTGTTATAAGGGAGATATGCTCATGTCTAGGTAGTTACGATTCTTATTTTTTGCTTCTATTTTAGAGTAAATTAGGCGTGAAAAAATTTTATTCCATGTATCTTACATAATTTAATATTCCAATTCTCGTTTTGATGCATGCTATTGAGATACTCTTAATTTCTTACCGATCAATGTGAGGTTTTTGAGTGAGTGACTTGTGTTGTTCCGATTGGGCAGCAGAAGAATTATTTTCTTACCAACCTTATTGAGATTTCAATATGATTTGTAAACTCTTATTCCAGGCATATGTTATGTACATTGATAATATGATTGTCACATCAAGGTTTAGTTCTATAAGAATTGAAAAAAAATCATATGAATAAATTGGGATTCCAATTAATTTCAACCAATGAATAACTAAAAACCTAAATGTATATCTATGAAAAATGAAATTGGAATGTGTGTAGTGAAATCACAATGAACCCTTTTTAATCATATTTTTCAAAATCTATTTTGTTTCTCAAATTTTATGCTTTCAATTAAGCCATTTCACCCTAAAAATATTTTCAATTCCACCCAATATTTTAGTACTTTATATTAATGTGCACACTAAAACCCCACCAATGCTCCTTATGAGACGACATAGGGTCTTCCCTAGACTATAGACCAAGCTTAAAATCCTAATCAATTTGACGTGTCATGACAACGCATTCAGATTTTGGCACCATTCTTGGGGAGCACTTAGGTTTTAAGTGCGTTTTTTTATAAGATTTTTGTAAATTTTGTGAATATCTCTTTGTTTTATCTTATACATGTTTTTGTATCATTGTGTTGTGATTTAATTCTTGTGTATGTTTTTTGCATGTCTCGTTCTAATCCGGCATATTTACCACCTTTTAAACCTGATCTAGAGAGGATCTTACGTCAGTGGCCTCGAGATGCAGAATTCGAATCTTTGAAGGGGGACACACCACAACTTAAGAATTTTGTAAACCCTTTTTCTTCTAGAACCAAATTATAACATGAAATTAATGAGTATAAAATGGATAGAAAATCTAAAAATAAAATAACTAACCTCTCTTTATGTTGTTATCCAACCAATATATATATTAAAATACAAGGAGAGGCACCCAATTTTGAACTGAAATCGGGCATAATTAACTTTTTTCCAAGATTACATGGAAACGATAGAGAAGACATACATTAATAATTATATGAATTTCATACTGTATGTTATAAATTAAATCCTAAAAATCTGCATTAAGAATAATTAAATCTCAGTGCATTCCCATTTTCAATAGAAGATACTATAAAATACTGGCCTTACAATGTTAATTCACCAATTAGAGGCTGGGTAGACATCAAACACCTTTTTATTGAAAAATATTTCCCAACCTCTCGAACTACAACTATATGGAAATAAATATGTGGTATAAGGATATCTCAAGGGGAAACATTAAATTAATATTGAGAACGCTTTAAAACGATATGTTCAAGTTGTCTACAACAATAAATAAGGGATCAAATTTTAATACTATATTTTTATGAAGGGTTAATTCCAATTGACTATAACATAATTGATGATACTACAGGTGGTGAAAAAGTGGATAATACCCTAATCACTACAAGGACCCTAATTGATAACATGGCACAAAAAATTCAACAATACAGTTAAAGGTACAATGTACCCATTCCAGTGTCTATGTAGTACAAAGTAGTAAATTCTAGGAGAAGGTTGACGTGAATTTTGAGGAGGTAAGTACCCTTATATAATAACTTACTCTCTCCCAAGGGATATATCAATATTCCCCTCCCATAAATTGTGGAATCTACTATTCTGACACCAATTATTTTTACTGACACCCCAATTGAGAAAAAATTATAATAGTTGTTAGACAATCTTCCCAGGACACCCCTATAACCAACCCTTTAGGAAAGAACTATACAATCCATCCAACTCTGGGTGGAAAGAAAACCAATCCTATAGGGAAGGGGGTATTCAAACCATCCTCATCAATCATGGAACCAACAAGGTTAGAGTATTAATCCACCACCAACACCCACAAATCCTCAACCACCCCAAAGTCATTTCTAAATACCCCCTCAAAATCCTCAGCCAAGCCTAGAAGATATGATGAAAAAATGGAATCCTACAATCTCCAATTCCTGCAAACCACCCAGAAAAGCAAACAATACCTCAAAAACCAATTAGGATAACTAGATAACTATGTGGGGGAAACTCAAAGTCACGGGTCAGGTAAACTACCATCTAAACTAGTAGTAAACACTAGGTATAAAGGAAATGTTAGTTCCATTATACATAGGGTTGAAAAAAACATTAAAACCAAATTAATCCTCTATTACAGTCATCCCCTATTTTGGAAACCTCTATCTGATCCATTGAAAATTTCCCAAATGTTGAAAAATCATGTCTTGAGAGAATCCCTTCGAAAGGAAAGAGTGTTTATGTCGATGAGTCTCTTTTCTAAACCATTCCAGTTTCATTCCCACAAAGGACCACACAACCTAAGAAACAAAAGAAAACAAAACTACATATGAAAGTATTAGAAACTTTCAAAAAAGTGTAGGTAAACATCCCCATGATTGATGTTGTGAATCAAATTCCAAGATATGCAATATTTCAAAATAAGATGTCTACACACCGAAGACTACTGAATGGAGATTAAAAGGTGAGCCCGGAGAGAAATATATCAGAATTGATAGAGCTATCACTTCTCACCATGTGAAACAATCCGGGGGCATTCTTGATTCCATGCATGATAAGGGAGTATTCATTTTCCAATTCCATGATTTATTTTGGTGCTTCTATAAATGTGATTCCTCACACAATTTAATCTAAATTGCAGGTCAGGGAAATGAATCCCACTAGAATTGTTGTTCAACTAGCCAAACAGAGTACTACACGCCATTCTGGTGTATTAGAGGATGTTCATGTGGGGGTATAAAATTTAATTTTTCCTGTATATTTTTTTGTGCTAAAATTGGATGAGTATAGGATAAATGGACATGCCCCAATTATATTAGGATGAAAATTATGGAAATCTACCAAATCCCTAATTAATTTCCATATCGGTACAATATATATTTAATTTGGTGGTGACATAGTCCATCTCAACATCCCTGATTCCATGAAGCATCCCATAGACGAACTTTCCTCTATATTTTTTAATTCAATTCATGTACTCCCTTAACCTAAAAAATTTTATTCCCACAATACCCTTTTAGAGTTTTCTTTATTGATTTAAAATATAGGCAATGAATCATTCATTGATTGTTGTAATGATCTAGATAAGTGTCATGCATGTTTATTATTTGATAATTTCCTGAACACTAAGGATAAAATGATCATCAATGATACTACTAAGCTTGTAAAAGCTCATTCCTCATATGAGGAATATACCATTGAAAAGTTAGATGAGATCAGTGACCTCTCACTTTAACACACAATCCCATAAATCCAAAATCCAATGTAATTGGAACTAAAACAACTACTTCAATGTTTACAATATTCATATATTGAGAATAGAAACAAGTTTCCTATCATCAATGCTAGTTCAATTCCTCATGATAATGAATTGTGACTACATGAAATTTTGATGGAGTATAAACAATGCATTGTGATGGAAACTAGATAACATTCATTGTATTACCCCATAAATGTGTACAGATAATAATTTATTAAATGATTAGGAAAAACTAGTTAGTCCATCACTACGTAATATAAACCCAAACCTTTTATAAGTTGTGAAAAATGATGTAACAAAGTTATTTTCTATTGGAATCATTTACCCCATATCTGACATCCAATGGGTCAGTCCCATTCAATTAGTTCCAAAAATACTGACCTTGCAGTAATCAAAAATGAAAACAATGGTTTTTTTTCAAATCATGCGCATAACAGTTGGCGTGTCTTCATAGACTATCACAGACTTAACCAACACACTAGGAAGTACCATTTCCCTTTTCCATTCATTGACCAAATGCATGAGAGGCTAGTGGGTAAGTCCCAATACTATTTCCTTTATGGGTATTCTAGATACCTTTACATCCATGTTTCCCCAGAAGATCAGGAAAAGAAAACCTTCACTTAACCCTTTGGCAAATTTTCATATAGGAGGATGCCATTTTTTCTATGCAATGCTCCAGGTACTTTCCAGTGATGCATGGTTAGTATTTTTTTGGATTACCTTGAGAATTGAATGGATGTAATCATGTACGATTTCACTTTTTATGTCTCTTCTATGGATGAATGGTTGATTAGTCTTGCTTTTGTCCAACGTCATTGTATTGAAAGGAATATCATATTAAATTATGATAAATTCCATTTCCTTATGCGAAAGGTATGGTTGTGAGACATGTCATTTAGGGGGATGGTATCCAAGTAGATAAATCAAAAGTGGGTGTCATTTATTCCATACCATTTCCCCATGAAAGTATGGTATGTGCGGTCTATCCTGGGTAATGATGGATTTTACCATCATTTCATTCATTAATTAACTAATATTACACTCCCCCTATCCCAGTTACTCCAAAAAGAAAAGGAATTTTCATTATTATTAATGTGAGGAAGAGTTTAATAAGTTAAAATGGAGTCTCACATCAACCCCAGTAATCCAACCACCTCTGTAGGATTTACCATTTGAACTCACATGGGACATCTATAACAATGATGTTTGGGATGTTTTGTAAAAAAGGGTTGATCAAGCTCCACATTTCATTTCATATGCCTCATGTACTTCAGAGCCTACCCAAGAAGACGACACCATGACTAAAAATGAATTCTTTGACATTGTGTTTTCCATGGGAAAATTCTGGTCATACCTTTTGGGGTCCAAAGACATTCTGTTCTAAGATCATGAAGCCCTCCGATATCTCCTTAAGAAACAAGAATCCAAACCACGTCCCATTCAATGGATGCTACTCCTTCAGGAATACAATTTAATAATTAGAGATATAAACGGAGCATAGAATGTGGTGGCTGGCCATATTACTAGGATTCCACAATCCTCAAACATTGAATCATCCCCCTATATTCCTATAAATTATTTGTTTCCTGATGAGGAATTGTAATGAGTTCAAGATGTTATTCCTTGGTATGCTAAAATTTTAAATTATTATGTATCATATTTCATTCATGCTAATTTCCACAAAAAACAACCCAGACATCTAAAACATGAGTCTTGTTGGTACATTTGAGATGACCCCTACCTCTGGTCCACATGTAGTTATTATGTCCTTAGGCATTTTATTCCTGATTTCAGGTTTCAGTCTATTAATATATTCTTCCACACTCTTGCTTGTGGGGGCCACAGTGGTCCCGAATGGACTGCTCATAAAGTCCTTGATTCTGGTCACTTTAGGAAAACACTTTTTTATGATGCCCATGACTTTTTAAATCTAGTCCCCATTGTAAAATAATGTGTAATGTATCTAAGAGAAATTATATGAAACAACAACCATTTCTCATTCATTTCATTTTTTATGTTTCTGGTATTGACATTATGGGTACATTTCCCAATTCCTTTGGCTACTTGTACATTTTATTGGTAGTTTATTACATGTCAAAATGTCTAGAGGCATGAGACACAAGGTTTGATGATTCTAAGGAAATTGTAAAATTTTTTATAACACATATCTTTTATAGGTTTTGATTACCTAGCTTCAACATCAGTGACCAGGTTTCTCATTTCTGCAACTGAACAATGCAATAACTTTTGTATATATATGGGGTCGGTCATAGAGTGTCAACTACATATCACTGACAGACCAATGGTCAAGATGAGGTGTCAAATAGAGAATTAAAACAAATTCGTGAAAAAAAGATTCAACCAAATAAAAAATATTGGATTTTTTGACTCGATGATTCCCTATGGGATTATCATACTACTTTGAAAACTCCCATTGGAATGTCACCCTATCATATTGTGTTTGAAAAGAGTTGTGACCTGCCTATTGAGATTGGGCAGCAGGCCTACTGGGCCATCGAACAATGAAATTATAATATTTTTGGTGAAGGTGCTCAAAAGAATTTTTAGATTGTGGAGCTCGAGGAAATGGGAAGAGATTCATATGAGAACTCCCGGATTTTTACATAGCAAATCAAGGTGATCCACGACCATAATATCCTTCATAATCTGTTATACATTGGACAGAAGGTCCTCCTTTATAATGCATGGTTTATGTTGCATCTAGGTATGCGTTGTTAGTAATAGTTTGGACCATACGCTATTATTAACATCTCTCCATTTGGTGTTGTCAATGTTCAAATTGAAGAAACCATGAAAACCTTCACGGTGAATGAGAAGCGGCTGAAGCACTTCTATGAATCTATTCTGGTGTCCCAAATGGAGGAACTCCATGATCAAGAAGAAGAATATAATTGACACTAACCATGTTTTATCCTTTATTCCAACATTATATTTTATTACAGGGAGGAAACTAAACACATTATGTGTTGGGGTGATAGAAATATTCTTGGGTTAGTTAGGAATAATTTTCATCATCTTTATTAATATTTGTTTGACTCATTGAATTTTATTGTTACTTTACCCCTTCCCTTCTGCTCTCCTTTGTTCCAGAATATTACTTATTTTATTCCCACATTATCTTTGAAATGATTCCCATTTAGTCATGGATGTAAATAAAAATGCATGTGGAATATCTTTATTTCATGTTGTTTTTACATTCAAAAAAAAATTATGGTGAAATGTGCATTTCAGAATGAATTAAATATCATGGTGTAACTTTATTTCAAAATTTTGTTTGTTGTTGACGATATAAATGGTTGTATCCTTCTAAAACCTTTGAGAAGAATGGTGCCCTTTTTTTGAATAGTTTAATAGAAAATCATGTCACCTAATCTCTACACATATTTCTTCACCCAACCATGATGTGTGAAAATTTCTTACTCAATAGATGGTAAATATAAGTTAGGTATATTTTTCTATACATTCCAAAATCATTTTTCCATAAATTTGTTTCATATAAGATCTATTTTATTACTATACTAGATTAACCTATGTGTGTGTACCTATTATACAACTGTTTTACTCCCTAATAAATGGGCTTGAATATTTGGAATGTCAAAAACCACCCTTCCTCGACCTTTGATCACATTATAACTATTACAATTATTGTTGTGTGGAGAAAAAACATGGGTTGGGAGAAGAGTGTGTTATTTGTTCCTAGTGAAAATTTAGAAAAATTAATAAATTTGGGGAGTGATGAAATGTTTAGAGTATGAGGATATCTTGGTCGGGAGCTTATGGTTTGTATTATTGGAATGCTTAAGTGAGTGGGTCTTGAAATTTTATTGCAATGTATGTGGAGAAAGTTCGGTGGAAAGAAACATGTAAGTAGACAATTATTAAAATAACATATAAATACTTAATAAAAAGTGGAAAGAATAGCATGAATTTTTTTTCAAAAACAAACATGGAAAATTAGTGACATGATTAACATTTAATTTTTTTTCTTTTATTGGTATCATGAATCTTTTGTAATTTCATTTGGATAAAATTTTTGAGACGTCTTTTTCAATGATCAATGAGAATAACTCCTTCGTGGGTTTTTTTCGTTGATCACATTTCTATCAGGAATTAAATTTTTATTGAAGTTTAAATAATTATAAAGTTGGAAATGTCAACGTGCATAATTTTTGATAATGTAACATTTCTTAGGAGTGAAAATGTTAATGTGTGGGAGTGTTATCGGCATATGATTCAAAGTTTAATTTTCACCCTTATACGACTATTCTATACTAGTTTTTTATTGAAAATTATAAAAATAATAATATATTTAACTTCATGTTTGATTAAATTATTTTGTTTTTATTACTTTTATAAATGTAAATTATAATTCATTAGATAATCTCATTGAATTTGGAGTTGATTTTGAGGGCCCAAGATGATGTCCAAAAAAATGGGTTAAACTGCGCATGATCCATGCACATTAGTGGACTCAACCACATATTTCTACAAAACCATCCATCCGAAGGGGATAATACATTGTGGTCTAGTCCAAGATATAATTGTTTACATTTAATAATAAGGAACCTAATCCTAATTAATCTTTTATGATTCCAATCTGAAGTGATCTATCCAAAGAATCAAATTTGCACAAAGTCAAATGCGTTGTTCAGTATTTTATCAATATCTCAAGCTGTAGTAATCCAAATGGTGCCAACAAGTTGGTGAAGGCATTCAAGAGTTGGGGAAATGTGTTTCTAGTTTTTTTTCCAATGCGATATTATACTATCAAGTTGTTGAAAACCATGGGCCACAATTGTTTACCCAATCTGTGTGCCCAAAACCACCTTCCTCTATGCCTATAAAATGGAAGCTTGAGATCCTCATTTGAATGTTCGAACTAGAAGTGAAACTATTACATTTTAAGTCCTATAGTAGTCTCATCATCATACATGATGATTTGGAGGCCTCTATCCTCATAAGTGGATAAATAATGAAGAAGGTGTTGTACATAGGATTCCTCCTCCCTATGTCAAAATAAACCGTTGGCCTTCGTTGTGAGGGAGCTATGAACATGTCAAGGGTGTTTTGATTCTTATTTTAGCTACTGGATTAGAGTAATTGGAGAATGAAAACATTTATTTCCATGTATCTTACATAATTACATATTTTAATTCTTGTTTTGATTCATGTGATTGAGTGACTCTTAATTTATAACTGATCGGGGTGAGGTTTTGAGTGCGTTTCTTGGGTCGTTCTAATTGGGCAGCACGAGAATCATTTTCATACCCACCTTCTTGAGATTAAAATATGATTTTGAAATTCTTATTTCATGCATATGTTTTGGACCTTGACAATACAATTGTTACATTAAGGATTGGTTCTTAAGCATTGAAATAAAAGATTTTGAAGTAAATTGTGATTCTAATTAATTTCAAACAAGGAATTACACCAAGACTAAATGAATATATATAACCAATGAACATGAAATGTGTGTAGTGAAATCACAAATAACCCTTTTATACCATAATTTTCAAAATCCATTTGGTTTCTCAACTTTTATTCTTTCAATTAAGTAATATCATTCTAAAAATATATTCAAGACCACCACATATTTTAATATTTCTTATTAAAACACAAAGTCAAAACCCACCAATTATCCTTGAGATACGTGCTATGGTCTTCCCTAGACTATAAATCAACCTTAAAATCTTAATCAATTTGAGATTTCTTGACAGCTCTTTCGTCTCTCATAGTACATGTAGATCCATAATTGAATAACAAGGGAGGGTATGGTTTATTTATCGATAATCACCACCACTAGACAAAAAGAGATTATTTTTATTATTTTTTTCCAAAACATCTCTATATTCATACTTTTACAATTTTGGTTTTTATTAGGTTATCTAACTATTTTACATAGGTCATTTCTCTATATTAACTAAATTTAAGTGAAACATAATTTGAAATGTAGTGAAATTATGTCTAAAATATGATATATATTTTATAAACTAAAAAATTCCATATCTTTAAAAAATTAGATTTTATATAAGAAAAAGGTAATGCAAAAATTAAATTCATTAAAACTAAACACACTAATTTTTTTTTACTATTTTGGTACCAATAGGTTAAATATGAAAGAAATATTATCATATTAACGGAATTTATATTATATTTTTTATAATTTAAAAATCACTCTGAAAAATATAGGACTTTTAATGCATTAAAATAAATAAATTAAATACCATTTATTATAAAATATCATTAATCACAATGTGGACATTATTTATTTTATTAGAATATTAAAAATTCGAAAAAAATGATATTTGAATTTATAATGTTCACACCTATTTAACATGATATATTCATGTGCACAATTATAGGATGATAATAATTAATTCACATTAATTCAAATTTAATATTTTTAGTATCATATATTTTAGTTAATTACTATGTAAATATTTTCTACGTTGGCATTTCAGTAGAATATAAATTAATTCTTTAATATTTTAAAATTTAAAAAAATTTATCATGATTAAAACAATAATTTTCCATTTAATAATATATTTTTAACTGAATATAAGATTTTTTCTCTCAATCCAAAAGAATTCTAAATTTTAATGTCAATGAAGGTTCTTTTTTCAGTTTCCATTACATAAATTATTATATAGGTATAATATATATAATTGTGTCATACTAATTCATAAAAAAAATATAAAAACGTGCTAAGGGTAGAAAATTTTCCATAAATGGGGGTTTAACAAGTTTCTATGTCCTTTTACACCATATGTTTAAATTGTATTCGTTTTGTAAAATAGTGTTTCTCATAATGGTCATGATTAATTTTACATTTTTCTCTAATCAAATTGGTCAAATTATGTCAGAATTACTAAAAATTATGAATTATACTGATTCAAAATATGGAATACATTTTTTCAAATATAATACATAGAATTGGTATAAATTATTTCATAATTAGTCCCCCATATGCGATGATGATACATGTTTTTAAATTTAAAATTTCCAAAAGATTGAAATGTTTTTATTTCCAATTTCAATGTAAATTTGATTAAAATTACAAAAATTGGAATTACATTTGTTTATGTTAACTAAATATTATATAAACAAATTCAAATTGTAATTTTACTAAATTTTTTTTATTAATGCATAAATTTAAATTTAAATTTAGTATTTGTCATTATTCATCAAAAAGGGAATCATATTAGAAAAATAACAAAAAATCACCTGAAAATAATTTTTGTATTCCAATTTAAAAAATGATGTTTATATTTTTAAAATTATAATTTTTTAATGTAGTAAAATTTAATTTATTATTATGTGTACCAAAAACGTTTAACCTGTTTTATTGAAACGATATTTTTTTCATAAGGATTATCAATTTTTTTTAATTGTTTTAAATTTTTTTAAATCAATATATACCTTATAATAATGTCAAAAAATATATTTTTAGAATTTATTTATTCCCTAAATTCCAATGTAATGGTGATAACAATTATATTAAATAATAATATTAATTGTATATTTTATTTTAGCACAACTCGATCTTTTGTGTAATACATGCTGTTGAAGAAACATGATCTTGTGTGTAAAATAAGCCAAATGTAGTGTTACATGTTTTGAAATATAAACTTACTGTTTCTTCGAGAATAATAATAACTTGATGTTGAGTATAAAGTAATCTTAACTTGATGTATAATGCAATGTAATCCATAAATTAATGTTAATTTATTTGAAAAAATAATAATCCATAAAAATATGAAGTGTTATGCTATTCAATTCATTTAACAAAATGTAAATGCCATATTAATCATTGATCACATTTTCCAATTTAAATTTCATCAATCCTTTAACCTGTAAATGTTATTACAATATCCCCTTATTCGAATCCAACGTATGTTTCAAGTGGCTTAATCACATAACCCATTTAGTTCTCCCTTTAAAAACACATTAAACCATTTACATTGGAGTGGAACACCATATAGGTTACCAAAGGCAAGGTCTAGTTACCATCAACAGATCTAATGAGGTCGATAAATGATAAATCCTAAAAAATGAGGGCCCACATCACTTTACCTAGTTAGAACCCAAATTGCACAACATGGAAGTGTAAGGAAACAACCACACACATATGAAAACCACAATACTATTTTACCTAACATAGACCACTAACCATATTGTCATTAGAAAATCAATTTTATAACATGAAACATGATCCAATAGAAAATAACTAAAATACATATGATAAATAATCTTCTAGAAGCATGGTTCAAAAGCATTATGAGAAGTGTAAATAACCAACATTGAATCTCACTAAAAATTGACGGAACTATGTTATAGGTTTACCAAGAGCATGGATTTGCAACCATCATCACATAAACACCCTATAATGAGGGGATATTAATCCATCTAATGGATAATTTATCATGTTTACTAACTATTGTTGTAGATGAAGAAATGGGGAATGAATAATGTGAAAATGACATAATGATTGGGAGGAAAATGGTTATTTTTACCCTTTTAAATAGGTTCATGATTTGGATGGAAGGATTTCTATATAATTTACTAACCATAATCCCTCCCAAATATAATAGGAAAACATGATTCATGTTTTCATGGGGTTCCCTCATGGATTTATAAAAAATTTAGAAGCTATTTTATTTCGATATTTCTTTGGTCGAACTTTTTAAAATCCACTCGTTCATAGTTCTTAATCCATGATCCCGAATCCTTCAAGTTTCACAATCTTGGTAAATAGTTTTTACTAAAAATTAAAAATCTGTTCACCATACATAGTGTGTCTCGTTTTTTTGTTTTTTATGAAATGATTCATCATTTTATCATAGACCATTTTCTTAAAAAAAACCCCAACTTTTAGAATGTCATCCTCAAACTACTCTACACCGAATCAAAATTCCATTAAAGTTAATAGATTAGTCCACCAGGCCCACATATTAGAATCACTCTACCATAACTATTTATAATCATGGCATTCCCTATATAACACATAGACTAACAAAAAAATATTTACCCATCAAACAGTCTCACTACATTTCAAATTACATTCACTTTTTCCTCAAAGGAAATATAATCTTCAATCTCAGTGTCATCCTCATTAATAACATGTGAATAGTTATTATGATTATATGGAATTATTAAAGCATGAAACTGATAATTCATTAAACTATACCACTATGTAAGATCTAATTCATATGCTACTAGTGACACCAAATAAAACCATTGATCATCCATGAATAAATCAAGCGATTTATGATGTTGGTTAACATATGAATTCCTCCTACTCTGCACCATATTCATATACATCCAAATAAACTGTAAATTCAATAAAATATTTTACATGGGAAATAACACAAATGGAATTAATTATAAAACATCCATCCAATATAATGTTGATATACATGGCCTACCATATACCTCCAAATACGGTTCTATGTGAATATTCTCTTTATAGATTTTGTAATGGCTAAAAAATCGGTTGTAGGTTCATTTTCAATGATCTAGAAAAATCTAGAATGTGTTCCCTAAGTATAACCTCTAATACATTGAAAGTATTTTCTAATTTTCAATATTTCTATGGGTGATAAGCTATACTCATAATCACCTGATTAACATGATCCTTTGGTATCCCTTACCATTAACATGATATAATCTTTGGATATATATATATCATAGATGTTTCACCCCAATAATTTTTGGTATGTTTCTCTTAAATACATTGTATTCATTAGGTAGCCTATATTTCATGAATCACTGAGCTGATTTGGAACAAAACATGGTTACTTATAAGATATAGCCATAGCATAGCCACTAAGATTAAATTTACCAACATTGTGTTTTGAATTTTAAAAAGCTGATATACACGGTTGTGTTCAAGATGATATTTAGAGTCGGATAGAATTAACATAATTTTTAGTGAATAGTATCCTACCCTTATGAATAGTAACCTAACATTAGGAATAGTAACATACACTTATGAATATTAATATGACTCTTATGAATGCTATCCATACCCTTTAGTGTATAAATTAATTTAGACACCCTAAAGATGAAGATGAATATTCTAGATGTTTATAAATTTCAATTAAATAATAATTTAATTAAATAATTAATTAATAATATTTAGATAATTATTATTGAAAAATGGACTTCATTTTTGGATTCTACATGTTGAAAAAATATTAGTCTAAATTTTTGATATTTTTCTAAAATACTTGAATTATTGGTGAATAGTAAAATCTCATAATTCTCAATTAATGCTAAATAATGGATTAATTGAGTCATCGATTATGATTTACTGATGTAAGCCCAATTGGATTGAAGTAACATGCATATATTACTGTCCTTGTCCATGGATTACTCACTATTGGTTGTCTTGAGAGGAAATAATAAATTAATTAGTTTTATATTAAGAAATCCCCTCTCCCCTCCACTATAAAAAATCCCCTCTCACCCCCCATCCATTCACTCCTCTCAAGCCTTGTGACTTCACCAAATTCTGTCCAAATAGCTTTTCAACATCCTCCCCCATGTCGAGAAGGCATTGGTATCATAAAAAGACAAAAAAAACTCTCCCCTTAAGATGTTCTCAAAGGAGGAAGTCTCAGGAGGTAAATTCCTCTTTCAAATCCATTCCTTTCTTTTATGTACTTTTATTTTTATTTATTTTCTCATTTACCTTCACCAAAATAGTGTGATAATCACAATAACATTCTTGTACTGGAAATTTTTAATGCTAACGGTATATATTCCCTCATCTTCACTCCTTTCCCCACTTTTATTTGAAAGAAATTAAAGCATTGTTTGAGATGTGCTAATTTAGCACATTCAATGACAACAGTTTATCGATTTCTATTATAATCATTTATTCTTGTCAGGAAACCATTTTTTTATGGTTGAACCATAATATTATGTAATATATCCTATTTTTTGTTCTATAATACTTTTGTGCACATGGTATTAAGTTATAATTCAAAACATGTTCATCGTAATCAAACCCACCGATTAACCAAAACGATTATCACTAAGGTTATATATATATATAAATTATAATTCAATATAAGTAAAAAAAATTAAATTTAAATTCATTTAATCTCATGGGTGTTCACTATTAGTTTAATACTTCATTTCTAGACAAACACATCCATCTTATATATTAATCCGGACTTGAATATAAGTGAACCGATCATTTAAAACCAAGTAAAAAACGAGCCCGAACAATGAAATTGAACCATATAACCAATCAAAAAAGCCTATAATGAACTATAAATGATTATATTAAATCATTTACATATAAAAGAGTTTCTGGACTTATGAATTAATAATCCTAATTTGTTTATTCAGGTCTTTAATAACAAGTCAAGAACACCTTCAAGTTTAAGGTAAGGGGTCCTCTCTCTCACTTTTAATCTAGAATCCACCCGATCTTGTATGCGTCTGTTTTTAATTTATAATGATGGGGAATGTTTTATTCTCTATCCTATACTTCCATTTTGACATATAAATAATGGGATACCCTTTTAACTCTCATTAAAACCTTGAAATAATACTCATTACCAGCCAATATTTATAGGAGGTTTTCTCATCTCAACTTCAATTCTGTGGGATTTTCATTATTTGACTCTTATTTCTTATATGTGGTATAGGTGCACTGCCCTTTGAAATATTTTATCATGGTTCTCATTATATTCATTGTATTCTATTATTCTATTTGTGGTTATTAATTTTTTTCATATAGCTCAATTCAATGCAACATGATAGCAAGCCTTGTCTCAATTTTCACTTCATTGTGACTTGGTAAGTAATTGTGCACCTTATATTTCTTATGTGGTGTACCTACAACCCATTTGAGATCAATTTTCAATTGAATTTTTATTCCATTTAAATATCCATATTCTCATACCATGGATATTATTATTGTCTAAGTTGTATACCATTTTTCATACTGTATTTATTTTGAATGATCTTTTGGTTGTGGAAATGTTGATGAATCCATATCCTATATTCTATATGGATAATTTGAATATATATTTATCTTTTATTGAAACTAATTACAAATAATGCTTTGGATGTAGAGGTGGGTGGGTCCCACTATAGCCACTCGATTCATCGGTAGGTCTCATGAGACAAAATAGTTCTGCAAAAGACCCTTCGAGTTTGTTTCCATAAATCAGACGGGTTTATACCCACAGAACTAAAACTTTTTATGGTATTATGGTTCATGTTATAGATACATGACATCCAATTAATAATCCTTTTCTTTATTCATTATCAGTTATTATTATTATCCATGAGGTTTTCACTATGATAAGTTATATGGATGCAGTTTCATTTTTATTTTATAGATGGAATTAGTTTTTCATTTACTCACTATGTCATATTGATTATGTTATATTGATTATGATTCACTTATTATTGAACTCATGCTTCCTCTATTTGTAACCCTTACTGAGCTTTTGAGCTCACCCCTTTCATTGTTTACCGTCAACAGGTTATGAAGAGGATTTCATTTATTGAGTGCTTATGGATGTAGTTTTTTTTCATTATGTATTATATCATGTAACCATATCCAATGTAATTTTTTTTAAATATATGTATCTAGTTTTTTTCAAGACTACTAAACTGGTCATTCCTTTGGGATTTTTATTCCTTCTAACCATTCCAATATCACAGCTAATGCATCGGCTCCATCCTAGTGGGGTCGGGGTGTTATAGTTGGTATCAAAGGAAGTTTAGTAGGAAACTTGGAAACTAGAGTATGAAATATATATTAGGTAAGAAAGACCAAACGTAGAATTTGAGAATAAAACTACAAGAACGTCCTGGTATTTTGTTAAGGAATAGATTATGTGGATATTTCAAGAAATACATCCCTGTCTGGATATGAGCAGGTAGATGCGGCTCTGGAACATATGTATCTAGGGGTAAAACCCAAAAACACCGCTATGAGCTAGACTCAAACGTGAATTGGTACACAAAAACGGGCCTTTCTGTACTATTGGTTATGACACTCCTAGGGGATATGCTTAGGATAATTCATATTTTCATTACAATCCATTATGAAGGTGTTTAATGTAAATTTTACCTCAGAGAAACCATATTTATAAGATTATCTATGCATAGATTTTAAATCAATGTTGAGTGCTTTTCTATTTAAGATTCATAAACTAATCTAGTTTATCCCATTATTTAGAAATGGCGTCTAATGGACGAATGGGAATTAATACTCATGGGAAAGGTAGGGATCTCCCTAATGAGCAAGTAAACACAGTCAATGTTGGAGTAGATCAGATCATGACTATATTGGGACAACTTACTCATGTTGTAATGAATAACCATTCCACACCTGTGTTGGATCGTTTCATGTTGTCGAAGCCCCCATGTTTTAGTGGGACTACTAATCCAGTGATAGGTGAGAAGTGTATCAAGTCACTTGAAAACATATTCATGCCATTAAGATGCAATGAAAATGAGAATGTGGTGCTAGCAGTATATTTTCTCAAGGGTGACATTGACCAATGCTGGTACCTGATTCAAAATACCATAGAAGAAGAAGAAATATAAGACATGGAATGGGGGACTTTTAAGGAAATATTATTCAAAAAAATATTTCCCTCATGAGAAATGAACTGAAATGAAGTGGAAATTCCTTAGCTTATAATAAAGGGAAGAAGACAGTGTTGCAGAGTATGAGGCTACTTTTACGAGGATGGCCAGTTATGACGTAGATTCTATACGTGACTCGACAGACATGATTGATCATTTATTTGAAGGTCTTAAGCCATGTCTTTGGAGGGCACTAGATTCTCAAACATTTTCACCATATGATGGAATTATATCAAGTTCCCTCAATACAGAGAGGGAATTTTCAGGATCAAATATTTTCAAAGGAATCCAATATAAGAAACGGTACTCGGATAAAAAAGGAAAAGGAGATGCATAGAAGAAGAGAAAGGGAATGAATAGTTTCCCATTATACGAGAACTATGGAAATAATCATCTCGGGAAATTCTTGAAAGGCATGGGATTCTGATATAAGTGCGGAGAAAAGGGTCATCGATATGATCAATACAAGGGGAAGAAACAACTCAATGATATTCAATGCTACAATTGCAGAGAGATGGGACACAATGAAAATGAGTGTCATATGTGATAAGGAAACATGCCTCAGAAAAATCCAAGAGAAAAAGGGAGAGCCTAAGTGATCACAACCACAGAGATTGAAATTCCTAATGATGTGGTGTCATGTACTTTAATTGTTTCCTCAAACTTAGCAAAAAATTTATTTGATTCTGGATCATCGTATTCATTTATATCCTCTCAGTTTTCCAGGAATATTAGATATGTCCAATTTGATTTAATAGAGGAGTTGTCAGTCAAAACTCCCGGGGGATGTATCATTGCAACAAAGGCGTGTCGAATAGTCCCCCTCTAGTCACTAAAACGGGATTTGGTTGCTAACCTTGACATCATACCAACAACTAAAATTGATAAAATTCTTGGTATGGATTGGCTATCAAATTATGATGCAAAGATTTATTGTAAGAAGAAGGAAGTTGAATTTTTTTGAAAATGGCGAAGAATCCCTTATCTTTAGGGAAGAAACATCACCACCTAATTCTTATCGAGAACCACCCTAGTAGCTCTACTGAATGAAATACTTGGAGAGGAAGATAAACAAACATCTATGGGTGAGGAAAGAGATATTCAAATTGAATATGTGCACATAGTGCAAGAGTACATTGATGTATTTCCAGAGGATTTACATGGACATCCTCCAGAGAGGGAAGTTGAGTTCTCTATTGATTTAATTCCTGGTGTGAGACCTATATCAAAGACCCCATATATAATGTCCACATTGGAGTTAGTGTAGCTAAAGAAACAACCTAGTATTTGAGTGAAAAATGATTTATTTGACCTACTGTTTCTCAATGGGGAGCCCCGGTCTTTTTTGTCAAGAAAAAAGATGGATCCATGAGCATATTCATTGATTATAGTGAAATCAATGCTATTACAATAAAAAAATAAGTATCCCCTACCTCGGATTGATGATTTATTTGATCAACTCCATGGATCCCAATACTTTTCAATGATTGATCTTTGTTCCGGATATCATCAGTTGAATGTGAGGAAAGAAGATCTTCCAAAGATAGGATTTTGAACTGGGTATGGGCATTATGAGTTTACGGTGATGCCATTTGTACTGAATAATGCACCCTCTATTTTCATGGATTTAATGAATATAGTTTTCAAAGAATATCTTGATAACTTTGTTGTGTTGTTCATCGATGATATCCTGGTATACTCAAAAAACTATGAAGACCATGAGAATCACTAGTGGATTATTCTGGAAACTCATAGAAGAAATGAATTATATGGAAAGTTTAGCAAGTGCGAATTCTGGTTTCAATCGGTTTATTTTCTAGGCCATATTGTCCCTAAGGATCGAATCCTAGTTGGTCTTGCGATGACAAAAGCAATCCAAGGTTGTCCCATGCCAACAAACATAACTGAGGTACGCAGTTTTATTGTCTTAGTAGGTTACTATCGGCGTTTCGTTCAAAATTCCACCCGACTGGCTAACCCACTAACCAAGCACACATGAAAGGAGTTATGTTTGTGTGGACAAAAGAGTGCACATAATGCTTCGATGAATTGAAAAGAAGATTGGTCAATGCTCCAATTTTTTCTCTTCCATCCGAAAGTGATGGATTTGTAATATACAGTGATGCATCAAAGTATGGTTCAGGTTGCGTACTTATGAAAAATGATAAAGTTATTGCTTATTCATCAAGACAGTTGAAGAATAATTAGATACATTATCCAACTCATGATCTTGAGCTAGCAGCTGTAATCATTTCCCTAAAAATATAGAGTCATTATCTCTACAGTGAGAGATGTGAGATCTATATGGACCACAAAATTTTGAAAAACTTTTTCACACAAAAAGAACTAAACATGAGGAAAAGAAGATGGCTGTATTTACTAAAAAGTTACGATTGTTTAATACACTACCACCCAGGAAAGGAGAATAAGGATGAAGATGCATTAAGTAGGAAAGATCATGGCCATATGACTCAAATGAGGATTGAAAGAGTTCAAATATTCATGGATCTACTGAATATGGATATGGGACTTGTTAAAGAAGGGGAAAAATCATTTCTATTTCAATTGATTGCTAAAACATATTTATTAGATAAAATAAAAAGCTTTCAATCTGATGATGAGAATCTGCACAAGAAAATTAATGTTGTCAAGGATGGAAGACTGGATGACTTCATGTATGAAGAAGGAGTTCTGAAATTTGGGATGAGGTTATGAGTTCCATCAGTACCTGAGATAAAAAAGGGAACTATTAGATGATTCCCATAGTTTAAATTTCTCTATACACCCGGGTAGCACCAAGATGTACAGTGATCTGAAGAAATATTTCTGGTGGGATAATATGAAGCGGGAAATTGCCAACTACGTGTCAAGGTGTCTAGTTAGTCAACAAGTGATGGCAGAGAGACAACATCCCAAAGGAGTAATTCAACCTATAACTAGTTCTATGTGGATGTGGGATAACATTACAATGGATTTTATCACCGGACTATCGAGGACACCTAGAAGAAACGATGCAATATGAGTAATTGTTGATTGTCTCACAAAATCAGAACATTTCCTTCCTATACGAGAGGATTTTCCACTCGAGTGCCTTGAAATATTGTATATTAATTAATTTTTATGTCTTAATGGGGAACCTCTATCAATTGTATAGGATTGAGATCCCCAGTTCACATCAAAATTCTTGAAAATCCTCCATAGGGCTGTGAGTACAGAGCTTCGTATGAGTACCGCATCTCACCCCCAAACTAACGAGCAGTCTGAAAGGACTGTACAAACTCTAGAAGATATGATGAGGTCATTCTCTCTTTAATTCCAAGGTATATGGTATCAATACTTACCTTTGGTAGAATTTTCCTACAACAATAGTTTCCAATACAGTATTCAAATGGCTCTATATGAAGCATTATATTGAAAGTGGTGTCGAACTCCAACTTGTTGGGATGAATTTGGTGAGAGGAAACTTATAGGCCCAGAACTTATTGAAGAGACCACGTCAAAGGTGAAGAAAATTTAAGCCCATATTAAGGTAGACCAAAGTAGGCAGAAGATTTATGCTTACAATTGGAGAAAGGATTTGGAATTCTAGGTGGGAGATCATGTCTTCCTGAAAGTATCTCCATGGAAGGGTGTCCTAAGGATTGGTAAGAAACGAAAACTGAGCCCCAGGTACATCAGGCCATTTGAAATTATGGAAAGAATCAAAGCAGTTACTTACCATATAGCGATGCCGTGAAACCTATCCAGAGTTCATGATGTGTTTGATGTGTCATTGTTAAAGAAATACATGCCAGACCAAACACATGTTCTCACATATGATTAAATAGAACTGGAACCTAATGTGTCATATTGTGATAAGCCTATTGGGATTCTTGAAACAAGGGAACATGTATTGAGAAATCAGACAACTCTCCTAGTGAAGGTTCTTTGGAGAAACCAGAATTTGAAGGAAGCAACATGGGAACCTGAGGATGTTATGAAAAAGAATCACCCACATTTTTTGGTTGGAATTTTATATAAAATTTCGAGGACAAAATTTTTGAAGGAGGGAATAATGTAGAACCCCAAACCTTCTTGGTATGTATCTCTTGAATACATTGTATTAATTAGGTAGCCTATATTTCATGAATCACTGAGCCCCTATGGAACAAAAAACAGTTACTAATATGAGATAGCCATTTCTTTGCCACTAAACTTAAATTTAACAGCTCTGTGTTATGAATTTTAAAAATCTGATATACAGGGTTTTGTTCAAGATGATATTTAGAGTCTGATAGAATTAACTTAATTTTCGGTGAATAGTAACCTACCCCTATGAATAGTAACCTACCCTTAGGAATAGTAACTTACCCTTATGAATAGTAATATGGCTCTTATGAATGGTATCCATACCATTGAGTGTAAAAATGAATATAGACACCCTAAAGATGAAGATGAATATACTAAGTGTTTATATATTTCAATTAAATAATGATTTAATTAAATAGTTAATTAATAATATTTAGAAAATTATTTTTAAAAAATGGACTTCATTGTTGTATTCTATATATCAAAAAATGGTTAGGGTAAATTTTTTTGATTTGTCACGACCTGAACCAATGGGGCTCGAGCCGCGACTCCCCAAGCCCGCTTCCAATAGGCCAGGGGATGGCATTTAGCACTGAGTAGAATATCACACACATGGGAGGCATTAGCTTAAGGTACCTGTACAAACGCACCTACAAACACCTCCATGAAATAGTGTAGAGATATAGAAAATTTGAAAAGTAAATACATTAATACATCTATCCCAACCAGAGTACAACAAAAGTTCAAAAGGGAAAAACATGACCCTCCAAAAGAAAACTGCAATGTGTCCAACCTGCTCAGAAGGTGGGTAAACACTGCCAAACACTCGCCGGTCAGCTCCTCGGTGAAACCTGCTCACTAAGCTCTGCCTACTCTAGGTCCTCCTGGGACTCTGTCAAAAGGCATGTGGTCTGCACAAGACCCAAACATGTGCGGAAAAAGCCCGTGCATGGGTGAGTATAAGCATACTCAAAAGGAACCGCAAAAACCCAAAACAAAAGAGAGCAACTGAAAGGCACCAGTCCACTCATCCTAGCCAGAGGGAACCCAAACGAGAGAGAAACTCCAGGTTGTGACCATCCCTGGATAAAAACAACTAGTCATCTCATCTCAGGTTTATGTCCATACATACACCTTGAACAATCCAGATATACCCAGCTCACGCACCAAGCCACAAGAGGTACCGACCTCATCACCAGCAACTGTCCACAAGCAGAAGAGTACACCACATGATCACTGTCATCCTAGATGACACTCATCCAAGAGATACACTCCATCAGGTTTCTCACAATCCTCTCAGACACTCACCCGAGAGATCACGCTCATCGGATAGCATCATTAAGGAATCCTCGCTGAAAAAACATAACCACCAAACTCCTCAGATAGGGGATCGCTCCTAGGGTCCCTTAGAGGATACCAAAACCCACTCCGGTATACAAAGCTCACAGATAGGGGATCACTCCCAGGGTCCGATGGGGGATACCACGACCCGATCTGGCATACGTAGTTCTCACAGATAATGGATCACACCCAGGATCCGCTGGGGGATACCACAACCCGATCTGGTGTTCGACAGAAGAACGCAATTCAGATAGAGGATCATCTCCCAAATAAAGGTGGTCATGAGGATACATGAACCCTTTCTGGTATAACTCGTGATGTAGGGGATCAAATTGACGATGTCGCAACCCTACCGAAACCACGCGCTGAGTAGGGGATCATATAACCAACGATACCACTACCTTACTATACACCTCATGCTGAGTAGGGGATTGTATACCCAACAATTCCACAAACCTACTAAGTACGGCCCACCGCGTAGGGGATCATAATCCCGATGATTCCACAACCCTACGGGGTTAACCAGCTAGATAGGGGATCATCGCCTGTTGATAAGCGGTCACAACGATAACAAGAACCCGATCTAGGGGAAATATGCTAAAGGATCCTGCTCCGGGCCCACCGGAGGGATGCCACAACTCTAAAAAATTAAACATCTCATCGATAGGATCAAAATCCTATAAAAAGGTTGTGATGTCGCACGAACCCTCGTAGGAACGAACCAAGGGAGAACCCTCAACCACTGCTGGTCCAAACGTCACTAACCCAAGCGAAACGCCACAACGCCACACTGCGCACCTCCTAAGACGATACCGAGGCCACCATCGCAATCTATGTGAAAAAAACGTAGGATAGACTATTTACTCACCCAAAATGGACAAGTACTGAAAAAGTCACTATTCACCGTAGCTAGCCCATGCGGGGCCCACACAATGATGCTGAAATTCCTCAAGTCAAACTTACCATGAGGATCCCCTTGGAAAAACCCACGAGATCCACTACTCATTCGTTCGAAACGGACACCCAATGAAAAAGGTACTATTCACCAAAGTCAGCTCGGGCAGGGCCCACAACTCAATCCCGAAACTCATCAAACGGATCACACCATTGCGATCCTCTCATAAAAACACACAGGATCGACTATTCATCCTCCAAAAAGGGACCCCTGGTGTGAAAGATGCGTTTCTCCGTAAACGCCAAAACCCAGCCTCGTGGGACTTGCACCCCGTTCACAGTCCCAACACCCGGAAACCATCTCAAAAAGTCTTCCATACCATCAGGGTCTCAACGCCACTAACGACACGTCATTCGGACGCTCCGGGTAGAAGTTACAACGCCCCGAAGTCGTAAAATAATAAAAAATTATTATTTTCTACGACGTCTCTAACTCCCATGCCACTATCCCGAACCTTTAAACCCTCGAAACCACACCGGAGGGTTCGCCTCATCGCTAGGGTCATGTCACCATAGACGACACGTGAATCCGACTCCCTAATTGCATGAAACAGGGGTTTAAAAACACCAGTGTAAAAAAAGTGGCCGGACCAGCCATCGCACCCTGTCCTGCAGCCCCCGCCGCGAGCTGCCAAGCGCCGCCACACGCCACCCCTGCCAGCACCACCCCCAGCCTCCACCGGCGCCTCTGCGCCGGTTCCACACCGGTGAACAGTCCGAGGTCCGACGGAGGCACCTCGGAGTTCCAAACGCAGATCTGGAAGCATCTGTGCGCCCCCCGGGACCCGATCTACCCATTTGGATGTTCAAAATAGAGAAAACGCAGAAATTTGGGATATAGGATTTTCAAAACAAAAAACACCTACCTGCTGGAGGATCGTTGATGCTTTGGGTGCAGAACGGCGTCCGCGATGACCTAAAGCTGGATCCACAGACGAACGACGCTGAAAAAGAACATCCGAAGCTCGAATCGGCGAAGAACGAAGAGGGGAGGGGTGTGGTTTATCATGCGTTTGAGGGAGGAAGGAGGTGAGGGATGAGAGATTTCTTTTTTTTATAAAAACATCTCCCATCACCGGCTCCCGACTCGCCTCTACCCGATGCCCGATGTAGACAAAAGTAAGGTCACCCCTAGGGTAAATGCGCTGTTCTGAACACAGCGGCAGACTCAGATTTGCGATCCAAGACTCCATTCAGAATTTATTTGAGCCAATACTCGTAAATGGACCTTTCCACTTATTTACAAAAACGCCCATGGTGTCTCTTTCCACCGCAGGACCGTTCCCGAAAGGTTTACACCTCGCCTAGGGTAAACGACACGTTCTGGACACAACCGCACCCTCTGATTCCTATTATGATCTATCGTTTAGGAGATATCACACCCCCACCATGTGCATAGTATAAAAATACATAATATTTTTATAAAATTAATTCCGGTCACACCGGGCAATGGAATTGCACGCCGTCTTCGTGCCTAACTCTGGAATTATTCATAGAAATATTCCAAAGTCTGATATGGCCAAAAACCTGAGTCGCTACATCCTCCCCTCATAGATCTTTTCGTCCCTGAAAATCCATAAGCACAAGGAAAGTGACTGGACTCTCAACTAGATCTCCCACACCAGTGAGTTCGCCAACAAACACCCATGCCTGAACACATAAGTCAGAGGGACTCATCCACCACACTGCAACACTATCCTCTTTGGGCGGTATTGACTCGCCCTCACGGTTTTTATCGCGTCACCAAAACGCGTCACTATGGGGGAAGGATCCATCTCCCTTATGCAATACAAGCATGCCAAACAACACCCACCTAGGGTCTTACCAACGCCCTCCACAAAACTTGAGCAAACAACATAAAAGTAGGGTACCACTAAACAATGTCTGTCAAACTACTGCAGAAAGTAGAAAGGACACAAGGCGTACCTCTATCCATCCATGGAGCCTCTGGGTCAACAGCCTCCAGGGAATGCGGTTGTCCTCACCCTCGGCCACCGGCTCCCAGAGCATGGCATGGATCACCTGGGGGTAAGGGTGGTGGAAACTGATACCTCATACCACCGCCTCTTGCTGCACCAGCTCTGTTTCCACGTATGTCGCCCTGTGGAACTCCAAGATCGAGACACTGTAACACCCCGATATTTTATGAAAAAATATTATTTTTAATGTCTTGTGTTGTAAGCTACACCAAAAGAAGCTTGCACAACACACATCCTTGACTTGCCTTGCATTACACGCAATCGCAACCTTCCTCGATAGCGTGTGTAGTACGAAACAATGATATGCTATTAAAATATTATTAAAACTAGCCGTTATGAATAGTAATAACCACTTTTTAAATTTTAGAAATTTTAGCTCTCAAAATGGACTTCATTTTTGGATTCGGAGTATCGAATTTAGCCTAAGGTGAAATTTTGGTACTTTTCGGATAACTTTCATATTCTGATGAATAGTGAAAGTTACTAAATTATAATTAAAAACAACTTTTTTAATCGAAATAATTAATAGTGATAAATCATTAATTTGAGTGGTTTTAAAGTATATTTAGAATATATTTTTACAATTTAATACAATGTTGGTCATTGGTTGTAATTTCACATTTAAACCAGACATAATCAAATGTCAATCTTTTGATAGATATTGTTTCTTAAAAACACGCTATTTGTTTTAACAGCGGGATTTAATTATAACATTAATTAATGCAACTTATATGTTGGGAATTTTGTAAAATAGAAATCATTTTTGAATTCGGAATATCAATTATAGCTTAGGGTGAAATTTTGGCATTTTTCTGAAAAACTTCAATTTTTGATGAATAGTGAAACCACTAAGTGGTAGGTTAAAAACTGAATTTTGCATAAAACTTAATTTTACCGCTTCTGTGAATGGAATTTCGAAAATCCGAGAGACACGGTTAATATCAAGGACTAAAATGTGGTTCAATGAGATGAAAATAAATTTTTGGTATATAGTAACTTTTTACTTTTTTTTACCACGGTTAATAGTAAATAGGGTAACTAAGGGTAAATATGATATTAATATTACCCTAACACATGTCCTAATTCTATTGGACAAGTGTAATTCGACCAAAAACAAACTTAGGAATAAAATATGACCATTTAGGCCCACTTGGATTAGATTAGGACATTTATTATTAATTTATTTAAAGAAGGGTTAAAATAGTTAAAATCAAAGTTTAATAAGTAAATCATTTTTAATATGGGGTTATACATAAGATAAATTCGATTGTAAATATTCATTAGAAAGCTAAAAAGATTTAATACATGATGGTATTTTATTTGTAATTTTTAGACATCAAATAATTTAATTTATATATGACACAATGATGATGCAGTAATTATCTTATTAATGAAATATTGACATAATTGATGTTATAAACACCAAAATAAATATAATTTGAGACTTTTTATGAATTCCACTAATTTTATAGGTTACTATGATATATTATTGTTGATCTAATAAACTTGGTTCGAACATATAATTCTGTTATGACTTTCAAAAAAATCATATATCAAATAGTGTCAAAATTGACACAAAATAGTTTTTAAATAAAATATTATATTATTAATTGTTATTTTATTCCTAAAAATCTAAGGTTCGGCCAAATGACTTATATAAGGATATATATATTAATAATAAACAATTTGGGGTTCTTTTGTCATGTTATAGTAAGTGTATTAACCATATAGTGAAAGAAAACAAAAAGACACGGTAAAAGTTAAATTATTTAACTTAGAGTTAAATCTAATTGATAAGGTTACAATAATACCCTAAACTTGTCTAAATCTTATTTGTTGATAGGATTTCGACCCATCCCCACTTTAGCTTCAAAATAATACCCTTTGTAACCATTATAAACCGATTTTGACTTTAATATAAAATAATATTTTGAGATATTCCTAAGGTGCCCCTCTCCTCCCCTATAAAAGGACACCTCCTCCCCCTCCTCCTCACACCAATTTGAGCACTCAAGCTCGGCCAACCCCTGACAATTTCTCCTCTCCACTTCCCTAGCAACATCCTAGAGGTTCTGGTCTTCCTCAAAGACCAATTTTAGTGCCCTAAGAGGAGGTCTCAAAGAGGCACTTCAAAGAAGAGGTAATTACCGTTACCAATTCTTTCATCTTTATTTCTTCTTCCACTTCTTCTTCTTAGGTTGTTTCATTATGAAGTAATAACATAAGTATAACTCATATACTGATATGTTATTATAAGTATGAAACAACCCTATTTCACCATCTATCCATCCTACGGAAAAAGAAATCACCGCGCGTGCGTACGTACGGAATACCGTCTCCACGCCGTGGTGTAATCTATTTTCCACCACCACCTTACATGGATGGGTATAATGGTGTAAAGAATAACTATACATGGTTATTACAACATCATATTGATTCTGATATATTGTATAATCCACTCCAATTCAATTCAATATTTATAGAAATGATATCATCGCTCGTGCGTACGTACGGAATACCGTCTCCACGACGCGATGAGATTCATTCTCCATGTTAACCATTTAAGAATGATTATAATGTATATATAAGAAATAATAATGAAATATATGACATTATAAATCTACTGGATTTATGTATATATATACATATGTATGTCATCTACTTACTTCCATTTCACGACAATAAGGAAAGGAAAACATCGTTCATGCGTACGTACGGACTACCGTCTCCATGAACGGTGTTTTTCATTTTATTTATCTACCTATTATATATATATATATACTGAATATATATGATATATAAATCATATTTTATATTCTGGAAGTAAGTAAATCATGATATAATTAATAATGATGTCAAGAACAACAAGTCAAAACACCTACGATAAATGAAACGATTTTACCCAAAACGCTTCTTTAACATGGAATTTACAAAAGAACGGGTAATATAATGTCATAAGTGAACCATATACGATATCATAACAATGAATATGATTCTGTAATAAGTCAATAACATTATTTAAACCATTATACAGGAGCTTCGGACACGAACAAAGCAAATCGGACCTAAGGTAATGGAAATATCACAATCTCATTTTTATCCGAGATTGTTTATTCGTAAGTATTTACTGGGGTGTATTTTATCATCCACATCCATGTTTTATCAATATGTAATATTATTTCCATCCACCTAAAATTTTTTAAATCCATTTTTACCCTTCGGTGAGTTTTTAGTAATACGTATGAAAGGAATCTTTTGTCGTTTTTCGTACGAGGTACTTTTTGACTTTTCCGACAAAAGTACGAAGAATGTTTTTTTTAACTTATACGGCACGAACAGATTTCTACTGTTTTATAAAGCCTTATTTTCATGAAGCTTCCTCTAAAATATTTCATGACTATTTTCAATAAAATCTCTTTCTTTTAAAATTGCATGATGTTTTGTGAAAAGAAATTGATTTTGAAGAAGAAAGGATATTTTCCTCAAGAATTCAATTCAAGTGTTTTATCAAAATTATTTTCCATCTAAGATAATAAAGGGTTCTGTTTCTATCCATATTTTTACATTGATTTGACTATGTTGTGATGGAATTATGTTTATGAATTACTTTATCTTATACGAATTTATTTATGATGTCATGATGTTTCAAGAATCCCATTTTTGTTACATGTGTTATGCGATGATGTATGTTTTATGATTATGTGGCACACATAAGAAAGGATTCATTATAAGATGGGTGGGACCTATATCTCCCTCCAATGCATTGGGTAAAGATTTTATATCTCATGAGATAGACATGGCTGGAATGGTAGGTTATACCGGTTCAGTGAAACAGGACTGAAACGAGGGTTGCTCGATTCAGAAAGGGACTTTGTCCACTAAGATAGTATTGGCAATGAGTCATGAATAACAAGAAATGATTCTCTATGATTATGTGTGTATGCCACAAAGTTCCATGTTTTATGTTATGATTATTGTGATTACATTTCACTGCCATGATTTACCCCATGTTATGAAATTATGATCTCTTTTGCAGGTTAAGATTTCCAAAAGTTATATGCTTATGTATATGATGTGATTGATATTTCTTTTGTTTACCCTTACTGAGCATTTGAGCTCACCCTTTTATGTTTTCTTTTCTCCAGGATATAAAGAAAGGTTTTAGGTAAAAAAAAAGAAGATCTTTATGGGAGATATTGAAGATATTTCACCACGATTAGCAGATTACGTTCCGAGTTTCCAAAGACACTAAACTATTACGATCCTTGTGTGTGTGTTTTTGTTATGTACTAAGTATTCCGCAAAAGTAATGTAATGTCCATGTACGATAAGCTTTGGGTCTCTACAGTTGGTATCAGAGGAAAGGTTTAGTCAACCTTTGGAAACTAGGATGCGAAAACATTAGTGAGATACCTAGAGATATTTCTAAGGTATGTCTAGGGATGCCCCTAAGGATAAGTATACGTATAGGATATAGTTCTAGAACTATGGTAACGATATTAGATTAAACCAAAGATGATAGATATTTAAGTTACTCCCCCTTTATTAAGATTTTTGCATCAAACACTATTCTGTTTGGGTTTTAGAAAATGGCTGGAAACAAGATGATTTACAATAATGGAGGATATGATGGACAATGGAATGATATTCATCATGAGCAACCAAATGAAATGGGATTTGGATGTCCAAACATCATTATTATGTCGAATCAACAATCTCACAACATGATCAATAAAGTAAAATTTGGTAAGTTTCCTGACTCGACTAATAAGAGAAAGATGGAGTTCCATGATGATCATAGAGGAAAGAAAGTTCAATTTCCCCTATGTAAATCATGTGGGAAGAGGCATCAAGGAGAATGTTTCAAGGGAACTGGAAGATGCTTTGGGTGTGGAAAAGAAGGACACAAAGCAAGTAAGTGCAAAGGAAAAGGGTCGGTTAACACCATGGATGAGGATAATGGTATTGCTACGACATCAAAAATGGTTAAGTGTTTTAAATGTGGAATGTATGGGCATTATGCAAACAAATTCCCTAAGGGAAAGACTCATGAAGAGAATCAGTATGGTCATATGGGTAGTATTTATGTGGATGATGATGAAGAGACTACAAATGATATGTGAGATGAAAGAATTTTTGAAGCTCGGTCAATGGTTTGAGAATGTAGTGGCATGATTACATGTTTATCATGTGTAATTTTGGAATAAAGAGACATCTATGGATTGTTACACTGTTGTCTTTCCTTGTGTTTTGAAAGTATATGATTAATGTTACCAGTATCCATGAAGGTTATTCAGATATTTTTGGAATGTAGATGATATGCGCATAATGAAGGGATAAGGATAAAATTAAATGTTTGATAGTATTCATGAGCTCATGATTGATATAAGGACTAAGTGATATCATGGTTTGAGTATATAGAATTTTGAGGATTTTGGTATGTGGAAAGTGTTAACTTTTAACTGCACTCATGTTTTCACTAAGGTATTCAAGAGAATACACGATTAAGGACTTTGAATGTTTGGAATGTGACCAACAAGACATATCTTATGATATGTGGGGATCAACGACAGTATTAAATCTCTGGTAATCAATGTCACTATATTATGAGAGTGGAATGCAGTATTATGTATAAGCCTAAAGATTAGACTGGATTATGTTGGACATAAGTTAGTATTGTTTAAGGATAGAAGATTTTCGATATTATTGATGGGATGTTATAGTAACGTAGTTTTAGAAAAAGGGACAACCTGCAGGACGGGCGACAGCCCATCGCTTCGGACAAGGCTGTAGGAATCGAACCCACAACCGAAGTGCGACTGGCCTTTATCGCCTACCACTGGCCTACAGGAAGTCCCTGTTTAGTAGAAATTAGTTTTATTATATTAAGCAGTATGATATATGATGTATAAGCCCATTTTAGGAACCATATATGATTAATCCCACTATAGATCGACTTATGTATATAAATTTTTCTAACCTTTTGAGATAGATGGAATGACCCGTCATTCTATCACATGATCTGCTAGCACTTCACGAATAACAAATTCAACTTCATTTATTTAAGAGATGAAGTGGAAATTGTTAAAGGCACGAACAACAGTGAGATTGTACCAAAATAAAGTAAGTATTTATTCTAATTCAAATTCTTTAACTTTAGGGAAATGATCTTGAAAACCAAAAATGTTGTCCTAGTTATCTTATACCTGATGAATCAGATGGTACCTTAGATCGTCACAAATTTATGGATTTGTGATTACTGGATTTTCCATAGCCATGTTCTCTACCACTCTCCATCAGAACATGATGGTTAGATTTCTCTTTCATATCCATATTTTCACCTATGTGGAAACCCAGTGATTAGTTTATTTGGGTAATCGTTACATTTCATACTTTAGTTTTTAAAGCCAAGTTTTGGTATTCCTCTTTACGATGTGGGTTTCTATTAAAGAAACTTTCGAATAGTAAACCATTTATAACCCCGATGAATTTCGAGGGCGAAATTCATTTTAAGGGGGGTAGAATGTAACACCCCGATATTTTATGAAAAAATATTATTTTTAATGTCTTGTGTTGTACGCTACACCAAAATAAGCTTGCACAACACACATCCTTGACTTGCCTTGCATTACACGCAATCGCAACCTTCCTCGATAGCGTGTGTAGTACGAAACAATGATACGCTATTAAAATATTATTAAAACTAGCCGTTATGAATAGTAATAACCACTTTTTAAATTTTAGAAATTTTAGCTCTCAAAATGGACTTCATTTTTGGATTCGGAGTATCGAATTTATCCTAAGGTGAAATTTTGGTACTTTTCGGATAACTTTCATATTCTGATGAATAGTGAAAGTTACTAAATTATAATTAAAAACAACTTTTTTAATCGAAATAATTAATAGTGATAAATAATTAATTTGAGTGGTTTTAAAGTATATTTAGAATATATTTTTACAATTTAATACAATGTTGGTCATTGGTTGTAATTTCACATTTAAACCAGACATAATCAAATGTCAATCTTTTGATAGATATTGTTTCTTAAAAACACGCTATTTGTTTTAACAGCGGGATTTAATTATAAAATTAATTAATGCAACTTATATGTTGGGAATTTTGTAAAATAGAAATCATTTTTGAATTCGGAATATCAATTATAGCTTAGGGTGAAATTTTGGCATTTTTCTGAAAAACTTCAATTTTTGATGAATAGTGAAACCACTAAGTGGTATGTTAAAAACTGAATTTTGCATAAAACTTAATTTTACCGCTTCTGTGAATGGAATTTCGAAACTCCGAGAGACACGGTTAATATCAAGGACTAAAATGTGGTTCAATGAGATGAAAATAAATTTTTGGTGAATAGTAACTTTTTACTTTTTTTTACCACGGTTAATAGTAAATAAGGTAACTAAGGGTAAATAAGATATTAATATTACCCTAAAACATGTCCTAATTCTATTGGACAAATGTAATTCGACCAAAAACAAACTTAGAAATAAAATATGACCATTTAGGCCCACTTGGATTAGATTAGGACATTTATTATTAATTTATTTAAAGAAGGGTTAAAATAGTTAAAATCAAAGTTTAATAAGTAAATCATTTTTAATATGGGGTTATACATAAGATAAATTCGATTGTAAATATTAATTAGAAATCTAAAATGATTTAATACATGATGGTATTTTATTTGTAATTTTTAGACATCATATAATTTAATTTATTTATGACACAATGATGATGCAGTAATTATCTTATTAATGAAATATTGACATAATTGATGTTATAAACACCAAAATAAATATAATTTGAGACTTTTTATGAATTCCACTAATTTTATAGGTTACTATGATATATTATTGTTGATCTAATAAACTTGGTTCGAACATATAATTCTGTTATGACTTTCAAAAAAATCATATATCAAATAGTGTCAAAATTGACACAAAATAGTTTTTAAATAAAATATTATATTATTAATTGTTATTTTATTCCTAAAAATCTAAGGTTCGGCCAAATGACTTATATAAGGATATATATATTAATAATAAACAATTTGGGGTTCGTTTGGCATGTTATAGTAAGTGTATTAACCATATAGTGAAAGAAAACAAAAAGACACGGTAAAAGTTAAATTATTTAACTTAGAGTTAAATCTAATTGATAAGGTTACAATAATACCCTAAACTTGTCTAAATCTTATTGGTTGATAGGATTTCGACTCATCCCCACTTTAGCTTCAAAATAAGACCCTTTGTAACCATTATAAACCGATTTTGACTTTAATATAAAATAATATTTTGAGATATTCCTAAGGTGCCCCTCTCCTCCCCTATAAAAGGACACCTCCTCCCCCTCCTCCTCACACCAATTTGAGCACTCAAGCTCGGCCAACCCCTGCCAATTTCTCCTCTCCACTTCCCTAGAAACATCCTAGAGGTTATGGTCTTCCCCAAAGACCAAATTTAGTGCCCTAAGAGGAGGTCTCAAAGAGGCACTTCAAAGAAGAGGTAATTACCGTTACCAATTCTTTCATCTTTATTTCTTCTTCCACTTCTTCTTCTTAGGTTGTTTCATTATGAAGTAATAACATCAGTATCAATCATATACTGATATGTTATTATAAGTATGAAACAACCCTATTTCACCATCTATCCATCCTACGGAAAAAGAAATCACCGCGCGTGCGTACGTACGGAATACCGTCTCCACGCCGTGGTGTAATCTATTTTCCACCACCACATTACATGGATGGGTATAATGGTGTAAAGAATAACTATACATGGTTATTACAACATCATATTGATTCTGATATATTGTATAATCCACTCCAATTCAATTCAATATTTATAGAAATGATATCATCGCTCGTGCGTACGTACGGAATACCGTCTCCACGACGCGATGAGATTCATTCTCCATGTTAACCATTTAAGAATGATTATAATGTATATATAAGAAACAATAATGAAATATATGACATTATAAAGCTACTGGATTTATGTATATATATACATATGTATGTCATCTACTTACTTCCATTTCACGACAATAAGGAAAGGAAAACAGCGTTCATGCGTACGTACGGACTACCGTCTCCATGAACGATGTTTTTCATTTTATTTATCTACCTATTATATATATATATATATACTGAATATATATGATATATAAATCATATTTTATATTCTGGAAGTAAGTAAATCATGATATAAGTAATAATGATGTCAAGAACAACAAGTCAAAACACCTACGATAAATGAAACGATTTTACCCAAAACGCTTCTTTAACATGGAATTTACAAAAGAACGGGTAATATAATGTCATAAGTGAACCATATACGATATCATAACAATGAATATGATTCTGTAATAAGTCAATAACATTATTTAAACCATTATACAGGGGCTTCGGACACGAACAAAGCAAATCGGACCTAAGGTAAGGGAAATATCACAATCTCATTTTTATCCGAGATTGTTTATTCGTAAGTATTTACTGGGGTGTATTTTATCATCCACATCCATGTTTTATCAATATGTAATATTATTTCCATCCAACTAAAATTGTTTAAATCCATTTTTACCCTTCGGTGAGTTTTTAGTAATACGTATGAAAGGAATCTTTTGTCGTTTTTCGTACGAGGTACTTTTTGACTTTTCCGACAAAAGTACGAAGAATGTTTTTTTTAACTTATACGGCACGAACTGATTTCTACTATTTTATAAAGCCTTATTTTCATGAAGCTTCCTCTAAAAGATTTCATGACTATTTTCAATAAAATCTCTTTCTTTTAAAATTGCATGATGTTTTGTGAAAAGAAATTGATTTTGAAGAAGAAGGGATATTTTCCTCAAGAATTCAATTCAAGTGTTTTATCAAAATTATTTTCCATCTGAGATAATAAAGGGTTCTGTTTCTATCCATATTTTTACATTGATTTGACTATGTTGTGATGGAATTATGTTTATGAATTACTTTATCTTATATGAATTGATTTATGATGTCATGATGTTTCAAGAATCCCATTTTTGTTACATGTGTTATGCGATGATGTATGTTTTATGATTATGTGGCACACATAAGAAAGGATTCATTATAAGATGGGTGGGACCTATATCTCCCTCCAATGCATTGGGTAAAGATTTTATATCTCATGAGATAGACATGGCTGGAATGGTAGGTTATACCGGTTCAGTGAAACAGGACTGAAACGAGGGTTGCTCGATTCAGAAAGGGACTTTGTCCACTAAGATAGTCTTGGCAATGAGTCATGACTAACAAGAAATGATTCTCTAGGATTATGTGTGTATGCCACAAAGTTCCATGTTTTATGTTATGATTATTGTGATTACATTTCACTGCCATGATTTACCCCATGTTATGAAATTATGATCTCTTTTGCAGGTTAAGATTTCCAAAAGTTATATGCTTATGTATATGATGTGATTGATATTTCTTTTGTTTACCCTTACTGAGCATTTGAGCTCACCCTTTTATGTTTTCTTTTCCCCAGGATATAAAGAAAGGTTTTAGGTAAAAAAAAGAAGATCTTTATGGGAGATATTGAAGATATTTCACCACGATTAGAAGATTACGTTCCGAGTTTCCAAAGACACTAAACTATTACGATCCTTGTGTGTGTGTTTTTGTTATGTACTAAGTATTCCGCAAAAGTAATGTAATGTCCATGTACAATAAGCTTCGGGTCTCTACAGTTGGTATCAGAGGAAAGGTTTAGTCAACCTTTGGAAACTAGGATGCGAAAACATTACTGAGATACCTAGAGATATTTCTAAGGTATGTCTAGGGATGCCCCTAAGGATAAGTATACGTATAGGATATAGTTCTAGAACTATGGTAACGATATTATATTAAACCAAAGATGATAGATATTTAAGTTACTCCCCCTTTGTTACGATTTTTGCATCTAACACTATTCTGTTTGGGTTTTAGAAAATGGCTGGAAACAAGATGATTCACAATAATGGAGGATATGATGGACAATGGAATGATATTCTTCATGAGCAACCAAATGAAATGGGTTTTGGATGTCCAAACATCATTATTATGTCGAATCAACAATCTCACAACATGATCAATAAAGTAAAATTTGGTAAGTTTCCTGACTCGACTAATAAGAGAAAGATGGAGTTCCATGATGATCATAGAGGAAAGAAAGTTCAATTTCCCCTATGTAAATCATGTGGGAAGAGGCATCAAGGAGAATGTTTCAAGGGAACTGGAAGATGCTTTGGGTGTGGAAAAGAAGGACACAAAGCAAGTAAGTGCAAAGGAAAAGGGTCGGTTAACACCATGGATGAGGATAATGGTATTGCTACGACATCAAAAATGGTTAAGTGTTTTAAATGTGGAATGTATGGGCATTATGCAAACAAATGCCCTAAGGGAAAGACTCATGAAGAGAATCAGTATGGTCATATGGGTAGTATTTATGTGGATGATGATGAAGAGACTACAAATGATATGTGAGATGAAAGAATTTTTGAAGCTCGGTCAATGGTTTGAGAATGTAGTGGCATGATTACATGTTTATCATGTGTAATTTTGGAATAAAGAGACATCTATGGATTGTTACACTGTTGTCTTTCCTTGTGTTTTGAAAGTATATGATTAATGTTACCAGTATCCATGAAGGTTATTCAGATATTTTTGGAATGTAGATGATATGCGTATAATGAAGGGATAAGGATAAAATTAAATGTTTGATAGTATTCATGAGCTCATGATTGATATAAGGACTAAGTGATATCATGGTTTGAGTATATAGAATTTTGAGGATTTTGGTATGTGGAAAGTGTTAACTTTTAACTGCACTCATGTTTTCACTAAGGTATTCAAGAGAATACACGATTAAGGACTTTGAATGTTTGGAATGTGACCAACAAGACATATCTTATGATATGTGGGGATCAACGACAGTATTAAATCTCTGGTAATCGATGTCACTATATTATGAGATTGGACTGCAGTATTATGTATAAGCCTAAAGATTAGACTGGATTATGTTGGAAATAAGTTAGTATTGTTTAAGGACAGAAGATTTTCGATATTATTGATGGGATGTTATAGTAACGTAGTTTTAGAAAAAGGGACAACCTGCAGGACGGGCGACAGCCCATCGCTTCGGACAAGGCTGTAGGAATCGAACCCACAACCGAAGTGCGACTGGCCTTTATCGCCTACCACTGGCCTACAGGAAGTCCCTGTTTAGTAGAAATTAGTTTTATTATATTAAGCAGTATGATATATGATGTATAAGCCCATTTTAGGAACCATATATGATTAATCCCACTATAGATCGACTTATGTATATAAATTTTGCTAACCTTTTGAGACAGATGGAATGACCTGTCATTCTATCACATGATCTGCTAACACTTCACGAATAACAAATTCAACTTCATTTATTTAAGAGATGAAGTGGAAATTGTTAAAGGCACGAACAACAGTGAGATTGTACCAAAATAAAGTAAGTATTTATTCTAATTCAAATTCTTTAACTTTAGGGAAATGATCTTGAAAACCAAAAATGTTGTCCTAGTTCTCTTATACCTGATGAATCAGATGGTACCTTAGATCGTCACAAATTTATGGATTTGTGATTACTGGATTTTCCATAGCCATGTTCTCTACCACTCTCCATCAGAACATGATGGTTAGATTTATCTTTCATATCCATATTTTCACCTATGTGGAAACCCAGTGATTAGTTTATTTGGGTAATCGTTACATTTCATACTTTAGTTTTTAAAGCCAAGTTTTGGTATTCCTCTTTACGATGTGGGTTTCTATTAAAGAAACTTTCGAATAGTAAACCATTTATAACCCCGACGAATTTCGAGGGCGAAATTCATTTTAAGGGGGGTAGAATGTAACACCCCGATATTTTATGAAAAAATATTATTTTTAATGTCTTGTGTTGTACGCTGCACCAAAAGAAGCTTGCACAACACACATCCTTGACTTTCCTTGCATTACACGCAATCGCAACCTTCCTCGATAGCGTGTGTAGTACGAAACAATGATATGCTATTAAAATATTATTAAAACTAGCCGTTATGAATAGTAATAACCACTTTTTAAATTTTATAAATTTTAGCTCTCAAAATGGACTTCATTTTTGGATTCGGAGTATCGAATTTAGCCTAAGGTGAAATTTTGGTACTTTTCGGATAACTTTCATATTCTGATGAATAGTGAAAGTTACTAAATTATAATTAAAAACAACTTTTTTAATCGAAATAATTAATAGTGATAAATCATTAATTTGAGTGGTTTTAAAGTATATTTAGAATATATTTTTACAATTTAATACAATGTTGGTCATTGGTTGTAATTTCACATTTAAACCAGACATAATCAAATGTCAATCTTTTGATAGATATTGTTTCTTAAAAACACGCTATTTGTTTTAACAGCGGGATTTAATTATAAAATTAATTAATGAAACTTATATGTTGGGAATTTTGTAAAATAGAAATCATTTTTGAATTCGGAATATCAATTATAGCTTAGGGTGAAATTTTGGCATTTTTCTGAAAAACTTCAATTTTTGATGAATAGTGAAACCACTAAGTGGTAGGTTAAAAACTGAATTTTGCATAAAACATAATTTTACCGCTTCTGTGAATGGAATTTCGAAAATCTGAGAGACACGGTTAATATCAAGGACTAAAATGTGGTTCAATGAGATGAAAATAAATTTTTGGTGAATAGTAACTTTTTACTTTTTTTTACCACGATTAATAGTAAATAGGGTAACTAAGGGTAAATATGATATTAATATTACCCTAACACATGTCCTAATTCTATTGGACAAGTTTAATTCGACCAAAAAATACTTAGGAATAAAATATGACCATTTAGGCCCACTTGGATTAGATTAGGACATTTATTATTAATTTATTTAAAGAAGGGTTAAAATAGTTAAAATCAAAGTTTAATAAGTAAATCATTTTTAATATGGGGTTATACATAAGATAAATTCGATTGTAAATATTCATTAGAAATCTAAAAAGATTTAATACATGATGGTATTTTATTTGTAATTTTTAGACATCAAATAATTTAATTTATTTATGACACAATGATGATGCAGTAATTATCTTATTAATGAAATATTGACATAATTGATGTTATAAACACCAAAATAAATTTAATTTGAGACTTATTATGAATTCCACTAATTTTCTAGGTTACTATGATATATTATTGTTGATCTAATAATCTTGGTTTGAACATATAATTCTGTTATGACTTTCAATAAAATCATATATCAAATAGTGTCAAAATTGACACAAAATAGTTTTTAAATAAAATATTATATTATTAATTGTTATTTTATTCCTAAAAATCTAAGGTTCGGCCAAATGACTTATATAAGGATATATATATTAATTATAAACAATTTGGGGTTCGTTTGGCATGTTATAGTAAGTGTATTAACCATATAGTGAAAGAAAACAAAAAGACACGGTAAAAGTTAAATTATTTAACTTAGAGTTAAATCTAATTGATAAGGTTACAATAATACCCTAAACATGTCTAAATCTTATTGGTTGATAGGATTTCGACCCATCCCCACTTTAGCTTCGAAATAAGACCCTTTGTAACCATTATAAACCGATTTTGACTTTAATATAAAATAATATTTTGAGATATTCCTAAGGTGCCCCTCTCCTCCCCTATAAATGGACACCTCCTCCCCCTCCTCCTCACACCAATTTGAGCACTCAAGCTCGGCCAACCCCTGCCAATTTCTCCTCTCCACTTCCCTAGCGACATCCTAGATGTTCTGGTCTTCCTCAAAGACCAATTTTAGTGCCCTAAGAGGAGGTCTCAAAGAGGCACTTCAAAGAAGAGGTAATTACCGTTACCAATTCTTTCATCTTTATTTCTTCTTCCACTTCTTCTTCTTAGGTTGTTTCATTATGAAGTAATAACATCAGTATCACTCATATACTGATATGTTATTATAAGTATGAAACAACCCTATTTCACCATCTATCCGTCCTACGGAAAAAGAAATCACCGCGCGTGCGTACGTACGGAATACCGTCTCCACGCCGTGGTGTAATCTATTTTCCACCACCACCTTACATGGATGGGTATAATGGTGTAAAGAATAACTATACATGGTTATTACAACATCATATTGATTCTGATATATTGTATAATCCACTCCAATTCAATTCAATATTTATAGAAATGATATCATCGCTCGTGCGTACGTACGGAATACCGTCTCCACGACGCGATGAGATTCATTCTCCATGTTAACCATTTAAGAATGATTATAATGTATATATAAGAAATAATAATGAAATATATGACATTATAAAGCTACTGGATTTATGTATATATATACATATGTATGTCATCTACTTACTTCCATTTCAAGACAATAAGGAATGGAAAACAGCGTTCATGCGTACGTACGGACTACCGTCTCCATGAACGGTGTTTTTCATTTTATTTATCTACCTATTATATAAATATATACTGAATATATATGATATATAAATCATATTTTATATTCTGGAAGTAAGTAAATCATGATATAAGTAATAATGATGTCAAGAACAACAAGTCAAAACACCTACGATAAATGAAACGATTTTACCCAAAACGCTTCTTTAACATGGAATTTACAAAAGAACGGGTAATATAATGTCATAAGTGAACCATATACGATATCATAACAATGAATATGATTCTGTAATAAGTCAATAACATTATTTAAACCATTATACAGGAGCTTCGGACACGAACAAAGCAAATCGGACCTAAGGTAAGGGAAATATCACAATCTCATTTTTATCCGAGATTGTTTATTCGTAAGTATTTACTGGGGTGTATTTTATCATCCACATCCATGTTTTATCAATATGTAATATTATTTCCATCCACCTAAAATTGTTTAAATCCATTTTTACCCTTCGGTGAGTTTTTAGTAATACGTATGAAAGGAATCTTTTGTCGTTTTTCGTACGAGGTACTTTTTGACTTTTCCGACAAAAGTACGAAGAATGTTTTTTTTAACTTATACGGCACGAACGGATTTCTACTGTTTTATAAAGCCTTATTTTCATGAAGCTTCCTCTAAAAGATTTCATGACTATTTTCAATAAAATCTCTTTCTTTTAAAATTTCATGATGTTTTGTGAAATGAAATTGATTTTGAAGAAGAAAGGATATTTTCCTCAAGAATTCAATTCAAGTGTTTTATCAAAATTATTTTCCATCTAAGATAATAAAGGGTTCTGTTTCTATCCATATTTTTACATTGATTTGACTATGTTGTGATGGAATTATTTTTATGAATTACTTTATCTTATATGAATTGATTTATGATGTCATGATGTTTCAAGAATCCCATTTTTGTTACATGTGTTATGCGATGATGTATGTTTTATGATTATGTGGCACACATAAGAAAGGATTCATTATAAGATGGGTGGGACCTATATCTCCCTCCAATGCATTGGGTAAAGATTTTATATCTCATGAGATAGACATGGCTGGAATGGTAGGTTATACCGGTTCAGTGAAACAGGACTGAAACGAGGGTTGCTCGATTCAGAAAGGGACTTTGTCCACTAAGATAGTCTTGGCAATGAGTCATGACTAACAAGAAATGATTCTCTATGATTATGTGTGTATGCCACAAAGTTCCATGTTTTAAGTTATGATTATTGTGATTACATTTCACTTCCATGATTTACCCCATGTTATGAAATTATGATCTCTTTTGCAGGTTAAGATTTCCAAAAGTTATATGCTTATGTATATGATGTGATTGATATTTCTTTTGTTTACCCTTACTGAGCATTTGAGCTCACCCTTTTATGTTTTCTTTCCCCCAGGATATAAAGAAAGGTTTTAGGTAAAAAAAAGAAGATCTTTATGGGAGATATTGAAGATATTTCACCACGATTAGAAGATTACGTTCCGAGTTTCCAAAGACACTAAACTATTACGATCCTTGTGTGTGTGTTTTTGTTATGTACTAAGTATTCCGCAAAAGTAATGTAATGTCCATGTACGATAAGCTTCGGGTCTCTACAGACACTGCCTCTTCCATGGCGGTCCATCGACTAGATCCCTCTCAGTAGTAGGACGTTTCAGAAAATTTCTATCAAGGTGTCCCCGACCGTCGCAAGCATAACAACGCCTCTCCCGTGGCGGACCAAAACTGGCCTGCGAGCCCTGTGAGCTCTGAGCCTCGGATCCTCCATCCCGGGGTCACCTACTGAAACATCGCCCACGTCCAGACCCATGAGTCTGTCATCGGCTTCCAGATGCCGACATCTCAGCTCTCACGTGCCCAGTACTAACAGGGGGAATCTCCTCAGCCAGAAAGCTCTCCACCACCAACGCTCACTCCATCACTCTAGCATAGGTGGGTAGGCACAAGGAAACTACACCTGCTCGGATGTCCCTGCGTAGGCCCTGATCGAAATTCCAAGCCCTAAAGAACGAGTCTCAAACCATATCCAGGGAGTAGCACGACAGGTCTGTAAACCTCACTGAGTACTCCGACACGGCCAGGCCCTCCTACTGAAGCTATAGAAGCTCCTGAATTCTCACTGACCTCAGCGTCCCCGGATTGAACTCTTCCCTGAAGAACCGCTCAAACTATGCCCACATGAGCATCTCCTCGTCAAGGGAATGTGTCACCAAACTCCACCATCGCCCGTCAGAACCATGCAAAATGCTCGCTGCTAGGACCACCATCTGATCTGGAGGTGTCCTCACAAGGAGGAAAACTCGAGTGACAGCCTCAAGCTAGTCATCAGCTGCCTGGGGATCTGGATCACCCTAGAACCTCAGTGTTCACTGCCTCTAGAACTCGTGCATCACACATTGCCTACACGCAACCTCGTCCTTCACTGCCAGCACAACCCGTTGCTCGACAGGTGGTTTCTCAACTGGTGGACCACCTGGAGGCCCAGCCTCCGAACCTGCGCCCAGGCCCACAACCTCTACATGGGGTGGATCGTCACCACAATCCTGCTATGGAACCCTCACTGGCTGTCATCATGGAGGCATCCAGATATATATTCAAGACGTGTCACAGTCAAAGAGTATATTTGGAGATCTGACTCAAGAAGGATAGAGAAAATCTAAAACCCAGTCATATATGATGCATATACCATTATGTCCCTGCGACTAGTGTACGAATGTCCCGAGTCGAAAGGCAGGTTATCAGAGTACTGATGTATGGATACTTCAGATGCCGCACCAACACTGGAGTCTCTGGCCTGAAAGCTGAACTCGAAACACCCTAACACTACTGCTATGCAACCCAAAATAAACTCACAGCTAGACCAGCTATGCTCTGATATCTCAAAGGTAAAACCTCCTCTGATACCAATCTATCATGACCCGACCCAACGGGGCTCGAGCCGCGACTCCCCAAGCCCTCCTCCAATAGGCCAGGGGATGGCGTCCAGTGTCGAGTAGGCTATCACACACATGGGAGGCATTAGCCTAAGGTACCTGTACACACGCACCCATAAACACCTCCATGCAACAGTGCAGAGATATAGAAAAACTGAAAAGTAAATACATGCATACATCTATCCCAACCAGAGTACAAAAAAAGTACAAAAGGGAAAAACATGTCCCACCAAATGAAAATTGCAAAGTGTCCAACCTACTCAGAAGGAGGGTAAACACTGCCAAACACCAGTCGGTCAGCTCCTTGGTCAAACCTGCTCACTAAGCTCCACCTGCTCTGGGTCCTCCTAGGACTCCGTCGAAAGGTCTGTGGTTTTCACAAGACACAAACATGTGTGGGAAAAGCCTGTGTAGGGGTGAGTATAAACATACTCAGTAGGCACCCCAAAAACCCAAACAAAAGACATAAACTGAAAGGTAACAGTCCGATCAACCTAGCCAGAGGGAACCCAGACGAGAGAGAAACTCCATCTCGTGACCATCCCTGGCTAAACAAAACATGTCATCTCATCCAGGTGTATGCCCATACCTACACCTTGAACAATCCAGATATACCCAGCTCACGCACCAAGCCACAAGATGTATCAACCTCATCACCAGCAACTGTCCCCAACCAGAAGAGTACACCACACGATCATTGTCATCACATATGACACTCATCTGAGAGATACACTCCATGGAGTTTCTCACAAACCTCTCAGACGCTCACCCGAGAGATCACACTCGTCGGATAGCATCACTGAGGAAACCTCGATGAAACAACATAACCACCAAACTCCTCGGATAGGGGATCGTTCATAGGGTCCGCAAGGGGAAACCAGAACCTACTACGGTATGTGAAGCTCACAGATAGGGGATCACTCCATGGGTCCGCTGGGGGATACCAAGACCCGATCTGGCAAACGTAGTTCTCACAGATAGGGGATCACACCCAGGATCTGCTGGGGGATACCACAACCTGATCTAGAACCTGACAGAAGCACGTCACTCAGATAGAGGATCATCACCCATATAATGGTGGTCACGAGGATACCGAAATCCTATATTGTATAACTTGCGATGTAGGGGATCAAATTAACGATGCCACAACTCTACAGAAACCACACGCTGAGTAGTGGATCATTTATCCAATGATACCGCAACCCTACTATACACCTCATACTGAGTAGATGATCATATACCTGACGATTCCACAACCCTACTGAGTACGGACCACCACGTAGGGGATCATAATCTGGATGATGCCATAACCCTATGGGGTTAACCAGCTAGATAGGGGATCTTCGCCCATGGATAAGCAGTCACAACGATACTAAGAACCTAATCTATGGGGAAAGATGCTAAAGGATCCCGCTCCGGGCCCACCAGAGGGATGCCACAACTCTAAAAAATTAAACATCCCATCGAGAGTACCACAAACCTATACGAATGTTGTGATGTCGCACGAACCCTCTTAGGAACGAACCAAGGGAGTACCCTCAACCACTACAGGTCCAAATGTCGCTAACCCAAGAGACCCGCCACAATGCCACACTGCGCACTTCCTAGGCCGATAGAGAGGCCACCAGCATGATTTATGTGGAAAAACATGCAGGATAGGCTCTTTACTGGCCCAAAATGGACAACCGGTAAAAAAGGCACTATTCCCCATAGCTATCATGTGTGGGGCCCACACAAAAATCCCGAAACATCTCAAGTCGATCTTACCATGGTGATACCCTCGGAAAAACACACAAGATCCACTACTTGTTCGTCCGAAATGGACACCTGGTGAAAAAGGTACTATTCACTGAAGTCATCTCAGGCGGGGCCGACACCTCAATCCCAATACTCATCGAACAGATCACACCATTGTGATCCTCTTGGAAAAACACACAGGATCGACAATTCATCCACCAAAAACGGACACCTGGTGCGAATGTTGTGTTTCTCCGCAAACGCCAAAACCCAACCTCGTGGGCCCCACACCCCGTTCTCAGTCCCAACACCCGGAAAACATATCAAAAAGTCCGCCATAACATCAGGGACTCAACGCCACTGATGGTATGTCATTCGAACGCTCAGGTAGAAGTTACAATGGCCCGAAGTTTTAAAATAATAAAATATTATTATTTTATACGACGTTTCTAACTCCCGGGCAACGATCCCAAACCTTTAAACCCACGAAACCACACCGGAGTGTTCGCCTCATCACCAGGGTCATGTCGCCATAGACGACATGCGAATCCGACAAACGGATTGCAAGAATCAAGGGTTAAAAAAACCCCGTGTAAAAAAAAGTGGCCTGACCGACCGGCCTGGAACGGCCCACCGCCGACGGCCTCCGCCGGCGCCACCACGCCGGTGAACCTTCCGAGTTCTGCTGGAGGTACCTCGGATGTCTAAATGCAGATTCTGAAGCATCTCCACGCCCCCCAGGACCCGATCTACCCATCTATAGGTAGTAAACATTGAAAAACGCAGAAATTTGGGATCCGGGATTTTCAAAACGTAAAACGCCTACCTGCTGGTGGATCGCCGACGCTTTGGGTGCAGAACGGCACCCGTGACGCCCTGAAGCTGGATCCGCAGACGAACGATGCAGAAAACAGTCTCCCGAAGCTTGAATTGGCGAAGAACGGAGAGGGGAGGGGTCTTGTTCGCCGTGCGTTTGATGGATGAGGGAGGTGAGGGATGCAAGATATCCTTTTTAAAAAAAAATATCTCCCATCACCGGTTCTCGACTCACCTCCACCCGATTCCCGATGCAGAAAAAAGTAAGGTCACCCCTAGGGTAAAAACATTGTTCTGACACAATGGTGGACTCAGATTTGCGATCTGAGACTCCGTTCAGAATTTATTCGAGCCAACGCTTATAAATGGACATTTCTGGTGGTGCTTTCCACCGCAGGCCCACGCCCACAAAGATTACACCTCGCCTAGGAGAAACGAAACATTCCGAACGCAATTGTGCCCTCGTATTCCCATTCCGAGCTACCATTTAGGAGATATCACACCCCTTCCACGTGCATAGTAAAAAAATACTTAATATTCTTATAAAATTAATTACGGGCACACCGGGCCTCGGAATTGCACACCGTCTTCACACCTAGCTCTCGAATTATTCATAGAAATATTCCAAAGTCAGATAGGGAAAAAAACGAGTCTCTACAAGATTTTTCTGAAATACTAGAATTTTTGGTGAATAGTAAAATCCGATAATTCACAATTATTGCTAAATAACAGATTAATTGAGTCATCAATGATGATTTTCTAATGTAAGCCCAATTGGTTCCAATTCACAAGAATATATTACAATTATTGGTAATGGAATACTCAATATTTTTTTTCTTGAGAGAAAATAAAAAATTAATGAGTTTTATATTAAGAAATCCCCACTCCCCTCCACTATAAAAAACCCCCTCTCAACCCCCCTTCCATTCACTCCTCTCAAGCATTGTGGCTTCTCCAAATTCTATCCAAATAACTTCCCAACATCCTCACCCATATCCAGAAATATTTTGTATCATAAAAAGACAAAAACCTCTCCCCTTAATAGGATCTCAAAAGAGGAAGTCTCACGAGGTAAATTCCTCTTTCAAATCCCTTCTTTTCTTTCACGTCCTTTTATTTTTATTAATTTTCTCATTTCCCTTCACAAAAATATTGTGATAAATCCATTAAAATACATGTATTGGGATTTTTTCATGATAATGGTATATATTCTATCATTTTCTCTCCTTTCCTCACTTTTATTTGAATGAAATTAAAGCAACGTTTGAGATGTGCTAATTTAGCACAGTCAAAGACAACCGTTTATCAATTTATATTAAATTCATTAATTATGGTCAGGAAACCATTTTTGTTATGGATAAACCATATTATTATACAATGTATCCTATTTTTATTTCTATAATACTTTTTGTCACATGGTATTAAGTTATAAAGAAAAACATGTTCATCGTAATCAAACCCACTGATTAACCAAAACGGTTATCAATAAGGTTATATATATATAAATTTTACTTCAATATAAGTAAACCAAATTAAATTAAAAATCATTTAATCTCATGGATGTTCACTATTAGTGTATAACATCATTTCTAGTCAAACAAATACATCTTATATATTTATCTGAACTTGAATATAAGTGAACCGATCATTTAAAACCAAGTAATAAAACAAGCCCAAACAATGAAATTGAACCTTATAACCAATAAAAATGCCTAGAATGAACTATAAAGGATTATAAAAAACCATTTACATATAAAAGTTGTTCTAGACATATTAATTAATAATCATAATTTTTTTATTTAGGTCTTTAATAACAAGTCAGGAACACCTTCATGCATAAGGTAAGGGGGTCCTCACTCTCACTTTTATTCAAGAATCCACTGTATCTTGTATGATTTTTTTAATTTATAATGATTGGGAATGTTTTCTTCACTCCACCATAATTCCCTTTTGACATATAAATAATGGGATACCATTTTACCTCTCATTAAGACCTTGAAATAACACTCGTTACCGTGCCAAAAAGTTTGTAGGAGGTTTTCTCATCTCACCTTCAATTCTGTGGGTTTTTCATGGTTCACCTATAATTTCTTATATGTGGTATAGGTGTACTGCCATTTGACATATGTTATAATGTTTCTCATTATATTCATTTTATTCTTTGACTCTTTTTGTGGTTATTAACATTTTTCATATGACTCAATTGAATACAACATGGTAACAAGCTTTGTCTCAATTTTCACTTCATTGTGACTTGCTTAGTAATTGTGCACCTACTCTTTCTTATGTGGTGAACCTACTGCCCATTTGAAATCACTTTTCAATTGAAATTATATGAAATTTAAATATCCATATTCTCATATCATGTATATCATTATTGTCTAAGCCGTATACCATTTTACATATGGTATTTATTTTGAATGACGTTTTGACTGTGGAAATTTTGATGTATCCATATCCTCTATTCTATATGGATAATGTGAATACATATTTCTTTTGTATTGAATCTATTAATAAATAATTATTTGATTTTAGTGGGGGTGGGTCCCACTACAGCCCCTCGATGCATCAGTAGGTCTCATGAGATAAAACATTTTGGCGACATACCCTTCGAGTTTGTTTCCAAAAATAAGACGGGTTTCTACCCATAGAACAAAACCGTTTTTTTGTTATTATGGTTCATGTGCCAGATACATGACGTCCAATTAATAATCATTTTATTTATTCATTATAATTTTTTATTATTATCCATGAGGTTTTCAATATGAAAAAATCTATGGATGCAGTTTCATTTTTAGTTTATTGATGGGATTAGTTTTTCATTTACTCACTATGACGTATTGATTATGTCAGATTGATTATGATTCAATTACTATTGTACTCATTCTTCTGCTATTTGTAACCATTACTGAGCATTTGAGCTCACCCCTTTCATTGTTTACCTTCAACAGGTTATGAATATGAGGTCATTTATTGAGTGCTTGTGGATGCAATTTTTGTTTTTCATTATGTATTTTATCATGTAACCATATCCAATGTAATTTTTTTTAAATCTATGTATCTAGTTTCTTCAAGACTACCAAAATGATCGTTCCTTTGGGATTTTCATTCCTTATAACCATGCCAATATCACAAGTAATGCACCGGCTCCTGCATAGTGGGGTCGGGGTGTTACAATAGAATACTCTTATTATCCCCATGAAAATGTAATATCTCTTGGACAAAAAATTCACCCAAAAGATAACTATTTAAAGTATCATGTATTGAATATAAGTGGGTTTCTTTTTCTAATCAGTCCAAAATTACCAATATAGAACCATTAGTTTTAGGATTCCACTCATGTACCACAAGATGTTATATTGTAACATCACCAGACATCCATCCCAAAATTAGATACTATTTTAATAAAGAATCATTTCAGTGACACTAAACCCTAAGATTGTTACAATTGTCTCATAGCCTAATTAAACCGACTATATCATCAATCATACCTAGACACCAATAATGACTATGATGTTCAAGATGAATTTTACAAAAAACTATGATGTAGTACCTTCATAGAGGAATGAAACACAAACATCATCTCAATTAAAAAAATTATGAATAATAAATTTTCCATGTATGTGTATGATCAGATCATCAACAATATTCCAATAAAAAGGTATCTCCTGATCATTAATTTTTCCATTAGTTTCAGGGAATCTAGATCATAATACCTTCTAAGCTTGATAGAGAATTGATGATATTTCTATATGGATAAAGACAAGAGTTTCATCCATTATCTCTACTCTTAATGAATTATATTCATATGAATAAAAATTAAATCATCATCCACATACATCTAAACTCCTTAAAAGCCTAATTATCTACCATCCTACTCAAGTCAATTATATATCAGTATTGAATTTCCCCATATATTAACAAACTAAAATTTAATGGTTTCATATACTCAGCCCATATTTTTTTTCATAGGTTTAGATCATACTGGGAAAATATTATTTTAGGCTCTTGATACACACGTATTTTTGGAAATAACTAAAGTGAGTTTTGAGACATATAAAAGCCTAAGAAAAGGTTTTTTCAAATGGGAGATTTCAATTATTCTAGGAAACTATAGAGAATGGTTTTTACTGTGAAGATGATGATGATGAAAGTGAATTATCTGAGGAAAAAGAACCATATTTTGAATCTAAAACAAATGTGTTAATGAAGGATACAATTGAAAAATTATATCCATTTGAAGATGAAGTGAGAAACAATAAGTTAACCACTAAGGTCGATCTCAATTTGGAAGAGAAGGATTCATTTGTTACGCTTGATAATCGATGAAAGAGAAAAAAATATAAATCAGTTATTAAAGACAGATCAAAATATTTTCATATAAAGGAAGAAAAAATTGATTGACTTTAAGAAGTTATTGAGAAATATTCAAAAAAACTTAAAAGCTCAAAATACATAGTTATAATAATGATCATAACTGATGAACAATAAAATTTTATTCATTACCCTACATCTAGACTAGAGAAGAAGTCCAAAACTATTGAGGGACATGAATATGACATTTTTAGTCTTTGGTGTAAACATGAATGTGAACAAAGTCCACAAGAAATAATAAAGTCAATTTAGTTTGTAAAATTCCCATATATTGGGCTGCTATAGAGAGCTAATCATGGTTTTGATGGAGTTAGAAATTTTATGAATGTCCAAAGACCCTCATTCATGGGAAACATAATAATTGGTAGTGATTCTAAAACATTGAATGATAGATGTAAAATGGGACAAAATAAAGGGAAGCTTAAAGATAGACATATCGCAAAGACACTGGAATTCCAATCAAAGAATTTCTCAAATCATACAGAAATGATGACTAAAAACTATCCTCGAGTTTCCCAAGACGATAGATAGTCAAACTATCAATATATGAAAGATGGAATGATGAGGAACATATGGGGAAATCAATTTCCAATTATGAAATGTCAATTATTTGGATATCTAGTACATACCATGTCATTCTGTGAAGGCATAAAGATTTATTTGATTATGGAATAGCTATAAAGTCAATGAAGGATAATTAATTAATATCCTTATTATTATAGAAGAAAAGTTTTCTATGGATATTTATTTATTGTTCCTCCTTTTTCCATAAATAATTTTCTTATAAGTATATATTGGGATGAACAATTCAAAATGAACTTAGAGAGAAGTCAATACTTTCAAACATGATGGTTTTGTTCATAAAAAAATTTCTATCTTGTTGAGTAATAGTGTGATCATGATGAACCTATTCACATGGAAAATATATTTTAAAATACATAATTATCCTTCACTAAAACTAATATTTGATGGAAGGAAGAGATGAAAATTGAAAAATCCACCCCTAAAGAAGTATCTATCAAAGATACCAAGAACCAAAGAATTTGGATTCATTATAGTGTATACTTATCCCATTTGACAGGAAATGTATAACTATTAACAAATCTAATGAAAAATGTCAATGTAAAACATGATCTAGTAATGGTGGTACATTGAGGATCAAAATATAATGGATGTTGGAAATTGGCCAATGGCTTGATGAAGAAGACTTATGTTCTTTTTGTGCCAAAGTTTTCTCACAATCTCTTAAGTGTGATTAAAATCTGTGACTTAAGACATATAATGAAATTCAATCAAAAGGTCTGCATTATAAAAGGAAGAATGTGGTATTCTCTCATGAATTGTTAAAAAATAGATAGAAACCTATATCTAGTTGATAGATAAGTTAAAATATGCTACATGAATGTTAAAGTAGAAAACAACATGTAGAACTAGAGGTTGGGTCACATCAATAATCCTAATATGGAAAAATATATAAGTTGAATACTTTCGAAGTTATACCCAATATGAAGTGTGAATGGTAAATGAATTATGATGCCTGCATTCGAGGGATGTTGGTCTGCAATTTATATCAACCAAAGAAGAATACAGAATATGATATTCTGGAACTAATTCATGTATACATATGAGGTAAGATAAATGTTGCTGGAACTCGTGGAGAAATGTACATCATTATTTTAAGGATGATTATAGTCGAATGAATTATGTTATTATTATGAATAAGAAATGTCATGTGCATGATTACATGAAAACAAGTCACTAAATACATGAGAATGATATCGGATGGAGAATAAATGTTTTATTGTCTGATAATGGTGGATAGTATAGATACATTGAGTTTGAAAACTACCTATAGAAACATGGGATACAACATGAGGTGTCTACTATGAGAACTCTATAGTATAATGCATTTTTTTGAGTGATGGAACTGACAGGTGAACATTACAGCCCAACAAATTCTTATTGAGGGTTGTATCTCCCTCAAATTCTGGAATGATATTATACCAGATGCCTTTTATTTTCCATAATGAAAAGTTGTTTATATGTTTTAAATCGAGACACCCTATGAGTTACGGTATGAAAGGAACCCCGATTCAAAGTATTATCATGTTTTTAGAAATAAATTCTTTTTCTTTAATAATGAATGAAATCTAGGAAAGTATGGTAATGCTACTGAAAGTGAGGCTGATTGTCGCCTATCGACCAATCAAGGTTTTGATGCCCTAGTAGTGTGTATAGTAGCACTCGGGTTGAATCCTTGGTGATGATTCTTTTTGATAGTTGATTGTTTTTAGTTATATGTATTTTGATTTTGGGGGGTTTGGTTGCAGAGATTATGAAATGATTGGTTGATTAAAATTGAATTAAAAAATTTATAATTATTAAGATGAGTTCATCATTTGTTAGTAGAGATTGTGATATCCTTCATCATTGATTTATATTTCCTTACATTAACACCCATGTAAAAAGTTGACGTTGATTAGAATTCCCAAGTGTTAAAGCTTTAATCCAATCCATAACATTACTTAGGGTTCTAATCTCAATTATTTCATGTTGATGGTAGTGTATTTATGGTTCTAAGAATCCATGGAAACCACTCATTAAACCAAACAAGTCATTAATCTGAGACATGTTAAGTCCAACATACACAATGTTAATTCAACGAATACTCATCAAGAAAAATATATCAGTTGCTTAACATACCTAAATTATAACTCACCCCAATGAATGTTTCCTTTAGCCAATTAAATGATTAATTATCTGGTTATAATTTTTTTGATGAAAAATTAATAATATATAAAAAAGAAAGGGATAAAAAAAGAGTGGTGCGTCGAACACACACACAAACGATAGTGACAATTAAAAACAGACATTCAATTGAATGCGGAAGAAAAATAACGGTATGGGTTTAAACTTGATTTAAAATATTTTAAGAACATTAATATTTAACTATAGATGGTGGATGGTAATAATAGATATTGAAGATGAAACATTCATTAAAACAGAATTAAAAGAAAAAAAACATACCCAATTACAAACGAAGAACAACACAAAAGTAAATGAATAAAAGAATAAAGGAATGGTTCCTAAAGAAAAAAATCAGTATTTAAGATCCTCCAAAGCCTTTGGAAGTGCATTGGTCTTACAGAACTTTTATCTTTTTCTCTGAAATGCCATCCCGTTTGAATGGAGAGGATGGAATGTATTTATAGGCCAAGGTGGTGGACTGTTTACATTCCAAAACCACACCCCCACATGGATCGATGATTTTGACATCCAGATAGCTGAATCATGAGATATATCCTTCTTCAATGTTGTAGATAATAATTTTGGGTGACTAATATAAAATATTTGTCCATTTGTACATTTTTAAGCATAGGTATTTCAGTTTGATTAAAAAAATATAATCTCTTAACTTCAATCCAATATTTTTAGAAGGCCAAAATATAATTGGGTTTATCAATAGAAATATGACTTTAAATCTGATAAATTTAATTAACAAATTCTGCCCCATATATCTTTAGATTCGCACTAAAAAATATCAGCATGATTTTATTATTACATCATGGGACATGTCATGAATACTGTCAGATTTTAATTTCTAGACAGAATGGTTGGATGGACATCAAAGCATCATTTGGTACATTTTTCCTATAGTTGGATGTTAAAGTTTTTATCCATGATTATTTTGGATAATCTTGAACATATGATGGAGTTTCATAAAATTTGGGATTCAGGATGCACACGAGTAACTCAATCATCATGGATGGTCCAGTTTCTTCACAATTTTATTAGGTCTTCTTGTGTGGACCATATAACCCTCCAAATGGACGATGGGGCCAAAGGTTCATTCTAATAAAATGATGGAATATGATTACCGAACCCTACAAAAAAGAATAATTCTATTTGGATAAGTAGGGTGATATTTATTATTAAATCATTAATCACACTTGAATCTGGATGAATTCACATATTGCTGAAAAATTATAATTAATATTTAATAATTAATATTTCACATAAATTATTCACATTTTATATTAAATTAGTAAAGGGAGTATATAAAAAGTTATTAAAATATTAATAACATAAAATCCCCTACAATTAGTCTTGTACATGTCCTCGTGTGCAACAAATAAAAAACCATTACTATATCATTTTCACTCACAAGTAATATTTAAATTTTTCCCCACTAAGGGGAGGTTTAGAAAATTTTACTCATCCATATAAAATTTCACCACAATTTGTTATAGAAACAATCTTCAAAAAATAATTCCTTTTTTCATGCTCAAATTTAGAAATGGAAAATGGTGGCATAGAAAACATAATCCCCTCAAGATGATAAAATAAATTTTATAGGATCACTCATTCACCATACAAAAGTGAAAATATTAGAGTTTGTAAGAGATATCATCATCCAATCCCTATTCCGAAGTGAACAAGAATCAAGAGTTTTTATAAACAGGTTTTTCTATGGCTATGGGACGGTATGAATTTAATGTTCAAGAGAGAGAAGAAGTGGGGTAAAACACCAACATGGGTAAAACAATGAAGAATTTTTTTTAAAAGAAACATGGACGGAAATGGAAACATATATTTACAAGGGAATGATTGTGTGAAGAAATACACAAGAGAGGATAAAAATTTGAAGGGGATGAGTAGATTAAATATTTAAAAAACACAAATCGTCTCCCAATGATTAAAGTGTTCATGTTTTTATTTTTATTTTCTAATTAATTTTTTTGAAAGGTGAACTTGGATAAGATCTCAAACTCATATCCCAATCCATGATTGATCTCTTGAAGACAATAATTATAATAGTTATAACAAGATCAAATGTTGAGGAAGAGTTATTCTTGACCTTCCCAAGAAACAACCCTTTTTTGTTCTTTTTTTTATTGATTTCATTTTGAACAATTATCAATAACATTTACACAATTACATAAATGAGAGTATATTACATTCCCCAAAACAAACTAAATGACAACCTCTTCCCCACACTTAATTGGATGCATCCCCTCGTGTATATGATAAAATGGTGAAATCAACAAATGGTACCCCAAATTAAATCCATTACCCCCACAATTAAATTTCAAAAAATTATTCAATTATAATTCAAGTTGATATTGGGTTAGAAAATGTATTGGGACTGTAATTTTTCTATCAAATAAAAGGTTTTCATAGTGTCGAAGGGGATTTTAAAAGGAGTATTAATGTAAGAGAAATGGGATGATATTTGGCTAATGTGATTCTCATGTGGTTCAGAAAATGCCTTTATCATATTAATGCACACTTCTGCTCTATTTTCCAAAAACTCAAGACTCCCAAATGGGGTTTAAAAACACAAATTTTGAAAAGATGTCCATATGTGGCCATTTCCTAAAAGCAAATTGTGTTCCTCATATGTTGGGAAAATCAATTTCCAAATAAGAAATTGAGCATTCAATTTTTTTTGGGTTTGACACAATATTCATTATCCAAATGTATAATTAAAACACAAGAATTTTGATATAAAACCATGTCTTTTTACTCCCCAAAATGAGTGGAAAAAATGTCAAAACTGGTTGGTCAGTAAGAATGACTCATTCGGTTTTCTTACATTTTTTTATTTTTTTTAATATTTTTTTAGTTTTTTTAAATTACACACCCACACAAAACAGATAGACTATATAAAAAATTGTGATAATGAAATTGGTGAAAAAATAGAATGGGGGAGGAAGAGGAAGAAATAAATAGAGAGAAGGAGAGAGAGAGAGAAAGAGAGAAGAAATCATAGGAGTTAAAGGGAAATAGGTGCCCCTGGTTTGGAATTGGTGTGTTTCCATCTTCATCCAGTGGTGGGAAAACTACAGAAGTTGGGGATCCAGTGAAAGTTGAAGTTTTTCTAGGATTGTTTTTCCTCTCATGGTGATGCTTTAACCAATGTCCATTAACCGAGAATGTCCTTTTGGATGAAGGTTCTGGGACTTGCATAACACCGAATAGGTAAACTTGAGACACAATAAATAGACCATTCCAACGAGAATTAATCTTACATGGGTGAAGCCAAAAGTCATAGTTGAAAATATATACCCTTTAACCATCATGGAATACCATTCTCATAATGTGTTTGTCATGGATTACCATATCCTTTTCTTTGTACAAATTGGTATTCTCATAAGTCTCAAGTCGATGCTCCATCAGTTTAGCCAAGTTCAACAATCAGTCTTCATCAGATTATTCACAATCAAAATTACTGGTTTTCATAGTAAAAAATGACTTATGTTGGATTTAAACTGGAAAATGACATGCTTTTCTAAAAACTAGCCTAAAATGATACATCCTAATGGGTATTTTACAGGATGTTCGATAATCCCAAAGTGTTTCACCAAGTATTTCAGGCCCGTCTTTTCTGGTGGGTTTTATAATTCCCTCAAACACTCTTTTCACTTATCTATTAGAATGTTCAGCCATGTCATTTGATTGGGGGTGATATTTAGTTTATGTTTTATGTAAAAAATAATTCTTTTTCAAAATATATTCCATGGTTTTATTAAAAAATCGGTTCTTATGTCACTTATCATGGCACATGGTGTGCCAAATCAGTAGAAGATGTGTGTCTTTAAGAACTCACTAATAGTATTTGAATCATCCTTTCTAGTGAGTTTTTTCTCGACCCACATAGAAATATAATCAACCACAAGAAGATTGTATGATAATCCATTGTTAGGTTGGAATGTTCCCATGAAATCGATTCCCCACACATCGAATATCTGACAAAAAATTACAGGCTTTGTGGTATTTCATTTCTCATTGAATTTCTTCCAAACTATTGGCATGTGGGACATGATTAGCAGAACTCATGTGAGTCCTTGAAGAGTGAAGGATAGAATAATGCATAGTCTATGACATTTTAGGAGGTCCTTTGGGGTCTATAATGGCCCCAACAAGACATTGAGTGATATAATTCTAAGATGGAAGAATGTTTATTTTCATCAACATAACTCCAAATTACCATGTATGCCTCAGTTTTTCAAAGATTATTTTCTTCCAAAAAATAGTATTTTGAATCACTTTTCAACTACATTTTTTGTTCATTTGAAAATGTTTTAGGAAAAACACCAGAAACCAAGTAATTTACAATTGGGTCATAACATGGTATTTTTGGATTGAGAAATGAAAGGTATTCAGTTAGAAATTCTGGATTAGTTATTTTAGAATGAGAAGTATTACAAAATCTACTCATGTGATCAGCCATAGGGTTTTCTTTTCCAGGCCTATCTTTTATTTCAATTTCAATCACTCAGAGCATTAGTATCCATTTTATTATCCTCAGTTTGTAATCACTTCTCTTGGGTAAGAATATTATAGATGAATGGTTTGAAAAGATGATGATTTTGGAACCTAAGAGATACGACTGGAATTTATCTAAGGAAAAAACTACAACTAATTGTTTTTTAGTGATAGTATAGGGATATTGAGTTTCATCCAATGTTTTTGAGGCATTATAGATTACATTAATAATTTTTTCACTTCTTTGACCAAGATCATCCCCAATGTCCCTATCAGAAGCATCACCCATCAAATCAAAGGGTAAGGACCAATCTGGGGGATGGATTATCGGGGAAGATGTAAGAGAATTTTTTAGTTAAATGAAGGATCTCTTAAAAACCTCATCAAAATGGAAAGTGACATCATTTTGGAGAAACCAAGTGACTGGGAGGGAAATCCTACTGATTTTATGGTGAATCGCCGATAAAAACCGGTATGACTAAGGAATGAACAAATGTCTTGAATAGTGGTGGGTTCATGAAAAGATTGGATCACTTCAATTTTAGTAGGATCGACATCAATACGATATTCTGAAACTATGTTCCCTAGAACAATCACATTTTCAACCATAAAGTCACATTTTTTCAAATTTAACACAAGGTTACACTTTAACCACTACTGAAGGACTAGAGAGAGTGAATGCAGGAACGATTCAAATGACTCACCATAAATGGTAAAGTCACCCATGAATCCTTCCATGTAGTGTTCAAGGAATTCATAAAAGATACTCATCATTCACCTATAGAATTTTGCAGGAGCATTTCAAAGGCCAAAAAGCATTCTCATATACTCATGTGTTCCAAAGGGTCATGTGACAGTAGTATTATCATGGTTTTGAGGTGTGATTGGGATTCAGATGTAGCATGTTTACCCATCACGAAATAAATAGTGTGACTTTCGAACTAATTTTTCTCGCCTTTGATCATAGAATGGAAAAGGTTAGTGATATTTTCTTGTTTCAACATTCAATTTCTTATAGTAGATGAACACATGCCATTTTTCTTCACTCGAGTTGTCACTACCCCACCATGTTTATTTTTGGCCACAGTTATCCCACCCTTCTTGGGTACAACATTTATTGGACTAACCCATTAACTATAAAAAATTGGGTAGATAATACTATCTTGATGAACCATGGTGATCTCTTCCCCAACTACCTCAAGGATCAGTGGATTGAGTCTTCTTCATGGTTTTATAATTTGTTTGGATTACTCCTCAAGATGGATGTTAATCATGAAAAGGGACGGGTTGATTCCTAGTATGTCATCTAGGGTCCAACCAAAGGTCCTTTTGATTTCCTCTAACACATAAACAAGTTTGGACTCCTCAGTTTCAGTAAGTGAAGCATAGATAATTACATTTTATGAGTGATCATGGTAAAAGAATTTATATTTTAGGTGTTCAATAAGTAGTTTTAGATCAGTATCATCTCCATTTTGTTGGTTGGAAAACCCAAGAATGGTGGAAGGGAATTCAGTTGCTTCAGATTCATTTTCCTTAATATTGTCTAATGTGATTCAGTAGAGGTCAGATTTGATATGGGATTCAAGAGAGTTTTCATGATCCTCTATATTGATGGAGTCTATGATTGAGAGGTTCACCTCAACTTCATCATTTATTACTTGGTTAATCATGGTGCTTATTTCATGAGATCATTTATCATTATAACATGATGAACATGATGGATTGGGGTTCAATTGACTCTTTGAAGTGTCCTCAGAAGCATGAATTGAGAATGAATATTGATACTCAGATGGGTATCGCATGGCTTGGAAAATGTTTAACTTGACTAGATGGTCACAAAATTCCATGAATAATAGCCTAAATGGGCAACAATTTTGGTTCTCACGGTCATTAGGAATGTTCTTCCTATAATTAAGTGATATTGATAAGAGTTCTTCACACATTCCATATTAAGGACATAGAAATCAATTGGGAATATGTGATCATTAACACAAACAAGGACATCCTTGATTATACCCTCCAGACTAGCTGTGATTCTAATGGCTGACTAAATGACAACACATGTTGGATGTATCAGACCTAGAAAAAGGTTTGAGATGAATGGTTTGGGAATGAAATTTAATAAGGCTCCTATGTCTATGAGTGTATCATCGAAGCTGGAACTTCCAATTTGACATGTAACTGTAATGGTCCCAAGATCGTTGAACATTATGTGAATAGAGTGCTAGGTGGAAAACATTTCAAATGACTAAAGCTGGCTCTTATGGGTGCAAAATTTCTTAAAAAAATTTCCATACTTTGGGATATGTTTTGTAGAATATAAGAGGGTTTTATTGACGTCAGAACTTCTAAACATGTCAGCATTTCAGGATCTGGTTCAAAGGAATTATTTGGCTTAGAAATGGCCTGAGGAAAATTAATTGGGTTCCTAAGTGAAATGAAAGGAGGTGAGAGAATGGATTCATATTCATTTTTGAGTTTCTTTTTATTTTCATTTTCTAGTTCAACATTTAAAGGGGGTTTAGAGGACTTTTATGGAGGCATATAAAGTTTCATACCTTATCTAAGTGAAATTGAACTTACATCCCCCTTGGGGTAGGGTAATGGTTGAGTTGGGAGCTAGGAAGAATTTTATTTTTGTTTCTGGATCAGGTTGGATGAAAGATGACCAATTTTTGTTTCAATGATTATTAGGTTGGAATAGGTACAGGAGGCAAGATCTTCCACTACATTTTCCCATGGTTTCATGGAAGAAGAGTTTTGTCCCACTTTGGAATTACCGTGATTTTGGTTATTGGGAAAGTGATTTTATTAGTTTGGAAATTCGGAAGGCTCGCTAGGATAATGGAATCCTGGAGGAGGAAGAGGAGGATTGATCCTTTAAGGTTGCAGAACAAAAGGGTAAAGTTGTTGGAAGTTACCAACACCTTGACCATATTGGAATTGGTTTGGGTTTTGGTGAGGGTATTGAGGCATATGAGAAATGGGATTCCCATATCTCATGTTAGGGTTATATGTATAAGATAAGGGATCAGCATGGGGTTGGATTATGTTTCTAAAAAACTGACCTAATTGTTGAGGGTTGGGGTTCCGCTAAGCATATGCTTCATTGAGATCCATTGGTATGGATGAATTGGATTTATCCTCTTAAATTTGTGGAAATGATTTAGTTTGATGAAATGGAGAGATACATATTCCACAGTTATTGGTAGGTCCAAGGAATTGAGATTGTGGAGAAGATGATGTTGGGGCTTTTGTCGCCACATCTAGTTGTCGTACACGACCTGTAAGTTAACTAATCCACTCATTAATCTTGTTCGGGTCTATGGATTGATTCCCTTGGACTTGTTTGACTTGAGAATGTGCTCATGTATCGAATTTTCTTGGGTTTCGAGCCATGTTTTTTTATGATATCTCTTACAGCTGTGACTGTTTTATCAATAAGAGCACTGCCACTTGCGGCATTAACGAGATTTCACTCCATATCCAATAACACCTCATAAAAGTATTGGATGAAGAGTTGGTCAGGGATTTTTGGGAGTGGGAAAGTTGGAAAAAAAATTGTACCTCTCCCAGTACTCATGGAGTGATTTATTTGGGAACTGACAGATACTGCTTATTTCCATTCGGATAGAAGCAGTACATGAAGTAGGAAAGAATTTCTCTAAAAAGAGTTGCTTCATGTCATTCTATGTGGTTATGGAACTAGGAGGGAGGTAGTCAATCCATGACATGGAAATGTTAGCTAATGAGAAGAGGAATGCTTAAATATTGATTTTTTCCTCAGAACCCCCTTCAGGATTCATGGTAGAGAACACCACTTTGAACTATTTAAGGTGGAGATGTAGATCCTCACTGGATAGCCCATGGAAATGAGGATGAATATAAATCAATCCAGATTGGAGTTCAATGTAATCCCCTATGTTTGGATATTAAATACCCATAGGTTGGTAATTCATATAAGGGGAATCATGTTTTTTAAGTGTTTGTTCCCTAGGATTGGCCATATCCAATTCAATTTGTTGGACAATGAAAGGTTCTTGAATGAGTTGATTATCTCTTATGTCCACCCTAAATTGGTGAAGTGTTTGATCAATTTAAGGTTCAAAAAAATCGATTTTGTTTGGTAGGATACAGGGAATTCATAGAGATGATGGAATGAAGAGGAAGAAGATATTTTCTTTGTGATTTTTCAGTTTATTATTTTTATGAGAAGGCGGGTTTTTCTTTGGTTTTTCTTCATTTTTTTTCAAGTTTGTTTTTTGGTTTTTTAAAACAACTAGAAACTAATGAAAATATATGGAACCATCTGTCACGAACCAGCCCGGGTCGACCCTGAACCGGGCACCCGAGCCGGTCCGCGGCAAGTCCCGAGGAGCGTTCCCGATCCCCCCGGGATGGCAAATAGTGCCGGGCATTGAAACTTTAATCGTTGGGAACGATTTCAGCCCAAGCTAAAAACAGGATCGAAAGAATGAATATAAACTAAACAAACAAATAGACACTAAAGACATAAACAAACCTACACCACGACATACCTCCACGTGACCTCACGGTAACCACCCGACTACAACCAACGTCGCTCCCACACTGAGCGACTCAAGCCAGGAAAACCTGAACACAAGGAACCTGCAACTGAAAAGGTAAAAGATAGGCGTGAGCACAAAATTACTCAGTAGGTGAGCCCCACAACAAATCCCAATGCACTGCCAGTAAATAAAGAATCTACATAATCCAGGTTTGAGCTATAATGTATAAAAGTAAGTTTTCACAATGCTTTACTTGAAAATCAAACACGAGACATTTCCCTTATTCCTTTTCGAAAGTTAGTTCCATTCAATTATTTTTAAACTCATTCTGATAAGAAAAGTGTAATATTTTCAATTCTAACCCAAAGAGAATAAAGCATTTTCATTTGAAAACCATTTATCCCAAAGTCTAACAGTATAGGCTATGAAATATGACTGAAGGCAAACAAGCAGGGAAACAAGTGCATGTAAAGGTAAATAGGAAAGGAAAACCAAGTACAAGTAAAAATAAACCAGAAGTTATCGGCAATAACCATGGGCACACACACACACTCACACACTCACACACACACACACATACTCACACACGCACACACTCACACCCAAGTGGTACCCCGTATGCCGACGGAAGGCACCACGCCAGAGATGGTAGAGCACTATGGTTAAATCCCCTAAGGTTCATCTAGCTCCCGTGGGACCCTAGAACCTCGTGTCTCGGTGAAACGTGGCTTAGAAGGCCACGACCCTCAGAAAACGTGGCTTAGAAGGCCACGACCCTCAGAACACGTGGCTTAGAAGGCCACGACCCTCAGATATCATATGTTTAGTTAGTGTTGCAATCGTCAATCCAGCTAAGTGAAACAGGGACGACACCCATCCGGCTCACTAGCGCACTAGTTCTAGTCCGCCCACCTAGATACCCAGGGTCTCCCCTTGTGCTCAAACAAGTTTCACATTCACATAGTATGTTTCTTCCTCATATCGCAGGCCAAACAAGATATTGCACACAAAAGTCACCATTTCCACACCCAAACAATATTTCAAAACTCACGCACGCCAAAAATACCTTTCTAGAAACATAAATGTCATTACCTCATCATTTCACAAAACCCCTTTTTTGGAAACGCTCAAACAAGAACATAAAAAACTTTCACAACCCAGAAATCATTATTTTTAATAACACAATAAGGGAAAACATCTTTCGTCAACGAAGATCCACACGTAAAGTTTCCAAAAACAATTTCAAAGGGTCACACGACGTTTTCTCTAATCAAGGTTATAAGAAAACACCATTTTCCATAAACAGTACATTTACTAATTTACACATGCCAAAAACATTTCAAAACCCAATTAAACATGTCTTTCGTTACTCAGGAAGAACCATTTAGCGACATTACTATGAAATCCCACAATTGAAACCAAGAAAACACTTTTAATGAAATGCTAGAATTAAACAGTTTGCATTATCAGCAAATCACCACACTATAAAAACCACTTAATATTATTTTTTTTAAATTTATTGAAATTCACTAAAAGGACAAGGAATAAATAAATTCTTAATTTAGAGGCAAGTGCATAGGGAGACCTACCTCAAGATCCAAGCGCGACGGTAAAACGACCTTGGATCCAAGGTGCGATGACACGACGTGTGTCCGAAGCCACGTGATAAAGTCCAACACTCTCGAAACTGAGGCACGGAGACAGCGGAACCTCGGAACCAAGGCGCAACGATGGCGCTCTCTCGGAAACGCCCTGCGCGGATCCTAAAATCCTAAACCTACCAAAAGCAAATATAAGTTGATGAAAACCCCTAACAAAGCACAAGTGAGTGCCAGAGTAATAATAATATAATAATAATATATAGTAATACAATAATAATATTAATAGAATAAAATTAACATAATAATAATATAACAGTAATATAATCACAATAATAATAATATAATGATAAGAGTATATTAATAATAATAATAAGAATAATGTAATCTTATTAACATAATAATAATAATTAACATAATATAATAATAATAATAATAATAATAATAATAATAATAACAATAAAATAATAACACAATATAATAATACCAATAATAATAATATGATAACAATAATAATAATAATAACAATGATTATAATATGATAATACTATTAATATAATAACATTAACATAATAAATAAATAAACTAATTAATTAACAAACAAATACTTAAATGAATTGAATAAATATATGAGAGAGAAATAAATAAATGAATAACCATATACCGGAGTGGATTGGACAGGGAGCAGGGGGTGTCGGGGTTGGCCGCAGACACGGCAAGGCGAACAGGCAGGCACGGCGACGGCGCGAGTCGCGCGAGGGAGAGCCGGACGGCGCCGGTTGCGCTGCGAGGGGGGGGGGGGGTGAAGGCCGGAGGATGGCGAGCAGGGGGTGGCGAGCAGGTGCGGGGAGAGAGGGAGGTCCGCAGAAGACGGGGAAAGACGGAGCAGGGGGTCAGGTCACTAGGACGGCGACGGAGAGGAGAGGAGCGGCCAGGGCGGCGGCTGGGTGCAGCTGAGAGGAAGGAGGAGGCGCGGCCCGGGGAAGCCGGGACGGCGGCGCGGGGTCGTCGCAAGGCGGAGGAGCAGGGCGGAGCGCGCCGGAGCGGGGTGAGCCGGGAGGTGCGCAGGACGGGAAGCAGGGGGGTTCGCGGGTGAAGCGGGCGGAAGGAGGGTGCAGGGGAGAGGGCGCGCAGCCGGGGTGTTGAGGCGGAGCGAGGTCGGAGGGGAGGGGAGATCCGCCGGACGGGAGGGGAAGGGGAAGAGAAACCGTCGGGCTGTGCGGAGAGAGGAGAGAAGGGAGAGGGAAGAGTGGCGGCTGGGTAGGCTTAGGGTTAGGGGGGGTTAAACAAAAACTATATATATATATATACATAATCAATAATAATAATAATAATAATAATAATAATAATTGTAATAACCTTATAATAATTGTAATAATAACCATAATAATAATAATAGAAGACTAAATAAAAGAATAAAATCTAATCTTCATAATAATAAAAATTTATAATAATAATATTAATAAAACATTATAATAATAATAATAAATAAACTTTATAATAATAATGATAAAATAAATAAAAAATAATAATAAAATGACAACATAAAATTCTCAAATTTAAACGTCGGGCGAACACGTAGTCACCCGGGCCAACCGCACGGTCACCGCTAACGATGCGATGACCGCGCACTGGCGCGAAACCCTTCAACAGAAATAAACGTTAAAAAAAATTCAGACCGAGACCAAGAAAAGAGTAAGATAAGGGTATCTGCGGTTGGGGTGTGACAATTATCCCCACCACAGACACTTTCTGCCCCCAGAAAGTCACCAAGCCACAAGTCAGTCAAGATTCAGGTCCTTGCCCCAAACGGAACTAAAGGAACCAGAGAGAACTGAGAACCTTGGGGATGGCCTTACTCAGCACAGGTCACACCCGACCGATTCAAGAGAAAACTGGGGTCCGAGATTGAGGGGAGAACACGAAGGGGTTCTCCCCACCACAAGAGCTCAACTTGTGCAGAAAATTTGACCACCTAAATAGAAAACCCTAGGAAAGGGGGGGGAGGTCGACGCGGGAACTCCCAACCAATTCAAAACAACTCTTATAGCACGATTAAAACAACACTTCCGTCAAGACATTAAATCCTCGACCAGAGTCAAAAACCTTCAACACCAGGGAAAATCCATAGAAAAACATTTAACCATTATCAAATTGGAGACATGATCCACCGAAGTCCACAAAGCATAACCACATCAACAACATAACTAAAACGAGGTCAGCCCACACGAGAGTCAAACACACTTTTAAGAAGGAAACACGATTTAGAAACAACACATCCACATAATCCAGACTACTTGGATTAAAATAGAACAAGTCTATGACAACCCCATGGTAAAACAATGAACATACAATAACGTCAAAACTTAACAGCAGAAAAACAAGTACTAAAAGATCTTGATTGTTCCACTACTAACGTGGTACACAAAACCTGGACCAAGGCTTCACACCCCTGGGGACTCCTGACTGTGCGCGAGCTTCACCCCGAGACTTGTGGCTGGGGCTCTGATGGCTGAAGCATCTTCTGCCTCACAGTCAGGTACTGACATTATCCCATCACAGTTTCCTCTTCAAGCGGCGCTTCTTGCAAAACTTCTCCAGATGACCCAGACAACCACAACGATGACACGTCTTCGGAGGGTTGCGACAAGACGGCTTTAAATGCCCGAAACGACCACACTGATAGCTTACCATCGAACGATCTGATGAACTGGAAGCTGGGATCAAAGGGGATAACTCTTTAGGAACAGGTATATCTGGCGCCTTTTCCTCACCAGAGGGGGAACTCTTACGAACAACAGCAGGGGACGCTGGAGTATTAACCACCCGCACACCAGAAACTAACTCAGCCAAGAAAGCTTCCTCAACCAGCTTCTCGAAACCAAGGTCTTTAGAAGGGAGGACTCGATCCTTGATCTCTGGACGAAGACCCCCAGTGAAAAGAGAGGCCTTCATGAGTTCATGCGACGCTACATCTGGAGAAAAGGGAATCAGTTGCTTGAAATGGTCAACATATTCCCTCACCGTCTGTTGGCCTTGTTGAATATGTACAAGTTCCCTCTTTTTCTCCAGCTTCACTTCCTCAGGTACAAACCATTGGATGAAAAACTATTTTAAAGACATCCCACGTTATTTCTCCTTGCGTCGATGGTGGGGCAACCACCTTCCACTGGTCCAGAGCTGGACCCTCGAACAACTTCATAATTGCACGAACCTTAACATTATCGGGAGTTCCCAATATTCTAAAGACACGCTCCACTTCCTCGAGCCATTTCACTGCTTCTAACGGACCCTGATCACCATGGAGAATAGGCAAAGTCTGAGGAGGACCAGAAACTAGGCATGAAATATCCGAATCCTTAGAGACCTTTCTGGGCGGCATTTCCTGAGCGACATATAAAACACAAAGCCAAAACCAATCATCAAATCGAAGTGACATCAATAAAAGCGCCTTCATCAAAAACAGTCAGCTCAAGGACCAAACAAATACAACACAACCCAAAACAAAATATCCTCTTCAAAATCCCCTTTTCATTTTTGATTTCAAAACCACCCTTTTTCAAGATCACTTTCCAAAACCAATCCACTTTCAAACCAAGAACATTCCAAAACCGTTTCCCCTTTAAAACCAATTTAGAAAACAAAGTCAAGCGTTAAATTTCAAATACACACCCAGGTACTCCCATGACCCATTGCACATGTCTTTTGTCCACTGTTCATTAATACTCGCACCAACACGCATTTTGAATTCATTCTCACACATGTGCAAAAGTTTGTGAAGAGGAACCGAGGTTTCACCCCAAATCATTCTTAACCAATTCCAAGAAAACAACAGATTTCCAAATCAAGAGATTTTAGTTTCAAAACCCATCTCATACATTTAAAGTCCCTTAAAAGAAACCAGTCCAATTTTCAAAAAACCTTTTTTCATTTCCAACTACGCACTCACACAGACCAAAACGAAAACAACATCCAAATTTGTATCATCACTGAAATGAGGGACTAGTAGTCACACTCAACCTGGTGACATGGTAGTGGGCCATGTCCCAAGTTAGCGTCGACCACTAGGAGGAATTCAAACCACGTACTCGGACTCCACATGGGTCACTACTCCATGTGAAATCGTGGTGTAACGTCGGCTTGCCTCCATTATCATCTCTCAATCCAAGACAAACCAGAAAAGGCAAGGACACAATTCCCGAACTACCCCTGGTAACTCGAAGATCAGTGCGAGCAAGAGTTCGCGACGCTCTTCCCGTACCTACCCCTCGAGTTCCGATAGTCCTAATCTCCTTCTACCAGACAACCCAAATAACAAGAACCACCTTTGATACCATTTTGTCACGAACCCCCCCGGGTCGACCCTGAACCGGGCACCCGAGCCGGTCCGCGGCAAGTCCCGAGGAGCGTTCCCGATCCCCCCGGGATGGCAACAAGTGCCGGGCATTGAAACATTAATCGTTGGGAACGATTTCAGCCCAAGCTAAAAACAGGATCGAAAGAATGAATATAAACTAAACAAACAAACAGACACTAAAGACATAAACAAACCTACACCACGACATACCTCCACGTGACCTCGCGGTCACCACCCGACTACAACCAACGTCGCTCCCACACTGAGCGACTCAAGCCAGGAAAACCTGAACACAAGGAACCTGCAACTGAAAAGGTAAAAGATAGGCGTGAGCACAAAAGTACTCACTAGGTGAGCCCCACAAAAAATCCCAATGCACTGCCAGTAAATAAAGAATCTACATAATCTAGGTTTGAGCTATAATGTATAAAAGTAAGTTTTCACAATGCTTTACTTGAAAATCAAACACGAGACATTTCCCTTATTCCTTTTCGAAAGTAAGTTCCATTCTGTTAGTTTTAAACTCATTCTGATAAGCAAAGTGTTACATTTTCAAATCTAACCCAAAGAGAATAAAGCATTTTCATTTGAAATCCATTTATCCCAAAGTCTAATAGTATAGGCTGTGAAATATGACTGAAGGCAAACAAGCAGGGAAACAAGTGCATGTAATGGTAAACAGGCAAGGAAAACCAAGTACAAGTAAAAATAAACCAGAAGTTATCAGCAATAACCATGGGCATACACACACACTCACACACTCACACACACACACACATACTCACACACGCACACACTCACACCCAAGTGGTCCCCCGTATGCCGATGGAAGGCACCATGCTAGAGATGGTAGAGCACTATGGGTAAATCCCCTAAGGTTCATCTAGCTCGCATGGGACCCTAGAACCTCGTGTCTCGGTGAAACGTGGCTTAGAAGGCCACGACCCTCAGAAAACGTGGCTTAGAAGGCCACGACCCTCAGAACACGTGGCTTAGAAGGCCACGACCCTCAGATATCATATGTTTAGTTAGTGTTGCAATCGTCAATCCAGCTAAGTGAAACAGGGACGACACCCATTCGGCTCACTAGCGCACTAGTTCTAGTCCGCCCACCTAGATACCCAGGGTCTCCCCGTGTGCTCAAACAAGTTTCACATTCACATAGTATGTTTCTTCCTCATATCGCAGGCCAAACAAGATATTGCACACAAAAGTCACCATTTCCACACCCAAACAATATTTCAAAACTCACGCACACCAAAAATACCTTTCTAGAAACATAAATGTCATTACCTCATCATTTCGCAAAAACCCCTTTTTTGGAAACGCTCAAACAAGAACATAAACAACTTTCACAACCTAGAAAGCATTATTTTTTATAACACAACAAGGGAAAACATCTTTCGTCAACCAAGAACCACATGTAATGTTTCCAAAAACAATTTCAAAGGGTCACACGACGTTTTCTCTAATCAAGGTTATAAAAAAACACCATTTTCCATAAACAGTACATTTACTAATTTACACATGCCAAAAGCATTTCAAAACCCAATTCAACATGTCTTTCGGTACTCAGGAAGAACCATTTAGCGACATTACTATGAAATCCCACAATTGAAACCAAGAAAACCATTTTAATGAAATGCTAGAATTAAACAGTTTGCATTATCAGCAAATCACCACACTATAAAAACTACTTAATATTATTTTTTTTAAATTTACTGAAATTCAATAAAAGGACAAGGAATAAATAAATTCTTAATTTAGAGGCAAGTGAATAGGGAGACCTACCTCAAGATCAAAGCGCGACGGTAAAACGACCTTGGATCCAAGGCGCGATGACACGACGTGTGTCCGAAGCCACGTGATAAAGTCCAACACTCTCGAAACTGAGGCGCGGAGACGACGGAACCTCGGAACCAAGGCGCAGCGATGGCGCTCTCTCGGAAACGCCCTGCGCGGATCCTAAAATCCTAAACCTACCAAAAGAAAATATAAGTTGATGAAAACCCCTAACAAAGCACAAGTGAGTGCCAGAGTACTAATAATATAATAATAATATATAGTAATACAATAATAATATTAATAGAATAAAATTAACATAATAATAATATAACAGTAATATAATCACAATAATAATAATATAATGATAATAGTATATTAATAATAATAATAAGAATAATGTAATCTTATTAACATAATAATAATAATTAACATAATATAATAATAATAATAATAATAATAATAACAATAAAATAATAACACAATATAATAATACCAATAATAATAATATGATAATAATAATAATAATAATAACAATGATTATAATATGATAATACTATTAATATAATAACATTAACATAATAAATAAATAAACTAATTAATTAACAAACAAATACTTAAATGAATTGAATAAATTTATGAGAGAGAAATAAATAAATGAATAACCATATACCAGAGTGGCTTGGACATGGAGCAGGGGTTGCCGGGGTTGGCCGCGGACACGGCAAGGCGAACAGGCAGGCACGGCAACGGCGCGAGTCGCGCGAGGGAGAGCCGGACGGTGACGGTTGCGCTGCGAGGGGGGGGGGGGGGGTGAAGGCCGGAGGATGGCGAGCAGGGGGTGGCGAGCAGGTGCGGGGAGAGAGGGAGGTCCGCGGAAGACGGGGAAAGACGGAGCAGGGGGTCAGGTCACTGGGACAGCGACGGAGAGGAGAGGAGCGGCCGGGGCGGTGGCTGGGTGCGGCTGAGAGGAAGGAGGAGACGCGGCGCGGGGAAGCCGGGACGACGGCGCGGGGTCGGCGTAAGGCGGAGGAGCAGGGCGGAGCGCGCCATAGCGGGGTGAGCCGGGAGGTGCGCAGGACGGGAAGCAGGGGGGTTCGCGGGTGAAGCGGGGCGGAAGGAGGGTGCAGGGGAGAGGGCTCGCAGCCGGGGTGTTGAGGCGGAGCGAGGTCGGAGGGGAGGGGAGATCCGCCGGACGGGAGGGGAAGGGGAAGAGAAACCGTCGGGCTGTGCGGAGAGAGGAGAGAAGGGAGAGGGAAGAGTGGCTGCTGGGTAGGCTTAGGGTTAGGGGGGGTTAAACAAAAACTATATATATATATATACATAATCAATAATAATAATAATAATAATAATAATAATAATAATAATTGTAATAACCTTATAATAATTGTAATAATAACCATAATAATAATAATAGAAGACTAAATAAAAGAATAAAATCTAATCTTCATAATAATAAAAATTTATAATAATAATATTAATAAAACTTTATAATAATAATAATAAATAAACTTTATAATAATAATGATAAAATAAATAAAAAATAATAATAAAATGACAACATAAAATTCTCAAATTTAAACGTCGGGCGAACACGTAGTCACCCGGGCCAACTGCACGGTCACCGCTAACGATGTGATGACCGCGCACTGGCGCGAAACCCTTCAACACAAATAAACGTTAAAAAAAATTCAGACCGAGACCAAGAAAAGAGTAAGATAAGGGTATCTGCGGTCGGGGTGTGACAACATCCCTATAAACTTTTCTATTTGAATGTGTGGCCGATTTTCTTCAATCGATCGGTCAAGGTTTCGGTGCTCTTATAATGTGTATTGCAGTACTCAGGTCGAATCCCCAACGATGAAACTTTTGAATAACTGATTATTATTAGTTGATTATATTCTGATGGGGGGGGTTGCAGATCTTATAAAATGATTGATTTATTAAGATTGATTTTAAAAAAATGATAAGTATTTGGGTGAGTTCATCATTAGGCAGTTAATCTTGTGATATCCTTAATCCTGGCTTTATATTTCATTAAATTAACAACCCTATCACAAGATGACGTTGATTTGAATTCCCTACTTTTAAGGATTTAATCAAGCCTTAACATAACATAGGGTTCTAATTGTAATCAATACATGCTGAAGGTATTTTATTTATGGATTCAATAATCCATGTAAACCACTAATTAAGCAAAATATGTCTTTAATCCATGCCATGTTATGTCCAACATACATATTGTTAATTCAAAGAATACTCATCGAGCAAAAGCACTCATCTTCTTAAAATCAATAAATTATAAATCACCAAAATGATAGATTTAATCACTCATTTAAATGATTAATAATCTGTTTATAATGGTTATGATGATAAATTAATAAGAGAATAAAAAGAAAGGGATATGAAAAGAGTCGTGCGTCGAACACACAGACAAACGATAATGAATATTAAAACAGGCTTTCGATTAATTGAGGATGAAAATGAAGGAAAGGGGTTTAAAATTGATTTAAAATATTTTAAGAACAATAATATTAAACTATATATGGTGGATTATAATAATAGATATTGAAGAATAAACTTGAATTATAAAATAATTACAAAAAACAAGCACTTACACGATTACAAAAAAGAACAACACAATAGTAAATGAAAGGAAGCAAGGAGGAATGGTTTCTCTTGTAAAAACAATAGTATGGAAGATCCTCCTAAGACTTTGGAAGATCCTTGGTCATGAAAACCTATCCTCCTTTGGAATTAAATGCCAACCCTTTTGAAAGGAGAGGAGGGGATGTATTTATAGCCCAAGGTGGTAGACTGTATGCATTCCAAAACTACCCCTCCACATGGCTCGATGATTTTGACATCTATAAAGCTGAATCTATAGATATATCATGCTTCAATGCTGTATATAATAATTATTTCTAACTAATAAAAAAATTGGATCCATTTGGACATAAGGAGCCAATGGTATGGATGTTTGATTAAACAATTTCAATCTGTCCATTTCAATCCATACTTTTTAGAAGGCTGAAATTTGAATGGTTTTATCAATATGAAGATGACTTGAAATAAGAGAACATTATTCAACCCAATATGCCACTTATATATCCTCTTTCACACGGAAAAATATCAGCTTCATGTGGTGATTACATCATGAACTATGGCATGAATAGTGTCCTGATTTTAATTTCCAGCCAGGATGGTGGGCGAGACTTCAAAGCATCAGTTGGGCCCCTTGTTCATGTAGTTGGACCTTAAATATTTTATCAAGGATTATTTGGGATAATAAAGAACATAATGAGTAGTTTCATTAAATTTGGGCTTCATGATATAGACCAATAACTCAATCATCATGGTTGTTCCAGTTTCTTCACAGTTTCATGTGGTCTTCTTGTGTGGACCATATGACCCTCCAAATGGATGATGGGGAAAAAGGATCCTTCTAATGAAATGTTGAAATTTAATTATGGAACCATAAAAAACAATAATCATTCTATTTGGATAAGTATTTTGAGATTTATAATTAAACAATTAAATAGTCATGAATTTGGATGAATTCAAATAGTGCAAAAATATTATAATTAATATTTAAACATTAATATTTCACAAAAATTATGCACATTTCATATAGAATCAGTAATGGATATATATAAAAATTTATGAAAATATTAATAAAATTAGCTACATATGAATGAATATACCTCATATATTCAATTAATAGAAAATCATTCATATTTTTCAATAAATGCCTTGTAAAAATTCTACCAATCAGTGATGTGAAGATAATTGAAGTCAAACCCAAAAATGTCACTGTGAATTATTTTACTAATGCGAAAGAAGGTTAGGAATAATGTATACATGAAATAGATCTAAATACTAAATAAAATAAAGGCATGAATAAAATATAGCGTTCATATAATGATGTTGATTCAGAAGAAGAATTAGAATGAGAAACCACGTCTGATAAAGATTTTTATGAGTGGCACAATAGAATTTTAAGAGATGAAAATGATCGATCCAATATCATTGGGGATTGGAAAGATCTAAAAAAGACAAAGATAATGAAGAATAGTTCACAATCTATATTCCTATCAATTTTGGAACCATCCTCATTTGAAGAAGCTGTAGAGGATAAATCATTTTTCAAGGAAATAAATGAAGAATTGGATGAAATTAATAAGAACCAGATATAGGATTTTGTTAAGAGACCCAAAAAACTCAATATTATTTGTATGAACATAATTTTTAAAAATAAATTTGACTATATTGGAAATGTGATCAGAAATAAGGCATTGCTAGTGTGTAAATGCTATTCATAGGTTGAAGGTGTTGATGTTGATGAATCATTTTCTCCAGTGGCTGGAATATAGTCAATCATATTTTTTCTTTCCATGAAAGTTCAAATAAGATAAAATGTGTATCAAATGGATGTCAATACAGCATTATAAAATGGTTATATTGAAGAAGATTTAATCTTTAATATTTAGTGGGATTTTATCTTGTTGATACTGAAATGATGGTTTGTAAATTAATGAAGGAAATCTGGGTTATAAAATAAAAACCATGGGCATGGTACTCTTTTAATGGATTCTAATCTTAAGTAGATCAATTTTAAAACAGGAGGATTTTATCATAATGTAAATGTGAGTAATTATAATAAACATTAGTTCATGAATCTTGTAATGTAAATGATATTATATAGGGAGAAATCAGGAAAGGATCATTGGATGAATTTTCCAATTGCATGTAATAATATTTTGAAATGTAAATGATTTGTGAACTCACATAAATCTTATGGATGAAAGTTATTGAGGGGAATGACTATACATTTATTTATTAGGAAAAAGTATGCAATAGTGTTTCTAAATAAGTTCAATAAGAATGATTCTCCAACAAAATGTTGAATCCAACTGTGGTTGGAACTAATCCTTGAAAGCATGAGGATGGGACTTCTGTAGATCCTTTACAATATAAAAGAATCATTGAAATCATGTTGTATTTTGATGAGACATGGATAGATATTGTGTTTGAATCATGTTTAGCTTCTCTCTTATAATGTAATTTGAAAGGATAACATATGGAACTAGTAAAATGATTCATGAGGTATAATAAAAGAACTCACAATTATATCTTATACTTTGATACTAGAGGATATATTGAACTATTAGCAGTATTTTGATACTTATTGGGCTAGAGATGTTGTTTATAGAAATTCCACAGTTGGTGGAACATTATTTATTCTAACAAAATGTGTGTGTTAGTTGAGTAATAAACATGAAATTTTACCTATTAGTTCTGCTAAAACTGAGTATATCCTTACAAAAAATGCTTACACACAACTACTATTGCTGAATCAATAACTGATTGCAATTTTTGATGTGGTGAAATAACCAATAGAGATCCATTGTGATAATAGCAGATTATTTGATCTTAAGATAAATACTGTTCAGTATTCTCATACGAAGCTCGTTGTAATAATATTTCACATCATCAAGGAAAAATATGAACAAGGAATGATGAAAATGGATCATGTTGGAACTGATGATCAAGTGTCTGACATATTGACCAAGACATTTTTAGTACATGTGTTTGAGAAGCATCAATTTGCCCTTGGTGTTCAATGACCTCCGTATGTATGATGAGGTAATGAAGGTTCCCCTAAACCTCGTTGTGTTAAGTGTTTAATTTGTTTACAGATGTATTGCAGGTTTATATTAGAGATATGATCTAGGGTGAGTGTGTTTTAATTTCAAAAAACGAAAAATGTGATTCATTGGCATCATTTCCAATATGGATGAATGGAGAAATTAAATGTTTTTATCCAAAATATGTGAATTAATAATGAATTTGATTTAGTGAAAGGATGATAAGGAATAGGGGAATTTAAAAATGTTACAATGGGGGGAATGATGAGAATGGATAAATTTTTTTGGTGTTTAGAAATAAGAGTACCCATTTCATGCTTCTCTTATTCATTTCTACACCAATAAATACACATGTATACTTTTAGAGTTTTTTTAGTTGTTTCCCAATTACGTTTTTTTTGTTTTTTAGGCTGGTGCTTCATTTAATTTGATTACAGATTGATAATAAACCCAAAGGTGTAATTTTTTTGGAACTAAGGATGTAATTTTCTAGAAATGGATTTTGGTTTTTATTTATTGTCAATCCGCATTGGGTTAATCAAGGAGTTGTTAAGGGATATGGTCATATGATTAATGATAAAAGTAATATTCAATGTGGTGCAACTTTTATGTGATTGAAGAAAATTTGGGGCTCAAAATCATGCATTTCTTTTTTATAAAAGTAAGTGTTTCAATAAAATTAAGTGAACCATGAACCACATAGATGGAAAAGTACAAGGATCAGGAAATATTGTACACGTAATATAAGACTATGAACCACATTGTGGGAACAACTTGTGGAATGATAAATGGTTTTTGGTGAACACTTGTGGTTCTCAGAAAGGATTGTTGTATACAGAAGTTGTGGTGGTTCACAGGATGGTGTGTCATTCAAGAAAATTTGGTATAGGTGTTCGTGGAAAGGATATTTCCCCAGATGGCATGTATTTGGGGATAATTATGCAAAGATCAGTTCATTAAAGAGTTTGGACATCATGAATAGATGAGTGGTGGTATGCTGACAATGTAAGGAAATTTTTCATGGATGATACATGTTATGCAGTGAAAGCGGTTCCCAATTAAAGATTTGTTAAATATTAAATTAACATATTACACAGAAATATTTTCTTATATAAGGAGAATTAATCACATTTTTATGTGAGTACATATAATTTCATTTGATCAATTCATCGCTCCAGGAATTCAACTAATTCCAAAAGTGGTTTTCAGATAAGAAATTTTTTTAAAGGGTTTTATATAGTTCGCAAATGGAAGACATATCCGCATAGGAGACTCTGTTAGATGATGAATATAAAGGTCCCCAATTCTCTTTTAGTAAATTAAGAAAGTGAGGTAGTACCCCAAGAATGCTAGTACACAATGGAAGGAAGTACATGAACATGGTAAGATAAGGTGGCATGCAATCATTGTTTTAAGAGGGAGTACCTAGAGGTTGTATTCAGAGTGCTATAGTACTCAGTGGAAGAAGGCCATTTCGCAGAGAACATGTTGACAAATAAAAATTATGTGAAAATTTAGATTTCATCTAAATCGGAAAACATGAATTCAACTGAGAATATTTCTATTTTTTAGTAATCGTTATTTAATGCCAACCAATTGAAGCGACCTTCATGTTAATAAACTATGTTCAGATTCATCCAAATTTAGTGAGAAAGGGGGAGTAAACAAAAGTGATCCAATGGATGCACTGTTCGATGGCCTAAAACCATTTAAAGGTAGTTCTCTTGGAATATAGTGACCATGATTAAATTTTTTAGTCCACAACTACTCAATATTAGTGGATTTTGGTATAACAGAAAACTTGTCGGCATATGCTCCTTAGACGCAAGACTTAGTGGTGATCCAAGTAAAATTGGTGGGTCTTATCTTTGCATTTGATAGATTGTTTTCATCACTTTCTCATCAGATATGTTTTTCTTCTTCCTAAAAATGTGGGAACAAGATTGATCTGTTTAAAAGATAAAGTCGAAACCCTGTTTCACCCCACCCCTCTCGGGGTGTTTTAGGGTTCTTGAGAAAAAACTATGTTGAATGATTCCCTAGGGAACATACAGGGTTTTTTAAAGCATAAAACAACTATTTGTTTTATATTTTACAATGGATGTATGTTTTTTATCCCCTTGTATAGGGGATTTCAACATTTCTCCTACCTCTACAAAGATACCCATTATTGGAACACTGTAAGTAAGAACATCTCTCTGGCTATGTTACGAATACATTGTGGCACTTATTATGCTATTTTCAAATCCCAAACCACTTAGTCACTCTATTGACTCTTTTTAAGTCTTTCCATTATCATACTATAAAGAGTTCATCCAAAATTTAAATTAAAATAAAAAATTTTTTAAATCATCCCATTCATTATACATTTATTCTTATGACATTAAATCAGTACCTAATTTATTGGAGGGTTATATATTTCTGATCCCACACATCACTTTCATACCATGATCTTGCTTATGGGTTCCTTGTATATCATTCAATATATGATCATATTTCGTCACATTTAAACCCATGTTTATGGTGTTTGGGATACAAAAAATTATGTCACAAGTAAAAAATGTATAGATACATATATGTCAATAACTTTTAGTGTAAATAGTTAATAGTATTGAAGAAAAATTATTTATCTCGGAAAATATCATGATGATTTTTATAGCATATTGAGGGTATAAAAGATCAATGGTTGGGAATAATGGGAGTTACAGGATTATATAATCAATTGGATTTTTTAATTAAATAATAACTAATATATATATGAAAATAATCATACAATTGATATTGGGAATTAAAAAGAAAAAATGGAGAATATTGAATAAAGATGAGGAGAGGATCCCATACATCAGCATAATAATGACTTAGATAAAGGTTATAACAGTAGGGAATAAATGTTCTATAATTATTTGATTATCATTTATATACTCTAAGGATAATAATAAAGGAATTTAAACATATTTAATGGAAATTAAAAAGTCATAATATAAAGAGGGTATACAAATGGAAAAGAAGAAAGATGGATCCCATTCGAGGAAAGGTTGTTTCCCAATGTTTGGGAAGATCATATTGAGAGATTGGGGGAACTAGAATAGGATACTTGAGATATAATTGATGATTATAGTCATTATAACATATATTTTAAGGATTAGGTATTGGATAATGTGTGGTTTTATATAGGAAAAGATACGGGAGTTATATATTATATTTTAGACATAGGTTTTGGACTCTGTTTAATATTGTATTCAAAGTCAAAATACTTAACAATGATTACCATGGATAGTGACAAATTTATTTTATATTCATTATTAAAATTTTTTATGTGTTTATGTCAATAAAATAATACCATTTGTGGGGTGTAAGTGAATCCTATTAATAAATAATTTAATCTAAAACCTAAATTTATAATATATGATTTTAGGTATTCATAATGGTTTTATAATAATAATTAAATAACCTCAAAAAGAAAAGTATCTTAATGGGAAAATATATATTTTGTCATCAATAACATTTATGTAATGTATTACATCATTTTCGGGATGAGGTCATAATACATATTGTATGTTTATAGTGTACTTAATTTCTATAAAAAACAATTGTCCTAGAAAATTATGAAAAAAGAACCTATTCCTACCTTCAAGGTGCTATTTTAAAAAATAATATTTATTTGATCACAAAAATTATGTAAATATAATAACATACACATTAAAAAATAACAATTTACGGGAAAATATAATTTTAATCCAATAACAGCCTTATGAAACTTACAAGAATTACATTTTTCTTTTAAATTTACATTATCAGTTATATTTAAATAAACATTGTTTAGTAATTAATTTTTTTTATTAAACTATAATTTATTTTTAAAAAATTAATTCCTCATATTATAGCGTCTTTATTGAATCTATAATTTTTAATTAAATACAATTTCAATTTCATCATAACAAAATCAATATTTAATTGAACTAATTGTCCAACGACTAAAGAAGAAATATTAAAAAGGTATAAATTGACTATTTTTTAATTGATGGGAAAAAATAAATTCATTATGTTATGTACTAGATATATAGTACATTATTACACCATCTAATAACCTAAAGGTAAGGTGTCTTGTGGTGGTAATTATTTGGGCTAATTCGGCATGCTTGTATGGTCTTTGATCCTGAAGATCATTACAATCTCTAATAAACAGCTTCTCTCAGAATTTAGTTATTGAATCCAATATTGGTGTTGGTGAAGGGAGAATATTTCTACTTTTATATCCATATAATTTTAAAATAAATGGGTGTTATAATGTAGGATACTACTAGTAGAGGATATCACTTATTTCATCTAAATCAATTAAACTTTAAAATAACTCTTAAAATATACTTCTCATTAGATAACTATTCAGTGAATACATTATAAATGTTTATGATACATAATGTTCCATCAAAACTGGCATGATATATCATTGGGTAGTCTAAAAATAATGTGGTGCATTTGTTTTTTATGAACAACCTTATATGAACAAGGAAAAAATTAATTTTCAAATGGAATTTTATTTATAAATGGTTTATTCATTATATTCCCCACCCCCTAATAAATTCCATACTTTAAATTTAAATTTCATATAATGAAATATAGTTATGTACAAATTTTTCAGCTGCTCTTCTAGTTTACAAGCCCCTATGTTAATACTGTTCTTCCACTATAATAGTTTTACATGGTGAGTTTCCTTGTTTCATATATCATTCTCTCTATGATCTAATAATACCACCTTCTTCTCCTCATATGAAATCTCATTTTATAAACATACTACTTATTAGTTTATTACATGTGAGTTTTCTCATATGTACTTCCTTATGTTATGTACATGTAAAATATCATGTAATTGAGATAGGTTTTATGGGAGTTCTAGTGGAAAATCTAATTCTTCTATGTGAAATAAAATTAGAATGTTTATGATGAATCTAGGAGTAAGAGTTACCTAATTTCTAAAACTCATATTTTTCATCCATGGAAATATATGATGTAATACTTTGTCACAAACCTCAGCCTCCATGTCTCATTAATGATTATCTATATATCTATTATGATTAATTGTTAATGATCACATATAATTATTATTTGTTTGAACCATATATATGATCTCATGGATAAGATCATGACCCGTCAGATTCCACAACCTCAACATTTCCCATCATGATAGAGTTGGTCACCTCTTCATTTATAGATCCTCAAAATGTGCTAATATTTTTAACATCTATTGATTTTAAAATAGGGAAATCCAACTTGATATAATGTATGATATAACATATCTCCACTAATCATTGGTCTGAGTCAGGGAGGGATTATTATTTTGAATTGGGATACATCCCCATGAAATCAATGGGTGGAAATAAATTCATTGTGATTAATTAATAGTTGGGGGATTATTTTCCCTTTAAAAGATCCTTCCAATGTACAAAAATTCAAACAATTACTATATGATTCAGGAACACAAGAAAATATAACTCAATTAAATACAAAACATACAACAATAAAACTACAACCATACACCATACCATAGTACAATGTTGAAGACAAAACTATCAAAACAAAAATATTCCAAAACACCAACTCAATATTTAAAAAAATGACCAAAAACAAACTCCAAAATACATCCAAAATTGTCATGATGAATCTCTACAGAAATGAGATACATTTCTTTTAAATGTGTCTCAATAAGAAACATATTTATAATCACCAAAGATCCAAAACAGGGGGTGATTAATGAAACTCAACAATGTTTATCCAAATGACATCCCTACTCACAACACTAGTATATAAAATGTTAGATTATTTCTAATTTTATTATTATACTATTTAAAACAATTTCACATTTTATACCAAATGAAATAGATTTATGAAGAAACATTTATAATAGAAAATAACCAATCAATTCCTTCAAAAAAATTCACAATTCCTTTTCTAATAACACATTACAATCCACACGTCAACAGAGGGATGCACAAGTAATAGATCAATACTCTGAGTAGCCTCTCATTTATCAACCAATTCATCACAGGGTCACAATATTCCATTCCCCCAAAGACACTTTCACATTTTATAAGGTCATATAAATGAAACTGAACACATTCTAAAAAAGTATTCCAAAAAAATGCCAAAATGTTTATGCCAAGAACACTATAACAAATAATTTTATTATCGAAAAAATTTCTACAATTTTATCCTATAAACAAGGAAAACATCAATTTTTAAAATGGTTCGACAACACTCTTTTCACAATAATTCCACAAATTCACAAACTATCACTGAGGAAGGTTTCTATAATGATTTTAACAATAACAGGCCAATCTATACCATGAAATTTAACAAAAAATAAACTAATACATGTAGTTTTAATAACTGTTTTTAATCCACATACATCAAAAACCATGAAAAAACAATGACTAGTTAAAATTGTTCAACAAAACTTGTTAAAATAAAAAAATGATACCTTATATATAATTCCCTATCATCAAAATAACCAAATATAATCGTGAATGCATCAAAAATAATATATATATCCCTAGTAGAATAGATATATGAATCTGAGAACTTGATTATGGGGATATCTATGAATAACCTCCAAAAATGGAGAAATTCCATGAAATATAGGCTTCAACACACCAATATCTCCCATTGGATTTCTCCTAAAGTGAAGTGATGTGTACTCACATCCTTTTGGTACAGGGGAAAAACATTTTTGACAGATGTCGGAGAGAACAATAGTTTTAGTGGATAATTATAATGGAATCTATAGTTTTTATATCTATTTTTTTCATACATTGTTTGGGAGCATGATTAGTAAAAGAATTCCATAACCGTGAAAAAGAATCTATCCCAAAAATCACAAATAATACTAGGTGAAATAAAATTTTGGATAAACAATGCACATAACCATGGGCCTACCGAGATCCCATTTCCTCATTTTGATTGGTTTAATGTAAGATTTTCGTCGATTCTACTTACCAGTCATAGATCATGCACCTCCATAATATACAATAATTCAACCAAAAAGTCCTACAATATATAAAAAAACCTCCCAATAAATCTACATATTTAGTATACATAATGAATGGGGTACTCAGTTGAAACTAGGTGTGATAAATTCTCCCTACAATTTACCCTTATGTCCCAATAAATTTGAAAACAACCACTATCCTAAAACAGTTTGGTCCATTGAATGATTATTTCCTTTTCTCAGTCCCAAGTTTTATCCTGAATCTGACTGTGTTCTAAAAAACCCACATTAGACTAATTTTCATCCCATAATATAGTTTCTTTTTCCTATTCAATGTTGACACCACTATATAAACCACAAAACATTCGTATCTAGGTCACCATGATCTCATATAATCGCATCGTTAGTATTAGGTTGGTACAATTTTAATTGAGACAGAAGAAAGACATTATGCACCAAATAGAACCATGAAGGAAATAAAAATAGATATTCCAACTCCCCAAACCATTCTATTATCTCAAAATGGACAATTATTTAAGGATATAACTTGCCCAATATCACGAAAAGATGATTCCCAAGTAATGAAGAGACTCATAAATACACATGTAAACTCCCTTCAATTGATAATGGCCATCGATGTTGATCTGCATAAGATTTATAATGATTCTATTTCGTATCCACTATAATACAGATTATATGAATCTTCTATACTATCTCTTAGACAAGTCTCGACCAAATCGAAGAATTTTGACCTGTTTCTACCTAAAAAAGTTTGGAATTACAAGAAATTCCATACAATGATTCAAAATGAAACATATGTATCGATGCCTATTAACTTTTTTTATATGAGAACTCTGGTAATGGTATGTCCTCCTCCCGTGATATCCCAATATCAATCACATAATCCCTTATCATGTATCAAAAATTTTCTATCATTCTTTTGGATTAACTACCCATATGAGGATCATATGTTATACTCATAGTAAACTGTTTCCCAATGGATTGTCGTATGAATTTATAGAAATGCGATGTAAACCATAGATATTAGACTGATACTATCAAAAATGAAACACCATTCATCATTAAAAAATCTCAAATATATATTATAAACAATTCCTCTAGTATATGAAATTTGTGAATTGGTATGAAATAGGGTGACATTATGAGTCGATCCACTATCACCCAGATGGCATCATGTATCAAAACCATTATTGAACCCTTACCACAAAAATCTATGGATATTTGTTCCAATTTTTAAATTGGAAGAGATAAATACTACAAAATACCAACTTTCTAGTGATGTCCTGTCTTCACCTATTGATAGGTGAGGCATATCGAAAAAAAGTCATCCACCTTCATTTTCATGAAAACCCAAAAAAAAAATAAATGGATTATACATATTATATATTCCATGATGAATATACCATCTTAAATGATGGTAATAATGATGAAAATGTTCTTAAATTAAGAATGACATGACCATTCAATTCCATAACCCCATTTTAGAATGGCTATCTAACCTCCAAGTGAAAATGGTTTCCCCCCAATTGAGTTTTTAATTCATAGGATCACATTGTGAATGGGATGTCTAGCCTCTTTAACCAAATCCACTAAATCATGAACCATAGATACCAGGATGAAAATCACAACACCGCCTATGTCCTCACAATCCAAGTGCATGTCATCTATTTCTGACATCAACTTACACCGACATAAAGCTTCTTTTTCCAACTGATCATATGTCTTTATTTATAATGTTTCTTCAACTGAATTTTCATTTCCCATTGTATACATAATTTAAAATTATAACATTTAGAGATACCTAATCCATAATTCTTGTCTCTTGTTCAAATATATGTATGATAAAATATGTTCCATTATCTTATGATCCATAGGCACCATAAATTTATCACAAATGTTGTAATGATTTTAAGAACATAATGAATAGACTATGGAAGATTAATCCAAACTATATGTTGTCTAGTTATTATAATGATACCATAAAATTCATTATAAATAATAAATAACAAGGTCTTTGTTCATGAGGACACATCCAAACCCAGATCATGATGCATCATAATACACTGTGTGACCTTGTCCTAATTCAGATAATATCAAGATAGATTTTAATGTAACAAAAAACTAATCTCTTAAAAATACATATTATATATATAATTATGTTAAAATGGGACAATTTCCCCTTCCAATGATGTCATTGGTGAAGCTGTACAAGATAAATCATGAACATATAATCAGTAATGACTAGTCATAAGTAGGTAACTGTGTATCTCAAATAAAATATTTAGTTGTTACCATGAGATAGAAGACATTATATTCTTTGCATCCATAAGAAAAATAATTCAAATATTATATGGGCATATAATTTTTTCTTTTTATCAAAAAATAAGACATTTATTATTTGGAATATAGATAATGATCCTAAAAATGTACCATCAGTTTCACTAATTGTTTCTCAAGTTCATCCCATTTCCTTCAATACAGAAATATTTCATCCAAAAACACAACAAAAAAATAGTCTAGATACCTTTCAAATATCCAATTAATTAATTCAATAATTACTAATAGTGCATTCCAAAAACCTAATCACATAACTACAATCTCATAATCTCCATATGTACTTATGAATGTTGTTCTCAAATCACCTTCTTTTTGAACCTGTAATTGTTGTTATACTGAGCACAATAACTCCTAGATAAAAACCACTATACCTTCAATTTGAATGATAAATCATCCATTTATGCATGTTTATAACTATTAATTGTCTTATAATGTTAAATATTTTTATAATACGCACACAAACAAAGAGTTTCATCAACCTATCTAAAAGAAAATATCTAGAAAACAAGGATAAATTTTAGAGAAAATATCTAGAAAACAATCAACAACTAGTGAAAAACTATTATTCTCAATCTCATCAATTAATTACCAATTCAAAAATACCAAATGGTTTGAGATAGTACAAGCCACTAGTTCCAGCAAGCATTCTTCACATTCTTTTACATTTCTTTAAACTATAAATAGATCTTTCATACCATAATAAGTTATAAACCTAACCATTCATGTATAACAATTGAAGTTACATTGGAACATTTTATGCCAATAGATATATTGGATTATATCACAAACATCCAACTTTAAAATAAATAAATACCAAATTAATTATTCTCTATAAATATTTATACAAAAAAAATACATAATGGATCCCCTTTGTATTTGACAAAGAGTAGTTTGATGTTTTAAAATAGAAGGAATCATCTCAACATTTAAATTAATAATATAAAAAAATGAGAAGAAATAAAAAAATGGGATTCAACTATATAAAACATGTATTTTATAATGGTATCATTCAAAGGAATCATACCTATTACTATTGGTTGTTCAGATGGATCATGCTAAATAAATTATTTCTCTCTATATAACTATGTAGTCTTTGCAGTTTGTACATTATTTCCATATAGATATTGACCTTTATGATGATACATGGTATTCGTAGAATCGCTATGGGTTGATCAGTTTATATTCAAAAAGTTATTCTTGTATCCAAATCTATTTGAAGAATACAACATCTGTGAAACAAGAAATGTGCCCAGTGGACCCAACGCTGGAGAATTACGAAAATGGTGCTAATGATATCCCATATCGTTGAAATTGTGTAATTCTCTAGGTGGAACCATAAAATCTCTCTTACTATGATAAAAATATCAATATTGGAATTTACCATCTTAAATCTTTGGTTTTGGAGGAATATTCACCGAACTCGCCATCTGATTATATGTTATCCCACTAAATTGGAAATAAGTGTTCCTCTATGTCTTGTTCCCAGCATTAGAGTTACCTCGATTTCCCATATGTATCAACATGCATCCTCCACCATTACTTCTATATATTTCACTTTATACCATCATCACTATATTTAAAATCACTATATACTCCATTATATAGAGCATGACACCATTGATGTGTATATCTTTCCTTATCCATGATAATGTAATGTGCACCATTTAGGATACACTAGTACTAATTTAAAGTGAAAAAATTTACTAAATTCATAAATTTTCCCACTTTTTCATAAACTGATAGGCTACCCTTCTTCAAGATGAACAACAATTCATTATATTAATTTTGACCATGTGAGGAGAGATTTTTTGATGAAAAATTCTTAAAAATAATCCCATGTAATGCCTTCATAAAATTTATCATGAACATAAAAATTCCATAAATAATGTGTAAGATACTTCATCATATATGTCACCAACATGACTTTTAGCTCGTCTTTTGGGCCTTGGAAATTGAATATTCAATTATCCCAATTCTACCACACCTCTTCCTTATATAGTTTTTTATCACCCTAAAGATGTGGGGGTTATTCTTTTGTAAGTAAATGAAATGGCCCACACACCATGGTTCATCCCTTATATTTCTTTTACCAACTGCTTGAAAACCCTATACAATAATTTGAAGATGTTGTTGGCTCAAATCTGGCTCTGGTGCAACAACATTATTAGTGAATACATCACTGTTTTTTTACCAAATAAATTATGTTCCATTTCATATAATAAAATAAAAAATCTATAAGTCTCACTCTCTATAAACTGATCTCATAGAAAATATGAATTATCACATAAAATTTATCACAATAAGGATTTTAAAATTCATCATCATTCTTTTTAAAAGTCATTTTAAAAGATTCCAACATGATTTTTAAAACAAATAATTTTCAAAATACCACTATTTTTCAATTTCAAAATACCACATTTGAATTTTTTTCTCATTTTTAAAAAAATCAAGACATTTTGAAAACATCATAAATCATCACTCAAAAAAACATTCACTCCACGATTGTAGTAATTTTTCCTAGGCAAGTCATCTTCTTCTTATTGGCGGAACCCATGACAATGATGAAACAAATCCAATAAGTGTCTCAAAACACTTATGTACCCAAATCCATGGTAACTAGAGGTTTAGCATAAATATGTTAGATACGTATATTTATACATTACATATAATGTTACAAAAATCTAACTCCTTTATACCATCCCAAATCAGGGAATAAAGAATAATGATGTTTAAATCCAAGAATGATGAAATTAATAACAGAGGATCAGACCAACAGATACCACTTTATACATCATACCCAACCTTATTATCTCAATTCCATAAAGAATTACAAAATTGAATTACATGAAATCCCAAAGATACAATAGGATAGTAATAAATACCAATGGATTCATTAACAATAGGGTAATAATTTTACCTTTTTGAAATAAAACCAAAAACTTGTTAAAAAGAGAAAAAAATTACTATATGACTTTTGAACATAACATAATACAAATAAATTTAATACCAAATAGACAATAATAAAAAATATAGCTAATTATTATATCAATGTAGAAAGTGGAAGAAAATAAAATCAAGGACTCTAAAGACACCAACTCTGCACCACATAAAGTGATATAGGATCTAAATAAAAAATACATCCCAATGTATCAGAACACGTCACTTAAGAAATGAGATACTTTCCATTTACCTATGTCTCAATAAACAACATCTACAAAGTCACCAAAGTTACAAATTATGGGGTGGGTAATGAAACTCCATAGGTTTTTCTATATCTTATTCCTACCCACTCCACTAGGAAAGAAAACGTTATGAAATTTATATAAATAAATTTAATAAATTTATGATATTTTATATCAATTCCAGGATTTTTGTCAACATAAAATTTTAATTGGAAATAAACATGTACATCAATCCATTTTACAATCCCATTTGGCATAACCCATTCCAATCCACACATCAAAATAAGCACACCTAGTTGGTAGTATTATCCTCATGAGTGGTATCTCATCGATATACTAATTCATTAAAAATTAACCTTATTCAAGTGCATGAATAGCAGAATCCCCTTCCATAGGGTCATGTACATAAAAATGAACAGGCGCCAACTAGTTCTTCTAAAACCATTTTAACAGAATATTAAAAAAACACTTCAATAAAAATTTACATTTATAGAAAATATTTCTAAAAACATTTTTATGTGAAGGAAATCAAAATACCATTTTAAAAATCCAGATTTTAAATTAATTCAAAAAAAAATTCATATAAATTCCACAATTCCGCAAACTATCACTAAATAAGGATTATAAAGAGAGATGTACAACAATTTCAGAATAAAAAACACGAAATTTTGAAAACAAAATGGAACTAAGATTTCTATTCCAAATAAGAAGAGTCGAGAGTGACTAAACCTACCTTAGAATCTATGAAAAAATGAGGAACGATATGAAATCATTAAAAAAATGAGATAAAACTCTAAAATCCAATGTTATATATACTTCAATGTCATAAACATGACCAAATATCACCATGATTGGATTCAACCATCATATATATATCCATAATGCATTAAATTTTTTAATAAAAGAGAGGGGAGTAGAGGATATTTATGAAAACCAACCATGAATGAGGACTTAGTATGGAATATGGGTATCAACACGCCATTATTATACAATTAATCACTATCAAATCAATGGGAAGGGTCTTTATAGACTTTGGGAAGAGGGGAAAACTTTTTATTGTTGAATTTGAGGAAAATTGAGGTTTAGTAGGAAATATAAATCAGTCCCGAAATATTCAAATATAATTTTTTTCCATGCACAGTTTGGGTGCACAAAAAGAAAGACTGTGTCCTAATAGTGCATATGCTATTATCCTGAAAATCACAGTTTATCTTGGGTGGTAGAATGGTTTGGATAATCCATACGCCAACATGTGTTCCTACCTAGAGCCCGCTATATCACATTTCATGTTTTGATGTATGAGTTTCATGATTTCTACAAGTAATTATCAACCAATCCACCTACAGAATGTCCCCAAAAACATCCAAAATATCCTACAAACACTATAAATTGCACCCAAAAAATTACATAACAGGTATACATAATGAGAGGGGTAGTTAAAATAAACTATAGTTTATAAATATGACCTGAAACAGAAATCATCCAATAGAATTAAACTCCATTAAAATTTATTATATATTTTTTTTAATAAATTCAATCTCATCAATAAATTTCAATGCACGCAAAACTCAGTTTCAATGAAACATGATATTGTATTAAAATTTTATTATTTAAACATGAGTATTATAACCTAGTAATTATGATTGATTGTATGTATTGTATGGATACAATTATGAATGTTATATTTTTTATAATTGTATAATGAAATTTAAATGGAAATATGTTAAATATTAAAAATATATGAACTATTTTAATGGAAAATAATAGTTTTCTAAAACAATATTTCTCTTAAATGCGGTTTATTTTATCATTGTGGAAATAATAAATTATTAATTTCAAAAAATATTATAAATTTTATATAAAAAATATAAATCAATTTTGAAATAAATATTTCCAAATTATCTTTGTGTAAAATAATTATATTTTTCCAAAAACATTAATTTTTGGATTAATTGTGAATATATTTCTTTATTTAAAATTACTTTATTGTTTTAAATTATTATAAACATAAATTTTACATTAAATTGGATTGAATGAAAATTTAGTTCATTTATATTAAAATTTATGTAATTCAATTCATCCAAATATATTTTATATTGAATTTTGAAATTAATATATATATATATATATATATGGGAATTTTATTTTTAAAAAACCATTGTTTTGCCATTTCTATTGTCTAATTTTAAGGGGAATTGACCCAAATATGTAAAATGAATTTGAAAAAATTGACTCTATATTTTTAACAAGAAAAAATGATATATTATAACAATTGGCTGTTAAATTTAGTCCATAATAATTAGTTAAAATAGTAAAAATTAATGACCATGGTGAAATAGAAAATGTTTTTTCTGAGTCTTCATGGGGCGGGGGGGGGGGGGATAAATATAAGATAATGATTAAAAATGACTTAAAATATCAATAAACAAATTTAATAGAACTATTGAGACCATGTGCCCTCTAATTTTATATAATTTACCAATTTTGAGGCTTGAATAATGAGAAAAACATGGGTACCACTATATCTTTTTTATAATTTCATGTGAGTAATCTACCCCACTTATAAAAGGACAGCCACTCTCCACACATTTTTTCATATTAAAAACACTTTTTCTTAGAAAATACCTTCCGAATACCTTCCCAACATCCTTCTAGAAATCTTATATGACATATTATGATTATATACCCCTCTTCTGAAGGAAATAGGTTTAAACGAAAAGTGGCTCTCTGAAAAGGTGGTGAAATTCATAAACGTGAGGATTAGGTTTATTTGTAATTAAAACTAATTAAATAATTCATAAAATATGTTAATATAAAAACTATTATATCATATATAATAATATGAAAATATTTTAATGTAATAACCATGGTCTATCTCATATTCAATCACATGGGAATGGAATCCATTGATCATGTGTATGATATATTACTGCCTGAAGCACTGAAAAATTTATCTTCCAACACAATCATTCAATGATATATATAACGATGTGTATTTCATAGATATTAGATATATTTGGAATCATTATAATTAGGTAATAATGATATCGATTATACATTTTTGCATTCCATTCTTTGGGGATATGATAACATTGCTCATATGTAGGGTCGACTACCTCCTCTCGAAGCGATGTTATCTATTTTTATCATAAATTTTAAATGAATTGTTGTTTGGTTAATTTTAATGAATATTTTTGATATATATCATCTATCCATGAATTTTTAAATATAATATGATATTTATTTACTTATATTACATTCTGTAGTAAAAAATATTACCACTCATGCATACGAGTGGACTACAACCTCCATTGAGTGATCCGAAATGTTAATCATTTAATTTTTTTAATGGATGGTAATAAAGTTATATTTATTTAATATAAATACTATATGTGGTATAATATTAATTATTTATATGTGAATTTTTAATTTCTCACTTTTCATTGCATCTGTTTAGAACAATGGAAACAACATTCATTTATATATATGGACTACCATAGCTTAGAATAGTGTAATCCATTTTCAATATCTAAAATAAAATATAAATATAAATATAAAATTTAATTAATATATATAAAATTTAATTATTTTTTAATTTTATAGTAGTGAGGTAATCATGATATAATTAAAAATATCAAAATTACAAAACTAAAACATAAATGAAAATTATTTGAATTACCACTTAATGTGGTGATTTTAACAAAGAATTTATAATAAATGGATGATAAAATATTAAAATAATATTTTTATAGATTATTATATATGATTATTTTTCAATTTTATAATTATTTAAAATGATATTTATTATACATTAAGATTGAATATATACAAGAAAATTCAAACATGGGATACAGGTTTCCCATATCACTTTTACTTCTATGAGACATAAGATATATTCTTAAATTGTTTCATTGTGTGGTGTATATACATCCCCTTTTGATATGTTATATCAATAATATTTTCAATTTTTAAAATTTTCATTTTATCTTATTTCTATAATGAGTAGTATTATAAGAATTTTATCAATTCTTATTTGATTATTTCACAATCTCCTCATTATTTCAGATTGTTTTCCTTTCAGTCTCTTTTGAGGGACTTATTTAAAATTTATACTTTAAAATCAATAACTTTTCATCTCATATAGTTATTCATGATATTTTTCATTTAATATCTTATTTTTTACACACAATTGTACTTAACCAGATAGATTAATTATTTTTTGGAAAATCCTAATTAATTTGCCTCTTTTGCTGAAAAAACATTTTCAAATTTTTTTTCTAAATATTAAAAAATATTATTTATCCTTATCCAAATTTTTTATTAATGGAATTATTAAAAAAAAGTATTTTTAAATTTTTTTAATGGAATCTTGTAAAATTTTACAAAATAAAATCCCTTTTGGATTTTACTATGAATTTGAAGTGAATCCATTTTTAATATGCACAGAATGAACAAAACATTCAACTGTTAGGACCAAAAATTGTTTTAATGTCTACATTAGTTGTTTTAAAAGTTTATTTTTAAAGAAAAATATATTCTATTATGGTTAATTATTATTTAAAAAGTATATTTTCATTATTTTAAAATAATATCTCCAATAATGATTTTAATTAAATTGTTATGGTATTTTCATTCAACAATAAAATTAACCATTTATGATAATGATGATCTTTTGGGGATATGTTTTTATCGTAAGAATTAATTATTTGGATGGTTGATGATTATATTTAATGAGGATCTAATTTTATCCAATCACCATATTATTCTAGATAGTTTATGATTATGTTTATTTTTTTGGGGTATGTGATATTTTTTTTTTATCTTTTTTCAATATGAATATTTATTTTAATTATGTTTCACCACTTTCATATGAAGAAATAATTAGACATAGTAGTTTATGTGTGGGTCCAGTTATTTATATATCCTAGATGTATCAATAGGTCACGTGATAAAAAATAGCTAGAAAATTAGATAAGTTTCTACCAATATGTTGAATCTGTATCATGAAAGGTATTAATATTTTCAGATATCCTACATTATTCATTCATTTATTATGAGGTCAATTAATGATTTTGATGTTATTATTATATTATTCGGAAAGATTATAGATATTTTTGAGTATCATGTGTTTATTTATGTTGAATAATTTCCAAAAAAAATTCTCTTCCTTATTATGTTCAGATTATTGATCAAGTTGAATTTGGTTCAACTACTTTCCATTCCATATACATCATGGTTATTTATGATGATATAATTTGTTATATTTTTACCCTTTATGATAATCTATTATCACTTGATTTTTATATTTTAATTTCCCTAGTATATAAGGTAATTTTTTATTTACATGTTGGGATTCATTAAGAGAAATAATAGCATTCTAAAATAAAATTGTTTGTGTCTTTTATATTTTCAATTACATTGTGAATTTAATATATGTATCTACTTTACCAAGACTACTATAATATGTATTCCACCATGATTTGATTCATCATATATTATTCCAACATAATAAATCAACCACCATCTTAGGGATACTATGTATATGAAATTTATAGTAGGTTAAAGAGGAATTTCAGTAGAAATATTAGGAATTAAATTTTGGAAAAAATAAACTGTTGAATATATAACTATAAATTTATTAATAAATAATTATATTTATAGGATATCACACTAATGTGTTGGTAAGGTATAGATAATGTGTTTTTCTTATAGATTCACCCCTTTTAGAATAACACTATTCTACAATGTTCTGGCATGAATTTATGTAGGGGTAATAGCTCTCAAAAATGTGTGTCACACGTGACATAGCGGTTACTAGGTATATAATATTGGGCATTACTCTAAACCATGTTTGGTAGTCTCTAGTGATTTGAATTGTATAGTTTACATTTTCTTTACAAATGATTATTAATTATTTTAATATATTTAAATTATTTGAAAACCATGACAGGGAAAACATGGTTATGGAGATTATATTATCAATGTATAAATTATTCAATTTATGATTATTATTTCACAACTACTATTATTATTCGTTATGTATCATAATTTTATGATATAAGCCAGTGTATGAACATACTTATAAATGAAACATAGTGTATGTAATGGGAACTATATCAATCCATGTACCCATCATAGGGATTTACATAAAGGGAAATATAATAAGATGTAGTTACAAATTCATCTGGAATTAATGAAAATAGGAAAATATTGGTGTAGATGAGTTTTGTAATGAGAAATGACCATTACCTTATTGATCTCCCTTTTGATCCATAACATGGTGTGAAATTATTACATCACTTTATGTTTTAACAACTCTATCATTCAAAGGGACTTCAAAACTATTTATAGTTGAGAAATGGATTTGATCTTTAGAAAATATATTACACCCTTTGTAATGTTGTGAAAAAGAGAATTATTTAATGTAATTTTATCATCTCATAGGAGAAGCTGATAATAGGTGATCAATGATTAAAAACACTATGGATGAAGAAGAAATATAAATCATGGAATAATTTTATTTTAAGGTAATATTCATGAAAATGTATATCTTTTGATAAATAAGAGGATATGGAGAGACATTTCTCTAGTCATCATCAAATGGAATAATAAAATGTAAATAATTATGAATAAATCCTTTTATGTTCAAAAATTAATGATAGATAAACATATAAAATCCAAAAAATATTTTTTGACTATTTTATTGGTGGGATTAATCCAAATATTTGAAATGAAATATTCTCCCAACATTTATTCTCTTATGAGGAGATAATATATTCTTGTAAAATTATTGATACATAATTCATCATGTATTATATTTGTGAAGTGTATTAATAGAATAATTGTATGGTAGAACAAATGATGGATAATGGTAAGTATGGAAAAAACGATCTAACCCATGTGATTATTATAGAATGAAAATCCATGTTACTTTCATGAAGGGAATTGTAGTCTTCCACATGTGTGGAGATATAGGAAACCATGATCAAGATTTAATGCCCCAAATAAGATTTTTCAATGTTTACTGCTTCAACATAAAGTAAATGGGTCACTATGAAAATGAATACCCCAAGTATCAATTTAATATTCCGCAAATTAAACAATTGGATTTTTCTCATGATTATTATATTATTACAGATGAAGTGTAATTATTGACGATCCTGTGTTTATAATCCAAAAATATGTTATAGAATTATTATTCTGAATGATATTATGGTAGTAATAATTATGAATTCTATAGTATATTTACTACTTTAATTTCAATTCAAGGAATTGATAGTTTCTTTTTTGGGTATTCATGACCACGAAATGTGATTCAGTGTCAAGTGAATCTTTTTAGAAAAAATAAGATTATGTTTTTTTAAAACATAATATGTGCTCTATTTAAGGATTATATTGATAAATATATTTTTAATGGATAATATTGTTCACAATGAATTTGGTTAGTTATTATATGGTTTATGTTAACATTTTTGGAGGTTACTCTATGTTTGGATTGAATAAATATATTCCAGATCCTTTTATTTTATTTTTGAAAGAAGGAAATTTTCATTATTGACCTATAGTGATAAAGGTATTGACATATTTGATATATAAAATTACAGGGAAATTTGTATTTTTTAGAGGAGACATTTTTGATTTCGTAGCCTTCATTTTAAACTTATTCAAAAATATTTTTTATTAGCACTAAGGATTGTTTTTTATGAATTGGATTAAGTTAAACTTTTAGTGTTTTTTGGATAAATTATACTATCCATTATGGATTTATAACATATATATGGATAGTGGGAATGAATTATTACTTTTTTATGGAGATAATTATATATTAAATTTAATATTAGTGTGCAGGAATTAAGATTCTTGTTGGATATTAATTTCATGCTGTAATAGATGATGTATGAGTACATTGAATTACAAAAAAATAGTTAACATTATATGTAATTGCATTTTATCTCTTCAATCCTAATGAAAACTAAATTCATCAACATTTGTAAAATGATCTAGTGTAAATTATAATTCTTATTTCATTGATTTAATTTTTATAATCGGTCGTTTAAGTTATCAAATATTTATAGTTTTCTGTTGGATAAAATTTTCATGACAATGATTTCTATTAAACAATATTAATCATTGTGCATTAGTATTCTCCACATTTTAAATGATTTCATTTCCCACCGATTTTCCCCTTCATGGAATTATAGTAACGTATTTTTCTTGATGACCATATATAATTTCTTTTCCTCAGTGCCACATAAAGATTCCTGAAGACGGTTCAACACATAACCTCAATTGCCCCTCCATATATACATGAGGTTGTCGACTAGTAGTGGGGGCCTAATATATAATGTGTGGAGACTATACACATTATATCAATGCTGAAATAGAAGAAATAATAAAAATAACCGTGATAATACAATAAAAATAATTTTTGTAAACTAACCACAAATGATGAATTGAAAAATTTAAAATATCCCTAAAAATAATATAGGTCATTCCATACATGTTTCAAAACTATAATGATAAACCAATGTAAAGATAAACTAACATCTCTCATGTGGGTGCTGACATTATATCATGTTCCCTCATCCATTCTCAATTTAGAATCCCATATCAAATATCTTACATATGGCTATTGGCCTTATCATGTCATAGAAATGTGTTGTCTATGTGGGTACCAATTATATGGATAGGGTAGAGAGTGATTACAACATAGTTGGAGACCACCAACAACAACTATAGAAATATATTCTCTTTGATAGTGAATGCAATTTTATAAAAAATAAAGAAAAAATTATGTGGTAAAATAGTTTAAAATTTCCTACTATTTATTCAACCACATCATACCTACTTCAACCCATGAAAGATTCTTAACCATAAACCATAGATAAAGATAAATTAAATAGTTTATGGGATTTCAGTTTTTATTTAATTCAAAATCCGATTTCTGAATCGGGGACCTAAAGAAAATTTCTCACACCACATTTGAGCTAATAGAATCATTCCATAACATAAAACACAATATTCATGTTCACATATAAAAAATATACATATAAGGTTCAAAGTGATGTTGTGTAACACCCCATGGGTATTTTTAGAATTAGTCCCTGACCCACAACTAATTGGTCACATTCATATACTCAAATCATGGTTTCATATTCATAACTCATTTACCAAAAATATTAAATTGGGTGTACCAAATAATATATCAAATAGAAAAATGGATAATAAATTTTATCACAATAAACAACATGAACAATTTAACCATTAAATAATTTGTCAAAATTTATTTCATAACTCATTATACATTCATGTTTTTGCTAATCATCCATTTAATTACCAAATTAAAAAATTAAAATTTATTTATTTAAAAAATATTTACCCCTTACTCCTTTTTTAAATTCAAAAATTCAGTATTCCAAGGATATTAAAACCCAACCAGGGTTTCCCTCATCCTTGGATTCATAATCATTAGTGGTCCAATGGTACCCATAAAGGATCTCACCATCACCTAGGAATGAATTTGTTATATAAAATTTTGATAAAATGTTATTTCCATACAAGAAAACACATTGATACTACTTCAATAATAAGATCATTATCAAAACACTAGGAATTATCAATTAGACCACAAACATGATGATAATTGATGAATTTTTTCCAAACCATATCCATCAACATGATTTAGATCAATCAAATTAACAATGGTGGAGGAGATATAGGATCAAATCCTAAGATCCAGATCCATCGAAAGAATGTCCCTTGAGACCTAGATCTACAACACCAAAATAGATGGATTCATCCTGCTCTAAAGATAATTATATGTGGGATATATAGGAATCTCAAAGAGGATTAATTTTTATAACATAGGGGGGTTTGATTTATTTGACGAGATATCTGTATCACAATAGAATATGTTTAATGAGCCTATGTAACCTTCTTATGAGACTCCAAGTTAAATAGAATTTATTTTAGATATGGAGTGGGTGATTTTGGATATAAAATAGGTGTTTTGGAATATATATTTAATTTTTTTTTGAGTTTAAAATTTTACATGCAATGATTATTTATGATTCCACATATATAGATAGAAAATGAGGACGTACTATACGAGTTTCATAGTTACACCTGGTGGGGAATGGTTTGAAAACCCACATGACAATTTTGAAAACCCTCACTATCTAAGTTGTCATGATTTGGGGAGGATGTACACATGGATTTTTAAATCATTGTTCCCCATCCTTATGGCTCAAAATGAGGTACATCATCATCTAGTGTAACGAGACCAGTTATTCCTAAGCAATAGCCAACCATACACAACCTTATGGGATTCCAAAAATCTCCATATTCCTCCATAATTAACTTAATGAAAAAATCCAATGTATTATTAAAAATGTGTAAATTAGTACCTAAAATGGGAATGAGATATCTCTAGAATGGTTGATATCCTACAATATCCCCACCTTATAATATCCAGTCCTTGAGTTTTACTCTCAAGAATCCCTAAGCCTTCATGTTTAAGAGGATGGGCCACTTGGCGCACAAATTTATTTCCAAATCCCATGTTCCCTAATGAAAACATCCTTACTACCACAACACTAGGAACAAATGGAATACTATATATATCTAAAAATCAATATCATTACAATCTAGAATATTAATTGTATGTTTCTTCAAGGATTAATCACATGAAAGCTCAATACCATCGACTTTGGTCACATAAAAATGGGTGAGCTGATACTTCTAAATTTGTGACACATTAAACAAAGTATTCATAGCACTATACATTATTTTAAGATCCAATTGATATGGAACATGTAAAGACCTGTAAAATTCAATGGAAATTCTTTCTTAATTTTCTTTAGGATTTTACAAGAACATTGTTTTGACGACACCTGATTCCGAGGCCCGGTGTGCCCGGAATCATTTTCCGAAGTTTGGCTTAGGTACGTTCAGTGAACGAATGAGAAGTTTTTCATAAATTTTTAACTGGTGCTCAGGATAGAATTCTGAGGGCACTGATGGAATCGCAGAACCGGTAATTGCTTATGAACACCTTTTCCAGAGTTGCATTTTCCCGGGTGAGGTTATTAATTAATTGGGTTAACTAAAAAAAATATATTGGACAACTGATTTTATTTTTATTCTAATTAGTGTTAAACTAGGAATGGTGGTTGGAGTGGGACCCACTGATATCCTAACTCTTAGGTAGGATATTAGTGAGGTGGGGACCACACGAGCCCCACCCCCTTTATTTTTCTTTTTACCTCCCACGTGCATTTAATTATGTAACCCACCCACCCACCCCCCTTTTCTTAAATGCCAAGTCAACTCTTGCATTTAATTGGATTATTAAACGCCTCTTTAATTGTTCAATGCTTGATAATTAAATCATGATTTAATTTTTAATTTCAAAAATAGACGGTATGAGTAATAAAATAAGGCAACGCCTTATTTTATGATTGTTTTTTCGTTGAGAGAGAGGGATTGGGAGAGGAATTACTCAAAGCCTTGAATATTCATCTTCTTTGTTGGAGAACGCGTAGAATGTTGAAGAACGCCGACCTCCAATGGAAGACAACGAAGAACGCATGTTCCTCAGAGATCGATGACGTGACGCTGTGTACCACGACGCTGATGATCCTCCTTCCGTGATGCCGTCTTCCGCGACGTCCCTTCCCTGCGACGAACCTTCGTTCAACAATGGTTGAGGTAGGGGTTATTTGTTTTTGTCTGTGAATTATTCATTTGTCGTTCATCGTCTTTTATTTTTTGGCCTATTGTTATCATAATAACGGGAGGAGGTCGGAACGTACAAACATGGCCGACCCTCCTCCCCCTTTGATGATAGTGTTTGTTTCTGTTCGAAATAAGGCGACGCAGTGCAACGACACCGAGCAGAAACATTGGGAAATGTGGCGAAGATGTGCGGTGTCGTCGCGCCGTGCGGTTGAGGCCAAACGAACCTGCGGCCTGAGTCAGGTCATAGAGAAGGGGCATGGTGTCGTCGCGCGGTGCCGGTTGGACAAGGATACAGCTCGAAGCCGCGGCGGTGCAAGGCCAGGCGACCGAAACCGCCGGCCACCGGCACCTTGGAGGGGCGGGACCCCAACGGTCCCGCGGCAGTAGTACCGGCCAGCCGGACTGGGCCGGCTGGCTTCCATGAAACTGGGGGTCGTAATTCCTGGCTAGCCGAAGGAGTGGCCCCCCCTCTCCCCCACGTGGGGTCCGCTGTTTCCCAATCAAGGGGGAAACGCTCCACCTTGTTCAGCTCAACTCAGCGCTGGCCACGCGGGCCGCGCAAGCGCGCCAGGCCACCGACCACCTAGGTCGCGCCGATCGGGCTGGGCCGCACCGACTGGGCCGGGCCGCGCCCTAATGGGCCGGACCCGGACCCCATTCGGGTCGACCCAGGGGGTCTCAGGCCAGGTCGGTCTCGGGCCCAAAACCCCCTAAAACCAGACATGTTTGTTCTTTTGCCCATATCATGGGCTACGAACCTACGATCGAAAAACTGTCAGTTGAGATGTGATCCTTGGATCGAGACAGTCGTTTTGGAATATTACACTCATGGTTTTGGAGAACTTTGGGTACATCTGGGTTGGTTTGAGCACGAAACCAACCGGACCCTCGGAGCGAAAACGCTTATAACTTGAGCTCCGAACGTCCAATTGACGTGTCATCCACTTTATTGGATTCCTCTTAGTGAGACGAACCATTTGTCTTACTTCTCTTGAGGTTTGGATGCAGTTGGAGTGCGGTCGGGTTGGTTTTGACATAAAAACCAACCGGGCCCCTAGAACGAAAAAGCCAATAACTCTCAGACGGGATGTCCGATTGACGCACCGTCTGTCACGTTGAGTTCCTCTTATCGTGATGGAACTCTGAGATACATCAACTCCGGACTACGTGTCAGTTGATGTATCGACCCCTTGGCTCGTGAAGCAGACCATCCCAGAACGATCATGCTATGTGCGGGAACCCTAGAGCTGGCTGTGACTGCGACTGTGACGACTGCACTGAAATCTTATGTGGGTTCAGCAGTGATGAAGATCGTACTGAAATACTATGTGGGTTTGACGAAGATGAAGACTACACTGAAATCCTATGTGGGTTCGGCAACGATAAAGACCGTACTGAAATCATATGTGGGTTCGATGGTGATGAAGACTGCACTGAAATTCTATGTGGGTTCGGCAGCAATGAAGACTGTACTGAAATCCTATGTGGGTTCGATGGCGATGAAGACTGCAATGAAATCCTATGTGGGTTCGGCAGAGATGAAGACCGTACTGAAATCCTATGTTGGTTCAATGGCGATGAAGACTGCACTGAAATCCTATGTGGGTTCGGCAGCGATGAAGACCGTACTGAAATCCTATGTGGGTTCGACGACAATGAAGACTGAACTGAAATCCTATGTGGGTTCGGCAGCTTGGCTGGTTTAGTATCCTACGTGGGTCCCAGATTAGATAAATCAGTGGCTATATCTGATAATGTCTATCAACGATGAAGTATACCTATGTGAGCTGAGTCTTGACATCAATCAATATCTTCGATATGTTTGACTTACTATCCTGTGTGGTTTGGGTTGTACTCCTATGTGGACGTGATCGAACTTGGGCTCGGATGTTGGATCCAAACTGGAATTTATGACTTAGGTATATGTATGGGAATATACCTAAGTAGTGTTGGATGTTAATTTGTGATTGCATCTTTCATTGTGGATTACCCTTTGTGGATTCTGGGAGACCTTCGGGGGTCTCGGGGTCCCTACTGAGTACCATATACTCTCCTCTGCACGGGCTTTTCCCGCACTACATTGTTTTGGATGCAGAAGATGAACAACGATGATCGTGGTTGAGGCTTGTGGATAAAGTCAGTACATGGAGGTGGACCACTGGGCCGGACGTACACCGAGCGGACGACCGGACCTGAGGAGCTGAGGAGGCTATCTGTACCCACCCTTCAGGTGGGATTTCCAGTGGATGGCTCGACGTTGCTGCTTTACTTTCAGTTGTTGTACTTTCTTTCCAGTTGTACTTTACTTTCAGTTTGGGTTTGTATTTTGGCCCACTTACTTTTCCACACTGCTTTTTGTACCCATTTTTATACAGTGTTTACTTCTTCTTGCTTAATCTGTGGTGTTTGATTACTTTATAAAGGCAATGTCTTCTCCTTTTTGTCGGGATTTTCGCCTTGGTTCTAGTCGCCAGCCCCTGGCCTATGGGAGGCGGGCTTGGGGTAGTCACGACACATGTCCCGAGGATGGGTCAAGACAAATTGGTATCAAAGGAGTTCAGTTCTACCGCAGAACTCTGTACTCTAAACTTTCTTCTATGTGAAGCAATAGTGTTAAGGGTATTGATTGTGGTTATCAGTCCAGGGAGTCCAAGGTTGGTGCGGCGGCCGATGTATCCGTACAACAAGACCCTGACTTCTGATTTCCGACTCAATGCATGAAAACATTGATTGCATGTGTGTTTCAAAAGTTTTTTTTGTGATTACTTTATGTCAGCTCACCAGGTATACTGTTTTGACTATGGCGCACTTGTTTCTTTTAGGATGGCCCCATGACGGTAGCCATCTAGGGTTCCGAGATTTGAGCGAGACGAAAGCCCACCGAGCGATGAGGCCTTGGTGCCGGACACTTTAATAGCGGAGGCACCAGCGGTACCTCTACCCGCTGAGCCACCGATGCTACCAGACCCAATCATTGATAGTGCACGTCGCCTTAGTCCACTGCACGAGTTTCAGCATTAGAGACCACCCAGGTTCCGCGAGGAGACGGACCCTCAGGCAGCCGAGGATTGGCTGGAGGCGGTTGTGAGAGTTTTCAGGTCAATGGGGACACCAGCCGACCTCATGGTGATCCCCACATCGAGCCTCCTGCACGTGGTAACAAGCATATGGTGGAGCTTGATGCTCCAGGTACACGATGAGGCATATCTCTTCTGGACGGACGTTGAGAGCCTCTTCCACTCAGAGATCATCCCAGCCACCCTCTATGCGGTGTGAATTCAGGAGATACTACAGCTGCGGTAGGGCAGCATGACGGTCACCCAGTACTCAGCGAGATTTAATGATCTCTCGCGCTATTCGACGGACATGGTACGAAACCCATTCTTCCGGGCCTAGACCTTCGAGCAGGGAATGAGGCATGAGATCAGAGCATCGGTGATCTCCCTCAGCATTCTGACGCATGTAGGAGTATTGGAGCGAGCCCTCCTCATTGAGAGCTTTCTTGCTGAGCCTACACCAGCAGCGAGACCTACCGTAGGGCGGCACGTAGTAGAGTCATCTGCAGCAGGCAGTCGACGGATGTCACAGGGGTCCAGGCGGACCGGACCATCAGGAAGACGACCTCAAGACACTGGCTCAGAGGTGCAGGGCAGAGGGCGCAGGGCCAACCTTCCAAGGAACAGACAATGCTACTCATGCGGCGGGCAGGGCCACATTGTCGTGACTGCCCACCATTCTGTGCAGAGAAGTAGCAGACAGTTGAGGGGCCACCCAGGAAGAGGTAGGGGGTCGACCGCGGCAGTCTTCCGAGAGAAGGTGGACGAGGAAGTGGAGCTGGCCATGTAGCAGGTGGTGGGCGATGCTATGAGGATTTACCACCACCACCACCACGAGGTCCACCCCGACCACAGGGAGCTGGCGGGAAGAGACAGGCTCAGCTTCAGGCAGCAGAGGCCTATGACCACGGCGCGCCAGAGATGATTCAAGGTACGATCTGTGTCTACTCCACCCTTGTTGCAGTTCTTATAGACACGGGAGTGAGTCATTATTTTATTGCCGCTGCATTTTTTTGGATCTTGGAGATTCTGACGGAGTCGTTGGTTCGATCCTTACGTCTAGAGACTCCTACGGGAGAAGACACGATGATTACGCACTAGTGCCAGCAGTGTGAGCTTACTCAAGGAGGCGAGAGCATCGACTGGGATCTTCTTTTAGCGGCATCGAGGCCTTACGACGTCATCTTGGGCATGTATTGGTTATCGACAGTCCATGCTCAGATTGACTATATTAGGTGCAAGGTGCGGTGTGTTCGCACCGATGGGAGCAGGTTCACCTTCAGTGACGAGAAGGGAGCCCTTGTAGCATAGTATGGACTCACACAGCGGAGAGGACATCCCATCACTCATCAGTTGGCTAGCCTCATCCTATGAGCAGTTGACGTTCAAAGTCATAGTTTTCCTGTAGTGGTGGATTAGTATGGAGACGTTTTCCCTGATGACGTTCCAGGACTACCTCATCGCAGAGAGGTAGACTTCCATATTGACATGTTCCTGGGACATCCCCGATATCCACTCCAGCATATCGGATGGCCCCCGCTGAGCATCGAGAGCTACGAGTACAGCTGGAGGACTTGCAGCGCAAGGGATTCATCCGACCTAGTGTTTCACCCTGGGCTTCCCCAATATTGTGCGCCAAGAAGGCGGACGAGAGATTTCGACTTTGTGTCGACTATCGTCGCCTAATCCAGGTGACGGTGAGGAACAATTATACGCTATGGAGGATTGAAGACCTATTCAATCATCTCAAGGGATCACAATGGTTCTCAAAGATAGACCTTAGATCAGGCTATCATCAGCTAAGAGTTTGAGACAATGACGTGCAGAAGACGACCTCCAGATGTTGGTATGGCCACTATGACTTCTTGGTTATGCCTTTCAGTACAACCAATGCTCCAGTAGTGTTCATGAGTGTCATGAACATGATCTTTCATCCATACCTAAATCAATTTGTCGTGGTCTTCATCGATGACATATTAATATTCTCGACCACTGAGGAGGAGCACACCTACCACTTGCTGGTTGTACTAGACACACTCCGAGAGCACCAGATTTATAGAAAGCTCTCGAATAGTCAGTTCTGGTTATGTGAGGTCCACGTCTTCGGACACGTCATCTCTGAGGCAGGAGTTGCGGTAGATCCTGTGAAGATCGAGGCAATGCTAGCTTGGGAGCCACTAGGATCATGACGGTGGTGTGGAGTTTCTTGGGGCTAGCCGGGTACTACCAGAGGTTTGTGCCGAACTTCTCCAGAGTTGCAGCACCACTCTCAGCTTTGACGAAGAAGTGGAAACCCTTCGTGTGGTCAGACAGATGTTAGCACAGCTTCCAGGAGCTGAGGCAGCGATTGACCAGCACGCCTATCATGAGGCTACCGGAGGAGGGAGTAGGGTATGTAGTCTACTGCGATGCATCTAGGAGAGGACTTGGATGTGTCCTGATGCAGGAGAAGGCTGTGATCGCCTATGGATAATGTCAGCTGAGGAAGCATGAGAAGAACTACGCTACCCATGACCAGGAGTTAGCAGTAGTGGTCTTCAATCTGAAGATGTGGCGACACTATCTGATGGGCGAGCGCTTTATAGTCTACTCTGACCACCATAGTCTCAAGTACATCTTCTCACAGAAGGACCTAAATCGGAGATAGCGGCGATGGCTAGAGTTCCTCCAGGACTATGACTTTGAGATATTGTCTACTCCTGGAAAGTGGAACGTAGTAGCTGATGCTCTCAGCTGAAGGACGGGCATTCAGCTACTCGGGGAGGCAACAGAGCATCTAGCCTCTTTGCAGATATCCTTCGTGGATAGAGATGGAGAAACCTTTCTTCAGTCACTCACAGTCAATCCTCCACTACTGCAGCGGGTCAGAGAGGCACAACGTGGGGATGCTGACTGTGAGACACGGCGTGCATAGATATCCTTAGGACATGCACACGATGGATTCTCTATAGGATAGCACGCCATCTCTTTCAGAGGACGTACCATGGAACGAGTTGCTTTACAGGAGGAGGTACCGAGAGAGTTGTACACTTCCCCTTTAGCGGTACATCCATGAGTGGAGAAGATGTACCAGGGTCTTATAAGACAACACTAGTGGCCGGGTATGAAGAAGGATGTGGCATAGTTCGTTTCTCGATGCCTCACCTGCCAGCAGGTGAAGAAAGAGCACCAGGTACCAGTAGGCTTGGTACAACCCTTAGAGGTCCCGAAGTGGAAGTGGGATGGGATATATATGGATTTTGTGACTGGACATCCACACACTTCTAGAGGTCACGACTCCATTTGGGTGATTTTCAACCGACCCACCATGTCGGACCACTTCTTACCCATCAGAGAGCAGGGCTCAGTAGAGAGCTTGGGACATCTCTACGTTCCAGAGATTGTATGGCTTCATTGTGTGCCACCATCTATCGTCTCGGATCGAGATTCTCACTTTACTTCCCAGCTTTGGAAGGGGTCGCAGGAGGCATTCGGGACGCAGCTACGTCTGAGCACCGCCTTTCACCCTCAGATGGATGGTCAGACAAGGAAGACCATTTAGACTCTCAAAGACATGCTCCGTGCATGTTTCCTCGACTTTGGTCGCAGCTGGGAGGACCACCTACCCTTGATGGAGTTCGCGTACAACAACAGCTACCACTCCACCATCGGGATGACACCATACGAGGCATTGTACGGTCGACCTTGTATATCACCTCTGTGCTGGATAGACCCTAGGGAGTCAGCACTTGTGGGACCGAAGATGGTCCAGGCCATGACAGAGAAGGTCCAGGTCATCCAGGAGCAGATGAGGGCAGCTCAGAGCTGGCAGAAGTCTTATGCTGACAGGAGGCGGAGGCCACTGGAGTTCGAGGATTGCAACCACGTCTTCTTTCGGGTCTCTCCTTGATGCGGATTACGGAGATTTGGCCGAGGCGGAAAGTTATCTCCACGCTTCATCGGACCATTCCAGGTCCTCAGCAAGATAGACGAGGTGGTTTATCGCCTGGCTCTACCACCTCTGTTGCACCAGGTGCACGGCGTCTTCCACATATCTCAGCTGAGGAGATACGTGCATGACCCGACGCATATCATCGACCATGGGGAGTTGGACATTGACGATGGGGCGACTTTTGCAGAGGTCCCGGTGGAGATCTAGGATCGACAGGAGCGGGTCCTATGTGGATGTTCAATACCTCTAGTGCACATCAGATGGCAGTACGAGAACCTCCAGGAGAGCACATGGGAGCGGGAGGCTCAAATTCGTGCACAATACCCACATTTATTCCCCTAGTTTATGATGTAACATTACGGGGACGTAAATCCCTGAGGTGGGAGTAATGTAAAGACCCATAAAATTAATGGGAAATTGTTTTTTATTTTCTTTGTGATTTTACAAGAACACGGTTTCTGACGGCACCTGATTCTGAGGACCGGTGTGCCCGGAATCATTTTCCGAAGTTTGGCTCGGGTATATTTAGTGAATGAAGGAGCAGGTTTTCATAACTTTTGAACTGGTGCTCAGAAACAAATTCTGAGGGCACCGATGGAATCGAAGCACTGGTAATTGCTTAAGAACACCTTTTCCGGAGTTACGTTTGCTCGGGTGAGGTTATTAATTAATTGGGTTAACTAAAGAATAAAATAAAATATTGTGCAACAAATTTTATTTTTATTCTAAGTAGTGTTAACCTAGGCATGGTGGTTGGAGTGGGACCTACTGATATCCTAACTCCTAGGTAGGATATTAGTGAGGTGGGGCCCACATGATCCCCACCCCACTTATTTTCCTTTTTACCTCCCACGTGCATTTAATTATGTAACTCACCCGCACCCCCCACCCTTTTTCTTAAATGACAAGTAAACTCTTGGGTTTAATTGGATTATTAAATGCCTCTGTAATTGGTCAATGCACCATAATTAAATCATGATTTAATTTTGAATTTCAAAAATCGGGGGCATGAGTAATTAAATAAGGAAACACATTATTTTATGATTGTTGTTTCATTGTGCGAGAGGGATTGGGAGAGGAATTACTCAAAGCCTTGAATCTTCATCTTCTTCGTTGGAGAACGCGAAGAACGACGAAGAATGTCGGCCTCCGACAGAAGACGATGAAGAACGCTAGTTCCCCGAAGATCTACGACGCGACGCCATGTACCACAATGCCGGCGATCCTCCTTCCGCGTCGTCGTCTTCCGTGACGTCCCTTCCCTGCGACGAACCTTCGTTCAACAACGCTTGAGGTAGGGGTTATTTGTTTTTTCCCGTGAATTATTCCTTTGTCGTTCATCGTATTTTATTTTTGGGTCGCCTGTTATCGTAATAACTAGAGGAGGTCGGACTGCACGAACACGACCAACCCTCGTCACCCTTTGATGGTTGTGTTTGTTGCGGTTCGAAAGAAGGCGGCGCAATGTAATGGCACCATGCGGAAACATGGGGAAATGTGGCGAAGATGCGGGGCATCGTCACGCCGCGCCTTTGATGCCAAACGAATTCATGGCCGAAGTCGGGTCGCAACGAAGGGGTGCGGCGCCATCGCGCCCTACCATAGAACCACGAAGACACCGCGGCCGGAGTGGGGAGACGGCGGAGGGGTGCGGCGCCATCGCGCCGCACCGATCGTACAAGGCCGCGGCTCGAAACCGCGGCAGTGCAAGGCCGGGCGGCCGGAACTGCCGGCCGCCAGCACCTCAGAGGGGCGGGAACCCGGCGGTCCCACGGCAGCAGCACCGGCCAACTGACTAGGCCAGACGGTTTCCAAGAAACCGGGGGTTGTAAACCCCGGCAGGCCGAAGGAGACCCCCCCCCCCCCCCCCCGCCACGTGGGGGCCGCGGTTTGTCAATCAGAGGGGCAGCGCGCCCCCACTGTTCTGCTCAGCTTGGCGCTAGCCAAGCTGGCCACGGGGACCGCGCGAGCATGCCAGGCCGGGTTGGGCCGCACCGACGGGCCGGGCCGAGCCCTAATGGGCTGGACCCGGACATGGTTCGGGCCGACCTAGGGGTCTCAGGCCGGGTCGGTCCAGGCCCAAAACACCCTAAAACCGGACATGTTCGTTATTTTTTCCATATCTTGGGCTATGTACCTCTGATAGATAGACCGTCAGTTGCGATTCGATCCTTGGATCGAGACGGTTGTTTCGGTATATTACACTCAAGGTTTCGGAGAACTTTGGTTACGGCCGGATTGGTTCGAGCACGAAACCAACTGGGCCCTCGGAGCGAAAACGCTTATAACTTGAGCTCCAGACGTCCAATTGACGTGCCGTCGACTTTGTTGGATTCCTCATAGTGAGACGGACCTTTTGGATTACTCTTCTCTAGGTTTGGATGTAGTTGGGGTGCGGTTGGGTTGGTTTTGACTTAAAAACCCACCAAGCCCATGGAACGAAAAAAGCCAATAACTCTCAGACCGGGCGTTCGATTGACGCACTGTCTGTCAAGTTAAGTTCCTCTTGTCGAGACAGAACTTTTAGAAACATCAACTCCGGACTACGTGTCAGTTGATGTATCGACCCCTTGGCTTGTGGAGCGGACCCTCCTGGAACGAGCATTCTTGTGCGGGAACCCTAGAGCTGGCTGCGACTGCGACTGTGACGACTGCACTGAAATCATATGTGGGTTCGGCAGCGATGAAGACCGTACTAAAATCCTATGTGGGTTCAATGGCGTTGAAGACTTCACTGAAATCTTATGTGGGTTCGGTAGCGATGAAGACCGTACTGAAATCATATGTGGGTTCGACGGCGATGAAGACTCCACTGAAATCCTATGTGGGTTCGGCAGTGATGAAGACCGTACTGAAATCCGATGTGGGTTTGGCGGCGATGAAGACTGCAATGAAATCCTATGTGGGTTTGGCAGCGATGAAGACCATACTGAAATCCTATGTGAGTTCGAAGATGGTGAAGACTGAACTGAAATCTTATGTGGGTTTGACAACATTGAATATCGTACTGAAATCCTATGTGGGTTCAATGATAATGATTATTGCACTGAAATCCTATGTGGGTTCGGCAGCTTGGCTGGTTTAGTATTCTACGTGGGTCCTAACTTAGATGAATCAGTGGCTATATTTGATCATCTCTATCACCGAAGAAGTATACCTGTGTGAGCTGAGTCTTGACATCAATCAATATCTTCGATATGTTTCACTTACTATCTTGTGTGGTTTGGGTTGTACTCCGATGTGGACGTGATCAAACTTTGGGTTTGGATGTTGGAGCCAAACTGGAATTGATGACATAGGTATATGTATGGGAATATGCCTAAGTACTATTGGATGTTACTTCGTGATTGTATCTTTCCTTGTGGATTACCCTTTGTGGATTCTGGGAGACCTTCGAGGGTCTCGGGGTTTCTACTGAGTAGCGTATACTCACCCCTGCACAGGCTTTTCCCACACTACGTTTTGTTGGATGCAGACGACGGACATCGCTGATCGTGGTTGAGGCTTGTGGAGAAAGTCCTACCTGGAGGTGGACCACTGGGCGGGATGTACACGTAGCGGACGACTAGACCTGAGGAGCTGAGGAGGCTATCTGTACCCACCTTTCAGGTGGGATTTCATGTGGACAGCTCGATGTTTCTACTTTACTTTCAGTTGTTGTACTTTCTTTCCAGTTGTACATTACTTTCAGTTTGGGTTTGTATTCTGGCCCACTTACTTTTCCGCACTACTTTTTTTACCCGTTTTTACTTAGTGTTTACTTTTTCTTGCTTACTCTGTGGTGTTTTTTTACTTTATAAAGGCAATTCCTTCCCGTTTTTGTCGGGATTTACGCCTTGGTGCTAGTCGCCAGCCCCTGGCCTACGGGAGGCGGGCTTGGGGTAGTCACGACACGGGTCCCGAGGACGGGTCGTGACAGCATGAGTCTGTTCTTCTACATAGTTCTAAATATTCTGACAAATCTAGCTTCCAATGTTCCCTTCCTTAGAATACAATAGTGGAAAATTCACAATGACGCATAAAGGAACAAATGATCTCCCACTATAAACTCATGAGATTTTCGATTTCTAGTAGCATACTACCATAGAATAATATGTTCTGTAGATATAAGTTTTTGAATCAACCAAAAATTCTCTCAAATCTATGGTATGAGACTTAGACCCCACAACTATAACTCAACCATATTAAATATATAAAAATGTGATACGCTTTTTGTACCATAATTCTCCTCATTAGGAGGAGAATCTGGAGTGATTGAGGGAACCTTTGGAGGGATATATATAGTGGTATGGGGGATGTATTATCATGATTTAATGTTTTCGAGTGAAGAAGAATGCCTATGTTGGTGGGTTTCTATATAAACAGTGATTCATGTATGTTATTACATCCCATAAAATACGTTTTTGGCTCTATATAATAAAATATTTAAAACCAAAATATATTCAATAGTTTTCCCAAAAGTTTCAACCTGTGTGATATGGTATTTAATATATTACAAGATTGGGAAATTAACTAGTCAGAGTAATACCCTTAGTGATGTGGAAGTGAGTCATTTTAATAAAGAATTTATTTTAAAACATTCATATATAATATAGGATATTTTGGATTAGTAAAGGGTTTATAAAAATAAATAAATAACCCCAGAGAAACATATTTTTTAAAGGGGAAATGTTTTTTGTTTATATAAACATTATAAAATATATTACATTACATTTATAACCTTATAATAATATATTACATTCTATATATTGAAACCATATTTAATTTTTACCAAAAATATTTTATGTCGGAAAATAATGAAAAAATTTCTGTTGGAAAAACTTCATGTTATGGTTTGAAAAATTATATGTATTTTATTAAAATAATTCTCCAAATATGTGAATTTAAAATTTTAAAAAACAATTATGCATTCATTGATATATAATGACATTTAAATGTTGTTTTTTTATAATAATTGTAACTAAATTTCATATTGTAAATTTATATTAATATTTATATTTCATAAAAATATAAGAATATTTTGTTAATATTTATTTTTTATAAAAAACACATAAATTATTTAAAATATGTTTTCATTATTTAAAGTATACAGTTTTTAAAAATATAATTTGGGATTCATTGTAACAAAATATATTATTTATCAAACTCATTATATAATCATTTGAGAAGTAATTTTAAAATGGGATAAATATATTTGTTTTATAATTAATTTATATAAATATACTTTCATAGAGTTAGGGTTAATATACATAACTCTTTATTACATCAGTCAATGCCTAAAGGGTATGGTGTATTATGGTGATATTTTATGGGTTTTTATATTATTGGTTGAGGTTGTGATCTCGATGAGAACGAACATATTTGGTAAATTATTTCTCCAATGAACAAGTTGTTGAATCTCACCTTGGACTTTTTTATGGGAATATCTCAGTATTTTTATCTCCCTCTTATGATCCATTAAATGGGATTTATAGGGTATGACCCCAGTTTTACAGTCATTAAATTGTTTTTTGATTGTAAATATAAAATTATCATATGAATTAATATATATGAATCATAGGATAACAATTCAAATACTTTTTTATCAATGATTGGGATTCATTACAGTGTCTCAAATTTTGAAATATGTAACTTCTAATAGTCCAAAAACTAAATTAGAGCATCTATTTTCTACATCCATCATTTCAAAAATGATAAACATGTTTATTTTAAAAAAGAAATTAAATTTATTGATTTACAAGGAATGATAAGGTTTTTACAGAGAACATGGTGGTTTATGCCCAACGTATGGAAGATAATTATTCCATATTCATGATCAACATTAAAGGATACATAAAACCCATTTATTTCAAAAATATTGGCCAAAATATAATATGTGAATTTGAGAAATATTATAATGAATATATAAATTATCAATCATTAATAAATTTAAAGATAATGTATGAAATAGAGGATGATATAAATCTACATAATAATGTATATAATATTGTAGAGTTCAACATTTTTTTCACATCCAAAAGAATATTATTTTTTATTATAATTAAAAGATTAGATAAAGAAATATGGGCATGGTTAAAAAAATATTATTCCCTCGTGCCATGAATTCATCAAAAATATTAATCAGTCCAACAGAATGGATCATAATCATAACACTATTCTGATTCTAAATATAAGGGTCCATGAGACCTCATAAACATAGTTGGATTAAGGTATGAGTAATATTCCATATGTGTTGACTTTCATGGAGGGATGGTTTGGAATCCTTCATCACCCACAAGAACACTTTTTCCCTTTAGATAATGACTAAATAGAAAAACTATTTTTTGGGAAATGATCTTCAATATCATCGCATTTTCCATGGATTCCATGTATTTCTCTTAGTTTTATGATATAAAAAATGAAGGGTTTTCATTATTTCATGGGTGGAGGATTTCTTCAGTTTCAAGATTAATGGTCTTCGTGCAATGATCCATTTCATAACTAAGATTTAAGTCACCTAATGGATATTATTTCTAATATCATTTCTTTTAAACTAATATTAGAGTTCCCATTCATGATCTATCCAATTTGGGTATTTATTCCATAGTTACATGGTTCCTTGGTTCCTTTTCTGTAATATATGATTCTTGAGGCACATGATCCACAACCACTCATAAAAGATCTATATTGACATGTTCTTTGTGCTTATTGAGAGGGGAATTCGTTATTCCCATAAGAAACAAATTATTCTTCATAGTCTTCTCTATAAAAATATTCCTATAGGAATCCTCAATATTTCCTTCTATATAACAAAAAATTATAAACCACAATCATGCGACATATATCTTTGTCATGACTAATAACATGGAAATTATGGAAAAATTATGAATTATTTAATATTCTATAGTAAGGGTGATATCTACATCCAATGAAGATAATTCTAGTTTATTTATCAGAAAAGAACTCAAGTCAACCTCCATAATAAATATAGCATAATAGGAATATTTATAAACCTAATTAGTACTACCCATTTTGATCTTGATACCCACAAGAGAGGAAATATAAAATAAGAATTTAGGATTCCATAATATCTAGTTGAGACCAAAAAATACAGATTTAATCGTTGATAATGATGGAAATATAATATTCCTGAAATGAATATGTGTCCCATCATTACCAAAATTGAGGAATACGTTTTTGGAATATGAAAATAGTTCATCATTCATTATATATATTAGAAGTATTAATATATATAAATTAATGACATATAATTTCTATTTAGACAATATGAAGTTGGAGATTTCATTTTATAAATATCAGTTCATGATATCCAAGATTTTCCATGAAATATGGAAAATTTTAAGTGGTTGGTGCAATTATTTTCCTTTCCTACTTGGAAATGGGATAATAAAACCATGGATTTAATTATAGGACATACAATTAATTATATTTCTTATAATTCAATATTATTTGTAGTTGATCACTATATAATGTTATCAGAGATAGTTATTTTTTTATAAGCATTCACACACATTCATCATTCAATGTCATACTAAAATTATTTGTTAAGGACAAATGAAATTCATCTTTTAATTGTGTCTAATCAAGATTTGGTTTATTCCCTAATGTTTAGAGGAATTCATCTATAATAATTAGTTTTGTAGTTGATTATTTGACTTCTTTAAGACCTCTATACTGATTTTATTTCTATAAATACAATTGAAACTCTATAGTATAAAATAGGATCACAATCAGTGGATTTTATAATATATTGGGATATACACCATCATCTAATTTAACTCCCATGTAATTGTAATTTCCATCCATTCATTCAAATCGCACCATATTTAGATCTTTCTCAGAATATGGGAAGATATTCATCCCTATTGTTTGATGTTATAATAAATAAAATTATATGACTAGATTATTCATAATATATGGCGGTGAAGAATCAAATAATTTAGTATAACATTAAAAATATAATAAACTATAAAGGATATACACTGATAATTAGATAAAAATTTTGATAATGAAGATAGGTCCAATGTAATTTTTCAAATATCACAATATATTATTATTATAAGATTTAAGAATATGATAATTCTAATCCCTGTAAACATTGGCCCCTTCGAAATTATTGATAATGTGGGGATGCTATTTTTCATTTTTTTACATTAATTGAACCTATATCAAGGGAATGATTTATTCCTTGTACGACATTTGACAATGTATATAACTAATTTAGGACATGCTCTAAAGATAGTTGTCATAAAAAAAACTTGACCACTCTTATGAAGAATACTTTATAAAAATCCAAAATGGTTGAGATATTTTAATATTATATAATACCACATGACTAGATAATGTTAAATGGGCATTTATATGATTGAGGAAATATTATAGGAAACTAATGATGTAATGACCTAGATTTATAATCCTTATTATTCCTTATCGTAATGAAATATCAAAGGAGAAATTAAACTAAGTGGTGTATAATGTAGCAATAAATTCTTTTACTAGATATTTTGATTTTTTTATTTAAGAAATATCATATCAAATATACTATTTCCCATGAAATGTTGAAATAAAAACCTATATTCAATTTATTATGAGAAAATATTATATTTAGAGCTAGTCATAAATACCTTATGACAATGAAATATAAAACATTACTAAGAGTACTACATTGGGAATAAAACCATACATAAATAAAATTATGATCTATATACTCTTTATTATTGTGTATTGAAATGATTCTCATTAGAATGATTACAATAATTGTAATAATATAATGAATTATAATGATAATAGACATTTTTATAGGGATATAAATGAATATTTTTAGTTATATTGGTGATGTATGCAACTCTAAATACATGAATCCAATCTTCCCATTATATATATTGTTATTGGATTTATGGTTGTTTGTTATATGGTCATTGGAAATATGGTCATTGGGTAAGAATTTATCGAATAGGTATGTTGTTGTTGTGTAATTTTTTAAAATATTTAAAAAATATAATAAAAAAAATACATAAATCATGAATGAAATAAATATATAATATTCAAATAATTTATTTTATTATATAAATATTTTTTCTGTATTACATATAAATATTTTAATTATTATTTTTAAATGATGATTTTATTTTTTTATAAAATATATTAAAATATTACAATACATATTTATTAATGAAATTTAATTTTTAGAATATGAATAATAAATTTTATGGGGATTTTATTAAATCATTAAATGGTATTGGGATATTTTTTAAAGAACATATTTTAAATATTTTTATTTTACTATTCTAACAAAATAAATTTAATCATTTAATTGGTGAATCATAATTAATTTTTATTTATCTAGACAACTATACTATAACATTTAAATTATCACTAAATATGATATATGATTACTAACTGCAATTGTTTAAAAAGTTAATTTTTATGTAAAATTATTTTTTTCAATATCTTTTAAATAAAACACGAATAATTTGTTATATTGAAAATACAGTTAGATAAAATGTAATTAAAATAATTTATCATCGTGTGAATATTAGATATTAATATGAATTTAAATTTCATGAAAAAAGGATTGCATCCGCAGTGTATGATTAGATACCACAGTAAAGGTAGAATTTTCTTAAAAATTGATAAACTAATTCCTAATGACTAAAATAAGGAACTAAACATATATTTAAATAATTTGGATGTAGGGAATAATGACTTGATTACACTATTTTATATTATTATTACACTTTTCCTTTAAAAGACTGTATTTTTAATTAAAAAATAAATTCTCTTAAAATGTCACTAACAACTAGCTATTAAAGGAACTCACAAAAAATATTTTTCTAGTTATCTCTAAAATATATTCCTATCCCCCCCCCATATCCTTATATTTAATTTTGTTTTTATGGTTACATGATGCATTCCTAATTAATTTATTCTAATGAAACCTCGATCAAGAATGAGATATTTCACTAAGGCATGTTCTTAAACTTTACCCATTGTTTTAAATTATAATATAATTTCCCCAATTTATAAATGTCATACTTTACAATAATTATGATATATTACCATAAAAAATCTAATAAATAAATACTATAAATAATATATAACTTAAAAATATTACTCATTAGACTATATAACATGTTCAGGTTTGGGTTAGATCTTCCACCTGTATAAAGAGTGTTATATTACCATCACCATTTTCCTAATTAAAAGTGTCAAAAAAATTAAAATTTCAATGTACAATATAAAGCAGCTGTATAATAAATTGCATTTGTTTTTGAATGAAAAGACAAAAATGACTGAAATTTATAAATTCACTCATGGTTATAAAAATATTACCCAAAATATGTTTATCATAAATTCCATTCTTGGAAAATACCCCCATTACATCCACAAAAAAAGGGGTACATATGTCACTGAAAAATGACTCCACTACCAAGAATAATCTATGAATTATGTTTTCTTCAACATTTATAAATGATCACCATTAAAATTACAATAATTATATGAAATAAAAAACACTAATAAAATTTAGGGATAATAATGAACAAAAACTAATTAATATATGTGTAATGAATTAATAATTATAAGTTTCTAAAAAGATAAAAGTTGTGCAAAAGGTTATTGTTGGCGCCAAAAATACGGCCCGAAAGAAAGGAAGTAAAAAGACAGCTGGCGCGCTGCCTCGCGAGGCACAGCCGCGAAGCACAGCCGCGAAGCACCCACGCGAAGCACCCCGACCCTCGCGGCCGCGCGAAGCACCAGAGGCGGTAATGCTCCGCGAACGAATTTGACGTTCGCGAGCCGCCGCGAAGCACCAGAGGCGGTAATGATCCGCGAACGCATTTGACATTCGCGAGCCGCCGCGAAGCACCAGAGGCGGTAATGCTCCACGAACCCATTTGACGTTCGCGAGTGCGCCGCGAAGCACCGGAGGCGGCGCGCGAGCCCTGCTTCGCGGCGCCCCTTCCCTATAAATACTGGACTCCCCCTGAGTCCCAAGGGCAGATGACCCGACCTTTCGGCTTCTCCTCTCCCGAATCGCGAAGCACTCTTTTCTCGGGAATCAAGAGCTCCGCGAGGTATTTCTACTTCGCGAGACGACTCTGCTTTGTCTCGTTCTGAGCCCCTCTTCCGAGAGGGATTCCCTTCGCGAAGCTCAAGGGCGTTCGCGAAGGAAGGGGATTCCCAAGGGAACCCAGGCAGCCGCGGAGCGTTTATGCTTCGCGAAACACCCAACCCATGCTAGTAATTCTTATGACAAGGCAGGATAACTATGCATCGCGAAGCACATTGCTTCGCAGGACCCTGCTTCGCGAGGCACCCCTTCCTCGCGAGGTAGTGCTCCGCGAACACTGTTCTACTTCGCGAATCACCTTCCACTCACACCTATGCCCCATCCTAAGGCCAAGGCACTCCACTTCGCAAATCACACTCCTCTACTTAGTGATTCCTCTTCCCGTGCGGCCCTCCAGGTTTGCACAATGTGATTTAAAAGTCCCATGGACAATACCACCCGTAGCGTTGCTTCGCCTAATGCTTCTTCGCATAGGCACTCTAACGGCTATTACTTCTTCGCATAGCCACGCTAACGTGGACCCCTAGATGGTTCTTCCCACGACCCCCTTTTACCATGGCCTTACCGATACCTTCCCTTCCCCAAGGACCAGAGGGTACCGGTTATGTGGGTCATAGGGGTGTGGAGTGAACCCACCTCGTCCGAGTTGCAGGACATTAAACTTACAAGCACCGCGTCCTTAACACATGACGTTAAACTGTGATCCGACCTCGTGCCCCTCGCGAAAGGTCCCCCCAACTCGAACATTTTTTACACCACTCGTCTCCACGGGAATGGAACTCTTCCTCACATGGAATGAGATCCTCCTTGTCGGAGTGGCGTATGTTCGTAGGAGAAGGGCGACCCTAGTTCCCCAACGGATGGCTGCACCCCTGCATCTCCGTACTTCCCCACTACCAAAGTCGGTGGAGGGCGTGATATGGGACGAGGTACCTCCCATCATTGGACCAAGGTCCATCTTTCTCACGCTTTGTCGCACCCTGGGCCGCCCTTGCGTAAGTCCCAACACCAACCATTTCTAGGCACCTTCTGCCTAATAGTCCTACCTACATGACTCTAAACTGTAGTAATCCCTATGTTCCAAACATAGGATGCCTCTTCCATTAAACAAGAGATGCCTTGTGCGCCAAGCATAATATGTCTAATGCCATGATCACAGTGGCGTAACATCAAGAGCGTTGGAATCCATCCAAACATTCCATCACTCCACCCCACGCTTTGCGTGTCCTTCGTTTGGATCGTCATTCCACTTCCATGTCTGGAGGGACCCCCTAACAGTATGGATGCTCGACCTATGGTCCGCCTGCTGTCCTGGGCCAACGTCCCGAAGGATTGATCGACAACATTTTTTACATGGTCCCGTGTTTCGAACCTGGTCAACGGTCGACCCTCATTTGTTGTCCTCATTTCTGGCTAACGTGATATGGATGCTGCGTTGCGAACATGGTCAGCAGTAATCCTCCATCACCACGCCAATCTCACGACGTTCTGAATATTGGGCATGTGATTCACACTTTTCAACTCCCTTTGTTGGGATAGATTCCAATGCCCTTGGCATTATCCCGCTTGTGCACTAGTGCATAGGTGAAGGCCTCAACCCATCAGTGAGTTGGGATGCCCTCATGGCCAGACAAGAGGAAGACATTACGGGCAGCCTCCTAGCATAAGCCCCATCCACCATTGTCACTCTATAGCGGCACCTGGGCCTCCATCCTGGAGTAATTCCCAACACCATGGGCCGCTCAACGCGTAAGCCCCTCTTCGCTTCTCACGGACGCACCCGTCGCGACGTGATCGTCAGCACCTTGCAACCTCTTGTTTCTCACACCGAGCATGACTCACGTGGGATTAGAGTGAGCACCGACCCTGACCTCGAATATCCCTAACCTAAACTACGAGGACTTTGATCCATGTCAAGGCATGGTACGTAGGAAGCCTCCACGAGGTTCAAGCCCACCCGTCGTTCTTCCACTTCGGGTCTCATTCCCGTCCAGCATGACGTTAAACTGCGCATTCCCTTGAGAACTACGAGGACTTTGATCCATGTCAAGGCATGGTACGTAGGAAGCCTCTATGAGGTTCAAGCCCACCAATAGTGGACCCCCGGGTCTACTTTCACCTCGGTTCACCGACGGACTCATCCCCGGAACTACGAGGTCTTTGATCCATGTTAAGGCATGGTACGTAGGAAGCCTCCACGAGGTTCAAGCCCACCCGTCTTTCACGTCGGGTTTCACCCCGTCCAGCACAACGTTAAACTGCATTCCGGTCCAGTGGTAAGCCATTGCGACCCATCCCACTTGAACTACGAGGTCTTTGATCCATGTCAAGGCATGGTACGTAGGAAGCCTCTACGAGGTTCAAATCCACCATCCAGTAGTCCTGACCTCATTCACGTCGGTTCACCCCCGTCCCGCATGACGTTAAACTGTATTCCCCAATCCGAACTATGAGGACTTTGATCCATGTCAAGGCATGGTACGTAGAAAGCCTCCCTGAGGTTCAAAACCAACGAGCATTGGCCCCGACCGTCTCCTTGTCGGTGTGCCATGCCCCCATCTCCCATTGGACCAAGGTCCCTCATTTACGTCGATTCACCGACACCCAATGCCCGTCGTTTATTCACGTCAGGGTTCACTATCGTCCCGCACGATGCTAAACTGTATTCCCTAATCTGAACTATGAGGACTTTGATCCATGTCAAGGCATGGTACGTAGGAAGCCTTCACAAGGTTCAAGCCCACCATTAGTGGACCCACGGGTCTACTCTCACGTCAGTACACTGACGATCCCCATTGGGCCAAGGTCCACCTTCACGTCATCTTATCGACGTCATCCCGTACTACGCGGACTTTGATTCCCTGCCACGGGGATACGTAGGAAGCTTCGTCGAGGCTCAAGCCCAACTTCACTGTCGCCCCTGCGATGGTCCCACTTCACTCTCCTTCCACTCCATTCATCAACCTACCGCCCGTTACGATTCTCACCGGGACCGTCTTATCCTGGTGAGACCATGTCGGTACGCTCTTCTTCACTGTCGCCCACGGGCTGGCCCCGGTATCGATATCCCTTCAAGGAGGATCCTTCAATCTGATCTATCCTAGCTAATGCTCTGGTTGGGTTGATCCGTCTCCGCTGGACGTTAATCTTGCGACATACCCTGTGTTGAGCACAGGAAGCTGAGGAAAACCTCAGATGTGTGTCTACGACATATAATTCCCCGCGGTCGATGTGGGATGCCTCGGGCTTCCACGCCCTCGAGAAGCCTTGTGGTCAAGGATAACAGAAAGACATGCCAGGTACCCCAGCATCCAAGCACGCTATTGATGCCTCAACGTGACTACTCCCCTGACTGAAGGTTGCTGCCCTAACTGGACCCTTTGGAATGTCCCGACAGAAGCAGTGTAATTAACCGGCGTCCATGGAAACATGGAACTGGGAAGGTTTTCACGAACTACGTATTAAATCTATAAGGGAGACCCGGACTAGGTGACGAGTCCTGAGGAGGAATCCACAGGAGGAAGAACCGACATCCCATTATCCCATTTCGATCAAGGAGCAGACGTCCCTGAATAAGGAGAGAATGCCGCCCGCCTTTGGAAAGTGGGAATGCGGGGCAACAGAAGCGCCGCGCGTCCTCCCCCACGGATGGACGGGCACGCGCCCCGGCGAAAGCGTCGGAAACAGAAATGGTGAACCCGACGTGAAATTCTTCTCCTCAATATGGAGATTAGTAGTGTCCGAGACACCAGTAGATTGACATGTCACTGGATCCAGATATCCGGTGCCTAGTCCCGCCAAGAAAATAGAAGGCTTGTCGTGAAACTCACCGGAAGTCGGGGCAGTAGAACTTGGGGCACTCCATTCCGCAGCATATCGGCGTGGATCCTTCTCACAGACATGGAGAATGGAAGAATGCTGGGGCACCGGCCGTCAATCCTTTTCCTCTCAGTACTGATGAGTTGATCCCTTCGTTTCTCAGGAACCAGGTTGTTGTTTCAGAGATGTGGTCACCATCTGCTCCTTGCCCATGCAGAGGCAGGGGAAACACCACGACGGCCACCCCACGTAGCGCCGCTACCGCCATGACGGCCACCACATCGCGGAATACGGGGCGCCCACGCCCCCTTTCCCCAAAAAAGTTCATCCAGCGAAGGGTGATCAACAACCTCGTGCACAGGTATGAGGAAGAAGGGGTCATCCCAACCCGGGATATGGCCCGCCTGGACCTGGAGGCCTCCAGGCCCCGCCGTCAACGCCGCCCTAACAGGCCGCGCAGGGAGCCTCTGCTCCCCACCCCGACATTCAACCGCTTCGGGAGCTTGTCTCCGGAATGCCTTGACGACTCCTCGCCTTACGCTGAAGAGGAGGGCGCCGTCCGGCTGAGCCCGCTCAGGGTCCCGACCCAAGGGCCCCAAGCGAGAGCTCCCGCCCAGCTGCGTCAGCACCGCCGTCCAGCCCCGCAGGAAGAGCAGGCAGACTGCATCCCTGCACCACCTGCACCAGCTCGCCTGACCCGACGTCAGCGTCGGGCACGGGCTGAGGACGCTCGCCTAGGCGCGTCAACGTCGATGGATATAGTGGCCCGATCCACCGCCGACGTGCATCGTGAAGCCCCTGCGTACATTGAGCAAGGGAACTCCTTCACCCAACCAGGATTGAGACCCCAACCGCCCCACGGGCAGGCTGGGTTGACTCTCCGGGTTGCAGGCCCAAGTGGCGATCGCCGCGAGCTAACCCGCGGTAATGACACCCCGTACGGAGGCCCTCCCCATACCACTACTCCACAGAGCATGGACCATCCCCGCTCCGAGGTTCATCATGGAGGCATGCCTCGTGCTACCCCCATCCTGCCGGAAGACCTGCCCCGCAGCAATGACGCTCAGCGCGGAAACATTTCCCGCGCCCACTATACAGGGTATGGAGTCCATCCTGCTGCCCCCGACCGCCAGCCTAAAGGCACCGTCCATCCGGTCCTTCTTCAACGTGGGGGCCCTCCCTACCTCCTCTCTATGACTGGAAAAGGTCCTCCTCGCCCCAGCAACTCGAGTGAAGGTCAGCCTCGCTCCACTTTCATCGACCATGGAGGTCCTCCCCATGCTCCTGCCGATTACAACAGGGGCTCGGCCTATATGGGTGCTGTTCATGGAGGTCCTCCCCATGTACCCTTTGACATTTGCCCCGATGCCCCTCGCACCCCGGCTATCTCGAGTGGAGGCCCTATCCTCCACGGTTCCAGCGCCGCCCTGAGGCTGCCTGATAAGGGTCAACGCTGTCCCGAGGAGCCACCCCGGGGCAGGAGAGTGGGTCGTCGCCGCAACAAGAAGAATCCCGGGAAGGCCCAGGTGGAGATCAAACCTGCCCGCTTCTCCGACTCGGAAGAAGAATGCGATTCAGTGATGGAACCTTATCCCCGTTCCTCCGTATCAAGGACTGTGGCAGGAACCAGACTCGTTAGCCTCGTTCTCCCAGAATTTGAGGTTCACCGGATTCTCGTCTCTCTCCGCAGGTACATCTAGGAGGAAGAAATCCTGGGAATTCCGCAGGTCTCGATCATGAAATCACCGCCTCTGTCACCAGAAGAGCCCTCTACCTCTACCAGAGATCACGTAGAGTTATTTTGGGGGCCAACGACGGTAGAGAGACAACACGACCTGTCGCCGGTAGCCGCGGCTCCTGTTCCGGAAGCTGTCGTTATCAGCCCGTTGTATCATGACATCGTGGCCAGGTCACTTCACTCTTCGGAGGATGGCCCGGAATTCGGCAGCTAGTCAGCTCGTTTGCCGTATTCTCCACCGTCGAGCCTACTATCCCAAAAGTCCGCCTCGGTACCACTACCAGTCCCTTAGCCGCCCCTGGTTGATGAGTGGGGCAACACAGGGCCAGACCCTGATTCCGAGCCTAGGAGCTTCTGGAGAATCCTTGCAGCGGATTACTTCCCAGAGAAGTTATGGCCGACGGCGGCACTAAATTTCCGCATACCAGAGTCTCTTACCCCTGAAGACATGGGATGCTTTTGTCAAACCTTGTGGGCGACGCACTTCCGCCTTCATTATGAACGGGTGGTGTACCCCAGAAGTCGTGAGCACTTAGAAGAAATCGGCGAGCAGTGCCGCCTGATAGAAGCAGCCGCACTTCTTGTGGCCCAGCACCCTGAGTCGCCGGGCCACCAGAGCGCCCTTCAAAGAAAATGCGTTCAGAGTCTTAAAGCACTCTGTAGAATCGTCTGGGAAGCCACCCCCCATGTGTATGTCTGTGGTTGGGGACACTATATCGCTCTCCTCTTCGACCCTATCCGACTGCAGCCCGATTCGCTATGCGATATCGAGGATATGCCCTCAAGAGGGGTCGCAGTCCACATGGCCGACGCTGTGGATAAGGAAGATGAGCTTGAGTTCCTTGATGGAGACTTACCATCCGAGGGCGTACCACTGCTGCTCGACCCGTCAGGGAGAGTTACCCGTCATCAGAGGAACCTGCTAGGTCTCCCCGTACCCACTGAGTCGCTGGTACTCGGTCGAAACACTGGCAAGGGTAAGGAGCACGTCAGGACAGTCAAGCACTCCGACCCGTCTGCCTCTGTGCAGAAAACAGACGAAGATCCTGAGAAGGCCACGTTACGCTAGCAGCTTGCTGAGCAGAAAAGGCTGGTTGACGAACTCTTGGCTGAACGCGCCGTAGAGCGACGACCCGACTATGGTAATCCCAGGCCGGGGCAGCAGGGGCAGGAACAATTCCCCCCTGGCGAGATGCCTCCGGGACACCCTGATCATGCTACTGCTGCAGACAGGGCGGAAGCCCGAACATACGGCAAGAGTGCGCGATATGTCTCGCCAAACCCCCCCCCCCCCCCCCCCCCGAGCGACGAGACAATCTGAAGAATCCAACCCGGGTTCCCCCAGTCGCCCAGTAGGTCGTCTAGCTAGTTGAACCACGAGCGGCCGAAGCCGTCTACCGTGTTGAAGAACCTGGCAATGCACTTATGGTTAGGGATCCCCGTCAAGACAGGGACCCCCACCCGGAAGACCTTATTGCGGCACTCACATCCCGCCTCGAGGCGTTGGAAACGCGGCAGGTGGCAGTCCCACTGGATGGCAAGCCTTATCCCGCATGGATGGATGATATTCCCGCGCCTCCGGGTTTTGGGAACCCCACTTTCTCGCCCTTTAATGGGACAGGGGATCCGCCCCAACACTTGGCTCATTTTTCTTTCAGGTGTGGCCCCATGCTGGGGACCCCGGCTCAGCAAGAAGCTGCCAAACTCCGATATTTCGTACAGACATTTGAAGGTCTGGCATTCGTCTGGTACAGCCAGCTCCCTATCGGATCGGTGACCGGTTGGGAGGATCTTCACCGGCAGTTCATATACCAGTTCAGCTCCACCATGCGAAAGACCAGATTTGCAGACCTCTTCAAGTGAGAGAAAAGGCCTGATGAGCGAGTCGCAGACTTCATCGCCCGGTGGAAGGGACTTACGTATTCCCTCGATATGCCACTGACTCAGGAGCAATTACTGACGATGTGGGTGGGGAACGTCAAGACAGAGCTGGTACCCTCCTTGATTACCCAAAACTACCATGGAGGGTTCAGAGGTTTCTCGGACAAGGATCAACGCCTCGAGGAAGCCCTGTAACAGGCCAGTCAGCACGTTTGTTGCCCCCTATGATCCTAGCGAGGAGGACTGCCAGGGCTGAACCCGCCGCGGTGGCTCAAATAGAAGCCCCGAGGCAGCTGGAATTGCTGCCGGCGGCACCACCCCCGCAACCCCGTAGAGGTCCTCCACCTCAAGCACAGGCTCCCGCCCAGCAGCGACCGCCTCAGAACCGACAGGTTCCCCCGCACAACGCGCCACCGCCACCTAGGCGAGACAATCAGGCGCCGCCTCCTCGGCAGGCCCCTCCGGCCCCTCGTCAGGACCAGGCCCCCAGGGCCCCCTATCCGGAAAGAAGGTACCAGAACTATTCGTTAAATGAAGATCAGGTCCCTGGCTACTTCCGAAGTGCTCTAGAGCAGGGGATTGTGCGTCTGCCTGAGTGCAAAAGGCCGGCAGAGGCGCATCTCACCGATCACCCCAACTACTGCCCTTATAATCGGATCCTATGGCACACCCTCAAGCGATGCAATGTGTTTAAATACTGGCTTCAGGACTAAGTCAACAACAACATAGTCAAGTTGGGCCCAGCACCAGTGCAAGTGGCAGGTGTCTTTGTAGGATCAGAGATCGGCAGCGATAGTGAAGGTGAGTGGCAGCAGGTCCCTAGCCGCGGATCCCAGAAATATGACGACTGGATGGCTCGAAAAACCATCGTCCGTGCCCAGGGTATCATCCGAGCGCACCTGAAGCAGTCGAAACCTTCAGAAGAAGTAGCTGATGCCTCCGCATCGTCTTCACAGTAGACCTCTGCCCAAAAGGGCAAGCAGCGGCGACGCAAGAAGAAGCAACGTGCACCGCCAGTGCCGTCGTCATCCGGCACTCTTGGCGACTTTATGCCCCCCAAAATGGGGATCCCTCCCAGAATCCGCCCAGCGGTGGATGACTCCTCGAGCGATAGCCATGGGTACGCTTCGGTTAACACTGTGGAGCTGGTAAAGCCCTATATGACTCCCGACGAGGGGGAACCCCAGGCAGACCTCCCCAACGTTTCCAGCCGACGTCAACGTCAAAGGAACCACAATCGCGCTAGTCATCGAGGCACATCAGCAGGCACCTATGGACAAGACGTGCACGCTACCGAGATGAGGCAGCAGGCTCAGCGCAGATCTCAGCACGCGCAAACCCATCCAACACCCATGGCTCTACCTCCACCGTCGTTCGTGCTGCTGGATCGGGGGGAGCCGCCTCGTTCGTATCACAGCCAGTCTTGCCCGGCTACAGGCCAGCCTCCGCTGTCTGATCTTAGCCCGGCGACTACTCTTCAGGCTTCTATTGGTAGGCAGCAAGATGTACCCAGTACTAGTTACTCGCCGGTTCAGCCAGCCGGACCTGCTGTGCATCCAAATGCCGAATGACCTCCTGTAAGCAGAGGTTCGCGTTTGGCACGAAAGTACGATGTTCTGAAGCACCTGGACGGCATCTCGGCGAGGCTCTCCATCCTTGAGGCCCTTCACCTGTCATCTAAAATGTGTGAGGCACTCGCCGAGGCACTAAAGAGCCCCCTCCAGTTCGAGACGGAAGTAGCAGCTGCGGAAGCCTTCCATACCGAGACGATTGAAAACGCCAAATGTCAGGCGGTTATCTCGTTCTCCGGTGAAGATGAGGACCCTCCTATACAGGGGAACATTCGCCCACTGTATATCACTAGCCACTTCAACGGTGTGGAAGTCCGCCGCTGCCTCATTGACACAGGGTCTGGAATCAATCTAATTCCGACCCGGACGCTGCGAAAGCTAGGTCTGTCCGAAGGTGATTTAACTCCCTCTGACCTCAGGATCCAGGCGTACGACAGGACAGAGCAAACCCCGGCCGGCAAGATCCGCCTGAAGACTCAGTTTGGTGGCTTAATTGCCAGCACCGAGTTCATGGTTGTATCTCAGGACACCGCTTACAATGCATTGATGGGTAGGCCATGGCTCCATCTGCATGCAGCGGTCCCCTCGTCGTATCACCAGTGCCTCAAGTACTCGTTCAACGGTCGAGTGGGCGTGCTCCATGGAGACGCGTCCCCTTTCGCTTCTTGTGAGGCCCGCTATCTGGATGCGGGTTATTACAAATGTAAGGACAAGCAAATCCTGGTAAGCAAGGATGAGCCCGCCCCGATCACAAGTGATCCCTGGGCAAGCATGGATGACGTCTACATCCTCCCAATCCACCGGTTGGAGGCCACGACCCCCGACATGGGACAATGTTTTGTTGTTTCGGGTACGCAAGGAAGGCATGTTCCCGTGTCCAAGCGACAACGGAAAATCACCTCGTACTCCTACATCAACCAGGCTCAAGTCATCCCGGAAAGCCCTACCCCTGTACGGTACCAGGACGTCAAGCGCATGACAATGGCGGTGCGCCATACATGTCTCTTCCGCCGGGCTGGAATTAACCGACTTGGGCCGACACGTCACCACTACTTTGATATTATCAGGCGTGGCCCCTTAGGTCGGAGGCCAGATGGGATAGGATCAAATGCATTCATTGCTATGGTCTCAATGGAAAGCGAGTCTCCCGATGTGATGACGGCTGCTGCCCAGGCCGGCACGAGCTTCCCCTCGGATTTTGATGGCCCAGAAGCCCCCCCCCCATCACGGGAAGTCCCCCAAAGGGTGGGGAGGAAGACTTGGAGGATGCTCCCCCAGCCTTTGAAGAAGGCGTCTCTACCACGGTTGATGAACTGGTACAGGTGAACCTTGGTAGCGAGGCAGATCCGAGACCCACATTGATCAGTGCAGCCATGTCCCTCGAGGAGCGGCAGCAGTACCTGGACTTCCTCAAACAGCACCATGATGTGTTTCCCTGGTGTTACGATGAGATGTCGGGGTTGGATCCCCAAGTGGCCGTCCACCGTCTGGGCCTCCCGGAAAAACATCGTGGGTTTAAGCAGCCTCCCAGGAAGATGCACCCTTCTTATGGTGCCATGGTTGAGGCAGAAGTTGATAAGCTAATCAAAGCCAACTTCGTTAAGGAGGTCCAGTACCCCAAGTGGCTTGCCAACATTGTGCCAGTTAGGAAGAAGAATGGGAAGATCAGAGTCTGTATCGACTTCCGCGATCTTAATCGCCACTGCCCAAAGGATGACTTCCCACTCCCAGTGAGAGAGCTGTTGATTGACGCCACGACTGGGTTCCAAGCCCTCTCCTTCATGGATGGGTATTCCGAGTATAACCAGATCTGGATGGCCCCCGAAGACGAGGATTCCACTGGCTTCAGGGCTCCCCAGGGTACCTTTTTCTACCAGGTAATGCCATTCGGCTTGAAAAATGCAGGTGGCACTTATCAGAGGGCCATGCATCGCATATTCAAACCGATCCTCGGGACATTGGTGGAATGCTACATGGATGACCTTGTAGTCCAATAATGCCAGCGTCGGGACCATCTCAGAGACCTTGAGAAAGTGTTTGGCTTCCTCCGTTCTCGTCACCTGAAGATGAACCCGCTGAAGTGTGCTTTTGGGGTCACCTCCGGGAAGTTTCTGGGTTTTGTTGTCAGATACCGAGGCATCGAGATCGACCCGGAGAAGATCAAGGCCATCAGCCAAATGCCTCCCTCGAGCAACATTCGGGAGCTCCGAGGCCTTCAAGGCCACTTAGCCTATATACGTCGATTCATTGCGAATCTGGCCGGCAAGTGTAAGCCCTTTTCTCGGCTCATGAAGAAAGGCGCTGCCTACGAATGGGATGAGGAGTGTCAGACCGCCTTCGAGGAAATCAAGCAGTATCTGCTCCAACCTCCGGTCTTGATGCCACCCGTCTCCGGAAAGCCACTGGTCCTTTACATGACCGCCCTGGAGAGATCCCTCGGTGCGCTGCTCGCCCATAAGAACAACGAGGGTACTGAAAATAGTCTCTACTATCTCAGCCGCATGCTTCTCAATACAGAGATTCGATACTCCCCTGTCGAAAAGAGCTGCCTTGTGCTCGTCTTCGCCGTGCAGAAGTTGCAGCACTACCTACAACACCATGAGGTGCAATTGGTCTCCCGGGTGGACCCAGTGAAGTACATCCTGAACCTCCCTATGCTGACTGGTCGACTAGCACGGTGGGCGGTGATTCTCCAGCAGTTTGATATCAGGTTTATACCTCAAAAGGCCATTAAGGGACAGGCATTGGCAGACTTTTTAGCTGCCAATCCAACCTCCGCGTATCAATCCCTGGACCTGGACTTCCCTGATGAGACGATCCTCTCAGTCGATCATGCTGCCCCGTGTTGGCAAATGCATTTCGACGGTGCCTCCCGGAGCCCCACCGGTAGGAAGCTCAACGATCCCAAGCTCAACAGAGTGGGCCTGGGTATTGTCTTCATTACCCCGGCGCAGGCCGTCCTGCTGTACTCGTTCCTGTTGTCAGAAGGTTGTACGAACAACGAGGCAGAGTACCAGGCTCTCATCACCGGCCTCGAGTTGGCCCTTGAGATTGAAGGGAGATTCCGAGCTGGTAATCAAGTAGGTTAATGGCGACTACGTCGTCAGGAAGCCATAGCTTGCACCATTGCTGGAGTACACCGTCCTCCTAATGGCCCAGTTATCTTCCCGACCGGTGGTTACCCATGTCCCACGGTCGCAGAACGGCCAAGCGGACGCCCTGGATGGCTTAGCCGCGTCACTCGCAGAACCCAAGCAAGATGATTTGGTCATACACGTGGCCCACCGGAGAGTCATTGCCCCTGTCACCCAAGATGACCGTGATAGCCTGCAGGTAAGTCATCTCACCGCCGGACCCTCCGTATCGGGAGTCCCGGGTTCGTCAGACGCAGTGGTTGAAACCACCCCCGACTGGAGAGCACCTTTTGTCGAGTATCTCCAAAATGGTCAGCTCCCGAACGACCGGGCCGTACGCGAGCGAATCCGACGCCGCGCGCTGCAATTTACCCTCCGGAGCGGCCCCAGTCTGGAACCGATCCTGTATAAGCAGAGTTTCGATGGTTTCCTCCTCCGTTGCCTCCAAGGAGAGTAGATACCTCAAGTTATGCAAGAGGTTCACGCCGGTTCCTGTGGCGCCCATCAAGCTGGGCCGAAACTGTCCCATAAAAAATATTATGAAAATCCTCCTTTTAAAATTGAAGAAATTGTATTTCAGAATGTAATATAAGAATGGTTTGTTAAAGATGGATTTTGTGAAAAAAATATTGATAATAAAGTGAAAATGATTTAACAGAATTAGATTTTACCTAATCTAAACATGTTGTCTGTTGAAATAAAATGATATTAATGCATGGATCATTTTGTGGTCAATATAAAATGTGGTTTTTGATGGTGTGTTTTAGGCTATTGAAAAGTGTTTGAATCTGATGACGTGGTTTTAGACATTGGTTTTGAGTGGTTATTGTTTTTAAAGAAAGGGTCAGTAATGCCCCGACCCTAGTTACCAAGGGTGGGTGCATTATTACGTAACATTGGCATGATCACAAAAGATCAAGTATCGACAGGACGATTATTTTAGTTGCCTTGGAAACACTGGATACATTCAAAAGTCTTACATTACATCATAAAGTAAAACAAAACTAAAAAAACATCATCACTTCATATGCCATCATATTATCCCTGAAGGTCATTCATAATATACTTCATCACATCTTGGAAAAATTAAAACATTGAAAGGTGTGAGCTCAGATGCTCAGTAAGGATAAAAATACAACGGAAACATTGATAAATAAACATAAACATTTAAGGAAATGTATAACAAAAACAAAATCCTTTTAAACTTGAACTTCAACATAATATGGAAAAAATAAAATGAACTAATGTCATTTACTTTTTCACATGGATATTCTACTAGTCAAATAATCACATGCAATATCAATAACCACTTTCATAAAGATGGAATGCATAAGGCTAGACTATCATAACCACGTAGCCAAGGCCTCGTTCCAAGACTACGAATAAGATTTTGTCAAGGACTCGTGCCAAGACACTAGTTTGTCTCATGAGACCTACTGATGCATCGAGGAGCTATAGAGGGCTCCACCCGTCACTTAATAAGTCCAATGCAATCCTTATATGAAAATGTTTAAACATATCATAAACTATAACATAATCATATCACATAATACATGCATTAACTAAACATAACATTTCCACATTTTAATCAAAAGATATCAATACAATACAATGATATAATAAAACCATTTTCAATACCAAAATAAAAGAAAATTAAAACTTGGTATTTATTTTTGAGTTAAAAAAAGGTTATGGCTTGTAGAGGAAGCCGAAACACAAATAATGGTCATGGAGGCAGAGAAGTCATTGTTGCCGTATACGTACGACAAAAAACATTCCTTTTTGTCGTTTTGTAAAACACTTCATATAAAAATGATTCTTTTTGAATAAACGTAAAATTCAAAGGAGTTTATACACTATATAAAAGATAGTTGTGTATGAAACAAAACATGCCTCAATGAAAGGAGATTGAGACAAAGTCCCTTACAAATATCATTTATTAAATAAAATAGAAAAATTATGTGTATTAACTATATGTACACATAAAGAAATTATAAATACCAGATAGGACATAATAATATCATGACATAATTTGAAAGTAGGAGATTAAACCAAAGAACGAAAATTGGGATAGAAGTTCCCTTACCTCGTGTCCGACTTGACTCGACCATTCTTTAACCTCCTAAATAATAAACTATAGTTAATTTATAATTACATAATTACCTTTTTTGAGTTTATTATTCCATTTATATCACTTATTACCATGTTATAAACATTATGTAATTATTTATGTTAATAACGGTCATTTTGTCGAACTTTGTTACTTGAGTAAAAAATAAACTTCTTATAATTACAAGTTGTTCATGTGGTAAAATAACCATTATATCAAGAATTATATTCATTATGTAGATATACTATATATAATATATATCCAGTATATAAATTCATTCATAATATTACGTAACATTTAGAGGTATGAAATGAAATGCATCGTTCATGGAGACGGTAAGCCGTACGTAAGCATGAACGATACTTTCATTTCTATTTCGTTTGGAATGAAAAAATAATGATATAAAGGTGTATTATAACTTTAGTATAATATAATATATAATATCATTTACTATCTCCTTTATACTTCCCACATATGGCATTAACGATTCAAATCACATTGAGGGGGCGGTAGTCCGCACTTCCTAAAATGAAATTATCGCATTTACCCATAATTGAAATCATAAATGTATGCCATAAATGAGAAATACCGAAGAATATGTTAAACATAAACTTAATATATATATATATATATCATATATTAATATAGTCTCACAATAATTTCCACCATGAGAGGTGTCAAAAGAAGATTGAACAATCATCGTTTCGTGAGGCAGTAATTCGCCACCCACAGAAATAGAATGTTCTTTAACCATTAGACAAAGTTGTGTGTAAGTGTAAATCAAATACTTATCTTAAATACATCATAGTATATTTAAGATACTGCTTTTGTAAAAAAAATAAAGGAATAATAATTGTTTAAGGGGTTGGAGATGCAAAATAAAACAAAACAACACAAGAGAATACATTACCTTTAAATTGGGTAACACTTTTTGATTTGAGCCGGAGGCTTCCTTGGGAAGACTTCTGACCAAAGTGAGGCTTCTAGGAGTAAGAGAGGAATGTTTATAGAGTATTTGGGCAGAGGTTGGCCAAGACAAATATCTTTGATGGTGTGAATAAGGTGGTAGAGGTGGGGGCCTTTTATAAGAGGAGAAGAGGGGCACTCTTGGAAATTCATGAAATGTTACATTATTATGAAATTATTTTCGATTTTAAAGGTCCCACAATGATATATTTCGAGGATAAGGTGATACGGGTTTTAAATCTTCTCATACAATAGGTTTTTGACAAGTTTATGTATTCGATTTTACATTAACCATCCATTTTATTAAAATCATTAATTAATGATGTAATCACTGCATTCTCATAGTGTCATAAAAAATTTAATTTATTTAATGTCTAAAAATTATTAAAAAATTACCATGATTTAGGAATTCTTATTATCTTTACAATGAATACTTATAGTCGAAAATATAACATATATAACCCCATGTAATAATTGTTTTAGTTAAACAAAACATGTTTGTGATAATTTTATTTTTACTTTAAATAAAAAGATATTAATGTCATTTTCTACCCAAGTGGATCCATGGGGTCCCCAAGTTGACCCATGGATTGTCTTGGTCGACCATGAATCTTCCAATAAGGGTAGGTAAAGTGTTGAGATATTTTCATATTTTTATAATATCCCTTTTACCTTAAATTTCACTAATGACCTTTAATCGCGATTAATAAAGCTTAAAAGTTACTATTCACCAAAATTATTTTAATCCCATTGAACCACATTTTAATTCCTAATTATAACCATGTATGTCGTATTTTTAAAATTCAATTCATAGAAGCGGTAATGTTTCATTTAAACAAAAAATCTATTTTTTAACTACCACTTAGTGGTTTCACTATTCATCAAAAATTAATGTTTTTCAGAAAAATACCAAACATTCACCCTAAGCTATATTTGATATTCCTAATTAAAAAATGATGTCTATTTTACAAAATTCAAAAGATATAGGTTGAATTAAATAATTCACTAATTAATTCCCGCTATCACAACAAATAGGGTGTTTTTAAGAAACAATATATATCAAAAGATTGACAATTGTTTATGTCCAATTTCTATGTGAAATTAATTCTAACGACCGCCATTGGATAAAATGGTAAAAATATATTCTAATTATACTTTAAAACCACTCAATATTATAATTGATCACTATTAATTATTTTGATTAAAAAAGTTGTTTTTATGTTTTTTTTCTATTCATAGAAAATTGGAAGTTCTCAGAAAATTACAAAAAATTCAACTTAGGATAATTTTGATATTCCGAATACAAAAATGAAGTCCATTTTTAAATATAAAATTTATATAATTTCAAAGGTTGATATTCCTATTCATAATGACTACTTTGATTGGTCGCTGTGTGTTAGAACTTGAGGTTGCGTACAACACACGCTGCTCTATTATTCAAAGAGAAGCGTACTATGGAAGATTGAGGTATTACATTCTCCCCTCCTTCAATAAATTGCATCCTCAAAATTTGAAATTCTTCTTCAAAAATAAAAGGATGAAATTGGAAAATACCTTTGTGTAAAACCCACATCGGAAATAAGGTTAATAAAATTTAGCATTAATAAGAGAGAGAAGGGAAATGAAAAAGTCACCACCAAATTATGATCTCGATTAGGAGAACATTGGTGGAAATTAGAGACATATAATTAGAGGAAAAATGTAAATATTTGTAGGGAGTTATTGAGGTCATCAATCACAAAAAAGTGTAAAATTGAGGGCCACAAATCCTTCAATCTATGTTGTTTTAAAATATTATCAGTTCAACAAGACATAAGGTATTAGGATAACACATTGTTGTTTTAATATCCCTTCCCTAAATTTTAAGAATTAATTTCTTCATAGAATAAGAGAAAGATATATATATATATATATATATTATTGACATGTAGGATTTCTTCCTTCAACTAATTTATACCACAAACTCATCTTTCACTCTAAAAAGATCAAATAACTCAAAAATATTATATTTCTCCTAATCATACAAGGATCCAAATATTAACACATACCATTTAGATTAGGAAAAATAATTTGTAATAACTAGGGACTTCATGTAGGCTAGTGGTAGGTAATAAAGGCCTATCGCACCATGGTTGTGGGTTCGATTCCTACAGCTTTTTCTGACGCGATGGGTTATCCCCCGACCTGTAGGTTTTTCCTAAACCTATAGTATTATAATACTCCAAAAATAATATTCAGAAATGTTTTAACCTTAAACAATACTATCCAAAACTAAACTTAATACATTCCAACATTTATAGTTATCCAAAATACCTTTGTCCGGATTTCTCTAAAAGGCCTCTAAATTCCAAAATCAATTGTAACATCAGATTACCCAAACAAAGTAATGTTTTTCTTATTGTCACATATTCAAAATATTATTACCTTCATCATATTAATGCCTTAATGAAAACAACAAGTACTACAGTATAATACTTATATATATCACATTATTATTATAACCATAATATAGTTCTTCAGTCCAAAAACACATATAAAATAATTATTCAACTTCATCTGTAGTAACATCATATGATTGGCCTTGATACCTTGGCCTTTTCTGAGGTAAGTTTCCTTGGATCTTAGGGAATTCATTTTCATAATGCCCCATTTCTCTACAATTGTAGCATTCAACATTGACAACTAATTTCATTCCCTTGCAATCACGAGTGTGGTGACCTTTTTCTCCACATTTATAACAATCTCCCATTCCTTTTAGGCAATTACCAGAGTAATTCTTCCCACAATTATCGCATAATGGAAAATCCTTCTTCCCCTTTTTCCCTTTATCTGTCTCTTGTTCCACCATTATCTTCTTCTCTTACATTACTTTATTGTCATAAGATTTAGAGAATTCCTTTTCTGTCTTGATAGCACATGAGACAATATCTTCGTATGAGGAGAAAGATTATGAGACTAAGGCTCGACGGAGAAACGTTTTTAACCCATCAAAGAAACGATCAATATTACTTCTGGGGTTATGTATATAATCTGCTGCATTCCATGATAACCTTGTAAAGTTTGCCTCATAGTTTGCGATATTTTCATCCCCCTTTTATCTCAGACTCAGAAATTTCCTTTCCATATCTGCTCGATGGTCACGAGGGAAGTATTTTTCTAATTAAACCACTTTGAACTCCCTCTATTCCATATTTGATACATCATCATCTTCCTCCATGTTTTGAATCAGTGACCACCATTGATCGACATCTCCAGTGAGGCGGTAAACTACCATGAAAACTTTATCCCTTTCGCTACTCTCCAAGGCGTGGAATATTTTCTCAATGAAGATTATCCATTGCTCAACTACTAATAGATTTGTACCCCCATTAAATGTTGGAGGTTGTTTCCTTATGAAACGATCTATCATTGATCCGCCACATTGTGGATCAGGGTGCTCCATTCGAGTAAGGTTATTATTCATAACCTGAGTGAGTTGTCTTAGTATGGTGATAAGTTGATCAGCACTAGTTGTATCATCAGCTCCACTATAATTATCTTGAGTAGGAGGTCAATCCCTACATGGAGTACGTGCATTGATACGGTTTCCATTCCTTCCACTAGGCGCCATTTCTAAACAATTTCATAAACTAGATTAGTTTATGAATTGAAATACATAATAAAAAACTTTCAAAACACTTAACATAAATTGAACTATTTATGGATATAATCCATAATCATAATAATGTTTTCTTTGAGGAAGTATATACTCATAAACAATTCATAATGGTTTTTAAAGAAAATGAGAATTAACCTAAGCATATCCCTCGGGAGTGTCATAACCAAGAGTGCAGCAAGGACCGTTGTCGTGCACCAATTCCCATTAGAGTCTAGATCAAAGAGATGTTTTCAGGTTTTTCCCCTAGGTACATCTGTGCCAGAGCCACCTCTACCTGCTCGTATCCAGACAGGGATGTATTGCTCGGAAAACTCACAAAATCTCTATAATACCAAAATTCTAGGAAGTACTTCTATACTAATCCTCAAAGTCTATCTTAGGTCTATGTGCTTTAATCAGAGTCTATCTAAATCTTGCTTCCAAGGTTAGTAATAAACTGCCTCTGATACCAACTCTAACGCCCCGAAACCAATTACCCAGAGTCGATTCATTATTATGTAACATTGGCATGATCACCAAAGATCAAGTCTTGAAAGACTGATTGGTTTAGTATCCTTGGAAACACTAGATACATTCAAAAGTCATACAATACATCATAAAGTTAAACAAAACTAAAAAACATCCTTTCTTCATATCCCCTTATACTATCCCTGCAGTTCATTCATAATATACTTCATCACATCCAGGAAAAATTAAAACATTGAAAGGGGTGAGCTCAAATGCCCAGTAAGGATAACAATACAGCGGAAACATTCATAAATAAACATAAACATTTAAGGCAATGTATAACTAAAACAAAAGCCATTTAAACTTTAACATCAGCATAATATGGAAAAAATAAAATGAAATAATCCAATTTACTTATTCACATAGATATTCTAGTAGTCGAATAATCACATGCAATATCAATAACCACTTTCATAAATATGGAATGCATAATTCCAGACTATCATAACCATGTATCCAAGGTCTCGTGCCAAGACTACAAAAAATATTTTGTTAATACCTCGTGCCAAGACACCAGTTTGTCTCATGAGACCTACCTATGAATCTAGGAGTTGTAGAAGGCTCCAACCATCACTTACTAAGTCCAATGCATTACTTATATGAAATGGTTTAAACATATCATAAACCATAACATAATCGTATCACATAAAACATGCATAAAGGAAACATAACATTTCAACATTTCAATCAGAAGATATCAATACAACACATTGATATAATAAAACCATTTTCAATACCAAAATAAAAGAAAAGTAAAACTTGCTATTTATTTTTCATTTAAAAAAAGGTTATGGCTTGTAGAGGAATACGAAACACAAATAATGGTCAGGGCGGTGGAGAAGTCGTTGTCACCGCACAATTATGACAAAAAAACATTGCTTTTTGTCGTTTAGTAAAATGCTTCATATAAAAAATATTCCTTTTGAATAAATGTTAAAGTCAAAGGGGTTTATACACCGTATAAAAGATAGTTGTGTATAAAACAAAATATGCCTCAATGAAAGGAGATTGAGACGAAGTCCCTTAAAAAGATCATTTTTAAATAAAATAGATCTATTATGTGTATTAACTATATATACACATAAATAAAGTAAAAATACAAGATATGACATAATAATATCATGACAAAATTTGAAAGTAGGAGATTAACCCAAAGAATAAAAATTGGGTTAAGAAGTTCCCTTACCTCATGTCCGACTTGACTCGACCGTTCTTTAACCTCTTGAATAATAAACTAGAGCTCATTTATAATTTCTTAAGAACCTTTTTCAAGTTTATTATTCCTATTATATCACTTATTACCATGTTATGAACATTATGTAATTATTTATGTTAATAACGGTCGTTTTGTCGATTTTTGGTACTTGAGTCAAAAATAAACTTCTTATAATTACAAGTTGTTCATGTGGTAAAATATCCATTATATACATAATTATATTAATGATTTAGATATAATATATATCATATATATCTATTATATAAATTCATTCATAATATTACGCAACATTTATAGGTAAGAAATGAAATGCACCGTTCATGGAGACGGTAAGCCGTACGTACGCATGAAAGCTATTTTCATTTCTATTTCGTATGGAATTAAATCATAATGATATAAAGGTGTATTATAAATCCAGTATAATATCATATATAATATCATTTACTCCATACTTTATACGTCCCACATATGGCATTAACGATTCAAATCACTTTGAGGGGCGGTAGTCCGTACTTCCTAAAATGAAATTATAGCGTTTACCCATAATGGAAATCATAAAGGTATTCCATAAATGAGAAATAAACAAGAATAAGGAAGACAGAAAAAAATATATATATCATATATGAAAATAGTTTCTTCATAATGGCCACCATGAGAGGTGTTAAAAGAATATTCAACAATCATCATTTCGTGAGGCAGTAATTCGCCACCCACAGAAACAGTATGTTCTTTAACCATTAGACGAAGGTGTGTGTAATTTTAAATCAAATAATTCTCCTAAAAAAATACTAGTATATTTAAGATACTGATTTTTTTACAAAATAATGGAATAATAAGAGTTTAAGTGGTTGGAGAAGCAAAATAAAACAAAATAACATAATAGAAGACATTACCTTAAAATCGGGTAACTCTTTTTGATTTGATCCAAATTCATCCTTGGAAAGACTTCGGCCCAAAGTGAGACTTATAGGAGTAAGAGAGGGAATTTGAGAGAGTATTTTTTCATAGGATGGCCAAGCCAAATTGTTTTGATGGTGTGAATAAGGTGGTAGAGGTGGGGGCCTTTTATAAGAGGAGAGGAGGGGCAGTCTTGGAAATTCATGAAATGTAACATTATTATGATTTTTTTTCGGCTTTTAAAGGCCCCACAATGATATATTTAGAGGATACGGTGATACGGGTTCGAAATATACTCATACAATTGGTTTTTGAAAATTTTATGTATTATATTTTACCTTATCCTTCCATTTTATTAAAACCGTTAATTAAGGAGGTAATCACTACATCATCATGGTGTCATAAAACTTTTAATATATCTAATTTCCAAAAATAATAAAAAAATTACCATGATGTAGGAAATATTTTTTTTTCTTTACAATTAATATTTATAGTCGAAAATTTAACTTATATAACCCCATTTAATAATTTTTTTAGTTAAACAACACATGTTTGTGACAATTTTATTTTTACTATAAATAAAAAGTTATTAGTGTCATTTTCATACCCAAGTGGCTCCATGGGGTCCTCAAGTTGACCCATGAATTTTCTTGGTCGTACATGACTCATCCAATCAGGGTAGGACAAGTTTAGATATATTTTCATATTTTTATAATATCATTTTTACCTTAAATTTCACTAATTACCTTTAATCGCGATTAATAAAACTTAAAAGTTACTATTCCCCAAAAATTATTTTAATCCCATTGAACCAAATTTTACTTCGTAATTATAAAAATATATGTCGGACTTTTGAATTTCAATTTATAAAAGCGGAAAAGTTTCATTTAAACAAAAAAAATCCGTTTTTAACTACAACTTAGTGGTTTCACTATTCATCAAAAATTGATGTTTTTCAGAAAAATACAAAAAATTCACCCAAGATGTATTTGAAATTCCTAATTCAAAAATGATTTCTATTTTAAAAAATTCAAAACATATAAGTTGAATTAAATAATTCAATAATTAATTCCCACTGTCACAACAAATAGCGTGTTTTTAAGAAACAATATATATCAAAAGATTGGAAATTGTTTATGTCCAATTTCTATGTGAAATTAATTCTAATGACCGCCATTGTATAGAATGGTAAAAATGTATTATAATTATACTTTAAAACCACTCAATAGTATAATTTATCACTATAAATTATTTTTATTAAAAAATTTGTTTTTATGTTTTTTTTCTATTCATAGAAAATTGGAAGTTCTCAGAAAATTACAAAAAATTAAACTTAGGAGAATTTCGATATTCTAAATAAAAAAATGAAGTACATTTTGAAATATAAAATTTATATAGTTTCAAAATGTTGTTATTACTATTCACAATGGCTACTTTTATGGGTCATTGTGTGTTAGAACTTGAGGTTGCGTACAACACACGCTGCTATATTATTCAAAGAGAAGCGTACCATGGATGCTTGGGGTGTTACAGGGTCTTGGTCTTTGTGTCCATCAGATTATGAAATGATACCTTGAGAAATTTTTTAAAATGGGAAGGGGTTGTTTGGAGTATCTTGGATGATTTTAAAGATGTTAGAAATGAAAATGGGTAGGTTTTTATATAATTGTTTCTTAATGAAATGTGTTTTGATTTGTAAAATCTGAAAATGGGTTTTAAGATGGTGGTTAGTGTGACTTTGGTAGGTACATGATATTTTTTGTAATGATGTTGTTTTTTTTAGTCAAATTCGTTTTTATAGGTGCTCACATGCCTGGTTTTATGGATATCTGGATGCATGGCCGGTGTGGAATGGTGGTTAGGTGCCTGAGGTGGAATTAAAATGTTCATGTGAGTAAGACTTGATGAAATACCATTAGTTAATTTTAAAATACACCAAGTTAGTTTGTTTTTTAAAATATGGTTTGAGATGAAATATTGTGGTATTTTTTTATAAACTGATTGTTATGTGGAAGGATTTTACAATGTAATAGAAGTGTTTCTTATTAGATACTCTAACATGCGATCTGGATGTCATACTCATGTTGTGTCTTGAGATGGGATCTTGTTAGTGACTCCATTGTGGAGTAATTTTTAGTGGATTCCTACATATGTTTTGGTTGTTGTGATGGGGCCATGGATGTTTTTCTCTCGAAAAAATATAGTTAACCAGCCCAAGGATTCATTTCAATGCTTAAATCTACCTCATAGAAGGATGCCTCAGTCCGTTTGTTGGAATAGAGAGATGTTTGGGCTTGAATTAATGAACCATCCTGAATAGTGATTCTCTCAGTTTTTATATTTGTTCTTGTTGATATTGATAGGATTTGAAATATTCCTTGTTCATTATACTTATCATTTAGAGTGAGATAGCATGGTGATATTTATCTTCCTAATCTAGGTTTGGGTAAAGGTGTCTTGTTTGAGTTAGCGAGTTTCATGGGATGTTGTGATCCTTAACTCTTAACTCTGAGGCAGTTAATGCCTCATCAACCAGAGCTCTAGCCATATATCCCAGAGTGAAGTTGTCTTGCAGTTAGGAATACTAGTGGTCGGAGAGTCATGTTATGTGTGTGCCTCCACCATTGCTGTGAGATGTGTTTGTCATTCATATTGTGGTTTCTCATCACATGGAATTTTTCTTTCAACAAATGGTGTGTAGGAGTTACCCCTCATGTAATTTATATGCTTATACCATCTTGGATGTGATCATTGGGTCCATGTTCTTGTGTGGACCACCCATGTTAATCATGTGTGGTCGTTGATTTTATATGTCCAAAGGTAAAGACTGGTGGGTGGTTTTCAGCTTTGGTTTCAGCGATCCAATCATTGGGCCCCATCCCTCCCCACCCAATATGGTGGTGGTTTTTGATCACTGTGTGAATATTTTTCTATGTTCTTGTCCCATGCATTCAAGAGTGAGAAATTGAAATGACCATGTTGTGTTTTTCATGGCCTGGGATGGTAGGCCATTGTATGGATTTTTAGGTTGGCCTTTATGGGAGAGGCCCAATTCTAGATCATGTATAATTCTTATTTGTTCACTGGTTGTTGGTTCTTAATGGTGGGTAGTATATTTTTTGACTCCCTTGAAATCAATATATTTCATGATGTTGATTGGTTTTTGGTGGTAATTGGGATATTTGGTAGATATCTCAACAATATAATCATAGATTGGTAGTGATTGAGTGGATGGATCCTTCCATAGATTTCTGGAAAGTGGTTGTGAGTTTCTATTCTGGTTTGATAAAGAGACTTATTTTATGTTTTGGTGGGTGAAATATCGTTATATTTATATCTTGTATTATGTTGATGAGGAATCCTTAGGCATTGATCAATTATTTGGAATGTGATATGGCTTTCTTGGGGCGGAAATCTTTAATGGTGGGAAGAATTGTCAAACCCAGTTTTTCATTTCTTGGTTTTGATCGGGTTCATTGGATATCACAGTCTTTTTTTTTGGGTTTTGGGTCAGATAAATTTTGATTGTTGAAGTTACATCTATGTATAGTCATCCTATAATGTGTTCCCTATATTGTTTTTGGAGTTTTTAAGAAAATTATGGTTACTTTATGATTTGGGCTTTACCATGAGCTCATTTCCAGATTTAAAAACAAAATTTATTTCCTTTATGACTCCTTCATTCCAAAATAGTTTTCACAAATTTTACTTCCCACGTGGCTTCCCATGACCTATTAAAACAACCATATCCATTTTTACCCCTTAGTAATTCATAAATATGGTGGATTTGGATTATTGATTCTGGTTTTGGGCCAGCTCGTGAGCCCATTTTTAGTTTTTTTAGAAACATTCTTTTATATCTTCTTCATTGTTTAGTATTTCCCATTCAATCAACCACTCAATTGAGCCAAAAACCCCTAGGAGCACCCCATGTTCCATTATACCACTTTGTACCTCATTCTCATCAGTTATTATAGTGAATTTACCCTAGGTTTCTGAAATTGACCAGATTTGAAAAGGTGATTTGTTTCTTTCATAAGGAATACATTTTTACACTTTTCCTGATAAATCTTCTTTCCATGGTTCATCTAGACCAATAAAGAATCTCCATTGAGTTACAATCCATCCCCTCACCTATAATTGGGATTATATAATGGAAGAAAAATAGTTCTCTAGTTTTCTCAGTGAGTTTCTTTCTCCTTTCTCCTCATTCCAATTTTTCTTGGCTCTATCTTCTCCTATGGCCTTTCGTTACCTAGGGTTACATTATACAATGATTTTTATGGGTTTTTAGCTTGTTTAGGAATGGTATTCATAGGTTTAGTGTTTCTAACCCCTAAGAAGTTGTTGTTAGGTGTGTGTTTCCATTCTGTCTTGGTTTTTATGTAGGTTCTCCCAAGCACTGCCTTTATAATTCGTGATTCATCTGTTTCATGATGTTTTCACCTAATATTTATTCTAGGTATTTTTTAACCATCGGTTCGGTTTTTTAGTGTTGAAAGAAGGGTAGTTTTTTCATTGTTTTATAAAAATTGTTTCATTTTGATTACAGTTTGTAGAATAAGTGTTTTTAAATGATCTATTTGCCTTCACACCTAACATATAATTTTGAGATCATGGTTTATCTATTAAAAAAAATTTGGAAAGAAAGACTTGTTTTATATCATTTTTAGTGTTATATAGATTTTGTTTTATTAATTGTTCCATGACTTGTTTTCATGAAAGTTACAGGTTGGCTTTTATGCCCTCAAGGTGATATAAAATGATATTTGGGATTATGAAAAATATTTGTAGCATGTGAATAAGTGTTTTTGGGTTATTTGTATTTGTTAAAATCTTGTATTTTGTTTTATAATGACGTGAGTATCAGTTTATAGGGTGTTTTAGCATGTGTTCTTGGTAAATGGCATGTTTGGATCCTTTATTGAAATGGATGGGTTTTGAATGTATAACTTGTGTTTCTGGGGGGAGTTTAGGTACATGTTCTATTTCATTAATTTTTTTGATTACACATCTAAACGAATAGTGTAATTTTTTCTCTTGATAAATGTTTTTTTTGTAAAGAATTCCTAAATGCCCATTTGGCATTTTTCTTGTAAAAATGTTTTTTAAATGTACTTCATGTTGTATCATTTGGATGTATTTTATGGTCCATGATATTGAATTTTTTAAGGGTGTTGTGGTTTTATAATATTTTTTGATATGGTAATGGTCGGTGTTTGGCCTTAAAAAATCATTTTTAAATGGATTTTATGTGAAATGCCTTGTTATAATTATTGAAATTGTTTTATGAAAATTTTAAATGGTTTACAGAAATGTGAAGCTTGTTTGAGGGATTTTTGTGTGTGTATTATTTTAGAATGACAATTTCATGTTCCACGTGTATTTGATAATATGTGGAACCTGATTGAGAACTAAATGGAAACACATGTATCTAGATGGGTGGGAGTGTACTACTATGTTAGTGATTTGGAGTGGTTTAATCCCTATTTCATGTAGCAAGATTAATGATGAAAACCTTCAATAAACAATGATGATGATGTTGGGGACCACTAGGTTCTGGGTATTTTTTACCTACTAGTGGATCTTGCATGAATATTGCTATTTTTTATTCTTACTTTTATATAAAGAGATCAGGTACTAGGGGCCCACAATGAACATGTCCCTAGGGGTGTTCCCATGACTTTTCATCACTGAATATTTTGTACTCACAATCAGCATACAAGGTGTTCGGTTTATAAATTTAGCAAGATATTTTTTTATTAAAAATTTTACATTATATAATGAAACCCTCTTGAAAAATGTTTCTATTTTGAAGTTTCATTTCTTTGAAATTGGATTCGAGCATTTCCTCGTTATGAAAACTGGCAGTGATTTTTTTTATAATGATTATAGCATGGTAACATGTTTGGAAAGCATACATTATATAATGTATTTAAAACATGTAATTTATGAATATTTTATTTTAAAAGAAGTGGATTAGGGATATAATATTGGGTTAACCTACTGAGTTATAATACTCACGCCTATAATATTCTTCTATTATTATCCCTCATATAGGATTCAACTCGAGTTTGATCGACATTGGAGATGTGTGATCATTGTGTTTGAGAGTGACCAGCGAGGTCGCATGGAGATAGTTTATTTTTAGGTTTTGTCAGTTGAGTTGTTTAGTTCAGTTGTAATTTTATTTCCATGTGCAATTAACCTTCAGTTGAACTTTTATATAAATGTGTAATAGGATGTATGTTTCCTTCTACTGGTAGTTTAATTGTTTATACGTGGGAGATATCAATCACTTTCCACATTACTAATTCCCTCAGTGCTTGTCACTATCCTAGGAGGATCTGGAATGACCCTTGAAAATTGTCACAGACTCGACTGGGATACCAGTTCCGGGTCAACATAGGATTGTTTGTGACAATTATTTCCATGATTAAATGAATACTATTATGATCAATGATAGAGTGGAACCTTATTCTGTGACCAAATTAAATTAATTAATTTTTTATAAATGGATTTTAAATTTTATTTGAGAGGAAAAGAGTTTGTATAATGTTATCTATAATGTCCAATTCACTTTTCTTATTTCATGGACTACAAATGTCTATAGTAAGATTTTATCTGTTGAAACATTGAATGGGAATTTGAAGAACTTTTAAATCACAAATTTTATAAATTTAATTTATCTCGAGATAGGTAGTTATATTTTATGATCATATTATATGTAAGAGCCTGTGTTTTTGTCAAATATTTTTATCGTATTGACTTAATCTTATCTATATTTTTAAATTTTTTTAAACATTGATTATAACCTATGTTATATGAAATTTGTTACATTTTATAGAAACACTAATATAGTATTTCACATGAAAAAAATATAAACCTTCACAATAAATAACACTATATTAGCCTTTTTATAAAAAAATACTATGCTTATCTTGATGTATATAAAAACACTATGTTTAAATGAAACACGAAATATTATATAAAATGTTATTGTCTAAATTGATTATTGAAACTGAGAAATAAAAACAGAAGTTATAAATTGGATTAAATATTTTATTAATATATTGTTTACAAACATAAATTTAATACAAATTAGTTAATGACCAATTTACTAAAAATAAAAATAAAACACTTCTAAAATATAAGAAATCATTTTTAGAAAAAAATATTTATAAAAAAAATTATACACAAATAAATGAACTAAATTACTTTTGTTTAATGGTTTTAATGAAATGATTCTATAATATATTATATATATTATTTAACATTCATCCTCTGTGTTTTATATATAAATGGCACAAATAAATACATCATTATGGTTAATAATTATAATTTTATGAAAAGTAGTTTTACATCAAATTAATTGCTCAATTACATTAAAAATATCGTTTTTTATAAATTAAATTTTTAAAAAAATTATTTCTGTGATATGGAGGTCAATATTAGATAATGGTGAATTTGTGTAATTTTTTTTTGATGTTTCAATTTTAGATTAATAGTATAAAATACAAGAATATTAATTGAATTCTAAATTTTTTGTTTTTGTTATTTATAAACATAAATAATATATTAAATTTTATAAAGTTTAATTAGCACAATTATACATAAGTAAATACAATTTATCTCATTTGAGTCAATTTCACATTTAAATTTGAAATAAACACAATGAAAACATTTCAATATTTTCACTTTATAAATATGTTCTCTCATCCTATGTGTCTGTATAATTTTGAATTAATTTATACAAATTCTATGATTGATTTTTTTAAAAATTGATTCAATAAAAATATTTATAATAATTTAAAATTTATAGTAAAATAATCATAGTTTTTTACTAAAAATATTAGTAAATGAAATTAAAATTATTAATAGTGAATAGTGTAAAAACTAGTTTACATAGTGTTTCGATCATTTGAATCTTTAATGAACAGACTTCAAACTAGTATTGACATTAATGATCTATGGAATCATTCAATAATTATTGGGAGAGATCATTCAATCCTCTTCAGAATTATCTCTCTAAAGGGATGAACTCTTCCACTCTACCTCGCAAGGAAATTTCCTTCACAGAAGATCTTATAGGTCCTTTATGTAAATCAACCAATTAGAATAAAACTCTTATTATCCTATGTTTAGGAGTGGGTCCCGTCATAGTGTTTCTCATCCATGACGTGATCAAGAAAATATTGAAGATGTGTAGATTCTCAATGTTGGGACACATCTCTTATGAAAAAGGTACCAAACCCTGGTCCTATATAGATCTGTATGCATCCGTTTTCCAACATTGAAACCTAAAAAAAATGGAAATTTATTCTGAATGGGAAGGGTTACATCCATGTTCTGTTGGAGTATTAGGATGGTGACAATGTGGTTGGGTGCTTTGTAACTCACAATCTGAAACCATGATTCTTCAACCCATTAGAATGGGATGCGAAAATTAATCCATTCAATAAATAGCACACCCTTGCAATGGTTTGGGTAAGGATTCATTGATTCCGTGGATTTTTTGACATCCCAAAATCATGAATTGTTATCATGTGTAATTGTCACTGATGATAATATTGACCAGGGAAAAATCAATGGAAATATTTTGCTACATGCAAGAATAATTGTTGACATTGATATAGAGTCACCACCCTAGGAACATATTTCATTTTATAAGAAATATCTAATAATAGAGGTGAATTTTTAATTTAAAAATATCCATCAATACTTTGGACATCGCATAATAGTTGGACACATTATTATGAACTGACATGTGGTGAAGAAGATTTATGATCTAGTGAATGAAAACACGTCCTGGAAGGAGGTATCAGGAGGAAAAGGCCAACAAAAATGGAATATGCAATGAATGATACACATGCACTATTCAAAGACATAGGTGGAATTTCTATAGGTACAATTAAATTTTAGACAGACTAGGTGGGAGAAGAATATAAAAAAACATACCTCCCCAGTAACAAATGATGAGTATCAATGTACTCAAAGTGAGGCAGGAAAGTAGTGTACTAATGTTGATGAAGCCTTATTTTATTTACATATCAAAATATTTCCTACCAGTCATCCTTGACATGAAATCTATTGTCTTGTTTATTTATATGATAAATTCATACTTAATATTAGGATACTTTTTGCACATACCTATATAAAACAACAATGTTTAGTCTCCCTCTCTAAAGAAGGGAACTGGTACTCTCCCTAGATAGTATAGATACACATCTTTGGTGGAGAAAAGACATAAAAAATTCTTTATGAAGGATATTTTAAATTAATTGGCTAGGTTTTTTAACAAAACAAATGATATACATCAATATGTTTATCTAGTGGGTAACATGCAGTCATTGATAATAATATTTGATCCAGGATTCCACAATCCATCATGAAGATGTTACTCTGAGAAAGGAAGTGAAAATTACAATCATAGTCCCATCTTAGGGACAATCCTAAGAACCTACAAAATGGGAAACGCCTACTCGAAATTTACAGTCAATAAAATCATTAATATTTTTTGGAATTAGAGAAAAACGAGGAGGTGGTTGTTCCTCTAAACAAAATATAAAATGAAGATACTCTTTGAGAACTGTCAAGGAATATCCAAATCAATCATGGAGGTTTCCTTCAGGCTCCTTATAGGTAGGTATAAACCTTATATAAATGTAATCTCTAAATAAATAAAAATTCTACTTCCATGGGTTCCATTCGGCTATAAATGGATTTTCATTTCTCGACACTACAAAATCTGATTCAACCTTATACTGGATTTGGTTTCCTGTGTGTACCCATATTTATAATTTATTCTTGGTCTATGATGATGAACAAATCATCACATTTAGATTTACCAAATATGAAAAAAAACATGTTCTGCGTAAATGGATAATTCATCTAACAACTAATTTGTGTGGAAGTCACTCTGTGGGCACATGAATTTTTTTCTAAAAGAATTAGTGACACTTTGGTGATCACTATAGACTTCTAACATAATTCTTTATTATAATGAGAAAATTGGACATGTTTTTAGAAGTGTTGTCATCAATGATTTTATAACTTTTGTTGTGTAATCCATCATATTGTAAATCAATATCATTGGTTACAAATTCACTAGGTATAGAAGGAGTATTAATTATATGAGAGAAAGAATAATTGACAGGGCCTCGATGAATTAGTTCATCCATATAAAAAAAATGATTTCTTATGTCACCTTGGCTAAAAAATATTCTGGTCACCACCACATTCTGGGGAGTCTTATTAATATCACAGGGTGACATCCTATCCATTTCATATATAACAATGCTTGGACCTTCAATTCAAAAGGCACTAAAATATTCCATGACACTTGTGCCTTGGAGGAACAAAATCTTAATCATGCGATGTTATATCCAAATTCAAAATGTTAAAGTTAAAACTAAAATATTGAGGGAAAACGTATCGTCTTCATGATGATGAAATTTATGGTCTTGAATATTCTATTCATGACCTTCAAGAATAAATCACCAATAACCATTTATCTAAGAACATGTAAAATGAAGATGATATGACATCTAAGAAAAAAAGCCTCATAAAGATAAGATAAAACACTAGAAAAGAACACTTCAATATCAGCTGGCCACAAAGGAGGTAGAAATAAAAAATTCTTCAATTCACTATAAAATATTAGGAAGAAAGATATTCACCTCTCACTTATCAAAGATGGTGATAATATAATTGATGAAAGTGAAAATCATGAAAACCTAAATATCTAATTCAATATAATGCTTTTTAATGGTCCTCCAAAGATCTTTTCTCTCAAGGATATCATCATTCCTAAGATGTCCATAGAAGTTGATAACTCATTACTTACCTATGCACCCTTGTATTTTGAAATTAAGGAAGATGGTTTTGACCAAAACTAGGAAATATCTCTTGGAGCATATGGATTTACAATAACAGTTATTTTAATTTAATTGGGATGTGATTCGATGGGATGTGTGAAACCTTGTAAATCACTTCTTTAAAGTAGGTTCCTTCAACCATGGTTTCAACGCTCAATTTAATTCATTAATCCCAAAAGTGGACAATGATAGTGATATCACTCAATTCAGGAATTTTGATCTTTTTAACACCATTCATTATGTGATCTCAGAAATTATTTCCAACATACATGGTAGTATCTTGGATTGAATAATTTCCGAGGACAAATTTGGATTCTTTAAAGAAAGACACCTCCAGGATTTCTTACTCAGCGCCATTAAATGTGTGAATCCTCATATAAATTATACTAGAGTATGAAACATTTCTCTTGGGATTGATAACAAGAATAAAATTGATAAAATTGAATGGTGTTTTATAGGTGATGTTCTCTTTAGCTTTGGATTAAATAAGAAACTTATTCAGTGGACCAATGACCTCATTTTATTGGATTATATTTACATTCCCAAAAATAGGTCCTCAGAAGGCTCCTTCAGATACATAATTTAAGGGATTGAAGAAGACCCTCTTTATTCCAGTATCATTTCCATTGAAAAGGACTACCTGAAAAGGATTTTCCATGACATGATTGAAAAGGGTGAAATCTCAAATATTAGGGAATCCATAGGTAATTCAGCTTCATAACATCTATATTTTTATAAAAAATTATATTATTTACTCTGGAAAACAAAAAGAACATTACCAACAACAAGAGTTCTCTATTCAATTATATAAGTGTGCTATAGAAGATGATCAGCTAGAACAAGTCATTCATTTACATGGTTAAGTGTATTCCAGATCCATAGAAATCCTCCACCATCAATAATCTGGGAATTCAATAAGGCACTATACATTTTACATATATTATACTCCTTTTAATCTAGGTCTTGCTTTGGGCCTCTCATGTCGATGACACTTTGACTGAGATAAGAATTACTCTTTACTCTTCTAAAGGAAAAGCTTCATCAATGGTAGGAAGAATTTTTCTTGTAAATAATGTGGTAGTCTCAAAGATTTAATATTCATTTATAGTGTATTCCTGGAATTCCATTGTGATTAAGACCATCAAATAAATGATGATGAACTTTATCATAAGTGGCATAATTTTGGATTGGAAAATCATCATAGCCTCTTGAAAAATATGAGGCTTTCTTAATAGTCAAGGTAGACTTCAAAGAAAATATAGAATTATTTCATCAGTCCCTTATTTATAAATTATTTAGAGAATAATAATCAATCATTGGAAATCCTTGGCCTTCCTCAGATCCACATTTCACGTAACAATGATTAAATAAAACTCAAGATTCATGGATTCCTGCTTCTCGATTAGTCTTGAAAAGGACATCTACAAAATTCATATGTGATCTCATTAGCTTGATAATAATGATTCTGATCATAGATTCTTGTATGATTACAAGATTGTATCTTATTAATGTAAAGGGTTAACTCATGTACCCAAGATATTTACCACACTATATCTATCAAGGAGAACGTGGAAAATCTAGAAACTATGCCTAAAGAAATCATTGAAGTTGTCTCCAATTATCACTACCTCATTCAACCAAACATGCTCATTTTTGATCTATATCACAAAGTTATTCCTTAATCCAAGAACATTAAAACGAAATTTCTTCAATTAAACCGAAATTGTATTTCCACCGTTAACAAAAATTTTATTCCCCCATCCAAATTCACACTCCTATGGAGACATTCTCTCATTACGGTCCTTGTTGATTAAATCCTTCAATGGGTGTTCATTTCTATTTTATCCAAGTTTATAATTTTTAGTGAGCAAAAGGAGGAAGTTGATCAACGATTATTGTACGATAAGAACACATTATCCCTATTGAAATTTGTTTTTTAGTTCTTTGAGGTATGACCCCACTATTCTTCTTCCCTCTTAAAGCTGTTAATTCATATCCATAGTCAGAATTTTGTGAACAAATTAAACTTCTCTTCATAGATTCTTGTGGAGACATATTACATATTATATGGACAATATAAACAAAAATTTATATGAGAAGGAAAAATTAAAAACCAAGTCTATTATTTCTGAAATAAAAAATGTACCCCGAAATAGAAATTCACTTCATGTTTTCAATACATCTACACGGTGTGGGTTTTATCTATTTTCAAAAGGCTCAAAATGTTAAGGTACTTCCCTAAAACATGTGGATCATTATAAGTCTTCTAGCATCTTCCATTCCATGGCTATATTATATGTAATATTGACGGATAATTGAGAAGAATTGTGGGGCCTATATGTTATGAATTCATTTTCAAAGGTCATAATGGAGATGTGGTTGATTTTCTTCATAGCCCTTGTAGACATACCAACTCACACATCACCGAGATGACTAGTTTTATTATAGATATTTAATGTGGAAGGAAATTAAACTAGAACAACATATTGTTTGAGTGTGACTCCCTTACCATTAATCAAGATATATTTATTGGTGTGGTACATTGTTCATCAAAGCTGGGAGTGGAAGAGGAAAACTGTTTGGAAGTTCTCTTTGACATGAACTAAATCATCATAAACATATTTTTTTCGAATCGAACTACCTCACTGATGATCATTCCAAAAAATATGGATTGATAAGGTGGGCCACTACTCTAACACTCTTTCTCGTGAAATGATTCCAAATTTACAATGGGATAAATCTAAAATACGATCTTTCATACTGTTATATTATTTATTTTTCTTAACATTAGATCCTACATACTCAATTTTCTCAAACAAATAGAGTATAAGTTGAAAATAGAACCTAAACTATTCCAAATCCAATTAGATGTGAATATTTAAAAAATAATCAAATATTTATCAAATTATTTCAATTAGGGAACCCTATTTTTAGGAAAATACATGGGTACACCTAACATTAATTTAAAAAATGCCATGTGTGTCCTCTCTACCAATTATAAAAGGCCACCACCTCACACATTATCTTATTAAGATTTCAAGGAACTTATGTGTTTTATTTTTTGATATGATATAAATTATTTTCAAAACCAGTCACTAAAACAGTATGCAATTCCAAGGCCCACTGGGCCCGAAATAAATGATAGGAATATATAAAAAGTTTTAAATAGTATGAATGTGTAGTTTTCCTAAAAAGGGTGAATAATGTATAAAAGGGTCACTAGATCTGAAATATGGAGGTACCACTAAGTTAAAAACATATGATTTTATCATATGAACCACTTGAAATTAGTCAGTGCAGGTCGTTTGTAAACAATTTTTCATTATTGCGGAAATGAATAAAATTATTTTATTTGAAATGCTTGAAATAGAACCTGGATAGCTATTGAAAATTATTATCTATCAGAAATACATGGTTACCCACATAACCTTGGAACCTCTATAGAGTCTTTGGAAGGATATCATTTGATAATCTTCTATGGAGAATGGTGATAGTTTGATGATCAATGTAGCTCAGATTCAACAGATCTTGTAAATAGTAATGATACTGATCATTCTTCATCAATTATCTAACTGAATCGAGGGAGCATGTTTTTTATTTGGATTTCGACCCGGTTCATTATTTATATGAAAAACATGAATAAAAAAATGAATGGATTGATCCATATATCATGTTTGTTGTATGATGGGTTTTTGTGGGGTTTTATTGAGATAATTACATATGCTTATTGATTTCTTCATTTGTGATTCTAACATGTATTGATAGTGATCAATGTGAACATTAATAAACGTTCATTAGAAACTTTAGGTTTGTGATATTCTCTCCCGATTCACCATTCATCATGGGCATTCATCATTGGACCATGGTTTTATGGTTCACAAATGAATTTATTGTTCTGCACATGTTTCATTGCACAATGATCTGATATTGTAGATATGGACCTGGTACAACAAAACATAGGTATGGTGGATATATTGGAAAATGAATCAGACTGATATAAAAACTCCCTATTTTGAGTAGGATATGTGGGAGTTGATTGAGACAAACTGAATCCGTTTTATGAATGGATTAAAATCCATGATTATGGAGAAGGGTCATATGAAGTTTTGTCTATAGTATATCCATGAGTTTCACTAGGATGGGATCTATATTCCTGGGTGATGATTGTGTGAGAACGAGTGGGAAGGAAAATAAAGGTTTTATAAAAAGACCAGTACACATTAAATGTAGTCCTTGAAAATATGGCAGTTATACCTCCATTGGATGACTTGGTGTGTAATTATGGATGTACACAGACACCGAGTGGAGTACATGGGTTTCCTAAAACATGTTTATTACCACACATGACAATTCCATGATTATGTAAATGGACTACCCCATGTATGGGTACATGGGAACAGATAAACGAGATGACTCCATGTAATCAGATAGGGATAGGGTACATTGGAGATTACCCAAGTATTGAGACATTGGGTGTGAACCCTCTACATGTCATGTACTATTTTTCTACATGGACATGACTTGATGAACATGGGCCATTCACTCTGGTGTAACTCAAGGTCATGGTACATGACCAATAACCCCTATAACACTCTTTTTACTCATTTATACATGGCATAGATCTCTTATCCTATATTTCTTGTATATGGGTTTTGGGATTCATTCCCCTTATACATTACATGATAGTTGGTATGGAATCATTTTCTACCACTAGGACTATGATCCCTTCAACATAAATTCCTAGATACATTTATTAGAATATCTTTGATAGTCTGGTAGTGATATCCTCTAATCATATTCATACCCTTGGTGGGGTTCATGTTATCATTGTGAAAAAACACTACTCGGGCATTGATCCTCCACATAGTAGGTTAATCAATATTGGGTTTTCAGTATAACCCCATGGACTTGGTAATGATACTCATCTATGTATCATATTCTATATAGAATATTAGTGTGTGCTATCTTATGGTGATACCTGACAAGTTGTACCTCCCATATATATGTCATTAATTCTATTAGAATCAAGAGTGTGTTCTCCTAGATGAGTGCTTCATGGAATCTTCAAGATTGAATCTGAGGCTAATATACTATTTTTACCCATATCTATACTATGATTATTTTTTAGTATGTCTCAATTTTATTATTATTTTTGTTGTATACATATACCTATATAGATCATAATATTTTTTCTTCGTTGTATTCTTGTTGATTTGATAGTTTCATAGATAATATAATTATACTAACCACTAAATAGGTCATTCCCACATATTTCTTGTCTTGTGTATAAGATTGACATTTTGATGGTGACTTAGGTGAACCAGGGCCAGATGGTGCTCGGTGATACTGAATAGATGATCATATTTTCTTATGACTTTCTGATAGTGGTCCCTTTAAATTCAGGTTAGAATTGTGTTAAGACTCTTTTCTATGTGCATGTATTTGGACCTATTTACTTTATTCACATCCTATTACACACTAGTTAGAGGATATAGATATATGAACACATTGGTTTTTTATTTGTTTTTAGATTTACTCATCCTGCAGGCTTCTATGTGTGTGTGTGTGTGTGTGTTTAGGTACTTGGGAAATGGGTCCCATGTTAGTGATATGACTACTCGATGCTAGTAAACATCCCATGACTTATTGGAGGTGGTCTTGGAGAGTCACTGTTACACCCCGAGATTTTATGAAAAATATTGTTTTTAATTTCAATGATATCTTATGTTGTATGGTACACCATGATTAGCTTTCTCTATATGCAACACCATATTATCTTGTAGTATACGCAAACAATATACTTGTCTTGTGTTGCACGCATGAGTGACCTTCCTCGATAGCGTGTGTTGTACACAATACCGAGTTTCACTAAACAAATATATATTGTTATAATATTATTATGAACTAGCTGTTATTAATTGTATTAACCATATTTTGAATTTTATAACATTATCAGTCAACTTACACATATTCTAGAACATGGTATGAGAACAAAATAATTTTTTCGGGTTAAATAAATATTTTTCAAAAAATGTAGTTTTGTGGCTTTTTATATTGAACCCAATGTAAATATAGTTTTGACACGTATATAAGTTAAATTATAAAAAATATACATATTCATTGTAATAGATATATAAAAAATTACTTTGGATAATTTTTTAATATTGTTCTGTTAACTTTCATAATTTGATGAACAGTAAAAATACGGTAAATTTTAATTAAAAGCAACTATCTTCATCAAGATAAATTATATGGTTAAATAATCATATTAAATGTTTTTAAAGTATAAATAGAATATATTTTTACCATTTAATCTAATTAAAGTCATTATCATTTATTTTACATTGAAATCATAGGTAAAAACATTTCAATCTTTTGAAATGTTTTAACTTTTAAATCCCATTTTTTCAACAAGGGGGTTAATTTTAAATTAAATATTGCAACTTATGTGTATTGAATTTAGGAAAATGTATCACATATTTGGAATCATTAGGTAGAAATTATGCTAATAGGATACTTTTTTACTTTTAGACATTATGATTAATAACAATGGTAAATTTTATTTACTACAGTTAAAGTTAAATCCGGTAATTAAGAGCAAAAATCACATTATAAAATTACCCTAACACCTGATAAGATTATAAAATATGAATTATATTCTACCCATATCACCTAAGGGTCAGAATAGATTCATTTAATACAGTTTTTACCATAAATAATATGCAATATTTATTAAATACCAAGAAAGTGACAACATGTCACTCTCTTATATCTTATAAGTGTAATAATTTTAATTTAGTAATAAACATCATAAAACATAGAACATAAATATTCACCAGAAATATAATAAAATTATATAAATCATGTGAATTTATTTATTATTTTTAGGGATTAAATATTTATTATTAATGGTGGCATAATAGTGATGCAAAAATTATTTATTTAGTAAAAATCCACAATATAGTTTTTATTAAACTTATAGTGAGCATAAAAGGCACAAAAACCTGACCAAAACTTATTGGTCATGTACATGTAAACAATAAGAATTAAATGGTAGAATATTTGACCATTTTGATACTTATAAATGTTCTTATGGCACTTATATTATTTTATTTTAAATGATGTCAAATTTTTCACCTTCATAATTTAAGAAATATAACAATTTAAATGTTTTGATTTTGAGATGATAAAATAGAGTAAAAGTACTCTTATGAAAAATATTAGATTTATATACATTATTTTATTTTATTTTTAATATTTATGCAACAAAAAATTATATGAAACAATTATACAAAAATGTTGTAGTAATTAATTTATTAAGAGAAATATAAAATAAATGGTTTTAAAATTATTAAAATAAATGTTTTATGAACAAATTAATGTGCTAAATTAATTTTTTAGACGAATATGTCAAGTCAAGAAACTATGAAATATTTTTATTTGAATATATCTTCCGTTTGGATTTAACTTAAATTCAAATAATTGAATATTGTCAAAATTGAAACTATTGATATTTTATAAAAATAACATATTATTAAAATGTTTCAAAATCACAAAAATATTTAAAAATTAAAAATTAAAAATTATATGGTCTATAATGTAATAATATATCATATTATAGAAAATTCACTTAACATAAGTAATTATTCATAACAATTTAAATATTAGAAAATTATTACCATAAATAAAATTAAATAGATTAAAAAAGGATAAATCAAAATGATAATGTTTAAAATAAACATAAAACATGTCTAAATTTTATTGCTTGATGTGATTAAAAACATACTACGTCTCATCTTCTCATTTAGTGATTTTTGGTGGTTTTAATGTGGGGTTTGATTTTTTATTTAATTAATATTTTTCAGGATTCCAAAAGTGCCCCTCTATTCTCTTATGAAAGGGAACCTCATCCCTCTCCTCCTCACACCATTTTGAGCCTTCAATATCGGAAAACCCATTCCCATTACACATATCAACATCACTAGTAACATATTGGTTATTTTGGTTTTATCAAAAGACCAACTCTAGTACTTTAAGATGAAGTTCAAAGGAGGTGCATCGAAGAAGAGGTAATCTCTTCTACAGATTCTTTCAAGTATATTTATTCTTCTACATCCTCAATATAAGTTGTTTCATTATAAAATAATAACATAATTATTACTAATATACTTATATGTTATTATAAATAAGAAAAAACCCTATTTCACCTTCTATCCATCCTATATAAAATGAAATCACTGCTCGTGCGTACATACGGAATACCGTCTCCACGACATGGTGTAATCTTTTTTCCACCACCACCTTACATGGATGGGTATAATGGTGGAAATAAAAACTTTATATTATTATTATAACATCATACTGATTCTGATAAATTATATCATTCACTCCAATTCAATTCAATAATTATGGGGATGATATCATCGCTCGTGTGTACGTGCGGATTACCGTCTCCACGACGCGATGAGATTCATTCTTCATGTTAACCATTCCAGAATGATTATAAAGTATATATAATAAATAATCATGAAATATATGACATAATAATGATACTGGAATCATGTATATGTTATTTACTTACTTCCATTCAATTTAATAAGAAAACTAAAAAAGCGTCCATGCGTACGTACGACCAACCATCTCCATGAACAGTGTATTTAATTCCATTTATAGATCTATTATACATTTGTATATTCTGAGTAAATATGATATATAAATCAAGTTTTAAATTCTGGATGTAATTAATCCTAGTCTAAGTAATCATATGAATAATTACAGGTCAAAACGCATATGATGAATGAAACAATTTTACCCAAAACACTGCTTTAACATGGAATTGGAAAATGAACTTGAAATATAAACTAAGTGAGTCAAATATGATAAAATAAATATTATTATGTTTCTTATAAAAGTTAATAATATGTTTAATCACACTATATAGGAGTCTCAGACATATATGGACTAAATAGGACAAAAGGTAAGGGATTATTTCGTCTCACTTTTATTTCTTGGAGACATATGCCTTAATCACCAACTATTTATTTTGTATGGTGTTTAAGCTTCCCATAAATGTTTTATTATTTTTCTTATGAAGGATATGATATTTAAATATGAATTTAATTTTTTTATTTTATGACACATATGATTCCACCGATTATTAATGGCAAGGGATAATTATTCCAATCTCATTCTTATCCGAGATTGTTTTTTGTAAGTATTTACTAGGGTTATATTTATCATCCATGTCCATGTTTTCTAAAAATGTTTTCCTAAAATGTTTACAATTCTTCCATATATGTTTAAATTAATTTGTACATTTTTTAACGTTTACCAAAATTTATGGAAGGAATATTTCTTTTGTTTACCATACGAGGAACTTTTTGACTTTTTCTGGAAAAATTAGGAGGAGAATGGTTTTTAACTTATATGGAATGAATAGATTTTTACAGTTTCATAACGACTAATTTCCCTGAACCTTCCACTACAATATTTCTTGGTTATTTTCATGAAAATCATTTTCATTTAAAAATAATGGAATTTTGAGAATGAAAATGATTTTGAAGAAGAAAGGATATTTTCCTCAAGATTTCATTTCAACTATTTTATCAAAATTATTTTTCATCTAAGATGAAATTATTTATTATATTTATGTTTCAAGTATAATGTATCTATTATTTTAATGGTTTGATTTTTCTTATGATGAACTAATATCCATTTGTTTTATATGGATTATGTTATGATGGGATGATGTTTATGAAACCCATTTTATTCTTTGGGTTATGATAAATGATTTATGTTTATTTTGTTGCACATGTATGAATGATTTCATTATGATATGGATGAGACCTATATATCACCAAATGAATTGGGTAAAGATTTATATATCATGAGATAGACATGTATGGAATGGAAAGTGAATCAACTTTATTAATACAGGGCTAAAATGGCATGTAAACCTAGTTCAGTAATGGACTTTGTCCACTATGATGGTCTTGGAAACAATGCCTTGGCTACTATGGAAAGCATTAAATGTGGATAATGGTTTAACACAATTACATGATTTATTCCCAAGCTATTTTACCATGATTAATGTTCCTTAATGATATATTCTTTATTTACTGCCAGGATTTATGTCATTACTCATGATTTTGATTTTTCATGTTCATGTTTTTACGTTCAAATATTTATGGATTGTTTTATATTTTCTCGGCATACCCTTGCTGAGCATTTGAGCACACCCTTGTTTTTTTTGTTTTCCCCAGGATATAAAGAAGTGTTTTAGTTAGGAAAACAAAAGGGGGAGATCTTTATGGGAGATGTTTAAGATCGTTCACCATGATTAGAATATTATGTTCCGAGTTTCCAAAGAAACTAAATTAATACAATCTTTGGGCGTCTATTTTTTTTATGTATTATGTATTCTACAAAAGTAATGTAATTTATATGTACGTCATGTTTGGGTATCTATAGTTGGTTTCAGAGCAATGTTTTAGTCAACCTTTGGAAACTGGGATGCGAAAACTATAGTGAGATCCCTATAGATATTTCTAAGGTTTTTCTATGAATGTCTGTATGGTTAAGTATACGTATAGGTTATAGTCCTAGAATTACGGTAACGATCTTAGAATTAAACCTATGATGTAAGATATTGAAGGTACTCCCCCATTATTATATGGTTTTCCTAGCATTATTTTTTCCTCTCAAACTATTTTTTAAGGTTTTAGAATATGGCTGGAAATAGGAAAATTCATGTTATTGGGTAATATGATGGACAATAGAATGATATTATTCATGATCAAGAAAATGAAATGGTATTTTGAAGGAAAAACATCGTTATTAGGCCTAATTAACAATCTCATAGTATGATAAATAATCTCATCTTTGGTATGTTTCCTGACCCAGTTAATAAGAGAAATAAGGAGTTTCATGATGATCATAGAGGAAGGAAAGTTCAATTTTTCTCATGTAAATAATGTGGGAAGAGACATCAAGGGGAATGTTTCAAAGGAACTAGAAGGTGATTTGGGTGTGGAAAAGAAGGACACAAAACCAGTAATTTTAAAGGAAAAGGTTTAGTTAACACAATGGACAATGATAATGGTATTGCTACGACATCAACAATGGATAAATGAATTAAATGTGGAATGTAAGATCATTTTTCAAACCATTTCCCTAAGGGAAAATCTCATGAAGATAATCCTCATGGTCGTATGGGTAGTATTTATGTTGATGATGATGAAGAGACTTCAAATGATATATGAGATGAAAGAAGTGTAGAGGAATAAAATGAAAAAGCTTGGTCCATGGTTTAAGAAGGTATTATAATGATTGCATGTTTATCATGAATAATGTATGGTACTATGGAATAAAGAAAAATATAAGGATTGATACACTATTGTTTTTCCTTGGGTATTTGAAAGTATATGTTGAATGGTACCTGTTACCATGAAAAGTGATTGAAATATTTTTGGAAAGTAGATGATATGTGCATAATGAAGGGATATAGAGAAAATTATATATTTTATAGTATTAATGATCTCATGACTGATATAACGAAAAAGTTATATTATGGTTTGAGTATATAGAAATTTTGGGATTTTGGTTTGTGGAAAGAGTTATCTTTTGATAGTATTCATGCTTTCACTATGGTTCTATGGTAATTCATATTTCAAGAGAATACATGATTAAGGTATTCACATGTTTGTAATGTGACCAACAAGATATATCGTATGATATATGGCGGATAAATGATGGTATTCACATGCTCGATAGATGAAATTTATAGTACTCATTTTCTTTATACCATGAGATTGGACAGAAGTATTTTCAATAAGCCTAAAGGATGGAATGGTTTAAGTTGGACATTTTATAGTATTGTTTAAGGATAAAAAAATTTTCTAGAATTTTATAATAGTATAGTTTTAGAAAAAGGACAACCGTAGGATGGGCGACAACCCGTCACGCCAGACAAGGATGCGGGAATCGAACCCAAAACCCAAGTGTGACATGCCTTTATCACCTACCACTGGCCTACAAGAAGTACCTGGTTTGTAGAAATTAGTTTTATTTTATTTAGTGGTATTATATATGAATTATAAGTCCATTTTTGGAGCCATATACGATTAATATCACCATATATGGACTAATGTATATTTAATAACTTTTGATAACCTTTTGTTTGATACAGAGGGAATGACCCATTATTCTATCACATGATCTGCTAACACTTCACGAATGAAAAATTCAACATCATTTAATTATAATATGAAGTAGAAATTGGTTAAGGAGTGACCAATAGTGAGATTGTACCAAAATTAAGTAAGTATTTCTTTTAATTCAAATTCTTCATCCATAGGGAAATGATCTTGAAAACCAAAAATGTTGCCCTAGTGTCCTCATATCTGACGAATCAGATTGTACCTTAGATCATTACAAAACTATGGAATTGTGATTATTGGATTTTTCATATCCATGACCTATACCACTCTTCATCAGAACATGATGGTTAGATTTCTCTTCTATATCCATATTTTCATCTTTATTCTCCTATTGGAAACCCAGTGCTCAGTTACTTTGGGAGACCATTATGTTTCAAACATTCCTTTTCAAAATTAAGTTTTAGTATTCCTTTTTACAATGTGGGTTTCTATGAATGAATCTTTTATGTAGTAAACGATTTATAACCCCAACAAATTTTGAGGGAGAAATTCATTTTAAGTGCGTAGAATGTAACACCGCAATATTTTATGAGAAATACTCTTTTTAATTTCTTTGATATATTGTGTTGTATGGTACACTAAGATGTTATTACACTATACTCAACACCGTATTATCTTGTAGTATACGTAACCAATATACTTGGCTTGTGTTGCATGCAAGAGTGACCTTCCCTGATATTGTGTGTTGTACGCAATACCGAGTTTTACAAAACAAATATATATTGTTATAATATTATTATGAACTTTTCCTTCTAAATAGTATCAACCAAATTTTTAATTTTATAAAATTATCTTTAATATTACACATATTCTATAACATGGTATGATAAAAAATAAATTTTTCGGGTTAAATAAGTATTTTTAATAAAATGCAGTTTTGCCGGATTTTGGTGGGGTACCCACTGTAAATATTATTTTTACACGTTTATAAGTTCAATTTGACAAAATAAGCTTATTAATTTCAATAATTATATAAAAATTTAGTTTGGATAGTTTTTTAATATTATTCAATTATCTTTCGTATTTTGATGAATAGTAAAAATGCACTAAATTCTAATTAAAAACAACTTTTTTTCATCAAGATAATTTATATGGTTAAATTATAATATTGAATGATTTTAAAAAATAAATAGTATATATTTTTATCATTTAATATAATTAAATAAATTATAATTAATTATACATTGAATTCATAGGTAAAAACATTTCAATCTTTTGCAATGTTTTAACTTTTAAAACCTATTTTCTAAATAGTGGGTTTAATATTAAATTAAATACTGCAACTTCTATGTTTTGAATTCAGATAAATGGATTCCATATTTGGAATCATTAGGTCCAAATTATGCTAATAGGATACTTTTTACTTTTAGGCATTATGAATAGTAACTATGGTAAATTTTATTTACAATAGTTAAAGGTAAATCAGGTAATTAAGGGTAAAAATAAGATTATAAAATTACACTAACACCTGCCAAAATTCTGTTGGATGAATTAAAGTAGACCCATATCACGAAAGGGTCTGAAGAGATTCATTTCAGGGACTTTTGACAATGAAAAGGATGTAGTTATTATTAAAACCAAATAAAGTGACAACATGTCACTCTCTTATATCTTATAAGTGTAATAATTTTAATTTAGTGGTAAACTTCATAAAACTTCGAACATAAATAGTCATCAGAAATATTATAAATGTATCTAAATCATGTGAGTTTATTTAAAATTTTTAGGGATTAAATAATTATTATTAATTCTTATACAATAGTGATGCAGAAATTGCTTATTTGGTGAAAAATCAATAATTCAATTTTAATTAAACTAATAGTGAAAATAAAAGGCACAAAAACCGGACCAAAAAATATCGGTCATGTACATCTAAACCATAAGAATACAATGGTCTAATATTTTCCCATTTGGATCCTTATAAAAGTGATTATGACACTTATATTTTTTTAAATGATGTCAAAGTTGTCACCATCATAATTTAATAAATATACCAATTTAAATGTTGTGATTTTGAGATGATAAAATCGAGTAAATGTACTCTTATGTAAAATATTAGATTTATATTCATCATTTTATTTTATTTTTTATTTTCATGCAACAAATAATTATATTAATTAATTATAGAAAAATGTTGTAGTTATTATTTTATTAATGGAAATATCAAAGAACAGGATTTACAAATATTAAAATAAATGTTATATGAACAAATTAATGTTCTACATGAATTTTTTAGATGAATATGACAAGTTAGGAATCTATAAAATATTTTGTTTCTAATATTTCTTCTATGTGGATTAAATTTAAATTTCAAAAATTGAATTGTGTCAAAATTGACTCTATTGATATTTTATAAAAATAACAAATTATTAAATTGTATAAAAATCACAAAAATATTTAAAATTTAAAAATTGAATATTATACATTACAAAATTTAATAATGTATGAAATTATAGAAAATTTACATAACATAAGTATGTATTTATAAAAATTTAGAAATTAGAATTTTATTACCGCAAATACAATTAAATTGATGAAATATGGATTAATAAAAATGTTAAGGTTTAAAATAAACATAAAACCTGTCTAAATTTTATTGTTTGATGATATTACAATCCTATTTCATCTCATATTATAATTTAGTTATTTTGGGTGTTTTTTAAGCGGGGTTTTATTTTTTATTTACTTAATATTTTTGAGGTTTCCAAAAGTGCATCTATCTTCTCTTATAAAAGGGAACATCATCCCTCTCTTCCTCATACCATTTTGAGCCTTCAAGATCAGAAAACACAATCCCATTACTCTTATAAACTTTTCTAGTTACATTATTGAGAATCAAGTCTTCTCAAAAGACTATCTCTAGTCCCTTAAGAAGAAGTTCAAAGGAGGTGCGTCGATGGAGAGGTAATCTCTTCTAATGATTTATTCATGTTTATTTATTCTTCTACTTCTTCTATGTGAGTTGTATCATTATAAAATAATAACAAAAGTATCAGTCATATACTGATATGTTATTATAAATATGAAACAACCCTATTCCACCTTTTATCCATCCTACAGAAAATGAAATCACTGCACATGCGCACGTACGGAATACCATCTCCACGCGGTGGTGTAATCTTTTTTCCACAACCACCTTACATGGTTAGGTATAATAGTGGAAATAATAACTATATATGATTATTATAACATCATAATGATTATGATAAATTATAGTATCCACTCTAATTCTATTCAGTAATTATGGGAATGATATCATCACTCGTGCATATGTACGGATTACCATCTCCACGACGGGATGAGATTCATTTTCTATGTTAACCATTCCAGAATGATTATAAAGTATATATAATAAATAATAATTAAATATATGACATACTAATGACACTGGATTTATGTATATGTTATTTATTTACTTCCATTCAATTTAATAAGGAAACAAAAAAAATCATTCATGCGTAAGTACGGCCTACCATCTCCAAGAATGGTGTATTTCATTCAATTTATAGATCAATTATTTATATGAATATTATGAGTATATATTATATATAAATAATGTTTTAAATTATGTAATTAGGTAATCATGATCTATGTAATCATATGAAAAATTATAAGTCAAAACACGTATGATGAATGAAACAATTTTACCCAAAACACTGCTTTAACATGGAAATGAAAAATGAACGGGTAATATTAACTTGTAATTAAATCATATATGATAACTTAAATATTATTATGGTTCTGATACAAGTTAATTATATGTTTAAACCCACTATTCATGAGTCTTGGACACATATGGAAGAAATTTAATATAAGGAAAGGGATTATTTAGTCTCACTTTTGTTTCTGTGAGACAAATGCCTTAATCACCAACTATTTCTTTTGGATGGTGTTTAAGCTTCCCATGAATGTATTATGATATTTATTATTAGGGATATGATATTTACATATGCATGTAATTTTTTTTATTTTAATGCATTTATGATTCAACCGATTATAAATGGTAAGGGATAATGATTCCAATTTTGTTCTTATTCGAGATTGTTTATTTGTAAGTATTTACTGGGTTTATGTTTATCATCCATGTCCATGTTTTCTAAAAAAAATTTCATAAAATTTTTACTATGCTTCCAAGTATGTTTAATGTAATTTTTACCCTTAATGACTTTTACCACAAGGTATGGAATGAATCTTTCTAGTTTTTCCATATGAGGTACTTTTTTACTTTTTTTTTGGAAAAAGTACGAGGGGAATATTTTTTTAACTTATATGGAATGAACATGTTTTTTTGTTTCATAAAGACTTACTTACAAGAATCTACCTCTTCATGATTTCAGGATTATTTCAAATAATATCCTTTTCTTTTAAAAATGAATGGAATTTTGAGTGAAGAAAATGATTTTGAAGAAGAAAGGATATTTTCCTCAAGAATTAATATCAAATGTTTTATCAAAATTATTTTCCATCTAAGATGACATTATTAAGTATTTTTATGCTTCAAGTACAATGTCTATATTATTTAAATGGTTTTATTTTTCTTATGATGAAATTATATCCATTTATATTATAAGGATTATGTTATCATGGGATGATGTTTATGAAACCCATTTTATTCATTGGGTTATGATGAATGATTTATGATTATTCTGTGGCACACGTAAGAATGATTTCATTATGAGATGGGTGGGACCTATATCTCCCTCCTTTTCATTGGGTAATTATTTATATCTCATGATATAGACTTGGGTGGAACGACAAGTGAATCTGGTTCAGTAATATAGGGGTGGAACGGCAAGTAAACCCAGTTCAGTAATGGACTTTGTCCACTATGATGGTCTTGGAAACAATGCCTTGGATAATATGGAAATCATAACATGTGCTTAATGGTTTTCCACTATTACATGATTTATTCCCATGCTAATTTATCATGATTAATTTTCCTTTATGATCTATGCCATATATAATGCCATTATTTATGTCATTACTCGTGATTTTGATGTTTTATGTTCATGATTTTACGTTCAAATGTTTATGGGTTGTTTTATGTTCTCCATGATTACCCTTACTAAGGATTTGAGCTCAACCATGTTATGTTTTATTTTTCCCTTAATATAAATAAGGGTTTTAGGTAAGAAAACAAAGGGGGAAGATATTAATGGGATATGTTGAAGATCTTTAACCATGATTAGAATGTTATGTACTGAGTTTCTAAAGACACTAAACTAATACAGTCTTTTGGCGTCTATTTTTGTTATGTATTATGTATTTCTATAAAGTTATGTAATGTATATGTATGTCATGTTTGGGTCTCTAATGTCATGAAACATGCCCCACTAGGGCGGCTCATGAAAGAGAGGCATCAGAGAGGGTCCGTTCAACTTTAGGAACTAGAGTCTATGAGATTGGTTTGGTGAAACTGTGTTAAGCGTTTTGAGTTCGTATTTCATTCCATGGACTCAATTTTTGGTTTAGCGGCCGATGTATCCATGAACCAGGACTCTAACACCTACTTTTTGACTCAATACATGAGAACACTAGTTGTAGGGAAATAAATTGTACATGATTCATATGGGAATGGGTTCTGATTCTATGTCATTATTGAGTTAGATCCCTAGATATTCTCATTGATAGTGGTATATATTTTTTACTTTTAGGATACCTTCATAATGTACACATGTTATGATTCATCATGATGATCATTTCTATGATCCGATCATTGATCAGGTGTCGATACATTGACTAGTTCCAATGATTCAATCTTCAGGTGGGGCACCATCCATACCACCACCTATAGAGTAGGTCGTGGTACCTATCATTCCAGCGGATGTGGTGCATATGATTTTAATGATTCATGAGATTCAGAGACAGAGGTCCATCATGATCCATGGTGATATCAACCCATAGTTGATTGAGGACTCTCTTGTGGAGGTGGCCCAAGTTATCTATCTTTCAAGGATAGCAGAAGATCTGATGGTGGACATAGCCGTGATCATCTTCAAGTATTAGAAGGAAATGATTTATTTTAGTTACCCAATCTTATTATTTAGAAACTCTTTTTATGGATATATATCAACCTCCTTTTAAAAGATTAGTTTTAACCTTATACGATGAGGGATGTACATAACCAGGAGCCTCTACTACTCTAGCAAGGCAGCATGGTAGTGGTTGAGTATTCATCGGGGTTTACCAACCTCTCAATGTACCCGATAGACATGGTTCATGATCCGTTTTTTAGGATTCATACCTCCTAGTGATGTTTGAATAGAGAAATATGAGAGATTTCTATCCCTACGTGAATTCCTACTTATTCTAATATCCTATAGGGAGATTTGGTGGTCGAAAGTTTATTATCAATGTAGTTACCACCGATAGGTTTCTATAGTGGGAATGCCGGAGCAGACACCTTGGCTGCCTTAGGATACATCAGTCCTAGGGACCTAACATGTGAGACATTCCAGGAGGATTTCATAGGATAGAGTATTTGTAGCCCAGGGCTCACATGGTGGGTCCAGTCCTATCATAGAGATATGGTTCAAAACATGTGATTGTACGGTACATCTCATCTGAGATTGTCTGACTAGTTAGACAACTAATAGAGAAACCTTTTATGGGCCACTGAGGAAAAAACATTGGTAGGAGAAGGAAGGTTCATAGGACAGTATATGTGGTAGATGATCTAGTAGGGTAGTAGGAGGTGGTTAATGAATTTACATTTTACCACAATCACCCATTGGTGATACATAACATGGAAAGGGATATGGAGGCGATGGGAGGGGATTGCTGCATGCAGTCAATGATTACAACCCAAGGGCTTAGGTAATGATAATTTGGATGATAGGTTTCATTTAAACCTTTGATTATTACTTATATACAAATGTTCTAATCATTCATTTCTCACTATCTATCTTGTTCGAGGCATAGTGATTCCAATTGAATCATTTACTCAACCATTATGCTTGGAGACCCCCACTGGGGAAGAATCAGAGATCACGAACTAGTGTTGACTATGTGACCTGACTTATAGAGACACGAGTTTCAGTTATAATCTCTCTATAGAATCATCGAGGACATATGATATCATTCTTGCCATGAAATGTTTATCTAAAATCCATGCCAGAATGATTGTTTTAGGAAAAGGGTGTGGTATACGCATAGTGATGGAAAACGATTCTATTATTTTACTGAAATATAAAGCTGGTAATTGTAGGTTATACATGTTCATAGGAATGTGCAACTGATTACTCATCAGTTTCCTAGCCTTTCCCATGGTGTAGTGGATGTTATGATTTTCCAATTTCTTTTAGTAGTGTATGATTATGAGTAAATTATCAAGGATTACCTCCTCACTAAGAGATTTACATTTTATATATCTACAACCAAATATGGAATAGATGTTTGTGCCAACATATTTTAAGGCTTTGGAAGATCTTTGTGAGCTAAAGGTGTAGTTGGAGTAATTACAGAGGAATGGATTCGTTAGACCCAATATTTCACCCTAGGAACCCATATTTTTGTTTTCAAAAATGAAATATGGTTGACTCTAGTTGTGTGTGGACTATTAGAAGATGAAAAATGTGACTATGAAAAATATTTATCCACTATAGTGGAAATGTTCTCTCTTTGATTAGTTGAGAGTTGTATGATGGTTCTTGAATGTTGACCTCAGATCAGGCTATCACCAGTTGCGAGTATGGGAGACGATATAATGAATATAAAATTAAGATGTCAGTATGAGTCTTTTGTAATGACATTTGGAATGAATAATGTACCAAAAATGTCCATGGGACTCATAAACCAAATATTTCCTCCTTATTTAGACCGGTTCATAGTAGTCTTAATCGATAGTATCTTTGTGTAATCGGTGTTAGAGGAAGAGCACACATAAAACATGAGGATGGTTCTAGATGTACTTTGAGAGCACTAGAATTAAAGAAGTATCAAAATATGTCAGTTCTGGATAAATGAATTACCCTTTTTGGGTGTTTTTCTCTTAGTGGATAGTGTGGATGTGGTCCCTACCATAGTCGATTTATTGTATGATTGGGAACCACCTAAGAGCATTATGGTGGTGTGGAGATCAATTAGGTCAGAAGGATGTTACTAGATATTAACAAAGGATCTCTCTAATGTATCAATACCCATGGAAGATTTTAATCACATGAAACAACCATTTTTTTGGATAGAGAAGTTCCAACAGGGTTTTCACCAGTTGAGGAAATGTTTCACCAGAGCTCCCATCTTGAGATTTATGGAGGAAGGTGTGGAGTATGAAGTGTTTTGCGATGAATCTAGAATCATGATTGGGTTTTTTCTAATTTAGGGGAAATTTATAAATATATATGTTTCTTGCTAGTGGACACCACATCAGTAAAACTACATTGAACATGATCTTTATTTAAAAGTACTATTACTCGATTGAAGTTATTGGGAAAATAACTGATGGGGGAGAAGTGTATGGTATGCTCTAGTAATGAGACTCAATTATATATTCATTCAGAAGAATATCTTATTTAGATAGAGGGGATGGATAGATTTACTCTAGGGTTATGACTTTGAAATTTTTTATACTCTTGGGATGTGGAAAGTGGTAGAATATTTTTTTAGATAGAGACCTTAATCACAATTACATAAGGGGGTGTCAGTTCTGTAATTCTATATAGATAGTTATAGAGTAACTTACCTCCAATCAATGGTTTCTACCCTACTTCTTTGGTATTTATTTAGGGAGGTATAACTTGGGGATTTCAACTATAGGACCCTATTTTCTTGGATATCCACTAGACATTCTCCTAATATGTTTTCTAATGGTGGGGAGCAAGTTGTTATTTTCTGTGCATGCATGATGGTACTACTGAAATTACAAGATGACGTTCTGAGAGAGTATCATATGTATCCTTTTAAGGTACATCCAGGACTGTTGATGATATACTATAATATTTGATTTCTATTATTGTGGCTAGGGATGATGATGAGATTTACAAATTTTTTCCCTTAGTGACATAATTGTCAGCAAGTGAAAGTTATGCACCAAGTTCCATTGGGTTTAACTCAACCCCTTGGGGAGACATAATGGGAGATGGGTGGGATATATATAGACATTGTGATAGGAATAACATGTATATTTAGGGAGCATGATTCCATCTAGGTAACCATAGACCGAACAAGCAAGTTATCCCACTTCCTAACTATATGAGAGAAGGATTCAATATAGACCTTGGGCCACCACTAAGTTGAAGAGATAACATGAAACCATAGACTTCTAAGATGATTTTTTAATCATGTTTATCTCATTACAACCTAGTTGTGAAAGGGATTACAAGAGTCTATTGGGATAAACTTATGATCAAGAATATCATTTCACCCAAAACCAATGGCCATACTAAGAGAACCATTTGAGTTTTGGAGGAAATTCAGGGACCCTTCATGTTGGATATTGGTCGCAGTTGGGAGGATCACTAACCAGTGCTGGGGTTTTCATCCCACAATAGCTACCATTCCAGCATTGGTATGGAACTATTAGAGTCTCTGTATAGAGACATAAAAGGTCAAAACATTATTTGACTGATCGAGTAGCGTCATCACTCAAGGTCCCATAGTTAGTAAAAACTAAAATAGAGAAGTTGTATATCATCCAAATGAAGATGAATACTACATAGATCCATTAGAAGTATTATTCTAAAAGGAGATAGATAACATTGGAGTTTGTGGAAGGATACCATATGTTTTTATGGGATTCACCTTGACGTTGATCTCAAATATTTGGTCAATGAAAAAAGTTAATTATAATATTAATTGGCCCTTTCATGATATTGCTTAGAGTTGTGGATGAGTCGTACCACATAGATTTACCACTATAGTTAGACATGGTGCATGAAGTCTTCCGCGCATCATATTTGTTGAGGTATGTGCAAGTCCGATAAAACATTATCGATTGGGACGAGTTGGACATTGATAATAGACACAATTTTTCTATATACATGGTAGAGAGAGAGGATTAGATGGATAGTTTTCTTATTAGGTGATCGATTACATTGTTGTATGTCTCGTGGAATCACAAGAAATCTATAGGAGATCACGTGGGAGCGGGGGGCACAATTTCATTCACAGTACCCAAATATTTTTGAATAACCCTTGTTTTATATTTTTTTGAACAAAATCTCCAGGCTAGAGAGAATGTAATGTCTCATATTTTTCCTGTATCATTTTTTGATATCATATGGATTATTTTCTAAACTAGTTGTGAATATTACATTCAATTCTAAGGAATATTATGTTTAAATAAATATTTGTAATATAGTAAATATATTAAACTACACAAATGCACAGTTTTTTTTAAAATGGAATTATATCTAAATGGTTTCCCATGTAAGAAATTTGAGTGTATGATTTAGTTTAGAATGTGATGATTACCCTAGATGAGGTTTAACATTTGTTGGTGTGGGAAATTTTTCTAATTGTTCTCATAGACAGAGAAATGAATAAAATAATTTAATACAATAATTTTATTTCAAATGTTTTATGTAGTGGAAGATTAGATTTTAGAATGTATTTTATGTCAGAAATTCAGAGTTATATTCATAACCCTGGAAACACTTGGGATTCATTAGACAGAGATACTTTGAGAATCTTTTTAGGAAAACGATGATAGATTGATGTTCAACACATCACGAATTCTATGTATTTTTCCAAAAAAATCTATGATAAATAGTTATTCATCAGTGATCGAACTAAAGGGAGGTGGGGTATGTGTTTTATTTTTATTTCTTCATGACTATTTAATTTTATGAAGAACCTGAATCAATTGATGAATGAATTGATTCCCAAATCACGCGTATTGAAGGATGGGGTTATTTTCAGGGTTTTATCAAAATAATTACTTATAAATACTTAATTTTAAAATTTTCATTCTAAGAGAAATGGATCATTATTGACATGAACATCAATTGAGGTTTGTTCTTATATATGATTTGTGATTTATCACCTGATTCACCATTCATCTTGGTCATTATTTTTTGTTCCATAGTTCAATGAATCACCAACGAATTGATCATTGTGAAAATGTTTCATGGATCAGTGATGCCAGATTGTGGATATTGACTCGTTATAACACAAAATAGGTATGATGATGGTATCCATGAATAAATCATATTGTTTTGGAAACCCCCATTTTTAGATGGGATGTGCGGGCAATGATCGAGACACATAAAGTAAATTTTAAAAATGGATTCAAAGATTTGATGTCATCGAACAGTTTTAGAAGGGGTTTCCAATGTATATCCATTCATTTTAGTGAAATTAGTGCTATATTTCATTGCAATAATGGCACGAGCATGAGTGTGAGGAAGAAGAATGTTTTCTATAAAACTCGATACACATGGTATGTAGTCCTTGACTATACAATGTGATGCTCCCATTTGGATGAATCTATGTGTAAATGGAGAAATACAAGGACCCGGGGTAGAGTAAAAATGTTTCATATATGGGGGGTACTCCCTTACACAACAAGGAATGAATCATGTACATGGACTACCCTGTGTACTAGTACATTGGCATGGATACATGATATAACTACATATAATTGCACATTGCTGGAGAACACTATTGGGACCCTAGATAAAGGGTCAAGGAGTTTGTCCCCTCTATATATCATGTACTCTCCTTATACATTGACATGGATTGATGACACATTTTTTTGCACAGGAAGAACTCGGGGTCCAGGGACAGAGTATGTTACACCCGTTACTAGTCGTGTTCTCTTTTATACATGTACTGGATATATTTTCCTCTAAATATTGGACATTTTTCAGAGGGATTTATTCCCCTTATCCTTTACCTGAAGTATTGTATTTAATTTGTTTCTACCTAGAGGAATATGATACCATTACCAGGAAATCCTTGATATGGAAATTGAAATCCCAATAAGAGGCCTAGAGGGAGATCCTCTATTAATCTTTGAAACCGAGGTGGATTTCTTAGTATCAATATGACAAAAACTACATAGGATTCGATGCTATACATAGCAGGTTAATCCAAATTGAGTTCTTGGTATCAACCAATGGCCTTTGTAGAGATCCTAATCAGTCATTCATAATATCTTTAGACCACCAATCTGTTCATTCTCACGATGAGACCCAATTAGAAATACATATTGGAAGGATTTCATGAGTAACATTGGTCTTAATAGTATGTTCTCCCATATGATTATATAGTGGTGTCTTTGATGTTGAATCCTATGATAATATCCTATGGTTGTGGAATAACGCTAGAATATGTGTCATTGTTGAGTTAATATAGATACTATATTTATCGGTATTATAGAAATATACCTTTTTATTTATATCTGTACATTTCATTGTTGTGTGATTTCGGATTTGAGGTTTCCTACTGAGTATTTTTATAATCACCCCTCTGAGGGGATTTCCATCACATGTCGTGTCTTGTACAGATAATCGAAATTTTTATAGATTCCTTGGTAGAGAAATACCAGATGGTTCATAGTGATGTTGGAAAAACCAAGGTGTTTCTTTATGGCTATCATATAGTAGTCCCATTACATTCATGTTTGAGTTGTGATTCTAACTGTTTTTGTTGGGCTTGTTTTTGTCCCTATTTGATTTCATTACATCCTCTCATACTCTGCTTGCGGGATATAGATGTATTCATGAATTAATTGTTCTATGTTTTTAAATTTCAGAATATTGCAGGCTTGCATATGTGTACATGTTTTAAGGTACATAATAAATTCCTCCAATGTTAGTGGCATGCCTAGTTAGTTCTAGTCACCATCACTTAGCCTATTGGAGGTAGGCATGGGGAGTCATTAAACGATCCCCACTAGGACATGACATGAAACATAACACCTTTAAATAATCCTTTTCTCATCCAATATCTACCAAAATATCTAACCATATTTCCCCCATCATTTTATAATCTTCTATTTTGGTATAAATTAAATGAATTATGTGTTTTGGCAGAAACTGAAAGTTTTTACCCACAAGAGAAATAACATTCATCATCAAACATCGTTACATTATATCATCCTTAAACACCTTAATCTCATTTTATATCATTATTATATAATAAACTAAAAATATTAAATATACTGAGATGTTTTTATGTTAATGTTATGATGTACTCATTCACACACATCCATTAATTGGTATACAAAATCATCATTCGTGTGTAAGTCAGACTACCACCTCCCAAAATGATGTCATTCATTAATCCTGTACAACCTTTCACAATTGGGAATAATTATAATTTTATAGTTTATATATGATATTTAGTGGGTTTATAATTTATTTATATTTATGGTATTATTATATAACACTTACTCCTTCCATTTTTTAGGAATATGATAATGTTGTTTGTGGATGTGTGGACTACCACCTCTTGAAAGCAATGTGATTCAACCCTGATTTACATGGAAGGAATTAAGGATGAGTTTAATAAAAATATGTTATATATTTATAAAATAATATTAATAATCCTTTGATACTATATATATATCATTTACTTTATTTCTTTTAATATTTGAAGAAAGTGGAAACAATGTCCATGTGTATTTATAGCATGTTATTTCCATTACCTGTGTATTTCATTTTCAACGTATATCATTTATATATTATTAAAAAATCATAAAAATGACAATATATGAAACTTATTTCATTATTATTATTATTTATATGATGAAAATTATGATTAATTTAATATGATCAAGAACATAACAAATCACAACCAATATGAAAAACAATCTGTTTATTACCCAAATCAATGTTTTAACATGGAATTGTTAATAAATGGTAAAAATTTCATAATAAAATCACCAGTGATATTATATATATTAATATAGTTATTCATTATATTTTTTAGAAAAATATATTTTTTACACATGAGGGTTGAGGGTGAATATATGTTGTCAAGACATAAGTTAATGTGATTTCTAGTCACTCTTTTATTTTCAGGAGACTTATACAATAGTCACCAATAATTTATTTTTTGAGGATCATATACTACCCTATGGAATTTTATATGATTAATTTAATTTATTTGATGTCATTAAATATTTAATTTGGTTTTATCATTTCATGTATCTCACAATTGAAAATTTACTCAAGTAGTAATGGATTTTAGAGTCACATTTATTCTTTATGAGACAGAAGCGATGATCACTAAAAACTTACTCTATATAGTGTATATAATCCCCATGAATCTAATTTAGAATGATTATAATCAATTTTATTTGTATTTAAATCTAAATTTTAGAGTCACACTTTCACGTGGATTATGGTTAAAACATTACCAATGTAGTAATTGTATTTTCTTCACAATTATCCATCTTTCTGACATACGTTTTGTTATGAACCAATATTCCTTCATTAGTTGTATATAAAGACCAATTGACATGTTATATCATTAATTTATTTGTCATATTTATATGTTATGGTTCATTTCATGTTCTCCACTCATTAGGATTATGATTAAAATCTGACAAAGTGTTAAGAGTTTATAGCTACAATCTAATCATTTATCAGGATTGTTTAATATTATGCTTTGATTGATGAAATAAAATGATCCATATATCAAGAAATATAATTTATTTTCATATCCTATGGTTATTAAATAATTTTTTAAATGATCATATTTCCAGTATTATGTATATAATAAAATTAATAATTTTTTTTAAAATCTAACATTTTTTCACTTTTTTTCTCCGAAATATTTTTTCAACAAAAAAATTAACTTCTAAAAAACTAATACTTTTATGTTATATTTTGTGATCAATTCAAATGAATTTATTTTCAAATTTTATTTTGTTTTTTAAAAAAATTAAAATATTTTAAAGACATCCTTTATAGGTTTTTAATGATATTTTCAATGAAAGAATATTTAATAATGTGTCATGTTTAAAAAAAGTATCAATGAAAAATGGTATTTTCATCATGAAATGTTTAAAAATATTTTTAATGGAGTCTATTATATATTTAACAATATTGATATAAATTCAAGGAATTTTTAAAATGTTCCTAGTTTTAAATATTTCTTTTCAAATAAATATTATATTCCTTACGAATTGTTCCATGTGATGTTTCAAAACCAATCTACGACTAATAAGTCATCCATTAACATAGTCAATTATTTAATATGGATATGATCCAAGGAATATTTTATTATAATTGTCTATATTAATGATTATAATTTTTTTGAATTTCATTCCTCTTTGAATATGTTATAATCTTAAGAAACCCACTTCTGTTCTTATGTTATTCTATGATTATGAAACCTATCTATTTTTCACTGGTTATGAAACTGAAAAATGTTAATGGAAACATTTAATTTAATGGTTTATGATATGAAATTTATGAAACCAATATATTTTAATGAGTTATGATATAATGAACTTTTTATTATCTGGTGGCACATGTATATATGATTTCATTATATTATGGGTGGAACTTATATCTCCCACCAATGAATTGGGTAAAGATTTATATATCATGAGATAATGATGAGGAAAATCGATGTTCATGATCCAATATAGTAAGAAGGTGTTACTTAATCCACTACGGGAATAAGGTGTAACCAAGCCAACTATGGGAAGATGTTATAACCGGCTCCACTACATTGAAAGGGTTATAACTGTGGATGGTGGTATTTCCAACCCAGTATAGGTGTCCCCTATAAATATCTGAGATATGTTTTGGAAATTAGAATTAACATATAAGTAATGGTTTAAAATGTATGAGTTTCATCATAAATTATATTTCTCGTTAGTATTATATAATCAATTGGCTTATGTTTTATGATTTCATTATGATTCATGTCTTATAGACATCCATTCATTATTCCATGATTCATTTTTATAATATTTCATGTATTGGGTATGATATTAAAATTGTGTGTTATGTTTCCATACCCTAGTGATTGTGTTAGGATTATACGCTTCATTTATTTACCCTTAATGGGAACCTACACACACCATTTCATATGGTTCATTTCCCAATGTTATGAATATATTTTTTAATTATAATTGCTAATGGGGAAGTTCAGTATGATAGATGTTTGTCATGTTTCAATGTAATAGATTAACATGTTAAATCTCTCCAAAGAGACTAAAATGTTATTATACATTGTCCTATACTATTTTAATGTCTTTAATTTAGATAATAAATGATATAATAACTATATATGTTAATCTTGGGTTTCTATGGTTGGTATAAAAGGAATTTTTTAGTCAACCATTGGAAACTATTATGAGAAAACATCAGTGAGATCCCTCTAAATATTTATAATTAAATATCTAAGGGTTTCCATAAGGATAAGTTGTAGGATTATATAATGAATAGGGAAATTCCATAGAAACTTAATAAAGGAAATAAAAATTGGTTTCTTATAAGTAAATACATTTTTGGTTATAAAAGTAAATATGGATCTAGCACATACATACAAAGAGGCAATGAACCCAAAAACACCATAGAGTGATAGATTTTATTGTAGACTAGTGCACAACATCATGTCTTGCATCACACATGGTTTTAATATACCTCAGGATATTCATTAGAAATTCATAAACTCTTTCTGAACCATTATGAATGATTTCAAGAGAACATGACCATGAGTGACTAGTATAACCATATGGTGTGATATATTTAATAATTAGGTGTCATGATATTGATATCCTATGTGATTTTTCTTATTATTTGGTTTCCCATTATGAATATTTTTTCAAACACAATGACTTATGTTCATAGAAAATGGAAACAACTAGAAGTAAAGTGGTTAATATTTAATGTGATGGAAAATTTTTTAATGACAAAAAAAATGGGATGTGACTAGATGAAATGATTTTGTGATTCTTCCAAATAATATATCAGAATTTATGTATAACAATGTTAATATTGGTGATATTCCTACCACATTTGATTAGAGGATTATGGGAATTTAGGAATGTTCTCATGTTAATGATCATATAAGAATGAATGTATGGCTTCCCACATGTCCATAATATGGGCTGAAGAACCTATAGGAATACCACAAATATAGGGGAAGATTTCATCTATGTGGTTAAAAGGGTATCAAATTGAAAAATTGTCCATAAGATCAAATTATTAATTATAGAGAAAATGGGAAATACAGAACTCATTTCCCATAAAAATTAAATTTCTACATGTCCCTTGAAAACATCTCAATGAATCTAAAGGATGGAAAATTTTCCAAGGGCTTCATTGTCAAATGGGGGAAAATTTTAATTTTTTTAAAGAAACAATAAACTGAAATAACCATAACCAATAATAACTTCACTATGAATGATAAAATGTATAAAAGGTAAATGTAATATAAAAAACACACTATATTAGAGTACCATGTAGAATCCATGATCAACATAAACTACAAACAGGAAGAAAAAACTAGCAAAACTCAAAAGTCTCATAAGACTCCAAATCAAAAAATCCCATCAAGATCTCGACACCAAATTCGATGTACATGCTCATGTATAAAAAATCACCAATAATGTAATTGGATACCTTCCCTATATTTGTTACTTGATAGACGATATATTCAGATGATCCAATGTTCTATAGAAGGTAGTGAGTAATGACACTTAGTCTATTTTATTCCAATTAATTATTTAGCCATGCCACTAGGATATAACATGTTAGAAAATAAAAAATTAAACATTATCAAAAACAAATTAATAAATTTATCAAATTATATAAATATATAAAGAAATGGAAATACCAAGATTGTTTCCAAATTAAGAAACCAAAAAAATCTTTAAACCATTTTGACTTTCCGTTTTGGGATACCCAATCCATGATTCACACACACACACCCAAAAAAATATGATTTCATTTGTGAAATTTACCAACTAATGGGATGTTTCTTATCCACCCACTACATCATCAATTAAGGGAGAATCATGTGTATCCCCAAGGTAGATTCCCCTTATCCAGGGTCACATCCCTTGTATCCCAATGGTACACACACCTTTTTTAGTGTCACATCGAAATCATGAACATAGACAAACCCATTTCTGAAAAAACAATGTCAAACCATCCATTTAATGAAATTATAATGAAAAAAATTATTAATAATCATATTATTGATCCATTTTCCATAAATCAATTGAAATTCATATTTTAATGCATTATTTAAAAATTAGTAAAACAATAACTTTACATATCACCCAATTTACACAAAAAATAAAAAACTCAACAAAATAGGATTTATATAATGCCATTCACATCTATTTAAAAACCAATTTAAGGAAATTCAGTTAATTTGAAAAAAATTCATCATGTTCTTAATAAGAGGAGTTCAGGGTGTACCCGCATACCTAGGGAATTATTTTGGAAATGATGAATGACACTAATTATTCAAAAAAAAATTATTTTTAATAACAAAAAACATTCATTATATCTTCTTCCCTAACAACCAAAAAGCCAAATCATGTCATGATTGGTATACACTGTCATAGATCTATCCACAACAAATTATATCATTGAATAAAAAAGATGGAAAATATAAGATCTAATAAAAACAACCAATAATTGAGACTTAACATGAAATATATCCTTCACCACACCAAGATTCACCAACGGATCACTACCTGGTTAAATAATAGTGTCCCCACATCATTTTGGATGAAGAAAAACTATTTTTGGTTTTTCATAGTGGAACAATTACTGGATGAGGGAATAAAATGAGTTATATCCATTTTTTGTGTTCTAAATATTTACCATGCATGATTGGGTCGTAGAGTTAGGAAAGCCATGTGCTAATAGTGTTCCAACATCTACCTCGAGGAGATCCTCATATGTTTTCCTCACATAGAAAGATAAACTATATTCCATCAATATTTTTTTCGTCTATACCACTTTTTACATTTACTACTGGGGTCGATTCATTATTTGGAAATAAAATGTACCTAATATTTTTATTAACTAGATCCCACTACTTTTGTTTTCTCACATTCATGTAAGTGTTTCGTAGCATTTACTAACCTTTATCAACCCCTAAAAATTGATAAAATACATATAAACGACCCAAAATGCTTAAAAACCCTCAAAAACATCACAAAGTAACATTACATTATATAAAATCCGAATGAAATGGTTTCTTACATGAAACCAGGGGTGAGACATCATTAACATATTGCACCTCATAATTTTCATTAGATTGGATAATGTTTCTACTTGGTATTTATAGGAATCCGAAAATTCCAAAGGCTGAAAATAAACTACAAAGGGGTTATTAACAAATGGGGGATGATTTAATCTTTATCAATGGAAACAACCAATCATGATAACAATAACTAATAAACATTGCGTCATGCATGATACAATGCAAGAAAACTCAATACATAACATAAAAAATAAACATATATCTTTGTTCAAAGAAGATTACAAGATAAAAATCAACTAACAGTATAATAAAAATCTGAATAACACAAATGAATCTATAGACACCAACATGGTGTCCTCCAACTAGCTCCCAACATTATCTCCACAATCAATACATGTGTATCACATAGCCCCACTAATGAAATTTTATACCTTCCGATTACCAATTTCCTAGGGAACATTATTTTTAGAAGAAAAAATGTTCTAAAACAAGGTGTGTGTAATGAAAAATATAAGTTTTTCCCAAATGACTTCCCTACTCATGCCTATTGGGAAATATATGTTATGAAATTAACATAAAATAATTTATATGGAACATATTAAAATATTTTAATAGTTTATATAATTATATAAAACTTTAGATGTACCAAAATATATTATATATATTGAATCTAAACAAATATTTAAAAAAAGAAGGCCTTCTGGCCATTCAGGGGGCTTCAGGCTCTATAGCATTTTATAGGAGGATAAACTGAATTTAGGATTGAATAGAGGATTATTGTGTAGATTATGGGATAATAAAATGTAGATATAACTTTTACAATCTAACAATTAATTGTGCATAGTTCAATTAGATGGTTAGGAACACTATGAAACAACCATGTGCTAGCCACTACCATAAGGAGAACCTCACTTAGTTGGATCATATAATTAGATAGTCGATGCACCAACTGTACTTTAACCTTCATTCGACATTACACTATTACAACAACTGTAGCCACACATTTTGGAAAATACATGCTCCTAAATGTATGAATACCCATATCCAATTTCTCCTCATTTAATGGTTTTATGTAAGTGTTTCATGGTTTCTACTTACTATTCCCCGACCATTCACCATAATAAAATCCCCCAAAAACATTCCAAATTTCCTCTAAACCCACACAAACTCACCCAAACACTATTAATAATTAAAAAACTTAAATAAATTGTTACCAAATTGAAATATAGGGTTTAATACTCACAAAACCATTGGAATTCATGTCCAAAAAATGCAAAAAAATACCATTTTTGTAAAGAGTTTGTGTCACTACTTGTCCATTTCTTTAACTCTTTCCCATGCCTCCTCCTGAATCTAGACATGTTTCCAAAAAAACCAACCAAGAACAATTATTTTCCCATGAAATAATCTCTAATGACTATCCACAATCTGTACTGGTTTATGAACTAATAATAAATTTATCACTACATTAACATGATCCCATCAAATATCATGATCAAGTTCATATGAATACTTTTTCAACTTAGATACATTAAAAATTTTATGAATTGTACTGACACAGGGGAAAATCCAACCAATATGCCACATCATTAACCAATTGGTGTACATAAAAAGGGATTACGTTTCAAGGAGATATACTTTTGTACATTCCACCATGATGATTTCCAACATAGGGATCGATTCTAAAGAACAAATTATCACTCTCCTAAAATGAAATCAACCATTGATAATTATTCACATACAATTGTGAATACATTGAGTCATATTTATCCTCCTTCTAATCAATTGAATCTTATTTATATTCTATTTAATGCGGATTTCCCCAACTAGTAAAGCCTTAATTTTTCCACCCAATAATGTGGGGAAGGAAAAAAGAGCCCCAAAAAATGTTTCTAATGTATTCACATGAATAGAGGAATGACAATTTATATTATAAAATAACTCCACTAAATTTACATTGTCAAACCATTATCCCCAAAAATCTATTACACAATCATAGTGCATGTGTTCCAATGTTTGTATAATCCATTCAGATCATCCATCCACTCAAGGATGATACACCATACTAATAGTCAACTAATACGAAATTTCATAATATAAGGATTTCTATAAATGATATGTAAACCCTATATATCTTTTATATTATATTAAAATTACAACTCCATGCCTCTTTAAAACATCCCAGATATAGATTTTTGACATGTAATTCATCGTATGAGATTCACGAATAGGATTGAAATTCAACATCATTTTGAGATGATTCACTATCACCCATATGGTATTGTGTTTACAAACTATAAATTGGTGAGATGTAACAAATTCCATTGCTATCTATTACCATTTCCAAATCAGGAAATGTAAAGACTACAATATAGACACTGGCCACTAGTGCTATACGTTAACATGCTAATAGGGGAGGCATCTCGAAATACACTCATCACCTTCCATTTCATTCCAACTCACCCAAAAAATGATTTTAACACCTTAAAAATCAATTATATTACATAATGAACAACCTATATCAAATGGTGGAAGGAATTAAATACTTATTCCTAAAAAGCCAAATGTATGATAATATTATTTTGAAACCATAGGACTAAACTCCCATCATGCTTCCATATCTAAATTTTCTCCCCACCATTGAGTTTTGATCTCATTGGTAACACATTCTGAAATATAGGTCTATTTATTATTAACTATTTCCACCATGTTAGGGAAAAATAAAATTATAAATAAAATTGAAACACAACCTCAGTTATTACAATTGATGTCCATGTTTTTTATCCACAACATCAAATAAAAATTATCTAAAGTCTCTTTTTCCAAATGACTATATGATTTTCTATATAATCCATCTACCACCAGGTTACCATTACCTAGTGTATACATAAAATGAAATTAAAAACATTTAGTTATACTCTAACCATGTTCATTGTCTCAGATTGAAATCCATTTGAGATAAAAATGTTTTAGGTTATTTGGATCAATAAAAACTATAAATATCTCACTATATAGGTATTGATGCCCCGTATTCAATGTAGGGACAATGATAGCTAACTCCAAATCTTGTGTTGTGTATTTATTCTCATGAAACTGTTAATATCATGAAATATAGTTGACAAAGTTTTCTCCCTACATAAGAATTTATACTAACCTATATTTTGAAGTGTAAAAATAAAAAACGTCCCCTTTTCATGATTATAATAGTATCATGATTGGTTCTGTTATATAGAAAAGATATATCTCTCAAAAATAATTCAAATTTTTTCATTCTATTGAAATTCAATAATTTTATAGGTCAGAGCTATCATTGGTGAAACTAGTCATGAAAAATTATGAAGAAAACATCGATAATAACCATGTAGACCAATGAATCAACATATCTTGGAGACAATCATTAGTGATTACTAAGAGGTAGTAGCTACAATCTTATCAGGATCTATATAAACACCAATTTTAATGTTTACAAGCTCAAAGAAATGTCCATTAGTATGAAAAAACAAACATTCAAATTTTTCCATACTGACGATCATTTCATAAAATTCAAAACACAATCACTATGTAGTTCTCAAGCTCTGCCCCTGTCATTGAATAAAAAAAACTAGTCATCCCCTTATACGACCAAAAAATAATATAGATATCATTGAAATATTTGATTCATCAATTCCATAAAGACCACTAGTGAATTCGTTAGACTGAAAGGTGTTACCACATAATTGAAATGGTTGTATCTACTCTAGAAAGGGGTTTTTGAAATATCCTTTTTTCTGAAACTGCAATTCGTGATATCTTCATTTCAAGTAAATTTTTTAAAAACATGGGTATCAATAATTTTATCAATATATAATAAATTCATGGATGTGGATACCAATTCTATATGGTATCTCAGGTAATCTTATGATAATCCAGGCACAACCACAGTATTTTATCCACCATTTCTATAAACAAGATTGATGCCAACTATGGAGACATGAAAGGCCAAATGAATTATTTTCATTTTTGATCTTCCAACATCACATTAAATTCACTTAACTCTATAGGATCCATCATATAAGACATAAATGAGGTTGGAATAGTCCAAAGAATGATTTCAATCATAAACTCTATATCTTTTGTGGGTGAAAATGCTGAGAATGTTTTAGTAAATAAATCCTTAAACTAATAAGAACCCCTGTAAGAGAACTATTTCTGATATATTCAATCAATTGAAAAGTAAACGCTATAAATTGGTATGATATCACTCAAACTATAGGTTAAAACATTTTTGTTTCAGCTAATTTCACATCCTACTCTCCTCAAAAGAGATTCTCAGCACCACCATCAGTTGTAAAACAAACCCTTCTAATATTAAATTTGATGTGAGACTTGGAAATTATCAGAAAAACCATACACATTATTATATCATAAAAATCCAACTTAGAGAAAAATTACATATCTAGTCAGATAAAGAAAAAGTTATAAAAAATGATCTAAACATTAAAGACTTCTGATTTATTTAAGCAATAATATTTTCATGATTCAAAATAGAAGGAATAATATAAACATGAAATACATGAAAACAAATTGCATGAATAAGAAACAAAATAATTTAAATCCCCCATATAAAAAGAAGCATGAATAATGTTATAATTAAAAAATCATTACAAGTATCACAATCGATGGTCTTGATTGATCGTCCTCAATTAAATAATCAGGTCCATAAAGTTGATTATATGTAGCAGAATTTTTTATTTCTCTATTGAGACCACATTGTGAGTAATTCATGGTATTCCAAAAATCGCCAAGGATAGATACTCTCTACATATGAGAAGTATTCTTCTGGCTTGACCTATTGAGGAATACTACATCCGTTACACTTGAGAAGTTTCCTGAACCCTGAAACATGGAGAACCATTATAATAAAACTAATGATGTTCCTTCTGGTTGAAATTTTGGCATGATCTATGTGGTGTCGTACACTCTCTATTAATGTAGTTGAATAAATTACAAGGGAAACAACAAAATTACCCTTGGATCTTGAAGAAATATTCATGAATACATCCATCTAATTATTATTCATTAAAATACATTGTATATCGGTGTCACCCTTCTTATTTTTATTAATTTTAGAGTTACCACCAATACCCATAGGTATCAGCATTCATCCCCCACCCATATCTTCCAAAATTTTACATTCATCCACCAAATCTCTATTTAAAAAAATCTGTATAATCCATTATACAATGAATGAAAACCTTCATGGTAATGTCCTTCCATGCTCAATGATTCAAAAATTTGTTCGTTAATGTATTCAACTGTAAAAACATCCAATGAAAAGCTGAATAAAACACAAATTTATCTACATACTATATCAAAGAGAGATTATCCATTTCAATCTGATGAAGCTCAACATTCTAGAAACCATAATTGTGTGAGGATAAATTGGTTTATTAAGAAATTAGGCAAAATCAGTCCATGAAATTCCATGGTCTAATTTATCTAGAAATTGAAAATCCCACCAGTATCATTCCTGATCCTCAAACATAGTAATACCTAAAGTGGAATTCAACAATACTAGCGTTACAAGGAAATCGATGATTTGATTCATCCTATTCAGCCACAACTCTTCATTTTCTTGTTCTTAATCACCCATAAAGCTATATAGATTATGCTTCCAGAACTAAATGGAGTGACACACTTAACTTTTTTCCTCCCTTAACTTACCTCCATCAACATCTTTAAAAGTGAGGACTATACTCTAAACTTGAAATTGGTTCACCTTTTCCTCATGTGCATTCAGACTCTCATTAACATTTTATTGTTGGTTTCTAGGCCACCAACATGGTTACATTTTCTATAAACACAACAAAAACCATAGTTATATGCCTCTAGAAATATAAGGCTAACAATTTCAACTTTTAGCATGTCACAACTATCACAAATGGATTTCCCAATATTCCACACTTTCCATTTTCATCCCAATATTTAAAATACAACTATTCTGTAAAAAATAAAACCATTTTTAAAATATGAATATAATGTTGTTTTCAAAATATAAAATTTGAAAAACATTTTTCAATAAATTTAAAAAATAATCCATTTTAAAAAATGGATAAATCGTTACTCAAAAAGAAATTTACCCATCTAGTGGGATGTCATTTCTATCAATGAAATTTATACTCATCTCTTTGTATAAAACCAAGAAAATTATATTACAACTCATATAAGTTTCTCCAAAACACTCATGTATCCAAATTCATATTTAGCAGAATTTAATTATAATAATGTTAGCTACATATTTTTAATCTAAAAAATTAATTTCTATACAATTTTACACATTTTCTACCATCCCAACACAATGAAAAAAAATAATGATTTTCAATTCCAGGACTAACAGAATTGATGACCACAGATTGAAAAAATTAATACCATTCATAAGTCAAGTATAGAAATTATCGATAATATATTTAACATCCTTCCCCTCCACATGGTATTTAGACGAGGAGGAGTTACTACTTTCCTTTGGGTGAAGTCTTAAAGAAACCAAAGGAAAGTAATAAATTCTAATAGATTTATTTAAAATTAGGTGACAATTGTTAATTTTTTTGGAAAGAATAATCCAAATAAGATAACCACAACCAATAATTAGTACTTTATGTATGATAAAATTTTTTAAATATTTATCTAAAACAAAAAAAAACAAAAATATATTAGAGTACCAAGAAGAAACTTTGATCATCATAAACTACACAAGAGGAATGAAAAACCCAAAAACAAAAATTACACAAATTATTCCAACTCAACTATTTTCACAAAGATACATACTCCAAATACACTATCCATTACCCTGAATCCTGAAGAATACCTAAATAAATGTGACACCATCCCATTAATGTATCCCCAATAAATGATATCTGAAATAACATCAATGTTCTAATGTAGGGGAAATTAATGAATGTCAATTGATTTTCCTAAATGAAATCACTACTCATTATACATGGAATGAACATGTTATAACATTTAAATAAATAAAATTATGGTACACAATTTAATAAATTTAACAGTTTTTTCCAAAATATAAAATAATGTCCATACTAAAACAATTTCCAAATAATGAAATAAAACAACACATTAAAAAATTTCATATTCATTTTTGGAATACCCATTCCATGACTCACATCCACACACCCACATATGCATTCTTCAGTGATAGTTTCATATCTATGAGTAGGTTTTTGTCCAGTCACTAAGTCATCACTAAGTTTCCAATCTACACATTCCCTAATGACACATTCCCCTATCTAGGGCCATGTCTTGTGTACCGAAATGGTACATGTTCTTTATTCAGGGTAACATTGAAAGCATGAACTTACACTACCCATATGTATTCTAAACCCATGTCAACCCAACCATTTAAATCAATTTCAATAAAACATTTTTTTTTATTGAAAACCATTAAAATTATTTTTTCCCATACATAAATAAAAATACATATTTTAAACTGTCATTTTAAAATCATTATAACATACACTTTACATAACAATAAATTCCCACAAAACCACATATTATCACTAAATTGTGTTTTTAACATTCATTATAATTAAATTTCAGTTAAATAACACGAAATTAATGAAACATGAAACTATACATTCTTATTATAATAATACTATTACATATTGAAAAAATTTATCTCCAAAAATAGGGTGGAAATGAAGAATGAAAAGAATTATTTAACAAAACTAGGTAGAATCTCCAAATTCCCACCTTAGATATTGTTCCCTAAAAACCACACCAAAACATATTATTATTTTTTGAATCCAATATCATAGATAAATCCCAAAAAACCGATATATATGAAGCAAATATATGTAATACAGTAGATCTAAGAAAAACAACCAATAATAATGACATACAACGCAATCTATCCTTCAAAGTATGATGATGTGCCAACGGATCACTTCCAAATCAAAGGGGAAACTATCTGATGCCATTAGAAGGATAAAAAACTGATTTAGTGTATAAATATATTGAAACATATTTATTATGGTATAAAATGAGTGTGGAGAACATTTTTAGGATTTAAAAATTAATTGTGCATTGTTGGGTCACACGATTTGTCAAACTGTCCACCAATTTTGTTCCATCCAATACCTCATGAAGTATAAGGCCCCATCCTTAAACCTTACAAAATCTTGAGTTATTACAAGATAACACATCGAGGATCTTTTCAGGTTTAGTGTTTTAGAGAATTAGATCATAAAACATGCATTACATTCCACATTTAAACAAAGTGGTTACATAAAAGATAATATTCATTTTCCCCATCAACAGAAACATATTTAAAATAAAAAATGGATTCTTTCTTGACACTTCCTTGACACTATGATCATATCATGTACCCTTCCATTTTCCTGTGAAAAACATTTCAAAAACTTGGGATGAGCATAAAAAGCTCAGTAAAGGACATAAAAATATGGAAAGGAAACATGAGCACATGTATACATAAGAATGAAATCATACTTTACCCATAAAACATAAGCACATTAACATATCTCATAAAATCATGAATAAATCATAGAAATCATAAGACATAAAGGCAACTTGAGGCATTCATAACATTCTTACGTAGGGAGTAACCCTCTTGGTTACGTTTAGAATACCCATCACAATATATTCCCTAAATCTCTTCGGAGAAACCTTAACGTTTAACCCCTTTGCGTTACCCAATGCATTGGAGAGCTATATCAGGCTCACCCGCCCTTAGTTTATCACGGAACCACCTGTCTTCATAATAATTCCCAAGAACCATAAATAATCGTACCACATAAAACATACATAATGGAAACAAAACATTTACACATTTCAATCACAAGATACCAATACAACACATTGGTATAATAGAAACATTATGAAAACCATTTTGAATACCAAAATAAAAGAAAAGTAAAACCTGGTATTTATTTTTCTTTTAAAAAAAGTATGGCTTATAGAGGAAGCCGAAACTCAAATAATGGTCACGGTGGCGGAGAAGTCGTTGTCGCCGCATACGTTTGAAAAAAACATTCCCTTTTTTTGTTTACTAAACACTTCGTATAAAAAATATTCCTTTTGAATAAATGTGAAAGTCAAAGGGGTGTATACACCGTATAAAAGAAGTTTGTGTATAAAACAAAATATGTCTCAGTGAAAGGAGATTGAGACGATGTCCCATACAAAGACGGTATCCTTGGATTAAGGATAAATCAATTACATAATTATGTGTGAGAAACTATTACACCAAATATAAGTGGATATTAAGTGTAAAAAAATCCGAGTTTATTCACACATATTCATAGAATGATATATTCAATGAGTACAAGCTTATCCCAAAGAATCAAAATTGGGTTAAGAAGTTCCCTTGAAAAAATTTGACAGCCTAACGGCGTCACTACAAAATTCAGAAAATGAGTTGATGAGAGATAAAAAGGGTATCTCATCACTTGGACATAAAATTTAAATCACTAAGGATATATGAGAACATATCCCAACATAATGTTAAGTGAATTAAAAGACATAGCAAAAGAAGTCTTTTAAAAAGAGGAGGGTGAAAGGTTCCCTTACCGACATGGGTATCTTTCGAAACATACACCCCGTGAAAGAAGGACAATAAAAAATTGATGTAAATACTCATAAATGAAATTATATTATACAATGAGTAAAATAATGGTCAGTACATACACCACTCAAAGTAAATTGTTGAAAATGTAGCATAAATCTCACATGAATAAAAGTGAGATGAAAAATCCCTTACGAAAACTCGGCAGCCTAACGACGCCACTTAAAACTTCCAAAAATGGATTGATGGGATCAAATAGGGTCTTTCATCATATTACAATAAAATTTACAGAAACATGAATATAAAAGAACATCCCCCATAATAACAAAGAGGAGATTAAAAGAAGTGATATAAAGGAGAGTACTTAAAAAGAAAGATAGAGGTTTGATCTCTTACGAAAATTCGGTAGCCAAACGGCGCCACTCAAAACTTCCAAAATGGATTGATGAGAGAGAATAGGGTCTCTAGGAATGTCATAAAAGAGTGTACTTAAAAAGAAAGAGAGGAGTTGGATCCCTTACCTCTGGTCCGACATGACTCGATCATTCTTTAACGTCCTGAATAATAAACTTGAGTTAATTTATACATGATTAAGAAACTTTATAAAGTTAATTATTCCTTTTATATCACTTATTTCCATGTTATAATCATTATATAACCATTTAATTTAATAATGTTTGTTTTGTCGATATTTGGTTCTTAAGTCGAAAGTGGACTTCTTACAATTACATGTTGTTTGTGTGGTCAAAGGTTCATTATGTCCAGAATGATATTCATGATTTGGATATAATATATATCATATAAATCCATAATATACATGTATTTATAATATTAAATAATCATTTAGAGGTAAGAAATGAAATGCACCGTTCATGGAGACGGTAAGCCGTACATACACATGAACGCTACTTTCATTTCTATGTCATATTAATGGAATTAAAAATAAATGATAGGGATGTATATTTTAATTCCATAATTATATTCATCATTTATATGAAACATAAATCATATATAATATCTTTAAATACATCCTCTATACATCCCACATATGGAATTAACGAATCAAATCACTTTGACGGGGCGGTAGTCCGCACTTACTAAAATGAAATTATCATGTTTACCCACAATGGAAACCACAAAGGAATGCCACAAAAGAAAAATACAGAAGCTTAAGTAAAACATAAACATATTATATATCACATATAAATATAGTGACATATTAATGGCCACCTTTTAAGGTGTTATATGAGTGTTGAACAATCATCGTTTCGTGAGGCAGAAATTCGCCATCCACAGAAACAGTATGTTCTTTAACCATTTGATGTAGGTGTGTGTAAGTGTAGCTCGAATGCTTCTTCTAAAAACATCCTAGTATATTGAAGATACTGGATTTGTTACAAAATAAATGAATAAAAAGATTTTAGGGGGTTGGAGAAGCAGAATAAAACAAAATAACACATGTAAAAACATTACCATAAATACGGGAAAGTCTTTTTGATTTGAGCGCAATGGATTCCTTGGGAAGACTTCTCCCCAAAGTGAGGCTTCTAATAGTAATAGAGGGATGTGGAGAGGCAAAATGAGCAGGGTTTGGCCGATCCAAAGGCTTGAGAGGTGTGGGTAAGGTGGTAGATGTGGGGGCCTTTTATAAGAGGAGAGGAGGGGCACTCTTGTAATGTTACAAAATGTTACTTCATTTTCAAATGTGTTTCGGATTTTAAAGGTCCCACATTGAAGTATTTCGAGGATAAGGTGGTAAGGGTTCGAAATATACTCATCCAATAGGTTTTTGACAAGTGTACATTATAGTTTTAACATTATCTTTTCATTTTATTTAAATCCTTTATTAATGAGGTAATCGCTCCATCATCATGATGTCATAAATAATTTAATTTATTTATTGTTTAAAAATTATAAAAAATATATCATGATATATGAAATCCTTTTATATTTCTAATGAATATTTATAGTAAAAAATATGACTTGTATAACCCCATTTAAAAATTGATTTAGTGAAACATCCCATGCTTGTGACATTTTTATTTTAACTTTAAATAAAACGTTATTTATGTCATTTTCCACCAAAGTGGCTCCATGGGGTCCCCAAGATGACCCATGGATTGTATGGGTCGGCCATGACACATCCAATGAGGGTAGGACATGTTTCTAGGTCATTTCACATTATTAAAACATTATTTTTACCTTAAATTACACTAATTACCTCTAATCACGATTAAGAACATAAAAGTTACTGTTCACCAAAAAATTATTTTAATCCCATTGAACCACATTTTACTTCCTAATGACATCCATGTATGTCAGATTTTTGAAATTCAAAACACAGAGGTGGCAAAGTTTCATTTAAACGAAAAATCAGTTTCTTTTAGTACCACTTAGTGGTTTCACTATTCATCAAAAATTTAAGTTTTTCAGAAAAATACCAAAAATTCACCCTAAGCGATGTTTGATATTCCAAATTCAAAAATGATGTCTATTTTAAAAAATTAAAAACATATAAGTTAAATTAATTAATTTAATAATTAATTCCTGCTGTCAGAGCAAAGAGCGTGTTTTTATGAAACAATAAGTATCAAAATATTGACACTAGTTTAAGTCCAATTACAAGATGAAATTAATTCCAACGACCACTATTGGATTAAATGGTAAAAATATATTCTAATTTAACTTTAAAACCAATTCAAAAGATAATCTAATCATATAAATAAATTATATTATAAGGAGGTTTTGAATTAAAATACAACATTTTTCACTATTCATTAAAAAAAATGAACTTTATCGGAAAAAACCAAAAATTTACACAAAGTAAATTTTGATGTCCCGATTCTAAAGAAGAATTTTATTTTGTCAAATATAACACATCAAATTTTCAAAAAGTGGATTTAAAAGAGGTTCGTCATCAAAAGGCGGTTAAACGACCTTTTAAAGAATATTAGAATGTTTACGCTTAAAATTGGATTCATTCGCATTTTTAATCCTATAAAATTTATTGTAAAAAGTAAAAAATATTTGAAAAACATATATAATCATTTTGTAGTTAGTTCTGTTCATTACCACCATTACAAACGGCAAGGCATTAACTATAATTTAAAATAATATTATTTTATTATTAGAGTGCAACGTAAGATTCCCAAGAAACTCGTTGTTTCATATTGGGTACACCATCAAGCATAGAGTCCCCATAAAATTTATATTAATATTTTATTCAAAAATATGGATAAATGTGAAAATGTCATATTCTTTATTTACCTGGGGTGTTACATCCTTCCCCCCTTTTGGGAATTGCGTCCTCGCAATTTTAAAATTGGGCTTGGAAACTTCATTGAAAATACCACATCGAAACAAGAGTTAGTAAAACTATCACTTTAAAATAATGAAAGAGAATTACAGAGGTCACCCGAGTTAACCCATACTAGAATTCCATATAGGAAAATATAGACATGGAAGAAAAAAATAGAGGGCCATGTTCTGAGGGAGAGTGATAGTAAACATGTTTAGGAGAAAGTTAACCATAATAAAATCACAAATCTGTGGTGGGTTAAATGGTATTCAATTCACCAGTAGGAAAAGTTAATAGAAATATTTTTGTTTTAAGTTACTTTTCATTGAGGAATTTATTTTCGATCTTAAGGAAACATACTTACTTGTCGTGTAGACACTCATCTCCTACTAGATTTCTTACACAAACTCATATTTTCTCCAAAAGACGAGTATTTAGGATGACTTTCTAATATTAAGAGAGCTATAATCAACTTCTATAGAATCACCTAATACACAAAAGAGAACTATATATTTCCCACATCATTAGACCTTAACCAAAACCAAAATTGTTAGAACAAGATCAGATAATACACAAATGGACAATCCTTTATAAAAAAGAAAATCTATTCTTAATCTCCAAAATTTGTCCAACAGAACCCAAAGTTCAATGAAGACCATTCAATAAACAATTTGCCCATAAAATTCTTCAAATTAAAACAAAATAAGATTGAAACCCAAATATTTGAAGGATTTAATCACATAGTCTTCCAAGGTACAAATTAACATTTATCTCCAAATAACATCAGTTTCTCTTAAATTCTTAGATTGAAAAGTAATTAACCTAATCACATATCCTCGATGATAGGTTAATAATTTCCATAGATAACCCAAAATAAACTTAATCTTGATTCCTAAAATCGTCTAACTAAAAATAATTAGTCAAACTAACTAGGGACTTCACGTAGTCCAGTGGTAGGTGATAAATACCAGTCGCACTTTGGTTGTGGGTTCAATTCCCGCAGCTTTGTCCGACGCGACGGGTTGTCACATGGTCTGCGTGTTGTCCTTTTTCCAAAACTATATAATTCTTAAAACATTCCCCAAAACGAGATAAAATCTTCAAAATTGATCATAACATATTTTAACCTCATGTTTATCTCATGCCTTTCATTTTCCAACATAACATATAATAACCCATAATTACCTCAAAAGTAAGGATCATATAAACTCTAATGGTTACCTTTATAATTATTACCTGAACTTCCACATCGATTGGTCATCTCGTACATGATGCATTACAGATCATACCAAGGTTCAATTGGTTGATCATGACTCCTTGATAGTTGGTTTAGAACAACCACGAGTTTCCTCATTGAATCCCCCATTTTATCTAGTATCTTAATCAGAGAACCACCACAGTTTCCTTCAAACATGTTGTCTCTTTGGGGCATACTAGATCCATCCATTCACTAAAAACAGAAATGTCATTGTGAGTATATCAACAAAACCATCATGTACTAATGAGGAAGGTAAACACTAAGATATACTTACTCATTCACTTTATCTAAAACTAGGACTCTTTCTGAAATCCTAACCATTATGGTAATGTCACTTGTGCTTAGAGAATACCCTAACCTCTAAAGTTATCTAAACCGAACTTTGATACCAACTATAAGCCCCTAGCCTTAAACCTTACTTAATCTTGAGTTATTACAAGATTACACATTGAGGATATTTTCAGGTTTAGAGTTTTAGATAATTAGAACATAAAACTTGCATTACATTCCACATTTAAACAAAGTGGTTACATAAAAGATAGTATTCATTTTTCCCATCAACAGAAACATATTTAAAATAAAACATGGATTTTTTTTTGACACTTCCTTGACACTATCATCATATCATGTACCCTTCCCTTGACCTGTGAAAAACATTTCAAAAACATGGGATGAGCATAAAAAGCTCAGTAAGGGATATAAAAATATGGAAAGGAAACATGAGTACATGAATACATAAGAATGAAATCATACTTTACCCATAAAACATAAGCACTTTAACATACCTCATAAAATCATGAATAAACCATAGAAATCATAAGACATAAAGGTAACTTGAGGCATTCATAACATTCTTACGTAGGGAGTAACCCTCTTGGTTACATTTGGAATATCCATCACAGTATATTCCTTAAATCTCTTCGGAAAAACCTTAACGTTTAACCCCTTTGCGTTACCCAATGCATTGGAGATCTATATCGGGCTCACCTGCCCTTAGTTTATCACAGAACCACCCGTCTTCATAATATTGCCCAAGAACCATAACATAATCATATCACATAAAACACACATAAAGGAAACATAACATTTCCACATTTCAATCACAAGATATCAATACAACACATTGATATAATAGAAACATTATGAAAACCATTTTCAATACCAAAATAAAAGAAAAGTAAAACATTGTATTTATTTTTCTTTTAAAAAAATAATGGCTTAAAGTGGAAGCCGACACTCAAATAATGGTCACGGGGGAGGAGAAGTCGTTGTCACCGCATACATACGACAAAAACATTCCCTTTTGTCATTTAGTAAACGCTTCGTATAAAAAGGATTCCTTTTGAATAAACATCAAAGTCAAAGGGGTTTATACACCGTATAAAATAAGGTTGTGTATAAAACAAAATATGTCTCATTGAATGGAGATTGAGACAAAGTCCCATACAAAGATGATATCCTTGGATTAAGGATAAATCAATTACATAATTATGTCTGACAAACTAATACACCAAATATAAGTGGATATTAAGTGTAAAACAATTAGAGGTTATTCACACATATTCATAGAATGACATATTCAAGTAGTACAAGCTTATCCCAAAGAATCAAAATTGGGTTAAGAAGTTCCTTTGCAAAAATTTGACAGCCTAACGGCATCACTACAAAATTCAGAAAATGAGTTGATGAGAGATAAAAAGGGTATCTCATCACTTGGACATATAATTTAAATCACTAAGGATATAGAAGAACATATACCAACATAATTTTATGTGAAATAAAAGTCATAACAAAAGAAGTCTTTTAAAAAGAGGAGGGTGAAAGGTTCCCTTACCGACATGTGTATCTTTCGAAACATACACCCCGTGAAAGAAGGACAATAAAACATTGATTTAAATGCTCTTAAACGAAAGTATATTACACAATGTGTAAAATAATGGTTAGCACATACACCACTCAAAGTAAATTGTGGAAAATGTAGCATAAATCTCATGGGAATAAAAGTGAGATGAAAAATCCCTTACGAAAACTCGACAGCCTAACGGCGTCACTTAAAACATCCATAAATGGATTGATGAGATCAAATAGGGTATCTCATCATATTAAAATAAAATGTAAATAAATAGGAATATAAAAGAAAATTCCCCATCATAACAAATAGGAGCTTAAAATAAGTGACATAAAGGAGAGTACTTAAAAAGAAAGAGAGAGGTTAGATCTCTTACGAAAATTCGGCAGCCTAACGATGCCACTCAAAACATCCAAAATGGATTTATGAGAGAGAATAGGGTATCTCATCATATGAAGATAAAAATTACAGTAAGATTAATATAAAAGATCATACCAATCACAATAAATATGAGCATAAAAGGAATGACATAAAAGAGTCTACTTAAAAAGAAAGAGAGGAGTATGATCCCTTACCTCGTGTCCGACTTGACTCAATCATTCTTTAGCGTCCTGAATAATAAACTTTAGTTAATTTATACTTTCTTAAGAACCTTTTTCAAGTTCATTATTCCTTTTATATAACTTATTTCAATGTTATAAACATTATTTAATCATTTAAGTTAATAATGTTTGTTTTGTCGATATTTGGTTCTTAAGTCGAAAGTGGACTTCTTACAATTACATGTTGTTCGTGTGGTCAATGGTTCATTATATCCAGAATGATATTCATGATTTGGATATCATATATATCATATATATCCAGAATATACATGTATTTATAATATTACATAATCATTTAGAGGTAAAAAATGAAATGCACCGTTAATGGAGACGGTAAGCCGTACGTACGCATGAACGCTATTTTCATTTCTATGTCATATTAATGGAATTAAAACTAAATGAGAGGTATGTATATTTTAATTCAATAATTATATTAATAATTTATATGTAACATAAATCATATATAATAACTTTAAATACATCTTTTATACATCCCACATATGGCATTAACGAACCAAAACACTTTGAGGGGGCGGTAGTCCGCACTTCCTAAAATGAAATTATCGTGTTTACCCACAATGGAAACCATAAAGGTATGACACAAAAAAATACATAAGCTTAAGTAAAACATAAAAATTTTATATATCATATATAAAAAAAGTGACATCTTAATGGCCACCTTTTAAGGTGTTATAGGAGTGTTGAACAATCATCGTTTCGTGAGGCAGAAATTCGCCATCCACAGAAACAGTATGTTCTTTAACCATTTGATGTAGGTGTGTGTAAGTGTAGCTCTAATTATTATTATAAAAAAATCCTAGTATATTGAAGATAATGGATTTGTTACAAATGAAATGAATAAAAAGAGTTTAGGGGGTTGGAGAAGCAAAATAAAATAAAAGAACACAAGTGAAGACATTACCTTAAAATCGGGTAACTCTTTTTGATTTGAGCTCAAAGGCTTCCTTGGGAAGACTTCATCCCAAAGTGAGGCTTCTAGGAGTAATAGAGGGATATGGAGAGGCTGAATGAGCAGGGGTTGGCCGAGAAAAAGGCTTCATATGTGTGGGTAAGGTGGTAGAGGTGGGGCCTTTTATAAGAGGAGAGGAGGGGCACTCTTGTAAAATTACAAAATGTTACATTATTTTCAAATGGGTTTCGGATTTTAAAGGTCCCACATTGATGTATTTCGAGGATACGGTGTTAAGGGTTCGAAATATACTCATCCAATTGGTTTTTGACAAGTTTAAGTTATTGTTTTAACAATATCTTTTCATTTTATTTAAATCCTTTATTAATAATGTAATCAATGCATCATCATGATGTCATAAATAATTTAATTTATTTAATGTATAAAAATTATAAAAAAAATATCATGATGTATGATATCTTTTTATATTTCTAATGAATATTTATAGTCAAAAATATGACTTGTATAACCCCACTTAAAATTTTTTTTAGTGAAACATGTCATGCTTGTGACATTTTTATTTTAACTTTAAATAAAAAGTTATTTATGTCATTTTCCAACCAAAGTGGCTCCATGGGGTCCCCAAGTTGACCCATGGATTGTCTTGGTTGGCCATGACACATCCAATGAGGGTAGGACATGTTTCTAGGTCATTTAACATTATTAAAACATTATTTTTACCTTAAATTACACTAATTACCTCTAATCACGATTAAGAACATAAAAGTTACTATTCACCAAAAAATAATTTTAATCCCATTGAACAACATTTTACTTCCTAATGACAACCATGTATGTCAGATTTTTGAAATTCAAAACACAGAGGTGGAAAAGTTTCATTTAAACGAAAAATCAGTTTCTTTAACTACCACTTAGTGGTTTCACTATTCATCAAAAATTGAAGTTTTTTCAGAAAAATACCAAAAATTCACCCTAAGATATATTTGATATTCCGAATTAAAAAATGATGTATAATTTAAATAATTCATAACATATATGATACATTAATTAATTTAATAATTATTTCTCGCTGTCAGAGCAAAGATCGTGTTTTTATGAAACAATAAGTATCAAAAGATTGACCCTAGTTTAAGTCCAATTACAAGATGAAATTAATTCCAATGACCACTATTGGATTAAATGGTAAAAATATATTCTAATTTCACTTTAAAACCAATTCAAAAGATAATATAATAATATAAATAAATTATATTAAAAGGAGGTTTTGAATTAAAATACAACATTTTTCACTTTTCATTAAAAAAATGAACTTTATCGGAAAAAAACCAAAAATTTACACAAAGTAAATTTTGATGTCCCGATACTAAATAATAATTTTATTTTGTCAAATATAACACATAAAATTTTCAAAAAATGGATTTAAAATAGGTTCTTCATCAAAAGGCGGTTGATCGACCTTTTAAAGAATATTATAATGTTTACACTTAAAATTGGATTCATTCGCATTTTTAATCATCTAAAATTTATTGTAAAAAGTAAAAAATATTTGACAAACATATATAATCATTTTTTAGTTAGTTCTGTTCATTACCACCATTACAAACGTCTAGGCGTTAACTAGAATTTAAAATAATATTATTTTATTATTAGAGTACAATGTAATATTCCCAAGAAACTCATTGTTGCGTATTGGGTACGCCATCAAGCATAACATCCCTTTAAAAGTTATATTAATATTTTATTCACAAATATGGATAAATGTGAAAATGTCATATTCTTTATTTACCTTGGGTGTTACATGAATCACCTCAGATGGTTGGATCACATGGTGATAAAATACATATTAAAACTATTTTTTCACTCTATTACACATTCTATTGTAATTAATATGGTGTACGAAGAGTTTAGAAAAATATTACGCCTACCCAGATCCCACTTCCTCTGTTTACATGACTTTATATTGGAATTTCACATTGTCTAATGAATGTTCTCAATCCATGCACCTATATAAAAAACCCATAAACATTAAAAAGTAACTCAAACCATTAGGAAACCACACCCGAATAAATTAAATATGTTAAAATAATAAATAAATGGTTACTTATTTGATATTGGGGTGATATAGTTAACCTATATTGAAACCTAGTAATGATTTGATTTGGGTAATCATTAAGATCCTGAATTTCGGTTTAAATTAAGAATTAATATTAATTTTTATGATGATAGTATCTATTAAAGGATAATTCATATATTAGAACTCTAATTGTCTAGGTAAATTTTCTGGGAGAAATTCATTTAATTGGGTGATGAATGTAACAACATGAAAATTTGTGAAATATATTTTTTCAAGAAAATCTTATCTTTTAAATATTCTTCATTTCATACAACACTGAATGTAGATGTTTTTATATAAAAGAGTAATGTATTAATTAAAGTACCAAATTATTATTTTTCTTTAGAGAAATAAAATTTAATCAAACACTGCATTAAATATTGATTTTCATATGTTACACACACTACTATGTTTATCATTAGTTATATGCAACACTCTGTTTAAAGGATACATGGCATAATATTTAATATAACATTATCTAAAATGATAATTTTCACATAGGCATTGGAATTATCTTTTTAATTATAAATACATGTTTTATTAAATTATGGTTTATATATATAATGAATTACATGGTGAAATTTTTTTCTAAAATGAAAATAAAACCCATATGAAAATATATGAAATTATTTTCTATAAATTATTTATATATGAAATGTTTTACCCTAATAAATTTTTCATTCAAATTTTTGTGAATAATATTAATTAAATTAATATATTATATATTAAATAATTTTTTTTAAATTAATCATATGTTTTTTAATAGAATATAGAATAATAAATATAATTTTATGGTAAAAAATTTTATTTTTTATAAAAAAATTACCTCCTTCTAATAAGAAAATTTAAAAATAATTTTACATTTTTTATAAAATATATTATAAAAAATTAATATTTTTAATTAGAACATGAAAAAATATCTTACAGATATGTTCTTGTATTTTATAGAATTTACTTGTTTTATTAATAATGAAAAATATTAAATTTTACTTGAAAACTCCCTTTTCATAAAAAATATTATATAGTTAATTAAAATTTTAAAACTATTTTGAATTATAATTATTTCAATTATACAACAAAAAATAAAATTTATCCCATTGGAAGAATTATAAAACTGAAATTTGATATAAAAATAATGCAGTTTTTTGAAAATTTTCACTTTAAAAACCAAATTTTTTATCCCATATAGGGGATTAATTTTAAATTTAATTCTGTAACATCTGTGAATTGAGTTTTAAAAAAAGTATTCAATATTCTATTAATTATAATTTATAATGAATATTATTTTTAAATTATGTTTTTAATTAAATTATTAGTTAATTAAATTCAATTTTTTATAATGATTAGAGTAAAAATAGTTTATTTAGTTTTGAAACATAGAGTATTTTGTGAAAAAATGATTGTCATATTGTACAAAAAATAATTTTAACGACTTTTATATACCAATAACAACCAAATATCAAATATTATATTTTTTGGAATCCTCGTATTAGGTAAAAAAGGATGAAAACAAAAAATTCCTTCCAAAAAATGCCTCGTATATCCTCTCCATCACATATAAAATCCCACCACCTGTCCCCCTAACTTCACACATATGAAGCCCATTTTGAGGAAACAAATACGTCAAATAATAACTTTCTAACATCCCTAAGATCATCTTATATTCCCAAATTTTGTAATTAGGAAAAAAATTGATTTTTTTTGTAAAAACCAAAAGATGTTACCCAAAGATGATATAACATTCATAAGAATAACACCTTTGTTTTATTGTTTAATAAAACCCAAAAATTTATTATTCAATAATTAAATATAGTTTACAAAGCATCTAAAATGTATTTATATGTTGTTATCATAATATTATGACATAAAACATAACACACTTCCATCAAATGGGATACACAGTCATCACTTGTGTGTACGGAGAACTACAACCTCACGGACCGATGTCATTCATTCTTCCATTACTACATTTCCTAGTTGGTAATAATTCTTTTTTATTATATACATTTGATAGATATTATTTTAATGATTTTTAATGATTATTTAATTATTATATAACACATACCTTCATTCTTTCCATTTTTTAGGAATACGATGATGCAATTTTTATACATATAGAATACCATATACTAAAAATAGATGTGATTCTTTAATGCTTTACAAGGAATTTACTCCAGATGTATTTAATAAACATATTTTATACATAGGAAAAAAATAATTATTATGTAATTATAATATGTATTTATATATACTTCATTTACTTACTTTTTTTATTCCTATATGAAATTGGAGATCGCTTTTGGGAATAAATATGACATACCCTAACAATGAACATTGTATTTCATTTACCACATCTTTCAATTATTGATTGTTATAAATAATAATATAATTAATATAAATTCTATTTATATAAAATTTTTAATTTTTGAGGTGACCAAAATAATTATTAAAGATACATAATCATGAATATAATGAATCAAAACTTTTAGTAAAAATAATGTCGCCTTTACCAAAAACATAGCTTTAACAATGAATTGTTAATAAAATGTTAAAAAATATCATAATAAAAAAAATATTTTTTAATATAAATAAATATATATATATATATGAATTATGTTCTTGAAAAGAGTTAAAATATATATATAATTATTATATATTAGGGTTTAATATGTAAAAATGTTGTCAAAAATGAAGGTAAGGGGGTTTCAAGTCCCTCTTTTATTTTAGTGAGACACATTATTTTTTAACACTATTTATTTTATGTGGTGTATATGCATAACAATGACATGTAATATACTGAATTTTATTTATTTAATGATTTTAAAAGTTTCAATTTGATTTATTCTTTCTTGAATCTCATGATTCAAAAGTTAACAAGTTTTAAGGGATTTCCGTGTCATTTTTTTTTACCTTGAGACACATGAAATGTTTACCACCTATTTATTAAATTGGGTGAATATAATTTACATAAAAATAATTTATGATTAATATACTCTATTTTTATTGTTATTTACATATATATTTCAGTAAATCTCTTTCTTGGTGTTTATGGTTAACATGATTCCAACGTGGTAACGAGATTTTTGAATGACTTTTCTATCTTTTAGATGTAGATTATGTAAAATATTATTTCAAGAGGTGTATATATAGAACAATTGACATGTTATATCATTATTTTCTTCATCATCATGATATTATTCATTTAATGTAATGTTATACTATCATTGGTATTATGATTCAAATTTACCAGTGGTCTGATATTATTGCTGAAATCAAATTTTATATCTAGATTAATTAAAATTATGATTCCATTGATGTAATCTTATGATCCATCTCAAAAGAAAAATCATGAATTATCATATCTTATTATTATTCAATATATCATCATTTAAATTTTATATTTCTAACTCTTTGGTAATCAATAAAATTATGAATGTTTTTTAAGAAAATCATACATTGTTTCCCACTTCTGTAAGAAATATATTTATATATAAAACCTTTTTTTTAAATGATTTGTTCAATTTTTAAATGAAATTATTGATGATTTTCAAGGAAAATGATTTCAAAATATTTTTTATTTCGGAAAATCGTTCAAATTATTTTCAAAACAACATTAATAAATTTTCAGGTTTATTTTCAATGAAAAGGGATTTCACATTATGTATTGTTTTTTAAATATTTTTACAAATAAGAAGGGATATTTTCTTGCAGATTTTTTTAAAATTATTTACAAATGATACCTTTATATGTTTTTCAATATGGTCTTCAGTGAAATGCATTTCAAAAATGCTTCATGTTTTAAAGATTCAATTTAAATGACACATTGTTTTCTATAGGAAATGTTGAGTGTGATCTTTCAAAATCCATCTTTGTATAAAATGTTAGTAATTTATATAGTTTATGATTTTCTGATTATATAATAAAAGGTAACCATTCTTATTCATTACTCTAATTGTTTATATTTATGATGAAATATTTTCTATGACTATTTTTTCTCTTCTATGGGTATTATTATTATTATTACCATATTCCTTTCATGGGTTATTATATTATTATAACACCTATCTATTTCTAAAGGTTTTGTTGTGATGAAATATTTATTATACCCCTTTAAGTCTATTATTTATGATTTGAGGTATTTTAATTCCAAAAATTTTTATGGGTCATGATATGATGAATGTTTTATTATCTTGTAGGACATTTGGTATGATATAATTATGGGATGGGTAGGATATATATCTCCCTCTACTTATTTGGGTAATGATTTATATCTCTTGAGATATTATGGGGAACATGTAGATGGTATTTATAAAGTATGGGAATAATGTGTAACCAGATCCCTTGTGGGAAGAATGTATAAGCTAATCTACTATGGGTAGAAGATATAGATTTATACACTATAAGTAAAGTCTTGTGACTACGGATGGTGTTGTGTCCCGTCTAGTAGGTGAATCCCCCATGATTAGCCGAGATAAGTTTTCGAAATAAGAATTGACTTATTATAAATTATTTTATCGGATTATGTGGCATCCAAAATTCTCTATCTAATTATTATGATATGATCTTAAGAATTTTTTTCTTTGATTTCCTTATGATTCATGAATTATGAACTATTATAGATTATGTTTTATCTTATTAAAATAATAATGTTGTGACTTTGGATTATAATATTTGATGTGTAGGGTGTGATATTAAAATGTTATTCTCATGTTCTCATACCTTTATGTCCATGTTATTATTATATCTAATTTATTTAGCCTTAAAGAGTATCTGATCTAACATATTCATATAAATTATTTCCCAATGTTAAGAAGAACATTTTTAACTAGGAGGACTAAAAGGGAAGATATGTACAAGAGATATTAAATATCTAGCACCAAATTAGAAGAATGTGTTCCATGGTTCCGAATACATGAAACTATTAGGGTCCTCAAGCATATATTATTGTAATGTGTTGTACATTCATCAAATAATTTTAATATCCATGTATATTAATCTTGGGTATCTATATTATTATGATTTTAAATTCCTTCTTGAGGATTCATTTACAAATATTCTTCAGTATTATATTTCTATAGATAATATCAATGAGTCTCATAGTGAAAAGTTAATCTTGGATGATGTGTAAGATGTAAAAATTATTGATTTATTACATATGGTAAAAAATCCAATGGGATATAAATTGGTTAAACTATTCATAAAAACAATCTAATCATTGATAATTTAATTAGATCACACATGTAGTACATGATGTGAATAAGGGGAGATGGTAAAAATTAGAAAAACATGAAATGGTTTGGATTTCCATTGAATTTTGGTTTTATAAATTTCATATTTGTAATTTATAATGATAATATATCATAACATTCTACATTAAATAAGAAGTATTATAATTCAACATATTCTAACAATTTGGAAATATGAGGATGTGAAATATTTTAGATTATGAAAATAATGAATAATATTACTAGAAACTTGAATTTAAAGTATTGTCAATAGAAATACATATTGGTAAAAAGTTATAATAACGATTCTTATGGTTTTTTCAATAATGGTAGTAAAAAAACCATACAAATTATAAAATATTTTCTAAAATTTACTAAAGTTTATAGATCATCCAAATAATTTTATAAATGAATGTATAAGGAAAACATGATGGTAGAAGAACAATGGATTGATAGTAAATCTTCTATATCGTTGACAGCTCAACAGAATCTTATTATGACAGTTACAAGACAATGAGATTCTATTCTAATAATTATCAGGATAATAATTATTTTATATAGATAGCATAAGATCCATTTATCTCATGGGGTCTACATTATAGATAAATTATAAATTTTCATTTAAGAATGAAAACAATTCATCTTCAATATATTATGGGTATGGTATACATTAATTTGACTAAATACAAAGGTTTACCAATTTTGTAAAAAAGAAGAATTAGATGTTAATGAATGTATATAATCTGGCTATAAAAAACCAAGGGAAATATAATAATTTTATTTCTCATAGAACATAAAAAAATTTATAAATTCAAAAAAATATTATATTCTTGTCATTATTATGGATTATATTAAAAAAATTAAACTTTTAGGTTAAATTAATGATATATATTAGTTTTTCTAAAAAACTAACAAATTTAAAATGTTGTATGGAGATAATTAGAAATTAATAAATATATTTGAAAATAACTGAATCATCTTTTAGAATTAATAACAAATTTCAAAATACTCATATTCTGTTATATTATTAAGAAGAGTGCATCCTTTTTTCCTAAGAGTCACAATAGAGGTCACTGTATGATTTGATGAACATCGAATAATGACTAGTTATTCAGAATTTGTAAGGATTTTATTTTGAATTAATTTGAATGAATTCAACATAGTAGAGTTAGAAATATATGGGTTTCAATGCTTTTATATAGTAACATATAGGAACTAATCATTTATCTGTACCATGTTTACAGTTTAATTTTTTCTATGATGGAATGTAAATTAGAATAATCATAAACTATTAGTCTATGTAAAATGGAATTTAGTGATATATGAATGGAAAATGACCAACATTATAAACAAATAAAAAATAAAGGATGCGTGTGTTATATTTTCAGACTATACATAAAGACAGTTTATCAGAATCAATGATATTTTATTTCTTAATAAGGGATTTATTTTATTGATTCTATAAGATCTATAGATTATGAAATACCATATTTTTATATGTTATTTATGGGATGAGAGTTACCCAATGAACATTGGGAAAGATAAGTCTTCCATAATTATATTAAAAGAGGTGAACATGATGACTTATGATAGGAATGGTAATGTTTACACAATATAACATAAATACATTTGATTCTAGAACATAACTTCCCTTAGGTTTGTTAAGGATAAGTACATGCTCTGATATAAGTAGTTTGGGAACTACAATTCATGTAAATTAGGTAAAATATTTAGGATAGATCTTCTCATGGATATACCAAAATATAAATTTAACTATACTGGATATTATTATCATTTATGGTTTAGTATGAAAAATATGTGAAGCATTAGACATGAAAGTGAAGTCTAAAAATCCATAGACTTATAATATGTGTGCATTAACCATTATTAATGTACATAAATTTGGTGTATCAGATGAAAATTCTATGTGTATATCTGGGATAATTATGACACTAAGTACAGATGGGAATATTTTATTTATATCATGTATAATATACTCTCTATATTTTGAAAGGTCTCATGATTATGTAAAAATTGTGAAATCATAACATTGATAACATTATTAAGTGAACATTTTTGTTGAGATTTTGAATTTCCATTTTGAATAATTTTTTCATGAGATGTTATTACCCATAATTTTCCATCCCTGATAATATTGTAACCTAACATAGTGGATGAAAATATGAATAAAACAAATGAATAAATTACCTAGATCATATTATCGAAATACAAGATATATACATATTTTTTGGAATAGGTAATAAAAACTTTCCAGAACTCTATGAATTATTATTGATTTTGATGTTCATGTATGTAAAATTGTTGAATGCGGATTATAACCATTAAAATTTTTATAAAAATTCATTTCACTACTTCCATAAATATAGAGAACATCACTAAAAGATATTTTCCTGTAATCATGATGTTTTATACCACCTTAATACCAATGAGTGCCTCTGGGTTTATTTTAATTTAGGGGTTTTTACTAAGGGATCATGTTTCATGAGCTTACCTTAGTAAATATTTTAATTTATATTTATTTAATTTTAATTCTTCTTATTTGTAGTCTTTGATAAGATACTAATTTTGGGCTATTTTTTTACTTCATGATTAAGGTCAATAATGATAGGGGACGAATAACAATATTAATAAAGGAGATTGAAAATAAGAGCATGAATTGAGTTGTGTTCTTTTAATATTCATTCAACTAAGACAATTTTTTATATCTTGATATCTCATGATGGGTTAAGATAATGATGTACCTAGTTTCATTAAATTTATACTATGGATCTAATTAATGACCCTCTTATCGATTATGATTATAGTTATAGATATCATGTTTCATTGAAGTGGTGGTAATATCTATTCTACAATATTCATACTTTTATAATTTATGCTATTCATTTTATTTATATTATGATTAATTTTCCATTTTTTGTTTACATAGGTTGGTTTTACTAGATAATGATAAATTTATTTACCCTATTTATTTAATTTCTATCTTAGACTTGTTTATTAACTTTATAAGGTGGGCTTGTAGTTTTAATGAAAACTGACCCATCATGATTATATGAAATGGTGAATTAATTTGAAAATGGGATCAAGTTTTTGATGAATATGACTATATATGGATGCAGTATGTGGCTGTATAAAAAAAATTGGATGAAGATATGAGATGTTTTTTACATCATTAATTTTAAACTACCATTGAGAATATATTGATCATGCACCGAAAATGAAATATGATGATTGACACTGATCAAATAGCTCTACCCAAACATATATGTTGATCTTTATTATTTTTGGATTTAGATGTATGAACATCTACACACATGATTTATTAAATTTAATCTTCCATATGAGCCTTTCTTGTGAGAACCAATTATGAGATTGATAGAGGAGGTAAAATATGGAATCCTTCTAGATATTATCTATAATATTTATGTGAATTAAGTCTTGATGACACCAATCCAATATATGTAAGACTATGAATCTGAGATGATGAATACAAACCAATTTACTAGTTTTTTTGTATGTCTGAGTTCATAATAATTTATTCTATTTTATCTCAAATAATTTCTTTATATACTAAATTAATTGTAACTATATAAATTAGGAATTTTACATTAATGTTATTTTTTAACATAATTATAGAATAAACTCACATTTTACAAACCATGTAGAAATCATTGTTAACTCTTCTAATTGATTCATTTTAACCCCCTTATTGTTAATACTCTCTATATAAATACTCATTAATGTATTTAAATGGAAATTACATTACATCAAAATAAATCATCACTTCTTCAAAAATCAACCATGTATATTATTCTTCTAAAAAAATTCACTATATGACATTATATATGATAGATCTTCTCATTGAGGATTCTCAACATCTTCACAATGATATAATATTCTACAATAACCACACTCCATGAATATATGGTTATATTGTGATCATTCCAATATCAGTAAATGCAGAAAACTATGAATAACATAACATAGTAATTTATAACTAAAAGATTGAAAAATATCATCATACATGAAGTGATAAAATCCACATCATGTAAAATAATATTAACAATATTTTTTTACACATGTAGTCTCTATTCAATATTAGAAACAACTTAACTAAAATATTTCGATTGTTAATGGATCTATAATAGTATCTCTTATCTAACCATATTTGTTTCCTCTTCCCCCCTCATCAAAATTATTATTTATAGTGATTTTAATAAAAAATAACATGAAAAATCTTGTTTCGTGGTGTTCCCTAAGCAATTGATCTAAAATTCATATTAACAACTTTTCATGGAACTAACTTCTTCATCCAACAATCTTATCTCTTAAGCATTGTAGTTTTCGTCCAATAGTCTATTCCCAAATCATGTTGACATCAAGATTATTAACACCGTGAAAATTGATAAAAAAATAAAACTCTACATAATGTTGGTTCAATAATGACCCTTATTAGTCTTATTGTCAATATATGTATTGAAAATGCATTCTAATATGTTCTTCCATTTAATTATCTCTCTGCTTTGTTGACAGTAAATATTAGTAGAAATAACATTAAATATAACTAATTCAAATAATATTATGTTCCATCAATTATTTCATAATAAATACATGTGAATAATGTTCATTGTAGAATATATACTGTATAGTCTATGAAAATATATATATCCATAATAAAGATAAAATATTTTTCCAACTCAGAACTATATTCTTATTGGATGTCCAAATAGATTATCTCGATGATGCATATTTTTGAATATATTTTCATGATATTTTCAACATAACATCCTTCACTCTTATCAAAAATTAATTAAAAACTGAAGGAACCTGGAACACCTTGATATGGAATGGGAGAATTTCAGTGGCAACTTTTTATTTTTAACCGATGGATCTTGTTCCCATGTTGATAAAAACCTATTAAACCTATCCGATGAGAAGGAGTAGAAAACAACAATCACATTCAAGGTGAATACAAAACAATTTTATATGTATCACCACTACGGGAAACGTCCAAGGAGCATATGCCAAGAGGTTTTTGGATTTACCAAAGTCCACTAATCATCACTTGTAGTGGAGTAAAACAGTTTATCACCATCACTCTATTCCAAGAACACTACCTTTACATGGTTTTAGGGATAACACACTATGTCCCTTAGATATCTATTGCTGACTCCCACTTTATCACTGTCTTGGGAAGAATATGCACTCAATTTATCGACGTGGAGGTCACTTCAATGGGTTGGTGTTAAATCGTGCATGCACAAACATTGATTGATGCCCTATTGGAGTCATGTTTTCACCTATAGATTTATTTTACATTTACATGCAATCTTAGTTCATTTACTTTTAGTTCATGAAATGTTACTGTGACTAATAATCTCTTTACTCTACAAACTGTACTTCAACACGTGCCACGGGTGCTTCCAATGTGAACTACTCTTTCTCTGACACATACTATGCTACTTCCACTACGTACTATTAGACTCCTCTTACAATGTGGATTCCTTCAGCTAAAACCCTAATATGCGTAAGGTGATGCTTCCTCTGTGTACTTCCTCTATAATCTGAGACTGTGTTATAGCTTTGAAAAATTCATCCATATAATTTTTCTTCACTACAGTCCATCTCCTATGTGAAATGTCTTCTTTGAAATGGCCTTCTTCCTTTCATACTTTCATCTGTAAACTATTCTGGATATCACATAAATATTTTCATAATTTTAGTAAAATTATTTGTGGGATTTTCTTCCTGATAACTACTTCTAGATTTCAAAAAATACCTCTCATTTTTTTAATCATAGATCCATGCTCTAATGAATGTATTATTTAAACTTATATAGGAAAATAAGTCTTCATATTCTGTTAAACCATGTTTTACGGAATCCACAATATACCACCTCTTTTACTGTGTATTGTGAGTCTCTTGGATATTATATTTCCTACAGGGTTTGTGCACCACCATACTCCCAACACGGTGGCACGAATCACCTCCTCATTTCTGTAAAATACACCATTTATGGTTTCTCTAATATCATCCTTGTTTTCATGAATGACACACTATCCTGCAAACCATTTTTATTCCGTGAACTACATTCCTTCTCGGGACACTCCTTCGCTCTTCGAACCATCCATCCTAAGAGATAAAAATATTATCCAACCCTCAATTTCTAGATGAGAAAAGGTCGGTGTAGAAAAGAATAGGAGCCTGAATTGGGTCACTTGATGTAACATCCCAGAAAAATAAAGAATACGAAATTTTCATATTTATTAATATTTTTTAATTAAATATTAATTTTAATTTAAAGGTGTTTCTATGTTCGATAGCATACCTAATACACAACAACATGTTAATTTGAAATCTTACATTGCACACTAATAATTATATATTAATATTTTAAATGGTAGTTAACTCCTAGACATTGTATTGGTGGGAATGAAAAAAACTAACTAAAATATGATTATACATGTTTGTTAAATGTATATATATTTATCCAATAAAATTTATAGGCTTAAAATGTGAATAAATGTAACTTTAACCACGAATACTCTAATATTTAGTAAAAGGTCGATTTACCACCTTTTTATAAAGAACCCTTTTTAAATCTAGTTTTTGTCACTTTTATATTTTCTATTTGACAAAATAAATTTCTTCTTAAGAATCAGGACATCAAAATTTACTTTGGGTAAATTTTTGTTATTTTTCTGATAAAGATCATTTTTTAATGAATAGTGAAAAATATTGTATTTTAATTCAACATTTCCATTTAATATAATTTATTAATTTGGTTATATTATCCATTTAATTGTTTTTAAAGTGTAAATAGATTATATTTTTACCATTTAATCTATTTTTGGTCTTTTGAAGCAATTTCACTTTGATACTGGACTTAATAAACTGTGAATCTTTTGATAGTTATTGTTTATTTAAAACACTCTATTTGTCTTGACAATGGGAATTAATTTTAAATTAATTAGTAAAACCAATATGTTTTGAATTGGGTAAAATGGACATCATAATTTAATTCGGAATATCAAATAATTCTTAGGCTGAATTTTTGGTATTTTTCTGAAAAACATTAATTTTTGCTGAATAGTGAAACAACTTAGTAGAAGTTAAAAAAATTGAATTTTTCTTATAAATGAAATTTTACCTCTTCTGTGAATTGAATTTCAAAATTCATACATACATGGTTGTTATTAATAAGTAAAATTTGTTTCAATAAGATGAAAATAATTTTTGTTGAATAGTAATTTTTCACTTTTATTAATATGATTAAAGTTAAATGGTGTAATTCAAGGTAAAAAGAATATTATAATAATTCAAAATTACCTTAACACTTGACTTAACCTTATTGGATGAGTAATTACAGACCATGGAAATCTTTGGGTCTATTGGGGGACCCCATGGAGCCACTTATGAAATAAAATGACACTTTTGATTAATTAAATAAAGTAAAGGCAAAAATGACAAAAGAAAATAAGATTTAGTAAATTAATTTTTAGAAGTGGTAATATAAATTATCCATTAAACTATAAATATTAATTAGAAATCTAAAAATATTTACTACATCATGGTATTTTTTTATAATTTTTAGTCCGCAAATAAATTATATTAATTATGACACAATAATTATGCAGTGTTTACCTCATTAATAAATGATTTAAATAAATAAGATTATAATGATTACAATATTATCCAAAACCTGTCCAATTCGGATTGGATGATTTTATTTGGAATATGAGTCATCTTATCTTCAACTTTAATGATTTTTTGACCTTTAAAAACCTAATATCATTATATAATAAAATAACATTTTCACACATTCCTAAAGATCTCCTCTTCCCCATTATAAAAAGACACCACTTCTAACCAATTAATCACACATATCAAGCCTTTTTGATCATCCTACCCCTAATAAATTAATCTCCAAAATCCCTAGCCTCCTTTTAGAAGCCTTACCTTATGCATAAGGCACTTCAAGAAGCCCTTTAGTTCAAACCAAATGGAGTTACCCATATTAAATGTAACAGTTTCTCTTAAATTGTTTTCTTTAATTTTACTTCTGCAGTGCCTAAACTCTTTTTATTACTTTCTTTTGTGACAACACATGTATTATCTATATACAAGTATGTTTTTATGAGAAGGATTCCAACAACACCTACACACACCTCCATCTCATGGATGAAGAACATAATGTTTATGTGGATGGAAAACTAACGCCTCACGAAATGATGATTGTTCAAATATCTCCAACCACCTGTCATGGTGGCCATTATGAGAGAACATTATTTATATATGATATATATTATGTTTATATTTTCTTTATGCTTCTGTAATTTCCATTTATATCATTCCTTTATGGTTTCCATTACGGGTAAGCGTGATAATTTCATTTGAGGAAGTGCGGACTACCACCCCCTCAAAGTGATATGACTTGTTAATACCAAATGTGGTATGTATAAAGGATGGAGTTAATGATATTATATTTTATATTATACTGGAATTATAATATAATTATTTATAATTATGTTTTAATTCCATTAAAATAATAAATAGAAATGAAAGATCATTCATGTGTACGTACAGCTTACCATCTCCATGAACGGTGCATTTCATTTCTTACCTCCAAATGATATGTAATATTATAAATATATATATACTGGATATATATGATATATATGATATCTGAATAATGAATATAATTCTGTATTTAATGATCCTTTGACTATATGAACAACTTGTAATTGTAAGAAGACCATTTTTGACTCAAGTACCAATTATCGACAAAACGAATGTTATTAACTTAAAAAATTAAATAATTTTTATAACATGGTAATAAGTGATATAAAAAGAATAATAAACTTGAAAAATGTACTTAAGAATGTATATATTAACTTTACTTTATTATTCATGAAGAATAAGGAAAAAACGAGTCAAGTCGGGCACGAGGTAAGGGATTTTCTTATCTCACTTTAAATTTCGTGAGATTTCCATTGTTAGCCACTAATGTATTGCATGTGGTGTATTGTGTACTTAAAATTGATATATATTATCATTATTCTCTTTATATTCATGTTATTCTACAAATAATTTTCTGGTTATTACCTTTTGGTCATATTACTTGACTGATTTCAACGTGGTAAGGGATTTTAATCTCACTTTTTATTCCCATGAGATTCCTGCTATATTTGCCACTATTTACTTTTATGTGGTGTATATACTACCCAATACTGTATTAATTGTCTAATATAATTCAATCTATGGTTATTTAATTTTTCATTTTTTTATCCTTCTTTCATGGGTTGTATGTTTCGTAAGTTACCAAATCGGTAAGGGAACCTTTTAACCCAATTTCAATTCCTTGCGTTAATCTTCTAATTCTTGATTATGTCATGATATGATTATGTGGGGAATCACTATTTCTTTTTTGTGTAGTAATTTCCACTCCCATTTCTGTGTATATACTTTTTATACACATAATCACTCCATTGATAAATTCTCAACTCATCGATATGAACTGGATAAGTGTAATTTTAAATCAATCTTTATTTATTGAGTTAAACATCAAATTCGTTGGTGTTGATTTTACAAGAATATGTGTGAATGTACTTTGATTGATTTACACTAAATATTCAATAATATTGATTGTATATATATTTTTCACACATAATTAATTAATTGATTTATCCTTAATCTAATGATACCATCTTTATAAGGGATTTTGTCTCAATTTACATTCTATTGAGACTTCATTGTTAATATGAACAAATTCACTATTATATGGTGTATATACTATCATTTGGAATATTATACCCTGAATAACATTATTCTAATGATATTATATTGTTTGGATTAAATTATATTCCTCAATTATTTGTATTCAAGCGTCCCTCTTTTTGTTAAAAAAACTCTTTCACTAAAATATCATTTTAAATGTTTTAATGACAAATTATTCTTAATATTTATCATTAATGTCCATGTATTGAATCTGGGTTTTTAAATTTATTTATATGGACATTAATTTATTCAAATGATAATTCATTTTAAAGCTTCAATGTGGTATGGGACACGTTGATTCAAAAATAACTTGTTAAATGGTTTGGAAAATGAATCACTAAAGCATTGTTTATTTCAATATCTTGATTTGATATTTTGGAATGTGAAAATGTTATCTTTCCTTTATAATTGTGTTATGAGTTATGATTATTTTATGGATATTGGGCATTTTTTACATATATGGGCGGTTCCGTGATAAACCTAGGGAAGGTGAGCCTGTGATAGCTCTCTAATTCATTGGGTAACGTGACGGAGGTAAACGTGATGTTAAACCTAAGAGGTTTAGGGAATATACTGTGATGGGTATTCCAAGTGTAACTCCATATGTTGCTATTGCAGCTACAATGTATGTTAGATATGGATTCCATAAGTAACCTTTATGATTTATGATTTGTGTGTGTTATTCATAAATATTATGATTTCGTAAGGTCTGTTATGATTGAAAAATATAGTTTCATTGATTTGTATTTATTGATGGGATATTGTTTTCCTTATTTTATAACCGTTAATTATCTTTTTATGCTAATCCCATGTTTCTGAAATGTTTTCCACATGACCTAAAGATGAATATGGCCAAGTATTGGATCAAGGAAAAGTCATTCTATATAAAATATGGAACTAAACATGTTTCTTTTTAAGTGTTTTTATTTTATAAAAAAATGAATACTGAGTTGTAGTGTCTACATGTAATATTAAATTTGTAACGTAATTGTTATGCCTAATTATCTAAAACTCTAAACCTGGAAAGATCATGAATGTAAATTCGTCATTTAATTCAAGATTATGTAATTTTTATGGTTGGGTCCTTATAGTTGGTATTAGAGGTCGGTTTAGATAACTTTAGAGGTTAGGGTGTTATTTTATCTTAAGTGACATAACTATAATGGTTAGCATATTGGAAAGAGTTGTAGTTTTTTTGATAAAGTGAATTAGTTTAAGATAACATGAATAAGTATATATTAGTGTTTACCCTCCTCATAAGATATTATATGATGATTTTACTGACATACTCACACTGACCATTTTTGTTTTAGTAAATGGATGGATCTAGTAGGCATCAAAATAACAATGGATGTGAGGAAAACATTGACGATTTTCTAAATAGGAAATTGAATGAAATGAAATAATCAATGATAACTCTTGTGGTTATTCTCAACCAACTATCTAGAGTCATGATTGACCACCATAACTATAGTGATTCTTATAAGGTCACATTTATGCGAGAAAAAAATCCCTACGGAAATCAAGTAATAATAAAAAAGGTAAGTATGTTCAAAAACCTATGTGTCAAGGATGTGGAACGAAAGACCATGAAAAATGTTTCAAAGGGGCCAAAAGATGCCATAGATGTGGAAATGAAGGTCATAAAGCAAGAACATTCCACAACAAAAGGAATCATCTAATTGAATCTAGGAAAGGGAAAGAAGTTATTTACGAGGGATCAATTGAATGTTTTAAATGTGGTGTGCATCATCATTATACAAACACATGTCCTATAAAGAAGTTTCAGGAATGGGACGACCAGGATCATACAACATTTTGATTACCAATACCTAATGCCTTTCTAATTGAGGATGAAGAAACTAATAATGAACAATTAAAGGTATGGATTATTTATTAACATATTTTTTGATATTATTAAATCTTAGGATATGATTCATGATTTTGTTTGTAGGAAAGAATTATTTCAGAATAAGTTGAAAAGGATTGATTAATGGATCATGAATAATGTTAAATGAGTAATATGTCTACATATATGGGATTCAAGTGTTATGGTAGATTTTAGGATAGTGAAATGCTTAAAATTTTTAAGGATCTTTTGATGATGGGATTATATTAGAAGACTTTTTATTGTATCTGTAACCCTGATGTTTGATATATGAAACTTTTATTCAAGGAATAATTATCTTTTCTTTTGTTGATATAGTTATAAAGAACCATTTGGGTTTACATGATCCTTAAATTTGAGGCAATTACATATTAATATATTTTGGGATGAAAAATGAAAGTTATTCGACAAAATTTCTTGTTAAAAAATGTTATGGTTATTTTTGATTAATTTATTCCCTTTTGGGAATGTTATAAAAATATATAGTTTTTGAAAAAGGATTACATGAAGATCGTGCAACAACCCGTCGTGTCGGACAATGTTTCGGGAATCGAACCTGCAACCAATGTGTGATTGGTATTTATCACCTACCACTAGACTGCATGAAGTACCTGGGTTATATGACTAATTATTTTTAGTTAGATGATTTTATAAATCAATAATAAGTTGATATTGGATTATCTATATAAATGATTACCCTATCATGGAAAATATTTGATTAGGTTAATTACTTTTCAATATGATACATTAAGAGTAACTGATATTATTTGGAGATAAATGCTTCAATTTATCTTGGAAGACTATGCGATTAAATCCATCCAAGATTTAGGTTTCAATCTTAGGTTGGAATACTTTGAGTAATTTTATGGACATATGTTTATTGAATGGTCTTTATTGAACTTTGGGTATTTTTAAATATTTTTTTTTGAGATTTAGAGTTGTTTTTCTTTTTGTAAAAGATTGTTCTTTTTGGGAATTATATGATCTTATACTAAATGTTTTGGTTTTGGTTGATCTCTAAAGACAGGGTAAATTTATAGTTCATATTTTTTGGATTATGTGATACTCTATATGTTGATTTTAGCACTTTTAATGTGACCAATTCAGTTTGAATACTCATCGTTTGGGAAATAGATGAGTTTGTGGTAGGCATTTAGTAAAGGATGAAAGTCTACGTCACAAGTAAGTATGTTTCCATATGGTTTTAGTTAAGCTCATAAATAAATTCCTGAAAATTATGAAAAGTAACTTAAACGAAAAACATTGTCTGTTAAATTTTCCTACTGGGGAATCAAGGACCGTTGAACCCATCACATGGTTGTGATTTTTTGGGGGTTAACTTTCTCCTAATCATGTTTTCTATCACTCTCTATCAGAACTTGACTATTTTTCTTCTCTTCCATATACATGTTTTATTATATGGGATCCTAGTTTGGGTTACCTTGGGTGACCTTTTCACTTCTCTTCAATTATTTTAAAGTGATAGTTTTATTGACACTTTTTCCAATGTGGGACTTTCTATGATGTTTCCGATCCCGATGTTAAAATTGCGAGGACGCAATTCCCAAAAGGGGGGAAGGATGTAACATCCCAGAAAAATAAAGAATATGAAATTTTCATATTTATTAATATTTGTGAATTAAATATTAATTTTACTTTATAGGATTTTCTATTTTTGATTGCGTACCCAATACACAACAACATGTTTCTTTGAAATCATACATTGCACACAACTAATATTATAATATTATTTTAAATGTTAGTTAACTCCTAGAAGTTTTATTGGTGGGAATGAGAAAAAATAACTACAGTATGATTATACATGTTTGTAAAATGTATTTACATTTATCCAATAAAATTTAGAGGCTTAAAATTTGAAGGAATCTAATTTTAAGCATGAATACTCTACTATTTAGTAAAAGGTCGATTTTCAGCCTTTTTATGGAGAAACCTTTTTAAATCTAATTATTTTCACTTTTATATGTTCTATTTGACTAAATAAAATTTTTCTTTATTATTGGGACCTCAAAATTTACTTGGGGTAAATTTTTTGTATTTTTCTGATAAAGTTCTTTTTTTAATGAATAGGGAAAAATATAGTATTTTAATTCAAAATTTCCATTTAATATAATTTATTTATATGGTTAGATTATCCTTTTAATTGTTTTTAATGTGTAAATAGATTATATTTTTAATATTTAATCTATTTTTGGTCTTTTGAAGCAATTTTACATTGATATTGGATATAACCAACTGTCAATCTTTTGATAATTATTGTTTCTTAAAAACACACTATTTTGTTTTGACAACGGGAATTAATTTAAAATTAATTAATAAAACTACAATGTTTTGAATTTGGTAAAATGGAAATCATATTTTAATTTGTAATATCAAATAATTCTTAGGCTTAATTTTTGATATTTTTCTGAAAAAACATCAATTTTTGATTAATAGTGAAACCACTTTGTAGTAGTGCTGACTGTATGAAAATGAGGATGCTGGTTGCTGATTTGTTGATGCTGGTTGGCTGGTTTCTGCTGCTGGATGTTTGTTTGCTGCTGTAGTCTGAACGCTGGTTATTGGTTAGCTGTGAGTTGCTGGATGCTGGTTAACGCTGGATATAGTGCTGTTGAATCCTGGTATTGGATGTGATGTGATGATGCTGCGGTTTTGTCAGTTTTTGTGTCTTGCTTTTTCTTTGTTTTTCTTTCTTTGGCGTGGGTTGTAAGGGTTTTTGGGTGTGGGTCGTTTGACCCCTCCTCGCCCTTGTCTGCAGTGTTTGTATCTTTTTGTTTAATAAATTTTGGGGGTGCCAGGAATATCCTGGACCCGAGCCTTCTTTACAACATACATGGTTGTTATTACTAAGTAAAATATGGTTCAATAAGATGAAAATAATTTTTGGTGAACAGTAACTTTTTACTTTTTTACTGCGGTTAAAGGTAAATAAGGTAATTCAATGTAAAAAGAATGTTATAATAATTTACAATTACCTTAACACTTGTCCTAACCATATTTGATGAGTAATGGATGACTATGGTCATATTTGGGTCAATTTGGGACCCTATATAGACACTTATGAAATAAAATGACACTTTAGATTAATTAACTTAATGTAAAGGAAAAAATGACAAAATCAAATATCGTTTAGTAAATTAATTTATAGAATGGGTTATTTAAATAATACTTTTGAATATAAATATTAATTGGAAATATAAATATTTTTTCTTACATCATAGTTGTTTTTAAATTTTTAGACATCAAATAAATTGAATTCCTTATGACACAATAATGATGCATTGTTTACCTCATTAATAAATGATTTAAATAAATAGGATTATAATGATTAAAATATTATCCAAAAAATATTAATTTATGATTTGATGATTTTATTTATAATATTAGTCCTCTTATCTTTGACTTTAATGATTTTTGGACCTTTAAAAACGAATATCATTATATAATAAAATAATATTTTCAAACGTTCCAAAAGAGCCCCTCCTCCCCCTTATAAAAGGACACCACTTCTAATCAATTCCTAACACCTATAAATCTTTTTGTCTCATCCAACATCCACTCAATTAATCTCCATACATCCCTCTCCTCCTCATAGAAGCACTACAATAGGCAGAAGTCACTTCAAGAAGTCCTTTAGTTCAAACCAAACGGAGTTAGCTTAATTAAAGGTAACAGTTTATCTTAAATTATTTTCTTTTATTTTACTTCTCTAACCCCTAAACTCTTTTTATTACTTTCTTTTGTAACAAAACCAGTATCCTCAAAATACTAGGATGTTTTTATGAAAATTATTATAACTACACTTACAGACACCTCCATCTAATGGATGAAGAACATAATGTTTCTGTGGATGGAAAACTAACACCTCACGAAATGAGGATTATTCAAATATCTCCAACTGCTTCTCATGGTGGCCATTATGAGGGCACTGTATTTATATATGATATATATGATTTTTTTATTTTCATTATGCTTCTGTAATTTCTATTTATTCCATTCCTTTAAGGTGTCCATTATGGGTAAGCGCGATAATTTCATTTGAGGATGTGTGGACTACCACCCCCTCAAAGTGATATGACTCATTAATACCATAGGTGGGACGTATAAAGGATGGATTTAATGATATTATATATGATATTATACTGGAATTATAATAACCCTATATATCATTATGTTTTAGTTCCATTAAAATAAGAAATAGAAATGAAAGTATCATTCATGCGTACGTAAGGCTTACCATCTCCATGAATAGAGCATTTCATTTCTTACGTCTAATGATATATACTGTTATAAATATATATATATAATGGATATATATGATGTCTATTATATATAAATCATTAATATCATTCTGGATATAATGAACCTTTTACTATGTGAACAACATTTAATTGTAAGAAATCCTTTTTTGACTCAAGTACTAATTATCGACAATACGAACGTTATTAAATTAAAAGATTACATAATGTTTATAAATGGAAGTAAGTGATATAAAAAGAATAATAAACATGAAAAATTTTATTGAGCATGTATAAATTAAATTTACTTTATCACTGATGAAGAATAAGTAACATATGAATTAAGTTGGACACGAGGTAAGGGATTTTCTTATCTCACTTTTAATTCCGTGAGATTTCCATTGTTCACCACTAATTTATTTCATGTGGTCTATTGTGTACTGAATATTGATTTATATTATCGTGATTATCTTTATATTCATGTTATTATTTAAATCATTTGGTGGCTATCAACTTTTGGTCATACGACTCAACTGGTAACAACGTGGTAAGGGATTTTCATCTCACTTTATATTCTCGTGAGAATCACACTATATTTGACACTATTTACTTTTGTGTGGTGTATGTATTTCCAAATATTGTGTTAATTGTGTAATATACTTCAATATATGGGTATTTAAATATTCATTTTTTATCCTTCTTGCATGGGTTGGATGTTTCGTAAGTTACCAAATCGTTAAGGAAACCTTTTAACCCAATTTCCATTTCTTCGGTAAATCTTCTAATTATTGATTATGTCATGATATGATTATGTGGGGAATCACTAATTATTATTTTGTATTACATTCCACTAACATTTGTGTGGATATAAATTTTATACCCATAATAACTTCATTGATAAATTCACAACTCCTCGATATGAACTTGATAAGAGTAATTTTAAATCAATCTCTATTTATTGAGATAAACATCCAATTCATTGGTGTTGATTTGACAAGAATATGTGTGAATGTCCTCTAATTCATTTACACTAAATATCCAATCATATTGAGTGTATTTATATTTTTCACACATAATTATGTAATTGATTTATCCTTAATCTATGGATTCCATCTTTATAAGGGATTTTGTCTCAATTTACGTTCCATTGAGATTTCATTGTTATTAGGCACCAATTCTCTATTATATGGTGTATATATTGTTCTTTGGCATATTATATCCTGAATACCTTTATTTTCAGGATATTATAATGTTTTGATTAAAGTATATTCCTCAATTATTTTTATTCAAGAATCACTCTATTTGTTAAATAAACTCTTTCACTAAAATATCACTTTAAATGTTTTAAAGATATATTCTTCTAAATATTTATAATTAATGTCCATATCTTCAAATTGGGTTTTTTGATTTATTTATATATACATTAATGTTTTCAAATGATAATTCAGTTAAAATCTTCAAAGTGGTATGGGACACTTTGATTCAAAAATATATTATTAAATGGTTTTGAAAATGATTCGATAAAGCATTGTTTATGTCAATATCTTGATTTGATATATTGGAATGTGAAAATTTTATCATTCCATTATACATGTGTTATGTGTTATGATTATGTTATGGTTATTGGTCATTGTTTACGTATATAGGAGGTTCTATGTAAAACCTAGGGCGGGTGAGCATATGATAGCTCTCCAATGCATTGGGTAACATGACAGAGGTAAATGTGATGTTTCTCCTAAGAGGTTTACAGAATATACTATGATGGGTATTCCAAGGGTAACTCCCTATGTAGCTGTGATAACTACTGTTTAAGTTTGATATGGATTCCATAAGTAACCTTTATGATTTATTATTTGTGTTTGTTATTCATAAATCTTATGATTTCATAAGATATGTTATGATTGAAAAGTATAATTTCCTTGATTTGTATTTATTGATGGGATAATGTTTTCTTTCCTTTTTTTGTAACCCGTACTAAGCTTTTTATAATCATCCCATGTTTTTGAAATTTTTTCCAAAGGACTTAAAGATGAATAGGGTCAAGGATGGGATCAAGGAAAATTCTTGCTATCTAAAACATGGAACTAGACATGTTTCTTTTTAAGTGTTATTATTTTATGAAAAAAATGAATACTGAGTAGTGGTGTCTACATGTAATTTTCAAGTTGTAATGAAATTGTTATGCCAATTTGTCTAAAACTGTAAACCTTAAAAGATCCTCAATGTAACATATTCATTTAATTCATGATTTTTTGATATTTAAGGATGGGTCCTTATACATGTATTGAAATTCTTAATTATTTCCAATCTCATATATGACTATTTACTCAAAATTATTTTCACCATTCATATTTTCACCCATTTTTTACTCTTCATTATCCTTCATTCTAACGTTTTTTAATTTATACACTCTTTATCATCATGTAAACACGAATAAAATAATTTAATTTCTTCATTATCCCCGAATTGAAATAAATCAAAATAATTTAATTTGACTTGAAGAGCTCAAAACACACTCCCCCTGGATCATATCTCCCCCATAGAATAGGAACACATTCATAAAAAGAATAAAACAGTTAATAAAACTATATTGTTGGGAACATTAGAAACATCCTCATTCATGGGGAGGTAGAAAAACACAGAGGGTCAAATGATGCTTCATAAACACATGTGATGACCATGGCTTGGCCAGTATATCATCCACTTGATCATCAGTTCCAACATGATCTATTTTAATCATTTTGTATTCCACATTTTCCTTGATGAAGTTATACATTATTTCAATGTGTTTTTATGAGAATGTTGAATATGATTATTCATAAGATCAATTACACTCTTAATATCACAGTGAATCACCATTGGCTGTTTCACCTCATCACAAATAATAGCTAATTATTTCTTCATCCAAATTAGATGAGTCCAAGCCATTGTAACAGATATTTATTCATCTTCAATAGTATTGTGATAATTGATTTCCTATTTCTTACACAACTAGCCTATACAGTTCGTGACAACAAAGAATGATCCACAACTTGTGGATTTTTTATCTACCATATCTTCAGCATAGTCAGTATAAAAAAATGAAAAATGTTCATTATCATTCTTACAGAAATGTATAATCCATAATTGTAAGTACCTTGAAAGTACCTCCAGATTCTTTTCACTATGAACATATGTTACTCCATATTAATTTCAAATAAGACCACAATGAATTTTTCAAAGACAATATATGGTTGTGTCATAGTTAAGTACAATAATCTTCCAATGAATCTCATGTACATAGTGGGATCTACAAATGACACATCTTCATGATTTCCTAGTATTCTCTCAACCGAAATTGGAGTCACCGTTGGTTTTGAATCATGAATATTTAATTTCTTCAGTAGCTCTCTCACATAATATTTTTAAGAAATTAATGTGTAGTATTTACTCTAAATAAACTACTTCTCCAAGAAGTATGTGAGTTCACCAATCATAGACATTTCAAATTCTGATTTCACGGGATTGAAAAATTCATCCATTGATCCCTACCTACTTCAACTAAATATAATAACATCTATATATACCAAAACCATGAATTGATATTTTTGATAATTCTTCACATAGATATTGTGATCCAATCTACCTATTTTAAATTAGAGCTTCCATAGATAAGAATCAAGTTGATAGTACCCTGTCTTTGGTGAGTTTTTTGAAGTTGTAGTTCATTATTTAATCATAAAGCCTTATTTTCGTCATTTCCAAGAAGAAATACAACTAGTTTATCAATATAGATTTATTATTAAAGAATGACATTTAAGAATTCTGTCGTGACATCCATTTGATACACACTTTATCCTCTCTGAATTTTCATGGTGAGAACCATTCTAATTTATTCAAATATCTCCACTACAGAATATGTTTTTTCAACATGAACACCTTCAATCTGTGAATATCCTTTAGAAACTAGTCATTTCTTATTAGTAATCGCATTTCCATGGATGCATTTTTTTTAAAAAAAAATCACTTCATACTGATAACATTGTGGGTTTCAGGTTTCTTAAACTGACCCCATGTTTTCTTCTTATCAGTATGATCTAATTGTTAATTCATGGCCTTATCCCAAGATTCATCCTTTTCAGCTTATTCAAATGAGTAAGGTTACACAATTAAAAGGAATGATAATTTTTCACTATTACTCATTCTCATTGTCTGTGTGGGGGTTTCCAATCCCCGATGATATTGGATTGATCAATTTCTACCCTTAAATTTCTCCTATGAGGTTTATAATGACGTTTATTCATCCATGGATTCTTTATCTCATTTGTTTTCTAAGTCAACATCATGATGTGACTCCAATATGTTTTCCATGACTTCCTCTACTTATGTATTTGGATATATTCAATGTCCACATTCTCCCTCACTTTCAATCAAATAAGCATATTAATTCCATGATCTATTTGTGTTTTTTCTTTATTTATCTTCACTTCACTAATTGCCACAAAATTTTCAATACATTTATTAAAACATTTTTAGGTTTTATATTCATTGAGAATCCAAAGAATATTCTATCATTTGCTATATCATTATACATTTCTTGAATTCCTTCTTTGATTTGGACAACACATTTACTTCCAAAAACATGAAAATAATTCAAATATGGATTCCTTCCATTCCATAACTCAAATGGTGTATTAGTTTCCCCATACAATGCCCTGATTTGTGTTGAATACTAACTACATCTTGAATTGCCTATTTTAAGTAATAGTAAGAGATACAATCTCAATCAGCATTGTTTGGGATATACTATTCACATATCGATTCTGGTGATCAAAAAAATCATTTTTTTGAGAAGTTATCACAACAACTATATCATGTTTTATCCAATGATTCTCTAGGTATTTTCAAAGCTTAGTGGATGTATATTCTCCACCATTTTTAGACCACATGACATTAATTTTTCATCCAATATCATTTTATGCTATTGCTGATAAGTTTTCATGAAATTAATCACTTTTTAATTCTTGAATATAACCATCACATACGACATTCTATTATAATCATCAACGTAAATAATGAATTACCTTTTTCTATGAGTTCTGACAACATTTATCATACCACATACATTTGTATGAATGAGATCAAGAATAATTGATACCCTTTTCCTCTTTGGCTAATATGAACAGAAACCAAAATCCCTTGAATGCAAGCATCACAACTGTTTTCCCATTCATGATTCATATTGGTGATATCTAATACTATATTCATATTATATATCTTTTCCTTGTCTTTTTTTATTGATGTTCCCCAACCTTTAGTTCCCCAAGTTGTTTTGTTCTTCAACAATCATGTAGAATGTATTCTATTTACAATCAATTAGAAATATGTTTCCATCTCTTCGGAAAACTTTCCTAATATAATACCCTCTTCTTCATTTTACTATGCACCCATTTTTATTGAATGTCACTATATCTCCTGAGTCATAGAGTTGACTCTCACTCAGGAGATTGTGATGCAATCCATCCGCATAAATAACTTCAGTCTTCTTCAGCTCACCATTCGCCAGATCATTACTTCCATTACCGTCGATCTTCATAGCACCATAATTACAAAATCTCATTGTTCATTCAACCTTCTTCATGAAATTTGTATATAGGTATGCATTTCCCATCATATTGGATGATCATCAACTATAAAAAATCCATGTACTTCTATTCTTGGTAGATTTGAGATATACTTCTTCAAGCTTAGATTTTTCAATTTTATTATTTTCCTTCCATGAAATATTTGATTGAGTGAAGTATAGAGATGTCCTTTCAAATATATCTTCCATGTGTGATGGTTTGTTATACTCATATTTTTATTTCAGTGGAGAGAACCTATTTCTAAGAGAAACATTATATGGTTAGAGAATATTTTCTTGTCGTTGGGTTCTATAAAAATGTTCCTTCCATTCATAAGTGAAAATGACTATTCACTTCTATTAATCCCCATTTAAACATCCTTAGTATTATAGATTGACTATTAATAATATTGGGAAACATGATAATGGTTTTCTGTCCTTCTTTCTATCTGATTGGAGACTTTTTTTTGTTGGGAAATCAGGAGTCTTTATGAAATGTCTGAATTTTAACCTAACTTTATTTTGTCCAGTTTTACTTACGACATTCTATATTATAGAATTACAACCAATTCCTTTGTTCTCCATGAATGAGGGTTTTTTATCATTTAGAGCCTTTTCAATTCCATCAGAACCATGCCTAGATTTCTCTAGTAGTTCATCATCTGATAATTATCCCATATGAATTTTCTTATCTTTTTATTTTGGATTTGATTCGCATTCATGTTTACTCCTATGATTAACACCTTATTCTTTATGTCCCTAGAGATTTTTTTACTTATCCTCCATCCTCTTGGTATAGTCATTAATGACCTCTTCCTTTTCATCAATTCTGATATTTAATTCCAAAATATATTCTAACCATTGAATGGTTTTATTATAATCTTTTAATACTTCATCGAGTCAATCAATTTAATCATCTAGTATATCTACATATTCTGATGACCCTTCCACAATTTATTTCCACAATTGTTTTCTCTTGAACTGATTCTAAATATTAAAAAATTAATCTATATTCTACATCATGGGATGGATATTAGTGTTAAAATGATTATTTCTAGCAGTATATAAATATGGTTTTTATTTTTCAATTGTATCCATCATTGACACATGGGTTCCAGATAGAAATTCTAATTCTTCATCCTCAAGGAAGTCACATTCATCATCTTTTTCTTTATAAAAGAAGTCCCACCTTTTAGATTCTTACTAGTCATGAAGTATCCCGTTTTGAAAAACATTTTCTGAAGATTCATAATGTCTCTTGCTTTACTTTCATTTTCATTGATCTCTATTTTGCACTAAGAGGAAATGTGCCCAACTCTTCAACCACGAGAACAAGACAGATGTAATTTTCCATCAAATTTCCCTTTTACCTTATTGAATATCAATGAAATGAGAGAATTTATTTTTTCCTCATTATCTTCATCAATAATATCTTATGAAATTACCAATTTTGCATGGATTTGAATGCCATTTCCTTGCTTAGTCGAGCCATTACATCTTCTAGTTTGACCCTAAACTCATATACTGCCAGGATTCTTACCTGATCATCCAGAGAATGTTTGGAAATATCCATCTCCATAAGGGATGACACCATTAAATTATAAATATGTGGATGTATTCATAATATTTTCTTTATAATATAAATTTATTTTATTCATTAACCAAGTCCTCGTATTTTTCCAATAACTACAGTAATTCGATTGAAAAAGGTATATGAATTTTCTTCAGGATGCATCTTAAGATAATGAAACCAATATATAATAACATGTAATTTTTTATCCTTTTAATTGTTTTCACCTTCGTAAATATTCTATATTTCTTTACATAAACTTTTATATTGTGCAATTCACCCCCTCTCGATATATCTAATCAGAAAGAGCTGTAGTGAGGGAATTCTGTTCTCTTTCATCTACATCAAGTATTTTCTTATCAGTACCAGTCATAGACATCCCATATGGATCACTGACCTGTATTCCTATTGTAGTGTAAAATATAACTTCCATCCAAGATATCAAAGACTTTATCTCATCATATTCTTCTAGAAAAGAATTTTTCTTCCATAAAATTGGTTAAATCCCTATAATTTTATTATACTCTCCATTGTAGAAATGAAGGGATGATTTAACACCAGCGACCATTACACTATGATACCACATAAAAAACCTTGAAACACTTTGAGAGGGGAGGGTGAATCCGTGTGTCACATTTTTCTTTTAAACTGATTGAAAATTTTTCCCATATAGATAGGAAACTTTTAAACATGTCTGATGAGAATTATTAGAAAAGAAACAATAAAATGAGAAATGAAAAACAACAATTTTACATGGTTTAGCAATAAAGTCAAAATCCAATGAGAATACATTGACTGGTATTCGAATATACCAAAGTCAACAAATATTCATTAGTTATGGAGTATAAATGTTTAGAATTGTCACTATGTTCAAGGTGAACTTCCTTCATAAGGTTTTTCTGATAGCACATAACATCCATAAGATCACTTATGTTCACACTCCATTGTTTACTACGTTAGGAAGAATATACACTCAGTTTATCAAGATAATGATCAATTTAATTGGTTAACATTAAATCGTGAATCCTCAACTATAGATATATGATATTTTGAAGTAATTGTTTCCCCTATATTATGTATTTCACATTTCTATGTTCTGTTAGTTTATGAACTATTCATGCGCGTATTGACCTCTTTCCTCTACGATCCATACTACACTATATACCGTGAGTTCTTCCTCCATGAACTACTCCTTATTATATGTGTATTGTATTGATTCCACTATGTACTACATTTCTTCACAAATTGGGGGGGGGCTTCCTCCACATAACTTCCTTCTCCGCGTAATGCGAGTCTTCCTCTATGTACTTCCTCTACACACTGTGATAACATACTGCCTTCACATACCACATCAGCAAACTGATTATTCTCATCTGACCAACTCCTCCTCCACAAACTATCATCCATGAACTGGCATTCTTCTTCCACATACTGTCTTCCATTAACTATTACAGACTTTAACAAATTCCTTTAGAATTATTAATTAAAGTCATTATGGGTTTTCTTCGTATGAACTAATTCAAAAAATTTCATAATTACACTCAAATTTTTAATCTCAAAGCCACACTCTAATGAAAGGATTAGTGATCTATATATAGTCAAATAAATCTGCATAATCTACTAAACTGGGATTTTGAAAATCTTCGATATGGCGAAACTTTTATGGTGTACCAGACATCTCCCATGATCCATATTCCATACGTAGTCTACGTACCACCATTCTCCCTAAAAAGCAGCACAAATCACTACCTCATTTTCGAAAACAACACCCATAATATTTTCTCAAAACTCCACCTCATTTTCATGAATGACACCCACTCATGTGAGCTCTTTTCCTTCTATGAACCATAGTCCTTCCGAAGAATCTATTTCACTCCCTGAACCATTCCCCCCTACACTGTATGCGTACCATTTTACTTTATATGAAAAATTCCCACTATGTTTTTCGAGGTTCTCACATCGTCATACCAAAATTTTTTATCCTCAAGCTATTCCCATAACATGGTTCATGGTCCACTATTCCTTCTTTTAAACACACAATTTAAAAAAAACTCCATTTTTTTGAGGCCAAAAAATATAGAAAACCCTAAGAAACTACACCACCTTCAATATTTCATTCAACCTCAACTGTAAGGCCACATTCCTTACAAACTCATTGATAAAACCAACCTATCTTGATAAAAAAACATAGAACAAACTCCATTTCCAGCAAACAAAAACCTTAGTTCCATAAAAAATTCAAAATTACTTATTGTTTTACCCTTAGATATAGTCCCACAACTTTCTTAGTATTTTATGATCTCTTCTATCATTGATCAATTGATCTTATCCACCTTAAAATAAAAACCTATTTTATAGAAAACAATAATTATGGAATACGTAATCATAACATAATAGTGATTATTTTGAGAAATGTATCATGAATTCATGATTCACATGTTATAATTTAAGATCAATAAATATTATTAAACCTATCTTAAATGGGTTCACTCAAATCTGTTTAAGATAATTGATGGTCATATTCACAAAATATAATTCATGATAACAAATTTTGGATCTCTAATAATATTGTAAATTCATATTTATTGTCTACACAAGATAGTATAATAATCAACCTATTTCTCCCCAACACACTGGTATAAAAATAAATCCATTTATACACATAAATCACAAAAGATATGGGAATATGTTTGAGTCTCTACAACTCCAAAGATAGAATAACAAGTTTTAAAGTTATTCCATTAACTTGAAACTCCATTCCATAATGATATACCTCTGGGAGAACACTTAATTGTTTTCTCCTTAGTATTAAAAAGAATATATTACTTATTTTAACAGTCTTGTTTTGTGAAATTGTTTCATTTACATTTTCTATATATTCACACATTCATTTTGGAGTTATATTAATGTTCATTAAAAAAATTTATTGGTAGAATGATAAAAAATACTTTTAGAATATCTAGATTTCCAACACCTACTATATATATTCTCATTATATATAGAATAGAATGATTTTTGAAATGTTATATGATATTAAATTTGTTCTTGTAGATATAATTCCCTAAGAAATCCCTTTTAATTCATTTATTGATTAACTCTTTATATTTTTATTTAGCATTCCTCCATGAAATATAATTTTCAATGAATGTTTCCAATAGTCAACATTGTTACCTATTCTATATTAAAAAAATATATCAATCTAGTTTATAATACAATATCTATAGAAACCCAAAAGTTTAACACATGAATATTAAATATTTTTAAAGATAAATGTCATGATTATAATAAATTATTGAAATAAAACATTGAATATATTTCTAAATTGGGTCTCATACATCACGTATACATAAGAATATATAAAAAATATTGAATTTGTGAGGAAAACTCACTGGGATTGATATATGGAGTCTACAGGCCAATATATATTGTTAATAGTAAATAAATGGGTTATAGGTGGTCTATCCCCTTAGAGGGATCAGGTGCATGGACTAACATTAAATATTTTTTAAGAGTTTTTAGTGTGTTTGATGTCATTGTACCACCAAATAACTTACTAAAATATATTCACCCAAGGCTATACCCCAAATAAATGGGTAAACTAAAATCCTAAAAATTGGAGGAATAATTGAAATTAATAACCAATATAAATAATCGGTAAACGGTTAAGAATAATTTTCATCATCAAATAAAAAACCTAATATAGTCAATATAGGTATAATTAAATCATTTTAAAAATTCAATGGATATGTTTTATTCATAATAATGAAACATCATAATATAATTTTTAAATACCAAACATAAGTTTTAAACCAATGAATAATCATTCTCACACATAACATATGATAATAAATAATGGAATTTTATTATTAAAGAACCCAATAATAAAGTTCAAATATAATACACATAAACATATGATATAAATCACATCAACCTTTAAATTAGTAGGATAGATAATTCAAGGTCAACCCATCACATCATAGAATGATCATATTCATGCAGTCCACATAGAATGGGGGAATATTGTAATGTTAGTTATGAAATAAATCCCTAATAATAGAATGTGTCTTCTAAGAGATTTATGAATCATATTTAAATAAATGAAATTTGAGGGTACCAAAATCATAATGTGAAAATATATCATTGGAAATAAAATGTTTTCATAAAATATCATAGGTCATAGTGATAAGATGAATCATTTTAAATGGAAATATAGGCATATATTTGAAAAAATGATCCTATGGTGAATCATTTTCTATAGCTTCGAAATAATCAAAATGGTGTAGAAGAATTCATAAAAAATAATGAAATATGGATTAGATAGTGCAATGTAGTCAATAAATTAATACACAATACATTACATTAAAAATAATATGGAAAAAGTTAAAAATCTGAAAATAAGGAGTTGGGTTGACGATTTTGCATAAAAAAGATTTTATTTCATATCATTAACATTTTTATTCACATATAATAACCCATTAAATTATAAAACATGAGAAAATTAATTAATTATTTTATTTAATTCATGATAAATTAAAATAATTCGTTATTAATTTGGATTATTATTTATAATGGTGTGACGTTTTTATATTTTGATTCCCTTCAAATTACCCTATCTTGTATTAATATTAACATTTTGATTATTCTAATTTAAAAATTATAATAATTTCCAGAAGGAAAGTTTAAATAGATATATTTTATAAATTTATATATCATAAATAAATTTTTATAACCATTCACAATCATAGTGATACAAATAGAATTGTAAACATCATTGTTGGTGGTTAACCAAAAGTTAATAGGAAATTTCCTAAAGAGGAGTTAGAAGATGTATATCAAATATATATGATATAAAATTAATAATATTTTTTAATATCATGAAATATTTTAACATAGTAATTAATTATATTGAATATGTCTTAGATATAAAAAAACATTATATATGATTAAGTAAGTTGGGAAAAAGGCACATAATAGATGAAGGAATCTTGCCTCTTACTTTATGTTGCTCCTTTACCGTGACCCCAAAAACCTTGATATATTGTAGTTCTGTGAAACAATAAAAACCTTATGTATTAAAAGTCGATTAATAGTGGAAAATTTGGATGACTATTAGCTTTGATTTGTACATGAGATATCGTTTTTATTGGGGGAATATGTGTATACATTGTTTAGGGGGAGGTGGATTAAGGATGAAATATTGAATAAAATATTATTTCCAAGGAAATCATTCAAGGAGAGGAAATTTTGATTTTATGAATTATATATTATTGAAAATATATAATTTTAGGACATTAAAATCCCTAAGATGGTAATTTCACGAGTAAATCAAAAAGGATAATGGAAAAGGTAAAAATGTTTTAGTTGAATTCATTAGACTTTTGACTTTAGAAAATGCATTTTATATTAGGAATATTATTTTTATTAATTATTAAACATTTTAAACATTTTTTTTTCATTTGGAAATAGCTTTTTTTGTTTAATTAATTAATATTAAGTGATTATATTAAAATAGCACCATTACATAAATAAAGAACTTTTTAATAATTGATTAAAAATTGAAAAAATTATTAAAAATTTAAAAAATTCACTAATACGAAATATAAATGTTTTAATTATAAAAATGGAATTAATTTTATCAAATTATTTTTTGAAAATATTTACGGTAATTTATTAATATAAATATATTTTTTTAAAAAATAATATAAAATGATGTTTATTAATAATATTCTTCTAGTGTCATTGAGATTGTAATATTGATATTTTTTATCACAATAAGAAACATTTTTCATCTTAAATTAAATCTGGTAAATATTATTTACATGAATTTTCATTATGTTATAGTTAATTGATTATTAGAATAGTGAGCTCAATATTCTTAATGGCCAAATTTCAATTTATATTGGTTATGTTACAATTCCCAAGGTTATATTAATTTTTCAATAGTCATATTATATGATATATATACATAATAATCACATCATTGATCATTCACCTAAAATCATATCATGTATCTATATTTTTCATTTCAAATTTTTTTATTATATTACTAATGATCTATATTATTTATAGTGTTATTTTCAAGTCTGATAATTATAGGTAACCAATGTGATCATCCTTTTACTGTTCTTCTTTATTTATTCATTTTTATTTATTTCCCCTTTGTGATACATTATAGTTTCATTATATGTTAATAATAAAAATGTATTGTTCCTGGTTAATTAAAAAAATGGTATTACCTTTAATTGGTGTTCCATTTTTCTAATTCATAAATGACTTGTAGTTTTGAAATAAATTATATTTTTAAGAGTACAATTAAATATATATAATGAATTTTATTGTTCCACTCTTTACACATTTGTTATTTTTATCCTAGAATATTCAACCCATGTTGATGGATATAATGGATGTGGGTGTTTCTACTTCATTAGCTCAATATGTTCCAATTTTTATTATTTATTCTTAAAAATCATCCAAATAACTTTTTTTAAGGATAATTCCCTAGTATTATGTAACATTACCTCTATAGTCCTTGATTTTAACTTGCAGATCCTCAAAAGAGAGGTCATTCCCTAGTTATACCACATGTATATTTTGAATATGTGAGGGTACAGGTTTACAGAACCCGATGAGAGATGCATGGAAAACATCATGACGATAATCAATCTTATGTGAAAGGGTTTAACAATAGGGCACTACTCCTACACAATTAAGGATCCCAATTTGGAAATGGTACCAATGGTTGGGAATTCCATTCATTTAATATTGATTGAATCTAATCCATGGTGAAATTCTATGGAAATACATACTTCATTTATCAAACTATGCATCCCTTCCATGATTTCCAATATATAAATTTGTCAACATTAATCATGGTTAATCTATTAAAAAATTACATAAAAAGTATCCACCCTTCGCTATACAAAATTTGGCCTTATCAGCTTCTATTGTCCAACATCATTTGAATATATAGAATATCTACACTGCTTAATATAAAGAAATTCATATGTGTCCATATTAAAGTTACACTAGATTATATTTTTCTATCAGAACTCAATGAATTTTATTTTATGAGTTTAGCCTCCTTTATTTTCTATTTATTTAGATCTCAATATATAATCACCTATCTAAATAAACATATTAAAAATCATTTTAGGGGTGACATGAAAATCATCAGTTTAATAACTTATTTATAAATTCTTGAAGACTTATAAATTTTTTTATGTGAACCTTATATCATAATTAAAAATTATTTTATGAGGTGTCCAATTATTCAAGAAAACATTTCTTACATATATCATAGAATGTTGGTCCATCAAAAAATCATCTGAAATTGATATATCGTAAGAATTTATTATGATTTTATCAATTATAAACTATATCACATTACATCGTTGAGATATCATTGGGGGTCCCGTGAAAAACTCCACAGTGATTTTATCTAATTTCCATGTTTTTAGGTATTATCACTGCATTATACCCTTCATATTACCTCAACCTAATCTAACAAGATAACATTCCATGAAATTGGAATTGTTTTCTTCAACACTTATTTTCATGTTTTCATACTACAAGAACTTATTATGATCACAATTCATCGACAAAATTATTATATGGATAAAACATAGTGATCTATTTTCAAATAAAATGAAACCACCATTATCAATATGCAATTTAGGATGATTCCCATCCTTTACATTTTTCTCCTTATTCTGATGCTCTGATACATTCTTTGCATATCATTCATATTCTCATAGATATATATATATATATATATATATGTTAAATCATTTTGGAAATTTAGGAGATATTCACTATCATTATGATATCCATATGTATTCATTGTGTATCTATAAATATTTGGTCTTTCTACGTTTACTTCCTAGATAGAGTAAAATGATCATTTAAACTATGATTATTAGTAACCATATTTAACATTATAGGATGGTAGTGAATAAATCAATTACTGTATCTTATTATCACATTTCATTCACTTTTAAAAAAAATCTATTTTTTATGATAATATATACCTTAGAATACAGTGAACTAAAAGTATGTAACACCATCTCAACATAGTTGTAGTACTACCAAATCACCAAATGAAATAATAATCATCCACCACTACATAATAAATTTGGTATTTATTCTCATGGATCATAATCATTGTTGATTTTTATGCACTACAATATAAATTCGTATGACTAAACAACAAATAGACTTCTTTGATGCATTGTTGTATATAAGAAACCCTGTTCCTTGAGAGGTATATGTGAGTACTAGATCAGTGATTAGACTCTTCTTAATCTCCATAACTATTGTCTCCCACTATCTCCATCACAATATATTTTAGCCAATATTTTTGTAACATACATATTAGTGGAAAAATATAGAGAACATTCTCACAACATGACTATTGTTCTCTACTAATAAAATAAAACATCATATTTCCATAATTCATGATGATCTAATCATTTACTCAATGGAAATTTTATTTTATGGGTTCCCCCTATGTTAATCATTTAAGACCACAAAAAACAAAAGGCTGAATTTCTATATCACAAAGTCACACCATCATATAATTATATACAACATCCCAGAAGGATCAATGACCTATATTCCTAGTGTAGTGAGAAATGGGACTTCCTTCTAAGAGATCATAGATGATGTCTCAAAATATTCTCTTAGAAATAAAAGTTTCTTATATTAAATTTTTTTTAACTCCCATGAAATTTATTATATTCCCCATTATAGAAATAAAAGGAAGATTTAACACAAGAAACCATTACACTCTAATTCCACTTGAAGGACCCTGAAACACCTTAAAACAGTAGGGGTGAATTAGGGTGTCAAATATCTCTTCTAAACTAATGATTCATGATCCCATATCTGTATGAACTAGTAAAACATGTGTGAGGAGAATTATTATAAAAGAAACAATAAAATTCAAATTGGAAACACAAAAATTTTACTTGGTTCACCAATAAAGGAAACATCCAAGGAGAATACTACAAAAGGATGAAAAGTGTATGAAATTCCACTAATAATAACTAGTTATGTTGTATAAATGTTTATCATAATCACTCAGATCCATGTGAACTAACATTATAATGTTTTTGGGATAACACACTGCATCCCTATGATCGCTTCTATAGACTCTCCATTTCTCACTACATTTGAATGAATATGCACTCAACTTATTGACTGAAAGGTCACTATAATTAGTTGGAATTAAATCATGAATCCTAAAATATACATAGATTCTATTTTGAAGTAATTTTGTCACCTATAGTGGGCATATCACATTTCTGTGCACTATTAGTTTGCGAACTATTTAAACATGTACTGAACTCCTTCCTCTGTGAACTGTACAACAAAATGTACCGTGAGTGCTTCCTACATAAATTAATCATGTTCTGCCCTATTCTGCGCTGCTTCCACTACGTACTACCTTTCTCTACATCCTATGGGGATTCCTCCATTTACTTACGATCTAGGTGTAGTGTGAGGATTCAGCTGCTTACTTCCTCTACAAACCATTTCCATAGGCTTCCTTCAAATACACAGTAAGAGTATTGATTATTCTCTTCTGACCAACTCCCCCTCCTTGAACTATCATCCATGAACTGTCCTTTTTCTTGGGCATATTTTTATCCATGAACTATTCTAGACTCCTCAAAATTCCATTCAAATTTTTAATTAAAGTCATTGTGGTGTTTTCTTCCCCTAAAAGTAATTCTTAATTTTTTTATTTCCTATCATAATTTTAATCTCATAGAAACACTCTAATAAATTGATTACTGATGCATATATAGTGAAAAATTTCTGCATAATCCGCTAAACTGATATTTTTCAAATCTTTGATAGGCCACCACCTTTATGGCGTATCGTGCATCTCCCGTGATCCATATTCCCTACGTGGTCCGTATACCACTATTCTACCTACATAGTATCAGAAATCACAACCTAATTTTGGAAAATGACACCCTTCATGGTTTCTCAAAACTCTCCATTATATTTGTGAATGACACCCACTCCTATGAGCCCTTTTCCTTCCATGACCCTCATGCAGTTCTATGAATCTCTTTCACTCCATGAACCATTCCCCTAACACAGTCCATGTACTATTTTACATTCTGATAACCATTCAAATTACATGGTTTGAGGTTCTCCATTCAGCATACCAAAATTTTTCCCACAACTTTTGTAGTATTTTATTATCTTTAATTCCATTGATCAATTGATCTTCTCGAACTTAACATAATTTTTTTTAGAATACAAATATTATATAATATTTAACCATAAAATATGAATGATTTTTTCTAGAAACATTTCTATAATTAAAGAATCACATGTAAGAATATAATTTCTATCAAAATTCTTAAACCCCTCCTCAATGGGTTAACTGAAATCAGATTTAGATAATGAATGGTCATTTGCAAAAAATATAATTCATGATAACAAATTTAGGATCAATAATAATATTTTAACATCATATTTATTGTCCACACATGATATTATACTCAACATATTACTTCTATCCAAAACACATATATAAAAAAATCCATTTATACACATAAAAACACAAAATATTTAGGAATATGGTTGAGTCTCTAAAACTCCATAGAGAGAGTTACAAGTTAGAAAGTTTTTCTGTGAACATGGAACTCCATTCCTTAATTCTCTACCTCCGGGAGAACTGTTAATTATTTTCTTCATAGTATTCCATTGATACTTCTTGGGAGTAATGGTTACATTACTTATTTTAACAATCTTGTTTTGTGAAATTGATTCATTTACATTTTCCATCAACTCACACATTCATTTTGGAGCTATATTCATGTTCATCAACAGTTTTTGAGTTTATAGAATGATCAAAAAATACTTTGAGATATATCCTGATTTCAAACACTTTCCTCATATATTTTCATGAAATATTGAATGAAAACATTTATGATATTTTATATTAGATTATAGTTCTTCTTAATGGATATAATTCCCCATGAAAGTCCTTTTATTTCTTTTTTGGATTAACTCTCTTATATTATTCATTAGAATTACTCCATCAATTATAATTTTCAATGCATGTTTCAAATGGTCTAAAGCGTTAGCTATTCTATAATAATAAAATAGTTTCTTCTAATTTATAATGTAGTATCTATAGTAACCCAAATGTTTAACACATGAGTATTAAATAATTTTAAAGACAAATAACATGATTTTAATAAATTCTTGAATTAAAACATTTAATATCCTTGGAAATTGGGACCCATACATCATGTATACACAAAAATATATAAAATCTATTGAATTATTGTGGAAAAAACACTGGTGTTGATATATGGGGTCTATATGCCTATATATATAGTTCATAATTAATAAAGATATGATGGATGTACTATCCCCTTGGGGGAGGGGGTTTATGGACTAACATTCATTATTTTTTTGCAGGTTTTCATGTGTTTGATGTCTTGGTAACACAGAATAACCTACTAATATATATTTACCCATGGATATACAGAAAATAATCGGGTGAACTAAAATCTTAACAATGTGGTGAGTAATGTGGAATTAATAACTAATATAAATACATAGTTAACTATTCAGAATAATAATAATCATCAAAAAATTACCTATGATTGTCATTATATGTATAGTTTCATCATTTTAAAAGGTCATTGGATATAGAAGATTCATAATAATGGAACAACATAACATATTGTTCAAATACCTAACATATTTTTTACACAAATGTATAATAATGCCTGCACATAACATATGATTATAAATAATAACATTCTAATAATAAAGAACCGATTAATCAAGTTAAAAAATAATTCACATAAACATATGAGATATATCACATCTTCCATTTAATCAAAAGATTAGATAATTATGTTCAACCCATCACATCATAAAATGTTCGTATTTATGCATTCCACACAGAAAACGGAAACATTTCAATATTAGTTATGAAATAAATCCCTAAAAGGAGAATGAGTTGCATAAGAGTTTTATGAATCATATTTAAATAAATTCCCTTTGAGGGTAACAAAAATATAATGTAAAAATATAGCATTGGTAATAATTTTTTTTATAAAATATAACAGGTCATCGTGATAAGAAGAATCATTTTAAATGGAATAATAAGCATGTATTAGAAACACAAGCTCCTATGGTGAATCATTATCTATAGATTTGAAATAGTCACTATGATGTAGAAGAGTTCCTAATAAATAATGAAAAAAGGATTAAATAGTGTAATTTAGTCAATAGATGAATACATAGGACTGTACATTAAAAATAATGAAAAAAGGTAAAAAATCCCAAAATAAAGAGTTGGGTTGATGATTTCGCATACCACAGATCTTATTTTAGATAATAAAGATTTAAATTCCTAAATAATAACCATAAAACTAATAAAACATGAAAATTTTCATTAATTGTGTATTTTCATCCATGATAAACTAAAATAATTGGATATTAACTAACAATATTATTTATAATGTTGTAAAATTATGATATTTTGATTTCCACAAAATTACCGATTAATTTTTTAATTTTATAATTTTGATTATTCTATTAAGAAATAATGAATCTTTCCTAAATATAATTTTAAATATATATATTTATAAATTTATATGTCATTGATAAATTATTATAACTATTCACAATCATAGTGATTCAAATTGAATTGGAAATTTCCTTGTGGGAGTTTATCAAACTATTAATGGGACTTTTCACAAAGTGGAGTTAAATTAGGTATATCACATATATATGATATAATATCATTACTATTATTTAATATCATTAAATATTTTGACATATTAATTAATTATATTTTAAATTCATGGTATAGAATAAATGGAAAGATATGATGATGTGAATAGGAAAAGGAAAAATAATAAGGGAATCAATCTTTCCTCTTAATTTATGTTGTTCCTTTACTGTGACCCTAAAAATCTCGAGATATTATATTTCTGTGACATAAGAAAAAATTAATGATTAAAATTGGATTAATAGTGGAATCCTTTGATGTCTGTTATCATTGATATGTTTATGAGATTTGGTTTTTCCTAGGAGAATATGTGTATATATACATTATGGGAGGCAGGTTTAAGGATCAAATATTGAATGAAATATTATTTCCATGGAAATCCTTCAAATGGAGAAAATTTTGATGTTATGAATTATATTTGATTGAACGTATATTTTTCTAGGATATTCAATCCCCTTACAATATAAATTCTTGATTAAATCAAAAATGATAGTGGAAATTGTATTTTTTTTAGTTAAATAGATATGACCATTGACATTAGAAAATGAATTTAATATTTGTAATATTATTTTTATTAATTATTTAACATTTTAAACATTTTTTTAATATTGAATCGTAATTTTGTGTTGAATTATTAAATGTTAAATAGTTGTATTAAAATAGTACATTTACATAAAAATAATTTTTTAATAATCATTTGAAAATTGAAAAAATTATATATAATTTTAATAAACCACTAATATTAAATATAAAATTTTATAATTCGAAACATGGAATTAGTTTTATCAAATTAATTTTCTAAAATATTTAATGTTAATTATTAATATAAATATATTATTTTTTAAAATAAATTATTTTTAATTTTATTAAAAATATTCTTTTAATATAAATGAGATTTTAATATTGATATTTTTCGGCTCATAAAAAATATATTTCTTCTTAAATTAAAACTTGTGAATATTATTTATATGAAATTTAATTATGTTATAGTGAATTTATTATTAGAATAGCCATCTCAATATTCTTAATGGCCAAGTTTCAATTTTTGTATGTTGTGTTACAATCCTAATTGTTATATTACTATTTCAATGGTCATATTACACGATATAAATACATATTAATCACTTAATTGATTAGTCACCTCAATTCAACTAATTTATCTATATTTTTCATTTCTAAAATTTTTATTATATTACTAATGATCTATATTATTAATGGTTTTTTTGCAAGTATGATAATTATAAGTTACCAATGTGATCCTAAATTTTTTTCTTCTTTATTTATTTATTTGATTTATTTCCCCTTTTTATACTTTATTGTTTCTTTATAAGTTAATTCTCAAAGTATATTGTTCATGGTTAATTAAAAAATGGTACTATTTTTTAACTGGAGTTCCATATGTCTAATTCTTAAATTACTTCTAGTTTTGAAATAAATTATTTATTTAGGAGTAAAATAAAATATATATAATGAGTCTTATTGTTACACTCTTTACACATTTAATTTTTTTCCCTTAATATTCAATCCATATTGATGGATAGAATTGATGATGGTGTTTCTACTTCATTACATCCTCATGTTCCAATGATTATTATTTATACTTACAATTCATCCAAATAACTTTTTTTGAGGATAATTATCTTATAGTATATAAAATTATCTATGTGGTACATGATTTTCACTTTCTAATCCTCATTGGAGATGTCAATCTACAGTTCTACCACATCTATATTTTATATATGTGAGGTATCAGGTTTTTAGAACCTTATGAGAGATGCATGGAAAATATCATGATGATAAGCAACATTATGTGAAAGGGTTTACTAATAGGGCACTTCTCTTTCACAATTAAGGATCCCAAATTGAAAATGGAACCACTGGTTGGTAATTACATTCATTAAAATTGAATGAATCAATTCCATGGTAATATTCAATTGAAATCCATATTTCATTTATCAAACTACTTATCCCTTCCATAGTTTCTTACATAGATATTTTTACAACATTATTCATGTTTAATCTATTACTAATTACACAAAAATTCTCCAGCATTCACTATAAATAAATAGGCCTGATTAGCTTTTATTCCTAAATTTCATTTTAATATATAGATGATCTATACATAATTACTTATAAAGATTCATATGGGTCCATATTAAAATTCCACTGGATTGTACTTTTTTATAATAACTCAGCCAATGGGATTTTATGATTTTATCCTCCTTTATATTCCATTTAGTTAGATCTCAAGATATACTCCCCTAATCAAATTTCCATATTCGAAATAATTTTTGGGGTGAGACACAAAAAATTAGTTTAATTAATTATTTATAAATAGATGAAGACTTATAATAAATTATGAATTGTATTGTAGATCATAATTATAAATTTTTAATGTGGTGTCCAATTATTTAAGAAAACATTTCTTACATATATCATGGAATTTTGGTGCATCAATAAATTATCTGAAATCGATATATAGTCAGAATTGATTGTGATTTTATCCATTGTAACCCATATAACATTACATCCTTGAAATATCTTTGGGGGACCCTTGACAAATTCCATAGTGATTTCATCTAATTTCCATATTTTTTGAGCGTATAATTACAATATACCCTTCATATTCCTTCACCATAATCAAACATGATGACATTCAAGGAAATTTGAACTGTATTCATTAACACGCATTTTCATGTTTTCATACTAGAAGAAATTATTAATATCACAATACATGGACAGACCTATAATATATTAATATAACAATGATCTATCCACAAACAAAAAGAAACCACCATTATCAATAGGCAATTCAAGAAGATTCCCATCCTTTACATTTTTATCCATCTTGGGATGATCTGATACATTATTTGGTCCTCATTTATATTCTCATTGATATATATATATATATATATATATGTGTGTTAAATCATTTTTTAATGTTAGGATATATTCACTATCATTATGATATCCCTATGTATACATTATGTATCTATAAATATTTGGCCATTCTCAATTTACTTCATAGATAGAGTAATAGGTTCATTTAAACTATGAGTATTAGTAACCTTATTTACCATTCCCAAATGGTAGTGAATAGACCGATTATTGTATTTTATCATCACTTTTCATTCGCATATGAATGAATTGTTCTCTTTTTTATGATAATATATACATTAGAACATTGTTAAATATAAAAATGTAAAACCTATCAACATGGTTTTAGTACCACCAAACTATCAAATAAAATAATAATTAATCCAACACTAGATAATATATTTGGTAGTTATTCTCTTGGATCATAAACATCAATGATGAGTATGCAACTATAATATATGTTTTTATGTGTAAACAACCAAATACCTTATTTGAAGCATTGTTTTATATCAAACCAATTTTACATGGGGAAAATGTGAGTACTTAATATGGGATTAGACTCTTCATGAGATCCATAATGATTACCTCCCGTTATCTCCATCCAATTATACTTAATCCTATTCTTTGTTAACATACATATTAGTTGATAACATATTGAGAACATTATCACAACATGATTTTTGTTCCCAAGTAATCAAATAAAACATCATATTTCCATAATGCGTGAGGATATTATCGTTTAGTAAATTGAAAATATATTTTAGAGCTTCTCTCTAAGTCCATCATTTATGACGACATGAAACAAGAGAGGTTCTTTCTCTATGCCAAAGTCACTCCATCATATTATTTCATATGATATCCCAATTCATAATATTTCCAACAAAATAAATAGATTCTAATCATATTTACTTTTTCCTGTAAAGTATATAAGAATGTATTCAATAAGGATTATCATAAATTTTCGAGGGATTCCCTATATATAAAATTGATCATATCTATGTATGTTAATGGTGAACTATAAAGTCTTAATGTCTTCATAATTAAATCCTAATGTTCATATATTTTATATATATTTATCTTCTTAATATAAACCCTCTTCAGCATTATATGGATATATACAGATCAATTATCCACCTATGAGATGTACTTATCTCTATGAAATGACTAAATGAGTCCCCAATCTATAGAAGGGGTTACTGTTTCATTGTAGCGATCTTGATAAGATCAAAATAATTGATGCATATCATCTTATATCAACACTCCTTCAAGATAAAAACATTGGTGGACCCCATGTTGATGCCCTAAAGTATATGAACCCTTTACCTAGATACTCTTGCACATTATTATTTAAATCCTATAGTTTTATTATGCCAATATTATACAAAAAAATGGATATAGTATTTATCTATGGTATATGTTCGATTTAGAAATCTTCAAAATGATCCAGGGAAAGTTCATAGAAAACCATTGAAATACATCATTTAATTCCTTTATAATGTTAATGTATTCATGGAATTATAATTTTTTAGACTCAAACATATGGAAATGAAGTGTTTTATCCATAGGTATCAAAACATTCACCATTGAACGATATTCAATAGATGATTCTTGAGCTTTAAATAATTTTTCTAGAAGCATTGAATGGTTCAAGATATTGAATGTTCTTTCCTTTTCCTTATTGTTAGTGTGTCCTCTAAATATTCAAAACCAATTAATACCATGTATAGCATAAAATTTCACTAATGGATGTATTATAATATTATATAGAAGAATCATCTCATAGAATCTATATGGAAAAAGATTCCAATGCATTGGTTGAAATGATCACATAGCTATCTGTTTTTACATATATCACCATTAGAAGATATCAATGATACTATTGAATAGTTTTAGAATACATATAAGATAAAATGGAATGCGTAAAACAAGAATAAAATAAACCAATTTCAATTTTAATGAATAGCACTTGAACCTCATGAGATTTAATTTTCATGATCCAGCTTATTGGTAGTGATAGAATATGATTTTTATTTCAATTATATCTTGTTTAGTTCCTGACATTGATTACCCTAAAAGAAAATCTTTATTATTACCCTAATATTAATAGTTACCCTCAACAACAAGTAGAATTATTGATCCAATCTTTTGTTTTGGTTTATATCATTCATCCACCATGTTAGTGAGCATCTTCATGACTCTTGGATATTCATGATATTGAACACATTCATACCAACACATTAAGTATTCACTAATTATAATGAGGAATTTTTTTTTGAAGATTCATACCATATATTTGATAGTAAATTGTATGTACAATTTATCTTACTTTTCAGTAACCTCCCTAAACAATAAATTCCGTCCTTCACATTTTAACTCAATACATAGGGTATCAAACACCAAACCAGATATCTACTTATTGAATTTATTGAACTACTTATTTGTTATAACAGAATATATGGATTCATATATAATTTCAAATATGTGTTTTTAAATAATTATATAATATATCTATATTTCAATCATTATTGATAGTAGAACATGTGGTATTCCTTTTCATTCCCTATAAAATTTTCAGTGTAATCCACGATAGGTTCACTGTCTATTTTCATATGTTTTATAAATGATGACCATATTATTTTTCAAAAGGATAGTAGGTTATATGAATTAATAAATATCCTCATAGTGAATACACAATCAACGTCATCATACACCAATATATAATAGTTCAATAACCACAATTGATCATCCTCATTATTTAAATGGTTGACAGCTATAGATACGTTCAACATCTATAAAACTGTACCATTGATATGGTCATTTACATTTCTTTTATATTTACATATTCTTGTAAGAACCCATGCATATAAATTTAATATAATTGATTTTAAATTTTTTCATTCAGATGACATTTTAGGTTTATATTAGTAGATAATTAAGAAACTAGTTAACACATAGATAATACCACACAAAGTGTCTATTTTGTCAACAAAAACTGGTTTCATATGTTCAAAATATTATTTAATTCATGATAGACATTATTCATTCAAGAAAAAAGTTTTTTTATTAATATAAACACCTCATATCTATCATTATTCATACTTGTAAATTGAAAAAAACCCTTCATCAAGAATATATAGAATAAAATTCATTGAATGGGACATAAATATAAGGGAAACCTGTTTTTTTTTATTAAAAAATATAAATCCACTGATAATATTTACACTTTTTCAACAAAGAACATTGAATAGATAAAAAATTATTAACATTAGGCATTAATATTTTTTTTAATGAAAAACTTTGAAACCCACTATAGGTCATAAGAAATCAATAAATCAATGATGATGGACATGGTAACTCATGAAAATATTTCTTCAAATTGAAATCATTTCGCCCTTAATAGGTCATAAATATTCTTTACCTCGTTAAATCAAACGATTCTCAATTAAATAATTTTTTAATCATAATATAGATATATTGGAGCATAATAATAACAACTTATTTTTACTCTTCATTAAACCAAGTCAAAAGAAATAAATCCTAGTAAAATCCATAAGATTAACTAACCCAATTATCTCACAAAATTTATCCCTAAAATATTAAACCATTACAACATACATTGGAGATCCATATTAGTCTCACCCATCATAATGATAAATATTTTTCGCACTCATCACCAATTTTAATACTAAAAAATTATATCATTAATTAGAAAAATCAGTTATTGCCTTTTTCATTATAATTTTTAAAACAATTCAATAAATATATATTTTTTCCTGATATTTCATAATCTGAAATAAACATATGAGTTTTATTGAGAATCAAGTAAATTTAAAATTCCTAAATATAATTGGAATAATAATATACCTTATACCAGGAAAGCTCAGCCAGGGACTGTCCCTGACCATTTATTAAAGAAAAGAAAAAAGTACAGTAAAAGCAGGTTTAGGAGAACCAGAAACCTTACAACCAAACAACTGATCCCCCAAGCACAAACAACATTCGAAATTCAAAAATCAAAAACCACGAACCCTGATCCTTCCTCCAGCCGCGCGAAACCTCGAGAAGCGTTTCATGTGACAGCCATTACACACCCAGCGAAAAATCTGGAACCACGCACATCTCCACCACGTGCATAACATATTAATGTACAAAATGGTGGATAACATATTAGTTTTATATAGGTTAAAATACATTCCATTTCACATTGTTAAAAAGAGTCAAAGGGGTATGTTTGGAAAATGTATATATCATTCATTTTTATAAATTTGTAATGAAATTATAAAATAGAGGAAATGTAAATTAAAAACATTTAGATATAAGTATTAATTTTCCAAATATATATAAAATAAGATGTATATTCTTGAAAAAACACAAAAAAAATTAAAATACCTTTTAAAAAATCACTTATGAATTCAGTAAAATCAGGACGAAAACAAGATTAACTTATATAACATACAATTTAATAAATAAATAATTGAATATTAATATATAAATGATAATATATATCAATATGGTATAATATACAGTATAAAAATTAAAACATTTATCTAAAATTGGTTGAGTCTCCATGAAATGAAATTATATAGAATAATAACTTACCTTTTCTTTTTACTCACCAGTATCATCATTTCAATTCCATAATAACAAATATATAATTATTATATATTTATCAAAAAACCATTTCATTACCATTAACATACTATTATTTCAATTATATTATATATTACCTTGTTTTTTTAGTTAATTATTTTTTTTGGTTCACGCCAGACGTTCTAAGGGTTTTCTTTCCATAATATCTAAATTAACCTTGGTTGGTAGACCATCATCAAAGTGTCTTTAGTTAAATACAATAAAAATATTACTAATCCCAAAATTATATTATATTTATATATTAAATAAAGTATAATATACATCAATGAAATTATTAAAATAAAAACCAATCATATCATTTTTTTGATATTCTAGTCCACTATAAGGCACCTATAAAGTCATATTTTTCCAAATGGTGGAAGTTTATGAACACAAGTAATATATTATATTTATTCAATGATAATTGTGTTTTCTAATTATCATATTTATAAAAATTTATTTTTAATGTTACCACCCATTTGATGTGTGATGAATAATAAAACACATTATTTTGATGAGGTGGTAGATCATGCATACATGTGGGTGATGATTACATTTTATAATGAATTGAAAATTAGTTTAATTATTGTTGTATCACCAGAATAAAATATTTTATATATAGCATACGTATGACATTATATTACTATTGAAATTGAATATTTAAATTTTTTTTAATTGAAAATATACATTAAACCACATAGTTTAGAGTTATACAACATCATTGAGAAATGGAATTGAACATTAACCATAGTATCTATTAGTTGGTAATTTGTTGTGAAAAATCTATAATAACATTTAAAAATGGTTTGTACATTATTTTATTGATATTTTTTGAGCTAAATTGATCCAAATGTTGGAGGAAAAGTGGATAAGAGGTTCCCCTTTCTAAGTGAGGTGGACAAAATTCATGTATATATAAGAAATATTGACACATATTACAAGAAATACTCAAATTTAGTGGATCTAGTGTTGTATAAAATTATATATTAGGAAAATACGGTAAAAATAAATAAAAAAAACAATTTTCCCAATTTAATGTTTAATATTTATCAAAAAATATATGTTTAACCCCTTCGAACCCTACTTAAACCGTAACCATGGTAACAATTTATTGAATAACTAAATATCATGGAAATAACATTAAAGATATAATTTTGGTGATAAATATAAAATGAATTACATTATCTAATGTATATCATCCCCATGATTAAACATATAATTCTAATGGTTTACAAATGAGTTAATTTTTTTATCATTAAATTTCATTAAATTCAGTTTCATAGAAATCCAAATATCATTAATTATATGGAATATTAATTTCCATATAATTAGAATTTACATTCATTAAATATCACTAATAACATTTAATTATCCATAAAAAACTTTTAGCACAAAAATTTACCCACAAAAACGACCTTTAATTATTTTCAATTATTTTCATTTTATTTTTAAATTTCCTGGACAAGTGTTATTTCATTGTTATGGGATATTTCAATTGAAATATACCATCAACAAAAATTAATAATAATAAAGAATAATATTAACCATTTATTTATGTTATAATTATTCATTAAGGACCATTCATAACATCAGTTTATCTATATGAAAACAATTAGATATAATATAATAATTAGAGTGACATTTTGTAATTATTCTTTAATTAATAAAAAATAATGCTTATCATATATTAAAGTGTAAAATAATTACATATTTTCTATGATGGGATTAATCTAGTAAGAAAATATATCAAAAAAAAATTTATTTTTGAGTTTTTAGTCATTATACAATACTATCACCCCCATTTTACCCATTTTACCTATTAATGTGGTGACTAACATTTATCATGAATACTATTCATTATGGCTAATAATAAAATTTTCATTATTAAATATTCTTATATTTTGATTCCAAATATGCAATCTATTTTCTAGTAATTATTTATTAAAATGTGTAAAAATTAATTCAAATATATGATCATGAAACACAAAAAAATAGTTTTCAAAAAATTACATATGTTAGAAATAATAATGATTTAATATCATAATCAAGTAGAGTATTGATTAAAATTTAATTGATTTTATTTTGTGTGATATATGAGATACATTTCACATTAAATAAAATCTAGAATCTAATTATACAATATAAATAATATAAAAAATTGGATGTTTTCATAAAAAATATTATTTTTAATTGGTGGAATGAAATTAAATATTTGTATAGTAATCCAAAAAATTCAACATAATATATTATTCACATTACCATATTTAATATGGTCACATATTATCAATTTTATTTCCTAAAATTAAAAAATTATTAATTTAAATGAAACTAAAATTTTAAGGATAACATTGTAGATTAATATCCATTAAATACTTTTAGTTTTTTTACTCTTATTTAGTTTAACTAATAGTATTAAAAATTTTATTCTTGTATACTACGAACAATTAATTATATTAAAATATGGTAATTTTTTAAACATAAATTTCCTAATGATGATAATAAATTCTCACCTAACAAACCAACTGTTATGTTATGGTAGGATGATTAAAATAATAATATTTAAATAATATATTATCGTCTTATTAAGCTTTATATTGTTTGTGTCACATGTTTTATGGCACTTTATAAAATCATGGAGTGTTGTAAAGATAGGACACTATTATTTGATAATTATATCATCGGTTCCACTTAATTACAATGGTCATTGATGCTTAAATCCCTTCATGGTTAATTTTTCCTCTTGTAAATAATATCATTCAACATGGTTCACAATATTAATCATTGACTGAGACATTTGGGAATGTAATTATGTGATGTTTTTAAATACTAGAATTTCATTAAGAATACCATTTTGAAAATCATCATATTCTCCCATACAAGGATTAGTAGTCTCTTTTATCTTAATTCAAAGACTTTTTTATAATTGAATTTAATTAAAAATAAATACATGTCAATAAAGAATGAATAATTTAATTATTCCCATTTTCATATAAATTATAAAATCATCTCTAATGGGATGCTTATATTTAAAATAACATTCCACTAATTAATTTAATGTATGATCATGGTTTTAAAAATATTTTATCATTAAATGAAATAATTACTTAAGATATATATCAATATGAATTATTGGAATAAATAATGTTAATCTACCAAATTATATCCAACTATAGTGTCAAACCAGTTACCCAGTAAGGCCCACTACTCAATACCATTATAAAGATTAAGTTATTAGGAAACTATCCCTTTTATAGGTAGTTTAATCTGGGTTATACAATTGAAGAGACACATCTACTTGTAATATAAAGATAAAGAACTTATTTATTAGATTCTATACATTCCTTTCATTAAAAAAAATTAGGTCTCTTTTATATGCATAATATTATTTATATGATTAAAAACAGGTGTTTCTAATTAAAAAATCTTGTAAAAAAATTATAATACAATAAATACAGACCTACTTTATTAACACATGACTATTATATCATTTCAATCATAAATAATAAAATAGTAATATTTTCTATCTTGAAAAGGAATTCGTATATTAGGAAATATAGGAATGTTAATCACTTGTACATAATTAGACATAAAAATTAGTTAAATCCTTCATCATAGAATGTGACAAATCTATCATGTTATCCTTTGTAGATAGATTCACAAGAGTATATACATCAATGAAATCAAAGATTTAGATTCCTAGTAAGGGGATGAATGATATTGATGGAATAAGTGACATGATTCATTACTAAATGGTTTAACATAATTACAATTATCATATCATAATCAAAATATCATCATCATATTAAATGGGGAGACATATAAAAAAGGAAAAGAATATGTAATATATATAACATTTAAATATTATATTATAATGGTCTCTTTTATTTTTATTCTTTACTAATAAAAACAGTAGTAAAATTTATCACCTTTTAAAATGGTAAATCAAGATAATATGTGTTAAAACTAACGTATAATTTTATATTATTTCAGATAAATTATTATTTTATGATTTTAATTCTTCCCTTATCACCTTTTTCACAAAATGTATTTGTTTAATATAAAATGTTCCATTGAAATATCCTCTATAATATTTAAATCATTTAAAGTTACAAAATTTCACTCTCAGTATTAAATATTTCATATTTGTTAAAATATGTAAAATTGCATGTAATGAAAGAATCTAAGATCCAATTTTGATCATAAAAAAAATTTGATTTAAAATTATTTCAAATTTTTGTAATTATATAATCACATTAAATGATATTTTCACACAGATGCAGTATTTATCCATTTAATACAAATACATATAAAATTAGGTTAAATATATTAAAATTAATATAATTATTGATAATTAAACTGTTCCACCAGTGGTTTAGCTAAAATTGACAAATTAAAGTTATGATGAAGTATTATATTCGATTTCAAACATTTTATATACATTTTTTAGTCCAATTTTTTGAAAAGTGTATAAATTGAAAAAAAAACTATTTTTATATTAATATTATGTTCTTAAATTCAATAAAATACATAAAATTGTAAAAATATAAAAATGTGATAATTTATTGTATAAAATGCATTCCATTTTCCATTTATAGGCTTTTTGGACCTTTTTTAGGATATTGCCTTAATAATATATTACTATTTTAAGATATTTCAAGAGTAACCCCTCATTTTATAAAGGGAACCCTCAATTCTCATATCTACACATATTTGATCCTTCTATATCAACAAAAAATCAATTTTTTTCACCAATTCCATAGAAACATCATAAATATATTTCTCATCCCACAATACCTGCTCAGGGGAACATAATAGAATAACTATATGAGTAATCTTAAATTATATGTAGTCATCATAACTAATCACATTTCTAATTCTTAATTTTCATCTGTTAAACTAATTCTACAATTAAAAAATAAGTATCCTCAGTAAACTAAAATGAAATTTTGAGTACAAAATCAATTTTATTAACCTTCATTCCATCAAATGGAAAGTGGAAGTATCTTCATACATATATAAAACATACAATCTCTATGTATATATACAATTTATTATCAATCCCCACCTTCGACTAAGGGTTATTATGTTGGGTTTAATGATTATGTTAGATAGTTTTGAAATAATCACACTCCAAGAATTATAATATCATTTCCCTTTTTCCCTTTCAAAAAAGTTGAAAATGGTAATGTCGTTCATTCACACATGTGGTCTACCACCTCCACTAAGAGATATCATTTTTTTCATTCCCATTATACATGTTCTATAATAATTTTGGATTTAATTAATAAATTGGATATATATATAAATAGAAAAACATCTATAAATGAGGGTTATAATTTAATTTTACTTTATTCAATGGGGAAACAAATTGAAATATTTTACATGAAAAAGTATGGACCACAATCCCCTTGAAGGGTGTAATTGATTTTTCTATCTCTTTCCCATTCAAATAGTTCATTCCCTCTTCACAATATGAAATGGTATGTCCCAAATAGCCAAAAAAATAGAATTTTCATAAGTGTAAATGATTTTTCACTTATATTCCTCCTTATGTCAACTTTCTTTGTATGATAGTTTGACTGTAAATCATATCGGGAGACACGATAATGGTTTTTAGTCCATTATTCAATATGATTTGATACTTTCATTGTTTGGACTTCAGGAGTATTTATGAATATATGACATCCAACTTTCCTTTATTTTTTACCTTTTTTAATTCCAACATTCTATCTTTTAGCATCACAACGAATTGTATGTTTCGAACGCATGAGGATATTTCATAATTCAAAGTGTTTTTAATTCCATCAGAACCATGTGTAGCTATCACTATCCAATCATATTCATAGAAATATCCTATCTGAATTTTCATCTCTATTTCATTTGGACATTTTTCACATTCATGTATACTACTAAGAGTACCAACTTATTCATCATTTCCCTCAACATTTTTGGGGCTCTCCTCCAATAACAAGGTAAAGTCATTAATAAAATTTCAGTTTTCCTCAATTCTACACCACAGTAAAAAAATTTCTTCTATCCATTAAAAGGTGGTTTAATATTCTATTACTAATTCCCCAAGTCAATCAATTTTAGATTCTAGTATATCAACATATTATGACGAATCCTCCAAAACTTAGTTAACAATTTATATCTCTTCCATTGATTCTCAATAACAACAAATTCATCCTTATGTTGCATCTTGAGATTGAAATCACTGTTCAACTAATTATCTCCATCATTATCTAATAATTGTTCTTATTTTTCAATGGTAGCCATCATTGACACATGGGTTCTAAATTGATATCTTGATTCTTCTTCCTCAAAGAATTCACTATTATCATTTCCTTCTTTACAAACAAAGACCCAATTTGTAGTTTATAATTAGACTTAAAGTATCCCTTTTTGAAAACCCTTTTGTGAGGCTTTTTCCTTCCTCTAGCTTGAATTTTTTAATCATTGAACTTTCTTGTTCACTGAGAGGCAATGTTCCCAACACTTCTACCACAAAAAAATACATATTTTACATGAATTCAAATTTTTCTTTTCCTTTTCTTGAATTTCATTGTAAGGAGTGAAAGGATTTGTTTTCCATCATTATCTTTATTAATACCATCATATGAAATTTCTATTATTTCAATGGATTTGAATTCAATTTCTTTTCTTACTTGAGCGATTTCATCTTCTCGTTTGACACTCAACTCATATGCCACCAGGCTTCTCAAATGTTAATCTAATGAATGTTTGGAAGGATCACCTTCCAAAAGGGATGACATAATTTCATTATAAATAAGTGTAATTCTTCTCAAAATTTTCATTATCCTATCATTGTCTTTTATTTATTCACTAAGTTCTCACATTGTTCCAGAAACATCATTAATTTGATTGAAAATGGTATCTTCATTTTCTTTAGGATGCATCTTAAGATCATAAACCCTATTTTCAAAAACATGTAATTTCACCTCCTTTGAATTGTTTTAACCTTTGTAAATATTATCTAGTTTTTACCAATTAATCATTTTTAATGTACATTTCATCACCTTTAGATATATGTTATTAGAATGATCCTCATTGATGCAATTTTATCCTTTGGAATATTCATCAAGAATTTTCTTATTTGTATAACTTATAAACATACCAGATGGATCAGTGACCTATATTCCTAATGCATTGGAAAATAGGACATCAATCAAAGATATCATAGAAGATATGTCATCATATACTTCCCAATATGAATGTTTTTGCAAAAAAAGTGGTTTACTCTCTAGACTTTCATATATTCTTTATTATAGTAATGAAGGGAATATTTAACACCCGAAACCTTTACACTCTAAAAAACATGAAGTACCCCAAAACACCATGGAAGGGGAGGCTTGAATCATGGTGTCAAATGATTCTTATAAACTGATGGATCTTGTTCCCATTTTGGTAGGAACCTGTAACGTCCTGTTTTCAGGTGCCACCCAGAGGTGCCCCTTACCCAGTTGGTCACATTGACTCAAGAACATTTCTCCAAATGCAAGTGGCTTCCAACTAGTAGTGAGGTAAATTGGTGTGATAGTAGGTAAACTATGCCCTCATTGGATATGTAACATAGCATAAATAAACAGATAACTGTAGAGGAAGTAGTAATAATACCATGCAGCCGAAAACTGTGGAAACCTATAGGTAGATAAACAACTGGAACACATATATTAATTTTTTATGTGCCATATGTATAGTAGATCACCCAAAAAATTCCCAACAATATAATATAGTACTAAACCAATGTACAAAGGAAATAAAGTAGCATCACAAGACTCAACTTGGTCCCATGCTCTCCAGCTACATAGAAATCGTGTATTTAATGTAAAAGGGAACTTTAACTTATCTATACCTACAATAATATAATCTGTTTGGGCCCAAAATCATGACCCATACAGGGTGTGAGATGAATCCCAGTAGGAAACCACAAAAATATTGGTGCCTAACTATTAGTGAATATATATAGCAGTCAGTATGAAAAATTATTTAATAAATAAGGGAGTACTCAAAAGAAAAAAATCATACAGTTTCAACTGCATTCATTTACATTCACTAATTAATCAACAAATCATTTACAATCACTAATTAATCAACAAATCATTTACAATCAACCCTCTGCAAAGTACTCACATTTTAACCCCTCTAGTTCATCTCAAACAAATTCTCCTTGACGAAGCAATTGCTGTCAATTCCCCATGTGGACTTTTATTGGTAAACTACAGACTCTCTGAGGAAGCAGTTTACATCCAATCCACCTTGTGGTTTCACAACATGGAACTATAGAAAATCTAAGGGAGCAAAAAATTCCATCCCCCCTATGGTATTGTATCATAAAAAAGTAAAACATCCAATATTGGGAAGCCCTAAACGTCCATTCCCCTAATTGTCTAACTTCAACAAGTTCCAAAGCCATGTGTAAGTCAATCATGAACAAATAATATCCAGCAGTCATTGTAAATCCCAATATAATAATTGGATAAATATATAAAATACATATCACATCATACAATATAATATCACTCCATCCTATCAACATTAGGCATGGAAGATGAATCATCCTAAACGGATGTTTTGGACCCAACATCCAAAATAGTCAAACATGGTAAACCATATACATATCATGGAAAATAAACCCTATCAAATATCCAACATCCCAAATCAAGAAAAAAATAGCAGACATTAAGAGGGTTAAATTCCCTAAACATGCAATACCCTGAATTACGGTATTAGGGAATTTTGCACATATAATTCCAAGAAAAAATAAAAAAAGGCACAAACCACCTACCTCAATGTTCTATGATTTATACATTTTAACCTCTACCTTTGAATCAACCTATAGAAAGGTTAATCTATAAAAATTTCCAAAACATTCATCCAAGGATATCTCAAGAACGATGAGAAATCAAGAGAAGAGGTTCTAGAAGAATGAAGAACTCACTGATGTAATTCCAACACAATTGAAGGTGGTTGATTTGAATCCCGAACAGTAGGTCGAGGGTTAAGAGAATAATTTTCAATCCTAGTCGCTCCAGGATGAGATGGATCTAGAAGAAGGGTGTTCTGTAAGTGAGACGTGATCTCGCTCCAACTTAGCAAATAAAAAGAAAAGCATACAATATATTCATTTAATGTACATGCGATGTACATGCCTTAACTAGCCTCCACATTAGGACGTCTCTAGGTCACCACACACGACCTTGTACTGAACTGTTACACAGCCAGTACTTGGCTACCCGTGGCAACTAGGTACACAGAGTGTACTTCTAAGTACACAGTGTGTACTCCATAAATTTATAGAAAATCCACTTTTCTTCAAAACACCATAAATCAATATCCATACCAGAAAGAATATCAAAGTTCTTACAAACTTCTCCCTTAAAGAAATTTGTCCCCAATTTTCGCTAATAAGGAGGATAAGAAGAAGGTTCCTAGAATATAACTGTCCAATTAGATCATACATCAAATTCTCTCTCCCAAGTCTCATCTGGAACTTTCACGTGCTGCCATGGCACTCATACCATAAGAACAGACTGGCTGCAAATAACATTTTCCATGTGATCAATAATCCGGATTGGATGCTATTCGAATAATGCATCCACCTCTAACTCAACCTCGTCTGGTTGAAAACATAAGACGGGTCTTAGAATTATCTCCCCAACTGAGAAAAATGAAAAACATTGTGTATAGCGTGGTACCTATAAGGTACTTGAAACTGATAGGAAACTAGCCTAACTCTCTCCAAAAACTCTAACATCCCGATTTATCTCATTGAAAGATTAGTGTATCTTCTAATAATCATTTTTACCATCCTTGGTGTGAAAAATAGAAAAATTAGATCTTTGAACTTCAACTCCTGAGGTCATCTACGTAGATTAGTATAAGACTTCAATCCTGATTGTGAAGTTGCGATCCTCTTTTGAATCAACACCACCTTCTCTGAGATCTCATGGACAAGTTGAGGTCCCAGTATAGCAGCCTCTCCTACCTCCAGCCAACATTGGGGTCATCAGCATGGCCTACTATACAAAGCCGCATAAGGTTCCATATGAATAGTTTCTTGATAACTATTATTGTAGGAAAAATCCACCCGATCATTGTGCTTCTCCAAAGAACATCAAAAATCATGGATTCATGCGCGAATCATGTCCTCCAGCACCTGAATCGTATGCTCGAACTGGCCATTTTTCTGAGGATTGAAAGCTATATTTAGATGTACATGTGTACCCAAATCCCTATATAGTCTCTGCTAGACCCATGTAATAAAATGGTAATCTCAATCTGAGATAATGGAGTGTGAAACCATTGGTAAACGTACCATATTTCAGATGTACAACCATCCAAGATCATGAACACTAGTGTTCTCCATGATCGGTAAGAAGTTTGAAACCATTGTGAGTCTATAAATGACAAACCAATCTCTGTCAATCCATCAAGGCGACGTTGGTAGTCTTGTATTGAAGTCCATCACAGCATCATTACACTTCCACTCATGAATGGGTAACTACTGCAAAAGCCTAGCAGGTCGATGGCTCTCTACCTTCACATCCTAACTAGTGGAACACCACATCACAAAACAATCAACATCTCTCTTCATACCAGGCCACCAATACTGATGGTGTAGATCTTAGTACTTCATGGTGACTCCATGATTAATTAACCAAACTAAAAAAATGAAAATCCCACATTAGGTCCTTATGTATGTCTGCTGACACCCATACTCACCCATGGAAACTCAAGATCTCATCCTCACCTATGGTCCATCTAGGAATAGAGTCCTCTCTTGACACACTCCCCCATAGGACTAGGCCTTCTACATTTGATTGCTACCTCATTCGTACCCACTCTAATAGAGTAAGGTAATATCTATATAAGATAGAAACATATGTCCCTATGTTTCGTGAACCTCTAAATGAGTCTGAGAGAAAAATTTCATAAGCTTCCACTCACATATAGCTTCCTAAACTACCTGTATCTGAGTCCTCAGGATCAATGCATTAGCGACTCCATTGTATTTCCAATGTGTATGTGTCAAGTCAATGTCAATTAACTGAAGGTATTCAACCATCCTTCACTATCTCAAATTCATATCAGGTTGTGTGAAGATGTACATGAGACTTTTGTGGATGGGGAAAACCACAAAATTCTATTCCAACAGATAATGTCTCGAAAAAAAAAATGAACAAATATATTCAACTTATGGTCATGAATTTGGTAATTCCTTTCATATGGACTCAACTACCGAGACTCGTATGCAACGACTACTTCCCATTTCATAAGAACTACTCCCATATCGATACTTGATGCATCCCAGAAAACAATATAACTCTTTCCCGAATGTGGGAAAATGAGTATCGATGCAGAATTACACCTCCCTTTCTACTCTTGAAAGGCTGAATCACAAGAATCTGAGCACAGTTACTTCGTACCCTTCTTAGTTAGACACTTAAGTGGCACTACTAAGCGTGAAAAGTCCTATATGAAATGTCTTTTATAACCATCATCCCCTAGAAATCTTTGTACCTCAAAGACGTTCTTCATATTCTCCAAGGAAACTATTGTTCTCAATTTCTCTTGGTCTACTGATACTCAAGTCTCTAAACTAACATTACCCAATATGTGAATCTAGTCCATCCAAAAGTTGACTTTTGAGAACATAGAATATAAATGATGCTCTCTATGTGTACTAAAAATGATCTCAAAATGGGAATCTTGGTCGTGTCGACTATGAGAGTACACCAAGATATCATCCATGAAAACCGCCACAATGGAATCCATGTTTGGATCGAACACTCAGTTCATCAATTCCATAAAAACTGCAGGTGTTTTCATGAGACTAAATAGCATAAACCATACTTGTATAGATCATACCAGCTCTGAAAGTTTATAATAGTTATATATGATGGTGTAATGCACAATAGATGATAACGAGACCTCAATAAGATTTTCTGGAACACTCAGTCTCATAAAATCTATTCAAAGGGATCATAAATCCTCTTTAAGGGATATCGGTTATTGACTATCTACTGGTTCAGCTTCCCAAAATCCACACAATGTCTGAGGGTACCGTCCTCCTTTTTTGAAAACTGGATAGGCGAACCCCGAGGAGAAGTACTAGGTTAGATGAAACCCTTTTCCAGTAACTCCGCTAACTACTTTTTCAGATCTTGAAACTATCATGAATCCATCCTTTAGCGATGAATTGACACAACTTCCACTCCTTAAAAAATCTCAAAAAATGTCTACTTCTTTCACTGGAGGTAAACCTAATAAGTAATTTGTAAAGACCACCCTAAAATGATCCACCACTAGAGGAATTTCCTTCTGTGAAGTCACCTGGCCATCCATGTGTAGACTAGAAATGTGGGTTGTATCTCATACCAACCCACGATTCTTGGGTCCCGCTCTACTCCCTTAGACATCCCATTCTCCCTTATAAAGATATTATCCTCCCTATGGTAACGTGAGACTCACCATACGAAGATTGCAATCAAAAATAGCCTTAATGGGAACTAACACATTCATTTGGAGAATGACATCAATTCCTATCATCTCTAAAACATAGTGGTACCCTAAGAAGTGACACCCATCATCCTCAAGAGGACACTCCTTTCACTAATTTACAATTTCCGTTCTAGTCCCCATCGAAGTGTCTAGCATCAAGATATCAGTGGAAGTAATGATACAAAGCTCATGTCTATCCACAACAGTGACATATAATAATCTTTGGAATGTCTCCATATCGAAAAGTGAATAAGATAAAATAGAGGCATTTAGAATCGTACCTCTAACTGTAGAGGGTTTAGGATCCTGCTCCAACTGGATCTGCTATATCATAAAATCCTGACCTGCACTGTGGCCCTATGAAGGTAAATAAGATCGCAGAGCTGATCCACTCCACAACTGTCAAAATCCTTGTGCTTGACCACAACGTCCATGATGTCCACCTCACCCTGAAAGTTATGAATAACTCCATCACCCAATCTGATGTGGTACTGGTTGTCCCTGTCCTGTATGAGGAGTCGAAATAGAACCCATATCGCCAGTTTCTATTGAGAAATTCTGATGAGAGCATTGAAGAGGACCCATCTATATGTAAGAGCATCACTACAGTGGGTCTCTCGGGCAATGTGGCCTTGTATTCCGACTCTTCCTGAATTAGTATCTCACCACATGGCTACCAAAAGATATATCCCCCTCCTACGATCTCCACGCATAGACTTTCTGTGGTGCTTCCTGTTCTTAGTCAGAGGGGTACCAACTCCCGATGTCGAACTTCCCTAGATGACACCTCCAAAATTCATAATGTTACACATTGTGATCAATGCCTAGTTGACTATAGAGTTAATATATTTCAACAATAATATGATCGCCTAAGATATGATTTCATTCAAAAGACTATCCTCAAACTTCCTCTCAAGAAAAAAGTCACCACCCACTAGAATGGATATGAAGCATTGCATCTCTGTAAAGTGAGAAGAATACTCCCTGACTGATAGAGTACCCTTCTCCAAACTCATAAACACTCACCCTTAGTCGGCCTTCAAACTCTCTAGGTATAAATAATCATTGAAGGCTCACTGGATCTCATCCCAAGCCATATCTCATCGGTGCCCTTCCTATGATATCACATCGAACCATCTCTTGGAGGAATCCCGAAGAATTTACATAGTGATCTTCACCCTCCTCTATGGAGGCATATCCATATGCTCAATGATAGACCACAAGGCTTCTAACCATGACTCTAGAGTATATAGTCTCCATTACCCTAAGAATGTGGGAGGATGATACTGTTGAAAAACCCGCATCAACTCTACCAAAAATAGGGCAGGGTGTGGTGGTCCCCTAAAGGTCTACATAAACCTCATAAAGCCTTCTCAGAGCTGTGCATCAGCCCCTGTGTTCAGAATAGAGGTTGGTTCAATGACGGGCACGATGGGAGGGTCTGCTGGTAGTCCACATTCTACCATGTCCCTAGTTTTATTGTTACCCTATATTTGGTGTACAACTGGAGGACGTCATAGAGGAATGACTCTGCAAGGTCAAGTTCACAACTTAGTTCATGATCATCATGGACTAAAACATATTATAAAAAGAAGGGAATATGATAATGAAAACAATCATTTTTCGAAATAGAGATACATGACGTGTATGACACCTACACAACGTGTTTCCACAATCCTTTACAACGGAGTGTACTTATTCCAAATCTGGTCAGGTAGAACCCTTACCCACACCGTGTTCTCCTAGAGACACAGTGCATACATGAATCATTTCCCCCCTTTCCTATGTTCCTCTACACAGCTGTACAGACAGAACCTACCTAGGTAACTCTACATGACATGTGCACTATGGACATGACATGTATCCCTTATGTCATAGCCATCTATGTCGTTAGTCACATGGTCAGTGACATGGTCATCTCTACACGGTGTGTAAGAATAGAACAAGTCATGTACTACCTGAGTTTCATCCATCCGTGTTGTTGGTCACATGGTTGGGTGCATGTATCTCAGAACACGGCATGTGTCAACAAATGTTTCTGAACCCTGTGACTCTACCTACACAACTAGTCACGCGGTTTCAAACTATATAGCGTGTACATACGGTACTCTACATGTACATAAGAAAAGTTTTTCCCTCCCAAACAGAAGGAAAAATGGACTGTATTCATGAATACACACTGTGTATTCTTGATTTGTTCCAGATAGTAAGAATCAGAAACTACTCTGAAAACCCGTAAAAACACTAAAATGAACAATTAAGTTCCAAATTATGCTCTGTGAGGTCCCATACATCCCTGAAATAAAATCATGGAATCATATGTATGTAACATAAGAAGTTTAATAGTGAATGGAACACTTGATCAAACAAATTATGATCCATTAAGACCCATAACACCTTAGGGACCAATGTTTGGCACTCATTAAAATGAAACCTTACACAATAAGAAATACCATATCAACTAGAAGGTATTATATGAAGGCATCTATCACAACAACATGCATATCTATCATAGAATCTATCACAAGAACTTTCAATTGATAATTGACCCTAAATGGAATGACAAACATTCATGACATGTGATCTATAGAAAGTTCATATATGATGTGTGAGATGGTATTACCTCATATCATCAGGCATCAAAAATAATATAACCTCAATAATATCAATGATAATAGCACAAAAACATGTGAATCATCCAATGGTGAAATCAAATCAATTATAATAATTAAAAAACCAGTAAAATTTCAATAATCGAGGTAAATTAGCTTTTCCTTGTACATGGGTTAGAAAATCTAAGGCACAACTCATTACTAACTACATATTCCATCATATTCCAAGATACAGGCTCCAGACAGTAAGTAAAATAATAAATTAATGCTTTGATAACACATTTTAATGTCCCTACTGTGAGTGTCAAACAGAGGTGCCCCTTACCCAGTTGGTCACTTGGTCTCAAGTGCATTTACCCAAGCTCTATAGGATTCCAACTATAAGAGAGGTCATTGGGCTTGATTGTGGGGAAACTATGCCCTCATTTGGAGAGTAACCCAACCGATATAAATATATAATAGTAGTGGAAGTATTAATAATACCATGAAATAGTAAACAACATAAATCTGCAAGTACATAAACAACAGGAGAACATATAGAAATGAGGCATGTCACATATGTCTAGGAAAGCATAAAAACTTGTCTCAATACTAGAATATAGTACTAAACCCAAGTACAAAGTAAAACACGTAAATAAATCTTGTAGTATCGCTAGCCTCAGAATGGTCCCATGCTCTCTAGCTCTATATAAATTAAGTACCTGAGGTACAAGGCCGCTTTAACTTAACAATACCTATGATAATATAATCTGTTTGGGCCCAAAAGCATGACCCAAACAGGGTGTGAGATGAATCCGGGTTGGAATCCAAACAATGATCTATTCCTAAACATCAATGAATATATATATATATATAGCTGGTACTACAAAAAATGATATAATAAACAGAGAATACTCAATAGTAAACAATCCTACAGTTTCGACGAAATTCATATAAATTCATTAATTAAGAAACCAATCCTTCCCAAGAAACACTCTGGGAAGTACTCACAGTCCATCAACTCTGGTTATTCTTAATCAAAGACTATCTGAGGAATCATTAATGGTCAATTCCCCCTGTTTTATTTTATCGGTATACTAAAAACTCCTTGAGGAAGCACTCAATATCAAAATCCACATGTGGTCACACAATGTGGAACTAAAAACTCTCTGAGGGAGAAAACAAGTTCACCCCATATGGTTTCACAATGAAAAAAGTAAAACAGACACTCAGGGGAATCCCTCAACATCCATTCCCCCTGTGGTATAACTCCACCAGGTTCCCACAACCAAATATATGTCAATCATGCAAAAACGATATCTAGCAGCCAATGTAAATCACAATATACTTCTTGGATAAATAGCAACAATTCATATCACATTATACTAGATAATATCACTCCATCATAACAACACCAGGCCTAAAAAACAATGCAACCTAATGGGTAGTTCTAGACCCAATGGATGAACCAGTAAAATAAAGGAAAACACATCCATAGCGTGGAAAATAAGCCCTATTCACAATCCAAAATCCCTACTCAAGCAGACAAAGCATAGTTGGCACTAGCAGGGATAAATTCCCTAAACACACAATACCCCAAACTAGGGTATTGGGATATTTTTCATATATAATTCAAAGAGAAATAATGGAAAGGAAAAAAACACTAACCTCAATGTTGTAGGATTTATATTGTATAACCTCAGACATTGAATCGACCTAGAACATGGTAGATCTACCAAAACATAAAAAATGTCAACTAAGGATTTCGTGTGAAATAGAAGAAATCAGGAGAAGAGGTTATGGAATAAGGAAGAACTCATCATTGTCATTCCAACACAGTTGACAGTGGTTGATTTAGAGAATAGATGGTGGGTCGGGGGCTTGAAAAAGAATTTTCATTCCAGATCTCTCCTGGACGAGACAGAGACAGATGAAGGGTGTTCTGTAAATGAGATGTGATCCCTGTTCTACTTAACAAGTAAAAAAGAAAAGTACACGACATGTTCATTTAATGTACATGCCATGTACATGTCATAACTGGCCTTCACTTTAGGCATTCTTCAGGTCACCCAACACAGCCATGTACTCGGCGATTACAAGTTCAGTATATAGCTACCCGTGGAAACTAGGTACACGAAATTTATTCTTAAGTGCATGGAGTGTACTCCTTAAATATCCAAAAACTCCCATTTTCCTCAAAAACTATAGAATTCACGATCCATGCCTAAATAAAGATCCACATTCTTACATAACCCATTAAACTTGTCTGATAAGAAAGAATAGAAAACAAACAACACAATAAAAAGCGAAAAAAACAACAATTTTACATGGTTAACCAATAAAGGCTACATCCTAGGAGAATACGCTGACAAGTTTTCAATCATACCAATGTCCACTAAACTTCAATTGTTGTGGAGTATTAATTTTTAGCTCAATTACAATATTATAGGTTCACTGCCATTATATGGTTTTAGGGATAGCACACTCCATCCCTAGGATCACTTCTTTTGACTCCACATTAATCACTCAATGGGAGAAATATGAAATCAGTTTATCTGAATAATGGTCACTTTAATGAGTTAGAATTAAATCTTGAATCATCATATCCATGTACATGATATGTTGAAGTAATTTTTTAACCTATAGTATGTATTTCACTTTTTGTGCAGTATTAGTTAGAAAACTATTCCTACGTTTACTGACACCCTTCCTCAACGAATTGTACTACACTATGTACCATGAGTGATGCCTCCATGAACTAATCCCGATTCACCTTGTACTAAAATGATTCCACTACATACAATATTGTTCTGCATAATGTGTTGATTCCTCCACGTACTTACCTTCTCCACATAGTGTGAGGCTTCCTTTGTGTACTTCTTTTCCACATCGTGCCAACGCACTACCTTCACAAAACACACCAGTGTAATGATTCATCTCTTCCGACCAACTCCTCCTCCATGAACAATCATCCACAAACTGCCTTATTCCTGCATGTACTGTCTTCGCTGAACTGTTCTGGACATCATCGAATTTTGTTCAAATTTTTAATTAAATTCATTGAGTAATTATCTCCCAACAAACTACTTCTCCATATCTATGAATTTATCTCGTATTATCAATCTGAGAACCATGATCTAATGAATGGATTAATGCAACATATATATTCAAATAGATACTCATAATCTCGTAAAATTAGATTTGAAAAATATTCGACACGACACCACCGTTAAGGTGTACCGTGCATCTTCTATAATCTATTTTCCCTACACGGTCAGCGAACAACCATTCTTCTTATGTAGTGGAAAATATCACTTCTTTGTTTCGGTAAACGACACCCTTCATGGTTTCTCAAACCTCCACCTAATTCTCATTTATAACAACAACTATTATGAACTGTTTTCCTTCCATGAATTGCAATACTTCCCACAAATCTCCTTTTCTACATATAGTTTTCATCCTACACAGTGTGCGTACCATTTTACGTTTCACGAACCATTCCACTATGTGGTTCTAGGTTCACCATTCGACATACCATAAATTGTGATCCGCATATTGTTCCCAAGACATGGTTCAAGGTCCACCATTACTTTTCATAAACACAACCTTTTATGAAACAAAACTCTGAAATTTGAGGGAAAAAACTTTGGTAAACAAAAGAAAACTACACCACCCTCAATAATTATTTTACCCTCAATGGTAAGACCACATTCCTTACAAACTCATTGTCAACCAAATATGAATTGTAAAAAAAACATAGACCATAATCTATTTCTAGAAAATAACAACCTTTTATACAACAAAAACAATCAAAATTTCATATTTTTATAACCTTAGATATTATCCCACTACTTTCATAGTCATTTATTATCTCTCATATCGTTGATCAATTGATATTCTCCACTATAACACATGAACATATTTTATAGAAAACAAATATTAGAGAATATGTAATCATAAATTATTAGTTATTGTTTCAAGAAACCTTTCAAGATTTCATGATTCATATGTAATAACTGAATTTCTATCATCATTCTTAATCCCCTCCTCAATGGGTTCACTCTATTCTTTTTTAGATAACATATGGTCATTTTCAAAAAATATAATTCATGATATCAAATTTTAGATGACTAATAACATTGTATCTTCATATTTATTATACACGCATGATAGTATACTCATCATCTTATTTCTCCCCAAAAACACTTGTATCAAAAAAATCCATTTATACAGGTACAAACAAAAAATATATTGGAATGTGTTTGAGTATCTACAACTATAGAGAGAGAGTAGCATGTTATTTATTTGTTCCTTGAACAAGAAACACCATTCCATATTTCTCTACCTCAAGGATAACTCTTAATTATTCTCTCCATAGTATTACAATGATAAATCTACAATTTCATGGTTATATTACTTATTTTAACCGTATTATTTTGTGAAATAATTTTATTTACATTTTCTATCAAATCAAAAATTAATTTTGGATCTATATTCATGTTTATTAACAGTTTTTTAGATGGTATAATGGTAAAAAACCTTTGAGATATATCATTATTTCCAAAACCTTCCAAATATATTCTCATTATATATTGAATAAATTTTCTTTTAAAATATTATATGAGATTTAACTTCTTCTTAATATATTTGATTCCTCTAGAAAACCATGATGTTTTCTTAATGGATTAACTCTTTTATATTTTTATTTATAATTCCTCTATAAACAATAATTTTCATTGCATGTTTCCAATGGTCTACAGTGTTACCAACTATATAATAATAAAATAGTTTCTTCTGGTTTATAATGCATTATCTTTAGGAACCCAAATGATTAACACATGAATATTAAATAATTTTAAAGATAAATAACATGATTATAATAAATACTTGAAATAAAATGTTTAATATACTTGGAAATTTGGGCACATACATCTCCTATACACATGAAGATATAATTATTATTGAATTAGTATAGAAAACACACTGGGATTGATATATGGGGCTACAGGCATATAATTATATTTTTAATAACAAATAACAGGATAATTGGTGTAATGTCCCCTAGGGGGGATGGGGTTTCTGGACTACCATTCAATATTTTTTGAGCTGTTCATGTTTTTTATTTAATTGTACCACCTAATGACCTACTCAATAATATTAAACAGTGGATATACATCAAATAATTGGGTGAACTAAAATTCTAATAAAGGGAGGAATAATATGGAATTAATAACTGACAAAAATCCTTAGTAATCTGTTATGAAAAATAGTAATCATCAAATCAAAAACCTAGGATAGTCAATATATGTATAATTTTATCATTTTAAAAAGAAATTTGATATAGATGGTTCATAATAATGAAACATCGTAATGTAATTTTCTAATAACAGACATATGTTTTAAATAAATCTATAATCACTATCACACATAACATATTTTAATAAATAATAACATTTTAATTTTAAACATCCCAAACATCCAGTTCAAACATAATACACATAAACATATGAATTATATCACATTGCCTATTGAATTAGAAGGATACCTAATTTTGGTTCAACCCATCACATTATAAAATTATCAAATTCATGCAAGCCACCTAAAAATGGGGAATATTGAAATGTTAATTATTAAATAAATCCCTAAAAGAGAATGGGTTTCATAAGTGCATTTTGAATCATTTTTAACTAAAAGACCATTGAGGGTTCCAAAATTAGAATGAAAAAATATATCATTGGGAATAAATGTTTTCATAAAATATCACAGGTCATGATGATAAGATGAATAGTTTTAAATGGAATTATAGTAATATATTAGAAAATGAGATCATATAGTCAATCATTATCTGTAGCTTTGAAATAATCAATACGAAGTAGAAGAATTCATAAGTAAGAATAAAATATGGAATACATAGTGCAATGTAGGAAATAAATAAATACAAAAGACAATACATTAAAAATAATAATAATAATGCTAAAATTCACAAAATAAGGAGTTGGGTTGATGATTTTTCATACCAATGATCTTATTTTATATCATAAATATATGTATTCAAAAATAATAACATTGAAAATAATAACACATTAAAACGTTTATTAATTATGTTTTTATCATTCCTGATAAATAAAAATAATTGGATATTAACTAACAATATTCTTTATAATGGTGTAACATTTTGATTTATTGACTTCTATAAAATTACTTAATCATGATTTAATTTTGTAATTTTAATCATTCTAATTTAAAAATTATGAAAATTTCTTCAAGGAAATTTTAAATACATATATTTATAAATTTATGTATCATAACTAAATTATTATAACCATTTACAATCATAGTGATAGAAATTGAATTGGCAATGTTCTTTTTGCAAGTTAACCAACTGTTAATGGGACATTGCCCAAAGAGGAGTTACTAGATGTATGTCACATATATATGATAAAAAATAATTTCAATGGTTTAATATCATGAAATATATTAACATTGTAATTAATTATATTGAAAATATCTTGGATAGAAAAGAACATCTGATATGATGAAGTGAATAGGAAAGGGAAAAATAATAGATGAAGGAATCTTACCTCTTACAATATGTTGTTCCATTACCATGACCCAAAAAACCATGCAATATTGTAGTTTTTTTGACAAAACAAAAATTATAAGGATTAAAAGTGGTTTAATTGTGGAAATATATGATGTGTTTTAGCATTGATATGTTCATGAGATATGATATTTCCGGGGGAAATATGTGTATATATACTTTAGGGGAAGGTGGGTATATGGAAGAAATATTGAGTAAAATATTATTTCCATGGGAATCCATCAAATAGAGAAAAGTTTGATGTAATGAATTTTATTTGATTGAATATATATATTTCTAGCATATTAAAATCCCTTAAAATCTAAATTCATGATAAAATCCAAAAAAATATTAGAAAAAGTAAAATTCTTTTTTAGTTTAATACATTAGGCTTTCAAATTTAGAAAATGCATTTTATATTTGGAATAGTATTGTTATTACTTATTTAACATTAAAACTTTTTTTTCATCTAGAATTATAATTTTGTGTTAAATTATTAAATATTAAATTATTTTATTAAAATAGTACAATTCCATAAAGAAATTAATTTTTTAATAATCATATGATAATTTAAAATTTTGAAAAAAATTGAAAAAAATCATTAATAATTAATATTGAAGTTATAATTATAAAAATGAAATTAATTTTATCCAAATTATTTTCAAAAATATTTAATGATAAATATTAATTTAAAAATATTCTTTTTTGAAGATAAATAAATATGATGTTTTTAAATATATTCTTCTAATATCATTGAGATTGTAATATTGATATTTTTTCACATTAACAATTATATTTCTTTGTAAATTAAATCTAGTAAATTTTATTTACCTGAAATTTTATTATCCAATAGTCAATTGATTGTTAGAATAGCCAGATCACAATTCATAATGTTTATGGTTCAGTTAATATTTGTTATGTTACAATTCCAATAGTAATATTACTATTTAAATGGTCTTATTACATGATATAAATATATATTAATCACATAATTGATCAATCACCTCAATTCTAGTCATGTATCTCTATTTTTCATTTCTAAAATTTTTATTATTTTATTAAGGATCTATATTATTTTTTTGTGTTATTCATATGTCTGATAATTATATGGGATCAAAGTGATCCATTATTTTCTGTTCTTATTTATTTATTTATTTGTATTTATTTACACTTTTTAATACATTCTAGTTTCTTTATATATTAATTCTAGAAAAATAATGTTCCTTGTTAATTTAAAAAATATAATATTTTATAATATGTGTTACATGTCTCTATTTACTAAATTATTTCTAGTTTTGAAATAAATTATCTATTTAAGAGTAAAATTAAATATACATAATCAATTCTATTGTTACACTCTATATATATTTAGAATTTTTATCCCTTATTATTCAACCCTTGTTGATTGATTGAATGGATTAGGGTGTTTCAACTTTATTGTCTCCTCATGTTCCAATGTTAATTACTTATACATATGGTTCAACCAAATTACATTTTTTAGTATAATTATCTTATTGTATATACCATTATATCTATGTTTCATGGGTTTCACTTGCTAATCCATATAGGAGAGGTTATTCTCCAGTTTCACCACATCAGGATTTTGTACATGTGGGGTATCACCTTTATAGAACCTCATAAGAGATACATGGAAAATATCATGATGATAAGCAATGTTTTGGGAAAGGGTTTACTAATAGTACACCGGTTCTACACAATTAAGGATCCCAAATTGAAAATGGTACCAATGGTTTGGAATTCCATCCATTAATAAATGAATTAATTTATTATATGGTAATATTCAATGGAAATTCAATTATCATTTATCAAACTATGCATACATTACCATGATTTCCAACAAAGAACTTTTTTCAGCATTAATCATGTTTAATCTATTACTAAATTACAGAAAAATTATCCACCATTAACTATAGAAAACTTGCTCTGCTCAGCTTCTATTAACCAACATCAATTGAATATACAAGAAGTTCTGCACTGCTTCACGTATAGAGATTCATATAGGTCCATATTAAATTTTCACTAGATTATATTTTTGTATAAGAACTCAAGTAATGGGATTTTATGATTTTTTTCTTCCATTAAATACCATTTAGTCAGATCGCAAGATATACTCCCCAATCTAAATCACCATATTCGAAATCATTTTAGTGTTCAGATGAAAAACATTAGTTTAATTACATATTTATAAAATGATGTAGACGTATAATAAATTTTTAACTGAACAATAGATCATTATTATAAATTATTTAATGTGGTGTCCCGTTATTGAATAAAACATTTCTTATATATATCATGGAATTTTTGACCATCAAAAAATCATCTTAAATTGATATAAAGTAGGAATTGCTTGTGAGTCTATCCATTATTACACCAATAAAATTATATCTTTGGGAGATCATAGGGGGACCCGGGACAAATTCCATAGTGATTTCATCTAATTTTCATGTTTCTAGGGTAATCATTACAATATACCCTTTGGATTCCTTCACCATAACATAACAAGCTGACACACCATGAAATTTGAACTGTATTCATCAACACACTTTTTCATGTATTCATTCAAGAATAACTCATTAAGATCACAATACATCAACACATATATAATATAGATATAAAATATTTATATATATGAAAAAAAACCACCTTTATCAATATTCAATTTAAGATGATTCCTATCCTTTACATTTTTCTCATTATTTAGATGCTCTGATACATTCTTTAGAACTCATTGAATTTATCATTGATATATATATATATATATATATGTAAATAATTTTGGAATGTTATGATATATTCAATATAATTAAGATATCTATATGTATCCATTTTGTATCTATAAATATTTTTCCTTTCTCAATTTAATTCCAAGATAGATTAATTGTTTTATTTCAACTGTGAGCATTAGTAACCTTATTTACCATCCCAGGATGGTAGGGAATATATTAATTATTGTCGTTTATAATCAAATTTCACTCTCATTTGAATATTTTTTTATCTTATTTATGATAATATATACATTAAAATAAAGTTATCTATAAGTAATTCAAACCTCTCAAAATAGTAATAGTACTAACAAATCATAAAATGTAACAATAATTCATCCATCACTAGATAATATATTTGGTAGTTCTAGACCCAGGAAAACACATCCCAGAAATTTTCCAAATGCTTCCATACATGATCCATGATCGTAGAACATTTCTTAAGCTTCGATTTGGTAGGTCGCAGGGGCCGAACAGAGCTGCAGATTAGAAGTTATGGACATTTGACGTTTGGTTAGAAATATAGTTTGCGAAGCCCATTCCTGAAGCCCCCTACGTGATCACAGAGCGCCGCCGTGAAATAATGAGGTGAGAGGCTTCGCGAACCTATCTGATGTTCGCGATGCGCCACGAAGACCCACCGTGAAGTAGAGGTGGTGGTAACGCTCTGCGAACGCCCTGACATTCGCGAGCCCGCCGCGAAGCCCTAGAGGTGGGAATGCTCCGTGACCACGGTTGACCTTCGCGACCCACCGCGAAGCAACCTCCACCCCTTCGCGTCGCATGAGCTCTGCTTCGTGGTGCCCTTGCCTATAAATACCCAGCTCGACCCCTCTTCTCCGGACAGATGGCCATGGCCACTTCGCCCCTTGGGCGGCCGAGCAGAGCTTCGCATTACGGCTCTGCGAGGCCATGCTCCGGGAGAAGCTTCCTCCACGAGGCCATGCTCCGGGAGCAGCTTCTTTCGCGTTGCTGCTCCGCGAGCCGAGGCTCCGTGAGTCTATGCTCCGTGAGACCATGCTCTGTGATTCTACTCTGCGAGACCTCTTTACTCCACGAGACCAAGCTCCGCGAGACCCCTTTTCTTTGCGAGAGACCATTGCTCCGCGAGGCCATGCTCTGTGAAGCTACTTCGTGAAACCTATCCTTTGCGAGGATCCTACCTTTGCGCCCACCGGTCCATACCACGGGGGTTGCGCCCCTGCTCCCCTGCTCGGGGTCAGTGTCGGGCTGCGGTCCCAACCCTCCGGCCCCATCCCTTTGCAACCATCACAGACTCCCATGAAAAATGGAGAGTCAAACCGCGAACGTTTCGGGCCGGGATGTCCAGATTTTCCATTGCGCCCTTATACGATCCCATCTTCCACCTATGGAATAACATGATTTCATACACTCCTCCACACACCATGAAACACCTTGAGTTGATATATTCCTCTTGGTTTGTTTCCTATGTCGTGAGTTGAGGTTCTCATCATCAATTACCCAAGTACCTTTAGTCGAACCATTCCTCATGAAACTCCTCCAAACCCTATGACGTGGCTCCTATGCCAGGTTGAACCACAAAGGGTCGCCCTTGCGTAAGTCCCGACACCAACCATGTCTAGGAACCTTCTTCCTAACAGTCCTATCTATATGACTCTAAACTGTAGTACACCCTATGTTCCTAATATAGGATGCCTCTTGCACTAAACAAGAGATGCCTTATGCTCCAAGCATGAGATGCCAACAGTCTTATCTACATGACAATAAACTATAGTACTCCCTATCTAACGAACTATAGGATGCCTCTTGCTCCAAATAAGTGATGCCTTATACTCCTAGCATGATATGCCAACAATCCTCTCTACATGACTATAAACTGTAGTACTGCCTGTCTAAAAAATGATAGAATGCCACTTGATCCAAACAAGATATGCCTTATACTCCAAGAATGAGATGCCAATAGTCCTATCTATATAGATTTAAACAGTAGTACCCCCTATCTAAAAAATGATAGGATGCCTCTTGCACTATATGAGATATGCCTTATGCTCCTAGCATGAGATTCCAACAGTCCTTTCTATATGACTCTAAACTTTTGTATTCCCTATGTTCCAAACATAGGATGCCTCTTGCCCTATACGAGATATTCCTTATGCTCCTAGCATGAGATGCCAACAGTCATTTTTGGACGACTCTAAACTATATTAATCCCTATGTTCCAAACATAGGATGCCTCTTGCCCTATATGAGAGATGCCTTATGCTCCTAGCATGAGATGCCAACGGTCCTTTCTACATGACTCTAAACTGTAGTAATCCCTATGTTCCAAACATAGGATGCCTCTTCCCCTATACGAGAGATTCCTTAGGCTCCTAGCATGAGATCCAAACAGTCTATTTTACATTACTCTAAACTGTAGTAATCCCTATGTTCCAAACATAGGATGCCTCTTGCCCTATACGAGAGATGCCTTATGATCCTAGCATTAGATGCCAATAGTCCTATCTACAAGACTCCAAACTGTAGTATGCCCTATGTTCCTAACGTAGGATGCCTCTTGTTCCAAACAGGAGATGCCTTATGCTCCAAGCGTAAGATGCGCAATGCCATGACTACAGTGGCATGATTCCAACGCCCCTTGGCATTATCCCTTGTGTGGACCAGTGCATAGGTGAAGGCCTCAATTCACCAGTGAGTTGGGATGCCCTCAAGGCTAGACATGAGGAATACATTACGGGCAGCTACCTAGCGTACGCCCCATTCACCACTGCCACTCCATAGCGGCACCCGGGCAGCTTCCTAGCGTAAGCCCCATTCACCAGTGCAGCTCCATAGCAGCACCCGGGCAGCATCCTAGCGTAAGCCCCCATCCACCGGTGCCGCTGCATAGCGGCACCTGGGAAGCATCCTAGCGTAAGCCCCATTCACTATTATTGCTCCATAGCGGCACCCGGGCAACATCCTTGCATAAGCCCCATTCACCATTGCCGCTCTATAGCGGTACCCGGGCAACTTCCTCGAGTAAGACCCATCTGCTGTTGTGATCCTATTCAGTGGTAAGCCGCTGACACCCAATCCAGTGGTAAGCCGTTGGGATCCTATACATTGGTAAGCCATTGACTCCCAACCCAGCGGTAATCCGTTGTGATCCTATTCAGCGGTAAGCCACTGACACCCAATCCAGTGGTAAGTCATTGCGATCCTATTCAGCGAAAAGCCATTGACACCCAATCCATCGGTAAGACATTGGGATCTTATTCAGAGGTAAGCCGCTGACACCCAATCCAGCGGTAAGCCGTTGCGATCCTATTCAGTGGTAATCCATTGACACCCAATCCAGCGGTAAGCCGTTGAGATCCTATTCAGCGGTAAGCCGCTGACACCCAATCCAGCGGTAATCCTTTGTGATCCTATTCAGTGGTAAGCCGTTGACACCCAATCCAGCGGTAAGCCATTGCGACCCCATTTAGTGGTAAGCCGTTCACGTCTTTAGAATAACTACGCAGACATTGATTCCCTACCATGTGGATACGTAGGAAGCCTCTTCAAGACTCAAGCCCAAAACTATCATCATCCTTTTCCTTGGGACTCTATCCTAAAGTAAGTCCCAGCACCATGGGCTGCCTAACACGTAAGCCCCTCTTCGCTTCTCACAGACGCACCCTTAGCGACGTGATCGTCAGGTCCTTGCTGCCTCTTGTTTCTCACACCAATCCGTACTCACATGGGATTAGAGTGTGCATCGGCCATAGAAATTCCCTCGTCCAGTATGATGTTAAATTGTATGCCCTCGTCCAGCATGACGTTAAATTGTATGCCTTTGTCCCGCATGACATTAAACTACACACCCATTTGAACTATGAGTACTTTGATCCATGTCACGGCACGGTACTTAGGAAGCCTCCATGAGGTTCAAGCCCACCCGTCATTTATTCACGTCGAGTTCCACCTTCGTCCATTATGACTTTAAACTACATTCCAGTCTGACAGCAAGCCGTTGTGACAACCCGAACTACGAGGTCTTTGATCCATGTCAAGGCATGGTACGTAGGAAGCGACCCTGAGGTTCATGCCCATCTCCCATCGGACCAAGGTCCCTTCCTCACGTCGGTTCGCCGACACCCACCCTCAGAACTACGAGGACTTTGATCCATGTCACGGAATGGTACGTAGGAAGCCTTCACGAGGTTCAAGCCCACCACTAGTGGACACCCAGGTTCACATTCACATTGGTTCACCAACAAAGCCCCTTTGAACTATGAGGTCTTTGATCCATGTCAAGGCATGGTATGTAGGAATCCTCTACGATTTTCAAGCCCACCTCTCGTCGTTTATTCACATTAGGGTTCATCTTCGTCCCGCTAGACATTAAACTGCATTCTGGTCCAGCGGCAAGTCATTGTGACCAACCTGAACTACGTGGTCTTTGATCCGTGCTAAGGCATGGTACGTAGGAAGCCTCCACGAGTTCCAAGCCCACCACCACTCGGACCCCCCTAGTCCTCCTCATTCAAATCGGCCTTCCAGAATCCAACCTGAACTACGTGGTCTTTGATCCATGTCAAGGCATGGTACGTAGGAAGCCTCCCAGAGGTTCAATCCCACCACCTGTTGGTCACCACGACCTTCTTCGTGTCAGTTCACCAACACCTGGGCAGCCTAGTGTGTAAGACCCACACCATCTGGACCAAGGTCCTCACTCACGTCGGTTCGCCGACACACCCTTTGAACTACGTGGTCTTTGATCCATGTCAAGGCATGGTACGTAGGAAGCCTCATGAGGTTCAAGCCCACCATCCGGTCGTTCCGACCTCATTTACGTCGGTACACCCCCATCCCGCATGATGTTAAACTGTATTCCGCACATCATTTGAACTACGAAGTGTTTGATTCATGTCAAGGCATGGAACATAGGAATCCTCCCATAGGTTCAATCCCACCACCCGTTGGTCACTCCGACCCTCTTCACGTCAGTTCACTGGAAACACCCTTCAGACCAAGGTCCACCTTCACATTGGTTCGTTGACGACACCATCCATCAGACCAAGGTCCACCTTCACGTCGGTTCGCTGACAACATCCATCGGACCAAGGTCCACCATCGCGTCGGTCACCAGCACCATCCCGAACTATGCAGACTTTGATTCACTGCCACGGGGATACGTAGGAGGTCTCTTCGAGGCTCAAGCCCATCTTCACTGTCACCCCTGTGATGGTCCCATTTCATTCCCCCTCCACTTCAATCATCCATCCATCACCCATCCTGATTCTCACCCGGGCCGCCACATCCCTGTGGGATCATGCCATCCACCTCCTCGCTACTCCTAGCGGCGCATGGGCCTCTGTCCACGTGTAAGCCCCAGCATATCTCCGGGTCGTTGTCCTCTGTGGACACCCCAATTCATCACCCCTTCGAACTACGTGGGTTTTGATCCATGTCTTCTACACATGGTACATAGGAAACCTCCAAGAGGTTCAATCCTAACTAATGGTAATCCATGGTGGACCCCATACTGGGGTGCACTTCCCCTGATCCGCCCTCAGTGGTGTTCAGATCAGCTATTACGGTGTGACATCCCCCCTCCTAGGAGAGAACCACCTCGGATCCGTCCTCATTGGGCGTCCTAATCTATCCATATCTTAGGTATTCCTCCCTTGGGATGTACCAATCTGATCCGTATCTATGGGACGTTCTGATCACCCTCATTATGTCTCCGCAAGATGTTAAGTTCGTGGCCTACCTCGTGATAAACATGAGTTGCCTGAGGAAAACCTCGGATGACATGCCTTTGGCGTAACCGTCTCCGCAAGACGTTAAACTCGTGGCATACCCTGTGTTAAACACGGGAAGCTGAGGAAAACCTTAGATACATTCCTATGGAATATGATTCCCCGCACTCGACGCGAGATGCCTCGGGTTATGCACCCTTGTGATGCCCTATCATGAGGAAGAATATAGGTTCCCCAATGTCCATGCACCCAGAGATGCCCTGACATGCCTGATGTTGTCATCTACTCTGACCGAAGGTCGCTACCATGTCAAGATCCCATGGAATGTATAGACAGAAGTAGTGTAATTAACCATCGTCCATGAAGATATGGAACCAAGAATGAGATTCACGAACAACATATTAAATCTATGAGGGAGACCCGGACTAGGTGATGAGTTCTGAGGAGGAATCCACGGAAGGAAGTACCAAGATCCCATCATCCCATTTCGATCAAGGATCAGATGTCCCTGAACAAGGAACGGATGCCGCCCGCCTTTGGAAAGCGGGAATGTGGGGCAACAATAGCGCGTCCTCCACAGACGGATGAGCACGCCCCAATGAAAGCATCGGAAACAATAGTTATTCTATTGGATAATAAACTATATTGATGCGTATGTGACTACAATATAATTCTTTATGAGTAAACAACCAAATACCTTCTTTGAACCATCATTTTATATTATAAACCATTTTCCAAGAATGTTAAATTTGAATAATGGATAAGTTATTAGACTCTTATTGATATCAATAATGATTATCTCCCACTATCTCCCTAAAAATATACTTTAACCTATTCTTCGTTAACATACTTATTTGTTGAAGAAATAATGAGAACATTCACACAACATGACTGTTTTTCACATCTAACAAATAAAACATCATATGTTCATAATGCATGAGGATCTGATCCATTACTCAATTGGACTTTTATTTTAGGGGTTCCCTCTTAGTCCATCATTTACTACCACATGGAAAAAGTGTGTGACTTTTCTATCCTAAATTCAAACCTTCATAGCATTTCATATGATATCCCATTTAATAATGTTTCAAACACAATACTTAGATTCTAATGATATTGATTTTTTCATTTAGAGTGTATAAGAACGTATTCATTAAGGACTATCATAAATTTAATGAGGCATTCCCTAAAGACAATACTGATCATATCGATTTATATCTGTTGGGAATCAATAAGTCTTAATGTCATTGAAATTAAATCCTATTTTTCATATATATTTTATAGATTCTTATATTCTTAATATCAACCCTCTTCAGAATTAGATGATGATATCCAGATCAATAATCCACTTATAAGACATACTTATCTCTGTGAAATGAAAGAACGAGTCCCCAATCCATATAATGAGATATCGTTTCATTATAGTGATCATGATAAGCTCAAAATAATTTATGCATATCATCATATATCAATACTACTTCAGGATAAAAACACTAGTTAACCTAAAGTTGATGCACTAAGGTATATTGACCCTTTTTCCAAATACTATTTCTCATTATTCGTTAAATTCTACAGATTTATTAGGTCTATATTACACAGAAATTTTAAGAAAGTACTTATTTATGTTATATGTTCTATTTAGAACTCTAAAAAATGATCTAGGTAAATTTCATACAACACATTAGAAATACATCATTATATTCCTTTATAACGGAATTTTTTTGATGTTATTATATTTCATTAGACTCAAAAATATCAGAATGATATGTTTTATGCATAGGTTTTAAAACCCTCACCATTGAGGAAATTCCAGATATGATTCTTGAAATTCCAATAATTTTTATAAAAGAATTTAATGAATCCGGATATTGAATTTTCTTTCCTTTTCCTTAATGTTAATGTGTCTACTATATTTCTGTACCTAATTAATTCTGTGTATAGCATAAAATTGAACCAAGGGATGCATTATGATATTATCTACAAGAATATTCTCATAAACACTAATACATGGCTTGAAATGATTTCATAAATATGTGTTTTTACATATATCACTATGAAATAACATAAGGGATACTATTGAATGGTTTTATAAAACAAATAATATATAGAGGAATGTGAAAAACCAAAATCAAATAATCAAAATTCCATTTTGATTGAATTGGATGTGAACATCGTAAAATTTCATTTTCTTGATCGACCATATTGGTAGTGATGGAATATAAATTTCATTTCAATTAGAGCTTGTTCAGTTCCTGTCATTGATTAGGAAAAAATTCACTTGGATTAGTGCACTAATATTAATTGATACCTTGAACTATAAGTAGAATTATTGATCCATCATTTTTTTGGATCATTTCATTCATCCATTGTGTTAGTGAGATTTTTCATGTCTCTTTGATATTCATGATGCTGAAAATATTCTATCCAAAACATTAAGATTTTACTCATTAGAATGAGAAAATTTTCATGATTATTCTTACCATATCATTTACAGTTAATTAGTTGTATCGTTTATCCAACTTTTGAGTTTGTTTTCTAAACAATAAATTCCATAATTCATTTTTTATCTCAATGCACAGGGTATTAGACACCAAACCATATATCTACTTATATAATGCAAACAAATACTTATTTGTTACAACATAATATATGGATTCATATATATTTTCAAATATTTCATTTTAAATAATTAAATAATCTATATTTAATTAAATCTATATTTAAAATGTAACATGTGGTATTCCTTTGATACCATATAAATTTTCCTATGTAATCCATTATTGGTTCACTATCTATTTTCATAAGTTATATATATATATATATATCCACCATATCATTATTAAAAGAGATAGTGGGATATATGAATCAATAAATATCATCATAGTGTATCCACAATCCACTTCATCATACGCCTTTGTATACAAGTTCAATTTCAATAACTCATTTTCTTCATTATTTCAATGGTTGACAGTTATAGAAACATTCTACTTCTAAAAAATTGGACTATTGATATGTTCATTTACATTTATTTTATATTTAATTATTCTTTTAACAACCCATAAATATATATTTAATATAAATGATTTTATATATTTTTCATTGAGAGGAGGTTTTAGGTTTAGTGTTGTATTGAATTATGAAATAAGTTATTACATACAGAATACAGACACACAGTGTCTATTTTTTCAACAAAAACTATGTTCTTATGTTCAAAATATTATTTCCTTTAGAACATACATGTTTCATTCAAGACAAATTTTGTCTATTCATACAAAGACCTCATGGTTATCATTATTCATATTTGGACACTGGAAAAAACACTTGATCATGAGGGATGAGAATAACATTCTTAGTATGGGATATAAATATATTGTAAACCTATTTTCCAACAAAACAAATTCTAAAACTGCAGATAATATCTACTCTTTTTTCATCCTAGAACATTGAATAGATAAATAAAAATTATTTACATTAGGAATCAATGTTTTTTTTGAATAACATTAAAAACCACAATATGTCGTAAAAAAATGAATCCATCATGATGAATATTGTAACTCATGAAGATATTTCTTCAAATTGAAATCTTTTAACCCTTAATAGGTCATAAATATTACTTACCACATGAAATCAAATGATTCACATAAAAACCATTTTTTAATCATAATATAGTTATATATAGGAGAATCATAATCATAACCTTTCTTAACTCTTATAAAACCCATGTTAAGATAACTAAATCCTAGTAAAATTCTTAATATTAACAAACCCAATTATCTCAACCAATTTATCCGTTAAATATTATAACATTATGAAGTACATTGGAGATCTATATTAGGATCACCCATAATCATGATAAATATTATGCTCACTCATCACCATTATTAATACCCAAAAAAATATTTCATTATTAAAAAAAATTATTTATTATATTTATCATTAAATGTCCTCAAGAAAATCAATACATAAGAAAATTATTTCCAAATTTTCATAATCTAAAATAAATTTTTTATTTGGAATCTGTAATAAATTTAAAATTACTAAATATAATTGGAATATTAATATACATTTTAAGATTATGAAAACATGTATGGTATGATTAGTAAAAAATAATTTACATTATTGTAGGAAAACTTATCTATTCAATATTGGTTAATAGACATTCCATTATACACTGTTAAAAAGAGTCAAAGGGACATGTTTGGAAAACATCTATATCAATCATTTTTTAATGTTTTAATGAAATTATAAAATTAAGGAAATGTAAATTTACAAAAATATAAAAATAAATAATAAAAATCTAAAAATATATAAAAGAAGATGGGTATTCATGAAAAAATTAAAAAATTAAAAAACTTTTAAAATAAAAATCACTTACGAATTCAGAAAAATTAGAATGAAAATAACATTAAATTATATAACATAAAATTGAATATATAAATATATGAAAATAAGAATATTAATGATAAAATCTATCCATATGGTATTTTATTTAATAAAAAATGAAAAAATTTAATGAAAATTAATTGAAACTCAATCAATGGAAATTATGTAGAAAAATACCTTACCTCATCATTGAACTCACCATGATCATCATTTAAATTATAGAATAAAAAATATATATTTATTATATATATATATATATCATAAAACCAATTAATTCACATTAAAATACTATTATTTAAATTATTTAATATATAACAATGTTTTTTTTGTTTCTAAATTTTTTTGGTTCACATCAGATCTTCTAAGGGTGTTCTATTCAGAATATCTAAATTAACTTCACATAGTTCACCATCATAATAGTGTTATTAGTTAAATAATCTAAAAAAATTTAATCATCAAAAAATAATATATATATATATATATTAAATAAATTATAATATCCATAAATGAAATTATTAAAATAAAAACAAATCATATCACTTTGTGGATGTTTTAGTACACTCTAACAAACCACTTATTTCATCTTTTTCCAAAGGGTAAAAGTTTATGAACATAAATAATATGTTATATTTATTGATTGATAATTCTTTTTCCTATTTATCATATTTATATCAATTTTATTTATAATTTTACCATCCATTTGATGTGGTGATGAAAAATAAAATGCATTGTTTCGTTGAGGTGGTAGATTACACATACATATGAGCGATGATTTTATTTTATACTGAATTGAAAAGGAGTTTAATCAATTTTTTATCATCAACATTACAATTTATATATATATATTAAATGTATGACATTATATTATCATTTTAATTGAATATTTTAATTTTTTTCTAATTGAAAATATATATTAAAACGCACAGTTTCGAGTTATACCGCTTTGTTGAGAAATGACATTGGATATTCACCCAAATCTATATTAGTTGGTAATTTGTTGAGAAAAAAATATAATAACATTTACAAAAGGTTTGGAAGTTACTTTTTATATCATTATTGATCTAAATAGATCCTCATGTAGGAAGAATAGTGGATATGAGGTTCCCTTTTATATGTGAGGTGGAAAAATATTATATATATATATATATGAAATATTAACATATATTAAATGAAATACACAAATAAAGGGGATATAATATTGTATAAAATAAAATACTAAGAAGATAATATAAAAATATCAAAATAATAATAATTATAGTTTATTGTTAGATTTTTATCAAAATCTATTAGTTTAACCCCTTCAATACCCAATTAACCTTAACCGTGGTATCAAATTATAGAATTAACCAAAGATCATGGAAATAACATTAAAAATATAATTTTGGTGATAAATATACAATGGGTTATATTATCTAATGGGTTTCATCCACCTGAGCTAACATATAATTTAAATGGTTTTCTAAGGAGTTAATTTTGTTATCATATAATTTCAATAAAATTATGTTTTATAGGAATCCAAATATCATTAATTATATGGAATATAAATTTCCATGTAATTAGATTTTACACGCATTCACTATCATAAATAATAGCTAATTATCAATAAAAGTTTTTTAGCACAAAAAATTATCCACAAATATTACCTCTAATTATTTTGAAAATTTTTCACATTATTTTTCAATAGCTTGAACAAGTGTTATTTAAAAATTTTGTGATATTCAATTGAAACCTATCATTAATAAAAAATAAAAATAAAAAAATTTAACATTTTCAATACATTTATATTAAAATATTTATTTATAAACATTCATAACTTATTTTTATCACTATGAAATAATTATATATCATATAATAAATAGAGTGACATTTTTTTATTATAATTTAATTACAAAAATATAGCGGTTATCATATAATAATGTGGATCCAAAATAACATATTTTCAATGATTGGAGGAATCTTGTAAAATAAATATCTCAACCTAAATAAATTCAAATTTTTTGGTTTTTAGTCATTATCCGATTGTATCTTCCGCAGTTTACCCAATTTACTGATTAGAGTAGTGATAAACATTTAACATAACTACTATTCATTATGACTAAAAATGAAATTTTCATTATTAAATATTTTTGATATTTTGATTCCAAATATGTAATATTTTTTCCAATAATTAGTTAATAAAATAACTAATAATTAATTCTAATATATGTTACTAAATCACAAAGAAAAACATTTAAAAAATATATATATTTTAGGAATAAAAATTATTTAATAACATAATAATGTAGAGTTATGATTCAAATTTAATTAATTTTATTTTTGTTAATATAAGAAAAATTTCACGTTAAATAAAATCCAGAATTGAATTGTAAATTATAAATAATACCAATGATTTTAGGTTTCTAAAAAAATTAATATTTTTAATTGTTCACCGAAAAATAATTTTTTTTATTGAAATCTAAATAATTTTCGATAATTTATATTTTATATTATAGTATATAAAATGATCTCATATTGTCAATTTAAATTTCTAATATTCATAAATTCATTATTTATATGGATCAAATTGAAGGATAACTTTATAGAAAATGACAATTAAATACTTTTTAATTTTTTACCCGTATTTTATTTAACTCATAGTATTAAAAATTTGGTTCCTGTTTACTATGAACTATTAGATATAATCAAATATTGAAAAAAATTTAACATAAATTCCATAATTATGATAATCAACTCATACCTATCAAACTAACTTTAATATTATTGTAGGAAGATTAAATTAATAATATTTATATGGATTATTATAGTTCTATTAAGAATGATATTATAGGTGTCACAAGTTTTCAGAAACACTATAAAATTAATGAGTGTTATAATGTTAATACACTCTTATTTATAATTATATCATTTGTTACATTAAATTTCTATGGCCATTGTTACATTAATCCCTTGATGGTTAATTTTTTCCTTTGGTAAATAATGTCATTTCACATGGTTTACATTATTAATCATTGACTAATACATTTGGAAATGTAATTATGTGATGTTTTTAAATCCTACAATTTCATTGGGAATACAATTTTGAAATTCATAATATTGTCCCTCACCGGGATTACTATTCACATTTCTCCTAATTCAAACAATTTTTTAGAATTGAATTAATTTAAAAAAACATATTTCAATAAATAATGAATAATTTATTTATTCCAATTTTTTTATAAAATCTAAAATCATCTCTAACGGGACCATTATGTTTAAAATAACCTTCCTCTAATACATTTCATGTAAAAAATGGTTTTAAAATCTATTTATCATTAAATGAAATAACTACCTAAGATATATATCAATAAAAATGATTGGAATAAATAATCTTAATATATTAAAGGGTATACAATTATAGTGTCAAACCAGTTGTGCAGTAAGAACCACTATTCAATACCATTATGATGTTTAGGTTAAAAAGAAACTATAACATTCTAAGTAATTAAATATAGGTTAATCAATGTAGGAAACAAATCCACTTGTAGTATAAAGATAATGAATTATTTCTTAGAAAACACACATTCCTTACATAAAAAAAATTATGTCTCTTTCTTATGAATGAAATATTTATTGGATTAGAAATTGATATTCCTAGTTAAAAAATTTTGTAATAAAATTATAATATATTTTATAATAAACCAATTTATTAACACATGAAAATTATCTCATTTCAATGATTAATAACAAAATAGTATTATTTTTCTTATTGTAAAAGAAATTTGTATATTGGGATATATATGTATGTAAGAAACATGGAATTAATAGGACATAAAAATTATTTAAATAGTTCTTTAAGGAATGAGAAAAATATTACATGATATCTTTTGTATATAGATTCACATGACCATATACATCAAAAAAATTGATGATTTAGAATCATAATAAGGGTATGAATATTATTAATGGAATATGAGACAAGATTTGTTAATAAATGGGTCAGTACAATTAAAATGATCATTTCTTAATAAAAATATCATCATCATATAAAATGGTCAAAATTTTAGAAAAGTTATAGATTGTGGAATAATTAAATAATTAAATATTATAACATAATGGTCTCTCTTTTTTTCCATTACAAATAATAATCATGGTAAAATTTATCATCTTTTAAAATAGTAAATCAAGCTAATATGGGATAAAACTAACTGATTAGTCTATATTATTTCAAATAAATTATTATTGTATGTATTTAATTCGTCCTTTTCACCTTATTCCCAAAATTTATCTTTTCAATAGACAATGTTCCATTAAAATACCTGTTATAACATTTAAATCCTCAAACGTTACAAAATTTCACCCTCATTATTAGATATATCATTTATATTAAAATATGTAAAAATGAATGTAATGAATGAATATATGATCAAATTTTGATCAGAATAAAATTATTTTATGGATTTAAATTTATTTCCAATTTTTTTAATTATTTAATGACATCAAATGATATTACAACATCAATGTATTATTTGTCAATTTTATACAAATATATATTAAGTTATGTTAAAATTTTAAAATTCATTAAAATTAATGAGAATTAATATGTTCCCAGAATGGTTTAGCTATAATGGAATGATTATTGTTGTGATAATTTATTGTATTCAACTTTAAACAATTTAATTCTATTTTTTATTACAATTTTTTAAAATTTTATATATTGACAATAATTATTTTTATACTGATAGTATGTTATTAAATACATTAAAATTTGTAAAAATACAAAAATAAGAAAAATGAGATAATATATGGTCTAAAATACATTACCCATTCCAATTATAGGCCTTTAGGGACAATTTTTAGGAAGATGTCTTAATAATATTTTAATCATTTAAGATATTTCCCGAGTGCCCCCTCATTTTCTAAATATAACCCTCTAATCTCATGTCTACACATATTTTATACTTCAATATCAATGAAAATCTATAATTTTTCTTCTCCACTTCCCTCGAGACATCCTAGAAATATTTCTCATCCAATAATACCTACTCTGGGGACCATAAGAAAATATCTAAAGGAGATGTCTCAAAGGATATGTCATCGCCTTAACCAATAACATTTTTAATTCTTATTTTAAATATGTTAAATCGATTATGCTATAAAAAAATCAGTATCCTCAATAAAAATAATGTTATTATGAGTATGAAATAAATATTATTTACCTTAATTCCATTAAATGGGAAGTGTAAGTATCGCTCGTGCATACATATGACTTACTATCTCCATATATATATATATACAATTTATTCTCAATCACCACCTTCTATGGAGCATAATTATGTTGGGTTTAATGATTATATATTAAAACATGGAAAACCCCATGCTTACAAAATGATATTATAATTTTTTCATTTTTTTCATTTCAAATAATTTGATAATTGTAATGTCGTTCATGCGCACATGTGGACTACCACCTCCACTAAGAATTATTATTTTATTTCATTCCCATTATACAAGGATGAAAATAATGGTGGATTTTATTAATAAATAAGAAATATATATAATATAATATAAATTCTATTAATGATAGTTATTATTTAATTTTCTTTAATTCTATGTGTCAAAAAATTGAAACATTGTCCATGCATATGTATAGGCCATCATCCCCAAGAATGGTGTAACTAATTTTTTTATCTCTATCACTTATGAATGATTATAAATCTCTATATAACTGTTATATATGATATTTATATCATTGTTACCAATATATAAATCATGGAACCATAACAACCAAAATTAAAAAAAATATAATATATATGAAAAACATTGTTGTTATCACCCATTAAAATGTTTTTAATAAATAATTATCAATAAAAAGGTGATAGATGATTATAGTTAGATTACATATGATTATATATATATATATATGTGTATTAATTATTATGCATACATAATATATGTATAATAAATCTAAAATTATTATTCATGATGTTTGAAAATGTATAGTGGAAGTTATACCTGACATAAGGTTTTCTAATACTATCTCATTACTCACCAGTCATGTTTCTAAATAAGATTATGATGATGAAATATTATAATATACATCTATTGAAATACATTAATTTTATTACCTTTCGGTTAATTTATATAATATATTTTTCTCTAATGTTTTCCTCACCTTATGTACATTATAGATTGCAAATATATTTTTACGAGAAATTGAATTTATTACACACTATAATTGAAATTTATTTTCTCTAATGTTATTATTATAAAAATTAAATTGAAAAATGTTATCATATCCACCTATGATTATTTAAATTTATTTTTACTCTCCATTTACTTTTATTTTTCTTAAAATATATCATCTAATTATTTTCTAAATGATGTACTTTCTAACATTTTAGCAATATTTGAACGGAATTTTTTTAACCTATACAAAATGAGGTAAATTTCCCAACACCATGAGCACTCAAGAAATTAAAGATTACAATATAATGTCATATGTCATTTTTCAATGAAAATTGATTCTTTAATACATGTTATATTCCTTTAAATTTTAAAAAGTTATTTTGATATTGGAATGACATTTTTCCTCAATAAATATTCCAATGATATTCTAATGCTATTTTTCATCTATGAATAGTTCCTTTATTTCACTTATTTTTTTTTTGATGTTTATGATTTAATGAAATAGTTTTATACTTTCTATGAATGGTATGTTTTTAGGTTTTTGAAACCCATATATTTACGAATGGGTATGCTATGATGAAAAGATCACTACTGGAAAATCGGGTTATATCCACAATCAAAATTCATGGATATAAGCTATTTCCATGGTTCTATATGGTCAAAGAATGTATTGGTGTGGCTATTTCTAAACATTATAGCCACGATTTTTGGGCTATTTCCATGGTTGATAACCATGTATATATCCATTTTTTCATAGTATTCCTAATCCATGGTTATAGCCCATATAGATGTGCACTGTTGTAGTTGGGCTATAACCACTATTTTTTAACCCTAACAATAGCCCAAAATTATTGTGCATTTGACCAGATTTGATCTTTTGTACGTCCGCTGAAAAAAAGGATGGTGGTTATGATTCATCCATGGTTGTTGGTTCTATTTTTTCAAAAGAATGTGGTTAATTTATAACCATGGTAGGAAGGACCTATATCTCCCACCAATGAATTCCATAATGATTTATATCTCATGAGATATATAGGAATATAATAGTGATTAAACCTTGTTTAGATAGTTACATTGTCCACTGTTATTGTGTTAGTAATGGACCCTGACTTGAATGATTGATTGGGGAGTGATCTCATTCCACTATAATATTCCATTTATTTAATTCATGAATACTATGTAAATGATTTTGAAATCTTACGTGTATTAAAAAATTTCAGGTATCGCAATAATTTTACACTCTAATGACTTATGTTCGTTGATTTCTTTGTCAATCATGCACTATGAACATTAATGAAATTATTCCATAACTGATTATTAAGATCTATGATATATGGGGTACATATTGTTAATATTAATATAATGTTCACATTCCATTATACCCATATTATGCATATGTAACCATTGATTTCTCCCTTGTTTACCCTTACGGGGCATCTCACCTCACCCTTTTTTATTTTTTTTGATGTCATGAAAAATAGTTTCGAGATAATTTTAATTAGATGGTTACTAGTAATGAGGGAACTAATATTATTGTGTTATGAATCAATTTTTTGTATTTCCCCGATTCCTGATATACATTACCAAAACTATTATGGAATTGATTGTTTTGATATATAAAATTATTCATCTTATAAAATGAATTATCTATGTTGGCAATTTATAAGTCTATATAGTTAGTTTAAGAACAATGTTTAATTAAACATGTGTAAATAGGATTAGAAAAAATTATTAAGAACTTTGTGGATATGTCTATGTATAGGAAATCATCCTAATATTTTTCTATTGATCATGGGAGACATATAATAATTATATTGTTTCATAGATTTAAAATATTGTTCCATGATTTTCGGACCTTATAAATGATTTTTCATGATGATGTGACTTCCACTAGATTATTATTTCTCACACTATGGTTTTTTGTTATAGTCAATGCATGGAACCCAAAATATTGTATTAATAATAAATGAAACATATAATTATTGTCCTCTAGAATACCTAAATGAAATTGGTTATGGAATGAAAAATTCATTTCATATTTTCACAAAAAATTCATAATCTATGAATCTTGTTTAGCATCAATAACATTATGGAATGAACAAGCATGCTGTAGATTATCTTTTATTCAAATTAAACCTTATTTTTGGGGGTCACCTATTTTATTAGTGGATGAGCAATGGATCAACATAATAGTTTAAAAAACTAAAGTGATCAGATTAAGAAAAATTTATTCTAGAAGTTTATTATTTTGAATATTAAATTTATCAATGGTAAATGTTTATTTGGTATGTGATTCTAGAGAATGAAATTGAATCTATGGAAATGGATTATTTAAAAAAATATTATTTAGTAAATACATCAATCATATTATGCAAAAAATGATGTAGAATGTATTTATAGATTTCAAGAAGAATTGATATTTAATCTAATGCTAATTATGTATCTAATTTTAATAAACATTTAATGTATTCTTCTAGTTTAATCATGAAACATAAAATAAAAACTGATAGATTCTTTTTTGGCTTATAACCAATATTTTAAAAGTATTTATCAATAATATCTGTAAGTAGATATGAAGAACATATTCAATTTGAACTCAAGGCTGAAATAGTAATTTGAGAGTCCCATCATTACATAGGTTTTTAAATTAATATAAAGTTATATTCTCAGGAAAAACTGAATAAATATCATGGATGAATGAAATTAATTCCCATATATGTAATAACTATGGTAAGAAACATCTTAGTAATTACATTAGTATACTATAGAAGATAGTTATATATTTCATTACTTGATTCTGTGACAATTAATGTTTAATGGTTGTGAATAGGGATTGTGTTAAAATGGATGAATGAAAGACTTCGAATAATGCACCTCTAATGCGGAAATTCACCAAATCCAATGAGTATGGGAATTATGAAAAACTGTTATCAAAACATTATGATATTGATAATCAGTGTTAATAGCCTCATAATACAAGAGAGATATGGAAATATAATGTGCTAACAACCCATGATTTGGGTTGTGATAATGACATCCTGAAAGTTATAGATATCATCAACTATAATATAGATATTGTCTTATTTGATACATGTTGTAACCACTACTTTATAACTAAAGAATTTTTAAATGATAGTAGAATACTTGATCAAATATCTAATATTAAGTTAGTGGTGAAATATTTTAATCATATGATGGTCACAGCCTATGTCTATATGTACTATCCTTTTGATGATTATGGGAATGTGATTCCTAAAAAACTCATCATTCTCCCTTTAGTTAAATTTTATGTGAGTCTGGGAATAAATTTAATTTCATTATATGCTGCCCATATAAATTTTTAAGGAAGTGAACTGACATATCATAAACAAAATAAATCGACACCCATTTATCAAGGTGAGGGTTAAAAAAATTCCCATTAAAAATTTAATCTAACTTGTGGGTCTTAATTATAGTCAATGAATTATATTTGTCTCTAATAGATTTTTTGGGAATTAAAATTTAAGACATTATTATTTTTGGGCATATAGTTATTATATTTGTGAAAGTATTTCCATATCTTCCACTGAATTGGGATCTTTTTCGTTCAATAGAACTGTTACATATAATGAAAAATATTACAAATACTCCAAAGACAATTTCCCTAATTCAGATATTTGAATTAAAGAAAAAACTCTTAGAGAATAATGATAGGGGATACCTTTGGTCAATAGTTTCCACTTAGGGTTCTTTAGTTCATGGTATTAATAATATATATTGATCAATGTGAATCTAAATTTATTATCGAGAACTAAACATGATCACAATGAAGAACAAGTATCATTTATATTGTATTGATGACTCGTTTGATCACCTTTATTGTGATTTATAATTTTTAAGATTTTCTATTGTTCTTCATTTCAAAAATCAGGGGCCAATAAAAAGGATTGACGGAAGATAGAATTCTGTACAATGAATGTTAACTATGAAATAGTAGTGATTCCATTTTTCCTACAAATTATCATAATAAATTCATTGATTTATTGAATGTAGTCATTAGATGTTACCATGATTATTTTTTGGTATCATGTATAAATAATATTCTTGTACATTCAATTAATAAGGAAGAGTAAGATGGTCATTTGGATATTTTTCTAGGGTCCCTGAGGAAAGTGAATCTTTATGAAAAATTTAAGAAGTATGGATTTATTCATGAGAAAGATAAATTATTGGGTCATATAAATCAACTGTTTTTTTTGTAATAAAATAAAAGATATAATTATGGATCATTTTTTCATAAAATACTTTATTAAGGAGATCCATGTTTTTCATAATTTAATATCATATTATCTACTCGTTATGGATAATTTCTCATGGTTCTCTAATACTCTCCAGAAATTAACATGAAAAGGTTACATGTTGGTTTGGATGGATAAATATGAGGATAATTTCATAGATCTAAAGATATTGTTGGTTAGTTAACATAACCAAACACTGACTTATAGTGGTAGGTAGTATGTAATTTAAAAAGTTTCTTACATGAATGGAATGTTATTCATTCTCTTGAAAAAATTATTGTGATATTTTTTGTATCATTAAACCTAAAGGTTATTAAACATGATAACCCAAATCATGATTTTGATTAAGTAGTATTAATTAGTTCATTAATGATATGAGGAATATGTGATCATTTTATCTCCGTTGATTACCATTACTCAGCATCTTATGTTGTGATTTTTTATTTGACCTTTTTCAATGTCATGGAAAACAGTTTGGGATGATATTAAAAGGTAGGTTATCAGTTACGATGGAACTAATAAGATACTCATATGACCCAGTTTATTATGTTTCCCTAATTCCAAATTTACAAAACCAATAAAAAACTAGGATGGATAATCTTGATATATAATAATTATTCACCTTATAAAATGTATTTTCTATGTTGGAACAGTTTGGGTATATATAATTTGTATTAAAACAAATATTAATTAATCATTTTTAACTTAGATTAGAAAACATTAGTAAGAACTGGGCGGTATGTATATATATAGGATAAAATCCTGATATTTTTCTTTTGATCAGTTGTGGAAAATAAAAATTCTACGGTTTCATATATTTACAATATAGTTTCATGATTTACAGATCTTAAAAATGATTTTTCATGATTATGTGAATTTTACTACGATAATTATTTCTCACACGATGTTTTTTGGTTGTAGTTAATGTATTGAGAAAAATAGTTGTGTTAATAATAATTGAAACTTGTAAAGAATTTCTTCTAGAATAACTAAATGATAAAGGAAAAGTATTAAAAAATCCATTTCATATTTTCATAAAAATTTAGTAATCTATAAATCATGTTGAGCATCCAAAACATCATAGAATGAAAAAAATGTGGTAGATTGTTTTATATTAAAAATAAATCTTAATTTAGTGGATCATCTGATGCACTAGTTGATGAACGATGGATCAACATCACTATTTAAAAAAATCGACAATTATCAGAATATTAAACATTTATGTTATGTATTTATTATACAGAAGGTGAAATATATAAACAAGAAATGTTTATTTAGTATGTTATTCAAGAGTAAGAAATTGAATAAATGGAAAGATATGATTTTAAGAAAATATTATTCATTAAATACTTCCCTCGTATTCTAAATACAATGATGATGATGGAAATTCTAGAGATCAAGAATAATTGATATTTATTTTTCAGGTACCTAGGAATCTAATTGTACTAAACAATCAATGTGTTCTTCTAGTTTATTCTTCAATCATAAAATAAAAATGGATACATTATTTGGTGGCTTAAAACTGATCCTTTTAAATGTTTTAAATATAACATCCTTACGTATATATGATTAAAGTATTAAATGTAAACAAAATATTGAAATAGAAATTGGAGATTCCCATCATTACCTAGGTGTTAAAATTAATAGAAATTTCTAGTCTTGTGATAAATAGAATAAATATCATGATTGAATGAAATTCATTCACCTACATGTAATAAATATGGTAAGAAACATTATGGAAATTTCTTTAGTATAATTGGGAAGTGATTTATATATGGTATTACTAGTTATTGAGACAATTAATGTTGAATGGTGGTGAAGAGGGAAGATGATAAAATGGATTAATGAAAGACTCTGAATATTGTTATTGTATTTCTGAAATAATTTCAAATATCATCCACTGAATTAGGATGTTTTTCATTCAATATAACTCTTATATGTTACTAATAATATTTCAAATACTCTAAATATAATGGTCACAATTGAGATATAGGAATTGAAGAATCAACTGCATGAGAATAGTGATAGGGGATAGGTTTTGTCAATGGTTTCACCATAGGGTGTGTTGGTTCAAAGTATTAAGATGAAAAATAGAACAATGTGAGTCTAAATTTATAAAAGATAACTAAACATGATCAGAATAAAAAAAAGGCATACCCTAGATTCTATTGATGAATCTTTCGATCAAATATATTGTCATTTATAATTTTATAAGATTTACTGTGGTGCTTTATTTCATCAATTGGGATTTAATATAGAGGATATACACAAGATGAAATTCTTCAGAATGTACGGTAATAATGAAATTGTTGTGATGTCATTTTTCTGATTAATTCTCATTATATTTTTATTTATTTATAGAATGTAGTCATTTGATGATACCTTTGTCATTTTTAGACACTTTTGATGCTATTATTATACATTCAATTAATGAGGAAGAGGATGATAGTCATTTGGGTATTGTTGTAAGGTCTCTAAGGAGGGAAAATCTTTATGAAAAATTTTATAATTATGAATTTATTATCAAGAAATATCAATTATTGGGTCATATAAATCAATTTAATGTTTATTAGTACACCCTTAAAAGAAAACATTATGGATCATTTTTCCATAAAAATAATTATGATATAGATCCATGGTTTTCATAATTTGTTTAGATATTATCTACTCTTTATGGAAAATATCTCAACATTGTCTAATACACTCTAGAAATTAACATGAAAATGTTACTTATTTCTTTGGATGGATAAATATAAGGATCATTTCATGGAACTAAACAAATGGTTGTTTAATTCACTTATCATCAACCTACCTAATAGAGGAAATGGGTTAGTAATTTATAATTTTTCTTATAGGAATAGAATGTTAATAATTATCATGGAAAAAATATTTTGATATCTTTTGTATCATTACAACTAATGTTTAATGACCAGGATTACCAAAATCCTGATTTGGATTTAGCAGCAGTAATACATTCATTATAGATATGGAGGAATTAACATATAGAGAAATTGTGACATATATACAAATCATAAATGTTAAAATTATATTTTCCTATATAAAAAGTTGAATGTTATATAGAAAAGATGGTTAGAAACAAATATATTATGAAATATATGATTATAAAAATCATATAAAGGAATAAAAGGTGTTTGATGAGAGATATAATGGAATATAAGTTTTTTTGGTATACCTTTAAGATAATTTTGAGAAATAATATTTAAATGTGTTGATTCCATAGTTAAAAATACTGTAATTGAAATGATAATCATCTCAATGGATATTCTCACTGGAAAAACCGAAACATTTAAATGGGACAATGTTATTTGGGTTGTGGTAAAAATCCTTATGAAGTTATAAAAATTTATTACCCTTAGATAATTTTTTTTATTTACTAGAATTATTAGATATACAATAACAAGGTGGTAGTTTTCCATTTAATACCACAGTTAAACATATCTTATTGATATTTAGTTTAACTCATGCTTTTGGATAAGTCTTCTACATGCTCTTAATATTGATTTTAATTTTATTTTAACATATCATCCTCGGATAGATGATCATTTTAGAGAAAATTTTAAACCCTAGATGATTTTATGTGGTCTTTGTCATTGGACTTAAAATGGTTTTTAGAACAACATGTTTATCTTTTCATGTTTTCGTATCAGAGAAACCTTCACTCATGCATTTAGATAACTCCTTATAATTATATTTATAGAATAAAGAATAAAAATCCAATGTAATATGATGGATTTCGAGATTGAAAGATAATGTAACCATATCTACTAGAGGATGTGGAAGAGAAGGTCAGAGTAATTCATCAGCACATTAAGGTAGCTTAGAGATGACATAAAGTTATACTGGAAATCATAACGGTGATCGAGAATATATAGTTAGTGAAAATGCATTTCTAAAATTTTTCAATAGAATATTATTTATATATTTTTAAATTTTTAAATATTAAACCTTAGAATATTTTACATTTCATGATTATTTTATAAATAGGGATAATATATTATCATTTGTATACTTCATCGAATATCTCTCTTATTCATAATGTGTTCCACGTATATCTCCTAAGGATGTATATACTGTATCATTCACATGTATTGAAATTAGTTTTCAGAACATCAGAGCAAGATATTTTATAAGAATGAAATATATATTAATTTTTTACCCTATAGAGAAAGTGATAGAAAGCAACACCACTTGCCTCATAAATGGTTTATAGTGAAATCCAATAACTGGTAAAGTTGTGTTGGAAACTAAGGATATGTTAAGGAATATGTATCTTTATTTTAATTTATATGAATGAAAAATTTAAAAGATGAAATTATTTTTAATGCGATTATAATATATAATTCCACTATTTTATAATGTAGTTCTCTTTATATAATTTTATTTTTGTAATATAATGAAATACATGCAACACCAAGGTAAAATGGACCATGTTATATATTAAAATATTATTATATAATTTGATCATTATCACCTAGACATTATATTGAAATTTATGAATATGAATAACTAAATTATATATAAGTTTTTATTAAATTTGTAATAAATCAATCACTTTTTTAACAGTTAAATATAATTTTAAAATATAAAAACATTAAAGTAATAGAGTTTTTTTTCATTCAAAACAATTATTAATATCACAATTGTATTTTATCATGACTAATTATATATCTACATTTTATTTGAATGATTTAAATTATATATATATATATATATTATAATTTGTCAATTTTTTTATTTCATATAATATTTTTTGAAGAAAGGGAATTTGAATAATGTCAGGTTTCTTGATAAAAATGTATTTTTTTTAAAAAAAAATTGTTTTATGTTCCTTATTAAAAATTAATTTAAAATTAATTTATTCTAACAAAAATGAATTTTATAAAAAAATACACATATAGTTTTATGATTTTAAAAAGTTTTAAATAGTTCTATTTTATTTTTAGTATTTATAACTGTGACTGTGGAAAAGTTTATCGGATCAGTAAAAGGTAAATCTGATAAATCTAAGTAAAATGTAAGTGACTAGGAAATAATTCTTCATATTAATTACTATGAGGTTAATTTAATTGTAATATTGTTTCATTATGCTCAAACATTGTATTTTTAATAGACACTTGTCCCAAAAAACGACCTATATTACATATAAATGATCCAATGTAACAAAATGCCACTATCTTAGTTTTGATTATCTCGTATATGTATACAAAGTGACAATATCATGTTATGATCAAAAAAATAAGTTTTTTTTGTTAAATTGTGTCAATAGTTTCTATATTGATAATAAAGAAATTTTATCAGATAAATATTTTATTAAATAGAAAAAATCATAAAAAAATCCAATAGGAATAAAGTTAAAATATATTGTTAAAAAAGTCATCCCATTCATATTTTAGGCCCTTTGGAATCATTTTTCATCATCTTTTCTTTATTATTTTTTTTAAATTCCATAACTGCCCGTGCCCCCAATTATAAAAGGGAACCAATAATTTATCTTATCAAACCCACACTGAGCATTATATATCAAACAAATATTACATGTTCTCACATACACTTCCACATTCATATCCTAGTGGTTTTTTTGTTTCCCAATGTCAACCCTCAGAGACCTTATGTGGATAACAAATGAGTTGTTTCAAAGAATATTTAATCTCCATATCCGATCACATTCCTCTTAATTCATCTTTTACCTCATATAAAACAATTATATTAAATATTAAATAATTTTTTTCGTATCTAAAATTTAGTGAAATTATATTTTTTTGAAGACACCTTTATCCACCGTCTTTACATCGAATGGGATGTAAATGTATCACTATTGTATAGTGATGCCATACCATCTCCACATAGTGGTATAATTACTTTTTTAACACCCTAATTAAAGGGTGGTTTTAGGATGTTCTAATGGTTTCTATATAATTATTATGACTTCATATTTCTTCTATAATGATAATATCATATCAAACTTCTAACCTTCCATAACATTGTAAAATGAAAGCGTCATTCGTGTCTATGTGTAGAGTAACACATCCACAAAGTGATATAGATTTTATTTCATTTCCATTATACAATGATGGTTATAAGGATATATTTATTGAATAAATATGATATATATGAAAGATAATTAATCTCTAATTCTTATTTATTATTTACCTTTTTTTCATTGCATTTATCGAAAAATAGAAACAGTTCTCATGCATATATACGACCTACCATCTCCATGAAGAGTTTAATTAATTTTATATATCTATCATTTATTAATTATTAAAGAAATTTATGTAATTGAATTATATTATATATATATATATAATGAATATCATTATAGATGTAACATAACCATTACTAAAATAAGAGTACTAAAACTTATGAATGATAATATTCATGAAAAAAGATGTAGTTATCACCAACAACATTGTCTTTAACAAATAATTGTTAATAAAATGGTTATAAACCATTATAAGTACCTATAATAAGTTATATTATATTTGAGTATTGTTCTATAACATATTTATAATAAAAAATATATTTAATATAATGGATTTTATAACACATATGTGGAAACTCAGAAAGGAGTTATGGGTGTTATGATATAATATAATTTTTTTTAGGATTTTTTATAACAATGTTTAGGATAATGAAATATTATGATCTATTTGTCATAAGATGAATTAGTAATCATATATTCTGGTTATTTTGGGTGAAAATTTATTTTGAATTTATTTTAGTCACCTTATGTATTCAAAAGAATACAAATATGTTTTAAACAGAAATTTAAATTACTTCTCTATTTGTAAGGAAAATGTTTTTTCTATATTTATATTTTCTACAAATGAAATAAAAACATTCATCACATGATTTTTAAATATATTTTACAAATATTCTAATATGATTTTCTTAAAGGAATCATCTAGTGGGGTTCTTAATGAGATACTTTTTTTACCAAAATTTGAAAGGAATTCCTTCATTTAATATATACGGAGTGAATAAAATATCACAATTCTAGGACTAGTAAACACATTGAATATTCAAATATATGATTAAAAAAATTGAATCATTTTTGGTTTCATTTTTAAATGTGAATTCATTTTATTTTTAAAAGTTATTTTCCATTTGGAAGGACTATTTTCTACATGAAATTTTTGAATAATATTTTAAATTTATTTTCATCCATAATGATATCATTAATGTTACTTATGTTTTTTTAAGAAATGATTAAATGATATAATTGTTACTATTTATTTTAATGTCTAATATTTATTTTTTTGAAACCCATTTATTTATCATGGGTTATTCTATGATAAAATTACTACAAAAATATTTTATTTACACAGGTTTTCATTGCATGATTTGGGGAAGGTTTTATCATCTTCTAGACTAAATAATATTTCATTTCATTATGTGATTAAATTTTTTTAGACCAAGGATTGTGGTTACATTAATAACTAGGATGGTGGTTGTTTATAACCAATAATGGTGGTCATGTTATAAACAAGGATGGTTAATGAATTATATCCAATGATGATGATTACATTATAACCATGATGGTGGGACATATTCCTGTATCAAATTAATTTTGTAATTAATGACATATAATGAAATAAATAGGAATGTAATGAATATTAAACCCAGATTAGAAAGTGACTTTTCCATGATTATAGTATTTTAAGTGAACCATGCATATTATTATCGTTTTGAGAGTGATACCAACATGTTATTATAGTCTTAGAAATGATTCCTTTAAAATATAGAAATGATTTTCTATGAGAATTTGTATAAAACAATTCCATGTGTTATGATAGTGTTATAAAATTATGGATCATGTTATTTAATTCCCTTACTATTCAAGTATTATGACCATAAATAATCATTCATGTTCTAAATGACATTGATTCTAGAACTGGTACCCCTCTAAAGCATGACCATCGCACCATCAATGGTGACCAGAGACATTATGTGAGGGTGTAGATAGAAATTAACATGGAAATAAAGCCTCCATAAAGCATTTACCTCGATGCAAAGGAACTCCAATTTGAGTTCAAAATTGTGTTTTCAAAACAATATCAGTTCTGTGAGAACTATATGATAGTATTCCACAATTTCCAAAATTATCATGTGGTTAAATCATTAGTCCATCTAGATCCCACTAAAATTGTTTGGAAAGAATTCCCACAGGGTAAGAAGACCATAACAATAGTCACTAAAAATGAAATAACTCTAATTCATTGATGTAAGAGAGTCCCAACATGATAGATAAGGCCAACCACTCACGGGAAGAGATAGTAGATGAAGAGGAAATTAAAATTGAAAACACTAACAGGGAATTTGTTACATATATATAAAATTTTATGCGTTTTATTCCATATTAATGCACCTAACATTCACGGGATATATTTTTAGATGTTTTTTTCTACTGTAATTGACTCAATACATGAGGAATTTTTACTTATTGTAATTCAAATTGATATCAAATCATAGCTGGAAATATATTTTCCTTCTAAATATGAGCCTCATATTATTTTTGTAACTGAGAAGGGGGAAATGTGAATTAGGTCCAAATCACACATAGTAGCCTAGCTCAAGATGCCATTAAGATGTCCTTTGAAAATGAAGAGGCTATGATCGGAAATCAATCCCGCCCTGATAGTTGAAAAAATGAAACTGGACCCACTACACTCCCAGAAATTGGATACCCAATGGGGTAACTAATTCTGGAGGGAATAACTATACAAAATGTGAAATAAGAAACTCACCAGACCTCTATACAATAGCAGATAAATGTGGTTAAATCAAGGATAGAAGATAATCCCAGGAAATCTCATAGATTGGATAAAAATTGGAATGAGATCAACCTTAAACAAAAATAATAATGTGCATCCTTTTTTGGAACTGTTAGGGAATATCCAACCATGTGACACATGTTTCTATTAGGCTCCTAAAAAGTATATACAAAATTTAAATTATTAGCATCCTTGATAAAAAGATTAACACTATAATGATGGGAATTATTATCATTAGAATAGGATATGACATTCATGGAAATAATAGGGTTGATCCTAACCTATATAAGATCTGAATTTTTGGTCATAACATTGCTGATAACCACATTATTGCGTATGAAGATATTTAGACTATCACCTAGATTTTCATGGTGTCCAGTTGAAAAATGTTCTTCTCAATCATGTATTCTTACAATAATTATATAGAATGAAAGAAACTTATGAGACCAGATGTAGTAGTTTTCACGTACTCTTATGGAGGTATAGATTATATCAGGGTAATTCAATTCTATTCTATATGCGGATGATATATTATGTGTTACAGTTAATGTTAACTCCATATAATATTTTAGAGATTGTATAGAGGGGAATGTTAGGATGAAATCATTCCCTTTAGTATATAATATACATGGTATAGATGGAATCTTCGTGCAATGGGGATTATAATAATTGATAAGGCCTTTGTAAATGAGTCCTCACTTGGTGTTTCAAAATCTGTTTCATTTTTCATACTAGAAAATCATAATTCTGATCATCATGGCATCTTAGTTAGCTTATCTAACAATTATATGAAGCCTCCTACAACCATTAGATTCAATAATTATTGAGATTATATACAGAGTTATTAATGATTTTTTAGGAAACATGTACCTCAAAATCATCCAATTCCAATCCTCTTATGTGTATCTCTAATTTGAAAATGAAAAAAATAATGCTGAATGAATGGAGAAAGGACAATTATTGTTCAATGGATTATAAAAACGAGATCATGGAATATCATTTACATGAAATGAAAGTGTATTACTAGTAGAATCTTTTTTAGAAATATTAGATAGGATTCTAATATATCTTCCAAGATCAAAAATCTTATCAAATTAACAAAAAAATCAGTAAAGACCTACTTTATATCAGGTGGCTCATGGATAAGGATTGAAATTCCAAATTATTCCATGATCAGAAAAGGGTTTAAAGGGAAAAGAATCCTATTTACTTACTCAAATATAGGGATAATATTTTGGAGGATAGAAAAGAGAATTTTAACCACATTTTATATTTTCATATGAATCTTTTTGATGGTCCCCCTAAGATTAAATGTTATAGGAAAACATTATTCCATGTTTGCTAACTGAGAAGGAAAATTTTTATCCTTACCTCTATTCCAATAGATCACAAAATCATTGAGGTTGTCTTTGGTCTCAATATAGAAATAACTCCATGAATAGATGGATTCACTAATCAATTTTTCCATATCATTTAATATATCATACAAAATTAGTTATTCCCACTTATTAAACACATCTTCAAAGGTGTGAAATTATCTCAATGTTTTAATTCATAGTTTTTTCGTCAATCTTAATGTTTATAATTTCAGAAAGACCAATCAATTAATGTTGTTTTATCTTGTTAATAATTTTTATAGTGTGATTAAAAAATGAATTATAAAAACATATTATCGGTCTCGAAGAAAATAATATCTTTGAACCAATTTTTGTTTGTGAAAGGAATAATAATTCAGGACTGTCTGCTTACTACCTCAGAGTTTGGTTCCTTCTCAGAAAATATACCTGAGGAGGAAACATATCACTTCAACTCAATATCAAAAAATACATTGACACAATGGACATGGGATTTATTGGAAGTCTGTTGCGCGTATTTAGATTCAATATGCACTACATTCACTAGGTTGAGGAGTCTCCTGAATCATCCAAAATCTCTATTCTCATCAATGGGTCCCTAGAAGGATATTTTACAAGATCAAGAGGGTGAGACATGGGGTCCCCTCTTATAAATTCTATTTCCTATTCTAGAAGACTATTTAAGTGGGCATCTCTTTAACATGGAGAACATGGGTGACTTGATGACCATCAGAGCTACTAGAGGTACCTATTCTCCCTCCCATTTATTTTTTTTATAATTTAGATTTTTATTTCACCTAGGGAGAGAGGAGGGACATCAAAAATATAAAAAAGACTCTACCACATCATAAAAATATGTCAGGGAAAATAATTAATTGGAGAAAATAATTTATTTATTTTGGAAATAAAATTTCACCCAAAAGGAAAATTCATCTCACCAATGAATTGGGATTAAAAGAGATCGATTTAACTTTTCATTACATTGGAGTTACAATGCTCATTGGAAAACCACTCCCATTTTAATTCTCTAAGGCAATCAATAAAATTAGAATAACACTTTCATCTTTCAAAGGAATGTATCAATTAATGGAAGGACTCACATGCCTTGTTAATCATGTTGTGATATCGAAGAATGTATTATAATTCATAGTGTATCATTGGATTGTTTTTTTCATTAGAAGGTTTGACCTAATGATGAAAATATTCATCTGGAGTGGAAGTATTTTCAAGAGGATAATCATCACTACTCCATGGAAGATGTATTGATTCCATGAAATCTTGGTGGTCTTCGCATCAAGAAAATATAATTATTCACCCAATCCCTGTAATCCCAATTCATGATGAGACTAATTAGAATAAAAAAATATTCTTAGGGATTTTGTAGAATAAGATTCATAGTAAGACCACTAGTGGGAAAAAGTAGCAATTTGACTCATCAATTTGGTCTGGACAGAAATTCATCTCTGATAAAATTATCAATCACCCGCAATTGATAAATAACATGAACTCTTCACTAATATTTTGGTATGATAACTGGTCAGGTGAAACTAATATTTATTGGATCAGCACAGTGGACTGTGACATTGATCATTGCATAACAATCAAAGGGAAACTATAAAATATGAACATGGTGCCAGATGAAATTTCTTGCATAGCAGATAACTATGAAATCACTACTTAGGATGATGTACACATATAGAAAGGATATTAAAATGGATTTATTGACTCAATAAACTACTATAGGTATCCAAATTATGGAGACCACAAGGGGATAGTGGAGTTTAACAAAAAATGTAAAATACCCTCCAAGTTCAGCCTTATATGGAGGATTTCAATCAACAAGCTTCAAGTTGATGATAAGCTTCCAAGAGTTAGAATTTCATTATGCTATAAATGTTCCTTATTCCATTATCATAGAGAGGATATGTACCACATAATTTTTTAATGTATAATAGAAATGGCATTATGAAGGATATATTCAGTTTTTTGAGCTTAACGTCCCCCAAACATATTTTTCATACACATTGATGGATGCAATTGAAATTTCCCATCTCTATGTCCAACATACATTCTTAATTAGGGTGGCTTGTACTGATTTGATACACTCCATCTGGCAGGGTAGAAAGAATGAAACCCACAATATGATTAACTCTAATATTGAAAAATATATTGAGGGGATTATTTCTATAGATAAAACTATTGTCACCATGCACTTGGAAAAGTGCATCCACTCGATTGGGGAAATAATAATTCAAGGGATGTATAATATTGATAGTGAATTATATTTCACCTATGAGACCTTTTATGTTTTTTGTATGTCACCGTTTACTAGTTGGATAATGTGAATCCATGATATGGCTACTAGGGGACACCTAGGATCATTAGGTACCAGATCCATATTCATAGAAAATCATGGGGAGGTGGTTGAGTGTCTTAATGGTCCTTGTGGCCATTTATCTACACTATAATTAGAAATTATAATCCTTGTTATGGAAATTTATCTTTATCATCCATGAAATTGGAGTTCTATTTGGCTAGAATGTGATTCTACTAAACATGTACAAGATTTTTAAATTGGTCAGATTCAATAAACATAGAGACTGATTAAAAATGGGTGAAATGTCTTCAATGACTCTCTTATATGAATTACTTAATTACTCACACATTTTAGGAAGAAGCTTATTTACCTTAGGGGATTGAAAATAAAGGGGTCACTCCAGAAATATGTATATACTTGACCACTTTTTCTAATGACATGGTTTTTGTTTTTCACTAGGATAAATGAAACATTTCTTCATTTTGTCTCTTGTAAAATTTCGTTGATCTAATCCATGAGCCTTAGAGAATAATATTCTCAAAAATATTAAATAGAGGTATCTAAAATTTTAGTCCCATAATAAATAAAAATATTTATCACAGTCATTTATTCCACATCGAAAGAGACCATATTCAAATGATATACATGAAATTAAACCCTAAAAGAAAAAGGACTACATAAGACTTCCGTGAATCAAATTTTAGAGAATACACATTTATGGATATAAAAAAATATAGAAAATGCATATTTTTTTGACATCAAGTGTTCTCTTAAAATAGTATGGGTCATGTTTAAAAGAAGTAACATCTGTAATGTTACTAAATAGTTTCTTCATAAATTATACTATGTTGTAAAATCACTATAGGTAGAAATAAAATCATCTCAATGAAGTACGAAAATACAAATCCCTTGGAATTTAATTGGTAAATAGTAGTGAAATGGCATATTAAAAGGCTTATAAAAGATTAAATATTCAAAGTAAAATGACATAACTGGTAGAAAAAAATAATGTGTCTTGGTACAACATTCCCTATACCTTATATCCCATTTTATTTGAACAACATTTTTGATTCTTATATAGTTTAATTTAATATTAAAAAACATGAAATTGCTATTTAATTTTCATTATTTTTTCACTCATAATCAATGGTAGTGTATTTTATTTTTCAGTATTCCTATAAATGTTATATGCTTTTTAATATTTGTTTTTCTTCAAATTATCCTCTATTTATTTGATTTTTTTTAATTTGATTATTATAATTTAAAAATTCTTAAATTTATATCTTACATATTAGAAATAAAAATAGTTTTATATATTTATAGATTGAATTATTTTTTTATAACCATAATAAAATAATATAATAGTATTGTAAATTTCATTATGTGCTATTAAAAGACTGTTAGTGATATATTTTCCAAAGAGGAAGTGAGAAATACAAATCATAAGAAAATGTTGAGAATTTAATAATTTATATAGTAAACTAAAAATAATATATTATAAAATAAATATTCAAATATTGTGTACGATGTTTTGTAAAAAATACAATAACGATTGAGGAAGAGTAGTGGAACATAAAAAAGGAAAATGTGAAGAAATAATAGTTTCATTTATTTTTTACATCCATTCATATGACCCATAACTCATTTGAATCATAGAGTATTAAGACAATATAACAACCATAATTATTATAACGGTCATAAAAGTTTATTTTATGTTTTTTTTCATTTTTAGGGGTAATAGATTTGGTTTTTAAAGTAATGGGATATAGTGTATTTATACGTGAGGGGTTGGGTGTTCTAAAATAGTAAATTGAATTAAATAAAATTTCCACATTAAACCACATAATCATGAATTTTTTTACATTATTAATTATATTTCAACCAAAATATTTAATTCAATAATTTTAAAACCAATTTGAAATTAGATTCATAATTTTATTAAAAATAAAAGGGTAAAAATGAAATTAGTTTTTTTAAGGAAATAAAAAATATTTTTGAAACCAAAAAATAATTTTTATGTTTGGATTTTAAATTTATTAAATTATTTAAATTATTAAAAATAATTGGTTGAAAATAAAAATTATTAATATGTTAGTTCTATATTATATACTGAATGTTATAATTAAATAATCTTAGTTACATAAAATATGTATTTTTGGTAATAAAATAAAATTGTTTTTTTTTTGAAAATTACACAAAAACAATATTCCTAAAATTTCATCATTAATATTTTATAATATAAATAAATTTTATCAAATAAAATATAAAAAATGGTCAATTTTAATTATAAAAACAATATTATTTTTCTAAAATATATTAATATGAAACTGAATAAAATTATTCTTATAATTCTATTTAGTTTTTAATGATTATAATTATTCTTTTACATTAAGATATTTATATAATTTTTAATGTAGACATGGTAACTGTTATTTGATTGAAATTTTACAATATTTAGGTAAATTAACTACTCCAATAGTATGGTTTATAATCCTAATGTTCTAGTTACTTTTCAAATGGTCATATTACTATTCTAACATTCATATTATATCATACAAATACATGTTAATTACATCATTCTTTAAAAATTTCAATTTCTCCCATGATTCTACCTTCAAATTTCTATAAGTTTGATTGGATTACTATTTTTTCATATTTATTTGATAGTGATATTATCATGCTGGATAATATTTAGAGATCAATGTGATCAACCATTTCTAATTATACTTATTTTATTTTTATATGATTATTATACCATAGTACTATTTTCCACATCCTATATTTCTAAATTATGTATATATATTGTTACCTATTAAAATATTATAGTTTAGTTAGTTTTTTTCATGTTCCTTTTGTAAAAAAAATATTTAACTGGATGAGCGTAAATTGATATTTTATTTAACATTATAGATAATAACTTATTAAATTGGTATGAGGGGGAATATAAATAATTGAAATTGGTGTAGGCGAATATATTCCCTGTATAATCATGGCCCAAAGACACAAAAATCATCCAAATATGCTAGTGAAAAAATTGTGTATAAAATGATCCACATGAATGGGGTTAAAAAATCCCAATAGATGTAATAAAAATCCATTTAGCAGCTTGAAATCATGAATCCCTAGATGAGATCAATTTATCATGTGTTGTTAGTAATGAATTATGTGTCAACCTCCAACCCAAAAACCCCATCACTTTATCGATCCTCTTAACCAATGATGCTTGCTTACATCATCATCAACTAGAATTTTTACATAATTTTATTTAATCAATGTGAACAATATTTTGAGTCTAGGTGCCCATCTATAATATGAAAATTATTATTGAGTGATTGATGTTATTTCACCCATCCCACTTTTGAGGTATTCCACTCAGTGGAACATGAAGAGTGTGTCGTACCACCTCCCAAATTCCCTATAACAAACTTGATCTCCTCATATCCCATGTGCTTAAAAAATGTACAAAAGGGTTGATTAACTCAAAATAAAAAATAATAATAAATATTCTTTAAGGACAATCTTATCGAGAGGATCAGTGTGTAAAATGGGTGAATAAACCAAAAAATATCAATTGGGAAATGAGAAATCCAGCAATGTGATCTCCCCTAAAGACTAGTAGTTGCACCATCCCTGAAACCTTAATCCACTTCACGGTTTCCATCGCCATCTAATTACATGGGAACCTCTTCATTCATATACACCATTTAGCACTTCAATGGTATTTAAATAACATTGATAACATAGATTCCTCTAAAACCCAACTAGAAGAAACATTTCCCTTATTCTAAGCCATTGTCTCCACTCAAATTGTAATTTTCATTTGGAAGCATGATTGTTTTCGCCAACTTTATTGCCTTTTACAAATATATTCCCACTACTTCCTTCATCATGGATGTATTTACCCCAATTGATCATTAATGTGACGATAATGATTACACTTCCACTTCCCATAAAATAAAAATTTACCTTATAGTAGTTGGAATCATTAAATATAAAATATATTTAGGAATGTTATGGTAAGACAGAATGTATAAAACCTCACTTGAGATGAGATGGTCAAGGAAATCAAATCATACCACATGATGAGAAAGGACCATAAAAATATATAACCACCATCACTAATAAGGTGTGGGAAAATCTCAATCGGCACTGAGAGTGGTTTCATAGAGAATCATTAGGCATTCGGGCAGTATGGAACAACATTTGAAAAATTGGAAACATTCTTTATTAAGAAAGAGAATTAAATAAATAGAATAATTTACATTGTAATTGTATTTTTCTTAGTCTTCTTGGTAATATTTTGTTTCCATATTTTTTCCTTCTCATGGTAGACTCATCCATCATATCATCATTGTTTTTAATTATATTTTGTCTTCTTATATTATTGGTTAATCCTGGAACATGTTTTATTTTCAAATTTGAAATCTTTTTCAATGTGACAACTTTTGTTATAGGTTCCAAAAAAAATTCAAATATTTAAATTTCCTTTGAGATATTTTTATTATTCTCATTATTCTATGTAATTTTCCTTTTCACATCATTTTTAGTTATAAATAGTGTCATTAATGATCTTTTAGAACAATATATATTGAAGTATATGTCCAAATCATGGTTCCTAAATCTATAACCACACAAGAAGTTGAGAATAATATTCAACTATTTCTCTCAAACACAATCTAACTAGCTATTATTCCTCCATTTTTATGATATTTTTTTATTGATCTAAATTTATGGAATATAACATTTTTTATGACAATCTCAAGAAATTTTTGTTGTTGTGGTTTCTCACTATTTTTCAATATCTAAATTTGCCTATATATTGAATTTATACAAGTTGAAATTGTAATATCATATTATAACTTTCCATTGTGTGGACTCATTTTTTCATGACCCGACCCAATAGGGCTTGAGATGTACATCCCTAAGCCCACCTCCAATAGGCCAGGGGCTGGAGACTAGCGCTAAGTAGGCTATCATAATCATGAGAGGCATTAATCTAAGGTACTTGTATACACACACCCACATACACATCCATGCAATAGTAAAGATGAATATATATAATAATTGAAATAAAAAGGAATGCATACAACTAATGCACAACCATAGTACAATAAAAGTAAAAAAAGGGAAAATACAAGGCCCTCCAAAAGTAAACTGAAAAGCATTCAAACTGCTCAGAATGGGGGAAAAACTACCTAAAAAACCTGGAAGTAAGCTCCTCAGCACAACTCCGGTAAAGAGCCCGGTCAGTCTCTCTCACTAATCTCCGCCTGCCATGGTTTCTCCTAGAACTTCATTGAAATTCATGAGGTCTGCACAAGACATGAACAGGTGCTGGAAAAGCACGTCCCATGGTGAGTATATAAAATACCCATCAGGAACCCCAAAAACCCTAAAATAATAGGGATAAACTTGAAGGAAAAAAGAAAGCTCATCCTAGCCAGAGGGAACCCAAACGATAAAGTAAATCTATCTCGAGACCATCCTCGGCTAAACATGACTAGTTAGCTCAACTCAAGTTTATGCCCACATATACACCATGAACATCCTCTTAGGTATATGCCTATACATATACCATGGACAAACAGATATAATATATCCACATGCCAAGCCTCATAATGTTCTAACTTCGTGACATGCGACAGAAGTACAAAACTAGGATAACACAGTCCACAATCTCAGTCATCCCAGATGACACTCATTTGAGAGATATACGATCCTCAGATATCATCACTATGAACACCATGCTAAAACATCCCTAAAACCATACTCCTTGGATAGGGGATCACTCCTAGGGTCCGCTAGGGGGTTAAAAGAACCCACTCTGGTAACTCGTAGAACTCACAGAAATGGGATCACTGCCACAAACTGCTAGGGGATACCACAACCTGAATTGGTGCTCCACATATAACATCACTCAGATAGAGGATTATCCCCTATGCAAAGAGCGTCACAACAATGTCAGAAATCGCATCAGATATAACTCACGAGGTCGGGGTTAAACTGAAGATGCACTAACCCTACTGAAACCACATACCGAGTAGGGAATCGTATAACCAACGACCTCGCATCCATAAATAATGTCCCACTATATAGGGGACCATAATTTAGATGATTCCTTAATCCCTACGGAGTTAACCCGCTAGATCGGGGATCGCCTCCCGTGGATAAGTGGTCACTGTGATACCAAGAACCCGATATAGGGAAGCGAAGCTATAGGATCCCCCTCCAAACCCACTGAAGGGATGCCACAACTCTAACTAAAATTCATCCGACCAAGGGGATCACAATCCTATACCGAGTTAGTAGTGCCACACGATCCCTTTTAGGAATGAACCAAGGGAGTACACTCAACCAATGTTGGCCCAAATGTCACTAACCCGAACGACCCACATCATTACCACATTGTGCACCTCATAGGACTATACGGAGTCCACCATTTTGATCAATGTGGAAAAACACACAAGGTAAGCTACTCATTTTCCCAAAAAGGACTTAGGAAGAATTAGTCATAAAAACGCAGTATAATCCTGGAAGACGACATGTGGAGCCCTTGTCCCAGAACCAAATTTAGGTAGACAGATTGCACCATTTCAATCCTCTCATAATAACACGCAGAAATGAGTGATCAAACACTTCAAACGGGTGTCAGGTGAAAAAGTGACATTCCATCGTAAAATGTGCAAACTAGGCCCTGTGCAGGCCACACATTATCTTGAGCTCGAACACTCAAAGTATTAACTCAAAAGGTCTGCACTAGGACTTGGTTCAAACTACCATTGAAGGTGCATCAATCAGATGTTCGGTTCGCGAGGTACGTCTGTTGCAAACATTAATAATAATTTATTATTATTAAATTAAAGCATTTCGGTTCACCTACCTTTGTGCGAAACCATGGCCGTAGATGACGCATCGAACAGATGCGCCGTTTAAATGTGACGCCCCTTTGAACCCAAGGGGGCCAACCGGGCTGGATGGCCCAGGTCAGCCCAGTCCAGACTGCCGACCCACGGCCCAACTGGGGGTTCAGCCTAGCTCGCCGCAGCCCACTGGCCATGTCCTTCCCCAGAACCATCATACCCCTCAAGTCTATTTCTTCCAAACAGACCGGCAAAGTGGCCGACCTATGTCCGCACGCCACACCAATAGGACCCACCAAACGCGGGTCCTTGACCCAACTCCCCGTGAGGTGCTGACCTCGGGGATCCCCCTGACCGCGACTGGCTGACGCCGTCATCCCCGCATGTGGAACACACCGTCGTGACACAACCATCTGTGTCTGCTGCAGACTAGCTCGGCTCCTCCGGGTCCCTTGCTATGCCATGCCGCAGCTGCCGTCCGCCCGGTCACACCCGAGATTTCCGCACCGGCCACACCTGACATCATTGTCCTCACCTGCCGCACCTTACGCCGCCTCTTTGCCTACTTCTGAACCCCTATGGACTCCACATGTCCACAGGTTCCCGCCCATTGGTCCTCCGAGCTTCGCCTCCACCTATGTTCCGTGCCAAACTCCCCCGGCCTACGCCGCCGTCCAACCGAGTGCCACCTACTGCCATTGCACCCTCCGGTCGGCTCCACCATTGTGCCAACACAATCTCCATCCACCGCCCTTGTAGGAGTCAATACTTCCACCGGCCACCACAACCTCCCTTGAGACCCGATTTCAAATCCGTAGGTGGATTTGGAATCCTCTAGATGAGGCATTTACATCCCATGCGCCCAATCGATGATCCATCATAGTTTTGGCACATTTGAAAAATTCAGACAAAGAAGGACGAAGAACGCATCAATCATGAGAGTTAAAGCGGGGCTCGTACAATGTACATGTTCATTCGTCCATCATCCCAATTCAATAATTATTTAATTTAAACAGAGGATGAGACAAAAACTCATGAAATCGACGAAGGAGAAGAAAATAAACAGAAATCCTTCCTCGACCTGACCATTCGTCATTGGCGACGCACCCACTGCGATCCCACTTCAATCCTCCAGAGTTCAATCCTCAATCTGGCGAAGAATGGTGAAGAATTCTGAAGAACACCGATTAAAGGTTTAAATAAAGAGAGTGAATGAAAGAGAGAAGGGAAATAATGGCTTTCCCTTAATTCCCACACTTAAGTGGATTTATATAAACTCACTGAAACTCTGCCGATGGTCACTGATTCCAAAACCTCCATGCCTGCTTAATTTATATCACACCGAGGTAAATCACCACATTTCAAACTCAACGGAAGTCTCGGATTTCCATTTGGAGACATAGTTTCAATGGTATTCGAAAATAATGCTAGTGATAAAATCAATATGTCATTATTTCAAAAAGACGATTTTCCCCTGGGTGACATCTCTCACAGCTGGCCTGTGCCCGTAACTTTTAAAACTCGCCTAAGTAAAACAGCATGCTCCAGACACAATATATCCTCAGATTCTCAATCTAAGCCATAGTTTAAGAGAAAACACAAACCCTCCACATGTGTAGTTTATGAAAAAACATAATATTTTTATAAAATTAATTCTGAGCACATCTGGCCTTGAAATCAAATGGCATCTTTGTGCCTAGATCTAAAATTATTTAATGGAATATTCCAACGTCTGATAAGGCCTAAACCTGAGTTGCTACATCCCCTACACCTTATAAATTTTCTTCCTAAAAAATCCATAAGCATAAGATATGAAACTGAACTCTCAATTGGGTCTCCCATGCTAGTGAGTTTTCCAACACACACCTCGGCCCGAATGCATCAGTTAGAGGGACTCATACACCAGACCTCGACACTATCTACTTTGGGCGGCACTGACTCACCTGTACGGTTCTAATCCCCTCATAAAAATGCTTCTCGGTGGGAGAAATAACCCTTTTCATTGATTTTATGCACTCCGAACAACACCAACACTAGGTCATAACAATGCCCTGAACGAAGCTCAAGCAAACAACAGAAAAGAAAGAGTACCTCTAAATAGTTTCTACTAAAACTATTGTAGAATGTAGAAAGGACATAAGGTGTAACTCTATCCCTCCGTGGAGCCTCTAGGTCAATATCCTCTATGGCCTGCAGTTGTCCTCGCCCTCTCCCTCCAGCTCCCAGAGCTTAGTGTGGACCATACGGGGGTGGTGGTTGTGGAATCTAATACCGACTACAACCTCCCACTACTACCCCAACACCGTCACCACGTTTGTCGACCTATGTACCTTCACACTCAAGACGTTGTCGCTGCCAAGGCGTCTTGATGACCGGCTCCCTATCAGCTGCATGACGGGTCGGACAATCTCTAGCAATATTTCCTCGACCATCGCAAGCATAACACCTCCTCCCATGCGGCTAAGCAAAAGAGACCTACGAGACCTGTGAGTCCTGAGCCTCATATCCTCTATCATGGGGTCGCCTCCTGAAATGGCAGCCATGTCCAGAACCCTATAACAACCCACACTTTACATACATTGTTAATACTTCAAAATTGAAGCACACTTATTACAACATATGACAAAACCACAAAGGACCGTATAGGTATAGTGTCTTTAGAAACTGGGAAACATAAACAACTGGTTCATAAATCTTCTACAGTGTCTCCCATTTATTTCAACATATCTAGGGTCCCTTTTAGCATATTCTACTTAATATCCATCTTCCTGACCTGGGGAAAAGAAAACATAAAAGGGTGAGCTCAAATGCTCAGCAAGGGCAAATAAAGGAAATAAAAATCATATCATATCTTTTTGAAAATCAAAACCTGCAAAAGAGATCATAATATATTAACATGGAATAAATCATAGAAGTGAAAATGAGATCCCTATAATCATAACATAAAACTTGAATCTTTGTGGCATGCACACATAATCATGGAAATCATTTCTTGTTAGTCATGACTCATTGCCAAGACTATATTAGTGGACAAAGTCCCTTTCTGAACCGAGTTCACTCCTCGTTTCAGTCCTGGATCACTGAACCGAAATAACCTTCCGTTCCAGCCATGTCTATCTCATGAGATATAAAATCTTTACCCAATGCATTGGAGGGAGATACAGGTCCCACCCATCTTATAATGAATCCTTTCTTATGTGTGCCACATAATCATAAACCATACATCATAGCGTAACCCATGTAATAAAAATGAAATTCTTAAACAACATGACATCATAAAACAATTCATATAAGATAAAGGAATTCATAAAAATATTTCCATCACAACATAATCAAATCCATGTAATAATAGGGATAAAAACAGAACCCTTTATTATCTTAGATGGAAAATAATTTTGATAAAACACTTGAACTCCATTCTTGAGGAAAATATCCTTTCTTTTTCAAAAACATTTTTCCTTTCTTAACATGTCATACAACTTTAAACTAAAAGAAGTTGATTAAAAATAAACTTGAAAACTTGTAAAGGAAGCTTCTTGGAAATAATGTTTTAAAAATCCATTCTTTCCGTATAAGTTTAAAAAAAACATTATTCGTACTTTTGTCGGAAAAGTCAAAAAGTACCTCGTACGAAAAACGACAAAAGATTCCTTTCATACATATTACTAAAAACTCACCGAAGGGTAAAAATGGATTTAAAAAGTTGTAGGTGGATGGAAATAATATTACATATTGATGAAACATGGATGTGGATGATAAAATACACCCCAGTAAATACTTACGAATAAACAATCTCGGATAAAAATGAGATTGTGATATTTCCCTTACCTTAGGTCTGATTTGCTTTGTTCGTGTCCGAAGCTCCTGTATAATGGTTTAAATAATGTTATTGACTTATTCCAGAATCATACATATTGATATGATATCATATATGGTCATATTATTAGCTTCTTGTTAGTAATATTTCATTGTTACTTGTTACTCGGGTCTTTATAACTTTTTGTTCTTATGCGTGTTTTGTCGAATAAATTATTATTCTTATCTTTAGGTTATAGATAATTCATTTCCAGAATTTTATTAGTGTAGTATATTCCATATTCATTCATTCAATTCAATTATATAATCATTATGAAATGAAGATCATGTAGAACGAGTCGCATCACATCGTGGAGACGGTATTCCGTACGTACGCACGAGTGATGATATCGTTCCTATGATCATGGAATTGTATTGGAGTATATATATATATTATTTCAGTATCAATATTACTTAATAATAATCATATATAGTTACTCATTACACCATTATACCCATCCTTGTAAGGTGATGGTGAAAAATAGATTACACCACGGCGTGGAGACGGTATTCCGTACGTACGCACGCGCGGTGATTTCATTTTTCCGTAGGATGGATAGAAGGTGAATTAGGGTTGTTTCATATTTATAATAACATATCAGTATGTAAGTAATACTGATGTTATTACTTTATCATGAAACAACTAAAGAAGAAGAAGTTGAAGAAGAAAGAAATTGAAAAGATCGGTAATGGATATTACCTCTTCTTTGGAACGCCTCTTTGAATCCTCCACTTAAGGAACTAAGATTGGTCTTTGGAGAAGACCAGGACCTCTAGGATTATTCTAGGGAAGTGGAGAGGAGAAAATGTCAGGGGTTGGCCGAGCTTGAGTGCTCAAATTGGTGTGAGGAGGAGGGGGAGGAGGTGCCCTTTTATAAGGGAGGAGAGGGGCACCTTAGGAATATCTCAAAATATTATTTTATATTAAAGTAAAAATCGGTTTATAATGGTTCTAAAGGGTCTTATTTCGAAGATAAAGTGGGGATGGGTCGAAATACTATCAACCAATAGGATTTAGACAAGTTTAGGGTATTATTTTAACCTTATCAATTAGATTTAACTCTAAGTTAATTAATTTAACTTTTACCGTGTCTTTTTGTTTTCTTTCACTATATGGTTAATACACTTACTATAACATGCCAAACGAACCCCAAATTGTTTATTATTAATATATATATCCTTATCTAAGTTATTTGGCCGAACCTTATATTTTTAGGAATAAAATAACAATTAATAATATAATATTTGATTTAAAAACTATTTTGTGTCAATTTTGACACTATTTGATATATGATTTTTGTGAAAGTCATAACAGAATTATATGTTCGAACCAAGTTGATTAAATCAACAATAATATATCATAGTAACCTAGAAAATTAGTGGAATTCATAAAAAGTCTCAAATTACATTTATTTGGGTATTTATATTATCAATTTTGTCAATATTTCATTAATAAGATAATTACTGCATCATCTTTGTGTCATAAATAAATTAAATTATTTGATGTCTAAAAATTACAAATAAAATACCACCATGTAGGAAATCTTTTTAGCTTTCTAATTAATATTTACAATCGAATTTATCTTATGTATAACCCCATATTAAAAATGATTTACTTATTAAACTTTGATTTTAACTATTTTAACCCTTCTTTAAATAAATTAATAATAAATGTCCTAATCTAATCCAAGTGGGCCTAAATGGTCATATTTTATTCCTAAGTTTGTTTTTGGTCGAATTACACTTGTCCAATAGAATTAGGACATGTTTTAGGGTAATATTAATATCATATTTACCCTTAGTTACCCTATTTACTATTAACCGCGGTAAAAATAGTAAAAAGTTACTATTCACCAAAAAATTATTTTTATCTCATTGAACCACATTTTACTTACTGACATCAACCGTGTCTGTCGGATTTTTGAAATTCCATTCACAGAAACGGTAAAATTATGTTTTATGCAAAATTCAGTTTTTAACCTACCACTTAGTGGTTTCACTATTCATCAAAAATTGAAAGTTTTCAGAAAAATACCAAAATTTCACCCTAGGCTAATTTCTATATTCTGAGTCCAAAAATGAAGTCCATTTTGAAAAATAAAATTTATAAAATTTCAAAATGTGGTTATTACTATTCATAACGGCTAGTTTTAATAGCATATTGTTGTTTAGTGAAACTCGGTATTGCGTACGACGCAAGCGATCGAGGAAGGTCGCGATTGTGTGTAAAGCAAGCCAAGAAAGTGTTGTGTAGAAAAAGATTCCTTTGATAATTTATATAACATAAAAGTCTCGGGTGTTACATTCTACCCCCCTTAAAAAGAATTTCGCCCTCGAAATTCGTCACTTTGTAACAAACAAATGAGGATACTTCTCCCTCATCATATCCTCAAGCTCCCATGTAGCTTCTTCAAGTTGGTGGTTCCTCCATAAAACTTTCACCAAGCGAGTGGTCTTGTATCGTAGGACTTTTTCGCTACGATCCAGAATCTCTATCGGCTGTTCTTCATAAGAAAGATCTTGCTCCAGCGGTACAACTTCTGAGCTGAGTACATGTGAAGGATCTGGTATGTACTTTCTCAGGAGAGATACATGGAACACATCGTGAACTTGAGAGAGATTCGGTGGAAGCGCCAATCGGTAAGCTACCTTCCCAACACGATCTAGTATTTCAAAAGGACCGATATATCTAGGGCTCAACTTCCCCTTCTTTCCAAATCTCATAACCCTCTTCCAGGGAGATATTGGTAAGAACACTTTATCGCCCACTTCAAACTCTAGGTCTTTTCTTCGGTTGTCGGCATAACTTTTCTGTCGACTCTGAGCTGCTCTTATGTGTTGTTGAATAGATCTAACCTTTTCTGCCATTTCATCAACGAGATCAGGTCCTAATAGCTTTCTTTCCCCAACTTCATCCCAGCAAGTTGGAGTCCTGCATTTCTTTCCATAGAGAGCTTCATAAGGAGCCATCTGAATACTGGAGTGAAAGCTATTATTATAAGAAAATTCCACCAAAGGTAGGTGTTGATCCCAACCTCCTTTGAAATCCATAGAGCAAGCTCTCAACATATCTTCTAGGGTTTGAATTGTTCTCTCAGACTGACCGTCTGTCTGGGGATGATAAGCAGTGCTGAAAATCAACTCTGTATCCAGAGTATGCTGAAGACTTCGCCAAAACTTTGAGGTAAATCTCGGATCTCGATCAGATATAATAGAAAGTGGTACTCCATGCAATCTTACCACTTCCTTTACATATATCCTGGCAAGCTGATCTAGAGAGAAATCCTCTCTAATAGCAATGAAGTGTGCAGACTTTGTAAGACGATCAACTATGACCCAGATAGCATTATTGCCTTTGGATGTTTTAGGAAGTCCTGTGACAAAGTCCATAGTGATGTTTTCCCATTTCCATTCGGGTATGGGTAATGGTTGTAACATCCCCTTAGACTTCTGTCTCTCAGCTTTAACTTGTTGACAAACCCAGCATCGAGAGACATATTCAGCAACATCTCTTTTCATGCCATCCCACCAGAAGTACTCTTTCAGGTCCCTATACATCTTCGTGCTTCCAGGATGAATAGAGAATGAAGAACTATGAGCCTCATCCAGCAGCTCTTTCTTTAATTCGGGGATGGGAGGAACGCAAACCCGATTCCTGAACTTTATTGTCCCATCACAATCAAGGTTGAATTCAGGAACATTTCTCACCTTCTTTTGTAACTCGACATCTTCTTTCTGTGCCTCTTTAATCTTCACATGTATAGATGGTTGAACATTCATTTGAGAAAGATAAGATTTTTCCCCTTCCATTATAATTCCAAGATCCATCCTTTGTAAATCCATAAATATTGGATCTTTTGTGATCCTCATCATGGATAAACTAGCATGGTCTTGTCGACTTAATGCATCTGCCACCTTGTTTGCTTTCCCAGGGTGGTAATGGATTGAGCAGTCATAATCCTTAATCAGCTCCAACCATCTTCTTTGACGCATATTCAACTCCTTTTGTGTGAAAATATACTTTAAACTTTTATGATCAGTATAAATATCACACCTTTCACCATAAAGGTAATGCCTCCAAATCTTTAATGCAAAGATTACCGCAGCCAACTCCAAATCATGTGTTGGGTAATTTTGCTCATGGATTTTCAACTGTCGTGAGGCATAAGCTATCACCATATCATTTTGCATAAGAACACACCCCAATCCCTTCTTGGATGCATCACTGTAGATCACAAACCTTTCTCCACTACAAGGCAGTGTGAGCACAGGTGCACTGGATAACCTTCTTTTCAACTCCTTGAAATTCTCTTCACATTCCTCTGTCCAGACAAACTTAACTCCCTTCCGAGTCAACTTGGTGATTGGATTAGATAATCGTGAAAAATCTTTTACAAAACGTCGATAATATCCAGCCAAACCAAGAAAACTTCGGATCTTAGTTACTGTTGTTGGTCTTGACCATCTTTCGATAACCTCTGTTTTTGCTGGATCCACAGATATCCCCTCTTTTGAGATTATGTGACCCAAAAATGCAACTTTTTGAAGCCAAAATTCACACTTGGTAAATTTGGCATAAAGCTTCTCCTTTCTCAGGGTCTTCAATATAATTCTCAAGTGATCTTCATGCTCTTCCTTGCTCTTTGAATAGACAAGAATATCGTCTATAAAGACTACCAAAAATTGATCAAGATAGTCTCTAAAGACTCTATTCATTAGATCCATGAAGATAGCAGGGGCATTAGTAAGACCAAATGGCATCACTATAAATTCATAGTGTCCATACCTTGTACGGAAAGCCGTCTTTGGTATATCCTCCCTTTTGACCCTTAATTGATGATACCCTGAACGAAGATCAATCTTGGAAAAGTATTGAGCTCCGCGTAGTTGGTCAAATAAGTCATCAATGCGTGGGAGAGGATATTTGTTCTTGATAGTGATCTTATTAAGTTCTCGATAATCAATGCAAAGTCTCATTGATCCATCTTTCTTCTTAACAAATAGAACAGGTGCTCCCCAAGGTGACGCACTAGGGCGTATGAATCCCTTATCAAGATTCTCTTGGAGTTGCTTCTTCAATTCATGCAACTCAATTGGGGCCATTCTATAAGGTGTCTTTGAAATAGGCAAAGCACCCGGTACGAGTTCTATTGAAAACTCAACTTCACGATTTGGTGGAAGACCCGGCAATTCCTCCGGAAAGACATCATCAAACTCTCGTACAATGGGCATATTCTTAATCGTGAGTTTCTCACCAACCATTTGAGATAAATAACCTTCATTTAGTGGAATCAATACCCATAAGATGGAAGAAATTTCCACTGGAAGGTTATGTTCATCCTTGCATTGGTATACGATCATAGATTGATCTGGAATATGAAATGTGACTTCCCTTCTTTGGAAATTGATATGAGCTCCATGTAGAGAAAGCCAATCCATGCCAAGAATCACATCAAATTCCACTAAGGGAAGGATTACAAGATTTGCAGGAAGCACTTTCCCACAAACTTCGATCGGAGAAGAATTATAAACTTTTGATGCAATTGATGTGCCATTAGGTGTTGTCACAGCTAACTCAACATCTAATTGTTGAGGTAATACGGTGATACCCTTAGAAAATTTTTCAGAAATAAAAGAGTGGGTGGATCCAGAATCAAATAAAACATTTGCTACTTTAGAGTGGATGGTAAGTGTACCTTTCACCACATCGTTATCGTACTCCACATCGCTGATAGAAATTGCATGTGACTTTCCTTTGTCTTTAGCCTTAAGAGTTTGTTGAAGTCGACCATCATCATCAACCCTTGGATTTGGGAATTGATTGGCATAATGCCCCATCTCCTTGCACTTGAAACATTGAAGTGTAGCAGGTTCATTCTGTGTATCCCTTCCTTTGTTTGCATCATTAGACATCTTCTTCCCATTATCACGGCATTCAAATGCCCGATGACCTTCTTTTCCACATTTAAAACATTTACTTGTCCCTTTAAGACAACTCCCTCCATGTTTCTTTCCACACTTTGCGCATAAGGGAAAGTTCATCTTCTTTTCCGTGTGCTCTTTAGATTTTTCTTTGAATTCCATCTTCCTCTTCTTATCAAACCCATGTGACTGATGGGTTACTCCAATCTTCATCTCGACTTTGAGAGCACATCGAACGATTTCTTCGTAGCTATTGAAGTCCCTTATGGATAACGCCCTTCGAAGACTTGGTTTTAAGCCACTAAAGAATCGATCGATCTTACTCTCAGGTTGGATAATAATACCAGAAGCGTACCTTGCAAGTCTTGTAAAATTTGCTTCATAGGTACTTACAGATTCATCATCCCTTTGCTTCAGTTCAAGGAACTCTTTCTCCATCTTTGTTCGGAGAATACGAGGGAAGTACTTATTGAAAAATAAGTTCTTGAACTCGTCTCATTCCATAGACTCAATTTCATCCCTTTGCCTCGTATTCTTAACAAGATTCCACCATTGATCCGCATCTCCTTCCAAACGATACACTGCTAGGATGACTTTATCATGCTCAGAACATTGAAGAACTGAAAATATCTTTTCAGTAGTACTAATCCATTGTTCAGCAACTAATGGATCAGTAGACCCGCTGAAAGATGGTGGACACTGCCTCATGAAGGATTCAACAGAATGTTGCTCCCTCCTTTGTTCGTTTGGAAATCCTGCATGATTCATAGCTTGAAAAAGTTGTGTGAGCATGGCTACAAGATTTTGCATTCCAGCTCCCATATCGTTTGGTTGCTCAGGGGGACAATCATTGCATTGCCCATCGCATTCCGCATTAACACGGTTCCTTCGGGTTCCAGCCATTGACTAAAACCAAGAAGAATAGTGTGATCAACATTAATTATAATAGGAAACCACATAATTCAAGAAAAAAAAATTTCATGCTTATGGTCTTATCCTAGGTTATTCATGGCCATTTCTAAGATTGTGTTCTATGCTTAGACTTATCCTTAGGGTTCTTACTAAGGCTTTCACATCCTAGTTTCCAAAGGTTGACTATACCTTTCCTCTGATACCAACTATAACAACCCACACTTTACATACATTGTTAATACTTCAAAATTGAAGCACACTTATTACAACATATGACAAAACCACAAAGGACCGTATAGGTATAGTGTCTTTAGAAACTGGGAAACATAAACAACTGGTTCATAAATCTTCTACAGTGTATCCCATTTATTTCATCATATCTAGGGTCCCTTTTAGCATATTCTACTTAATATCCATCTTCCTGACCTGGGGAAAAGAAAACATAAAAGGGTGAGCTCAAATGCTCAGCAAGGGCAAATAAAGGAAATAAAAATCATATCATATCTTTTTGAAAATCAAAACCTGCAAAAGAGATCATAATATATTAACATGGAATAAATCATAGAAGTGAAAATGAGATCCCTATAATCATAACATAAAACTTGAATCTTTGTGGCATGCACACATAATCATGGAAATCATTTCTTGTTAGTCATGACTCATTGCCAAGACTATCTTAGTGGACAAAGTCCCTTTCTGAACCGAGTTCACTCCTCGTTTCAGTCCTGGATCACTGAACCGAAATAACCTTCCGTTCCAGCCATGTCTATCTCATGAGATATAAAATCGTTACCCAATGCATTGGAGGGAGATACAGGTCCCACCCATCTTATAATGAATCCTTTCTTATGTGTTCCACATAATCATAAACCATACATCATAGCGTAACCCATGTAATAAAAATGAAATTCTTAAACAACATGACATCATAAAACAATTCATATAAGATAAAGGAATTCATAAAAATATTTCCATCACAACATAATCAAATCCATGTAATAATAGGGATAAAAACAGAACCATTTATTATCTTAGATGGAAAATAATTTTGATAAAACACTTGAACTCCATTCTTGAGGAAAATATCCTTTCTTTTTCAAAAACAATTTTCTTTTCTTAACATGTCATACAACTTTAAACTAAAAGAAGTTGATTAAAAATAAACATGAAAACTTGTAAAGGAAGCTTCTTGGAAATAATGTTTTAAAAATCCATTCTTGCCGTATAAGTTTAAAAAAACATTATTCGTACTTTTGTCGGAAAAGTCAAAAAGTACCTCGTACGAAAAACGAAAAAAGATTCCTTTCATAAATATTACTAAAAACTCACCGAAGGGTAAAAATGGATTTAAACAATTGTAGGTGGATGGAAATAATATTACATATTGATGAAACATGGATGTGGATGATAAAATACACGCTAGTAAATACTTACGAATAAACAATCTCGGATAAAAATGAGATTGTGATATTTCCCTTACCTTAGGTCCGATATGCTTTGTTCGTGTCTGAAGCTCCTGTATAATGGTTTAAATAATGTTATTTACTTATTCCAGAATCATACATATTTATATGATATCATATATGGTCATATTATTAGCTTCTTGTTAGTAATATTTCATTGTTACTTGTTACTCGGGTCTTTAAAACTTTTTGTTCTTATGCGTGTTTTGTCGAATAAATTCTTATTCTTATCTTTAGGTTATAGATAATTCATTTCCAGAATGGTATTAGTGTAGTATATACCATATTCATTCATTCAATTCATTTATATAATCATTATGAAATGAAGATCATGTAGAACGAGTCGCATCACATCGTGGAGACGGTATTCCGTACGTACGCACGAGTGATGATATCGTTCCTATGATCGTGGAATTGTATTGGAGTATATATATATATTATTTCAGTATCAATATTACTTAATAATAATCATATATAGTTACTCATTACACCATTATACCCATCCTTGTAAGGTGATGGTGGAAAATAGATTACACCACGGCGTGGAGACGGTATTCCGTACGTACGCACGCGCGGTGATTTCATTTTTCCGTAGGATGGATAGAAGGTGAATTAGGGTTGTTTCATATTTATAATAACATATCAGTATGTAAGTAATACTGATGTTATTACTTTATCATGAAACAACTAAAGAAGAAGAAGTTGAAGAAGAAAGAAATTGAAAAGATCGGCAATGGATATTACCTCTTCTTTGGAACGCCTCTTTGAATCCTCCACTTAAGGAACTAAGATTGGTCTTTGGAGAAGACCAGGACCTCTAGGATTATTCTAGGGAAGTGGAGAGGAGAAAATGGCAGGTGTTGGCCGAGCTTGAGTGCTCAAATTGGTGTGAGGAGGAGGGGGAGGAGGTGCCCTTTTATAAGGGAGGAGAGGGGCACCTTAGGAATATCTCAAAATATTATTTTATATTAAAGTCAAAATCGGTTTATAATGGTTCCAAAGGGTCTTATTTCGAAGCTAAAGTGGGGATGGGTCGAAATCCTATCAACCAATAGGATTTAGACAAGTTTAGGGTATTATTTTAACCTTATCAATTAGATTTAACTCTAAGTTAATTAATTTAACTTTTACCGTGTCTTTTTGTTTTCTTTCACTATATGGTTAATACACTTACTATAACATGCCAAACGAACCCCAAATTGCATATTATTAATATATATATCTGTATCTAAGTCATTTGGCCGAACCTTAGATTTTTAGTAATATAATAACAATTAATAATATAATATTTGATTTAAAAACTATTTTGTGTCAATTTTGACACTATTTGATATATGCTTTTTGTGAAAGTCATACCAGAATTATATGTTCGAACCAAGTTGATTAAATCAACAATAATATATCATAGTAACCTATAAAATTAGTGGAATTCATAAAAAGTCTCAAATTACATTTATTTTGGTATTTATATTATCCATTTTGTCAATATTTCATTAATAAGATAATTACTGCATCATCTTTGTGTCATAAATAAATTAAATTATTTGATGTCTAAAAATTACAAATAAAATACCATCATGTAAGAAATCTTTTTATCTTTCTAATGAATATTTACAATCGAATTTATCTTATGTATAACCCCATATTAAAAATGATTTACTTATTAAACGTTGATTTTAACTATTTTAACCCTTCTTTAAATAAATTAATAATAAATGTCCTAATCTAATCCAAGTGGGCCTAAATGGTCATATTTTATTCCTAAGTTTGTTTTTGGTCGAATTACACTTGTCCAATAGAATTAGGACATGTGTTAGGGTAATATTAATATCATATTTACCCTTAGTTACCCTATTTACTATTAACCGCGGTAAAAATAGTAAAAAGTTACTATTCACCAAAAAATTATTTTTATCTCATTGAACCACATTTTACTTACTGACATCAACCGTGTCTGTCGGATTTTTGAAATTCCATTCACAGAAGCGGTAAAATTAAGTTTTATGCAAAATTCAGTTTTTAACCTACCACTTAGTGGTTTCACTATTCATCAAAAATTGAAAGTTTTCAGAAAAATACCAAAATTTCACCCTAGGCTAATTTTGATATTCTGAGTCCAAAAATGAAGTCCATTTTGAAAAATAAAATTTATAAAATTTCAAAAAGTGGTTATTACTATTCATAACGGCTAGTTTTAATAGCATATTGTTGTTTAGTGAAACTCGGTATTGCGTACGACGCAAGCTATCGAGGAAGGTCGCGATTGCGTGTAAAGCAAGCCAAGCAAGGGTTGTGTAGAAAAAGATTACTTTGATGATTTATATAACATAAAAGTCTCGGGTGTTACAAACCCTGTGCCTACCACCGGCTACCAGCTGCCGACGTCTCAGTTGCCACGTGTCCAACACTAATGGGATGAACTTGCTCAAATAGAAAGTTGTCCACCACCAATGCTCACTTCAGTACTCCAACATAGGTGGGTAGGTACAAGGAAACCAAACCTGGTGATAAGTCCCTTCATATCCCCTCCTCGAAAGTCTGATCCCAAATGAAAGGGTATCAAACCATATCTAGGGAATAATGTGACAGGTCTGTAAACCTAACTGCATACTCCGACACAATCATGCACTCCTATCGAAGCTGAAGAAGCTCTTGAATCAGCACTGACCTTAGCGTCACATGATAGAACTCTTCTAGGAAGTGTTTCCCAAACTCTGTCCATGTGAGTGTCTCCTCATCATGGGGTTGTTTCAACAAACTACACCACCTCCCGGACGAACCATGGAAAAGGGTTGATTCTAAAACCATTATTTTCTCTAGAGGTGTCCTCACTAGTCAGAATACTCGGGTGACAACTTCGAGCCAGTCATCAGCTTCCTGAGGGTCTAGAGCACCCTGAAACCTCAATGATCAGAACCTCTAGAACTCGTGAAACACACTCACCCTACGCGCAACCTCGTCCTACACTACCGACACAACTAGCTGCTCGAAATGTGGTGGCTCAACTAGAGGACCACCTAGAAGTCCAGCCTCAGAACCTATGCCTTGGTCAACAACCTCTACACTGGGCAGATTGTCACCAGAATCTCACTACGGAACCCCCACTGGCTATCGTCGTGGAGGCATCCGAAAATACAATCAAGGTGCACTATAGTCAAACAGTATATCTGGGGAGATGACTCTAGAAGAGAAAGGGAAACCCAAACACCCATTCCAATATGATGTATGTTCTGTTATGTCCCTGTGACTAGTCTCTAAAATTCCCGAGTCAAAAATAAGGGTATCAGGGTCCTAGTGAATGGATACGTCAGCCGTCGCCCCAACACTAGTGTCTCTGGCCTGAAAGATGAACACAAAACACCATAACACTGCCGCTATGCAACTCATACAAAGCTCAAAGCTAGACCAGCTACTCTTTGAGATCCCAACGGTAGAACCTCCACTGATACGACTCTATCATGACCCGACCCAATGGGGCTCTAGCCGTAAATCCCCAAGACCACCTCAAATATTACTGGGGATGGAGACTAGCATCGAGTAGTATATCACACACATGGGAGGCATTAGCCTAAGGTACCTGTACACACGCACCCACATAAACCTCCATGCAACAGCGCAGGTGTATATATATATCAATTGAAAAGGAAAATCATGTATAAAACCAACCAATAACCAGGGAACAAAAATATTACCAAAGGGAAAATACATGGTTCATCAAAATTAAACTGAAAAAGCATCCAACGTGCTCATGAGGATGAAAAACACTACGAAAAACACCTACCGGTAAGCTCCTCGGCATAGCTCCGGTAAACACCCCGGTCAGTCTCGCTCACTAAGCTCTGCATTCTCCGAGTCCTCCGGGAACTCCATTGAAAGGCCCATGGTCTGCACAAGACATGAACATGTGTGGGAAAATCCCATGTAGGGGTGAGTATATAAAATACCGAGTTGGAACAAAAAAACCCCCCAAAATAAATGGGAGCAACTGAAAAGAAATAGTCAGCTCATCCCAACCAGATGGAACCCAAAAGAAAGAGAAACTCCATCTCGAGACCATCCTATGCTAAACATGACTAGTCAGCTCAGCTCAGTTGTATGCCCATACACACACCATGATCATCTGCTCAGGTTTATGCCCATACAAATACCATGAGAAAATAAATATACTCAAACCACACAAAAAGTCCCATGAGATTCCTAATTTGAGACCTGCGACAGAAGTACAAAACGTGGAGAACACACTCCACGATCTTAGTCATCCCAGATTACACTCATCCGAGAGATATGCGCTCGACAGATATCATCACTTAGGACACCACATTAAAATAGTGAAAAACCAAACTCCTCATGTACGGGATCACTCCTATGTTCAGATAGGGGGATAGAAGAACCCACTCTGGTAACTAGTAGATCTCACAGATACAGGATCCCTGCTAGTAACTATTGGGGGATACCACAACCCGATCTGGTGTTCTACATATAACATTACACAGATAGAGGATTGTCGCCCAAGTAAAGAGGGTCACGACGATGCCAGAAACACCATCTCGTATAACTCGTGGTGTAGGGGATCCAACCGACGATGCTCTAACCCTACCGAAACAACACGCTGGGTAGGGGATATTATAACCAATGATTCTGCAATAGTACTAAACAACCCACTACATAAGGGATCATATTTCTGATGAAGCCTCAAACCCTACAGAGTTAACATGCATGATAGGGGATCGTTTCCTGGGGATAAGCGGTCACAACGATACCAAGAACCCGATCTAGGGAAGCGTAGCTAGAGGATCTCGCTCTGAACCAGGCAAAGGGATGCCACAAATCTAACAAAATTTAATCCTATTGAGGGGATCCCAAACCTATATAGTGGTAGTTGTTCCACATGAACCCTCACAAGAACGGACCAATGGAGTACACTCAACCACTACTGGTCCACACGTCACTAACCCGAACGGCCCAAATCATCACCACATTGTTCACCTCTTAGGCTTATACTAATGCCATCGTCATGATCCACACAAGAAAACACCCAAGGTAGGATATTCATTTTCCCTGAATGGACTTATGAAGCATCTTTTGTAAAAACATGGCATAAGCGTGGAATCCGCCTCCTCGGGCCCATGCCCCAACCCCAAATTTAGGTAGGAAGATTGCACTGTTGTAATCCTCTTGAAAAAACACATAGAAATGAGCGCTCAAACACTTCAAACAGATGTCGGGTGAAAAAGTGACATTCCATTGTACAACGTGAAAACCAGGCACTTCAGGGCCCACACATTTTTTGAGTTCGAACACATAAAGGAGCATTTCAAAACGTCCATACGAGGACTAGGGTCACACTTAAACTCATGGCGTGTCAATCAGATGTCTGGTTCATGAGTTATGTCTATTGAAAACATTAATAATAATTTATTGTTATTAAATTAAAGCATTTTAGGTCACCTGCCTTTGCGTGTAGAACCTATAAACCTTGAAACCCACCTCAAAAAGTCTGTCTCAAAGAGAAAAACCAATGGCCATAGACGGCGCTTCGAAGAGAGGCGCCGTTTAAATGTTACACCCCTTTGTACACAAGGGGGCCCAACCAGGCCGGTACACCCCACCCGGCCCGGTCCAGACCACCAGTCTGTGGCCCCGCCGTGTGTCTGACCTTGCAAGTTGTGGCCAGTAGGTCGCGCCCACCCCAGCACCAACGGACCCCTCGTGTCTAGTTCTTCCAAACAGACCGGCCAAGCAGCCGGTCTCTTTCCGCACACCACACCATCAAGACCCGCCGAATGCAGGTCCATGTCCCCAGCTACCCCTGACACACTGACCTCAGGGCTCCCCCTTGACTGCACCAGGCCGACGTCGTCACCCCCACCTGCGGATAACCCCTCCATAACACCGATGTCCGCCTCAGCCACTATCCAGCTCGGCTCCTCTGAGTCCCCTGCTACGCCACTCCTTAGTCGCCGTCCACCCAGCCACACCCGAGATCGCCGCACCGGCCACACTAGACATCACCTTCCTCACTGGCTGCACCCAACGCTGCCTCTCCACCTACTTCTGAACCCTTTCGGACTCCTCTCATCTACTGGTTTCTGCACACCGGTCATACAAGCTCCTCCTTGGCCTACGCACCGCAACAAACACCCCTAGCCAACGCTGTAGTCTAGGCGAGTTCCGCCTACTGCCTCTACATCCTTCGGCCAACTCCACCGTAGTGCCCCCTCGATCTCTGGCCAATTCCATTTCCGGAATTGGGATTTCTGTTGGCTACCACAACTACTATGATGACCCGATTTTGAAATCCATAGGTGGATTTGGAATCCTTGGCTTGAGTCCTTCACAGTGCATCCCCCGATCGACGATCCATCAAGGTTTGGTGCATCCAAAAATTTTTGATGAAGAACGATGCAGAACACGTTGATTATGAGAGATAGAGAAGGTATCAGACGATGGTCGTGTTCATTCGGCCATCTTTACAATTCTAAAAATATTAAATTTAAACAGCGGATAAGATGAAAACTCCTAAAATCGATGAAGGAGTGTAAAATCAACATAAATCATGCTTCAACCCGGACGTTCGTCATTGGTGATGGACCCGCTGTGATCCCACATCAATCCTCCAGAGTTCTCTCCACAATCCGGTGATGAACGACGAATAATGATGAAGAACGATGAAGAACGGTTGAGAGAAAGAGAGAGAGGTAGAGAGAGAGAGAAGGGAAATTATGGCTTTCCCGTAATTCCAAAATTTATGTGAATTAATATAAACTCACTGAAACTCCGCTAACGGCCATGGATTACAAAACATCAGTGCCCGCTTATTTTATATCATGCCTAGGTAAAACACCCCATTTTGAACTCAACATAAGTCTCAAATATCCATTCCAAGATTTCGTTTGAAATTTATTTACAAATAAAGCCAGTGATAAAAATAATTAATCCATTATTTCAAAAATGTGATTTTTCCTATGGGTGATATCTCTCACAGCAGGCATGAACCCCCAACATTTACACCCCGCCTAATGCAAATAGCACGATCCAGACACAACCGTGCCCTCAGATTCTTGATCTGAGATACAATTTATGAGAAAACACAACAGTTCCACATGCATAGCATAAAAACACTTAATATTTTTATAAACTTAATTTCTGGCACACCGGGCCTCGAAATCACACGCCGTCTTCGTGCCTAGCTCTAGAATAATTCATAGGAATATTCCAATGTCTGACAGGGCCAAAAACCCTAGTCACTACTCATTTATTGAAATGTAAAAAGAATTTTCAATTTCAAATCCCGCTCAAAGAATTTTATATTAAGAGTTTTTTGCTAATTTTTAATGAACATCACTCTTCATTTTAAATATCATTTCATCTCTTTAATATTTTTATCATAACCATAATTAATTTTAATCTTATATTAATTTTTTATATTAGTATATTTGATTAAATTTTATTTTACTTATAGTTTTTAATTATTTGCATTAATGAAGTATTTATTTAATTTAATGTGTGGAAATTTTCTTCAATCATTTTCTTGGATTAATCATTGACTTAGATTATGATGATCCAATACTCCTCAATTTTGGTTCATTTTCCTTTTGGATAAACAATTCATTCATCTTGTGCCTCTGTAGTTTTATTGAATTTTTTTAAGTAACACTACATTTCAATGTTTGGTCCTTGTTCACCCTATCAATTTCATCTTCTTTTTGGATGATATATTACTATAAATAATTAATCGTTGAGAAAAAATGGTATATATTACTATGGGCATCTCCTGAAGGATATCACAAAGAAATTCACTTAATAATCATAGATATTTTTTGTGGGTTTTCTAAAATAAGACTTTCTACACCTAAACAGGGTTTAATAAAATGTTAATCATGATAGAGATTAATGTTAACTCTTTTCCCTGGGAATTCTATGAGTCTTTCAATTTTTTTTTTAAATATTTTCATTTTATTTTGGTTTCAACCAGATAATTAATATTCATGATAGATATGATATCAGCATGATTAAACTATTCAATACATGGATTTTATTCCTCGTTTAATAGAAATTATTTATTCTTCATAATTCTTGTTTCATTATATATCATGATGTTCAAAATCATATATTATATGTAATGTAAATAAATAATTTATTCTTCTTCTAAATGATTGAAATTAAATAATACACTCATACAGAATCTAAAAAAACATGATATATCCCATATTTCTAAATCCAAGATGAGGTGTAGTTGATGTAATCAATTACCAGATAGATTGCATGTTCTCTACTTATTATAAATTAAACCATTTCCCCAATTTACTTATGGAATTATACATTGAATAGATATCACTCAGCTTTTCTGTACTGAGATATTGGTTTCATTCAAGTAATGGAAGACAATAAGAAAATACAAGGATAAAATGGGAATGATAAAGTGTTTCACCTATAATATTAATAAATATATCCCTAAAATATATAAATGTTTTCACACACACACATAACACCTATATTTTTTTCAGGATGTAAAATAACCAATTTTTAATCGTTAAAATTAATCTCTCAACACACAAAAAAGTGTCTTGAAAGATCCATATTATTATAATTTACACTATAGTAGAAATAATATTTACACTCATGGTTTATGATTTGAAATGTAAGCATATCTCTACTATAAATAGATAATATTTATTTTATTCCATAGTGTAAAAAATTCACACACATCCACCCGTTACACTATAATAAAAATTTTCCTTTATCAATTAGTTATTAATTATGATATAGAGGATTCATTGTGGTCAACTCTTATTGTTCTTTTATACTAATAATATATAATAACAATAGATTCATATACATTATTTTTTCTATAGGACCCCGAGACACCCTGAGAGGGGAGGGGTGAATCAGGGTGACAAATTTTTCTTTTAAAAACACAGATCATGTTCCCACGTTGGTAAGAACTAGTTAAACCTGTATGAATAATATTATCAGCAATGAAACATTCACATTCAAAGAGATTACAAAGCAGTTTTCACTTGGTTCACCACTGAGTGCTACGTCCAAGGAGCATATGCTGACAAGTTTTTGGTCATACCAAATTCTAATAATATTCACTAGTTGTGGATTAAAAAGGTTCAGGAATAGTCACTCTGTCCCAGGCTCACTGCCTTTACAAAGGTTCAGGTATAGCTCACTTCTTCCCTAGAGTCACTCCCATTGACTCCCCATGGCTCACTGCCTTTGGTGAAGTCCCACTCTGTTTATAGACATGAAGTTCTCTTCATCATTGCAAAATAATTCATCCTTTTTTGAATGTAGATTCTATGTTGAAGTCCAACTTTAACTCGTATACTAATCCCCCTTTGCACCGAAGGTATCGGGAAATATTCCAGTTTTCGTGCAGCTTCAAAAGGACCAGCATACAAAAAACTCACCTGGCGTGCTTCTCCAAGACCGGCACACAAGTTTCAAGGACAACACACAAGTCACTTGCGTGGTACAAAAATGGCACGCAGGTGACACCCACACACTTGTGTGACACTTCCTCCATCAACTACAAACTTGCGTGACTCTGCACCTTTAACTCCCAAACTGCCTTGGTAGCGCAACCAACAACTGGCACACAACCTCTACTTTTGCAACCCAACCACCACTTTCATGACTCAACCACTTGCATGAGAAGAGATCAAAAAATTTCTAAGTCTTGAATTTCATTACAAATGAGGAGGGGTGGTCCTCTATTTATAGGCAAACTGGACCCCCTGCATGGTGGCGCCCAAGTCTTCCCTCGGTGAGCTGGTTCCAGCGCGCAGCTCATCCTCCCTAGCCTCTGTCGCGCTACTCACTTGCATGACCACACCAATATCTGTGCGATACTCTTTCCTTTGACATATTTTGAGGTTATGATCATGAAAAAAAATAAGGGTGCAGGTTTCTAGACCTCCTAGGCACTGGCACACAGGTCCTTTCTCGGCGCGCAGGTCACTTGCGTGACCCAACCAATACTTGCGCGACACTTTTCCCTTTGCCATTTTCGACTTTCTAATATTGAAAAACTATAGGTGTGAATGTTTCCTCTCCTTCAAGTACACGGATTTAAAGTCTCTTTCCCAAAAACACATTTATCTATTTGTCGATTTTCAGGCCCAAAAATTTGGCAAACTCTGGGAAATAGCACCACCTTCAATACTGTTGTCTGCTTGAACTGTATGATCTCTTTGCTGGTACACATTCTGAACATCCACTGAGGATTGAAAACAAACACAAACCATTATCCAATTCATCCATAGATGACCATGGTTCCAACAATCCCCCCTTTGGGTTTGTTGGCAATCAGAAAATAAATTCAATAGATCTCCATCCATGTGCAAACAAAAACACAAGAATCAACTCAGCCAATACTCTAAGTCTACGTGAGCAATGCTCGGTGTAGAAAACTAGATAGGATGCTTGAATTGGGTTCCCATGTTTTGTAATTCTCAATATCACCCATGAATCATTACATGACCAAAGTATACCAATGTATTCCTTATCATTATTCTAATCACAGAAGCATTACTGGCCTAAACATGCCTGAATATATTTCTTTTCTACCCCATTGAAAATAAATCCAAAGACCGGTAATTTGTTCAACATTCACCTCAAACCATACTCCCCCTAGATAGTATCTCCCCCATAAACCTGCATCACATCCATAAACAGATAAAAACAGTTATCATAAATGGGCAGAGTGGATTCTCGTAAAGTCAATATATGGTCGTGTTGCTGTCAAGTACAGTAAGCTTCCAATGATCCTTCTATACATGGTCGGATCTATAGTGGTCCCATCCTCATGCTTTCCTTGTTTAGTTCCAACTGCAATCGAAGTTGACATTGGTTTGGAGTCTTGCATATTATACTTCTTCAATAGCACTGTTGCGTACTTTTCCGGGGAAATTAAAGTGTATTCCTTCTTTTGAATCACTTGCAGCCCCATGAAATATGTGAGCTCCCCAATTAGAGACTTTTCAAATTCTGATTTCATGTGATTGGAAAATTTTTCCACAAATTTATTCGTGTTTCCACCAAATATGATATCATCAACATAGACTAGAACAATGAATTGATCTTTGGGTGAATTCTTCACATAGAGATTGTGATCTACTCTTACTCTTTTGAATTCCATCTTCTTGAGATATGAATCAAGCCATGAGTACCATGCAAGTGGTGCCTACTTCAAACCATATAGATATTTCTTCAGTTTTTAGACCTTTGTTTCATCAGTACCTAGAACAAAACCCACCGGTTGTTCAATGTTGATTTGTTCTTAAAGTAAACCATTCAAGAATGATGTCTTGACATCCCTTTTATAAACTTTATATCCTCTTTGAAGTGCCATGGCAAGGAAAAGCACGATTGACACCAGTCTAGCCACATGAGAAAAGGTTTTTTCAACATCAATGCCTTCAATATCCTTTACATACCAGTCATGCCTTGTTTCTGATGACACTTCCATGCTCATCAAACTTATTTTTGATGATCCATTTGGTACCAATCACATTGTGACCTTCAGGTCTCTAGACAAGATCCCATGTCTGATTCTTATCAATCTGATCTAACTCTTAATTCATGGTTCTTACCCATGATTCATCATTTGTAGCTTCTTCAAATGAGGATGTCTCCACGGCTGACAGAAATGCAGATTCTGCATTATTTCTCATCCTCCTTGTTTGTCTAGGTGCACTCCTGTCCCCGATTATGTTACATGGATCAATCTCAGCTATTCGATTTCTCCTGTGAGGTTTAGTCACAATCTCTCTATCCATAGTTTCTTCTATAGATTCTTCTTATGAGTCAACATCATGGTGTGAGCCCTGAGTGTTTTGTAAACATTCCTCTATTTTTGTATTTCTATTTACTCCTTGTTCACATTAATCATCATCTTCTATCTCATCAGCATAGGTATTATTGGAAGCATTTGGGGGTTTCCCTTCAATGATCTTAACATCATTGCTTTCCGCAATCCTCCTCAAGCATTTATTGAAACACTTTTAGATTTTATGTTCATTGGATATCCAGGAAAAATTCCTTCATCATCATTCTCCCCAAACATACCTTGATTTCCTTATTTATTGCGGATGAAACATTTGCTTCCGAAAACATGAGATTATTTCAACAAAGGCATCCTTCCATGCCACAATTCATATGGAATCTTTGTTTATCCTATATAAAGCCCAATTCAATTCTGAATGTTCATTGTAGCTTCTATTGATTTCTACTAGTAAAGGGGAGAGATACCACTCTCAATCAGCATAGTCCTGGCCATATTTTTGACTTGTCAATTCCGACGCTCAAAAACTCCATTTTTCTGTAAAGTTCTCACAGCAGCTACCTCATGCTGTATTCCATGTTTTTCTAGGTAATTTTCAAACTCAATGGACATGTATTCCCCTCCATTGTTAGATTTCAGATCTTTTATTGTCCGTCCAGTATCATTTTCAGCAGTCTGGTGAAAAGTTTTCATGTAATCAATTACTTGTCGCTTTCTGTGAATCACCATTACAAAATCCATTCTACTAAAATCATCAATGAAAAGTATGAAGTACCTTTCTCCATAGGTTCCAGCAACATTTATTGGGCCACATACGTCTGTATGAATAAGACCAAGAAGATGTGATTCCCTTTTCTTCTGTGGCCGATATGAACTACAGACTAGCTTCCCATGAATGCAATAATCACAATACTTTTCTCGTTCATGTTTCAGAATGGGGATATCCATGACTCTCTTCAGCTTAGATATCTTTTCCATGTCTAGTTGGATAATGTGCCCCAGCCACTGATGCCACAAATTGTTTTCTTCTTCAACAGAAATTTAGCAGGAGTTCACTTTGCTGTCAACCTGATATAAGTTTCCATCTGTTCTACAACCTTTCATAAGATAGTTCCCTGTTTTTTTCATTTATATTGTTGCCTTTTTGATTGAAAGTTACTATGATCCCTATGTCACAAAGTTGAATTACACTGAGGATATTGTGGCATGGACTGTCCACATAAAGAACTTCAGTCTTCTTTAGCTCTCCGTTGGAGAGAGCTGTATTCCCACTACCATTAATCTTCAAAGCACCATCATTACCAAACCAAACTGTTCCATCAACATTATTTTCAATGTTCTTCAAAAGGTCATAATTTCCCTTCATATGGGAAGAGCATCCACTATCAAGGATCCAGGTTATGCTGCTCTTTGTAGCTTTGAGGGATACTTCTGCAAGATTGGATTTCTTGATCTTCTTCTTTTCTTTCTGTGAGATATTGGATTGAGCATAGGATACTGATGGACATTTAATACTTTCTTCCACATAATCTGATTCTTCATATCCATAATCTGCTTCCAGATGGGAAAAACTGTTTGTGAGAACAACATCATCAGGAGGATAAAAACTGGCATGTCTTTGAGTGTTGAATGAATTTCTCATGTCGTACCTCTGCCTGCAATACATGGCTTTATGGACAAAGATAGAACAATTAAAACAGTAATCATAGAATATAGTTCTTCTATAAGATGGAGGATATGAAATCGGTATCCTTTGTAGACTTCCCAGATCTTCTCCATTCATGTAGCTCCTGGCTTCTTCGCAGTATGACATGGTATAACCCAGATAACCACAGAAATGATACTTCATGAGAGGAAATGACTTTTCAATTGAATTCCTCCTCATGCCTTCTTCCATGGGAGAATAGTTGAACTTCCTATCATTTATGAAAGTTTAAGGATAATTTTCAGTTCTTCTTTTAGTTTGGATTGAGGGTTTCTGTTTCAGCATTTTAGGTAATGTTTCAGCATGTACAACTTTAATCTTGTCTTTCTTTTGGATTTCTTTACTACGAGTAGTTGATGTCTCGGCTTCACAGCCAATACCACTATTTACCATGCAAGCAGGTCATTGATCACTTAAGATTTTTCCAACCCCATGTCATCCACACTTGGCTCTTTCTAGTAATTCTGCATCTGAGAATCTTCTTAAATGAATTTTCTTCTTACCCTCATTTGTCGTTGATTGACATTCAACTTTACATCTAAGAGTAACAACATCTTCCTCAAGTCCCTCAAAATTCTTGGACTTCTCTTCCAGTTTGGATGAAAGGTCATTTATGAACTTTTCTTATTCTTTAATTTTAAGCTATAGTTCCACAACATCATCTATGCTTTCAAGGATTGAAGACTGAACTCTCACTAGTTCTTCTAGTCATTCAATCTCTTATTCAAGCTCATCAAAATATTCTGATGATTCGTCAACCATTTACTTCAACTTATTGCATCTCTTACATTTATTCTCAATCTTGAAAAAAGAATCCTTAATTTGATTCATTGAATCACCATTAGAATTAATCTGATTATCTATGTCTTTATTGATCATGAGTTCTGACTATTAAACCATAGCCATCATGGAAGCATGCTTTCCCATTTTAAATTTGGGTTCTTCTTCTTCACAAAATTCAGTATCCTCATCTTCCTCTTCACAGACAAAACTCTTCCTCTAAATTTTCTTTCCAGATTTGATGTCTCTCTTTTTGAAAAATCTTTTTCGAGGTTTCTTGATGTTCTCATCTTCACTATCTTCCTCATTGATCTTTCTTAAACACTGAGAGGCAATGTGCCCAACTTTTCCACAATGGAAACATGTGAGAGGTAACTTCCCTTTAAATTTTCATTTTCTTTTATAGAACTTCTTTGCAATGAGAGAAAGAATTTCTTTTTCTTCCTCATCTTCACCGCTACTATCTTTTGAAATTTTCAGTTTATCCATCGCCTTGAACACCATTTCCTGGCTCACACGAGTCGTAACATCTTCTGGTTTGACTCTCATTTCATATTCTACCAAGCTGCTCAGTAGATCATCCAGAGAAGGTTTGGAAAGATCTCGTTCCTAAAGGGATGGAACCTTTGAATTGTACATGGGTGGAAGTATTATTAATATTTTCTTTGCTATATAAATTTCTTTAATTTCTTTGCCAAGACCCTAAATTTCTTCAACCACTTTAGTAATTCGATTGAAGAATGTGTCTTCATTCTCGTCTGGATGCATCTTCAGATCATCGAACCAATTCTACATGACTTGTAATTTTTCCTCCTTCACTTTTCTATCTCCTTCATAAATATTTTCGAGTATATCCCACTTGGATTTTTCTGAGGTTCAATTCATTACCTTTAGATAGATCTGATCATAAAGGGCTGCAGTGAGTGCATTTTGTGCTTTAGCTTCTGCATCAAGAATTTTCCTTTCTGCATCAGTCATAGCCAGCCCTGTTGGATTAGTGACATGTATACCTTGCACAGTGGAAACCAAAACGTCCATTACAATGGATCTTAGATGAGATCTCATTCTATTCTTCCAAATCTGAAAATTACTTCCATCGAAGAGAGGTACTCCCCTAGTATTGACTGTTTTCTCCATGGCGACAAATGACAGATCTAACACCAGTAACCTGGATCTGATACCACTTATAGGACCACAGGAAACCGAGAGAGTGGAGGGGTGAATCAGGGTGAAAACATTCTATTTTAAAAACAAGGATCTTGTTCCCACGTTGGTAGGAACTAGTTAAACCTTAATGAATAATATGATCAGCAATGAAACATTCACATGCAATGAGATGACAGAGCAATTTTTACTTGGTTCACCACTAAGGGCTACGTCCAAGGAGAATACGCTGACAAGTTTTCGGTGTGACCAAATTCCACTAATCTTCACAGGTTGTGGATTACGAAGGTTTGGGAATAGTCACTTTGTCCTAGGATCACTGCCTTTACAAATGTTCAGGGTTAGCTCGCTGCTTCCCTCAGGTCACTCCCGTTGACTCCCCTTAGCTCACTGCCTTTGGTTAAGTCCCACTCAGTTTATAGACGTGAAGGTCTCTTTATCATTGAAAAATAATGCATCCTCTGTTGAATGTAGATGCTCTATTGAAGTTCAACTTTAACTCGTATACTAATCCCCCTTTGCACCGAAGGTATCTGGAAATCTTCTTATTTTCATGCAGCTTCAAAAGGAACAGAGTACAACAACCTCACTTGGCGCGCTTCTCCCAGACCGGTGCACAAGTTTCAAGAATGTCACACAAGTCACATGCACGGTACAAAAATGGTGTGCAGGTGACACCAACACAATTGCGCGACACTGCCTCCTTCAACTCTAAACATTCGCAACTCTACACCTTTAACTCCCAAACCGCCATGGTCACGTAGCCAACAACTGGCGCACAACCTCTACTTGCACGTCCCAACCCCCACTTGCGTGACTCAACCACTTGCACGACGTGAGCTTGAAAAAAATCTATGTCTTGAATTTCATTACAAATGAGGAGGGGTGGTCCTCTATTTATAGGAAAACTGGACCCCCTGCGCGGTGGCACGCAAGGCTTCCCTCAGCGCGCAGGTTCCTGTGCGCAGCTCATCTTCCCTAGCCTCTGTCGCGCTACACACTTGCGCGACCAAGCCAAAAGTTGCATGACCCTCTGTCCTTTTCCATATTTTATGTTCTGATCATGAAAAACAATATGCATGCATTTTTCCAGACATCCTAGGCACCAGCGCGGAAGTCCCTTCTCGGCGCGCAGGTCACTTACACAACCCAACTAATACCTGCACAACATTTATCCCTTTTCCATTTTCCATGTTCTGATCGTGAAAAACTATAGGCACACAAGATTCCTCTCCTTCAAGTACACGAATTGCAAGTATCTTTGCCAGAAACACTTTTCTAGATTTGTCGATTTTAGGGCCCAAAACTTTGGCAAACAATGGGAAACGACGCCACCTTCATTATTGTTTTCTGCTTGAACTGTATGATCTCTTTTCTTGTACACATTATGAACTTCCATTGAGGATTGACAACAAACACAAACCATACTCCAATTCATGCATAGAATACCATGGTTCCGACATTTTCAATATCAACTTCTTAATAAATAATAATTATCACATTCACAAACTTCTTAATAAATAAACATAATGAATAATTTCAACAATAGAAATATTAACCCTCACTCTTAATCTTCGATAATAGTGAATAAAACATTTTTTTAATAATTACTCCCAACATTTTCATTTCCCTATATTCTAATTTATGTCTATACAATAATAAGCATATATGGTGTCCATAAAATCACTGTTGAGTTAAAATTAATTATTTCACATCTTATTCAATGAATTGAATAAAATTTACTTTTTCTCCTGATCCATGTATCATAATTGATTTTATATAATTAATTCCTATGATTTTCTATTTTAACTTTTGTTTTAGAATTGAAACATTTCTAAAGTATAATCATAGTCATTATTTATTTATAACACTATTGTATTCTCAAAATATTTGTACAATCCTCAAATAATTCACTTCAAACTTCCTCATGATGTCATTTAATATAAAAACATTTATCCACCATTATTTATGAACAAAATAATCAATTTTTTAATCCACACTATTTTTTTATAAATACTGTAACTGTTATGGTGTAAGTGTAATTCATAAAAAAGGCATTCTATTATTAATTTTCATGGATTAATTAAATATAATGTGTCTCCATTTTAGAATATAGTACCATTCAAACTGTTTAATATTATACCCAAACTATTTCCCTTGAATAATGAAAACTATAATTATAATTATATTTAAATAGTTTATAAATTGATCATGGATCACTTAAGTTTCAACTATATAATTATTGCATTTTTATTAACAAAATTCCTTTTATAAAAAAGGTAATTACTTTATAAAACCTTGTATGTCTCATTTTTCATAAAATTTTCCCATTTATACCATTCAGAGATCTATTGGTACCCTTTTTTATATTGAAATTGATCATATGATTTGGATATCGTGGTTTCTTGTGCTCTAGAAAATCATATGCATCCTTCAAAACATATATAGGACCAATACAGATTATTTAGGAAATTAGATGAACTACAAAATATCATAGTCTTGATAAGTAATTGTTTGAATTATAAACCCTATTAACCATTATGTAAGAGTTTTTACCCTTGTAAATGTCCTAGAAAAAATTTCATGACATAGTATGGTTGTAGTAAAATTTTAAATTTTAATCTAGGAAACCGAAATATACATTTTACCTCTACACATTTACTATCAACTTATTATGTATAAAAGTTTAAATATTTATTCCTTTAATATTTGTATAAAAATATTAAACATATAATCAATTTTAATTATCCTTCAACATATAATGAAAATTAATATATGTCAGAGTATTCAAAATTTGGGACAATTTGTAACTAGAAAATTATATATCATTATAAAACATAGTAAACTCATAAAATTAATTTTTAATACCTTTATATAGTATATAATTAATTTAGGAATAATTTTAATTATATAAAATTATTCAACAATTACCAAAAAAATATATCCAGGAGAAAAGCTTCTGACATTTAATTAAATAAAAGGAAAAGTACATTAAAGGGAAATGAGGGGTCAAAAAATGGATTCTCCGTCATCTGAAACAAACATACAAATAGGTTAGAGATCTTAATAATCCATGTAGTTTACATAATCATAATCATTATTAGTTTCCCACACATATTGAGATTGACCTTGACTGAAAATTATGAGGATATCTATGTTGTCCATCTTTGACCACATAGAGTAAGATTCGGTAGACACTGTGTGTTGGAGGTTAGAATTGTCCCTATGTCGCCTTCACGTCGAAGGATGAAGTGTGAATCCTTCACTGTCAATCCACTTTTCCAAGACATATAAAATTTCATCTATAAAATAGGAATTTCCCACCACTTATCAATTCCTTTTGGGGGTGAGGTCCATGCCCACATCAAAGACATTTCCCAAATATTAAAAAATAATAGAAAAATTATTGATTTTTTGATGTTCCTGGTGGAAATAAACATGATTTTGAATATCAATTTGATTTAAAAAGTCAACCTGTAGGGTGAAAGAATTATATATCCCTAGATGCATGTTTTATTTCTCCAATTGGAACTATGTGTAAATATCATCTGATGCGTTAATAGGAGAATAAACATTAGCATCATGTGAAATCACATGCACAAGCCCAACCAATATAGGAATGGACTATTTTTATTTCACCATCCGACCATAATACAAACATCCCGTTGGACTAACATTATTTTTAGAACCTATGTCAAGAGAAAACTCCATACCATTCCCCATTGTTGAGCCACTACCATGATCAAACTTATCTTTCACCTTCAATTTCATCCTAAAAGATGCCTCATGATTCCCTTTTATAGATAAATATGAACAAAAACATTTTTATGACATGTTCCTTTGACGTTCTCAATCGCTTGACAATACTCCCAAAAATGGGGGAGTATTTTATATTTTTCCTTTTGAGGGATACCATCATTCAATGATAACAACAGTATGTGGTTAATTAAGAAATTGATTATTTCAACCTCCATCAATATCCTAGAAAAATGTCCAAACATTGAAACATATGTGTCTCTATCCATTATTAATGGAACACTGACAACATAGGTAATATTGGAATGAATATTTTGATTCCATAAAATTTTGATATGACCAATAATTTTAATAAAAACATGAGTGGATGTGTTTTTCAAAACAAATAGGTTAAACTGAAAGAATATTTCTTAGAAAAACATATCATACATATATTTAAAATAACTGATCTAACCCCAAATTCTTTGAGCCTCATTTCCACCAATCAAAAAATAATGTGGAAGAATCATCTTCCCATTTGTATAAAATTATGATCCAATGAATTTCATACAGATGGTAGTTTTTGAACAAATTCATAAATTATAAAATTCTTTAAACCTACTGGGAGAACCAACCTACCAATGATAGAAAACATGAAAATCATAAATCTATCAAAAAAACTGTGAAGTTGTTAGTGATCACATGAGAACATTCACCCATATTCACAACTACATATGGAATACCATCCTTAATGTGTCTGAAATTCCATCTAGTGGAATCCATTTCAACTACCAATGAAGATATTTTCTCTCAATTTTATGATTCCATCCCCATATCAGCATTCAGAAACACCTATGTTCTATTTTCCATGACAAATATAATAATTGAAGTTCGAAAATTGTCTACCTTTTTGAAAGTAGATAATGGTATAGTAACTTGAATCTCGCATATACACCAAGGTTCAATGGCGTAATTGCCTCCATTTTCACCGACAACTACTTCTGTCGAAATGAAACCTAGTACAATGCCACATGTTCCATTCACATTAGTAGCATCTCCCACCACCATGAAATTATGTCCCAAATCAGCCAGTTTGACCACCCTCTATTGAGTCTTAAAGATGCCAACCTAAATTAAACGAGGACCATCAGAGGTCACTCATTCACTCGCACCTACAGAAACAACCGAAAATGAGGTGCCCATAACAGATCTACCAGGTCATATCTAATCAGCATCTTAGGACTTCAATGTATTTACATCCACTCAGGGAGGGATACCATGTGTCTTGTTATCATTAATGTGAGTAAGACAAAGTAAATGATGGATTTATATAGTGAGAAACCCCAAATAGAGTGGACGATAAAGTCTCATGTATCACCATAAGAGATCTCCTAATACCCTACCATCTCAAATAATTCAAAATATCCTTATGAATAATATAGTTAACTATTGTTTTCAATCGTACTTATGGATAAATAACTATAGTAATGTCAAAGAATTATAGTTTTCAATGTATTAAACTTTTCATCCCTCATATATAATAAATTTATTTAAATATGTAATATTAGGATCAATACAAAATTATGTGTTATACTAAAAAACATAACATGCATTTAAACTGTTAGAATTTTATAAATCATGACAAATAAAATAACAAAAATTAAAATAAATCAAAACATTGTTTAAAAAATACAGAGTAATGGTAACTATCAAAAACTATGAAAGTATATTTATACAAATATTAATGTTCTATTCAATGTGAATGGTGTATTGATGCACTAATTTTTGGTACCCTAATTACAAATAGAAAAAAATCCTTGACAATAGATATAAAATTTTGTGTCTCTACCTTAATAACACTTTAATCACTCAATTTTAAATTTATAAGAGTTTATATTTATATTTTTCTAGAGATAGATGTCATTGACTATTGACCAGTCAGACTATATAAGTTTCCTATCAATGAACACTTTTCCCCCATTAGAAGAGATAATTTTCTATGGTCTATAACATTTATCCTTTACAACCCAAAATCTCAATATATAAATGATAAAAAAATTATAACTAGAAAATTAGATAATTTATAATGGAATACACAATATATGATTATATAAAGTTAAAATGTAAAATATAGGGACTTCTATAATAAAATTTTCATTCAATAATATGAATTTTCTAAAATCAAGAGGACTTTAACTTATTTCTAAGGAATCTCATGGTGTATCATTATTCTAATCCATGATATTGTTTTCTTATTTAATGATAATTCTAGAACTATCATATTCTTCATTCATCACGATTCATTATAAATATATTAGAATATTATTCATCTTCTACTAATTACCATTACAAATTTACCAATCTTCCAACAAATATATTATTATAATGATATAGTTATTTCTCATCTGTCAAACATAATCTATTAAAAAAATTATCATGATATTTTCTACACATTAGCATAGAATAGAATCTTTATAAATTTAATTACCAGATTTTACTCCTTTAAAACATAAATCGTAACTATGAGAAGAATAAATTCATGTAAAATATCAGTGTATTGAGATGTTAAAAACAAGATATTAAATGAGTCTTTCACTCCAAAAAATTTCTCATTTGAAAAAACAACATCATAGAATGGAATATAATGTTGGATCAACATTTGAAATAAGAAACCCTAAAAAAATTATTAACACTAACAAAAAATTATTCCCCTTAGATTCATTTCTTCAAATATTTAAAAAATATCAATTAGAAACTATTATAAACAATACCAATCATTAAATGTAATGAATATTGTTAAAAACATACAATTCTATGAATTCCCCATAGAAAAAACTTAATTTTAGTAAAATTTATCCAACATTGATGTTTTAATAAACTAATGAATAGATAAAAGAAATAATTAGGAATTAATTAAGCATATACATATATCCCAATAAAAATAGGGTAACTATGAAATTCCACTGTACAATAATCAAGTGAGTGAAAAGATAATGTTTCTATTATCAAAATGAAAAATTTGTTAAATGGATATTATATAATTAAAATAGAGTTAATAATGATTAACATGATATACTATTTAAATGATATATCTTGATCCGTGTTATGGATCATATTTTTAATGATAGTTACAAATTATGTCAATAAAATATTTATCTTATCATTTATCGGACACCACTAGAAAATGTAACAGTATCAATGGTTTTTTGGTGATCAGATACCATCTATCCAAAATAATGACAAATATTTACTTTTTTACTATGAATATTACCACTTTAACAAAAACATTAAAAAAATATTGTTAATAGGATTATTAAGTCTATGGATATTATACATAGAGTTAAGGTTAATTATGACATATATTATTATCTATCTCAATCGATTTATCAGACTATAGTTTAGTTGCAGATAATATGTTTCTATAAACATATTGAAATAAAATAATAAAAATAATAGTAAAAAAATTCTCTCCCACCACTTATATTTTATACATTTCAACATGGACACTCCGCCACCAATCTGTCGAAGACCCCTCTAATGTGAAACCCCCATCCATCATGCACCATATCACCCTGAACCCCCCTCCCATAATTCCCCAATCCTTCATCATTATCATCCATTGGGAACCCTATTTTATAGTTCATGAGGGTAGGATATCCTATGAACTAATTCCACCCTCCTCCATTAATCATATTGAAATATACCTTTACTATCACTACAGTTTCTCCTATCAAACCATAGGTCAAAACAAAAACACTAATCTTTTTACGTATTATGTACTTATTATTCTTATAGGTATATTATTAAATATTTTTGTGTCTAATATCAATAGATACTCGGTCCAACTCACTATGGATTGATTCAGCTTGACTTTAGTTAGTTTTTCAACTAATTGTTATTTCAATTTATTATAATAGTTGTGTTCATTCAATTTTTTTGTTCTATTCAACTTAATAGAAATTTTCAATCAAAATATACCATTAATGTTGTTTTGAATGGTATTTTTCATGTTTTCAAAGATAGTTTTAAAATGAAATTAATCTTTATAATTTTTAATGTTGTTTTATCATAAGATAAAACTTATATATGATCCTAATAATATTAAATCATATTTATTCATTTTTATATTTTGAGGTTCAATTTATTATAGATTTATGATAATATAATTCATTATTGGTTACTTATTAATGTTTTTATAGAGGTGAGATAAAGTGTTGAGATTCCCTGAGTAACCTAAGGTGTCTTATTAGACCTTAGAATCTATATCTCATTTACCATGATGATTCATTTATATTATTAATTATATGATTTTTAAGGATTGAATTATTAAAAATCAATCAATATACTGTTTTCATTTCGTCTACATGTTATCTCTTCTTGGTTATATTAATTTTTTCAGTGTTATATATCATTCATCAATGATATTGAATAATTTTTGTTATAGTATCTGATTGTTTCCAATGTATAATATTAGTTGTCATATCATAGTAATATGTTTTAAAATTCTATAAATATGTACTAATTTATTAGTATTACATAATAAATAATTATAAGAATTTGTACAAAGTATCTATTAAAATACTAAATTTTACTAAAAATAAAAAAAATTATTAAAAATATATAATAATTTGTGAAAATTTACTGATAATTTACTAATATATAGTAATAATAAATAAAATATTTTTAATATTTAGTAAATAAATTTCCAATTTTCCTTATAATTGTTAAATTTTTTAAATCATGATTGTTTTTATTAATTCGTAATAATATACTTATTATAAACAATATTATGAATTACAATTATATTGTACAAATTTTTAAAATTAATAAAAATTACTATTACCAATGTATTAGAAATTATTAAAAAAATATCAATAATTAGTAAATGTTTTTTATATCGTTTATAATATATTATAAAAATAAAAATTCATATAAATTTAAAATAATTATAAAAAGTATAGTAATAGTTAAAAATATTTACATATACTCAATAAATGACTAGTAGTAATTAAAAATAATTAGTCAATATTAGTGTAAATTCCTTAATGTTGGTAAATTTAATGAACTATAATAATAATTTTTAAATATTGGAAAATTACGATAATGTTGAATAATTATTAAAAAGTATATGAAATAGTAATTATTATTAAAACCCCCAATTATTATTAAAAATGTAATAAAATTTATTAAAATTAATAATAATAATTAATTAATTTGTAATATTAATTTAATAATTATCCAATATCAGTAGTAATTTGTAATTTTTGGTAATAATTATTATATATTAGTAATAATTTGTAAGGATGATTAAATAATGAATAATGTTTTGGTAAGATGGCACCATTCCATAAAAAGAATGAATCAATTAATAAAAAAATATAATTGATCTACATGGGTTTAAAAAATTATCATTACATTTATCACACCGAAGAAGGAAAATGAGATCAATAGAAATGTAATCAGATCGTATAAGATCCTTTCCACCTACACCATTTTTTGGTGTAGAAATATTCTATATTATTGGCCTCTGTAGATTTTAGTGACAATATAATCAATGGATGAGAGGAAATCCATGAAATGGATCCATATATTAGTTACCATAAAAAGTATATGAGGAAAACCAATTATGATATCTTGAATAATAATAGATGAATCACATTCTAGCCAACTATTATTCTAACCCTTCTATTTGACTGGTTCAGTCACAATGATATCACTGATAATTTATAATTCATAAAAAGAATAAAATCCACATAAACTCTGTAAGCATTTTATGACATCCCCATGATTATCCCTAAAAATATCCCCATAACCTGATGGACCTAGATAACCTCTTTATATTATGTTAGGTTTAATATTGATATACCCTGTAAAAGGTGACTATAAGAATACTTCTATTGTGCCCATGGGAGGAAAAAATTACCATTAATGTGAATTATCTTTAGAACAGATATATCATGTATTATTTTGTGATAATAATCCCTTTGACGGGTATTAACATTTATTATTTTAGATAATAGATGAGAAAAGTAATCATGAGGAATAAAAGATTCATGTTCATGTACCCACTTATTTCAAGAATTCCATATAATGGTAACCAATTCTACTATAGAAACCTGATAGAGAATAAAAAGATGAGGAGATAACAAAAGACTCATCTAGACCTTGATGAAATACCATATAGGTGAAGGGAAAGGAAATTGAATTTCATTGAATTTAGAATTTATGTTCTATATAGATGAAACATTAACACAACTTAGGAATAAATTATTAATATCCTACATGTTCTAGTGACAAAGAGCACAAATTGAGAAAATTATCTAACCACCGATATATAATAGACATTCATTTCAATCTTATGACGTCCCAACCTATAAACAATCATGGACCGAGCAAGGTTCATGATTTTCCTATTCAATATACCGAGAAATTGAAGACCCGCATCAAGACCAAATAAATATGTAGAAAACAATTTATAAGGAGGATTCCATTTAACGTAGTCTCCCACACCCCCTAGATATCACCACATGATGAAAAACAGTAGCTACAAAAAATGTCATTAATATGGTCTAGTAGAGCCTCTATGTTGTTCAGTTGATCTTTGATCCAAATATCTACATACACATCGGTCTTATAAGTCATGAGATAATCAATCAGTGGAACCCTATTACTATAAACATTTAGATGTTAACTCATAAGTCACTAGGGACCAACCATATGTGATGAGAAATAATTAATGAGAAAATATATTTGAAAGAATTCAAGTATGAGGATTCAATGTGATTATAATTTCCAATTCTGAGATTATTCTAAAACCTATTATGAAGGAAACCAATATCAATAGAATTTCCATTTATGGGCTTCCATATTGAATATCATTACACGGACTGATTAAAGTACCAGAAAATTAAAATTTGCCGACCCCTACACAAAATGTCATGCAAAATGTTTTCAAGGGAATAGTGTATATCCTCCTCTCCAAAAGTTTTTCACTACAAATAAATTTTTTAAAGGAAACATTGTTATTAACAATTAAAGAAAAAAATCCATTAATACACCATTATGGAAAATACAAATTTGGATATGATGATATATTTAACAAATTTAATATAAGCTTCCACAGATAAGTTTTTATCTTTACATGAAGAAATAGTCATTCTAATATGAATAATAATTCCAATAATGTGACAATATTTTGCCCTTCTCTAGAATATAGGAACACCATGGAAGATAAAAAGAACAAATATCTCTATAATACCAAAAAATTTTTCAATAGAAATTTCATGAAAGTAATATTGTTCCTACCTAAGATGAAAAAAATACGTGTTCCAGCCAACTTATTGAATAGATACCACTTCATAATTCAAGATAACATTCTTGACTATTATGTGGTTTCAAATGTCCCATTGTGTAATGATAATGATATCATCATGATAAAATGAATACTAGGATCATATATTCCCCTACAATCTCATACAGACATCAATTCCTCATTTATATCCATCATGAAGAGAATCCTACTAAGGGAATCCTCAGTAATAGAAGAAGTATTAGCAAGGAGGGGTTCACCCTATCTAAAACCACAAGAATAGAAAGAAAACCCTCAGGGGAGCCCTTAATAATCATAGTAAAATGTGAAAAAACCCAATATGAATTAAATAAAATTAATTAATCTATAATGAAAACTAATCCTAGAAATAATCATGAAAAAGAATCGACAATCCATCGTATCAATGCTTTTTTAGATAACAAGTTCAGGACTAATGTTCCCTCCTTTGGTGAAAATTTTCAGAAGATTGACAAATTCTAAGGCAAAGATGAGGCAGTCCATAATGGGCCATCCTTTTATAAATACAAATTTTTTCAAAGAAACAAATTTAAATTAATTAGAAACCACTCTCTTATCTAGAATTATGCTAATAATTTTATTTATGGAATATATCATAGAAATTAACCTAAAAATGAATATAATTTGAAGTTAAAAAAACTAATAATGGAATAAAACAGGGAACTAAACCCATGAGGAATTGAACCAAATTTAAAGAAATGATGAAAAATCCTACATACATCAACATGAATGATCTCAAAATATGAATGAAAGAAGAAGTTGGTAATGAAATTCGAACTAGGAAAACTATCTTGCTTGAGACCAATGATAACCCCCTTGATCAGTAGTTCCAAAGGAATAGAAATAATGCTTAAAGTTTAATCTTCATTAAGAGTCATTGGAATACTACCATGAACATAATCAGAAATTATTGATGAACCATTGAAAATATACATGTTGTAAGAGACAACATGATCTCAGAGGGTTTATCTATTTTCCAAGATCTAATCCCCATTCTTGAGAAAGGATAAATGCATAGATATCTTTTTATATATTTGTATGGAAACTGAAAACATAGATTTCTTATACACATAGTAAATAATGAAAATTTGTATTAAATTATAACAAATATATATGAAATAAAATTTTATTTATTAAGAACTATAACAATTTCATAAAAATCCATTTATTATTAATAAATAATTAGTATAAAATAATAAATAATTGTAAAAATATTTAAAAGTATAAATTTATTAGTAATAATTAGTAAAAAAATTTCATAACTGTTTAAAAAATATAAAGGTTTCAGAAAACTATAAAAATTTCATATTATTTATTAAAAATTAAGTAATAATTGTTAAATAAAATGTAATACTTATTAAATATGTAGTCAAAATTGATAATAATTTTTAAATGAAAGTATTGGATATAAAAGATTAGTATTAGTGTTTAAATTTGATTAAATAGTTTTAATTTGTATGAAATTATATGGAATTAAAAATTAAAAATTAAGAAAAATTATCAACAATTTGTAATCATTTTTTAATAATTTAATAAAATTATGTAATTTTTTATAAATTATTAAAATAATTAAAAAATAATTAGTCAATATTATTAATAATTAATAATGATAATTATAAATAGTAAATATTATTATTAATTTTCAATATTATTAAAAATAATGATAATTTGTAATAAAAATTTTAAAATATAAAAAATAACTAATATTTAGTAAAAATTTGTAATATTTATGAAAAATGTAGTTATGATTAAAATAGTAAATATAAATTAAAAAATATTTTTAATTATTAGTAATTATTAATAGATACAAGTAAAAATTAGTAAAAAATTAATAAGAATTCATGACAAGTAATAATAATTATAATAAATAAAATTTACAAATACTTTTTATTGATTTTTCACAGTGAGTAATAATTACTATTTTTTATGTTGATTTTTAATAAACCTATAAAAAAAATTGACGCCAATTTCTATTACACGATCATCATTCAATAAATCATAAAAACATTCCTAGGAGATATGGTATAAATATGGACATTATTGTGGGTGATGAAAAATTAATATTATTTTTATGATAATATTCATGAATGGTTTCCAAAGGAACAATTAAATGTCAATGTAAGAAATGATTTCATACTATATTTGAAACAATTCAAAATTTTATACTTCTATAATTTTTTTTGGAAATATAATATTTTTCGATAAAAAAACAAATGATAGAAATTTAATAGAGAATAAAAAAAATAGGCCCATCGCTTTTTTATTTAATACATGAAGCAACTAGATATTATTTTAAAAAAAACATAGAATGATATTACTAATCTTGAATCATAACCATTTAAATTTTATAATTTGAGGAAATATCTTTAGGTGTCATTATTTTGTGGATGTAAGATATGAAATCATTAGTTAGATTCAAAATTTATGACTACTAAATCTGATTTGAGAATAATAAATAGTAATTTCCTATTAATATTTTCATTTTTTAAATAATTATTTCAAGACCAAATTAAATCGCTTTTATATATCTATGAATGAATGTAGATCATCGATACATTTTGTGTTTACTATCATAAGATCATTGTGTGTCAACTGATTTCAGCTAATGTTATGGTGATTATAAATCCTTAAGTAATTTTCCACCATGTTTTTAATCAATGTATAAGTGCATAAAATATTAATGTCAAAATTAACTCAGAAATTGCTGAGTTATTTTCTAATTACACTCAATTAATAATTACTATTTATGTATCGCAACACAACTTAAATGATGACTTGGAATAAGTAAAATATTTACATTAAAAAAATACTAAATCATTAATGTGATGGTGATTCATGGAAACACTTTATTTCAGAGTGTCATTATCCTTCTTTATAAACATGTACCCTCTTGTTCATTCATTATATTGACACTTTTTACAATTTGTATTATAGGATAGTCAATATTATTTTTGTGATATTATAATAAGATAGTAAAACATAACCCCTTGGATTTATGAGACGAATTATGTATATCTATTTTGCACTATAAATTTAATGAAATCCAAATAATAATTCTGATGTTTGTATAAAGTCACAAATTGATTAGTTAATTTTATTATGTTTAACTATATATGATGTAATTGTATATTATAATTTTGTAATGAATGTTTCATTAAATATGAAAATTAATGACCCTTATAAATATGATATGTTGTCGATATGTAGTACACATGGTCTAAAATTATATCCACATTGTATGGTAAACAACAATGAATTTTTTATTATAATTAGATTAATATTTAGTTATTTTTAATAATATTGTACATTTTTTCCTGTTGGTCTCCCTTTTAAAGTCATATATGTAATTTTAGAAGTTTTATAATTAAAAGTAATGATACTAAAGTAATGATATCAGGTATTCAGGTAAAATATATCATCTCATTATCATTAACAATTACATTTTTGAGAAACTATAAATGAAAAAAAATTATATCATTTTTAGGAGGGATAATAATGTGGCAATGTAATGTATTTTTTAGGACCTTCCATATTGATCTTCTATGTGGGTCTATCATGTGTTATATGAATTGAAAATTGAGATGATATTTTCTAATTAGATATTTTTTCCTATGTTTAAATTAATGAGTAAGGGAAATGAAAATATAAATGTATGATTATATCTTTCACATATTTAGAGGAAACATGAACATGAATTTTTTTAAAATGGATTATCACACAACTTAGCGAAGCCTAGTGAAATATTTAAACTTCTTAAATAAATTCATTCATTATTATATTAATAAAATTTAGTAATCTGTAAACTTCATTTTTATTATAGTAATTTTATAATTTCATTATAAGTGGATATATTAGAATGTCAATATTTCAGTAATTTCACATAATAATGGAAATATAATTACATTTTAGTCTTATAGGGAATTTGAATGCTACATTGAAGAACATGTCAATCGAAATATAAAATTTTATCTGATAGTTTTGGTAAATATTAAATTATGATGAATTGAGTATTCCATAAATAAATATTGTTTCTATTTTATTTAAATTGGAAAAATTATACCCTTTTCGACTCTATGAAACTTTTGAATAATTAATTTTTAATTTTCTATATGAGGATATTTTTGTAGGGATGGTACAATTCTAATAGATATACCCATTTGAGCGATATTGGAAAAAAAACAAATATGAAAGTACATATAAAATATTTAGTTGAAGGCCCCATTATAGAATCTTACTTTTTATAGGAATTCTAAAATTTCAATTATTTTTAATTTCCAAATAAATGTTATATAAAAAATAATTACATGGGTAACAATGAAGACAAAATTGAACATTCCATGGACTATCAATTATATGTTTTTAATAATCCCAAGCATGTATTTAATAGTAATTTTGATCAATTAATTTAAGTTGATTAACTGCATAGAGCTCAAACGCATGTTCTAATCAATTATGATGAAATGGGAAAAAGTTGAATTAGGTAATATTTATGTTTCTAAAAAATTATTTAAGAGGTAATTGTTTATAAATTACATTTTTAGACTATATAAGTATCATATTAAACAATTTATATTACATAACCCTATTTCTATTGAATAATGTAAGCAACATAATTTTTCATACTAGATTCAAAGACTATTAAATTATGTTGTATAAATAGGAAAAATAAATAAATAATGTAATTATACCTATTAATTTTTTTGAATTTTTTCTAGAAACACATCGTGAATTTAAAATTTAAAATTAATAATTTGTGATAAATATCCATCATATAAATTGAAAAAATCTTATAATTTCTTTTTGGTTAATGTATTTGTATGTTATACATTCATTAATGAAGAATCAAAGAAATCAGTGAATAATTTTATTTTTGGGAAGGATGTTCTGTAGAAGAATTTTTTTTCACATTCATAGAATTATAGATTCCATTATTGAGTTTTATTATCTAGATCCAAATTATATTATAGTATTGAAATATCATTGGTTTGATATAGATCAAGGGTTGTAAGTTCATACACAAAATTTGTGTCATTGAAATTAAATATAAAACTCTTCGTTCCATATGTGAACCATATATATTGTAACATCCTGAAAATAAAGTATATTGTGAAAATAATTTTGTTTATTTGATAGATTAAAATGGTAAGTGGAGTGTAATAAAAATGAAATATCACGATATATATTTTCCGGAATTAGGAAATTCAATGGTAGAAGTGAAACTTATTGAATTTTTTTACAAACATCATTTAAGAATTCTATTTCTTGATGAGATATAAATATTTTTGGTGTTAGCCCCCATTTAACAGTAATTGAAAATGGCAATGTTAATTAAGTGATAATAAATGTTGAAATAGAAATTCATATAGATGATGATGATGAAGAATGGAAAGATGATGAAATTATCATCGATGAAAAATAGGATTTAGTTGAAAATGATGTATTATATTCTTTCATATAATAGATTTAATATTTTATATATATATTAGGAATTATTTTTAGGTATAATTATTTGTATATATATATAGAAGGTCTTGATGATACATTATGTTTCATCACTAGTGTTGGACATCCTAATGATAAGACCCATAACCATTTATCTAAACAACTATATTCTCCCACATCGCCAAATAATAATATGGGGAAGGACCTCACAATATTGATGACTCTAAAACCTATTCCATAAATACAAATATCTCTTGATTTTTTAAACTATTTCTAGTGTAATGTCCAAATTTTTAGGTTATTTATTTTATATTATGTTTTTATTTTGATTTCTGTAACAATACACTGATTTATTTTCATTTTAATCATTTTTTTGAATATATATATATATAAGGAAGGATTTTGTGCTTTTAAAAATTCAATTTCCCCATGGTTTTAATGGGATCATGTTCTAAATAATGTTTAATGTCATATGTTCTACCAATTCATTATACGACAATCAATTATATATCTTTTTTTATGTTTAGATTGGAAGTAACACATTGTATTTAATTTTCACCTAAATTGTTTTATATTTGAGTGGTGGGTAATTGAGATATTGTTTTCATAAGGATTGAGAGATTTTTATACATGGATTTTTTACTTCTTTTTCAATAACCAAACAATGGAAGACATGGATATTTGTTATGTTTTTTTCAATGATATATGATTCTCTCATCAACCTGAACATATCACATCACATATGATGGATGTATTTTTATACCACTTCATATGAAAATATCTTAAAAGGATTTAATTATCAACATGAAACAGTTTAAAGTGTAAATATGTCACACATATGTATTTGAGTAATATATTTGGTATACATAGGTGACATATGGTATGTAAAATTATTTTTCAATGTATATATACATTAAATGTAAAATATTTCTTATATTATATAATCTTTTAAAAATAAAGTTTTATGGAGTTTGAATTTGAAGTGAATGTATTAGGTAGTCATATTACATGGTAGCTTTTCAGTGATAACTACACCATATTGTGATTATTATTTAAAAAAATTATATAAATTACTATTATTGGTATTTTAATTTATATTTATATGTAAATTATTTTTTTGAGATTTTGACTTCTCAATCCTGATTAATACATTCCAAAAATGAATAAAATTACACAAGTATGTTATGTTTTTATGATGGGGCATAGATATAGGATAACCTGAATTGATTCATGAAAGTTAAGGTTACTTTTATTTGTACATAATTGACACATACTAATTATTATAGTACTTCAACCATGTCATCGTTTATTCTAAAGGGAGATCATATAGAGTCATGGCTTTCCATTGAATAGTATGGTTATAGTTTTCAATATTTTGATAATATTAGATAATAAATTTATAGATAACATGAGGATGTGTTTGATAAAAAAATTCATATATGTGAAAATATGTGGGATTACATTACATGGCCTACACAAGGTGTAGATATACAATTTTTCCACTTGAAAAAACGGATGACCTTCAACCACCTCTTACAAGTCTTTCATCATTTTTTGTATTGAATATCATTTATAATGTTTTCTAAAATTATTATCTTTATAATTGAACAAATATGATATAAGGGTTTTTTATATATTTACTTGTATATAAATTTTTTCATATTTTAAAATTATGAAAAATTATTTATTAATTAATTAATTTAGACTGAGTTAAAATGAATAAAAATTATTATTTTAAATATTTTACACAATTATTTCAGATAGAAATAATAAGCTATATATTATAATATTTTTTTACCACTATACATCATGAATTCTCATATTATGGTTAAAATATTATATGATGGATTTTCTTGAAACAAACAGCTATTGATAATTACAATCATTGATGAAAATCCATCTCAAAAAACCAGAAAAAAAATTTAAATTATATTTTTTGGAAAAAATGAAAAAATATAGCAGTTTTAAAAACAATTTAAGATAACAATTAGATCATTATATATAAAATAATTACAATGAGAAAATAATTCATCTTCATGACGTAATAAACTGAATAGAATACCATTTTAATTGTATTTATATTCAAACATTGAATATGGTGTATCTTCCAAGGATTGGTATTCTTATTAATATTAATATAATAAGAAAATATATTTTCATATCCCAAAAATGAAATTTTATTTTAGTATGTATAGATAAAAATTTACATTTTCTCAAAAACAACAAATGTACTTCCCCTTCTTCAATAATTATTTTAATATACGAATGTAAATTTAAAAAACCATGAATTATTTTCATTTGATAGTAATAATATCCTGATTTTTTAGTATATTAAAATCTATCAGATGTTAATGATTTAGAAAAATGTTAGAAAGTTGATTTTCAGTTTTGATATATATTAGAATAATATACGTATTTTGTGTCTGATCAATATTGACAGGGAAAATATTTCTATGTGCTTCACACATAAATGAAGTTATTGGATCATAGAAATAGAAATATTAATTTTTCAACAGAAGTGAATTACGCGTTGAGTAAATCCTAAGAAGATAGATTTTCAGTGTATGATCCATCCACAACAATATCACACTAATATATAGAAGCAACATATTAAGCATCCATAGTGGAAAGATAAACTAACTAGTTTTTATCATTGGAAAATAAATATAATATTTCACATATGAATGGAAAAATATTAGATATTATATTATGAATCATTTTATATCCACTAAATTCAACCTAAATCATTATTTTAAGTGAAAACTAGGATTCCAATGCATAAAATACTTTTAATCTGAAGAACTATTATGTTAAAAAAATTTATTAACCACATTGACTTATTTTCCCATAAAATCCTTTTTAAATATAATATAATGAATAAAAATTTATTTTATATATTAAACATTCATTCATTTATAGTAAATTTGCGATTTAACCTCATTATATTTATTCATATACTGGTTTAAAATATTAATCAACTTCTCATTTATAAGATGTAACAACGAGTGTACATATGCCATATGACATTTACAATTTGTATCACTTAGGTAAGTCTCATATCTTCCTAAATTCTATTAAAATATATTCCTCCAAATTTGTTATAAATTTGGAAACCATGGAGAAAAGATGAGTTCACCTGTCAATCTCATTTAAAAATCACTCATAATATATTCTATTAATCAATTGGAATGCGTCATTTTGAGTTTATATAAATATGATGTCATCAAAATATATTCGAATAATGACTATTTATTTAAAAAACTAAAAATTGTGTTAGAAATAAATTTCTATTGAAAAATTTTTATTGAATTTGAAATACAAAGAAGCATTCATCTTAACATATTAATGGTTTCATAATTATATATTATTCATTTCTATGTTTTATTATTATGTATATATTTGTAAATTTCAATTTTAGTGGTTGGTCTATATAGACATCCTTATATACACATTCATTTAGGATTTATCATTTTTACATCCATTTATAAACCAATGATGTTAAAAAGATTCATAAATTCTATCAATATATATAATTAATCCTCTCTCGATAACAGAGAAAATTTATCACCACAATTTATTCCCTTGTGATGATTATATTCAACTAAAACCATTATAACTTTATTCTATACAAAATCACCATTTTCATCAAGTTTATTTCCAAACACCATGTTGAATCTTATAAAAGGATGATATTTAGTCCTAATAAATAATTATTAAATATTATTCCATCAATTTTTTTTTGAAATTATATATTAGAGTAACTCTATAAAATTAATTAAAGAAGTATTCAACACTTTTTATTTTATATTTGTCAATATAATAAAGACTCTTACTCTGATTACATAAGTAATTGATAATTCTTATTAGACGAGTCACATAAAAAATGATATTATATGTCTTATAATTAAACAATATCAACATATATATAGGGATAAATAATTTTTATACTTCTTATATACATATATTGACATGTGTTAGAGTGGATTACCATATATTTTATTCAGTTGATCTAACTATCAATATGTAAACAGACATTCAGTGACCATTATGTTCTGTAAAATAATTTTATCAAGATCATAGTTCAAATGTGTAATTTAGAATGTTTTGAAAACAAATAGGGATCAGTTTCATAAAATTAATCATTTAATATTTCATTAATATAATTACTCCCCTTATTAAAAAAAATACTCAATTCTATTAATTGAATAACCTCGTAATATTTCTTCATGAATTTATAAATCTATTTTTTTTTCATGATCTAAAATATTTGGAAATAATATTTTTCATCCAAAATCAATGAAAATTAAATCATTGTTCTTTCTATTAGTGCATATTACAAATGAGATTTTATTTAGATTTGGTAGAAGAAAAAAATGATTCACAATGTAGTTTTGTTTTGTTAACTGTAATAATATAAACTCGAGTAACCCATAGATGGTGTGTATATTATTATACAGGCTTAGGATACAAGGAATTGCAACCCAAATGACTAAATAGTTTAGTATTGTAGGAGTACTTGATAAATAATTTATACCAATTTTACACTGGGAATAATATATAAATGATAAAAAAAAGTTCTTTTTTGAAATCAATGAATCTATTTAAATATTTCATCTCTAGATCCTAGAGAATGGTGAAAAAATAAATGTGAGGTCAAATTCTTTTTTAATGGTTATGTATATTGAAATATATCATGATTTAATGATGAATAATCAACATGGAAATGTATATAAATTTTTATTCAATAATTTTTTCCGAAATATATACATGGATAACATCATAAATACATCTCGACTGCCATGAATGTTTGATAAGAAACATTAAAATTATGTGTAAAGACCCATTTTATTTAGCCATGTGATTTTTCTCTTGAGATATGTAAAATCTTTCCAGGGTATATAATTCTGATCCAACCCGTCAATGCATGTCCAATGTTGACATAATTTATTGAATGATAAATTTTATTAATGAATATTATTATTTATAATCCAATGTATGTATTGAATAACAATTATAGATTTTTAATAATTACTCGATCAATTGAATAACATCTAAAGTAGAAATCTAGATATATAAAAGGTTTAAAATTTATAAAATATCCATAACCATTAAAAAGATAATATATATATTTAATATAAAATTAATTCATTACGATCATAATAAATTGAATGGTCAGTAGAATGTTAATGACATCAAATTTAAGCCACATATGATATATTACCATTATAAAATTTGTTTTTCATAAAATCGAGACCTCTAATAATATACGAAAACCAAAGAGAAATTATAAAATATTATTTTAGATGGAGATTAATTTTTTAAAAAATTAGAGTCTTATTGAAAAATATATATAATGTTGAAGGGTTATGTAATATAGAAAATCTATTGACATCAGAAACATTAAAAAATATATATTCCTTTAAACATTTGTATAAAAAATTGAAAATTAAATTTTAGAAATGAATTGGAATGATTCCATTAAAATATTTGAAATTACATAAAATATACTAAATTTATATAATAAATCATTTTATTAAGTAACATGAACATCTATAAATATATTCTGAAAAATATAGATACTGGAGGAGAAATATAGGTAATTTAAAAGAGAATTAAGATCATCATTTATTTTAAGAATATATTTTCCTGTTTTAAGTACCACAGAGACATATATTATGAAGAAAAAAATGATTATTCATAAATATATAGAGGATATGAAAATATAAGGAGTTTATGATAGATAAATTATAGGATTTCTGTAATAAAATAAGATTAATCCCAAAAAATAGATTTTAGATTATGTTAACACATCATTAATAACATTGAAATTGTAACCCCTTTAAGTAATAAAATATTATTTAAAAAATTAAAAATATTGAATAATTTAATGATCAATTAAAATATATAAAATTAGAATTATATAAATACTATATAATTAAATAGTTTCATAATACCAAATATGTCTGAATGAAGTGATAATTGTGATAAAATCTCTTAAAATATCATATCATTATAGTGAGAATCATATAATAAACTAAAAATGTTTAATAAATTTAAATCCAAAAAATAACAATTGAAGATACAGTATAGTTCAATCATGGTTCACTATAAAAATAATCCTTGAATAACATAATCAAACTTGTAGACGTACAACCCAGTGAATGGAAATTGAGTGAAGAAACATTTTCCCACCATTGTAAATTTTAAATAGTAATCTAAAAGAAATAATAACATAAAATAATTAGTTAAATATCATGATCACAATGAGATACTTATAATGATATAGAATGTGTGTTATGTATCCAAATCGTAATCATCAAAAAGATTATAACCAAAATATATCACTACGATACAAAATTGTGATGAAAACCCCTTACCCAACACCTCTAATTAGATAAAAGTACATTAAAATACTATATAACAATTTTAAACATGTATCTAGTTTATTAAAACCCCATATTAATTTTTATTACTTCATTGGATATCCTCTTATAGTATTTTATCACCTCTCTATTAATAGTAATTTATTATCACTATTATTTCATATGATGACAACATCATTTTCTCAAGCATGTTCTATGTTTAATGTTCTAGTCATTATGAATTAGATATATTTAAATAATCATTATAATGTTATTAATGTTATTAATTTAATATTTATTAATAATATAAATACAGATAAATCAATACTGATTTGTGGACCCTGAAAATGAACCATATCGGTCCATGGAGTCCATAAGTTGTATGAACACCTGGGAAACGATGTCATTTTTAAATGGGTGAAATGGAAATGAATTAGATGATATATCAAATTTAGAATATAAAAAATTTGTCATATGTATCATAAATATTTATTGGTCCCATATTTATAACAATCCATGTTAGGTGATGATGTAAAATAAATTATACCACTACAAGGAGACAGTATGTCATATGAACAAAGAAGAAATGTTAAATCTTCCCATATGGTGAAAAAGGGTGGAATATGGCCCTTAAATAATCATCGCAATGTCTCATAATATTATATATAATTTATTTTTCATTTTAAGATGGGTAAAACACATTACGATTGTATATAAGATGAGATAAGCTTGAATGTGATGATAAATATGATTTCCATTTTTTGGTAGAAATCCTTTATATTTAATTTATGTGAACTAGGGTAGGAAATTTGGAAGTTATAAAACCTACAAACATGTATAAGGTTGTGGGTAATAGTATTATTATGGGTTTTTCTGATCTAGATTGATCATATCGATGTAATGAATTGATAGAAGGGTTGTACATCAATAAGTTAGGGGAACAGAATTAATTGATTTTATTATATTATTAAATTAATTGTGATAAATACTTTTTATGAATTTTAATTTATTTAGTATAATATTAAATATCATGTAATATTAATAATCTAATTTTTGACAATATTCATTTAATTTGTCTTTATAATCATATGTACAAATATTTAATTTGATGAAAGGGTTCTGAAACTTCTTTAATATATAATATATTTCATTAACATTAATGGGTCACAAAAAATTCCTTCTATTTATTTAATATTAAATATACTTAATTTAATTTTTTATTCATTCAATTAATTTAAATAATTATGTATCGACATAGAGTAATAATTTTACTAAAATATCTACACACTAAAAAGTATATACAAATTTATATGATTAAAAAAGTATTTATATTATAAATTAATATGTGTAATTGACCATATAATATTTCCAAAGATATTAAAATAATAATGATAATAAAATAATCAAAATGAAATTTTAGACATTTAAATACATAAAATATCATTCTAGTCAAAATTAGAAAAAATGTTATAAAAAGTCATATTTTTTATGTTTGTATGATTATGGAAGAAAAAAATATAACGTCCCAACCCGGGGCCCAACCGACAGTTCCCCGAGCCATTTTTTCACATGACATCCTGTGCCCCACCCCGTATTCTATAGGTTCCAACACGTATTGATGGTATGGTAAGTCATTTGTGTGATACTATACCATATTTTATCAGAGTAAAACATCGGTGGAAGAAATTAATCAACAGTGGAAACATATGTAACTCAGAATCATATGCAGGTCATAAGATACCCATGCAAGAAATACAATATTCACTTGAAAGGGAAAAAATTTTATACCAAGGTAAGTGTCAGTGTCTACAATTTAACATAATATAAAGACACTATGACTTCACAAGTAGGATCTGAACCATGTTTGGTTCCAGCCACCACTCTCCATCCCCAAATGGCCACCTAGCCTAGGGCCCTTATCCATATCTAGTCCTGTAATAATCTAATATATTTAGGTACCAATATGGAAGCCTGAATAGGGTGAGAGTACAACATAGTATTCCATTACCAATGGTTTCTAATACAATTCTGGAAAAATAAATTTCATGTTGTTCTATACGTAAATAATTACAATGTAATAATAAATAGTTTATATCATTTTTGTTTATTTTTATCTAAATAAATTAACTCTTGTGATCACAATGATACTCGTACTTCAATAATAACTTCATCTCATACTAGAGCCTAAATTGTTTCCTTGGTAATAACATATCTTAGTACAAGCTTTTAGATAAATCTCAACGCATTCAAGGTGCTATGATATCTCAGTTCCTGATTCGACTAATGCCAAATTTTGAATATTTTCTTGTGATTCCATAACACAGAGTGCCATTATACCCATTCATTAATTTCAAATTTATAATAGATATTTCTGAAGATACCAATATGACAAACATAAGTAATATGACTAGGTTTTCAGCTCACTCCTCATTATAATTACCATGTTCCCATTATATTTGTTCGTAATCATAATGAACATGTTACCATGTATAATTATCAATTTATAATGACCATGATCCCATTATCTTAATCATAAGTATGATGAACTTGTTACCATTTGTAATTCTCAATTCAGAATGTCCATGTTCCCATGATTTATCATATTATTAATTTACTATTTAATTATCCACCACAATCTCATTAATAATTTAACAATTAATTAATCACATCCATTCAATTAAATATCTCCAAAACTAACCATGTGCTTCAAACCATTAATTAAATAATCAATTAATTAATCAATATCAAAATTCATATTCGACAATTATTTTTTCAGAATTAATTACCTCATCCTAATATGCATTTTATATAATTAATCCCACAATCAATTATCTAAATCACATTATCAATGGTTCATAATTAATCCAATAATTTTTATAATTAATTAGACATTTAAAATCCTCGTAATTAGTCTGTGGATTAATTATCCATATTTCAATCCCCAAATATTGAAATCAATTTCCAATATTAATTATCAAATTGTGTATCCCCCTTAGTCACTTGATTAATTTCTCAACTAATCATTTAATTCAACAATGCTTTGATAAATCAATTGGTCAACCAAATTAACCCAATTTATGAAAATTAATTTCAAAATAATGCTATAAATTGTAAATATTTTATATACATATAAATTCAAAGATAATGGGAATTAGATTTTAGTCATCATACTTGTTTCTTTGAAGGATGTTTTCTTAACAGAAATCCCCAAAATCATCGTAGTTGAATGACGTTCATAAAATTTTCGTATCTAAACCGGTAAAAAAACAAGATCAAATATATCTGGCTCTCATAAATAAAGATCTAGATCTAAATTATTAGTTCTAGTTATCACTATATAGGATTATATATGAGGGTAAAGTGGATATCATCCACCAAAAGATCGTGAAAAAATAGAATAATGAAAGACAAAAGAATCATAATGAAATCCACTTATGGGGAGAAGAAAAGATCATCAATTCAAGATTTAGATCTCAAATAATGTTGTTAAAAAGGCCTTGTAATCTTTTTGTGATGATGGAAGATCCTTAATTTACTCGTAAGAATAAAAATTCATGAGTTAGGGCTGCATATGAGGTGAAAAAATTCATTAAAATATGAAAACGAGTGAGATCCAAAATTTTAGGATCTCACAGTAAACCCTCACACGGATTAGTCGCACAATTAGAAAAATCATGCAGTAGCCACTGCTTCAAGGGGAACTTCACATAGATACCACACACTACCTCTTAAACATTTCTTTGACTATACTAAAGATACTTCTTCCAAATACTAGAGAGCACATAGTTTCTCCTAGGTAGTCACACGTTTGAACAAACCCTGAACAAACTATGCACATCCTCTTTAATCAATAGAATATTTTCTTAGAATTCCCCAAATTCACCCCAAGTCATAACCCCAATCAAAGGTACATAATTAAAAACAAAAATATCCTACAATCGCACATGAGATAACTCCCAAAAAGGTTGGGTTCTTACAATATCCCCACCTTATAAAATTCTTCATTGGGATGAACATCCAAGCCTTTATAAGATTCTCACCCAAAATGATTGAGCCATTTTCCCCTCATATTCTCTAATAATTCCCACATTTCAACTTGTAGACATCCATGTTTCCATAACACCCGAACTATTGACATCGTCTTTCACCGAAAAACATTCCCACTGCAATCCAACACAGGTATCAGATTCTCTTCAAAGGACACATCGATATCGAGATCAACCTTATCCACATTGGTCACATGAAAAGGGTTAGTATGATACTACTGAAGTTGAGATTCATAGAAAACAGCATGCATAGATCAGTATCTTTGTAGAAGAGCACATCAGTATTCTACTGGTCATATTATCTTCACTATCTCAAATGGTCCAACAATCCTAGATTGAAACTTGCCCTGCCTTTATATCCTACAGTGACCCAACCTAGGAGACACACTATGGAATACATGATCACTATTTTTAAACTCTAGGGGGCATCTTTTTTTGTCATTATATGACTTATTTCTTCTATGAGCCGTATTCATAGGTTTCTGAATCAACAATATCTACTCTGACGTCTTTTGGATGAGACACGGTCCCAGAAACTCTAACACACTGGCCTCTATCCAGTATAGAGGTTATCTACATAGCATACTATAAATATCATTATATGTATCATTCTGTATAGTTTTCTAATATTTATTATTATAGGAAAAATCCACTAAATTCATGTTCATTTTTGAAGATGGACTATAGTCAAGCACACATGCTCATAGAATATCCACAATAACCTAAATAGAATGTTCTTATTTCTCTTCTTTCTATGGGTGGAAAGCGGTACTGAATAATATATTTGTTCCAAGAGATTTCTACAGTCCATGTCAGTAGAATAAAGTAAACCATTAATATAGAACAGAAACAACAGTATGTGGAACTCTATGCACAAGGACTATCACCCAAACGTAAAGATCTCCCAACTGTACTACTGCAAAGGATTCCATTATTGACAGTAAATGAACTACCTTGTTCAGTTGATCCAAAATGACCAAAATAGTGCAATTCATCCTAATAATTTTTAATAGACCCACCAAAATTTCCATGGTCATATTGTCCCACGTCTATTCTAGATTTGAAAATGAGTGTGGTAAACCTCCATGTCGTTGATGCTCCGCCTTCACCTACTGATAGATGAAGTATCCTATCATAATCTAAACTATCTCCATTTTCATTCCTGGCCCCAAAAACATTCATCGTAGGTCACAGAACATTTTGGTCACACTGGTATGCACCACCAATTTTTAGACATAAAATTCTCTCAAAAACTCCTCTCACATGCTCCTAGGTACCATGAATAGATTCATCATATATATGATCACATATTCACCTATCAACTAGTAAAACGTGTCTCCCCACCTTCAAATCCTTACCTCAAGGATACAAATTGTAGATCATCATACAATCTATCCCAGATCTATCTCAAAAGAATATAATCTACTACGAATGAAACCAATTTCACCTTCTCCTCACATTCCTAAACCACCACATGCATTTTAAAATGTATGGTCATCATCTTCCGCTATATACATGACTCTTGTACCATTTCAGTCCTCATTATCCTTCTCTATGTTTAGGATGCACTATATCCCCTATTGACCATATATGCCATTTCAATATCAAATGACTACATATACTCAACCCCAATCTTCTACTAAAGATTCAAATCATGCTTTGAAAATATATACTTCAAGCTCTTGTGATCTATATAGACTATAAACATTTCTCCCAAAAGATAGTGTCACCAAAACATAATATCATAAACTCATGGTCGTCCATAGGGTTATTCCATTCCTGTGGCCTCAACATTCGAGCCCTAATATAACATGTCAATCTCCCTTTATCAGCACAGCTCTATTTGTGATCCCTTAAGCATCACAATAAACTATATACTCCTCACCTAACATAGGTAGGATCAAATTTGGTACCGATGTTAAGCACTTGTTAACCTCCTTATAATATTTCTCATAATCCTATTACTATTCAAATATTACCCTCTTTTTGGTCAAGACTGAAAATGGAACTTCCAAATGGGGAAATTCATGGACTAATCTTATATAATATCCTGCTAATCCTTAAATTCTTCAAATATCGACAACATTATTGGGATTATCCTAAGAAAAAACATCATGAACCATATTTGGCACACTAACTCACCTTACTTAGAGATTATGTACCCTAGGAAGTGTACATGATCAATCCAAAACTAACACTGATATAGCTTGGAATATATCCGATTTTCCCTCAGTGTACGAAGGATGAATTAATGATGTTGGGAATGATTGTCATGAGTCTTAGCGTACACCAACACGCCTTCTTCAAACACCAATACAAACGGGTCTAGGTAATGATGTAATATCGAATTTATAAATCCATAAACACTACTGGTGTATTTATCCACACAAACAGCATCACAAAAAACTCATAAAAGACATAGATTTATCTAAAAGAAGTATGTTGCATATGAAAAGTATGTATTATCAACTGATTATAACCTAATCTAAAATCAATCGTTGAGAACACACATGCTCCCTCCATTTGGTAACACAGTTTGTCGATATGTAGAAGATGACATTAGTTCAAAATTTTATTTTTGTTCAACATTAGGTAATCGACACAGAAAAATAGACTCCCATCGTCATTATTTTTGAAAAAAATAGGTTATACCCAAGGAAACATCCATGGATGGATAAATACCATATCATTTAAATCCTCCAAATGAGTCTTAAACTCTTGAATCTTATTCAGTTCCATTTTGTATGGTTGAATAGATACTAGATCATCCCCTAGAAGGATTTCAAAAGTAAATTACACATATCTCTTAGGTGGTATCCCTGAGAATTATTTAGTAAAAACATCCAAAAATAGTTCCACTACTGGTGGAAGGACATCATTCTTTACACCCTTGTCATCAAACAGAAGTCTAGAAACCTGCTTTGTTAGCTATCCAGGTTGATATGTGATTTGAACATCTTGGCCTTTCTAGATATCCCACTATTGATGATGAATATGTTGGTCACCCTTGGGTGATATAAACTTAACTCTCCTAGGGGAACAATCAATTTGGTCTTGTTATGCGACTATCCATTCCATACCCATAATTAGGTCGAATCCTAATATATCAGGAATATAGAGATCCCATAAGAAACAATATTACCCCATCCCTAGTGAACGTCCCTTGAATAGACAGATATCTATACACCATAGTACCAATAGCGTATATATAGTTATAACCCATTTAAAATATCTATATCTAGGATCAAACCATTAATAATTTTCAATGATAAAATGTAATGTGAGGAAAATGCATCAAAAAAGGAACTAGATAAAGTAGAATCTACTAGAATTGTACCTCTAATTGTCGATTTTCTAGCTTTCATATCCACATGTGTGGACTGTACTGCATGTAACTGTGGTTTCCCTCTTCTATGTGATATTGTATGACTCCCTTGACTACCACCAATCTACACTTGTGGGTCCTCCTACCTAGAAGCACCATGTACACTACCTCTAACACCTTTGATGTTAGAACTATTTCTTATAGCCCGATTTGGTGTAAAATATACTCCTCCCATACTCTAACTCTTCCCAACTGCTCCATCAGTATCACTCTATTGTTGCGGCCTGCAGTATTTCTGTAAATGTCCCATCATTCCACAAGATAGACATTATACTGGTCATTGGGAACAATTTCATCGATATTTTTCCCACATACCACATTGATGATATATCACCTTGATAAGATCATATCCAACCAATCCTCATGTATCTGCACTCTACATTCAACTTCCTGAAGTAAAATTTGAAATAACGGTGATTCCTTCTCTTAGAAGTCACACCTCTTGATCATCCAGTATAAACTACCTATCCAGCACTGAAATCCTCTCTTAGGATCCCTTCAACTATGAGAGCCAGAGCCACCAATTTTGTAAACTTATTTATCCGGATGAGATTCACCTAGGACATCATTTCACACTTAAGTCCATCCTAGAAATGTTTCTCCATAACTTCCTCATCTCCCAAAAAAGTTGCAGAAAAGTGTTTTTGATCTATGTATCATCCTACATATTCAATCACTGACATTTCCCCCTATGATAGATTCATGAACTCACCTTGTTTCTCTTGAAATATATTCTCTAGATAAAAGTATTCCAGGAAGCCCTCCATGAATTCCTTCCACAACACACAATCATTCTGTCCATTTCGCACCTAAATGTCCCACCAATGATTCGCTAATCTAGGTATCTTATAAGTATCCATCTTGAACCTCCTCTTAGTCAGATACATAAAATGGTAATGTATTATCTCTATGTACTCAACCCATAATTATTCTCCCAAAGGTCAACTCTCTCTCGTAAAATAAAGAGGGTGCTACAACTGATACTCCCTAGTCAACTGATACATACATTTCACAACTCGCCCTGTTTATCATTCCATGAATTGCATAAAATGATTAATGTTATCTCAAAACTAATCCTCGTCTTCTGTTTGGTTCCTATGTTCCCCAACCTGAAAAATCATTCCAAGGAAATCACCTTGGTTATCCCATAAACAAGCATCATGGAGGCATACTCTCTATAATTAAAAACACATGTAGTAGGTCTTAGAACACCACCTTAAAACATTTACATAAAAGTAAATTTTTTAAATAATACTTTTCCCCCACCTCCCCACATGTTCAACACTGAGGCGTTATCACAACCCTTAACCATCCAACTCCTAGTTTTTCGTTCGCAAGGGTAAACACACTATCATAATATAGTTTATCTTTTAGACACAAAATTAATCAAATTTTTCATCAATTTACAATCATTAAAAATTCATTTTAGGTACAATTTTTCATTTTAGCCTCACAACAAGAAAAAAAATTAAGTTCAAAAGCATATCCATGACTCCTTTTCCCATGCATGCATAAAATGATGTATGTCTCAATAACCATGAGTTTCTAGATTGATGCATGAAGACTCAACTATCATTACACTCTTCACCACAGATCATTACTACAAAAATCTCAAAAACAATAATCATATAACACTATAAGTGTGTCCCCCAAGTCGAAATAATATTGAACTATAACATCAAAAAAATAACAATCCAACCCTACGTACTTGGGTTTTCCTCCATACATGGGTTTGAAACGCCCATGCATGAGCTCACTACCATGCCCCCAATCATCCTAGGATCTTTTATAACTTTCCTAAAACATTTAGTCAAATAAAGAAGAAAGAAACGGTTCCTTTGATACAACATTGTAAAGTCCTAACTCGGGTTCCACCCAACGATGGCACGAGTCAGTTCGCTACATGAACCCAAGAACACATACCCGTATTCTAGAGGCTTACAACTAGTAGTAAGTATCTGGTAAGTAATTCATGGGCAGACTATACATTCATTTATCAGAGTACAAAATCAGTGGATTTAATTATATAATAGAGGAAATATATATATTTCATAATATTACTCATGTCACAATATAACCAAATAGGAAATACAAATCTCAAATGAAATGGAAAACATTTTATGCCAATACAAGTGTGATGTTTCTATATGAAACTATAAATAATGATAGTGCGACTCCCAAATAAGTTTTTGATCCATGTATGGTTCCCTGCTCTGAAATCTATCCCAATAAACCATGTATCTTAGGCCATATTCAATTATCCAGTCCTGTAATAATATAATCTATTTGGGTACTGATTAGTCAGCCTAAATAGGGTGTGAGTGTATGTTAGTAACCCACCACCAACTGTGTCCAAAACAATCCCAGTGAAAAGATAGTGCATTTATTTCTATAAAGAAATAACTACAATGAAATAATAAATATTTTATCGCATTTTGATTTATACATATCTAACTACATTGACTCTAGGTTTCCCAAGGATACATGTACCTCAATACAAACTCCATCTCGTACTAGAGCTCAAAGTATTCTCTAAGTAATAACAACTTATGGTACCAAAATCTATCCAAAGCATGAATTATTCAAGGTACTATAATATCTCAGTACCTATTTCGACTCATGTAAGAGTTTGAATATTCTATTGGGAGGCCATAACTCAGAGTTGCATTATTTCCATTATTTAATTTCACATGTTATGCCACATTCACAATGTTACCAATATTTAAAACGTATTTAAGATGGCCATGTTACCAAGCTTACTTATTCGTAGAATTTTCACGTTCTCATTATTTTTCACATAATTAATATTCTGATTAATTTTTCTCCCCAATTCCATTACTATTTCAAAAATAAGTTATACACACCCATTCCATTTGTTAACTCAAAAATTAACTATGTGGTTCAAAACATTAACTAATTCAACAATTAAATAATCTATATAACTTTCTATATTGCACCATTAATTTTCCATAATTAATTATATCATTAAAATATTAACTTCCCATAATTAATCCAAAAATCAACTATCTAAATCACATTATCGAAGGCCCATAATTAATCTAAAATTAATTATCTTAAATTATCCATTTCAAAAACACATAATTAATCTAGTGATTAATTATCTATATTACAATCCCCAAATCATGGAATCAATTTTCCAAATTATTTATCTAATAGGATGGCCCCTTAGACATGTGAGTAATTCCTTAATTGATAATTTAATTAAACATTTATTCAATAAATTAATAAGACAACCAAATTAACCTAATTTATGAAAATAAATTTCTTCAGGATGATATAAATTCTTAAAATTTTCATATATAATTCAATTTCATGACTCTAGGAATTTCATTTTATATCACCTACCTCAGTTCATTGATGTATTTTTATTGAACAGAAATCCACAAAATCCAACCATCAAAACGATGTTGATAAATGTTCCAGATATAAATACCCAAAATAGAATCAAGATCGAACACATCAAGCTCACAAAAATATTGGTTGAGATCCACAATTCTAGTTCTATAACACACCACAAAGGTTTATATCGGAGCTAAATAAGGACATACTCCAGGAAAATATCAAGGAATGATAAAATAAAGATCATGATACGCATCCAGATGAAATCCACTTTCTGAGAGAATTGGAGATCTTACATTTGGGATTTAAAAATTGAAGAATGGGGTTCATAAGGCCTTGGAATCCCTTTAGGATTATTATAGAACCTTAAATTTCCCTTATAAAAGTAAAATCCAGAGTTTGGGATGCATAGTAGGTGAAATAGGTCATTGAATGATGAAAATGAGAAAGATCCACAATTTTAGGATCTCGATGTTGGCCCTCGCATGGTTAGACAAATCATACACTAACCATGCGTTAGCCACTAATTAATGGGGCCACATCACATGACTACCTCACAAAACCTCTCTAACCGTACTTTAACCGTGCTGAAGTCGCTTCCTCAAAAGAACAGAGAGCACATTGTTTCTCATATGTAGTTGTATGGTTTATAAAAACCATGCACTGACTTTTCTCAAACATATATCTATAAAAAAAATAATTGAATTCACCCAAATACTACCCAAATCATAACTCCCATTAAATTAAATTATATAAAAAAATTAACCTCATATTATTCTTGAGACAATTCCAGGTATGGTCAGGATCTTACAAAAGCCATCTAAATAAAAATATTATAATAGTTATAGTTATTTTCAATTAAATATCACATTATTCTTATCCTAAATTATCTAATTTATCCTCTACTAAGATGATTAATTTTATCGCTATTACTACACATAATGCCTTAAAATTAAAGGTAGTTATTTAATATATTTTATAGTTATAATAAAAAATATTGTATTTGTTTTTTAAAATTTATTTTCTAGTTGTGATGGAAATTAATTTTAATTAAAATTAATAAAACCCATTGGAAATAATTCATAAAAACATATAATATTATCAATAAAAATTATCTTCTGCAAAAATATATAAAATAATTGATTAAAATTATATGATTATAAATAAAATGGATTATATGTCACTTTAAAAGCATATCAAAAAACACAATTTCACTTTCAAATTACATAATCTTTGTCCAATTTATCATATATGATATCAAATATTATTTGATTTTAAAATCATAGGATATTATACACTAATCATTTATATAAATTGCACCCTTGAAATTTTATCTTGATCTAAGAAGATATTTTCAATTTTTTTAAACATAATATCATACAAGGGAATAATAAAATATCTTTTAAAATGAAATGTGATAATCATAATGGTGACCTAAAACTATACACATTCAGGTTACCATATAATTTGAACACCTGTATAAGGTTAAATTATATACAAGGATGAAATAAATAACATAATGGAATAATAGAGTTATAGAGAATATGGTTATGAGAATTTCAACCAGTAGAAGACCATAAATATGTGATGGTTAAAAATATCATTGATTATTTAGAAATTAAGGTAAATAGAAATCCTTTTTTTCAATTACTTTTTCAAAAAATTGTGGGGTTCATTTATTATCCAGATACATTACTCTATAAAATATATTTAATTTTTTTCATTACATAATCCAATTATTTCCTTTTTTGTTTTATGTCAATCAAATTTTAATCCATCAATTACTCTATGATATTAATATTAATGTCGATATTCATCAATCATGAATCTCTAAAAAAACTTATCAAATTGTATTTTATTTTACAACTTATGGTTATAAATTCCTCAGCCTAATATATCATCTCATGATATAATATTAGGAACCTAAAATTATTTAAAATATAAAACAATAAAATAACATTTTACAAAAAATAAATTTCTTCTTAATAAATAAAATCATTTATGAAAAAAATTAATACCAACTTGGAAATCACATAGGAGAATTGTATAAGATATATGCTTGTCTCCCTTCATTTGAGAGTGCATGACCTTTGACCCTATTAGACGAGACTTGATGTCACCCAGTATATAAGGACTCCATTATTATCAAACTATATCAGTAAAATTCCAATAACCTTTCCAAATTTATAATTAACATTAATATAAATATCATTAATTATAGAATAAAAATTCAACTGAAAAGGATTTCTACATAGAATATTTCCAGAAAATCACAAAATTTTAATTGAATTTTATACAAATAAAAATCATAATATTATTATCAATAATTGTTTTTATCATCATTAAACTTATTTACAACATATATAAAAGTATTATTCCATAAATAAACATTTTTTCTATAATATAAACAAAAAAATTATTGCAATCCCATAAATGTCTTCTAATATATCATTAATCATGTCAATATCACTAAAAATACATACACAAAGGATTATCTATAACATTAAATTTATCATTAATCATACAATTATCAACCAAACACACATTAATTGTATCACATATCGTAGTTTTATTTCAAAGGATTCCATATGAATTACTATATAATTAATAATAATGGTTTATAGTAAGACTTTTTGTTCACCCCAACACATCACATGATAGTGTTAAACAAAGCTAGCAGTGAATGGATAGTCATCATTCATTATAATGGTAGCCAACAAATACTTATCCAAATGTTTTCATGGTTATTACTCTTAGATATGTCAGTTCCAAAACCACATAAACTTGTAGTATCCAGAATGTGTAGTATTTCTAGGGGAAAACATAATCTATGTCATGCCAAAACATGTGGATTATATTCACTACATTAACTTATCTATTGACTTATTTACAAGGTTATTTTATCTAACAAATTTTATCCAAAATAAATTTTCATAAGTTTTCTATTAAAATTCATCTATTACCAACATTAAAAACACTAGCTCCAATAACCTATAGTGGGTGCCCACTTTAGTATGTTAACATGACACACATTGGATCTCACCTTGATGGACCAATCAATCTATTAGTATTTGAGAACCAGATTCATATATGATACCTAATTTAAATTGTGAATAAAATATTAAACATAAAAAAGTATATATCCTTCATCTTTGAAACACATTACAATATTTTTTATTCATAACCTAGTAAAGGATAATAAATTACAGTGAGATAAAATGATCTATATGAGTTAATTATGCAAAAATATAATAAGAATTAATAAGGAATAGTCAATATTGAATAGTAATTAACCTAAAACAAATTTAATTTAATAAATTAATTCTTCAAAAAATTCATCCTTGGATAACACTATTGATTTTATCTCTTGGATAATATTAACTGAATTATCAATGAATTAATTTTTTTGAGCATCATCATCATAGACATCATGTTATCTCGCTTATAATGTCCTTGATCCTATAAAGGAAAAATGTATGGGTAAATTCACATTTAGTTTCTCCATATAATTTGTCACAAAAAAACCTTCAAATTTTATTTTGTGGTTATAGGTTTTTCCCCACCCACATCTTCATGTCCAATGAATTAATCATATATAGAATTATCAATTTAATTCATGAATAATATGTATTATGAACAATTTTTTGTATTGAATAAAGAATAAATAGAACTATAATTCTATAGTCAATAAAATAAATATCAGAGTAAAACATGATATGTATAATTGGAATCTAGTTTAGTAATGAATTATATTCATGAAATAACTAATATGGTTATTTATGATAAATTTAATTTCTAATGATCGCAAAATTGGTAATTTTTTAAGATAACATTACAATGCATAGAATTAGACAAAAACTGATTAATGGGAAATAGATAAATAGATTTTGTAGTAAGATCATTTCTTTTATAGAATAAGGGAAGATGATAGAAAACACATCAAACTAGTATTTGTAATTATTTTTATTATTTAAAACATTTAAAACATTTAGTAAAATAAAAAATTGTATTAAATGTTTATGATAGTGGAAAATCTCTTTGAAACATATTTGTTAATAACTGAACATTCCTTATAAATTATTGTAAAAGAGTTAAAAATTACCTTATTATAAATTATTAACAATATTTTTTTGAAACAATTTATAAATTTACAAACAATAAAAAATTTCCTAAAATATAAATACTAAGAGATAAAATTTTATTCTGTAAAACAATTTGTGAAAATTGTGGATATGGATGAAAATATATATATAATTTAATCATAAATAATAATAATATTTATTTTCAATATTTATTTTCTTTATTCTAGTAAAATTAATAAGGATAGTATGAATGAAACATTGAATATTTTTAAATATATAAAGGCTAAGATAATAGATGGATTTTATCAAAAATATATTATTATATTCCTTAAACAAAAATCATACTAGTCCTAAAAATAATAGAATTTAAAATAAATTCTTACATATTTATTGAAATTTTAATTGTAACATATTAAAGAATAATCAAAAATAAAAACAATAAAAATAATGAGTAATTTTTTATTCATGTTATTTGAATCCATGAAACAAAAAATACACTAAACAAATTTAAATAGATTCCTAATACTATATATATATTAATGAAGTTAAAATGGAGTTGAAATCCATTAAAAAGATCAGGTATAGGATGTGAGAACTATTCAATGATATGATTATCTATAAAAAATGAAAATCCAACCAATAAATTTTGATATTTGAGATAATAAAATTACAGGTTGGTCAAAAAATAATTGTGTAGTAACATGATCATTGATGTAAAAGTATAACCAAATATATAGGAACTGAGTTATGAAGACATTTACAACATTGGAAAAAATATATACTAATCCCCTTACATGAATAAAACAAAATTAATATTTAAATATCCTAAAAACATAATGATTAATGATATAATAAGTCAATGGTGGTGGTGTATACACCTCATAAACATAAATAGGTCCATAAAAACAAATATGTATCCATAAAACAATATTGTGATGAAGAACCCTTATATCATTATTTAATTATTTAATGCTACTGTAATATATATAATAGTTTTTAAAACATACTTTTAATATATAGAAACAATATAAATGTTTATAAAAAAATTATTCTCTTCTCAGGATATCTTATCTTGGGATTGTTAATAATCATTATTTACTACTAATGTTTCAAATAATAACAGTTGTATTTTCTCATGTATGTTTAAAAACATAACATGGTATAAATGAATATGATATAATTACCTCAAATCATGAATTATACTATAGTAATAGATGTCAAAATTATTCAGTATATTCATTTTTCAAAGTCATTCTTTAAATATGGACCTGGAATATGAATAACATTTCATTATAAAAATATTATGTCATAAATACAATGGTTAAATGATATCAATTGCAATTTGATGAATGATTAAATAAGAATATGATATAATAAATTTTTAAGATTCAATATTATTATATTTTTATAATATAAATTCATTTTTTTCATCTTTATCATCATCGAAATAATTTGATTGTGAAAAAAATTACACCATTATTTAGAAAGGTAAGATGTATATACACATTGGAATTTCTTTAATCATTATATGATAGAGAACAGATGTGATATGATATTGAAAAATAATAATACCATATCACTATATTTATTAAACAATATTATTTTTTAGGATTTTAGACAACATTTATAAGATATAATTATTAAATAAACATTAATGTGTCGATAAATATGATTACCTCCTCTATTGAAGACTTACATTAAATATCCTCTTAAGGGATATAGGATTTGACTTTTGGAAGGGGAAAACCCAAATAAAAAGTGTAATTATGTGTCAAAGTGTATTTTTAATGGTTTGGTGGGGCAATATGGCTCAAAGAGATGTAATGAAAAGATATATGGGATGTCCTTTTATAAATGGAGGGAGGGGAATTCATAGAATTTCATAATGTATTAAATTGATATAAATTATAGTTTTATTTAAAAATTCCTAAAAAATTATTATATGAATATAAAAATAATATGAGTTGAAATAATATAATTAAATAATTATTTTAAAATTTTTATTATGTCTTTACACTTAAATTTTAGTTCTAACCCCACATTAACAATTTTCAAAATTATCATAATATTAAGGTTATATACACATTAAGGGCTATGATTGTTACTATAAGAGGAAAAATGATACATATAAGGACCATGATTCATCCAATTCATGTTTATTAATATAGTAATTTTTTTAATTTTAAAATTTTTTAAGAAATATTATTTTTCAGAAAGTATTCATATTGTCATTTTTGACATTATTACATTATTTTTCGTATTACAAGATAAATAAAAATAGTTAATATAACTATATATACTATAAAAATAACGCTATATTTTCATATAAACATTTATCTAATTGTTTGGAATGAAAACAAATTAAATTTATGTTACCTTTTCTATTTTCGAAATAAATTATCTTAGTTTCTATTTAATTGAATACATATCATTTCACCTTTATAAAAGAATCTAATATGATTATTTCATCATTCAAATTTATAAAAAAAATTAAATAAAAAAGTATTTATCTTTAAATAAAATATATTATTCAAACATAGCTTCTTTTTATCAACATGAAGGAAATTTATATATTATAAAATGATGAGAAATACATTTTTTATATTCATTTTAAAAAATTATAATGGAAAAAAATAAATATGAAACTGGATAAAAAGGTAATATATTTGAACTATTTATGATATTTATTGACATAAAACAATTAATGTAAATTATTTCATATTTTGGGTTTATTTTTAATTCCTTATAAAAATATATTGAATTATATTTAAATGATGTACCATTTATCGAGAATGTTAATTTTATTTTGGTAACTTTCATTAATATCTAAAAATAAGATGGAGCTAGTTTACAAATTTGACCATTAAGATTACATATATGGTGTAATATTTCATAGATTCATTTTATATAACCATATGAAAATTACTTTTATCTATATTTGTTAAATACAACAAAAAATAGTTTTTAGAAAATTCATTTTTAAGCATAAAAAATAACTTATAAAAAAACATGAAAGTAAATGATTAAAACTTGGAAATTATAAATATTATATATCATATATTACATTAATAATATATAAAAATTTTAAATATTGTTTTAAATTAAATAATTTAATTAAAAGATATGATAGAATTTGAAAAATAAATACATATTAACTATTCATATTAAAATCAATTACATTAGAATTATCCCAAAATTTCATCCACAGATAATTTTTATATGTTATTTAAAAAATGAATATGATTTAATAAAAAATTATAAATGCTACATAAATAAATTATAATATTTTCTCATAAGAATAATAAATTTTTTTGAGGGAAATCTTTTTTTGAGGAATAAAATGACTTTACTAAAAACTAAGAACATATTTCTGGAAAATTATTCAATAAATTAGTATTAAGAAGGACCTATATATTTATTTTACAATTTTCTTAATATTATTCATAACATTAAATTAAAATTCATTGTAATATCTGTATAAAAAATTTCACTGTTTTTATGCTCAATATTGGATGCACATTGTATTATCGAAGAAAATGTTATTTTAATGTATATGGATATAACATTAGCGGCAGTAGGTCCTTGTACTAGCAGCATAGCACTGTAGCAGCGGTGGGTATTATGTGGTAATGTAGCAGGCAGTTACTGTAGCAGTACTATTCAAAAAATGGTCCTTGGGCCAAATTTTTGGGACTACAGGCCATGTAAGGGGCTAAATGCCCACTGGGCCTTCGGGCTATGTAATGGGTCTCCCTCTACCTAGTTAAAAGAGGTATTTGGTTTTCATTAATATTAAATGTGCCTTCGGCCCCAACTTTTGAAAAACATTTTCCACTTCCTCCAAAAAACATTACAAAATTAATTTAATTTTTCATAAAAAATTTAAATTCCCAAGTTGATTTATTTGTTGTTTTGATAACACCTTTCTCTTTTTTTCTTTTAATAAAAAGTATGTGATTTATGCCTTTATCATTTTATAATTTTTTATATATGAATTTTTAAATACTCTAAAACTCTCAAATATAATATTAAAAAATGTATTTCATTTAAATTTTTAATTAATGAATGAATTTTCAATAATTTTTATATTACTTCATATTTTAATGTTAATAAATAATCCCAATTCAATATAGTCTAATTATATAACATACTGACCTAACTTACCACTAAACTGGTATTCGGACCAGTCGCTATAAGACCTCTTGTTCATCTCCTCGTACAATAGAGGCTTCCGGTTAGCAGCTAAGGTGTACCGATACTTAGTGGGGATGTTATACCATCCTATTCAGAGTTCACAATGATATACAGGTTGAAAACATCATATTACAGTAAAAGTAGTCTAAAGAAATAATCAATGTAGTTTAAGACAATTTTAATGACATCTAAATATAGAATATGTCCAATTCTAGAATTACAATGCATGCATGCTATATAAAGATAAATATAAGGGAGAATTGTTCACTAATCCATTATTTAAATTTCATAACAAGAATAATAAAGTAAACTAGACCTGAAGGTAATCACCATGAGCATCCTTAGTTCTTGCTATGTCCATTATCACAACATCCCAACATAACAATAACAGAAAAGGACATGTCCAAATACATGTAAACAAGTAGGTCTAATAAGGAACAAAATTTACCTAAGCATGGTGTTCAAAAATCAACTAAGTAGTCTGCCAAACACAGTGTCAAAAAAAATCCTTCCTATACAAAGAAAACAACTCGTTCATGAAGATATATATATATATATAACCATAATGGAAGTAATAAAAAGTAAAATCTTTCATATGCACGTACTCAATTAATTTAAATCTCATTTAATCAAATTTAAAATAGTTTTAATTATAAATTTTAAATATCTCAATATCCGGATCAAGCTTGACATTTCCCATGTAACTATAAGCACAACTATTGCCTCTGAAAACCATCTATGAATGTATAGGCAATCACTGAAACCAAGATTCTACTTTGGATTTGAAAAATGCATCAGAAAACATATAATATCCAAAAAACAATTATCTTATCCTTAAAATTCTTAAATTGGAATTCAATTATCACTTTATGTGAAAATACACTAACACCCTATGAACACGTCCCTAGAGAACCACATAGTGTAAAATCTGGTATCATTATAGGTGTGGTACAACCCATATCATTGAACCAATCCTTGGTAGTCATATAAGAGACAATGTTTCACTCATAAAATAAACCATTCCTATTGATCTCGAACCATTCATTCTATAAGGATCCATGATTCACTCAGCATTTACATAGCCTATGTGAGCTCATCCATTGCGTACTTGGTTCACTAACAACTTAACATTGATTAACAAACCCATTGAGCCTTTCCATTTCATTATTGGGAATCCAAGGTTCACTCAAGGGTCCAAGGTATAATAGATATATGAGATCGTCCATAGCATTCTAACAGAATCCATAATTCCACAATTTCTATTTAAAATTTAACCATAATTGGTTCATTTAACAATTTCAATATACATTCTAGGGTCAACACCAAAAGAACCTAACATTTATTTTACTAATAATGGTGTCTAAATAATGGAAAAACAACATAAGTATTGGCCTCTCATTTACTCATGTGGGCATAAATCATATAATAAGCAACACATGTAAATCGAACTATTACATGTATTAAACATTTTTCATCTCATGTGGGCATATGATTGATAAGTGAAATTCATTAATATTATGGAAATTTCCAAACAAGGCTAAGATCAAGGGCCTTCTTTCAAATACTCGCATGGTCTTTTTATTCATAACAAGAAAAAATGCATTCAAAGGACTTAAGTGTAATATACCTCATGTGGGAAATTCTTTATAACAAGCTTCTCAAGAAAAACAAGATACTACACAATGTTGAAATATTTAACTCATGTGGGAATTCCATTCAATAAAATACATGCTTAATTAAGCATTGTAATATTAAGGGTAAATGGAATTAGTCACTCATCCATTACCAATTAATTCATCTAAATTACTATTTGACACAAAAATAAATTACATATTTATCATCCCAAGACATGGGGTATAAAAGATCACCAAAGGGGGTTTCTAAGGCCAAAGTCATCCAAGTTAAATTTAAAAAGCATACCCAAGATGTTCTTCCAGTTGAGAAAACTATCACACAGGGAATAGAATTGAAATTACTCACATGGAAACATGAAATATATTATCCATTACATGCTAAAAAATTACGCAGTTGAGTGCTTGTTTATCTTGTGTGGGAAACATCATTTAAAAAAATCAGGGTACCATGAATCAACACATCAGATATAAACAGTTAAGGGAAGTTATATATAGAGCTCAAACTATAAGAAAAAAATTATATAATACCACCACTAATTTTCTAGAATGATATCAGTACACCTCCTTTGGAGGGGTTTTATTATAAAAATATGACTTTTTCAAACAACATTTCATTTATGATCATATAAAATTTAATTCAAGCAATGTTGTAGAATTAAACTATGATGCTCATAAAAACAACTTATTTAGAGATGAAGCCAACGAATTCAAAAATAAAGAGTCATATATAGGGACCCAACCTCAAGTAGACCATACCAATGCATGGAATTCAACGCTTTCTAACTCAATAATTCATCCACTCCTGCACACATCCTTCCATATATATTAATGTATACACTTTACGCAATGATCATTTCCCCCACACCATGATAGATAATGAACATATCGGTTATACATATATTTATACATACCTTCAAATATGCTCGTGAGTCTTCCAAAGTCACCCAAATCACTACAAAAGATACTCATGACTCATAAAAAACTTATAATATTCAAATAAGTGGTGATAAATGACTGACTTGTTTAGGAGGTTACCCCAGAATGACGGTGGTGGAGAGAATTGACCTAAACAGCCTCACCATAATCATTGGGTTTCAAAACATCAACTAACACCACATGGGAGGCCCTTCACACAGCCCTAGATTCAAATAATCATAGAAAACAGATTAAGCCTAACCATAATGTTTTGGCCTCACACTATAGAGCTTTGGATATGTCAAGAAATTTCCAGAAATGGAGAGGATAAAGAGGACAAACTATATGAAAATTATAATTTCAAAACTGTTTTTTTATGTGGCAGCGGTTTAAACAGCTGATATATTCTTCTATGGTGGTTTCCAAAAACTGCCGGTAAATTGTGTTTTGAAAAAATATTAGAGGGTGTTAAATAATATTAGTAGTGGTTTATAGGATCATTCAAAGTTGGTTCATTTTTTCAGCGGAGTTTTCTAGGGAGGGTATAACTTTTTTAGGGGCGGTTTTAACTGCCGCTAAAAAAAGTAATGGCCTGCCTGGAAAAGCCACGGTGAAATACATTTTAACCTCTGAGAAAATAGCATGGATAATGGGACATTGTTTCAGTGGTTTGACCCACCGCTAAATTTAAGAATATAGTGGCAGTTAAAATAGTTTCTATTAGAAAAATACTAACATATAGCAGCGGTTCAAACTGCTACTTAAAAGTAGATTTACAAAAAAATATTTAAACCAGTTTCTGGAGCCCCTGTACTAGTGCCATGAAAAAATCCATTCCAAGAATACCAAATGACCAACAGAATATATACTACAGTCAATAAGAAATGATATTCTTAACTAAGCACAACCAAAGGCATCATTCATTGAGTAAAGAAATACAAATAATCATATTACATGGTCATTATGCATCAATTTATTTCCATCATATTCTAATTAAGCATATATTAGTAAAAATCTAGATTTTATTATTTTGGAAACCAGTTATAACCAAAATTAAATTGCACTATTATTTTCATCATATTATACATTAGGGGAACTTGGGTTGATATCTAATCCTTGGTTGATTTCAAATACAAATAAAACCATAATTCAATTCAAATGTCACATTTTGATGCTCTTTATGGTTGGATGATTCATTCACTAATATGATAGCATTAGGATGGGAGGTAGTAATTATGGGTCATTTGTGATTTTAGAGGCATTTGTGAGATTTTACTAGATCAATAAGAAGTTAATAACTTCTCAATTAAAAGAGTGATCATATGACAATGGTAGGAGGCATCACATGGAATTCATTGTGGGTGTTTGAGTTTTATTATGGGAGAGTCCTCAATTAGGGAATCAATTATTGCAGAAGCAAAGGATGTTGAACCCATCATTTTTGGGGATGTTCAGGATTATCAAGAGTGTCATGGTAGTGGAATTATATTTTGAATTTCCTCCACAATTTCAAGGAATGCATGATGTATTATATGTCTCTTATATTCAGTTGTACATTCTTGATCTAAATTATGTGATCAACTATAAATAATTCCAGTTAGAGCCATACCCAACATTTGTGGACCATTTGTTTTGAATCATGGACTGTAGAGAGAAAATGTTTTGAGGAAATCTGATGTCACTAGTTAGAGTCATATAGTAGCATGGATGTACCCATGAAGAGTCTTACATGTGATAAAATTTTGCACAAGCTCTATAGACCTAGTTTTTTGGGTGTGAAATTTAGAGGTACTACTCAAGGATGATAAATTCTCAGAGGGGGAGATTATAATGACGTTATGTTTTCTAGGGGATTTAAGCATCACATTATACCCTTATTTAATTGTTTCTGAGATATAATTTTATTGGGTGAATTCATAGGTTGTTTGTTTTTGGGTTTTAAGATTTATGAAGTCCTCTAAATGGTTGCATGATATGAAAATGGTCATGTGAGACCATGTTAATCTCCCCAAGAAAACCATGTGTCTTAGTTGAAGAAGTATACTTGGTGGGGCATGGTTAGAACACAGTTAGAGATGATCAAGAATCATTTACCTTGAAATATATGTGTCTCAGAATATAGGAAAAAATAATTGTTAGCACACAATTTTCCAATTAAGAATATTCATTCATTGACGATGTTCTAGAATATCATAATAAAATATGGACGAATGGAGATAAATGAGTCTCAGGGAAAGTAGAAAAGACCAAGAGTATCATGAATACCAGGGAAAGTAGAAAATTTTTATCTGAAAATTTTTTTAATGGTAGGAATAGAAATGTAGTGATAAATCCATTGGGCTATAAAATGCAGGATAAGTTATTATAATAAAAAATGAATTTAGGAAAAATGAATAATAAAAAATTAATCATCACAATAAAGAGTCAACATATATGGTGCATACCACCCTTGATAAATCAAGACATAAAAGGAAACATCAGAAATCAATAAAATACAAAATAAGAAACATGAGAAATCACGAAAATGTTACATCATAGAAATGTTTTGTGGAAACTATGTTCCACACATGATACATATAAAAACTAACTGTTACAATATTTGTCTATCTTATCAAAAATACTACTAATCACTGTCTGATGAAGGACACATATCGTCACCCTCTCCACCTCCATCTCCACTTCCTTCTACCATTTGTAAGAACATTATATTGAAAAATAAATAGTTTTTCATATATATTTTTAAGCTGAAATCAAATAAAAGATTGAAATATAAATGATTTTGAAATTATGTGATTTACATCCTCACTAAAAGTTGATTCAATACCAGCAGGGGGATATCTGCTCATCTGCTGAAGTATATAAGTCAACACATTCTGCAAATCAGATATCTAAGCGCCCTGGTCATGAACTATGTTTCATAGAGAAACAATAACTCTCTGAGCTTCTCTAGGTATGGACTGACTACAACTATGAGTAGATTCAGCTGCAATCCCCGATGGCCTTCCAAATTCCTCAAATGGTATGGGTCTGAAACCCATCCCGCGCACTCTATGAGGATGCTCTTTCCCAATGACTTTAGAAATTGGGTCATCCTGGTAGACTGGTTAAGATAGCCCAGAATTGGAATCTCATAGTTCATTAATTTTTACCTATAAATAAAATATCAATATATATTAACGAATTAAAAACTGATAACAAGTTATTATAATGAAAAAATTCGTTCATACCCCATCTTTCTTAGCAGGCTCATTAACAAAACTTCCATCATATTTTTTGTGAACATCCAACCACACTTCAGTTCATGAAGCTTTGTTCCCTAAACACTGTGACTGAATTAAAAAAATATAAATCTAAAATTTAATATATTAAATAGATAATACTTTCATATAAATATTTAAACTATTGGAAAGATTACCAAAGTTGATCGGCTTATAGAAAAGCATTTTGACCCCATAGAGTGAGGGATGACATGCATGTCTGGCTTGATGCATTCATTCTTGAGAGATCCTAAAATAAATAAAATGAAATTTAATAGTAATGTATTCAATGTAATCTCTTATTCATATACATTTATAATGTAAAATGAGGTTAATATATTAATATATATTTAAATACCTTCTTCTTCTCAGCACGATGTCTTTCAACAAAATCATTCCACTATTCTTTGGGTAACCCATTGGTTAGCTTCTCAAACATATGCGGGACGGTTAATTAATTATAGTTGAAATATCTCCACAATATCCATTTAAAGTCTTTCAATTTCATACTAAGATTTTTTCAATCTCCACTTTCTTGCTTTCACATTAGCAACTCTAAATTGGAAAAAAATATTTATGCAGAAATTCATTTTGAACATATTAATAACATGAAATTCCATTACACTATAATGTATTAAAATTAGCTTTATTTGGGAATCAAAAATTCATTTTTCCAACATGGAGGCATATGACTCCAATCTTCATAAGAAATAGGAAGGGAAATGGGCCTCGCTGCCAGCTAGCCTAGAATTTGGCCGAGTAATCCTGCGGCGTCATCCGTATGGATCCCATATGAATCAAATGGGACAAATATTTTCTCTCCATTCATATTTCAAACATCAAAACATTTTTTATTATTCTCCACTGTTTCATTTTTTTCATCTTTATTGAACAAACAAAGAGTATAAAAAAGTGCAATTAAATTATTTATATTAATATTTGTACCTATATTATTGACCCTCAAGTATGACCGTGATGAACTCGAAGTAGTGTGATACCTCCCCACTGCTGAGGAACTAAACGGGGGTTCTAAGACTCAACTTCAAAAGGTATTCTCACAAAGGGTGTGAGATATGGTATAGGGGGAGATGGAGCAGAGGGACATGCAGTTGGTGGCTCAGATGCCATAAGAAAGGTGACAGATGGATCGTCATCTGTCACATTAGTGGATGAAATAATGTATTGCGTTCTCCTTGGAATTCTTATCATTTAACCAAATTAAATTAAGTTCATAACATATATTTCAAAAAATATATGCAAAAAAAATTTAAAATGAAAATAGATTCCAAGTACTAAGAAACAAAATATAAATAACAATGATAATGAATGAATGCACAAATGAAATAAGTAGTTTCTGAATGAATAAAAAATTGTACGTACAACCACTTTCCCCTTGAATAATTTCAATTTACAGATCCATTATTTCATCCACTTCATTTATCCTTGCAAGAATAATATTATAAATATCATGATGGAAAAATAATTCTACTTCTTATTTCTAATTGGATCCAATTTCAGAGGTCAAATATTCCACTTCATCACCCATATCATAAAAATATATTTGTATTACTTGAGAAACTACACTCCACCTTTCATCCACAAAATCAGTCACTTAATATTCTATTTTTTTGTGCAATGAAAAGATATATCTATCATGCAGTTCACAATCACCAACATCCATCAAGCGAGAGAAGTTCACAAAAGTAAATTGCAAGGAATCTCTTTTAACACATCTGATAATATCGACCCAATTGAATTTAAATAAAACAACTGAAAAATTCATGTGGTAGTTTAATTCAATAATATTAGTCATCTTTCTATAGTATCCCACTTCATAAAATATAAATATACCACTATTATATGTTTTCAAACCCTCTTCTAGATCGACTATACAAAATCAAAATCCATTCACGTTGTAAGCGTCGAACTTTTTAACAAGTTTTAGAGGACCTTGAGTATGAAACATCAAACATTATTTCAACTTAGATCGAGTATCAGTATTGATGATCTAAAAAAATAAATATACTTTATTATATTTTAAAAATATATAGATCAAACAAATATTAATATTTATTTCAATATTTATAAACATACATGTCGTGAAAACAATTCTAAAAGATCTTAATTAATACCTTTCATTATATATTTCTCATTTTCTGTTTAAACTCTCATTTGAATCTTTGATTGCATCCTCAAATCCTCAATAAATTGATCTAAAATTTCACTATTCAGCAGCACATATCTATGTGCCTGTAATAATTCTAATTCTATCAGTGTCACAATTGAGGTCCTCTCAACTGATCGCCAATATCAGGAAATATTTTTGATTTCTGGTGTATTTGAGATTGAGTCGATGTGTCATCAACTCTTCGAACTCGATTAAATATTATCCCGATATCATCCATCTATCTAGAACAAAAGGTAAGACACTCCTTAGCCAAATCGCCTTCATCAATAGAGCCTTCCGGTTGAGCTTTATTTCTCACGTATGATTTCAAATGCCCAAGATATCTGAAAAATAAAATAAACAAAATGTTGCATTTAATTTAGTGCAAAAAATTGTTTATGAAACTGAAAAAAATAAAAAAAATACCTCTCAATTGGATACATCCATCGATTATGAATGGTGAATCCTAATTTAGCTTCCTCAACTAAATGCACAGTAAAATGTCTCATGACAGTAAAAAAATATGGAGGAAAAATCATCTCCATTATACAAAGGTTCAATACAAACCACTCTGTTTTATTGTCAAGATGATATGGATTTAGAGATTTCTCACATAGTTGTCCTAAAAATGTAAAAAATTGGATTACAAAAACATTAACATTTTCATGTATTAATTTACGCAATTCCAATGGTATTTACTATTGTAAGAAAATATGTGAATCGTGAATTTTCAATCTATGTAACTTACAATTCTTCAAGTCAACACACCTCAAGATGTTACATGAATACCCATCAGATACCTTCAAATTCATTAAAAATAGAATTAATGCATCTTTATCCATAATTTTTATTGCAAAAATTTTCGGAGCATACTTTTCATTCTCATCAGACCAGAGATCATATTTTTTGTTCATTACATGGAAGTATTTGCAAGAATTGAGATGATCCTTCGAATTTCTATTCTTATTAAGAAAAGTGAAAATCAAATCGTCACATAACTTATTCTCAATATGAATCACATCAATATTATGTTGTAACAAATTAAATTCCAAAAACGGAAGTATGAAGAATATAATTTTTTTCTTCCATTGTTTCATTTTGATTTCACTTGACGATGCACTTCAAACCCATTTCCTACTATCATTCAAATGATGAACCTTCCCAAATTCAGTTTCATCATTTTAATGTTGTGTCAATATTTTAGAACTATTTAACAACTTTTTAGCTGGTCTATGATCAATGAAACTATTAAATTTTGATCTGTTCAGCCGAAATCTATGAGATGCAATGAGAAATATTTGATGGCAAAAGAAGCACTATTTTCTATTAGGATGTAGCCATTTGGGATCAAAATCAATGTTACAAATAGGACAATAAAAACTCGTGTAAATTTTCCAACCAGATAAATTCCCAATCCCAGGGAAGTCAGTAATGGACTACATTAAAGCAGCATGCATTTTGAACATTGTTTTAGAAGAATCATCAAATTTTCAACACTGTTGCTCCATAACTCCTATAATTCTTTAGTAAAAGGACTCAAGTAAACATCAATATCATTTCCAGGTAATTTTTTCCAAGAATAATCATTGAAATGATAAAATATGTTTGTTTCATACACATACATGGAGGTATATTGTGACGGATAAAAACTACTGGCCAAATACAATTACTGGTACTCAATGTCCCAAATGGGTTGAATCCATCGGTAGACAATCCCAATCAGACATCCATAGGATCAGCTAAGAATTCTGGATGAAATGAATCAAATGTCTTCCACGACTATGAACTATGTGGGTGTCTCATTAACCCATCATTGTTATTATCTACAGAATGCCACGTCATGTGTCAGTGGTTTTCAATGACATGAATAATTTTTGCAATCGTGGCTTTAAAGGAAAGTAACACAAAACCTTTGAAGGTGTGTTCAGTTTGTTCTTCTTCATGAAAGTATATTGATTTAGAAATCCAATATCACATATTGACTCCCTTCTAGAAGAAGAACATTTCTTCAATTCTATCTACATGAATCCTCTCGCAAATAAAGCATTCAATCATTGGGACAGACATGTATTTTTGTGTAATTCAGTCAAAGACTCTTCCAAAAATGTTTCATATCATAAAAAGACTCGGGGGGTTTTGCTTCTGGAAATTCATCATGCAACAATAATAATATCATGGACAGTTCCTTATTATTATTTCCACATAGACATTTTTTATGGTTCAACTTCATCAGAATAGAAATATTTGAAAATATCAAACATCCACTATACAACTCTTGATTTCCATCATAAAAAAATCATGAAATGTATTTTCCTAAGAAAGGTTTTCTATTACATTTTCCTCCCAAAAATCATCTGCTGGATCCAATGATATGTTACAGTCTTGATCTGGCTGTGTTACAATCTCAAAAACATCACTTGTCACGTTGCAATTTATAGCTCCCTTATCTGGTTGTTCTGTTATGTTTTGATGTTGATATGGGTTTCTTGTAGTGCTGAATGCATCATTTATGAGTTTTTTCATTTCATTTTCCACTATCTATGAATTTGGGAGCTCATTCGTTAGATTAACATCAGTGCTCAACCTTTTTGTAAAGTTCAATTCTCCATGCCAAATCCAACACAATTAATGCCCCAGGAATTTCTTCAGTATTAAATGTTCATAAACATTATCTCTCTTCAACCATCTTCTAAATTTGCATTTAAGACATGTACATCGTATTCTCCCTTACACAGATCAATTGAAATTTCCAAATTTAAAAACAAATTCAAACCCTTAACATACCAAGGTGTGTTCCTCGGTACTGTGATCCATCTTTTTTCCATGTATATCACAATGTGCCTATACATTATTAAACGAATTTAAAACACATAGTTACTACTAAATCTGGTAATAGATTCATATATAATAGTTGAAAAAATATATGAATATGTTACATAAGGTTTTCCTATACAAATACATATGGTAAATCACCCACTAGAAAATCGAAGCATGAAAATTAAAAATATCCATAAAAGAAGATGAGAACAAGGATCACATCCCTATAGTTTTTTTGTATGTCATGATCCACCAAAACAGATTGACAAACTAATGATTCCATTAATTTGATATCACTGAGGTAAGGTAAAGATAAGTCATATAATTATTGAATAGAAGTTATGAATATGAAATTGAAAAAAAAAACTCTTGCCTTAAATTAGTGGCCTCGAATTAGTATTCAAACAGTTGGGTATGGTCTGGTGTTGATAATTTTAGAACATGTGGGGTATCATGGTGAAGTGTTATGGGTAGCTACATGTTGTGACCCTATATGTGATTAAATGTTTTAGATCTAGGGTGGATCATGGAACATCAATTGGGGTTGAAACATAATGTGGACCTCTATCAAAATGAAGTTATAGTTGGCCATGTGATGTTTTCCTTGTATTATCTAAGTAGATAAGTAAGTATACAATGTATTATTTGAACTATTGGTGGGTAGTGTAATAAAAAGGATATGAAAAATCCATGACATCATTAATATGTAGAGGTTGGGTTGTCTTCTTGGTTTCTCTTGGTCCAAGTGTGGACTGTCTTGGCATAGTAGTGAAGCCTTACTATAACAAATGGAAATTATTTAGAATACGTGGTTTGACATGGATGTTATTGTGGAATGTAGAAAAGGATAGTTGAATCATCCATTTTTAACAACTTTTTAGGGTGTTATTAGCAAGAAATCATGTGGCCCATGTGAATTAGAAATAGACCCTGATGGATTCCTGAGACTTTATCACATGTCCTGATAAAAGTACATGTAATCTAAAATGACCAAACATAAATCGTAGTATATGATTATGGAAAGACAATATAGTGATTCTTGAACATTCCATCTACCCCAGCTCATGAAAGAGTACTAAAAGATCACCCATTGAACACATAAAACCAAATCCACCTCAATTCAATAATTTACATAAACCAATTGATCACAAATTCCCCCAAAAATACCATCACCACAAAATCCAAAAAGATCATACCCATCAATTCACCATACCAACCATGTTATGTAGGGAAATATACCAAAAAAATAAACATATAAAAACATAATACAGTATTTAATGGAAAAAAATAATGATTTACAGTCCAAGAGGGTCTAATATACTTTTATAAATAAATCACTTTTGAGTTTTAAAAATAATATATATTTTATATTTCATAATGAAATCATTAAATTAAAAATATAATTCATAATAAACAAATATATATAATAATAATTTCTGGAATTATTATTTCAATCTAAATACTTCTTTTATTATATACCCCTTTTTGAAAAACCGTAATATCAAAAAAAAAACACATAAAAAAGGCACATGATAATTCCAATCAAAATGAAACAACCTTCAAAAATCACAAGGACCTCATCAGATCATTTTTCTTTCCTATGAAATGAATCCAATGACCCACTAATGAAGGGGTCTAAGTAAAAAATCCAAATGGGATGGAAATTTAAGCCAGAACTGACCACATGATTTGATAGGATGGAAGTTATTCATGAATTCATTTTCAAAACATATCTAAGAGCGTGAGTTAAGTCACTTCCCCATTTATTAGGTTATGTATACAAAACTGATTCCATTGATTCCATTTCCATTTTCACCATAAATCCAAGGAAACACCTATGAAACCCAATAAAATTATGATTATTTTCTATACACCATAACTCGTAATCAATATGAATTTTGAAATTCAGTATTCAAATCTCGATAACCCATAGTTTCTGATGTTCTATCATAATGTCTTCTCATCAAGATCTCGATAATAAAATACTACTTGATTCCCAAAAACAAAACTAACAATATCAAACCATAATGAAACCTTATAAAAATATATTTCATTTAGAACATGGGTCCCTTCTAGGAAACCAATGTTTTGATACAATTTTCAATGAACCTACATTGGATGAGTTGATATGTTACCAAAACCAATTTTCCATAAGGGATAAATGGATTTCTTTATACCTCTAGGATATATAAAAACATAGGGGGTATCATGACCATGAACCTGATAATGGTATAACCCTTATATGGTAACAATAAACAAAAGATGAATATATTAAAAATAATAATTACAATTCCAAGAATTGGAATTCCATTAAAATGAGAAAATATTAAATGAAATAGATGAATAATGAAACGTATAATTTTTTTAAAAAATTATTATGAAAAAATAAAAATGAATTAAAAATAATAGAAGTAGAACGTACACCAAAGAAAAATGACCAATACAATATACAAAGGGAAAAAATAAATAGAACACGAACAACTCTTGCATCACCACTAATGAACCATATCCATTGAATATATAACACCCTTTCGTAAATGTTCCAAACTATGAATCAATGGATAAAAATAACTATGAACCTAAAAGAGAATCCTATGATCTACATACACATAGATGTGTATCTATGGTGTGAACTAAACATTCCATGTGGGATCTCCCTTTGGAATCTTGGAAATTACTTTTATAAAACATTTAATATATTCTAGTTTGAACTAAAATATTAATATAGATCTTTCACCTCCATGTAAAAATTAAACCATGTCATAATCCATTTCAGGATTATAAAACACCCATCATTTCTAATTTAAAACATGGGTTGAAACACTCACTTTCATTATACATTATGAAACATGAGAAAAAGTTCCTTTAAAATTATGGTTAAAAATCCATCTCTTCTAATCACCCCACTTTGGATAACACTTTAATAAAAAACCATTGATATAAAAACCAATTGGATTTTAATTTAATACCTCAATTTCCAAAACATTTTATAATTTATTTTGAAAATAAATGAAATTTGAACTCAATGGAAAATAAAATCAATATCTTGCACTATGGTATATGGGAAATAACAAAAAATAATATCAAAAACTCATTGGTTTCTCAAAAATTTTAACATGGGGATAAAAATAATGCACATAATTATATACAATAAAATGTACTAAAAATAAACATAGTATATTGGGTAACTCACTGGGTATCAATTATTATACCTTAGAGCTGAGATAGGGCTTTATGGGGTCAAGGGCGAGGCACGCTGATGGGCGGCGGGGTGTGGTTAAGGGTGGCGAGGTCACTAGTGGCATGTGTGGGGAGTCAATCTAGGGTTCAGGGCTTGCATGCGGGAGAAGGTGGCATCGTGGGGGTTGGGGCTCGCCTGGGTCGGGGGGAGAAGGCTGGGTCACGGCGGTCGGGGCTCTCCAAGGTTGGGCGGAGAAGGCGGCATTGCGGGGGTTGGGGGAGAAGGTGGGTCAGGGTCAGGTGGTGGTGGAATGTGTTGGAATTATAAAAAAGGTGGTTAGAGGGAGTTTTTAATTAATCGCGACTAGCGGATATTTATGTTGTAGTGAGGAAATATAACCTTGAAGGTTCAAAAAATGATCTGGGGAAATGCATGAGAAATTGGCGAGGAAGAGGGGAGCTAAGAGAGGCTGCATGGACTCAAGGGTAACACCTACCTATATATCGTGCAAGTGAGGGAGTGTGGTGAGATGAGTGTATTATTTCGAGATTAATTTAATCCAATTAGATTGAAATATTTCAAAATATAAAAATTGGTTGTCGCTCCAATTTGGGATACATGGGTTAGGAAGCTATGCACCAACTATGCATCACCCCCTACTTAAGAGACTCCCCTCACATGGGAAATCTTGCAATATTAGCCAAACCATGTGAACACAATACGAACACCTCTTTCCCCCTAAAAAATAACACACCCAGTTTTCTGTAGTAGGCTGTATGTTTTGAAAAACCGTGTACCCCCTGCAGGTCCTTAAAACATTCATTTCCTGGTTTGGAACTCCCAAAACACCTCGACCTACCTAGAAAATTTCCCTGACATTTTCTCCCAAGTCCAAAAACACCACCATTATACACTCCAACTCATGGCATATAATTCTTACGTTCCATTTCAAAAACGACATATTCAGTAATTACTGATAAAATTCAAATACCCTTAGTAATTCATCTAGTCTAAAAACATGGGTTCTTACAAACACTTGAATGTAGAACTTCTCATCACCGAGAATCCATGTGAAAAAAAGTAAGACCTAAACCAGACTACCAAAGTCAGGAAATTTCATTCAAACTACTATGTCGCATTCTTAAATTCTTAATGCACCACATGTACCTCTTACAAACATGACACTCATTCCATCAGAACTTGATCCAACACTAAAATCCCAAACAAAACATCAATGTGGCCCGTACCCATGCCATCTAATCCAACACACCAACATGTCTTGTAATTTTTATGCAACTGTTAAAAGTTCTTCCCCACCATAGTCTTTAACATTTAGTGGGAGCAAATTAAAAATCAGGGATTTCCCCCAATAGTTTTAATTTCCTTACTAACACATCTCCAGGAATTTCACAATAAACAAGTTCACTGAATCTCACTGCAATATTCTAGTGACTTCTTAAGACTACATCATGACTTGGCTATTAAATTGTTATGCCTTATCACAAACAAAGGCATAGACCAGTTCCAACCCACTAGTACACTACCCTCAAAGCATTAAATTAAAGCCCAATAATAATCACATGATAACCTCAATGTCAACCCTTTTATGTCCATGTAGTTATTCCAAGTTCTCCCATGCCCCTTGATAAAAGTGATATGTTGGTACAAACCCAAAACAACCACATAAGAACATTGATTGCACCCTTCATGACATCAGCCTAGTTATTACATCAAAAGAAGCACCTGGTGTCCAAAATGTTTGTCCAAGGTGATCCTAAATGTGAACCAATGTATCACTTAGGACTAACCAAACCTCTGCAAAAAAAAACGCATCCATCGTACAACAAATAAAGACATCAGGAACCAACCCAACATATTTCAAACATTAGTGTGGCGTAGAACCAATGCTTTCTTAGTGAATCCTGGTCCACGTCATGATAGGTAACATGCTCATATCATTCGAAGGAGTACACTAAGACTATATCAAGGGTTACCAGATAAAAACAACTGAACCATTACATGTCAACCCAATAAAAAAATATTGGCCTTACCGACCAAAGAAGGTCAACGGGGCATGTTCTAATGCGACCCTATGGTATCTCCATTTATAGTCTACTTGCACTTGAGGTGTAAGGAGCCAATAGTGGCATAAAAAATGATATCACCATTTGGTCTACCTGCAAGATCTATCCCATCTGCAAAAAAATTCCACACTCTCCATACATTCCTGATAGATACCCCATCTAATATCTAACAAGAACTTCTTGATAAAATACATCAAATGCCAAGGCGGGTCTGCAGACCCTTGGATTACCCGAACAAGGGTTTTGTAGTCAAATTAAATTTCATCCATCGCTATATAAAACCTATGACAATGATCCATACTAGTGAGAAAAACTATAACCTCTCCACCCAAAACAATTCCACTACAATAAAAGTTTCTGAACGTAGTGACATTTGAATCGTGAACATCTGTCACCAAGCCACCTCCCTTCAACAATTTGGCCATTTAGAGGCCATAGAAATTTATATTCAGGCCTCTCGATGGTGGATTAAGTCGAGTCCAACGACCCTATAAGCGTTTAAGATTCCAATTTTCACTAAAGAACTCGAAATAAACCAATTCATTAGTATTTAATTATGTCATCCTTTGATGAGAAAACCTAGTTCAACCAATAGCTCCATCATACAAATCTAGAGGAAACTCACGGATTTCTTATTTCTCTCTATAGATGCATTGAGTTCTTCCCAAAGAATCTAAAAGATAGTAACTACAATTAAAACATTAACTAGAATGTCCAAATCATGTAGGCATTTTTTCTGTTTCTGTTTAGCAAGAAAATCGGTAGAAACATCACCCTCTGACCTTCTATGGAAACTAAGAACATCCCACAAGTCTCTATTCCATTAAATCTATAAAAATAAGTGATCCACTGATTACCTATTATTTGTAGTGCAACATAAGAACCATGAAGCCAATATGACACATTTCCACTGCACATTTCCATCCGTAGGAATCACTTGATTCATGATATTCCATATTATGAAGTTCATATTGATAGGGATTTCTTTCCACCATATCATTGAAAACCATTCATTTCATATGGTATGAAAATGGAAATGATGTCTGAAGTCCCTGCTGGAGAAGCATCTATTTAGGGAACCTATAAAACTACACCAATCCTGAGTTTCAATAATTCAAATATATATATATAAATAACATTTTGATCATCATTTAGAATGGATTCCATCAATTATGGATATCTTCTGATCTCATGAAATGATGTCTCAGTGATAGGACACCCTAGGAAAATATTTTCTCCCCATCCCATTTAACCTTATAATATTGATGTCCCCTATTCCCATCACCCATTGGGAAAAAACTATAATTATTCTTCTTGATTCAGAATGTCATTAGGGAGTCTAGAGATGACCGTCTTGCATGCCCAGTCCTCCCACCCTTCCCCATTCCTATCATAGATAAATACTTACCATAGAGATTTACATTTGATCACTTCCTATGCTAGATTTCCTCGCATGGAGATCGTAGTTTTAGTAATCTTCTAAAGGCCAATACCTCCATCTTCAATATGAATGGTCATATTCATCCATGAGGCTCAATGAAAATGACCATGTATAGACCCAGAAATTGCAAGGAAGTTTTTTTCTTAATTTATTTGGGATTTTAGAAGAACGCAGTTTCTGACGGAACATGATTCTGAGGCCCGGTGTGCCCAGAATCTATTTCCGAAGTTTAGCTTGGGTACGTTCAGTGAACGAACGAGCGTGTTTTTCTAACTTTTGAACCAGTTCTCAGAATCAAAATCTGGGGGCACCGATGGAACCACAATGCTTGTAATTTCTTAGGAGCACCTTTTCCAAAGGTGCTTTTTCTCGGTAGGAGTTATTAATTTGTGGTTTTAGTGAGGGATAAATAAAATTATATTACAATTTTATTTATTTTCCTCTAGTTAGTTATAACCTAAGTAAGGGAGTTGGGGGTGGGACCCACATGTTTTTAACCAACCATGAGAGGATAAAGGTGGGATAGGGTCCACACGAGCCCAACCCCTCATATTCCTTATCTCCATAACCCCCCTTTAATGTGAGACCACTCACGTCCCCCTCTCTCTTCTTTAATCATGCCGACTCACTTAATTAATTAAGTGAGTTATGTGTTTGATTTTTAAAAATTGAAATACTTGGCATGATGTAATAAAATAAGATAAGTCTTATTATATTTGAGAGGGTTGGTTGTTGTGTAAGGATATTGGGGAGATAGAACTCTTTTCTCTGGGGAAGAACTTCATCCTCCCGCGAAGAGCTTCAATCCATCCGTGAAGAACGTTATCTCTTCAACGAAGAACGACTCAGTGACTCCGGTATCTCCATTCCCTTTCTCCTCCGCGACATGGGAAGAGACAATGACGCAGGAGTTCTCCAACGACACGTAAACATCCTCTTCTCTCCATGATAAATAGAAGATGACATCTCTTCATACACTCTCCGTCGACGTCTACGGAACCATGCCCCGCGACGCCGCTTTCCGTGACGCTCTTCGAACATCAACTCGTTATCAAGGTAGGGGTTTAATTTGAGTATGTTTGTATTCCCATGTTATTCCATTCTAAAACAAAGAATGTGGATCAACTCATTATCAAGTTGATCCTTGGATGTTTTATTTTGCGGGGTGGGAATTGTTTTCTATGAGGGAATTGTAGGGGTTAATTTCTTGTTCGTGAATATATTAATTCTTTGCATTCTTAATTTAATATTTGGGCCACCTGTTATCATTTTAACAGGAGGAGGTCGGACCGCCCGAACATGGCCGATCCTCCTCACCCCCATTGATGTTGTGTTCTTTGCAGCATGAACAAAGGTGGCGCGGTGAAACGGCACCGCCTGGAAACAATAAAGAATGTGACGAAGAAGCGCGGTGCTGTTACGCCACGCCGTTGAGGCCGAACGAAACCACATGCGAATTCTATGCCGCGGAGGCAATTCGAAGACTCCGCATGTTGATCATTGTGTGCAGATTGACAGGCGACGACAAATGGTGCTGCATAGTCAATTTGAATACTTTTCGATGAAGAGCCGGTCCCGGGAGGACCGCTGGCGAAGACCACCGGCAAAACGGACCACCGGAGCGCGTCCGGTGGTCCGCGGAAGGGCTTTCCAGCGTGCCACGCCGGCACGGTGGCGCCGGCACCGGCCGGCCGCCCGGAGGCGGCGGCACCCGGCCCGCCGCAGCGGCAGTCGGCGGTCCCGCGACCTCGTGGTACCAAGGGGAGACCGGGGGTCGTAACCCCTGGCGGTCAAACAGAGCGGCCCCCATGTGGGGGGGGGGGGGGGGGGCTTCCATCAGGGGGGGTCGCCCCCCCCCCCCCTTCCGCGACAACTCGGCCGAGCCGAGCTACCTGGACATGCGGGCCACGCCCGCCCATGCCGGGTCGGGCCGCACCCTAGTGGGCCGGACCCGAAACTAGGTTGGGTCCTCCCGGTTCGGGCCGACCCAGGGGGTCTCGGGCCGGGTCGGACCGGGCCCGAACCCCCTAATTTCGGGCAGTTTTCGCTCAAACACCCATAACATGGGCTACAGAACTCAGATCGACGCACCGTCATCTGCAATGTGATCCTTGGATCGAGACGGTCGTTTCGTTATATTAAACTGAATGTTTCGAGGAACTTTGGGTATATCTCGGTTGGTTTGGACACAAAACAAATATGGCCCTCGGAGCGGAAACGCTTATAACTTGAGTTCCGGACGTCCGATTGATGTACCATTGACTTTTTTGGTTTCCTCATGATGAGACAGAACTTTTTCCATACTTCACCTGAGGTTTGGATATAGTTGGATAGTGTCCGGGTTGGATTGTACACAAAATCCAACCGGGCCCCTGGAACGGAAAAGATGATAACTTTCAGACCGGGCGTCCGTTTGATGAAATGTCAGCGGAATTGGTGATCTTGTTGAAAAACGGTCCCTATCAGTATACCCTATGATAGTTCGGGGTACGGTTCAGATACAGCCGGGTTGGTTCGCACACGAAACCAACCGGGCCCCTGGGACGAAAAGGCTAATAACTCACAGACCGAAGTCCGATTGACGTGTTGTTTGTTGCGTTGAGACCCCTATGACGAGGTAGTACTCTAAGATACTTATTTGTGGGAATTTGTGATAATTGTAGTATCGACCTGTAGCTCGTGGAGTGGACCCTCCCGTAGACGAGCGTACAGAGTACGGAGCCCGTGTAGCTAGCTGAGACCTGACGACTGCTTGACTGACTCGACATGGAGTGAGTCGACTAGCCCAGTGGACGGAGCACTATTATGTTTGGGTGAAGACCCATGACGAATGGAGCAGTACTGTGTTTGGGTGCAGACTCGCGGTACTCAACAGAAGGAGTACCTCTGGAAGCTATTAGGGTGGGTGCACTACTGTGTTTGGGTGGCAGACCCTGGCGGGAAGCACTACTGTGTTTCGGTGGCTGGCCCGCGGTACTCGACAGGAGGAGAGCCTCAACAGTCTTATGTTAGTGAGCATTACCTCAAAGTCATGAGAGGATCACTTTACTCATTAGAGACGGGGCTCTTCAACAGTTACAGTTTTGATAATAAAAATACTGGTTTGAGCTGAGTCTATGACTTTTGTGTTTAACTCATGATTGAGATGGGTCACTTGATAACATAGGTATATGTATGGGAATATACCTAGGTGGTGGTTATCCGTTGATTTCATAACCTTTGTGTTTCCTCATGATTGAGATGGGTTATTTGATATCTTAGATATAAGTATGGTCTTATACCTAAGTATGGGTTATCTATTGAGATTCTTCATTGTGGTTATCCTTGTTGGATTTAATGAGACATTGAGGGTCTCGGGGTCCCTACTGAGTATCATATACTCACCCCTGCATGGGCTATGTCCGCACCTCGTTGTGTTGGTTACAGATGATGGGCAGCACTGGAAGAGGCTGGGTGTTCGAGGACTGGACGGTACCTAGAGGTGGACCTCACGACGAGTCAGTATCCAGAGGTGGACTTCACAACGAGATGAGACTCAGAGGAGGTTGACAGGCGAGAGCGTTGTGGAGGCTATATGTACCTACCCTTCAGGTAGGATCTATGGTGGACGATCCAGGAGATGAGCTATCTGTACCTACCCTTCAGGTAGGATCTGTGGTGGACGATCTAGGAGCTGCACTATCTGTACCTACCCTTCAGGTAGGATCCGAGGTTGATGACCCAGGAGCTGCTTCTATTCTTCCAGCTGTTAGTCTTTTCTGTTGTACTTTCGTTCAGTTGTAGCTGTACTATTCAGTTGGGTTTTTATTCTGGCCCATTAACTTTTCAGCACTTTATTTTGTACATAGTGAATTACTTCCTCTTGTACTCTGGTTGGATGTGTTTATGTTTCGTAAAGGCCATGCCTTCCCAGTTAACGAGATTTATGTCTTTGGTGCTAGTCTCCAGCCCCTGGCCTATGGAAGGCGGGCATGGGGTAGTCACAACACTGGCCCCAAGGATGGGTCGTGACAGACCATACTGATACTCATCTAATAGAAATGAATTCATGATTATATCCATCTTTATAATTATCCCCTTAGACATCCTAATGATCGAAAGGACATGCCTAGGGGTGGAATACAACATATTGTTGATTAATGCAACCCTCCCTCCAAAGGATTGAAACATGTTTTTCAATTTTATAATTCTGCCTATGATTTTTTTAATCATATCCTCAAAAAAGAACCTTCATGATCATGCTATTTCAAATGGTAGGTCTGAGGTAGGTCATTGGAATGGATTTATTATAAATACCTAAGATCCCCTAGATAACACCATTATTACGTCTCAAGAATTTATTAGAAATGAAAATATTTCTCTTTTAAACATTAATGGATTGAACAATAAGATAGTCATAAGTGGACTTAATTTCCATGAATTGACTTATGAATCTTCTCCTACCATTAGTAAAAATAGGGACATCATCAAAAAACATAATATGCGAGATAAGATTACTTCCATGTCTAATTGAGAAATGGTACATCCTTCCATTCTCCAATAAGTGGTTAATGTTATTGGAGAGGGCCTCCTACGTTAGAATAAAGTGAAAATGTGATAAAGAGCCTCCCTTTCATACATCTCACACATTATTGAAAATTAGGAATCCATTACCCATTAGAGAAATATTTCTCCAATGATAGGAATAACAATGGAAACAATGGTCATAAAAACATTCCTAAAAAGCCAACAATATCCTTACTTGAATGATAAAACTCCATTTGAGAAGATCATATTATTTATCCACATCTACCTAAATAATAATATTATATCCAATAACTTTCTTATTGGGATCCCCAACCATTTCTTGATCAATACTAATAGCTCACTGGTTGACACTTACATTAACAGACCCATGTTGTTTCTCTGAGATAATCCTTGGAATGATCCCACTCAATATTCTACCAATAAGGCTTGAAATACTATTACAGGATGTATTACACAGACAGATAGATCTGAATTGATTGATCATATAGGGATCTTTAATTTTTGGAATTAACACCACTCTAAAGGCACACACCCTTCTAAGAATCTGACATCCTCTAAAAACATCTTGAATGGTACCAATAACCTGATCCTTCAAAAAATCACAACATAAAATATAAAATGCATCGGGTAATCCTTATGGACTGAGGTCACTATCATAATTCAAGCTGTGAATGGTTTCCCTCACCTCATCTTTTGGGATTTCTACCAAAAATCCATTTTCATTGGAACTCACAAGCTCTTGAATGCATCTCATAAAAATATCTTCATCATTTGGGAGAACATAGTGATATCTCCATGTGGAACAATGGTTGGAAAAGATTTTTTTCATAATGATCAAGTCCCAATTTCCAAGTAACCCCTACATCTAAGCTAAATGATCCATCTTCAAATTCTAGATTGATCTCTATATTTTTTCTTCTCCATCAAGAAATCATAAAATAAACCGTAATTTTTTACCATTCCTTCAGCCACAAAGCCCTAATTCTTAGTCTATATCCTTTCTCAATTTGTAAGAATTTTTCTTCCAATAGATTGAACTTTTCATTTAGGAAAGATATCTTATCACCATCCCAGCAGTCCTGAAGATATTCCTCTAGAATATAAATATCATCTTTTAGATCATCTAAGTTAGTGTCCTCCACTCGATTCAACTTTATCCAATCTGGAATTCATATCTTAATCCTCCTAAGATGGTTGTACAGACTATCCCTTTTCCTTCCAAAATCAGTACATTACAATGAAATCCTTGTTATATTAAGGAATACCTCCCCTTTAAACCCTTAAATTAATGATAAAGTTTCTAGAGGTTTGTGAATCCAGCCAACCTCGTCAAACTCAATGTACCATGAGTGCACTGATAGGTACACCAGAACCGACTTGACACTCCCCAATCCATGATCACGTTATCTAAACACATGATTATAGAATCAATGATCAAACAAACTGGTGTGTCAAAACACCAAATTCCCTAATATTTCCCCCAACCAGTGGGGAAAAAATTATTTTTAGATGCTCAGGTCACCCTACCTTGGAGATGAACTGAATGAAAACACAACATCTCTAATCTCATGATTTAACCGTACTGAAATGACCCTTTTTAACATTTAAAACTCATTGGTTACCCCCATATGTCAACGCATACAACCCTAGGTTTAAAAAAATTACATATCATTAGTGTAACTTATAGGCTATCCTCTCAAGGCAATCAAGAACCATATTGATCATGAAGAAATAAGCTCAAAAAGAACAAAATTTACCCAACCAGCAACATGAATGATGTCGTATTGAGTCGTCCATCTCCAAAAAAAATATAGGTCTACATGACATCCTCAGTAGCCATCGTTTTCCATGGAATATATAACCTATAAAAACAATCATTCCTCAATGATTATTCCCATATCAAGTTTCAATACATTACGAACATCCATCTTAAAATGGGTGAACTTCAAGACCCAAATGTCCTATTAGGGAAAACAGTTTCCAAATGAAACCAATGTATAACATCATGAAAAAATAAAGGAATATCATGTTCTAAGGTTTCTACCTATGATGGGCCATCCCCATATGAATCATAAATGTTTTCCATCTCTCTTGGTCATGAAAACCATATTTCACTAGGCTTAAGAGCCCTTTTGATTTAATACATAGCTAAAAATTAAATAGCATAAGAATGATTGATCATTTCTCTATTCCTTGGCATCACCAAAAGATTTATACCACCCATACATGAAAATATATGAAAATGAAACAACTTCAGGTTCCAATTTAAATCTATTTAATCAATTTTGTTGAACCCTAAATCATTTAAAACAATTTTACTCAAAACATCAAGAATTCTTCTACAAATAAGAAACATTGCATATAAAATAGCTAATAGATCATAGAAAAAAATTGAAACATTCCAAATTACTTCCTTTTAATCAATTAAGTGACCTACAAAGGTCCCATTAAACCATCCTGGATTATTCAAATCAATCTATATTTTACTCTTAACTATAGAAAGCATAAACACAACACTGGTTTTTCTTATAATGGAATCCCATCTTGTCAAATTGGGTTCAGTTGAGCATTTTATAAGGTTATATAGTCTTTAAAGTTTAATAAATAATGGAATTCACATTTATTACCATTAAAAACATGATATTGTTATATAAGGACCTATCACTTGGGTGGACACCTACCAGCTGATAAAGTTCCCATAAAACATATCATTTGCATTTGGCTTCCATTGATCCAAAAAACCCCATTTTAACAGTAAACATTAGTTCCCTTTTTTGTTTCAATGATATTATATGAAAATTATTAAAGTTATAGAGTTGGTTTGAGTATACATGTTACCATTTTCCAAATCATGATGCACCCATACACTTTACATTTGAAAATAGGCTCCCCCCTAAACCACAACCAAAAACATCAAGCATATGAAACCATTTTACATTTCATAACTAGTATGCTACAATAAGTACAAGTAATGGAATATATAATCATAATCATCATTATATATTTATTATCCAAGGACGAAACATGATAGAAAACATGACTAAAGACATGGATAGATATACCAAATCCTATTCTGGCATAATGTAATAGAGCCTTAGCTGATCTACACTAATCAAGTTACCCCCTGTGATCCCATTTGAATAAAATTTGCGAAGTGCATGATGTTAGAACCCCTTTCTGCCACCACCATCAAGGATAGATGGTCAACTATCTTATTTCCTTCACAAAATGTGTGGGACAGCTAAATATTGTGGTTGTTGAGTATATAATTACACATACTAATGATATATACTATCGACCTTGGAACAGAGGCATTGTTGTGCCTAGAATCATGGATAATAATTGAGTAAATTTCCACTTGATTGATATATATATATATCCTTTTTTCAACAAAAACTCAACCCTTTCTGCGTCACTTCGGGCTCCACGTAGAGAGAGATCCCCTCCCATAGAAAGAATTATCGGAAAGAATGACATTTCCCATGTAGTCTCAGACCACCCCACCACATCACATGATTTACGCAATACAAGTCCCATGAAAATTCTGTTTGAACCCCATAACTAAAAGTGTTAACCACACACAACATCCCCTTGACCCTAATATAGGACATTTCACCACAGTCACACTCACCTAAAGAGCTCTTAGAGAAAGTCATTTGTACTTGTTGTTGATCCCATGGACCATGTTAATAAAAAGGGATGAAGTTCATGAAACAACAGACATTCCTAAGGAAATAAACCCCCAAAATCTAACATTGTTCTTGGAATTCCATATACACCAACATCCTACACAGAGAATTACAAATCTAGCTTTTTTTTTCAGAACACATTTTATTCAGGGAATCATCTTCCCATAAAAGAGTCCCCAAGAGGATCTACAGAAAGAAGTCCAATAAAACTACCAATGAACCTCCGAACATCCATATCCCGTTCACCCTCGAGAAAGAGGTGATCACTATTCTCTTTTATATGTGCCTTGAACTAGTGAAATCTAGAGACCTGATTTACACCAATCATCCTCACATTTTCATCCGTAGGGACTTCATGATTCCTAACCCTCTAGGTAGTCAATTAAAACGTTTTTTAAATTATCTTTTACTAAGCCACATAGTTCCAGGTATCTCATTTCTCTTGAGGAAGTGATACCTAATAGTAATCCTTCAATGATAAGGTCCCTTGGGTGGAGGCAGTGAATTCACAATTGTATGGTTCTGAATTTATGGTAATGAGATAAAACTCCCCTGTTGTACCTCGTTCAGAATGGTGTTGGTAAAACTAACTTATTCACCTAACTCCCCAAAGAATATTTTTTTTGATGGGTTGGTCGGGAAAGTAATGATCGATACCACTCATTTGTGGTACCATAATGAGATGCCCCCCTTCTCCACGATCCATTGGTAATGTTGATTTATGGTTGGAATGATATTATGAATCACCAACCAAAATGGTGTAGCATGGGAACCATCATATTCATTCCCTCTACATTGATGGGACATAATTTTTGGTGATAGAGTGTTCTCTTCTACAACCTCACATGTGATCATTGCATTCATGCAGTGAATAGTATATGTAAGGCTCCACGCGTTGATCCCACCTTCATGTATGGGTCACTGAAATCTTCCACAAGAATTACAATGATCCTGCACCTCAGATTTGGAATCTCAAATGAATCTATCCAAGACATTTTCAATAGATATGATAAACCACTTGGGATACTTGGTTTACATAAAATAAAGGATTGGAATGAAGAATGTATGATGTTAACCAGAGTTACCCAGTCTCCAAAATATATGCATCAGTTTTTTCATCTAAGTACTTTAATGATGAACTCATTCACAATGTGATCATAGTCTCAAACATGGATCCGGACAAGGGAGATTGGAATGATAGGGTAGTACAATGGAAATAAACCCCTCTTCATTAAAAACTTATTACATTAGGATAAGGCCTTTTGGATACCCCATTTGATTTAAATATAGAGCATTCCCTTGGTTTTGTTAATAATAGGGTCGCTCTGGTAGCATTATTCTTCCATTATTTTATAAATCCCACAAAATGATCTATTACTGAAAGAAATAATGATAAGGAAATCACCTTAAAACATCATGTGTGAAATAGGAGGCTGACTCCTTCATCTGTGAAATAGATGAAGATCTCATGTGTTCGTCATTATATTAATAAGCTTTCTCAGAGTGTCTTGTATTAGAATGAAGACTATATTGGATTTGGAATCCCATTTCCTAAGAGCATAGGGCACCATAAAAAACCATAGTTCAATCCCAGGAAGGATAAAACTATCCAAGAAAAAATAAAACATCAAAATATAATATTCGTAGCCCAAAAAGAAATTCATATACCGGAAATCACCCTTTTAATGAATCCCCGTTCCATTCTTTCATAGGACTTATTCATATCCAGATTAAGAGCCATGTTGGATCCATGGGTTATGATGTTTATATCTCAAATATTTTCTTGAGTAAATGAAATAGCAACTTGTATTGAAAATCCATTTAAGAATCCATGTCTCTCTAAATCTATCCACTGAGGAATACGATATCACTCAAGACACACAAGAATGAAATACAATCACATATATCATGAAACCTACATGTGTAGCTACAAGGTAAGGCATATGGATGGCATGTGAATTCATATGTTCCTATAATGATGAATTTCATCTTACATCATTTACATACATTTAATGGTAAAATAACATAATTTCCATAAATACATAAACAACGTAAAAACTCCACTCAAACAATGTGAAATCACATCAACTGTAACATCGAACAATACAAGCATCAATTCCCATCCCTATCCACATGGTAATTTCTAGTACACCGGGTGATCTTTCATAGGAACAACTATCTACAAAGCACCAAAAAATTCCTAGTATCCTGTCTACCAGAACACAATATTTAGAATAAATGAAAATGTTTTATGATACCAATTTGTATCATCCTGGCTCGACTTACCACAAAACTGATATCCAGACTGGTTTCTACCTGACCGCAAATGTGTATCCCCATACACTAGAGGTTTCCGACTAGTTGGGAGGGTGTACAAGTTTTCAATGTGAAAACTATACGATCATATTAATAGTGGAAAGTGATATATGAACCGAAAAAATCCGATAATAACTGAAGTAGTATAATGAAATAATCAAAGCAGTTTAATACAATCATAATAACTACTGAATATAGAATATGGTCAATGAAAGTTTTATAATGCATGCATTCAATATGATGATACATATCAAAGGGCAGTAAATAGAATAGCATTCCTTAAATTTAAGTATAAGAATAAATACCATACAACAATGATTAAAGGCAATCAACCTAAGAATCTAGATCACCAGCTCAATTATTTTCTCCCATCTTTTAGAAACAGGAATTACATCAAAATCATGATCCAAATTCTTACAAAACAATATGTCTAAAAAATATCCAATGGTACCTGAGAAGGGTGTGATAGAATAATCTCTTTATGCTGAAACCCCCGATTTAAAGCCCTATCCATCCTGTGCAAAGTAAACTAGCAGTGTAGGCAGATATATATAAAAATAATTAATGTAATCTAATGTAACATTGTTCATATGAAGGTACTATTTTAATATAAATTTAATTTAATAAAAAATAAAATAGTTTGAAAAAATAAATTTTAATCCTCGTTATCAGGTTCAATCCCATAATTTATTGTATAACAGTACGCACAATCATTGACTATGAAAGTAATATAGGCTTGTATAAGAAATGACTAAAACCAAGAATGTACTTTGGCTTTACAGATTCATCATAATCCATTTTCTATCCAAATAACTCCAATCCTTTCATTGACATTCCTAATGTGTATTTCAATTCTCACTCCAAGTGAAAATCCTCCAACACCCTACAAACCCATCCCTGGAAAACATCACAGAGTAAAATCCAGTATCACTCTATGTGTGGTATAACCCTTGTCACTGGACTCATCCTTAGCAGTCCTATAGGGAGACCAACATTCACTCGTTTCATAAACCATGCCTATTGAGAATATCCATGGAATCCTATCAGGATCCATGATTCACTCGTAATTTTAATAGATTATGTAAGCCCATCAATGTAATCCATGGTTCACTCATGGATGAACATTAATTAACTATCCCATTGATCTCATCTAAGGAATTCTATAGAATCAAAGGATCACTCAAGGGAACAATGTATAATACACATATGAGCCAGTCTATGTAATTCCAACAAAATCCATGATTCACCAGTTTCTATATACCATTTAACCATAAAACGTTCATTTAAAAATTTCATTGGACATGTTGGGGTCAACACCAAACGCATCTGATATTCATTTTACCACTAAGGGCACCGAATGAAAAGACCAAACACATAGGTCTTGGACTCACATTTACTAACATTTGAATAAATCATATAACAAGAAACTCATTCAAATTAAACTATTATATGGATTAATGATTTTTCAAATTAGGTGGGCACATGATTAATTGTTCCAATAGATTCATATTATGTTAATTGAAAAAATGGGCCAAGCTCAATGGCTTGCTTTAAATTACTCACATGGGAGATTCAAGAATATCAAGCCTAACAATCTTTCAAACTTCATAATTAGAACATATCCAATGTTGTAAATTCTTTATAAAAATATTCTTATGCCTTAAAACCAACTACAAAATTTGAAAAATTCATCTCACACGGGAGATCCATATAATGGAAAAACTCATACTCATGAAATGGAATATTATGGGTCAATGGTATTTGTCATTCATACCTTCCCCATTAATCCATATAAATCACCAATAGATAATAAAAATTACATATTTAAAATCCAATGAAATGGGGTAGAAAGGCATAGCTAAGGGAGTGCCTAAGGCCAAATTCATCCAATTTTCCTTTAACAAGAAATCCTAAGGGGTGCTTCCAGTTTACCAAACTATCACACAAGTACTATAATGGACTCAACACATATGGAAAAAAGAAATATATTAGGAATTACATGATTAAAAACTAATACATGGCCAATTCTTTATGTATCTCATGTGAGAAACATAATTTAAAAAAAATCAAGAGACAGAGCATCAACACATCAGATATCATCACTAACATGAAGATATATAGAGAGATATAACCACAAGAAATCATGATATAGCACTACCACTAATTTTTTGTATGAAGACAGAACACCTCCATTGGAGGTGTTTTATTATAAAAACATGGCTTCATCAAACAAAAAGTCGTTTATTATCTTATAACATTAATTTAAGCTATGATGTTATGTAAAACTAGGGAACTCATAAGAAAAAATTATTTAGAGAAGAAGGTAAGGAATTATTACATAAATATTCAACGAATATGACCTTAACAAAAGCAGACCAAGCTAACGCTTCGCATTCAACATTTTCTAACTCTAGAATTCAACCAATATCATGAACATAATTCCATATATATTTATCTATACCATTTACCCAATTACCACATTCCTTACACCATGAGGTAATATAAACATTGAGGATATACATATTTATATATATATATATACCTTCGTATGTGCCCATGAGTCTTTCAAAGTCAGCGGAATCACTACGCATGATACCTGAGACCAATAAAAACATAAAGATACTAAAATAAGAGGTGAAATAAAAATGAAGTATTTACGATCATACCCCAAAGTGTTGGTGGTAGAGAAAATAAACCTAAACCACCTCTCCTTCAACTTTTATTTCCAAAAAACGAACCAGCACAACCTAGGAGGTTGTTCGCACAACACTAGATTTGGAGAATCAAAGAGAAATTAATAACCCCTAACCCTAGGTTTCCGGAGCCACACCATATGGAAATATATAGGGTGAAAAATTTATAGAAATTGAGATTTGAGGGAGGGGAAACCCATACCTTGAATGTTTGGACAAAGAGATGATGGAAACAGTGGAGAAATTTATGGGGAAGCGGGGTGAGAGGATAAGGGGTCACGTGCTCAAGGGGGATCCCCAAGATTGTGAGTATTGTAAGTGAGGGAGAGGGGTTAAATGAGTGTTATTTTTTTTATTTAATTTCATTAAATTAAATATTTAAAATTATAAAACCTAGGTGTCGTACATGGTTTCAGCCACATGGTTTAGGAAACCGTGCACAAAACATGGTCACCCGAGGCTCAAGAGACTCATATCACACCGTATTTCCCGAAATTTTATCCTAACCATGAATAGACTGTGGGAATGCTTATGTATGCTAGAAATAATATCCATTGTTTCTTGCAGTATTCTACATTGTTTGATAGATAGTTCCCCAATCGTGCACCACTTATAGGTCCTTAAAACATTCCTTTCCCAGTCCAGCACTCCCAAAACTCCTCAAGATTCCCGGAAATGTTTTTGACCCTTTTCCACCAAGCCCAAAACACCACCATTAAACACCCAAACTCTCGAAATTTAATTCCAATATTCTGTTTTAAAAATTACCCATCGGTTAATTACCAAAAAATCAAATTCCCTCAAAAATGTTTCTGATATGAAATCAATGGTTCTTATAGATTATTACAAGAAATATATCCATATATATGTCCATTGTTACTTGATTTTTTTTATGGAAAAAATATCAATATGAAGTCACTAAATGAAACAAATGTTGGAGATTAACTAGTTAGTCTTAAACTACTCACCTGTTTCTTCACATATTTATATGTATAAAAAAATATTTCTGAATTAAACTTAAATTATTATAAATCCTCAAATAGTTCATTCATAGATATAATATTCATGATTTATATGTTCTTGAATCATTTTTATATATTTTAATTCAAGGCCGAATTGTCAAAATAGATTAAAAAATGTAAATATTTACTATAATAGTCTTCTATTTTTAATTTGTATTCAAAATAATTTAAATTGTTTGGTAAAAAATCATTATTCATCTTGTTGTTGAATGATTCATCTATAATTACATAGATTCATATAGTTAACTTTATCATAGAAGTGAATTATATTGACAATATTTTAGTTAATTATTATTAAAAATAAAACATTTTAAATTACAATTTCCCCCCAAATAGATAACACCACTTGTATATGTTATCTTAGCATGACCATTGCCACTATAGTTGACTCTTACATGGTTTATTTTTTGTATCTTTGCATAATTTTATTTATCTCTAATAATATGATGAGAAAAACCATTTCCCTTGTATCATAATTAAAATATTAGAAACTGTTTCTTACCTCCAAAAAATAATAAAATAAGATCTTCATTCAATCTTTTTTAGGTCTAGAAATGATACAAAAATGTACATTATGATCCCAAATAATTATTTCACATTTGTGTTATACTTTATTTAGTTCCATGGAAATTTAATATTTATGAAATCTAATTAATTGAATTTTTTTAAATAAAAAAATTCTCCGCATTATTTATCATATAAGTTTTATAAAATTTGATAACTGTTTTTATGAACTAAATTTTATTTAAAATTTGATTTATGGAAATTAAAAAATAAAATGAATGATTTTCCATTGTGATTTAATAATATATCATTTTTATCAAAAGAATCCCTACCATAATTATTGTTTTTTAATAATTTTTTGAAACTCTATACTTCCAAATATAATTTAAATATCATATTAAAATCAACATTATTAAAGGATAATCAATATTTTTAAATCATCTTATAGGTTATGTTTTTATTTACAAATGTGTATTCTAAAACTAGTTCATTAGATTTAGTTAAACATGTTTATTATTATTTTTTCATTCACTATTTTCATTAATTAATTTAATAAATTCCATATACGTTAAATTTTCACAACTTAAATTGTTTTCTTCTTTCATTTATGATGATGATTAGCTATTGTCATTATTTATAATAATAAAATTATAATCAAGTTAAATTTCAATTATAGTTTCCGGTGGAACATTTCCCATGAAGACATATTATTTAATGATTATTTGGGAAAAACCGCTATATTGGAATAATCATTGATGTTACATTTACCTTATCTATCAGGGAATAGATCATTTATAATACTACAGGTATAACATATTCAACTGAAATCATTCCTTTCATCTCATAAATCCACTATCTAAATTCTTCAATTTAAATGTTTAAAAATTAGATCATATATATTCTAAATTCGAAAATTCATAATAGAATTTCCCAGAATAATCATTCTTTAAGAACTAGTATTTTATATCATTAAAAATATATTAATGGAGGTTCATTATTATAATTATTTTATTAATACATGGTAAAATATTTTCAGGTTTTTACTCTCTATATTCTGAATTAATAACATCTAATTGATATTTTAATAGTGTATTTATAAGAGTATGGATAAATTATATAAAATTAAAATATATTTCAATTGATTTTTATGAAAAATAAAATACATTTTTTAAAATACCATTCATAGAATATATCTTCAATCATTTCACATATTTTATTAATGTACCAATAAGAATATCACATCTTATTTTAGTTAAATGTATAGTGTCATATATAAAAAATAATTACATTTATCAATATTTCAAAAAAGTGTCTATAATGTTTTCAATATTATATTAATTAATTAATTACACCTCCACTGAATATATATTCAGTGGAAATTATTTTCAACTATTTATTTTTTTTCACTTCATCCTCAAATGATAAAAATTCGAAAGAATGATTATTGCATTTTAACATATACCAGAGTTATAAGAAAAATATTATTTAATAAATTATTAACAAGTAAATTTATGAATTTTATATTAGTTATTTCAAAAGAATATATCCGACTATATGTTTTTAATTTTACTAATCATGTTAAACATTCCAAAACTTATGGTTCTTCAAGTATTTATATTTTTATTTATGAGTAAAATTCATTACATCCTTATTCATAATATTCTATAAATTATTCATTGTAATATATTTTATATGCTATTATTAACCAATACTTTGATTATTATTTCATACATATATTCATAATATTCAATATAAAAAATTATTTCCCTCTAGGATTCAGATTCTGAAGTGTTCTAAATGAAATTCCATCAATTAAAAAATGTTATCCTTACACATGATTAGTGTATGGAAACTATGATTTTAATTTCTAACAAAATATCAATAATCAATAATATATACATTTTCAAATGTAGAAATTTTCATTTATAACAAGTGTTTTATAATATAGATATGAAATAAATACTAAAAAATGGAATCTTTATATTTTTAAACCACATATATTTTTCTTACCCCCTCCCCATATATACTAACTATTACAAAATATTTTATAATCTAAAAATCCCAAAACTATAGATACATAATACAAAGGTAGAGTAAATATAAACTTTCCAAATTTGATAACATCTGAAATATTTAATTGATTAAAAAATAAAATAAATCACAAAAAGGTTAAAAACAATACAAATAGTAAGCGAAAAAATCCTACCACTAAAAAAGATAATACATCAATGGTAACACATTTAATCCTAATTGAAATGATGATAGAAAACATAATCCATGTTATCTGCAGTTAAAACACCTAAGTGTCCCTGATATTAAACTAATTTATTATTTTCCATTTCTTCCTATCTCAACATTCTGTAGAATTTTAACACATCAGATGGATTTTATATCTTCATAGACAGGGAATCCATTGATTTCAGAACACTCAGATTTTGTTGGTATCCTACCCAATCACACACTAACATCCCCATTGAAATTAATTGATCCAGAAGACTGGTTGATGGTCACATCAAAAACATAGATGATCATTATCTTAATAATTTTGACTAAAGTGCCTAATGATAATTTATCCACAATGAATGTGGGGGTGTAGGTGGGGTGGGGTTTAATCATTAGTGATTTTAAATATTTATTTTTAACTATGAAATAAACCATAAGAACAAGATAGAGTAAAATAATTAGAAATGTTATATCGCAAACTCAACAGAATGAAATGATTTGATAGTATAATAAATAATTAATAATATAAAAGGTTTATTCTATATGTGAGAACATATATCCTTATCATGTATACCCCCATTAGTTAATGTAAATTAACTATTAAAAATAATTTAACACAACATGACCCATTTAACATTAACTCATTCGGTCTATTAATAAGATTGATTATACTGACTATTTCACATTTATAAATTGTTTTCATTTAAAACTGAACCACCAAAAATATGTAAACCTTTTTAAATTAGATCTTATAAGTTTAATCCATATATATATATAACTAATTTCCTTCAATTGTTATGTGACTATCCGGGGGTAGTACATTTTTCTATAAACCTAAACCTCATGTCCCTATATAAATTTTTTAAATTTTCAATCCTTCATTTTAACTAATTGAAAAATCAATTTACCTAATACATTACTCAAATACTCTAATCACTAATCTGTCTATAGATTCTTTGGATGGATTCTATGTTTTATTCCTCTATAGTGAATCTAAATTCATTAGTATTCATCATCCTAAAGGTATTCTTATTGGGAAACTAAAAGTCTCAAAAATATTCAACAAGACATCTATTAAAGGAAGTAAATTTAATTAACTCATTGGATAATACTACATGAACACTCCATTTATATAGGTGTGCATGATATATAATAGGATGTAAACCAATTTCAATTTACTACTCATTGAAATTTCTAATCAAAATATCTTTCTTAATTGAATATAATTTGATGCCTCCCAACTCATATAGAATATTATTGAATATTCAGGAAGCTTTATAACATCACAAGCATCCATAATAATCGTTAAAATTACATAAAATCACACTATAATAAAATTATCAAGAACATATTTGTATTAAAAAAATTGAAAAAGTATTAGAAAATCATCATATTTTTTGGGAAATAATTATTTTTTTAATGTTTCTCTGAAAAAAATTGTTCGTTATTTGTTTTCTAGATTACATTAGAAAAACAATTCGTTATATATTTGACTATACTATCATTTTTTCTTATTATTACTTCCAAAAGTTATCTTCATAACATTATATTACTAATGAAATTGGGATTGTTTTTTGATGATTTAGTTTTTATTCAACTGGCCACATTGCTTCAGATTAATCAACTGAAACAACATTATATGAAACACTTATTTGTTGACAATATAAACATTCTTTTAATTTTTTTTTAAATCGGATGAATGTCTATGTGATAGATCTTCTTAATTAGTGCACTGATCCTTTAATGATAGTTTAATACATTAAAAAAACATTAGAAGACATCTATGACATGAAATATCTCTGTATGGTTCCCAACATGGGTTTCCTATATTATTTAATGTCTACCTCAAAAATTGATTTTACTCCCATTGATTTTCTATATAATAAACTTATAAAATCCCATTTCCAAATTCTCAACATCTTTAAACTATTTCTTATATTAAGTAATATTTGGATAATTCCATGAAAAAATAGAAAAAACACCCAATTTCCATTCCATTTGATCATACTTTCAGATGATTTATATCTGGTTCTTATAGTGTATTTTTTTTGAAAATATCATAAATTTGTTGAAATATCATACCTAGTTTTTTGGGTTTTAATGTGTAAAAATCTCACCCTTTAATGATAATTACAAACATTAAATTTTATCAGGCCTCATCATATAGTTTTCAAATGTGATTAAACATCATAAACTCATTTAAAATTGTGTGAATGTTTCTTGACCATGTTACGAAAAAATTATAACTTACACCAAAATTTAAAATAAATATATTCCTAAAATAATTTAGTAAAACATTCTCACATATTAACAAAAACACTCCATACTGAATTTTTTTCAAAATTTTAAAAACATTATTTTTAAAATATTAGAGATAATCACCATTTTTTTCTATAAAATTTATATAAAAACATATTAACAACATTTAAAATACACGAAAGTTTATTTCACAACTCACCCACATTAAAAAAATCTTCCTATATAGAAAAATCCACCATTTATCAAATCACAACATTTCCCAATGAAAATAAGCTAACACCAAACTACTAGATAATGAGGGTTTTTGATGGAATTACATTCCTCAGTGATAAAAAATATATTATACATGTTAAGATAAGATCAATATCACTGTATTCCTCTATATATTTCACTCATTTTTATTCCCCTCCATTCTTATGATATCAATAGATTTATATTCTTTATAGAAGTAGTATTACATTATTTTCTAGTGTAGAACATTATCCCCACGCATTTGATGACATTATTTAATAAATTTTTTTAGACTTCCATAATAACCTATGAAATATTTTTTGGAGGATAACATGTAGTTGTAGCCTCAGTTTTTCAAATATTTTATTTTTCATATATTTTCTGAAAACATCCTTAATTTGGTAGTTTTTAATCATTTACTCATGTATAGAATGTTAATCCACAACATTATTCTTACTAAAATGATAAATTATATTAATTTTCTTTGATCATGATTGTTGTAATTTAATTTTGAAAAAATACAGGGATCCCTTTTCATCAAAAAGGATCCTAAATAGTTTAAAAACATCCAATATCTTATATTCAAGGCATAATTTCAGGTATATGATTTTTATACAAGATTTGTTTGGTGAAAATATATTATTTGTTTATTTAGATCAAGGTATCTAAACATTGTTTCTTAATATGTTGAATACAAAACATTATCCCATGAAAAATTATTTTCCTAATGTTGAATTTATATCATTATAATTTCAATTGTAATTATAATTAATGTAACCAAGATAGATCAATTCAAAAACTATTTTATACAAGATTCCATAAGATGATATTCCATTAAAATAACTAATAATTATTTTAGTTTAAATTTTATTACATTACATTAGATCATTATAAAATATGGTGCACAATGTAACATTATATATAATTTTTGGACTCAAATATTTATGAAAGAGAAAATAGGTTATTAATTTTTGGATGTTATTTTTAGCTATTCTTTTCACTACCACATTGTTTCTCTACATTACCCCAATATTAATTGGTGTAATAACTCCTCAAAATATTCCATGATAAAAAAATTAATTTTTACATAGAATAAATTTCGTCCAATAACAAGATATTTATTTTATTTTTTCACTTTTTAGCCAAGATAGAAATTTAATAATCTGAGAATAGAAAATTATTTGTCCTTATTTGTTTTCTAAGTGGATTATTTTCATGAAATTTCCATGTCACAATTGATAATTATATCATCAATGTAAATAATGAAAAAGTTGATTACCTATTATTATTTCATTCACATACAAGTTGATAAAGGCATTCACTTTTGAAAAAATTAACTATTCCAATAAACTATCATGATTGTGCATACATGACCATGAATCATGTATTAAAACATACAAATATTTCTTCAATATAAATAATTTAGTTCCATCTTTCTCGAGTACGAATTCACAAGGATTCTCAACATATAATTCATCATCGTTCTATCTATTTATAAATAATGAATTATCATCCATCTATTTTTTTTAACCAATGATGTGGAGAAACTACTAATAATATTCATATAGTTTTTATACTTCCAATAGGTGAAATAATTTATTCAAAATATATAAATTCTACCTAAGAGTGAAAATTTCATGGACATCGATATTTGTTTTATATAATTTATCCATTTTCATTCTAATTATTTTAGAGAAACCTAATTATTACATTAAAAATATCAACTACTATCATTGGAAAAACATCCCAGGTGGGTTATTTTTTTTCAATTAGATCTAACTCTACATTCATTTCATATATCTACTAATTATATTCTACTATATCTAAGTAAAAATTCAGTTCTATGTGAGAGATGAGGAATGAATTATTTTCATGACCCAATTGTCTACTGGTATGAACTATATCATTATAATTTAAAATGAATTTGTCTATTTAATTCTGTTATAGTAATTTCTAGATCATTAGATATTTTCTTTGTAACATACCTTCCACATCAAATGATTCATCTGAATCACATTGTATGGTATTATGAATGTATCCATGTTTATCAATTCACTGGTTTCAAATCACCACTATATCTAAAATTTCTAAAAACTTATATAATAGAAGATAGATTCTCAATACAATTTACAACATAGGACACTTATAATATTTTGAAACATTTATTACAAAATATGTTATATATTTTATTGGATTAATATAACATGATAACTCCATACTCAGTTCACTCATCAAACTATCTATGATCCAAATATTTTTATTTATAATAAAAGTTATCCAAAAAAATCAAATTTAAATAATTTTTTATTTTTATACCACATTTAACCAAGATTAATTTTTTAATCCTAATATAGAAATTTTTTGAATTTTATATGAAATGCGTATATTAAACTTCTATCTTGAAAAAAGTATAATGTCTTTATTCAATGAGAATGTATTTTCCTAATTCCAGTAACAATCATCCTGATATGACATGTTTTACAATCAATATATTCATTCTTTTTCAATTAGGTTATGATTATTAATTCATTTATTTTATTAATTAACTGATATTTCTCAATAAAATATTACCATGTCTTTAGTTTCAAAAAATATTTTCATATATTTCAATCATGTTGTATGAGTTACAAAAAAATAAAATATGGAATATATTGTCACTAAATCATTCTACAATTGTTAAAACTTCTTCATCTTCAAATTTTATTGTTATATTGTAAAATTTATAGAATATAAATTCTTTTCAATTATTACTAATCTGGATAACAATCCATATGTTTTGATTCATACCATAAACATATAAAACATTCCACGAATTATTTTTTTGACATTTAATCTCAGATGATTCAATTCCACTAATTTTTTAAAATATTCATTAATAATAATAGCTGCTCTATAATTCAATTCATTATCATTTTTACTGATTATCAAAACTCATTTCAGGTTTGAGTAATAACCACTAAAAAAATCTATTGTTTCATCCATTTTCATTCCCTTATATTTTTATGAAAAAAACAATATTTTTCATGAACATTTATTTTCCAAAAAAATTACCTCTTTTAAAATAATAAAATTTTCTTGGAACTATTTTCATAATATCATTTAAAAAGTAAAATGTTGTTTAGACCATCAATAACTATCTCCCAAAGAGATAATATAACTTTTCATTGGGAATTTTTCATCTTCTATAGTTTTTTAGTCTTCTTCATCCCACAAAAAAACAATGTTACATTATTTTCTTCTTCCATTCCTCCCATAGAATTTATTTCTTCTATTAGAGGGTGATATTTTTTTCCAAAAAATATATTCTCTATTAGCATAAATTTCGAAAAAATATAATCCGTTGAAACACAGTTTTTTAGAAATATAACATTTCAATGATATTTTTTCATTTATGATCAACATATATTTATATATGGATAACTACATATATTTAGCTAAATTTTTACAATGGTTATATTCAATTATTTTGATGTTATAAGCTTTTCACTTATAATCGCTACCAAAAATTTTCGTACATTTTCTATTCACCATAGTGGATAGAAAATATTGATAAATTTTTTTACATAGTGGTTATAGATTTCACTAAACCCATTGAGTGATTTTTTCCATTGTCTAGTGATGATGCAGATATTATTTTTGTGGATTTTTTGAAACACCCCTTCATCTTTATTAATAATCATTAAACCTATTGGTATTTAAAATGAATTTTGCAAACCTTTTTATCATTGGAGGAATGTTTGTTATAGAGAACGACCACCATATTTCATTATTTATAAACACTTGGTTTTAGGATAATGATCTCCAAAATTTCTAATTTTTCTTATTTATGGAAATATGTCATTCCATTATAATTACCTTATCTTTCCATCTTCATCTTCATAAAAATTTTCATAAGTTTTTTTATTAAAACATAAAATGATTTATATTCATAGTGGATTGTCTATATTAGTTTCTTGAACTCCCCTATTTTCATCAATATTTGATGTATATTCCTTTTTTAACAATAGAAAATAAATTTATGAAAATTTATAGTCAATCAAATCATAATGAATATTTATTACAATATTCATAATAAAATTTCATATTGAGAATACTATTATTTTTCTAGTTAGAGTTTTTTATATTTTTATATGGAATGTCTCCCTTTGGTGTTTAGTTTTGGTTTTTTATTGAGGTTTTTCTAAATAATCTTCTTGAAATTATCCATATTTCATCGTTTTAAAAGTCGCGTTGGAATTCACAATACTTCTACTAAAAAAATATTCAGTGGGATTTCGCCTCTATATTTTTATGTACCTCTCTTGTAAATTTTGGTGTGAAGAGAAAATAACATTTTATTCATTTCATCATCTTCCGTATTTTTTAAAACAATATTTTTTAAAATTTTATTATTGACATATTTAATTTTCACCGTACTCATAGTTTCTAAATCTATTTAATTATTGATTTTTTTTTGAATACTAGAGTTATCCACATTTCATATTAAGTAAGTAATTTATGTAATTTCTCAAAAATGTAAATCTACTTTAACTAATGATGATTTTTAATAAACCTTTTTGTAATGTTTCTCAGGAGATTCATAACAATCCTATAATTTTCCTCGACATCTCTAAATCCTATTATTTTTAAAACATTTTCATTGTCTCTAGGGAAGTAATATTTAATGGTTCAACAATATTACATTCTTATATCTTCAATCATTGTTCACTATATTTTTAAAAAAAAATTAAAACACTTTTTATATCCATGAAATAATATTATATCTTTATCCCATGTCTCATTATTACTATTGATACCAATCACCTTCATAAAAATAATTTATAATGGTGAATAATGAATATAATTTAAATATTTCACATCCACCTCAATATTATTTTTTTTACAAATGTCCTAGGGGAATATCATTCAATGGGAGATATCAAACCATATCACAATAAATTAACACTAGTAAAATATATATAATATAGTGTATGATTCTATTTTTTCTATGCTTGATCATTTCTTTCATAAAATGAAGGGTTAACAATACAATTTCAATAGTTGAGGTTTTCCATGATATGGATTTTATAAGGGTATCCTACCCATTGATAATAATTAATGTTCCAAAATATTTTAGGCCTAAAAATTATGGTGAATCAGCATAAAACATTTATAATTTATTTTGATATAGAAATAAACCCCTAAATCATATTTGACTTTTTTCATATAAAATTTCAATCAAAAACTCAAAATAATTCAATTAGATGATTGAAAAACATAGATCCAATGAATTACATGGTTTGACTACAATATGTGATGCTACACACATTCCATAGAGACTCCAATAAGTCAATGAAAATTCACTATTAGAAATAATTGAATTAAAATTTATCCTAATATCATTAGAAAACTTTTATCTCCCAATAGAAATTATTATACTGACTCCCACCAGTTTAAAAATGTTTTTTGAATCATTAGATATTGACAAAAAAATTATGCTTTACTCTGAAAATCAACAAAATGTTTTTCATAATGAAATTTCATTTTTATTTTCTCTATCATGTATGTGTATACAAATTGAACTTACCTTTATTATTTATTCTTCATCCAATGAATCACATTATTTGTACAAAAGTTTGAACATGATTTTAATATAAATAACAAAATAATTTTTCCCTAATCACTACTATGATACTCCATTAATTAATATGTTTATAGTTTCACTAAATTAAATATCTATTTGAAACCTATATAATTAAAAAATCAATGTTACATTTATTTATCATAAAATTAGTCTTTGTTAGAATCTCATACTCTCATGAACACATTAGTAAGTCAAATTTTCATACTCATATATAGTTATTGATCTCACTGTATTGTACTATATAGAGTCTCCATTTATATATGATTTTCACATGTATAAAAAGTGGGAAAATATATTCACACTCCTTCCCATTGAAATTAAAAATTATATAACTAAAAAAATTAATATTTTTTGGATTCCGTAAATCTCTTATGGAAAATTCATAAATATGTGTGATGATTAATGAGTTCTATATCATATGTTACCTTTTCCAAATATAAAAAACCTCATATGATAAAGAAATATATCAAAGAAATCATTATATCTTAAAGATAATAAATCAATTTATAAAATTTCATACATCATCATATTAAAATGTATTGATAATTTAATATAGTGATTAATTTATAAATACACAAGGTGCATATTTTTCTGATGAATTCATATGAAAATATATATCAAGTTATGTCTATATAGTCATCTTTAATTTTTTAGTCTTTAACTGGTGAACTATATAAAAATATTATAACTTATGTAATTTTGAAATTTTTTCCAAATGAATAATTATTTCTCTATTTAATCACATTGGTTCCTCTTAAACATTATACACCACATTCTCATAATTTTTCGTCGAGTGACATCGTGAATATTCATTTAATATATGTCTTCTAAAAAAATTTTCCCCAATTAACCTGAATCTAGTGTGTCTACCTCATTAATTAATTTCTGGATATTTAATCCTTTTACTTCATTAACAATGTAACAAAACATTTATACTTTATCTTTAAATAAGATATATTTCAAACAACTCCAAGGCTTCAAATATTAATGAAAACAAGGTTGAAAAATTTAAAGTGTTGTGTTTCAGGAAACATCTCTTTTCATTTACCAGTTCATATTTTCTCTATTAGTTAATATCAGCCTCAATATCTGATTTAGCACCATTTTTTACAGATAAATACTTCATTTATGACTTATTAGTTTTGTAAATCTCCCCATTATTACTTAATTTAGTTTGTACAAACTCCATTAGTTATAACTTTTTAATAATTATAAAAAATAAATATTATTTCTTTTAATCTAAGTAGTATTATTAGATGATCTACATCTAGTTATATTGTGTCATTTTGGTAAGACATATTATAAAAAACATATTGAAATGTAAGAACCCAGATCTTATTTTCAAGTATGTTTTTCCTTTTCTATAGTTTTTGAGAAAATAGGAGTTTCTGGAATTTTTTCAAGTACACGTCATGTACATTATAAGTACACACTGTGTACTTCGTTTCCACAAGAGAGGACTTGTGATGGCCGTGTCATGGCCACACACACAGTCATGTGGGGTAACGTGGAGGACGCCTAAATTGGATTAGGAAACATTAAGTACATGTCATGTACTTCAAAAGTACACGCCACGTATTTTGTTTTTTACATTAAATGGACCGGGGTCACGTCTAACGGAAAGGGGTGTTTTCTTCTTCATCCAAAACATTCTCGAGCACACGTGCAGTTGTGAATATTTGAAGTACCCCTGATCATTCATCCATTCTCTGAATCTATCACAGTTGATTACATTGGAACTGCAGTAGGAATCCCTTCCCTATCCAAGAGAATCGTTTCATGTTTCCTACTATTTTCTATGTTATTGTGGGTTGATCGCTTTGTGATTTTTCATAGATCTATGACGTTTTTTGATGATTCAAGCCTCGTGGTTCAAGTATCATGATCTCCTAACCCTGAGGTAGCTGGTTTGTTCCTTTTTGTCGAAATTCCTTGAGTTTTATTGGAATATTTTCCCAATACCCTTAAACGGGGTATTACGCATTTACCGTCATAGCCCTATTGTTTCAAGCTTTGCTTGTATGCCTGATTAGAGGTTATTGTTAGTGAATAACGAATTTTTATGTGCTTCAAATGCATTTTCCCATGTATTTTTTCCCTTTATTTGAACTTTGGTTCTAGTTTGCCTCTTTGGGTGTTTTTTTTTCCCTACCTAGTATTATAGGATAGTGTGCTCGTTGCTCTGATATGTTTTTAGGTTGTAGAATGATAGCTATGTAGTTCTTGAGGTTCACATTGGCTGTTACACGATTTTATGCTTCTTTTACTAACATAGGGCCATGAGAACCTGGTGTATAGACCATATAAATAATTTACATTGCGGGCTTCTCTAGAGTGTCATTATAATTATGATGTGATACAACATGGGGAATTGACATTGAGTGATTCTCTAGAGTGTTTGTAGTTCCAATACATGGGCCACATGGGGAATTGACATGGAGTGCTTCCTCAAAGAACCTTTAGTATGATGGAAGATTATAGGGGGAATTAACGGTGAGTGCTTACTCAGAGAGTCTATAATTTAGCTGAACCAGAGGGGTGAGACTATGTGTGCATCCTAGAGGGCTTCTTGTACTAGATAGGTAGGACAAGAGGGGATGGGCTCTGGGTACTTCCCATAGGGTAACCTATTGTGTTATCTGTTTTGATTTTGAAGGCTGTGTGGTGTTTTTAATGCATAAACTATGGACTGTTTACTGCTTAGTGATTCCTTGTTTTGTGCTTTCTGTACTTTTACCTGCCATATACTCATTTACTATTAGGCATAGATCTTTGGGTGGTTTCCTACTGGGATTTAGTCTCACACCCTATTTGGGGCATGATTTTGGGCCCAAACATATTGTATTGCTGAAGGTATAGAAAAGTTCAAGCATCCTTCAACATCAGGTACTTTATTTCATTGGAGCTAGAGAGCATGGGACCAAGCTGAGGCTTGCGATGTTGAGGAGTTGCTCATCTGTTTTCATTTGGAACATTGGTTTAGTACTGTATTCAAAATTTTGACATGTTTGGATGCTTTTCTAGACATATATCTATCACGCATCATTTAAATATATTTTTCTCTAATTTTGACTTTATCATTCTTCCACTATTTATTGTTTTCAATATTTACTATTTCAGTTATTGTGTTGTTACTTATATAGTATACTTTTCTAATGAGGTCATAGTTTCCCCACTATCACACCCAAGACCCTCACTACTAGTCGGCAGCCTCTAGCGTTCGGTGAAATGTGCTTGAGGCCATGTGACTAGCCGGGTACGGTGCGCCTCTGGGTGACTTCTGGAATAGGGATGTTTCAAAGTGGTATAAGAGGATTCTTTTCTCTTGATATACTATTTGGAGCCTTTAGCCATGGATTGAATGGAATCGGTACTTGGTAATAAGCTGTGCCCGGGACTAGCAAACTCATGTACCGGGAAAAGCCAATATACCTCATTTATTATAATTTTTTCTGGTTTATCAAGTTTACAGTTGATTTTATTTCACCGTTGGGTGATTCACATGTTTTTTGCGGTTTCTGATGATGTTATTGAGGTTCTATTTCTGTCACAACTCAATGAGATGAGGGTATTCCATCTCATGCATCATATAGAAACATATTGGAAATCACATGCCCTGCATTCTTTCCATGCAATCTAGGATGCATTAGAGATTCCATGTTGTTATGATAGATGTTGTGTAGAATATGCATGGTGTTGTGATTGATTCCTTAATAGAAATACTTACAATTTGTTCGGGTATTTTGTGTATGGTTTCATTGAATGAACGCCAAACATTGGTTCTTGAGGTGTTATGGGCCCTCATGGAATAAAATTATGTCGGCCATTACACTGTTTTCATGTTTATAAGTTGTATAGGATTCCAATCCTTGATGCGTGGGTATTATGGGCCCTCACGGATCAGAATTTGGAACTTTCAATGCTTGTTTCAGTGTTTTTTGGGTTCCAAAGTAGTTTCATAGGATTACTGTATATGAAAAACAAGAATACATTCTGTGTAATGTTAAGTACATGCCATGTATTCTTCTATTCAAGAAGAAATACTTTTTCTTAATTACACGCAGTGTACACTATGTACACGGTGTGTAGTCTCTGACTGTGTCATAGGTCGTGTGTGCAGAGACACGAGATGAGAAATCTCTGGTCGAAACAAGCCATGTCCGAGTTGAACACACTATGTAGTATAATCCTAGGAACCCGTATGTGTACCTAACAAGACAGGTCGATGGAGTCTCATCTTATACACGACGTGTTCCCCTTGAACACGCCATGTAATCTTACCCAGGTACCCGACCATGTCACGAACAACAAAGGTTAGTGTTATCCTTCCATGTACATGTCGTGTCTGTCAGGAACACACTGTGTTGTTTCATCCATGTGTCTGAACGTGTCATTAACAACACGGGCTAGGTGAATCTCGTCTCATACATGTAGTGTCTACCTTGAACACACCGTGTAGTTTTGTATTAGGAGAGCCATGTGGTTTAACCGTGTAGAAGGACTCAGGATGGGGAATAGTCTTAAAGTACACACCATGTGTTTTGAGATCATGTCGTGTGTTTGGGTTGTTACATGATCAGTTTTGAAAAAAGTACATGCCCATGTGAATGACCTCAGGGAACATTCTGTTTAGGTAGTATACACATCGTGTAGTCGTGTTTTGTAAAACATGAATGTTTCCCTCCTCTTGTTCTCATCTTAAACTCCTTGTTTTCAATCCTTGATAATTTTGATCTAAGGTGTGTGCTTGAACTTGGAGAGGCATGCCACCGAGATGTCCTCCAGTAGTATGCAAGTTTCTAGGTGGTGATCAGACACCAGACAATGCAGATTAGACACCACCTGCAGATCCTCCTATTGTGTCTGTATTGGCACCAGCAGTTATACCTCTTACTTGTGTTGGTTCATAGTTCAGGGAAGGCTTCATGAGGATGATGCATAATTTTCTGGGAGTGCCACCTCCTATCCCGTCGATGGCTGATTTGATGCGGGTTTTCCAGTAGCAGCATCCTCCCTCTTTCTCTGGGGATGGAGGACCTAAGGCTTTAGATTCATGGATCAAAGCCATGCTGACGATCTTTGAGCATCTGAAGATGCCTCTAGAGTGGATATTCAAGATCTCTACCTATATGCTACTGTATTCCTCCCTGAGAAGGAGGGATGTGATCTTATAATCGCATCATCAGCAGGTTATGGCTTGGGAGGAGTTCCAGGGAATCTTCTATGACAACTTCTTTCATGATACCCTAAGGGTCGACTGATACCAAGTGTTTATGAACCTTGAGGAGGTTACCCTATCTATTATGGAGTACTCCTATCGTTTCACCAACTTTTAGAGTTTCACACCATTCCTGGGAGAAGATGGTTTATTCCTGGAAAGGAAGTTGAAGGATGGCATCATACATGACATCCAGTCTTAGGTGAATATCATCAGGTTGACTTTCATTTCTTCTATCATCAACCAGGCACTGATCATGGATCAAAATATGATGGAATTTGGAGTTGCGAGCGACGGCAGCTCAACATCCAGAGTTGGTTCTATGCTAGCTGATAGCTGGAAGCGCCACTGGGATACTATACAGGGATATCCCAGTAGGTGGGATTCATGTTTTTGTATCTAGGTGGTGTGCTACAAGTGCAGGAGAAGCGGGCATACAAGGCCACAGTGCCAGAGAGACTCGGTGAAGTGCCGATCTTGAAGCAAGTTGGGACACCATTAGTGTTTCTGTCAGAACCTTTCACCAGCATCTTGTGACAGTGGTTCATCTATGACTCCTCAAATAGGAGAATCTCCGCCAGTTTCTCACTAGTCTGGAACTGCAGTTCATCCGGTCATTCAGGTATAGGCGGAGGTCGTAGCCACGGTTGTTTGTCACTAGGCCATCAGAGATAGTAGGGTGGATTAGCTCAGAGTAGTCAGGAAAGGTCATAGGGCCATAGAGCTGGACAGACTTTTGCAGTGGATCAGACCCATCAAGAGAAGGATTTCAGCCCCTATATAGTTTGAGGTAAAATCCTAGTTGCCTCGGTTTTATATTTATCTCTTTTTGATACTAGTGCTACGCATAGCTTTATATCTTTCACCATTGTGGAGAGCCGTGGGCTCTGTATCTTATATTTTTCCTATTTTTTGACACTAGGCTCTCCGTTGGGGACAAGAGCATGTGGTGTATGTCTGTGCAAAGAGTTCCTTGATGAGGTTGGTGGGTGTCACATCCTTTGGGATCTCTATGTCCTAGAGATGAAATTTTATGATGTCATTTATGGAATGGACGGACTAGTTCCCTTCCAAGAAGTCGTTGTCTGTTATCACCACAGGGTGAGTATCATATCACCCTATGGTGGATATTTTCTTCATAAGGGAAACTGGGATGTTCAGGTGAGCAGAGCGGGTCAAGAACGTCATGGGTTGGGAGCAGTTACAACCATATTGCTAGTCTTTATCTAAGTGACCAGGGAACTTCACAGTTAAACTTTCCTCCAATGGTGGATCGTTTCAAAGATGTCTTTCTAGAGGACTTTTCAGGTTTTACTCCCAAGAATGAGGTATAATTTTCTACTGGGCTTGTGCCTAGGGCGGCACCAGTGTCCATTCCTCCTTATAGGATGTCTACACCAGAGTTGTAGGATCTCAATAAAAATTTGGAGGAGTTACAGGCCAAGGTTTTCATCCGACCAAGTACTTCTCCTTGGGGTTTTCGTGTCCTTTTTGCAAAGAAGGTAGATGGTACCCCTTGGCTTTGTGTGGATTATTAGAAGCTAAACTAGTTGAAATTCATGAACTGATATCCCTTGCCTAGGATTAATGATCTCTTTGATCAGCTTCAAGGAGCCTGAGTGTTCTTGAAGATTGACTTGAGGTCTGAATATCATCAGTTAAATGTTGTACCCTCTGATATACCTCACACAACATTTTAGAGAAGGTATGGACTATACGAGTATATGTTTAGGTAGTTTGGTCTCACGAACGCGCCTGAAGTTTTCATGGCACTGATTAACTGAGTTTTCTACCCATACTTGGATTCCTTTGTGGTTGTTTTCGTAGATGAAATCTTGGTTTACTCTCACACTCGACATGACCATGGTACCCATCTTGAGATCATTTTGAGTTAACTGAGAGAGAACCTTTAATATGATAATCTCTCAAAATTACACTTTTGGATGGACCTGATTCACTTATTGGGTCATGTTATCTCAAAGAAAAGAGTGTCAATAGACCTAGAGAAAGTGAAAGAAGTAGTTTCTTGGGAGTAGCTGAAGAATTACTTTACGGTGTAGAGTTTTCAAGGGATGGATGGATACTACAGATGCTTCATACATGACTTTTCACGATTAGTAGCACTACTGAAGTGCCTGATAAAGAAGGGTGCGATGTTCCTGTTGTCATATTCTTTTGAGTCATTCTTTCAGGAGATGAAAGGGAGGTTGACTTCAGCAACGATACTAGTATTAACAGTGTCGGGGAAGAGCTATACTATTTACTATGATGCATCAGGTATCGGTTGGGGAGTTGTGATTATGTAGATAGATGGAGTTGTTGTGTATGGGTCTCGATAGTTGAGGGACCATGAGAAGAGTTACTAGATGCACGATATGGAGTTGGCAGCTATTGTACATTCCCTACGTAGATGGAGACATTATCTTCCAGGAGAGAACTTTTTAGTTTTCACTGATCACAACAGTTTCAAGTACATCATCACTCAGTGTGAACTGAATTTGAGACAACGATGGTGGGTTCAGTACCTTTGGTCCTTTGATTTTGAGCTTTCCTACACACCAGGGAAGGGAAACACATTAGATGATGTGTTGAGAAGGAGGACTTAGATACATGCAGTTCAGGAGGCCAATAGTGAGTGGAAGCTTATGACCCTATTCTACGAGATGCATTTGGAGGTGCATGACAGACAGGGATAGACTTTCATATCTTCTGTAGTTGTTACCACTACCCTTCTTGATCAAGTTTGAATTATGAAGCTATCAGATTCTGAAGGCTTAGTCCTATGGGAAAGCGTGTCAGGATAGGACCCTATTCATGGATGGGCCATAGGCGAGGATGTGATCTTGCGCTTCTAGGGATGCGTATGAGTTCCATGAGACATACGTTAGGAGTTGATGTGGGACTTTCCTTCCTCAGTTTGGGTAGTTCATCCTAGTTTCTCCATGATGTATTGAGATCTACACCATCAGTATTAGTGGCCAGGTATAAAGAGAGATGTTGCAGGTTTTATAATGAGGTGTTCCATTTGTTTGCAGGTGAAAGCAAAGCATCATCGACCAGTAGGGATTTAATCGCAATCACCCATTCCCGAGTGGAAATGGAATGATGTCATGATTGATATCATGATAGGGTTGTCCTGGTCTCCTTGAATGAATTACATAATATGGGTTGTCATCGACAGACATACGCAGGTCGCTCACTTCGTGCCGATCAAGGAGACCTTTAGTGTTGATGAGCTGGGATGGTTGTAAATCTGTGACATTTTACGTCTACATGTAGTTCTACACTCCATCGTTTAAGATAGGGATGCTTGTTTTACTTCTCTGGTTAGGTAGGGGAATAAGAAGGCTTTGGGTACATAGGTACTTTTGGGTACATCTTATCACCCTCAGATAGATGGCCAGTCCAGGCATACGATTCGGGTGCTTGAGGACATGCTCTGAGCAAGCATTCTGGATTCTGGAGGTTTTTGGGAGAATCGTATACCTCTTGTGGAGTTTTCCAACAATAATTGTTTTCAAGTTACTATTCATATGGCACATTATGTGGCTTTGTATGGTAGGCCGTTCCCTTCACCCTTATTTTGGTTGGAGGCAGGAGAGCATATTTTTTGGGACCTCGTCTTGTTCAAGAGACCAAAGAGTGGATAGAGATGATTTGGAAGAGGATGGCTACTGCACAGTCTTGACAGAAGTCTTATGTTGATCAGCAGAGACAACCTCTGGTGTTCAAGGTTGGGGATCAGACATTTCTAAATGTCACACCGAGGTTGGGACACAAGAGGACCAGGAGACAGGTTAAGCTTTCTCCAAGGTTTGTCGGGAAATTTGTGGTGTTGGAGAGAGTTTGGCCTATTGCCTATCAGTTTTAGTTACCTCAGAGGTACCAGGCTATACATGACGTCTTCCGCGTTTCTTAGCTCCGACCTTACTTTTTAGACATGTCTCATGCTTTCCAACCCAAAGAAGTCAAGTTGGAGATGGATGCATCTTTCAAGGAGCATCCTATCCAGATTGTTTATCGCAGTAAGAAGGTTATCCATAGTCGGTATGTTCCTCTTGTATGGGTGTTATCGCAGCACAGGCGAGTACCGGACGAGACTTAGGAGAGGAAGGCCAATGTACAATCACGGTGGCCAATGTTGTTCAAGGAATCTACTTCTACGCCATGCTTGGGAGATTCGTGGATGAATTTATTTAATGGGGGGACTTTGTAAGAACTTGGATCTTCTTTTTAGGTATGTTTTTCCTTTTCTAGAGTTTTGGAGAAAAGAAGATTTTTTGGATGTTTTTTAAAGTACACGCTTTGTAATTTGTTATCGAAAGAGGTCGTGTGAAATCCGTGTCAAGGCCACACATATGGTTGTGTGGGGTGATGTGGACTCCACCTAAAGTGAAGTACATAAATTGTAAGTACACTCCATGTACATAAAAAGTACACGTCGAGTATTTTATTTTTTCATTAAACGGGCCAGGGTCGCGTCTAATGGACTGGGGTGTCTTCTTCTTCGGCCGAAACATTCCAGAGCACCTGTACGGCAATAAATCTTCAACTAACTCCTGATCCTCCCTTTATTCTCTAAATCGACCATTGTCGATTACATTGGAACCGCAACGGTAGAACTTCCTTCTCCATGATCGCTATTTCATGTTTCCTCATCTTTTCAAAGTTATCATGGGTTGAGAATTACGTGCGTTCTCTTAGATTTATGGCATTCTAATATGTTTCGAGCCTCGTGGTTCATGTATCTTGATATCCTATCCCCGAGGTTGGTGGTTTGTGCCATTTTGTTGAATTTCATTGAGTTTTATGTAAAAATTTTCCCAGTACCGTTGAATGGCGTATTGCACGTTTACCATCCTAGCCTTATTGTTGCATGATTTTATTGTATGACTCTATAGAGGTTATTATTTGTGAATATGGAATTTTTTTGTTCTTTGAGTGTATTTTCCCTTGCATGTCTTTCCTATATTTGACCTTTGGGTCTAGTTTTCCTATTTGGATATTGTTTCCTCTTCCCTGCCTAGTATTATAGGATGGTGTGCATGTTGATCTGATATGATGTTATGCTGTATAAAAATAGCCATGAAGTTCTTGAGGTTTTCTTTGACCGTTACATGATTCTATGATTTTTTGACTTATATAGGTCCATGAGAACCTAGTGCATAGACCATATGGAGATTTGACATTCATGGATTTTCCGGAGTGTCTTTTTAATTACAATGTGAGACCACTGGGGGAATTGATGTTGATATCTTCCCCAGAGTGTCTGTAGTTCCATGACATGGGCCACATGGGTAATTGACATTGAGTACTTCACCCGAGAGCCTATAGTATGATACAAGACTATAGTGGGAATTGACAGTGATTGATTCATAAAAGAGTCTATAATTTAGCTGAACAAGATGGGTGAGACAATGTGTGATTCCCAGAGGGTTTCTTGTACTTGATAGGTTGGACCAGAGGGGATAGACTATGGTTACTTCCCTGAGGGTTACCTGTTGTGTTATCTATTTTTTATGGAATTCTGTTTGGTGTTTTGAATGCCTAAACAGTGGATTGTTTACTGCTTATTGCTTCATTGTTTACTACTTTCTATACTTTGACCTGCCATATACTCACTGACTATTATGCATAGATATTTGGGTGGTTCCCTACTGGGATTTAGTCTCACATCCTGTTTGGGCCATGCTTTTCGGCCCGAAGAGATTATATTACTGCAGTTATAGACAAGGAAAAGCGCCATTCGACTTCAGGTACTTGATTGCATTGGAACTGAATACAATGGGACCAAGACAAGGCTTGCGATGTTTAACAGTTTCTCATTTTTTTTCCTTTTGAACTTTGGTTTAGAACTTTATTCAGCATTGTGACATGTTTTACTTCTTTCTTAGACATATATGTGTCATGAATCATTTATATATATTTTCTCTAGTTGTTTCTTTATCAGTCTTCCTCTGTTTACCTTTCTTGGATATTTAGTGTTTTATCAATTGTGTATCGTTAGTTATGTTGTGTACTCTGCTAATGAGGGAATAGTTTCTCCATTATCACACCCAAGGCCCTCACTGCTTGTCGGTAGCCTCTGGCATTTGGGGAAATGTTTTTTAGGCCATATGACCAACAAGGTACGGGGCACCTCTGGGTGGCTTTCGGAATCGGGATGTTACATGAAACATTTCATTGACCCATATGGTTTAAAAGTGCACAAATATCCCCATAAACATATGTGTAAAAATTTCAACCTGAATAATTATATTTTCATAATTTTTAGGAAGTAAATAAACATTACATAATTGTCTTAATATATAATAAATAATCATTAAATGGTAATTAAAAAATTATAATCTATATTAATAAATTTAAAACAAAACACTCATAATAAATATATGTCACAATTTTCACCTTTCGAAAAACAATCTTATTTAAAATGGTGATTTCAATTAAAAAACATCTAATGAAAACATTAAAATGGATATTTTTAATAAATACCAATTATAGTAGGAAAACATATATCCAATAAAAATATCCCCATAATAATATGATCTTAGAAAAAGTATTTAAAAAAATCCATATCATATCCAAAATCACTGTTAGAAAAACACATTGCAAGCATCAAATTGACAAGAATATTTTTTTGATATATTTCATTTTATATTCTTCTAATAATGTATAGAGATACATTTTTTATATATAAAAAATTACCTAATAGTTTTGTTTTTATTTCATTGAGTTTAATTATAACCACATTAGAATCTTCTCCATCATATTTCGTGGAAATTATAATAGCTCATCATAATCATATGAATCTAATCTTATACTAGTATAGTGATCCATAGTCTATTGAATTTAATATATTAAAAAAATTATTTATATTATTCAATAATTTATAGCTAGGTATAATCTCTTAAAATTAATGATCCATATTTTCACCACGGACATCATGAATCATAAAAATAATAGGATAAAATAATATTGAAACACGAGTACATTATAATTTTCTAAACCAATAAAAAAATTATTCATTCACTAAAAATATCATTCTTATAACATAATTATTCAAAATATGATAATAAATTGGAAATATTATACCTACAATATTTCCTAACGTTTTTATTAAGATATAATATCATGAAATCACTACACTCCATCGAACACATCTCAGCTTTTGATCCTCTCAATCATAGTGGCTGAAAGAATAAAATAACTACCTACTATATTAATTCAATATATGAAACAAGTTGAATGACTTTAAAATTATAATTTTATGATCAAAATATTAAAAACCAACATCATAAATAAATATTTTGCATGTAGTCTTAATGAAATATTATTAGTAACTCATCTAAAAAAAATTCCATGTAAATGGCCATCCATGTGTAAATCCAATGAAATAACTCACAAATTCTTTAATATTATCAAAATAATTATATAGAGTATACTAAATATATAGGAACTTTAAACCATATCTATTAAATTGTTTTCATGTATTATGAACTCCAAGAAATTTGACCCATTTTATAAGAAATCTATTCTTCTTCTAGTACTTTCATCACACATGATTGGGACCACATATACACTAGAAGTCTCTTATCAAAAGTATTTTCATAATTATTGTTGAAATCATTCTTATTGAAAAACATAAAACACAATACTATATGGGATAATAAATATACCATTCTTGTTTTGTTTCCAATATATGAATTGAAAATTCATTTCAAAATGATATTTCATTTTCTTATCTCAACCCATATCAAGTAAAAGTGTAGTGAGACATGACAGTTTATGGTTTCAATTAAATTAATGATTTTTACGTCCAATATTCCATTGAAACTTAATATGATCAATGATTAATCTAGATTAATAATTTAATCCACATCGAAACACTTAAATTTCTATTTGTGTTTCAGTACAAGATCTGTTTTTTATAGATTAGAAATATTTTTTGGTCTCCCTTCCCTTAACTGAATCATGAATAATGAATTTCCATTTGTATCAAGTTACAAAGGATGCGATTGATTTATAATGCCATTTATGACATCATTAATGCATCCTTTTAATATATGCATAGGAATAACTGATGAATTCCATTATACCACTAAATTCATCAAAAATCATAAAAAATTATATCTCAACAACATGTACGCTATGTAAGACAACACAATATGTATTAATACATTCCTTGTATCTAATCTATAAATACAAACCAATATTAGATGGATGTGAACTAGGGTTATCCAAAACTATGGAGAACATATTATCTATGTTATTCCTTTTCAAAATAACTCTTTCTAGCCTCATCTCACACCTCCAACCATTAATTCATGGATTGTTTATAAAAAATTCCAACCTCAAAAATACCCATAAAATAGATGGAAAAAATTGAAATTGTGAATTTATCATACGTATAACATATTGTTCTTAGGATTAATATAGAATACTACAATTCTCCCTGTCTAATGAATTATAATCCTTAAAGATAAATTAAATCTATTATTATCAAACAACATTGGAAATTTATCCTAAACATCAACATACATCAACCATGTAACTTCATAGATCATTCCATGATATGAAAAAATTCAAACATATAGTATTGTCATCCCCAAAAAAATTTATTTTCCTCATTCACTATGTGTTGAAGAAAATATTTGACACACTCCTACTCAATATCATTATAGATGATAACAAGTATAGGATTGGGAATAAAAATATACTGTTGAGGTACATGAATCAAATTATTCATACCATGGGGGGTATGAGAAATTTATAGGTTTTATTCCACTATTAAATTCTAGTCAACGATTTTAATGGTAATATCATATCGTGTTTCTATATTGTTTCTCATTCTAAAATTTTGATGTCCAAACAATGGTGTCACCTTGAATAAACAATCTCTCCTATAGAAAAATCGAAATGTATTTTCCTATAGTTGGAATATGTGATCTATGTTCTATTATCTATTATCAACCAATTATGAAACAACTAACACCTATTGGAGTTCTTATATACCATAGTTAGACTGAGAAAAAAATACCTCAATAGCCTCTTGCCAACATAAAGGTGAATGAAATGTTAAACAATAATGGTCCTAAAATGTTTCAATCAGAATTGAATACTATAAAAAATTAAAAAATATGAACTCGATTAATTTTAGGTGATCATCCAAAACTCCTCTAAAATTGAAAACCTAAGACTATATAATATACTACTATATCATTATTCAATTCTCCAAATATCCATCGATTCAGAGCTAGTATGATGTGATCAAATTTAAACTATGTACCTAAGGCCTTCTATAGGCCCTGCAGAAATATTAGAACAAAATTTATATCTCTATCAGATACAATTATCAATGAAAATATATTTAATTGAGTAATAAAAAAGGAAAATAACCTTCCATTTTCATATTTATAAATTATTTATTGTATCTAATGAATGAGATCCACCATAGTTTGATGACCCATAAAATCTTAAAAAGTGTCTCATCTCTTTGGGGTCCTAGGTAACCTCATAAAAATATACATCATGAAATACTCCCACCTTAACATGGAAATATTTTTATCTAGATCAACCCACCATGACATGGTGATTAACCAATATCCTTTAAAATTTATTACACTAAGAAAAACCCTAGCATTATTCCTCTTCATTCCTGACCACAAAACTACATCTAAAATTCTTGGTGCATCATTGTTGAGCCAGTATGATCTTCCCATATTTATGAATGTAAATGTCCCATTAGATCCTACATAATTAAAGAATGTACTATAAATCATCCATCAAATAGTATTCATCATATCCATCCAAAGATCAACAATGTATCTGGACACCACCATTTATCTATTTAGCATTACATATAAATTTGGGCTAGATACATTACTATCCAATACATGGCCTATTGAAGAATATTTTTTCACTAGTGTGGAATGTTCTTTAAATCCATGGGACTCAAAATCTTTTATCCTCTAGTCATCTAATAAGATCAATATGATCAACTATTCATTTGATACTCATTAATCAGGATCAAGATCTAGCCACATTTTATTACTAAGAGTATATGAAAATACATTACCTTTACTTGCTAAATTGGTCATCTCAATGTGATACATTTGTCGGTACTCTACCCAGTGCCTCCACCTAAAATTTATAACCCACTATGTCAATATAATTTCTACTCTATATAGATAATAAAACTCTATCCAAATAGATAGTTCCACCCCCATTTCAATCGGTGGGCCATAAATCTATGCTCCACGTCATGGTTATAATTAATATAGTAATGGGGTAATAGGTAACATGGCCTATATATACAAAATGATCCATTAGAATCAATATTTTTTCCAAAACAACTCCAGATTATCCATAATATGTAACAAATAAAATCCTAGGATCAGGAAGATTCAAAACTGGTGTTATTATCAACATCTCATTCATCTCAATATGAACATCCTCACACACGTTGACCAACAAATCACCTCCCCATTATCCATCACTGCAATGATTGGAGATGATAAATTCATGAAGTGCTAGATAAAAATACAGATATCACCCCAATTAATGAAACGTCCTGATCATAAACCGATTTTGGTGAAGTGTCATGGACATCAGCACACCTAAATTTTATAGTTCCACAAATATATTAGTTTTAGAAATCACATGACCTACGATTTTCACCTACTAAATACTAATGTGATAGTTCAAATTCTTATCTTAAATTTAATGATATAAAAAATTTAAAAGTTTAACATTTATTTAATAGAATGTATGACACGCAAAATCCAATGTTGAAAGGAATACAACCTCACAAGTCTTTATTATTTGTTTATTATTTTATGTAAATTTTAGATATTTAATAGATTTATATTAATTAATACTAATTTATCATGCATCACATGGAAAAAATAATTCTTTCTATATATTTTAATGCATGAAAGACCATGTTTTTCAAAAGAACAATATATTATTAAAATATTAATATTTAATACAATAAAAGGTAATACAGACATTAAATTAGTGGTTGTGAATAGTATTAACTAACATATGATAATAAATATATTTTATATCCAATAATAGTTTTTTATATTCATTCATTAAATTTTATAGTTATAGTATAAGAATGAATCGAATATTACTTACAAAAACTTATATATTTATAAATGAACTTTTTCCGCCTTTTAATAAAGAACATATTTTAGATCCAATTTTTAAAACCATTGTATATTTTATTTGTCAAAATATATTTATTTTTTTAAAATGAAAATATTAAAATTCTATTATGGTGATTTTTTTTAATATTTTTAATATATCATTTTTTATGAATAGTGAATAATACTAAATTTTAATTAAATAAAATTTATTCTAAATATTTATAATTATGGACAATATTTATAATTAATTTTAATTTTATATTAGATTATGTAAACAACAATTAACCCAATTTAATTCATTGGAATCAATTTTTCATTGATATTTTATATAAAAACATAGCATACTTTTGATCTTTTTCAGTAAAAACCCACTTTGTAGTCACGTTTACTAGATTAATTTTAAATTAATTTATACCAATTATCTGGTTTGAAGTTGGAAAAAAGGATTTACTATTTTTATCAGGAAATTTTATAATTTATAATGTAGTAAAAGATTATTTTTATCAAAAATACTAGTGAAAGTAATTTATATTAATTACAGAAATTAATAGAAATTTTTGGATAACAACGGACTAAACCTTAAACATAAGAAAAAATTTACCTATAAACTTATTCAAATGATATTGGATGACAATATTTGGTCCCTAATAACCCTTGTATCAACGAGGGTTCATTATTTTAGCTGTTGTACCTTTGAATAATATGGTTGGAATTCATTCCAAAATACATACATGGATATTACTACTTCTCTACTATAATGAGGAACTCACCACTCCCACTTATTCTTGCCACTAAAGACCATTTTATCACACAAAATATTCTTAAAAAATATGAAAACATTCCTCTTATAATCCTATATTTCTTTACTTGGTCATAATCAAATGAAACGAATTCATTTTGTATAAACCAAAACTAGTTAACTGAAAACATGGTAACATTATTCAATGATCACATTCATTTTATTTATTTCTGACCACATTAAATTAAACTTATTAAATGATAAAATAGAAACATAATAATCTTAAATATACTTATATATTTTTATTATAAGTATTTGACCTAAAATTTCACACACATCAATCAAATGGGATATGCAATCATCATTCGTGGGTACGGAGGAATACCCCCTCGCAAACTGAAATTGTTCGTTCTTCCATATTCCATGTTTAAATTCCATTATAATGATTTATTTGTAGTTTTGAAATGATATTTATAATATTTATTATATCAATATTCTTATGTAATTTTATATTACATAGGCATTCATGCATCCCATTTTTGTGGAATACGATTACATCACATGTGGAAATGCGGAATACCACCTCCTCCAAAAGATGTGATTTATTAATGCTATACATGTAACTTATGATGGATGTATTAAATAAACCTATATGAAATATATGACATAAATATGATACATTAATTAAAATATAAAAAATATATCATTTTCTTTGAATTATTTTAGATGATAAAAATTGGATGTAGCACTTATCAGTACGTACATCCTATAGACTCCATGAAAAATGCATTTCAATTCAAATGTACCAATATTATGGATTACTATAAATAAAAGTTTGATGTATATCTATGATATTTAAATTATGTTTGAAATTATTTATATGAGTAAAATGTTTTCTTACTAATAATAACAATAAGTAAAAAGAAATAAAAATAGAAAAAAACTACACAATTAATGCAAGAAATTGTGAAAATAATGAAATATTGCTAACAAATTGGTAATAATATATTATTATATGATATTATTGGATAAAATAAATATTAATATGCACATTTTATATGTTAGTAACTTGTCATTAAACACTTATTCAAGAAGTAAAAATACTTTCAACCAAAACGAAACAAAATGTAAGAGTTCTTGTCTAACATTTCATTCCATGAAGCATACACCATTTTCACCAATTCATTATATTTTTTATTGTATATAATGACCCTATTGTATTTAATCTCATGAATAAATTTAACATAATGGTATTTGGAGTTTCATTTGAAATTATTTTTTTTAGGGAAAATAATTTCAATGTTACTGTGTAGTAAGATACATCAACTCAATTTTCATTATTTTAGGAAGAAATTATTATTGAGCAAATAATTTCTAATGTATGGTTTAAATACTCCAAAATTGACATGTTATATCATGATGAAGTATATTTTCATTTTATTTTTAGTTTTAATTTGAATTATTTCGCCTAATTTCATTAACGATTAATGTTTCCAAGGTGACAGAGAAATTTGATAACTCAATTCCTTTTCATGGGTATATGTTACTTCTTCGATATCATTAATATTCTATGATTATGTATATAATTAAATTGGATACACATATTTATGTATTTACATTCCTATTGAGGATATAAATTTTATACACATAATAAATTAATTGATTAATTCCCACATCAATGTGATGACCATTTTAAGGGTTTTTTACAAACTCATTCTAATCATGATTTATCATTATTAAAATTTAGTTAAGGTAGATTATTTTATTTTCATTTAATAAATATTTTTTTTCTCTTCTTCTGTTTATTCATACAAAACTTATTATAATAGTATCATTTTACAACTCTTTTATACACAAAATGTTTTCTTAAAATGTTTTTATGAAAACCCATCGTCATTTCCCTATTTAGTAAGAGTTTCCATTTTATTCTAAAAAGTGTGTTATTAAAATGATTTAATAAATATTATTTCTATTTATTAAATTATTTATTAAATATAGATGTTCTTATTTGTCTTTTATAAATTTTTCTAAAGTAATCAACATTTCAGTTCTCGAACAAGGAACCACTCGAACATTTTACCATACAAAAGTAATGTTATTTTTATCTTATATGACATGTATATAATTACCCACAATAATTTAATATAATTTCCCTTTTTATTTTTAATGGAATAATTCTAAATTAATTTTTTAAAAAGTAGTTTTCTTAGAGATGGATTTTAAAAAAAAATCAAAATAAAAAAACATTTTCCTCAAGAATGTTTTTAAAAGATCTTTCAATGTATTTATATTAGTCATCTACAACAACAGTTTATTTTTTCATCAATTGGTATATATTTTATTGATTTCATTAATAAAATTACCCTGTATGGTTTTTGATTGATGTGGAAAGTTATTGTATTGGCTTTAACTTCATTCATTCCTTTTTTGTTCCCTTTGAAATATTAAATTTCATTTGATAATTTAACATTGAAATTCCACTAATTATCTATATCATTTATCATGAATAATATTATATCATAAACATTATATCAATTTTACATAAGGTGAGTATCTTTAAAACTATTTCATTTTCTGGAAAAATAATGTTAAATATTTTTTCTTTAAAAAAAATGGTTATTTGATAAGGCATGTTGTTTTCTAATTAAATTTATTATTTGATATGACAGATGATTTTTACATGAAGTGATGGGTGGGGACTATAATTTATATATTACCTTGATGTATTGATAGCTTTTCTCATTAGAAATATAAGTTTCAAAAATTATACTTGTTCTACCTGTAGTTTTAATAAGTCTCATAAAAGGTCTTTGTAGTATACGTTATCCTATACCTCTGACATGATGTACAATCGTTAAGTATTTCTTATTTTTTGATTAACTTATTTATTATCCATGATATTTTAACTATGTAAAAGAATATGGATTCATTTAATTTTAATTTTAAAAATTAAATGACTTGTATTTTCACATTCTTTCCTTTCCATATTGATTATTCCATACCTAGTTATTTAAATACAATATTTTTTTTCATTTATTTACTATGTGATATTATTTATGCACTTTTTTAACAATTTTTGATTACATGGAATTTGTGTTTAGTTATTTATCAATTTATAATTATTAATATCATTGATTTACAATTTCATCAATTATACTTTACCTTACTAAGCTTTTGTGATCATCCTTATGTTTAATTCATTCACTATTAATCCAAGAAGTGTACATAGATATATATGAAAGGATATAATAAAAACAATAATTTAATTATCCCTCAAAAATAATTATGTTGTGAAAATTTTATTACTTTTTAATACAAAACTCATTTTTGTTACTAGTTTTCCAGGTCTACTAATTTGTTTGGTCCTTTTAGTCATTTTTACTTTAATCATATACCAATGAAATGCTAGCATGACATTGAATCTAGGATTTCTGAGGTCATGTCAGTATACATGGGATCATTGAAATTTTAGTGGAAACCATGGGAATTAGAATTAGGAAAAATTATATTAGGGACCATACTATAAGATATAATTTGTGGATATTTATAAAAGAACATATATTTTTGGAAAAGTAGAGTTTATGGGGGTCATCATTGAAATAAATATATATAGAAACTATCAGTGGATGTGTTTTTTGGAAAAATGTATCTAGGTGTAACAAATCCATAAAGGAGTGTCGATCATTACTCAAGCGTAACAAGGTACTTGAAAAGATCATTATTATGGACCTAGTTTGATTAAATATCATGGAATTTTATCATATTTATTTTATAAAATGTATTAATATGGTTTAAAAAAAGGAAACATATAAGGCATTGGGGACTTATCCCTTGACCAAAGGATGATAGGGTTTCACACCAACCATTGGCATATGTGATGTCTTTTTTAATGTGTAATTATTTTTAGCTAAACAATGTGATAAATTGATGTTAGTGATGAATAGTTGTATCAATTTTAGAGATTAATGTCTTAACCATATTATTTTTTTGAAATTGATAGATAAAAACATAAATACATCCTTTACGGATTTTACGATCCATAAAATGTATATTTATATACTTCCTAAATAAAAAATTCCATTCTCGAATAACAATTTCAGGAAATAATGGATGAATTAGGATTTAATCGCAACATAACCAAAAGATGGAATTGATCAAAAGAAATTAAAAAATAATCAATTAACTATATATCATTATATTTCTAGTAGATAAAAAATTTATTCAACATTAGGAATATCATTTTAAATTCAAAATTTTATCCTAATAACAACATTTTTGTTGAACTGTTGGCCTTCGAAATTATAAAATATTTATGGATTTGAGGGCCTTGACTTTAAATTTTTAATTAACATACTTTGATCAATGACCTCAATAACCCCTATAAATGTTTATGAATTACCTCTAAGTTCATATTTTCACATACCAATAATTTTATTTTAATTAAAGGCCTACTTATATGTTTGTTCATGTTACCATTAAACATTTTATCCTCTGTTTTCTAGAATATTTTTTACGAACCCTTCCCATGATTTGGGATTTGAAAATAAAAAATATAAAACAATATATTTCATATATAATTTTGAAATTAGGATGTGGAAATTTATTTATGGTAAGGAGAATGAAGCATACAAAGTATTCTAAAAGAGTATCTTTTATTTGATAATGTCCATGACATGCAACATCAACCATATAAAGGAATATAAACATTCACAAAATTATTTTATATTTAATATTTTAAATAATTTTAATATATTTCATAGGTTTTAATGAACATAATACCATGTGAGTTTTCATATCTTACAATAAATACGTTCTCTGATTGCTTGTGTTCCACATAAGAACTAGTTTTACCAAGCAACAATATATTATTATAATTTTATTATTTAAAATAATAAGACTTAACCCAGCTGTTAAATTTATGGTTATAAATAGTATTAACTATATTTTGAGAATATATATATTATATATGAAATAAAATGGTTTAAAATTCCTACAATACATCTTATTGACAAATGACAAGAATGAACCCAATATTACGCACAAAAACCAATATTTTTATAAAAGTTATTTTTCCATAATAAAAAAAGCTATTATCAAACCAATATTGGGAAATTTTATATATTTTATATGTAAAAATATACTTTATATTTTTAATCAGACCATAAAAATTATCTAATGGTGGATTTTTTATATTTTTGTAAAATATTTCAATTTTTTATGAAATGTAAAAAAATGAATTTTTATTTACAATTGATTTTTCATCTAATTTATTTATAATGATATTTATTAAATTTAATTTAATGTTATATTAGATAAATTAAATATCAAATACTAAAATTTAGTTCATTTTAATAAATTTCACTTTGAAATTTCATATAAGAACATAGGAAACTTTTGAACATTTTACTTTAATAACCCACATTTTTGCCCTAACTGCAGGATTAATTTCGACCACTTATTTGATTGGAATATGTAAAAATAGATACTATATTTTTAATATTAATAATTTATGATTTTTATAATGTTAAAAATTGTTTTTGGTTAAAAAAATTAGTTAATTTATATAAAATAAATTACAACAATTAAGAGAAAAAATTGATTAACAAGGGATTAATCATTGATCTTAAGGGCATAATCAACCCATAATCTTGTCCAAAATAAATATTATAGAAATATATCATCCTGAAACTCTATGTTTTCTAATTTAGTTCATTATTAGAGCAATATGACAAGGTATAAACACACTTGGAATTCCCTTTTCGAAAATTTAAAAAAATGGCCCCCAACATCCACTACAAAAAGGTAGTCACTCTCTCATTTATTCAGAAATATCAAGAATTTTGGATCACAATACATGTAATAAAATAATATTCCTAAATATTTCTTCTAATCTTATAATTCTCCCATTGTGATTATGTAAAAATATGTATGACCTTTAGTATATGAAAAATGTTGTTACCTAAAAATGAGGTAAAATTCATCAACAATCGCCTCCATTAAATTTAATATTTGAACAATTAAATTATTCTTATTACAAGATAATATAATATAATAATCATATTAATTATAATTATATTTTATATGTTGTGATTCATTCCTACACATTCACATACATACATCGAAGAAGATATGCAATCATCATTCTTGTGTATGGCGGACTACCACCTCTTAAACCGATGTCATTCATTCTTCTATTTAAAATCAATCAAGGATGAAATAATGATGTATTTATAATTTATATATTATATATAAGATATTTATTATTTAAAAAATATTCAGTAATTTTTACATAACAAAAAACATCATGCCTTCAATTTTTTGGGAATACGATAACATTGTTTCTGGACGTGTGGACTACTGCCATCTCAAAGTGATGTGATTAATTAATGAACTAAATAGACCATATAAATGATGTTTTTAATAAAAATATTTTAACTAATATAACTAAATAGGACAATAGAAAGAAAATATACATATATATCATTTAGTTATTATTTTTTAAAACACGGAAATGAAATGGAATTAGCGTCCATGCGTACGTACGGCCTGCCATCTCCATGAATGATGCATATCATTTTAAATCCATAATATTATAAATTATTATAAATAAATATTTAAATAATAATTATGAAATTTAAATATTCTATTAAATAATTTATATGACTAAATAAATATCTAATTAATTATAGAAAAAAATTAACATGTCAATTTTTACTCGATAAACTAGATAAATGACACCAAAAATAATGAAAATAATGAAATATTGGTAAACAAATGGGTAAAAATATATTATTATAAGATCCTATATTATATCATATATATTTATATTGTTAAGGAATAAAATAGTGTCATGTTTTAATCAAATATAGATGATTTTTAAGGATATTCACCCAAAAAGAAATGCAAGGTAAGAGATACTTATCTCACTTATTTCCTGTGAGTCATACATTATTTTCACATTTTCATTCTATTGTGAGGTGTATATACTACCCCTATTGTATTTAATATAATTAATACATATATATTTATGATATATAAATATTCCTTTTTAATTATTTCTATCATGGGGCTTATAATTCAAATTTTACGAAGATGCAATGGACTCCTTATCTATTTCTATTCTTAAAGGAATAATTTATTATTGTGAATCTAATTTATTATATCCTGTTCACAGAATAAAAATTTGATTGTTTATATAATGATTCATATATATCTCATGATACATTGAGATTAAATTTTAATTCCTTTTCGAGATTAGATTAATTTTTAATAATACAAAATTTATAGAGAAATCAGATAACTCAATTTCTTTTCATTAAGTTATATTACACCCTCATTAGAATTAATTTTATTTGATTTTGTTTATAATGACTCTGAATCCATATATATGTATTTCAACTCTTTTTTGGACAAATTATTGATACAAATAATCAATTCATTTATTAGTTCTCATTTCTATGTAATAAACATTTTATGCATTTATTTCACAATCTCATTCTAAATAATTATTCTCATTTTTAACATTACATTAAAATAATTTTTATGATATATTTTCAATAAAACATTTAATTTTCTCTTCATCTAGTTATTCATTACACTTTCCATGTAATAGTACCATTTTTCAACACTGTGGTTCTCAAAATGTTTTATTGAATGTTTTTTTAAGAAAACCCGAGTTCATTTTTCCTTGTAGTCAGAGAAGTTTATTCCTTATATAAATTTTTTTTTAAATGTTTTAAAAAAATTTCTTAACCACAATAAAATGAATTTTTAAATGAATTTTTACCCGTTTTATCTATTAAATTTTTTTAATGGGATCCTTTTCTTCTTCATGAAAACAGAACCATTCTATCCTTTTTACAAAACAAATCTAATGTCAACTTACCTATTATGACATTTATAGAATTGACCACCATCATTTCTTGGAAGAATTATTTATATGTTTAAAAGTTAAATTTTTATCAAAAATGTTATTAAAATTTATTTTCATAGAGAATATTATTAAAAAACATAAAATAAAAAGGATATTTTATTTATGAAGGCTTTTAATATATATTTTAATGTATTTCTATTCATCAATGAAAACAAACCTTTATTGTTACTCCACATGTGATATCTTGTTTTGATACAATTATTATTCTTCCGTAGGATTGTTTTTCATTGACTTGGCCAAGGATAATATTGAAGTTCACTTTGTTGATTCCTTTTTAAGACCCCTTGAAATATTTAATTTCATATGTTCATTAGACATTAATATTCCCATAATTATTCGTACCATTTTTCAGGGTTGTTTTTATTACCTAAATAATAAATCATTTTACATACAATTTTTACATTGATAGTTATTATATTTTATGGGGAAATATTGGAAAATATATATTCTTTACTCGATATAGAAATATTAGAAATTATGTTATTTATTAATTAAATTTATTATTCAATATTAGGAATAATCTTGAATGGATGTAAAGGGTGGGTCCTGAATGTTATACGGACCCTCGATTCATCAAAACGTTCTCATGAGACATATAATTTTCTCAAATTAAATGGGATTCTACCTGTATTTTTATATTGTCTGGTGATTGTTCTTTAAGTACATGTTTTCATGTGCCTCTAACATGGAATTCAATAATAAATCAATCCCTTTATATTTATTAATTATTTACTATCAATGATATTTTACTAGGAAAAGTATATGTATGTATTTCATTATGAGTTTATTAATTAAATAAAATGTTTTTTATTTCCATAAATTCCCATATTGATTATTCCTTATCTTGTTTTTAAATTTTATATGTTTTCAATTATTTACCTTTCCTCATATTTTAGGAAAATATATATTTTTATTGATTACATGGCATGTATTCAATTATTTCCCATTCCATAATGATTATTCTCATCAATTTTTTATTTCTTCCACTACACATATCTTTATTGAGTATTTGAGTTCACTATTATTTTTATTCATTTAGGCCAGAATCTATGAAGTGTATTAAGAAATATATTCATGATTATTTCTAGATGGAATAAAGTTATTATCCTTGAAAAAAATCATTTAAATTAATGTATTAATTTGTAATAAAATATTATTTTATATATATGGTTTACTAATACTACTAAACTCTTTTTTCCCTTTGGGGTACAATTTACATGTATGTTATGGAAATGTAATTTTTGCATAACACTTACTCCAAGCTTCCTTGGGTAGGTCTCTATAATAATTACAATGTGTTTGAATTTTATTAAGAACTATCTGGATATTTCTGGCATGATTATCTAGGGTAATAGTGTAAATGATGACATTATCAATATAAATAGGTCGTATTAATATTATTAAGGGTGGATGACATTTTTCATGAGATCCATGAACAATATAGTTGGATTCATTAGTTATAATTATATTATCATTTACTCATATAGACCATACCTTCTTCTTAATTAAAAATTTGTAAACTCCTCATATACAACAAAATACTACTGATATCCAATTATTTGATCAATCTTTCACAACATTTGAAATGTTAGAAATAAATAAAAGTGATCATATATCCAGGGAAAAGGGTATATATCCTTCATAGTCTCACGATTTTTCTTCCAATAACTAGGTATAGTCAAATACTGCTACCATTTTATTATAAGAGAAAGCATGTTCACCGCATGGTGATTAACATCGCCAAACAAACCCCTTACATTCTAATACAATGAGAATTAATTTTATCTCCTTCATCTCAGACTATAAAATATGGAACAGATGAACAAAATTTTCTATTCACCAAATACGAGGTCAATGTCATACTCAAGACATATTTCAGGGTGATCGTTGTAACGTCCTAGTTCTAGAAGCCACCTAGAGGCGCCCCGTACCAAGTTGGTCACAAATTCTCAAGAGTACTTCCCCAAATGCCAGAGGCCTCCGACTAGTAGTGATAGACTTAGGTGTGATGGTGGGGAAACTATGCCGTCATTGGAAAACTACACATTGGATGTAGAAAAATACATACAAAAGTGGAAGTAGTAATAATATAATACAAAAATAAACAACGGAATACCGATAGAATAAACTGAAGCACATATAAAAAATGATGCATGATACATATTTCTAGGAAAGCATTGAAACAAATCACAATTCTAAAATACAGTATTAAAAAAATTTCATAAGAAAAATAGTAATCAGCTCCATAGCATCGCAAGACTATGCTCAGTCATGTGATCTCCATCTCCACAACATGTCATGTACCAGAAGTAGAAGGTCTCTTTCCCTTATCTATACTTGCAACAATATAATCAGTTTGGGCCCTAATTCATGGCCCAAACATGGTGTAAAACTAAATCCCAGTAGGTAACCACTATGAGATCTATGCCTAAAAGTCAGTGAGTATATGGCAGGTAGTAGTACAGAAAATAGTGAAGAGTAATGTACTCAATAGTAAGCAATCCACAGTTTCAATATCAAGCAAAAACTGGCTAAATTAGATAATCAAAAATATGTAACCCTATGAGATTTACTCACATCCTATCCCCACTGGTTCTAACTAACAGATACAAGGAACCCTCTAGGAATCACACACATTCTCACCCCTCTGGTTCTGATAAAGTATATACTCTCTAAGGAAGAACTCACCGTCAATTCCCCATGTAGTCTCGTATCGGTAATAAAGGCACTCTAGGGAAGCACTCAACATATCATTCCCCTTATGGACCACATAAAGGAACTACATACTCTCTATGGAAGCACTCAACGTCAATTCCCCATGTGGTCTCGCATCATAATATTATAAAAGACACTCTGGAGAATCCCTCACGTCCATCCTTCCTACGGTCTACTACACAAGGTTCTCATGACCCTATGTAAATAAGAAAGTATAGCATCATGTATCGTACAAGGTAAACATCATGAACTACTTGGATATTAGTCTATAACATATCAACATGTCAGAACAATAGTCACACCATCCTAAAATTAGGCATGGGAAAGTAAACAACAGCCAAATAGAAAAACTTGACCCAAAGGTCAAAACAGGCAAAACATGCAAGGGAAACACATCCAAATCAAAGAAAATAACCTTATTCACAATCAAATATCATCTACTCAGGCATATAAGCATAACAGACAAACAGTAGGGCTAAAACGGTAATCACGCAATACCCCGTTCCTGGGTATTGAGAAAATTTGCTCATAAAGCTTAAAAACATTCAATAGAAAGGTAGACACCACCTACCACTATGTTAGGGGATCAATATACTTGAATTTTGAGGTTTTAATCACTTTAGGATCCTGTAGATATACAAAAACGTATAAAATGTTCAACCCATGATAACTCTTGAAAGAGGAGAAAATAGAAGATGAAGCTCCAGGAGAAGAGAGAACTCATCGATGTGATTCCAACATGACCAACGGTGTTCAATTCGGAGGATGAATGCTCACTCGGGGTTTCTTCGATGGTCTACGGTCACACAGAGATCTTGGTCAAACAAGACCGATAAGGATAGCGTCATGGAGATTAGACGCGACCCATGTGTGTTTAATTAAAAATAATAAAATACACGGCGTGTACTCAACATTTTTGTACATCGCTATAGGCAGCCTCTAGGTCAACGCCACATGGATGTGTGTAAGACTGCTACACGGCCAACACACGGCTACCTGTGGTAACAGAGTACACGGAAGGTACTCATAAATTACACTTCATGTACTTCGAAAATTCTAGAAAAATCCCTTCTCTTAAAAAACGACTAGAAAAGTTAAACATACACTAAATGATGGTTCAGTTTATTACAATCTACCCCCCTTAAAGGAATCTGTCCATGAATTTCCCTAGCAAGGTGGTGTAGAAGAAGAAACCCCGAACAAATCCAGTCACTACGCTCGTACATTAGCCTCACTCTCCCACATCTCGTCCTTTACCTGCCCGTGCTTCCATATAACTCGTACCAGAGGAACAGACCGGCCTCCAAGAACCATTTTACTGTGATAAAAAATATAGATAGGATGCTCCCTAAAAGATGTGTCTACTTCCAGCTCAACCTCATCGGGTTGGAAAACATGTGACGGGTCTAAAAAGTAACGTTGATGCTGAGAAATGTGGAAAAAATCATTCATATACTGGTTTATATGAGGTAACTACAACTGATAGGCAACAGGTCCAACTCTCTCCAACACCTAAAATGGCCCGATAGACCTCAGTGAAAGCTTATCCTATCTCCTGATCCTCTTGTCTCCCAACCACGGTGTGACATGTATACAAACATGATCCCCGGCCTAAAACTCCAAAGGTCTTCTCTACTGATCAGCATAAGTCTTCAGACGAGACTGTACAATAACCATCCTTTTCAGAATCAACTCTATCTTCTCAGTGGTCTCCTGAACAAGACAAGGTCCTAGAAAAGATGCCTCTCCTACTTCCAGCCAACATAAGGGTGATTGGCATGGCATACTATACAATGCCTCATAAGGTGCCATCTTAATAGTTATTGGAAAACTATTGTTTTAGGAATTCTCTACAAGAGGTATGTGCTTCTCCCAAGAACCTCCAAAATCTAGGTTGCATTCTCAGAGCATGTCCTCAAGCACCTGAATCATACACTCGGACTGGATGTCTCTCTGAGGGTGGCAAGCTATACTCAAAAGTACATGTGTACCCAAGGTCTTCTGAAGCCCCTTCTAGACCCGAGAAGTATAACATGCAACCCTGTCAGAAACAATGGAGTGTGGAACTCCATGTAGATATACATTCTCATGGAGTACAACTGTCCCAGATCATCAATGCTGAAGGACTACTTGATTGGCAAGAAGTGAGCAACCTTCATGAGTCTATTAATGATAACCCACACTACATTATTCCCTCGAGGTGACCTCGACAAACCAGTCACAAAATCCATCGCGACATCATTCCTCTTCCACATGGGTATGGGGAACTACTACAAAATCCATGATGGTTGCTAATGATCTACCTTCACCTGTTGACTGGTGGAACACCTCCTGACAAAACCAGCAATATCTCTCTTTATACCAGGCCACCAATACTGGCGGTGTAGATCATGATACATCTTGGTAATGCCTGGATGAACTCCCCAAACTGAGGAATGTGGGTTCCGCATCATCTCCATGGGTATGTCTGTTGGCTCCCATATGCGCCCATATAAATGCAACACCTCATCCTCGCCTATGGTACACCCAAGAATATCTTCCTTTTCTAACACAGCTTCCCGTAGGACTAGGCCTTCAGAATCTAATAGCTACCTCATTCACACTCGATCAAGAAGAGTAGATGTAATAGCTACAGAAGATAGAAACAAATTCCCCTATCTATCACGCACCTCCAAATGCATCTCAAAGAACATAGCCATAAGCTTTCACTCACTGGTGGCCTCTTGAACTGCATGTATCTGAGTCCTCCTACTCAACATATCTGCCACTGCATTGCCTTTCCACAGCGTATAGGAAAGTTCAATGTCAAAGGACTGAAGGTACTCAACCCACCTTCATTATCTCAAATTTAGATCAGGTTGAGTGAATATGTACGTGAGACTTTTTTGGTCGATGAAAAACACAAAATTCCCTCCCAGAAGATAATTTCTCCAACAACATAAGGCATGAACAACTAGAGCCAACACGAGATCATACGTCGGGTGATTCCTCTCACCTGGCCTCAACTTTTGAGACCCATACGCAATGAATCATTCTCCCTACATAAGCACTACTCCCATCCTAATAACTCAAGAATAAAAGTAAATAGTATAGATCTTGCTCAGCTATGTCAATACTAGTATCGGTGCTGAATCCAACCTCCCCTTCAACTCCTAAAAGGCTGACTCACAAGAATCTGACCACGTGAACTTTTCCCCCTTCTTAGTTAGACTCGTCTGTGGTGCTGATTAGTGCGAAAATTTCTGGAAGAAGCGTCTGTAGTATCCAGGCCGCCCTAGAAAACTCTACACCTTAAAGACGTTCTTTGAATTCACCAAGGAAAAAAATTCTCTCAATTTATTTGGGTCTACTCATACTCCTGTCTCTGAGATAACATGCCCCATGAAGTGAATCTCGTCCATCCAAAAGTGGCATTTTGAGAGATTAGCATATAAATGATGATCTCTCAGTGTACTAAAAATGATATCAATATGGATTTTATGGTCGTGTTGAGTGTGATAGTACACAAATATGTTGTCCATGAAGACCACCATTAATGAATCCATGTATGGATGGAACACTCGATTCATCAGTGCCATGAAAACTATAGGTGTGTTTGTGAGACCGAACTACATAACCATATACTCATACAGGCCATACCTGCTCCGGAAGGCTGTAAGAGGTATATCTAATGGTCTAATGTAAAACTAATGATAACATGAACTCAAGTAAATCTTTGAGAATATTCGGGCTCCTCGAAGTTGATCAATGATATCATCAAACCTTGTTAAAGGAAATCATTTCTTGACCATCAACTGGTTGAACTTCCAATAATCCACACACAGCCTGAGAATATCGTCTACCTTCTTCTCAAAAAGGATAAGAGAACCCCAAGGAGAAGTACCGGGTCAAATGAAACCATTTTCCTGTAACTCCTCCAACTACTTCTTGAGGTCCTGGAACTATGTTGTAGCCACCCTATTAAGATGAATGGACACCGGTGCCGCTCCTAGAACAAGATCTATCAAAAAGTCTACCTCTTGATCCAAAGGTAAACCTGAAATGTCTCCTGGAAAGACGGTTTTGAAACGATCCTCCACTGGAGGAATGTCTAACTGAGAAGTCCCCTGGGCATCCAGATACAGTCTAGCAATCTGGGTTGTAACTCCTCTCAACCCATGATGCTCTAGACCCGCTCTACTTGAATGGACATCTCATTATCCATTATGAAGAAAAGATGCTCCCTTTATTAATATGAAACTCACCCTATAATGATAGCAATCGAATACAGCCTGAAAGGGGACTAACCAGTCCATTATGAGGATGACGTCATAGCCTGTCATCTCTAGGACCTAGAGGTACCATAGAATGTGATACCCACCGTCCTCTAGAGGGAACTCCTCGCACTGACGTACATTAGATGTTCATGTCCCCAACGGAGTGCCTTGTGTTAAGATGTCCACAGAAGAAAAGATATAGAGCCCAAGGCTCTCCACAATAGAAATAGATATAAAGCTATGGGAATCCCCTGTATTGAAAATATCTGAAGATAAAACTGGGAAAACTAGGATCATACCTCAAACTATAGTGGGGTCGGGATCCGGCTCCTGGTGGGTTTGCTCCACTACAAATGTCTGGCCTGGTCGACAACCCTGTGATCCTTCTTGACCACTCTGAGCTGATCCCCCCTGCTGTCACTGGTAGCCTGGTGACTGAACACCCTAGCCATGACCTCCACCTCGGCCTGAACGACCGAAAGAACTCCATCTCCCAGAATGGTTAGAAACTGGTGGAGCTACTCCTATATTAGGAGTCATAGAAGAACCTCTGTCACCAGCAGCTGGTGAGAAGATCTAATAGAAGCGCTAATGGTGACTCATATTTCTGCATGATCAGCACTCCACTAGGTCTCCCGGTAAGTGTGTCCTCATATGCTTGCTCTTTCAACACTAGTATCACACCACATGGATTCCAGAATAAGTATCTCTCCTACTTGGATCACTACGCGAAGAATCCCTATAGCACTTCATGCTGTCAGTAGGAGGGATACTAACTCCCGATTCTACGCCACCCTGGCTCAAAACTCCGAAATCCCTTAGATTGCACTTCGTGATCAGCGCCTGGTTTATTATAAAAGTGATGGATGTCAGTCTGAAAATATACACCTATGATCAGATGTCATGCCTCATACCATCGTCGAACTTCCTTGCTAGGAATAACTGATATCTCCCTTAGAAGGGAGTAAAATGATAAAGATCGATGAAACAAGAGGAATGTTCCATAAACGAAAGAGTACCCTACTCCAGAATCATGAACTCCCAGTCTTGATCGGCCCTCAAGGTCTCTGGATGGAAGTAGTCATAGAAGAAGCACTGGAACTCCTCCCAAGCCATATCCTGCTGATGTCCCGCCATTCTGATCACATCCCACCATCTCTTGGAGGAATCCCATAGCATGAAAGTGGAAAGCTGCATCCTCCTATCTGGAGGCGTCTCTAGATGCTTAATGATCGTCAGCATCACTTCTATCCATTACTCTGCAGTCTGAGGTCCTCCTTCCCCTTAGAAAGTGGTAGGATTCTTCTACTGCAAAACCTGCGTCAAGTCTTCCATAGACGTGGCAGGAGGCGGTGCTCCCTGGAAGGTCTCCATCATCCTTATTGAGATTTCCCTGAACAGTGCATACGTACCAGTAATAGGTTTATCTATTGGTTCCAAGACTTGCACAACATAAGGATCTGCAGGAAGACCGTGATCAGCCATATCTAGAGTCTGATCACTGCCCTATAGCTGGCAGATGACCATAAGACATCTTGGTGGCAGGACTCTACAAGTTCAAGTGCACACCTTAGATCAATATTTTCACGGACTGAAAACCGGAATTACAGGATGGGAATAATAGAATGAAGGCATTCATGTTTTGAAAAACCTGACTACATAGTGTTTTTAAAGTCTACAGGATGTGTTCCCTTAATCCTTCCACATGGGTGTGTACTCCTATCACAATTGGTCGTGTGACGCCCCCAAAAAACGGTGTGTTGTCTAAACACACAGCGTGAACTTGACTTCTCTTTCCCTGCCTGAGTCTCCTTACATGGCTAACCCACACGGTTCTCCTAAAACAAAACCGAACATCATGTTTTTTCCAGAAACAACATGTTCTGGAAGAGCTTCACTGACATGTGTTTTAAGAGACACGGTCAGATATATGGATCATGTGACACAGCCTATTCTAGATGGATACAACATGTACTTAGAAGACTCGAACAACCTGTATTGTTAGCTACATGGTCAGCTTCCAAGGATTAAACTACACGGCATGCTCAATTTTGAAACAGCATGTACAACCAAATATTTATCCATGTGTTTCATTAGTCACAGTGGAAGACACAGGGTCAACACCACACGGATTGTACAATCAGTACACAGTGTGTTCCCACTAGACAAACACTCTCCCATGTCTCTTCCCACATGACTTATGACACAGTTTGACATTACATTGCGTGTACATAAAGTACACAACACGTACATAAGAAAAACAGTTTAATCCCCAATAGAAGAACACATGGCATGTATTTTACATTACACATCGTGTATTCTGGGTATTTCTAGACAATAAGCTTCAAAATCTAATCTGGAGCCCAGAAAACACTAAAACGAACATTGAAAGTGCCAAATTTTGATTTGTGAGGGCCTATACTCCTCATGAATCAATGTTCAGAATCATTGACATGTTATAAAAAAGTAAACAAGTTAATGATCCACCAAATTCCGGTCCATGAGGTCCCATATCACCTCAAGAACCCATGTTTGGTGTTTATTCAAAGAAAAAATAACACAAAATAATACCCAATCAAATAGAAGGTATTTTATCACGGCATCTATGAAAACATCAGGCATATTCTACACAACATCTATCATAATAACATGAAATTTCTAATGCATCCTAGATGGCATGGAAAGAGTGCTTGACATGTGATTTCTAGCATGTGCCTATAAGATGCATCTAATGGCATACCCTCATCTCATCGGGTTGCAATAGAAATAGAACCTCAATAACATCAATGGTAACTACACAAAACAATTAAATCACCCTACGGTGAAATCAAATCAATTGTAAAATTGCAAAACTAGAAAAAATTGCAATAAACGAGGTAGGTTGGATTTTCCTTGTACACAGGTGAGATACTCCAAGGAGAAGCTCATTAACAAGTACATATTCCATCATATCCCTGGCTATAGTCTCCAAACAGTATTTCATGAAGAAAAGAAAACCTCTGATACCACTTTATAACATCCCGGTTCCGGAAGTGACCCAGAGGCGCCTCGTACCCGATTGGTCACATGGCCTCAAGAGAATTTCCTCGAATTCCAGAGGCTGCCAACTAGCAGCAAGGGCCATGGGTGTGATAGTGGGGAAACTATGCCCTCATTGGAAAATTACACAGTGGAAGTAAACAAAAACATACAAAAGAGCATGCAGTAATAATATCATATAAAAATAAATAGTGGAATACTGATATAATAAATTAGAGAACATATACAAAATGATGCCTGGTACATATGTCTAGGAAAGAAGTGAATCAAAGAACAATGATGAGATATAGTACTAAACCAAGTACAAAATACAAATAGTAATCGTCTCTACAACATCACAAGCCTAAGCTTGGTCCCGTTCCCTCCAGCTCCACAGCATGTCAAGTACCTGCTATTGAAGGGTGCTTTCCCTTGTCTATACCTGCAACAATATAATCTTTTTGGGCCCAAAAGCATGTCCCAAATAGGGTGTGAGACTAAATCCCAATAGGCAACCACCACGAGATCTGTTCCTAATAGTTAGTGTGTATATGGCAGGTAAAAGTGCAGAAAGTAGTGAACATGAATGTACTCAACAGTAAGGAATCCATAGTTATAATATCAAGCTACACCTAGATAAATCAGATAATCACAACCAGGTTACCCTCAAGGAAGTACTCATAGCCTATCCCTTCTGGTCCTACCTAATAGATACATGCAAACCTCTAGGAAGAATAGACAGTCTAACCCCTATGGTTTAGCTAAGGTATAGACTCTCTAAGGAAGTACTCACCATCAATTCCCAATATAGTTTTGTATCGGAACTAAAGGCACATTGGTGAAGCACTCAACATCTCATTCCTTCTATGTCCCATATCAAGAAGCTATAGACTCTCTGAGGGAGCACTCAACATCAATTCCCCCTATGTAATCTCATCGTAATATTATAAAAGACACTCTATTGAAGCCCTTACGTCAATTCTCCCTATGGCCTACTACACTGGGATCTCATGGCCCTGTGTAAATCAACTAGTATAGCATCATGTATCATCCAAGGTAAAGCTTTATAACTACTTGGATAGAAATATAAAACATATTGTTGAGCTCTCTGGAAGATTGTTGATTTCATGTCTATGATTGATGTTTTAATAATCACAAATCATCACATAACATTAATGCTTAATCTGGTTTGATTTCTCATAAACTTAATTACAATCTGTTAATGAATCTGTTATCACATTTTTTGTCTATGCTTATTGACGTACAAAGTATTTTGGAAGCACCGACTCAATATCAACAGACATCGAAAGCACTGATCGCATATCAAAGGACAACGGTCGCACTGATCCAATGCAAAATGAGTCACCGATGAAAATGACTCACCGATGCTGATCAAATGACTCACCAATCCGATGCAAAATGAGTCACCGATGCTGATCAAATGACTCACCGATCAAATGACTCACCGATCAGATGACTCACCGATCCGATGCAAAATGAGTCACCGATGCTGATCAAAATGACTCACCGATCCGATGCAAAATGAGTCACTGATGCTGATCAAATGACTCACCGATCAAATGACTCACAGATCAAATGACTCACCGATCAAATGACTCACCGATCTGATGCAAAATGAGTCACCGATGCTGATCAAACTGACTCACCGATCAGATGACAGACCGATGCTGATCAGTCAGATTCACCGATGCTGATCTATCTGAGTCACCGATCATTACTCACTAATGCTGATAACCTACCGATCACTTGATTCTCAAATAGTCATAAACAACTGTTTGAATTTCTTTATCTTTATCTTTATTTAATCTAACCAACAGTAATATTAGGTATATTTTAAATGCTCTATCAAATTATTAATAAAGGTTGTCGGATGTCAGGAAACCGTACCTCGTACCTGCGGAAAGGAAACTTTTTCTGTCTTCTGAAGCAAGTGACATAAATACAAGAAGACTCTGCTGAAGATAAGAGAGTCGATAGAAGAACACAAGAGAATACAGAGGAAAAGAGAGAGAAGGAAGAATCAATCAGAACCGAACCTCATACACAATCTAGCCTACTCAAGAAGAGTTCTGTGCATACAAAAGATCATTGAGGAACTTCATCGACTACATCTCACTGCCTTTGAGCCTGAAGCATACGACACTCTTCTTATCAAACAAAAATGATAAGAGGACTCAGAATAAACTCTGACCAAATACAAAAGAGTCCAGAGCTACACTGAAATCACCAGAGCCATTTCTATACTCTACATCTCCGCTCTGTGATACATTTGTTTCACATTTTGAGCAGTGTGTGTTATCTGCTGTATTAAACACACACTGACTCCTGTACTTTCACTGGAGGATCTGTAAATCCTCAGAAAACCTTTTTACACTTCATTTCCCACTGTGGATAGTGGTAGAGGTCGTATGAGACCTGGACAGCTCTATGTTGTTGTTTGTTTTCCCACACAGAACTGTGGTAGAGGTCTTGTGACCTGGACAGTGTGTTCACTGTTGTTAACCCCGATCCAGGGTGTGGATCATTTTTATATAAAATTTTGAGAGGACTAAGTCTCGGCTTGATATTGAATCTCTTGGTTAATTCTCTGTGTTTGTAGCTACATATTATATCCATACTACATATTTATTTCATATTCCGCTGCTATTACTTTGAAATATAATTTATTTTCAAAGATACTTTGATAGTTAAACTCGCAAGTGTTTATATTTATTATAGACCAGTAAGTTAGTTTCAAAAGTTAATTTAATCATAAGATTAAGTTTACTGAGAACTAATCAATCTTCGAGAAACTAATTGAACCTTTATAATCTGTATAAATTCACTACAGTTTAATCTGTTTTTGAAATAGGGGGATTTTAATCAACATTGTTTTTAACAGAAAATTTTAATTGGAACTCAATTCACCCCCCTCTTGAGTATCCACTCCGACCAACACTTGGTATCAGAGGTGGTTAATATTTTCTAAACGTACATTGTTTTTCAACTGTGATTTTAGTTGTATTTTAATGTTCTTAAAATTTCTGTTATTTCTAAATTTTTATCTCTTTAAAATTATTTTTGTAATATTATGGATAATAGACTTGAGGGTGTTGCTACTAACCGGCCACCTTTCTTTAATGGAAACAACTATGCTCAGTGGAAGCTAAAAATGAAAATTCACTTAGAAAGTATGGGCTTTGATATTTGGACTGTCATTGAAGCTGAATATAAAATTCCCAGTACTGATAGATCTACTTGGGATGAACCTACAAAGACTGCTTACAATAATAATTGTAAAGCTATGAATTCTCTGTACTGTGCTCTAGGAGATGAAGAATTTAATATAATTTCTGCATGTAAAACTGCATATGAAATTTGGGATACCTTAGCTGTTTCTCATGAAGGAACAACTAATGTTAAGGAGATGAGATTGAATACCTATACTATTAATTATGATAATTTTAAGATGTAGCCTGATGAACCCATTTTTGATATGTATCTCAGGTTCAATGAAATTTTCAACACAATGACTTCTCTAGGAAAGGATGTTCCAGCAAAGGAGAAAATCATGAGAATATTGAGATGTCTACCTGAAAGATGGAGAGGAACCTTTGTCTCCATTAGAGAATCCTGTGACATTGGAACACTGCCTGTCAAGGAATTAATTGGTAAGTTGATGATGTATGAAGAAGAGCTTAAAGTAAATAAAGAAGAATATGATGAACCTAAAAGGAAGTCTATTGCCTTCAAGACTATAACCTCATAGAATAAGGATAAGTAAAAGCCTCAAGCTATCAATGAAATTTTAAGTAGTGAGGAAAGCGAGAATGATTCTGATAGTGATGCTGAGATGGCACACATTTCTAGAAGATTTAATAAATTCTATAGGAAAAAGAAGTTTTTCAGAAATTCAAACTACAAAGGCAAGTATGATAACAAAGGACACTGGGAAAAGGATTGGAAGAAGTCTGATAAATCAGATGAAGTTATCTGTTATGAATGCAAAAGAAAAGGAAACATAAAAACAGACTGTCCAAAGTTGAAATACAGAAAGAAGTATGAATACAAGGATAACAAGTACAAGAAAGCCATGAAGGCTACTTGGAGTGCTTCAGAAGACAGCACAAGTGAAGCTGAATCTTCAGACTCTGAAAGGAATCGAGCCAACATGTGTTTTATGACAAACACTTCTGAGGTAACATCAGAAACTCCTGCTTCAAATTCATATTATTCTGGAGATGATTCTGAAGGTGATAACATGTCTAAATCTGAACTGTTGGAATATTGTGATATGCTTGAAGAAACCTGTAATGAGCTTAACGATAAATATAAAGGTTTAAAGAAACATTATGCTTTAAGTGTTAAGCATAAATCTGATCTGGATATAGAAGTAGAAAAGAATGCTCAGTTGCTTAAAGAGAATACTGAACTAAAATTGTCTAATGAACAACTCAGAAAAGACTTAGAGAAGTTCACAAATGGCAAGAATACTCTAACACAAATGCTAGGAAAGCAAGTTGCACCTAGATATACTACTGGTATAGGATACAAACCTGGACAAAGAAAAGTTGCCAAAACTAGATTCATTCCTAAATCTGGACAGAAAATAGTTAATTCTGGAACTTCATATGCCTCAACCAGTTATATTCATAGTTATGGATCTAATAAGGTTTATCTTTCAAAGAATGTTAATTCTACAAATTATATGAGACCCATTAGAAAAATATGGATACCTAAAGTATCATTGGCTAACATATCTGGACCCAAGAAGATCTGGGTACCAAAATCATCTTCCATCTAAATCTGTTTTTTAGGAGACCTTCTTGAAGAGCTATCACAAGAAGATATGGTACTTAGACAGTGGATGTTCAAGATATATGTCAGGAGACTTTTCATGTTTCAAGAGCTTAGTCAAATTTGATGGAGGCTTTTTCACTTTTGGTGATAATTCAAAAGGAAAAATCATCGGCTTAGGCCAGATTGGTAACACTGATTCAATCTTGATTTCTAAAGTTTTATTTGTCGATAGACTTAAATATAACTTGTTAGCATTTTTCAATTGTGTGATGAGGGTTTTTATGTGAAATTTAAAAATGATTCTAGCAATGTTTTTAACTCTAAAAATGTTTTAGTATTTTCTGCTTTAAGAAATGAAAATGTTTATGCTGTTGATTTAGATTCCTTAGCTAAGCAGAATATTCCTTGCTTAAATGCTTTTCATAAAGAGTCTTGGCTTTGGCACAGAAGATTAGGACACTGTAATGTACACTCACTTAGAAAACTTTCTAGGAAGAACATAGTGAGAGACTTACCCAAACTTGAATTTCCAGCAGACAAAGTTTTTAATCCCTGTCAAAAAGGAAAGAAACATAAAGTTTCTTTTAAATCAAAGAAAGAAGTGTCAACTTCTCAACCTCTCGAGTTGGTTCACATGGATTTATTTGGAATTTATAGATTTTCTAGTTTAAATGGGAAGCACTATGTCTATGTTCTTCTAGATGACCTTTCTAGATATACTTGGGTATATTTTCTAGCTCACAAAAGTGAAGCTTGTTCTTACTTTGTTAAATACTCCAAGTCTGTAGAAAATCTTAGTGGACTCAAGATTAAGACCCTGAGAAGTGATCATGGTCATGAGTTTGAAAATCATGAGTTTGATTCTTACTGCTCACACAATGGCTATAGTCACAATTTCTCTACCCCTAGGACACCCCAACAAAATGGTGTAGTTGATAGAAGGAATAGAACCCTGCATGAAATAGCTAGAACCATGCTCAATGAATATGAACTGCCTATTTACTTTTGGGCTGAAGCTGTAAATACAGCTTGTTATGTCATTAACAGAGTCTTGATCAGACCAGTTCTTAAGAGAACCCCTTATGAGTTGTGGAATCATAGGAATCCTAAGGTTAACTACTTCAAAGTTTTTGGCTGCAAAGTCTTCATTCCCAATACTAGAGACAATCTTGACAAAATTGCATCCAAGAGTGATGAAGGAATTTTCCTAGGATACTCTATCTCTAGTAAAGCCTATAGAGTTTTCAATAAAAGAACCAAATGTGTGGAAGAATCTGTTCACGTCAAATTTGATGAAACTGATCCACATGAACCTAAAATCTCTCTTGAAGATGATCTCTCTGGTTTGAATCTCCATGATAAATACAATGGACCTATATTTAAAACATCCAACTCTGGAAATTCTCCAGAACCTACTTCTGTTGAACCTCAATCTGTAGATGAATCTGAAATCTCTAGCCATGTCTTTTCAAGACCATCTAGGACTCTAAAGAACCATCCTTTAGATGCTGTTGTAGGAAATCTAGATAGAGGAACACAGACTAGAGCTTCTCTAAGAAATCAGGTTGAACATCAAGCTTTTCTTTCACAGTTAGAACCTAAAAATATCAATGATGCTATCAATGATGAATTTTGGGTAATGGCTATGCAAGAAGAACTAAATTAATTTCAAAGAAACAAAGTCTGGAAATTAGTAGAAAGATCTAAGGACATTTTGACCATAGGCACAAAATGGGTATTTAGAAACAAAGATGATGAATCTGGAAACATCGTTAGAAATAAAGATAGGCTAGTTGCACAAGGTTACAATCAAGAAGAAGGAATTGACTATGAGGAAACCTTTGCACCTATAGCTATATTAGAGGCTATTAGGATCTTACTTTCCTATGCATCACATCTGAATTTCAAGTTATATCAAATGGATGTCAAAAGTGCTTTTCTAAATGGTTTTATTGTTGAAGATGTTTTTGTAGAACAACCACCTGGTTTTTTAAATCCTCATTTTCCAAATCATGTTTTTAAACATTCTAAAGCTTTATATGGTTTAAAACAAGTTCCAAGAGCTTGGTATGAAAGGCTTTCAAACTTTCTTTTCTCAAAAGGATTTACAAAAGGAGTAGCTGATCCCACTATTTTTATAAAAAGGATTTCAAAAGATGTATTAATAGTACAAATCTATGTTAATGATATTATTTTTGGATCTTCTAAAAATTCTTTATGTACTGATTTTTCAAAGTTTATGCAAAATGAATTTGAAATGAGCTTAATGGGAGAGCTTAAGTATTTTCTTGGTTTTCAAATTCTTCAAACTAAATATGGAATTATTTTAAATCAAAGTAAATATACAAAAGATCTTTTAAAACGTTTTGGATTGGATAGTATTAAGGAAATTGATACACCCATGAGTACTACCTGTAAATTGGATACAGATGAATCTGGGAAACCAGTGGATCAAACCAATTACATAGGTATGATTGGGAGCTTACTTTATCTTACTGCTAGTCGACCAGACATTATGTTCAGTGTATGTATGTGTGCTAGATTTCAAGCTAATCCTAAAGAATCACACTTACTGGCTGTTAAAAGGATTTTTAAGTATCTTAAGTATACTATAAATTTAGGTTTGTTTTATCCAAAAGGACAATCATTTAACCTAACTAGCTACTCAGATGTTGACTTTACTAAATGTAAGTTAGATAGGAAGAGCACATCTGGAACATGTCATTTGCTTGGAAAATCCCTAGTATCATGGTGTAGTAAGAAACAGAACTCAGTTGCATTGTCTACTGCCGAAGCAGAATACATAGCTGCTGGTAGTTTCTGTGCACAAATTCTGTGGATGAAACACACTCTATTGGATTATGGATTTGATCTTAAACATGTTTCAATTAACTGTGACAATACTAGTGCAATAAATATATCTAAGAACCCTGTGTCTCACTCTAGAACTAAGCACATTGATGTCAAACATCACTTTCTAAGAGATCATTATCAAAAAGGTGATATTTCTTTGAAATTTATTAGTTCTGAACATCAATTAGCTGATATGTTCACAAAGCCTTTATGCTCTGAAAGAATGAAATTTATTAAACAAGAGTTGTGTATGATTGATCTGTGAAACTGATCTGTGAAACTGATCAGTGAAACCGATCTGTGAAACTGATCTGTGAAACCGATCTGTGAAACCGATCTGTGAAACTGATCTGTGAAATTGATCTATGAAACTGATCTGTGAAACGGATCTGTGAAACTGATCTGTGAAACCGATCTGTGAAACTGATCTCTGAAACCGATCTATGAAACTGATTTGTGAAACTGATCTGTGAAACTGATCTGTGCAACCGATCTGTCATACCAATTTTTTTTATTATTATATTGTAATTAATTAGTAAATTTCTTTTATACTTTTTATGGGACCCATAAATGATAAAATAAATGATACACGGCTATTTATCTTCCCTAAACCTTTGACCTTTCAATTCCCGCCGAAACTCTCAACCTCTCTTCCCCTCTACTTCGAACCATCGAACTCCTGCCTTCCCAAAATCCACGAATGGCTAAGCAAAAGAGACCAAGCAAAGAACCGGATAGCCATGTACCTTAAAAGTGTGCTCGAGGCGAGTGGAGTAGTACCTCTCAACGATCAGTAAATCCGAACCTGGAAACTCGGATTGTTGCTGTAGAAAATGAAGTAAGCTCTGCGTGGCTTCTGTCAAGTAAGTCACTGCTTCTGCAAGTTCTTAAATCGCAAGGATGGATAGACTGGTTTTCTGACAACTCTCTAATAGACTACCCGAAGCTGTTACATGAGTTCTATATGAATCTGGAAATCACTTTAGATGGTGTGGAGGCTGCCAGGATGTCGTCTGTGATAAAAGGAAATAAAATATCCTTCTCATCTAAGCAGTGGGCTGAGTGCTTGAACGTACCTCATGAAGGTCGGTATGAGGATTATGCTGGGAATATTCCTCCAACATCTGATTACTTCTCTTATGAATTATCTCTGGAGCTTCTGACAGGAAACAGAGAGTCACGGAGAATCACAGCTCCAGAATTAGATGGTGAATGCAGACTTCTTTTCAAGTTTATTCAGCACCAACTTTTCCCTAGGAGAGGAGATTTTGCTGCTGTAAAGTACCAGGATGTTTTCCTATTGTTTCTTCTGAAAACACATGAGAAGATCAATTTGTGTAGATATGTGATGGTACACATAGCTGGAATGATAAAACCATCCAAGAAATCCACTGCCTTGTTTTATTCAAAGATGATATCTACCATGCTCAAGAATCTAGAATGTATTGATGAAGATGATGAAGTTAATGAAACAGATCATACCTTCTGTCTCAACAAAGAGATCTGCAAGAGGATGAAAATCAATTGGAATCCATGGAAGAAGTGCTGGGTTGCAGATGAAGATAAATTGTATGAATCCTACAATCCCATAGATCATGGCAAGAGGCCAAAGGATTTGAGAGACCCTGGCTTGAAACCAAATGAGGAACCAGTTTATTCCGATGATGATGAGAAAGAAGAAGGAAAGGATGAGGACACCAAAACCCAAGAGCAAGAAGAAGCTGCGACTGAGGAAGGAAGTACGTCATCTCCTGATGATAGGAGTGATCCTGACACTGCCAGTCCCAAAAGAAGAATAGAATTTGGACCTGCTAGTCCACCCTTAGCCCTACCAGAATCAGAACCTATTCTTGGTGATGAAGAAGATTCTGACACTGAAGAATATCACAGTGAATCTTCTGAGAAGAGTGATGACGGACGTGCTGATGATGCTGAGGCTGTTGTTGATGGTGATAACAGACCAGTGGATGGTCTTTCTGAAGATCAAATAGAATCACCTCAGTCAGTACAAGAAATAAATATCAGTGGCAAGGATGATTCACCAAAAATCAGTGGAACATCAAGCTATGAGAAACCAAAATACACCTTGTGTGCTGCTGTTTGGGATGACTACCCTGGTTATGCTATGTTGGGCTTAGAATATTCTGAAGACAAAGAAGCAATGCCAGAATCTGCTGCAGCTGTGAAGAGGAACCTGCCACGAGAAGCAAGGTCCGTTCCTGCTATTGATCCTGCAAATGATAATTTACCTGGTTCAGGAATCTCTCAAGCTGATCTTGATAAGTTTAAGATTGAATTTCTAACCGCTGTGAGAGCCATAGTTAGAGAAGAAATTTCTAATACTCTTACTCCAGTGTCTCTCCAAGTTTCTGAACATTCATTGGAAGCCTTCTCACAGAGAGTATCTAATGCTGTGAAGCCAGACTTGGCCAATACTGGTGAACTTATTGGCAGGAAAATAGCCTTTTTGAATCAGACTATGAAGGATCTTCACACCGGCCTGGTATCTCTATCAAGCGAATTCCGATCAACCATCTCTGGTATGATGGAAGTTTTGAGAAATTTGATTGAACATCTCAACAAGTCTGACCTGAGGAAGTTGAAAGCTGAGTTAACTCACATAGTTGGCCAAGCCAGTACAGGAAAGGTAACCAAGATCACTACCCGAGAGATAGAAGCTCTAAGAGAAGTTGTGCATGATGAGTTAGCTGCTGTTAAACAAATTCTTGATTTAGAATCTTTGAGGAAGATGAAAGAGCTCTGTGATAACAGTCATAAGATGGCATTGGTGTATTCAGCAGATGCTAAGAAAGCTCTGCAAGAGATCAAAGAGAAAGTTGATAATTACTTTTCCAAGATTTATACAAAACATGAGATGACTGCAAGCTTCAAGGTGTTGGCAGAGAATCTGAAATTACCTCCAGTCACTCAGGCCTTCAAAACTCAAGTTCATCAGTTGCAAGATTTTGTCCCTTCTTTGGCACAGTTCATGGAGAATAAAGATGATTTTGAAAAATCTATGAAGTATATAGCAGAAGTCATTCAGGACATTATTCATCTTTTGAAGCCCTATTTGCATGCACATGCCACTGCAATAGTACTTCCTACTTATGAATCTCTTAGTGACTCTGATGTAGCTCCAAATCAGCTATCTATTGCTCAAGCTCTCTCTCAGTTAAGACCAGTCCCTCAGCAAGCTTCTCAATCAGCTCTTGTTTCTCAACAACAACAACCCTCTGTGGCACCTGCTCCTACACCTGTCCGAGTTGTCCTACCACCACTTCAAATTCGCCAAGACCAGCCTGCCTCCAAGCCTTCAAACTTACCCACTATTGATCCCAAAGAAAAAGGAAAAGCACCTTTTTATCCCAACAAATAGATGTGTATTGTTTTTGATGGGGTGAACAATGTGCTACTTGTAATAGTCTGTACTTTATCAAATATTTTTCTATATATACTCTCTGCTGACTGCTTTTACTTTCACTTTCTCTTATCTGTTTTCCCTCCTTTTTGATTATCCCAAAGGGGGAGAAGAACAAGAATACTTTATGGGAGAAGAAAAAGAATACTTTATGGGAGAAAACATGTATATATCTCAGGGGGAGACATCTGTATAATATATATGGGTAATCTAAATTAAGGGGGAGATTTATATATCTCTTTATATTTATTCTTCTTATGGTTTAATTCTCATTATGTTTTTATTAATGATATATCATATTATTTATATTTAATGATAATGATTTGAGATTATCAAAAAGGGGGAGATTGTTGAGCCCTCTGGAAGATTGTTGATTTCATGTCTATGATTGATGTTTTAATAATCACAAATCATCACATACCATTAATGCTTAATCTGGTTTGATTTCTCATAAACGTAATTACAATCTGTTAATGAATCTGTTATCACATTTTTTGTCTATTCTTATTGATGTTCAAAGTATTTTGGAAGCACCGATTCAATATCAACAGACATCGGAAGCACTGATCGCATATCAAAGGACAACGGTCGCACCGATCTAATGCAAAATGAGTCACCGATGCAAATGACTCACCGATGCTGATCAAATGACTCACCGATCCGATGCAAAATGAGTCACCAATGCTGATCAAATGACTCACCGATCAAATTAATCACCGATCAAATGACTCACCGATCCGATGCAAAATGAGTCACCGATGCTGATCAAAATGACTCACCGATCCGATGCAAAATGATTCACTGATGCTGATCAAAGGACTCACCGATCAAATGACTCACCGATCCGATGCAAAATGAGTCACCGATGCTGATCAAACTGACTCACCAATCAGATGACAGACCGATGTTGATCAGTTTGATTCACCGATGCTGATCTATCTGAGTCACTGATCATTACTCACTAATGTCGATGACCTACCGATCACTTGATTCTCAAATAGTCATAAACAACTGTTTGAATTTCTATATCTTTATCTTTATTTAATCTAACCAATGGTCATATTAGGTATATTTTAAATGCTCTGTAAAATTATTAATAAAGGTTGTCGAATGTCGGGAAATCGTACCTCGTACCTACGGAAAGGAAACTTTTTCTGTCTTCTAAAGCACGTGAAATAAATACAAGAAGACGCTGCTGAAGATAAGAGAGTCGATAGAAGAACACAAGAGAATACAGAGGAAAAAAGAGAGAAGGAAGAATCAATCAGAACAGAACCTCATACACAATCTAGCCTACTCAAGAAGAGTTCTGTGCATACAAAAGAACATTGAAGAACTTCATCGACTACATCTCACTGCCTTTGAGCCTGAAGCATACGACACTCTTCTTCTCAAACAAAAACGAGAAGAGGACTCAGAATAAACTCTGACCAAATACAAAAGAGTCCAGAGTTACAATGAAATCACCAGAGCCATTTCTAAACTCTACATCTCTGCTCTGTGATACATTTGTTTCACATTTTGAGCAGTGTGTGTTATCTGCTGTATTAAACACACACACTGACTCCTGTACTTTCACTGGAGGATCTGTAAATCCTCAGCAAACCTTTTTACACTTCATTTCCCACTGTGGATAGTGGTAGAGGTCGTATGAGACCTGGACAGCTCTAAGCTGTTGTTTGTTTTACCACACAGAACTGTGGTAGAGGTCTTTTGACCTGGACAGTGTGTTCACTATTGTTAACCCCGATCCAGGGTGTGGATCATTTTTATATAAACGTTTGAGAGGACTAAGTCTTGGCTTCAGACTGAACCTCTTGGTTAATTCTCTGTGTTTGTAGCTACATACTATATCCATACTATATATTTATTTCATATTCCGCTGTTATTACTTTGAAATATAATTTATTTTCAAATCTACTTTGATAGTTAAACTCGCAAGTGTTTATATTTATTATAGACCAGTAAGTTAGTTTCAAAAGTTAATTTAATCATAACATTATGTTAACTGAGAACTAATCAATCTTCGCGAAACTAATTGAACCATTATAATATGTATAAATTCACTACAGTTTAATATGTTTTTGAAATAGGGGGATTTTAATCAACATTGTTTTTAACAGAAAATTTTAATTGGAACTCAATTCACCCCCCTCTTGAGTATCCACTCCGACCAACACATATCAGTATGTCAGAACAACAGTCACACCATCCTACTCCTAGGCATGGGAAAGTAAACAGCAGCCTAAGTGGAAAACTAGACCCAAAGGTCAAAATAGAAAAAACATGCATGGGAAACACATATAAAGCACAAAAATTCACCCTATTCACAATAAAATATCATCTAATCAAGAATAAAAGCATACTTGACAAACAATAGGGCTAAAACAGTAGGCGTGTAATACCCTATTAAGGTATATTGGCAAAATGTTCACATAATGCTCAAAGACATTCAATAGAAAGACACAATACACCTACCTTGACATTAGGATATCAATATAATTGAACCTACAGGCTTGAATCGCCTTAGAACGCCATAGATCTAAAAAAACATATAAAAAGTTCAACACACGATAACTTGCGAAAGAGGAGAAAAAAGAAGATTAAGAGCTTGGAGAAGAGAGAACTCACTGATGTGATTCCAACAAAACTGACGGTGTTAGATTTAGAGGACGGATGCTCGCTCGGGGGTTCGTTGAAGATCCATGGTTGTACGGAGCTCTCGATCGAACGAGAACGAGAAGCAGAGAGTTATGGCGATTAGATATGACCCTGGTGCATATAATGAAAAAAAGTACATGTCATGTACTCATCGTTTCTGTACTCCACTTTAAGAAACCTACAAGTCACCCCCACATGGCCGTGTGTATGGTCACTATATGACTAGCACATAGCTACCTATGGTAACTGAGTACATGGTGTGTACTCATGACGTATAGGATGTTTACATGAAAAATTTCCATAAATACCCCCTTTCATAAAAAACAACCAAAAAGGAAATCATACAAGAATAGATGCTTTGCATTCTTACAATCACTGTGAAATCATATTGAATGATTTCATGAAAGAGATCCACAATATGTGGAAAATAGGATTGTCAAACCTCTAATAACTCTGGAAGAGATAATCCATCAATCTGTTTCATAATAATCATAAGTTGAATCCATCTAGGATCCATACTAACAAATCACAAAACTAAATCAAAATTCATCAACAACAAATATCCATCTTGTTTTATAAAGGATACTGGTATATGATATTATTTCATATGATCTCTATGAATTTTCATATAGTCAATGATAATAATCTCATTGATGATCACAATCTCCAAAATCATAATAACAAATGAATTTCTTTTTTAGAAAAAAATATAGAAGACTCTGACCATCTTATAAGGTGGTCCACCTTTTTAAAAATATTTTAGTAATGGTTCAATACTAAAAATAACACATGACTATAATTTTATGTACAGTAACAACTTTTGAGGTTATAATTATGAATGGAATTATCCAATATCAAACAATGCTATAAATAGTGTATATGTGATGAGGGATATACATTTTGGAGTACATTATTCCTCACCACAATCTACAAGAGCATGATCCACTATATAAAATTGGTATGACTTAGCTCAGTGGCCATGAACAAATAGTTCATGAAACACATGATTCATAATTATCCATTCTTACTGATAAGATCTCCAATCAGATCCTTGTGTATTAAATTAACTCTCGCCTACACCCCTATGGAAACCTAACCATAATGATATGGAGTTAAAATATAAGATATGACATATATTTGTATGATTCATACTATTACTCTGAGATGTTTTTCAAATCCTTTAATAATATCTGAAAATCGCAATGTAGATGAACTAACACGACTCTTATTGAGTTGGTAATGAATCTATATTTTGCAACACACACATTCCAAAAATTTCTTAATGTCCTTGGAATTCCTGTTATTACATCTAGAATATAGACTCACTAATGAAGTAGAGGTTCTACATTCCAAAGAACAGAAGGGTGAAAGAAGATCAAATACATGATCATCATCCAAGACCTTCTTAATGGTCATTGGATTGAATATGAAATTCTAAAATTTCATTATATTGAAATTATTATCCTATCGTCAGATAACAAGACAATGACTTATCTAAAACTTATTGTCATATTATGCCTCATATCCAGAAAATATAGACTCATGATGAAGTAGTTTGGGAAATCTCTCATAGTATGTATATATATTCATGGACCCCTTACGATGATTTATGAATTATTTTTCATGAGGTAGTTTTATCGTGTTTTGAATGAATTACCCAAATAATAAGTTCTTTATGGACCCCAAAGAATGATCCTCGCATGTACCTACTTGTCCCATGATACCCAAACATTTCATGGAATGTCCCTCAATCATAATCATTTATACCATGGATCATTAGTCCTCTGGATTCTCATCAAATTCAAATAGGATATCATTGATTTAAATCTAGTTCGTACAGTCTTTATGTCTTTTATTTCCTTGAAATACTTTTAGAATTTGGATATATAATTCACAAACATTGACAGCCATTTTCCATTGTAATCATTCACTATGAGTAGGTTCGTTTCAATAGACTATAGACATTAGTGGATCTAATTAAAAAGACACTAAAGAAGGGGTAGGAGAATACTCAAGTGTGTATTCTAGAATATTGTATGGTTTAACTAGTTCCTCATATCTAACATGTCTATTCAGCCATCCCATAAGATAAATTTTACTAAAATTACACATAAATGATTATAGAACAATATCATTCTTACGAGAATAACCAAATAATTTATAATTAACACATAAGGTATTTATATATAATCGCATACTATGATGCTACCCACAACTAAATGGTATTACTTGCCTTACACTACTCAAGGATCTATGTACCTGCACATTAGTCACCCTCACATATTTAAGATAAAATTCCATTATGATCATGTTTTACTAATGAATTCCACTTTGTTGTACCATTAAAATTAACATACAAATATCATTTACCACGTATATGTTTCTATCAGAAATAGATTAGAGAAATAAAAAAACTAAATGTAAGAACTACAATTGAGTGCCCAGCATGTTTATATATATAACTTGTAATCCTATGTGCGAACTCATGATACATAAACACACCCAAATCCCATAATATTGAAAAAAACCTTTTATAAATAGTAACCCATTGTTCAATTACACATGAGTTTTTTATGAATACGGAAACTCCCTCACCATGTTCCAATCAACCTATCTGCATTCTATCATGTCATAGGTTAGCCTGAAAGAATATAAGGGAATCTTATTCTTTGATACCATTTTTAATGCCCCGACCTGTACCACCAATTCTAGGCTGGTGAGCCACATGATTTCCTAAGTGAACCACTACATTCAAGAGGCTCTTGACTTGTATTGAGGGCCTAAACCTACTACATGGGGAAACTATACCCTAAGTAATCATAACCAACAACCATAAATATAAATAATATAAACTAATTAGAATACTATGTTAAAGAATATTTGTTGTTATGTAGTCGAAAATCGAATTATTTTCAGGAATATATATATATATAGTCCACAATTGGTATTAAAATTTTCGTATAGATAAAATTATCTGATAAATAAAGGAAATTCTAGGTAAATACCTCAATTATAACCCCAATACCCCCATCAAGTCCATTATTACATATTTCTGGTATCTCTTGTTGGTTTTCATCTCTTACCAGTATCCTAAATCATGTGGTCTACATGTAAATCGAGATTATAATGTAGTATTATAGTAATAAAACCTAATAGGACACCACTAATTCACCCTTAACATCTATGCATATGTATATTAGGTTAATTTCACAATAAATATAAATGGGGAAGAAAACATAAACATTCATATCTCAAAACCTCATTTTATAACCAATATTTCACAATTCCTCACTATGTCTGCCATGGATCTATTTCCAAAGGGTTATCATAAAGATATAAGAAGTGAACATGACCTATATAGAATTACAGTGATCATATGTCATGACAGTGTTGAGAAATCATGTTAGATCATGTAATAAGGACATCAAGCTCCACCCCAATCATAGGTTGGTCGTGAAGGTCATCATACCTTCTAAATGCCTTGGGATTGAATAAAATGTTTCCATACACCAAATGCTACTTTCATTGGTCTGATTTCAAGGTCATCAGGATCTTGTGATAATTTCAGGTTTATCTTCATCATTATCTTATGTCACACACACACCTAATCTACGGGATAACCATGTCGTGAAGGTCTAACTATTTTGAGTACCAATAAAATGCCTCAAAATGACTTATAATCAAAAATAACATGGAATATAATGTAATGGGGAGACATAATATATCACCATGTGAATAAACATTAATATAGACATACATGTTTCAAAAATCATAGATATACTATCAAACAATGCTAGAAAACTCAATGAATAAAAAATAATATATGGGTCTCATATGATAAACACCCATATGAGATCACTATACACCATGGGAAAACAATATATTCGAATAGAATAACAATATCACCAAAAAAGTACTAATGGTCAGTAAATGATTTGAAACTTATTACGTCACCAAGGTAGAATTTGTAATCATATATTTATTAAAGGATTGAGGCACGAGTCACATTATTCCCCCATAGAAAACAAGTTCACACATCATTGTTGTCTATTTCTAATTCATATTTATAAAAAATATGTTTATAAAATAGAAATAAGATGTTTCAATTCTGAGAAGGATTTTTATAGAATCACATACCTCATAATGTCCATCAACGAAACAAGTTCTCTGATATGTCAAATAAGAAGACATATATATATAATATCTATTGTACATTGGATGACTTATTTTGAATTCCTCATATCATATAAATTAAAATTTCATATTTAGTCAACATTCATCAATAACAATAAATCCATAATCCGAATACATATCCAATATGATATCCAAAAATAAAAATTTAAAACAATGTTCATTCAATTTTAACTTAACTACAAACATCCACAAATCACTAGAGATATATCTGTCATGCAGATTATGTTGTTGAAATTTAGAATCTATTATAAATCTAATAATTGTTCCTAAATCCTAAATTATAATTAGAATTAGTTCTTAGATCATTCCATACTATTATGTTTCTATCCTCAATCCTCCAATAAGAAGTGGTCTATGAATAAGATATGTCATCATATACACATATGATTCCCATAGTTGATGATAGATCTAGATCCGATCAAGAGACTAGACTAAATAAATTTACCTATTACTAATATTCATTTATGGGAATAAATAATCATCATATTCACAATGAATTGTTTGATCCATCATAGATCAGTTCAAATTTCTCAAGAAATAAGATAAATTTGGTGTTGTTCTAGTGAAAACATACCAATTTAGGGTCACTAGATTGTTCAAATTAGGAATGTAAAATGGGGGATGATTGAGTGATCTCAATAGTAAAGGGAAAATATATTATGTTTGAAATTGTTTGGGTAATGTCACATTTTTGTGTTGAAGCAGGTGAATAAATCAATGGAATTAAAATCGAAATGGTATATTTAATACTAGTTCATCTATGGTCTAGGTGGATTATTTTTTATGTTACACCACATTCACGTAGACATTATATTATAATATTGTAGTATATTATTATATTACATATACATTACATTATTATCATGAAAACACCTATGTTAAATGACAAAACCATCACATGATTTATGATGCTATAACACCAACATGTTATTATTCTTCCATAACTGTGTTCGGTTGGTAACCATAAAGTATCATCCATAATTTATTTAGTTAAATATTATTGATAGATAATACACTTCTCTTTAAATAGTTCTCAACAAAAAATGGATACTTCTCAAATAGTGTTACATATTACTAGATTGGTTGAGATTTATTAATATGTAAGTTCATGTTTAGTGATGTTGATTGGTTTTTCTTGTAGAATTTTATGTATAAAATATTTTCATTGGATTTATCAATAATATGATGATTAATTTGAGAAGTTATTTAAAATACATTGATTTATTTTATAAAAAAACATTAATTTTTTGTAATAGTGCAGGACAATTACATTACTAATGTATATGAAATTAATGCACATTAGGATTTTTTAAATGGTAATATAAATAATACACATCCATCATAATGGTGTTTCTCAATTTTCATTCCCCACATTATAGTATATATAAGGGAAAAGACAAAAAATAATTCACAATATTGTGGTTTAGTCAATAATTCTCATTATTATATTTTAAGGATCTTTACAATTTTTATTTATTGAGAATTTGGTCATAACTCTTCTATAATAAACTCATATATTAATAATTGGAAAATTTCTCTTAGTAACTATTTTCCATACAATATGATTTTTCTTAAAAGGAAATACATTTTCATTTCAGTATATATATTCATGAAATTGAACATCACTTCTTATTTGATCTTACTAATCTTTAAACCATGTGAAAAAATTAGACAACATGGAATGAACTCTGAAATCACATCTAGGGGAATAAAATTAAGAAATCTGTTAGTCCAAATAAACATGAAAACCCATAAAATGATTACATATATCAAGAAATTCACTATTCATTGTAAAAAATCATAACCTAATGAAAACAAAAAAATTTCTCAAAAATTACATTTAAAACACATAGAAATAAAATATACAACCTTGTAGAAATCCAAGAGTATTATATTAAAACCTTTTGTCAGAAATATATAGATACATGTTAAATCCAAATGGGAAAATCAATGGTTATGTCCCAAATTTATTACATTGAATTCAAGGAACATTACATAATAAATTTTAGAGTTATATCTGTCTGAAAAATAATACGAGTTCTATTAAGATCATTAGTCATATATGATTTATCGACAAACTCATTTTTATAAGTTGTATCATGATCAAACATCACAAAATATATTTCTCATGTAATATTTCATAAATAAAATATTTTAATTTTTCTCCTTTTAATCATAAACCCATGAAACACACTTTTTATCTCATTTGAAATACATTTAAAGATACTGAAATACCATTTTATTCTAAAACCCATTTTAAAAATTAAATTTCACAGAACAAATGGATTAAGGGGTTATCATTTTATAGAACTATGAATATTTTAATTGAATAAAAACATAATATTTTTGGATACATTATGGGGAAAATCCTTTAGCTCCATATAAATTAAAATAAAATATTTTATTTCTATTTTAATAAATAATGTAAAAAAATCCTTAACTAAATAAAATAAAAATATTCCATATAAACATTAAATTAAGAATATAAATTAGAACATAAAAATTCCTTTATTGGTTTATCTATATAAAAACATTTATAAAATAATTTTTTAATATGTACATGGATGAAAAATATTTTTTAAAAAAAATTGAAATATTTTGAATTAATTTCTACTAAATAGTCTTAGGATATGGAAACATCAATTCAAATAATTTATCAATAAAAATAAGGTTAAATGGATTATACGTTACAATGATTTTAAAAAATGAGGGTGTGAAAAACTTGACACATATCTATATTAATAAATGATGAAAAATATTCAAGAATCGAGTTAAAAAAATTTATTTAACCCCAATGATTTCACTTTTTGAAAGAGAATATTAAGCATAATTGTCTTCAAAATTAGTATGTGTATCTATAATGTTGAGGTGATTTATAAGATCAACCCACCGATTCAAATTAGCTATCACCCCTTTGGTTTAGATACACCTTTGTATGACTTGCCTTAAAATTATCAAATAGACAGTAATAAAATCCTTCTTTTCTGAAATATGTTGCATTTCAGTTCATTAATATATGGAATTAAATTTTGGGTCATGGAAACTTATCCAAAAAAAAGGAAAACCCCTCCATTGACTAATCTTAAATCAGGACCAAAGCACATCCACATCTATCTTTGATTCAGATTCAATCCATTTATAATTCTATTTGTGATATGTCACATTATTAACAATGTGAATCAAATCCCAAAATTTATATTATTAAGTATAATCATTTCCAATATAATTCAAAAACCATATTTTAATAAATATCTAATGAGTAATGAAATCACTTCCACACCCTAAGGTTCCTGGGACACTAGAATCCACACAATAGTTGATCTCCTTGATCCATAGTTTGATTAGAGGTATCCACCATTCAAGACTAATGGTATTTTTTCTTACCCAAATACACCAATATCCTATAAATTATTTTGTTCAGATATACTTTTTCTCCCAGAAATTATTTAAACATGGGAGTTAGTGATGATGTGCTTAGGAATATAAATGATACAAGCAATAAAGGGGGGAATGATTTTAGAAGATAATCACATTTTTTCAAATGTTCTCTATAATAGATCTAGTAGTAGGAATCAACATGTTTTATACCTACTAACTATGAACCAATCCATAATACGGAGAATATTCTCTTCAAAATCTTTATCCTCATTGATTTTAATGCATAAAAACCCTTGGATGTATCATTATTCATTTGAGAATAATGAGTAGAGAAAAAATATAAGATATATTTATTCTACATTCATTATTTATAGATGATTGGATAAATCCATCTATATACCAGCCCTCCATCTTCTTTCAAGTATATGAAATATTAACTTCTAGATTTTCCATACTAGTAGTGTTAATACATACTGAATAAAAGGGTCATGAACATGAGAATCTATACAGGAGTATTGAATCTTCCACCACAACGTAACTTGTAGATGTCAAAGGAATTGCATTGGTCATTACTTCATGGGGACCATCTAAGAGTGTACCTGTCTATGAAGAAATTCCTTTTCAAAACATTAAATATATGATAGTTGACATATATTTAATGATCAGTCCCTCAAAAATTAATACCGACTATGGATAAAAACAAGGTTTCATACTAATGTGTCGCATTCCTTGAGTCTAAAATGTGTGGTATGTTAATTACCATCATAAATGAAAATATTATATTTCTTTATTTAATTAAATAATCTCTTTTGTAATGTTTATTATTAATTTTATTTTGTTTATTACAGTGTTATATTCAATAACAAATTCCATTTTTTTCATGTCAGATTTCAGAATGATAGTCATATCATATGTCCAAAAGGACATCTGTAAGATAAAAATAATAATTGTGGTAACTATTAGATAATATAAATAATAATAATCTTTAAATGATTATAACTTTAATACATTTATTATACTTTTCAAACAATCCATGAATTTGTTTTATGAAAAATGAATTACATTAATACAAAAATATGATAGTCCATCCATACGTAAGAGTAATGTTTCTATTTTCCAACAGACAGAATGTAAGGTAGTATATTTTTATTTTAGGTTCCAAAAAATATTATTTTACCACAAAAATAATTCTAAATATTCTAAAAATAATATATTTACATCATATTTGTTTTGGTTATGAAAAGGTAATCATATCATTTCATGGATGTGGTAATAAAAAAATACAAGTGAACGATGATACCATTTTTAATAAATGAAAGGGTATTAAAATAGATTATATTTTATACTTAAATAAATATAAATATTTCATCAATGTCATATATATTAATTGAATCCATCATTATAACCATCCAAGAGGGGTGACTATGAACATTTAAATGCATCGGTTAGTGTGGTGGTAGTTCTCGTACACACGAATGAAATTTGTGTTTCCCGTTTTATGGAATTGGAGATGGATATATATTATGAAATTAAGTTAATAACATCAATTAATATGTATGATAAACATTTTACTATTTACACAAGGAAGAATAATTTCATCAGGAGGAGGAAGATGGAATAAAATTAAAAAAACTCAATCAATAATTGTAACTATTCTTTTGATAAACTCTATAAGATTATATAAAAATACTTAATAGAATAATTTTATTGTAAAAAATACCTTAGAATTTGTATACTAATGTTGAATAGAGATTGGGTAAGGGAATTGAAGAACTAATGTTCTGAAATTGTGTGAGGAAGAGAGGAGATTTTGGTCCCTTTTATAAATGATGGGAGAAGCACACTTAGAAGTTGTTAAAGTATAAAATTAATAGTAATTGTTTTTTTGGGTAAACATTTGCCCAAAATTAATATTTTAAAAATATATTATGATTATTTTTCTAAATAACATCATGATATAAATTATTTTCATGTTTTAATATGGTTTTCACCCTAGTCCACGTTCTTAAACATCATACATTAACTATTTTGATTATTAACACAACATTAATGTTGAAACATGATAGGTGTCAAGGATGAAATCATAAAAGGATAAGTTAAAAATAAAATTCCATGGATTATATGGTAAAAAATATCCCATTCAATTGGTGGAATATAATATTTTAAGGATTTATTGCAAATTTAAAAAATTACATTTTATTATAAAATAACAATAATGTTATTTTCTAATATAATAATTTAACATGACTTTTGGACATCTCTATAGAAATTTAATTGAAATATAAAAGTCAAAAAATATATATATTATATGTGATATTGATATATAAAATTATTTTTACACAATAACTCAAAAAACAATTACTACATTTATTATTTTCAAAATATTTTTCTTGATTTTTCTATGGATTCCACAAGAACTTTGTTGATGTAGTGTATAAATTTACGTTATTTATTTAATCACCAAAAAATAAAAAAAAACTTCCATGGAAAAAAATAATTAATATTTCAAATAACCATTTATAACATAAATTAATGCTATTTTATCCATATACAAATAATATTTAGATATTAAAAAAGATACTATCATATTTTTTAATATTATTTATTGTTATACTAAGGGAGTTATGACATTGTGATCCTTCCTCTCCAAATATATTTTCTATTCCTGATGAATACCTTAGTTGACTTTTTTCTATAATGGCTAGAAATGGAATGTGGAGTTGTATCAATACTGGTAGAAGTATTTTGGCTTCTACTCATCATTAAGGTGTGGATGGTGTTATCCTCATCACTTGACGAGATAAGATAAATATCAGAAACATCAGATGGATCTATTTCATTAAGATCAATCTTCGGGTCAACAAGTTTATTGGAATAAGTGTTTTATATATTTTTGTAGTGTAATCTTAGATGGAAGTAAAGTTTACATTATTCATGAATTTGGTATTATAGGGGTAGTACTTTTGTTTACTTATATTGGTGTCCCATTGTTTTTTGGTAGACTGAAATCTTGTTTCTTTTATAGTTTTATTATCCAGGTGAGAAGAAAATTTTCCTCTTGGAATAGAAAATCTCTTTCTCTAGTAGGCAAGTAATGTTTGGTTAAATTGATCATCGTCTGTATATTTTTTATTTATTAGTGTTTTTTGAATGGCATGTTTCCTTCATCAAAAGAATTTTTTATCATTAATAATTTTATTTGGAGTGGTAGTATTTTGGAGAGAATATTAGTCACTATTTGTTTGAATTTATGTTGTAAACATGTTGAGATGGGGTGTATTGGTATTATATTTTTTTGGTGTTTTAACTAATCATTAATACTGCCTTTGTTTGGAGATTTTTGAATAGAGATTATCATGCACTTAGTTTTCTAGGGTCAAATTTCTTAATAAAACTCAAATCTAGAATCCAAAATCACTTAGATTCTTCAGTTTTTCCTGTTTTCAAATACCTTTTCTCTTTGGTGGATTCTTAATATTGATGGTATGTTTATATTAATTCTTTTCTCAATTTCTAATCAAAAAATTATATTGGTGTTCCACTAATTAAGAATATTTCATTCCATGATTCAAATGTAAATATGGATGCCTCTATTAAAGATAAATTTATTGACATGTAATCCCTTCTAGATCTCATTAAGAGTATGGTTCAAAGCTACTACTTCTCCTTTAGTGATGATTTAAGGACTTAGGATCCAACTAAAAGTGGTATTCTCACAATAAACTGATTTTACCATCATAATATTATCTTTTCATATTGTATGAAATGGCCTGGGAAGTTCATCAAAAAAATATTTCTCCATATCGCTTTAATAATGGTTGGTGGGTGGTTCAATATAAGCTACCAACTAGTGGGGTTTTTTAAAAAATGTGGAATCTCTTTGGGCTTGATCTCTTTTCCCTATCATCATAATAGGGAGGATTTGTATCATCTGTTCTTGAGTTATGTTACTTCTTATTCTATGTGGAAATATATAGTAGATATTTTTTAAGTTTGGATCCCCTTGTTTCAATCCATTCTTTACATTATTAATGGATGGTTTGAGCTTTCTATTTATCTAAATCTCTTTCTTTTATTTCATTTTTATATTATGGACTTGGTGTATATCATTTTGCAGGCGCGCAACTCCTAGCATCACAATTTGGTTTCTTTTAATGAACATGTTGCTTTGGATCAAATTTTAGCCACTATCAAAATTGTTAACATACATAAAAAATATGATTTTTATAGATTCATTAGTTATCCTTCATAACATATAATGATTGGAAGTAGGTGTAATGTTTTTCCTCCATTAAGTACTATGGAAGTTCTATGGTATCCTTCTTTTATCGGATTGATTTAAATCATCACTTATGGGCCATCAAGAGGCAATCCAGGTCCTTCCCAATATAGAGTTTTCATTATAGATTCTCATTGTGACATGTTAGGGTGTTTTAATGGCTTTTTAGGAGTTTCATATTCTCTTGAAGTTGAGATATTCAGAATTATTATTGAAATTCACCAAGCCAAGTAGAGGGGCTGAACCAGATTGGGTAGGAATATACCCCACTCTTATTTTCCAGGCTGTAGGACCTGATTCTATTCATGGTCATTTAAGGTTAACTAACATATTTTGTTATTGTTTGATTTTCCTTTCATCCATTTATTATATTTTTACTCACATCTATAGGGAATATAATGTTTCAGTGGATGGTTTTACCAACAATATTGTAGATAGAATGAAACATTCCTTGTCTAATCAAATCCCTTTGGATCTTCATTCATTTTTTAAAATGGGTATGTGTTAGATTTTTATTGTTATACATGTGTAGATATGATGTAATTTTGTTTTTATAAATAAAGGAGTCCTTTTTTCGGGGCTGATGCTCATCATTGATAAAAAAAGGCATGTAGAAAGAAATTGAATCATTTTATAATTATTTACATTAATTGTTTAAAATTAAATATGATGATAAATTTATACATGTGTTATGGATATTGGTAGTCCTTATCACATTATTTATATTCTTAATTACAAGATTTTAACTTACCTATGTGAAAAATATTTAATACATTTATGATCCAAAATAACAAAAATAAAAGGGATAAATTTTCAGAATATGGACCTCATGATTATAAATAAGTATTAAATTATTAAATATTCAATTTATATAATTATAGAAAATTAATTTATGATTAAAATATAAAACACGTTGAATAATAGGTAAAAAAATTCTTCGTTAAGCCCAAAAATTAAGTCATGTAAAAAATAATAATAGTTGTATTTTACATGTAATTAATTATATTATTCCAAATTAAAGGATAATTATGTAACTAATATATCAAAATAAAATTTAAATTTAATGATTTAATGAAAAGAAAATTTATACATTTGGAACATTTGTATATATAACTATTCACTAACAACCCAATCATTTTAAAATAGTCTCTAATTTTTTCCAATAGAACATTTTGAAATTTTGATTTGAAAATTTAATATCATGTTGTAATAATAAATTTATAGGTTTTAGAAAGAAATTTTTTAAATAAAACATTACAATTCATTAAAAAATTAATATGAAAAAAAAATTTACATTTAAAAAAATTAATGTATATTTATATAATGTATATTAATCAATAAAATATAATTAATTTTTATTAATAGGGAAGATAATTTATTTTAAATTATAATTAAATGTGTTGTTACATTCTTCCCCCAAATTTTAAAGTATTACCTCACACTTTTATTCAGTTCATAAAAATGGGTATATTTTTCCTTCAGAGTGTTTTATGATTCTCATGTAGTTTTGTATACAATGTGGTTTTTCCTTTGGGCATTAACATGATAGAGAACCTTATTCCAAAATAATTTCTCTCTATGGTAAAAAATATATACTTTGTGTTCCCTATAAGAATTATTTTTTCCAATTGAATTAATTCAGTTAATAGAAAGTGAGACACATACGAAACATATTTTATCATTGAAGAGGCATGAAATATTTTCTGTATGAGAGATCATCATGGAGGAAAAGACACTTGTTAGGAAACTGATCCAGCATCCTCTGTGATTTCATACTATCAAATGCATAATATTCTTATAGTCAATTTTTTATGAAAGTTCTTAACACTTCTCTAGGGATATTAAAATTCCACAACATTAAACATTATATAATTTTAAGTTAAATAATGAATTTTTATTCATTAATATTCATGATCATTTTAGATTTAGAGTTTTAGAGAGTTAGGACATAACTATTACATAACAACCCAAATATTCTAAAGAAGACTCTTTGACTAATTATCCATTTTTTCAAAAAATAAAACTCCTTAAAATAAAAAATGATTTCTTTTTAATGGTAAACATTTTCTTATAATTCATCTTGACATCCACCATTCTCTTACCCAACCATACACCATGTGAATTTTTTTTGAAAACATGGTATTAGCATAATAATTTCAATAAGGGAAGTAAGATAAGTAAATAAAATCATTATTCAATTAATACTTATAAACCCATTAAATAATAATTTGTACCTATAAAATGCAAGATCCTTAAAATGCCTCATAAATACAAAATATTAATGAAAAAATTCTATTAAATCATAAATAATAAAGGTAAATTATGTCATCTATATCATACTTACATTGTAGCATTCATAACTACATAGAGAGTACCCCTAGGGGTGACATTTGGAATGCCCATAACAGTATATTCCCTTAAATATCTTAAGAGAAAACTTATTTTTTTAACTCCGTATCATTACAAAATGCATTATAGAGATATCAAAGGCTCAACCAACCTTTTTGTATCACATAATGGCTATTATACTTAAACAATACCCATGAAACATAGAATAATCGTAACACATAAAACAAACACAAAGGAAAAATAACATTTCCACATTTGTAATAACAAGATATGATTTCAAGATATTGAAATAATAAATTCCTTTGTTAAACCATATTCAATATAAAAATATATTAAAATGAAATATCGTATTTATTCTTTCTGTAAAAACATTAAATCTTGTAGATGAAGCCAAATATCATATTACAGTCCTGGCGGGGAAATGTCCTTGTCACTGCATGTGATAAAAAATCATTCGTTTTGTCATTTATTAAAACTCTTAGTATAAAAAAAATCCATTTGAAAATTTTTGAATGTATATAAAAGTAAAATTGGTTAATTTGAAACCATATAAAATAAGGTGGTGTATATTATCAATATATCCCTCAATGAATGAATATTGAGACAAAGTCCATGACTTTGATTTCAAATAGCCATATCCAATAGTTATATTCATTAATAAAAATCATAAGATAAATTATAATTTCATGAGGTTCTATTTCATTTTTATTTTTCCTCTTTTACCACATATTTCCATGATATAAAACTTATATATTTATTAAATTTCATATCAGATGTTTTGTTGATATTCGGTATTTGAGTTGAAAATGAACTTCTTATGATATAAATTGTCCTTGTGGACATTATTTAATCATTTATTGAATTTTATTAATAAAATAATCATCAATTTTATACATTAACAACCCTTTTTAATTAAAACCAATAATTATGGTAATGAAAAATTAACAACGTCATAATCATGGAGGCAGTAGGTTGTTTGTATGAATGAGTAAAGTATTCCATTTTCCAATGATCATTTATGAAATACAGTAATTATTATTTGATATTTCCAAGAGTGATCATAATATAATTGAAAACATAATATTTTTTCAAATATACTTATATATATCCTACAAGTTATGTAGTGAGTTAAGAGGATTCACATCGTTTCGTGTAGGCGATAGTTCACATGTACGCACGAATGTTGTTATCATTTTTATGTGCATGGAAGGTGAGAACATAATTGACATATTATAATTTTTAAGTTATAAATATATCATAAATTTTATATATAATCCATTATATCATAATTATAACCAATCTTGATATATTCTAATGAAAAATGAACTATATCAGTTTGTGAGGCGGTAGTTTATCGTACATACAAACGAAATATTCTTTCCCATTTGATGAAATGGGGAATGGATTTAGGTGATTATATTTAAATAAAAATATATCATTATATTGAGGAGAGTGGAATTATTATTTCATCTTTGAAGAGGAATATTTAATGGATGTGGAAGAAGAAATAAAATCGAAACACATAAAAAGGATACCTCTTCTAAATTCGATCACCTTTCAAGACCACCATAACATCTATAAAAATGGTGTTATGCCTAAAATAATACCTCAAAAAGTGAAGAAGGATATTAAGAAGGGTTTTGGGAAGATATGTTCAGAACTCAATGGTTCTTGATGTTTTAGTATTAAAGTGGAGTGGGTACCTTTTTATAGGAGAGTGGAGGGGAACCCTTGGAAACTCTTAAAATATTAAATTAATATTAATTAATTTTTTAACCAAAATGAATCCAAAATGATATATATCAATGATAAGATGTGTATAGTATAGAATACTATCATCCAGTGATTTTTATACTTGTATTTATATTTTTAACATTATCTTTTCTATTTTTCATTAATTATTCTCTTCAATTTTTAATAATGGTAACAACATTTAAAATATTTAGAGGCTATAAATTTTACATTAAATTGATCCATTTCCCATAAATGGACACCTGATAAAAATTAAAACCTTATCATATCCAGATTTTGATTTTAAAATATTTTTATGATTTTTAAATGTTTTAATAATTTTTATTAATATCAACTATGTCAATTTTAACACTTTTAATTTCATTGAATTTAAATAAAACTAAAAGAGAAAAAGAACTTTCAAAAAAGCATTCAATAGACATGTAACATTTCATTTAGAACTCTATAATTCATGGATGTCCAAAATTATGTCAAATAATATTTATTTTCGTATTTATAGTATCATTTCATTGAATCTTTATTTAATAAATTTATTATTTCATAATCATTGTGTCATAATTATTTATAATTATTTATTTCCTAAAAATTGTAAATAAAAAACCATGACGTATTTAATATTTTTATATTTTTAATAACTATTTATTGATGAGGATATCAATTATATAACCCCATATTAAAAAAATCACTAATAAGAGATATGATTATGAAATTCTTTCCATTTAATTAAATGATAAAAATGTCATAACCACACCCAAGAGGCATCTAAAGGCCACCATTTCATCCGATGATTTTCTTGGTCGACCATAAATCATCCAATAATATTAAAAATTGTTTTAGGGTAGTTTCAAATTATTATAATATTATTTTTATCTTTAATTACCTAATATTCCTTTAGCTGTAGTAAATAAAATAATAAAATTACTATTCAACAAAAAATTATTTTAATCATATTAGACCAAATTTTTCATACTAATTACAACCATGTATGTCCATTTTTTAAAACTCAAATAAAAAACTGACTAAAATTAATTTAAATTCAATATCTTTGATGGATTGAGGAAACATGTTTTGAAAAAGTAAAAACCATCAACATATTGACATGTGTTTATATCCAATTTTAATGCAAAATTTCTTCTAAGGGAAAAAATTGTATTAAATGAAAAAAGAATTATCTAATTATATCTTAATACCATGTAAAATGATAGACTTATCATATAATTAAATTATACAAAAAGATATTTTTTAAATAAATTGCAAAACTTTTTAACCATTCATGAAAAACTGAATTTTTCCAGAAATAAACCAAAAATTCAAAAAAAAAATTAATTTTGATATCTCTATTATATAAAATAATTTTTAAAAAAAACATATAAATGTGATTAAATTTATATTTAAAAAGGATTCTCCATTAAAAGGTTGTAAAACTACAATTGAATAATATTATAGTTTTATGCTTATAATTGGATTTAATCTCATTTAAGCCTATATAAATTATTATAAGAAATTAGATACTTTTAATAAACATTTCTAAACATAATATAGATAGTTTTGTTCATTCCCTCCAATACAACAACTATGTTTTAACTACCATTTAATATAATAATATTAATAATGTATTATTTTTTGGTATATCTCAGTCTTGTGTGAGACATATGATTTTAGAAAACCCATTTTTGTGTATCGGGTACACTATTGCAAAAAGGTTCCATTTAAAATAAAATTATTATCTAATTCATAATATTAATATATATTAAATTTTATTATTCTATAAAAACCTGGGATGTTACACCCTTCCCCCTTTTAGAAATTTTTTCCTCATAATTTTATTCACCTATCAAATAAATGGGGGTATTTCTCCCTCATATCATTTTTAGATTCCCATGTATCCACTTCAACCATATTGTTTTTCCAAAAAACTGAAACCCGATCAAGCACCTTATTTCCCAACACTTGGTCTCTGTATTCTAGAATCTGCACAGGTTGTCCATAATGAGAACAATTCTCTTCTAACTTATCTAGGTCTGGACTCAAAACATGAGATGGATCAATTATATACAGTATAAACATTGAAACATGATAAATATTTTGTACCAAGGATAAACTCTAAGGCAAATCCACTCAGTAGGAAACTGATACAGCTTTCACTGGTATTTAAAAAGGTCCAATGAACTATGTACATAGCTTCCCTTTCTTACCAAAACATATCACATTTTTCTATAGATAAACATTGAGAAAGATATAATCACCCACCTCAAATGAATGATCCTTCCTCCAGTTATCCGCATAAATTTTCTTCCTACATTGGCGTGTCCTCATGTTTTATTGAGTCAACTAAAATTTTTCTAACACATATTATTCCAATTCATGTCTCTTCATCTTCTTTTAAACTACTTCATCCCAAAAATATGCAATTTTAAACAACTTTATATATATTTACTCAAATGGTTCTATCTGTTTACTAGAATGAATAATGTGATTATATGAAAACCCATCCAATGAAATATATTCATCTTAACATCCATATTAATCCATTGGACAAGAACATATCATATCCTCCATAGTCTGAATTTTTCATTTTGTTTTTCTAACTGATTGGGGAAAAAAAGTTGTACTAAAATTTAATGAAGTACCCAATTAGTTATAAAAGAAATTATAAAAGTTATAAGTGATCCTTAGATCATTATGTGATACAATAGAGAGAGGAAATCCTTGCAAACTAACCATATCTCTAAGATACAACTAAGAAAGTTTATCTAGATAAAGAGTATCTCAAAAGTGAAGAAAATGAGAATATGAAGTTAATCTATAACAATAACCAAAATCACATTGTTATATCAAGAAGTTTTTGTTAATCCCACTAAAAAATCCATGAACATATTTTCTCATTTCTACATTGGCACTAATAAAGGCTAAAGCTTCCCCTTTGGATGTGTAATTCTTCTTTCACCTACAAAAAATTCAAGCACTACACTGTAAAGTCAACAATAACTCTTTTCTTTCCATCCCACAAGTAATACTCTCGAAGGTCTCTATACATCATAGTACTACCAGGATAAAATAAAAATGGAGAACTATGAAATTCACAGAACAATTATTTCATCAATTTTTAATCACAAAGAAAACATAAACTCTTCCAAAATCCCAAAACCCAATCTTTATAAATGTTCGATCCAGGTAACTTACCCTTCTGAACCTATTATAATGTTTTTTAAAACTCAATATATTCATTTTGTAATTTCTTAATTCATTATGATAGTGATCATTTAAGTGACACCTAAAACAAAATAGTGTAATTTCTTTCTCCAACAACATCCATTCCAAATTTCGTCAAATCACTCATCAATGAGTCACACTCCAAATGTAATATGATTAATTTAGTATCACTTTTATGCCTCAGAACATTTTCCACATTGTTTTCTTTTCTAGAATGGAAATGAATCAAGAAATCATAATCCCTATTTAATTTCATCAATATCCAATGTCTCATGTTGAATTAATTCTAAGTGAGTATATACTTTGATATTTTTTATGAGTATATATTTCACACATCACATCATAAAAATGATGCATCTAAATTTTTTATTCAAAAACAAAAAAAACTAATTCAAATCATGTGTAGGTTAATTTATCATTTGAGTTTTCAACTAACGTGAAGCATAATAAATTACCAGACCCTTTTGTATTACTTCACATCCATGTGCTTTCAATGAAGCAACACTATGGATAATAAATTCACCATTTCTATAAGGCATTTACAAAACTACAGCATTTAGAAATCTTCATTTCAATTCGTAAAAGTATTCATCACATTATTTTTTCCAGATGAACATAACACCTTTTGGGTTAACTTTGTCAATGAGATTGATAACCGTAAATTTTTTTAAGAAAATTTTTGTAATAATCTGATAAACCAAGAAAAATACAAATTTTTGTTATATTTATGTGACTACCATTCGTAAATAAAATTTGTTTCTGTAGGATCCCGAGATAATCCATATTTAGAAACAATGTGACCAAGGAATGAAAATTTTTTCAACCAAAAATGAAACTTACAAAATTTCTCATATAGTTTATTTTCATCTAATGTTTGAAATATAACCCATAAATGACTTTCGTACTCCTATTTACATTTAGGATATACCAAAATGTCCTCAATAAACACAAACACCAACTTATCCAAGTACTCACATGATATTATATTCCAAATATCAATCAATATAACATGTACATTGCTTCACCCAAATGTCAAAAATACAAATACATAATGACCATATCTAGTACAAAATTCAGTATTCATAATTTATACTTCCTTTACTTTTAACTAATGTTTCCCTGACCTCAAGGTATCATTCGAAAAATTTTGTTCTCCATGGAGCTAATAAAAAAAATCATCAATATGAGGCAAAGGATACTTTTTTTTAATATTGAAGTTATTCAAGGCAATACAATCAATGGAAAGACTCATTTATCCATATTTATTTTAAACAATTAGGATATGATAACTCCATGGAGATGTTCTTGGTCAAATGAAACCTTTATCTAATGAATTCTACAATTTCTTCATCAACATTAAAAGTTCAATTTGAGCCATTTGATAAGGTGGTTTTGAAATTTTCTTTTCATCATGATAAAATTCAACAGTAAATTCTACTTTATGATTAGGTATAATACCGGGAAAGTCATTAGAAAAAACATTAACATACTCATTTACCACTAGCACATCATTAATCTAAATTATTCCTATGTTTTCAAAAATATTTCAAAATAACATTAATTTCTATCATTAAATATGTTATGACCTTCCTGATATGTTATCATATTTAAGTGTTCATTATTTTACACAAACTGAAACTCTTTCTAAAAAGAAACCACTTTATCTCTAAAGTCATTCTTAGAATGGTAAACTGAAATCCAATCTATACCCAAAATAACGTCAAAATCTTCTAGAGTGAATACAACATGGTATGAAGGTAAATTCATTCTATAGATTAGGATATAAAGATTGTTATAAGTTATTTTTGCCTCAACATTTCCCCCTTTTTTTACCATAAGTTATGTATTCATTTCGTGAGGTGTTATTTTTAATTTACAAGAAAATTTCTCAGAAATGAAAGAATGTGTAGACCCCGAATAAAAAAACACATTAGAATAATGTGAATAAACAAAATATATACCTAATACAACTTTTTTTGATGGCCCATAATCTACTAATGTAGTTAAAAATTATTTCACCACATGTTTCTTTATATAGTCTAGAAGCTTCCTACCATTTGAGTTTTTCGTTAGACACTTGTTCAAAAAATGTCTGATCTAATTGTACATAAAACGTTTTACTGAATATGAATCATATTTTTTCATACAAATACCTTCACCTATTTCAGTGAAAATATGAACCTTATGATGCATCATACCAAAATATAAAAACATAATATAATTCAAAAGGCATTTTGTAGTTTTCTTTTTAACACTATTTTCACAATCTATTAACTTAATTTTCAAACCATTAAGTTTTTTGAATGAATTCCTTCCTTTCTCCTACCACTTAATCCACTAATTCTATTATTTTTTCAAATAACACAAAATCATCAGAAAACACTATTTCCATCTTCCCCACACATCGAACATGTTTTTAGTAATTTTTAAACTCAATAGAATCCAATTAACTTCGACACATTTGGTTTAATCCTAAGAAAAAAAATGATTTATTTTACTATCATGACCCTAGATTAAATTTGGAGCATACCTTTCCAGTTGAGTGAATTTTTCTTCATAATTATTCACCGATTCATCATCCTACATCAATTTAATGAATATTTTTTTATCCTATATTGAACCACCTTAATAAAATAATTCCCAAGAAACATACCTTTGAATTCATACCAATCAAGAGATTCAATATCCTCACTATCTCTAATATTCTTAAACATTGACCACCACTGATCGGCTTTTCATTCAAAATGGAAAATAGAAATACTGCACTTTTTTATTGGTTCAACAACCCATTACTTCAAAAATCACTTTTACTGCTTTAATCAACCCTTCTCCTAACATGGAAATGTGATCCTTTGAATGATTGGGAATGTTTCCTCATGAAATCCTCCACTACTGACATCTTCCTCATTGGATGATCTAGTTGATCTCATGCATTGATACCACAAAAATTTATAACATGAGTCAACTATGTCATTACTGAAAGAAACTGTTTAGTTCTGATTCCGACTATCTCAGGTTTCTGATTTGGAAGGTTAATTTCCTCTTCATTTCATTCAATATTTCTACCATGTTTCCTCAGTAGAAAATAATTCTGAACAAGCCTATCTTCGAATAGTAAACAAGTTAATCATAGATTTCTACATCATTTCAATTTCACCATAACATAAAAATAATTTACGGATATTATATTTATAATATCCTAACCCCTATAGTAATCAAAACCAACATTTTATAGAAATTATAAGTCCCCTTGATTAAACATTACATAATCATGAGTTAAATCAAGAATTTATATTCATTTACAATTTGTAACTTTTTTAGGTTTTTAGTTTTAGATCATTATGTCACAACTATTACATAACAAATCATAAATTAAAAAGTAGGCATTTTTACTCATTATACATTTTATCACAAAATAAACTAATTAAAATAATACAAGATTTCTTTTTCTTGATAAAAATATTCTTATCATTCATATGATAACCACCTTTCTCTTACCCATCTTTACACCCAGTGAAAACATTTTAAAAATGTGGGTTGATCAGAAAAATCATAACAGGGGAGATAATATGAAGAAAGAAAAATGTTGGCCCATTAATACTTATAAACCCATGAAGTCATACTTTTCACCCATAAAACAAAAGATCTTTAACATACCTCCTAAATCCATATGATTCTTGAAAACCATCTTTATAATCATAAATAATAAAGGTATATTGTTCCATCCATATCATACTTACATTTTAGGTTTCATATCTACATATGGAGTAACCTTCCTGTTTACATTCAGAATACTTGTTACAATATATTCAGTAAATCTCTTAGGATAAGTCTTATTGTTTAACTCTGTATAATTACCAAATTATTTCGACAACTATCATGGGTTCACCTGCCCTATGTTTATCACATAACCACATGTATACCTAAAAAAATCCCAATAACCATTACATAATCATAACACATAAATCAATCATAATGTAAAAATAACATTTCCATATTTTCAACCATAAAATATCATTTCAATGTAATGAAATATTCCATCCCTTGTCAGAAAAAAAATTCAATACCAATACACATGAAAAGGGAAAATGGTATTTAATATTGTTTGAAAGACATTATGTCTTGTTGATGAAGCCAAATATCAAATAATGGTCATGGAGTTGGAAATGTCATTGTCACCATGTACATTAAAAACATTACCTTTTCATTTAGTAAAATGATTCATATAAAATATATATTCAATTTAAAAAACATTGGTTGAAATTAAAATTAAAAGGGGTTATATGTACACAATATCAAATAAGGTGGTGTATATTATCGAAATATGGATCAATTAAAGAAGATTCATAAAAATTATTTTACCTTGAGTCCTACTTATCTCATACAATCATTATATTCCTAAATAATAAACATAGATTAATTTATACTCTCATTATAATAACTTTCAAGTTTATTATTGTATTTTTATCACTTATTACCATATTATAAAACATACATAATTATTTCAGTTCATATCATATGTTTTGTCGACATTCATTACTTGAGTCAAAACTGAACTTGTTATGACATAAATTGTCCATGTGTTCATTAGTACATCATTTCAAAAAAATTATTCATTAAAATATAATAACTTTTATATATTAATCAGAGTTTTTAAATTAAAAAATTAATTATGGTTATGAAAAATGTACAACTTTCTAATCATAGAGATGGTAAGTGGTACGCTTGAATGACTAATTTTTTTCATTTTTAATTGGTCATAATTAATATAAGGTAATTATTATTACATAATTATATAGTGATACAAATATTATTAACATCCTAGTAATATTTTAATATACTTATATATATCATACAAGTGGTGTTGTTAAGAATAACGATTCACATCGCATTGTAGAGGAGATAGTTTACAGGTATGCACGATTGAGGTTATCGTTTTTATGTGCATGGAATTTATGAACCTAATTGAAATATTATTCTATAAAAATGATAAATATGTCAAAAATATCATATATAATCATTTATTTTATAATAATAAAAATTCATTATATATTGTAATGAAAAACAAACAATACTATTTCGTGAGGAGGTAGTTTGTCATACTGTGAAAGAAATATTCACTTCCCATTTGACGAAATTGGAGATTTATTTATGTGATTATTTTAAAATGATAATATCTCAGTATATCGAGGAAAATATATTTATTATTTCATCTTAGATTAAGTATATTTAAAGAATGTGTTAGAATAAATAAAAAAAAATTAAAAATGATACATCTTCTTTGATTGGTCACATTTGAAGAACACATTAACGCCTCTAAAAAGGGTGTCATGCAAAAAATAAATACTCAAAAAAGTGGGGAGGAAATATAGTAATAGTTTTGTGATGATCTTGGCCAATACCAATGGTTATTAATTACGATTATTAAGGAATAGTGGGTAATGTTTTATAGGAGAGGGGAGGGGCACCCTTGGAAACTCTTAAAATACTAAATTAATATAAATTAATATTTTTCCCAAATTTCACCAAAATGATATATTTCTATGATAATATGATTAATTTTCGAAATAGTAAAATCCAATAATTTTTAGACATGTATTTATTTTATTTTTAGCCTTGTATTTTGGATTTACCGTTAATTATTCTCCTATAATTTTAATTATGGTAACAACATTTTAAATATTAAAAGGTTATAAATTTTATTTATATGGGGTCAATTCCCCATAATTTGAAAATAAATGAAATTTTAGACCTTATCATACTCACTTTGGGATTTTAAAATATCTTTAGGATTTTGAAATAACTTCATAAATTATCATTTTAATGAAGTATCAATTTTTTCAGTTTTTAAAATATTCATTTCATTGAATTTCAATGAAATTCAGAAAGAATGATAACATCGAAAAAAATTAATAGACTTATAAAAAGTCATAGAAACCTATATAATTCTATTACGATATAAATTAGTTCCAAAAATATTAATTTAATTATTATAATATCATTTATTTGATTCGTTAATTAATAAATCTATTATTTCATCATCATTGTGTCATACTTAAATTTAATTATTTATTACCTATAAATTATAAATAAATTACCATGATGTAGGTAATCTATTTAGAATTATAATAACAATTTATAGTCAAATATATCAAAAATATATCCCCTTATTAAATTTTTTTTATTAAGAAGAGACATGATTATGAACTTTTTCCCTTTAATTTAAATTAAATGTTATAAATTTCATAATCCCACCCATTTGGATTACAATGTCCACAATTTTTCCACAATATTTTAATGGTTGTAACTTCCACTACCTAGGAGCCACTAAACCGATACTCCGATCTAGGCTGCCACATTACTTCAAGCATGCCTCCCCATACGCCAGAGTTTTCCAACTAGCAGCGAGGGTCCAATAGGTCACATAAGGAGACTATACCGTCATTACCAGAGGAAACCACAATAGATAATAATTTTACGAACAAAAATATTAGGCAACATGTGATGACATGCATACACCAAAAATTACCCAAACCTGGTACAACTTATATACAACTGTAAATCTGTAATGATATGCTATAGTTTCAAGTGAAAAAACCACAAAGGAGAAAACATAATAATACCCGAAATTGTCTCGACTCTAGGGATGGAACCTCCCCTAACAAGTCCCATGTCCAACTCAACTCCCTAGCATAGGGACCTTGCCCTTGTTCTGAACTATAATCATGAAATCTGCTCGGGCACCCAATGGCGGCCTACGCAGGGTGAGTATAACTCAGTAGGCCACCACCAACAGTTTCTACAAAATATCTAGCAGAAGAATATAGTGAAAGAAATTTATAAGTAAATGTATGTAAAGATAAACAGTTCAATAAACCATTGTAGACTGTGTTCCTTTTATTTATACTAGTATTGAGTCTGGGTTCACTACATATGATTATCATGATTTAACCTACCTTTTTCATGTGTTCAATGATTTAGGAATTTTTAATGTTCTCTAGAATTATGGAATAAAATCAGGCCCCATCTCACGGGGCATCACATTATAATAATATCATAATCCTCACCGTGAAGCCTTAGTCCGAGTGGAATGCAACCATTAGAGAAATAGAACTTTTTCCCCTTCCCTAACCCATATATTTACGGGAATATCTAGAACCATAGTCTATCTTAACCCATGTGTAAAGATCCTCATGTTGATACCCCACTCTTTCAGGTCATGTGCACATTATTATTTAACATTCACCACAATTACCATATCACATGAAATATAATCAATATTATTTACAACATCACAAAAATATAAATAAGTGGGAAATTAACATTTTTTCATCAATCCATTAACACATTCACTATTCATATTATATAACCCCTTATGTTCCCCATTCCAATTTCCATGCATATCCCACTATGCATAGTATACTATAAAGACAATCCCCTTGAATTTTCCCATTTATCCATTTAATCACTTTTCATGCCAACCAATCAAATTCTTAATATATTATGCAACTTAATGGTATTCAAAAACACCAATGACACATCCTTCAAGAATATTAAAATATTCATCATGGGCTCTATGCTCTCCAACAATGACCTTACACTTATCTAAAATCTATTTCCGGGGAATATCGGCACATCCCAAGAGTGGTCCTAATTTTGTTGAGTCACCCTCTATGAATCCCATGGATATCAATGGATATAGAATATAGACAACCTATCTTGAATCCATTGCTGAAAGACATATCAATCGAAGCCTTAGATATTGATTCAACAAAATCATTAATCTTTAACAAAAATTTGACTAAAAATAATAGTTTTTGTGAATGAAATGGATATGTGGAAGAAATAGAAACCCTAGGCCAAAAAAGAAAAACAAGAGGTAGATTAGCCTTACCCGGATCACCAATCCACAACCAATGGCACTCCAAAGACCCTATGATGAGGGAGATTTATCCTTGGAAGATATTTGATCTTTCAGGGATTCACCACAGACATAGGAGGAAAAAGTGAGGAAAATCCCGAGTGACCCTTATTTCCCCATAATATAATTTTGTTAATTATTTAATGATTCTAGGCCGCACGGTTTACCCGCACGGTTTTCCAAACAGTGTGAAAACCATGTGGAGGATACCACCCACACACCAATCTCTCACATAGTTTTTGAAACTATGTGAAACCCATCTTGATTTCAATTCAATCCTAGTCCCTTCTTTTCATGGATTTGGAAACCACGCACAAACCATGTGGATTTCCGAGATATCCCCTTTTCTCCAAATTTTCATGTACTGCACCCCCAGAATACCCCTAATCATTTTTAAGGACTTGTGAAATCGTTTAATTGAACATAAGGAAGGAATTAGCTCGAAATTTAGTAAAAATTAACTTAACCAAAAATATGGGATCTTAAAACCTTCCCATCATATAATGGCTCGCCCCCAAGCTGATCTTCCTGAGCATTATTGAGTTCCCAATGAAAAGAGATTGGGCCATAACGCATGCATATCTGATTCAATCTCTCATGTTTCCTCCTAAATGTTTCCATTCTTCCATATAACATCACCCCATGTACAAAAATTATCCTCATTACATTCTCCCTATGACCTATAATATGAACCGGTACTCCTCAAAAGATGTATCAGCCTTATGCTTGACATCTTCGGCATTTATCACGTGAGATGGATAAAGAAAATACTATCTGAGTTGTGAAACATGGAAAATTCCACGAATCTAACTATACCACATTGGAAGATCCAATCGATAATCCATCAATTCAATCCTCCATACATTCTCAAATGACCCCACATACCTAGGAACCTACTTTCCCTACTTCTGAATTCAACGGTTACCCGACAATGGTGACACCCAAAGAAACACATTATCACCCACTATTAACTTAGGTGGTCTATGACACTGATCTGCATATTACTTCATACTACATAAATATATTTCCATACTCTTTTGAATAAAATGAACCTCCTTGGACGTCTCCAACACAAAACTATGTCCAAAAATCTCATACTCTTTGGCCTTTGACCAACACAATGGATAACTACACAGTCTCCCTTATGGTGCCTCAAAAGGATCCTTCTAAACAACATCCTAAAATATGTTATTTATTAGAAAAATCAACAAGAGACAAGTTCCATTCCCACGATACTCCAAATCCCAGAACACATGCTCTCAACATGTCTTCTAAGATCTATATTATACGCTCTGACTTCCTATCAGTCTGCGGGTGGTAAGCCATACTCAAAAACACATGAGTACCAAGTGTCTTCTATATTCACCACCATAAGCATGAAGTAAAATGTGGACCAAGATTCAAATCTATAGTTCTGAACACACCATGCAACCGTACTAGAAGGACCTGACCCCAGTTTCCCAGAGTCGATGCCTCATTTGATTATGTTGGGATACATACAAGGAATAAAAATCACGAAGGGCCAAGTAGTTTAGTATTATTGGAAACAAGATACATACATAAGTTCAACTTTACACATGGAAAGTAATAACAACACTAATTTATTCCAATATAGTCATCATGTCTCCTAGATTATTCTTGCAAGTCATTCATAAATTACTTCTTCATTTCCTGAGAAAATGAAACATAAGAAAGGGGTGAGCTCAAACACTCAGTAAGAGTAAGAAATACAGTGGAGGATAATATAAACATTAGACATGGTGAATAATTTGAAACACATGCCTTTAATAATAAACATGAACACATTATTGAAGGAATATGATTTGAGTAAATAATGCCATAATAAAACATAATCATGGGTATTCAACTAGTCGAATAACCACATAAACTTTCAACTAACATATTTATAATGAGGGAAGTGCGTATTCCGGACATTCTAAAACATTTTTTCATGTCCTAGGCCAAGACGTCTATTGATTAAGGCCTTGTCCAAAATCCACATCACATTAGGAAAGGTCTCGGCCAATTCCACGTCTAGTTGTATCATGTGACATACTGATGCATCTAGAGGATATAGTGGGCCCCACCCATCACATAATAAGTCCAATTCATTCCTCATATGAGCAAGGATAAACATAAAAAACAAATATATTCATATTGAAATTGTCATATGAAACGTAACTATCTTTCCCCAATCATTAAACATAAAACACTAACCATTCAGATTAATACAGTGAATGGTTTTAGGAGAGATCATCCACAATAGAGTTAGTCATAAACCATTAAATAAAATATGTTAGATGACATCATAAATTATTAAACCCAATAATACCATGGAATCAACAAGAGTGTTGAATTAGATGAAAACACTCTAATAAAATCATTACGCAATTATGGAGATAAATACTCTTTTATTTTGAAAAGAAGGGTTCTTTTGAAAAAATCATTGTATAAAACCAGAAGTTAAGTAAGATTGTATTTTCATAATAAAATGAGTGATTTTATAAAGACAATGTTTTCAAAAAATAGATTATTTATTTCCCATTAAAATAGGTAAGAATTTGTGAAATTCCCTTCAATCGGCTTGTATTTTTGAAACAATTTTGAATGTTGCTTTTAAAACGTGTAACTATCCATAAAAGAATGAAGGATTTTTTTTTAAACAAATATATGCTACTCACATAGAACATATGATGAGTAAATAACAATACATATGAATTACATCGAGGTAATTTGAAAATGAATGTATCCCGAATGAAAGTGGAAGTTCGTGTGGAAAAACTCATACATTAACTCCAAACGTGTTCCGGTCTTGTACATAAGCTCCTGGAATATGAAATTATACTTGTCAATAAATTATTTCAGAACCTATTAGACATTTATTTAGTTTACCATAATTCTTGTTAGTTCATTTACTTCTTTATTTATCAGTTATTGTATTGAATTTCATCGTTCTTGAGTGTTCGTTTCCTTTATTATCATATTCGGTTCACTTATTTGTATGTGATGAAGTTCATGTGGAATGGTTATAAATCACAAATATTGGAATTATATGTTATTAAGAAACAAAAATAATTGATAATGGTCATTTATATAAGTTTGTTACATGGAATAAGGATGAATCATTAGATGACAACAACTTCGATTATTCAGCGTTGTTTGGAATATTATGAACTAGTTTTTTCATATAACTTAATTATATGTACATATTATGGTTCCTGAATATTAATTAGGTTATAACACATATATTATAGTTTGTTTCAACCATGAATATTGTTTCATGACCATTGATGAAAAATAAATTGAAGAATGAAACTTCATCGTCCACGAAGGTTATAAATAAGAACCTCATGGACGTCGATTTCGTTTATAAAATAAAAGGGAGGGAGTGAGAATATTTATCATATTTCTTCCATTCACATGATATCAATCCAGTATATAGATGTTACTGGAGTTATCATGGTCATTTGGACATATGAAGTGAGGAGAAGATAGAAAAAGAAGATAAATTGAAATGAAACCAAATGAAAAAGAATTGTGTGTTACCTCTTGAAATAACCTCGTTGAAAAACTCTTTAAGAGAAGGGGTTTTGGTCTTTTGGGAAGACCTGAAGCTTCTTGGACGTGGGGATATACTAGGTTAGGGTAATTGGGTAGAACATTTAGGAGATTCAAGGCTAAGAAGGGTGAATAGAAGAGGGAGTGGTGAGGTGTTTTTATAGTGGAGGAGAGGGGTAAATGTTGAATATTTAATTCATTATTTTATTATTTCCCACAAGACAACCAATAGTGTGGTTTCATGTGACCCCTAATAGTAATAAGTTCATGTGAGTCTGAACCATGTATCCTTGCATCACTTGTGATGTCATTAATAGTGTATTTAACTATTAATTTCTTTATACAGTATTTTATAATATTTCACTATTCATCAAAAATTCAAGAATTTCCGAAAAAATCCCTAAAATTCACCCCTACCATTTTCCAACGTGTAGAATTCAAAAGTGAAATTCATTTTTCAAAAACAGTTTTATAAATATTATTAATTTAACTTTTATATAAGGTCATAGTTAATTCGAAAAATAACAATCTTGATGTGCAATTAGTTTTATGTGACATTGAAATATTAATTAAGATCCCATTATCAAATTGCATTATGAAAATAAAATAATATTATTATTTACAATTCATAAAGGTCATATTACTATTCATATTACTATTCATAAGGGTATGTTACTATTCCCCAAAAATCAAGTTTGTTCTTTCAAACTCTAAATGACTTACTGTACAAAACTATAGATTACCATTTTTCTAAATTCAAAACATAGAAGATGAAAATTTGTGTTTAATGGTTAGATTATAAAATTGCATTCAATATTTATTTTCAAAACCTTGGGGTGTTACATTCTCCCCTTATTACAAAAATTTTTCCTTGAAATTCACAGAATGTTACCTAAAAAGATTCAGGTATGTCTTTAATATAATCTCCTCATGCTCCCATATTTCTTATTCAATCTTATGGATCATCCATAGAACCTTTACCAGAAGAGCCGTCCAATTTCTCAACACTTGTTCTCTTGTATCAAGAATCCGGAAAGGCTCTTCACAGTAAGATAGATCGGGATCAAGTTCCACTTCTTCATAAGTGAGTACATGTGTTAGGTCTAGCATGTACTTTCTTAACATTGACACGTGGAACACACTGTGTACCTTGGAGAGACTTGGAAGCATTGCCAAACTGTAAGCTACGACTCCAATTATGTCCAGAATTCAAAAGGTCTGATGTACCTGGGACTTAATTTTTCCTTCTTATCGAATCGTATAATACCCTTCCATGGAGATACCTTTAAGAAACTGTGATCACCTTCTTGAAACTCAAAATCCTTCCTTTGGTTATCTACATATCTCTTTTGCATACTTTGAGATATTTTGATATGGTTCTGGATAATCTTCACCTTCTCTGTTGTTTCTTCAAAAAGTTCGGGGCCCATGGGCTTTCTTTCACCATCATCATCCCAGCAAGTTGGTGCACTACATCTCCTCCCATATAATGCTTCATAGGGTGCCATATGAATACTTTAATGGAAACTATTATTGTAGGAAAATTATACGAGATGTAAATACTGATCCCACATGCCTTGAAAATCAAGTGAACAAGACCTCAACATGTCTTCCAATGGTTGAATAGTCTGTTCAGATTATCCATCAGTTTGTGGGTGGTAGGAAGTACAAAAACGAAGTTCATTATCTAGGGACTTCCAAAGACTTTTCTAGAATCTTGATGTAAAACGTGGATCATGATCAAAAACAATTGATATAGGTACTCCATGAAGTCTCATAACTTCATTAATATATAGTATTGCTATACGTTCAAGTGGTAGATCTTCTCTTATAGCAAGAAAATGTGATAACATGGTATGACGATCAACAATGACCCATATTGCATCATTCCTTCTGGGAGTATTGAGTAGTCCCATGACAAAGTCCATCGTGATATTATCTTATTTCTACTCAGGTATGGGAAGAGGTTGCAATACTCCTCTAGGTTTTTGCCTTCCAGCTTTCACTTGTTGACAAACCATACATCTTGACACAAAATCAGAAATCTCCCTCTTCATTTTGTCCCACAAAAAATGTTAATTCAAATCACTATACATCTTAGTGATACCAGGGTGTATAAAGAAATTGGAACTATGAGAATCATCCAACAATTCCCTTTTTAGATCAGGTATATCAGGAACACAAAGTATCTCCCCAAATTTCAAAATTCCATCTTCCTATACGAAGTCACTCAATCTCCCATCATTCACGGCTTTAATCTTCTTTTGAAACTCCTCATCATTATCCTGAGAACATTTTATCCTTTCTAGTAAAGATGGTTAGGCAACCATTTGAAAAGGCATTGATGATTCACCTTATATAGTTATATCCATATCCATCTTTACTAGACCCATGAAAATAGGATCCCTTTAAACTCTCATCTTGTTCAAAACTCCATGATCCTTTCTACTCAGGGCATCTGCCACCTTATTTGCCTAACCTGAGTGGTAGTGTATCGTGAAATCATTATCCTTGATTATTTCAAGCCATATCATTTTCCTCATGTTGAGTTCTTTCTGTGAGAAAAAATACTTCAAACTCTTGTAATCAGTATAAATCTCACATTTTTCACCATAGAGATAGTGTCTCAATATCCTCAAAGAAAAGATTAAAACACCTAAATCAAGATCATGAGTAGGATAGTTTTGCACATGAATTTTTAGTTATCGTGAAGCATAAGAAATAATCCTATCATTTTTCATAAGGACACAACCAAGTCCTTTCTTTTAAGCATCACTATAATTAACAAACTTGTCATTCCTTGATGGTAGAGTCTATATAAGAGCATTGACTAATATTCTCTTCATTTATTTGAAGCATTCTTCACAATATTTTGTCCAAAAAAATTTAACTCCTTTACATGTGAGCTTCATTAGCGGGATATCCAGTCAAGAAACATTCTACACGAATCGCCGATAATATTCTTCTAAGACAATAAAACAGCGTACCTCATTTATTTTTGTTTCCATGGGCCAATCATGGATTGCATTTGTCTTTGTAGAATCAACTAGGATTCCATCCTTAAAGACAATATGGCCAATAAAATAAATCTTTTGAATCCATAATTCAAACTCGTTAAACATCCCATATAATTCATGGATTCTATGAGTCTTCTAGATAATGCGCAAGTGATTTTCATGATCTTCATATATTTTAGAGTATACCAAGATATCATCAATAAATACCACTAAAAAATCATCAAGATATTCATTAAAAACTCTGTTCATTAGATCCATGAAGCAGAGGGTGCATTAGTCAATCCAAAAAACATCACTGTAAACTCGTAATGCCCGTACCAAGTTCGAAATGTTGTTTTCGGAATGTCATCCTTCTTCACACACAACTAATGATATCCATATCGAAGTTCAATCTTTCAAAATTATTGAGCTCCATGAATTTGGTCAAATGAATCATCAATTCGAGGTAGGGGATACTTTTTCTTTATTTTTATAGCATTGATCTCCCTGTAGTCGATACATAACCTCATAGATCCATCATTCTTTTTAACAAAAAGGACATGGGCTATCCAGATAGAAACACTTGGGTGAATAAATACCTTATTAGTCAATTCATATAGTTGTTTATTTAGATCTACTAATTCTAAAGTGGCCATTGTATAATGGGTCTTCAATAAAGGCCTTGATCTAGGAATTAAATCCTTAGAAAACTCAATTTCTCATTCCAGAGGATGTCCAGGTAAATCTTCTAGAAACACAACAACATATTATTTCACAATAGGTACATCCTCTATTTGAACATTCCTTTCCTCACCCACAGTTATTTCATTATTTTCCTCCCCAACAATTGAATTTAGTTGAGCTACTGAGGGTGGATCTAGATAAGAATCAGGTGGTGATGATTCTGCTCTTACGATAAGGTGTTCTTTATCATCGTCATTAAAAACCGTAACCTCCTTCTTCTCACAATAAATTTTTGCATCATGGTACGAAATCACATCCATACCTAGGATTATATCAAATTCAATCACGTGTATGACGATGAGATTAGCAGATGAAGAAAATTTATATGCCCTGATGGGAACTGATTCACAGAACTTTGTAACAATGATACTTCCTTTAAGAGTTTTGACTGACAACTCCCATGTTAAATCAGATTGAAAATATCTAATTTTCTTAGTAGACTAGGAAGATATGAAACAATGAGATGATCCAGAATCAAATAAAGCATTGGATAAACATGAGGAAATAATTAATGTACCTTCCACCACGTCATTAAGAACTTCAACCTCTGTAGTTTTGATTGAATAAGCTTTTCCCTGATCCCTTGGGCATTTTATGTTGCATATTTCCTTGACGTTGCAGACAATCATTAGCATAGTGTCCCATCTCTTGAAAACTATAGAATTGAACATAATTGGATTCCTTCTTCCCATTGCAATCACCAGCAAGATGTCCTTTCTGACCATATTTTTAGCATACTCCTTTTTATTTTAAGTATGCACCTTGGTGTTTCTTTCCACAATTGTCACATGGTGGAAATTCCACTCTTACATTCTTCCCCATTTCCTTATTTCCTTTCTTAGGGTTTTCTACAACCCTCTTCTTTTCTTGCATTCCATTAAAGTCATAAGACTTAGATAATTCCTTTTTTGTCTTGATGGAACATGAAACTATATCCTCATATGATGAAAAAAATTTGGAGACCCGTGCTACTGGAGGAGTGGCTTTAGGCCATCAAAGAATCAATCAATTTTTCTCCTTGGATTTACTATGTAGTCCACAACATGTCTTGATAATCTTGTGAAGCTAGCTTCTTACATTGCAACATTCTCATCTTCTTTCTGCATCAGATTCAAGAATTTTCTCTCTACATCTACTCACTGCTCACGAGGGAAATATTTTTCTAAAAATATTTCCTTATAATCCCCCCATTGCATCTCTTCTATCTCTTCCACCTACTTTGTGTTTTGGATTAATGACCACCACTGATACCCATCTCCTGATAGATGATATAATTCCATGATAACCTTCTCTCTTTCATTATATCCCAAAACAAAAAATATCTTCTCAAGGGAACATATCCACTGCTCAGCTACAAACGGTTTTGTAGTCCTGTTGAATGATGGATGTTGTTGTCGCATAAAGCGATATAGAATGTCTCTTCTACAGGGTGGATATGGATTCTCCATACAGGTAAGGATATTATTCAAAACCAGAGTAAGTTGTCCCAATATAGTTATGAGTTTCTCAACACTAGTCATAGCACCAGAGCCAACATCATTATATTGCATCGGAGGAAAATCCCTACATGGGACACGTGCATTTGTGCGATTTCCATTCCGTCCACTATTCCCCATATCTAGATAATGGCATACACTATATTAGGTTATGAATCATAATTTATAATCATAACCTAAAAATACTCAGAAAAATTGAGATCCTACGCATGTCTAATCCCATATTCACATAAATGGTTTCTTTGTGAAATATTTTACATTTCAATCAATCATAATGGCTTGTAAAGAAAATGAAAATTATCCTAAGCATATCCCACGAGAGTTCATAAGCAAGAGTTTAATAAGGCCTGTTATCGTGCACCAGTTCTCGTTTGAGTCTAGCTCAATGTGGTGTTTTCACGTTTTACCCCAAGATACATTTATGCCAGATCCACCTCTACCTTCTCGTATCCAGACAGAGATGTATTGATCAAAATATCCACATAATCTATTCCTAACCAAAATACAAGGATTTTTTGTATGTATTTTATGACAACCCTACTTTTATTACAAACTTAAACATGATTGACTACATAAAACATCACTTGATACAAATAAGGAGATTGAGAGGTTTAGTGTCTTTGGGGATTAGAACCATTACATAAAAAGTTAAAACATTAAATACAACATCTTTATTGAAAACCTTCATTATATGACCACTACATTCCCTCGTACTTAGCATTGAATGAGATAACCTGAGGACATGCATAAGAAAAGGGTGATCTATAAAGCCCAGTAATGGAGTAAACATGGAATAACATGAGGAGTACAATACATGTTAGGCAATAGGAATATCAAAAGATCATAAGAGAAGCAGCAACATAAAGGAATGATAAAGCATGATAATCATAACATGGAAATGTGGAAACAACACTAAACATGGAATTAGCATGAGCCAAGGCTCATTGCACATGGAGCATGAGTAAATCCTCATTGCACATAAATCACGAGTAAACCCTCATTACAATTTTATTAGCATGATTCAACACTCATTGCACATGAAGTATCAAGATACTATACTTTACCCAATGCATTGGAGCGCTATAAGGCCGCACGCTTCTTAAACATTTCATTTCATGAATAAGTGTGCCACATGGATCATAAAACATAGATTCAAAAACCATAATAATTTAGTCTACGATGAAGGAATGTGGAATTAATACATGAAAATTTATAATCAATAAGTAAATGTGAATAAAGGTGAATACCCTTGATGGAGAAATAGGAATGGTATTCACTACACAATGGCATTGGCTTAGAAAATCGGTGCGATTTCGGCAGCGTAACGACGTGGCATAAGAATTCATAAAAAATGGTTGAAGAGATATAAAGGGGTTACTCCTCATATTAACATGTAATGGACAGTAATGAGGTCATATATATACATTTCCTAACAATTGTAATGGAATTTAGATTCATGGTACAAAAGTATTGCTTGAATGTAAAAGAGGAGAGAGAAGTTCCTTTCGGAATTTTGGCATAGTAACGGGTGTACATGGGAGGAATTTAATGAGATAGAAAGGGGTCTCTCATCATTCAAACATAAAGTGGGAAGTATGAGTGAGGTTTGAAACCATACCCCAACATTAAAAATTGAAATTAAAAGGACAAAACAACTTAAAGAAAATTGGACAAAAATGAGAAAGGAAGAAAAAACCCTTACTTGTACGTGTGCTTCCAAAGGCTAGATAAAGGCTTGTGAGAGGCTTCTTGGGAGCTTGGGGCACCTTGGGAGGATTCTAGAGGGATTAGGGAAGAGGTTTGATGAACTCCAAAGGCTTTGAGTGCAGAGGAAGTGGGATCTTGGGTGGGTTTATATAGGAAAGGTGAGGTAATTCTTTATTATTTTGGTTTGGGTCCCCTTACATTAAATTAATCCAAACCACAAACCATCCCGTGTTTTTTCCCATGGGTTTTTGGAAAGGGAAGAGGAAAAAAATATTTTATAAGGCCAAATTCAGAACTTCTTAAAATAATAGGGTTGGTTATGTGGAGGTGAGTCATACTCCAATGGAAATTAATATAAAAGACAAGGTGTTTAATAAGTCTTGAGGGGTCCATTAATGCTTTGAAAAGTAAGTAAAACAATCCAAAAATCACATTATTTTAATGGTAAAACATATATTGGACGAACATAAAGATTTTAGTATTTTATTACATCACTATTGGGTCATTATGATGTCATAAAACACAATATATATTTAAAAAGTATTTAATTTTTACCCAAAAATTGGACTGTCTCAGAAAATTAGGAAAATTTCACCATTGGATAATTTCAACGTCTTGATTCCACAAATAACATTTATTTTATATAAATAATTTTCTAAATATTTTAATTTTCTCTTTTAAAATAAAAACTGACATTTATCGAAAATTCATGGGTTTTGATAAAAATGGCTTCCAAACCTTAATAAAAATTATATTTGCATTCATAAAATTATAATATCATTTATATTTAATAAAAATTAATTTAATAATAATAAAAATATTTAAATTAAATATTATTTAATTCAAAAATCCATTCATTTAATAAAATACAATTCTTAATTCAATAATAACTAAAAACACTATTTGTACTTTAAAAACTATTTACAATGTATCAAAAATGACAAGGAGGTATATTCATTATTATATACAAAAATAATAATGTACATGAATATAGTATTATTTATTTGTTACATAACCCCTTAAAATAGTCGCATAATACCTAAGGGTAAGGTGTGCGATGGTGATAGACTCTTGGGGTGGCTCAGATAACATCGCTCGAGTGGTAATGTCAATCAATTTCCACTTCTCCCACATACGGTCCCATTCGAGCTTGACATGATGAAGCTCAGCATGGTCTTGTTCAAGAGAGAAGCCCAAGGATGCCACCTCTTTTCCGAGCTCCAACAAATGGGCTTTGTATGGGGCAATTCTACTGGATGAGGCCATCGCTTCTTTTGTCTGAGTAAATTTGGATTTGTTAAAGCCCTATATTTTTACTAATCAGGTGATCACTGTTCAACATCTATATTAGAAATGGTCAAAATTCTTAACATAAAACCAAAGAAGTTGACATTTTATATAAATGTAAAGAGACATTAAATTAGATCAAGAGGGATTTCCATTAATGAAACTTTGGGTCATTACAATATTCCCCCCTTATGAAATTTCACCCTCGAAATTTTTCATTTTCCCACACGGAAACAGATGTGGGTAACTCAGCTTCATCATTTCCTCCGATTCCCAAGTCGCTTCTTCAAACTTTTGGTTTCTCCACAACACCTTGATGAGGGGAACTGTCTTATTTCGTAGAACTTTTTCCCTGAGATCTAATATCTTCACTGGTTGCTCCTCATAAGAAAGATCATATTCTAATTGTACCACCTCAGAAGAGAGTACATGTGAAGGGTCTGGTATGTACTTTTGTAAGAGGGATACATGAAATACATCATGTAATTTGTCCATGGTAGGTGGAAGTGCTAGTCGATAGGCCACAGCCCTGTCACGATCAAGAATCTCAAAAGGGCCGATGTACCTTGGACTTAACATCCCTTTCTTTCCAATCCTCATGACCTTCTTCCACGGAGATATGCGTAGAAACACTATGTCTCCAACTTTAAACTCAAGGTCTCATTGACGGTTATATTCATAACTCTTATGTCGACTCTAGGCTGCCTTGATATGCTCCTGAATGGTTTTCACCTTCTCCACCATTTCCTCGACAATTTCTGGTCCAAGCAGCTTACGTTCACTGACCTCATCCCAACATGTCGGTGTTCTGCACCTTTTCCCATACGGGGCTTCATATGGTGCCATTTGGATGCTCGACTGGAAACTGTTTTTATAAGAGAACTCAACCAGAGGAAGATGTTGATCCCATACTCCTTTAATGTCCATTTATAATGATCTAAACATATCCTCAAGTGTTTGGATAGTCCGCTCGGATTGGCCATCAGTTTGAGGATGATAGGTTGTACTGAAGTTTAGTTCAGTATTCAGAGCATGTTGAAGAATCTTCCAAAACATAGTGGTGAATCTTGTATCTTGGTCAGACACAATATATAGTGGTACTCCATCCAACCTTACCACTTCCTTGATTTATATTTGTGCCAGTTGATCCAATGAGAAATCCTCTCGAATAGCAATGAAGTGTGTAGTCTTTGTAAGATGATCCACAACAACCAAAATTGCATTGTTTCCTTTGGATGTCCTTGGAAGTCTGGTGACAAAGTCCATGGTGATGTTCTCCAATTTCCATTCTGGTATGGGCAATGGTTGCATCATCCCCTTCGACTTCTGTCTCTCTGCCTTCACTTGCTGACACACTAGGTACTTTGATGTATATTCAGCGATCTCCTTCTTCATATTATCCCACAAAATGTTTTCTCAGAGATCCTGATACATCATTGTGCTCCCTGGGTGAATAGAGAAATTCGAACTATGTGTGTCATCCCAAAGTTCCTTCCTGAGCTCCAGACTAGATGGAACACATAGTCTTTTCCCAAACCCCACAATTCCCTTTTCATTAACATTAAACACTGAGGATTTCCCTTTTTCGATAGCTTCCCATTTTCCTTGAATTCCCACATCATCATTTTGATCATCCTTTATCCTTTCCAAAAGAGATGGTTGAGCAATCATTTGTGAAAGGATTAGTGATTTTCCCTTCTCTATGATTCCCATGTCCATCTTCATAATGTCTAAGAAGATTGGATCCTTCTCAATTCTCATCATTGATAGAATCGCTGGATCCTTTCTACTTAGGGCATCTCCCATCTTGTTCTCTTTCCCAGGGGGTAATGTATTGAACAGTAATAATCATTGATGAGCTCTATCCATCTTCTCTGGTGAATATTTAGCTCTTTCTATGTGAATATATATTTAAGACTATTCTAGTCAGTATATATCTCACATTTCTCCCTATAGAGATAATGCCTCCGGATTTTCAAGGCAAAGATCACCACTGCCAACTCCAGATCATGCATTGGATAGTTTCTATCATGGATTTTCAACTGCCTTGAGGCATAGGATATAACTTTATCATTCGGCATCAGCACACTGCCTAATACCTTCTTTGGGACATCACCAAAAACAACAAAAAATTCCCCACTTATGGGTAAAGTGAGCACGGGCGCAGTGATAAGCGTTCTTTTCAACTCCTTGAAGCTTTCTTCGCATTCATCACTCCAAGCAAACTTTACACCCTTTAGAGTTATCTTTATAAAAGGGTTGGACAATCGTGAGAAATTTCTCACAAATCATTGTTAATATCCAACTAACCCAAATAAGCTACGGATATCTGTTACCGATGATGGCCTCGGCCATCCCTCAATTGCATCTGTTTTGGAGGGATCCACATATATCCTATTTCTTGTGATGATATGGCCCAAGAATGAGACTTCCTTCAACTGGAACTCACACTTTATGTACTTTTCATAGAGATTCTCATTGCGCAAAGTCTCCAGTATAGTTATTAAATGCTCCTCATGATCCTATTAGGTTTTGGAGAATATTAGAATATCATCTATAAAGACTACCACAAATTTGTCTAGGTAATATCTAAAGACTCTATTAATTAAGTCCATAGAATATTTCTAGATCATTAGTGAGTCCGAAAAGAATTACTAAGAATTCATAGTGCCTGTATCTTGTTCTAAAAGCAGTCTTGGGGATATCTTCCTTCTTCACCCTTACTTGATAATATCTCAACCGCAAGTCCACCTTAGAGAAGTATTGTTCTCAACGCAGTTGATTAAACAAGTCATCAGTTTGTGGGAGAGGATACTTGTTCTTTATCGTGATTTTGTTACGTTCACGATAGTCAATGAAAAGCCGCATTGGACCATCCTTCTTCTTGATGAATAGGACTGGTGCACCCGATGGTCTAGCACTTGGGCGTATAAACCCTTTATCCAGATTCTCCTGTAGTTGTTTCAGTAGCGCTTCAAGCTCTACAATAGCCATTCTATATGGAGTCTGGGATATTGGTAAACCCCCGGGTTTAATTTCAATTGAGAATTCAAAATCTCTTATAGGAGGAAGACCAGGTAGTTCTTCGGGAAACACTTTAGCAAATTCCCTCACAATAGGCATTTCTTAAAAGATGGTTTCTTCCTTAGACTCAATCATATGAGCCAGAAACGCTTGCTCATACAGCAGTAATATCGATTCTTAAGATGATGGAGTTAAAGGAGATTCATCTTCCTCCTTACACTTGTAAAGAATCGGGGGTCGATTCTCCATATGGAGTGTGATTTCCCTCTCCCAAAAATTTATGTTGGATCTATATAAGGAAAGCCAATCCATGCCAATAATTTCATCAAATTCCACCAGAGAAAGTATGACGAGGTTTTCCAGGAAATTCAATCCACAGATTATAACAGAGGAGGACATATATTCATTGGATGTAATGATTTTCCCAGTTTCCATACTCACCGACATCTTCACTTCCATGATTTGTGCTGGTGCTAGGATTGTTCTACTAAACATTCAAGATATAAAATAATACGTAGAACCTGAATCAAAAAGTACGTTTTTTATTCTTGAATGAATAACTAGCGTACCTTTCACCACTTCGTTTTCGGGGTTCACTTCGGAAGAAGTGATGGAAAAATCTCTTCCTGGATGCCTTGGAGGTTGTTGGTTGCCTCCGAAAACACTTGGATTAGGGAACTAATTTGCAAAATGACCAGGTTCCTTTCATTTTTATCATTGAACAACTCGTTGAGGTTAAAATGGAGCATTCCTTTCCTCTGTCGCAGCCGTGGGTCTTTCTTGCTGATAGTTAATAGCTAGGTGCCCCTCTCTTTCACACCTGAAGCATTTCCTCGTCCCCTTAAGGCAATTTCCATGGTGCTTCTTTCTACACTTTTGGAAAGTGGGGTGATGGATCTTCTTAGCACCATTGGATTTATCCATTGGACCACCAACATTGAATTCCACCTTACTCTTCTTATCCCCATGATACCACTGTGATTCTTCGATCCCCATTTCTACCTTGAGGTCACATCGGACAATTTTCTCATAGCTGTTGAAGTCATGGATTGCTAATGCTTTCTGTAGGCCAGGCTTCAACCCACCAAATAAGCGATAAAATTTTCATTCTGGGGTAATGAAAAAGCTGGAAGCATATCGTGCAAGCCTTGGGAAGTTTTCCTCGTACGCTCCAACATATTCTTCATCTTTTTTCTTGAGGGAAAGGAAGTCCCTTTCCATCTTAATCCAGAGGGTGCGCGGAAAATATTTATCAAAAAAAATCTTCTAGAAATCCTTCCATTCCAATGCCTCGATCTCCTCCTCAGGCTTCTTATTTTTGATCAACGTCCACCATTGATCAAATTCACCCTCCATACGATAAGCCACCAGGAGAACCTTCTCTTGTTCAGAACATTGAAGGATGGAGAATATCTTTTAAAGGGTGTTGATCCATTGTTTGCGATCGTGGGATTGGATGATCCACTAAAAGTAGGGGGCCTAAGTCTCATGAAGTTGTTGATAGTGACTTGTTCTTTCTTAGGGGGGTTGAAAGTTCCTCTTTACCCATGTTTCTATACAAAACTTGAGTTAGATGAGAGAGAAGCATGAAAAGGATCGTGATTCCTACTCCCATTGGATTGGGTATATAATTAGTACTGTCATCACACTGATCTTCACAACAGTTGTTAGCCCGAGTCCTCCTATTACCAGCCATTTGATGGAATAAAAGGAATTTTAGGGGTAACACATAATGGGTAATCCAAAGACAAAATTTGATGACTTATAAATAAACTTTATTTCCTTAACTCATGAGTCTATAGGCTTCAATCTAGGCTTTTCATGATCTACTTTCTAACATATATTCTTAGGGGGTTTTTTTATTCCCTTAATAAGGCTTCATACTAAGATTGTGAATTTATCAAAACATATCCCCCGGGAGTGTCGTAACCAAGAGTGAAGCAAGGCCCGTTTTCGTGCACCAGTTTCTATTCAAGTCTAGCTCAAAGCGGTGTTTTCGGGTTTTACCCCTAGGATACATCTGTGCGAGAGCCGCCTATACCTGCTCGTATCCAGACAGGGATGTGTTTGTTTGATAAACCACTTACTCCGTACTTACCAAAACATAGGGATGTTATTATTATACATAGTCTTGTCTCTAAGGATTTTACTAGGGTTTTCTAATCCTAATCCCAAAAATAACAAAACCTATCCTTTGATACAAACTATAACAACCCTGATGTTATTACAAAATTAAACATGATTGATTACATAAAACATCACTTGATACAACAAAGAACGTAGAGAGGTTTAGTGTCTTTTGGGATAAGGACCATTAAATAAATACTTAAAACATGAAATAAAACGTCTTTATTGAAAACTTCCTTTACATGACCACTACATTCCCTCGTACTTAGCATTGCATGGGATAACCTGAGGACATGGATAAGAAAAGTGTGATCTATAAATCCCAGTAAGGGAGTACACAAGGAATAACATGAGGAGTACAATACATGTTAGGCAATAGGAATATCAATAGATCATAAGAGAAACATGAACATAAAGGCATGATAAAGCACGATAACCATAACATGGAAATGTGGCAACAACACTAAACATGGAATTAGCATGAGCCAAGGATCATTGCACATGGAGCATGAGTAAATCCTCATTGCACATGAAGCACGAGTAAACCTTCATTGCACTTGAATTAGCATGAGTCAGCACTAATTGCACATTACGTATCATGATACTATACTTTACCCAATGCATTGGAGCGCTATAAGAGACCACCCTTCTTAAACATTTCATTTCATGAATAAGTGTTCCACATGGATCATAGAACATGGATTCATAAACCATTATAATTTATTCCATGATGAAGGAATGTGGAATTCATACATAAAACTTTATAATAAATAAGTAAATGTTCATAAAGGTGAATACCCTTAATGGAGAAAATGGGAATGGTATTCACTACACAATGGCATTGGCTTAGATAATCGGTGCGATTTCGGCGGCATAATGACGTGACATAAGAATTCATAAAAATGATTGATGAGAGATAAAGGGGTTCCTCATCATATTTAAATGTAATAAATAGTAATGAGGTCATATAGATACATGTCCCCACAATGGTATTGGAATTTAGATTCATGGTAAAAAATTATTTCTTGAATGTAAAAGAGGAGAGAGAAGTTCCTTTCGGAATTTCGGTATAGTAATGGGTGTACATGGGAGGCATTTAATGAGAGAGAAACGGGACTCCCATCATTCACACATAAATAGGGCTGTATGAGGGTGGTGTGAAACTATACCCCAACATTCATAATTGAAATTAAAAGGGAAAAATAAGTTAAATAAAATTGGACAAAAATGAGAAAGGAAGAAAAAACCCTTACTTGGAAGTGCATTTCCAAAGGCTAGAGAGAGGTTATGAGAGGCTTCGTGGGAGAATGGGGCACCTTGGGAGGATTTTAGAGAGAGTAGTGCAGAGGTTGGACGAACTCCGAAGGATTTGAGTGAGGAGGAAGTGGGAGCTTGGGTGGGTTTATATAGGAAAGGTGAGAGAATTATTTATTATTTAGGTTTGGGTCCTCTTACATTAAATTAATCCAAACTACAAACCATCCCATGGTTTTGGCCCATGGTTTTTGGAAAAGGGAAGTGGAAAAAAATTATAAGGCCAATGTCCAAACTTCTTAAAATAATAGGGTTTCTTATGTGGTGAGTCATACTCCAATGGAAATTAATTTTAAATGACATGATGTTTAATAAGTCTTGGGGGTCCATTAATGCTTTTAAAAGCAAGTTAAACAAACCCAAAATCACATTATTTTAATGTTAAAACATATATTGTCCAAACATAAAGATTATATTATTTTATTACATCACTATTGGGTCATTATGATGTCATAAAACACATTAGATATTTAAATGGTATTTAATTTTTACCCAAAAATTTGACTGTCTCAGAAAATTATGAAAAATTCACCGTTGGATAATTTTGACGTCTTGATTCCAGAAATAACATTTATTTTATCTAAATTATTTTCTAAATATGTGAATTTTCACTTTTAAAATAAAAAACCGACATTTATCGAAAATTCACGGGTTTTTACAGAAATGGATTTCAAACCTTAAATAATTATATTTTCATTCATAAAATAATAAGATCATTTATATTTAACAAAAATTAATTTAATAATAATATTATTATTTAATTAAAATATTATTTAATTCAAAAATAACTTAATTTAATAAAATAGAATTCTTAATTAAATAATAACTAAAAACACTATTTGTACTTTAAAAACTATTTACAATTTATCAAAAATGACAAGGAGGTATATTCATTATTATATACAAAAATAATAATGTACATGAATATAGTACTATTTATTTGTTACATAACCCCTTAAAACAGCCGCATAAGACCTAAGGGTAAGGTGTGTGATGGTGACAGACTCTTTGTGTGGCTCGGATAACATCGCTCAAGTGGTAATTTCTATAAACTTCCACTTCTCCCATAGACGGCCCCGTTCGAGCTTGACATGATGAAGATCAGCTTGGGCTTGGTTAAGATCGAAGCCCAAGGATGCCACCTCTTTTCCGAGCTCTGAAAAATGGGCATTGTATGGGGAAATTCTACTGGATGAGGCCATCACTTCTTTTGTCTCAGTAAATTTAGATTTGTTAAAGCCATATATTTATACTAATCATGTGATCACTGTTCAATGACTATATTAGCAACGGTCAAAATTCTTAACATAAAACCAAAGAAGTTTACATTTTATATAAACGTAAAGATAAATTAAATTAGATCATGAGGGATTTCGATTAATGAAAATTTTGGTCGTTACATATTTTCTCAAAGACTAACATGTGAAATCATTCCTAATTATATGTTTTCTAAATTTAGTTTACAAATTTTCTACCAAACATCCTCTGATACCAACTGTAAGGACCCGACCCTAGTTTCCCAGAGTCGATGCCTTATTTGATTACGTTGGCATACATACAAGGAATACGAATCCAGAAGGGCCATGTAGTTTAGTATTATTGGATACAAGATACATACATAAGTTCAACATTACATATGGAAAGGAATGACAACACTAATTAATTCAACTAGAGTCATCATGTCTCCTAGATTATGCTTTGTAGTCATTCATAAATTACTTCTTCCTGTCCTGATAAAATGACACATAAGAACGGGGTCAGATCAAATGATCAGTAAGATTAAGCAATATAGTGGAAGATAATATAAACATTAGACATGGTGAATAATTAAAAACACATTACTTTAACAAAAAACATGAACACATTATTGTAGGAATATGAGCTGAGTAAATAATTACATAATAAAACATAATCATGGGTATTATACTAGTCGAATAACCACATGAAATTTCAACTAATAGCTTCATTATGAGGGAATTACATATGACAGACATTCTGAAACATTTTTTCATGGCCTCGGCCAAGTTGTCTAGTGATTAAGGCCTCGGCCAAAATCCATATCACATTGGGAAAGGCCTCGGCCAATTCCACATCTAGTTGTCTCATGAGACCTACCTATGCATCGAGGGGCTATATCGGGCCCAACATGTCACATAATAAATCCAATTCATTCATAATATGGGCGGGGATAAACATAAACAAGAAATACATTCATATTGAAACTATCTTATGAAATGTAACTATCTTTCCCCAATCATTAAACATAAAACACTAACCATTCGGAATAATACGGTGAATGGTTCTAGGATAGATCATCCAAAATAGAGTTAGTCATAAACCATTAAATCAAATATGGTAGATGAATTCATAAATGACTAAACCCAATAATACCATGGAATCAACAGGATTGTTGTATTAGATGAAAATACTCTTATAAAGTCATTGAGCAATTCTAGAGATAAATACTCTTTTATTTTGAAAAGAAGAGTTCTATTGAAAAAATCATTGAATAAAAACAAAAGTTAAGTAAGATAGTATTTTCATATTAAAATGACAGATTTTATAAAGATAATGGTTTCCAAAAATAGATTATAGAGTTCTCTTTAAAATATGTAAGAATCTGAGAAATTCCCTTCAATCGGGCGTGTATTTTTGAAACAATTTGGAAAGAACTTTCTAAAACGTGTACATATCCATAAAATAAGGATTGATTATGGTTTTTAAACATATATTTGATACTCACACAGAACATATGATGAGTACATAATAATACATTAGAATTACATTGAGGTAAGTAGACAATGAAAGTATCCCGAATAAAAGTGGATGTTCGTGTGGAAAAACCCTTACCTTAACTACAAATGTGTTCCGATCTTGTACTTAAGCTCTTGGAATATGAAATTATAATTTTTAATAACTTATTTCCGAACCTATTAGACATTTATTTAATTTTCCATAATTCTGGTTAGTTCATTTTTGTCTTTATTGATAAGTTATTGTATAGAATTTCGTCGTTCTAGAGTGTTCGTTTCCTTTATTTCCATATTCGTTTTACTTGTTTTTATGTAATGAAGTTCATGTTGAATGGTTATAAATATAAAATATTGGAATTATATATCATTAATGAACATAAATCATTGATAATGGTCATTTATATCATTTGGTTACATGGAATAAGGATGAATCATTAGATGACAACCACTTCGATTATTCGGTGGTATTTGGAATATTATGAACTAGTTTTGTCATATAACTTAATTATATGTAAATATTATAGTTCCTGAATATTAATTAAGTTATAAAACATATATTATAGTATAGTTCAACCATCAATATGGTTTCTTGAATATTAATGAAGATGAAATTTAAGAACGAAACATCGTCGTCCACGAAGGTTATAAATCAGAACCTCATGGACGTCGATTTAGTTTAAAAAATAAAAGGGAGGGAGTAAGAATATTTATGATGGTTCTTCCATTAACATAATATAAATACATTATATAGATTTTACTAGAGTATCATGGACATTTGGACATACGAGTAGAGGAGAGGATATCAATAGAAGATAAATTTAAATGAAACCAAATGAAAATGAAGGGTGCTTTACCTCTTGAAATAACCCCATGGAAAAACTCCTTAAGGGAAGGGGTTTTTGTCTTTTTTGAAGAACAGAAGATTATTGGACGTGGGAAGAAACTAGGGAAGGCTAATTGGGCATAACTTTGAGGAGATTCAAGGCTTAGAGGAGTGAAGAGAAGAGGGAGTGGTGAGGGGGTTTTATAGTAGAGGAGAGGTGAAAACTTTGAATATTTAATTCATTATTTTATTATTTACATCAATTAAACCAATAGTGTGGTTTCATGTGACCCGTAACAGTAATAAGTGCATGTCAGTTCGAAACAAGTGGCCTTTCATCACTTTTGATGTCATAAATAGATTATTTAACTGATAATTTGTATATACAGTATTTTAGCATATTTCACTATTCATCAAAAATTCATGAATTTCATAAAAATCTCAAAAATTCACCCCTACGATTTTTTTTACATGTAGAATTCAAAAGTGAAATTCATTTTTCAAATATAATTTCCTAAATATTATTAATTTAATTTTTAAATAAGGTCATATTTATTTCTAAAAATAAGAATCTTGACGTGCATTTAGTTTTATTTGACATTGAAAAATTAATTAGGATCACATTATCATATTTCCTTAAGAAAATAAAATAATATTATTATTTACTATTCATAAGGGTCAAATTACTATACATATTACTATTCATAAGGGTATGTTACTATTCACCAAAATCAAGTTTTTTCTATCAGACTCCAAATGACGTACTGAACACAACACTAGATGACCATTTTTTGAAATTCAAAACATAGAAGAGGCAAAGTTAGGTTTAATGGTTAGATTATAAAATTGAATTCTATATTTATTTTCCAAACCTTGGGGAGTTATAGGTACTATTTCTCAAACATAAATTTCCCCCATTTGGTCGACTATATAGGTCTCCTAAATCAACAAGAAATGGGAATCTTTAGTGAGCATATCAACCACCACAAAAATTGCATCATTATTATGGGGTGTCCTCGGGAGACCCGCTATGACGACTATCGTGATGTCATCCCACTCCCACTTTAGAATAGGAAATAACTGTTACATACCTCCTTGACACTGATGTTCATCCTCCACCTTATGAATCATTATACATCATGCCACAATAATCCCAACTTATTTCTACATTCTTCGCAACCAAAAATACCTACGAATATCAAAGAAATATTAGTCAAGCCCAAATACACTTCCCAACAAGACACAAGGAACTCACATATCAACTCATCATGCACATCTGTCGACACCACAACATGACCATGAATAAAGGACACTCCATCAGCACCAAAAGTCAAACCACACAGTGACTCTCCACATTTAAAATATTCATTCACATATAAACAATCTGGGTCTACCAACTGACTCTCTTTAATAGGATTAAAATCATGGACTCAACTACTATAGATTCAAGGGTTAGCTGTTCATGTTCATCATATACCTACAAATGAATCTTAGCAAAAAAAGGCCATCATCAAACACTCTGAAATGGATTCTTGAAATACTTGATTCTAAGTGCTCTAGCTCAGAGCATTAACGACATGATTCTTTTTCCCTGGTGTGTACAAAAACTCAAAATAAAAAAACTACAGCTACTCAACCAACTATCACTATCGAAGTTTCAAATCCTGTTGAGAGAAGATTTATTTCATAATATTATGGTCAGTAAACACCATAAATTATTATCACAATAAGTAATGCCTCCAACACTTAAAGGCGTAAATCATAGAATCTTGCTCAAGTTCCTTAGTTAGATAATTCCTTTCATGTGGCCTCAACTTCTTTAACCCATAAGCTACAACCCAATCATACTACATCAACATTTTTCTATGTCCAACAACGGATTAATCACATAAGATGGTTTACCTCTTACCTGGTTCGCGTAAGACCAAGATTGGTGCAGTAGTCTGTCACTTTTTCATCTCCTGAAAATAATTCTCACATGTCTCTGACCAATCGTACATAATCCCCTTCTTGGAAAGGACTGTGGAAGATGCCTCTAAATGAGTTAAATATGTAATGAAACTTAATTAATAACAATCCAAACCAATAAAACTCTGAATATCAATGGCGTTCATGGGATTCTCCCAAGACACCATAGACTACACATTTCTAGATCCACCAACACACCTGACTCAAAAATGTTGAGTCCTAGAAAGTGGACCTCCTAAATCCAAAACTGTCATTTTGATAGCATGGCGTGAAGACTATTCTGTATTAGTGTACTCAATATGATGTCAATATGTTTGGCATTATTGTCTTAGGATCTAGAGTACACCAAGATGTCATCAATGAATAAAACTACAAAATGATCTAGATATGGGTGGAATATTGAATTCATCAAGTCCATCAACACCACTGGTGCATTAGTTAAACCAAACAGCATCGACAAAAATTCATACAACTCATACATACTTTAGAAAGTTGTTTGGGGTATGTCAAAAGGTTTCACCCTCAAATAATGTTATTCTGGCATCAAATTGATTGTAGAAACCCCTAAGGAACCTCTGAGCTAGTCAAATAGGTCATCAATTCTAGGAAGAGGGTATTGGTACTTAACTGTTATCTGGTTCAGTTTCCAATAATAGAAACAATTACACAATTACCGATCAACATTCTTATAAAACAACACTAGAGATTCCCAACATGATATCTTAGTACGTATAAACCCCTTACACTACAATTATTCTAACTGAACCTTCAGTTCTTGTTGCTCTGATGGTTCCATTCGATATGGTAGAATGAAATCTAGATCCTCTCCTAGAAACAACTTGATCATAAACTCAAAATCTCTCTTAGGTGGTAACACTGAGATGTCCAAAGGAAACATGTCCTTAAAGTAGTCCATAATGAAAGGGAATACTAGATGTTCTCCCTCCTTATAATCCAACATAAAGCATGCCACTAGGGATGTGAGTTCTCCCAACTGCTGTCATAGAAGCCCTGCACAGCCCTCTCATGTATCCCACTAACCACGAAGAACATATGTACTCCCATAGATATATGTGAATGTTACGTGAAGTTGATAATAGCCGATATGGGCTTGTTATAACACAAACTGATCCATTCCCATGATTAAGTCAAAACATGAAATATCTAGGAAAAAAATCCCAAAAAAATGATACCCACCATCCTCTAGAGCAGAACCCTTACACCACTTGATATCCTCAACTCGTACCAATAGAGGACAATCCAGCCACATTACCCCACATGTAGTCTCTACAGTTAAGCCCAACACAACTATGAACTAAGCAGAACCAAAAGAATATATAGCACCAATATAGAATAAAGAACTAGAAAGAATGTAGGCTATAATAATTGTACCTCGAAAAGTACTTTGTCCAACCTCACCTCCATTAGGTGTGGCCTAAATTCCTTGGAGATGTCCTGCCCCTTTACCCAAGTCCCCAGCCTGAGTACCCTACTATGTAAGTCTCTATTGGTAATAATGTTCTCACATCAGCATTCCACATCCACCACCCCTTCCAGTACGACCCATGTAGGTCCATATACATGCCTGATACGGGGTAACAAACCCCCAACAAACATGTGGAATCTTCCTCTGACCTCCATCATTCCCTAACTATTGCGGGTTCCAGAAAAAACATTGCATGTGGCCTAACCTGCCGCATGATTAACACTGAAATGGTGGGTGTGGACACTGGTCACACTTGTGCCCCGTCCTACCACACTGATTATAGAATACATGTTCTTCACCTTGGGAAGTTGACCCCATCTTCTGACTTCTCTGAGAGCTTCCACATTGCTGAATGTTTCTGAATATGTGTTTCATACTATAAGAAGCAGTGTAACTCTCTCACCCAGCTGGCACCACACGTTCACTACATGATTCTCCCCTAGGGTTCCCAGATAAGAAAAGGGATTGATCCATTACTTCAACAAACTATTTCATATAAGATATATTTACCTGATATCTTGTCTCATGTCACATCCCGTCTTATAAGCATTTTCTATGGATGCCTATTCTCCTACCAACATCGGAACGAAGAATCTAAAATAAATTAAATGAATACTATAGTCTATCACCAACATTTTCCCATGATTCATCCACATTAAATACGTATAATTCTTCTACCTCCAGGATTCTGGGTAGAAGTGCTAAAGGAATTTCTCTTAAAAATCCATCCATATCATTCCTTCAGCATAATTTTTTAGGACCATGATGGCCCACAAAATATTTTCTTGACATCTCAGAATATAGGCTTACCACATGACCCACTTCTCAGTAGGAGTATCTATATGGTCTATAATAGTTTGGATAGACTCTATCTAGAATTTCGCTTCTTCTAAACCACCCTCTCTGTTAAAGGTCAGAGAGTGTTTCGGCTAAAACACTTTGGTCATCTCAAACAAACTCGGTGCAACCCTCCCTAGGTCTCATTCCACTATATTAATAAAATGAGTGAAGTTCTCACAGAACCGATCATCCCTATTTTCCTAGATCACAAAATTCTCTTGCTCCACTTGTGGACGATTATTCATAGCAACATCCTCATGTCGTCCAACAGGCATATGTCTTTGAGGTGATATTTCTATAAAATTCCAAACATGAGCTTTAGAACACAACCATAATGATTTTATGAGAAGGAATAGATATAAGTAGGCTCATCATTCACTACAACTAAACCATTTCTCATACATTAACCAATAGAGCCCACTCACAACTGGATCACTTCTGTTGGCTGTCTCTCCTAAGGACATGGATAATGCGTTATCTAATTCAAATGGTCACAGTAATTATCTTTTACTCCCATCCAAATCCATTCCCACATCCCAATTTTACATTTATAATAAGTTAATCAACTTATTATTCTTTGTTAGGAACCATTTTATAATTACTACTTACCTTTTTCCCAATTAAATCCTTTCCATTGGGCACAATTTCATTTCTTTCAAGAAAAAACATGCATTCTAAACATTATATCCCACACACCCATCATGTGAGTGTACCTATCATGATGCATTTCACATTCAAACATAGTTTCCTAGAATGATGCATGAATTCACAACCTCGTTCCTTTCTGTCCATGAGAGAAATATCACAATCTTTCAAATCACACAATACGTTCATCACCAAGTTGTGAAATATCATCAAATATAACAACACTCAAAAGAGAAACAATCCCCTCCCAGGGTGACTTGGGTTTTCCCCCATACATAGGTTAGATAATCCCAAGAACAAGGTCATTAGAAAGTCCCGACACATCATAACCACCTTTCTTACAACCCCAACTAGTAATAATGAGAAAAGGACTCCTCTGATACCACTTTTTAATTTCCCCGACCTGAGATCCACTGAACCGGTGCCCCGAGTCGGGTCTCCATATGACCTCAAGTTCACCTCACTGTATTCTAGATGTTGCCGACTAGGAGTGAGGGTACAATAGGTCACATGTGGAGACTATTCCCACATTTACAGAGTAATCCATAGTAGATAATAATTTAAATAACAGAAACAAGAGGAAAAAATTTATAGCATGCACAAACAACCAATTCCCACAACTGGGTACAACCATATACAACTGTAAATATGTCATGGTATGTTATAGTTCCATGTGAATGAAACCCTGAAAAAATAAAACAATAGGGTCCACAATAATCACTAGACACAAGGTCTAGAACCTCACTGAACATGTCTCATTTTCAACTAAACTTCCTAGCATAGGGCCCTTTCCCTTGCTTTGACCTACATGCATTAAATCTACTTGGGTACCCAATGGCGGCCCGAGCAAGGTGTTTGTATAACACAGTTGACCACCACCAACAGTGTCTAAAAAATATAAAGAAAATTCATATATTGCATGCATGTGATAATTAATGGCAAGTAATGATAAATAGTTCAATAAGACATTCTAGACTATGTTTCTTCTAATTTAACTACAATTGAGTTAGGTTTCATTACGTAGGAATTTCACGATTTGACCTACATTTTTCATGTGTTCAATGGATTAGGAATTTTGAATTTTCTCAAGTATAGAGGAATAAAATCAAGCCCTGTCTCACTAGGAATCACATTATAAATGTCTCATAATCCCCACCTTGAAGCCTCAGTCCATGTGGTATGCAACCGTTAGGGGAATATAACTTTGTCCCCTTCCATTACCCATGCATTTAGAGGGCAGAGGTAGAACCTTGGTCCAACTCAACCCATGGGCGTAGAACCTCAAGTAGATACCCCTCCCATTTAATCCATGTTCCCTTGATTATTTACCAATCACCAAAATTTTCCACATCTTAAAAAACCAGTCCAATATCATTTACAACATCGAAACAATATCAATAAGTGGGAAATTAACATTTTTCCTCAATCCATTAACACATTCATTATTTATATTAAAAAACCTATTTTCCCCCATTTACATTTTCTAGGCCTATCTCACTAAACATTTTTGTGAATAAAGCTAATCCCCTAGAATTTTCCCATTTATCTATTTAACCCTTTTTCATGCCAACCAAATAACTTTTTTAACCATTAACCAACCATTGTGTATTAATAAACACCAATGACACATCCAAAAATAATAATAACATATTCATCATGAGATCTATGTTCTCACACAAAGGCCTTAAACTTGCTTAGCTAAACTCTAGTTGATGAAATATTGACACACCACACAGGTGTCCCTATCTTGGTTGAGTCATCCTCCATACGTCCTATGGGGATCAAGAGGGGTTAAACTTCCAATTTAGAAACCTAAAAAATCACATCATGTAAAACCACCAAGAACATATCAAAATAAGGCAAGAATAAAAACCATATATGCACAAATTTATAAAAAAACCATGGGATATAACTTGTAGACCAACTACTTTGAATACCTTGGTGAATGCCCTCTCAATAGAAGCCTTAAATATTTATTCAACCAACTCTTGAATATTTACACTAAATCTCACTAAATAAATTAGGGTTTGAGGGGCTCAGATCGAGATGGGGACGAAATAGAAACCCCAAACCAAAAAGAAAAAGAAAGAGGGAGATTATCCATACCTCGATCTTCAATCCTCATCCAAAGTCACTCTAAATGTCCCTAAGATGATGGTTATTGAACCTTAGAATATCTTGAATATTTTGGTGCATCACTAGGGCTGGAGGAGGAAGAAGGGAGGAAAATATTCTGTGACCCTTATTTACCCATAATGACATTTTGGTAATTTTTTTATGTTTTGAGACCACGCAGTTTACCCTCACAGTTTTCCAAATCGTGTCCAAACTGTTTGGAGGCTAATTCCTACACACCCATCTCTAGCAGGGATTTCTAGACCATGTGAAAACCGTATAGGTTTCTACTACTTGTATGGTCTCCCATAAACATAATTTTCTAAACCATTCACAAATAGTGTGGATTGCCGAGATATCCCCCTTTCCCCTTATTCATGTCTCAAACCGTTGTAACCCCAACAATCCTTCTTAAGGACATGGAAAACATTTAATTGACCATAAAAAAGGACTTAAACTAAAACATAAGCAAAAACATACCTTAACAAAAAAATATGGGATCTTGCATTGGTCTTACATAACTCATCCAATATTACTATAACATGTTTTATGGTTATTTTTCCATAATATGAAATTACTGTTACATTTAATTACAAGATTTAACATTAACTGTGGTAGATAAAATACTAGTTACTATTCACCAAAAAAATATAATTTTATCCTATTAGCTCAATTTTTTCACACTACTTTCTATCATGTATACCCATTTTTTAAAATTCAATCCACAAAATTCACTGAAATTAATTTAATGTTATCCATTTGATAGATTGAAGAAAAAGGATTTTAAAAAGAATAATCCATCAAAATATTTTCATATGTTTATATACAATTAAAATGTGAAATTATATCAAATGGAAAACATTGGATTAAATGATAAAAAAAATCATCTAATTATACTATAAAACCATATAAAATGAAAATATAACAATATAATTAATTTAGGAGAAAAGACAAAATTGAATTGAAATGTAGTATTTTTTCACTATTCATTAAATAATGAATTTTATCACAAAAATACCAAAAATTTAACCAAATTGATTTATGATTTACACTTCTAAATAAGAATTTTTATTCAAAGTTTACATATAAAAGTGGCGAAAATAATATTTAAAAAGGGTTCTCCCTCAAACATTGTTAAAACTACATTTTAAAAATATTATATTGTTTTATGTATACAATTGGATTTATTCTCACTTTAACCCTATAAAATTTATTACAATAGAGTAAAAACATTTAATAATCAAGTGTAAAAATAATATAGGTAGTTTTTTTAATTCTCTCAAATAATACAACTAGGTGATAACTACCATTTAGAATAATAATATTAGTAATGTATTATTTTTTGGTATATCTAAGTCTTGTGTGAAACATGAGATTTCGAAGAAACCCATTTTTGTGTATTAGGTAAAACATTGGAAAAAATATTCCCTATTAAATTAATATTAATACATCATTAATAATAATAATAATAATATATAAAAATTACATATTATATAATTTCCTAGGATGTTACAGATATACATTAATAAAAATCTAAAACATACCTTGAAATAAGGTTCTTTCTAAGAGTTATCGACATAAAACTACATCATTATCCAAGTTGTCCACATATTACTATGAATAATATTCTCCATATGAACCATATCTCATACCAAATATTGTATCAACAACTTTCCTTCACTTACTATATCTGAAAAATCTCACGTCTTGTACATTTTTTCATAGGACGCCTCATAGGGTAACATCTATTTAAAGAAGAAAAGTATAATTTTAAGAAAATTAATCATATAAGTGATATTGATACTAGATTAATATGTAATTAAATAAATAATCTCAAATAATGTATTAAAAATTTTAATTTTTTTATTTAGACTATCTATAATATTTAGGATTAAAATATGTACTATAATAAAATTTACTAGATAATGATTTCTGAAGGCCTCTATAAAAATTAGATTAAATTCTTGGATTATGATAACATTCAATAGAGATAGGAACTCCATGTAATATCTCTTTTTAATTATAATATAGTGATGAAGGCTAATCTAAATATATAGTATCAATTTTGGGGAAACATCTTCCAATTAGTTAGTTAATGCAAAATAAAATTAATCATTACCTCGAGTTTTCTTTGGTAATAACATTAGGATATTGATTGATATATTTACCAATTTCCAGTCCCACACTTGAAATCATTGAATAATCACATATGGTTATTTTAATTTGACATTAACCTATTGAAAACTATAAAATTTATCAATAAATTTATAGATATCATTATTGTTTTCATTCCATCAAAAATTATATCGATGGTCTCTAAAGGTCATAATAATTTGGGGAAGTATAGAAAAGTGAGAGAAATGATTTTCTATTAAAAAATCCTTTTTCAATAAGGAAATAATTGGAATGTAAAACCATTTTCAAAATACCAAATCATTTCCATAGTAAATTTTAAAATTAACAGACATTAATTTCCTTAAGAGTTCCACCTTCCCATTTAAATCATGTTCTTATTCCCAAGCATTCTTAATTATTTCTATAAATTTGTTCTGCACTCAAAACTAAAGAAAAAAAGATTATGGTCCAAACTTTAAAATTTATAGTATGCCATTCATTAAATCATTTTCATATAGATCATGGTCCAAACATAGTATTGTTATTTATGAATTATCTTTTGACTTAATGGAGTATCAGTTTTTCTTTCTATATCATGATGTTGATAAATCATATAATCATTGTCCTTTCTAGTTTCAACCATCTTTTTTTCATCTGGGTCAACTCTCTCATTGTGAATATATATACTTAAATATTTTCTTACAAGTATATATTTCACAATTTACTCTATAAAATTTTATTATTCTATATTTAAAAATAAAAAACTACTTCATCTAGTTCCATACCATTTTTAATATAATATAATCCATATGGTTTCAATTGATGTTAATAATAATAAATTTCCAAATTATTTTTCATCATGTCAGAACAATATACCTAAAATAATCCATGATTTTTTAGGAAAATACATTATATCACCAGGGATTGGAAAAACCTATAGTATTAAACACTATTATTTTTAATACCTCAAAAAAATCATCACAATATTTCATATAGATAAATTTAACTACCTATTGGGGTAACATATTTAGTAGACTAGATATCTAATTTTATTTAAAACAAATGCAAATATTAATCTAAAAATACAATAATATAAAAACCAATATGATAATTTCAGTTCTTCCCCAATATTAAATGACATTAGTTTTATTATCTTCAATATATATCTCATCTTAAAAAGAAATATACCTATATAATGAAATAATTTTCTACAAAAATTCATATTTACAAAAAAATTCACAAAACATAGTTTATTTCCATTTTTCTAAACTATCAAAAGTTATCATTCACTATACTAATAAATTTTAGAATATAAAAAAGTATCAATGATAAACCCAACTATAAACATAAATTAATTTTAATTGAATACTCCATTCAAATGATCCATGAATACAAATGTTGAATTAGAGAACACAAATGTTACAACTACAAACTAATAATTTCCTAATAATTTCTGAAATTATGTCCTTAGAGTATCTTCCTCCTTTTCTATCAAATAATGGCACCCGTACATGCAATTAATATTCAAAAATTACTACACATCTCGGATCGGTTCAAATAAATCATCGATATGGGTACTAATATACCTTCTAATAATAATATTTTTTTGTTGAATCTATTGTTAATGTAATTTATCATTAAACCATATTTTATTTTAATGCAAACATACGTACATATTATGGGGATGATCCTAGATGAATTAGTCCTTTATATAGAAACTCAAAAAACAGCATTTACAAGTCTAAATATTCAAATTTAAAAATTAAAAAACATGTATTTTGAATATTAATTTCGTTAAGAACTAATTCAATAGTAAACTCAATATCCTGATCTAGAATAGCACTAGTGAAATAGTCAGAAAATACATTAACTACTTGAATATTCCTAATTGAAAAATTTTCATTGTATTGGGAAATATGATCTAGGTGTCTTTAATATCCATATTAAATTAATTTCTCAACAACATGTTGTTATAAATGGTTTAAAATCATTGAATATAACATTATTATCCCTAAAATATATGTAACAATAATAAATTGAATTTTAATACACCACAAAATATAATCAAAATATATAATTGGGTGTTTATTAAATATTATTGAAAAACTATCCCACTAATAATAATAGTAAGATTACTATGTATATTTTTAGTTTCAATATTATGATCATGAATTTTAACCAAATATTCAATCATCATTTCTCGAGGTGATATTATGATTTTACATGAAATGTAACCCCCCTTGATTTTAATATTTTTCTTTTTTTTAATAAATTCAATTTAATTGATTACATACATTGTATGAAAACCAGGATAATATTACCATACATAAAATAATGATTTTTCTTTTGTTAAATGAAAGGATTAGTTTTACAAAACAACAATATATTGTTATAATATTATTATTTAATATAATAAGATATAACCTAGTCGTTATGTTAGTGATTATAAATAGTATTAACCAAATTATGAAATTTATATATGATATACCAAAGAATTTTTTTAAAATTCATTTAAATGATTTTATAGGCATATAAAAAAAATTAATCAAATTATTATCATTAAAACAGTATATTTTTCTAAATGTAGTTTTACCTCCTTTTAATTGTGACCTTATTATATATCCAATTTTAACACTATTATATATTATATTTTAAAATTTAAATTTCTTGTAAAGAGAAATTTAAAATTTTACTTCGATTAAAATTTTGGTATTTTTCTGATAAGTTTCATGTTTTGATGAATAATGAAAAATAAGAAATATTAATTGAAAAAATTGTTTTCATAAAAATAATTTATATTGTTAACTTATATTTTTTATTTTTTTAATTTATATTTATATTATTATTTTATAATTTAATCGAATTTATGTCATTTGAATCAACTTCACATTAAAATTCTATATAAAAACATATAGAACTTTTGAACACTTCATTAAAACCCACATTTTCGCCATATCTACATGATTTGTATTAAAATTAACTTAGACACTTCTATGAATTGAATTTTGGAATGTAGAAATACACAATAGAAACTAGAATGATATTTACAGTCTAAGAGGATTATTAATTTTTTTGGCTATTGTTAACAAAAACAATGGTATTTATTTATTTACCACGGTTAAGGGTAAATTTAGATAATTAGAGGTAAATTTTATATTATAATATTATAATGATAACCATAAAACATGTCATAATTACATTGTATGAGTGATTTTCAACCAAAATTAACAATAGACTAAAATTATAATCTATTTATTCTACTTGGGTAAGAATAAGTCTTTTGGAATATTTTATTTAATGATAGGTTAAAGATGTCATTATAACGTCCGGACCCAACTCACCTCTAAACTGGTGGTCGGACCATTCGACACATGACCTCAAGCGCGTCTCCACTTACTCTAGAGGTCGCCGACTAAAAGCGAGGGTCTATGGATAGTCTATGGTGAGACTATACAATCTTATCAGAGTCGAACATCAGTTTATATGTGTAGATAGAAATCAATAGTGGAAGAAATAACTCATAAATAACAAACAGTAGAAGACAAATAAAACTGATTTTATAAAATTGGCCAATGCCAATTATACAACTAATGCATGCACGACATTCTAATGATAGTAAATATAAAGCAGTGAACCAAATTGAATTCTTTACATTCCAATGCAAAAATAAATAAATAATGACTCAAAGCCCCAAAGGCGATCTCCTCGAGCATAAAGAGCCTCCACTAGGTCATTTTCTCCAAACTCCCTAGTAAATGCAAACATCATAGTCCTGCAACCAATTATAATCAACTCGGGTACCCCTAGTAATGGTGGCCTGAGTAGGGTGTGAGACATAAATCTCAATAGGTCGGGACCACTGGTGTCTACCCCAAATCCAGACATTTAACAAATAATTTAAAACACTTGAAGGCATGCATAAAATAAAGTAAGCAGTACCAAGTAACTATTTACTCAAGTACATGCTTCAGCCCTTGGCTAGTGTCTGAACCTGCACTATTCATTGGACATTCATACTCAACATTCATTACATAAATCTTTTTCCATTTATCAATTACTCAAATATTATTATTAAAGTCTTGAGATTTGTCATACGCCCGACATCCCCCATATAATTCACCCACCAAAGATGTCTCTAAAGACCATCTATGTAATCAATTTAAAGATTGAATCCAAGCTTGTGCTTTGGCTTGGATAACACGTCATATGTTATTCAATTTAATATTTAATATATTATGTCTAAGCCCGTCCACTAAAATAGTGATTTTCTCTCGGGTTTATCCAATAACAGTGGATCACCCAATTCATTAATATCCATGATCCCTTTCTCATAAACAATTCACAAATAATCATGTCATAATAGCCTTCACAAACCATTAACTCATTTCATACATGAACAATTGGCCACATAGTCCAATGTTAATTAATGGGTGTAGAACGTCTTGTCTAGAACCCTCGTGAGTATTCAGAGCATCAGTCCATGTCTCCCAACCCATGGGTATTTGGAGCATCAGTACCTGTCCCATAAAAAATATTTTCTTACAAGCTGGGTGTAGAGCGCCATGCCTACCACCCCGTGAGTATTTGGAGCATCATTCCCTATCTCACAACCCATTTATCAATCATACACATACATCTAACATTGGTGTAGAATTTCATTTCTAACACCATGTGAGTATTTGGAGCATATGTCCCTGTCTCACAACCCATTCATCAATCACACATACACATTAATCGTTGGTGTAGAATACCATGTCTAACACCACAAAACTAAACTGTTAATTATTTCAATAATTAATTAACAACACAAATCGCTCACCAAATAAGTCAACACATAATTAACCATTCAACATCTAATTAATTAATAATTAATTTAAAATTAATTATTCTAAGCAATCAAACTGAATAATTAACTCTGCACTTAACTATCCAAATTCTTAAATAAGTTCGAACCATTCTATTCTAACAATGGTTCGTCCAGGACTTTAACAATCTACAAGAACACTATACTCATCTCAAAACATGCTGAGAAATGCCAAGATATTTAGTGAACATCTCACACAACATATCAAATTTTCAAACAACTCCATCCAAGAAAACATAAGGCATGGAAAACAAATATGCATCAAAAGTACTCCTGGATAACAATCGTAACAAACAATCAATACACAATCTTAACTTAATGTTTGAAAATTAATTAATTCAACTATTAATTATTTAAATCACATCTCTTTAACCAATCATAAATTACTTAACCATTTACCATTTAATAGGTAATAATTAATCCATCCATTAATTATTAGTAGTTTCTAAATTATCTCATGAACATGTCAAATATTCAATATTCCCAATAATTAGTAAAGGCCACAAACTCATTCCAACTCATGATATGATAATTAATTCTAAAATTAATTACCCTTATTTTCAATCTCCCAATTCCAAACTTTCAATTTTTTAATCATATAACTTTAACTGAAATAGCAACCCATAATTAAAATCAACATATGTTCAAGTCCTCATTTATCTCATGTGGGTGGCATTATTTAAGAAAATCAAAAGTGTCATTCATCGACATATCAAAATCAAGGAAATTCACATTCCCAATTTATTTAAAGAATATATAATTATTTAATTAAGTGTTAATGATTTGGGACCCTACCTCAGGATTTGACGGAAACCACAACAAACGAAGAACCCTCAAGAGAAACAGTTTGATTCTTTAAGAACCTGCCTTAGATCACATCTCCTAGAAATACCAAGACCAAAACACATCATAAATGGAATCCACACACATAGATCTACCAATAATGGGGGTATATCTAAGAAACCGTATGAAGAGGAGATGTAGATCTAAGTAGATCTAAGAAACTGAACAAGAATGAATAAAAACAGCTACCTACCTCAAGAATCCAGCTTCGATTTTCCAAGAGAAGCCTTCAGATCACCTCCAAAACGCTTGGGAGAGGTTCTCCTACCTTCAGGAAAGAGTAATCTCGAGTTATGGCTGCTTAAGAGAAAAACTAGCCATCTGAAAAAAATGAGTGAGATTAAAAATGTAAGGATCTCATTTTAGGGAATGCATTGTTAGTTCGCACGGTTTGACAAATTGTGTGCTAACTGTGTGTTAGCTACTGCCTTGTCCACCCTTCTCGTATGGTTTGGCTACACTGTTAGACAAATCGTGTGCCGCCAGTGCAGCTTCTACTATCTACAAGACCAACTACGCATGTTTTGGCCGCACTGTTAAACAAACCATGCGCTACCTTTTTGACTTCCCCTTTACCTCAAAACTTCTATAAAAGTTTCAAAAAAATTCCATCTTTAGGAGATCCAACACTCATAATAAAATTCTGGATCTCGGTTTTAAAAATAACAACTGTATGATAAACTGAAAAAGATTTTCAGAAACATTAGAAATTTTAACCCGGTTCAAAACATGAGATCTTACATTATACCCACATTAAAAACTTCTTCATCCCCAAGAAGCCATCGAGAACCACTAATAAAACAACTGACCTACAAAGGTCATCTAATCTCGTTAGAAGTGATGTGTTGCATTCCTAATGCCAAACACAACTTTATACCTTCTTTAACTTGAGGGATAAGACTTTTTAACTATATCCAAAGATCACCCTAAAGCTCAAACATCAAAACAGATCTTATATATTAGGTAATTAGAAGGACCTGATCAACATAAAAGGTTGAACCTCGATCGAACAATGGAACAGATTTCTCATGCTTCCCTTGAAAGAAGTCGCGGACCCAAAATCCACATTCTCCCTTTATCTAATGATGTGCCTTTAAAACTATACCAAAACCATCCGCCAGTATAAAAATTTCCTTTCCCATCATCTGGTAAATTTTCCGAGTCAAGCCATTGCCAGGATTATTGAAAAACAACCGTTCCCAAACACGAGAAAGGAATTAGCCCAAAGAATCAATGCATCCCACATACTGCCTAGATAACAACTACTCATCAATCCCAACAACATTTAAACTGTAGTGTGGCACAAGACCGACAATATCTTAGTGTCTCAATGATGAGGTCACGATAGGGGACATGCTCATCGTGTCCAGAAGAGCACACAAAGAGAAAACCTAGGTCACGATGAAGATCAGTCAAAACATTACCGGACAACTATATTCTAAAAGCTCAACATCACCTTCCAACACATTCATCATTGGAAAAGTGGAAATACCAACCTTAGGATTTGCCATGATGTATCATGAAAAGATCATCCACTCACCAGCACGCTAGATTAACAACAAGATCGGCGTGTCAAAACACTTGGGTCTTTCTAAAACCATTCCATTTATTGAAATGAAACTGATTCTTTAACACTCATGTCACTCCACCTGGAGTTGACCCGAGACCGTACTCAATAGTATAAAAAGACATATTAACGATTCATATTGCCTCATATGACCATTTTCCTAGACGACGCCATAACCAGTAATCCATTACCAAGAAGAAATGGTCAAATGATCAACAAAAGATCCGACCATGCCTGAGGCATGTATAACTATCTGACAAAGAGCATTACTCGATGGTCAAGCCCACATCAAGGTCAAGAAACACATCATTGACCGTTCGATCAAGGTTTCATTGAAAAATAGAATTCCTGCCTGGGATAGCGGCACCCAACAACTCTACAAGAGTGAGAAATGTCATAGCGCTAGCAAGGCATTTATGTTTTTTGGGCGCTACCGACCGCATGTTATCCCCTTACGAAGAAAAAGTGACAACCCTAAGCCGGTTCACTTCAAACAATTCACTAGGCTCAAAAGCCAAACATAAGGCCATTGCTAAGGAGAAGAATGCATATGGAAAGTATGCATGCTTCTGTTCCAAGGCAACTCAAGAGAAGTCTGAACCACCCTTTACATGAGGGTTTTAAATAGTGGACACCACAAAAGATTCAATTTCTGTGCCTCTTATATATAATCACCTTTAATCATTAATAGTCAAATGATTTATTAAAAAAATCATAGTACCATTTTCAAAATGACCCAAGGAAAAACAGGTAGGTTTAATTAAACTCCCTTTTTAAAACATTTTAGTTAGTTGACCTATCGTCATTTTCAGGAAACTTATCAAAATAAATTCCTTTTAAGAAGATAAGGCAACCTATGATGATCACATTTTAAACTACTTCGGTTATCTATAAAGAAACCCAATAGAAAACACACAGGTATTAAAATTTTAATCACCCAAATGGGTTATCTCATAATAACACTCCCCAATTGACAAACTTGGGCCCCGTTGCATTTTGGAAGCTAGCCATTTGATTTCAGATCAACATTAAAATCTTTCACATTTAAAAGCATTTTACAAGGCATCAAGACATCACATTTAAACTGAGTTGTCATTTCCCAATTCATGAAGCACACATACACTCCATGGATTGAAATTTGCCTCCCATTAATCGATACCAATATCAATTAAGAAATTAACATGATGAACCTAATAGTACAAATTATATGGATGGCCACCTACCAATAGATAAGCAGCCCATACACCTTTTCATTAGATTTTGGATCCCATTTAATACAATCAACATTTATTTAACATTTATTTTTAGCACCCCTTTCACATATCAAAACTTCTCTAACATGTTAGCATAAGCTGTAACACAATAACATGCTATAACATGGAAGCATATCACAACCACATAAAATGCTAATAACTGAGGTATTAAGGAATATAATCATTCAATGGTGTTAAATCTATCACTGAAACATGCTATCTAAAGAGGGATTCTAAGGAAAATTAAACATGGAATTGCACCCAAAGAACCCAATCCAAATTAGCAGGCATCAAACTGATGCATCTACATGGCATGTTATATGCATGACATGTGAATCTCTAAGTACCTAAGATGATGCATGTATGAAACATCCTAACCATATCAGGCCAAGAAAATTATTCTTTTCAAAATTCTCAAAATCAATAAAAAGAGGAAAATACACCAGTCACTCTAGGTGAAATCATATCAACTATAACCTCTAATAGTACAAACATCAATCCCCATCCCGGGCCACTAATTCATTTCTTGTACATGGGGTGATCAGTCTGAAGCATGACTATTAACCCAAGCACCAACACATTCCTAGTATCTTTTCTACCAACCCCAAAATAGTAAGTCAAATGAAAAAAAAGAAACCTAAACCTTTTATACCACTTTGTAACATCCCGATCCGACTGTCCACTGAACCAGTGGCAGGACCGGTTTCCACATGACTCCAAGCGCATCTCCCCTTTTTCCAGAGGTTGTCGACTAGTAGCGAGGGTCTATGGATAATCAGTGGGGAGGCTATACCCTCTTATCATAGTTGGAATGTGGTTTATATGTGTAGATAAAAAACAATAATGGAAGAAATAACTCATAAATAACAAACAACGGAAGACAAATAATACTCATTTTATAAATGTGGCCAACGCCAATTATACAGCTGATACATGCATGACATAATAATGATAGTAAATAAAAAACAATGATCAAAGTAGCATGCTTTACATTCCAATGTAGAAATAAATAAATAATGAATCAAATCCCAAAAGGTGGTCTCCTCGAGCATCACGAGCCTCCACTCAGTCCTCTACTACTAACTCACAAGTAAATGAAAATAGCATAGTCCTTCAACCAAATATAATCTACTCAGGTACCCTGTACAATGGTGGCCCGATTAGGGTGTGAGATATAAATCATAGTAGACCGGGACCACTGGTGTCTAACCCAAATCCAGACATTTAATAAATAATTTAAAACGCATGAAGGCATGCATAAAATAATTTAAGTAGTACAAAGTAACTATATACTCATCTACCTGCTTCATCCCTCATCTGGTGTTTGAACATGCACTATTCATTTGTCATGCATACTCAACAATCATTACATAAATCATTTTCCATTTATCAATTACTCAAATATTATTATGAAATTCTTGAGAATCGGCCTACGCCTGGAATCCCCCATATAAGTCACCCGCCAATGATGTATCTAAAGATCATCTAAGTACTCAATGTAAAGATCGAATCCAATATTGAGCTTTGGCTTGGATAACACATTATAAGTTACTCAATTTAATCATTCATATATTTTGTCAAATCCCATCCACTAAAAAAGTGATTCGCTCCCGAGTCCATCCACTAACAGTGGTTCACCCAATTCATTAATATTCCTAAAACCTTTCTCATAAACAATTCACAAATCATCATGTCACAATAGTATTCACTAACCATTAACTCATTTCACGCATGAACAATTAGACTCATAGTCCAATATTAACTAATGTGTGTATAATTTCATGTCTGGAACCCTCGTGAGTATTCAGAGCATCAGTCCTTATCTCACAACCCATGGGTATTTGGAGCATCAGCCATTGTCCCATAAATGAATATTTTCTTGCAAGCTGGATGTAGAACGTCATGTCTAGCACCCCATGAGTATTTGGAGCATCAGTCCCTGTCTCACAACCCATTTATGAATCATACACATACATCTGACATTGGTGGAGAATGTCATCTCTAACACCTTGTGAGTATTTGGAGAATCAGTCTCTGTCTCACAACCCATTCATAAATCACACATACACATTTATCATTAGTGTAGAATACCATGTCTAACACCACAAAACTAAACTGCTAATTAATTCAAAAATTAATTAAGAACACAAATCAATCATCAAATAAGTCAACACTTAATTATCCATTCATCATCTTATTAATTAATAATTAATTGAAAATTATTTATTATTATCAAGACAACTTAATAATTAACTTATCCCTTAATTATACAAATTCTATACTTAGTCTAAACCCGTCCATTCAAACAATGGTTTGTCCAGGACATTAACAATCTACAAGCACACTATAATCATCTCAAAACATGATGAGAAAAGACAGATAGTTAGTGACCATCTCACATAACATATCATATTTTCAAACAACCCCATCCAAGACAACATAAGGCAAGGAAAACTAATACACATAAAAAGTACTTCTGGCTAACAATCGTAATAGACAATCAATACACAATCTTAAATTAATGTTTGCAAATTAATTAATTAAAAAATTAATTAATTAAATAATATCTCTTTAACCAATCATTAATTAGTTAACTATTTACCATTTAACATGTAATAACTAATCCATCCATTAATTATTACCAATTTCCAAATTAACTCCCGAACATGTCAAATATACAATATTCCCAATAATCATTAAAGGCCACGAACTCATTCCAACTCATGACTTGCTAATTAATTCTACAATTAATTATACTTATACTCAATCTACCCATTCAAAACATTCAATTGTTTAATCATATCACTTTAACTAAAATAGAAACCCAGACTTAAAATCAACACTTGTTCAAGTCATCATTTTTCTCAAGTGGGTGTCATTATTTAATAACATCAAAACTATCATTCAACATGATTTCAAAATAAAGGAAATTCAAATTCACAATTTATTTAAATAATATATGATTCTTAAATAAAGTGTTAATGATTTGGTACCCTACCTCTGGTTTTGATGGAAACCACAATGAACGAAGAACCATCAAGAGAAATAGTTTGATTATTCAAGAACTCGCCATAGATCACTTCTCCAAGAAAGACCAAGACCAAAATTAATCATAATTGGAATCCACACACTTAGATCTACCCATAAGGGGATTATATTTAAGAAATCGTAAGAAGTAGAGATGTAGATAGATGTAGATCTATGAAACTGAATAAGAATGAAGAAGAATATATACCTACCTGAAGAAACCGACTTCGATTCTCCAAGAGAAGCCTTCGGATTGCCTCCAAAATTATTTGGAGAGGTTCTACTACATTCAAGGAATAGTAATACTGAGTTATGGATGTATAAGAGGAAAAAAATCCATCTAAAGGCCAAAATGAACAAGATCCATAATTTAAGGATCTTGTTTAAGTGCCTGCATGGTTAGTTCGCACGGTTTGACAACACGTACGCTAACTCTAAGTTAGCTACTGCCCCGACCACCTTTGTCGCATGGTTTGGCCGCACGGATAGAGAAACCGTGCACCGCCCGTGCATAAGAAACTGTCTCCAAGACCAACTATGCATGTAACACTCAAAGATTTCATAGTATGTTATTTCTTCAATGTAATTAAATAACATTCACTACAAACAACACCGAGTTCAAGCCCACAACGACTAACCAATATAGCCGTTCAAAAGAAGTTAGAAAGAATATTAACTGAGTTTTTAATTTTAAATAATCCTTATAATTTTAGAATCCATATTATGATTTTCTTAGACATAATATAAGAAAAAATTTATTTTTTCAGTTAAAAGAATTATTTTTCAAAAAAAATTAAATTTTACCGCCTTTTAATAGAAAACCCTTTTTAAATCAAATATTTGACACTTTTATATATTATATTTGGAAAAATAAACTTCTTCTTTAGAATTGGTACATAAAAAATTTAGTTTTGATAAATATTTTGTGTCTTTCCGATAACTTTCATATTTGGGTCAATAGTGAAAATTACAAAATTTTAACTGAAAACAACTTTTTTAATCAAAATAATTTATAGAACTAAATTATAAATTTTATTGGTTTTAATAATTAATTTGATTATATTAATATCATTTAATATAACATAGGTTATTGGATTTAGATTCACATTTAAACTAAACATAGACAAGTGTCAATCTTTAGATAATTATTATTTCTTAAAAACACGCTTTTTATTTTGATAGTGGGAATTAATTTTAAACTAATTTCTATCACTTCTGTGTTTGGAATTTGGAAAAATGGATTCCATATTTGGTATAATGTGGTCCAAATTGTCTAAATAGGTAACCTTTATTTTTAGACATTATGAATAATTACTTCGGTAAATATTTTATTTACCATTGTTAAAGGGTAAATCCAGTAAATATGGATAAATAAATAATATTAAATTACCCTAACTCATGTCATAACCCTATTTGATGTAACATTTACGACCATGGGTATCTTTAGGTCGATTTTTGGACCACTGGGAGCCACTTGAGAGTGATAATGAAACTTTATATTAATTAATTCAAAGTAAAGGCAAAAATGACATAAACATATATCTTTAAGTAAAAACTTTTTTCAAGTTGTTATATAAGTTATCTATTCAACTATAAAAATTAATTAGAAAGATAAAAATATTTTTTTCATAATGGTATTTTATTTATAATTTTTAGACATTGAATAATTAAATTTATTTTTGAAACAATGATAATGCAGTGTTTCCTTATTAATGAAAGAATCAAATAAATGGTATTATAAATGTTAAAATAAATATAATTTGAATATTTCGATGCCATAAACGAATTTTATAGGTTAATATGGAATGTTATTATTGATTAAATAAATTTATTTTTAATTAATAAAGTTTTTATGACTTTAAAAAAATCAATTATAAAATAGTGTCAAAATTGACATAAAAGAGTTTTTAAAACAAATATTATATTATTAATTTATATAATATCCCAAAAACTTTAAGTCTCGTAAAAGGACTTATATTATGATAGGTATGTCATTAATTTATCACTTGGGGTTCTCATGGTAGTTTATATTAAGTTTATCAACCAAATAATATAAAAATACAAAGAGACATGGTAAATGTCAAACTAATTAACTAAGAGTTAAATCTAAATGATAAGGTTAATATAGTAACTCAAACCTATCGAAACCCTATTGGATGAGTGGATTGCTACCCATACCCACTTTATCCTCTAAATAAATCAGCTTTTTGTCATTATAAACCGAATATTAATTTATTATAAAATAATATTTTATGTTTTTTCTAAGGTGCCCATCACCCCTCTTATTAAAGGGAACTCCCCCTTCGCTAAAATTCATATCTTAAAAGCCTTTTGTTTCGGCCATCACCTGCCCAAAAATCCTCTCTACTTCCCTCCCTTCATCCTAGAGACCTTACATTAGTAATAATTCCACCCTAAAGAGCCATTATGATCAAATCAAAATAAAGAACCCAAAGAAGAGGTAAATATTTCATCACCTCTTTCAAGTTCTTTTGTTCTTTCACTTCCTATTTCTTTGTTGTTTCCATTCTAAAATAAAAAATCCAGAATCATCTATATTCAATGACATTATTATAAATATGTTACAAATATTCACTATTGTATCCATCCTTAGAATGACATGTCACCATGCGTGCGTACGTACAGCTTACTGTCTCCACGTTGTGGTGTGATTTTTATTCAATACATTATTTAGATGGGTATAATAATTATGTTTAATTGATGTAAATGATAAATATAAAATTCTAATGATTCTGTATATATGATATACCATCAAATGTTATATTATTTTAATATCAAAAAAATTATATTGTCACTCGTGTGTACGTGCGGATTACCGTCTCCACAAACGCGATGAGATTAATTCGCCATCATATCCATTCAAGACTAATTTTAATTTGATGATTAAAAATAATGTTTAAAGACTTGATATCATTCTGTATGTGAATAATATACATCCCATCCAAAATAAATATGACTCACATAACAATGAATATAAAGGAAAATGAATCTGTTAACACCTGAAATGACGATAATGCTAATATATTATTAACAAAGCAATATCAAGAGATAAAATATGATATAATAATAATGTGTATGATTATTTTATGATTTTATTACAATTATATCACCATTATACAAATTCCTAACCTTCCCTTGACCAAGTAAAATTACAAGGTAAGGGTTTATTTCATAATCGGTTCATTATCTGAGGTTGTTTATACGTAATTATCTACTGGGACCTCTTTAACATCCACATCCATGTTTCTTTAAAATGTATTTGAAAACATTCTTACTATTTTATAGAATATGGGTTAAAGTAATTTATTCTGTTATTTTACTTTTTATAATATGTTTATAAAGGAATCTTTCTATCGTTTTCCAAACAAGGTCATTTTTAACCATTTTGACCAAATTAATGTAAGAATGTCTTTTTTTAAAATTATACGGTGGGTGTGGCTATTTTTCGCCATTATAAAATTTTCTAAGATTCCCTTACAATATTATAATAATATTTTCAATGAAAAATTTTTCTTTTATAATTATGGGACTACTAATTATTTCAAAAAAGATATATTTCTCTCAAATAGTCTTGATTTCATATATTTCAACAACCTTGGATGGATATTAAGATTATATGAAGTTGATTTATTATGATACCAAACATCCATTTTGTATTGATGTTTTTGTGATATGTTTGACTATGGATGTGTTATTTTTATACCATTCATGGTTTATAGAGAATTTATTGACATTTCGTATGCTCATTTTAATAGGAATGCTTATGTTATGTTGAGACCTATTCATGTGAGGAATGCATTGGACTTAGTGAGTGACGGGTGGAGCCCACTATAGCTCCCTGATGCATCAGTAGGTCTCATGAGACAATCTATTTTATTGGCACAAGGCCTTGACAAAATCTTATTTTTAGTCTTGGAACAAGGCATTGAATATGTGGTTATGGTAGTTTGGAATTATGAATTCCATCATTATGATAGTGGTTATTGATATTTCATGTGATTATTTGACTAGTAGAATATCCATGTCAATAAGTAAATGGAATTATTTCATTTTATTTTATCCATGTTATACTTAAGTTGAATTTTTAAAAGGATTTTGTTTTAGTTATACAATGCCTTAAAATATTATGCTTACTTATAAAATATTCTATTATATTGTTATCCTTATTGAGCATATGAGCTCAGCCCTTTCTATGTTTTACTTTTTCCTAGGATATGAAGAAGTATTTTATGACTGACTTGTAGGGATAGTCTAATGGGATATGAGTGTGTACTATAGATACTATGTTGTTGTAGTTTTCCATTTTATCATGTAATTTATGATTTATGAATGTATCTAGTGTTTCCACGGATACAAAACTAATCGGTCATTTGAGACTTAATCTTCTGTGATCATGCCATTGTTATGTAATAATGCACAAACTCTAGGTAACTAGGGTCGGGGTGTTACAGTTGGTATCAGAAGAATTTTAGTACAACCCTTGGATGCTATATTTATAAAAATTATTATTAGAGAACATAGACCTATGATAGACTTCAATGATTAGTATAGAATAACTTCCTATAATTTTGGCATTGTAGAGATTTTGTGATTTTTCTAGGAAATACATCCGAGTCAAGATACGAGCAGGTAGAGGTAGATCTGGCACAGATGTACCTAGGGGTAAAACTTGAGAACACCTCTTTGATCCAGACTCAAATGGGAACTAGTGCACGACAACGGTCCTTGCTGCACTCTTGGTTACGACACTCCCATGGGATATGCTTAGGGTAATTTACATTTTCATTACAAGTCATTATGAAGGATTTAAGAGTAAATAGTTCCTCAAAGAAAACATTTTTATGATTATATATGTAAACTATTCAATTTATGTTAGATATTTTACTTGTTTGGAATTATGAATTGTGATTCATAAACTGACCTAGTGTATGCCATTGTTTAGAAATGGCACCCAATAGAATGAATGAGAACTCCAGCAATACATATGATCCAAAGAGTAAAAAGGATCATATCATTCATGGTATAAATCCAATAGTCATCCATGTATTCTCATCATATGAAGATATGATATCATGTGTTAATAAGATAAGTAAATAATTTTCTGAGACATATGGCATTGAAGGGATAAAATAGAAGAAAATGATGGAAGAGGGAATAATAAAGTAAAGAGGGGAAAGAAGGATTTTCTCAGATGTGATTACTGTGGAAATAATCTCCTTGGTAAATGCTTTATGGGAATGAGTGTTTTTTATAAGTATTGAGAAAAAGGACATCAAGTATGTGATTGATTGGATAATAAAAAAGTTTCAAATGTAAAAGATTTATCTGCAAGGAGTTGGAACACTACGTGAATCAGTGTTCAGATCATCAGAGTATTCCCCAAATGATGCTAATGAATAATAATAAAGTTATGATACTAACACTCATGAAGAGGAATGACTAGTGTTCTTATGTTGTTATTAAATAATTGTTTCATTTGAGTGTTTTATCAATGATGTACTAGTTATATAAATTATTGAAATAAATAAGGATTGTACTGCAATACTATTTCATCGAATATTTGAGATAATATGGTATTATGAAAAGTGACTCAAAAGCAAGTTAAACTTTTAAAAAAAATACATGGTTGAAAGAAAGGCAATCATTAATATGGTATGGATACTGAGGTAGTAATTTTGGAATAAGAGTTAGTTTATTTGGATAAATTATATTGGATATTCTTGACTACCTTGGCACTGATTAATGGTTTGTTTAATTCTTCATTATTGGAGTATTCAAAATTTTTGGATATAAGGAAGATGCAAGTATTATATAAGTAATATGACGGTATAAATGTAATCAATAAGGTTTTATGGTAATTCAGAGTGTTATAATGTTTTAAAAGAATACATGATGAAGGTATTCACATGTTATTATGTGGAAAAAGGGATCTTCATTGTGTTTACATTCCTTATAAATTATGCTATGTTAGTTTGGATAGAAGTATTTTGGATATGTCAAAAGTTTTGAATCTATTAAGTTTGAAATTGGATACTATTGTTGAGGTTAAATAATTTCTTGAGACTATTTTTGGATTACCATCAAAAGGACATCCTGGAGGTCAGGCGATAACCTGTCACGTCCGGCAAGGTCATGAGACTTAAACCCGTAACCGAAGGATGAAAAGGGTGAATCACCTACCACTAGCCTATGTGATATCCTATATTGTATAATTTAGTTTCTTTTTAAAAGTACTGATATGTGAATTATAAATTCATTATATTTGGAACCCTATACAATTAAGATAAATAGAATATTTTTTTGAAATCTTTTAGAATGAAAGATGAGTTTGTGGTAGGAATTAATTGAAGGATAAACTCTAATTTTCAAGTATATATATTTTTTTCATCTTTTTTATGGATAAATTAATTCTCAAACTTTTGGGAAGGGATCTCAAAACCAAAAATTTGTTATCATAATACCTTATATTTTGTTGAACCGATGGTATTTTAATCATTATAGATTGATGGGTTTGAGGTCATAATTTTTACACTTTTTTGTGATTGATGACCTCAATAAGTACCTATAAATAGTTAAATTTTTCCTCTAATTATGTGTCTCTAATTTCCACCAATGTTCTCTTAATTGAGATCATAATTTGGTGGTGACTTTTTCATTCCCCTTTTTCTCTTATTAAGAATAAATTTTATTAACACAATTTATGATATGGATTTTCTACAAAGGTATTTATTTATTTTAACCTCTTTTTAGAAGAAAAATTTCAAATTGCGAGGACGCAATTTATTGAGGGCGGGGAGAATGTAACACCCCAATATTTCATAGTACATTATTTCTTCAAAGTAATTCAATAACTTGCACTAAACACATCACAGAGTTCAAGCGCACAACGACTTACCAAACTAGCCATTAAAAAGCGGTTATAAATAGTAATAATTGAATTTTTAATTTTATATAATCCTTATAATTTTAGAATCCATATTACGAGTCTATTAGGAATAATATAAAAACAAATTTCTTTTTTCAGATAGAAGAATTATTTTTCAAAAAAATGTAATTTTACCACCTGTTAATGGAGAATCCTTTTTAATTACAATATTCTACACTTTGATATATTCAATTTGGAAAAATAAACTTCTTCTTTAGAATTTGTACATAGTAATATAGTTTAGATAAACTTTTTTTGTCTTTTTGATAACATTCATATTTGGGTGAATAGTGAAATTACTAAATTTTAAATGAAAACAACTTTTTTAATCAAAATAATTTATAGTACTAAATTATAAATTTGATTTGTATTAATATGTAATTAGATTAAATTTTTATCAATTAATATAATGTAATTCGTTTTATGTAATTTCACATTTAATCTATACATAAACAACTGTAAATCTTTTAAAAGTTATTATTTCATAAAAACACGCTTTTTGTATTGAAAGCAGGAATTAATTTGAAATTAATTTATGCCACTTATGTGTTTAGAAATTGAATAAATGTATTTTGTATTTTTTATCATGAGGTACAAATTTTTTAAATAGGTAAATTTTATTTTTAGACATTATGAATAATTACTTTGGTAAATATTTTATTTACTATGGTTAAAGGGTAAATCCGGTAAATATGCATAAAGAAATAATATTGAAATAATATTAAATTACCCTAACACGTGTCCTAACCCTATTTTATGATACATGTTTGACCATATAAATCTTTGGGTAAATTTTGGGACCACATGGAGCCACTTGAGAGTGATAATGACACTTTATATTAATTAATTTAAAGTAAAGGCAAAAATGATATAAACATATATCTTTTAGTAAAATAATTTTTACAAGCTGTTATATAAGTTATAATTTCAAATATAAATATTAATTAGAAATATATAACTATTTCCTACCTAATGGTATTTTATTTATAATTTTTATACATCGAATAATTAAATTTATTTATGACACAATTATGATGCAGTGTTTTCCTTATTAATGAATGAATCAAATAAATGGTATTATAAATGTTAAAATAAATATAATTTTATTATTTGTATGCAATCCAAGAATTTTATAGGTTACTATGGCCTGTTATGATTGATTAAATAAATTTATTTTTAACTAATAATGTTTTTATGACTTTATCAAAAATCAGTTATTAAATAGTGTCAAAATTGACATAAAAGAGTTTTTTAAAAAAATATTATATTATTAATTGATATAATTTCCCTAAAAATTATTGTTAAGGAAAGGGACTTATATAATGATATTTATATCATTAATGAACCACTTTGGGTTCTCTTGGCAGTTTATAGTATGTTTATTAACCAAATAATATAAAAAACAATGAGACATGGTAAATGTCAAACTGATTAACTAAGAGTTAAATCTATAAGATAAGGTTAATATAGTGATCAAAACCTGTCTAAAACCAATCTTTTGAGGGGATATAGACCCATATCCTCCTTAGACTCGAAATATATCAGTTTGGTGCCATTAAAATCCTAATATTAAATTATTATAAAATAATATTTTATGTTTTTCCTAAGGTGACCCTCACCCGTCTTATAAAAGGGCACTCCCCCTTCTCTCAAATTCATTCCTTCAAAGCCTTTTTGTTCGGCCAAACCCTACCCAAATATACTCTAAACATCCCTACCTTCATCCAATAGACCTTACATTAGTCATAAAGCCAACATAAGGATCCCTTTTGATCAAATAAAAAAGGAAGAACCCAATGAATAGGTAAATACTTCATCACCTCTTTCAAGTTCCTTTTTTCTTTCACTTTCGCCTTCTTTGTTGTTTCTATTCTAAAATAATAACACCATTGTATTATATATACTATGATGTTATTATAAATATGTTACAACCTTATTCACCATTCTATCCATCCTTTGAATGACATGTCACCATACGTGCATATGTACGACTTACCATCTCCACGTCATGGAGTAATTATTATTCAATACATTATTTGGATGGATATAATAATGATTTATAATTGATGTAAATGATAAATATAACATGATAATGATTTTGTATATATTATATACCATCCAATTTTATATTATATTAATATCAAAATAATGATATTGTCGCTCGTGCGTACGTACAGATTACCATCTCTAAAAACGTGATGAGATTCATTCGCCATCGTATCCATTCAAGAGTAATTTTCAATTGATGATTACAAATAATGTTTAATGACTTGATATAATTATGGATATGAATAATATACATCCCATACATAACATATATGACTTACATAACAATGAATATAAAGGAAAAATAATCCATTAACACCCAAAATGACGATAATACTAAGATATTATTAAAAAAGAAATATAAAAAGACCATATATGATATCATATTAATGTATATGATTCTTATATAATTTAACAAAAAATCTTTCACCATTATACATGAGGTTAACCTAACCTCGACCAAGGAAATGTACAAGGTAAGGGTTTATTTCACAATGTATTCCTTATCCGAGGTTATTTATACGTAATTATCTACGGGGACCTCTTTATCATCCACATCCATGTTTCATAAAAATGTTTTAAAAAACTATCTTACTATTTTATATACTATGGGTTAAAGTCATTTATACCCTTGTTTTAATTTTTATATGATTTTCATAATGTAATACTTCCGTCATTTTCCAAACAAGGTCCTTTTCAACCTTTTCGATGAAATTAATGTAATAATGTACTTTTTAAACATATAAAGTAGGTGTGGCTATTTTCTTCCGTTATAAAATTCTCTAAGCTTCCCTAAAAAAGTTAAAAGAATATTTTCAAATTAAAAGTTTTCTTTTATAATTATGGGACATTTAAATGATTTCAAAAAAATAGATATTTCCCTAAAATAGTTTTGATTTCATCTATGTCAATATACTTTAATGGATTTTAAGCTTCTTTGAAGTTGAATTATTATGATACAAAACTCACATATTGTATTGATGTTTTTGGGATATGTTTGAATACGGATGTGTTATTTTAATACCATTCATGGTTTATGGATAAAGTATTGACATTTCATATGATAGTTTTAATATGAATGTTTATGTTATGTTGAGACCTTTTCATATGAGGATTGCATTGGACATAGTAAGTGACAGGTGGAGCCCGCTATTGATTCTCATTGCATAGGTAGGTCTCATGAGATAAACTAGTGTCTTGGCACAAGGCCTTGATAAAATCTTATTTATAGTCCTGGAACAAGGTCTTGACTATGTGGTTATTAGAGACTGACATTATGCATTCCATCATTATGAAAGTTTTTATTGATATTTCATGTGATTATTCGACTACTAGAATATCCATGTGAATAAGTAAATGGAATTATTTCATTTTATTTTTTCCATGTTATAGTGAAGTTCGTGTTTAAAAAGACTTTTGTTTTATTTATACATTGCCATAAACTTTTATTCTTACTTATGAATGTTTCTACTATATTGTTATCCTTACTAAGCATCTGAGCTCACCCCTTTCTCTCTTTTATATTTTCCCGAGATTTAAATAAGTATTTTATGACTGAATTATAGGGATAGTCTAAGGGGATATGAGTGTGGACTATGGAGACAATGTTGTTGTAGTTTTCCATTTTATCTTGTAATGTAAGACCTATGAATTTATCTAGTGTTTCAATGGATACTAAACTAATCAGTCATTCAAGACTTGATCTTTTGTGATAATACTAATGTTATGTAATAATGCATCGAATATCGATAACTAGGTCGGGGTGTTACAACCCATGGTTTGGCTGAACAGTTAGGAAAACCATATGTCACCCATGTGACTTCCCCTTTACCTCAAATCATCTATCAAAGTTCGAAAAAATTCCATCTTTAGGTGATCTAAAACTCTGAATAAAATTCCATAGGTCGATTTAAAAAGAATGACCCATTGATAAACCAAAAAAGAATATCAGAAAAATTCATTATTTTAACCTTGTTCAAAACACGGGATCTTACAGTAATGCTCATATTTTTAATAAAAATACCATTATTATTATCGGGTTATAAAGAATATAAATTACAAAATAAATATTAATTTTAATTATAAAATTTTTATATTCTACAAGATAATTTATTTTTAATTTTTAGAGATGAAATAATCTAATTAATGGATTTCGTAATAATGATGTTGTAATTGATTAATTAAATGAAATATCAAATAAAAGATATTTAAAATATGAAAATAATTATTTTTTGACATAATTATTTACATATATTAATTTCATAAGTAAATTTGACATTATAGTGATATATTATTTGTGTTTTTTTAGTTTTCATATTCTTATGATACATTTAAAAAGACAAATATTGAATATAATCAAAATTGACATAAATGATACTTTAAAAATTTATTAAATGATATAAAATTCATTAAAATATAATATTATTCCAAATAAATAAAAGAAGCTAAAATATTTCATCAATACATTTGGATTTCTTTTGTCATTTTATTCTATCTATATAACCACTAAAGACTAAAAAATCCATGTTTTCTTGGTAAGAGTTATAAGATTTAACTAATGGTTAAAGCCACAAGATAAAGTTAATATTTGAAACTAAACATGTATAATTATTATTTAATGATGTTATTTCGATCCATAATCATATTTTATTATAAATTAAAAAAATTGGTCCTATTTAATTAATAATTAACTAATATTAATTTAATAATTTGATTGTTTCCAAAAGATCATGTCACCTAAATTATAAAAGGGGACCTCCTACATCAATTCGCTCCATCTCTATGATCCTTTTATCTCAACCAAAACTTCATAATTTTCCTAATAAACTTACCTATTCACATCTTATAATTTATTTTATTCTCAAAATACCATCCTGAGTGTCCATAAGACGATATCTAAAGGAGGTTCTGTAAAGAAGAGCTAATCGTTTTTACTGACTCCTTCAAGTTCCTTTCTATTTAAACTACCACATAATGTTTTATTTCCATTATAATGTAATAAATATAATATCACCTATATTTTTAGATTTTATTATGATTATTTAACAACAATATTCCACCTTTTATTCATCCTATGAAAAGAGAAATCACCATGCGTGCGTACGTATGACCTATTGTCTTCACACTGTGGTGTAATTTGTTTTTCATTACCGCATTGTCTGGATGAGTATACTATTGGATATAATAAATATAAATAATATATACAACATTATATTAATTCTTTATAATTAATATAACATATCAGCCTTTACCCTTTTACCATTAATGGAATGATATCGTTGCTCTTGTGTACGTATGATCTACCATCTCGACGACACAATAAGATTCATTTTCAATGTTACCAATCAAAAATGATAAAAAAAATTAAATAAAAAATTTATATGAAATATATGACATAATAATTATAATGGAATAAATATATATATATATCATTTACCTTCATACATATAGTATGATAAGAAAACTGAAACAATATTCATACATATGTACGACTTACCGTCTCCATTAACGGTGTCTTCTATTTGATATGTCAATATATTATATATATATTTATATATTTAAGATAAATTATATTTAAATATTTCTCAAATTTTGGAAAAATTAAATCATAATCTAAGTAATATGATCAAGAATAACATGTCAAAACATGTACAATAATCAAAGCATTTATTACCCGAAACATTGATTTAATTAGAATTTTTAATAAACTGGTAAAATAAGTTCCTAAATGAATCATATTTTATATCATAATAATTATTATTATTCCGGAATAATTTAATAATTTGTTTACAACCACTATAAAATTGTTTCAAACGCGTTTGGAGGGAATCATACCAAAGGTAAGGGTTAATTCAAAATATCATTATTATCAGAGATTGTTTATATATATGTATCTATTAGGGAATATTTATCACCCACTTCCATGTTTCTTAAATAAATTTAATAATTATTGTTTCTATCATTCTACAAATTGTTACACTCTTTTACCATTGTTTTCGTCTTTAAAAAATTGTTTAAAAGGGATATTTTTTCATTTTCCTAATAATATACTATATGGATTTTTTGATGGAAGGAATGTTTGTTTTTAACTTATGTAGTCTGAGAATATTTATCTAACATTGTTATACCATAAAATTTTTAATCTTCTTATACAATCTTAAATTGCTATTTTCAAAGGAAATGTTTTATTTTATAATTTAACGGTCTTTAAAAAAATTCTTTTAGGGTAAAAAACGGTGTATTTCCCCTAAGAGATTTTTTAATGTTATTGTTAGAGTATTATAATCTATACCAACAACCGTTGTTGGATAATATTATTAATTCTGGTGGAAATATTATCATATAATTTAACATAGTTCGTTGAATGAATTATGGTTTATTTTGACTAAGGATATTCAATTTGGATACAATTCATGGTTTATGTTTTCAGTATTCCTATTTCATATACAGTTTTTAATATGAATTTTGATGTTGATTATGTATCATCACAACATTAATTTTAGGAATTAATTGGAATTTGTAAGTTATGTAAAGATCCCACTATATCCCCTCGGTGCATCGATGCGTCTCACGATATAAAGAATTTTGTGTTTACCTTTCTTTTCTATGGTTTCTTAGTAGAATCCTTTATAATATGTCTATCATGTCTGAAATTAGGAATTCCATTATTATTAGGGTAGTTATGGAAATTCCATGTGATTATTTGACTTGTAGAATATCTATGCTTTTTTTCAAGATCATCTAATTATTTAAGTGACATGTCTTTTACTTATTTAGCATGTCATATTTTTTATGATATTTTTACTCCTAACTTCTATTGTATTTCTTACCCTTACTAAGAATATTCTCTCACCACATTCTTGTTTTTTATTTTTCCCAAAATGCTAATATGTGTATTATGATTGATATGTAGGGTTATTCTAGTGTAATAAAAATGTTATCAAAAGAATTTCAATGTTGTATTTTATGTTTTAAATGGTAATGTAAGGTTCATTTATGTAGTCTAGATTCCAAAAATGCTAAATTGAATGATCCTTTGAGATTCGATGATTATATCTATTCTAATGTGTTAAACTAATGAACTGGCTCTAAAACTCTTATGTGGAGGACTTAGTGTTTGATTAGATTATGTTTAGTAGAATCCATGGAAACTAGATTTATAAAACAATGATTAGGGAACATAACCTTAAGATATTCTTTTTGGATAAGTAGAGAACAATATCCTCAAATTTTTGTATGGTAGACATTTTGTGTGTCTTCACATAAATACATCCCACTCTAGATACTACAAGATGATGGGGTCCTTTAAAAGTTGGACCTTTGGGTAATAACTCCAACAAGGTGTGTTAGGCCTAAATCTATATTATGAAGGCCACAATAATTTTCCACACAACACACTTGGTTAGATAAACCTAGGGATGTGCTAAGGACAATTCCAATTTTATTTATAACCCATTATAAAGGATTTAAATGTAATTATTTTTCCAAAGAAACCATGTTTGTGATTTGGAGTCTATATATGCTTCAATTTTCAATTTATGTAATTTTTTTTACTAGTTAAAAATTATGAATTATGATTTATAACATAATATAGTTAATTCCATTTTTTATAAATGTTGACTGGTGTAAAGATTGTAAACTGTATCAACACACATAATCAATGTAGGGATTTTCCTCCTATGTAAGATAATGACACTAGATCAGGGTCTAAAATGGGTTCTCAAAAACATATAACTAGATTGGGATGACTCAATCATATTATAAAGAATAACTTTACCAGTATGGAGCACCTTGATCCACAACATGGAGGAAAAATTTTAGACCACTTAAGAAGTCAACAACCTCTAACATTCAATGCATCTCAAAATCCATTTGAGGCTATGAAATGGATATGTTGTATAGAAATATTATTTCTCCCTTTAGGAATTATGGAAAGGAAGAATGATTTCAGGGATATTTATTATATTTATGGAAATGAGTATCAATGGAAGTCATTTATTCAAAACACAAAAGAGGATGTAGAAATATTATTCATGAAATGGAAAAATTATAAGTACATTTTCTAGGAATAAAAATTCACTCCTGAACCGCAAGTGGATACGGAGAAGAAATTTTCGAGTCTGATGAAAAATAATAAGAGAATGTTACTAAATATGAATCCAAATCTACAGTGCTATAAAGTACTTATATGGACTAAATTCAAAACCCTATTAGTATGATTTGTCACTTGTTTATTGGGTTAAATACCTTCCTAAAAAAAGAATTGGTCTCCCCAAATTTCTCATCATCCAATGATATATTATCATATTCTATCAATATAGTGAAATAATTCTCTTTGTCATTTGACATTAATGGAATGAAAGATATGTAAAGAAGGAAAAATATACAGACAAATAAAGGGAAAGGGAAATAGGGATTTACCCATATGTGATAATTGTGGGAAGAAAAACCTCATCACTTTCCTCAAGTTAATGTGAGTTTGTTACAAGTATGGAGAGAAAGGTCACTAGGATCGTGATTTTAAGGGAAATAAAGAATTTTACAATGTTAAATTTTTCAACTTTAATGAGGTAGGGTACTATGTGAATTAATGGCCCAAACATCAAGGAAATATATCTTAGGAAAAGATAAGGGATCAAGGTCAATCTTATGTTGTATCTATAGTCAATGTGGTATAATTAATTTATTTGTGTTTTTTGACTCAAAAATTATTTTATTATATTCTGGTTATAAGAATCATGTCATTTATGAGGATTGTAATGAAATACTTCCTCATAAATTATTTTTAAGCATTTTGGTTTTAATTATGTTCTTGAGGTGATAAATGTATTTATATATTTTGTACGTGATAAAAATATCTTCATTTTGTTGTCTAGAAAATTTTTATGCTATGTTGATTTTGAAAATTCCCTGACCATAATTCTAAATTGTTGGAAAAAAATATTTTTGAAAAAAAACCATTTATTAAATGGATTAAGTTGATCTTTGAAAAATATTTTATAAATTTTTTAATTACAACATTGTGTGATGAAAATTGTGTTATATGAGGAAGAAAAAACATTTCAATGAAAAACCGAAGGATATTATTGGTTTTTTAGAACCATATTTTTTCTTATATTTTTAATAAATGAAAAATTCATCAACTATAAAAAATGGCTTTTGAGAGAAAACTTTTATCCTAGTACATTATTTTCTAATGAATCAAAATATCCCTTAGAACAACACATATTTATAGCTTTGTGGTTGTTAACATCCTTCAGACCTTTTCTCTTTCACTCCCCACAAGAACATAATGGTTAGATTTGTCTTCCATGTCCATGTTTTCCTATATAAAACCCTAGTATGTGTTATCATTAGTTTCCTTCATACTTTGGTTTATTTAATGTAAATTGGATGTATTATTAATCCAATTTCTGGGGAGTGATTTAATCAAAGGTATTATTAAAATTAAAATACCCTAGTTTTCAATCTTGAGTTTGAATTGTACAGATGTAATTTATTAAAGGAGCATTGCATGTAACACTGCAATATTTTATAGTATGTATCTTGATAAATAAATTCAATTTCATTAATAAATCAAATTTTCTGAAACACCATGATAAGAATACATTTCACACACCAATTATTTCATTTGTGTTACATGCAAAGCTGAGTTTTACCAAACAATAATATATTATTTAAATATTGTTATTTACTATAATAAGATATAACCAAGATATTAAGTTAAGTGTTTTGAATATTATTAAAAATATGATTAAATTTATATATCATATATTTAATAAACTATTTTCACAATCAGAAAAATTATTTTAAGGGCATAAGATAAAAAATAATCCAATTTTACACATTCAAAGGCTATATTTTTTAAAAGGAAATTTTAATTCCATTTAATGATAAACTAATATTAAAATAATTCTGAAACATTTAAAAAAATTACGAAATAAACTTTTTATTTTGAAATAAATTAAAATAAAATATTTTAATTGTTTTTTATTTTTATGATATGTTTCAAGTTTAGATGAATAGTCAAAAATAATAAATTTTAGTTCAAAAACTCTTTTTTCAACTATATAATTAATATTGTTGATTTATTTTTGTATGGGTATTAATGCATAATTAGATTATATTTTTATTAGTTTTTACATTTTAGGTCATTTTACTACATATTAAATTAAAATTAGATATAATAACGTATTGATGTTTTGACCATTTCATTAAAAGTAGCATTCTCAACAAGTCTACAGGATTAGCATTAAACATAATTTAGTCACATATATTAATTGAGTGTTTAAAAATAGACATACAAGTGTTTAACAATTATTCAATTTATTTTATAATATGATCAACTTGATTTTCTAGATAATGTGAACAGAAACACTTGTAAATTTTTATTTACCATAATTAAGGGTAAATCATGTAATTAATGGTAAATATAATATTATAATACTATAATGTTACCCTAACACTCAATATAATTTCATTGGATGAGTGGAATTCAACCAAAGTCAACCATAGGCTGAAATAATAACCTTTTTAATCCACTTGGTTAAGAATATGACATTTATAATATTTCATTTAAATATAAGGTACAAATATCATACTCACATTATTAATTATTACACCATTATTATTTTAAGGTAATATAAATTATAAACACCACTATATATGGTCATTTAAAATTTAAAATGATTATCTTAATCTATATAGTAAATTTTTTATGTTTAGCAAAGAAATCATTAAATTAACAGCTTTCATAATAATGATGCAATAATTATTTAATTAATAGAAATATCAAATAAATGATATTAAAAATATTAAAATAAATATAATTTGAAATAAATAAATAAATATATTAATTTTATTGATAATTTATACATGTTATTGATATATGGTAATGTTGGTTAAAATTTAACATGTTGTTCGGGTATTTTCAAAAAGACATATATTTAATGGTATCAAAAGTGACAAAAATGATACATAAAAATAGTTTATAATTTATTAAATGATATAAACATAATAAGGATCTAAAATTTATCCATGTAACTTTAATAATGTTAAATATTTCATTAATATTCAATTTCTGGTTCGTTCGTCAGTTTATAGAATCTATATTAACCAGAATGATTAAAAATACATGTTATCACTCTAAGAGTTAAAGGATTTAATTAAGAGTTGAATCCAAAAGAAGAGTGTAAAATTTTGATATAGACATGTCTAAAAATCATTGGATGGGTGTATTTAGACCCATAAACTTATTAAAATTTTAATAAACCACATTTTATCCATTTAGAATAAAAAACTAATTTATATTGATGTAATATTTTGAGTGTTTCCCAAAGATCCGCTCACCTCAATTATAAAAGGTCACCTCCTAACTCACTTAATTACAATAAATTTTTTCATATAGAGATACAATACCATGACCATGTTCCATATCAAGTTCCCTAGGGACGTCTTATAGTTTTTCGTATTCTTGAAAGAGAAACCATACTATCCTTAAGAGGACATCCAAATGAGGTTTTCTAAACAAGAGTTAATCGCCTTTTTTTACTCTTTAAAGTTTATTTCTTTTTTTAATTTCCCTTCATGTGTTGTTTCCACTATAATGTAACAAATATCATATCATCTATTTTGTGATTTTTTTTCTAATGTAATCCCATATTCCAAATTGTGTCCATCCTATGAAAAATGAAATCACCGCGCGTGCTAACGTACGTCCTACCATCTCCACGTCATGGTGTAATTGTTTTTCACCATTGCATTATTCAGATGGGTTTAATAGTGGATATAATCAACATAACTAATATTTATGACTATATATTTATTCATTATAGTTAATATACCATCTATTTCCATATCATTTACCATTAATGTAATGATATCATTTCTTGTTCGTACATACGACATGCCTTCTCCACGATGTGATGAGATCCATATTCCACAGTAACCATTCAAGAATGATTATAACAATATATGTAATTAATAAATATAAATAATATAAAATAATAATTATAATTTAATAATATATATATATATAATATCATTTACCATCTTAAATTTAGTACGATGTGAAACTAGAAACAACATTCAGGTGTATGTACGGCTTACCATCTCCTTGAACAGTGTATTCTATTTCATATACATATATATATATATTATATATATTTATATAATAAATATATATGATATATAAATCATGTTTTGAATTATTGGACTATTTATCTCATGATATAATTAATATGATCAAAAAAATATGTCAAAACATGTATGATAAGCAAAGTAATTATTACCTCAAACGTTTCATTAAATTGGAATTATAAATAAACAGGTCACATTAAGTAATAAATGAATCATATATGATATCAAAAATATTATCATGGTTCTGTTATAAGTTAAAAATATGTATAAATATAATATAATGAAGATTCAGACATGTTTGGTGAGAATTAGACCCAAAATAGGATTTAATTTCACAATCTCATTATTTTCTACGAAATTTTATATATAAGTATTTGATGTGTAATATTAATCACCCATTTCAATGTTTCTTAAAAAAAATCAAATCTATGTTTACTAATATCCTAAAAAAATTAATTATTTTACCCATGTTTTGCTTTTTAAAAAATGGTTTAAAAGTAATATTTTTGAAATTTTCCAAATAATGTACTTTTTGGATTTTTTGATAGAAATAATGTTTGTTTTTAAACATTATAGGGTGAGTGGTATTTTTTTCCATCATGATTCCTTATAATTTTTTATCATCCCATACAAAATTATGATGTTATTTTCAAATGAAATTTTTTATTCTATAATTAAATATATTTTAACTAAATGATTTCAAAGTAAAAAAGGGGTATTTCTCTCCAGAGAACCTTTAATGATTTTATTAGAATATTTTTCATCTATATTTTCATCCTTTGTTTGATCTTATTACATATTAAGGATGATGTCTTATGATATCATTTTACTTATTTTTTCGAATGGTTTACATTTTTTTGACATTGGATGTTCTATTTTTATACCATTCATGGATTATAGTTTATGTATTCAAATTTTAAATTATAATATTAATATAAATGTTTATGTTGATTATGTTTCATCAACCCATTCATATGAATAATGGATTGGACTTTATAAGTGATTTTAGGGAACTGTTATAGCCCCTCGATGCATTATTAGGTCTCATTAGACAATATAGTTTGGATTTTACCTATTTTTGTATCTTGTCTTGGATTAAACCATGAAGATATGTTTTTGATGTCCGAAATTAATCATTCCCTCAGTATGAGATTAGTTACTTATATTTCATGATATTATTCAACTGTTATAATTTCCAAGGTTGTGATTTCTAGGATATTTGATTATTCAAATAAAATGTGTTTCAGTTATTTAACATTCCATATTTTGTATACAATATTTACTTACAGCATCCATTGATTTTCATACCCTTATTGAGCATCTTTTCTCACCCCTTTCTTATTTTTTTATTTTTTAAATGATTCCATGATGTGCATTATAACTAAAATTTAGGGTTAGGATAAGAGAATAATGATGTTCTCAAAGGATTATATAGTTTATGTTTTATGTTTTAAATTTTAATGTGAATTTCATGTTAGTAATCTAGATTCCAAGACTATTGAACTACTTGATATTTTTTTATTTGAGTACAATATCAATGCCAATGTATTCAAATAATATGCAAGCTCTAGGTTTCTAGGGTCAGGTTGTTATAAGAATATTTTTAAAATTTAATTAATTTGATGATTGAGACTCAAACTATGCATCCACACAAATTTATTAAAAATTTAACATTCTTATCACCATGTATCTTGATTTTAGTACCAAAACCATTATAGAAACACATGATTTCCCCATTAAAATTTTATTCTGATCATGATGATTTCCACACTGTAACAATCTATGGATACAAGTCATCATAATCCCTTTTTTTATTGAAATTAAAATTTCTCACTTTTGGATAGATAAATGTTACCCCTTTCATATATAATTCATGATTCTTATATATTTAGTCATGTTACTTATGAAAAAAAATTAAGACACCCTTAACACTTTCTAGATCCTAGGAAACATCTACTAAAATATTTTTTTACCACACTTCTAACTTGATGGGGACTTACCTCAATACATCATAGTTTGATGGTTCTCTATTTCTTGCCACCATGGATATTTCATAATATTTTCATCCTGAGGAACATATATTTTAATAAATCTATCTCAAAATTATCAGCATAATATACAACTACCTCATAACATTCAAACAATCATATAGAGAAAGGTATTCGTAAACATTTATTCAATCTAAAATAAAAACTATTTATTTAAATGTCAATGACAAGAAAAAACATTGGTGACTAACTGTAAAATTTAAAACAAAAAATTCAAGCCTATATATTTAATCCCCAATCATTTTCCTTAAATCAATGAATTTTTTATCCATTCGTATTCAAAAAACATTAGGAAAATATTTCTCAACGAATAGAGTCTTAATTGTACCATATTCCATGGAATCTAGATTCTTTATATTTTATTATTTCATAAAAACTACCACTAATAATAATTAAATTAAAAATACAAAATGAAAACAGTTTCATTTTATTGTTTTAAACCTCACATGAATTAGAATATATTACCCAAATAACTAATCAATCCATCAATGAAAACTAGATATAACAATCCACCAAATTGAGAATGGTAATTTTACATGATATGGATACCTATGAACTAATTCTTATATGGAAAATATGGAAACTATATAACATGTATTCCACTAAAATTTATAGAATCTATTAAATAATCTATCACTTTAACATATTTATCAGTTCAAGTATCCATCATTTTCAAGATGCTGATTTTGATGGATTTTTTATTCTTGATAACTTCCTACTTCATCTTCCCCCATTTCTCTATGGGAAACAATTTTGAAAAAACATATAATTGATGATGCAACATGGAAGTCATCAGATGCTATATCATTTTAAGATAACCCTAATTTATAATAATTAATGGGTAATCTAATAACATTTTCTTAAATAAAAATTTATATAAAACATTCTTCAGATAACAAAAATTTCAAACAATGAAACATAATATTATATTGAATTTAAATTCATGAATTCAAGTACATATATTTTGAGTATCATTATGATTTATATTTTTAGATTATCACTTTTTAACTCTTACATAAAAAAATCATATAATATAATGTGTAAATTTCATCTATGAATCAATTTTTTTCCCAATATAAAACATTTTTTAATGAAAAAATTTCCTTTCTATAGAAATATACATTTATTTCATGTTTACTTTTCATTATACATACTCATCCTTAAAACCTAGTGAAATCAATTTAAAACATGGTATGAGAAGAGAAATCATTGTAAGGGTCAACAAATTATGAAATCCATTTTTCTGTTGAATAAAATTAAAAATCACTAATTGTTTACTATTATGAAAATATTCCTTATGAATATGTAAAAATGCCAACATGAAAATAGACATTTTATAAATAAACCCTTTTTAATACATATAATGAAAATAAAAACCTATGTTGCAAACAAATAACATTAAATTCATAACCCATATTCTAAGTAACTGGATCCCAGTTTTGTATATTTACAAAATATCGCATGTTATCTCTACAATTTATACCATAAAATATAAGGAAAAATACATAATTTATTTTTGATATTGATCAGTTAGACCATTTTTATAAACATTACCAGTCTCCCCTATTATATAATCTATTTTGGGCTTAATTGTTCGCATAACATATATCATGGTCGGCCATTTTAATAAGATGAAATAGGCTTTTCCATCATCATCCATTATTTTCACGTACTGTATCATGATTACAAAAACTAATATTTTATCTATTTATAATAAACCATCGAAAAACTTTATTTGACCCATATTCAAGTAGCTTTTAGATTCCAAGATACAAAATAGTTTTTCCAAAAAATAAAATAATAAAACAATTAAAACAAATAGAAATATGGTTTGTTTAAGTGATAAAAAATAGAATAAATTAATTTATTCCAAACATTACATATTTTTTCAATGGATACATGAAATATTGACATAATATATATTTAAATAGTAAATTAATTTTTCTTCTATAAATAATGTCACAATTATTGATATAAAATACTAGAAACAATTCATTTTCAAAGATATTTTTATGTGTTTAAAAAGTGGAATACAATATAAATTATAATATTTTTATGTCTATATAAATAAATTCATATATTAATAATAAGAATATTGGAATGGATGAAAATAGTTTTATAAATAACTATTCAAAATGATTAGAATGAGGTTCTATGATAAAGTGTCGCATACATTGAGTTCGAATCATTATGAATAGTATTTATCAAACTAAATAATAAGATTCTATAATTTATTGAGGTGAATAAGACAAATTTTGTTGTTTATTAATTCATTTATATTTTTTATTACCATTTTATAATTAATTATAAAATGAATTAATTTCATGATGAATGTTTTGATGGAATTTTTCTCATATGTCAAAAATGTCATCAATTTGGTGACTATGGTCAATGAGGTAATTATAAAATCATATCAAGAAACATAACATTGGTTTATTTATCATTAATAGTTATTTATTATAATTTTAAGACCAATCATAAATTTTTATAATAAAAAATGTATTATTTTATACTATGAAGATGGTAGTCCATACGTACACATGAGTTAAATTTTAATTTTTATAAAAAAAATAGAGGGATAAATTTAAGAATTAATTAATAATAATATATTATTTATTATATAATAAATATCATATAATTTCATTTAATTAATTTAAATATACCACTTGTGTGATTCAATTATTAAAAACGAATCAAATCCATTAATAGAGGTGGAAATATGCAAGTATGTATGAACGATGTTATCATTTTCTATAAATGGAAAGCTAAGAATATATATAATATACTACCAATTAATATTGATAATTTTTTCATGAATATAATTTTCATTTTTAAATTAAATAAATAATTATACTCATTAGTGATAGGTGGTGATTAAAATTAATTATGTCAGTTCATAAGATGTTTGTCCATCGTAAACATATATGACATTTTCATTTCCCATTTGATAGAAGAAGATACATATATTGATATTTAAATTTACATAATAATATATATTTATATTTGTGACAATTATGCTAATATTTTATTATATTTATTGTATATTAAATTGAGGTAGAAGAAAAAATATGAAGAAACCCATTTCATAAGAACTATACATCTTCTTTGTAAAACCTCATTTGGTTAACACCAAATCCTCCTTAGGATGTATTTATAATCAAACCGAGGACTATAAGACATAAGATATTAATTTGGTGAGTAATTTATGTCTGTATTTTCTGAAATAACATTGTCAATTGTTTTAAGGAATAGATAATATATTGTTCCATTATATAAGTAAGGTGGGGGGAACATCAAGAATTACATATTTTATTATATTAATATTATTTAATTCCCATTAAAAATAAAATATAACAGATTAATTTCATTATAATGATTATTATGAGTTAAAATCACCTCATTACACAAATTATGGACCCATTTGGATGATTTTTTCCATTATATCATTGTTATAACCTCTCATTAACCATTTCCATGATTACCGATATATTAATGTTTTTTACACAATAGGTGTCATGAAATTTACTATAATTGGTATGTTTTACCCTTAATGGTTTGTGTATTATATAATAAATAATATACCATTTTATTTTCTTGATTTTTAGATTTATATTGACTTCAAATCATTTAATAATGTATGGTTAATTATAAAATGTCATTGTTGTAAATTTTGGATCAATTTAGCTAACTTTAGTTTCAAAACATAATTATTATAATTGAATTTGAATATAAAAAATTCATATATAAATAATATTTCATATTTATCTATATAGTTAATATGACATTATTACTCACCTAAATATTGATAATTTAATAGTTTGTAAAATAATTTACTTATTTTCATAGAGGTTTCAGAAGAACCATGCCACTATTTCATAAGAATTTATTGTAATAATTCCATCCCTACAAAATATAAATAAATTACCATGATAAAAAATAATTCTTCTTAAAGATGTTTATAACATAATATTAAATATATTCTTCCCTTGAAAAATATTTATAGATATTTAAACCAAAAGAGTGACATTTTGTTTTTATTGTTTATTAAAAATTATATTAATTCTATTATCAATATTATGTGAAATGAAATTGACACATTTTCAAAAATATTATATCAATGACCTAAAAACATATATTCGATATAATAAACACATTTGTAGATATATTTATTGTCTTTATCAGGTTATTTCTAAACATAATTATCTAAGTCACCTTTATGAAGGTGAAAAATATTTACTATGTCATTATTCATAATGACAAAACATAAAAGAGAACAATTAATCAAATTTGGAAATTATAATTACAAATACGAAATCCAATTTTAAATATTGAGTTTCTAGTGGTCGAATAATTTATTTTATTTTTTATATAAAATATATAAAGAAATTCACATTTCATAAAAATGTATTTTAAACCCTAGAATGAAATAATACCAAAATTAGGTAAAATTATGATTATTGTGTAATATTTTATATCATTTATAATTAAAGTATACTTATTTTACTCTAAGTTAAAATTTTACATTCAAATTTATTAGTTGACCGAAATCCAATTTCACTATTTGAATAATCTTTATTCTCATCTATTTATTGAAAAATAAAAAAGATTCACTCAAAATCAAATTTAATAAGGTTATTTTGAATATAAATATAATTTTCTGAAATTAATATTTTATAATATAAAAACTATTCGTTTATTTAAAAAATTATACTACATAAGAAAAAAATAAGAATAAATCATTTTTCCTTTCTGAATGAAAAATTAATTAATATTAATTTAATAAATATAACTATATAAAATATAATTAATGAATAATAATATAGAAATAAATTTATATTTCATTAAATTAACTTCGTTTGTTAAATTTCCACAATTCAAATGTAATGTTTGTAATATATTATGATGACTATGTAAATGTTATCCTTAAATAACACCAAATACAAAAAGGTAGATTGAGAGTTTTATTTTCCATGTAAAGGTAATTAGGGACCTATCTAATATTCTATAAATAATAGAAAAAACTATCTAAGGATAATGTGGGATTGTGTCATGCTAATGAGAAAATTTATTTTTCCACATAAAGATAACATGGTGAAATATTAAATTATTGTGTGACTTGGATTGGATAGAAAATCATCATATATAAACCCTAGCCATTTTATTGTTTATCGCTCCAAATATATGGTAAAATAGTGTAACTTTTCATTATGAACATAACGGACAATAACTATTTTATCTTCTAAATGATATAGACATTGGTAGTACGGTCAATCTGATTATTATTTTCGTTGATCCCAATGTGTAGTCAAACAAGATTACATCAAGTTGTTCATAATGAATTATTTAACCTTCCATTTTTATGTGATTTACCCTCTAAAGTGGATCCATGAGATGTTTTGTGTATGTATAATCTACAATTCTATGTAAGGGGATGGTAATATTTCTTGAAATTTTATATTTTGAATGATTATAATACTGATTAATCTATATTTTAATAATATTTATGGGTTCTTATGTAATAATAAAATTAATTGATCATGATAAAATATTGTAAAACTCCCAAAGGAGACATTTCATATTGATTTTTTCTATGACTCTATAGGATTATACCACCTCAATATGTATCGATCAATGATTCCACACATTTGAACCATTTTAAGGGGTTATTATGGAGTAATGTTTTAATGAAATTTAATATTTAATTTTATTTAGTCTTTATAATATTTAAATTGGGATTGAATTGGGAAGTTCAATGAAATTAAAATAAAAAATCAGGGAATATTTTGAGCAATTTAAATAGATGGATATTGGGTCTACCAAAGATATTGTAATTTATATATATATTATATGGGAATAATAATATTATTTTATTATTATATATGACTACAATGAATGTTGAAGATTTTTTAAAGTATATTGATAACTCAAATACAAATTGTGGGAATTTTAAAAATCTGACACACGATTGTTTAAATCCGAGATTTTGATGCGATGTTATGTGCAACTGAATAAGGAGATCTATTTTGAACATGGGTATTAATGAGTACATAATATGATCCCAATCCCTCAAGATCTATATTAAGTCTTTATATCATCACTATAATTGATGATCTGGTGGGTGTACAAGTAATAACCCGTAGATCCCACTTCTTGTATATTTAGACCAATATCTAATGATACATAAGAAAAACAAGAGTGGAAGATCATTCATTGATAGATCAATAGTACTTATTTTTTTATTTCATCTATTTCACTATTAAATACATTGATAGCATAGTATAATTTGTGTTAGAGGAATATATACAATTAATAAACAAACCATATTTTGGAATATAACCAACATTGAAGGTTGGATGATTTTCTAGAAAAACGTATAAATTTTCTATTCTATCTATATACATATTATTACATCCCACAATGGTGAGAATATGAGAAATAATTGTGTTTATATGAAACCATAAGAAATTATTTATTTTCAAATCATAAAAAATGTTATTCTATTAATTACCCCACCTTCGAGTTAGTACCAAAATTGATCTAGGAATAACTTGTAGTAATAGATTGTGTTTCCAACTATAGATCCAAATTAAATTTTCAAAGTAATATGATACATAATCTATATGAGTGTGTTTGGAATTCTGGTATAGAATGTCACAAACTACCATAGTTGGAGGAATAATATATCACCCTACCTATATTCACTAATCCTAAAAGTTATAGATGCTATTTTAGATGGTATTCCACATATTAGTAATGAAAATTTTATGGAAGAATCATATGATAAGAATCTAGTGTTTCTTTAAAATAATGAAAATACACATTTGATTTCCCTTTTTAAAATTGTCAATGAAAATGTAATTGTACATCAAATAGAATAAGAGATGAATGAAAAACATTTAATTTACTATTAATGAATTTAAAATATTCATGTAACTATTTTATATGTATAGATAATGTAATTAAAGTATATTAAATTTAGTGATATAAAACAATAGGCAACTATTTCACTAAGGTTAATGAAATAGTCAATGACATTAAATAATTTTGGAAAATTATAAAGAAATCTATCATTGTTAAGAAGATGATGAGAATAATTTCCAAAAAAAATTTATTCCAATGTTTCAACTATAGATAAAGGATAATATCTATCCTTATATGAACAAAAAAATATAAATTTATGTTGTAAGAGAAAGTCCCAAATAAAAAAATGTAATATATGATATGGAATTTTAGGACCTGAGAAAAAGAAAAATGGAAAGAAGAATAAGCTAGATTTTCCAATGATTTAAATATTAAATGTGATAAAGAATTATGTAAAATTATTTCACTCTCATACATGTTATGGAAAAAGGAAAATAAGAAATTTAACTATATGAATTTACCTGGGTGATTTAATGATCATAAAATGTTTCATATTACAAAAAATTTACCAATAATTTGGTCATAGAACTTGAATATGATGAGGAATATTAGAAGACATAAAAATATGTAAAGTGTAAGTAGAATAATTTATATATTAATATAATAATCATTATGAGGATAAAATATAAAGGTGACTCATCTATAAACTCTAATAATAAATACACATTAATTTCACATGTTGGGTTAGGAATTGATTCATCATGTTATCATAGTGTTGTAGAGGGATGGAATAAATCATTAGTGGGAAGTGAAAAGAAAATTTGAATATTTTCATGATAGTATTATGCAACTCATGAAATAGAAAATTATGTAGATAAAGAATAAATACAATGAGTATGACAAATATAATGAGGTGATAAAATTGGGAGTTTATTATTTTGACGAGATCATAGATAAAAATATTAGAGAAGTTGATTAAAACATGATTATATGGGATCATGGGGAAAATATAGATACATGTGAAGAAGAATATGTTGTGACCATTTCTATATCAATCACATAAAAAAATTAATATTGATTTTAATTGAAAACTAAGATAGTAGATGTCAGTTTTTATTATTTTCCATTATAAGAGAAGATTTGATCCAATAGTATAAGGATATATAATCCTAATTCATCTCACTATAAAACTAAAATTTAGAATAATATTATCCCCCCAACCATAATATCTGGATCTTTTGGGCCCTGAATATCATGGTCGACCTGGTTTTGGTTAGAGACCAATTCATCTACTCTAACGTGACTTAAGGTGATCTCTAAGGTTTCATGTCTTTAATATACCGGAGTTGTAACCACATATGAGGGTTACCTTATGGAATAAACATGGTGATTTTGACCCTAGAATCCATCCTCAGATTTTCGAGGGTGACTTTAACGTCACTACCTTTCTATAATTGAATAAAGGCATGGGAACCTTCCATAGGAATTCTATTTTAGACATTATCCAATTCATGGCTAAGAAAGGTCTCTCCATCCCTAGCTTTTCAGGATATCGATTAACTTGGTGTAGAAATCGAAGTGGTCCTCACCACTTGTGGATCCTCTTAGACCATTGTCTCGCTAATATGTAGTACATTTCCAAGTTCTACATTGCAATGGTCATCCACCTCACACAGGGTCCATCTGATAACTCTCCCCTCCTAGTTTCCTTGGCTCCTTGGTAAATTCCTCATGCATGTTTCAGGTTCTATCGCAAATGGGCTGACACACCGGGGTATCTTGATATATTTAGGGCCCTCTGGGAAGAACCATCTCAGGGGAACACTTGGGTTGGTTTTCATAAGATGCTAATAAATCTCAAGGCTAAGTTGTTGGTATGGGATAAAGAGATCCCCTCCTAGGACTGTGTTACTAATGATGATATGCATGAGGTGGAGAATCTCAATAATAAACTCAAAGAAGTCTGGAATGATCGATATTTTGATAATTTTTCTAGTAAGAAATAATCTTTAGCTATTTTGATGATCAAACTGGAACATGAGGCAACGGTTCAAGATAGAGTCAAATAGCTCCATGAGGGTGATAAGAACACCACATTTCTGCCAGTTAAACCTAAAATTCTTCCAGATGATGGTTCTTTTATGGATGATAGAGACCTGGTGGGAAGCTTGGCCCACTCATTCTCCAAGGACCTCCTCGCTTGTCCTAACCCTCGCATAGTTCCCTAGGACCAGATGCCTTCACGGGGTCTTTCTATAGGGTCGTATGGCAGGTGGTGAAAGATGATGTTATCCTTGCTATCCAAGACTTATTCTGAGGAGGCATTTTACCAAGGATGGAGAACTCAACTACCACTGTGGTCCTCCCCAAATCCAGGAAACCCACCTCTATCATGCACTAGAGCCTGGTGGGCATGTGAAACTTACCATATAAAATTCTCGCTAGTATTATTAACTCTAGGTTGTCCTGCCTCATTTTTTTGAATGGTCACTTTGGAGAAATACAACTTTGGGAAAGGGTGCTTGATCCAAGATCCATTAAAATGTTACAAGAGATGATCAGAGACATTAATGTCAAGTCTCTTTATTCCCACATGGCCATTTAGCTTTACATGAGCAGGGATTATGACTATGTTCAGTGGGGGCTTCATCAACAATGTTCTGGTGATTATTGGACTTTCATCCTAGAATAATTATTTTCTCGTTAGGTGTTTTAGCTTCTTGTGTCTGGTGGTTACCCTCGGTGGGAAGACCTTTGGTTTCTTCAAGGACACTTGTTGCCTTAGGCAAGGCTATCCCATCCCACTATGTATCTTTATCCATTTCTATGACATCCGTAGTTTTCTAATTCACATGAGCATGGTCAGAGGTGAGATCATACCCTACCATATAAGACTAAGGTCCCCCTCCATAAACCACATAATGTTTACTGAAGATACCATCCTCTTTCTAAATGCTATCAAAATTTCAATCAAAGGTATCTCCACGTTGTTGGAGGACTACTATCTCTAGAGTGTCCAAATGATCAAAAATAAAAATAGTAACATCTTCTCTCCAATATATGATCATCATGCCGGCCCATGGAGGTTTATCGTAGCCTCGACATGCAATGGGGTAGTTTTCCTATTGACTAATTTGGTGCACTTATCTCCTCCAATAGCCTTCACACCTGGTAATTTTATTTCCTCATCTCAAGAATTACATACTGGATTAACAAATAGAAAAAATATACATCCTATTAGTGTGTTGGATTACTCTGAATATTAGTGTTCTCGCTGCCAATCATAATCATGTCCTCTATTTTATTAAATTCCCCAAAGGTGTCATCAATAAAATTGATTATTTATGGTTTGTTTTAATATGGGACACTAAATATTAGGTGAAACCTCACTGGGATTCCTGGCACTGGGGGGAAGCGCCATTGAGTGAAGGCAATACCAATGTTCAGAGTCTTGAAGGAACCCTTTGTTTCATTCATTCAAAGCTAGAATGGGAGGTCCCGGAGTGGCGCTCATACTGGGGAATAATAATGCACAACTCCCACTATGTAAACCTTTCCATGATGAATAGCCATGCCACTCTGTTCTACTCTGTCATCTCTCCCTTGATTTTTATCCTTCATCCTCACTCACGATGGATTGTCGTGAAGGGTGATATTTCATTCTAGAATCATAACTGGGTTGGGGATTTCCTCTGGTTCCCAGGATGTCCTTACCCCTCAATCTATTTCAGGTATAATATCTCATCTCTGGTCCTCATCAAGGTAGTGTTGAATGAGATCCAACATGATATTGTTGACCTCATTGATCTGAGTTCGGAACCTGGGTGATGCGGTTTCACCCCCTCACCCTTGGGGGATTTCTCCTAAAGAGACATTTTTTGCATTATCAAGGTTCATGTCCATGTAGAAAGCTAGGAAGTTATTCTTTTTTCAAGATAATTCTATCATAATACAACTTTCTTATGTTTTGGATAAGGAACAATTTTATACCATCACATAGGATCATCAAATGTAGTGGCATTCCACTTTCTTCCAGATTCCCCTACATTGGTATCCATCAGGAGGAAAGTGTTGTCCATATCTTCATTGAGGGGGTGTTGATGCTCTGTTCCATCACAGAGTCCAAAGATTGAGTAAGTAGAGTACCTCAAGAAATGAAGAGGGAAGATTCATCAAATATTGCAATGGAATTAAGGTGTGCAAGTATACCTACGTGCCAGCCTTGGGCACGCAAGTCACTTGCACACCAAACATGAGGTGCACAAGTCACTTGCGCACCCTAAATAAAATTTCACCCAAACCTCAAGTGGCATAAAAATACCCCTTGTTGGCCCCACATTTCAAAGATCAAAAATCCAAAACTCAGATTCAAGATCTTGTCTCCCAAGTCTCTGTCTTAAGTCTTCCGAACACTTCTAAGGTAATAATTTACCTAGAATGGAATCTTTAAAGAGGAATAATAAGTCCCAAGTGTTAGAAATCATCAACACTTGCACGCCTAAGTGTCCAGCCCTTATGAAAAATGGGAACACTTGCGCGCTGCCTTTCCCTCTCATGTAAACTTTTGGGCCACACAACTGAAAGCCTCTAGGGATGATACTAAGGTATCTAATTCAATGTTCCCCAAGTATCACTTAATGGATTCTTCATCGCCCAAGTTGACTCATGTCACGCAAGTATACTTGCATGACCAGGACTTGCACGCCAGACCAATACTTGCGTGCCTCCTTCCAATTAACTTCTTTTCCACATATTCATCTCTCCTCTTCAAGATCTGGCCTTCAAAACCCTTTTCAATGGAACTTATGGAATGTATTTTTTGTTGTATTCCTTATCTGAAAGGTGTTATATGGAATATCTCCCAAAAACATGTGTTTTATATAACTTTATATCACTATGGTTATAGGTTCCCTTTATTCAACCTCATCCCTTAAGATGAGAGAATCGTTGATCTAGGCATCCTTCTTAGGAGTAAGCCCCAATCATAAGTCCCCTTAACCTTGGGCATCCTTCTCAGGAGTAATCCCCAATCATAAGTTCAATTCCTCCTTAATTTGGGCATAATCTCTTAGAGTAAGCCCCAAATTAAGAATCTAAATATCCATAAAGCACAAATACCTTTATAGACATTGTTAATGGGCATCCTCCTTAGGAGTAATCCCCAAGTCCCCCCACCCTTATTTGGGCATCCTTTTCAAGAGTAAACCCCAAGAGAGAGTATCCAAATCTCCATAAAGTATGAATTTTATTATGGACCTTGTTCCTAGGCTTCTTTCAAGAAGTGAATCCTAGCCTTCACCTACTTGGGCGGTCACACATACATAAGCCCCATATCATTCCATGTGACCATATCTTTCGTGGAAAAAATCATCACGATTACTGATAACTCTTTTTTCTCACATCAACCTTGACTCATGTGAGCTTAGAGTTTTAAATTAACCACGACACATCTCATTGCCTCGTTAATCATACGTAATCCCCATACTTCATAATCGAACTACGTGGACTTTGATCTCTACCGTAAAAGTAGATTATGTAGGAATCCTTTCTAAGATTTTAGCCCATCACCCATTACACTACTCCAAAAACGGGAAAGGGAAGTGCCACCTTATATCATTGCTAAGAAAAACCCATAGATAAAGACTCCCTTTATCAGTGCTAAAATTGTAGCGCTGATAATGGGACCCTTTATCAGTGTTTTTCTAGTGTTGATAGAGGGGCACTTTATCAGCCCTAGGAAAGAGCTGAAAAAGAACCCCTGTATCAGAGCTAAAATTTTAGCACTCATACATGGCATCTTTATCAGTGCTTTTCTAGCGCAGATAAAGAGTCCCTCTATCAGGGCTAGAAAAGTGATGATAAAGACTCTCTTTATCAGCTCTAAAATTTTAGCGCTGATAAACCGACCCTTTATCAACACATGAAAAGTGCTGATAAGGAATCCCTTTATCAGCGCTAAAATGTTAGCTCGGATACAGGAAGGATTTAATAGTGCTTTTTTAGTGCTGATAAAGAGAACCATTATCAGGGCTAAAAAAAGCGCTGATAAAGGATACCTTTATCAGCGCTAAAATTTTAGTGATGATAAAACTGTAGTCCATTTTTTTATAAATTCGGTCACACAATGCCCTCGTTTCATTGCGACCTAAAGCTCTCGCGGTACTGGAACCAGGTGACTCCCCTTCGCTACCCGGTGAGCTTCATGTTGCCGGACCTCCACCGCCCTCGAGCTTCTCGTTGTCGGGCCTCTATTGCCTGATGCGATTCATGTTGTCGTACCTCCAATGACCTTGATCTTCCCTTCGCCAGACCTCTGTCGCCCACTAAGATTCGTGTTTCTGGACCTCCGCCGCCCTCGAGCTTCGCATTTCCAGTCATCTGCCGTCTGCCGATCTTCGTGTGCTGGACCTCTACCACCCTTCGAGCTTCGCTTTTCATGGTCTGAAAAATCTATGAACCCCCTTGTAGTGTCTTATCATAGGATGAATGGTTTATTTGGGAAAATTACATGATTTTCCCTAACAATGATCCAACCGTGAACAACCCCCCCCCCCAACACCACCTAAATTTCAAAAAATTCACTCAGAACATCTTTAGATAATCTCCAAATATAAGAAGACAAAAACAAGGTTCTAGATATACCACAAATAAGTTAATGATATGTTTAAGGAATGTTTTCAAAATAATTTTTTTATTTTGGGATTTTACTATTGATTATTGTGATGAATACTTTTCTTTATGTATGGTAGTCGGTACATGGGAGACCTTAGATTTGTGAGTAATAAAATGGGTTCTACTCTAGTTAGCCTTGAGGTGATCACTTGAGTCTATTTTTTGATGTCTGCAAGAGGCCTCGTTTATACTGATTGTCTTGTCACATAACCAGGTGGTGTTCTGTGAGGGATTAAGTTTCCATTAGAACCTATAGGTCAGATATCATCCTATGTTTCTCTAATTAAAATTATTTTCTTTCCCATAATAATTTTAATGGATAATTTTGTGACTATGAGTTACTCCCATTGATTACATTTATTATTTAATTTTTCTATAGTTTAGTTTTTATCTAACCTTGATTATTTATTTTTTCTTTTATAATTACTCCATTATTCTAAGATGTTCTATTAGTATAGTTTTTTTATTGTAAATCAAAATGTGGAATCATTGGGGAATGTTTGAAATGGGTTGATTTTATTTAAAATTAATTTCTTGATATGTGTGTTGTTCTTTTTATAAAAGTAGATTAAGTTAGGAAAATAGAATTCCTTGTGAATTTTTTCATTTATAAAAAAATGAAATATATATTTTAAAAAATGGTTGACCAAAATGTATTGTATTTTTAATATATTGAATGCTATTTGTTAATAGATGTAGTGCATCTATGAGTGAGAGAAAAACTTGTTTTCATTGATGAAAGTTTTGAGGTAGTTCAATGAGTGAGCAGAGCCAATGATATACAATTTTTCAGTCTCTTGATATCCCATGATATTAAATGGGAATTAATCCTTATTTAGTTCTTCAACATGGTGTTGTAATTGATCAGCATCAGAAAGATGAAGCCCTCTCGGTTGAAGGATAAATTCATTTTAATGTTTTATATCATAAAATAGGGACATGAACCATGTTTTTTAACTTCATGCAATGAGAACATTGGACACACATTTTAATATCTTGTGATTGGGATTATGATAATGTATTTTAAGGTTGAATATATTTTACCAAAATGTCTCATGGTTTCATATCATGATACTAGAACATATAGTGAGGGTGAGGTGATTTTTCCATCCACAGAGTCCCTACACCATGTGAAATATGGGTAGAGGATGAAAAAGGTTTAATTTCATGATTCATGGACCAAAGGGGGTGTGTACCAGAATTTCTGGCGTTTCATGCAGGAATAATGACCTGATGTGATAAGGGGCTTGTGGAGGCTCAAAATGACACAAAACAACATATAACTAAGATGTTGGATTTTTAGTTCAAATCCATATATCTCAGAAAAAGGGGATGGTTTATTCATGTAAAATATCTCTTAAGAACCCTAATATTGGTGGAAAGATTGATATGCTCATCATCAATGGAGATCAATGAGTTTACACTATCAGAGTGAAGTTTATGAAAAATTTAATATCCTTCACACTTGGATTCCAGTTTCACTAGATTCCTCCTAGGCATCATTGATTCCATTAGATCCAACACCATGTCACCATAAAGTAAGGAATGAAGGATAACCTTTTTCTGTAAGGAAAACACCACCCGGTTCTGATGTATTTCTAGGTCATCCAATTCTTGAACCCTATTTTCATCAAGGGGTTCCCCCTTCTTTTCTTCATGCTCTCTAAGTGACTTTGTCTGGCAGTGCACTTGTATAGCATGATGACCAGACAACCAAGCTTTCTATCCTTTCCACCCCTATCTCCATCTTTGTCCTTCTCCCTCGCTGAGGATACTGACTGGTTCTCTGTAGTGTCCAGGACCCTTCCTAGAAGTGTTTGTTCGGTTAAACTTGGCTCTGATCCTGTCATCTAGCTCCAAATACTTATTGATCTAGAGAGAACTCCCAAACCAGCCCCCAAATTTTATTTCCCATCCTTCCTCTTCCCCTTTGGATCCTCATCTCTAATTCATATGAATATTACCAACCAGAAAGGATTATGAACATGTTCAAAATCAAGGGACCTCAATGAGAGATCATCCTACCACTTCAATAAGGCTATTATCTATAGATCCAATCCCAGATCCATATCCTACCAATCATTATTATCTTCATATGTAATTGTCATGACCTTAGTTCCCATGTTAAATCAGACTTCTTCACTATAGAAATCAAAAAGCATAATGTCATTATTGTTGTTGTCAAATAGCACAAAAAACACTATAATAATCATATAACTCTCGTAGAAGATTAAGTTTCATGGATTTCTACACTCTTACACCTCCCACAAACACAAAATGGTATTTGAAATAATAAATAAGTTGTTGAGACTATTAAAGATTGAAATAAATTCATCACTACCTAGGTGTCCAATGGTGACACCTCCTTCCTTATGACTTTTCTTTTTGGAAGCTATGACCCTCTTCCAAGGGAATATCTATTGAGTGAACAAAATACCTTCTATCCTGACCACCATACATTGTTTGTTGTGGGTGACTTAAATGTAATTTCCAACCCAAAGGAAAGGAAAGGTAGAATCCCATTACAGAGGAAGGCCATCATGTAGTTTGTTCAGTTCGTGGCTAGGAAGGGCCTCACTAATCTCAGCTTCTCAGGTGATAGTTTCACCTGGTGCAACAACTGCATGGGCCATCAAAACTTTTAGAGTCTGTTTGATAGGTGTCTAGACAATATGAAAGCCACTAACCTATTATCATATACTAGGTTTTTCTATCTTGCTTGAGGTATTTTGAATCTCTCCCCCCTCTTGGTTTCCATTTCTTCTTGGCATGATCATTAGGAACGGTTTCACTTCCACCAGCAGTGGGTAACATCCTAGGGTACAAGGACATGGTTTATGAAATATGGAATGAACCCTTGTAGGAGAATTGGGCCACCTTCAACCTCAGTGACCTGACATCAAACATTGATAGGTGCGTGTTCGCCCCTTCCTCCTCAGGAACCTTCACCCACTGGGACTACTATCGCATATGGTCTCCTTTAGAGTATTCTGATAGATGGAATGATACTTTGGGTTTATTGGATTATTAACACCAGTTTGAGATTAATGTGTGACTATATACTTATTATATTTTCTTATTATTTCTTACACACCACAACATGAGTTGATTAACCTGATTGAAATCCGTATTGGTACTTTGGTTCTGAGGTGGATATGGTTTTGTATGTGTTTGTGACATGTTTTGGTGTTGATATATGGGTATTTAGGCATGATGATATTGAATGTAGGGCAGTGGCTTAGGAGTGGTAGATGTATCATTCATGATTATTATTGTGTTTGGTCTGGGGTGATTTGAGGAAACTATAATGAATCTATATTAATTATATTTAATGAAGATGAATAAATACTAATGGTTACGCTCTATTAATCTCTATTTTTATAAGGAAGTGGTTCTCTTCTAATGTATTTGGAAGTCTTGTTTTGTGTACTTGAACCATAAATACTAATATTTGAGATTCAAATAGGATGAAGATGAATAATGATTGGATGGATGCTAATCGTTTGACAATAGAGTACGAGAACAGAGTAAAAGAGTTCAACAAGTTTGCAAAGGATCACGTAAAAGATCCCTCTCAAATCCTTTTTCTGTGTTTACGTTTTTGTTATTCTAGACTAATTACTCCAGAAGAGTCGGAAGAACATTTGATATGTCACGGGATAGATCAGAGTTATAAATGTTGGAATAAACATGGAGAAAAAGTGAATGATGCTACTGGCTGGGATAAAATTGTGTTTTATGGATCATCATATATGAATACAAAAATGGATAATGAAGAAGACCGTATGGAGGATGTGATTACAGGTGTCAATGATGATGAATATTTTATTGAGGAAATGATAAAGACAATTGAAGATGAACTCTGTGATTTCCCAAAATTGTTTGAGAATTTAAAGAGTTGTGAAAAGATGCCATTATATTCTGGTTTCACAAAGTATACAACATTGTCAGTTGTACTGAAGTTGTATAAATTGAAAGCAGGAAACAGATGGAGTGATGTCAGTTTTATGGAAGTACTTGCTCTATTGAATGACATGCTCCCAGAAGATAATGAGCTCTCAAGCAGGAAATATAAAGCTAGACGAATTCTACACTCGATGGGTATGATTTCTGAAAGAATACAAGCCTGTCCGAAAGACACCATTGTATGCTGTCGCGAATCCTGTTGCTCCTGCTGCTCCTCCTGCTGCGGCTCCTACTACTCATGCTGCTCCTGCTATGGTTGTTGCTACTCCTGCTGCTACGGCTCCTGTTGCTCTTAGTGTTGAGGTCTAACAACCATCATCACATGCCATTGATACCTTTTCAAATGAACATATAGATGATGTTGATATCGATGAAATGGTCGGGAATGAAGGACTGATGTCGCAGAAAACACAGGTGCGTCATAGTTTGATGGTGCAAGCTAGAGTTATTAAGGTGAAAATAAAAGGCATCAAATTTGAAGTCAGATGGAATGAACGAGGCCAACATGTGAATCCCAACAAGGCTATGTTTAGCAGCTCCATTGGAGTTGTCACTCGGTAATTCATTTCGATTAACATAGATTCATCACACCGTGTTGTGTCCGGGATGAATGTTGTGGTCTAGGAAGAAATTACCATAACATTATAAATTTATTTCTTTAATTTACTATAAAATAAAAAAATGAAACAATGTCTTAATCTTCTCAATCTCTTGCAGAACACATTTATAGTAGACTATTCACACAAAGATTATGTACTAAGGCTTGCAGGAAGGATTCATCGAGGTTTTCGCACTATTTTAACAAGATGTCACCTGAATGATTCCAAAGGTAAAATAAACCCACACCCACCCATTTTCTACGCTCAACTGATATCCCAAGAATCATGGGATACATTTATTGGACACCGTGGGGATGAGAATATTCAGGTGCATTTTGGGTGATAATACGTTGTTTGAGGATACCTGTATTCATCACTTTGATTTTCAATATTTCATTTATGATACAGAAACTCTATATTGAAAATAAGGAACATGCATAAAAACCAACATACCCTTATTATAAAGCAAGGATGGGGTACACTTCATTAGAAAAGAAAATGGTACGTATTTTAAATTTACAGTAATATTGTTAGGTGCCAATAAACAACATCATAATTATCTTTCTATGTTTATATATAGATTTATGAGTCTAAAACCAAATACACTTCCATCCCACGTCATGTTCTATGGAAGGAGGAACGTGTGAATAAGGAAGGGATGTTAGTAGATGAGAACACACAAAAAGTGTGGGAAATATGTGTAAGTATGAAACGACGATAAAAAAAATGTTTTAAATTTCTATTACATAAAAATTATTTGTTATTTTTCTATATCTGATAGTCACAGGAATCAGCTACTCCTGTAGCGGATACAGACCTATTATGGATGGATTTGAAGCAGCCAGAAAAATACGGTTGTGTCAGAGGTGCGGGGTTTGGGGTGACACCCCAAGTATATTATGAGAAGAAGAAAAAATGGATGATACAGATAAAAAATTGGTACAAATGAGTGAAAAAAATAGAAAACCTTGAAGAATGATTGTAATGGAAGGGAGAGTTGCTAGCTACTTTTATGGGTGGGAAGAAAAGGGAAGACACATCTCTGGAACAACCAGTGCATGAACATCCCGCCACACCCCCCACCAGCTTTGAGGTGCGCTATTCCCCTCAAAGAACTATCTTAGCCATGGTAATCAATATTCTAATAATTGTTTCCATGAAATGTGATTCAGACAAACACTGAAAATTTTTCTATATTGATCTTCTACGGGGTGATAATGATTGTTATTTATATCTTACAACACCCACCTATCACCTTGTAGCAAGAGATACAATGTTCAATATCCCAGAATCCATACTGCATAATAGACCATTTCCAAAAGATCATTTGAAAGTGATGATTACTATATCTCATGATCCAAATGCAGAGCTACCTATTCCACATGATGAAGATGATATTAATATGGTCGAAAAGGCTATTGAGACATTAATTGCATGGTCTTAACTCCTTGAAAGAGTACATGTAGACAAATATGTATTTATTTCCTTTTTTTCAAGCTCAACATTTAGCAATTAATGAGAAGAGGGTCTGAAACAATGATTGTTGTTGTAAACGGAGAGAGGGAAGGGGGAGACAAATGTCGGCTCAAAACCTTCTAAAGGATCGACCAACTGATCCCAAGGAGCTACTGAATGAACAATTACACCACTTGTTCTCTATCCACATTTACTAGCATTGAATATTCATGTGGATACGAAGCTAAAAGATGGTAATAGTCATATAGAGGTTTTTGAAGATAATATATATGGCGAGGAAAGTCAAGATTTCATTGCTGTTAAAAATGAAAATGAGATCCTTGAAAACTGTTGGCTAGGCACCACATTTGTAAATGTATATATGAGGTATGTTTCAATGAATTTATTTTCTAAAAGCTAATCTAATGTGCAAATTATGACTAAATGAATTTTATATTGTTGACAGATGAATTTATGAAAAATAGTTGAAGGAATTTTCCCATGATCCAAGATTTGGACTCGTTAGTCCTCATACCACATCAACACACCTAACAAAATTAGAGCCATCAAAAAGGGATGCAATAGTGAACGACTTGCTGAAAACATTTGAATGCAAGATTACATATGAAAGACTCTTCTTAATACCAACCATGAAAGGGTAAAATTCTACGATTAAAGAATACCAATTATATTTTCACTTCTTTTATTAATTATTCATTTTTTTTGTTTTTAGGAAACATTTGTTGCTAATTGCGGTGAACATGGATACTCTAAAGATATATTTTTTGGATTCAGAGCAATGATATCCATCAAACCGACCACACATTATGAAGTTTTTTAATTTGTAAGACACTAAATATTATGTTTTAGGTCTAAACATCATGTAATATAATTTTTATTATCTTTTATTGATGATTCTATTATGACAGGGCGGTATATCATTATCTTCTAAAAAGGAATGAGGACAGGGGCTAAGCATAAGGAGGCGAGCAAGTAAAACATCTGGACAAATATGAGGGTATATATAATAAAATGTCACTTTCCGAACACATCTCAACACAAGTTACTTATTCTCTTAATGATCAATTTTTTGGAGTTTCCAAAACAAACAAATGATAATGATTGTTGTTATTATGTTTGTAGATTTATGAAAGAGATTGTTTTTCATAAACAAACAAGCATCCCTAAAGAGCTATTTTCAAAAACAACTACTAGTTCGTTTAATTGATTTATTAATTATTTATTTCATTTTTCTGCAGTACTAATCTTACTACCAAAAATAATCTTACTCACAAGAATATATATATGTGTTCAAAAATGAGTGGGCCACATACCTGATGGCATATTGTACACAAATACAATGATGATCTAACTTGGGGACATGTACAATTGGTGGTCATTTTTTGAGAGGGGATAAAAGGATCAAAAGATGAAACATTGTTGTATGTAAATGTTCATAGGAAAATATTAATTGTTATTAAATTAAACATCCATTCTTCAATGATTCATTTTCCCATTTTAACAGATGATATGAACTAGAAACATGCAAGAATGTTGAACCACTCAATGGGTCTATCTTGTGTTTAAAATGGACACAATTTTAAGTGAAAACAACAACTGACTCACAAAAATCCAACCAAACACATTTGGATTCTATTGATCCTTTAATAGAATGACCCATAAGTCATTTTTCAAATGTACGAGTCATCCCCACCTCATTCCGATGCACGGTGTGATCACTGTAACTCAAAGGGTCTCCCTTTTGTTTAAAATGGACACAATTTTAATTGATAACAACAATTGAACTATGAAAATCTGACCAAACGCATTTGGATTGTCTTGATATTTTATAAGAATGATCCACAAGTCCTTTGTGAAATGTACGAGTCATCCCTGCCCCAATCCGAGGCACGGTTTGGCCGATGCCACTCAAAGTGTCTCTCTTTTGTTTAAAATGGACATAATTTTATGTGAAAACAACAAATTACCTACGAAAATCCAACCAAAAGTATTCGGATTGTGTTGATCCTTTAGGAGAACGATCCATGGGTACTTTGGGACATGTAAGAGTCATCTTTGCCTCAATTTGAGTCATGGTGTGTCCACTATTACTCAAAGGGTCTCTCTTTGGATTAAAATTGACTCAATTTTAAGTGAAAACAACAACTGACCTACGGAAATCCAACCAAACGCATTAGGAATGTCTTGATATTTTATAATAATGCTCCATGGGTCTTTTTTGATGTGTAAGAGTCATACCTGCCTCAATCTGAGGCACGGTGTGGCCGGTACCACTCAAAATGTCTCACTTTCGTTTAAAATAAACACAATTTTAAGTGAAAACAACAACTGACCAACAGAAGTCAGATCAAACCCATTCAGATTGTGTTGATCCTTTACAATAATGAAACAAAGGTCCTTTTTGTCGTTTATGACTAAACCCCAACTCAATCTGAGGCACGGTGTGGCGGGTACCACTCAAAGGGTCTCTCTTTTGTCTAAATTGGACAGAATTTTCAGTGAAAACAACAACTGACCTACGGAAATCCTACCAAATACATTCGGATTGTATTGATCATTTATGAGAAAGATACGAGGTTCCTTTGTGACATGTAAGAGTCATCCCCGCCTCAATCTGTGGCATGGTGTGGCCGGTAGCACTCAAAGGGTCTCTCTTTCATTTAAAATGGACACAATTTTAAGTGAAAACAAAAACTGACCTTCCAAAATCTGACCAAACGCATTCAAATTGTGTTGATACTTTAGGAGAACAATACACAGATCTTTTCTGATGTGTACGAGTCAACCCTGCCTCAATACGAGGCACGGTTTTTCCGGTATCACTCAAAGAGTCCCTATTTTGTTTATAATGGACACAATTTTTAGTGAAAACAACAACTGGCTCAGGAAAATTAAACCAAACGCATTCGGATAGTAATGATCCTTTAAGAGAAGGATTCACGGGTCATTTGTGATGTGTATGAGTCATCCCCGTCTCAATTTGAGGCACGGTGTGGCCGCCATCACTCAAAGGGTCTCTCTTTTGTTTAAAATGGACACAATTTTAATTGAAAACAACAACTTTACCTATGAAAATATGACCAAATCCATTCTTATTGTGTTGATAATTTAAAAGAAAAATACATGGGTCCTTTTTGATGTGTACGAGTCATCCCCGCCTCAATCTGAGGCATGGTGTGGCCGATACCACTCAAAGGGTCTCTCTTTTGTTTAAAATGGACACATTTTTTAGTGAAAGAATCAATTGACCTACGGAAATATGACCAAACACATTCTTATTGTGTTTATACATTAGGAGAATGATTCACGGGTCTTTTGTGACATGTTAGAGTCATCTTCGACCCAATCATAGTCACGGTGTGGCCGGTAGCACTCAACAGGTCTCTCATTGGTTTAAAATGGACACAATTTTATGTGAAAACTAAAACTGACGTATGGAAATCCAAACAAACTCATTTGTATTGCCTTTATCTTTTATAAGTACAATCCATGGGTCCTTTATGACGTTTACGAGTCAAACCCGCCTCAATACGAGGCACTGTGTGGCCGGTACCACTCAAACGGACTCTGTTTTTTTAAATGGACATAATTTTAAGTGAAAACAACAACTGACCTACGGAAATCCAACCAAACACATTAGGATTAAATTAATCCTTTAGGATAATGATCCACATGTCCTTTTTGACGTGTATGAGTCATCCTCTCCTCAATATAAGGCATGGTGTGTCCGGTATCACTCAAAGGGTCGCTCTTTGTTTTAAAATGATCACAATTTTAAGTGAAAACAACAACTGACCTACAGAAATCTGATCAACGCAATAGGATTGTGTTGATCCTATATGAGAATGATCCAATGGTCTTTGGTGAAGCTTATGAGTCAACATTGTCTCAATCCAAGGCACGGTGAGGCTGGTATCAGTCAAAGGGTCTCTATTTTGTTTTAAATTCACACAATTTTAAGTGAAAACAACAACTAACCTACAGAAATCTGAACAAACGAATTCGGATTGTGTTTAACCTTTAGGAGAACGATAAAAGGGTCCTTTGTGACATGTAAGAGTCAATCCCACCTCAATATGAGTTATGTTGTGACAGCTATCACACAAGGGGTCTCTCTTTTGTTTAAAATGGACAAAATTTTAATTGAAAACAACAACTGACCTATGAAAATCTAACCAAACGCATTTATATTGTCTTTATATTTTATAATAACAATAAAAGGGTACTTTGTGACATGTAAGAGAAAACCATGCCTCAATAAAAGGCACATTGTGTTCGGTACCACTCAAAATGTCTCTATTTTGTTTAAAATGGACACAATTTTAAGTAAAAACAGCAACTAACTAACGTAAATTTGACCAAACACATTTGTATTATGTTTATCCTTTAGGAGAATTATCCACGGGTCCTTCTTGATGTCTATGAGTCATCCCCGCCTCAATCCAATGCACGGTGTGGCCGTTATCACTCATAGGGTCTCTCTTTTGTTTAAAATGGACACAATTTTAATTGAAAACAACAGTTGCCCTATGAAAATCCAACCAAAAGAATTTGGATTGTGTTGATATTTTATAAGAATGATCCATGTGACCTTTGTGACGTGTAAGAGTCATTCCCACCTCAATATGAGGCATGGTGTGGTCGATACCACTCAAAGGGTCTGTCTTTTGTTTAAAATGGACACACTTTTAAGTGAAAACAACAACTAACCTAAGGAAATCCGACCAAACACATTTGGATTGTATTGATACTTTAGGATAATTATCCACGGGTCCATTGTGATGTGTACGATTCATCTCTACCTCAATACAAGGCACAGTGTGGCCGCTATCACTCAAAGGGTATCTCTTTGGTTTAAAATGGACATACTTTTATGTGAAAACAACAACTGACCTAAGGAAATATGACCAAACACATTAGTATTGTCTTTATCTTTTATAAGAACAATACATGGTTCATTTTTAATGTGTAATAGTCAACCCTGCCTCAATTTTAGGCATGGTGTGGCCGGTACCACTCAAAGGGTCTCTTTTGATTAAAATGGACACAATTTTAAGTGAAAACAAGAACTGATCTATGAAAATCTGACCAAACACATTTTTATTGTATTGATCCTTAGGAGAAAAATACATGAGTCCTTTTTAATGTGTAAGTGTCATCCCTGCCTAAATACGAGGGACGGTGTGGCTAGTATCACTCTAAGGGTCTCTCTTTGGTTTAAAATGGACACAATTTTAAGTGAAAACATCAACTAACCTACGGAAAACCAACCAAACACATTCATATTGTACATATCCTTTAGGATAACGATCCAATGGTCCTTTGGGACGTGCATGATTCATACCCACCTCAATCGGAGGCATGGTGTGGCCGATAGCACTCAAAGGATCTCTCTTTAGTTTAAAATGGACAGAACATTAAGTGAAAAAAACAACTGACCTATGGAAATCTGACCAAACGCTTTGGGATTGTCTTGATATTTTATAAGAACGATCCTCGGTTCCTTTTTGACATGTAAATGTTAACATCGCCTCAATCTGAGGCTCTTTGTGGCCGATGCCACTCAAAGGGCCCCTCTATTGTTTAAAATGGACACAATTTAAAGTGAAAACAACAACTGGCCTACGAAAATCATACCAAACACATTCGTATTGTTTTGATCCTTTATTAGAACTATCCAAGGGTTTTTTTGATGTGTATGAGTCATCCCCACCTCACTCCAAGGCACGATGTGGCCGCTATCACTCAAAGGGTCTCTCTTTCGTTTAAAATGGACACAATTTTAAGTGAAAACAACAACTGACCTATGGAAATCAAATCAAACACATTCGTATTGTCTTGATCATTTTTATGAACGATCCATCAGTCCTTTTTCATTTGTATGAGTCAACCCCACCTCAATTCAAGGCACAGTGTGGCCGGTACCACTCAAAGGGTCTCTCTTTTTTAAAAAATGAACATAATTTTAAGTGAAAACAACAACTGACCTACGGAAATCTGAACAAACACATTTTTATTATATTGATCCTTTAGGAGAACAATCCAATGGTCCTATTTTATGTTTACGAGTCATCCCCACCTCAATCTGAGGTACAGTGTGGCCGCTATCACTCGAAGGGTCTCTCTTTTGTTTAAAATGGACACAATTTTAAGTGAAAACAACAACTAACATACGAAAATCTAACCAATTGCATTCAGATTGTATTTATATTTTATAAGAATGATCCATGGGTCCTTTGTGACGTGTACTAGTCAACACCTCCTCAATATGAGGCATGGTGTGCCCGGTACCACTCAAAGGGTCTCTCTTTTGTTTAAAATGGACAGAATTTTAAGTGAAAACAACAACTGACCTACAGATTTATGACCAAACACATTCGGATTGTGTTGATCCTTTTGTAGAAAGATCCTCGTGTCCTTTTTAATGTGTACAGGTCATCCCCGCCTTAATCTGAGGCTCGGCGTGGCCGGTATCAGTCAAAGTGTCTCTCTTTGGTTTGAAATGGACACAATTTTAAGTGAAAACAACAACTGGCCTATGGAAATCAGACCAAACGCTTTATAATTGTCTTGATATTTTATAATAATGATCCATGGGTCCTTTTTGATGTTTAAGAGTCAACCCTGCCTTAATCAGAGGAATGGTGTGGCTAGTACCACTCAAAGGGTCTCTCTTTTGTTTAAAATGGACACAGTTTTAAGTGAAAAAACAACTAACCTATGGAAATCCAACCAAACACATTAATATTGTGTTGATATTTTAGGAGAATGATCCACATGTCCTTTTTGAGGAGTATGTGTCACCCCCGCATCAATCTAAGGCACGTTGTGGCCGCTATCACTCAAAGGTTCTCTCTTTGGTTTAAAATGGACACAATTTTAAGTGAAAACAACAACTGACCTAGGAAAATCCAAACCAACACATTCATATAGTCCTGATCATTTATAAGAACTATCCATGGGTCCTTTGTGATGTGTACGAGTCAACCCCACCTCAATACGAGGCACGGTGTGGTCGGTACCACTCAAAGAGTCTCTCTTTTGTTTAAAATGGACACAATTTTAAGTGAAAACAACAACTGACCTACGGAAATCCAAACAAAACACATTTATATTGTATTTACTCTTTATGAAAATGATACAAATGTCCTTTTTCATTTTTAGGAGTTATCCCCACCTCAATATGAGGCACGGTGTGGCCGCTATCACTAAAAGGGTCTCTCTTTGGTTTAAAATGGACACAATTTTAAGTGAAAACAACAACTGACCTACAGAAATCCGACCAAACGCTTTCATATTGTCTTGATACTTTATAAGAATGATCCATGGGTCCTTTTTTACATGTAAGAGTCAACCCTGCCTTAATCCGAGGCATGGTGTGGCTGGTACCACTCAAAGGGTCTCTCTTTTGTTTAAAATGGACACAATTTTATGTGAAAACAAAAACAGACCTATGGAAATCCGACCAAACATATTCAGATTATATTGATCATTTAGGAGAATGATCCATGGGTCCTTTGTGATGTGTACGAGTCATCCCCGCCTCAATCTGAGGCACGGTGTTTCCGGTAGCACACAAAGGGTCTCTCTTTGGTTTAAAATCGACACAATTTTAAGTGAAAACAACAACTGACCTACAGAGATCCTACCAAACAAATTCGGATTGTGTTGATATTTTATAAGAACGATCTGTGGGTCCTTTGTGACGTGAACGAGTCAACCCCACCAACCCCCTGGACCGCCCCCACCCCCATGCACACCAACCCACCCCCTGGACACCCCCACCCCTCTAGACACCCCCACCCCCTGTAAAGCCCCCCCCCCAACACCATGGACACCATCCCACCCCCTGGAAAGCACCCCAGATACCCCCATCCCCCGGAAACCCCCCACCCCCCATTGGAAAGCCACCCCAAACCCTTAAATGGCCCCCAACCCCCTAAATTCTGAATTGAATTCTTTATGTACTAAACTAACTTATTAGTTATGTTTTAATGGTGTAAGTGTATACTTGTTATAATTAGCTTATTATTTATGTGTTAATTTTGTATGGGTATAGTTTATCTAAATAGCTTATTGATATGCTGATGTTTTTTTAGGTGTTCGGGTGTGCTGCTGCAGATTTTTCGTAGCAGCAGACAGGGCATTTATCATCGCTTTTTTAGCGCTTATAAATGGATCTTTTATCAGTGCTAAAAAAGCGCTGATAAAATACACCTTTATCAGTGATAAAGAATCTCCAATAAAGGATTACTATATCAGTGCTAAAGGAGCGCTGATAAAATAAGAATTTATCTGTGCTCGTTTAAAACTGATAATGGTTTCCTCTATGAAATCTTCTTTACGGCTGATAAAGTACCCCTTTATCAGTGCTCAGTAAGCACTGATAAAGGGTACCCCCTTTTATCAGCGCCGAGCTTTACAGCGCTTTTTCAGCGCTGATAACGCCCGTTTTGAGCACTGATAAAGACTATTTTTGTAGTAGTATTAATTCTCATATGTCCTATATATTATTAAACTATATCTTAATTCCTGAACTACGTGGGTTCTGATTCCTCTTTAATAAGGATACATAGGTAACCCATCTACAGGTTTGATCCCAACTCTGAAATAATCCTTGTCCTTCTGAATGACAATAAACATCAAGTCCCCACTAAGTGGCTTTAAAACCAGTAAGGTCATCATAATGACCAAGATATTTCTATATAATGTATTGAAGGATACCATTTACTAAGAATCTCCAATACATACAGATGATTCTTCATCGATGAAGAACCTCAAATACATATAAAAGATTCTCTAAATCTCATACATATCAGTCATTTATTGCCAAATCTAAAGGAAAAATCATTTTCATTATTGGTGAATTAATAAGTATTCATGAACATAACATAAATCTATAAGAAAGTACTAGAGTAGGTAATAATTTACCTCGAAATGGTGTGATGAGCCTGACCTCCCATCCTCTCGACCAATGAAAATTCTTAAGCCTCAATCGTCCGCAAGTAATGAGCACCTACCTTTGGAATGTGGGTCCAAATGGATATAGAATCATTGGATGTTTCTGGTTCTACAAATAAACCCATTAGAAACCGATTGGAAAGTTTGAACCTTAAACAAACAAGGTCATCCCCATTTCCAGAAAAAATAAAAAAGGGTGAACCCGACGTGAATATTTAACCATGTTAATTGAAGTTTTACTTATTTCCTAGGCCCCTATTAATGTCAATATGAGGTCAAGAAAAGAAATCAATAACATATATTCTCATCCAAAAGATGTAGTTTGGGACAATCCTATCTTTATTATGTCTTCTATATCAAAAAGGAAATCTTTTTCAAGATCTCTTTGCATTATAAAATGACTTCTTTAAAATTCACACACGTGAATGCCTCAGCCACTAATCCTGCTAGATCCTCATCTGCTCTGAAGAGGACATCACCTACTCAGAATCTACAATACTGGGTCTCAAATACATTGGTGAGGGAATACCGTCAACATGGTACCATCCTGACTCTGGAGGCCACTCGACAATCCCTCCATGTTAATAATTCACCCTGTTTGTTCAGATAGTGATGACTAGTGGTCTAAAAGCAGGTGGTTCCAACCACCATCTCCAACCATTTCGGTTTATTATCCCCAGAACGCAACAACCAGTCTCTCACATATTACAGGGAGGTGAATGAAGTGGTCACTCAGGGCCTCGGTTGAAGAAGACAACAGTCTTTCCTGAGGACTCCCATCAACAATCACTGCCATACTCGGGCGGTAGTGCACCCCCAACTTGATGAGGGTATCACCTCTAGAGGTTCAACTCAGGTTCCTCAGACTCGAGCACAAAAGAAGAACCGCCAGAGGTGAAATTCGGTCAACAGGGAGCAGGTTCTTACCTATGCCCCCTCTGAAGAAGTCTATCAACCTAACTTGATGGCAAGCAACGAGCGGTCATATACACCCGTCTGTCCTGATTTCGTTGCCCAGAAGACTCGTCTAACAGTAACACATAAATCCCACCAGGAAATTTCGGCGGAGTACTAGAGGAAAGCACATATACTTGTTTATAATTAATCATCCAGTTAGCAGGCTCGTCTGACTGCATCCAAAGAAGATCACCAATATAATTTGGTGCCAACTAATAAGCAAGAACTTACACCTATTTATAATCACCAATTCGGTCAGTAGTCTTGTCTTCCAGTATTGAAGGAAATTTGTCAACCATACTTGACGAAGAATAAACCGAAGGAACATACACCTACCAATGTTCATCATGCCTGCCAGCAGTCTCATTTGGTATCACCCGGAGAAGTTAGTCAAAAAGATCTAATGATAAATTTAGAGCAGACTCCACTCTCTGCCCTTATGCATAAGAACTATCAAAATTCGTTGATAGGAAAAAAGAGCATAGGATCAAGCGCACACACCTACTCTAAGAACAGAATGCATTTATATTCCTGTTCCAGCAGCTGAAGTCACCAAGCACATTCTAACAATGGTGAAAGAGTATAAGTAAATCGCTTCACATATTCTGTATATCTATCATAATATTATAACAACCTCAAAAACATCTCGGGGAATGAAATACAAATCTGTCCTTGTCAATGGAGTGACTCATCAACATGTCACTTTGGAGCAGATATGAACCTCAATTCCAGTCCCATAGGGTCATGGGGATAACTCCCCCATGTCATACGGACAATCAAGTTGGGCACATACATCAGATTTAAATGGAGATAATCAGCCTAACCTTACCATTTACCATGATCAAGAACATACACCTACCCATAATAACCACTTTTGTCAACAAGTGGTTTCCAAAGATAGTAAGAAGGCGTCTAAGAAAAAGACCCATTAAGCATAGTTGAAAAATCAGGAGCCAATCTGCAATAAGGCCTAGCTCGATGATGGAGTTTTTGATGCACTCAGACAATTTTCTGTTGCAACTCATGATTATACAATCTCATTTCTAGATTTTGGAAGTAACAACAATAATTCTGAAGGTCTTCATCAGAAACTACCTCATGAAGGCTTGATTCATGATAATTCAGTCAATCTCAAAGTATTATCTTTAGATGAGAGCCACAATAACCCTCTTCGTGGCCAGAAGACCAAGTAGCAAGAGGTTTCATCTTTTTCTATAACCCACCATGGTGGTCCTCCCCATGATGATGAATTTATCTTTGAATGTCCTCTCTGTAGTATTAATTTGCATTTCCTTTAAAATTCTTCAATGGACAGTGCAGTAATGATAAAGCCCTCTTATCTTGAGGCACTAGAAAATGTGAATCCAGTCATATCTGATGAATTACCACTAGTGGGTAAAATAATTTCTCAATAAAAAGATGGCCCAGGGTGTATGTCATTCTCCGAACCAACCCTGGGTCATTCATCTTCTAATTTTATAAATGAAATCTCTACCAATCTTTTTGAATCTGATGAAGCAAAAAATATGGGGCAACATTGATCTAATCAGGTAGAAGAATCTTCATCGAATAATAAGGAGGAAGTGCAAAATATGAGAAAACAACTGCCGAAAGGTGAATTACTAGACATGTTTTTTCCTTTGGCTGACTCTCAGTAGGTTATTCCAAAAATGCTGATAGAATATTGTATTCACAATATTCATCTCAACATATGGAAAAGTATTTGTCACTTAAAAGATAAAATATTTTCTTATGATGAATATCAAAATCATTTAATGATAATAGAAGGGTTGCAACACCAAATTGACTTGGCATATCTCTCAGTTTCTCGACATCCAAATGTTGAAAAGAAATAGAGAGCCCTACAACGTTCATGCCTTGGTGTAATGAAAAGGTTGCACCAATTAATTACAAATTTCCCATCTGGTATTCATATCAGGGGATGGGGTGTTCATGGAGCACTGTATTTCATTGTATTCTCCAGTCATCATAGCCCACCAAAAGTGGTCTCATGAAATGTTATTGCCCATGGCTGGCCACAGATACCAGGTTTTGTTTGTAATCAAAGGATTTCCCAAGAACATGCCTCAACTAGTTCTTCCCAAAGTCAGGCATATAAAGAAAAAATTTTCGAATTACTCTTGCATCAAGAAAATGAGAATATTGAACATGCTTCTCATTTGGATTAGGCACATCATCAAGTGATATATGTGTAAGAAATAATCCAACAGTAATTTGATCTAGCTAATTTGAGTGGATGCAGGTTAATGGATCTGGCCAATTTCCGGACTAAAGTCTGCAAAATCAGGAGATCTTTTAATAAAGTTTCAAATGTAGAAGCTCAAGAGCCACCTCAGCTTGCTATACTAGGGACTCCTTTAATCCAACCCTTGGGATCAACAGATAGGATTGGAGGATTTGAGCAGAAACAGTAGGAATAGACCCAGTCCACCGGACTAGGGGCTTTTTCAAATTATCAATCTCTTCCTCAGTGAAAGTCAGTATTCTCTCAAATAAGGAAGAATCCATAGGTGGAACGCAGAGCCTAATAATCAGAAGATTCCCTCCAAATTATGGTTCATCAAGAAGTACTTGAGGGATCAACTAAACAAAAGGAAATGTCTCGTAAATGACATAGAAGAAGACAGTATCTCAGAAATCCTGATAAAATGGATACAATGCGTTATGCATCGATAAATTTCATCAATTCCATTGTCACCGATCCCCAAGAACATGAGGCTCACTCAAGGGAATCAGATGAAGAAGTTCATGTTCAACAGACTGTACACACTAAAAAAAATGAGGAAGGTGTGTGTACTTGAAATCAAAGGATTACCCAGAATTTAGGTATTCTTTCAGATAACCAACTCCCCCTATCTAAAAGGTATCCCACAAGGGTAATGGAAAAAGTCAGGTTACATTACACCCTACCTCTAGAGAAGGGAAATCACTCTCATTAGAGGAAAGGTTCTCATTACAGGAAGAAGAAATGAAGGAGTTAAGGAGGATAAATGCAGAACTAATTCAAGGTAGTCTTCCACCTAAGCTTGTTGGAGTTAATAACTCAATGTAATTTGGTGCAGCTACGGGGATGGATCAAGAATATCACTCTTTACCAGTACACCATCATATGTCCAATCCTATGGGTCATACACAACAATAATCGGCAATACTACCAACAGTGGTAGTCCCAGTCGCCACACCCATCCAAACCCCACTTATTTCACCTACTTAGGTCCAAGAACAACCATATGTTTCTCAAAAATTAATAACTACCATGGATTCAATAATAGATGGGTTGGAAGCTATGGAAGGAAAACTTGCATAAGTTCAACCAGAAAAGAAATATTACCCTGAATGGGTTGATGCAATTCTTCCCCCATCAAATTTTACGAATACCACATTCCCAATTTTTAATGGTTCGGTAGATCCAGAACAACACTTAACACATAATGTTTCTCGTTGTGATCCTATGATGGGGACTCCTCAAAAAGAAGAAGCAGTTAAGCTGAGATGTTTTGTGCAGTCATTACAAGGGCCTTCTTTTGTCTGGTATAAAAGCTTGCAATCCCATTGAATTACTGGGTGGGAAGATCTCCATCAAATATTTCTCCTTCAATTCAGCTAAACATTGCCAATACGACAGTTTTCGATCATACAAATTGTAAGGAATGGTAAAATGAAATAGTTTCAGATTTTGTTGCTCGATGGAAGGGATTAACATATTCCTTATGTTTAGCACTCCCTCAAGAAGAATTGTTGCCAATCTATGTGGCAAATTTTTCTGATGAATTACGCACACCATTGATCCCTGTGAAATATATAGGATGGTTTCGATACCTTACATAAATCTCTCAGCACATTTAAGACACTCTTACAAAGACTAAAGCTAATACTCATGTAATTCCATCAGTTCCTGGAAAGAGAATGGGGAAAGCAGAGATAGCTATAGTTACACTTAAACAAGAACATGTACCTGCTCCCACTTCAAAACCTTCATCATATCAAAGGGCTCCACCTCTTGAGCATCAACAACAACGGCCGCCTTGTCAAGATGATCAAAGAGATCAAAGGCGAAAATAATTTGAAGATTTCAGAAACAAGGTTTATTCTTTCCAGAATGAACAAGTTCATGGATACTTCATCTCGGCTCTGGAAAACAATATAGTTCAGTTGCCAGGTCCCAAAAGGCCGAACAAGGAAGGAGATGAAGACCTTCCCAACTATTTCTCATTTCATCAAATGTTGGGGCATCCCATTCATGAGTGTTTTGTCTTCAAAGACCTCCTACATAAGATGGTGGACTATAGACAGGTAAAACTGAAAGGTTCTTCAGCCCAGGTAGCATGTGTTACTGCTACTGATCTATAGAAAGAAGCCATGTGGCACGAAGTCAAAAGTAAAAATGTGTAGAAATATAATGATTGGATGATTAGGAAAATGATCTACCGAACTCATGCCATTTTACGAACACAATTGAATCAACCAATTGTGTCTTCTTCTATGAATTCCATAGCAAAACTCCTTTCATTAGAAGGAAATCTTCAAAAATGCGGAATAATTTGATGAAAGAAGAGCAGTCAGAAGAAAACGAGTTCATGTCAAAGCCTAAATTACCTTTGAATCTGGAAGATTTTATGCCATCTACTAAAAATGGATGGGCACCTCCCCACTAAACAGTGCAGCCTAAAATGGTTAATCAGGAACTGTCTTCATCAGATGAAGAGTTGATCTTTGGTTCTATTAACATGATTCACTTAATGGATCCATATGCCAGTCACAGTTTCGATCTTGATGAGCCTGAGTTCCCTATATCAAAAGAGTAATTAGAGGAATAGGTAAAGTTCTAGGGTAACAAGGACGATTTGGATATTCCAAAATCCACTATTTCAATCCAACCCCTACTAGAACTATATAAATGAAAAAAAATCGTGGAAAAGCCCTACAGCAGGCTCAACAAGAATAAGAAACTTCTTACACACATGGCAGATTTAGACATGGAACAGTTATTTTGGAAGATCGGTTAGAGGTTACACCTTCTTCCTCTCGTCAAATAAATATACCTTGTCAGTTTAATCTGCCAAAGTAAGGAGTATTTCTAACTCCTACCCCGATAAAAGATGCATCTACTTCCAAATCATTGACTTCAAATACACCTATGAAACCACATGTTCTTATTGGGAAACACAGACCTTTGGACCAAACGTATGATGTATTGAAACATTTTTCCTATTAACCAGCCATGTTATCAATTTTGGATGCCTTGGATCTATCAAAGGGTCTTTGGGAGGCACTCATTGAGGCTTTGTCATGTACTCGGGAATTCAAAAATGAAATTGCTCTGGCTAAAGTCTACCATATAGAGAATGATCCTATAGAATGCTATGCAGTGATATCTTTTACAGATTAGGATGAAGATGATGTTGTACATGGACATATCAGACCTTTGTATCTATCTGGAAAATTCAATGATATAGACATCCGACAAGCATTCATTGATAATGGCTCAAGATTCAATCTCATTCCTATTTGTACACATCATTGATTGGGCCACACAAAATCTGATTTATATCATTCTAAATTGATGTTTCAAGGATATGATAATAATTAACAAAAACTCTGGGCGAAATTACACTCAGAATTCAGTTTGGAGACCTTTTATCTAATTCAGATTTCATGGTTGTTCATCAGGACACCGCCTTCAACATTTTTCTTGGAAGACCTTGGATAATCAACATGTGGTCGTACCTTTGTCATACCATCAATGTCTCAAATATTTTTTCAATGGTCAAATTGGGAAATTTTATGGTGACAATACCCCACTCAAAACATGTGAATCTCAATACATTGAGGTAGAGTTTTATCACATGGAGGGAAAGGAAAAATCCACAGCGAAGAAGGTCACCATGATTAATGGTCTATATGGTTTGGAAAAGATTCCAGTAAACCCATTCATACATGTGAGTACAGATTATGTGTTTCCTATCAGTAAAATTGACGGGATAGGCCCAAATCCAAACACTCTTATGGAAACATCAATAATTTCAATTATGGTAATCGAGCCAAACAACATGGTAGAAATTGTTGATTCACCAGGCAGTGATGAAAGATAAAATTGAGATTTCTTCATTTCTTCCACTAAAATTCACCAATTATATATATCATCAACCACGCCAGAAGAAGTAATAGCAATGCCAGAGGAAAATAATGATGTCGATTCTCAATCCATTATCTCCTCTCTATCACCTCTGAAATTCCATTCGTCATCAATAGGGTCAGAAATGGAAGCATCTTCTTCAAAATGTTCAAATTTTAACTTCTCCCCTGATCGTGGAAATTCTGTTTCGTCATATTCAATGCATGTATAAGAAGAAGAAGTTACACATATTGAAGAAGTGGAGGAAGATCTCAGGGATGCACCTCCAGCATTTGAACATGGTATCTCTTCCACTGTGGATGAACACAGAGAAATAAATCTGGGTAGGAAAGAATATCCATGCCCCCATTTTAATTTGTATGTCCATAACCCTTGAAGAGAAAGAAATGTACAATTCATTTTTAAAGAAAAATCGAGATGTTTTTGCTTGGAATTATATAGAAATTCTAGGTATTGATCCCGATGTTGCCACTCATCATTTGGGTTTTCTATAAGAACATTGAGGATTCGTGCAAGCCACAAGAAGAACACACCCAACTTATGCCTCCAAAATTGATGCCGAAGTGGATAAGCTTATCAAGGCTAACTTCATCAGAGAATTTCAATTTCCCAAATGGCTGGCTAATATTGTCCACGTGAAAAAAGAATAATGGACAATTTAGAGTTTGCATTGACTTCAGAGATCTTAATCAGCATTGTCCCAAGGATGATTTTCCAGTTTCGATCACAGAACTCTTAATTGATGCAACAACTGGCTATGAAGCACTTTCCTTCATGGATGGAAATTCTGGTTATAATCAAATACGAATGGCTCCAGAAGATGATGAATGTACAACTTTCAGATCCCCTCAAGGTGTGTTTTGATATCAGGTAATGCCCTTTGGCCTGAAGAAAGTAGGTGCAATGTATCAACATTCCATACACCATATCTTCAAAACCCTTATTTGGGAAATTTTTTGAATTTTATCTCAATGATTTGGTGGTTAAATCCAGACAGCGTTCTAATCACCTGGCTGATCTGAAAATCATATTCAACAAACTTCGACAACACAATTTTAAGATGAACCCCTTGAAATTTTCTTTCGGGGTAACCTCAAGAAAAATTTTCAGATTTTTTTTACGCCTTCATGGTATCGAAGTTGGTCCTGAGAAAACAAAATCAATCCTTGGTATGTCACCTCCTCGAAATTTGAAGGAATTGAGAGGACTTCAGGGACACTTTGTCTATATTCATCGTTTCATCACCAATCTAGAAGGAAAATGTTTACCCTTCACCAAATTAATGAAGAAGGGAGTCACCTACCAATGGACCAAATATTTCTAAGAGGCATTTGATATCCTCAAGAAATATCTCTTGAGTCCATCGGTATTAATGTAACCTATTGAAGGAAGACCACTTATCCTCTATGTGACAGCTTTAAAGTGATCCTTGGGTTCCTTCCTTGCAAAAAAGAATGATGTCAGGAATGAAAAAAGCCTTTACTATCTAAGTCGAACTATGATTGAGGCAGAAACTCGATATTCAAGTATTGAAAAGTGTTTCCTTGCATTAATCATTGCAGTTCAGAAATTGAGACACTACTTCCAACATCATGAGGTCCAATTGGTATCTCATAATAACCCACTCAAATTTATCCTTAATCTTCCAATGCATACATGATGTCTGGAAATGTGGGCAGTAATTTTGAAGCATTTTGATATCCAGTATGTGTCTCAAAAGGAAATAAAGGGCCAAGCACTAGTTGATTTCCTTGATGAACACCCATCGGTAGAAGATACATATTTAAATATTGAACTTTAAGATGAGGAATTATTCTCTATTCAAGAAAATACTCAAACATGGGAAATGTACATTGATGGTGCTTCCAGAAGTCCAACTAGGAAGAAATTGGAAAATCCTAAATTCAACAATGTTGGTTTATGAATTGTGCTAATTTCTATAGAAAAGGTAATGCTACCCTATTCCATGTTATTGATGGAAGGTGGTACAAACAATGAATAATAATATCAAGATCTCATCGCATTATTGGACTTAGCGCTTCAGGCACAGGTGAATCTTTTAAACGTTAAAGGTGATTCAGACTTGGTAATCAAATAAGTCAATGGGAACAATGCCATTAGAAAAGAAGAGTTAATCACCTTGTATGATTACATCAGAGATTTAATGGAAGAATTTCCTTCGGAACCGACATTTTCTTATATCCCATGATCACAAAATACTCATGTTGATGCACTGGATAATGTAGCCACAGCTCTGGTAGATCCAAATTGGGACGAAACAATCATCAGTATTGGCCATCGTCGTACAGTTTCACCTTAAGTTCAAATCAGAATAGAGTAAATCAATGAAATTAGTCCCATTTCTGAACCATGTGGTTATACTATAGGATGAATGACACCTATCAGAGAATACCTTAAAAATGGAACACTCCCACCATATAGAGATGGGAAAGAACATGTCCGGCAAAGTGTGGTCAATTTTACTCTTTGTGATGGCCCAGATCACCAAGAAAAAATTCATTACAATAAAGGTTTTGATGGAATTACCATGAGATGTATTAATGGTGAAGGGACAATGGTTGTCATGAAAGAAGTACGTGCAAGAGTCGGTGGTTCCCACCAGTCGAGACATAGAGTGTCTGATCAAATTCGAAGACTTGGATACTTCTGGTCTTCAATGATACAAGATTGTGGTGATTTCACTAAGAAGTGTCATTCCTGCCATGTATATTCCAATTTCATTCATCAACCCCCAGAGTTTCTTCATACTTCTAAATACTCATGGCCATTTTCCACATGGGGAATGGAAGTAGTAGGACCTTACCCTTCGACGATATCCAAGAAGTTTAAGTATAATCCTACTTCTACTGACTTATTTTCTAAATAGGAAGAGGAAATACCTCTCA